>CM056195.1:44014503-46693253 GCA_029692085.1 Gymnothorax javanicus
AGGCAGAAGGGTCACTGCACTTCAATGCAGGGTGATCACCTTAAATTTGCATTCCTACCATATGGGAGTAGATGACGATGGCCCGAGCCTCACAGGGTTCAAGGGGTCAGTGATCATGAAAATGATCCTAAGCATGTGCCACCACCTTCAAAGTCACTGTATCTCAAACCAACTGAACTCATGTCAGAGACTGTGGAACAGCATGTTGGACAGCGATCTCGTCGCCATCATCAAAACACCAAACGAGGGATTATCTCTTGAAAGACAGGTACTCCAGCTCTCCAGTAAAGTTTTATACTAGCACACTCTATGCCAAGGCGTGTTGAAGCTGATTCTAGCAGCTTGTAAAGATCCCACACCCTACAAGACTGTTTATGTAATTTTTTCCAATAAATTGTACCCTTCTATTTCTATTTGATGTGCTGCAAACATTGAAGGCACCACAGACAGTGTGAAGATGCAGCTTGTGTAAATTAATGATGGAACAATATTTTAGTCCTGTTTCAGTAATACACGCCTTATCGTTAGTAGTTTTTAAGTGCTGCATTTATTCTGCTATGCTCAGCTAAACGTACTTTAAAGATATGAAATTTTTTCTAGTTTTGCCTCCCTGTCCTACCCTTTCCCTCAAAGTGACACATGGGGGAAAATAAAAAAATATATAAGTTAAGAGTTATTCACAAAAAATTAGTGTCAGTATGTGTGAAATGGGCCCGATGTCATATCTATAAGCCTACATTATATAAAGTCAGCAGCTTTTTCCCCTTTGCTGAATAAAGAATAAATGCATAAAAATTTGTCTAAAAATGTATTGCAATTTTTCACAAATGTATTCACTTCTCATACTAATTTCTTGGGTTTATAGTGGATTTTGCTGTTGCAGAATGTTGACTTTCTTTTTTTCACCACTAGGTGGATGTAGATGCATAGAGTCTGCTTAAACCTTACCACAACAAGAGAAGAAATGAATTTTTTTGGAAGGTGATCCAGAAACTTCTGTAATAGTTTGAGCAAATATATGACTCATGGCCACGCATTCCGATATTTCAAATTCAGGGCTGCCAACTCTCCCGCATTCGGCATGAGATTTAGTGGCATATTCACGTTCCCGTGCTGTAGTCAGCAATTATTCAATCAACGCAACGCATGTGTTTCACGATCGTTCAAATTGTTTAAATAAAATAAGACCATTAGAAACGTTTTTATGCAATTCCATTGCTTTCAACCCCAGAGTAAAGAAAAGCGTGAGAAGTCCGGGGTCATAATTGATTTCCATGTTACTAGTGGCAAAATCCACCATAACGCATGTGAAACTGATAACCCTCCATGCACAAGGACTTCAATTCTGCCTGAGAATCTCTTACAAATGTGCTGATTGAATAATTGCTGATAGACACCAGGGGAATGTGAAAATGCCACTTAAACTGAGGCCAAATGCATGAAAGTTGGCAACCCTGCAAATGCATTCAGCATACAATAACAAGTGAAATGTCATTCTGGAAAAAAAAAATGTACAAACAAAAGATGCATGCAAAAAGCCTCAAAGATTGTCGTTATGACAACTTAATCTACAATTACAGACCATTTCATTACCACCTGGCATGAATAAAAAATTCTGTTGTTAATGCACCCACAAATGCACTACTTTCTCTGACATACACTTGTGAAAATGGCTTAAATATTATGCAGTCATAATATTCTGCACAGTAATACCTCATATCAATTGAACAAATCATGCCAGGGCAAGCAGTTCTGGATTCTAGCTTGGCAGGCTTTGAGGTAATTCTCAATTTTAATGTTCATGCAGCAATACATTTTACTTATTTGAACTCTAACCAAGATACGTGTTGGAATGAGACAAGGACACTGAGAAAATGTTCTCAAATAGATACTTCACTTGTACAAGCGCAGACACAAGTTGTAGCTTGCTTGCCTTCCTTACATTGGGCAGGCTTGAGTGGTGTAATTTACAAACGTTCTTTTCTCATTCCTTGGGAAAAATACAACATTATCACATCCAGTAAACTGTTTCGATATCCATCACAAACTCCTTACTATTTAAACAGCTTAGAATGCAGATTTACAATAAATGACTTCAGCACAATTAGCTAGCCCTCTTTGTTACCAGAAAAACAGCTAATTCAGTTGTGGGTTTCAGATTGGCAAATTTTTCATGTTTGGCATATCAACTCACTACCTGAACCTACAGAATCAGCCAGGCTCTGGCTAAAAACTGAGACATAAGGGAAAAAGATCCCTTTGCGGAAGAAACTGAACGACTTTGCAGAACTAACTATATAATGGATAAATCGGTGAAAATTGTTAGATGAAGCTTCCCAGAAAATATAGCCATTGACAGCTGTAGTTATTACAATTCCAAAATAGTAGGGACAAAGTGTATATTGTGAATAAAATCAAAACGCATTGACTTTCAAATCACACCAGCCAGTATTTTATTCACAATAGAACAGAGATAACATAGCAAATGTTGAAACTGAGAAAATTTACAATTTTATCCACAAAATGAGCTCATTTCAAATTTGATGGCTGCTACAGGTCTCAAAAAAGTTGGGCCTGTTTACCATGGTGTGGCATCCCCTCTTCTTTTTAACACAGACTGGAGGCGTCTGGGCATTGAGGAGACAAGTTTCTTGAATTTAGCCATTGGAATTTGATCCCACTCTTGTTTAATACAGGCTTCCAGCTGCTGGAGAGTTTTGGGTCTCCTTTGACGGACTTTTCGTTTAATTATGCACCAAATGTTCTCAATCGGTGAAAGATCAGGACTGCAGGCAGGCACACAGACTCTTCTACTACGAAGCCACGCTGTTGTAATAGCTGCAGTATGTGCTTTTGCATTGTCCTGCTGAAATACACAAGGCCTTCCCTGGAATAGATGTCATCTGGAGGGGAGCATAATATGTTGCTCTAAAACCTTTATATACACCTTTCAGCATTCATGGTGCTTTTTAAAACATGCAAGTGTCCCACACCATATGCGCTAATGCATCCTCATACCATCAGAGATGCTGGCTTTTGAACTGAACGCTGATAACAGAAGGGGTGGTCTTTCTCCTCTTTAGCCCGGAGGACACAACGCCCATGATTTCCAATAAGAATGTGCAATTTGGACTCATCTGACCACAGGACACGATGTCACTTTGCTACAGTCCATCTTAAATGAGCCTTGGCCCACAGAACACGGCGGCGCTTCTGGATCATGCTCAACAATGGCTTCCTTTTTGCATGATAGAGTTTTAGGTGGCATCTGTGGATGGCACGGCATCCTGTGTTTACTGACAGTGGTTTCTTGAAGTATTCCTGGGCTCATTTAGTAATGTCAATGACAGAATCATGCTGGTGAGTGGTGCAGTGGCGTCTGAGGGCCCGAAGATCACAGGCATCCAGTAAAGCTCTTCAGCCTTGTCCCTTATGCACAGAGATTTTTCCAGTTTCTCTGAATCTTTTGATGATGTTATGCACTGTTGATGATGAGACCTTCAAAGCCTTTGCAATTTGACATTGAGGAACATTGTTTTTAAAGTATTCCACAATTTTTTTACGCAAGCCTTCACAGGTTGGAGTGCCTCTGGCCATCTTTACTTCTGAGAGAGTCAGCCTCTCTAAGACATCTCTTTTAAAGCCAATCATGTTACACACCTGATGTCAGTTAACTTAATTACTTGCTAAATGTTCTTTCAGCCGATTCTGGTATATATTAATTGCTTTTTCAGACCTTTTTGCCTGTGTCCCAACTTTTTTGAGACCTGTTGCACCCGGAAAATTTGAAATAAGCTCATTTTGTGGATAAAAATGTAAAATGTCTCAGTTTCAACATTTGAAATGTTATCTATGTTCTCTTGTAAATAACATATTGGCTCGTGTGATCTGAAAGTCATTGCATTTTGATTTTATTCACAATTTACGAGTATTGCATAAGTGCATGTGTGTACATACTACTGCACTGAAGTTTGGAATGCCTTATCATTCAAGTAGTTTGCGTCATTTTTTTTGAAAGAAAGTGTTTGTATCATAGCAGATCATGCTAATCAAGCAACAAAACATATTTTAAAATATTTTAGTTTGTATTTTAAGTGTATATTAAGTAGTTAAAGCAAGTATACTCACACTTTATCACATGCGTTCATGCATTCATTTCAGGAAAAGAAAAAGGCTGGGGGACTTGCTGCGATAACATCACAATTTCATTATTTATTTAAAGGGGCAATAAGCGGAAATGCATCATTTCTAGATTGAAGGAATTAAAAAACCGCTATATGAAGAACGAGAGGTGTAATTTCATCTGGAGTATAACAGGACGCCACACATCCGCTCTCTGTGTTGATCTCCAGCCCCTTGTTTACTAGCCGGTCCGGCTGCGCGTTCATGTACGTTCATGTGAATCGCCGCCTCCTCCCTCCTCTCGGAGCCCTTGGACCTCCCTCCCTATAAAACGCTACAGCCAGTGAGTAGTGATGGCTAAACGAGGCTTTATGAAGCTTCGGACCCTTTTGGACCATTGTATTGAAAATATTGAAATACTTAAATAAAATTATTTAAGTATTGAAATACTTAAATAAAGCTGAAATCTAACTTTGTCTTACATGTGTTTGTTGTTTTTACTCCGTACCTTAATAATTCATATTATATTATAATAACATTAATTACATCCACAACCTCATTGACTCCTGTAAATACTCTGTCCAAAAAATGTTTTATATATATATATATATATATATATACTACTCAAAATTTGATAGGGATCATAGGAATTTTTTTGTGAAATGACATGCAAATTTGGTAACTGCCACTGATGAACAATATATTGGATAAATGACATGCAGTCAGACACAAAACACATTTGCACGTGCATTTTATGACATTAAATGAGCGTGCAGCCTCACATTTTGGCTTTGACTAACACTTCACCATTTCAACTCAGACGTGTGTGTTGCTTGTTGGTGAAAATTTGGAAGTTCCCAAATTTTTTGCATTACATTTAGCAATAACAATGTCTCCTCAACGCCTTAGACGCCGATTGACTTCAGAGCAATTGGGAAGATGCATCGGAATGCTTGACTCTGGCTTCTAACAACGCCACGTTGCTAATGCACTTAATGTCAGCCAAAGTTGTTAGAACAGAGCGTGGAACCGCATCAAACGTTTGGTACAGCAGCACACCGTCATGGGGGTGGTCGTCAGAGATCGACTACACAACGACAAGACCACTTTCTCACACTTCAGGCACGACGTCATCCTTTCTGGACAGCCACCACCCCCTTTAAATGACCTTCATAACGCCTCGGGGTCAGGGTATCCACTCAGATGATACGGAATCGTCTTCATACTGCCGGCCTCAACTCAAGAAGGCCATGTGTTCGAATCCCACTGACCGCGGCGTCATAGGCGTGACCGTTTGGATTGGGCTCACGATCATGTCACATGGACACACAACGATTGGGCTCCAGTTCTCTTTACTGATGAGTCCCAATATTGCTTGGACTTTACTGACAGGAGGCAACCGGTGTGGCGAAGACAACGTGAGCGATTTAATGATGCCTACATCAACGAACACGGCCGTTATGGTGGCGGATCAATTATGGTCTGGGGAGGAATAAGCAGGAACGGTAGAACGGATCTGCATGTCATGGGGAGAGGGATGATGACAGGGGTACGGTACAGGGATGAGATCCTCAATGTGTACGTAAGACCATACGCTGGTGCTGTTGGCCCTGATTTCATCTTGATGGATGATAACGCCCGTCCCCATCGTGCTAGGGTGGTGAATCAATTCCTAGAGCAGGAGACAATTGTCCGCATGGACTGGCCCGCGCGTTCGCCGGACCTAAACCCTATCGAGCATGTGTGGAACATGCTGCAGGTCGCCATTTCGGTCAGAGGGCACAACCCACAACTCTAGAAGAGCTCGGAAATGCCCTTGTTGAAGAATGGAACAACATTCTAATTGCAAGCATCCGGGTTCTGATTGACAGTATGACCCGACGTTGTCAAGCCGTCATTCAAACTAGGGGAGGCCATACCCGTTATTGACATAAACTGTGGTAATGAAACATCAAACGAACACTGTCTGTTTTCACTTTACATGTCAGAGGTGAAACCATGAAGTGTTCGTGAAAGCCAAAAGTGTGAGGCTGATGCTCATTTAATGTCATTAAGTGCACTTGCAAATGTGTTTTGTGTGTTACTGCATGTCATTTATCCAATATATTGTTCATCAGTGGCAGTTACCAAATTTGCATGTCATTTCACAAAAAAATTCCTATGATCCCTATCAAATTTTGAGTTATATATATATATATTTTATTATGTTTTTTGATTGTGCTTGGTGTATACTGGGTGTGCTTGTGCGACTTGGGCATTATTATTTTTGAGTAAAAATGCCTAAAAGAGCGCTGTTTCATCCATCTTGAATACACTTGAATTGCGCCTGTGTTTCAAAGCTCCGCCTATCGGCCAAACTGGTCAGCTGATTCAGTCTGAATGAAGCAGTGAAGTGGTTCGAACGTCATCAGTCACGTGGTTTTCCCCGAAACAAAGCAAGCTCCAGCACAGTGCTTCAGAAAAATACCCTGTCGAGTTTGAAGCGTGCTTCGGAGCCTCGGTATCAACGGTAACATCACTACCAGTGAGCAGTGGCAGCGGTGGCAGTGCACATTTTTTTAAAAGCGAAATGGCGGAGAGCGGAATGAAACGTTCACCTGAAGACGAGCAGGATCCGAAATTACTTCTAAAGAAACAACGGTCGTTGGCGAAGAAGTTGTCGGATAAAGAAAGGGACAGAACCCAGATTGGTAATATTGGCCTTGCATTTCCAAGGTGGAGAGCACTGCGAGAGCTAAAGGGGCTACAAATTGGACTCAGAGCTAGCTCTTCTTCTCCTGGACAGGTAATATAAAGTCAAATGTCTGCTTAAATTAGTGTTACAGTAACGTTAGGCACATGTCACCATGTCGATTCAATTAAATTTAATGTTTCAATCGTAGCATGGGTTAATGTCTGGAGCTTGAGTTGTTAGTGGCTCAGTCCCAGCAATGGGTCAGGCGTTACAGTTGTGTGTAGGTACTGAGTAATAATGCCGCGGAAACTTAAACTGGCCCGTCATTCTGCCGAACAGGCTAACTAAACTAGTTAATCGTCTGATTGCTAATCAAGCAAAGGGGAGGATTCTGCCTCACCAAACAAACCTCCGACTGCACGTCACTGCTGCTAACACCATTAACGGCGAACAGACACGTTTGATACCTATGGTGACACACTAAATTATTGGCATAATGATTAATTTACGGACAAAACAGCATAGAAAATTTGCCAAAAGGAAGTTCTCTTTCTTGCGGCATTATAACATTATAAGTTAATTACTTCGTTACTCGACATGTTCCTCAAAATGGTGATGTTGTTTTGCTCGGTGTGTTTGCACTTTGCAGATAGTCTTTCGCAGACGAGGCGAGTGGGGGGGTGGAGAGCAGAGGTAGAGGGAGGTGTGGCTCATGACACACTTTGTTTTGGTCTACAGGCAGTGCACAACAGCAAACCTAGCAGTGAAACGATTTCGCTTTTTTCCCCTTTAATATTTATTTTATCTAGAATGTTTCAGTCATCTTTAGTGTAATCATGACTTTGTCTATCCCAGGATCCACACAATTTGCAAAGATTTAGAGAAGAAACCTTCCTAAAATAAAACATAGCATGCATTAGTGCACCTGACTGAGGCCTGGGGGCTTCTGAATATTCATGCATTCAGTCAAAAGACTGAGAGCTATTTTCCTCTCCTGACAAAGAAGTATCTTTTTCCTCCCCAAATTGATGCTGCTAATGCACCATTTTTACATTGTGTCACAGAGGAACCAGGGTGTCTTATACTTTTATGCTTCTTATATAACATATCCACACTCATCATTGTTCACTGCCAAATGACAGCTGGCTGGAAGAGTGTATGTCCTGCAATGTGAATGCAAGAGTGGAATAATCATCTTTTCAATCTTTATTTGTGTAACCTTTGTAGCCATACCACATTTCTCATGAAACAATAGTGGTATGTTTACACGTTCTCGCCTTGCTTAGTACCAGGTATTTTCTCAAGGAGATAAAAATCTGCTGTGTCTCTTGATTCCTGCCAAAATGCAAATGTCACTGTACATTAAGGCATAGTCAGGGCCGGATCAAGGTCCTGTGAGGTCCTGGGGCACATGTCCATTGGAGGCCGCCCCACCCTCCCACCCCGGCCTTAAGGCCCTGCGGCCACCAGCAGCCCACCCTACCCCCAACACACAAGCATGTTTTCTTATAGTGAGGGCTGGACTGAGACAAAAAAATTAGCCTAAGCATTGTGGGCCGAGCAACCCACCACCAGCTATCGCTGCTTGAACCCCTAATTGCATTAAAATCTATCAGCCGACCGGGCGGTATGCCAGATGACCCGTCCAGCCCTGCCTACTAATGTGTACTGTCAGTTAATGTCAGTTAATGCATTGTGTACTGAGGACCATGGCACTCAACTTCCCATAGAAGTCTTCGGCCTCACGTCATGCGTGGCCTGGGGCTCAGAGGCCACTTGGGAGTCCAAAGCCCTGGGGCACTGGCCCCACTCGCCTGGTCTATAATCCAGCCTTAAGCATAGTGTTCTGATGGAATAGTTTCAAATTCTTCCTCGTAATGCAAATTCAGTGAGCTCTTGCACCTGCATGAGGATCAATGGCCGCTTGACCAAGGTGAATGTTATGATATTTACGTGAAATGAAAGCGATCACAATACCACAATACAGCTTTTTTCATGCAGTTAATTTTATTTGTCATCCAGTGGTCTAAAGGAAGCAAAAAAAAAAAAAAAACACGGCATCGTGACAAAGAAAAAGAAAATTGTCTGTATCCTGGAACCGAGAGATGCAAATGAAAAGCAGTGTCAACAGTGTATTATGTTTCATCTCACTTCCAAAGTGTTGTTTTGGCCCTCAGAAGTTTCTGTTTCAGGGTATTCCAAGAACACACCACTCCTGGGGTGCAGTGGAAGGAATGCTTCCCATCTAAGGCCTTGTGTGAGAGCCATACAATCAGATGGGCTTATGTTCACTCAAGCACTGACTGAAAGGGATTATACTGAGGCCTTTTTCTCCTGAGAAACGCATGCAGTTTTCATGGGGTCAGGTTTGCTGTTTGATCTACAGAATATCTTCATAGTTTTCAAAACTAAAGCTAAACAGACGTCCAAATCAGGGGCTCATCAGCTAATTTCACCCATCAGTTTGTAGAATTACAAGCTAACTGTGCCAGCGCTCCAACATTACACGCTAATCATACTCCAGAAACTACCAACAAATTTTCTAAAAAAAAAACAAAAAAAACACATTAATTCCTGTACTGAAGTTGTTTTACAAATTTGAATGATTTATGTTAGAGCATACAGTATTTAAATTAGTTCTATACCGTACCCTCATCGATGCTCAAACTTTTCGCAGGTGAAAATAGCCTTTTACTGAAGAATGTGTGCAGTTAGGAAAGTAACTGATAATAAGCGCTGTATCCCCACCACAATGGAAGAGAGATAAACAAGTCCTCTCGCTTTTCACGCTTTTCAAGATAATTTCATTATCTTGTGAAAGACTGCCACACAAAGAAAAAAACATTAAGGAATGCAGAGGCTCATTCCTTGGCAGGGATCACAGATTTCTCAAATCAGATAAATGGGACACAAACATCCTTACATTATTTTATATGAAACACAGTTTGTTTTAGTCATTTGCAAAAATATTGTCTTCAGTGAATAACTGAAATTGTTTATCTGTAGTCTCGGGCTAAGCCAAAAACAAATAAAATTTAATATTTTGCAAAGTTTCAGAATAGTTAATAATGAAAACTCACGGCGGTATTTATTTGATAAAAAGGGAACTGCAGTAGCGACTGATGCAGTAGTGACTGTATATGTAGCTGTTATATACAGTTTATAAAAAAGTTGGGACACTGTAAAATGCAAAAAAAAAAAAAACAGAATTCAATCACTAGCAAATAATTTAAACTTCATATTGTGATGGTTCTGCCCTGCAGTCCCTCCCCCTCCTGCTGTCTTCGCCTCCACTTCAACGAGCCACACCTGTTGCTCGTTGAAGTGGAGGTGAAGTGAATAGTATTTAAGAGCTGCACTGTCAATTGGGCAGTGCACACGCATTCTAATGCCTGAGCCCTGTTGTGTTGTGCCGCTGCTCCCCTCGTTTGTGGTTTGTACCAGTTTTATTAAAAGTCTGTATCTTTTCACTCAGCCTGTGCGTTTGGGTCCCTTCTCTCCCTTTTGGGTACATGGTCCCTGTGCCCGCCGGTTTGCCGTTTGCAGCCGGCAGGGGCAAAACCATGACACATATTTAATTCACAAAAAAGACACCACATCAGATGTTGGCTGAAATGGACAGGGGCATGTTTACCTCTGTGTTGTATCATCTGTCCTCTTGACTACGCTCAGTAAGCATTAGGGAACTAAGAAGACCAATTGCTGCAGTTTTGGTGGCAAAATGTTTTCTCATTCTTACTTAATGTAGGATTTCTGCTGCTCAACACTTTGTGGCCTCCTTTGTCTTATTTTGTCTGTATCGACTGCAGACAGGACATTTTAGCACCCAAATTCTTTTACTACGGAACCATGTTGTTGTAATATGTGCAGAATGTGGTTTGGCAATGTCTTGCTGAGATAAGCTGGGCCTTCCGAGGAAAAGTCTGGATGGCAGCATATGTTTCTCCATAACCTCTATATATCATTCAGCATTAATGGTGCCCTAACAGATGTGAAAGTAACCCATGCCATGTGCATTATGCAGCCCCATACAATCATGCTATTGAACTGTGCACTAATAAGATGTCCAATGGTCCCTCTCCTCTCCAGCCTGGAAAATGAGGCCTGCATGATTTCAAAAACTAATTTCACATTTTTATTGGTCATACTACAGGACAGTCTTCCACCTGATCTCAGTCCATCTAAAATGAGCTGGAGCCCATAGAGGGCAGCAGCGTTTCTGGATTGTGTTTATACATGGTTTTATCTTGCTAGATGTTTAACTTGCATTTGTGGATGCAATGACGGACTGTGTTCACTGACAATGAATTTTTAGAAGTGTTACTGATCCAAAACAGCAATTATTATAACAGAATCCAGTCTGTTTTTAACCCCATTAAAGTGCAGTTCTTTTTTGAGCAAATTTCCCCCCCAAACTAAAGTGCTTTCTGTTCTTGAACCACTTAGACTACAGGCATAATAATGGTCTCGTTTGAAAGGCGACACTTAGTAGATTGCGCTCAATCCCCCCACCACCACCAGGTTTTAACAGCAGGGGGATAATCCAAGTCAAACAACATTTGATCAAACACAACCTTGTAACAAACTAACTGCTAGATGATTTGGAAGTAGAGGAAAGAGAAATGCATCAAGACATCAGACAACAATGAAATAAAAACAAAGACATAAGGACAAAAAAAACAGAATATAGCCCAAAGAAAAGAAACAACAACAAAAAGGTAGTAAAGACAGAATGACAAGGAATATTAACCATGACAATTAAGAAAATTAACAGAATTCACAATACTTGTATAAGCAAAAGGGAGAAGGAAGACAGAAAGAAAACAGAAAAAAGTGGAAAATGTGATAAGTAGAATGTTTTTTTTAAATAAAGGGAATTATGCAGTATTAGGTTAAGCAAGTGTGGGGAGGATGAGAATAGTTCTAATGGCCAGTGAGATCTGTTGTATCCATATGACTTTTTTTATAGTGTGCGTAGGCATTAGTTAACCGGCAGTGAGATAACATCATGAAAGTATGAAAATCTTTCATGAAATTGTTGCATCTGTTCTTTTGTTTGTTTTTTTGTAGGGCTGAGTAGTGTTCGATTGACAATTGTTTTGCTAATAGGTCTAACCATTGAGATATTTTCAGTTGTTTTTTGTTTTTACAATTTAGTGGTATTGTTTTCTTGGCGATAGGGGTACTTGTGTTGCGATTTGTGCCAGAATTGAGTTAATTTCACCTAATATGCAGATGGATGGGGTTAATGGGATGCTGCATTTAAATAATGCTGGTAGTTTTGTGATTACCTCTTCCCAAAAGTGTTGTACAGGTTGGCAGAGCCAAATAGCATGGAAGTAGTGATCTGTAGTATTGAGTGTGCATCGAGTGCATATATCAATTTCTGATAGTCCCATGTGTTCCGTGAATTACCTTGTACTGGATTAGTCTAATATTAGTATTTTGTGACATGTTGTTGATGTTCCTGCAGATTTCATTCCAGAAGTCAGTGTTAGTTTTGATGTTACGGTCTTCGTCCCCCTTATCTATTGGAATGCAAAGTGTGTTGTCAGAACCAAGGGAGGGTTCATAAGTTTAGCTAAGGGTTTGTTTGATTTTTCAATTTTGCTTACATCATTGAATAGTGGTGATTCTTTGAGGTGAGTGTTGGTGATATCAAAATTTTCCTTAATTGACTGTTTTAATTGGATGTATTGGAAGTACTGATTTTTATTGATGGTGTATTTTTCAATTGACTGCGGGAAGGAAAGCAGGGTGTTATTTTCAAAAATATGGTGCAGATCTGAGATCCCTTTTTCTTGCCATTTATTGCCAATCCTAGGTGATTTGTTTACAGTGAAGTCAGGATTGTACCAAATTGGTATGTGCATGCTGGGACTTATTGTGAAGTTCATCATTTTATTGATTTTCCACCAAGCTGTCAGAGTTGTGGAGATTGCAGGATTCTTGGAACAACTGTGTTTTTTAATGGTACTGCTAATGAAGGGTAAGTCTGCCAAAGAATGTTGTTTGAGTCTGTCTGCTCAATTTTTTGAACCATTTCGCTGTCGGTTGGATAGGGATCATGGTGAATAGGTAAGTGATTATGGGTAGTTTCATCATTTTTATTTTGGAAATTATGCCTATGATGGAGAGTGATTGTGCTCACATTGTCAGAATTGCTGAGAATATTATTCAAATTGAGTAACAACAGTGGTAACATAAGTTATGGTTTGACAGAAAAAGATCCTTTGTTTTCTTCTGCCCCTGTGGGCTGTGACCAAGCCTGATCAGCCTTGAAAAACAATACAGCAACAGCCAGATGCCTAAACAACTGCAGATTGACATATTGTGATTCTACTACCAAAAATGAGTATTATGAATATGAATATTATTTTTTTTTTCTTGGTTATGTTTCTGCGTATTTCAACAAACAATTTTGGGGAGTCCAATTTTCCCTGCGTTCCTAGCCATGGTCACACTTGCTTTTTCAACAGTTTTGCAACTTCCTTCTCTCAGGTAATTTTCCCCATATGTACCTAAATTTTCAGTCCAATACACCCTTCTACTTCCCTGCACTGGTATGTGATCTTATATGCATAATAAGGTTACCTCCAAAACTCCTTTGCTTCATTGATAAAATCACCCGCCCCCCTTGTCCCTTGTCATACAGTATTGAAATAATGCCTTGTAAAAATTTATCCTTCGGCTACCATACACATCCGTCTTTTTGGAGTTTCAAACCACTGGCTGTCCTTGAGACTAAAAAACTAAAAGAATGAGATTATCCTGTCATATTGGAGCAAGTTTTGATGGATTAAAACACTTATTGTTCTGTTAGATCAGCACATAACAGCCAATGGATGCACTTACTTTGTTCCTAATGGGCTACTGTACAATCTGCAGCACTGCATCATGAGTAAAGAGGCTTATTATAGTGAAAAATACAAAGATGCACCGCTACTACCTCAGTATCAAAGTCGATTTAGTGGCATTTGTCCAAGCTTGCTTATTTTGCAAATTAAAACCTATTACACGTTTTTATCTCTGGTCCTCCACCGAGGTAAGCACATCGATTTCAATGTATTTTGATTAATCTGAACAATGCCATACAATTGAACCTATGGGACTGCATACAGTAGTCAGGCTGAGGGTTGTTATGACACAATTTTAAATAATATTTTCGCTATCATGTTTGCATCATAAAATGGCTTTGGCAGTTAGAATGCTGAATCCTCAACCTTTCCAACGATATATAGTTCGACAGCATAGCACAATATTTGATGGTATAAGAACGCAATTGTGCCTAGCGGACCAGCCTTGGGCCGAAGCTTGTGAAATGGTTAATGCAGTGCCACCTGAGGGCCTCAAGATCACAAACATTCAATACTGGTTTTTGGCGTTGTCCCATGTGTACAGAGATTTCTTTGGATTCTCAGAATTTTTTATGATACCATGTATTGTAGATGATGAAATCGCCAAATTCTTTGCAATTTTGCATTAGGAAACATAATATTTAAATTGATTAATTATTTGCCCTTGCAGAGTAGTGAAGCCCCTGCCATATTAACTTCTGAAAGACTAAGCCTCCCTGGATGCTCTTTTTATATGAAGTCATGTTACTGACCTGTTGCCAATTAACCAAATTACCTGATAAATGTTCCACCGGGGTATATTTTTAGTATCATACTACATTTTCAGTCTTTAGTTGCCCCTGTCCCCATTTTTTTGAAAACATTTTACTAGCATCAAATTCAAAATGAGTAAATATTTCAATAAATAAATAAATAAATAAATAAATAAATCTCTCAGTTTCAACATTTATCATGTTTTCTTTATACTATTTTCAATTTAGGGTTTAATTGATTTTTCTTATCATTGCTGTTTGTATTTACATTTTACACTGTGTCCTTGTGGGCGATGGGGTCATACACTCTGGTAAGAAGTATGCAGAACCAGCTCATCCAACATTGAATTCCAAAATATTGGGATTTACTATGGTTCCCCTTTTCTGCAATTACAGCCCCCTTGCTTGTTGGATGGCTTTGCATGCAGAGGGTTATTATATTTAATGTGGGGATTTGTTTCCATTACAGCCTGGAAAGCATTTGTGAGGTCAGGGAGTTGAAGGCTTGAAGCTGTATTTCCACCAGATCCAATGTTTGATTGGGCTGAGGTCAGGGCTCCATGGAGCTCTGGCACGCTCTTCACCTCCAATCTAAAAAAAAAAAAACCCTCCTAGGCATTCTCATGCTGGCTGCTAGAAATACAAGATCAACTGATATGTACTTGCGTGTGACACAGTCAAGATTGTCCTTCAGTTGAACTATAGGCCAAGACAGGAATATGAAAAACAACCTCATAAAAAGCAACATCTGAATACCTTGAATAATAAAATTGTACAGTTAAGCCAAGAGGTTTAAGGGTTACAAGTTTGAAGATGAGACATACGGGCTGCGGCCTAGCTCCTTTAAGCAACCCACTATATTGGCTGTCTCGTGAGCAGAGAACCTCCTGAATCCTGGCCTTTGATGGAATGCATGTTTGAAAACAGAAGTCAACTGTCCACACTTGGATGATGCTCTCTTATGTGACCTTTAAATAAATAAATATATTAAAGGCATGATTTTGGCCTAGTTTCTTTAAACGTAGATTGGGGTGGAGTCAAGTGAATCACACTGATGATTACAGATATGAAGAAGTGAATTTTTTTTTTTTTTTTCATAAATAACTTGGTACAGTCTTGACCTTTAAATTGAGGTACCATGCATTGAGCTGAAATAAATGGGAAGCCTTACAGCTAGACCAAGAGGCACCTGAACATATTGCATCTGCAAGTGTAATCTTGTGCTGAGTCTTGATCTTTGTATAAACATGTCAGGTTTTCATAGTATTGTATTAAATTCCTCAAATATAGTGTCCCTATGTTCTTTGTTTATGAATTTCAGTCTAACTCCTGAGCATTCTGATATTTAAATCCGAGGTTAGGCTTTCACTTAAAATAGTATTAAAATGGGAATCAGAAGATAATGGGGAGAATTGTTTTTCTATATGAAATTTTTTTTTTTTTTTTAAAGGTGGCCGATCAATGCTGTCAGAACAGGGCACTAATGGAGCTTTGACCTAAAGTCTGATTGGCCACGGAGTCAAGCTTGCTTAACGTAGAGGACGTGCTACCTGCTGGGGTCACCTGAGTGCATTTGACTGTCATCTGACTTTGCTGTCACATGATTGCTTGGCCAGTAATGTTGGCTTACTTAAGCTTGCCTTCCTGAGTAGCTGCTCCTTGGCCTGCTAGCTGAACAACCCTCCTCCACCCCAGCTGCACCTGTCTTTTACAGCATTCATTGATCATGTTCTCTTACGACTAAATTACCGTTCAGTAACAATGTCTCTTCCTTTTGAGGTCATTGTTGCTATAGGCTCTGTTCTATGGGGGGGGTTAGTGGCAGCTCCCTGCCTTCAGTTCCACGCTTGGACGGGCAGGGATCTTTCAGAACAGAGCCATGTCGCCAAACCCAATTGTTGCTTGTATGCCTGTGTGCTCTCAATAAATTTTCTCTTTTTGACAAAGTGGTCCTATCAGAAACAAAGCCAATCCCGAAGAATGTAAGAATGTGTGATATATAAGCAACCATTCTGGAGTCAAAGGGCTCGTCTTCTTATGGCCACAGAGGATCGGAATAAGCTCAATATACTATAGCTCTTTTTGTTAAACGCCACAGTTTAATCCCTGGCATACAGTACAGATAATCCCTTTATAGAATTTGAAGAATTTATGAGGCAATTTGTGAAAATATCCATTGTTGCACAAAGGGACATGATTAAAACTGTTCCTGCTCAATTTAAAATAGGTGCATGATTATTTCCTCAGCTCATTATGAAGATAGAACCTAATATTATAACATTCCACTGCTTAGCTCCACATTTTAAACCATCTTCAAACTGTCTTAGAATCCAAGCTGGTCTTTGTAAGACCTATTACTAGAAAATGTAGGAAAGTAACAAGTCATTCTTACTGATTATTTTCTCCTTCAGTTTGATAATAAGTGTTGGCTTGTAATGTGATTAGTCACATTAGCAGGCTGCTAGCCAGACAGGAAATGTAAAATTTATGCATTACAATGGAAACCCCAAGACTTTACCCTCCAATGGAAGGTAGCTTTCAGGGCACTCTAACATAGGCTTGGAAGTTCTCTCCAAAACAGTAACAAATCATTACTATATCTTTAGGGACTGGAAATTTGTTAAAATTGAATTGCTAAGATACAGCAAGTTTGAATAGGAAGATGGTTCTTGCCTGATGTATTGTGCACAAAGTATTACAGGTCTGTGTCACCAAAAATAGCCCCTTTTTGGTCACATTTACACTATAGGCCAAAAGTTTGGAAGCAAGATCAAATTTGTACAAAAAAAATCATAGTTTCATTGACATACTTTGCAACAAAATAAACATGATTATTATATTAAGAGTCACTTATCAGAATAAATTTTTTTACTCAAATTATCAGGCCTATATTACTAGGCCCATGGTCCTAGTGCCTGCCAGATTGCCGTTGGCATCCGATGGGCTGTAAACCATGACATAAAGTGAATAACGCAAACTGTGATTTGTTTTTTACTTTTTCACTGGAGTTGTGACTCTTGCAAATCTTCTCAACCCAAAAACTAAGCCCCTCCTTTCTTTTGTTAGCATTTATTCAGCAATGGTCCGGTAACATCAATGTATACAGTACCTAAAGATAAATAGAGGAAAATGGTGCATATCAATGAAAGAAAAGTCTAATCATGCAGTAAATACATCCCAAAATCCATAGATTTCATACTGGTTTTTAATAAAGGCATTGTGAACAGAAACTTGAAGTTGCTTCCAAATTTTTGACCTGCATTGGCTTTGCTTCCAAACTTCTGGCCTGTAGTGTACGTCTATGTGTCTATCCACCATAATTTAGCATTTTTGGCTAATTTTGTCCATCATCAGCCCTAAATTCATGTTAAGTAAATGCCAACATGAAGACCCGAATATCCCAAGGCTTTTCATGCACTTCTGACAGGAAATGAGTAAACAAATAGCATGGGAGAATGTATATGGGTGTACCTGCTCAAGGAAATTGCGCTCTCTCTCTCTCGACACAAGTACAAAGCACTAATGAGAAAGTGCCTAGACCCCATTGCTCAAAGAAAATATGAGGTTCGGCCTGAATATGGTCAAGTTTCCTTTGAAATTCATGTTTCTGTGAACCGTTCCCCAGGATTGAGTGAGGCAGTCAACCGTGCTCATGTCACAACCATCCACCAAATGGTGCTCATCCTGTGAGATTCTCGGGCTCCTGGGAAACTCTAGGTGGTCATGACTATTACAGTCCAAAACATACATAATTGGCAGATACGTTTTACTTCTCATTTTTCATTGCAAAAAAATTGAAAAAAATAAACAAAGCATTTTTCCAAAGAAAAAGCAACATAACACGAGGGTACAATGCAAATTTACTCTTACTGAAAGATGGCTGCAATAATATTTTGAACTTGCACAGTAAGCTCAGAATAAGCTGCATACAGTAGCTGAAAACTGTGAGCTGTAGGTATACTGTACACTAACACATTAAAATCCAAACATTCAGTGGAAAAAGAGCTTTGTTTTTGCTCTGAAGCCTGGATTATTTTGATCCCTACACAAGAAAGTTTTTGTGTGTGCATGTGCAAAGGAGCACACTATAGGAAACGTGAATGGGTGAGGAATTACCGAATTCAACTACAACCTACAATATATGGGACAGTATGTAAAATGCAAATAAAAACAGAATTGAGATTTGCAAATACTCTTTGAACTACATTTAGTTGAAAAAAGCACAAAGGAAAGATTTTCAAAGTTTCACCTTATGAACAGCATTGATTTTTGTAAATATTTGCGATTTATGAATTTGATGCCTGCAACATGTTCCAAAGCAAGCAGGACAGGGGAATGGAAATTCTAGAAAAGTTGTGGAATTTTTAGAAAATGCCCATTTGAAACATTCCACAAGTACACAGGTGAACAGCAAACAGTTTATTAATTTATGATTGGGTGTAAGTTGAGCAGTCTCAAAAGGCATGGTCGTGCACCGTCAAGTTGATTTGAGGTTCTAAACCTTGCCCAAAACTGCTTACACAAATAGTCAAACAGTTCACACTTTGGTCCCCAATGTGTGTTTGGATGAAATTTAGAGATTTCACCATTGACAGACCATAATATAGCAAAAAGGGTCAGAGAATCTAGAGAAGCCTGAGCAATTTACATGCGTAAAAAGACGATGCAGCATACCAGTACAGGATGCATTTGACCATTGAGCACTCATGCGGCACTGATTTAAGAACTGAGATTCTTCTGTAATGCACATAACTGTGTGGGCTAATACTATGTACTGCAGAAATCCCGTGTCAGAGAGCACAGTACTTTGTCGCCGCATCAAATGCAAGTTCCCACGTATCAACACAATCTTAAAAACGCTGCCAACTTCTCTGGCCTCAAGTTCGTCTGAAATGAACTGGCGGAAAGTGGAAAGAGGTGGTGTGGTCTGACAAGTCTATCTTTCAAAATGTTCAGGAAATAATGGATGCCGTAATCTCAAGGCCGAAGATGACAAGGACCATTCCAACTTTTATCAGCAACATCTTCAAAAGCCGGTGTCTGTCAAGAGCTGTGGCTACATTGGTCCGCTTGGCATGAGCAACCTGCTCATTTGTGTAGGCACAATTGACGCAGAAGAGGCCACGCACATTCTAGCACATGAACCTTGCAGTCATCATCTTTTCCAGGGTTGCTCCTGCTTGATTCAGCAGAAAAACCCCAAGCTACGCTCAGCTGGTATTTCAACAATGTGTCAGCGTAATTGCAAAGTGCGGGTACTCATAGAAAGCTTAACTGTTGACCAATGGTCCTATATCTGGCAAGAGTGGGAAAAAATTCTGTTTTTGAATCTCATATAATTAGTGTCCTCCAAAATATACTGCTGGGAGTTATTAAAATTTGAGTTAATGTAACACAGTGATGAATTTGCACCAGTCCCAACTTCTGAAGAACTAATATTTTCAAAAAGCTTTCATAAAAGTTGAAGAGTTAAATCATTACTTAGTTTGTCTTTGTACTTTTTCAAAAGAATACAAGTTCAAAGTGTCTTTCAGCTTCCTGCTCACTATTTTAAATTACATTTAACACATTTTCCCAGTTCTTCTCGAATTGAGGTTGCAATTTAAATGAATAATGAAATTTGTTCATGCCACGAACACTCAAATTAACTTGAACACTTCCAAAAATGTTATAGTGAGTAACATTTTTTTCTAGAGAGTCATTGAAAATGTGATTTCACAGCCTAATAGAGTACTAAAGTGATGACATCACGCTGGAGTCGGAAGTAAAATTTCCCATTCATTTTACCCATAGACTGTTTTTTCAGTTCACTTTTGAATCACTTCCCATTGTTTTCAAGCCTCCATCTTTTTTGAGATTTTGCATTATATTTAAAACTAAAAATAAATATAATTTTTCTTGACCGGAATCAGCTACGTTTCAAATCATTTTAATTTTTCGCCACCATGCTAATCCTCTTTGTAGTCTAAAAACTACTCGTCCCATGATCCTCCTGATTCCCAGGCTGAATGAGTTCAAGACGCGTTTTATACAGTCAATAGGCTCGTTCGACTTTATGCGCCGCGCAGACCCAGCTGGAAGTGATGCACACCGGTTAGAAATCTTGTTCGACTTCCGTCGGGGCTGCAGACCTTCTACGTAATATCCCCCTGTCACATGACCACAAGATCTCGCGGGATCAAGGCTTCTGCAGCCAAATGGTGCAGTTGTTAGGCTCGTTCGAGATGAACTGCGCCTTGCCTGGAAAGTAAACAAGAGCAGGCGGCTGCAGCAGGGGGCGGTGACAACAAGCTGCAATCAAGTCGGACAGTTTCCAGCAGCCTTGAGAGAATACTCAGGAAGTCACAGAAATACGTACATCCTATTCACCCCTGATTCACCTGAGGTGTCCCCCCCCAAAAAAAAATCCTCACATCCCACTTACCAGAAATATTTGTGCTGCTAAATGCTTCAATAATTAAAACAGTGCAGTGTTAATATACAATAGACTATATTCAGTTCATGATCTGTGACATGAATCCCAATTAAACGTCACCATCAGCCACCTGTTTTCTGTAACCAGACTAAACCTTCAAATCTGAAAAATAAAACCAAACTCTCTCCCATTCAACAAAATTAGAAAGCGTATATAAATCATCATATTGTTGAGCCAACCTCTAAACCAATCAGCTGTTAGATCAGGTTAGAGCCAGGCGGTGCAGTCGGTGGAGAGCAACTGCAGCACCTGGCTCTGCAAACTGCGGCCGCCTCGCTGTCGCAATTTTATCGCCGTCCACTTTTCTAATACGTCAGAGCAAGGCGGGATGAAGTCGGACACAAAACTAACCGGCATGCATTGTGCGCCGATCGCCGGTGGTTGAATCTGCGCAGACCTGACTCATCTCGAACGAGCCTGTTCTCCTCTGGCTGCGGCAAAACGGATACGCCTCTGTGACGACGGAAATGGATCGTAATTGGTTTCAGTTTTGGATGACGCGTTTGACGTCTGTTACAGTTAAATTTGACGAACATGAATTCTACTTTACTTACTTTACTTCACCCCATAGATATTTTATTTGGAATAACAAAGATATTCTCTACAAAAATAAATCTCTGTTTTTCGAAAACTGGGTCAACAATGGCTTCGATTTCGTCCATCACAAACAAAGCAAAAGCCGCGAGGTTGGCCATGTTTCCGACGCTACGGGAAAGCGTTCGACTTGACGGCAGACCTTTTATACTCCTCCCCTGACGTCGGCGGCAGTTCTCGTTGGCTACGCAGTCAGCCACAGCCAGCCGGCAGTTCAATCCGAATGAGCTTAATGGTTAGAAGTCACCCGTCTCGAATTTTCCAGCACCTCGCTATAGCCGTTTGCTTGCTTAGGTAGTTAGCCACTCTACGTTCTACTTGGTTACGCTTTCCTTGCCAGATATCAAGTTTTACAATTAGCGCAATTTAATTTAATAGTCAGGCATCTTTGGCCAACGTTTGTTTGCTTAAAAACTCGGTAATCAGCGAACGAACTTATCAGCCCTTGTCAAAGAATAACTGACAGCGAACTTGCTGTCAGCAGCCTAACTTAGCCAGCGAGCTAGTTTACCGACTTTGGTAGTTGTCAAACTTCATATTTGGCGCATTTAGTTAAATGCCAGCTTGTGAAATGCTTGCAGCTCAACGCTAGCTAAGTAGCCAAATAATGGCTCTTCACTACTTTTATTCACTTAGTTAGCTAAGCTAGTGATATTTATTGAATAATCATACTAGCTAGCTTGCTAAATAACAGTAAGTGACGGTACCATTTACTGTTTCTATCGGTTTAGTTATGTGCACAAGATGTAATAAGCTCACTAGCTGGCTAGCTCGGTGGTTCGCTAGCATAGCTTAATGCTAGCTAGCTAAATGGCGAAATAACTATTCATTGTGATCCTTTCATTTCTAGGTATGTAGCTAGCAAATAGTAGCTCGCTATGTGGTAACGGGTGCACGGACATACGGCAATGTGGGGCACTGACGGGCTACCGTCGTGGTATGTTATGGACGTTGGCTGAAACTGAGGCACCTCATTGGCTTGGAACAAATCACGGGGTACTCGCCCACTTGTGCAGCAGATATGTAGTTTGGAGAAGTGGACTACAAACTGGACTACAAGTGCAAAAGCATATAATTTTTGGCAATAAACTACGAATTTGATGTGATCATTTGAATCTATGTACCCTGCAGGCTAATCTCGGAGCGAGGCGGCTCTTAGAATTAATACGAGTTCGAGCAATGCCAGAAAGTGTCCAAACACCATTATAAATTCCCATAGGGATTTTACTTCCGACACCAGAAGCTAAGTAGTGGTGATGTCATCACTTTAGTACTCTATACCCTGACTAAAAGAAGCTAGTACAAGTTGGATCATTTTAATCTCAAGAAAGATGATTCTGTAAAAATATGTTTAACATGAAGTATAGATGCATGAGAAAGCAATGGTCAGTGCAGTCAGGAAGTCCTGAGAAGCTAGACAGGCCATCGGAAAGAGAGAGATAAGGAGATGCTTTTAGCCATGGCTAGAGTTCAATGCCACATGCAATGTTATTATTCGGTTTGACATTTAGTCCACTGATCTAATGGATCTTTCATTACTGAATGATAATCCTCCTCCAGTTCCAGCAATCCAAAGGAAAAAACTTTTAAGTGCATTAAGAGTCCCACGTTTTCCACTAATTTTTGTGTAACACACATAACAGGCAGAGACAATGAAAGACACTTCATCAAGGTTACATGTGTGTTTGACATCTGCAGGCACTATACTATGTTCTGTGTGACCTTAGGCTGAAAATGGAAATAGGTTTCAGAGGACATCTCGTAGCATGAGCAAATATTGGCTGGTACAGGACACTTCACAAGGTAAAAATGGTCCTGAAACAATAAAGTTAATAGTTGGCTAGGTGAATGACCATGTGCTATATCCTGTTTCAATTTTGTTAATAAAAAATGTCTCTTAACTTGAGTTATTACCGTTCAGCATTTGTTTATAATCACAGAATACTACATATCCACAGAAATCTATGACAAACACAATGTATAATAATAATGAAGAACAAGAACCCTCAAAGGTGTACCCATTTTGGAAAACGACAGCCTGAAAATGGACCAACCCTTACTTGTGAACAAAAATTATAGGCCTTCCAACTAAGCTAGCCAGTTTGCTACAGATTACAGGAAAGAGGTGATGGCCTACAAGTTTTGCCTTAGCCAGTGGAAGTAGTTGTGAATCATCTTGTGAGCTATCTCAAAGTCGCTCGGCCACAGTGTGAACAACAACGCACCATGGAAACCGCCACTATAGTGTTCATGCGTGACGTTGACACCAGCCCTCTGGAGGCGCGTGACGTACATGAACCCGTCGTCTCGCAAGACGTCATACTCACACGTGAGCACGTAGGTGTTGGGCAGAGGCTGTAGCATAGAGTCTGGGGCCAGTAGCGGGGAGGCCCTGAGGTCAGCTATGGCAGCCATGGAGCGGGACGGGTCCGACCTCTCAACCACCGGAGTGTTGTATTTATATGGCTCATGCAAACTCTTGGGCAGTAGGGTGCTCCAGTTGACAAATTTCAGCAGGTCAGCGGACTCCAGGCTGTTATGCGAGTTGGCCATCATGGAGTGAAACAGGGCCTTGTCACTGCTGAAGTACTGACTCCAAAAACGCACCATCAGAGTCTTGGGCAGGATGGGCATGACCCGGTTCTGCTGGTATGATGGCGTGTTGAGGTCTAGGGCCTGCAGCACAGGGTACAGCAGAGCCTGCACCTTCAGTGCCACCTGCTGATCTGGGTCCTGCACCAACTACATCGAGACACAATTCAGTGACACCAGCATTCCAATTCATGGCCTGTCAGCAAACTGAGAGAACTCAGTAAAAAATGTAAACACGAAGTGTAGAGCTGGGCAATTGCCAAATTTAAAAATAATGTTTTACTTATCCTACCATAACGAATTTATACATTTCAGAGACTTTGGCCATTACATTACTGCCTGGAGCTAATGCAAGATTTTGTCTTTCTACAAGAGATTAGGGTGCTTTTCACATTATCACTGCACAGACCAGCACTGTATGTTCTCAAATTAGGTTGCATCTGAATAGCTCCATATGCCTTTCTGCCTTTTCTTTCCTAAAATATTACTGATACAAAATTGTGTTTGAGGCATTTTAGTCCATTTATCACGATGGTGTTATTAGTCATATGACCATATGACCACTAGCTGCATGGAACAAAGTGAACTGACAAAGGGGAATGAAGAATCAAAAAGCAGTGTACCTGCTGAGCGACAGCTGCTGCTAGATTTCCTCCTGCACTATCACCAGACACAGCAACACGCCCCGGATCCACAGAATACTGGGCTAGTACCTGCGGCTGAAGAAAGTGCTTTACAACACGATACACATCTTCAAATGGTACAGGGAAGTGGTGTTCTTGGGCCAGGCGATACCTGTCAAGACAGAACATGTTTGATATCCAAGACATAAAGCAATGTTTTTATTGAACAAGTGTAAGCTGTAGAATAGATCTAGGGTATGTATTACTTTACCAATGGTGCATATGTGATGCATAGTTGAAGCTTCATACCTCAAAAATGAAATAACCAGACGCTTGGTCCTAAATGTGTTAATATGAAGTCACCAAATATATTGTTAGCATTCTAACTGACATTAATGCTGTCAGGCAACAATCAGCAAAGACAATTCAATCACATTTTGCAGTAATTGGGGAAACATTGTGTTGTGAAACAGGGCTTTATTTAGTTGGTGTACCCTGGAAGTTATCTGTAATTACAGATCCTACTCTGAAAATTGCTTCCTGGCTTGACTCCAAAAAGGAATCCCTCTTAGTTCTTAATTGGACCTTCTATCATTGGTGTATACCAGTGGTGGTTGGTGAACTGAAAATAGAGGACACACAAGACATCATCCAGAACTATTGACTGGTCTTGACCTGTTTTCATTTGTTTATTTAAATGAACATCATGTGACCTCCTGAAAGACTCAACACTATCCAGGGGTGCATTTCCTGAAATCACAGATGCTAACTTGCATAGTTGGACCCATTGACTGTGAATGGATGAACTATGTAAGTAACTAACTTAGTTAGCAACTACGCTTTTGGGAAACACACCCCAGTGTAGCCACTTCTCCTGCTTAAGGTAAGACAAGAACTACTAGGTGGCTACTCCTGACCTGTTTCCAATCGTTTTCCTTGATTAACAAGTCTTCCAATGATTAGAATAAGCCAATGGCAATTAAACGCACAGCTTTCTTCTAAATGCAATGCTGCAATAGTTAAATTGAAAGTTCAATTCAGAAAAACGTTTTATTTGCTTTCCAAAAAAAAAAAAAAAAAGAAGATAAACTACTATGTTAATTTCGGTGTTCGCTTCTAGGACTATCTAGCCTTTGCCTCATGATTGATTAATGACAACAACAACAAAAAAAAAGATTAGTAACAAGTATCCACAACTTTAAACCGTGAACTGAATTGCAATTACGCACTTTATTACTCGTATTACCTTATGAAGGTAAACTGGCTACACCTGATAATGTTGAGTGTTTTTTAGAGTTTGCATAATGTTAATTTAAATTATTAATTAAAAACAGGTTAAGACTGATTATTAGTTTCAAGAGACATTTTATACCTCCTCAATGTTTAGTTCACCAGCCACCACAAGTGTGTACAGTGTGAAGGCTCTCAGGCTGAGCTATTTGTACCATAGGATCTTTGTACTAATGGGTTAATATGCGGAATTACAAAACTGCACTTTGAAGGGCCGGCTGAGAGGTATTGTCATCCCCTGCGTCCGTCTGTCCGTCTGTCCATCGATGACGTTACCACTCTAGCGCCTTCAGGTTTGCTTTTAGCTTTCTCATTTCCGGGTGGCTGGTGCGTCTATGGATCATTCACTTACCTATCGAATTCCGGCCATTTTCGACTCTTACTTTGGCCGCCAGGGGGCTTATTGTGCAAAATGAAAAATTGTCATAACTTTCTTATTATTTCAGCTAGGACGCTCAAATTTTTACTGAAGGTACATGGGATCACCCCTCATCACATTAAAGATGCGTTTTTGATTTCACCTATTTTCCTCCGTTTTCTGCGTAAATGCTGCCGATCTTTAAATTCAACGACGTTATCGCTCTAGCACCTTCAGCTTTGCTTCCAGCTTTCTCATTTTTGGATGGGTGGTACGTCTATGGATCCTTCACTTACCTATCGAATTCCGCCCTTTTTCGCATCTTACTTTGGCCACCAGGGGGCTTATTGTGCAAAAGGAAATATTGCCATAACTTCCTTATTATTTCAGCTAGGATGCTCAAATTTTTACTGAAGGTACAGGGGATCACCCTTCATCACATATCAGATGTGATTTTCATTTCACCAATTCTTTACCGTTTTCTAGGCCGAATAGCGTAAATGCTGCTGATCTTTAAATTCAACGAAATTACCGCTCTAGCACCTTCAGGTTTGCTTCTAGGTTTCTCATTTTAGGGTGGGTGGTACTTCTATGGATCCTTCACTTACCTATCGAATTCCAGCCAATTTCAACTCTTACTTTGCCCACCAGGGGCTTACATACGCAGCCGAGGGGTCTTAAGTACGATTAGCACGGTATTTTTTTCAAGAGTGTGTGAGCCACACTACACTTCAACCATTAACTTTTGCGAAGGAATTTTTAAAGAAACGTATAGATGGAAAAGAAGTCGCATAATAGGCTGTTATATTTCCAGGAGTGTACACTTGTACGGGCACAGCCAAGCAGCTTGAAAACTAATCATGCACCCTTTTGACTCGAGGGTTACAAGACCACTCTGTGAGATTGAGCATTGCAAATATTCGTTAATACATATTTAAACACTGGGCACTCCATAAGTACTTTGGAGTAGTGGTTGCAATTCTTTCATGGTATTCACAGTATGGATGTAAATACCTGAAAATGAAAGCTGGCAGTTTCTACTTGAGCCTCAAATTCATACTCGTTGATTTCAAATGCAGAGCAAAGATAATATAAGTCCAACATTGTTTCATCATCCAAATACTACCAAAGTGCATCGTAAATGGCAAAATAGGAAATCAGCATGGGTAAAAATTTGGGAGTGAAAGATAATTATGATCTACTGCATCAGACCAATCGATGAAAACATGCAGCCAACTACTTTTATAGGCTACTGACTAACTAAAGTGAAACTGAATACACTCACAATAATGCTGTGTGGAGGTTAATGGAGCTGGGCTTGATCTGCTTGATTTGTGAAATTGAAGATCAGACAATGTGAAACAAATATGAAAAGCTTACTCCACAGATATGACAACAGCATTGAGTTCACTGGCGGTTTGCCTGGCAAGGAGGTCATATGGCCCCATTCCTACAAAGGAAAAAAGTGTCAGTTGCCCAGCCAATACAAAAAATGTACATTCCCTTTCATAAAAAAAATAACTGCCCTGGAATGAATTAGTCATGGTCCAGGTAGGATTCATGATTACAGAACGGTATCCTTTCAAGTCACTGTAATGATCAGCGTGGATCATGGACTATGTAAGAACCATAGGTAAAGTCAATGTGATGTCAGTCGTTGACTTTCTTTTGACTTAGCGAAAAGCATTTCAGTAAATGGAAGTACAGATTTTTGGCGCTGCCATGTTGCACATTTGGAAGCCACTTTCTGTGCAGTATAGCTGCGAAGTGCAAGTTGTACATTAATCATGTATGACACAGTGATGTACGAGTAACTTGCTCCTGATTCGTCCAAAAAAAAAAAAAAAAAAACATGTCTCTAATGTCCAAACAGCGAAATCACTTTACAAATCCACACGTGGGAAGGCAACAAAACAAAGAAAAACACATATTGAATACATTTTCTTGTGGGAAAAAAAAATCATTGACTTCACATGTTTTTGTTAATGTTGCCATTAAATGAAAGAAGAGTGGCTCTCTTTGACCTACATTGGAGCCAGTTACAGTGCTGCAGGGGAGCAATGTCCCTCAAGGGTACCCAGAAAATGAGACTCAAAAAAGTCACAGTGTGGCCACTTGGTATTGGTGTATAACAATCTCATAACTTGGGATGGAATTTCATGTGATATATCACATGATCAGCTGCATTCACTAACTTTTTTTTTTCCATTCTGTGGCATTTTACAGTTTGTCACACATGATAGGGGTTGCAACCATGGCCTGTGCTCTGTCTGACAAATAGGCTTTTTTTTTTTCTCCCCTTTTTTCATTGACAATAGAAAATAGAACTCACTGGAATGACCTGGAGTGTGGGTCTGCGGGCCATACCTATCAGAAAGCATGATTTGACCAGCAGTAGTGCTATTATTAGAAAAACACAAAATGTGCAATATCTCTTCAGCAATTTTTTACTGCTCCTATACCATTTGACAATTTTGGGTGTTGCTCATCTGGAGAGCATCCTGACCAAGTGTGTAAAATCTGACATTGAAAGGTCGAACCATATGATGATATGCAATCATATTCAATGACCAGCGACATAAACATGATTGATTTGATACCTATTCTAGCACCCTTATTGGGTGGCATGGTGGCTCAGTAGGTAGCACAGCTGCTTCACGACAAGAGGGTATTAGGTTCAAAGTCAGCCTGGGGCCTTTCTAAATGGACTTAAGACAACTTTGTAATAAACCTGATACAATGATTTTCTAGAAGACCATTCTAGTTTCTTTGCTAAAGTCACAGCTTGGAGACTTTGTTTCCCACACTCGATTGTTGTTACGAATATACGCAACCACGGTCACAATTAAGGCTTGAACATCAATGTCACCATTTATGCTGTTCATTATTCCAACAGTTTTCATCCAACCCCAATTCTGAAATAGTTGGGACGAAGTGTAAATTGTGAATAAAATCAAAATGCAATGACTTTCGGATCACATGAGCCAATATGTTGTCTACAATAGAACATAGATAACATTTCAAATGTTGAAACTGACACATCTTACATTTTTATCCACAAATGAGCTTATTTCAAATTTTCTGGCTGCAACAGGTCTCAAAAAAGTTGGGACACAGGCAAAAGAGGGCTGAAAAGGCAATTAATATATAAGAGAATCAGCTGAAAGAACATTTAGCAAGTAATTAAGTTAACTGGCATTAGGTGTGTAACATGATTGGCTATGAAAGGGATGTCTTAGAGAGGCTGAGTCTCTCAGAAGTAAAGATGGCCAGAGACTCTCCAACCTGTGAAGGCTTGCGTAAAAAAATTGTGGAATACTTTAAAAACAATGTTCCTCAACGTCAAATTGCAAAGGCTTTGAAGGTCTCATCATTGACAGTGCATAACATCATCAAAAGATTCAGAGAAACTGGGAAAATTTCTGAGCGTAACGGACAAGGCCGAAGACCTTTACTGGTTGCCCGTGATCTTCGGGCCCTCAGACGCCACGGCATCACTCACCGGCATGATTCTGTCATTGACATTACTAAATGGGCCCAGGAATACTTCAAGAAACCACTGTCTGTAAACACAGTCCGCCGTGCCATTCACAGATGCCACCTAAAACTCAATCGTACAAAAAGGAAGCCATTATTGAGCATGATCCAGAAGCGCCGCTGTGTTCTGTGGGCCAAGGCTAATTTAAAATGGACTGTAGCAAAGTGGCAAAGTGTCCTGTGGTCAGACGAGTCCAAATTTGACATTCTTGTTGGAAATCATGGGCGTCGTGTCCTCCGGGCTAAAGAGGAGAAAGACCACCCCTCCTGTTATCAGCGTTCATGTCATGGTTCTGGTTTTTGTGTTCATGTTTCATGTTCTTGATTATGTCTTTTCTTTATTCTTTTTGGTTATTGTATTCTCAGGTTTTCAGTTTATGCCATTTTCAGTTTCATTGCACTTGTCTCCCCTGTCTTGTGATCTAGTTGGTTCAGTCCGTCTCCCCAGTCTGTGTGCCTACCTGCTTCGGGTGATTTCAATGGTTTCTGGTGTTTCATATTATTACTTCAATTCTCGTTTACTTCCTTCGCCTTGCTGTTCTAGATTACTAACAAAATTAACATTTATATTTTGTATCATAGTCTACTAACCCAACTAATCCATGTATATATTACTAACTTACTAACGAGCACTCTAGTTACTCTGTAAAGTTGCACCGCTACTAATTAGTACTAATTCAGTCTCAGCAATCGCCCTGTTCTAGTCTCTGCCTCTTGCTTGGCTTTCCCTGTCTCTCTGTACGTTTCTGCAAGATCTCTCGCACGTGCTTAATTGCTTTCCTGCACTCATTGTTTGTGCACTTAGAACTCCCTGACCAGAGCTGTTTAATTGTCATAGGATGTCTGCGTGAATCCCGTCCGTGTCTTGGCTTTCGCCAATTGTTGTGGTTTAGGATTTCCCCATGTGTACCTTCCTTTGTAATGAGCTCTCATCCCATTCACCTGTTCCCTGCATAGCATGTGACTTCCCTTCTGTCTATTTAGAGTCCTCACTGCTGTTCTGACTTTGTCAGAATGTTGATCAATATTTCTTTGTGCAGAGTCTCATGTATGCCATTGATTATTGCTTCTCTTCGACTGTTTCGTCTGACCAAGAATCTAGCCATAGCCCTTTTTGTCTTGTTTTGCCTTTCTGGATTTTTGACCCATTTTTGTATGACCACGTCTTCTGTGTTTGGATGCCCTGTGTATGACCCACTGCTTTGGAATTCGACTACGACTTTTTGCCTAGTGTCTATGTACCGTCACACCTGTTTTTCTGGTTCTGACCCCGGCCTGTCTAGTCGACTTTGTTTTTGGATTTCGTTTTGTGGCTTGGCGATTCTTGTGTCTATTTGTCTTGACCCGGCATTCAATAAAGGCATACGTTTTTTGGATTTCCCTCTCTCGCTTGTGGTTCCTGAACGCACCGTCACAGTTCAGTTCAAAAGCCAGCATCTCTGATGGTATGGGGATGCATTAGTGCATATGGTGTGGGACACTTGCATGTTTTAAAAAGCACCATGAATGCTGAAAGGTGTATATAAAGGTTTTAGAACAACATTTGCTCCCCTCCAGACGACATCTATTCCAGGGAAGGCCTCGTGTATTTCAGCAGGACAATGCAAAACCACATACTGCAGCTATTACAACAGCATGGCTTCGTAGTAGAAGAGTCCGTGTGCTGAACTGGCCTGCCTGCAGTCCTGATCTTTCACCGATTGAGAACATTCGGCGCATAATTAAACAAAAAGTCTGTCAAAGGAGACCCAAAACTCTCCAGCAGCTGGAAGCCTGTATTAAACAAGAGTGGGATCAAATTCCAATGGCTAAACTCAAATGTTATGGTTCTGCCTCATGTGTGTTGTTTTGTCATTGTGCTTATTACTTTTATTTTTGTGCTTGTGCCTTTTCTCCCGTGCCTCACTCCCTCGATTTATTTTTCAGCTTTCATTCTGCCGTCTGAGGATTGATTCACTCTTGCCCAAACTCCAGTGATGTCGTTTGACAGCCTTGAGCATGCCTGCGTCTCATTGTCCAATCACGTTTCCGCATTCGGAATCGGCTTGTGGCATTTCATTCATTACTTCCACCTGTGCTTAATTCTGGGTCTCGATAAACTCTGAGTGAATGCGTTCTCTGATAGGATCATTACTAACCCGTACTTACCAGCACTTATTTGAGGGTGATTGTATATATTTTGTCACGTAGTATTTAACCTTAATTAACTCATTAGCATGAGCGAGCGTTTCTAGCTTTCGTAATTTCTTCCTAAGCTTTCCCTGATTAACTACGTTTAAAGCTGTGCTTTCCTTTGCTTCTCTCGTGGTGTTTTTATACTCGTCGCATTTAGATTACCTTAATCTAAACTGTCTAGTTTGATTGTCTCAGCGTCTTGTCTCGAGTCATTATTGTTAACCCGGTTCTCGTGAATTTATTATTAATCCCATGTGTTTCTGTTTCCTTCTGAGATTGCCTTCCGAGTCCCCGCCTCCTCCTGTGTGTACATCTGTGGGCAGGAGTGAAGTGATCTTCAGACGGAACTTTTTCAGCTCTGAGCTACATTGTGAAATCTCAGCTTCTGTGCCTTCCTGAGTATTTCCTTTGTGCCATTCCTGAGCCTTGTGTTTTTTGCTGCGCCCACGTCTTGCCTCCCTTTTGTCTAAGTCTCCCAGTGTTTCCGTCAGTCTAGTTAGGATGAGTTTTTGTTTTCTAGTTTAGCCACTCATTGAGTGTGTGCCTTTGTTTCCCCCTGCCTTGGGCAGTGTAAGTTACCTTAGTTTCTCCCATTTGTTCAGTGCATTGGCACGGTGTTTTGTTTCTGGCCTGATTGCCTGCTTTTCTGCTTAGTGTTTTGTGTTCTAATAAACTCATTGTTCCTGCATCTGGTGTCCCCCGACCACTTCTTGACAAGAAACTTGTCTCCTCAATGCCCAGACGCCTCCACTCTGTGTTAAAAAGAAGAGGAGATGCTACACCATGGTAAACAGGCCCCTGTCCCAACTTTTTTGAGACCTGTAGCAGCCATCAAATTTGAAATGAGCTCAGTTTGTGGATAAAATAGAATTTCTCAGTTTCAACATTTGCTGTGTTACCTCTGTTCTATTGTGAATAAAACACTGGCTGGTGTGGTTTGAAAGTCATTGCGTTTTGATTTTATTCACAATTTTCACTTCGTCCCAACTATTTCGGAATTGGGGTTGTAAATATCAGGGAATGGCTCTCAAAAATGTCAAACAGGTAGCATGTAAGATAAGATCCCCTCAGATAAATGTATTGGAGTGGAGAACTGCATCACAGAGGTAATTCATACAACATATGTCTAAACATAGGCAGCAATAGATACAGTGAGGTGCACACTGCTCAGTGGATATTGCACATAAGCTGAAAGCTGTGGGATTGTTTAGCACTTCAATTTTGGCAGCCAGAGGTGAGAAGTATTTTGTCAACCTCTGGCTGTTGAACAGCTTCAGACTGGTAGACCCATCCAAGGCTGCTTGCAGCTATATGTTTTTTTAATAACTTTTTTTGTCACGTACTTCGAAGGGTGGGGATGAAACTGGGAAGGTAAGCCTCAAAGTTGGCTTCCAGCTGACAGAAAACATTGCCAACACTGGCAAATACTTATCAACAACACTTCTACCCCTCATTCTCCCTCACAAACATGTACGTAAAATACATGCACAGGAATGTACCAAATGGAAGAATACTCACGCACGCTTCCTAGACACCATCCTCCTCCATGCAGATAGATGACTGCCCTCCTCAGCTCTCCATCGCCAGTCTGCTGGCTTGGCTCATAGATTAAAACCTCGACTCCGTCAAACAGCTCCTCTGTCACGCGTACATTCGCATCTGATACTGGCACAACTTCCTCCAAGAATGTGAGGAGCATCATCACCCCCATGTAGTCCTTCAGACCCAGCAACTCACAAAAGTTTGCCTGAAGAGAGAAGCCGCAAAAAAGAGGATGAAGGAACATCACAGTTAAATACAAATTAAAAGAGGCATTTGCCACAGAGGTAGTCAGAGGAAAAACAGCCCAGAAATAGCTTATAATTATAATAAGTCTGAATACAGCTTAGTCTGTGATTGGCACCTCTGTTTAATTAATTAATTGAAAGATATTGTGAACTCTGTCTTTGTCTCAAAAGGTACTGTAAGCTTTGCTCGCTATATTATATTTGAAATAAAGATCTCCAGAGTTAGAGCAACACTAATAAACATTTCACAAACACATTGATCCCTGAAAGTCACAAGTCGCCAGTTTGCAAGGGTTAACCGAAGATATCCAATCTGGGTCCGCAATTTGGACCATTTAGGCTCTCCATTCGTTCTGATTTGAGTTAAGGCATGCAGTGGTAAAGACGCTTGTTTAAATCATGGATGTATAATAAGAGCTGGATACTGAATGGCAAAATGGCCACCCATTCATCTCAGTGGAAATTGCTCAGTGGCACAGCACGCTGACTCAGGACCTTATATCTGAGGTCACGCGGACATGCGCTTTGTGACTTTTCACTCACACATGTGTAGTGTGGGGCTCATGAACACGCTGGCGTTTGAGGTATTTATGACAACAGCCCGCCCCCGCGGCACTCCCACACAGGGCGTGTGTTCAAGACCAGTGTTCTCTGGAAATTTAATTATGACCAGAGCGAAACCTTAGTGAAACCCATGCTACAGCTCTTTACCGAACGGGCAAACATAGCACTTGGTGAAGGCATAAGTATAGTTTGGAAATACAGTTTATAAACCTAATAGGACTATAACATGTTTATAAACTATTTTTATTTGATAGGAAAGTAACACGATTTACTACGCCACAAAAATGTCAGCAAAACAGTTGACTTGCTGATCTTTAACATGACTTGGTTCAATCTCGTTTTCTATACAGTTAAAAGCTAAATGTATTCATAGAGAGGGAGATGTTTCCTGCTTCTTATCTTAGATAGATCTACTTTATTGAACTCCATGGGGTGATTTGTCCTCTGCATTTAACCCATCCTATTATTAGGAGTAATGGGCAACCACAGAGCAGCACCCAGGGACCAACTCCAGTTCTCAAGCCAGTTCCTGGGGTGGAGGAAACCCACACAAACACGGGGAAAACATGCAAAATCCACACAGAAAGGCCCCAGGCCAGATTCAAACCCACAGCCTTCTTGCTGTGAGGCAGCACTGCTAATGACTGCGCCACTGCGCTGCCCAACCACCATACTGCCTCCTCTATCCTTATCGGATTCAAGCCGATAACCCAACTGCACAGAGCACTGCCTGTGCTTTATGAACTGATAAGTTTTAAAAAAGATAACCTGAAAGTATTTGACCAGTTCTGACCCAAAAAATTACTTTTAGCTTATCTATGCTCAAAGCTCATTAAATCCATTCATGAAAACTTTTTTCATCAAATGTATGACCACAGAATGGAGAGAATTTCACAATGTTTTCTGCCTAACAGCAATTTTTCCTGTCTCTAAAATATTAGCCTTAGGAGACATATCTGTTTTATCCTCCTATTGTTTAAGTTAACATAAGCTGGAGTCCTTCCCCTTAAACAGGGTTAATAAATTCGTAAGTTATCTCATAACCAGCAGCCCAGTTATAAAATGTACATTAAATCGATCTATGTTTCACGCTCATCTGTTTCTTTCTTTTAGGACTCTCATAGTTTCTTTGTGCCGATGGATTCAGCGTCGAATCTCCGTAGCATCACTCCCGTGGACCGATGCAGCTCACATACTCTGTGTCATTCACATTTCGTCTAGTCTAACATTTCCTACCCACTCAAAACTTATAGCAAATTAAGGCTGAACTACTAATACTGTGTAAGTTTGGGCAGTGCTGTCATGCAAGTTCGGCTCATGCATAAAATAACAGTTACATAAAATAATATTTATTTTGGATCTTATCTGAGAAGTTGCTGAAAAGTTATGACATCAAGTGTGGACATCTGCTATTAACTTAAGAATTAAGAATGTGCATGCAATGGTAAATAAATGATTAGCTATGCAATTTTTTTGGGTTGCATTTATACCGCGCCTAAAGTGCATGCATATGGACCTAGTCAATGCTACTCAGCTACCTACATAGCTGGCACATGATACATGAAGAAGCAAAACAGTACCATAAATCAGTGTTAGATATTCTAAGTAATGGAAATATACAAATCAGTTTAGGTTTATCTTGAACATTTTAATATGAAAAAGCGAAGTAAGTGTTAGCTTCGTGCACGGGTATAGGACGTCAAGTTCCATCGTAACTGAACACACGCTAGGTAATGAACGTTGGTTAACCAACAACAGCCTTAGCTAGCTTACTGTATATTCTGTAACCTTACATAAAGGCTAGGTGTAGAAATTGAGTTGCTACATAAAAAAGCCATCCATCAAATACTATAAATGTAAAAATTCACGTTGTTATGCCTGCTCATCTTACCGACTTGGCAATAATGTTAGTCAACAGCACGGAATCTCCAAAGACTCCACTGCTCCACACTTAGCTACGCACATCCGCAGCTGTACTACTTACGAGAACGCGCTTAGAGACAAGGTCCCTCGGTGTTCACGCTGCTTGAATAAAAATAAAAATTTAGTCTCTGCCAAAGAAGAAGGGAACCCATGATTTAAAAGAGAAAAATGAACAGATATATTGATCATTTGTAGTTGTCAGAAAAATTTATTCACAGATTTTTCAGTGTCTTTTTCAATTGTTCCCGGTTGAGGAATTTCTTTTTTGCTCCCCATGGTATCACGTGACTTGCAATATGAGTTTTGACCGCTAAGCCCTTGTCGGCGTGCGTCCCAGCCCAGGGCCTGGTTTAAATGACCTTTCGATATTCGTCTGCTGTCGTCTGTATATTAGCCTACAACGTTGTAGTTTCAGTAAATCTTTGTTTGCAGGCATATGACTAAAATTTGATAGCAAGTTTGTTTGATTTGTTTGCAATTTATTTCAGGCTGGGAAATATATCGATGTTATACTGATATCATGATACAAGAATTGACATTGTCTGGGATTTTGTATATAATATTTTGAAATGACTTAGGAGTATTTTCTGGTTTTACAGGATACATTACAGTAAAGGAATATGCTGTAGTCCACACCTGTGTCTATTCAGAGATCAGGAAGCTCCTTACTGCTCAGGTAGTCTGTGAGTAATAGAAGGTTATTTTGTACTGATAGAAACTGTACTTTCCCAACCGACCCCGCTCCCCCTCGCCTAAAGGCCCATGTAGCCTATACACTAGAAGTCATGCTGAATTAAAATACTAAATAAATAAATAAATAAATAAATAATGAGTCAGGGGCGGATCCAGGTATTTTGGAAAGGGGGTGGGGGTGCAGCCCTCCCCCAGAAAAATTTGAAAATTAAAGTGCCAAATACGCGTTTTCCTGGCATCTGGGAACAAAATTCAAGGTCTTATAGTTAGCTGAAAAAAAACATTTTTTTTCATTAACAATTATCTCTATTTATGGTATAAGTTTGCACTTGACTCTGCAGAGAACAAAGAAAGAGACTTAGGTCTTATTCCGATAGAAACGGACGAACTGTGAATATGATCAAAGCATCCGTCAAAATACATCATGGATTAAACATTTAAAACACAACACTAAAGTTGTTTTCTTTCATGGAGAATGGTATTTAATTCACTTTGAAGTGAATTTCCTACTTGCATATTAGGCATATTCAGTAGGCATGCAGAGCTACAAAAACATCTGGAATTTTTAATTCTCACTGAATGGGTTGATGAAGAGCATTCTTTGGGGGGTATCTATGGGCGTACATATCGATCACTTTGTGACTACATACAACAGACAGTGTACAGTTGTCAGAGTTGAATAGTCACTTGCTATTTTACACATTCGGCTATAGAAATTATTAGTATTGAAGAGGCCTATTTGTCTCATGTTAAAATATAGCATTTAAACTGTAGTGCAATAAATACTCAGAGGATTAACTTAACTATAAGTGTCAATATCATAATGTAAATGCTTTAATAAAAGTAGAAATCCTGCATTTAAATGAGTGAACTCATCCATAAAACCGTGTTTCAGCTTGGCTTGCTTGTGAATATTCAATAACTGATCCTTGTGTGCCATCTAGTGATAGGACATTGTAACTGCGTGCATAAATTTGCAGCTTCATGTCCGCTAGCATCAACATCTGTACAAAGAAACTCTGCCGAACACCGTTGTTCTCGAACGCGCCAAATCCAGTTAATCCTTATGATGAATTACGTTCATATTTTAATTTGTAACGAGTAACGAAGTGGCCAGTGTCAACGTAACGAAGTGAAAGTATATTTCTTATCTTTTAAATGTAGTAGAGCAAAAGTCGAAACTCAAGTAAAGTACAAATGAAGACCTGGGTGCAAGAAGTACTGAAGTCACATTTTCCAAAAAAATGAGCTGACACTACTACCATAAAGTAGTGTCACGTGCATCATTTAAAGCCAAAAAATTCCAAATATAAGCACTCATGTCCTCAATACTGATATACGGCCTTCCCTGAATCTACTGAATTTTTGTGCAAGAAATACTCAAGTCTTTGCAGAAGTACTCAAGTCCTTGACGTCATCAGGAACAAGTACCTAAGTCCATGACTGTCCAATCAGCTGCTAGGATGTGTCATGTGACAAGCGTAGCAAAAATGACTGTTTGGCAATCAGAAAATGATTGAAACGGCATTTGTGTGGTAAAAGTACCGAAGTCCATGCATTTTATGGCAATAAGTACCGAAGTCCAGGCATTTTATGGTAAGAAGTACCAAAGTCCGAAACTGATTTTCTTGTTTTTTTCGTAATAAAGCATTATTTTTCCACAAAAACGTGTCTGTCTACTTTGTAGGGGAGACCGGGGTTACTTCGGTCACGGGGTTAGGTTTGTCACCCCAGTTTTTTTTCAATGCAAACGCACTGACGGGAAAACGAAACGACAAATTATGTGACATCCCAGCGACGTCATCTCTTGGAAAGAAGAAGGACTTGTAGTGTCATGTAAGTGTTTTCTGCCTAAATGACCGAATTTTGGCCCAAATTCCAAACTTTAAGTTTCTGAAAGAAATGCATCTAGCTTCTTTGAAGACAAAGATTTCCACGGTGTTTTTACTGTTTCATAAACGTATGTAACTAGAGTTATTAACAACACATAAGATAAAGGCCTGCTGCGATCATGAGATGAGAGATGCGGCCTGATTTCCAAAATGGGAGCATGGGGCTATACTGGCCAAGCAGCATGGGGTTAGTTTGTCAGGGTGCTGAGGTTGCACCACTTGTAGGTCCTGTGTTAGGCCTATATTAAAATATTCCAAAGTCAAATATAGGAGCCGATTTATTGTTTTTCAGACACCTATAGTGTCTTAATAATTCTAATATTTGCATTTATTTTATGTTTATGATAGAGGACCTATTAGGGCCTTTGTTTGGAGGACACAAGTATGGATTTGTAAGGGTTTGCTCCTTGCAACCCCTCCCCTTTCTCATTCTTTCACCTCCACCTTAATGGGCCACAGGTGGGGCCCATTAAAGTGGAGGTGTTGGCAGAGTATTTAGGGTTGGCAGGTGCCAGCCTTGGGGCCTCTGCATTTCATTCCATTCCTTTTTCAGTGGGAATGTTTGCTGCTCCTCTTTGGTGCCGTGGTCCTTACTCATCATCCAAAGGTGGAGAGGAGTGGGTCCAATGCTTCTCATGCAAACGGTGGGCACATGAGGACTGTGCAAAGATCAGTGCGCTCGCCTACATTATATGTCATAACTGCAACTCTGATGGTGATTATGCATAAATCATAGCTTGTGTTGGTTCGTTGTAAAAATAAAACAGTTCTCACCATTTCTGTTATGAGAACATTGGACTGTCTTTTTCAGCTTCAGCTGATAGCCAACTATGACAAATTTACCCCACCCATCTGACAAAGTAACCCCGGGTATGGGGTTACTTCGGCATGTTTGTGACATATCGAAAATTGAATATTTTGACGAAAATATATGTTATATTGAGATTGTATCGATACAACTTTTGTAGGCGACATTCTGCACAACACATAGACCATAAAGGTATTTCTCTAAGTTTTAGCTACAAAGAGTTATGAAGCCAAATACAAAATCATGACGAGGTAACCCCGGTCTCCCCTATAACCCTTGGGACTAGCAGCAGGCGCCACTGAATGTTATCTTTTTAAAAAAAGTATCTGCAGCATGTTTTCAAAACTTTGACCCTTAATATCTCAAAAGTGTTATTTTGTTACTAAAGTACTTCTTGCACCCAGGTCTTCAAATCCTCAAAAAAAAAAAAAAAAACTACTTAAGTAGGCTACTGTAACGAAGTACATGTACTTTGTTTCTATACACCTCAGACCATCACAAACTGCGTGATGCCCTATGTGTAATGTGCGAAAAAGGCTGTCTTCGAAAAGTCAGTCTGCAGAAATAAGGGGGGGCGCGCGCCGCGTGCAACCCCCCCAAATCCGCCTCTGCGAGTGGTTTGGTTTGGACTATACGCCAGTGTAGCCGATAAATCGAATTTAATGCAGAATAGCTTTCTGTATCTTGTTTTTTAAAAATTATTTATTTATTCATTTTTTTTTAAATAATAATTCCAGCCTCCAATTTTCTGTCTGAAGTGCAGCCTAAGAAGTATAAAGCACTAGGCCTACCACACTCCTCACGCACTATAAACCCCCATAGTGTGGTAAACTCAAATGTTTTGCGGAAACCGATTACCTCAAGGGAAAAAGAAATGTGTTTGCCAACTTAATTGCATTGTGTGGAATGAACTTAAAGAAGATAAGGCAAAGTTTTTTTTGTTTTTTTTTACAGGTTTTTAAGTGCTGTGAACACAAATCATTAAGTTTACACACTCAGTTTTTGAGATAATCGGTTTCCACAAAACATTTGAGTACACCACCCTTGTCCGGGTTTACAGTGCGTAATGCGATGGTTTCTTAAACAGCGTTTACCATTAGAAATGGTGAGCGGAAATAGATCTATAGCCTTCAGTGGGAGGATTATGTTGGGGAAAAAGTTATTTTAGTGTTGGGTTTTTATCCATGTGTCCACGTTTATATGACTCCAGCTAATAATAATAATAATAAAAAAATCTACATGCATCGTGAAAGTGATTTGGCTGTAACTCAAATAGAGAATATTTTGTGACGATACATTTGCTCATCAAATTCTGTGAAGTGTTACTAGTGCGCTTGGGATTGACAATGATGAGGACAACAAAAATGAACTCTATTTGATGTTCAACCACATGAAAACTTTAAAAAAAGTTTTGACGATTACACAGTTAAACAAAATCTAATAAATTACAATACAGTATTCTGTCACCTACCAGGTGGCTGAGGCTTCTGAAAAAGCAGTCCGTGACCATCAACTTCCATCTCTCCTCTATTTCATTCGGGATAGGTGAGTAAACATAATATGCAGACAACGTGCCCAATATTAAAAGTAAAAAGATGCCCTTTGATCTCATTTTAGACGAACGTCGTTGATTTGAAAGTGCAGAAAATGTCTGTTTTCTTGTGTTGACTTTTCCCTTCACGCAAAGCGCAAAATAAAATGTGGCACTAATTCTGGAACGGAGCCAATAAAATAGGACGGCACGTGCGCTGTCGTTTGATTATTATGACCAAGCATTATCCAAGTATGTTCCGTCTTTCTTACCAGGGCGATATCGGATATCGGTCTGCCTACAAATAACACCATTCAATTGCAGATAGTCCTTTTCGATGAAATTTTAAATCAATTGAACGATATTAAGCAACATTAAATTAAACCACTAAGTCCCCAAAAGATAGCCTCTTGTCGGTGAAGTAAATGTTATAGTGCTGAGGCATTTATAATCCTCAGGTTCACACGTCTCTTTCCGCGTAACTTTCCTCTGTGACAGACTGAAAGTGCGTGCGAGGGTCCGCCCTGCAGTATTAATAGAGATAGATTCAGCAGATTGCAACATTGCTAAGGCAAATTATGACATTACGCGAAGAAGCTATTACAATCGCACCTAAAGTTCACGTTTCCTTCAGCTCCAGTCTGATGTGAAAGCTAAAATTATATATTAAAAAAATACCCTGGCATGCTCTTTAGTCTATGAACACAAAGCGTCAATGTTCGCCATTTAACTGGTAATGAAGCGCGTCTTCTTCAAGTGGGTTATTGAGTATCTCCATTTTCTAAATATAGCGACCGGGACGACACGCTAAGGAGTGTGCGCTGGGTACAATACGACAGTTAGCGGAGAAGCGTTGCGAGCTTACTTCAGCGAAGCAGACTCTCTACACTCAATTCACTTTTATATATTTATTTTTTTATATTCCGCCCAAATTTTAACCTCACTTCTTCCACACCGTTTAAGCTATTGAAACCGTTCAAACTTTAAAAAGTGCCGCACTTTCTGGTGTAGAGTGTATCTGTTATTTTTTTATATCATTCATATTATATACAATATTATATTATACTATTTTTATTATTCATTTTTTGCTCCCATTATATCCAGACATTTTCAACTGATTCAACAGATTTTTCACATTTTCTCCTCTTTCGTACTGTCTTGTAGAAACTCTATTCAACTTTTCAAATGTTCAGCTTATTTTCTGCATTTTTTTTTTTTTTTTTTTTTTTTGCTTCTTTTACATTTTATAAATATTTAACTTTCCAAAACTTCTTTTCCTTTTGCATCACATTTTTTACATTTACAGTCAATGAGAAGAAAGCTGAGACCCAGACACTTTTGAAGTCTTCCTAAAAATACTTTTTTATGTTTAGACCACCAAAAGTAGAAATATATATATATACTACCAGTCAAAAGTTTTTTTTTTTTTTTTTGCACACCCTAAGATCTTGTCAAGTCTTTATCTTACATGTATGTTTACAACAAAGAAATCGCTGAAACCCAATACTTTTTTATGACAAATAATAAATTTACAAGAAAAATCCACAAGGAATCCAGCACAGGTGATTGAAATGATCAGCTCGCTATCAACCCCACGAAGCTGCTTGACAGTGAGTAGATCATTTGAATCACCTGTGCTGGAGCAGAGAGAGATCGAAAACATGCAGGACAGGTGGTTGTCCAGGAGAGGTTTGAGATGCACTGGATTAGACCATCGTTACTGATCTGCTTAACTATTGACAAAATGACTGATCCTGGTTTTTCTTAATTTGTTTTGTTATATTCATGGTTTATACATTGGGTTTTTTTTTTTTAATGATGTATGAAATTGTTTTTTATGATGTATTCACTGCTGGCTGTAAAACAAATTGCCCCATGGGGCCAATAAAGTTTACCTTGACCTTGACCTTGAACTTATGTTTTCCAACCTTTCTGTTGTACAACCAATATGAGACTATTACACAAGAGCAGAATAAAAAAATTGCTACAATTACAGAAAATATTGGGGTGTGCAAAAACTTCTGACTGGTAGCGTATGTATACAAAGAATTATTTTAAAAATTCTAGAAAATACATTTATAGAGAAACTCTTCAGAGAAACTCTAAATAACAATATGTGAAAAATACTTTTCGATATTAAAGTTCTAGTGGAACCAACCAAAATCATTTACTGATTTCATTAAAAATCAGTTACCTCCAAATCAAGCTTTCACAACTCATGGCACCCTTAAAGATTATTGTAAATAACATCTACCAAAATTAAACCAGGTATTAAATTCCACATATGTAAGTTTTATCTATTTATTTTAAACTATATTGAGCCATTACATCACTTCTTGTTTCACTTAGGTATAAAAATGAGGTAACACACATGCAATATCCCTTTGCCATCCAACACCATGTAGAAAACAAAACAACTGTCAGTTCGAAAGAGGCAAATGGTCATTGGCCTTCATAAATCTGGTAATGGCTACAAGATTCACAAATGATTGAACATGGCACTAAGCTCTGTCAGGGCAAGTATTAAATAATTCCAAAGATATGAAACTGTTGAAAACCTCAGGGGTAGAGGATGCAACTGCATTTTGCCTCCTGGGATACTGAGGAGGATGGTGAGAGAAGCAAAAACATCCCCAAGAATCACTGTGAAGGAATTGCAGGCCTTGGTGGCATCTTGGGGTCATTAGGTTTTCAAAAAGCACCATCAGGCGCCAACTCCATAGCAACAGTCTCTCTGGAAAGGTTGCCTGAAGAAAACCTTTTTTGACCAGAATACACAGAAGGAAGCGCTATGAGTTTGCCAAACGTTATTTAAATTATGTCTGGAGCAAGTTGGTTTTACCAGATGTGACCAAAATTGCATGGTTTGATCAGATACAGCATCGGCATGTTTGGCGTTGAAACAAAGATGCATACAAGGAGAAGGACCTCATACCCCCGGTGAAATATGATGGTGGGTCAGTCATTTTTTGGGGCTGTTTTAATTCAAGAGGTCCAGGCACTGTTTAAGATTAATTGCATAATGAATTCCACTAAGTATTTGGATATTTTGGTTGATAATCTGGTTGCCTCTGCCAGAAGGCTGGGACTTGGCTGTAGATGTATTTTCCAACAAGACAATGACTCAAAGAATACCATAAGATCCACACAGAAATGGTTCTGTGACAACAAAGTCAATATTCTGCAATGGCCATCCCAGTCACCAGACCGCAGTCCAATTGAAAACCTGTGGGCTGAGTTGAAGAGGGCAGTTGACAAACACAAACCCAAGAATGTGAAGGATCTTGAAAGGATCTGCTTTAGAGGAATGGTCCAAAATCCCCTCAAATGTGTGCCTTAACCTCATCAAAAACTACAGGTAAATACTCCATGCTGTTATCCTTGCCAGAGGTGGCTGCACTAAGTACTAAATGAAGGGTGCCAATCATTATGAAACCTTGATTTTGTTAAAATTTATTTTGTATTAAGTGATTGTTATGATTTTGGTTGTTTCCATCAGAACATTAGTAAGGTAAAGTATTTCTCATAAATATTTGATATATTCAGTTTCTCTATAATGATACTGTTTATATATTTGTTTGTATTGTTTGTACATTGCTAGTCAGGGGTGGCAGTACTTTTGGAGCCCACTGTATATTTGCTATTAAAAAGTAAAGAGAAAGAGAGAGAGAGAGAGAGAGAGATGAGGAATCAATTTATATAGGATATTATGGGAAGGTTAACATGCTATTTTTTATCAATGAGTATGACTCCCTTTCCACAGTATCTTAGGTTACCTCAGCAGACAACAGATGCAGTCCTGTAAAATACAGTCTCAACAGGAAGAAACTCAATAACTATCATGGACAACACAATAGACTTTCAATATTACAGACATTAATTTGTGTGTGTGTGTGTGTGTGTGTGTGTGTGTGCGTACGTGCATGTGTGTGCATGCGTGTGCATGTGTGTGTGTGTTTACGTGTGTGCGTATGCGTATGTGTTTGTGTGCTTGTGTGTGTGTGTGTGTGTGTGTGTGTGAGTTTGTTTTGCCTCTTTCACAACTGTTGAGGAGTTGGAGCCTGTAATAGGCCTATCAAGTAAATGGGAGGAGCTGAGATCTGCTTGCCAGCTCACTAGATCAAGAGTAGCCTACTCGTCCAACACTCTGTGGGAGAAGGGTGAGATGAAGACTTTTTGCTGGCTGACCAGCGTCAGTCATTTCAAAAGCTGACGATTTCTGGCTTGATTTAGACAATTCCAAACTCGTCCTTAAATTCCATTCCCCTGGCATTGCACCCTCTTGCAAACAAGTTAACGTGGCTGTGCAGATATACAGTGCTGTGAAAAAGTATTTGCCCCCTTCCTGATTTCTTATTTTTTGCATATTTGTCACACTTAAATGTTTCAGATCCTCAACCAAATTTTAATATTAGACAAAGATAACCTGAGTAAATACAAAATGCAGCTTTTATATGATGATTTCGTTTATTGGAGGGAAAAAGCTATTCAAACCTACCTGGCCCTATGTAAAAAAGTAATCGCCCCCTAAACCTAATAACTGGTTGTGCCACCCTTGGCGATAACAACTGCAATCAAGCGTTTGCAATAACTGGCAATGAGTCTTTCCCACCGCTGTGCAGGAATTTTGGCCCACTCTTCTTTGCAGAATTGTTTTAATTTAGCCACATTGGAGGGTTTTCCAGCATGAAGAGCCTGTTTAAGGTCATGCCACAGCATCTCAATCACAGCATCTCAATTACAGCAAGTCTTCCAGGTCCTGAAGTAGCAAAGCAGCCCCAGACCATCACACTACCACCAACATGTTTAACTGTTGGCATGATGATCGTCAGATGTAACGGGACGCACACCTTCCAAAAAGTTCAACTTTTGTCTCATCAGTCCACAGAATATTTTCCCAAAAGTCTTGGGGATCATAAAGATGTTTTTTGGCAATTGTGAGACGAGCCTTTGTGTTCTTTTTGGTCAGCAGTGGTTTTCGCCTTGGAAGTCTCCCATGAATGCCATTTCTGCCCAGTCTATTTCTTATTGTTGAATCATGAGCACTGAGTTTAACTGAGGCAAGTGAGGCCTGCAGTTCTATTGATGTTATTCTGGGTTCTTTTGTGACCTCCTGGATGAGTTGTCAGTGCGCTCTTGGAGTAATTTTGGTAGGTCGGTCACTCCTGGGAAGTTTCACCACTGTTCCAAGTTTTCTCCATTTGTGGATAATGGCTCTCATCATGGTTCGCTGGATTCCAAAAGACTTAGAAATGGCTTTGTAATCCTTTCCAGACTGATAGATGTCAATGACTTTGTTTCTCATTTGTTCTTGAATTGTGTGGCTCAGAGCAATAACAGCGTATACCACAATTTTAGATAACATTGTTTTTTGCTGGAATCATACTCTTACTCCCTCTAGCTACATGCCCATGAAATACCTAAGCTATGTGGCTTACGCCAAAGCCTCTATATTGTATGTTGTAAACACTGTCCATGAGTCTTTGTTACTGACTCTGGGCAATAATGGCTTATGCCACAAGCCACGGTTGGCATTTAAACTTTTCGACCAATCAGATCCAGTGGCGGGTCTAGAACTGGGAATTGGGGTGGCACAGACACGTCCCTTTTAGTCCTGGCAAGTTCTCAATCATTTTCCTTTATTGACGGGTTTTCCAATTATCATAATTGGCAACTGAAGACACGGTTTCTCTCCATATGCGATCTAACAGTGATGAAATCATGGGCTAAATTCAGTAGGCTACAGTGGCGAAGCCAGAACTGAGAATTGGGTATACAAAACATCTGTTTAAAACAATTATTATTCCTGACCTGTTCTCAGTCATTTTCATAATTAACAAAAGGTTCACTCCGAGAGCACTCCACACTTAACAGGAGCTGCTTGTTCTCCCCAATTAGGTAAGACGACTATCATTCATCTCGACGCGTATTTGCTGTATTTAAATGAACGTTGTTCAAAATTGCATACCTGTCGACTCTCAAGCAAATAGCTTGAGCAGCAGGCTTTCTAAGGCCTATTTAACTGCCGAGTGCCACTTTTTTTTTTTTTAATCAACCCACGCAATACCAAGAGTGAAAGGCAATATTTCATTGGAAGGCAGACCAGCTCAATCAACCCGAAGCAGTGGCCTATTAATATGTCAATTATTTTTCTGTACTGAATTTAGCCCACGATTTCATCGCTGTTAGATTGCATATGGAGAGAAACCATGTCTTCAGTTGCCAATTATGATAATTGGAAAACGCGCCAATGAAGGAAAATGATTGAGAACTTGCCAGGACTAAAAGGGACGTGTCTGTGCCACCCCAATTCCCAGTTCTAGACCCGCCACTGATCAGATCACTCCTTAGTCCACAGTGCAAGATAATAAATGGTAGTTAAGGAAATAGTAGAAATATGAAATAAATAGTTATTTAAGTATGTGATGTTTTCATTGCTGTTAAATCATTCCTAGAGTTTAGTACTTTTTCGCCATTCTGATCATTGATTACTACCTCTAAAAAAAAGGTAGAGTCCTTAGTATTTGCAGAAATATGGCTGAATGTAATATCATTAAAATGTATATGCATAAAACTGATAGTTTGGACATTATATGAATGGTTCACAAAATTTGAAAAAGTCAAATGTCTCGAAAAGTTCCTACAGTGGCAGAAGCCGTTATTGCTCTGAGCCACACAATTTCTTTAGATCGCGGCATGATGTGTTGCTTTTTGAGATCTTTTAGCCTATTTCACTTTGTCAGACAGGTTCTATTTAAGTGATTTCCTGATTCAACAGGTCTGGCAGTAATCAGGCCTGGGTGCGGCCAGTGAAATTGAACTCAAAAAATTTGGTTAATCACAGTTAATTCATGATTTAACGGGGGGGGGGGAATTACTTTTTCCACATAGGGCCAAGTAGGTTTGGATAGCTTTTTACCCTTAATAAATGAAATCATCATTTAAAAACTGCAGTTTGCATTTACTTGGGTTATGTTTGTCTAATATCAAAATTTGTTTGATGATCTGAAATATTTAAGTGTGACAAATATGCAAAGAAATAAGAAATCAGGACTGGGGCAAATACTTTTTCACAGCACTGTATCTGTGTCTGTGTAGATTCTTTGTTTTGTTTACATTTTCTTTCCTGGATGCTCACAGTGTTTTTATAGACTAATCCTTTCCATTATCATGAAGCGGAGTGTGTTCACTCTTTTCTTAAAATCAAACCAGGCGCAAGTTCCTGACTCCAGGAGACAGTACACCTCCAGCTGTGACTGATGCGCACTCACACAGAATGATTTTAATTTGAACTGAATCCTTCCGGGACTCCGTATGTTCATGCTCTTTCAATGGAATGTTCGAAAAGAGTCAAGCGGGCCAATATCGGGTTCACTGGGCAACACAGAGGGATAGTAATTAAGCAAGCTACAGTTGCAATCAAAATTATTCAACCCCCATTGCAAATTGGGTTTAATAGCAAAATTTACAAACTTTCAGCTGTTTTTGATAAACACATTAAACAAGAACATTTTACATATCTCAACACAACTAATATTACAAGTGGTTTCTCCAAAGTTAACACAAAATGCAATTTTTAATGACTACCACAGTCTCAAAATTATTCAACCTCCTGAATAGAATCTGTCATAAGAGCATATTTGCAAATCAGGTGTTGTCTCAAGCACACCTAATGCAGCGAATCAAGAGCTTAATTAGTTGCATCAGGTTTGCTTGAGATAGAACACATCAAATACTTGCACATTAGCGGTTTGTTGACAGTGACATTTGATTGCATATTAGAAATATGGCTGTTAAAAGAATTGTCCAAAAAGCTAATAGAGAAGATCATTGCCTGGCACAAACAAGGAAAAGGATACAAAAAGATAGCACAGGCACTGAATTTTTGTAGATACAGTTAGAAGCATAGTTCGCAAGTTCAGAGTTAAAGGAAGAGTCGCTACAGTACCAGGATGTGGCAGAAAGAGGATGCTATCAATGGCTGTCACCAGATTCCTGAGGAGACGGGTGGTCAAAAACCCTCGAGTGACTGCAAGAGATCCGCAGCAAGACTTGGAGGCAGGAGGCACTGAGGTTTCAGTTTGCGCAGTAGGGTGCATGTCATGGCTTAGGTGGTGTGCATGTGTGAAGGACTTTTTTTTACAGCACACTCCAGCCAGACATGGAGTCGCCAGCGGCAGCTACGCTAGAGAAGCTTGTTGCTAACCAACAGTCAGTTCTAGCTGGGTATGGCAAGGGCCTTACTAGTCTAGGCAATCAACAGGAAGAGCTGGCGGAGAGAATTCGCCTACAGGCGAATGCCATGCAGAAACAGGAAACCATTCTATTAAGTCTCACTGAGAGTCTTAGAGCGTTGTCTGCTCAAATTTCACAAAATGTTTCACAAGCACAATCCGTTCAATTTCCCCGAGAGCCTAAACTCCAGTTACCCCCAAGATATGGAGGCGAGGCAGGAAAATGTAAAGATTTCATTGCTCAATGTGAAATATTTTTTAAAGCTCAACCCTCACGGTTCTCGAATGAAGAATCACGGGTTTCGTTTATTTTATCCCTGTTGACCGGCACAGCCCTCACTTGGGTGGGGCCACTCATTCGATCTGGTTCGCCAGTCGTTAATTCAGTCGAGACTCTCGTGAGAGAAATGTTTTCTGTTTTTGATCAGGTTGTTTGTGGTCAGGACGCAGCTACACGTCTAATGCATCTAAGGCAGGGCTCTGAGAGCGTTATGGAGTTTTGAATTTCTTTCCGCTCCCTGGCCACAGAGACAGATTGACCAGAGGCACCTCTTATGACAGTGTTTATTCACACTTTGGCTGAGGAGGTTAAGGACGCTCTGGCGACATTGGAGCCTTGTGTTTCTTTAGATTCGTTGGTTCGTACTGCGATGTGAATTGATAATCGTATCCGCGAACGAAACAAGGAGAAACGTACTGCACAGGCTCTTGCTAACAACGAGGTTAATACTCCTTACAACATGCATACAGCTCAAACTCCGCCCACTGAAACTTCCACTCCCAGTGAGCCCATGCAGGTTGATGGCTCATATGAGAGCCGGACTCGTAAGCCCGTTCGCAGACGTATAATTTGTTATTATTGTAGCAAACTGGGACATATCCATCCACGCTGCCCTGAGCTTAAGGGAAACGGGAAGTCCCTCTAGCAGTATGAGGGGCACTATAGGGACAGACCCAATGTCCCTTTTGAACATTTATTTCAGTAGAATTGACTGGGGAAACAGAGAATATTTGTGGAGGCATTTTTGGACTCAGGGGCCATAGATTGTTTTATGGATGCGGAGTGGACTAGGAAACATTCCATCCCCATCCGCCCTCTTTTGCATTCACGCGCTGTCAGGTCTTTGGACGGTCGCCCGTTGGGAACTGGGCTTATAACCGAGGCCTCTGAATTTTTGACTATGTTCGTCCAATTTGGCGGTCATTCAGAGGAAATCCGGTTTCTCCTGATCAATTCCCCGGTTTTCCCTCTTGTTTTAGGACATTCTTGGCTGCTTGAACATAGGCCACACATCTTTTGGGGCAGTCAGAATAATCCGGTCGTCCAGTGGGGCACTGATTGTAGATCTCACTGCAGTGAGAGTTCGGCGTGTCGCCCCGGACATCAACCTATGAGGGAGGCTGAGGCCTGGAGTGATTATGAGGAGGTTGTCTCACCTAACTCTCCTAATCTAGAAAATGGAGCCGAGGAGGGGTTGGAGTGGGATCCTCAATTTGACTGGCGACAGCCAGAGGAGGATTTTGATTTAGAAGATTTTTCTGACTCTGAGTCAGTAATAGAGACAGCAGGTTCCAAACAGGGTGAGAATTTGGGGTTTGCTCTGAACTTTTGTTTGCCTCCCAACGTTCCCAACGACTATGCTGATCTTGCAGAGGTTTTTAGCAAGCAACGGGCCTCGTCTTTACCTCCCCATCGCACATACGATTGCGAGATCAATCTTTACCCTGGTAACACTCCCCTCAGGGGTTCGTTATACTCGCTGTCAGGGCCTGAGCGCAAGGCCATGCGAGAATATATTCAGGAGGCTCTGGTTCCGTGTTCCAGGCACTTGTCAACGACGTCCTCCGAGAAATGTTGGAGAAATTCGTTTTTGTCTACCTCGACGATATTCTGATTTTTTCTTCAACTCTCTCGCAGCATAAACAAGACGTCCGACAAGTGCATGTGACCTTCCTCGAAGCCAAACTTTCTGTCAAGGCTGAGAAATGCATTTTTCATGCCAAGACTGTGTTGTTCCTTGGTTTCATTGTGTCAGCAGGGTCGGTCCATATGGATCCAGACAAGGTGGCAGCAGTCAAGAATTGGCCCGTTTCTCAGAGTGTAAAGCAGGTGCAGCGTTTTTCAGGCTTTGCTAATTTTTACAGGAGGTTCATCCACAATTTTAGTGCTGTGGCTGCCCCTATCGTTGCCCTTACTAGGAAGAATGCCTCCTCGTCGTTCTCTTGGACCCCAGCAGCGGAGGCTGCCTTTCAGGAATTGAAGAGACGTTTTAGCTCTGAGCCTATCCTTGTTATGCCTGACACCTCTCTTCCGTTTGTGGTGGAGGTAGATGCTTCTGAGGTCGGGGTGGGTACCATTTTGTCCCAGCGCTCTCCTCGGGACAATAAATTGCATCCCTGCGCCTACTTCTCCAGGTCATTGACTGCTGCGGCGCGGAATTACAGCATTGGTGACCGGGAGTTGTTGGCAGTCAAGTTGGCGTTGGAAGAGTGGCGCCACTGGCTGGAGGGGGCTGAACACCCGTTTGTGGTCTGGACCGATCACAAAAACCTCCAGTATATCCAGCAGACTAAGCAGCATAATTCCCGGCAGGCGTGGTGGACCTTATTTTTCAACCGCTTTAATTTTACGTTGACTTATCGTCCTGGCTCTAAAAACATCAAGCCTGAAGCTTTGTCACGAATTTATGACCGTTCTGGCCGCGATCCTCTTCCTGAGCCTATAATTCGGCCAGCTCAGATTGCAGGTCCCATACTGTGGGAAGTTGAGTCTGTAGTATAGGAAGCGTTGCGTTCCGACTCTGGTCCGGGTGGGGAGCCGCCTGGTTGTTTGTTTGTCCCTGTGGCAGTTCGTTCCCAAGTTCTCCAGTGGGGTCACTCTTCTCGCTTAGCTGGTCATCCAGGGGCTCACTGGACCAAGCAGTTTTTGACTCGACGCTTTTGGTGGCCTGGTATGGAGACATCCAGGAGTTTGTGGCAGCCTGTGGCACATGTTCGCGGAACAAGGGTGCTCATCTCCCCCCCTTTGGTCTGTTGCTGCCGTTGCCAGTCCCCAAGCGTCCTTGGAGCCATATTGCCCTAGACTTTGTGTCAGGTCTGCCAGCTTCAGAAGGCAACACGGTTATTTTGGTGGTGGCAATTCGCTTTTCTAAGGCTGCCCACTTTGTCGCCCTTCCTAAACTGCCCTCGGCACGGGAGACGGCCCTCCTTGTTGTGGACCATGTGTTCCGGCTGCATGGCCTGCCCCAGGATGTGGTCTCCAACCATGACCCGCAGTTTACTGCAACATTCTGGCGGGCATTTTGCAACCAGTTAGGGGCCTCCGTGAGCCTTTTGTCTGGCTTTCACCCAGAGACCAGTGGGCAGACAGAAAGAATTAACCAGTCTCTGGAAAATACACTTTGGTGCCTAGCGGCCAATAACCCTACATCCTGGAGTTGTTTTTTGGCGTGGGCCGAATACTCCCACAATTCGTTGTGCAATTCCTCCACAGGCCTCTCCCCGTTTGATGCACAGTAGGGATATCAGCCGCCTCATTTTCCTCATGCTAAGAGGGATTCGGAGGTCTCCTCGATTAATTGTTTTATTCGGCGTTGTCGGTCAGTCTGGACCAAGGTTTGGTCGTCTCTCTTATGCTCTGTGCGGAAACAGAAGATCACCGCCGATAGGAGGCGCCGTTTGGCGCCATCATATCGGGTTGGCTGGAGGGTTTGGCTTTCCACTCGGGACCTTCCTTTGAGGGTGGAGTCACGGAAGTTAGCTCCCCGCTTCATTGGCCCTTTCAAAATCGTGTGGAAGATCAACCCGGTCACCGTCCAGTTGCAGCTCCCTAGATCCTTGCGCATCCACCCTTCTTTTCACGTTTCTCGGCTCAAACCGGTTAGCAGTAGTGTCCTGGCACCGGTCGACAAACCACTGCCGCCACTATGGATGTTTGAGGGGGGGCCAGTTTACATCGTGCGTTGCATCCTTGCCGAAAGGCGTGTCAGGCGCGGGTTCCAGTTCTTAGTCAATTGGGAGGGATATGGACCTAAGGAGCGATGCTGGGTCCCTTCTCGGGATATCCTGGATCCCACCCTTATCTAAGAGTTGCGTGCACAATGTTTTGGTGGAACATCCGGAGCCGTTCCTTGGGGGGGGGTCCTGTCATGGTTTAGGGGGTGTGCATGTGTGAAGGACTTTTCTTTGTGGCTCTCGTCCCGGGACGATATCGAATTCCTTCTCTATCGGATTCTTTTCCCAGCTGGTTCATCAGGCGTGGGCGGCTCGTTCCCCTAAGTCTATATAAGCCGGATGTCCACCACGCCTCCTTTGCTGGAGTGTCTGATTTCAGTTTTCACTGCAGCCAGAAGATATCTCTAGTAAGGGATTTGTGGCGAAAGTCTTCGCGGTATATTTGCGATTTATATTTCTTTAGGGAAATTTCCTTTTTGATTCCTTCCCTCTCTTTCTTTGGTGTCGCACCAATTTAGGTGCTTTGTCTCTCTCGGTTCTCGAGTTATTTCCCTTTCGCTCTCCCTGTTTGTCCTTTCCTCTCTCGCTATGCTTCCTGGTTTGGATTTTTGGCGTCCTTTTGGAAGCGCGAGAGCCGTTTCTGTTGCCTTGTTTATATTTCTCTCTGTGGGTATTTTAAGTCCTTGCTGGTCTCGTTCTCTCCCACTGCTGCTTTTGGCCTCTCTACTCTCTTGGTTGTTACAGGCGCATGCAAAACGTTGAAGGTCTCCAAGACATACTCCATGACTGATCCAAAAGCACAAGCTCCAATATGCTCAAAACCATATAAATAAGCCACAGAAGTTTGGGGATATTTTTCTACGGAGTGATGAAACAAAACTGGAATATTTCAGGCTTATGAATCAGTGGTATGTCTGCAGGAGGAATAAAGAAGCATATGCTGAAAAGTACACCCTGCCTACAGTAAAGAATTATGGGGGCTTTTTGATGCTCTGCGGCTGCCTTGCTTCCTCTAGCACTGGAAATCTGCAAAGTGTGGAGGGTGAGATGGATTACGTCAAGTACCAGGATATCCAAGGAGAAAATGTCATGCCGTCTGTAGCGAAGCTGACGCTTGGGCATCATTGGACCTTCCAAAAGGACAATGATCCTAAGCATACCTCAACATTCACCAAGGCTTGGTTTCAGAAGAAGTCTGTAAAGATTGTAGGGTGCCAATCACAGTTGCCTCACTTGAACCCCATAAAAAATCTAAGATTTGGTAAGATTAAAAGAAGACAGTTGCAGCACACAAACCCTAAAATATTTGTGAACCGGAGGCCTTTGTCCATGAGGACTGGGCAAAGATTCCTTGAGAATGCTTCCAGAAGCTGTTGTCTGCCAATGCATCACATCTCCAGCAGGTCATAGCAGTAAAAGGGTGCTCTACTCAGTATTAAAGATGCTTGTCATGAAGGGGTTGAATAATTTTTAGCCTGCAGTAGTCATTAAAAGTGGCATTTTGTGTTGAATTTGGAGAAGCCAATTGTATTATTTGTTGTGTTCAGATATTTTAATTGTTCTTGTTTGATTTGTTCACAGCAAACCGCTGCAAGTTTGTAAATTTTTCCAGTAAACCTAATTAGCAACGGGGGTCGAATAATTTTGATTGCAACTGTATGTCAATGTATGATGAGGGAGGAAAATGTACAGGGAAATGAACAAGACAGTGACAGTGAATTCAGTGGGGCCATAGATACTACAGCTGTGTGGGGAAATGATCAGACTCATAGACCCTATCTCTCTCTCTCTCTCTCTTTCTCTCTCTCTATCAATTTAATTTACAGTTTTTTTTCAATTGCTTAAGCACAATTTTGAAAACAGGGCCCGGTTTTTCAAAACACTACACACAATTACCACAACCATGCACCCAGTAAGCGGAACACCTCAGATCCTTTGCAAAATGAAACCATATTTTGTTTCCATATGAAACACATGCACATTTCATATAACTTAATTCTGTTTGAACCAGTTACACACTGCTGTGCTTAACCTAAAACACTTTTAGCAATTCTACCTCCCAGTGATTAGAGTACTGTAAGTGAAGTACACAGAGAAAGTATATGGTATATTCACCAAACACTATACCAATATACCAAGACCAATGCTGCAGACTGATGAAAATATAATGTATTTCCCTCCATATACCCAAATCCGTCAACATCATGGAGAATCACAACAAACCATGTCCCAGTTTTCATGGTACTACAGTAGTGTGCGTAACACCGTTAGCTCAGCAAATATCAGACAAACATACAATATTGTAATACTGTATCCAGTACAGGTTACAATTACAGTAAAAAAAAAAAATGTATATATGTATTTAGTACAGGAAATATTAGACATTATGTATCTCTTTGCCTAGCTGGATCTGGCCAGAGAATTTCATCAACATCACAGGCGATATCCTCTTTGGCATGACAACGTGGGAAGAACAGTCTTGAATGTCAAATCCATCCTTGCACAGCTGCAGCGTCGATTTGGTCACCGGCCTCCTCCATGGCCTGAATAAGGGGCACCTGAGCCTGGGACCGCAGATCGTAAACTTTCCACTGGCATGCTGAGAAAAACTGTGCGATTGGGTTCAGAAAAGGAGGATATGGTGGAAGGAATAGTACTGCAAACTGTGGATGGTGTTGAAAACAGTTCTGGACCAGAACAGAGCGGTGGAAAGACACACTGTCCCAGATGACAATGTATTGCATCGGGTCGATTTGTTTTACTGCTTTGACCATGTTGTCCAATCGGTCCAAAAATGTGGGAATGTGAGGTGTGTTGTAAGGGCCCATAATGGCATGACGGTGGAGGACCCCATTCTGTGTAATGGCAACGCAAATTGTGATGTTACCCCCACGTTCCCCTTGGACACTGATTATAGCCCTGTGGCCAATGATATTTCTGCCCCTCCTTCTTGCTTTTGTGATGTTAAACCCTGCCTCATCCATGTAAATGAATTCATACAGGATTTCCTCAGCATCAATTTGTAAAACTCTCTGAAATACAATGAAAGACAAGATTGTGTAGTTCAGCATTGATCAAGTATACAGTCAATTTACATGTATATCTGCTAAGATTTGGCTGAACTCTTAGTCCAGCCTCCTTTAGCGTCAATCTGTGGTTCAAGACGTGGTCAACTAGTGTGGCGCGAATTGCATTTGATAAATTTGGTCCTCTTTTTCTTTGAGCATGTTCTCCTCCTGCCCCAGGTCTTCCTCTTCCTCTACCTCCACCTCAGCCTCTATCTCTGGCAAGGCCTCTGCCTCTTCCTCTACCTCTTCCTCCTCCTCGTTGGATTCTCCCGCCCACCCTCACTCCTCTTCTTCTGATTCCTTCCATTTTAGCTGAAGACTGGTGAACTCACCTGCTGCATTTTTATAGTGCTTAAACCTGATTGGTGTGTCTACAATTAAGCAATCATGTGTTTCTGCACCTGATGGCTGTGTTTAACCAATTGGCTCAAAGGTGTGGTTATTTGATAGTCAGTGCTTTGGAATTGCAAGGAAGTGGCATCATGATATACTTCTGTGTCTAATGTATGCAAGTGTATTTAGTGTTTTGCAAATCACTGTGTGTATTGTTTTGCAAAAAGTGTGAGGTTGACTTTGTGCTTATAGTTGTGTAAATCTGAGCCGGTGTTTTGCTCCTTGTGTGTAAGGTTTTGATAATTGTGTAATACTTTTGATTGATAGTGTTAATGCAATTGAAAAAAAACTGTAAACTGCTCTATTGGCATGACAAATTTGTAGATTTGTGCTGCCAAATCTTGATGTAACACAATAACTTATATCTGAAATAATACTGGAATATAACATGAAACAGATGTGCTCCCCTGTGTGGAGTAATATTTGGACATTGATGTTTGAATGCATTGTGTGTGTGCTTGCATGCGCATGTGTTCGCAAGTGTATTTGTGTGCGCGCGCACATGTGTGTGTGTTAGTGTGTGCAGAAAGAGGTTTGATTTAAGCAAGTGTGTGTGTATGTGTGAGGAACTAACAATTTGGGGGTGATATGTGTTGACGTATCACAGCCATAAAGAGCAATCAGCACAATATTTCATCGAACTCAAAGATTTTAGGCCAAATTCTTGTTAAAATCTCAACGGAAATTTGTCTTTTCATGGCAGAGATAGCCTTGCATGCTTTCTTCCTTAATTTTTTCACTGTAATGTTTTAAGTTTCCTGTTGAACTGATTTTTAATCCTAAGTAATCATAATCATTTGAAGACCACAAAGGAAAAATGATCAGTGTTAAAATTTTGCATTTTTGTATATGTTATATATTATTAGAATATTTATAATAATATATAATGATATTATATAATATTTTAGATATTTTATATTTTTGCATATTTTTTCAGTGCTTTGTTTCTAAGATCGTTTTGAATTTTTTAATTGATCATTTTTCCACAACGTGAAAATGTGACTGATCATTTTTCCATTGTGGTCTTCATATGAATGTACAATATGCTTTTTTCCTGTTCTGAATTTGAGTATTGCTCCATGATATCTGGATCTTTTTTGGGATGTCATAATTTCAGTTCTACTCAGGTTTACTACCCAGGCCCAGGACTTGAGCTGAGAAGATTCAGGCCAGGCGGTACTGATTTTTCTATTGTGCTCCCAGTTTATTTACATAAATATCAGAAAGGGCAGGTCTTAAGCTGCAACCCTCTCTCACCCCCACAATCCTGAGAAGGAAAAAATTTTTTCTTTTCTTTGCCAATTTTTATGCTGCATTTGTTCATTCTATGCATTGATTTAATGAGATCATGTAAAGAGTTTGTTTCCAAAATGTAATAAGTGCCAAAATTACAAATATTACCATATAACGATAACCCTGTGCTTCTTACACATGGTGCAAAAATCCATTTTTAAAGATCCATACTTTAAGGTGTATTTTTTCATGGTCAAAGTTTGTGTTTTGCTATGAAATGCAATAGGCGCCAACATAGAAAAAGCTGATTTACTCAAAATGAGTAATATGGATATATTGCGTTTTGGAAAGAAACTCTTTATATGTTTGATCCTTCACATCACTTACTGAATAATGGAATAATATTTGATGCCAAATAGAATCAAATGCTTTTCTAAAAATCAATAAAGGGCCAATATTTGTTTATTATGTTGTGTTACAGATTTCTCAATTAGGGTGTGTTGGGTGTGAATATGATCAATAGCTGAATCAAAGAAACCATCAAAAGGCTCATGACACACAGCCCAAACTTATAAGTATTGATTGATAATAAAAAATTTAGCTGCAACAACCATGGGGGCATAATGCTATCAGTGTGTTCGGGTAATGGCAACCAAAAAAACCTGACAATGACTGATATTGAGGAACAACAAGGTATGTGTTTATTAAGCTAGGCCAGTAATCTTTTTTGCTGTTTGGCGGGAAAAATACAAAATTCTGTCCAACCAGAGGCTTGCTTAAAATCTGGCACAATGAGAAAAATGTTGGCTATCTTGCCCTCTGCTGGCCACTGACTTTATAAGAAGTCCTTTTTCAGGTACTCTCACCGTTAGAACAGGCAAATGGAACCCAATACAATAAAACAAACTTTCAAGCAAGTGTTCATCAACCTGAATGCCAAAGTGCTGAAGATACAAATTCTGTGCTTTGCAACTTGAACATTTTGAAGGAGTAACAACGTGGATACGGCGAGTCTGTATTACAACCCCAATTGACAAATCATTTACACTCAATAATAAATCGAAAATAATACAAAGACAATATTTAAAATGTTGAAATTGAGAAATTTTATTGTTTTTTGAAAAATATCTGCTCATTTTGAATTTGATGCCAGCAACACGTTTTCTACAGATTTTTTTTTTTTTTTTTGTTCGTTATCATTATTTATTTATATTATACATATTTACAGTTGCATCCAGTACAGAAAAAATTGGTCTAAAAATTGGTAAAAAATAATGGTCGAGTTTCCCAGATTCCCTCTTAGCTGAACTCTTCTTTGGAGCCTTCTTAACTCCTTAAGAATGCTCTTAACTGGGAAACGTGACCATTATTATTATTATTATTATCATCATCATCATCATCATCATCATCATTATTATCATTATTACTACTACTACTACAGCCATTTCCAATTCTGTACATCTCACCCATGGCCAGAATTATTGGAGGATTTCCATCACACTGAATGTGCAAGGAATCAATGCTCCCTACTGTGGGGGCAGGAAGGCAGAGTGAAGACTATGTCCAGAATGAAGACAGGGAAGGAAGAGCTGAGCAAGAAGATTCTCAAAAGGAATGACTGCAAAAGGAAAGCTGAGAGCAAAGGAGGATGAAGTGATGGAGAGAGGAAGGATGAGGGAAAGAGAAGATATCAATAAAGAGAGGGAGAGGGCAATACAGGAGAGGGAGAAGGTGACAAGAGAGCTGGAGGGCATAAGACAGACAGTGAAGCTGTCATGACTATTGAAGATGGTGAAATTAGATCAGGAGATGATAAAAGAATTTGTGAGAGAGGGAGCAGTGGAGGAAGAGTATAGAGAAATTAGAGGACAGCCAAGAGAAGCAAGGCATGGAAAGAGAGGAGAAGAGGATTAGGAAAGAGAGGATATGGAGAGGGAGCAGACATGCATCAGCAAGGAGAAGGAGGCAACTGTGAAGATGAAAGTAAAATCTGAGAGAAAGGAATATGGTGATGGAGAAGATTGAAGCAGCAAAGAAAAGAAAGGAAAGTGGAAGAAGGGAGAAAATTAGCAGGAACTTGAATATTAAAATTAGCATGAACATGATGACTGATAAAATTACCATTGACGTGACAAATCGTGAAATAAGCGTGAAGATGATGAATGGTAAAATGAACAGGAACATGATGAATGGTAAAATGAACAGGAACATGATGAATGGTAAAATAAGCGTAAACTTGATGAATGGTAAAATAAGCATGACCATGATGCGTGGTTAAATAAGTGTGAACATGAATGGTAAAATAAGGATGAACATGATGAATGGTAAAATAAGCATGAAAGGGTGTTCCCGATAACAAAGGTTAATGAAGAAGACCACTCCCAATAGCTTTCCTATTCGTCCGCACGCCTGTATATATCGCCTTCATTCCCACAATCCCCGCTCGTCTCGATTCTACGTCCCTCCCTCCCTTCCCCTCTCCAAGAAGGAAGCAAGAAACAGCCGCCACCTGGAGCCCCAGGGGGCTTTGGAGCCTACACGGATTCCGACGAGAGACGCAAGCCCCACCCTGAGTCTCGCCACCTGGGGCTCCCAATGTTTGCACAATCACAGACCAAGTCCATACAACATCGCCTTCCCCCCAATCTCCTATTCATCGTTCCACTGAATACTCTCCACTTTTGGAGTAGTCCAGAGTTCATTAAAATGAGTAGTAAAATGAGCATTAACATGATGAATGATAAAATGAGCATGAACATGAATGGCAAAATAAGCATGCCCATGATGTGCGGTTAAATAAGTGTGAACATGAATGGTAAAATAAGCATGCCCATGATGTGCGGTTAAATAAGTGTGAACATTAATGGTAAAATAAGCGTGAACATGATGCGTGGTTAAATAAGTGTGAACATGATGAATGGTAAAATGAGCATGACCATGATGCGTGGTTAAATAAGTGTTAACACGATGAATGGTAAAATGAGCATGAACATGATGAATGGTAAAATGAACAGGGATGTGATGAATGGTAAAATAAGCAGGAATATGATGAATGAACATGAATGGTAAAATGAGCGTGTGTAACGGATATATGTGTAACGGATAGCAGGTTGGAATTTTTGACCCGTGAGGCGCAAAAACAACACTGAGCAATATTTTATAAAAGTATGAATTTATTTATAAATATGTTCTAAAAATTGAATAATTTAAATGCAATGACAACCCACAATAAATATTCCAGTTGGTCATAAATGGAGAAAACAAATGTCATTCACTGCCAGATGCTAACAGCTAGAATGGGCTATCCCCCAGGGAATCAGTATGTAAAGTTTACAACTTGTCGTCAGATAGGTTACGTACTGTGTGATGCTTTAAAAAAAAAAAAAACCCACAGAATAATGAATCTGAATGTTCTACTCTGGCGCCCTCTAAAGGAAGAGGATGTCCTAATAGAGTACTCTATACAGGGTGGGTGGGCCCATGCCTTACAGGGTGAAATTGTGCAACACAGCAAGCAACTATCAAACTTCACAGCAACGTACAAAAAGGGCAATATGAACCACAAAATTAAGGTGAATTACGAGAGCATTAAATAACACAGCCACACACAGGTTATGCACTAGGCTGACACTCAGGCAAACGGGCAATAGGCCCACAGAGACATAGAGCATTCAATAGGAACAATAGAATACACCAGCCACAAAAAATTACATTGGAAAGAAAGACTGACCCCCGCGCAGCCGGACATATAATAACTAAGCAACCGAGCAGCCAGACATATAATAATTGAACAACCTAGCATCCAGAAGTGAGACAGCGAAACACAATAATTCGCAGCAGTTCATGCAGGGAGGGGACTATGAAGGGCTATGGAGGAAGTCCGTGCACCACTCACGACCCAGTTGATAATCTAAGGCTCCACTGCTCAGTAGCCGCGAGCCGCTGGTAACTGCTGGTCCACGGCGATAGTACTCTTCCGGCACAAACGCACTCCTTCGTACGGCAAAAACACGCTTCCCACAGAACTCTGTTTGATTGCCCTCCTCACGATTCAACACGGTTCAATAATCTCCAGAACTACGAGGAGAAAGGGTAGGAATCAATACCCACATACAAACGCGGGAACGGCCACTCGCTCATTAAATGATAATGAAATTACTTTCCTTGACGTTGTTTTATTGAGTGCGTAAGTGCGTTGTATTCCAGTCTATCTCCGCTCAAACAATCGCTGCTGCCGCGGATGTGTTGCTGTCTCTCCAAGTCCCGTTTACTTCGCTAGGCTCTGGTTGTGTTCTTTGCGGGCGCCGGCTGCCAACAAAGATTCGCACCGTTGAATGCCGCCATCAGTGTTTAATTCTTTCAGCCTATTAGCCTATTTCACAAGATGGCCACGCCTACCGGAAAGCAGGTAAAAACACTTCCTGCGGCTAACACGACAGAAGCTTAGAGGCATATACTGTTAATTTGTCTTCTCGCAATCTCCTCTTTCTTTGTTTTAAGAGATGATTACAGTTTTGGTCCGTATTTTGGAATTACAGGGGAGCGTGAGGAGGAATAAATTTGTTTAAGGTTATTTTCTTTTAATTAGTTTTTGATTAGATTATGATAGCTGGCATTTCAGATAATTTGGCTAGCTTGTCTGTAAAAATGTTAGCTAGCATACGACTTAATGACTTAATAAATGCCTGTGTTCGTAAAACTCGCTGTTTGTATGTTTGTTTTTTGTTTTGTTTTCAACTTTACCTAGCTATGTCTACTCTCAGACATTGCATAGTGGTCACTAGGGTTGGATGTTATATCGTTCAGTCACTGAGGAAGCCTGAGAAGCTAGCTAATTGTACTAAGGTTGTAGCTCCAGCGAGGCAAGATTGGGGGTTCGCTAGCTAGGTGAGTTGGGTTTGGCTTGAAGCCATATTTTATTTTTTGTCACGAACATAGCTCGGTTTTATCCAGGCTAGAACGCTAAGCAATGGTATCTGACAAGGAGCTTGAGGTTCGCCCCGCCAGCTTATGCAAAGAAAGTCTGGGTAAATGTAACTTGCTTCGCAGTAGATGGCTATCTAGCTAGCTAGTAAATTAAGATATTGCAAATGCATGCTGGCTAATGACCACCATTACCTGACGTTTCTTTTTGATGACTGCAGCTGCTGCAATTTGTGTTTTCAACAGACACTGTGGCATTCCGTCTGGGGTAGCCAGTGAAAGCCCAGTAACCTTTGCCAACTCAGCGCTTTCTTCTCCAGAAGCAGTGTTCCCAAAAAAGGCGAAAATGCAGTTTTCCGTCAAGGCACCGATTATCAACTAAATTAATATAGACCATACCTGCGCAGAGTTGGTTAAGGTGTAGCCATGAACCAAAAAAAAAAATTACCCATACTGTTCTGAATATAAAACGATGTTTCTTCCCGGGAAATCCCCTTTGAAAAAGTGGGTTCGTCTTATTTTCGGGGACTCGGCTTTTTAGTCAAAATAAGTGATTCTGTGTGTATTTTAGAGTCTGATGAATGGTATGAATGGTAAAATGATGAATGGTAAAATGAGCGTGAACATGATGAATGATAAAATGAGCAAGAAGATGAAGAATAGTAAAATAATCATGAACATTGTAAATGGTGAGATGTGCATGAATATGACGAAATGGTAAAATTCCGGTGGTAGCAACGTGGAGGCGTTAAAGCAATAAATTAAAATTTTGCGAAAATTTTGCGTGATCACTTCCACTCAATACATCAGAGTAGCACGGAGTATATCAAAGTACATCATCATGTACAGTATCTCACAAAAGTGAGTACACCCCTCACATTTCGACAATTAATTTATTATATCTTTTCAAGGGGCAATGTTACAGAAATGAAACCTGAACAAATTCTACAGTAGTCATTGTACAATATATGTAGCAGTGTAGATTTACTGCACTGTCCAAATAACTGAACAAACAGTCACTAATTTCAAAATGAGTGGCAACAAAAGTGAGTACACCTCACCGTCAACATGCCAAATTGTGTCCACAGTGTCAGTATTTAGTGTGACCACCATTGTTGTCCAGCACTGCCTTGATTCTTCTAGGCATGGAATTCACCAGAGCTGCACAAGTTGTTGCTGGGATCGTCCTCCACTCCTCCATGACAACATCTCGGAGCTGGTGGATGTTGGACACCTGCTGCTCCTCCACCTTTCTCTTGAGGATGCCCCACAGGTGCTAAATGGGATTCAGGTCTGGAGACATACTTAGCCACACCATCACCTTCACCTTCAGCTTCTTCAGGAAGGCAGTTCTCATCTTGGAGGTGTGTTTCGGGTCGTTATCATGTTGTAAAACTGCCGTTTCTGAAGGGAGGGCATTGTGTTCTGCTTCAGAATGTCACACTACATGTTGGAATCCATTATTCCATTGATGAAGCGCAGCTCCCCAGGACCAGAAGCACTCATGCAGCCGCAGACCATGATGCTGCCACCACCACGTTTGACTGTAGGCAGTACACACTTGTCTTGGTACTCCTCACCAGGGCGCTGCCACACATGCTGGACCGCATCTGAGCCGAATAGGTTTATCTTGGTCTCATCAGACCACAGAACATGGTTCCAGTGGTTCATGTTCTTGTCTTCAGCAAACTGTTTTTGGGCTTTCTTGTGGAATAGCTTCAGGAGAGGCTTAGCCAATGGCCATGCAGACCGACTTGGTGTAGTGCACGTCGTATTGTCTGAGCACTGACAGGCTGTTATCCCACTGCTGCAACCTCATTAGCAATGCTGCCAGCACTCCTGCATCTGTTTTCTGAAGCCAACTTGTGCACCTGACGCAGAGCACGAGGACTCAACCTCTTCGGTCGACCCTAACGAGGCCTGTTCCAAGTAAAACCCATCTTGGAAAACCGCTGAATAACCTTGGCCACCGTGCTGTAGCTCAGTTTCATGATTCACAGATCTTCTTGTATCTTAGATCATCTTTGAGGGGAGCAACAATTTTCTTTTTCAGATCCTCAGGGAGTTCTTTCCCATGAGGTGCCATGTTGACCATCCAGTGACCAGAATGAGAGCATTGCACCCAAAGCACCACAACTTAAACCTTCAAAATGTTACATGACCTCATATGGCCCAGTCGAACAGACAAAAGCATGAACATGATGAATAAGACACGTTTCATTGCTTGGTTGACCATTACCAGTTGGGGTGTGTACTCACTTTTGTTGCCACCCATTTTGGAAACAATGACTGTTCAGTTATTTGGACAGTGCAGTAAATGTACACTGCTACACATATATTGTACAATGACTACTCTAGAATATATTCAAGTTTCGTTTCTGTAACGTTGCCCCTTGAAATGATATAATCAATTAATTGTCGATATGTGAGGGGTGTACTCACTTTTGTGAGATTCTGTATACAGTGCCTGACAAAAGTCTTGTCACTTATCCAAGTTGTAGGAACAACAAATAATAACCTGACTTGTAGTTGATCAATTGGAATCAAAAATGGCTTATATGAAAGGCAAAGCCCTCTAGATTATGCGAAATATAACAAAATAGAGTTTTGTGTCATTCATTGAGTTTTATTATGTAATTAGTACAGAAAGGTCAGATTTTGCTTGGACAAAAGTCTTGTCGCATTGAAAAAAAATGTGGAAATTATACATACACTTTATTTTGAATACACAAATATGCCACTATAATATCAGAACGTAAAGCCATGGTGCCTTGGAAAAAAGAATTAATATTGCGTATGACTCCCATGAGCTTGGAGGACTGTATCCATACGTTTTGGCAATGACTGAAATAACTTGATGATGAAATCATCTGGAATGGCATAGAAAGCAGTCTTGCAGGACTCCCAGAGTTCATCAAGATTCTATGGTTTCATCTTCCAAGCCTCCTCCTTCATCTTACCCCTGAAATGCTCAATAATGTTCATGTCAGGTGACTGGGTTAGCCAATCCTGGAGTACCTTCACCTTCTTCACTTTCAGGAACTGTGACATGGAGGCAGAAGTATGAGAAGGAGCAGCAGTATAAATAGGGCAGCAAGAACTTCTTGATATTTCAGGCTGTTGATGTTGCCATCCACTCTGCAGATCTTTTTCACACCCCCATACTGGATGTAACAACAAACCATGATTTTTCCTCCACCAAACATGATTGTTTTCTGGGAGAATCTTGGGTCCATGAGTGTTCCAACAGGTCTTGTACGGCGACTGGCATGCAGTTCAATGGATGATTCACCAGAAAAATAAACTTTCAGCCACTTTTCCAGTATCAATCCTTTCTGCAAGCTGTGGGCCTTGGCAAATGCAATGCAGGTTTTTTGTTTTCTGTTTAATGCAGGCTTCTGTGTACTAATTCGGCTAAGAAAACCACTTTGAGAGAGAATTTGACAAACTCTTCTTGTAGATACCAGGATTTTTGGTGACATTTCCTTATGTAGCTTCGCTGTAGTTGAAGAAGGGCTAGCCTTGTACAGCTGAAGCAACAAACGGTCCTTTCAAACAGTTGTCATACCGGGGTCTGTCTGACCTGCGCTTGCCATGAACGTCACCAGTTTCTTCAAATCTTTTTCTTATCCCTCCACTTGACATTTGGATACATTAAAGATGTCTGCCACCTCAGCAGCAGACTCAGTCTTCAGGCTCTTGATGATCAGCACTTTGGTCTGTGGTTGAATCTTTGGTATGTTGTCAGAGGTCTAGTCGCACCTCATATGAAAGTCTGGTGTGCTGGGGTTATTTCTATACACATCTGGGAATGTGTTAATTACAGTATTTGTCATAGGTTAAACTCTAATCTGCGATTTGTTGCATCATCTGAAGAGACGACAAGACTTTTGTCCTAGCAAAAACAGATGTTATGGGCTTAGCCAAGCTGTGAACATCAGAACACTTTTTGACGGTTTCATTTTGCACCAAATTATTAATATGAAAGCCCTTGACATTAAAATGGACCATTTATTGTAACAATTGATTGGTTAGAAATAAAGTTATATGCTATTTTTAGTTACTATGTCCTTGTGCGACAAGACTTTTGTCAGGCACTGTATTCTTTATGGTCTCTGAAATATTACAAAGGACTTATAATATATTAAAAAACACCATCTAGCCAAAACCTCAGTACATTTTCTTCTCATCTCTTAGCAATAACTAGAAATTTGTTGAGTGTTGACCGTTTATTTGTTTGGCTGAGTGGTTCTCAGGAAAGCTGCAAGCAGCAATACCATTCCGAATGGGCCCTGCACCTTCACTTTAAAATCTAAAATATAGATGCTGTTCTAATTGTGGCCAGCAGATGACACTAAATTTTCATACTTTATTTTTCTGTGACTTACAGATTGGGTGGAAATCATCCAAATAGTTGTTTTGGAAGGTAAAACTTTATGACCCGTTTTTTACTGATAATAATAAACTGATATGATCTCAAAATTCAATGGGATCAGTCTTATTCATTCATGTATATATGAAATGGACCACCATAAGAATGTTTAGCACTGATAGGGTTTGCATTCACTTTTCGCAAAAAAAAAAAAAAAAAATATATATATATATATATATATATATATATATATATATAAATATATATTGCAGCCTCATTGAATACGTCTTTTCAATCATACAAAATATGTCTGTTTTGAAACCAAATATTTATATAAGGGAATAAATGTATTTTTATAACGATGATTTGTTAACATTGAGTGATCACATGGAGCAATTTTCATCGAAATAAAAATGCTTTATAAATATAAATGCATGCATGTAACTTTATTTTTTTATTCAGTTTGATTTCTTCTGCATTACTGTGCATAACTCTATAGTAAAATTATGAGATTTACAAATATTACTTTTGCAAAAAGATACCTATTGAACAGATATAACTTTGTATTTTGTAAATGAACAAAGCAAATGGTTTGGCGTCCGTAGACCCCTGATGTTAGCACTATTGAGGCTGTCTGGGATTATCTGGAGAGACAGAATCAAGTGAGACAGCCAGTCTGCAGAGGAACTGTGGCAAGTTCTCAATAATGCTTCCAAAAAGCACATTTTTACCATGGGACAGCATACCTGTGACAACTGATGCCGTTTCAATGAGAAAGGATATCCAAACCAACTGAGCTTCTCCAACAAAGCACTATAAATATGTATAATTTCACCCTTTAATGTATTCTGGATTTTTGTTTGTTTGTGTCACATCTGGCATTTAGCAGCTGACATACATCGTGATTTAAGCTTAAGTTCACACATTATTGTGTCGTATTTTTGGTTTTTAATTTGCAAAAATTCTTACATTATTATATCATAATGTTTGGTTTTTAATTTGCAAAAAAATGAATTGTCATTCTGTTTGGTTTTTTGTTGCAAGGACAAAAAATCTGATTTTATTTCTTTTTTCACTCTTTTCTGATCTAAATGTTCAATTTTGTGATAGTTGGCAGCTGTTCATTTCATTACATCTGAAAGCATCTTGGTTTTACATATTTTTGCACTGAGCATTAAACTATTACTGCTACACTATTAAAGCGAAGTACCCTGAATGAATTTTTGAAACACAAAGTTGAATGGCTGGCTGGTCAGTGATAACCTGCATGCGCTCGCATGGCATAATGCACATTCTATCTTTTCATTGTAAGTCCTTTTAGAGACTGCACATAGTTTTTGTTGTTGTTTTTTTTTAATCAAGAGTGGGTTCAGGCTGTCTCAGTTCTTCTCCCCAGTGTGGCTCTCATGCTTTGTGGAGCTCGTGTTTTGTCCATGACTGCTCTCCAGTGTTGAGCTCATGCTTTAGGCATTACTGTGGTCCCATGTGGAGCTCATGCTTTGTACTACAGCATTATTATGCTCCAGTGTAGGGCCATGCTTTATGTGCTCTCTAATGCGGAGCTCATGCCTTGTGCATTCCTGCTCTCTAGTGTTGGAAACATGCTTTGTACATTCCTGCACTCCAGTCTGGAGCTCATGCTTTGTGCATAAGTGCTCTCTAATGCAGAGCTCATGCTTTATGCATTCCTGCACTCCAGTATGGAGCTCATGCTTTGTGCATAAGTGCTCTCTAATGCGGAGCCCATGCTTTATGCATTCCTGCACTCCAGTATGGAGCTCATACTTTGTGCATTCGTGCTTTGTAATGCAGAGCTCATGCTTTGTGCATTCTGAACTCCAGTATGGAGCTCAGACTTTGTGAAACAGTGCTCTCTAATGCGGAGCCCATGCTGTATGCATTCCTGCACTCCAGTCTGGAGCTCATACTTTGTGCAGTAGTGCTCTCTAATGGGGAGCGCATGCTTTATGCATTCCTGCACTCCAGTACGGAGCTCATACTTTGTGCATAAGTGCTCTCTAATGCGGAGCCCATGCTTTATGCATTCCTGCACTCCAGTATGGAGCTCATACTTTGTGCATTCATGCCTTGTAATACAGAGCGCATGCTTTGTGCATTCCTGCACTCCAGTGTGGAGCTCATTCTTTGTGCATTAGTGCTCTCTAATGCGAAGCTCATGCTTTGTGCATTACTGCTCTCTAGTGTTGGAACACATGCTTTGTGCATTCCTGCACTCCAGTTGGATCTCATGCTTTGTGCAATAATGCTCTCTGATGCAGAGCTCATGCCTTATGCATTCCTGCTCTCTAGCGTAGGAACACATGCTTTGTACATTCCTGCACTCCAGTATGGAGCTGATGCTTTGTGCATTCCTGCACTCCACTGTGGAGCTCATACTTTGTGCATTAGTGCTCTCTAATGCGGAGCCCATGCTTTATGCATTCCTGCACTCCAGTCTGGAGCTCATACTTTGTGCATTAGTGCTCTCTAATGCGGAGCTCATGCTTTATGCATTCCTGCACTCCAGCATGGAGCTCATACTTTGTGCATTCATGCCTTGTAATACAGAGCTCATTCTTTGTGCATTCCTGCATTCCAGTGTGGAGCTCATACTTTGTGCATTTGTGCTCTCTAATGCGGAGCTCATGCTTTATGCATTCCTGCACGGCAGTATGGAGCTCATAATTTGTGACATTTGTGCTCTCTAATGTGGAGCTCATGCTTCGTGCAACAGTGCTCTCTAATGCAAAGCTCATGCTTTGTGCATTACTGCTCTCTAGTGTTGGAACACATGCTTTGTGCATTCCTACACTCCAGTTGGATCTCATGTTTGGTCAATAATGCTCTCTGATGCGGAGCTCATGCCTTATGCATTCCTGCTCTCTAGTGTTGGAACACATGCTTTGTGCATTCCTGCACTCCAGTTGGATCTCATGCTTTGTGCAATAATGCTCTCTGATGCGGAGCTCATGCCTTATGCATTCCTGCTCTCTAGTGTAGGAACACATGCTTTGTACATTCCTGCACTCCAGTATGGAGCTGATGCTTTGTGCATTCCTGCACTCCACTGTGGAGCTCATACTTTGTGCATTAGTGCTCTCTAATGCGGAGCCCATGCTTTATGCATTCCTGCACTCCAGTCTGGAGCTCATACTTTGTGCATTAGTGCTCTCTAATGCGGAGCTCATGCTTTATGCATTCCTGCACTCCAGCATGGAGCTCATACTTTGTGCATTCATGCCTTGTAATACAGAGCTCATTCTTTGTGCATTCCTGCATTCCAGTGTGGAGCTCATACTTTGTGCATTTGTGCTCTCTAATGCGGAGCTCATGCTTTATGCATTCCTGCACTCCAGTATGGAGCTCATACTTTGTGCATTCATGCCTTGTAATACAGAGCTCATTCTTTGTGCACTCCTGGATTCCAGTGTGGAGCTCATACTTTGTGCAGTAGTGCTCTGTAATGCGGAGCTCATGCTTTATGCATTCCTGCACGGCAGTATGGAGCTCATAATTTGTGACATTTGTGCTCTCTTATGTGGAGCTCATGCTTTGTGCAACAGTGCTCTCTAATGCAAAGCTCATGCTTTGTGCATTACTGCTCTCTAGTGTTGGAACACATGCTTTGTGCATTCCTACACTCCAGTTGGATCTCATGTTTGGTCAATAATGCTCTCTGATGCGGAGCTCATGCCTTATGCATTCCTGCTCTCTAGTGTTGGAACACATGCTTTGTGCATTCCTGCACTCCAGTTGGATCTCATGCTTTGTGCAATAATGCTCTCTGATGCGGAGCTCATGCCTTATGCATTCCTGCTCTCTAGTGTTGGAACACATGCTTTGTACATTGCTGCACTCCAGTATGGAGCTCATGCTTTATGCATTATTGCTCTCTCGTGCAGAGCTCATGCTTTGTGCTTAAGTGCTCTCTAATGCAGAGCCCATGCTTTATGCATTCCTGCACTCCAGTATGGAGCTCATACTTTGTGCATTCGTGCTTTGTAATGCAGAGCTCATACTTTTTGAATTCCTGCACTCCAGTGGGAGCTCATACTTTGTGCATTAGTGCTCTCTAATACAGAGCTCATGCTTTGTGCATTCCTGCTCTCCAGTCTGGTGCTCATGCTTTGTGCATAAATGCTCCCTAATGCGGAGCTCATGCTTTATGGATTCCTGCACTCCAGTATGGAGCTCATGCTTTGTGCTTTTGTGCTCTCTAATGCGGAGCCCATGCTTTATGCATTCCTGCACTCCAGTCTGGAGCTCATCCTTTGTGCATTAGTGCTCTCTAATGCAGAGCTCATGCTTTATGCATTCCTGCACTCCAGTATGGAGCTCATACTTTGTGCATAAGCGCTCTCTAATGCGGAGCCCATGCTTTATGCATTCCTGCACTCCAGTATGGAGCTCATACTTTGTGCATTCATGCCTTGTAATACAGAGCTCATGCTTTGTGCATTCCTGCACTCCAGTGGGAGCTCATACTTTGTGCATTAGTGCTCTCTAATGCAGAGCTCATGCTTTATGCATTCCTGCACTCCAGTTTGGAGCTCATACTTTGTGCATTCATGACTTGTAATACAGAGCTCATGCTTTGTGCATTCCTGAACTCCAGTATGGAGCTCATACTTTGTGCATTACTGCTCTCTAATGCAGAGCTCATGCTTTGTGCATTCCTGCTCTCTAGTGTTGGAACTCATGCTTTATGCATTCCTGCACTCCAGTATGGAGCTCATACTTTGTGCATTCATGCCTTGTAATACAGAGCTCATTCTTTGTGCACTCCTGGATTCCAGTGTGGAGCTCATACTTTGTGCAGTAGTGCTCTGTAATGCGGAGCTCATGCTTTATGCATTCCTGCACGGCAGTATGGAGCTCATAATTTGTGACATTTGTGCTCTCTAATGTGGAGCTCATGCTTTGTGCAACAGTGCTCTCTAATGCAAAGCTCATGCTTTGTGCATTACTGCTCTCTAGTGTTGGAACACATGCTTTGTGCATTCCTACACTCCAGTTGGATCTCATGTTTGGTCAATAATGCTCTCTGATGCGGAGCTCATGCCTTATGCATTCCTGCTCTCTAGTGTTGGAACACATGCTTTGTGCATTCCTGCACTCCAGTTGGATCTCATGCTTTGTGCAATAATGCTCTCTGATGCGGAGCTCATGCCTTATGCATTCCTGCTCTCTAGTGTTGGAACACATGCTTTGTACATTGCTGCACTCCAGTATGGAGCTCATGCTTTATGCATTAGTGCTCTCTCGTGCAGAGCTCATGCTTTGTGCTTAAGTGCTCTCTAATGCAGAGCCCATGCTTTATGCATTCCTGCACTCCAGTATGGAGCTCATACTTTGTGCATTCGTGCTTTGTAATGCAGAGCTCATACTTTTCAAATTCCTGCACTCCAGTGGGAGCTCATACTTTGTGCATTAGTGCTCTCTAATACAGAGCTCATGCTTTGTGCATTCCTGCTCTCCAGTCTGGTGCTCATGCTTTGTGCATAAATGCTCCCTAATGCGGAGCTCATGCTTTATGGATTCCTGCACTCCAGTATGGAGCTCATGCTTTGTGCTTTTGTGCTCTCTAATGCGGAGCCCATGCTTTATGCATTCCTGCGCTCCAGTCTGGAGCTCATCCTTTGTGCATTAGTGCTCTCTAATGCAGAGCTCATGCTTTATGCATTCCTGCACTCCAGTATGGAGCTCATACTTTGTGCATAAGCGCTCTCTAATGCGGAGCCCATGCTTTATGCATTCCTGCACTCCAGTATGGAGCTCATACTTTGTGCATTCATGCCTTGTAATACAGAGCTCATGCTTTGTGCATTCCTGCACTCCAGTGGGAGCTCATACTTTGTGCATTAGTGCTCTCTAATGCAGAGCTCATGCTTTATGCATTCCTGCACTCCAGTTTGGAGCTCATACTTTGTGCATTCATGCCTTGTAATACAGAGCTCATGCTTTGTGCATTCCTGAACTCCAGTATGGAGCTCATACTTTGTGCATTACTGCTCTCTAATGCAGAGCTCATGCTTTGTGCATTCCTGCTCTCTAGTGTTGGAACTCATGCTTTGTGCATTCCTGCACTCCAGTCTGGAGCACATGCTTTGTGCCATAGTGCTCTCTAATGCGGAGCTCATGCTTCGCGCATTCCTGCACTCCAGTCTGGAGCTAATGCTTTGTGTATTGCTCATGCTTTATGCATTCCTGCCCTCCGGTGTGGAGCTCATGCTTTGTGCATTCCTGCACTCCAGTGTGGAGCTCATACTTTGTGCATTAGTGCTCTCTAATGCGGAGCTCATTCTTTATGCATTCCTGCACTCCAGTATGGAGCTCATACTTTGTGCATTCATGCCTTGTAATACAGAGCTCATGCTTTGTGCATTCCTGAACTGCAGTATGGAGCTCATACTTTGTGCAATAGTGCTCTCTAATGCAGAGCTCATGCTTTGTGCATTCCTGAACTCCAGTATGGAGCTCATACTTTGTGCATTAGTGCTCTCTAATGCAGAGCTCATGCTTTGTGCATTCCTGCTCTCTAGTGTTGGAACTCATGCTTTGTGCATTCCTGCACTCCAGTCTGGAGCTCATGCTTTGTGCCATAGTGCTCTCTATTATGGAGCTCATGCTTCGCGCATTCCTGCACTCCAGTCTGGAGCTCATGCTTTGTGCATTGCTCATGCTTTATGCATTCCTGCACTCCGGTGTGGAGCTCATGCTTTGTGCCATAGTGCTCTCTAATGCGGAACTCATGCTTTGTGCATTCCTGCACTCCAGTCTGGAGCTCATGCTTTGCGCATAAGTGCTCTCTAACGTGAATCTCATGCTTTGTGCATTCCTGCACTCCAGTGTGGAGCTCATGCTTTGTGCATTAGTGTTCTGTAATGCGGAGCTCATGCTTTGTGCATTCCTGCACTCCAGTGTGGAGCTCATCCTTTGTGCATTAGTGCTCTCTAATGCGGAGCTCATGCTTTGTGCATTCCTGCACTCCAGTGTGGAGCTCATGCTTTGTGCCATAGTGCTCCCTGATGTGGAGCTGATGCTTTGTGCATTACTGTTCATCAGTGTGGAGTTTACGTTTTGCACATTACTGTGCTCCAGTGTGGAGTTTGTGCTTTGTGCATTACTGTGCGCCAGTGTTGATGTTTTATGTAATGATCCAGACCAGGAATCAAGTGTGGAGGCGGAGTACAAACCAATAGTAGGGTTTATTCATAGTTATGTGGTAGACAGAGGGATGGAGCCGAGAGGACGATAGCACAGCTCAGTTCAGTTACTACAGGCGAGGCTGTGTAGGTGTAGCCAATGCCTACTATTGTGAAAGATCACGTTTAACTTCTATAAGACAAAGAGCTTTATCAGAAAATTCTAAGTGGTGTTAAAGTGCATATGGCAAGTGCCAATCCAGCAAGTTACTAACTCAAAGGAGGGGGAATGAATACGTCACATACACACATGAGTTGGGTTAACTATGAGATGAGAAACAGTTAGGATCAGGGAATGCGCAAGATGCTAACCAATCAAAGAGGACAAGTTACTGAATGGGAGGAGGCACAGAAGGCATTTACCCTAGGGTTGTGACAGCTCCGTGCCATAGTGTGCCCCTGTACACAGCACCATGTTTTCTCAGTTCACTTCACAAGGTCCTGCTTCTCCTGCGCATAGCCCCTGAGTGGAGCCATGCTTTTTTAGGCTCAGAGGTGGTCCTTCATTATGGAAAACATGTTTATTTTATTAGTACATCGGTATCCACTGTAGACTCCATCCATTTTACATAGTTTGCTCTCATACTTAACTCCATTGTGGAGCAGTGTATTCCCCTGGCAGTTATTTTGCAATGATTTCTACTGATTCGCACACTGTTCTGGACCTGGTGCCGGTAACAGTTTTCAGATGTTAAACAAAATCATGAAAAATTAATGGCTTTTCCATAGCTTACAACTGGGGATGACTGAAATAGCTTCCCAAAGTGTGTAGGAACCAATACTTGAGCAGTTTTGCAGGGTCATTTTGCAAGTGTTTACGTTCAGTGTTCAATTAAGTATACCTATGCATTTTTTTTAGAATCTGCGATGCATATTGCGCGTGACTGTGTCTTGAATCTTAGAGATAGTAACTAGACAATTAGCTCTTTCCCTGCCAGAGTATTTTTTTAGTAGCCAGCCACCGCCAGCATTTTTGATCATTTTCACTGATCTTTCTACACCCCCAGAATATTCAGCTTTATCAGTATGTGCACAGATAACTAGTAGCTTCTAGTTTTAGACACAAGAAACCATTTAATTCTAGCTTAATTGTTTTTACAAACACTTGAATATTGGTCATTTTCATCAACACCCCCCACACACACACACACACACACACACACACACATTTTAGACAAAAAGCTGATTGAAGTGTATGGATGGTATTCAACATTGACTTGCTGCTATGTTTTGTAGTAGTCCCTAGGTATTGAGGGGATTCATCATAGCTTGTGAAAAAGCTGGTGATCATGGAACTTGCCCAAGATAAAAACATAACTTCTGTCTTTTCATATTTGCCAGGAACACTCCATTTTTCATTTTCCTGTCTTTGTGTTTGTTTGTTTGATATATATATATATATATATTTCAAAAGATCCGTAACAGTGCCCGCTACCATATAACAGCACTTTAATAAATTTCAAGCTAGTTAAACTTACTTGGCAAACTTTACTGGCTTTCGTTACTCCATGTTTAGTTTAGTTAGCTCGCCTTGAAGATGTGTTTTGTTTCAACTCACAATTAGTCAAAACAATGGATAAGTTTACGTTTAACTTTTGAAAAGATATAAACTCAATTTCAAAAACTTGTCAAAACAAGTGGAGTTAAAGAGAAGAAATAAGTTCACATAACTGAATGGGGTAATTTTTTTACTGTGAGCAAAAACATTGATTAACAGAAAATCAGATCAATGGAAGGGAAAGTGTTAAAAGTAGACCTTCAACAAAGTGCAGACACATCAGAAAGCACAGATTTTATTGCATACATTATATGCTTAATTGCTTCATAGACAACTTCTCTTGGGATATAGGGGGATGAACCAGCAGCAGTTTTGGGAGATATGACACATACCCTCTGCTAGCTTGCCCTCTCTTCCAGGGGTCAAATGAGGTCAGCCACCCACACACAGATGGCACTGGTTGATAGTGCTGAGGGGCAATGTTAAATCCCAACACGGGAAAGTGGTGATAGACTGCCTTTGCCTATCATCCATACTGTCACCATCCGTCGCCACCAAACCTGAGGGAGCCCTGCCCTTTGCCCTCATACAGGTCAGGGGAACAAGAGCAACTGTAACCTCCACATCTGACCTTGCTTATTGTTTGAATGCTTGAGAGTGGAAGTAGTTGCTGTCCTACAGCTCAAACTGGTGGATCACTGCCGCGCCGTCAATGTTATTAACGTTAGTAACAGTAGCGATGATCTGCTTCGACTTGTAACAGGAGAGGTCATTGGGGAAATGGCTGGGTTGCCAATTGCAGTTTATTTCACTTGTCTGACGCCCACACTCTTGATGCCTGCCAAACCCCACAGCAACCAGACCGTGATGTCACCTCTCTCGTCCCAGGAATCGGTAAACGTTTCTGTTTTTAAGAGAATGCATAAGAAGAATTGCAATGGAAATAAAGTATTATGAGGCTCTCAATCTAACCTCAGAAAATATCATGTGGCCACACAGAACCATTTTTGTTAGCAGTTTGAAAAAAAAAAAAAACAACCAAACAAAAATGAACATTTGGGATTAAATAGAAGTATATGCTCAATGAGTAAATATAAACAGTAATTTGCTTTGAAAATCAATGCTAACACGACTAGTGGAGCTATTAAAGAAAACAGCTGAGACGTTTCCAGATGTTTGCATATTAATTTGGACCCACCAGTTGTGAGAACGTATGAGAGATGTATCACCTACAATTTATCAACCAATAGAAATACAAAATACTTGAACAAATAAGTATCATTGTTCTGGAAAGGGTTTCTGTTGCTGAGTGAATATGGCTGAAGTCCCACAAGCTACCTGAAACAGCCAGGTGACTCCAATATGGTCTACCTTCAGTATGCACACTACTCATGAGGTACCTCAAATATCTGATGCTTGATTGCATGTGTAATTGTTGCACACCCTTCATTCTGTAGTAATTGCTGGTGAACTAGATTTATGCCAAATGAATCCTTTCTATGTGCTTAGCCAACCATTGTTTTCAGGACCAAACAATGGGTGGGTGGGGGGTGTATGTGACATTTAGCTGAAGTACTTATTCTGGGAGAAGTTTTGTTTCCTGAAGTATGAATTATGGATGACTGCCCAAAAAGGTCAAATACTGTTATCAGTCAGACCAGGAATCAAGTGCAGAGGCAGAGTACAATCCAACAGTAGGGTTTATTGATAATAATACTGTAATAGTGGGACGCAGCCCAGAAGAGGGCACAGCTCAGTTCATATGTGGACAAAGCAGGGCGTTGCCAATCTCTGGCCGGTGGCTTTCAGGGACGACTGCCAGATAGAGTGCACACTTGACTAGAGCCGAACTGCCCAAGGGCAGGATGGAGTAGCTTCGGAGGAACGCGGTTCCAATCCTGAAGACTGTCAAAGGATTGGGATCTTGTTCCTAATTAATTGGACAGAGCAGCAGACTTGTGCAGGGTTAACAAGAATGCGGTCCCAATCCTGGACCCTGAATTAGGCGTGGGAGCTTGTTCCAATTAACTAAGTCAGGAAGAAGTTTTCCGTAAATGACTATCGTTAAAGGTTACATTCAACTTTCTAAAGACGAAGAGTATCGACTTGGAAATACTGGCTGGTTCTGAGAAGGAATAGCGAATTACAATCCAACAACTTGCAACTCAAAGCAAGGGGTTTAAATACACGTCACAGGTACATCGGGAAGAAATAATGACATGTGACACAGCCAGGAGTAGAGGAACACACGAGATGTAAACAAATCAGAGACATACTTGTAACAGACAAGATGCTGAATGGGAAGAGATTCAGAGGGTATTAACACAAGGGTTGCAACAACATAAAGTGGTATTGGCCATAGTATCGCCCAGGGTTTCAGTGGGCAAAGTTCATATTTTGAGGTTAAAGGCTATATACACTAATTGCAGGAATTAATTTGTCTCCAGTTTCTTTGTTACATTGGAAAGAGACTGCAATTTATCCAAGACCAATTTTAAATTTTTTTTTATCAGTTTCAAGAGAAAGGGCCAGTCAATTCTGCAATTGTTTGTGTAAAAATGTGTGTAAAAACTGAGTGCTGACCAAATATGCGTGAAAACTGAGCACAATAAATGTTGTATGTTGTTCCACCCAGCTTATCTACATCTGAAGTTAATTGTGCCTAATGGAGTCTGAGACCTCCCCCCCACCCAACTTCACAACTGACACTGTGAATTGAAATTGTTTAGATGCCCTCGCAGTAAATGCCCTCTTTGATTATAAAGAACATGTTAAACAGCAGTGGCACACAGCGTGAGAGGAGTGAAAGTACAGTGAGAGATAAGCCTGCCCTGGGCCTCTCCTGCAGTGTGGGGACAGCAGGGGGCAATGTGGATGTGCTGTGACTCATTTGAGGGGGGCTGGCTCATACTCATCACTCCAGGAGGTTTGATTTCCCTGGCAGATTTCATCCCCGAGGTTATTTAAGAAGTATAACTGCCCTCCTGGGGGCCATTTCTATTTACTTACTCATTTATTCTTTTTTTTTTTTTTGAACAGTAAACATGGCTGAAATCATCCCCATAACAGACTTTACCCTCATCTTTTCCCGTCTAAAACTTAATCGCCACATTCCATAGATGCCCAGTAATATTTTCCAAGATCGAGGGGAGAACTTTGTTCTGCAGTGGGTGAGATGATGAAGTGTTGGACGGCGAGCTGCAGCTGAGATGTAGGGCACACAGGAGAGGAAGAGTAATTCTCTGCCTCCTCGGCACATGAATGTTTGCACATATGTGAGGGCTCAAGCCATGAGACCAGACCGACTGCCACTCTCAATCAGTAAAGACCTCCCCATTACTGCGATGTAGTGTTGATGCACTGTAGTTAAGCCTTATTTAGTTGCTCGCTAGTTTTGTGCAATCACAAACATGTGACAACAGCATTCTTAATGTAACAGTCTAAAGCTATCACTATGGGTGAAAGCAACCAGAGTTTTATAACATTGACTTTATAGTCTAATCATATTAGTATTATTGCAGTATTGGTATTATACAGTTTTTTCAAAAACCTACTCTTTAAAGAATTGAATTCATCAAGGCTTAATATGTTACCCTCTTATTTGGAACCAAGGACCCATATTAGATATTTGACAAATGTATTCATCTCTCAAATATAAAAAATAAAATAAAATAAAATAAATGAAAGCTTGGAGAATTGGAAGCTGGGTGGATGATTTACCTTCAGACTCTGAACTTGGAAAACTGTAGCCACTGACTGAAAAATTCAGATGAAGAGCTGTCCAGGGATTGCTGCCAATAATGCAATCCTCCCCGCAGGCAGTGAAGTTAAGGAGCACATTTCTACTGACTGTCCCTGAGGTTATTTCTGGGACATACTTAATGGCTTCTGGTGTTTGACTCAGTTGTGAACACAAACAAAGCATTTTCACTCTCCTATGATTGTTCACTGTGCATTCCCTCGTAAAATGAAAGCACATGCACAGGAACACACACACACACACAAACACACAGCATAGAGCTGTCCACACGTTTTCCCTCTCTCATATGTACGTTCTGACACAAAGAAATGCCTTAAACAAGAACAGATTCGCATTGAAACGTCACCAGTCACTGGAAAAGGAAATTTCTATGTTGTGTTTTTCTCCATCCTCCAATCTGATACGCAAAGATTGTAATCAGCAGTTTAGCTCCACCGAAACAATGCCTGCCATTGGAACCTCATCTGCAAAAGATAAAGATTTAAGTTCTCACTTGTAAAAGTTTTGCAGCATTCCACATACCCAAATCTTATATCCGGAGGGTCACCTTGGTTGACCCAGCCTGCCCCATGCCACTCCAGTGTGCCCTTTCAGTAGTTTCACATGTCATTCTTGCCCCTCTTCTTTGGTAGCATTGCAGTGCTGCAGGAGATCCGTCTGTTTTTTCTGCCAATGTATCCGATTCAGCCAGCAAATAGGTAAGCTGAGCTCAGCACTGGGATTTGTGGATGCTGCAGGAGCTTTTAGCTTCCTAAAAAGCCATTGACAGAATCCAAATTTTAAACCCCCAAATCCTCCTCTCGCCTTATTTCTCTGTTGACATAGACAGTAATGTCTGCAAATTTTGCCCATTGGGACGCACTGTATACCTGAGCGAAAGATCACACAGGGCATCAATTCAATGTTTTACAGAAATAACATGGCACCCGCAGAAAGTCCCCATAGTCATCATCATAGCAAGAATGATACACAGCCCTGGAATGTCCACAGACGAAAATATGTTGAAAGAACTGCTTTGACTTGGAAAAAAAAGTGATGACAATGGAAATAGTGTTGGTTTGTATTGGGTAGTTGTCTCTTTAGTCATTAGAATTTAGTGGCAATAGCCCATGAATGGTTTTAGAATCAGAAACTACTTCAAAGTCATAGAGTTGAATTGGGAGCAAGATCAACATCTGCCCACTCATGGATTTCTATTCAGTATCATTCAGAGGCAAAATACACAGTCACATAAAGCTCTGAGGATTTCATTCTCATCTTACATTGGCTGACTGTTTTCACTAATACTGCACGACCCTTGCAGCGAGCCCAATGAAAATAATTTCACCCACATAAAAATCTATTTTCTCTCTTCAAATAAGGTCAGCTATTTCAGTCCCCACTGGCGAAAAATTAATCAATGGATTAAAGGGTATTTAAAATATATTACATGACTTTACACCATGTTTTCCCTTTTCATTCCATAACAGAATATTCCTCAAAGAACTATTGTCGAGAAATGTAGATACGCGTCCTGTCAGAAATACTTTCCCTAATGCATTGTGAGCATACTTAGAGTAAGAACCAGTCATTTCATTCAAATTAATATATTCATTGGGCAGAAGTGGGAAATACATGTGAACTTGGAAGTCATGACATGTGATGCTAACCCCATTTATGAGCAAAATAAAAAAAAAAACACTGACACACGGGTATACATACACACTAACCACTAACACCTCCCCATCCCACACATACACATTTGACATTACAGGCACAAACACACTCATGCATGCACACACACACACACACACACACACACTCACACCACAAACAAGTCCTCTCTTTGGATACTACTGAATACTCCTCTTTGATGCAGAAACTGAAGTTCTGGAAAATCCAGCTGAATTTATAGCAACTGAGCGAAAAAGTACACCTAAATGCCAATTAATTTTCAACTCCACCGACAATTCAAGGATCTCAGCAATTATTGCAAGCGTCTGGATGTTAAAATATACTATCATGCTATGATGTATTATTATGGACTCAGGTTGCACTTATGTATTCTCTGGATGTCAACCTCAATGGAGATTTATAACACTGAGATTATATCTTCAAAGGGGTCTGTCTGGGCCCCATTCTGTTATGCCCATTGCTTAGATGAGCTAAAACTATTTTAAAAACACTTCTCAAAAACCTTTTTGGCCAAGCCCTTTCCACTAAACTACCTACAATATATCCAGGTAAGTAGTATGGAGTATGGCAGTGTGTGGTGTGCATTATCCCTGCATTGAAAATCAATGGACTGCTGTTAAAGACCTGGACCAACACCACCTGTAATGTTCTGTTCAATGCTCTTTAATGTTCTTGACAGACTTTAACCTCCTGTGATGTTTTTATTCAGCGCTGGACCTCTGCCCAGCCCTGGTGTTGAGACCTTTTCAACAGTTATGGGTTTTTGCTCCCATGTTCATTAGAGGGAAATCGGACGCAGGTGTTCTGTTTGGTTATCACCACCCGGCACAAGCACACCAGTGCAGTTACACCACATGCCAGATCTGAAGCCACAATGCCCCAGTCCCTTCATTTATCCTGCTGGCGGTCAGTTTGCAAGCTTAAGAACTGAGCTTCAGTCTCCTGAGTCTATTTTCGTACTCTTGGTAGGGGCATGAAAGCTCACCACTGTGTTCTTTGTACTTAACACTGATTTTATTTAAAGATGCTCCTGGTTCTTCAGTGGATTGCAAATCAAAATAAAGAAATCTAAAGTTTAAGAGAGGTTCAGAAAGGCCATCAAATACCATTATTATTGTATCGGTTCAGATCCACAATTAATCATTTCAACTACACTGAAACCAGCCATCCAATCACTCGGTGGCAGTAGCTAAAGATGAACCTTAGCTGTCTGTGTATAGTGGAAAAGACAGCCAAGCTGCACTCTGGCCAAAGCACCTGGCGCGCGCTCCAAGCATATCAACAGATGCAGAAATCACACTTCCCTGAGGCTGCAAATGAGGCAGAATCCATTGGTCCCCGAAGCCAAACAAAGAAATCTGCCCTGAGCTTTCAGGAGCATTCCTTTGATACATTGCAAGCCTTCCAAGCTCATGATCATGAATAATGAGATGTATTGGGAAGTAATGGCCCATGTTCCCTGACATAGCTGCTGTGGATGTGCTTCAGTTGCCCACGTTAAATGTTCAAATCTGGCTGTTAAATGAGGGTCTGATTTGGATCTTCTTTGCTTCCAGGTAATTAAACAAACAATAAGTGACACTGATTGGCCAGGTTGACGTTGCAGTTGAGTGGCTTCCCAGGTAAAGGGAGGGTGTGAGATAAACACTTCGTATGATCTGAGGAACAGAGGCGTGGTAATATTATGGTGTCACTCATTCCAAAGGAAACAGCCTTCAAACATGCATGGCATGACTTGTGTCAATTCCAAGTGAATTCATTGGGATGCCAGCTTTCGAGCCACATAGGCTGGATTTACACTGCTGGTTAAACGTGACACGAATGTGACAAGAATCGGATTTTTTGCTCAAATACGGCCAATATCCGATCTGTCACATGGCTGTGTAAACAGAAAAAAAACACATTGATTCCGCCCTCGATCGGATCCGTCAGATTGGATCCAGGCCTCATTCAAATGTGGTTTTTGTTTGCATATGTATCTGGTGTGTATTGGATAAGTGCCAATGTGCCCATCGTGTAAATGCATGTCAACATGCAGATATGATATTTTGTAAAAAATTGTGTTCTTGGTGCGTCAGAAATGGCGACAGTTTCTGACATAACATGTGGAATGTTTGTTTACTCATTCTAAAATTTCTCACCCACTGTTCATCATCAAACTTTTGCACAACCTGCTCCCACCAATCCCTTGATCTCTCTCGCATCCGCGCACTCCTCTGAACAGTGGAGGAAGCGATGATCGCGGCATAGGCATACGAGGCGATTATAGCCCTTCTTCTCCTTCTCTTCCTCAGAATCCTCTGGATTGGACAGGGATTTTTCATGCATGGCATGATAAACATCAAGCCAAGCTCAATGTCATCCATTGTTTACAAAGTGAAGTGTGTTGCCTACGCCTATACGCCAAATATAGGCCTGGACTAAGGCGGCGTCTGCTCACGCATTTGCGATTATAAAGGTGATAGGTGTAAAAGGCGTTAACAGGAGAATCAGATGTAGGTTATCCAGTGAAATGTAGTGAGCTTGCTTGATGTTTTGATCATTTCTATGACTGCTAGGCCTGCATGCTTTTGAAGCGCTGCACGCACATTTGCTTTTATTTTTGGAACCCTTCTCCACTGTGCGCATGTGGAGCGCCCAAGACAATGGCCAGGTAGTGAGTGGTGTAAACAAACGGAATCGAAACGAAGAAGATATCATTCACGCTCAAAACAAGATGTAAACACGTAGTTGAACAAATTGGATATGGGCCTCAAAATCCGATCCATATTCGATCTGGGCAACAAGACCTGCAGTGTAAATCCAGCCATAGAGTGAAGGAGGCAGATAACTTGGGATATGTGCTTGAATATGGAAGCACTCTAAGCTGTATTACGCAGATGATTCTTCCCCTTCAGCTAAAGGAAGCCAACTTTAATACATGGATATTGGGTGCGCACACTTAAAGGGGACCTATTATGCTACATTTCCAATTTTATATTTTGATCTTGGACTCCCCTAGAGCACTCCTGATCGTTCAAAGTCCAAAAAAGGGTCCTTATTTAGCTCATACTGCCATCCTCAAAAAAACCCATTTGTAGTCCATTGTAATCTCTGCCTGAAACGCCTCGTTTGCGCGGCTCTTCTGCTATGGCCCCCCCTCCTCGTGTGCCCACTTTCTTATGATTGGCCAGCTATGTGGAGGGCGGAGCTGGGTGGGACGAGGAGTCAGAACGCATTTTTCCGGGTCCGCCTCCGTAGTGTGAAACGTGAGACGTGTCTGCCATCTGATCTGAGGAATCGGCGGGGAAATTCCGCAATCAAACGCTGTACATGTGTATAGATCTAATGAAATGAACTTGTTCTAATAAGCGCAGCGGCGAAACTGGAGGACGCAGTGCGAAAGTCTGGCAGCTCAAGCTCGAATTTGCTATCTACCTACAGCTACTATGGTGAGTACAGCGGTGTTTCTACTCTATAGCTAGGATTCAGGGAAAGCTAGAATCCACCCCATATAGACACATTTGTAGAACGGGTCAACATACCCAAGTGTAGGCCGGAGACCGTAGATATCCGATGGGTCTGAGTTTAGAAGGAAGACAGTGAGGAGCAGAAAAAAGTGGACTATTAACTTATGGACTGCTTAGGTGTGTACTATAAGGACCTGTGGGTCCATGTGCATAACTGTGGTGTGTCGTTAGCGTGGAGTAACAAACAGCTTCTGCGCTGGTATATGACGGAGGGGTGAAAGTTCCAGGTTAAACGGTCTATTCGGAAATTGCCCATGGTAATGGTTTACTTATTGCACTAGAATGACCAGCGTTTGCTCGCGGAAAATAGGCGCGTTATGGTTAGCACGCAACAGCTAGATAGAGCCCTGGTTAAGTTATGAACATAATAGAGGTTTTAGAGACTGTAAACTCCGTTAGCGTGAGCAGTTGCTGATGTGGAGCTAGCGAATCGATAACTTCTACAGGAAAGAATTTCGTATTCAATCTCCGCCTTTTCAGATTTTTATTAGCCAGAGCAATTTCTAAAGGGGAATGAAATTACGCCATGGCACTGCAGAGAAATCGTTTGTTATACCAGACACGTTATAGCTTGTGCGTTTCGCAATTGCTTTCACTGCGGTAGAATCAGATAGCTAGCGCACATATTGGTGAAGGATCCGGCTGACCCCGGTCATGGATAAGTAAAGCGATCAGCAGTAAACAAACCCAAGTACGTACCCCAAGCTCTGCAAAACCTACGTCTGGTCTAACTGCAGCCTTTTCAGCCCAACTTTGCAGACACATACAGCACCTCTCCAGTTAGCTTCAACTGTAGTAGCTACAATCAGGCAATGTTATGATGAAACTGCCGCATTGATGCTTACCGAAGTAACACAATGCATACCGACCGGAATTACTGCATATAAGTTAACCAGGAGCATTTTTAAGTAGCAAAGCACGCGATCTAACATGCTGTAGCTGGAAACCGAGCAGTCATAACAACCACAGAGACAAACGTTACCTTGCAATACAGGTTTTACAGACAGCAAGTTCCGTTACTTTGAACAGTTGTACCAAGCATCCAAATTACAAATGAGTATAAAAAGTTAGCTTCAAATGAGGTTTATGTTCACACACCCTCTGTTGAATGTCCCCTGATATTACTCTTGTATATTTGGGACACAAACATTAGCAACAGTAACTTGGCTACGTTAGCCGCAGTAATACAGCCACATTCAACAGGCTATCATGTTAGGTAGGCTTATGCAGTAAAAGCAACTTACAGCTTCTGCGTCCGTGAGTCACGGACAGTCGCGGCCGATCCAGGCTTTATCTTCAGATATTTTACAAACCCTGCGTTTGAGGCCAGTTGTTAGTGCTAACTATTGTTAGCGGTCCTGCTAGCCACCCGTAACACGTTAACTTCACTTACATTATTTGCTGTTATATTGTTACTTACAGCTTGTGGCTCCGAGCGATTGATCGATGCAACTGCTTCAGGTTTGAGAAGCAGCTGAAATGCTTATTCAGCGTTGAATTATTCTTTATTGACAAAGCTGTCTTTGGTGAAATGCTGAGCACAAACAGCTAATGTTCCCTTTGGCCGTGGCCATTTGTCGCCAGCAAACAAAAAAGCTACCCACTGATTTCTGGTGGCATCATCTTTTGGAAGAGAAATAGGTGTTTTTCTTGGCGTCCAAAAATAAACGGACGAGCAGCTTTGGGAGAGATACTTTGAGAAGCAGCTGAAATGCTTATTCAGCGTCAAATTATCCTTTATTGACAAAGCTGTCATTGGTGAAATGCTGAGCACAAACAGCTAACGTTCCCTTTGGCCGTGGCTGTTTACCGCCAGCAAACAAAAAAGCTACCCACTGATTCCTGGTGGCATCGTCTTTTGGAAGAGAAATAGGCGCTTTTCTTCACGTCCAAAAATAAATGGACGAGCAGCTTTGGGAGAGATACTGACAAAACTGCATCTCAAATGATTCTTCTTTCTGCGGTTCTTCTTTTGTATTTCTGGAAGTGTAGACGCTACTAAGGCACAGTATGATCCGTGGTTGTTTGTGCCTGCTAGAATAGTTTCCGGTGTGGGCAGGTCCAGCTCCGTGATTGGCTCTGGCTAGGTCTGTATTAATTGGACATCACAACCTGACGTCAGGTTTTGCCCAGATCTCGTGAAGATCTCGGGACGAGCTGTTCAGAGAGGAAATCATGTTCAGGAAATTATGTTCTTGGATTACGGCAAAACCCCTGTATCTTATGTTTAGAAACTTTACAGAGGTTGAGTATGGACATCCAACATTATAACATTACTGATATGTATTAAAAGAAGAATCAGCATGATAGGTCCCCTTTACTGTTCTATAGCCTGATTCTACACGTACAGATTAGGCGTAGTCTTTGAGTGCATTAATTTTGAATGGATTTCATCCAAAATAGAAATTAGTCAAAGACTAGGCTTAATCAGTGCCAGTGACACGGGCACCCCGTTTTAATTAAAAAAAAAGTCTGAGTTGTCTTTAGATCTGAATTTCTCATCAGTTCGACCGTCAGAAGTAAGGGTAGATTCTCTCCTTCGGTTGTTAAAATGACTTGTAGCCACTAAGACTGAGATTCAGCAGTTCCAAGCAGCAATAAAGGAAGGAAAAGAAAATATTTTCCCATCCAGGGTACTCCATTATTTTAAGCTACGTACGCATCACCTCCTCAGAACCAGTATGCTGCTATTACCATGCGTTCTGCATAAGTCATGAGTTTTCAGCAGAGGATAAGATGATGTATGATCAAAATGGGGCATGTTGCCAGCTCCCTGTGTCCTTTGCTCAAAGAGATGCAGCTGGGTAGAGATTATGAGAATCCCGGGATACCACGATTTTCACAATGTTGATAGTTCATGCGCTTTAATAAAAGACATACGCTGGATAGTTTTTTCTTCAAGGAAGAGTTCCTTTCCATAAATCAGAGAATTGCACACATATGTCGACAGAATCCCAGGCCATCTCTGAAGTTATGACTCTCATTAATCCATGTTTAATTTGCATTTTGCGTTCATTCTGTTGGGAGCTGTTGTGTTGTGGAGTCTTACAATTTAAATAAGAAGCTGAAAAAATATCAGGTTCCTTTAGGCATGATATCTAACAGATATCTTTGCCAGATCGAGCAGTAGCTGATTTACACTTAGCCGGCCTTGCCCTGTGAGTCAACTCAGCTTGTTACTATTGGCAAACACATTGGAATAATAGAAATATCCCATTTGCAATTGCAGCTCACAGTGAAGAAAATTTAAACAAGCATGTATACACAAAGGAAGACACCATTAGTTCTCTGTGTGAACTTCTATATTATGACCCGGAACAGCGAAAAAAAAAAAATTAAGAACATTTTCATCAGCGAACTGGTTGTCACGGTCCAGACCAGGAATCGTGTGCTAGCAGTGTACAATCCAACAGGTAGTTAACAGTCCAACAGCCGATACGGTAATGAAGGGGAGTAAACCCCTGAAGAAAAGGTGGGGACAGAACCCCAAATAATGATAGCACAGTTCAGTGCAGATGTTATAGATGAAGCTTGGGTTGTCAGGCGCTGGACAATGGCTTCCAGGATTACAGCCAGTTGTTCTGCAGACTTTGCCAGAACCAAACTGTCCCACAGGAGGGAGAAGTCAAGAATGCAGTCCAAATCTTGGACCCTGCTCAGGCTTGGGAGCTTGTTCCGATAAAGTGGAAGAGACAAACTGTCTTGAGTAGGGGTAATTTGAACACGGTCCCAATCCTGGTCCCTAATTAGTATTGTAAGCTTGTTCAAATTAATTAAGTTATGTGAATAGAATTCAGGAACGGTTGTCACTAAAGTAAAAGTAGTATTTAATGAAGACAAAGAATTTATACTAGAAAACTGACTGGTTCTAAGCATTCAAAAGCACATGAGAATCCAGCAACTTGCCACACTGAGAAAAGGGCTTAAATACTCATCACCTGGCTAACTAGGCAACGAGATGCAGCCGGGGGAGCAGAGACGCACACAACATAAACCAATCACACAAGACATACGCCTAATAGATGCACAAGTTGCTGAATTGAATGAGACACAAAAGGAATCACGCAAGGGTTGTGTCACTGAGTGGTGTGGGAATCTGTGTATTTCTGTTTGTGTGAAGTGTCTCGAAGCCAATATCATGCAAAACACATCAAAACACAATTATATACGGTATTCCATTTGTTCCAGGCACTTTCGACTGCTGCTCAGCATGGAGTGACCAACCTGAATTCTTTCTTGTCCAACAAACTTACCAATCAACTACCTTCTTTCCTCCAGTTTTGAATTTGGTAGCTGTAACTTCATATTGAAATTTGTCTTCTTGTTCTTTCTTGTTAAAAAATATATATTGGGGTCTCAAGCACCCATGGGGAATTCTGAGCACCCACGATCCTCCTCTATCATGGAAAGAGGTCGGCCCAAAGCATCTTGTATAGAAAAATCTGGGCCATTTAACCTCTTAAAGCCGAAAACCCCCTGTACTGGAGGCAATCAATAAACATCATAAATACAGCATGTTTCCTAATAGCAACATTGTCATGCGGCGTATCCACTTAAAGAGAAACTAGGCAAAAAGCTTGTGATGACCTTTTTTACCTCACCTGAACACAATTCAAGCACCAAGGAAGTAAATAAGCATGTAGCAAAACATAAAATAATATCAGTGATCAATCGCTAGCATTTCTACTGAATTTGTCCAATGCATACAAACGATACATCAAAAGAGAAATGTCCACAGAATCCAACGATATAAACCATGTCATTTTAAACCAACACCACATTCAAAGAGCAGCAGGCATTCACATTACATTCTACAGGGATGAGCAAATATTTTTTCTTACCTTTGATATTTTGTCATAAAAACTGTGTTCAAGGGTAAATCTGCGCTAGCTATTGTTAGCCTAATGTGTCCGTGTTATATTGAAACTAGATCTACCAGTCTCCATGGGTTTTTTTTTCCCATGGCACTGCTTCCAATGAGATCAAGCCCTGAGCATTCCACTTGCACGCAGTGTATTTTCTTCTCTGTGATCAGCTTTTGATGATGTCAGTTTGATTTGCAGGGAGCAATTTGATTCTATGGGCTCTGACGTTTCCAATGAGCCCTCAACTACTGTAATCGTACAAACCTAGTCTGAGATAAAACCTTGCATTCCTGGTGTTTCTGAGAGTCCATGCGCCATTACGAACATGACCTCAAAGAGTGCAACAATACAGTATAAATGCTTTACTGGTTTGTTTCAGTATTTTTAGTATAATTATTCGCTAAATATTCAACAGTTGTTTTCAAAGTCGTTTTCTGACTCAGAATCCTTGCACCATTACGTGCGAATACTGGGAGAGAGCGATAATACAAATGCTAATGGGGTGAGTGATGTGTTTTGTTGTCTCACACTAAATATTTGCAGGCTCTCACATGGGAGACCCGGGTTCAAACCTTGATGAAGTGAGAGTAACTTTTGAGCAGTGAAAGCACAGTTCTTGGTTAAATAATTGCAGGGATGTTTGTTTTTTTACTTTTTACCATTTTTTTACCTTATCTTTGGATTTATAATTTTGTTTATTTGCTTGTTTTATTGAAAATAAATCTGCTCCAGTGGAGTCAAACTTCATGCCCGAAGAATGTATTTTCTTTGAATGGGAAAATTTATACAAGACTGACAGAAATATTTAAAAAAATAATAATAAAACATTTTAAAAACAACAAAAAAATGGTTGTATTTTGATGGAATGTATGCCTGTAGTGACATACAAGTGAAATTAAATGAGTTTTACAGTTTGGTACCTGAGAAATCTTAATTGGCACACAGTGCCCAAAAAGGGGCCCAAATTTCCAATTTGGAGATGCCACCTAGATATTCCTGGACTAAGGCCTCTCTAATTTTGCTCTGATTTACTTGATTAGAATAAACTTTGGCACAGATAATGGTGAGATTCTGTGCTGTAATTTTTTTTTTTTTTTGAGGTTTCAGACTGCAACTAAATCATTTCAAAAGGGATAAAAATAAAACTTTGTTAGGCGCTAATGAGATCTTTCATTTATGCTATCTTCCATATTCATTTATGCTGACTCAGTGATATATATATATATATATATATATATATATATATATATATATACACTGATTTTTACACCATGAGAAAAATCCATAAGATTTTACCTTTATTATGATACCAAGATTATTCAAATGGACCAAGCAGTTGCAGAGATATACTCATTTTGGGCATGTCATTTTCAAGTCAGAGGCTCAGGGCTTAAGAGGTAAACAGTTTATGAAATGGCACTCATGGTTTTAAAACAGGGGCAAGTCTGAAGATGATTATTTTTATTTCCCCCCACACAGCAAAAATATTCACATGTAAAAAATACCCTTTCACCTTCCCTTCCCATTAGACCCCACTGTAATTTTGTTGGCATAATTTATAGGGTTGGTCTGCATAATGAAAGTGAAAATTACGAAGGGAAAGAAAAAAATATGAGCAATATGCATTTATTTGCAAGCAGCTCAGCTGGCAAGGATTCATTCCTATGAAAATACCATGGACAGCAGCGTTTGCATTAAAAGGTCTGGGTGAGCCGAAACACAAGCGAGTTCTTGGACACAAAAAGTGCATCGCGTAAGCTTTATGCATTGACACACCCTCTAATATGCAGGCCAACCCAACCCTTTGTCAGAGCACCAAAGTGGACAAAGGAGATAAATATGTCGTTTGTGACAGATGAAAATGTGCATAACATTAGTGGCACGTGCATTTCCATTTGCAATGGCATAAAAATAGAGCCTGTGGTGTCATAACTTCAGCAACTCTGTACTAGACCTACACTAGTTGGTTAAAAGGTGATTCACTTCTGCTTCACACCCCTGCCACATGATAAAGAGCTCTACAGAGATCAAATGGGACAAATAAGATTTGTACCCCTGGAAACTGAAATAAAATATTTGGGAACTGGCTCATTGAAATGTGACTGACAAAGACAGATGTTCATCAGAGACAAGCCATGCAGATCAGTGATAAACTCAGCTGGATCCTTTTACAAATCATTAGACTGATTGTATTGTGTGGCAGGAGATAAAGGGGATGAGTCACAAATGCTTTCCTACAAACAAGAGAACAGGCATGAGAAAAATAGTATGTTTTACATTAGCATACGTCAGCCAGAGAAAAAGAAATACTTCCAGCACTGCAGCCATGCCCCAATTTTGTGGGCCTCATGGTCTTTGCAGTGTTGCAGTTACATCAGGAGCTCAAACATCACGTCTTTGCTAACAGAAAGGCATGTGGGCAGTCATGTTAATCACAATTTCATCCATCGCAAATGGCATATCTATTGCCTTCACTCAGTTTGATAGTTTCATATCCTCCAATATATGCACTTGTGTTATAGTGGATTAAACAGTGCATTAGGGGGTCTGTCAATGAATATAACTAGCAATATGCAAGTTTCATATCACAGATCTTGACTGTGTCTTGACTCACCCAGACCACCTTTTAGCGCAAACGCTGTTGCTTTATGGCAGTTTCATATGGTTGAATCTTAGCCAGTGGAGCTGTTCACATGTAGGTGGACATTGTTCATATTGTTTTCCCTCCCTTTTTAATTTTTGCTTTAGTATTGCGGACCTGGCCTATGAACAAGTCCTACAAAATGGTAGTGGGGTCTGATGGGAAGGGGAGGGTGAGGTATTTTCACGTATGAATACTTTGTGTGGGGAGAAATACAAATAATTAACTTCAGTCTCTTCCTTGTTTTAGTACCATGTGTGCAATTTGGTATCGGCTACAAGTTAAATGGCTCCTATTTTTTCAGAAGAAAGGCATTCTCTGTTGAATAGGCCTCTATCCTCTCAAAACCCTCCAGCTATGTCCTCCACTGGTATGAAGGGTTTACCGTTGGATGCCCCCCTCCAGTGGATCTGGTCTTTCACCTGCTTGATGCTAGCTTTCGTATTCCTGTTTTTCTCACATCACTACACCGTTTACTACATTGAGTCACCCATCTCAGATGACTGAAGCAGGCAGCAGTAATGCAAGCTAGGTGCTTGTTCTTCACCTAACAAAACCGCTAGTTTGCTATGGCGTTAATACACTGGTTTTTAAGGGAGTGATGGTAGCCAATCTGACTGGCCTTATTGGAGCCAAACCCCCCTCACACTCACAGGTAATTAATTCATCTTAGACTAACCCCTCGTGATAATGGAGTGAGGCATGCTCAGTTTTGATCTGCAAAACCATTAGTACCTGCCTTTTCCAACTGCATTTAGGTTGTCAAATCAGGGTCCCAGGTGTGCTACATAGTGACCTGATTCTTGAGAAAGTATAAAGTCTGCAGTGTGTGTTTGTACCTCTGTTTTTATTCTGTAAAAGAATATCACTGTTTTATCAGATCAAAAAATAAAATTTCACAGTTCACGGTTGAAACTTTTCCCTACACAAATGTTTCAGCCCCCTCTCAATTTTCCTGTGAAAAATTTCTAGTTGATTTAGCTGTAGTGGACTAGACTCAGTCCAGAATATGCGGCCAACATTTTGATTTTTGATGTCTTTTCAAACAAAACAATGGGTCTCCATAAAAAAAAATCAAGTGGGAGAAAATTTAAATGAAAAAATTATTCTTAAATAGAGTCGTATGGCTTATTTTTAAAATTGTTCAATGAGGTCTCAGTGGAGTAGTTATGAAACTGTGTATGCTCTCACTCTCTCAAATATAACATTTTATTTCTTACAAAAAGGCTTCAGGTAGGAAAGACCACTGAGCATACAGCTGTGATTGTCATGTGTGGTCCTGGTGGTTCACATTGTCTATTGGTTTTTGGTGTAATGCAGCAAATAAGACATCAATTAAAGCGGTTAATTATAAAGTTAAACCTTCATAAAGTTAATTATGAAGTTATACCTTTATAAAGTTAAATTTAAACCTCATCCGCTACTTTGTTTTGTTTGAATTGGTCACAGATTAAAGCAGAAACTAAAACCTGGAATGGAGATCACTCCTCTGTCATATCAAGGTTCTACAGTGACATTATAAACAACAGAAAATATGTAATTGACTCTATCAAGATGACAAAAGTTATTCATGGATGTTTTTAAACGGTTTAACATGGGATGATGAAGGCTTCTTTAATTAGTTTAAAAATTAAAATAATGTATGATTAATACAATTTAAAAGGTTCCATATTATAGTATTTTCAAATAATTTAAGACAATTCAATGGCATCTTTATATCAAAATCAAAATAAATAAATAAATAAAATTATTGCCATATTCACAAAGACCTTTTGCATGTGCAAAACATTTCAGCCCATGCAAAACCAATAACATGACCAGTGTTTGGCAAGGATATTTGTTTTGCACCAATCGCTTGCCACGTAATTGGTTTTGCATGGGCTAAAATATTGAAGCTTTGTGAATCTGGCTCATAATGTCTGCAGCCAGTTTTCAGTATTCCGCCTCCATAAAATAATCAAATAGATCCCATTATAATGTGAAAAGGGCAGATAAACAGCGATTTTATGCACATAATTTGTAAAGAACAATGTTATAGCAACAACCCTGAGGCAATCTGCTCTCATGTTTTGTACATTTTAGGTAGAGAGAAGACCAAAGTATATGCATAAGTGCAAGGAAAAACAGGATTTTCATAATTTAGGACCTTTAAAAGTCATGAGGCAAGGATACTGAAATCATGGGCTGTGTTCGAATAGTCTTCTTTGCTAAGGAAATTTCCTAACTCCTAGAAAATGACTCAGAGCTATATACGCAATGGCCATGATAAGTGTGTTTGAATTCTCTTCATGTTAAGGAAAGGTGCTTCAGTGCTTCCTAACTTATCTTGTTATGACTTGATGATCACAATAAAGAGAACCAGCAATGACAACTTAAACAAATTTATTCTTCACTGATTAGGTCCAAAAATTTCTATAAATAATCCACTTTGTAATCTTATAATAACACTCTAATGCCACTATGTAATTCTGATGCCAAAACAAAAACTGTCCCAACTGACCTAAATCACGCATTTATAAAGACTAGGAACATTCTGGAAAGATCTACAGGATTCCTGGGTGACCTGGCCTTCTCCAGGTAAGAAGATGCCAGAAACTTCTAGAGAGCAGTAGTCTATTTCATCACAAACAAGTGGTATTGCATCAGATCATGTTTTGCTACAGACATACCACCAGAGGGTGCTAAATAATTAACAAAATAAACAAATAGCTGACCAGTAAGGCAGCACAAATAGTTTCCAACAAATCTCCATTTATAAATGATATACAGTGCTGTACATAAAGTACTCATACATAACAATCTCATTTAGCATAGGGTATACTAAACCATGTTTTTTTAAAAGAAAGGAGAAAATGCCATCCCACAATTCTGTGCACCACCAGTATTTAAAGCGACGACCAATCATCTGGCTAATCACAAAAACAAACCAACAGAATGCGAGAGAGACACACGATCACACCGCCTGATGTAAGAGCATTCGGATTTTCTTAGCTGCGGGGTTGTCTTCTGAAGCCTTTATAAATTCCACTTTAAACCTTTCCTTTAGTTCATGACATTTTCCATCAGGTTAAAAAATAGCGGATGGGAATTTGACTATAGGACTTAATTTTTTGACTATTCGAACAAAGCCACGATCTAGGTGTCTTCCTTCTTCGGAGTCGGGAATGAAGTCAAGGTGGGAAATCGAAAGCACCCACTGTTTTTTAATTATCTGGGAGAAACAAAAACTTCTAAAAATAAGAGGGCCAGATCTGATGATTCCCGTCATCTTCAGACCGAAATATCTCCTCTGCTTGCGTTTAGCACATTTCATTTTGGTTCTCTCTATCACCTGATTAAAAGAATGCAATCAATGACCCCTGGTTGATTTTTTTTTTTTTTTGGAGGTCCCTGATGGTTGCGTGGGTTCTTCGTACATACAGCCTGTCAAAATGAAATATGCCTATGGTTTAAACAGATTGTCCACTTAACTTTAAACTCTAATTGTCTCAGAAACTGTGATCAATTCGGACCAGTTGCTCAGCTGCTGATGATGCACATGGATTAAAAGCAGGTGTTTCGGGAGAAGCAGGGAGCCAACTTTGTTTAAGAAGAAGAAAAAGAAAAAGAAAAAAAGGAGGCATGTGGTTGGCCTCTGAGATAATATAATATTGGCTCTCTCAAAGAATAACAGTCATATAATAGCTGGAACTGCTACACTTGAAATCCAGAATTTGCATACATCTTAGCCAAATACATTTAAACTCAATTTATTACAGTTTATGACATTTAATCCTAGTTAGGATTCCCTGTATTTGGTCAGCTAGGATCACTATTTTAAGAATATGAAATGTCAGATCAATAGTAGGAAGAATGACTTATTTCAGCTTCTATTTCTTTCATCGCATTCCCAGTGGGTCTTAAGTTTACATACGCGTTGCTAGTATTTTGTAGCATTGCCCATGAATAATTTATCTTTCGTCAAATGTTTTGGGTAGCTTCCACAAGCTTTTCACAATAAGTTGCTGGAATTTTGGCCAAATACCCCTGACAGGAATGGTGTAACTGAGTCTTTTTTTTTTTTTCAATGAATCTTTTTATTAGTTTTAACACGTGATGCAGAGTAACAGAAAGCCTTGCTCGCGCAGGCTTTTTCATTTCTGCATAACACAGTTTCTATTTGATTTAGGTGAGGGCATTGTGATGGCCTCAATACCTTGACTTTGTCGTCCTTCAGACATTTTGCAACAACTCTGGAAGCATGCTTGCGGTCACAGTCCAAGCATCCTTATATTTGGAGGAAAGAGTGGGAGGCTTGCAGGCTTGGAATGCTGTCCAGCTGAAAACCACAAGGGTGGCAGCATCATGTTGTGGAGGTGCTTTGCTGCTGGTGCACTTCTCAAAATAGATAGGAAAGGAAGGAAGAAAAATTAAGTGGATATATTGAAGCAACATTTCAAGACATCAGCCAGTATGCTAAAGCTTAGTCACAAATGGGTCTTTCACTTGGATCGTCCAACTCCATCACTGCACTGGGGCATTGGAGATTATTCCACCAGAGGGAAGATCGCAACCTACTGGCCCACCAGCACCTCTTCCAGCAGCAACTTGGTTTTCCCAGGTGGTTTCCCATCCAAGTACTAACCAAGCCCACACCTGCTTAGCTTCAGCCATGCAGCTAGAGCAGATGGAATAGTGGTATAGCTGCTGACAGCAATGACTGAATTTAACGCAGTCCTGCACGCATTTAACTGTGGTTTACAGCTAACATACATGGAACCTCTGTTATAAACTGATTGTGAAATTACAGTTAAAATAACTGGGGAAAAAAGTGTGCCAGTTAAAATTAATGGCAAAAAAGGTGCCAATTTACAACAGTGCAGATACAGTTGCAAACCATTGACTGACTTTTTTTTTGGAGGTCTTGGAGCAGTTGCTTTTTCCTTGGTGACTGGCCTTTCAAGTTACGTCAACACAGGACTTGTTATACTGTGGTTATATAACCCAAACTCAGAAAAGGTTGGGACAACATGGAAAATACAAATAAAAACAGAAAGCAGTGATTTGTGACTGGTACACTATTTGACCAAAAAAAAAAGTAACTGTTTGAATAAGAGCCTATGATCAAATCATTACTGAGGTGAGTGATTACTATGTATTCAGCTTGTTTTAACATTCTTGTGCAAAACTAATACTATGTTTTAAAATTCTTTTAACCCTGACTGATTCATTATGTAGCCTCTCATTTCTTGAACTACTATGTAGACATATCCTATGGCCATGAAAAAGATGTTATTCTGTTCAAAGAGTGGCAAATTATTCACCTACATCGATCAAAAAAAAAAAAATCACTTGCTGAAATCACTAGAATTGCGTTAAGAATGCTGAAATCATTGGAATTGGGTTAAGAACTGTTCAACGCATTGTTAAAACCTGAAGGATCTTGGTGAAGCGTCAACTTTGTGGAGGAAAAGAGTCTGAAAAAAATCTTGAATGATCAGTAAGTGAAGTCTCATTTTACAAATTGACAGTAGAATTTGTGTAAATGTGAAAGTGAGAGCATTGCCACATGCACAATGTGACAAGAACTTGCAGGATGGGGACTGAACAGTTGCTTGGCCACAAGAAAGCCTGTCGTCAGTGAGGCTAATTGGGGAAAAAACAACTTCAATTTGCTTCGAAAGATAAAAACTTGACTCTTGAGCAATGAAAAAAAAGGTAATGGCGTCTGATGAGTCCAGATTTGCCCCATTCCAGAGTGATGAGGACTCAGGGTAAGAAAGAAAGCCCATGAAGCGATGCACCTGTAATGCATAGTGCCCACTGTACAAGCCTCTGGAAGCAGAGTTATGAGCTGGTTTTGCTTCAGTTGGTCAGGTCAAGGATAAGAAAGGTCATGCAGCAATAAATTAAAGTAGACAGACGACCTGAATGTAACGAATGACCAGATTAATCTATGAATGGATTTTAAATTCCCGACAGCACTGGCATATTCCAGGATGACAATACCAAGATTCCTTGATTTGCAGTTTTGCAATTTATGCCCCAAAGTACGTTTATCCCTTACCCCTTTGCGCCGAAGCCAAATATGGCTATTTATTTACTGTATGTGTTACCTTATTTAAGGATTTATAATTCAAGATTGCAGCTTCACAGAGAGGAAGGGAATGGCTCAACTGAGTCAAGACACTTGAAGTATTTAGAATTCCATCGTATGTCAGTTTATTTTCATGATTTTGGGAGAGAGAAGGGCTGCAAACACAAAAAAATCTTCATGAAAATTCAGCATTGAAGTTGTAAAAAAAATACTGAGAATTGAAAAATGGCTGGGGGTTAAAATGACACATTTCTGGGATCATAAACTCCTTGACCACACATGTAATTCATCTGAGCATTACATTCTAAATTACCTACTCTCAAGGAGCCAAATAAGACAGCTATCTAGAAGGCTCCCCGAACTCTAAGATCCCTCAAAATGGTGCACTGTCAAATCATAAAATAATCATATATTTAACACAAATCAACATTTGAGGCATGAAATTCAATATGGATTAATGATTTTCAGGTTGAATTTAGCATGGGTTTATCAACATAGGTGCAGTTGGACATCAGTGGTCACCAGTAACCTCTCCAAACACAAAACATGCTTCTTCTCTATGATAAAGTTTAGAATTGTGTCCATTTTTCTTCAGAGTCCCACAAGCCAGCACACATACTCATTAAAATAATTGCTTATTTAACGGTCAGAACATTCACCCTACAATGAAAAGCCAGCAGTTCCCACTTCCAGGCTCGCAACCTTATGTAAACACTTTCCACACCTTGTAAGGAACAAGTATAACTAACTAACTCAGTAATATCTGAAATATACCCTATTATAACAGAACAGACATTCTACTATCAGGAAAAACTCTGGCAATATTCTACCCTAGATTTTGTTGAATATAGTATAAATTCCAAAACAAAAAGTCACATTGAGCAAAAGGCAACCAAATTAGCAGTAGCAGTATTTCTTCATTAAATCCCTCCTCCAGAGACACATGTATCCAGTAGAAGGAACCCTCCAGTCCTGTTTCATTTGGAATAATTCCCATTGACCATGCCTGTACCTTATTTAAATCCCACAAGTGTAACTGAACACTTCGGGCCAGTTTTGGAAGTCTTTTTTTTCTTTAAATCGCGTCATTTTCAGCTGCGCAACTGTGCCCACTGTTAAGAGAATATAACCTACCTTGCTTTTACGCAGAGGCTTATATACTCTTCTGATTGTCCAATTAGTGACTTTCAGTTCCTGTGGAAAGTTTATACACTCTAGCATTGGATAAGAAACGAGTCAATCAAGACCTCATTACCGGGAAGTTTCAAGTGGGCATGAACTGTCAGTGTGCAGTTACGCAGATCAGCTAAGAAAATAATTGAGTGATTTACTATCAACATGAGTCTTAGGAGGATATAAAGGAGCACTGAATTTGTCGATGGAGGAATCTACGCGTAAATACACGGTCAGGAACTATGCGTTTATGATATGTGATGACTATAATTGATAGTAGAATGACATAGTATCAATACCATGTTGAATTTTTGCTTCAGAAAACTTATTTTTCTTAACTACTTTAGTTAACTACTAACTAAAAATTATCTCTTGCAACAGGAAAAATCGTTGTCCTCTGTTGCAAGAGGACAACGATTTTTCCTGTCGCAAGAGATAATTTTTCGAACTGCTGGATAGATACTATGGGCAAGTAAATTGAGCAGTTTGCATATTAGGCTTAGCTGAGGAGTTTAATTCATCTAACTCCCGAAAAACAGGGATGGGACTAAACTCCTCCATATTCTAAACCATGTTTGAACTCGGCTTGCTAGTGAATATTCAATAACTGATCTGGGTGTGTCATCTAGTGATAGAATGTTGTAACTCGTGCAAAAATTTGCAGCCCTATGTCCACTGGCGGAAACATCTGCACAAAGGGGTTATAGACGGAACAACTCTACTTACTGAGTGATTTGATGGCTGTGTATTCCAATGGATTTTATACTTGAGTACTGTTGTTTTTGCAGACGGACAAGGTCTATTTAGATGTGTGGAAATTACTTCCAACGATGACTAAGATATGTCGTTGCAGCCCTGCTGTTCTGCTGGTTTCTGGTTGTTTGCAAGTCATGGAACACATAGGTGTATGTACCAAGATTCCAACTGGATGATTGATATCAGATGGTTTTAATTTAATTAAGTGTGGAGTTGTGAAGAGTGAATTGATGGTCATTAGGCCCGCATGTGTGGCGCACTATTTAACGACCGGCCTTCTCCTAATTTTAGTGGGGGTCTGTTTGTTGGTACCTAGTTACTATAGCCTTTCTGGGTTCAGCTATGGGTTGTTATCAGTTATTTAATGCCCTTAGTATAATAAACTACTTTTTACTTATATTTCCATTTCCATAAAGGCTGCGTCCTCCCCGTGGCGACCCGGGTTTGATTCCGGCTCGGGTCGTTTGCTGTATGTCTTCCCCATTCTTCTCCCCAACTTTTCTGTCTCTCTCCACTGTATATAACTATCAAATAAAGGAAAAATTCTCAAAAAATAATCTTTAAATGCATCCTGAGGTACACCTCCAGTTGACTCAAATGATATCATATAGCCTATCACAACATTCAAAAGCCGTGATATTATTTTCTGGAATATTCCAAGCTGCTTAAAGGCACAGTCCACTTAGTGTATGTGAGCTTCTGACACATTGGAATTTTGATGAAAATGGTGAAATTTTAAGTTAAATAATCTGTCGGTAAACAAATGGAACAAATCACTTATGTCATGCACAAAGTAGATGTCTTAACTGACTTTCCTAAACTAGAGTTTGTTAACCCTCTCCGGGCTCATGTTGCAAATTTGCAACAATAAATCAATTGATGACTGATTATAATTATTATTATTATTATTATTATTATATGAGAACTATTCTCCGTGAAAGAAAGATTTTTCATATCTCAAAATAATAAATTGGGCTGGAGAGGGTTAACAAAATCTGTGGAGTGGTTAAAAAAAGAATTTTCATGACTTTTTTTTAAACCCATATTTGACCAGGTTAGTCCCTTTGAGATCAATGATCTCTTTTCTCTTTTTCAAAGGAGATCTGGCCAAAATGGCACCATAAAATGCTACAGACAACAAGAAAACAAAGAACAAAGAAGATTAACACTAAGACGTAGACTGTCTACAACCTAAATGTATGTCAGAAAGCTTTCTGTCAGGGCTAGTTCAATGGACAGAGCCAACTGACTGAAAGACTGCTGAACATGGTGGATGCAATATTATGGAGTGTATCATTTAATGAGGCAACTGTTTGAAATTGATCAATATTATCTGTTTTTGTATTGGCATACCATTTTGTGAACATTCCTTTGTGTACTTGCTTGTGATTGCATGTACTGTAGAGATGACCAGAGAAAAAAGCAGTAACTGGAACTGCTGCCTTAAGTGACAAGAATGCCTTACAAGAAAAGCCATCGCACTCTCAAGACCTCCTTTGTGTTATTGTATTAAAACACTGTTCTGGTCCTCTAACATCTGAAATGCCTGAACCAATCTAGTATCTCCATATTGCTTAATGACATCACAATGTTCCAGTGACAGCACAGACCTATTCAGATTGCAGTCTTTCTTGTTATGTTTTATTTCATATACAGTATATATAAGAGAGCAATAGTGTTGGACCTCTGTTGGTTATTAATCTCCATAGAGCCAAGGCATGGAGAAAGATATGAGTTAAATTCAAGAATCCATTGTTTATTTTCAAAGTTGCATGCAATAAAATATGCTGAGTGAAAGGAAATTAGATGATTATTTTGATAATTACAGATTTTTATATGGATTTGTACGGAGCACTGATACCTGACCAAATGTTTGCCACTAGTGGACTGGTGCTGAACTCCTGCCCTGGCAGTGAATATGTCTCATTAGGCACAGTTTTATGTCTCTTCTGAGGTTTCTGTTCCCGCTTCCCTGATTTATCACACTTGCCTTGTCTGCTGTGAGCGCCATTGTAAAATTTAATGAAGTAAGTAAATGTTTTCAATATGATCAAATAGACTTAAGTCATAATTACCTTCTAGTGGGCTAAGGGGACTTGTGGTACACCATATGATCAGAAATGAACGACCTAATACTCAAACACCAATGTGCTTTCCAGAATGATTCATACTTTTGAAAATGACATCATTGAAATTTGATGCAATCAACCAATGGTTGATAATAAGGTAATTAATTTTGCCTTTGTTGCTTTGCTTCAAGTAGTAAAAAAGTTTGAATATCATCGCATACTCAGTCAACACAGATACAGACTCATCATGAATATGAATTTTTCTCATGCTCTGCAGTTACACCAGGAACACAGACTGATGTTTTCCCATGGTCAGCAGGCAGAATTCTCTGCTTTGGTTTCCTTTCTAGCTTTTTTATATTTTCTTTTCTCGTTGTTGATTTTTTTTTCTTTTTTCGGGAGGTTGTGCTTCCATTTCCTAAAAAGTTTCCAGATCCCGTAACTCCCATAATTCCCATAATTCCCTAAATGGACTCCCCAGATGTGGGACCCAGGAACTGGACTTTCAGGATGTTTCCCTGCTGCAGGTAAAAATAACAACTACTGACCCAGGGCACGGCTGTGTTACACACCCTATAGACGTAGCAATTACCACATACATGCACATAACCTAGTGATAGTGTTAGGTATCGTTCAGGAACCAGACGCGAGAACAGAGCAGTGCAGAAAAATGGAATTTTATTAGGAAAGGGGGCGAACCCCCGCAGAGCAGGAGGCAACGGTACAAAGTCCACAATCCAAAAATCAAAATCCAGGAGGGCGAAATCCAAATCGTAACCAGGGCACCAATCACAAAACTCAAAGTCGGGCAAAAAAGGGTTCAAAAACAGATACAGGCAAAAGTACAAAAGAGCAGATCCAAAATCGTAGGTCGGGCGGTCCAGTCAGAAGATAAACACAGAGAGTACAAGGCTAAAATGAAAGCAGCACAGGTAAACTTGGGAAAACGTTCTGACGGGGAACTGCAGTGAGAAGACAGCTTAAATACATTCAAGGGAAGTCACATGCTATGATTAGGATCGGGTGAAGGGGATCAGACTAATTACAAAGGAGGGAACATGAGGGAGAACCTAATCACATGAAATTGGCAAAAAAAGCCAAAACGCGGACAGGGAACACGAGACAACCTATGACAAAGCATACAGCTCCGGTTAGGGAGTTCTAATGTGCACAGATAATGAGAGGTAGGATAGAGTGGAGCAGGTGCGGAGGATCCGCTGAATTGCAGGAGAGACAAAGTGAAGGCAAGAGGCGGGGACTAGAACAGGGCGAAGTGCTGAGAGCTAGTTAATCAATTAGTAAGTGCAGCTATACAATCCCTAGTGCTCGTTAGTAAGTTAGTATTATATACAATGTTAGTTTGGGTTAGTAACTTTAACAAAAAACAACAAACTGTTAGTATTGGTTAGTAATATAGAAAAGAGAGGCGAAGGAAGCAAACGAGATTGGAAGGAATGTTTGAAACCCAGAAACCATGAAATCACCTAAGCATGTGACACGCAGGACTGGGGAGAAGCTGTAACTTAACAAGAGACCAGACAGGGGAGACAAAGTGCAATGCTGGGCATGAATAAAACATGGACCGGACTCTAACAGAAAAGTGGAAGGGGATGGCAAAAACGAAAACATGGCAAAATGCAAAAACTAAACAGAACATGGCAAAACCTAACAGAACTGATCATAAACATAACAGGGAATGGCAGAAACATAATAAGCATGGCAGAATCAGAACAGAAAGAGCAGAATCATAACAGATAGATTCTTCAAAAAATACCAAGCAGCTTCATTAAGCAAAGTCAATCGAGATTATAATTTTGGGTAGATCCACATCTGTAGGTAGTTTATAATTCTCTCTCAGTCGGGGGGACAAATACAGTATACTGTGGACATATACAGTGACGTGAAAAAGTATTAGCCCCCTTCCTGATTTCTTTTTTTATTTTGCATATTTGTCACACTTAAATGTTTCAGATCATCAAACAAATTTTAATATTAGACAAAGATAACCAGAGAAAATACAAAATTGAGTTATTAAATGACCATTTCATTTGTTAAGGGGAAAAAGCTATCCAAACCTAGCTGGCCCTATGTGAAAAAAATAATTTCCCCCCAAAACCTAATAACTGGTTATGCCACCCTTGGCGACAACAACTGCAATCAAACATTTGCGAGAACTGGCAATGAGTCTTTCGCACCGCTGAAGAAGAATTTTGGCCCTCTCTTCTTTGCAGAATTGTTTTAATTCAGCCACATTGAAGGGTTTTTGAGCATGAATGGCCTGTTTGAGGTCATGCCACAGCATCTCAATTGGATTTAAGTATGGACTTTGACTAGGACACTCCAAAATCTTCATTTTGTTTTTTTAAGCCATTCAGAGGTGAACTTGCTGGTGTGTTTTGGATCATTGTCCTGCTGCATAACCTAAGTGCGCTTGAGCTTGAGGTCACAAACTGATGATTGGACATTGTCCTTCAGGATTTTCCAGTAGAGAGCAGAATTCATGGTTCCATCAATTACGGCAATTCGTCCAGGTCCTGAAGCAGCAAAGCAGCCCCAAACGGTCACACAACCACCACCATGTTTGACTTTTGGCATGTTGTTCTTTTTATCAAATGCTGTGTTAGTTTTACGCCTGATGTAACGGAACGCTCACCTTACAATGAGTACAACTTCTGTCTTGTCAGTCCATAGAATATTTTCCCAAAAGACTTGAGGATCTTCAAGATGTATTTTGGCAAATGTGAGACGAGTCTTTGTGTTCTTTTTGGTCAACAGTGGTTTTCGCCTTGGAACTCTCCCATGGATGCCATTTTTGTCCTGTCTCTTCCTTATTGTTGAATCATGAACTCTGACTTTAACTGAGGCAAGTGAGGCCTGCAGTTCTTTAGATGTTGTTCTGGGTTCTTTTGTGACCTGGATGAGTCGTCGATGCACTCTTAGAGTAATTTTGGTAGGTCGGCCACTCCTGGGAAGGTTCACCACTGTTCCAACTTTTCTCCATTTATGGATAATGGCTCTCACCGTGATTTGCTGGAGTCCTAAAGCCTAAGAAATTGCTTTCTAACCCTTGCCATGCGGATAGATGTCAATTAATTTGTTTCTCATCTGTTTTTGAATTTCTTTAGTTCGCGGCATGACATGTTGCTTTTTGAGAGCTTTTCGCCTACTTCACTTTGTCAGACAGGTTCTATTGAAGTGATTTCTTGATTAAACAGGTCTGGCAGTAATCAGGCCTGGGTGTGGCTAGTAAAACTGAGCTCAAAAAATGTGGTTAATCACAGTTAATTCATGATTTAACAAGGGGGGGGGGGGCAATTACTTTTTCACATAGGGCCAAGTAGGTTTGGATAGCTTTTTTCCCTTAATTAATGAATTCATCATTTAAAAAATGCATTTTGTGTTTACTTGGGTTATCTTTGTCACATATTAAAATTTGTTTGATGATCTAAAACATTTAAGTGTGAAAAATATGCAAAAAAAAAAAAAATCAGGAAGGGGGCAAATACTTTTTCACAACACTGTATACATTAATTCCCTGCGGCTGAATCCCTCTATTTTTTTTTAACCCTTATTTAACCAGGGACGTCCCGTTGAGATTGAAATCTCTTTCTCAAGGGAGCCCTGGGGGTTGTAGTGGGGAGGGAGAGGAGGAATTGCACAGCCAATTAGATTAGGGGATGATTAGGTGGCAGGTTGAAAGAGCCAGGTTGGGACTTTAGCCATGACACCAGGGAACCCCCTACTCTTATCGAAGAGTGTCATAGGATCTTTAATGACCGCAGTGAGTCATGACCTCGGTTTAACGTCTCATCCGAAAGACGGCGTCTCCTTCAGTACAGTGTCCCCGTTGCTGCACTGGGGCATTGGGGATTATTCCACCAGAGGGAAGAGCGCAACCTACTGGCCCACCAACACCTCTTACAGCAGCAACTTGGCTTTCCTAGGTGGTCTCCCATCCAAGAACTGACCTAGCCCACACCTGCTTAGCTTCAACCACGCAGCTGGAGCAGATCGAATAGTGGTATGGCTGCCGGCTACTAATAATAAATCTACTAAGATCATAAATGTGACGGTTGGAAAATAAATTATAATTTTCCATGTTTGTGCAGGTCTTTTTTGTGTCAAGCTTTTAAATAATCTGTGAAACTTATCTACCAATAATCTGTTTTGATTGTTATCGATCTGACCTTTAACATGAGACAGATGGAATCTGGCTCTAGCAACCAGAGAGCAATGTAACAATTAGAGGGCGAAAGAAGCCTTGCTCAGGACCATTAACATTTTTCTGCATGATCATCTTCGTAATTGGATGCTGTATCTCGTAAATTACACATAATAAACTCTTTCAATGAAAACTGTCTACCGAAGCAGCATCAGAAATCCCGATGGTGATGGGGGCCCATTGCCTAGTAAACACATGACAACGGAGCACAGGCCTCATCAATTTAATTAATATTGTATTGCCATCTTAGCAAACAATCACCTATCTTACCATCAACTACAGTGGGGGGATTATCCTCCCACAAACCTGTCGTCCATGCCAAGGTACTTCTTTCATTGAGGTTGCCCATACTCACACGATTTCTTGCTTAAGTGTGTATCTCACTGGGCTTGTGAACAGTCGGCGGCTTTGGCGAAATGGACATTTGTCAGCCTTTGGTGCAGTTTGAGAATAGTTGGTGGGTGCTAGCTTAATGTGTTTTAGTATTTGCGTTGATATTAGTGTGTTGTAGTATTTGCGGTGATACTGGTTGCTGTGACGATTGCTGTGTTAATTACACTTGATTGGATTGCTGCGATGTAATTAGGAGCACTGGTGTTTAACTGGCTATCCCCATACTGACTTTCCATTGGGCCATACAATTGACTTGATTCCTTTGTGAGCTGGATTGTTTTCCCCCCAAAATAAATGCTTCCTTTCTGAGAAAAGAACAAAAAAAATCCCAAAAATTTGATTTTGTACAATAGGAACAAATAGGTATCAAATCTTGTGTTGTTGCAACTCTCTTTATAAAAGGCCTCTGCAGAAACATAACTACAAGCATTTTGAGGCCAGTGAATTCTGCAACTGCTAATCATCCCGGGTGACCTCTCGGACCATAGCTTGATCACTTACTAGCTAGCCAGTTACATAGCTAAATGTTAAATATCATGAATTGTAAATGCTAATAATAAAGCAAACTATTGGTTATTAAATAGCAGGGGCAGCTCAATGGCACAGCAGGTAGTGCTGTTGAAAGACTTCAAATCCTGCGTGAGGCCTTTATGTGAAGAGTTTGCATGTCCTCCCCATGTTTGCATGGGTTTACTCCTAATTTTTTCCTAAAGCCCAAAGAGGTTAGGAGGCAAAAAAGGATTTGCAAAATATTTATTACCTCAAAGATGAATAAATTCATTAATACTTTTACAAGCCCTGTATGTATTTTTGGATTTCAGATTCTCAACTTGAGAAGGCAATGCTTGTCAGGTATGAAGTGACCAGGCCCAACCCATTAATTGCGCCAGCTTGGATCTGCTTAAAACAACACCAGAAATGTTTTCCAGCTCCTCTGTGTACTGTAACCCATGTACTGTAAAGCACTAAAAGAAGCACAGAGGTCAAACTTGCCCCAGTGAAAGTTGTTATTGCGAAAAATGAAAAGTCAGTGAAATACCATTCCTCAGTACATTCATCCAGCTACATTTCGTTGAAAAGTGAAAGTTTATTGACAGACTAGGGAATTGTGCATTGCCATCCAGATGAGCATTTGTGCCACCTCCCACCCCACCCCCCCACCCACCCAGCCCTCATTCCCATCCAGGCGCTAGAGTCCAACAACATTCCCTAATTCTATTATATTGTATAATGATTGTAAGAAATATCACATAGTAAATATACACATTTCCACAAGAGTTCATGGAAATTTCAGTCTATAGGTAAATCATGGCCAGGCCATCAAGCCCCCCAGCCCCTATAAACTTGACAAGTTTACATATCAGCATGCTCCTATGCAAACCGGGAGGGGCATTTTTCAAAGTTTCAAAGTCAAAGCGGTAATAGCTAGCCAGCAAAACAGCGGAAAGAAAATGGAAATAGAAAAAAATGATAAAACTCATTATGTATAAATTGGTTTGCATCTGCACTCGCAGTTCACTTGAGCAGTTGAATGTGATGTTTTCACTGCCATGTCTATAAAAGCCCCTTACACTGTAGTGCACCCTTGCGTGTTATGCGCTGATGTCTTTATCTGAATCAAGCCATAATATTTTTGTGACTACTGGAGATGATTGTAAGATCCACAGTTAGAGGTCACATGCACCACATTTTTGAGTGAGAATTTTCTAAAAATAATAATCCCTACAACTTCCTGGAAGATACAGAATGAATATATGGCTTTTCCAGGAAAAAATCAATTGAGTGTGAATTCAACATCATAATTTCTTTTTGTCAGGACCAAAATGGTGTGTGGTGTTTTTCTGAGTCGTTTTGGCAGAATATGAGGTCCTGCCTCAAACATTGCTCTGAGCCAGTAGAATTAATATGTTCATACCACACCCATCTCTGTTAACCTCAGCTGATTGCCAGGTAGTTGTCGCACATGGCTGAATTTGAAGGAAAGTGCATAGTTCAGCTGCAGGAACCCTAACGCAGCCATAGAAGTGGACCAAAGAAACCTCAATACTAGTCCCAAATCTTCCGCAATAAAAACCGGAGCAAGATGTCCTTGGTGTGGCATTTGTTCGTTGGCGGGAAATAAAGGGAAGAGAATGTTTGAAAAGCAATGCAAATCAGGCTAGAGTCACATTTGGGAGAGAAAATGATGTAGAATAGAAAAAAAAAACTAGTCAAAATAGGGAAAGTTCATGGGACCTAGTGGCAAGATGCATACAAACTCATTAGCTAGCAAGCTAAAGTTAGCCATTAAACAATGTTCCAAAATATTACATGAATCTTGAATCACTACTGCATGTAGTAACCTAATCGATAAAGACAATGTCCTGCTACATTTCACAATGTATGAATCCATTATCTCTCCAACATAGGATTTGTCTCTCATAAACATTTATCACTGATCAAAAACACTAGCCTGACCACACCTGGCAGCTCTGCGGGCAGCTATCTGAGGTGGCATGTGAGTTCCAGCAGTTGAGTTCTGATGTGATAGACCCTTTTGGTTTAAGGGCATTAAAAAGTGAGATTTGGAGAAAGCATGGGCACTGGACATTGTGTATGGCAGAAGAAAAACTGGGGACCAAACCTGCAGTCAGCGAGAGAAGAGCAATCTCTTGACTCAAGGTTCGTGAATTGAGACAGATATGCAAAGATTTGGATATACCGCACTCAAAGCTCAAAAAGGGAGAATTAGTTGAAGCAGTAACTGAAAAATGTCTGCTGTCAAAACAGACATTTGCACACAACAGGCTAACCATCCCCATTTACAGCCCGCTCTTTCTCAACTACCATGATAATTGGGTCACTTAAAACGTCCAAAAACTAAGTTTACATGGTATTCATTTCAGCTTTTTCAGCATGTATTTCTTGAAATGATCATTTGATTTCTTTGTGATTTTGGTTACATAATTACTTGCTATATATGGCCAACAAAGTTTAATTTGCTTGCCATTTGTTTTGCGCACGTGAATTAGTGTCATTACCACCACAATGATTGGGTACCATGTCATAAGGCAGCTAATAGCTACAGTGTTCCTGTTACGAATTAGCACTATTCAAAACTACTGGCAAGCCCACATGATCCTAACCTCTTCTCAACATGGATAACTGCGCAGGTATACATGTAAAAGACAAGGTCAAGACATACTGAAACAACATCATTACTGCTTGACAGAATGCAACAGATTTGATTTTAGATTCTCATTTGTGCTGAAAACAACAATGTTGAGAACTTACTTTGACAAAATCTTGCCGATATAGCCTTTCAAGTCTACGTAGCGCCAACAAAGTCAATGCTTTCAGTTTGTATGAGAAGAATAATGGAGCTTAGTCTACATTGTCAGGGGGAAAGAATTCTGTATCCAACCTCCTTTTTTTTGGGGTTTTTATTTGTCAGAACAATTTGAAAAGGGGGCACCAAAATATTTTGGCAGGTTTTATTTGTGAGAAGGGGGTTTAGAATTTAATATTTGCATTTAATATTGCAAATGCATATGCTGCGCATGCCATAGCAACCCAATGTGTCATCAGTGACATGGTTACCACCGTTATATACTCCTACCACGAATAGCAGCACTAGAAATTAAACTCCAATTTTTCTTGACAGGATGTACGCTTGACACTTGAATGTTTCTCTGGGTACCCAAACATCAAGGTAAGCCGAAAAAGTACTGATTTCATTCGATATTGGTGGAGGTTGAATACAGAATTAATTCCTTATCACTGTCTACAAATTTGGCCATCCGGACACAAAATGTATGCTGCACACCCTAGAATGTTCCTTAGGAACAAAAATTCTTCCTGTTTATAGTCTGAATCCACGCTGTTAGCTGCCTATTACCACGGGGAGAGCGGAAGGACATGATATTTCAGCAATATCACATGACAGGGAGCACTCAAAAAAATGAAACCCTATGAAATGTTAGATTTACTTAATAATGTTATGTCAACTGGTTCCACAAAACTGAGTTAAGTACATTCCACTCAATGCAATTAATTAAACTGGCCAAAAATGTTTGAAGTCAAATAAAGGTTACGCAAAGCTATTGCATGGAACCAGTTGACATAACATTATTAAGTAAATCTAACATTTCACAGGGTTTCATTTTTTGGGCTGGGCCGAGCAGTGGCCAGGCCCCTATAAACGCGAATGTCGCTGAGTGAGTGAGTAAGTGCCTGAGTGATCAAGTTCAACGATTGGCTTGCCGGCAGGGAAGAAGTTCAGTGATTGGTCAGCCGTCGGGAAAAACTTCAACGATTAGTTGGCCGACGACTGGCTTCAGCGATTGGTCGGCCGGCGGGCAAGAACTCTCGATTGGCCGACGATTGGCTGGCTGGCTGGCCGGGCGTTTGTCACTCGTATCTCCAGAGGGGTATACGACACAGCAAGTTCAACATAGGCTATATTTGAGTGAGCCAGCTCAACAAACCCTGAACTCACAATCACAGATAATTGATACCACAACGGTGGTTGTAATCTTTCTTTGTTAATCTTGTTTTTGTGCTTTCAACACTGTACACGTTCTCAACAAAAAAGTGTTTCATACGTCAATTGACCCTATTTCCGTTCATAAAATGACCGATCGCGTGCTGTATGTTTCACCAAGGAAGCAATCCCTGATCCAGGATCAGTAACCCTGCAGGTTATCTCCCCCCGCGGCACCAGGGGGTGCCGCCACCGGCTTAATGAAAGACACACCTAAACAGGCTGTAATTGAGTGAGCCGGCTCAACAAACCCTGAACTCACAATCACAGATAATTGGTACCACAACGGTGGTTGTAATCTTTCTTTGTTAATCTCGTTTTTGTGCTTTCAACACTGTACGCGCTCTCAACAAAATAATGTTTCATACGTCAATTGACCCTATTTCCGTTCATAAAATGACCGATTGCGTGCTGTATGTTTCTCCGAGGAAGCTATCCCTGATCCAGGATCAGAAACACTGCGAGTTACCTCCCCCCGCGCCACCAGGGGGCGCCGCCAGCAGCTTAATGGGAGACAAATGAAGTTTTACACTGATTGGTTGGACACTTGAAAGACTGCATGATTATGCATGCGCCTACTCGGATAGACACTTGGGAAATTATAATTTAGATTTATGTTAGTGCATTCATGTTGGTTGATGTATGCACTTGTTCGTTGGATGTTATGTTAGTGGTTGCTGGGTGATTAATAAAATCTTTAAAAAAAATAAATAGGAGGAGTAGGTCGTGATTACGGACACTTATAAAGAATGTAAATATATAAAAAATAGCAAAAAGCAACACAATTGCTGCTGATTAGGCCAGAGAGGAATTCTGGCGGAAAATTTCTGACCATAAGTCCTCTCATGAAGGACTAGTGGAAATCACTTCAGTTTCTCAGCCAAATCAAACAAAATGAAATTAAATTATAGAACGAACTTTCTTATTTCTCAGCCAATTCTCATGATCTTGCTGTTAACTACACTGAACAAAAATATAAACGCCCCATGTCAAATATTGATGCCACATGGAGTTAGCAACTCTAAGTGAGCATATGCTGACTTTTACTTGTACAATAGGGATATTTCTCGTGATTTGTGTACCATTGTTTAATCCATCTCTCTGTCAGTGAGCATTTGCTCAGTGATGCAGTGATTTCACTCAGTACATGGGTGTGGCATTTCCAGACGGTGATCAGACAGAATGAGCAGTACCCGGACACTCCTTATACTGGGGACAATAAAAGGCCACCCTAAAATGTCAAATTTTGTCGAAAGTCATCATGCCTCAGATGTCTCAGGTCATGCGGGAACGTGCCATTGGCATGCTGGGTGCAGGGATGTCCACCAGAGCGGTCTGCATGCAGTTCCTTGAAGCAGAGCACATTCCAGTTCTGGACTGGCCTGCGTATTTGCCGGACATGTCGCCCATAGAGCATCTTTGGGATATTCTGGATCAATGTGTCCGCGACCGTGTTCCAGTTCCGGATAATGTGCGCCAGCTCCGTGTGGCCTTCCGGGAAGAATGGAATAACATTCCACAGGCCACGATAGACAACCTGATCAACTCCATGCGGAGGAGATGTGTTGCTCTGAGAGATGCAAATGGTGGACACAGAAGATATTGAACATTCAATTTCTTCAACCTGACCCCCAACGTGTTCAAAGGATTGTCACTCCTTTGCAGATGCCAATATCAAGATGTAATGGACGGTGATCTGAAGATTAGTCATTAACAAAAATGAATTTTGATTCGCTTCATATATTGCGTAACCCTAATGTTAATAAAAACTCAAAAATTTGACATGGGGCGTTTATATTTTTGTTCAATGTACAAGGCCTTTTTGAGAGCTTTCAATTGGTCATAAATTCATTAAAATTAATTGCATTTCAATTTTTTTGTCACAAAGTTAACCATATTCATTCATCACCAATATCAAATAACACTTTATGTAAACACGTGGCAACTCCTTCACTCGAACATATTTATTAAGCGGTTTTACTCGAAACTGTGGATTCTTTGTCCATAACATGCCAAAAGACGAAACATGGGAAAAAAAAAAGGAATCTTTGAAGTTCGTTCTTACACCCTCACTATATAGGAACTGCCATGTGTTTACAAAAGTGACCTCACATCCCCGGTTGGCACAAATGTAACGATAGCTTTATTGTTTCATAACGATTCAGGAACACACATACATACTTTAACTGCTATCTACATCTGCTGCTGCTGTCTCTCTCAAATTCACATTCACAAAATCAGTAACTGCTACCCTTACTCTAGCTCGTTGTCTATTCAAATGTATAACTTGCTTTTGATATGTGTTCCTTACTCAAGACCCCCCCCCCACCTCCCACTCCCTCACACAGTCTCACTCACTCCCACTCCCTCACTCACACACTCTCACACTCACTCACTCCCTCACTCACATACTCTCACACTCACTCACACTCTCACTCTCACACTCTCCCCACCCACTTTGTAAATAAATTACCAGCTCCAGCTCATTACTAAACTTGCACTTCATATAATAGCGTGAGCTTTGCCTCATTGAGCACCCTTTTCTTGGGCCCACATTCTCAGCACTTGGCGGCCCAGCCATATACTAGGTTGCACCTAGTCTTGTTTTGAGTGAGTGATGTTGTTACTGAATATCATTACGGCTGTGATGTGATCCAAAGATATCACAGCCATGATGATATTCAGCGACAACATCGTGACCTCAAGTGTGATATTGCTTTTATCCAACAGTTCTACGAACACCACTTATTAGTTGATGGCAATAAGCGACAACAGATTATGATTTCTTTGTTTGTTTAATCAGTTTTGGGGCTCCACAAATGGATTGGGACTTGACTGCTGCTAAGCAACACAAACAACAACAAACAGAGCGTATCTATGTATGTATCTGAACACTAGCTTACTTTACATTTTACAACAGTCCATGACCCTCTACTTCAACTCATGAACATTAATCTGTATGTTTCCATTTATTGTGCATCCAGAGAAAAAGGTGTCTGTTGAGAGTCGTTTGGGTGGTATGAGTGAATCCAGCAAGTTAACAGGTTGATCTGAAAGTACACTGTTCCATCATGTCCTGCTTTCAATGGATGGTCTCCAGTAATTTTTTTAGCGAGCTTTCAGACCTGCAAGACGGACATGATTTTTAGTCTGTAATTTTTGTTCGCAATGCATTATAAATCATTATAATGTGTGTGTGATTGTATAAAGTTCCTCATCTGTGCCCACTAACTGCCATGACCTCTTTTGCCTCGAGTCCCGCATCAGACAGCTTCTGTATGGCCGTGGCTCTCAGGCTGTGGTTGGTGTAAGACGTGTGTTCCTGCCTCTTTGCACATACTGGGCAACATTTGGGCCAGTTGATTTACTCCCAGGGGATCGGTGGTATACCAGCAGGTGTCAGTCGCAGCTCCTTCCCTTCTGGGCTGCATATAGAGGGCTTTTGCACCTGGTGGAATTTTCCTCAAGTATTTTTCGAGAGATGCTCCTGGGCAGAGGGCATTTCCCCGTTCTTCATACATTGCACCCCTCCAATTTTCCCTTTAACTCTCCGGTGGATCTTTATGATTTTTTGTTTCTTCATTGAATGTCATAGTGAAATACTTTGCTCCGTACTTGTCATGTTTTAGGAAGAATGAGTCAGGTTTGAGATATTGATTCCCCTCTTTGCCTCTGCGTCTAAAGTGCAGCTGAATATCATACCAGACCTTATTCAGTAAACCCTTGAGGATGTCTGGATTCAGTGCTGTGGAGTATTTTAACATGTGCTGGTCATCAGCTGAAATCAGGGGGTAGTGTATCGTTCTGTCTTTCTCTGCCCTTCTGATCTCTTTAAACACACTTTTGAAGACATTATTAGCTGTTGTGAATTCTGCGTCCTGCATGAAATTCCACAAACTGCTAACCGGAGGGTTGCTGATATAATGGTTTAAACCACCCCGGAGTCCTAGATAGTTGCTGGTGATGCAGAGCTTCCCTTTAGTGGCCCACATGAATCCATAAAAGTCCCTCAAGACAGTATTCAGCTCGGTTACCTCAACGGACTTAAGATCAATACTTATGTTTTCAGACTCAGCCAAGTCTGAAAGCAGTTTAAAGCTCATGCTGTTTTCCTGACCGTGTTTGGTTCATTTTTGCTCCTCTCCAATTTGTCGAGGTCGAGGTTTGTTTAATGTCACATAAGCACATCTAGAGGTCTGCAAGAATTCTGGCTTCCTTCCTTTTCCTCGTCCTCTCTTGACCACCATTCATTTTTTAACTTGAATGTTATTTTAGGAAAGATTTTTGGCGTAGCTTGTGACAATGTAGTATTAGGTTTGTGGTCAGCAGTTAGTGTAATTAACTGCCATTAAAACACCCGTGTGCGGAGTGATTTTGCTGTTATATGTCCCAGTTGATGCTGTGCTCAATCATCAGCACTCGTGGAATGCCTCTTGTCCAATCAAATTACTTGGTCAGAACTAACTGTTGTATAATCCCCCCTTTTTCAATGTGATTTGTGCATCCTCTGCCAGACGTAGTCAGCCACATCACATCTTTTCTTTGTAAATATGGACATTTTCTGTTGTTTTTTTTTTAATGGTTGGTCCTGCGTCATTAAAAGTTTGAGCCTTCCTGCTGATATTTCCACCCTTGCTTACAGCGGCTCCAATGTGGTTATGGTTTTAATCATGTAATAATATTTCAAGCAAGTTGACTATTTAAATCGCACAGCAGGGATAGTTAACGATTGCATTTGTACGCAAAGTCAAAGTTCAAGGCATCAAAGGAATAGCTTCCATGAGTCATCATTACAATTCCTGGAAAACTCCAGTAAAAAGCACACAAAAATACAGATATCTGTCTCAAAAAACCCTTGCAAATCCCTCCTCTCAACAGGATGCCATTTACATTCTCCAGGTATATCTGTTTTTTATGGTGGCAAAGTATTTTATTTAAATGAATAATTTAAATGATATCTCAGGGACCCTAGAGATCTCTGTGGATTCCTTCTCACCGAGGCAATAATCTAAGGGAGGATGGGGGGACGCATACCCCCAATATTGAAATCACGCAATTTTTTCCCTCCAATTAACATCAATGAAAAAATAAAAAGAGGTCTTGTGGACAGAGGCATTTCAGTTGTTCTGTCCTCTCCAATCGTAAAGTAACTTTTACTCCCTTGCTCATAAGCATGCACATGTGCTTAGGTTTACATTTTAGTCACTAGGGATGGTAATGGGGGAAGACCACAGTTTCCTCCCTGTCAACACCACCAGTCCTCCCCTGCAACATAGTCAGAGTTAGTGGGAGAGAAGAAAAATGGCACAATCATTTATCCGGTGACAGTACTACCAAGGAAACCATATGAAGTCTGAAATACAAAGGACTAGAAATGACTGCATGATGAATCCTAATGATATTCACTCAATTAGTTCTCCATCAAACCACCAAAAACTGTGATAGCATGGTCGGAAACTACAAAAAAAAAAAAAAACCTCTTTTTTTAATTTTTAAAAAATCCTGAAGGGCCATGGTGTCCACGTCTCTTTCATCAGTGTCCAACTACTGAATTGAGAACAAGCTATATTGTTTAGAGATTAAAAGCTTAATTAGTCACTGGTGGCAGAATGCATGAAACCCAACAGGTACTGATGCACTCCATGTCATGTGACCAGGAGACTCATTGTATTCTCAATGTCTGTCCTAGGGACCCCTGTGTACACTGGTTTTTGCCTCTCGTGCAATTTCAATACCAGAACTTTGACTGGCTGTTAATTTTTTTATTTTTTAATTAGATGTGTTTAATACTCAGAGGGATTGTTTACTCTCATAAGCCACATTATTTCTGAAATGGAAAAGACCTCTCATATTCACATTGTGCTACATTGCAAAGACTTAATGACAATTTTAAAAGCAAGGCAAATGATAATAAGCAAACCAACATTTTATAAAAGATAAGTCACATAAACAACGTAGTTAGAGTGCTGTTTATTCACCATAGTCTTTCATTCGGTCAGTTAAAAATGTGAGCCCCCTTTGCAAATATTTTCAGTGAAGGACAGTTTTTTATACTTCATGGCATATAGCTGTAGCTATTTTTGACAATGTGGCTTGAAGGCAACTAATCCCTTTATAAAGTAAAAGGACCTAGTTAATTAAGAAAAATGACCTGCTATTTAAAATTGTGAATGCAGCTGCAATGGGTCTCCCGGTTTGACGCTAAGTACCAGCAATATGGATGATGAACAAGAAACCAAAAATTCTCTTCTGATCCCTGGGGAGCATGTAGGTTCATTGCCAAATGGGGCCACTCCAAATTATTTAAAAAAAGATTGTGTAAAAAATCTAAATAGAACAAATTGTAGCTTCTGATGGTTCTCCATCCTTCTCTCCAACTTTTCCATTTGTCTCTGGACCTGAGGGACATTCCTGAGAACCCCTAACAATTGGTTTCTCCTGACCTCACTTCATCTCTCTGATTGCATTTTCATTGCATTTTTCCAACTGTTTTTCTGATATTATTCTTGACTTATGCTTGTCATGGCCATGTGTATTTCATCTGTCAACTGTCCCTAGTCTCTTGTCTCATATCTGTTCAAACATGACTCCCATCGCAAATGGCTATTAGGGCCCTATCCTGAATTAAAACACAGAACTCCAGGATGTGGTCATCTGGATTTAATGAAATCAGAACTCATTTCATGTCTTCTTTTACCTTACTCAGGGTCTGGTACTTTTAGTCAGTCTTGCACAAAGATCAATGCTAATTTTTTCAGATCTTCTCTTTTACTCTTTCCTCCTGCTACTTCCCCCATGAAGAGTTACTTATTTTCATAAAGTCCTGTTATTTCACCAGCATCCTGCCCTGGTGGGAAGTATTGTTTACCCAAGAGTGCTCTTAATTATGTATGGATAGTATATCTTTCCACATATTCTGAAGATCAAATTTTTGTATGGGCATTTTTGGGCTCTCCTAACGCATGCAAAGAGCTTCCTGGAATCCAGTGACAATACTGGGAAGCAAACTCCCATGAGCCTCTCCTGTTGACATATATGAGATCTGTGAGCTGAAGTGAACCCAAAATGTCAAAGGTCACCCAAGGGATTCAGACCATTGACAGCTTCTGATGGGCAGGAGTCAAACAGCTTTGTTCAGGCCTTTATCTTTGGCTGACTTACCATTTGCAGTCAAAAAAGAAGTAAAGGGTATACACATTCACACAGTAAAGCAAAACAAAAAACTGACATGCGTTGATTGCATAAATATTCCTGCCAATATACACAAGGAATGTTTGGTCATATTGGACTTCAAGTTGTTGAACAAACAAATACATTTTTGTGGACAAAAGCTTTGGGCCCATTACCTCAGGGGTTATGCCTTGAAAGACCAGGCCGAGTGCCCATGGTATGAGGGTGCTTTTGTACATGACGGCGATGAGGCAGGTGCATCGGCACTGGTTGGACTCTGTATGTGCATGTGCCTGCTTTGAAGCTACACCGATTGGTGAGTAAATACTGTTCAAACACAAAATTCTGGGAAGGCAGATTCTGCAACTCTCCCCTCATTCTACCTCACCTCTCCCTCCCTTTCTTTACTCCCTCACTTTCTTTTGCAGCCAATGCAGTGTGTGCTCAGGGATTCCTCAAACCCTACCAGGGAGCTGTGAGTTTTAGCATTGACTCAGACCTCCATACTCTTCCTGCACTTCTTGAGGAGGAAAGTGCTGGAAGCCTTCCGCTGTGCCCAGCTACAATACTGCTCTTTCCTGGTTGGGGCATTGTGGCGTGACATGAATTTAAGGACATATTTTGATAAATTTTTTAGCTGAAGGTTGGTGGCTACCTTCATTAGCTTCCATTATTTGTATCCAGTCAGGAATAATATATGTTTTAATATTCTATTGTACTTGAATCATTTGTAAACATGGCTTCTGCGCAATTGGACGAGATTTCAAACTGACTTCAACGTGGTGGCTTCACATGGAGTTTTCATTTAGGATAACTTGTCTCTCAGCATTTCTTATGCCGTGTTTGAAGCCTTCACATCATATCAGTTGGTATAACCCCAGCATAGTGGGATGCAAATACCAGGTGTTCTCTAATCCATCAATATTCTCCATGGTTTAATATGTGAGATTATAATCCTGCTGATAAGTAAACATAATGCAATTAACTGCATTGTAATAATCATAAAAAATACCAGTCTAAAAAGTGCAGGCTATGCTTTTGATATCCCTTATCTAATCATTAAACGTAAAACTGCTGCTGTCACTGAGTGACCCTGAGTTATTCAAGCACAGGCATGTGAATTGAAAAAAGGACATTCTTCATGGCTTATTCTTATACACATTCATCAATGACGTTTACCATTCTCTTATTGTTCTCAGCAGCTTCAGTTCTTGGAACACTGAGCACAATTTTCTGATTCAACATTTATGGTAGTCCATCATCTGGATTAAATTTGACCCTAAAGGAAATTCTTCTCCAAATGGATAAAGGCCAGGTCAGAGTTTTTTGTGATCAGGACAAAAACAGATTTGCTTATTTTCTCTGTGACTCAGTCATTCTCATTTTCTTATTTTCTTTTGTAAAACTTAAAATATAAAGAATTAGCCATCATAAATAAAGTTAAAGCACTAAAATCCAAGAAGTGCACCATATCCAACCTTATTACAATGCTGTCACATCCCATTTCTATCGAAAGAATTCAGCAGATAAATGGAGATTGTCCAGAAACAGCATTGGATTGAAGGGGGTGGGGGGTTATTTAATGCTCTTTATTCACTATCGGTCAGGTAAAAAGGACAAAAAGAAATATATTTTGATTTTGAATGACGGACTGCATCCATCATTCTTCCGTATTCTATGGTTTAAGCAGCAGGCATATTGGTTATTCTCATTGTTGTTCACAGTGGTTTGTTGCTCTCGCCCTCTTTCATCTACATGTTGTAGCGCAGGACTCATAATTACAGTATCCACCCCTGCACCAGGAAACATTCCACAGTTCATGAGGGATACATTATGTTAAACCACCTTTGGCCATTAAATCTTTTCTACAAACCACTCTCGACAACACTGAATGTCTTTCACCACAAGAAAAAGCCATGTAATTGGGAGAAAATTATTTACGTAATAAAATATTGTGGCCAAACTAAATTACAACTTTAGTCCATCTAGTGGAATTGACCAAGGCAAATTATATTTTGAGTCTTGTGACCTTTCTGGAATGCCATATAGGTAGCTTTACATCACTAGTGAGAATTCACTTCAATGGTTTTAAATATCCTCTCAAAAGAAGTTTTGGTTGCACCGATATGTTCAATGGGAGCAGATTTTGATTTCACATTTTCAGTGTGTGCTAACATAAAATGACCAATAACGCAGTGATTGGCTAAAGCGTCGCTCTTGTATAGGGGCCGCAGTCTCACTGCTCTGTCATGGGCTGGCATATTTTCTTTTCACAATGCGCAAAAATCTCGCGCATTTTACCATGTGCCGAAAATGAACCTGATATAATAGCATTTCAATTTAAAGTTCTCGTTGTGACTAATGTCCTTATGTCCTTTCAAAATAGGTCGGGCCACAATTGCTTTTGGTTTGCTTTAGTTTGCCTCACTTGAATAGCCCGCGCACACACCACCCATACGTTGTTATGAAGACGTTTTCACGCTTTCTATTGGCGATTCACCTGGAAGTCACACATGTGACAGGTTTATCGTCCGGACGCGTGGGCGCTTTTATGTGTATGAGCAGTCCTGTCCAGTCGGTTTCAAAGACACCGGTCGCAAGTAATATCGGGTGGGTGGGAACAAGCAGCTCGGGCTCTGAGCAGCCAAGCTACACGTCCGATAGCACTCACGGTTTTCTGTGCCTCAAATACAGAGACAGCGGAGCTGTTGGATGGGACTTCTTGCGCATGCGATGACTTAATTTTCATCCTTCCAAATTTTACGACTAACTTTTTGGGAAACGAAGAAAGTGCATTAATTCTTTTTTTGATGCCTTTGCGTTGTATTATTTTATGAAAAGATTCAAAAGTGGCGCGATTAGTATATCTGAACAGGTAAGCGCTGGGAACTGGTTTTTGATTGATGTTAAAATATTTTAATGATGTTGTTAACAATTGGGGGAAAAAGGATTTACTCTCTAACGTCGCATTCGCCTACTTGTGTCAGGACGCCGATGCACAGTGAGCTGGATATTACCACAGCAACACAAACCCTCGCTGTCTCTGTTCATACACATCAGTGGTACTTTAATGTTTTTATTGTGAGCGTATGACGGGGTAGGTTGGGGAATGGATTTGGGGTGTACAGTGACAGAATTAGGGGTTTCGTTCGAGCCTTCTGCAAATTCATGCAGCCTCTCGCGTACGTTAAAAATTCATTGGCTCAAATTACCGATATGCCCCGTAGCCTACGTACACATTTTGCGCCCCTGTTGAACTAATTGGTGATTAAGTTATCGTTTTAAGATTGGGGACAGTAGTTTTTCATGGGATTGGAACATGAGTGCATTTTCATAATTTTCTTGAGTACTCAGTATGTGTTTCCATATTGCATGTAGGACGTTTATTATCCTTGCAAGAAGTTCTCAGTTGCAAAATTTTATACAATTAGCAAAAATATAAGTATTCTCGAGCTGTCTGCTTTACGTCTTGGCTACAAATTCGTGGTTGATTTTCCCCTCAGATTGGTGCTGTTTTGCTTCATTTTTTAGTGTACAAATCAATTAGCTGCACGTGTCTTCCTGACAGGTTTCCAGTTTAATGGCTAAGTGACCCTGCCTTCCATGGTGAATGTCAAATCCACCTGTCAACATAATGGAGGTCCTTAACAGAGGAGCGCCTTGGCTGCAAAGGGAGTTATTAGTATTGCTCTGTTTACTTGTGCTAGCAATTCCCACAGGTAATGCATGTCCAAAATCATGCACATGCTACGTTCCTACAGAAGTCCATTGCACCTTCAGATACCTGACTGCAATACCAGGGGAGATCCAGCCAACTGTGGAGCGAATGAATCTGGGGTGTGTTTACCACACATAAAAATGAACACACACGCACACATACACACGCATGCATGCAAATATACCCACACACTCAAGAGATGATTGTAAAGACACCACATTATCATGTCAGTTTCTTTTATTGCATCAGAAAATAGAAATACTGCGATGGAAGAACTGGCAACTGAATAGTAGGCCTAACCTATCCTTTACTGCAGATGCAGAGGTATTTATGTTTTGGTTTACGCTGTTTTATTGCATACAATTTTTTAATGTCTCATGCAATCAATTACCTACTGTAGCCCCCTGTCCTTAAATAATGTTGACCCTATCTTGCTCCACCACAAAATGGAGAATAAAAAAAGTAATAGTCCATGAATAAAGTCAATGATCTCTCTCTCTCTCTCTCTCTCTCTCTCTCTGTCTTTCAGATACAACAGCTTAACTGTACTAAAACCACATGACTTTTCTGGATTGAAGCATCTGGAATTGTTAATGTTACATAGCAATACCATACATACAATAGAAGACAAGGCTTTTGATGATCTTCAGTCCTTGCAGGTACAGAATAACCAAGCAGTACATTTTCCTGTGAATTACAACATTTTTGCACAAAATTCCACAAAATTATCTCTTTCAGAGCAGGATGTGTCAGACTGTAAACTGTGTTCAATCTGTTGTATCAAAGGGGGATATTTTAAAAATGGGCATGGCAGTGATGATGACATCCAATAATGGTGATAGCTACTACTAACACTATAACAGTAGTGTGAGTAGTAGGCCCAATTTACTACCACTTTATAATTGAAGTGTTTGTTTCCAAAACACAATATGAGCCAAAATTACAAAAATTGAGATAATACCATAGAGCGGTAGCCCTGTGCTTCTTACACATGGTGAAAGAGTCTGTTTTTAGACATTCATTCTATAAGGTGTATTTTTTTCATGGTCAAAGTTGGTGTTTTTCTCTAAAATGCAGGTGCCGACATAGAAAAAGCTGATGTACTCAAAATGAGTCAAATGGATATATTGCATTTTGGAAACAAACTCTTCAATCGTAAAGTATTAGTAATAACAATTTCTATATCACACAGTATATTCAGTGTGCTTAATAAAAGGACATACAGCAAAGCATAGCAACTGGCTAACTTGATACCTTTTCCTTATATGTTGTTTTTATTAAGTTGCATTAACATTTTCTAATTACAGGAGAATAATCTGGAAGGATAAACATATTATATTATTGCTCATATAAAAATAGCGCGCTGTCGCGAGTGGGACCCCTCAGCCTTGCGCTTTATTGGCGGCCATATTGATTATCGGAGCAGGACACAAATCGATAGAGAGCTTCCTGTAACCACCCCCAACATACCACCAAAAAATGAGAACATTTGGCCAAGGGGTTTTTCAGTTATCGTCTGGTAGGGAAAATGAAGATGGCTGCCGTGGCGGCCATATTGATTATCGGAGCGGGAGACAAATCGATAGAGAGCTTCCTGTAACCACCCCTAACATACCACCAAAAAGTGAGAACATTTGGCCAAGGCGTTTTTGAGTTATCGTCCGGAAGGGAAAATGAAGATGGCTGGCATGGCAGCCAAATTGATTATCGGAGCGGGACACAAATCGATAGAGAGCTTCCTGTAACCACCCCTAACAAACCACCAAAAAATGAGAGCATTTGGCCAAGGAGTTTTTGAGTTATCATCCGGAAAGGAAAATGAAGATGGCTGGCGTGGCGGCCATATTGATTATCGGAGCGGGATACAAATCGATAGGGAGCTTCCTGTAACCACCCCCAACATACCACCAAAAAATGAGAACATTTGGCCTAGGAGTTTTTCAGTTATCGTCTGAAAACTAAAATGAAGATGGCTGCTGTGGCGGGCATATTGATTATCGGAGCGGGACACAAATTGATAGGGAGCTTCCTGTAACCACCTCCAACTTGCCACCAAAAAATGAGAGCATTTGGCCAAGGCGTTTTTCAGTTATCGTCCGGAAACAAAAATGAAGATGGCTGCCATGGCAGCCATACTGATGATCGGAGTGGGACACAAATTGATAGGGAGCTTCCTGTAACCACCCCTAACAAACCACCAAAAAATGAGAGCATTTGGCCAAGGAGTTTTTGAGTTATTGTCCGGAAAGGAAAATGAAGATGGCTGGCGTGGCGGCCATATTGATTATCGGAGCGGGACACAAATCGATAGGGAGCTTCCTGTAACCACCCCCAACATACCACCAAAAAATGAGAACATTTGGCCTAGGAGTTTTTCAGTTATCGTCTGAAAACTAAAATGAAGATGGCTGCTGTGGCGGCCATATTGATTATCGGAGCGGGACACAAATTGATAGGGAGCTTCCTGTAACCACCTCCAACTTGCCACCAAAAAATGAGAGCATTTGGCCAAGGCGTTTTTCAGTTATCGTCCGGAAACAAAAATGAAGATGGCTGCCATGGCAGCCATACTGATGATCGGAGTGGGACACAAATTGATAGGGAGCTTCCTTTAACCACCCCCAACATACCACAAAAAAATGAGAACATTTAGCCAAGGCGTTTTTCAGCTATCGTCCGGAAACGAGAAGTTAATGGACAGACGGATGGACAGACAGACAGACGGGCGGGCGGACGCCGCACGCCATAACAGTACCCCTCAACCGACTTTCGTGGGCTGAGGGGTAATAAAAACTCTTTGAACTGCTAGTTGTTTTTGCTCAGTTATTGCTCATGCACCATAGTAAAACTGCTGCTTCCAACAATGTCATCTGGATAGCAGCATGTTGCACTGACTTTTCTCACACTTGCTGCACATCTGCTCACATGAAACTTTTGTCTATTTTGATTCAGGTTTTGAAGATGAGCTACAACAAAGTCAAAGTGATCAACAAGGATACTCTTCGGGGTTTGAGGGGTCTGATTCGGTTACACATGGACCACAACCGCATCGAGTTCATCAATCCTGAGGCCTTTTATGGTCTGACTGCACTTCAGTTGGTACAGCTGGAGGGGAATCTACTTCAGCAGCTGCATCCTGATACCTTTGTCACCTTGCGCTACAGCCAGATTTTCAAGGTGTCCTCAATTAAGAACATATACCTGTCTGAGAATGCCCTGAGTAGCCTGCCTGTCAACATCTTCTCCCACTGCACCCAACTGGAGAATCTATATCTTCATGGCAACCCCTGGTCATGTGACTGCCGCATGGAGTGGTTTGTGGAATGGGCACAAAGGAATGCAGGTAAAGTTTAAGCTTGTTTTTATATCAAAAGGCAGTGTGTTGTAAAATATAGGGCATCTATTGAGATATTCCTGATGGAGTTGATGTTTTTTGGGAAAGAGAAAAACTGCTTCTTTCTCAGGGCAACTGTTTCTTTTTCTGACCTCGCATGGTACTGTGAGGTATTTAGCAGGCAGCTGATATACGAGTGAGTTTTCCTTGAATAAGAAATAAATCACCAAGGTTATTACGAGGAGCTGGAAAGAGCAGTTTTAGTGATTTCCCTCCTGCTGTTTTGGTCTTATTAAGCAAGAAAAATACACAAAAACAGATTGATATCATTGCATATTTTCAAATGATTGCTTGCTGAATATGCATCATAATTGTTTTTCTCTTCTCATCCAGGAATACTGAAATGCAAGCGGGACAGAAAGTATGCCAGGGGTCAGCTATGTCCAATGTGTGAATTTCCTGGAGCTTCCAGCGGCAAGATTCTGACTCAGGTATCACATGCCGCCCTGGCCTGTGCTAAGCCTTGGATTTCCCCTCACCTAAAGCGTAAGAACATCACTGTTGATGAAGGCGAATACTCTCCTGTGTCCTCCCATGATTTTCTTGCACCCATTGGATCCCTGGAGATGAACGTGACTGACCAGTTTCATAATGAGGCTAGTGTGGTCTGCACTGTACAAAGGCCTTCGAGGATGGATAATCTTACTGTATTACATGAAGAAGACACCATGACGCTGAGCGTAACTGTCGCCACATCTGTTATTTGTAATATTGACTATGAGCACATTCAGAAGCTGTGGAGAATATTAGCTACCTATAGTGACTCACCCATGCATCTAGAAAGAGGACTGCTGCTTGCTAAAACACCAGAAATGATATACAGATACCAGCAAAGAAGGCCAGGACAGAATGAGGATGAGTTGTTCACTGCCATAGATGCGGAGATCAAAGCTAGCCCAGCTTGGCTAATGCAAGGAGAGGTCACTTTGCAGCTTGACCGTACCACTACCACCTTTTCTACTTTACACATTAAGTATACATCCACTGTTCAGCTGCGCATGGAGAACAAAGCACAGAAGAGAGACCGATACAGCTGGACAATGATCAAAAGGGATAATCTTACCAAAACCGAGCACTCTGTTCTGACAGGTGGGGTAGCTGAGTTGAACTGTCAGACTTGGGGGGACCCAAAGCCTTCCATAGAATGGATCTTACCTGACGGCAGCAAAGTTCGCGCCCCGTACAGTAGTGAAGACCGAAGGATTGTTATAACAGACTCTGGAAGGCTGACCCTGAGGGCAGCAGACACCACTGACTCTGGGCTCTACCGCTGCATTGCAACAAACTACCTTGACGCAGATGTGTTGATTTTCCGGATCACCGTTTTTTCACCTGATGTAGAGGAAGATGACGTGAATGGCGCGCAGCTGTCACACTCTTTTGCTGACAAATTGTTCCTGGACTGTGAGTCATCTGGTAACCCTAAAGCAGCAATTCACTGGATCTTACCTGACCACACTGTGTTAGATAAGTCTAACGGAAACAAGAAAATATATAAAAATGGAACACTGGGAATACAAGAGCTTAGTGAAAGGGACCGTGGCTTTTATAGGTGTCTGGCAGGTAATTATTTGGGAGTGGATGTGGTAGCCTCTCAGGTTACCATTTTGGGAACTAAGAAAAATAGTGATGCAGATTTGGAAGGTGAGGGTTCAGGCAGTGAGCTTGAATCCAATGCAGAGGAAAATGAAAGTTCTCAAAATGAGTTACCTTCTTCTGACCCCTCCCAGACATCGCGTCAGGAGTCTAGGACTATAACCTCAGACAAGCCATACCCCAGACACAGGCCATTCTCTCATAGGAGGACCTCTGGTGACATCACTCAGGGCAGGCGAGGCCCTTCCACCAGAAGGCGCAACTGGGGGGCAAGGAGGGTCTTAAGCAATGCATCCAAGAGAGTTGACCCTCAAAGATGGGCAGAGTACATGAGAAGGGCACAAAAGGGTAAGACATCACAGGATGAGGAAAAAAACAATGAAGAGGGTGAGACTGAAAACACAGACTCTTCTGAAAAAGCAGTTACAGGAACCTCTGGGGATGAAGATTTGGGTTCAGGAGAAAACCTGATCAAAGAACAGCTCATCATCATTCCAAGTGCTGTTATCACAAGCACAATCAAAGCTGAGGCAATCACTAGTTTTGAGTCTGAAACAACTGAACAACCAATGGTATCTACTGCTCCCCATTTCACTACTAACCGCTGGGCAGCTGAAAGTAATGCAGTTACGCCAGTCAAAAAGTCAGATTATCACACTGTAACACCAAGTTCTAATGATCTTTATGCTCTCGAAAGAAGCACAAACAGACCTCTGAATCTTCCAGTGACTGTGAAACTCAAAGTGACTGACACAGTCAGTGAGATGCTGGTGAGGATTTCTGGTGATAATCTGGAGACTGTCACAGATGTGACTCCCCCGCTCATGATAGAGTACCCAAATGTGACTATGATGGACAGCCCAGGCACAAGGGTTGAACCAGTGGTCCACACATCCACTGACCCAGATGGCCAGACCACATTCACTGCAGTCACAACTACTGAGAGTGAGCAGGATGAGATCACATTCCACACTACGCAAAGGATCAAATCACCCCGACTTCCTGCTGGTTCCACTATAATCTCCCATCAGCAGATCCACATCATCCCCTCAAACAAACCCCGCTCAGGTAGGAGGCGTAATTTTCCGGACAGGAGGAGGGTCTTTAAGCCCAGCAGAATCAATGACATCCATGCCTACCTGAACAGACTAAAGAAGACAACAGTGAAGCCAAAAAATAAAGATAATACAGAAAATATCACCATCCCATATACAAACGAACTCACCACAGACAACTCAAATGTTGAGAAAAAGGATTACAGTGCCAGTTCTGAGGCAAAAGACTCGCTGGTCCACCACTCTGGATCAAAGCTTAAACCTAATATTCACAGCTCCTCCCAGGATGGAACAGAGAAGCCAACCTTGGTGGGTCTGGAAAATCCACTTGTGAGTTCAACCACTTTACCACCTGTGACAAAAACATATTTTCAGAAGGTAATATCCACCACACGCCCACCCTCCACTCAATCACATTTTAGATCGGAGGAATTTAATAGTTTTATGACCTCTGCAGATGCTCCAATGTTTGAGACAACCCAGGATCCTCAGGGGCTGGAGAGGAACACAGCACAATACAAACTAAGCTCCACTGTCAAGCCTACCACGAAACCCTCTAAAGTTATTCAAGGTAGAATTCCCTGGGAAAAACTGTTTGGGAAAAAACCAGATCAAAAAGACCTCCTCAGCAGATTGCGTAAGCCTGTGAAGTTAACAACTACAACAGAAACCATGACGACCATTGAAACCACACCCACCACTGTCTCAGTAAAAACTACAACCCTCCTGCCCATTACGAGGTATTTGGATCCACTGGTAACTTCCCAAAAGGCATCATCTGGAAAAACGTCTACTGTTCAGTCTTCAGAAACATCATCTGAGGACTTTTCGGGGTCATCCTTTACATCCTCTGCCATACCTCTCCCGACTGAAAAAACATGGAAAATCCATGCAAATTGCTCCTACAATGGCTCCTAGTGTTACATTGAGGTATTCCACTGCTACGGAAAGTTCACGTTCTGTTCAAACTCTTGAATCTCCACCAACAGCCAGTCCAACCATAGAAAAGAGCTTTGACGGTTCCTCTGGCTCAGAAGGTTCTGCTACAGAACTTCTGAAGAGGCCTGGGGTCCATCGGAGGCCAAGTGGTGGACAACGGAGGATAGGTATTAGGCGCAGAAGACCTGGCAAAAAAATGACTACCACCCCTAACACTAAAAGAACTGCAATGACTGAATCTTTGACAACATCACCCTCTCAGACAATTTCACCTATTTTCACAAACACTTCCTCAACAACACTGGTCCCAGAATTATTAGTGACATTCACCACAAAATCGACAACTTCTGTCTATGGGACTTCAAATGATGCCAGTAAAGACTCTGATAAGCATAGCTGGAGTGGTCCAAAAAAGTTTATCACTACTAGCAATCCAAGAGCGCACATGACAACTGCCAGGCTCAGAACAACCACCACAAAACCAATAACTATTGACCAAAAACTAATACCTGCGACCACATCAAGATCTTATACTACGTCACTACCACACACTACTACAGCTACTACCACAGCCAGGAGTACTGATAGTGCAACAAATGCCATAATAATGGAGATGAGCAACAGGCTCCCGCCAGGGAGGGCAAGTAAACCTACAACACCCTCTGAAAGAAAGGTGCGCCCCACCGCATTTTCTCATTTTCACGACAAGTCTGAGTCCAGAATTGGAAGCAACACACCACATCCTAGACCCACATCTCAATCCAGAATTAGAACAAAACCCTCTGAATCTGGTCGACATTTGGATAAGCCTAATGTTACGGTCAGGACACAGACCATTAAATTTGATTCCTTCACTACTCCACCTGCAGAACAGAGGTACACCACTTCCTCTGCTCCTTACAGCAGTACTATGGACAATTCAGTAACTAACAAGTATAGCCATCGGACAGCCACTTTAAGGGTGACAGAACTTGAGCCATCCTCAAAGGTCATGGCATCCAAGCCTAGGATCATTGGAGGCAAAGCAGCAAGCTTTACTGTCTTGTCAAACTCAGATGCCTTCCTGCCATGTGAGGCTGTGGGTAATCCTAAACCCACAATCAATTGGAAGCGCTTCTCCTCTGGGACAGGTAATAATGCAATCTATCGAATGAAACTCTGCGACATTGTCGTTAAATATTCTTGGTTCAAAATCCATCATTGTAATGCTTCATTTCAAATTATATACTCTTAAAAATGTAATTGATGTTTATTGCAGGAAAAATGTTGTCAAGAACTGGAATAGAATTTGAGTTATCTAGAACTATGAATGAAATATTATTACCTCTGAAAATTATACTATTCTTTTCTACAGTGTTCATACCTGTGTTTTGCATGATTTAAATTACATCATCACTTGATGAACTTCATACAGGGTATTCACAATGTGCTTTTCTTGTTCATTATTTAAAAAAGAAAGTGTCAGTATATTTACATCATGACTGTAATCAATGTTTACATATCTCTTTCTTTTCTTTTGTATCGAAGGGGTCACTATAACCATAAGTGGTAAGATGGGAAAATTTGAGATGTTCAAGAATGGCACGCTTTTGATCCAGAATGCTAACATCAAGGACCGTGGGCAATATCTTTGCCAAGCAGAGAATGAACATGGCTCAGAAAAGCTACTGGTCACATTGTCAGTGGTGTCCTACCCATCCCGCATCTTGGAGCCTAAGATGAGGGATATAAAATCCCATACTGGGGACACGGTAGAGATTAGGTGCAAGAGTGATGGTAGGCCGATGCCACTCGTCTCCTGGATCCTGGCCAACCGTACTCAAGTGAGAGGCTACAACACAGATCATGGGAGGGTGAGCGTGACCCCTGACGGAACTCTGGTCATCCACCGGGTGACAGTGTTTGATAGAGGACACTACAAGTGCATTGCTAGCAACCCCGCAGGAGCAGACACTGCCACTGTCCGGCTGCAGGTTGTGGCAGCGCCCCCTGGGATCAAGGAGGAAAAACGTCAGCAGGTCAAGAGTGAAAGTGGAGAGAACCTGATGCTCCATTGTACAGCTCAAGGTAACCCAGAGCCGACTGTGCACTGGGTGATCGCTGATGGAACTACAGTCAGACCCAAACATAGCCAGGGTCACAAAGTGTCTGTTTTCGCCAATGGCACATTGCTCATCAGAGGATTGGCAGTCTCCGACAGTGGAAAGTATGAATGCATTGCCACAAGCTCCACGGGGTCAGAAAGACGGGTGGTCAGTATAACTGTGGAGCAGACAGACACCATGCCCCAGATTTTGGAGGTGTCTCGGCGCAGCACAGAGCTGAAGTATGGGGACCGGCTCTTGCTGAATTGCTCAGCTGTAGGGGAGCCAGCACCCAGGATCTTCTGGAGGCTCCCTTCCAAGGCACTTGTCGACCGATGGCACAGGTAAAATGCAGTCACACCTGCTCCTTACAGCAGTACTATGGATCAGCAGAACAGCATTCCCTCAGCATATATTGACTAAAGTCCACGTTTGAAATAGCCTGATAGCCACATGAATACAGCCAAAATAATTGAGTGCTAGATTTACTTAAAAATGTTATGTCATTTCCACACAACTGTTTCAAGTAAATTTGATTTGAATAGTAGGATTTTAGGCCAATTTAATTAATTACATTATTAAGAATGTCCTTTCCTCAGTTATGTGGAACCAGTTGACAACATTATCCAATATTTGCATTTTTTTTTTTGGGTGTAGCTAAATTTATTCTCCTCTAAAATATTGTACATATTTGTACATATTTTGGCTAAATGTGTTACTCTGATTAATTCCATATATAAAATACGAATGTAATGGACAGAGACACACTTTTTATTGTTTTTCCTGTGCACTGTACTATTGTACATTAGTCTTATCGGTGAGGTGTGAATACAGACTGTCACTTCGAGGGTATCTTTATACATATTGAAAGATATTTATTGAAAATACCTATTTGATTCAGTTCACGCATTTTAGTTCCCTGTGTTACGTGCGGTTAATATACAGCTAGCAGGTTTACGTTTGCAAAAAAAAACCATCATAATAATTTGTGGATATTATGACTATTTGTGCAATATCAAAAAATAATACGACAACCACTATACAAAATGAAATTATTCGAAACTACTGGTACAGATTTTTGAGTTAGTTCATTGTCTAAGTAAAAATACAGGCGTTAGAATGTAGCATCAACTAGAACCAACAATTTCGATAAGATTAGCCCATATTATGGTCATGTAGAAGAACTCCAATATGCTGTCTTCTCAGTGAAGTTGGACACTTGATTGAGCTTTAGCCATAGCTGTCTGAATTAGCGCCACGTAAGAACTGTTTCATGGCATTACAGTAAATCAAAGTAGAGTATATTATCACAATTAATACCAAAATCTTCCTGAATTTAAATGACTACTTAGGCTTTATGTGTGGTGGAGTCTAAAGCCTCCTCTGGGCAAAACTTAAAATTTTACTGTATCTTGTTGCGTAATGTGATTGGCCATGACAGTTGTTACTTTGTACACTCTGAGTTAAAGTGATTTTAGCTATGATGATGGAAGAAATATGCTAAGTTAGCCACTGCCAGTTTTTCCAGTGGTTTCAGCTGACGTGAATTACAACTGAAAGTTGGACCAAATGTGGACCTTCCTGGTGTTGTAAGCTGTGGTCTGCCACTTTACTAGCTATTACATGCAGAATTGGCCATAACTTTGTTCAAGGAAGGAGAGAGCTCACTCAGTGGAGCCAACATGTCTTACAGCATACTTACAAGTTTGTACAAGGGCCTCAAAATCCTCCTCCAAGTTACCATCTCAGTAAATATAACCAGTGGAGTTAAAAGAGGAAGCAAGTGGATGTGTATTAGTGGAGAAAGCATGTTTATCTGTAAATGCTGCTGCAGAGAGCTCTGCACGCACAAACTGGCGATAAGTTATTGTTGTCCAAGAAAAAACAGTATTTTTAATAACATGATTGTCTGGTTAATTCCCCTCTAAAATACTGGGGATTTATTAATTTGTCATTGGGCAACATCACTGTACATTGGTTTGAAATATATTTAGTCTAAAATTGATCTCATTCACCAGTGTATGCCAGGATGAAATCAGATCCTTGGAAATCTTTCCAGTGGCCATGAATTCACTTGGGTTTTGAGGCAAGCTATTGCATGGTCATTGTGTTTACAATGTGTTTTAGGTTTTCACAAACCGCATGTATTTTTCCAGGTTTGTATGAACTTTGACGTGCGGTATTTGGGCAGTGACATAATGAGGAATAAGGGAGGCCACAGTTCCTAAGAGACTTCTGTCTTATATTACTGTCCAAATACTTACAGACTGCAATGCATATGAAGACGTTAGGATATACAGTAAACAAAAGTGAGGCCTGAGCCTGTGATGGATGAAATTTAATCAAATACAGAAATGTTAATCTTGATTTTCCAGTATTTTAAATTTTGTTGTGCTTACAGTTCCTTTGTTTATGTAACTGAATGATACATTGGCTTAGAATATGTGAAAATAGCTTTTAAAGCAGAATAATTTTGTCATGATTTCTAAAATTGTGAGTGCAGCCTGAGCTCATATTAGATAAACAAAAGAATACCACTATATTACTTGCATGTAGAGTACAAACATAATATTCCACTGAGCAATTACTTTAATGGTCTTTGAATGAAGCCTGTACAGTAATCAAAAAGAAATCTCAAGAAAGACATTTTCTTAACATTGTGGTATCGTGAACCAAATGAAATCATTCTAAAATTTTTATAATTAGCTCTTAAAACCATAAAATTTACTTTATTTCATTGCATTTGAATTCATTGTAGTCTTAAGTCAACTTTCTCTTCCCACATTGGCTATATCCGTGGAATACTCTAAATCTCAATGCAGAAAAATAGACTTTTATTTTTTGGGAAGAATATCTACCTTCCTGATTATTATATGCTCATTTTATTAAAATAGTAGAAAATGGCATTTGGAAAGTAGCAGATTACACAAAAAACCTGAGTAATGTTTCTCCATAATAGGGATGGCTCTGGTATTAATTAACACTGGAGGCCTTTGGAAACGTCAGATCTGCTTCTAAAAAAAAAAAAAAAAAAAAAGTTGGTGCGTAATGCTCATGGCAAATAGATGTAAACTACAAAAACCATCCTTATTCCTGGGCACGGTAGCGAGGGTCTGGAGACTGTGCTAACATACAATTGGCAAAAAGCAGGGACACACCCTGGACTGTCCGCCAATCCATTGCAGGAATCACACACCATGCACTCATATGCACCAACCTATGGGCAATTCAGAGTCCGCAGTTAGCCTGGAGGAAACCTACACAAATACAACAAGACCATGCAAATTCCACAGAAAAAGGTCCAAGGCCAGATTCAAAGACAAGACCTTCTTGCTGTGAGGCGGCAGGGCTTCCGATTGCACTACCGTGTTGCCATTACTTGCCAAAACATATAGTCAAAACAACATTGCAGCTCAGTCCATAACTTAGACCTCTGCAATGTGAATCAATAAGTGCAGAAAAGTGTCAGGGTTTGGCACAACCACAGCTCAAGGTGGCTGGCCGGCTATCAATACGACATATAGACTCTGTTCTAATTGCCCGTCAGCTGCCCAATCAAGTTACAGTGAAATATACTCGTTTTTGCCTTCATTTGCCTCTTTCAAACTTCAGACAAGCTACCACAGGCAAAGTCAGTATTCCTTAATCTACCATATCATAATGAAAAATAATGCCCAAAATTGCTCATGGGTGTGTCCTTACCAAAACATCACCGTTCGAAGGATTTCTTATCCAATTTAGTCATATTTGTTGGAAAAAAACTTAAACATAGCCAAATCACTTCATCTGGTTCTCAACATATCCTGATCTAAGCCTGTTCTAAAAAATTTACCTCATTTTCAACTGACTGCTTTCTAATGCTGCCTCTGCTTCTCTCTGTCTCTAATCAGGATGGGCAGTCGCATCCATGTCCTGGAAAATGGAACCCTGATCATTGACTCTGTGAGTGAGAAGGATGATGGAGACTACCTCTGCATTGCACGTAACAAGATGGGAGATGACCTACAACTTATGGAAGTCTCCGTTTCCATGAAGCCAGCCAAGATCATGACCAAACCTTTGGGTAAGAAACAGGTGCCCTTTGGCAATGACCTGAAGGTGGACTGTAAGGCCTCAGGGACACCAGAGCCAGAGATCTCCTGGGGCTTACCAGATGGCACTGTGTTGAACAGTGCAATGCAGTCAGATGACAGCAGGGGGCGAACACGACGCTACATCCTGTTCAACAATGGAACGCTCTACTTCAACAAGATAGGGATGACAGAGGAAGGCGACTACACGTGCTATGCTGAAAACACACTGGGCAAAGACGAAATGCATGTGCATATCAGCGTGTTGACTGCAGCTCCACGCATCAGGCTACCCAGTCGCACCTACACCAGAGTGAAACCGGGTGGGAATGTGCGTTTCGACTGTGAGGCTGTGGGTGAGCCAAAACCAAAGATCCTCTGGATGTTGCCCTCGAATGACATGATTGCCGCCTCCAACGAACGCTACCTGATGCACGTGAATGGATCATTGGACATCCGGGATGTGAAGCAAGTCGATGCAGGGGAGTACGTGTGCGTTGCTCGCAATGCTGCTGGGGATGACAGGAAAGTTTACAAGCTGGATATTGATGGAAACCCCCCTATCATCAATGGCTACCATCAAAATAGAACTGTAGTCAAAGACACAGCTACTAAGTACTCCAGGAAGCTGATTGACTGCAAAGCACAGGGCAGTCCACCCCCTCAGATCACATGGATCATGCCCGACAACATCTTCCTTCCCGCCCCATATTATGGGAGCCGGATCAACATCCATCCTAATGGAACTCTGGAGATCCGGAATGTTCGCCCCACAGATACAGCCGAATTTATCTGCATGGCGAGGAACGATGGCGGGGAAGCAGTTATGGTGGTCCAGCTGGAGGTCATGACCACGTTAAGGAGGCCAATCTTCAAGAACCCATTCAATGAGAGAGTGATAACACGCTTGGGGAAGACCACTATGCTCAACTGCTCAGCCGACGGGCATCCAATACCAGAGATCAGCTGGCTGTTGCCTAATGGAACGCGCCTCACAAATGATGCACGCACGCACCGCTATCACCTGGCCAGTGATGGCAGCTTAGTGATTTACAACCCCAGCAAGGAGGACACAGGTAAATATCGCTGCTCTGCTAAGAACAAGATGGGCTACATAGAGAAGCTGGTGATCTTGGAGGTGGGACAGAAACCATACATAGTGACTCGTCCTCGAGGAATCATCCGTGGTGTCTCAGGGGAATCCTTGTTTCTCCACTGCCTCACTGATGGCAGCCCCCGACCAAATATTTACTGGACCATCCCGGGGGGTCTAGTCTTGTCTCGACTGCAGTCAACCGGTCGCTTTCAGCTCTTTGACAATGGGACCCTTGTAATTCGGGAGGCGACCCTTCATGACCGTGGAAACTATTTGTGCAGGGCGAAGAATGATATGGGAGAGGCTACTCTCACTGTCCCTGTCATTGTCATTGCCTTCCCTCCCCGCATCACCAATGGCCCGCCTTCGAACCTGCGGACAGCGGCAGGAGTGCCTATGCAGCTTCCTTGCATGGCTATTGGCATACCCAAACCTGTTATTTCATGGGAGCTTCCAGACCGCTCTGTACTGTCCTCAGCCAATAAGGGTTGGCCCGCTGGCACTGAGTTACTCCACCCCCAAGGAACACTTGTAATTCAGAATCCCACCAGTTTGGATTCTGGAACTTATAAGTGTATGGCTAAGAATCACATGGGCATGGACTCCAGAGCCACATACGTCCGTGTACTTTGATGGAGACGGGGCAAATAAAGCAGAACCATATACAGATTGTTTGGTGCCTGGACCTGCACATCCCACTTTCTATCTTGTGCTGAGCACATTGTTGCAAAAAAGAAATCTGACTGTCCTGTGCTGCCCATTGAGGGCTTTGACTCGCGAATTGAGTTTACTTTACATCTCACAGCAGCAGGAAAGTGACGAATTATGACCAAACAGACAAAGATGGACAGGGAGATATAGACTCTACACTGCTGAAGCATGGAAGAGATACCGACTCAAATTATATTGATTGTAATTATATGGGCTCTGGGAAGTTCTCAACTGTCTCGCATTTCATAGGGCTAGTGGCCCAGGTCTGTAAATAAAATCCCTGTATGAACTGTGAATGTTTGAGCAAGAAATGATAAGGATTCAGTCATGGCCCTTAAGAGGGTTTCTTGAAATGATACCCCTATGTGGTGCTTCCCACGATCAGACTATAAAACACTTATGTAGGCCAGTATGAATTTTATGCTTTTTCAACATTTTTGATTTATGACCAGTTTTCTCATCTAAAGCAATATCTCGCTATATACCCACGGTGTATGCTGAAAGATATTTATATACTTTACACACTGGATATATTTTGGTATCAGAATTTTAGCATTCTTTGCCCAGATAAATTTTTTTTTAATACTTGGATTGGATGCCTTTCAGTATTACACATGCAGGTTCTTCTGCGACATTAATAGCCTCATATGGATGTAAATTAATCATATGCCTTTATTTTTCCAAATGCTGTTTATACCATGTCACAAAGTAAATTCTAATCTGCATCATAATTTCTAGTAGATAATATATTTATGCTTTTTATGAATGTCTTCTATGTTTTTGTATATATTTATACATTTTTGGTACCCTAACAAACAATTAAAACAAATGTGAAAAGTCAAGTTTTTATTTTGCGGTGCTGTGCTTTGAAGGTTGTGGCTAAAATCCAGATTAGGGAAAATGTTCTTTGTATGTCAAGTGTAATATAAGTCCATCATTACAAATACATGTTAGTAACACAATAACAGTCTATATAGTCTAATAATTAAAAATAAAGGCAATCGTGTGTTCATGTATTGCCAGTGATCCATAATATCTAAATTATCTTCATGCTAACATATTCAGTACCCTTCAAGTGTCAGCAGTAAGTCCTGGGACAATTAAGAGATAAATAAGCTGCTACTGTATAGCTGTGTACTGCTGCTTTTTTTCTTTCATTACTGTGTGTTTCATGATTAGGCATATGAGATGCACAAACTCAATAGTGGCTCTATGTGAAACAGATTTCCATATCCCTCAATGTGGTTTGGCACACACGTTTAACCACCATTTGAAAAAAAAAAAAAAAAAAAAAAAGACTTCAGCAATCTGTGGTGAATGTTTGCCGGCCATTTAAAAGGTGGGCCCTGTCTTTCTTCAGAAGACTCACATGCTACTCATCACCCATAATTATGCACAGGCTGGATCATTTGTCAAATTCAGGACTACCAGCTGCGAGCTGATCCCTCAAGCTCCGGCTGAAAAATCCAGAGGAGTAAAAAACCATTACAGTGCTTTTGCTGCAGAGGGTTGGGTGCCTCCATGTGCGTGTTTGTGAGTGTGTATGCACATGTATCTTTGTGCATGCGTATGAATACTGCATAACCCTAGGGCTGTATCTGGGTGTTTGTCTGTGTCGTCTAGGTGAACCTTGCTCACAATTCATAGTAGCTGTAACTTTCCTATGAATGTTTTTTTGACCCATTTAAGTCCTCCTCACTAGATGCCTAAGCCCTCTGAGGAAAGAAATTTAAAGTAAATGTTGAAACTATTTTAGCGGAAATCACTCTAATTGCAGTTTTCTTAATGGCAAATATTAATAATCAAATCCTTGCATTTGTTTTCAGGCAGCTAATTGGCAGATGTTTTTATGGATTTGGTACAGTCTCACAAGCTCAATATTCTATTCAAAAAGCTTGGATACAAAATTCAAAGCCCTGTCACCAGATGTGTCAGGGATTGGGGAGGAACAGTTGATTGGAAGGCTCATGGCATTCTTCCTGCCAAAGTTCGAACTGTGGAAAATTCTGGTCAGAGTACAATTGCAAACAACAAGTGTGACCGTGGTGTTTATAAAACAAGCACAAGAAATCACTTTGTGATGGGTGATTAATCATTAAATGAACCTTTTGAACTACACTGGCTTAGTTAGTCTCATTTCAGTTTAACATTCCCAAAGTGTGCTCATGAATGTTGAAGGGTTCCACTTCAGAATGGATATAAAATACAGCAGTCGGCATATGATTTTCTCATTCACTCCTGTTCCCTAGGGTGCCGTAGGGGAAGTGCTGATGTCACGCATAACTTCTGTGTTAAAATGACTTTATGTTGACCCATTAAAATAACAGACCCTATCACTTCATAAATGACCATACTGTGTTGGCTACCTGTGTTGGCCTCTCAGAAGGCTTACAATGAGGATTGCTAAGGTCTAACAGAATCTGTGTATGCAATGGAAAAAGGAGAGAATAGCACTTAAGCAGGCAGTTTGCAGGAAAAAGTGAAAAAGAGGCCAGTCTGGTTTTAACCACCTTGTTTCCTGACTGGAAATGGCTGCCCACCCACACACAGCTCCAGAATCACAGTCTGTTTTTTTTTTTTTTTTTTATTGACACACAGATTTGCTTTGGATAAATTGTGTTCATGAGGGGAGTTCTCCAGCTGCCATACATGTCCTGATTTGAAGGATGAAATTACCCCATTATGTATATAGTATAGTACAGTGTATAGTGAATTTGCTGGGGTATCTGAGAGGCTTGTGCAGGCATCAGTAGCCCCCCCTTACCCTAATCCCTCTCTACCCCCCACCCCCACCCTACCATAGGAGGCTAAGGCTCTGGGTCCTAGCTTAATGGAGAGGACAAAGTAATCCTGTCTCCAGGTTCCCATCCATACCAGAGCCCCCTGGTTCCTGCATGGGCCCAGTGATGTTTATTTTTTTCTTTCATGATCTCGGCTGAGGAAAGCTTCAAACAGAAGCCTGAGACCTCTGCTATCATGATTAATGATTGGACTTCCATCATCTATGCCTCCACCCCAAAACTGAACCTCCACCTCATTGGTCAAAATAGAGAGCAGAAATCTTAGAGCCTTGTTCCTTAAAAACACCACTTTATAAGCTTCAGTATTTTTTTCAGCAAATGTCAGTATCCACACACTTAAAAATGTTGGGTTAAAAACAACCCAATTTGGGTAGTTTCCCAACCCAGCGCTGGTTAAATATTGGACAGAACACACGCTGGGTTAATTTAACCCAACAAATTGGGTTGGTTCCCTTAATACAACGGTTGGGTTGTTCATATAACCCAATTAAGGGTTCACATTGACTACACTGCTGGGTTCTTTAAACCCAGCAAGTTGGGTTGGTTCCCTTAATACAACAATTGGGTTGTTCATATAACCCAATTAAGGGTTCACATTGACTAAACTGCTGGGGTCTTTAAACCTTAAGCTCGTAATAAGCTAGTTTCATTTATGTTAGCTTAAGAGATACATCAAATTCAACACGTTCATTACAGTTAAATAATATAAAACAACTTCTCGCTTGTGAAACGTTATTCCTTGTTCTTGGTTTCGGCGTTTCTTTCACGGGAACATCCATAAGCGGCACAAAAGTCTGGCATTTTGGTGCCAGTCAGATGCACATCGGTCTGACCGGGTCTGACTGCGTGTCTGAAACCCCGGCCCAAGATGGCGGCCGTGTTGACGCGTCTGACAAGCCTGTATGCGGCATCTAGGCTACGTGTATTTATCTATGCAGTGGACTAACGTTGGCTAGCTAGCTGAAGCCAGCTAGCATGCAGCGGGCTAGCTAAAAAACACCGATTCACCACCGTGCTCAGATTAATTCATAAGATTTTTTATTCTTATAACACTCTCCCACTTAAGTGATAACTAACGTTGTCCTCCTAGCTATACATAGCTATACATAATGCATTTCTCTTGTCATTTTGAGTAACAACAACATAGTTTGGTTGCTACATAGCTAGCCAGCTAACGTGTTAGCTTGCTATGTTTGAGGAAATGAAGTTTATGCTACTAACGTTAGCTAACAGTTAGCTTGCTAACGTACCAATCAATTCCTGAAGCTAGTACTCAACAGTGCTTCACGAACTTACATCTTAACAACTATATGAAGCTTTATATAATAATATAAAGTCAACTATATGGTAAAACAATAGTGGGCATGTAACAAACCTTGCTTTGTACTGAATTGATCCAGAGACGCCAAGTCTCAACGTCTTAGGCGTGAGTAGTGGCATTCACAACTTTTTCCGTCGTCAGCAATTATTCAATCAACGCCAAGACTGAAGAAATTCACTTTCATGAATTTAAGTCATTGTGCATCAAGTTAATCAGTTTCACATGCATTACGGTGGATTTCCCCACTAGTGACACGAAAATCGATTATGACTCGGGAATTCTCAGGCTTGTCTTTACTGAGGGATTGACAGCAATGGAATTGCATAAAAATGTTTCAAACGGTCTTATTTCATTAAAACAATTTAAACGATCACGAAACACATGCATTTTCCATTGTTTCCTGAGTAAAGGGAAGCACAGGAAGTCCGGAGTCATAATCGCTTTCCATGTTACTTGTGATGAGGTGCACCTGTATGCAAGTGAAACGGAAACTTCAATGCACAAGGATTTTAACTCCGCATGAGAATCTCAGTAAGCGTTCAATGACTAATTGCGGACTACGGTGAATTAGCCTAAAAAATGCGTGGGACCTACGTCGAATGCGTGAGACTTGGCATCTCTGTTGATCATCAGATGAGATGAGTGGTCCAAACATAACCAACTGTCGGGGTCGAGTTCGTGGGTGGCGCTTAGTTGCGCATGCCCGAACGTCAACCCAAGGTGTTGGGTAGTCCAAAATAAACCAACACAACATTATAGCAATTACAACCCAACAGCTAATAACTCCATTCCCAACAGAAATAACCTAGCGAATTGGGTTCTCAGAATACCCAATTCAATGAAAATAACCCAATTAAATTAACCAACAGGCTCAACCTAGCAGTTGGGTTGAAAAAACAACCCAGCATTTGTTTGAGTGCAGGGGAACTTGAAGTACTAACTCATTTAAAACCTTTGGAGCACTGCAGTTCATTTATAATCGAGAAATGGAGGAGGATAAACATTCATTGAACATATAGTACAGTTGCATCATACATTAAATTTGAGACCCCAGTTGTGTTACAAAGGTAACATACCCTAAGAGTCTTCACCAACTTGTCCTTAAACTTTGAAGTAGTTCCCAATAGTTGTCTGTTGCAGGCTTCAGTTCTGGTTAGGCTAACTTTGCAGTCTATGAATTATTAAGCCTGTTCTGTTTTGAACACTTGCCTGTGTGAATGGAAGTATGTGCAAGGCGTCAAATTCCTATTCCCAATTCCATTTTTTTTTCTGTATACTTGTCTGTGGTACCCTATAGTCATTGAACCCGAGATTCATACATAGAAATTATAAGGAACAAGTGAGGAACTCAGCACAGAAGCAAATGGAGATGATGCAGAAGTAAAAGGAAAAAGCCACATTCCAGCAACGAGTGAGAAATAGTTTTGGTTAGTGAAAGGAATTCCGCTCCACATAATTTTGAGACTCTTAAAATGTTACACAACACACACATTTGGGCCGAACATGGAAACCTGGAAGCTAACTTTGGCTGAAGAATTGCTCATGCTGATTGAAATATCCCATCATTCAGTGCAGAAATGGCAGCAAAATTCATAACCGCTAGTACAAAATTCTGCTTGAAGAAGAAAAAAGCAAAGCTTGGGAGTGAAGCAGAGCATCTGTGGGAGAGTGTGGGTTTTCTCTGATGGGGTTAACGACACTCCTCCACATATATGGATCAGTGTGTCTCTCTGTATTCCTTACGCTGCTCAAATTTCACATCTGAATGCAAGAATCCACACTTTCACTCTCTGAACACAAAGCACAGATTCACCACAATGTTGCTTGATTCTTGTCCCTCAGAAGTCCAGCCCACTGGAAAATCACCCACTTCATCTGGGGAACTTTGCCCCGTGGAAATAAATGCCTCCCAACAGAATACCAGTTTCTGGAGTCACTTTACCAACATCAAACCCATTCCAACCAACGTAAAAATCACAAATCCTTGAATTTGACAACTTTGTCCTAATACCTTTGATGAAAGAAGCAAGCTGACTAAAGAAATGTTATTATTTGGTGTTCTATTTATAAATTTCATTTTCAGGTGTTGGTGTCTGAAGGGAACTTGCAGCATTTAAACACCATCCCAGAACAGACAGAATACAAGGCCGTCTCTGTCTGGGTTTTGTCCGTTGGGTGCCAAACCGCTGCCCAGCGGACAGAAAATAGGGACAGGACTCAAATGCAAGGCTGGGAAAAGAAAAATACAAAACAAAAGGGAAACAAGGTTCCACTTAACATAAAACAAGTACAAAGATAAACAATACAAAACCTAAGTAAAACTAAAGGGATACAAAAGAGGGTGACTACAGCAGTGGCAACACCACACAATAAGGCTGAGCAGAGCTAAGCCTTATATGCGTGCAGCCTGTGGCTCATTGATAATGAGCCGCAGGTGCGAGTGATAGTTAAGGTGAGGTGGAATGTGGTGAGTGGGCTGCGGGCTGGAGGCAAAGCCTCACAGTCTCATTCATAAGCCTGTCAAGCTGGCTCTGTTCCAGGTCAAGCTCCATGTTCAGGAGAAAGGTTGGGTGAGTGGGAGGTATCAATATTTCATATAATATATTATACAACATATTATAATGCCTCCTGGCCCTTCATCTGACTACACAACTTGACAACCTATTCAAACCACATTCTACGGGAGTGCGGCTCCAGATAAACCAAACCGTGATTTTGTTCCTCAATATTTTGTCTCGTAAGACATTATTACAGGGTAATCTGTCGTTTGATTTGTTGCCGATCTGAGGAAAAATTAGTATGAATTTACTCAGTCTCACCTATCAGGTTAGCACAGCGGCACGCACACGCAAGTCAATATTTATATAAATCATTTAATGTCGTTCAATTCACAAGTAATGACAATCATCTCAATCACTGCTGCTACAGCCTATGGCTGAAATCCCCCCATCAGATTCCAGATATGTGGAAAACAATGTGGCTGTATTCTTCATTCCTGGAAACCAGGCCAAAAGCAAATACATAACTGCATACTGTCTTTTCTAGAAGGAAGTAAAGGTCAACTCAAAAGTCTTTCCAGGTTTCTGTTAAATAGCTTGTCTCTGTTTCCATGACCCTGATGGGCTCAGAAGTGAAAGAGCATGAAACAGATTAAGTTGATGACTTTACAATAGCAGCTTTCTGATAGGATCCTTGTTTTTTAGGTTGAATTTGAGGATAAGAGCTTGACAGTGCATTTGGGAAGGTCATTGATTGGTTGTCACTCTTAACAGAATGACAAACAGACCTTTTGATTGAGGAGACAGTTTAACTGTCACACATTGTGGTCAAACCCTGGACTCATGCTTGGTGCCACAGTTAATGGTACATTGCTTTAATTCTGAGAGATGTCTTATTTTTGCAACAAACCTCTTAGGCCATGGGCCAAAAGCTGGAAAGACTCTCAAAAATGACAAGTTTTGGTGAAGGCAAAAACAATATTTTAAAAATTATCTACATAGTTTGCTTGCTACAAAAATGCAATTTTATTCCTGAAAATAATTGTTTGCTAGGAAATGCCATGGTAATCAAATGCAAGATCTCAGTGCACATATATTTCTTTTCTATGCGCACGTTTGGATTACAATGCTCTAATTTTAACACAGACATTATTCTTACTTGATTCAATCTCCAGTAACCCCTTCCAAATAAATATAATCACTCACCAGTACCAGTAGCAGTCAAAAAATTGAGCAAATTATATATCACGCAGAGTAGAATGTCTTTCCATTTGATTTCCCACTAGTCCTTTATCACCGTTACTATTGAGGAAACCATTTCTTCAGTCAAAAGAATGAGTGATATCCTTAAGAATTTGTGTAGCTATCTGTCACTGTACATTAATCAAACTGGTCGCTGTCACCATCACTGTCAACCTGAAGTTATATACAATTAATACACTGTCTACAACAACACATAGCAGTGCATCTGATGCCTGCTCTCTTGCAAGAACATTTGCTTGTGTTTTCTTGCAGCTACAGTTAATACTCTGCGGTACATTCTCTGGAACTATGGGTAAGGTGCTCCGGTGAATCTCCAGCTGTGATTCAGTCATTGCGATTCAGTCATTTATCCATGATGTGTTGTATCTGGTGCCATGATTTTCGGTCGTGCACAACTTCTGTAAACTTTGGTCTGATAATTTGCTCTCTGCATGTGAAGCTTCAGACTATTGCTGTATGGTGGTAGTGTTAAATCACTGACATTGCCAACCCTGTAGCAGTTACATAGCAGCATTAACATCATCACAGTCTTTCCACCCATACAAATCACGGACAAATCTCTCCAGATCCTGCTGCAACCCTGGCTCTAACTCCCAGCTCTTCCCGAATTCATAAAAGCCTCTTGTGTACTGAGGAGATTTCATCATAAGCTTCAGTGCTTTCACCTTGCCCTTTCCCTTGAATGCAGTGACACTATCACAGCCAGCGAAAGTGAATGGATGAAGTCCTACTACTGCTTCAGCAATATGTGCCTCCATTGTGCTGCTCACGGCCTGCAAGTCAAAGAATCTGGATCAGCTCCCAGCCATTAAGACCATGATGAGTCTGGCAGTGATTGATACCCATAAAGCAAGAACAAACATATTTGTGTCCACTGTACAGATGACATCACTGGGTACAACAGCAGACTGTGATGCATGGAATGCATGGAGAAGCTTCTAGTGTCTGCTTCCTCATGATCAGAATGCAGCTCTGGTACCTCTTCGACAGCTACATCTCTGTCTGTTGACTTGCTGAATCTGAAGCAAGTCTCACCTTGTGTGGCATACAGATGGATGTCGTTAAATGGATGTTTCCATTCTCCTACAAGAAATGTGAGAAGTCTTTCCTTGTTACTGCCACAAGCCAAGAACTTTTTCATTAATTTGGGCATCTTCTGATCTGGTCTACTGATGTTAAATTTAGTTTCTCCTTGCATGGCCCTCTTTTGACGCTCAGACTGCTTTATTGATATGTCTTTGTACCAATTTGCAACAAAGTCCACCCTCTTTGCACTGAACTTCCTGGACAGTGACACCAGTTGCCGCCAGACTGAGACAGCAAACTCATCAAATGTCTCTGGAAACTCATGCTGCTGTTGCATGAGCAGCATATCATCAACAATGACAACCGTGTTGAGGTTTAAATCCACGTCCTTGTGTCCTGGTAGGTTTTCTCAACTTCATGGAGCAGCATGGCTTTGTCTTGACCTTTGATTCATCAAAGTCTGCCAAAGCATTTGGCAAGGAGGACAGAGGATACTTTAGTAGATCTTCCAAGTCAAGTTCTTTCCCTTGTGCAACCATTAACATCAACTCACATATGGCATCAGGCTGCGCATATTTGAGATTTGGATATCCGTGTTTCAGTCTCTGTTTTACCTGATCATTACGATACCCCATAATGTCTACACCTTTAACTTCCAGAGCGAGAGAAATAAACAGTTTAGACGACAATCTCATTCACAATACTTCTCCAATCAAGAGGATTCTATTGTCAATAACATCTGTTCAGAATTTGTCAAAAGTTTTTGCTTAAGGCCATTCAAGTGTTTCCTTTATATTATAAACGCACTTTATGTATGGTTTATAACAGGAGGCATGATATCTAAATTCACTGCATACTGGGTCCAAATCACCAATAGCGAGCAAAACATTGTTATCATCTTTCAATTTTGCAGCTTCTAAAAGTTTGTGCATATCATTTTCACAAGTCAAAAGAGCCTCTTGCTTCCTTTTCGGCGTTGTTTTACCCACAACAACTTTACTGTTCTTACAGATAATGCATTCTTCTGGCATTTCATGTTTAGAATGTCTTACTGCATGCCCTGTGTTTATCTTGGATCTAAGAATTAATTTTGACTTTTTAGGGGATGGGCTACTGGCCGATAAATCTATCCCACCATCAGCAGGCTGCAAGCATCCCTTATCTCATTGTATCCTTTAAGGTGATTTTCCCTCTCATCAGTTTCACGCCTGTGAGTGTGATCAAGACTGACAATCGGGCCCAAAAATGGATGTCACTTCTGCAAATTTAGGGCAAACAGAGTAATAGAGCTAATTAATGACTGGCATTTTACAAACGGCAGCAGTGGATTTTAATCACTTTTTTTTTTAATCACTTCCTTTCAAATGTTTTTTCCTTTTAAATGTTTTGTGGGTAATAGTCTTAATCTTGCCACCACCGACAGTTCACAGTTCTTACGGAGTCTAGGTCACCTTCGATTTCAATATTCTAAAGCAGCACAGCGGATTTCTTCCACAATTCACCACAATGCTGTATATCATTGTTGTCCTGAAGAGTGGCGGCTCGTGAACTGGCAACTGGGGAGGCTCAAAACAATCCCTTAAAATTAATGATTGGTCACGACCTGTTTTCAATCATTCATTTAAATTACCATTACAGAAACTCCGAAAACTCTTGACATGATCAGGTGTGGCCAGTTTTCATTTATAACGCATACCGATTATGACTTCGGACTTCTCGCGCTTTTCTTTACTCAGCGGTTGGAAGCAATACGTGTGTTTCGCGATCGTTTAAATAAAATTACATCATTTGAAACGTCTTTATGCAATTACATTGCTTCCAACCTCTCCATGCACAAGGACTTCAATACCGCGCAAGAATCCCTGACATAGCCTACGCGTTGATTGAATAATTGCTGACTACAGCAGAGTAACGTAAATATGCCACTTAACTTACACCGAATGCTTGAGAGTTGACAGGTATGCGTTATAAATGAAAGCTGGCCACACCTGATAATGTTGAGAGTTTTTGGAGTTTCTGTAATGGGAATTTAAATGAATGATTGAAAATAGGTCATGACCAATCATTAATTTTAAGGGATTGTTTTGAGACTCCCCTAGTTGCCAGTTCACGAGCCGCCGCTGGACTGCATATGTGTGCGAACCTGTATTTATGTGTGCACATATGCGTGTGAGTCTGTGTGTCTGTGTTTGCGTGAGTGTGCATGCGTACATGAGTTGGTGTTTGTGTGTGTGTGAGTGAGAGAGAGAGAGAGAGATTGTAGATGGTAGATGATAGATGATAGATGGTAAGTATATGGGCTTTATTTGTTCTGGCATTGAGTGGAAGCATCCAGCAGTGTTTTTTCATGGTGCCCATATTACAGGATTGACAGACTACGTAAAACTGCAGGCCCCCTGCTCACAACATCAACAGCACGCTTTCGCGCCAGCATTACCTCATAAATGCACTGGGCCATAAGCGCAAACTGCCCATCAGAGTGCAATCTTCTCTGTAGTTCACCCCTTAGCTCCATTTCTGCAAAATAAATAACTTCAAAAAAATTTATTTTCATAATAAAACAGTACCCCCTACTCCCTCCCAGTTGTCTCCCTGAAGAAAAGAAAGGGTAATTCTCTTACAAAAAGAAATATATTTTTGACTCAACTAGATGAATGATCAGTAGTATTCAACAACGAAGCGCAAAATCAAGTGCTCTCATGCAAAGATAGACAAGCAATAATTTCAGAAAGAATACCAGCTGAAACATGGTTCTACTTATTCCCTGCTCTTTCATTGTACTTTACGTTTCTGCAAATTGTAATTCTGCATTAGCAGTGAATATTCACATGCAGAATGCTGTGTGGCACCAATTTATTACATAGCGAGCGAAAATTTCACACGGGCAGTGGAGCCCCCCTCAAGGACACAAATTATGAAAACTTCAGTTTTCCAGTTCATGAGCACATACATTTCGGAATGTGGAGTGCTTACCAACCCACTAAAAGTGAAGTAAAACAACCAAGTAATTTTTTGGGGGGATGTCTTCTTCATAAAAATGGCATTTGGCATGCCATTCAGATTTGGCTCCCTTTCCGATGTCACATGCAGGCTTGTGAGAATTATCCCACCCCCCATCTGAATATCTCCACCCACACGAAGAGCGAACCACGGGAATGGCTTGGCGGCTTGCTGCTAAGACCACCACAAATCACAGGAAAAAAAGCAGAATCGATTTTTTTTTAAAATAGCAACATCCCAGCTTCAATCGCTAAAAACCTAGATGTGTGCTATCCACTTGTCTGACTGCTTTATACAACTAACCTGGGTCAGTATGACACAGAACACGCAACAACATTTATATTAATGGAGACTTATTGTGGTTTTTGGAAAATACAAAGAAGCGGTGGCTTTGATTCATTAATAAGAAGAATCTGGAGCTAGCTACACAGGTGGGTGCATTCAATTCCTTTTAATATTTAGCTAAACTGAATTCTAAGTGTAATATCAGTTAAATCGGCATTGCTTTGTTGTCGCTGTAGCAAGCTAGCTTGGTGCCACTCTCATAACTAAGTTAATGTCTCTTAGCTAGCTGGCTGGCATGCACACAGTATCTTTCCATTATGATTAAGTAGTTTATTAGCTAGTTAGCTAGCTACTCAGTTGACTTTGAATTTAGAAACTGTTGCTAGTACAACCGTGAAAGTCTGTGACTCACTGACTGACTAGGTAGCAGAGTGATTGAGTTAGTGCAATGCTAACGTATAATAGGAATTACCATTAAGGTACTGACAGAAATTAGCATTGCGATAATATTAACGGTCAACCTTAAACTAGATTTAGACCTAGCTACTCTTGTTTTGGCAGAGACAATATAGGAGACATATTGATAGTAACTAATGGAATGAATTAATTCAGGTTGGAAGAATAGCGCAGCTATTCCCAGTAAATTGAATGTTACTAAACAGATGCTAGCCATGAATCAATGTAAATGTTAGAGACTGAATTCCACGGGTAGTTAAAATTTCTTTTAGTGACTGCATGTCACATTTCTTTGTGAATGAACCTACCATCCCTGCTTAGCCTGCAGATGTTACCTTTTGTGTATAAGTTAGCTAACTAGCTACTTATTCAGTCATCTGTATATAGAGACTTGCCATTGAAAGGCTGTTGGATCTGTTTGATGGCCAATCAGAACAGAGCTCATTTCATATAGGGGATGCCCACTCAGAACAGCCTGTTTTTTAAGGGGTTGGAAATGACAGGAATCAAATTTTCTAGAATCATGAATTTTTGTGGGGGTTTTTTTGTTAAAAATTTTATAAACCTCCATCATGGAAATCCAAGAATATTACGACTTGGGGAGAAAAAATAGCATAAGAGGTCCCCTTTCACTGCTTTTTACATGTGGCCAAAAAAAGCATGCAGTCTCAAAATCAACAAAGGAATTAAATGAATTGTCTTGGCGTTTTCATCAATGTTCTCTTTGCTCAAAGTCAAAATGGTGAAAAGAGCTGAGAGACAGTGGTGGGGTGAATAAAGATGTTAGTTCCTTCAAAAAGCCTCAGTTTCCCATCTTTGCCAGTCAGACTTTTTCCGTTGCATCCCATATCCTTAGTAGTTCCAGCAGGCTTTGCTTGAGTGCACACCAATATACAGAGTGCACAGGCCCTGTCTGTATACACAGAGGGCTTGTGTTAAATAGTCAAAATGCCTGAAGCCAGTGTTTCCCAAGCTCCCCCAGGAGTTCCCCCGGCTGGATCCAGGTATTTGATGTGTTCCACTTCAAGCACACCTCATGCAACTACTCAATCCCTTGATTAGTTCCACATTTAGCATCCAGTTTGCTTATAGGGAGCAACACATAAAACATCTGTATCCGGTTTAGAGTGCTGAAAGAGAGGTGTGGGAGCAACTGCCTTAAACTATCACCACGCTGCTATGTGTCAAAGGGCACCATTTTCATTCCCTTCTGAGTGCACTATTTCTTTTAAACACAGGCAGTTATGCACACACACACACACACACACACACACTTACGCACACCCAAACATGCAGGCGCACAAACATACTCACATGAGAAAGAGAGGGAAAGATGAGAGCAGGACAGGTCATCAGACAGAAAGAGTCTAATGAAGACCTGACTGTCACAAAAGAATGCAGCAGTACTGCCAGCCCCTGACCACAAGGATTATCACACTGGGCTGCCAATGTCACTTGCTCTGTTATGAAGAAGCCGCAAGTACTTCGGTTTGCGAGTGTATGTATGTTTGCCTGCGCATGTAGACATGCGTTACATCTGTATTTTGGTTTGCGAGTGTACAGTATGTATGTTTGCATGCGCATGTGGACATGCATTACATCTGTACTTCGGTTTGCGAGTGTACACTATGTATGTTTGCCTGCGCATGTGGACATGCGTTACATCTGTACTTCGGTTTGCAAGTGTATGTGTGTTTGCTGGCGCATATGGACATGTGTTACATCTGTACTTCGGTTTGCGAGTGTATGTATGTTTGCCTGCGCATGTGGAGATGTGTTACATCTGTACTTCTGTTTGCGAGTGTATGTATGTTTGCCTGCGCATGTGGACATGTGTTACATCTGTTCTTCTGTTTGCGGGTATGTTTGCCTGCGCATGTGGACATGCGTTACATCTGTACTTCAGTTTGAGAGTGTATGTATGTTTGCCTGCGAATGTGAACATGCGTTACATTTGTACTTCGGTTTGCGAGTGTATGCATGTTTGCCTGCGCATGTGGACATGTGTTACATCTGTTCTTCTGTTTGCGGGTGTATGTATGTTTGCCTGCGCATGTGGACATGCATTACATCTGTACTTCGGTTTGCGAGTGTATGTATGTTTGCCTGCGCATGCGGACATGTGTTACATCTGTACTTCAGTTTGAGAGTGTATGTATGTTTGCCTGCGCATGCTGCGGACATGTGTTACATCTGTACTTCAGTTTGCAGGTGTATGTATGTTTGCCTGCGCATGCGGACATGTGTTACATCTGTACTTCAGTTTGAGAGTGTATGTATGTTTGCCTGCGCATGCGGACATGTGTTACATCTGTACTTCAGTTTGCAGGTGTGTGTATGTTTGCCTGCGCATGCTGACATGTGTTACATCTGTACTTCGCCTTTTATTTGTCGAGTGGAGCATAAAGAGAAAAAACATGAGATCTGAGGAGGTTTGAGTTTGGATAGCCATGGAGACACATGATGAGATGGTGGACAAGAATACATGAAGAAATGCGTGGGAATACCAGCGGGAGAGCTTCAGCACACTTTTCAAGGAACGGTACCAGCCAGCCCCTTCAGAGGCTATGGAAATGTCAGGTCAGGGGTCAGGGTTGCGGGGAGAATGGCAGCATTCCCATGACGGTGCCACTTCCTGCGCGATTTCAATATTCCTGCCGTGACTCTGCGCCAGTTTAAGCTTCCCCTTCCAGCGGATTCCGCCCCCAGGTTTAAGAGAGATTTATTGATCAGACATCAGTGAATCATCCCCACCGAATGCTCCTGATTACATGAACAGGCATTAAGGGCAGCAGTTGTGGAAATGTGTCTGCCATCCACATAATAAAACAATCATCACCTAAAGCTCAAACAAGGGTCACACAACAGAGCAATATAGCATAAATGCTCATCTTCCCATAAGAAATCAATCCATACTGGGTTTTCTCCGGAGAGGAAGGGTGTGAGTGGTGAGGAAGGATGGCGGAGGGTTGTGGGGGACGGGGTGTTCGAATGAGGGGCAGCTTTCTGCTCTGTGAAGGTTACCTGTGGATTTGCAAGCTCAGATCCCCAATGCATCAGAATTTGCTGATCCATGCCAAGAGGTGTTTTACCTGGGTCACTGCAGTAAAACCACAGATGTGTAAACAATACCCCGTGTCCATGTAATTTCTGAATAAAAATCCACGGCCTTTACCAACCCTTCTATGTCATGGTACAAAAAGTTGCCTCTGGAACATTCCATTTGTTTAGATCAATTCACAGACTGTCCGCTGGTTAGTTAGCTGATCAGGTCTGTCCACGTGCAGAGCTGCCAGGAGCCAGTCTGACTGGAGCAGAGGACCAGCAGGTCCGCTCAGGGTTATGGTCTTTCACTAATACTGGACGCTTGGGGCTCATCAATGCTCCCAGAACTAGGCTGTTAGCCATTACGGAGTGGTCTGATTACATAATGATCTTTGTGGCTGAGAATCTCTTTGTAACTACTCCTATAATCTCTCTCCTCATTCATTTCCTACGTTTCAATTCAACTCAATTTTATTTGTATAGCACTTTTTGCTCAACTTTCACGTAGATCCTTTTCAGACTAGAAGGAGGGTAGGCATTGAGCTAAGTCCTTAGAATAACTTCTGAGGTAAAAATTCCCAACTGGGAGAAAAATCCCATAAGACTGGGGAGAAAAAACTCCCCAACAGGAAGAAATCTCAGGAGGAACCCAGCTATAGTGGGGAACCCTATCCTATGCTGGCAGAGTCAGCAAATGTTCACAGTTTTAGTTCTTGAAAGTCCATTATTTTCCACTAGAAGCCTGCTATAATTATACAGATTGGTAATATTATACAAATGACCACAAATCAATTAGTACTTTTGAGAATATAAGTAATGCAGATGGCAGTAGCAATTGGGGGAGATGCGGCAGTGCATCTACAGCTCCAGGGTGTGACTAGGCATGGGTGTGAGGAACAGGGCTGAGGTTGTCCATGGACTCTTCACGTCAAAAGGCAGGGGAGGGACAGGAGCCCCCCAGAAACAAGAGAGACAAGCAGAGGAAGTCAGGCAATGTAGACATCATCAGCACACAGTAAGATACCATCACTGTATCCCAGCTCCATTTTAGATTGAATTTCTAATCCAGAGATGGCCAGCTTTTATCATCCAGTCAAGGATTCGATCATGAGGAACTAGTGGCTTTATTACGCTTAGAGAGGAGCAGATTGTGTTGATTTGTGTGCTCCCTCTCAAACCTCAGCCATGCTGCTGTTAAATAAATTGGCCCTCATATTTGGTGGACTATTTATTATCACCGGAGATATTAAACAGTGCGGAATCGATGCATACATACCAAAGATCACTTTGGTGATATGCCGTGTAGCCAAAAGTTCAAAGAGCACATAAAGTTTTACATTATTTTACTCTTCCCTCTTTTTTCTAATTTTGCAGTGCCAAATCTCCCTTTGTGGCCACTGGCCAGTATAAATTCCTACCACATAAAACGCAGAAAGCAGGCAGAGGAATCCAAGGAAGACACATCATGCCCAGTTTCATTTTTTCTATTTTTATTATTATTATTATTTATTTGTTTATTTATTTATTTATTTTTACAAAGCCTACAAGTTGCCATTTGACCAGTGGGGGGTGCCAGAGAATAATATGATGATTCCAGTTGAATGTAGCTCGCCAAACCCCAACTGACACCACAGCCAGTTAGGCATTGCCTAAATGGGAACTGTGCCACAGTTATGCTGACATAACCAAACGGGTTTTTTTTTTTTTAAGTTAAATGTGTCAAGCATACTACTGTCCTCTGATAAGATAGTGATTTCATATAGTTTTAAACACACTGTTTAAGTTTTTGGAATGTGTGGCAGGGATCAGATTCAGAATTAAACACATTTTGTCTTGTTCTGTTTTCAACTTAATACAGGTCAAAGATGATTACAAATCACCAATTTCTTTTTTCTTTTTTAACCTACATTACCATTTCCATACCAGAAATGAAAATGTTCGTATATACATACTTTAGGCCCATTTTAAATTCTAGTGGAGATCCCAAGGTTTCCAGAGATATCAAATATGCCCTGCTGAAGCTCAGGGAAATGAGTATAAAGTGATGAACAAGACCTAGATATTTTCTATTTAATGTAACGCTGCGGCCATAAAAACATGGACTCTAGGGTGTAAATTTTCCCTCAATATAACTGCGATGCAGTTTTAGTGAAGCACTGCTACCAGCAGATACTGAATATGTTTGTGACATTGTCCTACATAAAAAATAGGTTCTAAATAGAGTCTCTCCATCTCGGATCATCAAATGGTCCCCGCCTGACCCACAGATTTGCTTGAAAAAAATTATATGTGGTGGGTAATATTCCCAATAGACCAAATCCAAAATTTCAGATCTCTACACTTTTTAGTTTTCTCACAAAAACATTCCTAAATGGAGCAAAATGGACCCGTTTTTAGATGTTGTTGTCTGAGTGACCATTTTCAAACTGGAATATCCCTGGAACTGTTTGTTGCAGGGCCATGAAATTATGTGGACTAAGAGTCCTGGTCCAGTATGTCATGGAAGTACACTTATAGCAATGTTACGCAATTCATAGCAGAATGCTGGCCCTCTGGATTTCTTGAAAAAATATACTGTACGCAATCTGGATGGGTCTTTAAATGTCCATAGAAACCTCAGTTTTCAATGTAAGAACTTCTAATTTTGCAGAGTCTGACATGAACCATGTTTATGACACCTTATGATATCCGGTCATAGAGTCTGATGATTGCTGAGATATTGAAGTCAAAAAATGAGAAAATACACATTTGGCAGTATTCGGAACAATTTTCCCCATGAATGACACCAGGTATCAACATAAAACTTAATTTTTTTGGAAGAGCATTTTTTTATTATATAATATAATATTAAAAACTTGGGATGGGGTTTTGCCTCATTTTCGTGAAATACATTTTTGGAATATTAATGGTTTTGCAACGTTCCCAATTGCAGTAATACCTGGTGTTCAACAATTTCACTTCTCAAATGCCTGAAATAATCTAGTTTATGCAATCTACATGTATGTATTCAGATGATTAACTTCTATCCAAATAATCAGAATACACCACCCATTAGAAGTTCCAATAGATAGTAATGATATTGCAAGTGGGCAAACTTGGCTGAAAAAAACTTAACTGTATGGAAACCCAACTTTGGTAAATTTTTATTCTCAATCTCTAATTGATGCATACTGCTATTGAGATGAGGAAAACAAATTCTGCGGTGCAGTTTAACACACAAAAATATTTGAGTTGATGCCTTATTCTCTGCAAGTGTTATGACTGTCCAAAAACCCTGATTCGTCACGTAAGCCATTTACGAGCACAACATTAGTTAAATGGGCCAGGTCACGCAGTAACGGAGTTACAAAATTGGTGTATTTTGTATCATGGCTCCAAAACTAAGTAAGATAGAGTTACAATATAAATGGATTTGTGTAGGTCTTCCCAAGTACTTCAAACAACAAAGTAGCTAATTTTGTTCATTTGATTTACTTTGGATGAAAATGGCAGAAAAACTGGTCCGTACCTGAGTTACAAATTTGTAATTCCGTTACCGACCAGTTTTTGCCCTTTTTCACCCAAAATAGATCAGATGAACAAAATTAGCTATTTTGTTGTTTGAAGTAGCGCTGTTTCCCTTGACACCAAGGCTTCGGAGCCTGTATCAAAAATGTGAAGCACTTCCTTATGGAGCTCCGTGTCGAGGCTTGTATTGTCTCGGCGAAATGATGTCATTCATTACGTTCGAAGCCTCATTTGGGATGCTGCTTCGAGAAGGGGTTTCACTTTCGGCGGGTGATTTGACTATAAAATGTCCTAATTTTCTTGGTTTGTTGTCAGTAGTTGAAGTTTGCCAGTGCGGTTTGCTATTTTGTTCGGTGTGCGAGTTTGTCATTGTGCGCGATGGAGCCAGCAGGAAAGATAAAGTTTTCACCCGTTTGGGAATACTTTGATTTAATTTCTCCAAGTAATGATGTCATACATTCAAACCTTTTCAAATAATTTCCAATACATAAATTTGATATTTTTCCCTTTTATTATTAGAGGAAACGCTTATTATTTTGAACAAAAATACAAAGCTCTTTGTTTCACAAGTACATTCACTGCCCTCTGTCAAGTCCCCTAAAGAATCAGTTTCGCTTCCCTTCCAGTTATACAAAAGCCCTTCGGTTTGCATTTATTGATTCTGCCAGTTTCACACTGTAGGCTTATGCTTGCCTATCATTTCCTATGAAGCATAATTCAATATCAGTGTTTTTATTGACCAGAAGGCGTTTGTAGAGTGCATTTGAAGCCTCAAGAAATGAACCACACTTGAACACATCTGGCTGGAAAGCTTCAACGCTTCATGAAGCTTCGTCACACCAGCACTAGTTTGAAGTACTAGGGAAGACATACACAAAGCCATTTAAATTGTAACTCTCTTATTTAGTTTTGGAGCCATGATACAAAATACACCAATTTTGTAACTCCGTTACCGCATGACCTGGCCCAAATGTTATGATCGCAGAAGGACACCAGTAGCGAGTCTTGAATCCAGTGAACGAGATTTATTAAACAGAAGGACAAACACGGCATGTGGGCCAACAAAAATACCACAACTGAACAGAACAATACTGGAGAAGAGGACACAAGGCCACAAAAAAACGACACTTAAAGAGCTGAAAAATAACTGAAAAAAGTGCAGGTTTAAGGGGACATGAGGCCAACAAAAAACTACACTCAAAGAGCTGAACTATTGGGTAGTATGAACGGGATACAATGACAGAGCATGAAATACGTGGCATGAATACAGGCAAGGAATTATAAGGAAATGCATAAGAAACAACCAGCATGAAAACACAACAGACCAACTGCCAACTGGGCTGCCTCCACAGACTATAAAGGGACAAGGCTTGATCATGGAGGTAATATAATAGAACTGGAGAGAGTGAGGAAGTACCACCCCTATTACTTTCAATGGGAGATGTTAGGCTAGCTACTTCAGCCCAGGAAGTACGGAATTGGCCGACACCATCTATAAAAATGCCGTTCCATGGGTGCTTATTTCCAGCACCATTTCATAAGATTGCCAATCTGATTACACAGCACAAATTGCGAAGAAAGTGTGTCGTCTGTGCGGATTGGCGAATGTTTTTGAGGGAAAATGACGAGCGACGCTGTTAATCCGGAATGCGCACGCACTTTTCACTCTTTTCGTTGAACTGCTGCAGTCAGAGCAACAGCTGGACAACCAAACTCGTGCACGAGCTGTCATCAAGCTCTTAGTATCAGTTCTTACTTTACTGGCCCTCTTGGAAACATAAAACAGTTGCATCAGACAAAGAGTAAAATAATGAAGGATTACCGAATACATTTGCTTTTGTTTTTGCTTTATTTGGCAAGAAAAAATGTGCACTTTTCAATTGGTGTCTACGGAGCTGCCGCGTCTTTGGCCACAAAATTGCCTCTAGTGGGAAATGCGGAAGCAGGAAGCTAACATGCTAACTGGCTGAAGCAAAGGTACTGCCTCGTTCTCTCTGGTTCTATTATATATCTATATGGGCTTGATCAGGGAACGAGGAACACCTAGGCAGAAAAGGGAGGACACAAAGCATGAACATGAGACATTGGACAAAGGCTTAATGACATAACAAGCCCAGTAAGAAAATGGCCGTGCTCAGCTAAGTAAAGAAGTGAAAAAGTTACGCAGCAAAGTAAAGCAAGATCTGAAATAATATCAAAGCAGGAAATCGTGACAATTACAGCCCTACCTAAATTAGTTTTATTACTAAAGTGCCTGTCTAAGAAAAAAGACCTCCCGTGAATGTTAGTAGATGTTGTTTGGACAACCTGTGTTCATTTACACTGGTCATCTGAGGTTTTCTTCGAGCTCTTGCTTATGACCGTTACAGACGCTTGCTGGTTCTTAATGCAATGCCATCTGAGGGCTCGAAGGTCACACACATTTAATACTGGTATTCGGCTTCTTCTTTTATACATAGAGATTGCTTGGGTTTCTCAAGATTTTCTGAATCTTTCACTACACCATGAACTGTCGATGGTGAAATTCCTAACTTCTGCGCAATCATGCATTGCGAAACGTTAGCCTAAATCTGTTTGACTATTTGCTTATGCAGATTTTGGAAGAGTGGCGAAGCTCGAACTATCTTGCTGGTAAGTGACCCTACCTTTTTTCATACTGTCCAGTTTACACCCAATCATAACTGAATCACCTGTTACCAATTCACCTGTTTATCTGTGGAGTGTTCTTTATGAGAGTTCTTTTCTACGAGATTCCACAGCCTTTCCAGTCTTTCTATTTTGCTGTCCCAAATGTTTTGGAACATTCTGCGGACAAAATATTTGGAATTTGCTATTATTTGCAAAAATAAATACAGCTGGTGCGAAGAAACATTAAATCAGTTTAATTTGTGCTGTTTTTGACTAAATGCAGGTAGAAGATATATGAACAGAGAGAGAGAGAGAGCGAGAGAGAGAGCGAGAGAAATGATTGTTAAGTCCCATCTGTAGTCAGACTGGGGAATAAGGCTCGGAGTGAGGATGATGCATACAGGGTTAAGAGATATTTTGACTGACTGAGGGGTGCAGTCTGGTAGGCTGAGGCATCAAGACATGTAAAAACATTTCTAGCTTCATTATTTCTCCTGTGTTTGTTTTGGCACGGGTGGGAGGACGGTAGCCGAGCAGAAGGGGGTGGCGGCAAACCGTGTATGAAGGAGAAAATTTAATAGTGGAAACCTTTCTTGATTTACTCTTTTTTTCTTTCCGCCGTCGGTCGATCCCGCACTCTCGCTCCTGCAGGGCATAGGTTTTATGTTTCACGCACATGTTCCTCGTCATTCCCTGCACCGCCAGAATAGTGCTGGCCTGACCTCATAAAATGCAAATATCCAAAGGAAGCACGAGTCAGATACTTTTATCAGGAAGCATGCAGCACAACGTGCGACAACCCAATGGCGGTTATGAGTCTGCCACTCTCAATTCTCAACATAAACAAATAACAGGAGACTCAATGAAAAAAGACAATTTAAACACAGTATTCAATTTTATGTTTGCAGTGAGACATAAAGATGAAAAAGTTCCCTGAGAAGCGCTTTGCAAGATTGGATTTGACACCAGGGCAATTCATGCAGAGACACTTAACCATCTCAGACCTCATTTCCTGACTGCCCAGCATTATGATTATTCATCGGAGAATGCCGGAAAAGCCTCAGAACATAGACTTCATTGAAGCCGGTCTGACTCAGCACCATCATTCACATAAACCACAACCAGGCAATGGCGTAATATTCAGGAAAGTATTTAAAGCATATAAAGAAAATATAGCATACCCACACACACACACACGCACGCACGCACGCACGCACACACACACACACACTTCGTTAAGGGGGTCTCTTTGTTTAGTTCTGCTGTCTATTATTGAATTTCAGAGCTTTAAGAGGACGCCTCATTAGATAAAACCCTCAACAGGGTCACAACTTGTACTAGTGAACATTAACGCATAAACGCTTGTTCATGTTGCGCATCTAAGCTCAGAATTGTGAAGCCATATAACCCTGTAGTGCAGTATAGCCACAGAATGCTGAGCAATACAAAACATTTAAGATTTATGAAGTAATCAAAATCCAACACCTTTTTTATTTATTGGGTCTAGACTGGTCTGACAGGTAACAATATTTTCACACATTGAACTCATTATGGTGGGGTTGAACTATAGTGCACTACCTTAGGTGCTTCTGGTCCTAAGTGCTGCCCACTTTTCCTCCAAATGACTTAAAGTTATATAACACAAGCATCCGGCATAATAACAGTTACGCATCATGCACATACATGTTTTGAGCTGATGAAGAAATGATCAGTGTAATCATCTTACAGGGAGCTGAAGCACCAAACAATTCACTGCAAAAATGGTCTCTCTTAACAAACTAATTTTATTATGAGACTTAACTTAAAAGTTCTTTTGTTGTACAAGAAAAAAATATTAATTTATTTTAAGTTACCATATGCTTGACAAGTAAAATATTCTTGGACTAATGTGTAGAAATGAGTCAAAATCATCTCTCATCAGTGTCAGAGGTTTGGTTTTATTGAGAAAAAAATGTCATCAAAATAAAAATTTTAAGTGTAAATACAAGATTAATATGTTTAGATTTTTTTTTTTTTTTTTTTTTTGCAGTGTGCTAAACAGTGCCCTTAGGTCGCTTTACTTAACAGGGACTGCTTCATGTTAAAAGAATGAATTAAAAATGCTCTGTGATAAAAACACAAGAAAACAAAGAAAAAAGTAGTGTTTCTCTTTTGATTTTTGAACAAGCCACGCCTCATAAAATAACTATTCAAGCAAATTATCTTAGTTTTGTTTTTAATAGTCACGTCTGAAGAAAATGAAGTGCAAGTTTTTTAGTTCCTTAAACTGCCAGGAAAATTTTTTTTATCGCATGAAATTACTCAGTATCATCAAATACCAGAGCACTGAACCTCTTGGATTCCCATAGCCCACCTGCCACCTGATAGAAATCTGATCCTGCAGATGTCTGGTTTTATACAGGCCTAATGAGATACGGTGCTTTTCATATTTCCATTGGCTCAGCTTTGGCCCATAACAACAGGGGTTTTGAACATCCACTTAAAAGCAAAACAGCCTAAACATATTAAAACACTTTAAGTAGTTAGTTTGCCCTTCCACTTTAACCCAACAGTGACCAACACAGTTGAGAAACCGATTTCCTCCAGAACCCGGACATTTGTCAGCATGGCAGTCACATGGGAAATGGCAGGCACAGGAAGCATGTCTACAAGCTGCAGACAGGCAGTCCTATTGTTAGAGCTGATCTGCCAACTACTGACCCACAGGGGACAAAACCGATGACAAAGCAAGATTGGCTCCAAAACCTACCCTGCAAAGACAATTAGAGGGTGTACCGACCAGATCAGTGATACTATGACAATTCGATTAATGATTCTTCACCAGACTAGTTATTCTCTGGTCTTTCCTGGCAAATGTTCTATTGTATTGATATCATGACCCATCCTTCATTATGTCCACGGTCCTTTCATTTTCACATTTCAATTTACTTATTCACATCACATTTTATTTAACCATTATTTATTCTGGGAACGCTAACTGAGAGCACAGATCTCTTTGACAATGGTGTCCCAATTTCAGAGTGAAGAAAGAGTAGTTATAAAAGAGAGAGACCACAAGGATATATCCAGGATCTCCAATAAGTGAGCCCAAGATCAAATTTTTGCAACAAGAGAAATAATTAAGGCTTGGAATAAATGAAAATTATCACTTGAGTTGCATAAATTTGAAATGCCGGGCTCATGAATTTACGATACTATTTATCCCATGAATGTCAGCATTGTATTATTCGGAAAAAGAAAAAACAGCGATGACATTAGCTTCACGTTGGCGATCTCTGGCAATTGACGTTGCCAGTCTATTCAAGTCAATGGGATGAGTTGTTCATTAGCTAGCATGCCAATGCTTTTCACCATTACATTAATAAACTTATGTGTCTACGACAACAGTTTCATGTGTAACTTTACAAGCCAAAATTGTTTGCATGCTAGCAAACGAATTATTCATCCGAGATTGACTTGAATAAACTGTCATCAAGAAGCTAATGCCAGTGAAGATGAACAGTTACCAACAGAACTGGTATAGTTACCTTTGCGAACATAATAAGGGGTTATTTCCCTAAGTGCTCAAGTCCATATTCATTAGAAGTCAGATAACACTACAAATCCATTCTTTCATTGATGAGGAATAAGCCACATAAGCTAATTTTGGCCAACATGTTTAAGCTGGCAATAATCATTTTAACCCTGACTGATGAAGCGCGTCGCCACTCATTTCTTAAAAAATCATGTTGGAAGACACATCCCTTGATGGTGGAAAAGATGTTACAGTATTTCAAAATGGGCAAGTTATTGGCCTGTATTTAGCAAAGAAAACCATGAATGACAAAAACAAGTATGAGGAATCATTTTCACAAACAAATTTGCCACCACAAAGACCTGACCTTAAACACATTAAAATATATTGGGATGTGCTCAAGAAAGACCACCGAGTGGTTCAACCATTATGTCGAGAAGACAAGATCTCGGCCAAAAATTATGGCATTTCTGATCGAAAATAAATGTTCTGGTATTGCATATAGTTGTCAAAAAAATTACAAGACGAATATGCCCTGTAATCGAAGCTACAGGGGTTCCAACGAAATATTTGAGTGTGCGACTTTTTTTTTGGCCGGGCAGTGTATCTGGGCCAAGAATTAAGATAGAGGGCTAGGGTCTCCTAATATGTTTTAAGACATCTTTTCTGATATTTCATTATGTGTACATCAGCTTAACACATGTAACATGATCCACACAAGTTGTCAAATTCTTAAAATCTCATTTCTCTAAAAAGACGAAAACAGACTTCCGCACTTCTGGAAATCAACCTTTCATATTAGTTGACATTTGTCAATGAACGGAATCTGACCAATCACGACGTGAGAAAGTTGTATCGCGCGTGTGTGATACGAAACCTGTTCTCATGGATTGTATCCCACCAATTTGTAGTCATTTATGGAATAAGAGACTAATTATAAATAAAATCAAGTGAAATAAATAATTCAAGATAGAAAGCAAAGAAAAAGACAAAACAACAAACTATTATTATTATTATTATTATTATTATTTATTATTATAATTATTATTAGTATTAACATTTATGCAAGTACACTCATTCAATACCATATTATTGATGATAAATTTGGACTGATCTTGAGAAATGAGTTGAACTAAATCCACAGATTTCTGTAAATCATTGCAGTTGTGAGGTGCACAAAACTCAAATAGGGGTCTCCCTATTCCTGTATTGACATGGGAAATATCCAACACCAAACTCTGCTGAGCTTGTGTGATCATTTGTTATTTTTAGATTTAAAAGAGCAGCCAAATAAAAAGATGACTTATTTAAAAGAGTTCTGTGAATTAACAGTCGGCAGTGTTACTGTCTTTACATTGCAAATGATGGCGACCCAACCATTTGATAAAGTGTATAGAGAAGCTTTGTAAATGTATCCCCTGTGATAAATCTGAGGGTGCTAGGATAGGCAGCATTCAGTGGTTTATAATGATAGTGGGAGCCAAATACATGTAATTTCCCCATAATCTAAAACTAATAAAAACCTCGCCAGCACAATTTATCTGCATTCTGGTTTGACATTGAAAGTAAAAGTTAAGTCACTTCAACAGCACCCTGCAATTCATAAAGCAAACTGCAGTTCATGTGCGGTAAAAAACACAAATGCTATAACAAATCACCTCATGGGGCACTGACCCAATTGCAGAGAAGAGTTTATGTATCTCGAATCACAAAGAGCAGAATAAGTGAGTCTATTGCAAGCTGTTCCCCAGGAAGAAGGGGATTCTGTCCAGAGTCATTAACTGCTTTTATGATTCCCAGTGAATCTCTGTGTCTCCAACTCAGTGTAATCTAAACCCTCTGTCTCCCAATGGTGAATGTCAATACAGAATCCCTCCTCTTAAACAACATCAGCCATCATATTTGCTTGATGCAGTGCACACGCACAGGCCCTTTAGTAAAGTGGCGTAGTCAGTTGTGGTTTGAATCTTCCTCAGTTCTTGTCGTTGAAATGTTCTTCAGCTCCTCTTTCACACAAGTCCAAATTTTGAACCTAATCTTGAAAACAAACTTTATCCGCTCTATCAGCACCATGCATCAACTTGCCTATTATCGTTCCCTCTTCCAGAAACACAGCCATCCTCACATAACTGAGGAAACCAGCTTTTTAAAGCTGATTTTTCTTTTTTAAAAAAACCCTCTTCCCAGGCCACCATAAAAAGGCAGCTTCAGGGAGCAGTCAAGCAGTGCTCTATGCTAACCTCATCTGGAAACATTTACTACTCAAGGTCCCTTGGAGTCAGCACCAGTGCTCTGTGTTTTTCCCCGCTCCTCAACACATGGTTTCACATCTACTTCTGCTCTTCAACTGTTTGCATTTATTTTGATTGCTCCTGTTAAACTTGAGGTACAAGGTTCAGCAGTGGAGCAGTTCCTATTTTGAAAGAACAGAAAATAGGAAATTCAAAAAGACAGTTCTTACCTTCTCAGCCTGTTCCAGGAAAACATGCCTTGGCCACATTTTGGTTTCCCCAAGCCTTCATGCGTATTACTCAGATCAATGCCCAAAATTCAAAAGTGTCTCCTCTCTGAAGAATGGCCCTATTCTCCAATCACTGCAGTAATGTCTGAGGCAAAGACCCAAAGGGGTGATGCGTTTTTTTAAAACCTTATTCTGATTTGTTTTTATTCTTTATAAAAAAAATCACATCATTATGGAACTGAAATTCCAAAATTGCTGCAGCACAACAGCAAAAAGAAAAAAAAAAGAAATAAATGAATAAGCACATACTATGGGCTAGGAATTCTGGAATATTATACTCAGAATTATTTACAATTATCTTAAAAAGTCACCTTAGCAAGTGTGCAGATAGATTTTACTGTCAGCCAGAGAATGACCCCAGGCTGTGTTTGATATCCCAGTCATGTGACAGCACCATGACCAATATCTACTCAGAGAGAAAATCTTGAGATGAAATGACATGAAAAAATGCAGTGGAATGTTTGTTTTTTTTTTTTTTTCCCCCAGAGTTCCAAGTTCTGAATGGACAGACTCACTTTTGATCATTGTCCCGCTCCACTTGGCATGACCCAGAGCACATCTGTGTTCTTCATGCGAGATAAACAGTGTAGACACCCGATTTAAATGCATTTCAAAGTTCATTTCAAATTTAGAGCACTGCAACAACCTTTGAATACAAGTTTAGACTTTGGTATTTTCAGTATATTATCAGGAGTGAAGGCCTCATTTCCTTCATACAAGTAGGCCTCTGCAAAAAAGTTTCCTTTGAAAATAAAAATAAATTTTCCTGCAACTGAAATAAACTATCACAATGTGGAACTACAAACGTCAGCAAAAATAATTGATTCAGAACATACAGCAGCTGTCTTTGTCAAACAGGAGTGACAGCAGATCTAAAAATGCAGCCATTATGTTGTGAAATATTTTTTCAGGCTCTTTTGGGTAAAGTGTCTGACAGAGCGGGACAAAATATAGAGCTCCTTACTCGGGCAAATTCAAATATTGCAACTACAGCCATATGTGTGTGTGTGTGTGTGTGCACACGCGTGTGTGTGTGTCTGTGTGTGCTAGTTAGATTTGTAGCAACTAAGTTTGTTTGAGGCTCACAGAGGTCATTAAGGGTCAATACAAGGTCAAAGGCTCTGGATCTCTGCTTCGAAGATTTGATGATCCCATGATGACAAACTGAGTGTATTGGCCTCACACTTAGTTTTATCCAGCAGATAGAACTGTTTTTAAATCAGTGCCATCAAATAAAGTTCTTCGTATTTTTTTCCTGCAAACCAAGATTTGTACGATGAATTCTCTCACCCATAACTAAATGCAGCTCTCATTTTGAGAGAAGGCCAAAAAATTAATGGTTGCCATTTATTTTCAAGGGAGCTCTCTACTCCTACTGGAGCTTCACGAAAAGCAATTTGTCTGTTGGTTCATAGCACTTAAAAAGCAGAAAAATGTCTTTGTTTGAAAGACTTTACCTCCCGCTTCTCAAATCTGTGCTCAGTGAACCAGACCAGACAAATGACTTGTTACTGCTTACATAAGAGCAGTCCACACAAAGTCTTTCTCTCACCTTTCCCACTGGCCTAATGAATGAGAAAAGGGGACGACGAAGATTGTCTAGAGATAATGATCCCAAGACATGGAGGATGGATGAAGCCAAAGATGAGAGCCATGCTGGGAGCCAAGAATGGAAAAAGATGGAAACTTGTTAATGTCTGTTTACATGGGGAACACACACCTGTTTACAAGTGAACTCCCCTCCACCTGTGCATCTGTCATCAAGTAAAAGAAAAACACAAAACGCAAGGCTGGGATATCCATGAATCTTTGCATTAGGTTCATTAATTCCCTTGACTTGTGGCAGAAAGAAACAGAATTGTTATAGCTGTAGGATTACATTTGTTATAGAATTGTTATATGCAAACCCAACTCAGAAAAAGTTGCGATTTCTAAAAATTTTTTTGGCTTGTGCTCATTGCTGACAGAATGAAGACAATTTAATTAATGTGTTATGTGGTCAACTTCATCATATTTGAAAATATACATCCATTACAGCCATTAAGGCCTGCAGCGCATTCCAAAAAAAGTTGGATCAGGGGTAAATTTGAATCAGTAATGAAGTAAACCATTTTAATAATGGTATGAATTGAAACAGCTGATGTCAGCTGGTGATTGTCATTATGATTTGTGTGTGTGCGCGTGCATGCATGTGTGTGCGTGTGTGTGTGCATCAGTGGCGGCTGGTGAACTGGCGATTGATACGAGATCAGGAAGGCTCCAGACGCAAGATGCAGGGAATGGGGTCTTTATTTAACAAAAGAAAACAGGCACGAGGGCCAACGAAAAACTTGGCCCAAAGGGTTGCAAAAATCCAACTAAGAGAAGGCTACACAGAGCTAAAAAACAAAGACCCAAACGACAAAACAAAAAACCACTGGAAACTCCAGGGAGAGAAATCACTAACAAAAGAATAATCAGGAATATATACAAACAAGAACTTGACTTAGCTATGAAAAACACAAAAATACTGCACTGAACACTAGGTGATAAACTTGGCTTGGAAACTCGGTGATGAACTTGGCTTGAAAACTCGAGACTGTCTGCCAGCCAACTTCCACCGCCTCAGATAAAGGGCAGAAAATCAGAGCACATGAGGGGCAACACCTGGAGAAGAAACAAGAGGCAAGGCAAGATCGAGACAAAGACAATGATAGGTAGACATGACTTGCTCATTAAGAAAATGAGCGTGCTCAGCTTAAGTACCAATGAAGCATGCAGATTGGAAGGAAGCATAAATGTTAATAGAAAAGCACAGCAAGATCTTGAAATAGCAAAGCAGGAATCATGACAATAAACTCCCTACCTAAATTAGTAGTATTAGTAATGTGCCTGTCTAAGAATTACACCTTCCCGTGACTGTTAGTAAATGTTAGTACTAAAAAACAGTTAATTGCCAATCAAGCTTTGGCAGCCCTGAATCAGCACAGCACAGAAGGAAGGGGGAAATACCAAAAGCCAACCAGAGCTCTGAAGTGTGCAAAAACGAAAACATGGGGCGGAACGCAGACAAGCGGTGGAGTGGCTGGGCAGACCTGGCAAAACACAAAACCTGGAAAAGTAAAAACATGAATAAACATGAACTATGAATGATGAAACCTGGCACAAGGAACTGTTAAAACCCCAAATATGTCCTGGCCAAAGGCCCAGGACCCTGGAACACAACAGCGATAGGGGAGGCTCAAAACAATCCCTTAAAATTAATGATTGGTCTCGACCTGTTTTAAGTCATTCATTTAAATTACCATTACCGAAACTCCGAAAACTCTCAACATTATAAAGTGTGGCCAGTTTTCATTTATAACGCATACCTATTAACTCTCACACATTCCGAGTGAGTTTAAGTGGCATATTTACGTTCCTCTGCTGTAGTCAGCAATTATTCAATCAACGCGTATGTAAGAGATTCTCGCGCGGAATTGAAATCCTTGTGCACTGGAGGGGTTGGAAGCAATGGAATTGCATAAAGACGTTTGAAATGATCTTATTTCAGGGTCATTCCGTGTCAATTCACCAAATTTCAGAAACTCTTCCCGCATGACCCCCTCAGATTTTCTTAAAAAAATCATGTTGGTGGATTCACTTCTTAAAAGAATAATCCCAAAATTGTAGGTCTCTACTGCCAATAGTTTGGCCACAAAAAATTATTAAAAGGACAAAGGTTTGGGCAATTTTTAGCATCGCCTTCTGAAGTTCTAATTTTGAGCTGGAATATCTTAAAAGTACTTGAGTTAGGACCTCCGAAGTTTGTATGTCAAATATCTGGTGATACATCTGTACATAATTTAACTTTCAGCAGTCTAGCTCATGTATAACATGCAGTAATAGGCCCCTAGATTCTGTCGAAAATTTATATTTGCAAACTGTGGCAGCACTTTTAAGGGCCTGTAAACTGATCAGTTTTTATGACAGGGGGCTGATATTTTGTAGGGGGTGTTTTTTGGACTGGGTACATGGTTTTCTGAAAAATTACCAATGTGAAGTAAATAGCATCTGAGATATTGCCAATCAAAAATGAGAAAAAACACATTTTCCTGTAACTTTGAAGCGATATTCCCGTTGAATGACACCATATATCAAATCCAAATCAAGTTCACCTTAAAGAGCAGGTTTTTGTTAATGATATATCCAAAAATTGTGATGGTGTTCTTTCTCTTTTTCCCAATATGAATTTTTAAAATTATGTTTTATATTGGAATGCTAGTTCTCGATTATAGCTTCATGGTCTTGTGGACAGTTCTGTAATTATGTCAGAGATCTCAAATTTTGCACAGTGCCTCTTATAAACCATTTGACATTAACTTTTAATACATATTAGTGCCATTCACACTAGTATATGGAAAGATATTGAAGCTTGAAAATGGAAATCAAAATAAGCTTTATTGCAATTGGTGAATTGACACGGAATGACTCTTCATTTAAACGATCATGAAACACATGCATTGCTTCCAGTCCCTGAATAAAGAAAAGCGTGAGAAGTCAGGAGTCGTAATCGGTATGCGTTATAAATGAAAACTGGCCACACTTGATAATGTTGAGAGTTTTCGGAGTTTCTGTAATGGTAATTTAAATGAATGATTGAAAACAGGTCGTGACCAATCCTTAATTTTAAGGGATTGTTTTGAGCCTCCCCTATCGGCAGTTCACCAGCCGCCACTGATGTGCATGTATGTGTGTGCGCGTGGGTGTGTGTGAGTGTGTGTGCAGAATGGATTAGCTTTAAAATGACGAAAAATAATATCTAAAATGGATGATAAAATGGAGCTTTGATGGAAATTCTGATAGGCCACGGAGTCAAGCTTGCTTAATGTAGGAGGTGCTACCTCCTGGAGAGTCACCTGAGTGCATTTGACTGTCATCTGATTTCGCATCACATGACTGCTTAGCCGGTAATATTTTAGGCTTATTTAAGTATGCCTTCCCGAGTACAGTGGCTGTTCCTCGGCGCGCTAGCTCAGCAACCCTCTTCCACCCCAGCTCCACCTGTCTTTTATAGCATACATTGATTATGTTCTCTTGTGACTAAGTTACCATTCAGAAAACGTCTCTTCCTTTTGATTTCATTGTTGCTGTAGGCTCTGTTCTATGGAGGGGGGGTTAGTAGCAGCTCCCTGCCTTCGGTTCCACGCTTGGACGGGCAGGGATCTCTCAGAACAGCACGATGTCTGTATGCTTTCAATAAATGTTCCATCAGAAATAACCACTCAGACCAAGCCAAATCGGAAATACTTTACACATGATGAATAATCAAAATTCTTAATTACTTTTTTTCCTATTCTCTAATTGGACAAAAATATCTTGTCCAGAAAGCTAGTTTCCATAACAAAGGCCCAGAATGCCAGGGCCTCCACCTTCATCTGCCACCTGGCTTACAATGCTGCTGACTCTTTCTCTTCTCTTCACAGGTGTTTGGTCCTCAAGTAGGCGGCTTTGCGTTGCCTCTTCTGGATAAGCCCTCACAGGCCTGGCTACAGGAGGCCACGGTGTCCCTATTCCTGACGAAGTTCTGTTTTCTTCCACAGGCCGTTTCATTGGGGCCTTGGGAGTCAAATTTTGTCTGGCCCTTCCCTGGGGACCAATCGGCCATGGGAGACCCAACCAGCAGCTAATCCATGCAAGGTAACTCCCAGGATCACAGAGGCACACAAACCCCTCCGCCACAATAAGGTAGCGATTTTTTGAGGACCCATGGTTCTTTGATTGTCCCCTCCCAGTGAGGAGTGAGCTGCTATCCCAAGTGGAGAATTTTAAGTATCTCTCAGTCTTTTTCAAGAGTGAGGGTAGAAAGGAGAGGAAGATTGGTGGATCGGTGCTGCATCTGCAGTGAGGCAGGCATTGTACCAGTCCGTCCTGGTGAAGAAGGAGCTGAGAATAAAAGCGAAGATCACAATTTACCTGTCATTCTAAGGCTCCATTTTCGTGCCTTTGCAAAAGAAAACTCATCTAGCGGTAAGGTTATTCGCAAATTTGTCCTTTATAAGCGACATACACTGCTCACAATAAGTTAGGGATATTGGTATTTTGTTCAGTGTAGTTTAATTTGGGAATTAAATATTTTCAAATGACTGTTTTCACCTACTTTTATGACTAATTATGAATGCCAAGACACTCCAGCTATTCATTTAAACAGTTATTACCAACAACAATCTGCATACTTTACATGTTCCCACATGATCAGAAAATGACCTTTTTAGTAATGGGTGTTTCCACCTTTTGCGTTGATCACTGCTTGGCAGCGAAGCCTCAGTTCTTCTAATTACTTGCATGATACTGCTGTACGGAAGAGCATTCCACTCTTCCATAAGCGCTACACCTAGTTCTGCAAGGTCACGTGGTGGAGGGGTACATTCATCCAGGCAGCGCTTTAATTGATCCCAGACATGCTCATTTGGCTTGAGACCTTGGGACATGGCTGACCACTGCATATGAGGCACCTAAACTTCATTCAGATGGTCTCAGACGATTCTTGCATGATGTGGAGGTGCATTGTCGTCCATGAAGATGAGGTCTAGGGCGTGTTCCTGGTACTGCGGGATGATGATGTGATCTATGATGTCTCACAGGTAAGATTGTCCAGTATCGGTGATGACCAGTTGGCTTTTGCGTGCACAGCTGACGCCTGCCCAGACTGTTACACTGCCGCCCTTAAACCACAGTCTCAGGACCATGTTGACCTCCGCATTACGCTCACCTCAACGTCTCCACCAGCGTTGACAGCCATCATTTCTGTGCAAGGTGACCCTAAATTCATCGGTGAACTGCACTGTGGACCACTGCTGCATGTTCCAGGTAACATGATCATGTGCCACCTGGAGAGGATCAAGTCATTGCTATGCTGTCAAAGGGGTCACCTGTAATGGTCGTCTGGCACTCACACCGAACTGATGAAGTTGGTTGCGGATGGTCTGTTGGGTCATCCTGGTGCCTCTCACATCTCATTGACATGCTTGGAGTTGGGCGGTACTTGCATCACGGTGTCTGACAGCGTAGGTCCTGAGGTACTGGTCATCATCCCAATCAGTTACAGGTGGTGCTCCACTTCTGGGCCGATCATGGATGCCACCAGCGGCTCAATGACATCGATACAGTCTGCAGATGACACTCTGGGACATGCAAAGTTCAGTGGCGACGTCAGACTCTGTGCTTCCAACCCTGAGATGGGCTAAGGCCAGATGGCACTGCTCCTCTGCCAATTCTCAGCGTGCATTCAGTGGTGAAGATATGATGTACTGGTGAAGCTATAGTCATCATATTTCATATTTAAATCCTTGAAAAATAAGGGAGGGGCCAATTGACATGACTTTCCATTATTCAGTTTTTGGAGTAGTGACCCCAGCATGGCAGACGGACTGTGTACACTGAGTACACTTCCCAGACACGACAAAACAAGGTGTGTCTGGCATGCAGATACAATTGTCTAATAATCACATACTAAGTCATTCAAGTGGAATGTGTACCCTCAATAACATATCTTTGTACAGTCTGCAATATCCCTAACTTATTGTGGCTAGTGTATTTATCACCTTCGTCCAGTTTAATATTCTTACTCTCTTTGTTTAATATTCTTAGTCTGAAAGTAGAACCCTAAGAGTTGATGTTAACTGATCACAGCAATCACACGTCTTTGTGGTTAGGGTCACACTTAGCCTGGAAGCTAAACTCTTTCGGGCCACACTGAGCAAACAATCTAAACTGATAGGCCATAATGGACACCCAAGACATATGCACTCATAATACAAATAAAAATGCATGGTTTTTGACCAGATGCCCTAACCTTTCAGTTTACTTTCTCCACTTTGACAAATGCATTACAAAATCCTGTCAAGCAAGCTGTTGTGGGTCATACCAATTATAGTCAAAATAAGATGACACCAAAAGTTGGATTGGTTTCTCGAATGAGTGTGGAGAACACTGCATATATATTTTGTTTGAGAGTGTGATTATTGCTAAAGGATTTCACCATATTAATAGCAATTAAGTATGGGATGTGAATGTGATGTCGGAGTCATTAGTTGCATATCAATGAGGCAATACTGAACATGCTGTCGATCTGCTTTACCGCGGGGGCCACACTGCCTGCAGTAGCGATGCGGATTCCGTGAGCCGAGCACTGCAACCGCTTACCACTTGCAGCTCGGTCACACTGCCTGCGTATCTGCAGCGGCAGGTCTGCCGCGGGCTCCTCCTTCCAACTCTGTCTCTGCACGACTTTGCCCAGGAAACCACTATAAAATAATATATTATTTCGTCTCATGTCGTTGTAGCCTACATGTGATTTATATTTTGTATTGACAGTAGGGGAAGCATGCTTTAGCGTTATGAATCATACAAACAATTTAATTACACGATCATATTACAATACATAGCAAACCCTTCTGAACTGGCCTTGCTCTTTTTGAAGGTACTTTCAGGGTAGGGGGAGGGTATGGGGATGTGGAATGTGCGTTCAAAAGCGATCTAATTTACATTAGTCGAGGCTGAAACCATTCCTATAGGCTAGGCGCCGAACGACCGTAAAAGGAACAGTTCAGACAAGTGACTGACTGATGTGCTGTACGTTCGTCTAGCCACTGTATTCAGCTTATTTTTTGTTTCCTTTACCAGTGGAAACAGTCGCCTGAAGTGTTGCTGATACAACTGGGGGGTCGTATGTAGGTTCAGCAATCGCGTGGATGTCATGGCCAGAGTGAGAGATACTGAAAAGTACTGCCCTGATACTCTTTAATCATCAACATAATAAGCTATGTTCATGGCTTGGCTCCACAAATATGGCATATTCCCGCAAAATAAGTTGATATCTCCCCCGAACATCTAAATCCAAAATAAAACGAGCAACAGTGTATTAAAGGTTCCAAAAATGAGTAGAAATGACTAAATATTTCCCTATATATTCCGTTTAATGAAAGCCGCCTACAATCACAAATTTCCCACTACATATTCCAATATTTCAGGAAACATTGCTGAATTGAGCGGAAGGGATTATGTCCATATAAACGAGCTTTTAATATGATAAACATGCCGGAAGTGTTGTTACATTTTTTGTTTGTCTGCTTCATGCTTGTAACAGACATGCATCCTCGGCAATATAGCGCAATGCATGTATTTATGGCGATATGACTGTTTTCTCAAAGTCATTTTCAGCTCTGCTTCGCCTTTTTCCGCATGCCCAGCGCGGAAAAATTCGGCGAGAGTCCGAATCTATATTTTCCGCGCGGTAGCAGCACGGAATTTCCGCGCCTGAGTCGCACAGCTTCGGCGTGCTGTCTGGCCGCTCTCATTGAATAACATGGGAGCCGAAACGAAAATACGCATGAGGTATGCAGATTCAGCATCGGTACTGCAGGCAGTGTGGCCCAGGCCTTAGTTATGAAGCGGCTTTCAGCGCCTGGCGCTTTCAGATTGCACGCAGTAGCCGCACCGCTTTATTTTATTTTATTTTATTTTTTTTAATTTGTTTTTTCATTTCGGCATGATTGTTCAGTCATTCCATGACAATTTCAACACAACATGTATCATGACCGAAAGGGTCGCGGGAGAAGCGAAAATCGCTTGTCAAAGTCCCGCCCCCAACTCCCAGAAAAACAGTTTGATTATGGGTAAGATATCATAAAGATTTATAAATCACAACAGAGCTGAGTGTCTATTTACACTACGATTTAAACGTCACAACATAAAATCATAGAGATTTATGACAGTCATGAAGAGTTTTAATCACAGTATAGCTGAGTGTCTATAAACAACCCCTATTGTTTATGCCCGCTATGGTTCTGTTTAATTTATCCAATGCCATTTTGTTGGATAAGTTCATAGTTATTCAAACATGCACATTTCAGAAGATACTTAAAGTCTTTCAAATTGTCTGCCCTTCTGACCTTGTGTTCAAGTATGTTCCATGCACTGACTCCAGCCACCCGATAAGGAGTGCTCACTCCGAGTCGATCTGACCCTTCTAGTTTGCAACAACATTCTGCCTCTTAGGTCATGAAGGCATTCACGTTGGAGAAATAGGCATTGTATATTTCTAGGCAATTCTTTGTGGTATCCTAAATATACAATTTGCAAGGAGTTGAATTTTATTATATCCTGCAATTTAAGAAACTTTGCCTTAATAAACAAATCGTTTGTATTAGTTCCATAGGGAACGTTATGAATAATTCTAAGGGCCTTTTTTTGGAGTTTAAACAATGATTCTATTGTATTATTATAAGTGTGTCCCCATACTTCAGCGCAGTAGTGTAAGTGGGGTGCTATGAGTGCTGAATAGATTATTTTAAGAGACTTGTATTTTAATAATTTTTGCATTTTCCAAAGAATAGACACGCTTTTAGCCAACTTTCTTTGAACCAAGTTTACATGTGGTTTCCAGCTTAAGAGATTATCTAACATAACTCCCATGACTTTATATTTGTTTACCCTTTCAATGCTGGTACCATTTACCTTTAAGTCTATGTCGTCCTTTAGGCCTTTTTTCCCAAATATCATAAATTTGGTCTTTGTAAGATTTAATGACAATTTGTTTACATTAAACCACGTGTGAAGTTTAGACATTTCTTTATTAACCACTTTTGCCAATTGCTTGAGATCGACACCTGAGCAAAAAATAGTCGGTCGATCTGCGAATAAAATTAGTTTTAGGATATCGGACACCTTAACAATGTCATTTATGTAAATTATGAACAACTTGGGACCTATGACCGAGCCCTGAGGAATTCCACAGGTAATGTCCAAACAATTCGATTTGCTATTGCCCATCTGCACAAATTGCGTCCTACTTGTTAAGTAATTTTTGATCCATTTTAATGCGGTCCCTCTTAATCCATATTTGTAAAGTTTTTCAATCAATATATCGTGATTTATAGTGTCGAATGCTTTCTTCAGATCAATAAATATGCCTATAGAATATAAGTTTGAATCTAGTGAATCTTTAATCATTTCAATAAATTCTGTTAGGGCTAGTGCTGTCGAATGCTTTTTCCTGAACCCATACTGGCTGTCACACAGTAGTTTGTGTTTATCAATGTACTTGTCCAATCTGTCATTGAAGAGCTTTTTCTAGGACCTTCGAGCATTGAGGTAAAATCGAGACAGGACGATAGTTTGAGAAATCATATTTATCCCCACTTTTGTAGAGAGGGATAACTTTCGCTATCTTCATTTTATCTGGAAACACTCCGCAGGAGAAGGATAGATTGCATATATGCGTAAGTGGAGTTACAATTGCGTTAGTTAGTGTTTTCAGTAATTTCATATCTAATTGGTTTACATCAACAGATGTCTTAGCTGTACAATTTTTCAGAATTGATCTAATTTCAGATTCGGTAACAGGAGTTAGTGTCATTGTATCTTGGATTTCCTCATCCTTGTCAAGGTAGTCCCATCTTAGGTGTGAGGATTTAATACCCTTTGCTAGTTCTGGCCCAATTTTACGCTGAACCCCACTGGGTTCAATTGTTGCCCCAGCTCCAGAGCAGTTTGCCGCTGCCGTGGAGCAGTGCGGAAAGTGTTGCGTTTCCACGCCCATAACTGCGCCTCTACCACGCTACCGCTTGCCGTGGTCGAAGTTCAACTTGGTTCAACTTTAAGCGTGGAACGCATGACATGAACTCATGCGACCAAGGAAAAATAGTAGTCCAAACAACAAAAAACATGGGCGAGTGACTAATATTAGCGATTAGACAGATACATGTCTACAGATGCTGTAGCCGACACCACACACCAAAACACTGGTCGCAGACGTGAAGTGTTTTCGAAAACCCCGCCTATTATCAGCAGTCGACCCTCGGCGTCAGCAGCAGGCACAACGCAACCACAATTGACCAGCGTTGAGCAGAGCGGAAAGCAAAGCGGCATACTGCTGGTGATGTGAAAGCCGCATCACACTTGACTTTTAGCCTTCAGGTAGTCCCTCCCTTTCAACCAATCAAACGCTGGAATGCGTAAATGGGTAGTCTTGGAGACGTAGCCTCCACAACTAGGTCTAATACGGCCTATCTGGAAAGATGATAAGAATGAGTTTGCTGAAATATTGGTAGGGACAATCTGGCTTCCCAAAATATTGGTAGGGACATGTCCCTACCGTCCATACGCAAACCTACGCCCGTGCTTGAGTCTGATAGCATTGATTCCCGAGAGGAGAAAGTTGATGATGGAGAGTCTTCTTTCATGATGTGTAAGCAGACTTACTTTTGTATGGAGTATATGCTAATTATTGCTAGCTAGCTAGCTATTTTTTATTTTGGTTTACCACCGTAACCATGATTATCACACAGCTAGTTTGCCGCATTGGTTATTAAGAGTAACCATTGGCCTTCGCTAATTATACTGTATATGATGGCAGTTTGCTCAATGTGGCAATCTGAATTAGAATTTACACCACATTCAATGGAATAGAATGCCTAGGTTTTTGCTTGTTTTAAATGCAAATAGCTCAAGGACTTGAGTAAACCCCCTGCTACGTTCATTGTACCGATTCTGTTCAATTCAATTCAATTCAATTCAATTTGATTTGTATAGCGCTTTTCACAGGCAGGCTGTCACAAAGACACTTTACAGAGAGAAAAGGGCAGAGCCCAGACAAATCCCTAATCCCCAAATAGCAGGCAAAAAAACTCCCTGTAGGGAGAAAAAAAGCCTCGAACTGTGGTGAGAAAAAACTCCTCAGTGAGAAGAAATCTCAGGAGGAACCTGGCTATTGTGGGGAAGCCCATCCTCCGCTGGCTGGCTAATTAATTGATGATAGTAAATTAAAATCCAAAGTTCTTTAAACAATAAGGTGTCCGAGCAGTGACATCTGTAGCTCCAGGAAGTGGAGAGGCGGGGATGAGGGGATCAGGACAGCAGGAAGACAGCAGTCGATGACCATTAGGTAGTGACAGGGCTTAGGTGGTCCAAGGACCGAGTTCCGGGGGACGGCGTTCCTCGGAGAAAACACAAAAACAAAAGAGGGTTAGGTACTGGATAAACTAATACATACTACACAAAATGTTGTCCTGTGTCGGGTATCAAGTTACGCTAAAATACTACAACTCAGGGGTAACCAGTATAGAGCAGTCAACTCTCCTTCATCCACTTTTTGCAGCACAGAGGCCCTGAACTTCATTCGACTAATGCTGCGTAGTATTTCAATCAGACACCACCAATACCATGTGGACCTACCCCGTGACTAAGGCCGTAGCAAGCCCCACCGGTGCCGTGTAAGTGCAATCTCAGTGCCACCGGTTCCACATGGATTTAAGTAATTTTGACGACCAAAACCTTGTATCCTACGTCCACTTATTGCAGCACAGAGGCCCTGAAATTCCATCCGACTAAGGCTGCGTAGATTTTCAATTCGACACCACAAACACCATGTGGACCTACCCGGTGACTAAGGCCGTAGCAAGCCCCACCGGTGCCGTGTAAGTGCAATCTCAGTGCCACCGGTTCCACATGTATTTATACAATATTAACAACCAAACCTCCCTAAAAACAGGTAGTATAAATGCTCATAATGTGTTAAGTATAGGCTTCATTAAAGAGGTATGTTTTCAGCGGACTCTTGAATACAAAGAGTGTGTCTGAGGCCTGAATGTTTGTTGGGAGATTGTTCCACAAGATTGGGGCTTTGTAAGAGAATGCTCTGCCTCCAGATGTAACTCTGGATATATCTGGAATTCTCAAATATCCAGCACCTTGCGAACGAAGTAATCTTGGAGGGGAGTAAGGAATGAGAAGTGCACTAAGATATTCTGGGGCCAAATCATTTAAGGCTTTGTAGGTAAGCAGTAGAATTTTATATTCGATTCTAAATTTGACAGGCAGCCAGTGAAGATTTTTGAGTACTGGGCTAATGTGGTCATATTTCTTCGTCCTGGTCAGAACCCTAGCAGCAGCATTCTGCACTATTTAAAGGCGATTTAGGGTAGAACTAGAGCAGCCTGACAGTAAAACGTTACAGTAATCCAGCCGAGAGGACACAAATGCATGAACCATTTTTTCAGCATCCTGAAGGGACAACATTTTTCTCAGTTTTGATATGTTTCTAAGATGGAAGAAAGCCACTTTTATAATGTTGTTAATATGACAGTGGAGAGAGAGTTCTGAATCAAGGGTGACACCAAGATTTTTGACGACAGCTTTGGCAGAAACCGGGAGTCCATCAACGTTGAGAGAAAAATTGAGGAATGTGTCTCTGAGCGTTTTGGGACCAATTACCAATATTTCAGTCTTATCTGGATGTAATGAGAGAAAATTCTGTGTCATCCATGCCTTAACAGCTTTAAGACACATCTCTAATCTAGTTAGTGGATCAATTACACCTGGTTTAAAAGATATATAAAGCTGTATGTCATCTGCATAACAGTGGTACTTCACATCATATTTACTTATGATGCTTCCAAGGGGAAACATGTTTAAAAAAAAATTAAAAAATTAAAAAATAAAAAATAATTAAAAATTCTGTTCAATCTAGAGTGGCATGTTGCCTGCTTTTCCTGATAGAGGAATTAATTGGTGACCACTGATGCCCATCCGTGCCTGTATAGACAAACTCATGCTAAACTCCACTTAAAATCATTAATTCACATTGAGCTTCATGAGTCAAAGGTTGGTTTCTTTTGTTCCATTTTCATCATGTGCCACCTCTCGCTTAATTTTTGTCAACATTCCCTCTTAAAATCCTTCAGACTGAAGATTCAGGTCAATAATAATAATGGCCAGAATCAAATCAAATGCTATGTGAAAATGAATGATATTGAATCATTATGCTGCCAGCTTCTGTGACATGATAGTGCTTTAAGTACACAGTAAAAACTGTTACTTAGATAAAACTTAACCCTCCTGTTCTGTTCGTTTAGGCTAACACTCATAATGTTACCCATTACCTGTGTGAAATTGTATTTGATTATAGATCCACAATGATACATATATTATGACCTAATGTTGTGTTAGATCTTTTTATCAACTTCAGCTCTTGTGAACGTTACAAGTTTTGAACTTCTATGTATGTGCTGTAGGCCTAATTTACCTGAGGTCATACAACTCGTTTTTTAGGGGAAAAAAAACATTATATAGATATTATTTTGACTATACCAAATACTTAGATGAAATATATTGTAGTATTTATCACAGAGCACTTTAATTCAATGTTTACCAATTACACTGTTTTGAAACCATTTCAATTTTCTAAATAGTGGCACAAAATAACATCTTTTATGTTCCTAGTCAAAAATGACCGGTATGATTTATTTTGTAAAACAAAAGCCCAAATCTACACAGGAAAACTTAACCATGTTATAAAAGTAATGTCTGAACCTTAGACTGAATGTACACATTTACAATTATTTCCCCATGCATCCCTTAAAACAAACAACAGGTAGCATCAAAGTGTTATTCCAGTGTTCCTCAGTGTTGCATCATAACTCGTCTTTGCTCTTATTTTTTTTTTCCTTTTTATTCACCAATAAATGCATACAAACAAATATGTGACCAGACAAATAAATGGGTAGCGAGTTGTGGTGTTGATTTACAAAGTAATAGACATACAATAAAATTAGACAAAGACAGATCAACAAAAGGAATAGAAAAGAAGAGAAAAATAAAACAAACAAAAAAAGGAAAAAAAAGGGGGGAACCACAAAGGAAGGAAAGAGGAGAGAAAGCAAATAAATAATAACAATAGTAATAGTAATAATTATAATAAAATAGAGAGATAAGAGCCAAAAGACAAGGGGAAAAGAGAAACAAGGCAAAACAGTGTAACAACCAAATGATCCGAAATGAAGCAGAGTTGTATTTTGGCAGTTATTTCATGATGTGTTTGTTATATAAGTTTCCTTAAAGATTTATACAGATTTCCAATTTCAAATTCCCCAAGTTTTTTTTTTTTTCATCCCTTCTCCTCTCCGTGAACAAGCCTTTGTATGTCTATGCTGTGGCATTAACTCACCGGCATCGAGATGGCAGTGAGAGTTGTGGAGTAGATGTTGTTAAATTCTTGTAATTGATTCTTGTGGGTTGCTGACTGTTGTTCCATTGATATGTGTTGTGTATAGAGATCTAACCATTGTGTTGTTGTGATGTTTTTTCTGTTTTTCCAGTTGAGCAGTATTGTTTTCTTGGCGATAGTTAGGGCCACAAGCAGGGGGATTGTGATTTGTTTTGAGTTAGTGTTGAGTTCTTCTAAATTTCCAAGTATGCAGACGGTGGAGGATAGAGGGATATTGTGGTCAAGGAATCGGGATAGGGTGGTGGTTATTTGTTTCCAGAAGTTGTGAATTGGTGGGCAGAGCCAGAGTGCGTGCAGGTGGTCGTCGGTAGTGTTGAGTGTGCAGTGAGTGCAAATGTCTGTGTCTGTGAGTCCCATGATGTGCATCTTGTGCTGTGTGAGGTGTGTTCTATGGATGATTTTATACTGTATTTACTGAATTTTGGTGTTGCTAGACATGGAGAATATGTTGTTGCAGACTGTATTCCAGAATTGACTGTTGGTGTGGATGATGAGGTCTCGTTCCCATTTGTTTATTGGTATGTGATGTGGGTCGTTGTTGGAGGATATGAGTTTATATAGCTTTGTGTGTAGTTTTTTCTTTGACTGTGTTATTTTATTGATGATATATAATAGTGGTGGATTTCTAGGTGGATGTTTGTGATATTTATTTTTGTTTTTATTGATTCTTTAAGTTGGAAATATATTGAAGGAATTGTTTCTTGTTGTTGTCGTACATTTCAGACAGCTGTTGGAATGCTAGTAAAGTGTTGTTGTTGAAGATGTGGTGGAGGTGTGTGATTCCTGTTTCTTTCCATTTAGTTCCTGTTAGGGGGGATTTGTTAGCAGTGAAGTCTGGATTGTTCCATATGGGTGTTTGAGTCGTGGGTGAGAATGTTGTGTTTCTTATTTTATTGATCTTCCACCAAGCTGTCAGAGTTGCTGCGATTGCGGGGTTTTTGAAACAGTTGTGTTTTCTGTTGTAGTACAGATAAATGGAAGGTCTTTGATTGATATGTCTTGGCAGTCTGTCTGTTCTATGTCTAACCAGGGGTGATAGTGATGGGTTGAATGGATCCATTTGGTAAGGTACTGTAACCGATTGGCTAAGTAGTAGTGATGGAAATTTGGTGCTTCTACGCCTCCTTGTATTTTTGACTGTTGTAGTGTGGTTAGTTTTATCCTGGGCTTTTTGTTTTTCCAGTAGAATGATGTTATTGTTGTGTCCAGTGTGTTAAACCATTTTGATGTAGGTTGGATGGGGATCATTGTGAATAGTTAAGTGAGTTTTGGCAGTATCATCATTTTTATTGTGGCAATGCGTCCTATAATTGAGATTGGTAGTGTCATCCATCGGTTTAGGTCATCCTGTATTGTTTTTAAAAGTGGTGTGAAATTCAGGTGAAACAACTCAGACAGCTTGGCGGAGAATTTTATGCCTAAATATGTGATGTTGCCAGTAGTAGGTGGTAATTGGGGTATGTGTGGTGTAGTAAGGGATGAATCTGCATTTACTGTGAGGGTGGTTGATTTATTCCAGTTTACTGTGTAGTCTGAGATGCTGGAGTATGAATTAATGATTTTGATAAGATCTTTAATTGAATTATTGGGATTTTGTATGAACAGGAGTATGTCATCGTCTTTGCTCTTCACCTCCTTAGCTCTACAACTGTTTTCATTCTTTTTGAAGATCAACAATAACACTACTGATAACAAAAACAAAATCTTCACAATCTGTCAATCATAACAACAAAAACAAAATCTTCACAATATGTCAATCACTGGTCAATCACTTACATCACTTACATTTTGTCTTCTCATGAACATGTTGGGCAATGGATTGTGGCTGTTGCATGTTCCTGGCAAATGTGTACACTGCATTTGTGGCACACCAAGCTTGTTTTTCTATCTCGTGGTGCACACAGTTGACACCTCTTCCTTTTGTGTCCTCCTCCTCTGGTTGGTGTAGATGTTGGTGCTGATGCTTGCATGTCTCTCACCAATGCAGCTGAGGATGGTGTTCAGGGAAGGTGCTGCCGCCTTTGCATGAGGGGTTCCACCATGGCCATAAAAATTCTATCGGAGATAGGTTCCCGTGGGGGTTGCCATGGAAGCTGTGTGTGTGTGTGTGTGTGTGTGTGTGTGTGTGTGTGTGTGTGTGTGTGTGTGTGTGAGTGTGTGAGTGTGTGTGTGTCTGCTCAAAGACACCTGCATGTTGGGGTGTGGGAAAGGATGTGGGAATGTGCTTGAACTCTATTTTATACACTAATTGTGGTCTTATCCATTCATTTCTAGTGACCGGTCATTTTTGACCGGGAACACCACAGGTGTATACAAGTTCAATAAAACACACAAAATTTAATAACAATTCTCCAAATTTATTTTATGTTTTCAGATGCCATGTGTGAACAAAGTCATGGAACCTTATGACAAACAGACGAAATTAACTGCATTTTTTTGGAGAGAAAACTTGTAAATCGGTCAGATTTGACCGAACACAACAGGAGGGCTAAAAAAGGCAACATTTCCCAAGCACTTTTTATTAGTTTAGTGAACTTCTTGCTTTTTTAAGTTGAGAAAACTCAATCATAAAATTTTAGCATAAAGTAAAAATTTTAAGTACAGGCTACAAAAAACCCCAAGAAATTGAGTACATCCATAGTCAAAATGGACAGCATTTTAACTACATCTAACTTAATTAAATTAAGTGGTATTTAAAATAAAACATGAATTTTTTCTTTCATTTTACTTTTTTTTTTTTAAATTATCAATTCCAAACCTCCCCTGAGGGACTCCTTGTCCTGCATGTTTTAGATCTCTCTCCCTGCTCCAGCACAGGTGATTCAAATGATCAGCTCATTATCAATCAGCTTCAGGGGGTTGATAACGAGCTGATCATTTGAATCACCTGTGCTAGAGCAGGCAGAGATCTAAAATATGTGGGACAGGTGGTCCTCCAGCATAGGTTTGGGAAGTACTGTATTATACTACAAACCCCAATTCCAATGAAGTTGGAATGTTGTGTAAAATGTACATAAAAATGGAATGCAATGATTGCAAATCTCATAAACTAACATTTTATTCACAACTGAACTTAGACAACATAATATGTTGAAATTGAGACATTTCTTGAAAAATACTGGAAATATTCGCTCATTTTGAATTTGATGGCAGCAATGCATTCAAAAAAAGTTGGGACAAGGGCAACAAAAGGCTGGAAAAGTGGTGCTAGTAAAAAACTTGGAGCATTTTGCAGCTGATTAAGTTAAGAGGCATCAGGTCAGTAACATGACTGGGTATAAAAACAGCATTCGAGAGGCAGTCTCTCTTAGATGGGCAGAGGCTCAATCTGCATCTAAAAATTGAGAATAATTTCAGAAAGGTTTCTCAATGTGAAATTGCGAAGTCTTTGAATATCCCACCATCCAGAGTACATAAAAGATTCAGAGAATCTGGAGAAATGTCTGTGCATAAGGGACAAGGCTGAAGGTGAATATTGGATGCTCATGATCTTCAGGCCCTCAGACGGCACTACATTAAAAACAGGTATGATACTGCATGGGAATTCACTGCATGGGTTCAGGAACACTTCTAGAAATCATTGTCGGTGAACACAGTTCACTGTGCAATCTGCAAGTGCTAGTTAAGGCTGTATCATGTGAAGAAGCCATATGTAAAAATCCAGAAATGCTGCCATCATCTCTGGGCCAAAGCTCATTTAAAATGGTTTAAAATGGACTGAGGCAAAATGGAAAGCCATTTTAAAATGAGTTTTGGCCCTGAGCAGATGGCACCATTTCGGGATTGCGTTCACATATTTGCTTCTCCGCATGATACAGCTTTAACACGTTGACTGCCAACTACGAGATAACTCGTAATGGCGGGTCAGGGCCAGCGCCAGAAAAATTCGGGGGAAATTATCCATCCCTTTATTGACAACAATTGGTCCTGGCTAATTCTAGATGGTTTTCCTTTATAAGCACGTTTTCTAATTCAAGAATAATCAAGTGGCAATTGAAGACACGGCTTCTCTCCCCCATGCGATCTAACAGCAAATAATGGGCTACATTCAGTGCAGAAAAATAATTTAATTATAATTAGGTCAATGCACTGGCACTCAGCAATGGTAATTTTTTTTTCCAGCGAGGCGAATTTCAGAACTCTTCGCGAATGAAGGTAATTCTGGTGACAAGTATACGTGGTTTCCTCCGTTTTCATTTTCCAGTCTAACAGCTGGCTATTTTTTACAGCAAGTTGCGGACCGTGCTGCAAAAACAGGTGTAGGTACCGAATTACCTTCATTCGCAAATGAAAATGGCTCTTTGTAAAAAAAAAAATTAACGTTGCGTGAGTGCCTGTGCATAGACCTAATTATAATTAAATTATTTTTTGCACTGAATGTAGCCCATTATTTGCTGTTAGAAATGGGGGAGAGAAGCCGTGTCTTCAATTGCCACTTGATTATTCTTGAATTAGAAAAACGTGCTTATAAATGAAAAACCATCTAGAATTAGCCAGGACCAATTGTTGTCAATAAAGGGATGGATAATTTCCCCCGAATTTTCAAGTCTGGCGCTGGCCCTGACCCGCCATTAGCTGGCAGTCAACGTGTTAACTTGCACCTATGGATTGCACAGCTAACTGTTCACACAATGATTTGCGGACGTGTTCCAGAGCCCATGCAGTGAATTTAAGTGCAGAATCATACTTGTTTTTAATGCAGTGCAGCCTGAGGGCCAGAAGATCACGAGCATCCAATATTCACCTTCGGCCTTCTCCCTTGCACACAGATTTCCCCAGATTCTCTGAAGCTTTTGTCTTGTAGATGGTGGCATAATCAAAGTCTTCGCAATTTCACATTAAGAATTTTTTCCGAAATTGTTCAATTTTTAGATGCAGATTGGTGAACCTCTGCCCATCTTTACTTCAAAGGAGTGCCTCTCTAAAATGCTCGTTAGTCGCGTTACTGGCCTGTTGCCAATTAACCTAATTAGTTGCAAAATGCTCCTCCAGCTGTTTTTACTGGATGTGCTCCTTGTCCTACAACTGACACACAATATGGCGAGAAGTGATGACAAGCGGCGAGGGAGGAGCATATCTTTAAAATGGATTGGAAAATGCCTACCGGTGGAGGTCGAGGCGTAGCAAAGCAAAAAATGGATTTTTCAGAGCGATCAATGTTCATTGTATCATAACTCGCCGACGAATTAACATCGCCTCGGTGAAGATTTGGTAATCCAAACTTAATGATGTGCTGCTTAAATTCGTAGTTGCTGTGTTTGGAAACATATCCAACAAGCATGCTCACAAGTTAGGCCAGACAGTTGGAGTTCATCTGGGGCATTTTAACTCATAATCTATGCACATAAGAACACGCGTCATAACTTTGTGAAGCAACTTAAACAGTGCAATCGAAAATAAATTGGACTGTTATACTACCAATTAGTTTTAGCAACTGTTGCTAATCAGGCAATGTAAACTGCAGCAGGATTAGGTAAATAAGCATACAGAGGTACCATTACCCAAAGGTTTTTAATGCCGCCAACGAACTGCTACTGATTTAAAACACTTTTCTGTCGTTCTGGGCATACAATCACCAGCTGAATCCACACAGGTTCTGCCTTACTAATTCCACATGTGCAGATAGATTAATCATGACGTCAAACAGCAACTACGAATGGCTGCTAAGCAAGGATGTTTTATATTTCATATGGTCTGGTCTGACCTCTTAGTCGTTGAAATGCGTTTTTAGACTGGTAACGCAACAGGGGACAAGCAAGGCCATTGGTCAAACAAATTTCCCAGCAAACCTGCTTTTCTGAAACTTTTAGGACAAAAACAACAACATTAAATAAATTGTACAAAGATTAAACCCATGCATCGTTTTTTATTTGCAAGGGTACAGTTTTTCGGTCATTATTATATCATAAAGCAAATATATAGTTAAATATGAAATAAAATGGCCCTGACTCACGATAACCGGAATAGTGAAGTAAAACCATAAAAAGTGGTATATATAGCGTTGAGTCAATTGATCAAAACTGTGTGTAGGAGCTGCAATCTTCGTCTGTTAGTGCGTTTAGGATATTAGTCCGGTATTTTAATAAAGGTATGGAAATTTTTCGTGTTAAGGCGGTAACGCTGAAGAAGGCGACACAACTGCGCTATCGCTTACATTAATGAGGGCTACTGGCCACCAGTGGGCCGTATACGCAACTGCGATTTAGGTCTTTTTGCCGGCCGGACCGGCGCATTGACCCAGCGGCCCACCGGGAAGACTCCCGGTATTCCCGATGGCCAGTCCGCCCCTGGCGCTGCCAAATATTAATAATCCTTTTGATCACTCTTCCAGTGGCGGATCCAACGGGGGATATATGCCCCCGGTTTTTTTCGCAGAAAGTAACCAATCTACGCAAATGTAAATCTTTCATTGTGCCCACACTTCACTTGAATACATCATCATGTAGTCTAGTCAATTGATAATGTTTCAGATAATTCCCCATTTTAAACCAAATTGGAAACAGTCTTCACGGATTATATACTACTTTTAATGGTTCAACTTCACTATTCCGGTTGTTTTGCATCATGGCAAATTTACTTGGACCCAATTGTATATATTTGCTTTTTGCGATAGGAATGACCGAGAAACTCTTTTCTTGCAAATAAAAAACAATGCATGGACTTAAGCTATGTACAATTTATTTGATTTTTTTGTTTTCGTCCTAAAGTTTAAGAAGGCAGGCTTCCTGGGAAATTTGTTCGACCAATGGCCTTGTTTGTCCCCTGTTGCAGTAACAGTCTAAAAACGCGTTTCAACAACTATAAATGTCAGAAAGCAATGGAAAGGCGGAAAAGCTTAGAGAATATAGCAAACTGACAATTGAGGCTCAGCCTTTCAAATGCAAAAAAATGACCAGCTGTTTGGCCCTGATGATCGTCATAGTAGGTCAAAAACAGCCAAATAAAAATTGAATACCGGAAGCTTTCCAGATTTTCCATTCCAAAACCCCCCCAGAAACCCTTTGTAACCAGCTTGATGGCCTACCCACATCGAACTTTTTTCATAAAAAAAATGAGCGTCAAACACACAAGTAAAAAGGATGAATAAACAATTACCTAGAAGCATTAGATCATATCTGTTAACGTTTTTTTTTGTGCGACAGGATGAAAAACAATACCTGTTAGGGGTGCGGGAAAAAAATCTGGGGTGGTGCCCCCCCCCCCCCTTGGTTGGACGAGGGTTAAACAGTCAGTAAAAAAAGACAAAATCAATTTATTGTACTTAATATACATTTTAAAATTAAGTCATATGGACATTGCCATTGAAGGACTTTTTACAGTGTATACTATTAGCTAAGAATAAGTGGGTCTATTTGTTTTCATTGACCCATACGCACACTCACACACACACACACACACATGCGCGTGCGTACGCACACACACACACACACACGCACAGAAACAACCAAAACACAGTATCTGTGCATGGCATGTGGAGTGAATGCTTAATTTCACAATGGTCTTCTTTATTGGCTTATTTTGAAGTCCAGACTTTCACTGCAGAAGTCAAGCAGGAAACGGAAAGCAGAAGGATAGTTGGCCACACCCCTCAATGCCTTTGGCTGACATATCTGACAGCTGAAAATGCAGTTTTTTCCCATTTCTTCTTAGAGTCTCAATTTGCAAAGACCAGGGCCACTGCCCACTTCATAACACGCTACCCAGCACCACCTGGAACAAGAGCACTGATCTGGTGTTTGGGTTCCCAAATACCCCTGATGAACCTCAACCTCACTTTGAGAGAGTAAGTAATCTAGGCATGGTTACTTAATTCCTGAAAATTTGTATTGACTGGTTTTTTTTTTTTTTGAATGCCAGGAGACGTTAGATGGACTCACTAATAGACACCCTGAGGCTTTCACTACTGTAAAATGCAGAAGGTGTCAGACATTTGTTAACTGAATAATAACATGCAATGTGTTTTGCATTTCTGTATCAATCATAAATGGCCACATTGTAAAATAAATAAATCACCAATAATATTTTTCTTTGCAATTTTTTTTATTGTTCCAATAAACTCAGGAATGGAGCTACTGCATTTTTGGCATGAAGTAAATATTTAATTCAGTCCACTAAGATAATAATGCAGGCCACAGGAAGCAGCCTGCCAATCTGTGATTAACAATCATTCATTTGCAGTTACAGATCATATTAATTTAAAGGCAATACCAAAGTAGTCTCATAAGTCATAAGTTGTCATTTCTGTTTTTGTGAGAACAGCTCTTGCTCATTTCTGTTTATTTGTTTCCTTTTAATTAGCTAAAACAAAGTCAAGAAGATGAACAATGTAACTGGAATTTCTGAGGTTATCACTACTCTAAACATTACCAACCACAGCCAAGTTCCTGGAGAGTGTTCCAGAAACAACGTGCTGAAAACGGTGGTGTTCCCAGTGCTTTATTCCGTGCTCTTTCTCTTGGGACTGTCACTAAACAGCCTGGCTATGTGGGTCTTCTTCAACATCCCCAGCAAGTCCCATTTCATTATCTACCTGAAGAACATTGTGTTGGCTGATCTACTGATGACTCTGACCTTTCCCTTCAAGATCTTGTCTGACTCCAACCTGGCATCCCTGCCACTGCGAGTCTTTGTCTGCCGGGTCTCCTCAGTGGTCTTCTACCTCACCATGTACATCAGCATCCTGTTCTTTGGTCTCATCAGCATCGACCGCTGCCGCAAGACCCTTCGACCATTTGCTGGCACTGACCACACCCGCCTCACCCGGAGAAAGGTTCTCTCAGGGGCCATCTGGGGTTTCCTGTTCGCCCTCGGCCTCCCCAACATGATATTGACCAATCAGGCTCCAACGTCTCCCCATTTCAAGTGCAGTGACCTGAAGAGTGGCATGGGCCTCCGATGGCATGAGGTGGTCAATCATGTGTGCCAAATCATCTTCTGGGGAAACCTGGTCACGGTAGTGCTTTGTTATATTCTCATCACTAAGGAGCTGTACAACTCTTATGCTCGCACCCAGACCAGTCTAACTGGGGCGGGTGGAGCAGGGGCAGGGCAAAGGAAGCAAAGGGTGAGGGGGAATGTATTCCTGGTGCTGGCTGTTTTCTTCATTTGCTTTGTACCCTTCCACTTTGCCCGGGTGCCCTACACCATTAGCCAAACGCGGGGCATGTTTGACTGCACCCTCAAGCTCTTTCTCTTCCAGCTGAAGGAGAGCACGCTTTGGTTGTCTGCCCTCAACTCTGTCCTGGACCCGCTCATCTACTTCTTCCTATGCAAGTCCTTCAGAATGTCCCTCTTCACTACCCTCAACTTGTCCCATAGGCTTCGTCAGACTCTGCGCAGGGCAAAAACTAATCGCAGCCCTGATGGAACTCACCCCGGACACTCCTCTTCCCTATGACGGGCCAAAGCATAAGGTCACTTTGCGCTTCAGTGCATTTTTTAAGTTGTCTCTCCGAGACTGGCACTGACCTCAAAGGCTCTGCTCCACAGAAGGTTTAGAAGATGAAAGAGCATGTGCTCGCTTTCCCGGTCCATGGCAGTGGAGCAGCCAATTGAGGAGTGTTTCTTGCACCTTCTAAGTGCAACGATCAAATTGGCTGTGTGAGACAAAGCAGAATTGAGTTTACATATTACTCAGCCTGTCGGATGTCGGATCTGATGCAATTGTGAAATGAGAGATGGACTTTATCTGATGTTGTTGCAAGTAAATTAAGCTATACAATTGAAATAGCTGGAAGGGTAGTGATATTAGTCCAGTATTTTGGGGACACTTGTGCCCCAAGCTTACAGATGTCTATGAAATATTTTTAATTCACTCCAAATGTGGCATTGTAAAATAAAATAATGAAAACATGGTCACACTTTAGATGAAGTGTTGCTCATACAGCATGTATAATGCCTTCATAAATGAGACATAATGTCTTCATAAATCATGCATAAGCAAATGTCATGCTTTAGCTAGTGGCTAAATGCTATAACATTGTCACATTGTCAGCTGGTGACATTGTCAGCTAAGAGACATTATCATTGTCACATCTGGCATCACATGCTGAATAAGGATGTGTTATTTCACCCTTTACAAAGCATGACATTTGCTTAAGTATGGTTTATGTAGACATTATGTCTCATTTACGAAGGCATTATACATGCTGTATAAAGCCTTTATGAGCAATACTTCATCTAAAGTGTGACCGAAAGAACATTTATCAGTATCCAAGAAAAATGTGTACAGTAAATGAAAAGACAAGAAAAAAATGTATAAAAACAGTATGAATACTCAGTATATTTTATATAGAGATTGTGTCTTCATTACCCTGCAATTGTTTAATACCAGGACTAAAATAGCTATTTATTTTTAAATGTAATGAATGTTTGCTTTTTGAGATCTCATCATGATTTTCTGCACGATTTTCTCAACAATTTGTTCAAGCACGTTCTGCACGTTTTGCCTGAAGCCCATGCCATCAGGAAAGAAAAAAATCCATCGATGGAAAAACCTGGCCAGTCAGTATATTCAGATAGTCTGCTGAATCTCCTCAGTTGTTTTCCTTTGCTTGATGCAGGCCAATAATTTGACCCTCCTGAAACAGGGTAACATCTTTTCCATGACTGCAGGATATGTCTTCAGATATGGTTGTTAGAGAAATGAGAAGATACTCACTGCATCAGTTAGGGTGCATAACCTGTAGCCTGCTGAAACTTATTAATCACTGCAGTAATTAAAGTAAAAAGCTCTTAACTATTTGCTTCATCTAGGTGGTGACTTTTTTTTTTTTTTTTTTTTTGGCCAAACAGTGTATGTGCACTACTGTCTTGAGAAAAAAGAACAAATTGGTTCTAACCATTCCTGAAAGAAAGGTTGAAGGTCAATATACAAAACTGCACAGTCAGATTTTTTTTTTTTTTTTGCAGAAAATTATTGATATCTCGTATGTAGGTCCTCCAATAACAGGTGCATTGAATTGTACCACCCAGATATTTGGATTTGCAAAAGTGACGTCAGGACTCTTGCATGCAGGCCTTCTTTGGCATCAACAATGGACAAACTCAATTCCAGAAAATTGGCACGATTTATAAAATATGAATAAAGACAGCAAGCAGTAATTTATTGAACCCAATTACCTGTATTCTGTTGAAAAAAGTACAAAGACAAAATAAGTATTGTTTCAACTCCACAAGTTTGTCTGCAACATGTTTCAGCGAAGTTGGGACAAGTGCTTGCTCACCACTGAGTGACACTCCACAGTCTTTCCGCAACTAAGGACACTAATTATTGGAGTTTCGAAAGCAGAATTTGTACCCGTTCCTGCTTGATATAGGACTTCAGTTGGTCAACAGTCCAGGGCCTCCATTGTATTTTGTGCATCATAATCCACCCCATGTTTTTAATGGGAGACAGGTCTGGGCTGCAGGCATCCCGGTCTAGTGCCTGCAGAGTGTGGCTTGGAATTATTCTGCTGGGACAGGCATGGACATCCTTGAAAAAGATGATGTAGAGAAGGCATATGTTGCACCCTTTTGCATCAATTGTACCTTCAGAGATGTGCACTTTACACATGCCGAGAGCTATAATGCAGCCCCAGACCATGAGAGATGCTGGATTTTGAACCTTTTGTGATGACAGTCAGGATGGTCCTTTGCCTCTTTAGCCCAAGAATGCGACATCTGTTTTCCAATATCAATTTGAAAGATGCACTCATTTCCACTTCGTTTCAGTCGATTTCAGATGTGCTCAAGGCCAGAGAAGTGGGAAGTGCTTCTGGATGGTGTTAATAGATGACTTACTGTTTCAGTAGTGAAATCTTAACTTGTGTTTGCTGATTCCATTAAAAACTGTGTTCACTGCCATGAGCCTTCTGAAGTATTTATAAGCCCATATCGTTATTCTTCAGGCAGAGCTGTCCAAGGTCTTGAAGGTCCACAAACTTCTAAATTGGTATTTGGCCTTGTCTTTTACGCTCTAAAATTTCTTTGGAATCTCAGAATATATTTGTTATATTATGGGCTGTTGATGGTGAACTCCGTCATTACCCTTATGCTAATCCCTTTTGTGTCTTTTATACCGTTGACACACCAACAAGCATGATGGCACGCAATATTGTACTGTTATCGAAGTCATATAAACCAAAGCAAAACCAAAGTGAAATGATTCTTGAGCCTGATGGCACACTGCCAAATATACCAAAACAATGCCACCTTCGTTATGATATTGGTATGTCACAGGAACAGAACAAATATGCTATTAAGAAGAACGCTTGACTTCATCACTATGGAAACTCTCTTATCCCTCATCACATGGACGAACAATTTTGGCATTATGGTTGGTTGGTTGGTCACATGATCTAAAGCGAGCGTGAGGTGCTCTAGTCATTTTTGTGTTCATACACCTAAACTATTCTACTATAAGGTGTTGCATTATGAAAATATAACAGCATCAGACTACTTCAGGAGCTGGAATTTCTTATTGCACTATTGTTACACTTTCGTTTCAAAACAGGCAAGATACACTAACATTTTGTAATGCAATGACATTTTTTACACATTTTATACTGAATTGACAGTGCTATAAATTCGCAGTGTGTTAACGGTGATAGATACATTATCTCTTTTGATTGGTTTATATCCTGCGTGCTTTCCTCACCAGCTGGGTTGCATTCATGTTCCTCTTCCGTCACATGTGCGTTGACGTATTTCTACCTCTTTGAGTTTGTAAGTTGCTGGATTGTCACTTACTATATGCTGTTTAGCAAACAGTGAGTTTTTCTAGTAAAAGCTTTTTGTTTTTGGAAATTATTTGTAATGTTTCATGATGGTAAAATACGGAAGTTCTCTGCCTAGTTTTATTTACAGGACCAAGCTCCCAAGCCTTACCCTCGGTCTCCAGGATTGGTACTGCAATCATGTTCAAAACATAGCCTGTTCTTCTGCCGAGTTTGTTAAGTAAAACCTCCCAGGCCTTCTACGGTTATCAGAATTGGGAGTGCTTTCCCGCTAAAATAAACAGTCGTGCCATCTGACAGTTCGGCTCAGGCAAAGTGTGGACTCCATCTGAGAGCTGTCCCGGAAAGCCACTGGCCGGGCACGGACACGCTTTCACACCCAAGCCTGAACCATTTAAACTGAACTGTGTCATTCTGCTCTGGGCTCCGTCCCTCTGTCATACCATTTCACTACCAATGAACCCTACAACTGCTTTGTATTCTCACTCTACATTTGGTTCCTGGCCTGGATAATAACAGAAATCTCTGAATTCCATGTGACGGCATGTTGAGAAATGTTATTCTTAGAATGTCTGACTGTTTGCCATGCAGCTTTTGGCAAAAAAAGTGAATCTTGAATCATCTTGGTGGTAAACAACCATGCCATTTGTGACTGCTCATTTTATACCCAGACAGACATGAATCACCTGTTACCTATTCTCCTGTTTCCCTGTGGAAAGTTCTAAGTCGGTGTTTTTTTTTTTTTTGAAGATTCCACTGCTTTTTCAGTGTTTCCATTTCCCTGTACCACTTGCTTTGGAATGTGTCACAGGCATCAAACTTGAAATTTGCAAATATTTACAAAAATGAATACAGTTTATAAAGTGAAACTTCAAACATATTTTCCTTATAGCACTTTATGTAGGTAAAAAAGAACATACAAATCAATTAATTTTATGCTTTTATTTGCAATTACATACTGTCCCCATTCTTTAGGAATTGAGGAGGTACTTTCATCAATTCAATAAAAGTATAATTTCTTTTTTTCTCAGTAGGTGATGCCAAACATTGAACAGCACTGTATAATTGTGTTTAAAAAAAAAAGCCACCCACAATGCCTTGAAATTGTTGACAATTTGAATTGAGAAGTACTAATTTGATTTGTTAGCATACTGGCAAATTGAATCACACTAGGTCTATAGCCATTATGATCGCATAGTCCAAGTCCCGTGTCTGAGATCAGGTACCTGAAGCTGCCATTTTATTCATTCGAAGCAATGTCATTTGGACCAGAATCATATTGCCAGAGAAAGACCAGAGTCAACCCATTTCACTGCTTTTCATTTAGTCTCTGTATGTAAAAGTAGGGCCTATCAGGGGTGTCCAGTCCTATCTGTGAAGGGCCACTGTGGGTGCAAGTCTGTACTACAGCCCAGGACCACAGCAGCTAATTCAACTAATTAAATAATCAGGGGGTTCAATCACGTCCTTCATAATTAGAAGCAGGTGTATTGGTGTTGAGCTGTCACAAAAACCAGCAACCACACTGGCCCTTTATGGATAAGATTGGACACCTCAGGCCTAAAGAAACAATAATGGCAGTCCCTTCTCATCAGTTTCCTCTGCTGCTTCAAGGAGCTGCAAGAATTGCACTGCCGAGAAAAATCACAAATGAAATTCAGACACAAACTCCAGGGATGATGTTTTACTGTAGAACAAGGTATAAAAGCAGGCTGCTTGTGCTGGCTGACAAAGCCAACGAGAGTTGTGAATTTCTGTTATAGAACAATCCCTACCTCTAGTGGCCAGGTGCAAAAGATACAACTCTCAGAGAGAATGGAAATGAGATTTCATGCTGGTCAGTCTCATCCAGAAAGTTCCTTAGATTCAGGCATATGGAAAATGTCCCATATATGATAATAATTATGCTACAACTTCTGCTGTAAGTAATAGTGAGGAATTTTTCAGTTAATTAAGAGCCATATTCTGAAGAGTGGCACTGGCAGTGGAGTGTACCTCAGAATTGCATGAAATTTGGCAGAATGGTGCCCATACATGTGTAATGAGAAATCCTGGAGTTTGAACTCACAATTTTATTGATATGGCTACAATGCCACTGAGAAGTGGTCAAGTCAGGTACCAAATTGAGCATTTTTGAGGAAAAATGCCCATTTTTGAAGGAATATTATGGATAAATGCTTCACTATGCTAAACAAGTTATGATTGTATCTCATATTGGGATACCCAAATTTTTAAAATGTAAAAGTGCCACTTGGTGGTCATGTTGGTTATACATGCTATGACAAGAAATCTGTGTACAACAGGAAAAAATATTTTTACAAATTCAGGCTTATTTTAATTTTTAAAGTAGACCAATGCCAAATTCATCTTATCTGTTTCCTTTTCAGACATTAAAGATGAGAAAAATTTTGAGGTATTTAGTCTGGCACATTTTTGGTTTTTCGAGATTTTTGCTCCCAAAGCTGGGTGCGAGTTAGTTTCTTCCTGTTTGTACAATGGATTAACATTAATAACCAGACCCCTGTGGGGATGGGTAGACCATTCATTTGAACCTTCCTTCGGGCTAAACGAAGGACACCAGAAACATCTTTGGCACTATGCTCCATCTTGGAGCAGTGGCTACAGACATTTTGACAAAATCTCTAAATCGCCCATTTTTTTATGATTTGCAATGTTGCTCAGGAGCCCATAAAAATGTTAACCAAGAAGATAGAGCCTTGAAATTAGCTGAGTCTCCAGCCCTTTCAGGCTATTTTAACATGCCAGAGGAAGTTCTATGGCACTCTTTGCCAATGTTTGGATATAAGGGGACGAATGCTCAAAAATATATCAGTATGGGGGGGGCGCTGTTACCAAAATGTCTGACAAAACCAGACATGTGCCACAGAGAGGTTTCTTGAAATGGAATATGTGTCTTATGTACATTGTGAAAACACTGATTCTTTTTTGGCACTACGTTGGTTTAACTAGTAATGACAATGGGTGGCACCCCGCCATACCACCTTGTTTAGATCTTGCAAAACCAGACGTGCCACAGAGAAATCTCTTGAAATGAAATATGTGCAATGAACACATAGCGAAAACACTGATTTTGCTTTGGCAGTTGGCTGGTTTAACTAGTTATAGAGATAGGTGGTACCCATAGAGGCGCTGGTGCAAGATAAATTTTAAGGTTTCAAACAGAGGTAACCAACATTATTTCGGTACATTTGGGTAGTATATTGGAACAATAACTACAACAGAGAAATTCCTGAGATTTGAGTTTGTTGGTTGTGGTATATGTAAAAAATCAGTCAATTCTAGGCATCAGTTGGGGTATCAATTAACATTGTGCAGTCACTTAACACTTCTGAATACAAGTAAAAAGTTGAAACCTCAAGGGATAGCAGGGAAAAGGCTGAATATAATGAAAGTCTAGCCTGCAACAGTTTTTTTGTTGAAAATATTGAAAAAGACAACATTTCTGTGCACACGATTTGCAACAATAACAATTACAATTTCTTACTGGTGCTACATGTATATCAACTTCAAACACAAACAATCTTTGCAGGTGTGCCATTGTGCAACCAGAACCAAAATCCAAAGAGCTTTGAAAGGCTGTCTGCCTAAGGACATGAAGGATGCACTTGGCATGAATGGTTACTAAAGTTATTCAGAAACTTTCAGAATGAAGCATTCAAAGACTAGGCTATGGTATAATGGCAGACCTGCACAGATTGTTTGTGAACTCGTCAATTTTAAGTTGATATACATGTAGGACCAATTAGAAATTGTAATGGTATACAATTGTAAATTGTAATTACTTTTGTTGCAAATTGTGTGCACAGAAATGTTGTCTCAACATTTACCTTAACATACCTTAACATTTTTCTCACCTTTAATGTCTGAAAAGGAAACAGATAAGATGAATTTGGCACCAGTCTGCTTTAAAAATTAAAATAAGACTGAATTTGTAAAAATATTTTTTCCCGTTGTTCATAGATTTCTGGTCATTGCAGGTATAACCAACATGATCACCAAGTGGTACTTTCACATTTTAAAAGCTTGGGTATCCCAATATGAGATACAATCATAACTTGTTTGGCACATTAAAGCAATTATCCACAATATTCCTTCAAAAATTGGTATTTTTCCTCAAAAATGCTCAATTTGGTACCTGACTTGTCCACTTCTAGGTGGGGCTGTAGCCATATCAATAAAAATTGTGAGCTTTAACTCTAGGATTTTCTGTTACACATGTATGGACACCATTCTGCCAAATTTCATGCAATTCTGAGATGTCAGCTCCACTAAGTATCTCAAAAGTGCCATTCTCTCAGAATATGGCTCTTAATATCTAACCAGAGCTGCTTGTATCAGATATGTAAGCACGAAAATCACATGGAGATAGTGTGTTTGTATATACTGTTCATGAAAACATATTTCTCACTGAGCCATTCAAAACCATAATGTGAGGGTTCATTCCTGTATATAATTTGTCACAGAGAATAGTAGATATTGCCCTTGGAATCACCACTGTGACCAATTTTGAAATTCAACACCAGGTTATTACTGCCCTCTAAAGGGTATTCAGATATCTCAAGATGGTACATAAGATCGCTACCCCTGTACTGCTATTTAAACTAGAAAAGTGCAGTTCCGGGGAAACTGCGTGGACAAGCTGGAAGCTGGCGATAATGTGAAGTTCGGATTGCTGACAAGGTGAGGTTAAAGCTGCTGGAAATGAGTTTAAAGCTTCTTAAAATTAAAATTATTTGTGACAGTGGGATATTGTATCGTTGAAAGAGATAGTTCGGATTTTTTGACATGAACTTGTATGAAAGCACTTATTTAGGAAGACCTCCCCAAGATGCAACGTTACGACACATCAAAAATACTTCATATATTTATTTGACATAAATTGATGACGTTGCCTACTTAAACACTGCCATAAAAATACACGTCCTCCATAGAAAAGTATTGTATGAGAACGAAGTAGTTTATTTATCGCAAAATTGCATCAAAATTATATTTACACATATTGCTGAAGATTATGGGAATTATTCGTGCGCAACATAAAAAAAGGAAGTGGCTATTCACCCCACTGCGGGGTGAATTGAGGGAAAGACATCGGCTATCTACCAAGCAGCGGCACCGACAAGAGAAGCAGTTTTGCCATTTGCCCAGCACCCCACTCATTCTTCGTAGTTTCGTGTGGAAGAGCTGCAGGGCGAATAGCCTCTTCCTAAAACAACTGCTAAATAAAAGGCTACAATTCAATTTATTTGTATAGCGCTTTTCACAGATAGACTGTCACAAAGACGCTTTACAGTGACAGATTAAATAAATGAAAGGGCAGTGCCCAGCCTAATCCCCACCACAGCAAATAAGGCAAAAAAATCCCAGTAGGGAGAAAAATCCTCAAACAGTGGTGAGAAAAAACTCCCCAGCGGGAAGAAATCTCAGGAGGAACCCAGCTATAGTGGGGAAGCCCATCCTCCGCGGGCTAGCTAATTAATAACAAAATAAAGTAATCATAGAATAAAATGGCAATAGAGTTCCATTAAAGTCCATCTAAACAGTGGCATCAGTAGCTCCAGGAAGTGGCATGCCGAGGATGGTGCAGAACTGGATCAGGACCGGATCAGGACAGCAGGACAGCAGCAGCCAGTGCTCATGGTGAGGGACAGGGCTTGGACGGTCCAGGACTCAGGGTTGTTGACGGAAAAGATCCTTGGAAAGAGACTCAGAAAAAAGGGGGGTGAGGCACTGGATAAAACTACTGCATATTAATAAAAATACAGTCCTGTGTCATGTGCCAAGTAAAGATTTAGGAGCAACTGGTCAGGAAACAGTCAACACCCCTCCATCCACTTCCTGCAGCACAGAGGCCCTACACTTACACCAGGCTGCAAGATCACTTTTGATTTTCTAAACACTAGTACCATATGGACCTCCCAGGTGACTAAGGCTGTTGTCAGCCCCACTGGCACCGTTAATGCATGCTCAGTGCCGCCGGTTCCACTTGGATTTGCTTAACACTACACCAGTGCCATATGGACCTCCCCAGTGACTAAGGCTGTAGCAAGCCCCACTGGCACTGTTAATGCATGCTCAGTGCCACTGGTTCCACATGGATTTGTTTAACACTACCACCAGTACCATATGGACCTCCCCAGTGACTAAGGCTGTAGCAAGCCCCACTGGCATCGTTATTGCATGCCCAGTGCCACTGGTTCCACATGGATTTACTTAACACTGGTTTCGAATATCTTGTGAACCTATCATAAAACAAGGTTGCAGTCAGTCCTACCAGAGCCAAATCAATGTAATACATAACTTATCATGAACTAATCATAGGCTTGACTAAAAATATAAGTTTTCAGCCTACTCTTGAAGACAGAGAGTGTGTCTGAAGCCCGAATTTGTCTTGGGAGATTGTTCCATAAAATTAGTGCTTTGTAAGAGAATGCTCTGCCTCCAATCGTAATTCTTGATATTTGGAATTTTCAAGTATTCAGCACCTTGTGAACAAGTAATCTTGGCGGGGAGTAAGGAATGAGAAGACTGCAAAGATATTCCGGGGCCAAGTCATTTAAAGCTTTGTAAGTTAGTAGTAGTATTTTGTACTCAATTCTGAATTTTACAGGCAGCCAATGAAGATTTTTGAGCACCGGGCTAATGTGATCATATTTCTTAGTCCTAGTCAGAACCCTTGCTGCAGCATTCTGCACTTATTGAAGACGTTTCAGGGCCGAGCTAGCGCAACCAGACAGTAAGACATTACAATAGTCTAGCCGAGAAGAGACAAATGCGTGAACCATTTTTTCAGCGTCCTGAAGGGACAACATTTTTCTGAGTTTAGATATGTTGCGAAGAAAGAAAAAAGCCACTTGAATGATATTGTTGATGTGAGCCTGGAAAGAGAGTTCTGAATCAAGGGTCACGCCAAGGTTTTTAACAGCAGCTTTGGCAGAAACAGAGAGGCCATCTAAGTTAAGAGAAAACTTAATGAATGAGTCTCTGAGAGATTTGGGGCACAGTACCAATATTTCAGTCTTATCTGGGTTTAGTGAAAGAAAATTTTGTGTCATCCAAGCTTTAACAGCTTTAAGACACATCTCTAATCTAGTAACCGGATCATTTTCACCCGGCTTAAAGGATATATAGAGCTGCGTGTCGTCTGCATAACAATGGTATTTAACATCAAGTCTACTTATGATATTTCCAAGGGGAAGCATGTATAGCAAACATATAAAAAAGCAAACGGCCCAGAACAGATCCTTGAGGTATTCCAAAGTTTACCTTGGAATACTCTGAACATTTGTTATTTACCCAGACGAACTGAGATCTATCAGACAGATAAGACTTAAACCATGAAAGGGCAAGTCCAGAAATACCAACTAATTTTTCTAACCTCTGAAGAAGAATATGGTGGTCTACAGTATCAAAGGCGGCACTTAAATCTAGAAGGACGAGAACAGAGATGCAGCCACTATCCATGGAGGGAAGTAGTGTGATGGCTGGTTATTCGAGACGCCAAATGCAGTGGCCGGAAAGAAAGGAAGCACAGAAATAAGTCAAACACAGAAACCAGACAGAACAGGAGAGCGGGGCTCGCGCTTCCAATGGACATATATCTCGTCCATGAGAAAATAAGGAAGCAAGGCGAGCCAGGCAGAAAGAACAAAGGAAAGATCTCGGGAACTGAGATCAAAATGATTAAGCGCCCAAACGGTGCACCAACAACGAAAGGGAGACAGGGAATAAGAGGAAAAAACTCCCTAAGAAACTAACACTTTCCTTCTTTGCAGCTAAGTCCTAGCAAACTCTCTAGCTAGAGAATCTGCGGGCAACAGTGCAAACGTAACACTGACACTCTAGCAAAGGCGGCGAGGTGGAACTTGGGCTTAAGTAGAGTCCGGGTGCCGCCCACAATTAATGCCAGCTGGCCAAAGAATCCGATGTGGGCTAAATGATATCGTCCCGGACGAGAGTAACAAAGAAAGCTCCCAAACAAACGCCAACCTCCAAAATCATGACAAGTAGATCATTTACTACAACAGTGAGAGCTGTTTCAGTGCTATGATGCTTTCTATAGGCAGACTCAAAACTGTCAAATACCTCATTAGTTTGCAGGAAAGAAGACAACTGTTGGGCGACACATTTTTCAAGGATCTTAGATAAAAATTTGAGATTAGCCTATAATTGGCTAGGACTGTGGGATCCAAACATTGTTCAGCTTTTCCAACAAGTTCATTAATTTTGAATTCAATATGAAGCAGAACTCCTTTTAAGATCAAAAGCACATTTTAAATTGAAGAAAGGTTTATAGCTACAGAATCATTACGCCCAATAAATATTTTTATGTCATTAACTGGCATATATATTTATATACGAATTATTAAATCAATTTATTTTAGGTAACGTTATAGCTTAGGTAGGCAAGATGACCAGAACAACGAGCAGCACTGTAAATTGGGGTGTCATCATTTATCAATAGAAACTTCCGTAAAGTGATTGGTCTCGTGTTCCAGCAAGAGTCAAGTGATAATGTAAAAAGTAGGCCAAATAATAATAATAAGTATTATTATTATTATTATTATTTAGCAAACAAAGTTAGATGGTGGCATTGATCCATTTACGGAAAGTCGAACTACTTGGTGCTACTGCACTGTTATCAATGGATTGCATTCATCAGTTGAATTAACGAACTGTCTCCTTGTTATTTTAACTGTAAGCAGAGTCCTGCGCGCATGTACTGTGGTTTACAGCTAACATTCTCAGAACCTCTGTTATGATCTGATCATAAAATTACAGTTAAAATAACTGGCAAAAAAAAGGTGCGAGTTTATAACAGTGTGCTTACTCTAGCCTTCAACCCAGCTATTTTAAAACTCAGGAAAAAGTCATAACAAGCGATGAACCAATAGCGACTGGGGACATCACTTTCATTTCTTTGTACTTAACTAGCTCTATTTTGATACCAATATTTCGCCTATTTTAGATATGATAATAAATATATTTGGCTAATGCAAACAGTTGCTGGTAGCAATATGCTGGAATAGGATCTCGAGCAATTTTTTTCTGCTTTGCCATTTTTACTGTTACGTGTTCTCTTGGACGCACCCAGCAAAAAAGACTGTTCTTTCCGGTGCTCAATGTGCTGTCCTGAAGCTGGTTTGAGCGACTGTATCAACTACGATACCGGAAATTTTTTCACTGAGTTTGACGTAGAATTATTCTTTTACAGTCGTATCTATCTTCGTCTCCGAACAATGATAATGTTGAGGCCTAGAAAAAGGCCAGCAGAGGGCAGAATCGAACCGCAAATGATCCATATCGAAGATATTTGAGTTAATGGCTGAATCAAATAGTCCAATGGAGATTTTTAGCAATGGCGTTTCTTACATATTGCGACTTCTAACTCAAAGATGGTAAGTCCAATCTACGAAATGGAGGAACCATACGAAAGAGGAGAGTCTGCTGAGTAAAATACATCAAAATTGTGTTTGTAGTGCCAAAAATATGGGAACATGAGCAAGTTAGAAAACTGTGTGTTAACCTTTGCAACCTGAATTTTCTTGTCTCATTTAACATGGGAGTTAATGGAGTTTCGGTGAGTGGTCCCGTTGCTTTTCGGCTCATGCAGCCAGAACCGTTTGTCCAATTGCTTCCATAGTTACATTTTCGTGACCAGCACAACTTTTGCTACAACTTGGATATAAAAATATTTATGCGGAGTGAAAACTATGGGAGTTAGAGCAAGTTTAAGGAAGACTTCTTGACAGTTTTGCAGCTGGTTGCCACTCTAGTCGTGATGTCACCACACTGTAAGTTCCCAGAATAAATTGCAAAAAATAATTTAAAAAATTATAATTAAAAAATTATAGAAGTTACAAAAAAATTTGAATGGTAAAGAAATTATCCGAGCTTAGCTTAACATTTTCCAGTTTGAATGACGTTTCTAGCTAAAATTATGACTGAGTGAAAAATAGCTGAAAATAGCTACATTTTGAAAATCTGTTTCATTGTTTCTCATGGGACAAAAATATTGAAATAAAAATTAATAACTCAAAAAGTATAAAAGATATCAAGAAGATAAATACAAGCAACATAATTCAGAACAAGCTGATTTTTTTAAAGTTTGAATGAAGTTTCTAGGTTAAAGTATGTAGGAGTAGTGAGTCCTAGAAAGAAAGAAAGAGAGAAAGAAAGAAAGAGCATTAGTGGGCAAGCTTCAGCTTGCCCACTAATTAATCTGAATTCAAGAAATGGCTATGATTTGGCATTTATACATTAATCCCCATGACATACATTTTCATATAAACGTTTTAGAAGGGAAATCAGCAGACTATGAAATTATTAATTAATGAAAGAACAACAAGCAAATGTAACTTTTTTTGACAGAATGCTTCTGCATCCTATTCCTCACAATTTATGTGGGAGAAAAGATAAGATGCTGCAGGAGACTATGAAAATACAAGATGTGTTAATAGCGGAGGATTAAAATATCAAATGTCGTGGGTTTTGCCTGCCCATCTGGAATTCAGTGCTGTAAATGGGTGATCTATAAATATCAGAGATCATTTGAAAATCATTTTGCACAGTAAAGCAACTGTCATTTAATTGGGAAAATTCTGGGCATGTTTATTCTATTCTGCCCAAATCCATCATACTTTCTCTATCAAACATGCAGTCAATCCGTAAGGTCCTCTGTTCCTTTGGCATGTTAAATCTTTGTCGAAGGGAGATGTAACAATAGGATGTAGAACTTTCACATAGTCAGTGGTTCTAAGGGGAAGTTTGATTCATCAGTGAGTGACTGAACATGTGCAGGAGCAGGAGAGCGGCTAGGTTGATCTGTGTTGCATAAATAAGACTGAAGCAAAAAGGTGTCTTAATTGTGATTTGGAGATAAGATAGTGACTGACCAGCCAGTGCACAAAAATACCCACGCCACATTTTCTGGACATTATTTTCCCAAAAAAAATCAGTTTTCATATACTGCACTTATTACATTACACTGCATTAAGTCAAGTTATCAATGTCTTGAATTCTGACAATGCTTTTAAAATTAGGGACAGTTCAGCAAATCTTCTGCATTGATCCCTTGGGCAGGGAAAGCTTCATTCACTGGTATCCCTGCCTCATCACTCAGTGTCAACTATTTTTTTTCTCCTGTTGATCTGTCATCACCTGCATTACTCTATGGATATTGGAGAACTAAGAAGAAGGAAGTGTCAGCATGCAGTACAGAGGATGTTACAATAACAAAACGGTTTCATAAATAACTACCCATAGAAAATGTAAAATGAGGTAAAAAGAGGTCACTGACTCTTACTAAATCTGTTGAACGAATGTGAATTTTTACTGCATAATATAACCATATTACAATCTGCTACTGTCCTGAAATAAATTAGAAATGTTATATTTTTATGTGTTTCAATTATTTGGCTCAGCCACAAAAGCAGATTCTAAGCTTTCATCCATGCATTAGGTAACATTTTTCATTGGAGGACTATTTACATGTTTGTTTTCACATTGCCTTCCAATAAAATTTCAGCATTCATTCGGTGATTCTCTATATAAGTAATAGTTGTCACTTCCCTTTTACGTACTGAGCCATTCAGTTCCTTCGAAATTAAACTTATTTTGAGAGAGAATAAACAGCCTGGTGGATCCTTTCTGAGAAAATGTAACATTGTGTAGAGAGATGCGGGCACAGGAATTAGCTGACGTAATGAAGACTGTTTCAGATGTATCTTCTGGAAATTTCTATCTTTTTACCCCCTCAGTTGTCCACAAGCTGTGAGCTATTGTTTGCAAAAACTGTATGCATACAAGTAGCCCAGGATGAACTAGATACCAGTACCATGTTAAGCAAAAACTGTCCTTGGTCAACCACAATATGTCTTTTATCTCTGCGCACAGACAGAAAATGCTCCGACAGAAGGAAATGCAGCCCACCACACACTGGTGGAACGCAAAGATATCTGATACCACACACAATGCGCATGTTCATGTCTGCTTGAGAATATATAATTCAAAAGCAGAAATGGTAATCGTTTTAGGGCTTTAGGGAAATTCAGTGCCCTGTATGGTGTAACAAGCGTTACCATACGGCAAAAAAATTGAACAGGCATTTCACCTGGATCCTCAGGTGTCGCCTTTGCAACGTTCCAGGTGATTTGAAATAGACCATCATTTGGTGCTGCACGTAGAAAAAAGCAAATCAGACTGTACATTCGATTTAACAAGCACCTCTATTTAAAAAAAGGAAAAATAGATGTGATTCTTTGCAATGCCGCTCATTCTAAACAGGAAATTGAGCAAAACCATGAACACTTTTAAATGCTCTCTCTCTCTCTCTCTCTCTCTCTCTCTCTCTCTCTCTCTCTCTCTCACACACACACATACACAGACTCAGAAGTGAGGTCAACAAGGAATAAGCCATATTTTGTCACTGGTCAAAAAAGATAAACCCTAAATGAGCGCTGGTGAGTTCATTTATCTTGTCATTACCTTTATTATATGAATTCAATGTTGAGTGTTATTTAAATTGGATTTTGAAAGACAGTATTTAAGAACGTGTTTACTTATAATCTACTATTGAATATAAATCTATAATATAAAATACATCAGCTGTTGTAACTCTAATACACGTTAAATTCTTCATATCGTGTAGTATGATCCAGATATATTGCAAATGTGTACCATGAAAAAAAGGAATAAAATTTTTGCCTTGAAAGTACTTTTGAGCACAAGGTTAGTGAACAGTAAGTACTTTGCAATTGCCTCAGACAACAGTGATTTTTGAAAATAAATGTGGCCTTATTTATTTATCTATGGTCTGTTTAAGTGTGTCTGTAGAGTACAGCAAAATTTAGATTTACATTCATTAGAAATAAAGAAATACATTTCAGAGAGAAAATTATATTCTATTTTCTATAATTACATTTCTTTTTAAATCATCTTTTATCTTCAAAGGTTTGTCTTCAGGATTTTTTTATAGTAGGTCAGCCCATATTAGCTTCAGTATCCTGTGCCTTCTGTTTCTTCAGTATCCTGTGCCTTCTGTTTCTTCAGTATCCTGTGCCTTCTGTTTCTTTGGATCTGAAAACTGAGGCCACATTCCAAAGAAACAGAAGGCAACTTAATTTGAAAAATAATTTTGCTTTTCAAACTGACTTATTTGTCTCAATTGTGCCCTACGCATTGGTCATAAAAGTAAGTGAAAAACAAGGAAGAGAACAAAGAATAAACTCTCGTCTTCACAAAACTATTTATACAGCATGTGCCTAGGAAATAGCACAACTCTAACCACGAACAGGTGCTTGGCTGTTCCAGTAATAGATTATCTGTGTACTACTCTGGCTTAATATTCTGTTTTGTATCTACTGAGATTATAAAAAAAAAAAAAAAAAAAATCAGTCACATAAAAATCCAAGACTATTCATTATTAAGACTATTCATGGGGTGGTCAAATAATCAGAAACACTGGTATAAATACCAGCTTTGTATAGGTCATGATACTGTTTATCTTGAGATTTGGTTTAATTCAATGCTGAAGTGATTTTTACAGATACAGATCAGGGTCCTGCCTAGTGTCTGTCTGTCCTTGACCAGGAGCTTTGACCAGCAACCACAGTTATTTTTTGCTGTCAGAGTTTTTCACAAGGTGGTAATATTTTATTAAACTGTTCTCCTGGTGACATTAAAATAAGTTTGCTGTTTTTGGACTGACACACCAGCAAATCGGTCTCTAACAATTTAGCCCTTGTTTAACTCCTCAACATGTTCCTCATGTTGCTTGGGAGATGTACCCATTGAGGTGCTAATGGATAGATCACTTTTAAGCTGACACATGTTGTTAACTACCATTAAAATTACCAGGAATCACCTGTGTAGACACTTTTGTGATTTTGTTTTAGATATAAAGTTAATACATAGAGTTAGTGGTACAATTTGGTCACCCCCTGGTTTATGGAGATCCAATAGTGAGTCTATACAATATGGTATGGCAGTGTCTCAGATTTTCGACATTAGAATACAGCCATTCTAGAGTAGAATTGCAAGGCCTGCCAGTGTGTCTGTCCACAACCCCAGCTTATTCAAATGTTTTGGCTGTTTCTTTTTTTGAATGACCAGCAGGGTTCATTTTGTTTTTCCCTCAGGGGCACTGCAAGCATGAACGTGAGCCAAAGCAACTCCACTAAGTGCGTTCGGGACACAAGTGTGACCTCCGTTGTGTTCCCCTGCCTCTACAGCATCCTCTTCCTGGCAGCCCTGGTGCTCAACCTCCTAGCTGCCTGGATATTCTTTCAGATACCCAGCACCTCCACGTTTGTAGTGTACCTGAAGAACGTGGTGGCTGCAGATCTGCTGATGACCTTTACTGTGCTGGTGAAGGTGCTGAGTGACTCTGGTGTAGGCTCCTGGCGTCTCAAGGTAGTCTACTGTCGCTACTCTGCGGTGCTCTTTTACACCACCATGTACATCAGCATTCTACTGCTGGGACTCATTAGCTTGGACCGCTACCTGAAGATAGTCCGCCCCTTTGGGAAGTGTTTCCTGCAGAGGGTGGGGTTTGGTCAGGGCCTGAGCGTGGCTGTGTGGGTCATAATCACCTCCCTGGCCCTGCCTAACGTGGTCTTGAGCAACAGGGAGCCAATCCACTCGCCAAAACTGAGGTGCTCTTCTTTGAAAGATGAAGCTGGGCTGCTTTGGCATGAGGGCTTCAACTACTTCTGCCAGGTGATATTCTGGGGAACACTTGCTCTTATGGTGGTGTGTTATACCTTCATCAGCAGGAAGGTGTACAAGTCTTACCAGACCTCCCGCAGCAGGTCCAGTGCCACGACCAAACGGACCAAAGCCAAAGTGTTTATCGTGGTGGTGGTGTTCTTCATCTGCTTTGCCCCATTTCATTTTAACCGTGTGCCATACACGCTCACCCAAACGCGTAACGCCAACACCTGCAGGGTGCAGAACCTTCTCTACATTGTCAAGGAGACAACGCTCTGGCTGTCTGCCGCAAATATATGCTTGGATCCCCTCATCTACATCTTCCTGTGCCGCATGTTCCGCAGGAAGCTGACTGCCGCTCTAAGCCGTAAGCCTCTCCCAGTGGGGAGTCCAGAGTCGCCAACAGAAACTTCAACTAAACTAGAGATGTCCAGCGTGGTGAATAATAGGTATATCAGATCAGACGAAATGGAAAGAGAGACAGATGACTGTCCATAGAGAATACAGGAAGACCAACAAATATCATGGAAAACTGTCAAAAAAATTGTTAATATCTCTTCAGAGGAAATTCAGAAAAGATATCAGAATCTGAGAAAGGAAGCTGCAGTACCTTGAAGGAAAAGCTCAAGACAAGGGCAATTTGACTTCACTTTGTTCTGAGCAGTGGCGGTTCTAGAACCGGGAATTGGGGGGGGCGCAGACACGTCCCTTTATGACAATTAGTCCTGGCTAGTTCTGAATCATTTTCCTTTACTGACGCGTTTTCCAATTATCGTAATTGGCAACTGAAGACACGGTTTCTCTCCATATGCGATGGAACAGCGATGAAATCATGGGCGAAATTCAGTACAGAAAAATCATTTACTTATTAACAGGCCAGTGCTTCGCGTTGATTGATCAGGTCCGCGTTCCAATGAAATATCGCCTTTCACTCTCGGTAAAAGTGGCACTCGGCAGTTAAATAGGCAGCGTGCTGCTCAAGCTATTTGCGTGAGAGTCGACAGGTATGCAAATTTGAATAAAGTTGATTTAAATACAGCAAATACGCGTCCAGATGAATAATTGTCTTCTTATGTAGTCGGGGAGAACAAGCAGCACCTGTTAACTGTGGAGTGCTCTCGGAGTGAACCTTCTGTAAATCATGAAAATGACTGAGAACAAGTCAGGACTAATAACTGTTTTCAACGTATGTTTTGTCACAATTCTCAGTTCTGGCTCCGCCACTGTACTGAATTTAGCCCATGATTTCATCGCTGTTCCATCGCATATGGAGACAAACCGTGTCTTCAGTTGCCAATTACGATAATTGGAAAACACGTCAGTAAAGGAAAGTGATTCAGAACTAGCCAGGACTAATTGTCATAAAGGGACGTGTCTGCGCCCCCCCAATTCCCGGTTCTAAAACCGCCACTGGTTCTGAGGCTCGATGTTGATTTAAAAACGAGATCACAGAAATAATTTGATGTTTCAGGTACCTTTAGTGATGTTCTCTGAATATTATGACTTTACCAATGGGGGAGAACTCTGAGAATTATGCAATTTACACACATCAACAAAATTTCCAGGTTGCTGCCAATGTAATCAAAAGTTCAAGACATTTCTAGATAAAGATCCCATCCTGGGACTCCAGAGTGCTTCAGAGCTTAGCTAGTTTCCAACAGCGCTGATTGTCAGCATGTTCATAATCCTCTCACATGTTTTCCTAAACTGCATCATGATGATGTGATGTTGCAGCAGTGTAACAGCATTGCCGAGGAGCATCCTGGATTATATAGAAAGGCAGCAGCACCACAAATATTCAACAAGGGGTTATAAATCCTTACAGTGACAGAGAGTGAGTGATTTGTTTGAGAAGTTATCCACAATTGCACAAATGATGTGTGTTCTGACCCAGTAGCTGTTCTCGGGAGTAAGACACTTTACATTAGCTTATCCATCTAATTTAATCCATGCCATCATAGTTATTCCTAATCCCAGTTTGTTGTGCCAGTATTGCAGGGAGATGTGGTGTATTTGCCCGTAATGTGTACTCATTCAACAGTTTGTGGATCCCTCTATTTGTCCTCTCAATATATTTCATGAGTCAGCAAAAATACATTTGAAATGCACAAGCACTGTTTATTTTGCTTTGTAAATACATGTTTTGTATATTTCAGGGAAAAAATACATTATATATATATATATATATTATATATATAGTTGTATATATATGTGTATGATTTGCCTTTTTTTTTTTTTTTTTTTTTAGTATACAATTTACTTAAGCAGAAAAGTAAAATATACAAGGGAACATTAATGAGTAGCATTTTCTTAAACATATACTTATCAAATACTTATTTGAGTGCTTAAAGGCATTAAATATTTTCACTGGGTGTGATATAATTTCAGCATTGTAGTTCTGTAGGGCCCAGAAGTCAGCACACATTTCATTAAAATTTCAAGTTGTCCCTCTCCTCCCCCTTCCTTTATTATTAAAATACTGAACTGAGATTTTCCAGTGTTGAGTACAGAAAGCCATTCTAAAAATGCTGAAATTCACAAGTTCAGCTGTAAGACAGCTTTCCGGTGAAATAAGCATGATCTGTGTTTATATCTCTGTCAGCAAAAATGCTGACATGGGTTTAGGAATAAACAGGAACATTTCTTTTTACTACTTCTCCATATGGGCAATCCCAGCATTACTCACATTACATTTACTGCATTAGGCAATAGTATAAAATTGAAGACCAGAATAGAGAAATGATCAGTCTCATTTTCACGTTGTGAACAAATCATGAATTAAAAATTCAAAATGATCTTAGCAACAAAGCACTGAAAAAAATATGCAAAAAATATAAAATATATAAAATATTATAATAATATATAATATTATTATACACTGCTCAAAAAAATAAAGGGAACACTTAAACAACACAATGTAACTCCAAGTCAGTCACACTTCTGTGAAATCAAACTGTCAACTTAGGAAGCAACACTGATTGACAATCAATTTCACATGCTGTTAAAAAATGGAATAGACAAAAGGTAGAAATTATAGGCAATTAGCAAGACACCCCCAATAAAGGAGTGGTTCTGCAGGTGGTGACCACAGACCACTTCTCAGTTCCTATGCTTTCTGGCTGATGTTTTGGTCACTTTTGAATGCTGGCGGTGCTTTCACTCTAGTGGTAGCATGAGACGGACTCTACAACCCACACAAGTTGCTCAGGTAGTGCAGCTCATCCAGGATGGCACATCAATGCGAGCTGTGGCAAGAAGGTTTGCTGTCTGTCAAGTGTCCAAGCATGCTACCAGGAGACAGGCCAGTACATCAGGAGGCGTGGAGGAGGCCGTGGGAGGGCAACAACCCAGCAGCAGGACTGCTACATCTGCCTTTGTGCAAGGAGGAACAGGAGGAGCACTGCCAGAGCCCTGCAAAATGACCTCCAGCAGGCCACAAATGTACATGTGTCTGCTCAAAGCGGTCAGAAACTGACTCCATGAGGATGGTATGAGGGCCCGGCGTCCACAGGTGGGGGTTGTGCTTACAGCCCAACACCGTGCAGGGCGTTTGGCATTGCCAGAAGAACACCAAGATTGGCAAATTCGCCACTGGCGCCCTGTGCTCTTCACAGATGAAAGCAGGTTCACACTGAGCATGTGACAGATGTGACAGAGTCTGGAGACGCCCGTGGAGAACGTTCTGCTGCCTGCAACATCCTCCAGCATGACTGGTTTGGCAGTGGGTCAGTAATGGTGTGGGGTGGCATTTCTTTCGCACAGCCCTCCATGTGCTCGCCAGAGGTAGCCTGACTGCCATTAGGTACCGAGATGAGATCCTCAGACCCCTTGTGAGACCATATGCGGTGCGGTTGGCCCTGGGTTCCTCCTAATGCAAGACAATGCTAGACCTCATGTGGCTGGAGTGTGTCAGCAGTTCCTGCAAGACGAAGGCATTGATGCTATGGACTGACCTGCCCATTCCCCAGACCTGAATCCAATTGAGCACATCTGGGACATCATGTCTCTGCTCCGTCCACCAACGCCACGTTGCACCACAGACTGTCCAGGAGTTGCGGATGCTTTAGTCCAGGTCTGGGAGGAGATCCCTCAGGAGACCATCTGCCACCTCATCAGGAGCATGCCCAGGCGTTGTAGGGAGGTCATACAGGCACGTGGAGGCCACACACACTACTGAGCCTCATTTTGACTTGTTTTAAGGACATTACATCAAAGTTGGATCAGCCTGTAGTGTGTTTTTCCACTTTAATTTTGAGTGTGACAAATCCAGACCTCCATGGGTTAATAAATTTGATTTCCATTGATAATTTTGTGTGATTTTGTTGTCAGCACATTCAACTATATAAAAACAAAGTATTTAATAAGAATATTTCATTCATTCAGATCTAGGATGTGTTATTTTAGTGTTCCCTTTATTTTTTTGAGCAGTGTATATTATTTTAAATTAAAAAAAAATCATATATAAAACATACAAAAATGCAGAATTTGGACTGATTATTTTTCCTTTGTGGTCTTCAATTATTTCACGACTAATTCAATGGACAGAACTTCAAAACCTCCACATTGTGGCAACCTCCAACCATAATCAACTTTACTAGAGAAAACCTGAAATGAACTCAATGGTTATGCTGGCAGACTGGGTTTTTCAAGCGTTACTCACGTTACTCAAAAGTAACATGGCTTTATTTCACTTAAGTTTGGCCCAGTCTTCTTGATCAATGATGCATTACAGAATAAATTGGATTGTATATAATTGAACCTTTATTACTGAAAATTCTAACACAAGCAGGATTTCAACTTAATGCAACATTAATTTTCTGCAATGGGCCCTTAAAACAAAAAAAAAGTCCTGTTACTCATGTTAAGTTACTCACAGTGCAAGTAGGTTTTAAGTACCTGGAGGCTCACCATACTGCATTTTACTGATCATTCACAATGTTTCAGCCATGTTAGCCATTTCTATTCAAGAGGCCTTGATGATTCCAACTTCTAAGGCTCCAATCTGTACGTCCATCCTCCACCCCCTGCGTCCCAGCTCCCCCCATCCCCCCTTGGACAAATATCACACTCATGGACCTTAGTTTCTCAGAACAACCAGTAACATTTTTTTTTTGTCATAATTCGACCAATGAAGTAGTCTCCTCACAACTTGTGAATGATGTCAAACTGTTATCTCATATACGTAACAAAAAAAAATTTGTTTGCCTCAGACCTTCAATCTCTTCTGAACTACACACCTGGATATATAACAATACAGCCATACATAAATTGTGTTGCTATTTCACATTTGAATTTTCAGTGGTCATGTTACACTTCAGCTGAGACTGCCCATATGTTACATCTCTGACAGAGAAAGTAAATTTTACTACTGACAGTGTCGTATGTCTTCACGATGGGGAAACCCAGAATGCACAGCTCAAAACTTCACATGTGCCAGCTACTTTCAGTATGACAAGGCTCTGATGAGGTCTGTGCGGTTTAAGCAAAAATTGAGATCTGTTGAAAAATGCGAGTAGTATGGAACATGGATCTCACAGTGCAACTTTCTGTTGTCAGCAAAATGTGTTATGCTGCGGTAATCAGTATCACTACAGAAGTGTGTGTGGAGTGAATCAGCGGTGCCTTCAGATCTGTTTCAGCAGTTTTTCACTTCTGCAATGTTGACTCAGTGGTGCACCCTGCAGGTGGAGTACTGATAAGGAGAGTACATACATTTGATGCCTCTCTTTGTGTCCCTAACATATGCACACACGCATTTGCACACACACCCACACACACACATCCACACACTCACGCACGCACGCACACACACACACACACATATACACACAAACTCACACACGCAAACACACACACACACATATGCACACATACATGCACACACGCATGCACGCACACACACATGCACGCACAGGCACCCACACACTTAGATACACCCATGTGTACACACACACACGCACACACACACACACACACACACACACACACACACACACACACTCAAACTGCACAGCACGGGTTTATGATGCAAAAGTACAGCCCCGCATGCCAACGTGCTCATGACTGGAAACCTGAAATGGTACTTTGACTCTTTGTATCACAGTTGATACAAAGAGGAGGGCCGGGTTATTACTAACATTTACCAGTTCAATAACAGGATCCCTTTACAGCCTTAGCCATTATGAAAAACTCATCCATTTAATGTTCAGTCATTGACTCTCAAGGATAAAAAAAATTCTTATTTTAGTTTTCCCACGGCTGAATTGCAGATTAGTGATCCTTAGAAAAAGCATTCATTCAAGGTTGGTTTACTTGTACATTGCCTGTTCACTCTAAAATGTGGGTCAAATTAAGTCAAAGCCACCCAGCTGTGTGCCCTCAAGCTTCTGAAATTCTCTTCAACTCAAGCAAGAGTGTCACCTGTGAAGGATCGAATGAATTCAGTGAGTACTTCCTTGGAAGCATTGGGCTGCATGCTTGTCTTCTTGGTGTGTTAGATTTCCTGGAATTTTACATCAGATCACATGCACAGCGAGTGTGAGACATCTGAGGAATTCAGCTTCATTTCATAACTACCGGGAGTCGGACATGTAAGTTCGGCAAACGTGTACTTCAGCTAGACCTCTCTTGCCGCAGTGAATGAGAAGTGAGTTAAATTACAGAGATTTTACTTCTAATAGCATTTAAGGAAATAACTCATTATGCTGAATTTAGATAGAATCAGGTGCGTTTTATTTGTTTTGGGCTTCCTCTGAGCCCTTCCACGTTCCTTTAGCTGCCTTATTTGGGCTTGTGGGGGTCCCAGTGCATGTAACTGCAGGACAGAACATCAACAACAAGAACTCTGAAAAGTGGAGTAACGCATCACTTAGGGCACTGCATCTCAACACATCTCTCTTCTACCGGAGTATTAGTTCTTAGCCTCCTGCCACACAATTTGTGGTAAGTCTCAGATTCTTTGTTATATTAACATGAACGATTTTGCTGAGTATTTTTCATGTTTTATTGATGTTTAAACAAGCTATATCAATGGATGAAAATAATTTGTATGGGTTTCAACAGGGAGATGCACTTTTACAGAGAATAGTACATAATAGGTGAAGTAAACATGAAGCACATTCTGAGAAATGGTCTCCTCTGGCACATTTTTGGTCAGTTCAGCTTTTCTGTTGTATTGTTCAATTAAAATTTTGTTGCAAAGGTCTGATAGAACTTAGTTCATCACCAATGACACACTTCACCGGACAGTTCAACCCCAAAGTATGACAGTCAGTTGCCATCCAATTATTGTAGATAAACCTGGGGAGATATTTAGATTATGCACAACAGTGACACTAACTGTTGCATTTCTTTAGCCATTAAAGTTTCATTTATGTTTGAATTAAGAGAAAGAATGAACAGCCTTACGTGCCTTTCTGCTTTGACTAATATTGACATTGAGATAAATACTCACCATATGGTTCAGGTGTGCCCTTGAGGAGCAAGAGAATGTTATCTTGCGTCAAGAAGAAACTGGTGATATGGCTTTGAATGTGAACACAAACAAATTTTATTGCCACATAAAACAAGATAAAATATGTGTACAGACACTCATTTACCCACAGTAAAAGTGTGCCGTAGTGTGCAATGACGATTATACACCACCACTTTCATCTGAAAGGGGTCCTAATAACGTCTCTGAACTTTTTGGCGAAAATGTATTGAAAAATACTGTTGTACAGTCAATAAAAAGAAAAAAATTTTTATCGCAAGTATATTTAGGTAAAAATATGGGTAATAAACAAAAACACTGAAAACATGATTTTTTTTTATTACAATTGACAGGTGTCACAAATTTTATTTTTTTGACTCTTGCATGGCCTGAATGCACGTTTGGGGGCTCATTCCATGATTATTGATGCTAAAAAAATTTTTAAACTGGTTTTAGGAAACATTATTTTGCAACATTACCTCTGATTGTCAGTTGTTCCAGTATATAAGGTGACATGAACTTTGAGTAATGTCACAGTGTGTGGTGGCACAACGGAAGGAACTCTCTGTGAATGTTCGTAGCCGCATTGTGGCCTTACATGATATTGAAGACGTTAAATGCTGCCATGGCACTGTAAAAAATGCCATCAAGCATTTCAAAGAGACAGGTTCACTGAAATCTAGTGGCAATAGAGGTGCAAAATAGATGTTCAGTGATCTGATGTTCGTTATCTGTGTATGACAATTTAAAAAAAAAAAAATCAGGGGTTGCCAGCATGACAACTCTGTGATGATATTAATTGCGCCAGAAGTGAAGAGATGAATGTACCCAGATTTACTATTTCCAGACGCCTGAGTGAAATTGATCTGATTGGTCATGTTGCTGCCAAGAGCTGGCAACATCAAAAAAGACTTGAATTTGATGAGAAATTTAAGGATTGGACAACAATGTGACTGGGAATAAGTCTTTTGGACCGATGAGTCAAAATTCAAAAATTTCTCACCCAAACGCAGAACTTACATATGTGTGCCATAGAGTTGGAAAATGTTTCAAAAATGACTGTTTAACCCCTTCAGTAAAACATGGGAGTGGTAACATTATGGTTAAGGGTTCAGTCTGCCCAAAAGGATCTGGTGATCTCATGATCCAAAGAAATATCACAGCATCCTTGTGAGGCACACATTGCCATCTGGAAAGAGACTTATTGGTCGAGGATATTATTTTCATCGAGATAAAGACCCAAAACACACTTCCTAGTTGAGCAAGAATGATCCAAGTTGGAAAGAAACATCTGCTGACATAAAAGTTATGACTTGTCCAGACCTTAATCCGATTGAGCAAGTCTGTTGTGAACATTGAAAGAATCTCTTTGGAATGAATTTCAACCCATATGTAATGGTTCAGCGAGTGAGTAAATAAAAATATGTGAATATTATGCCTGAAAAAAAAAAAATGCTATAGTCAAAGCAAAGGGTGGCTACACTAGATATTGACTTTTTCACCCAAAAAAAAATTATTTTTGTTTTTACTATATATTGTTATCCGTTTACTTATTTTCAGCAATATCATCCAATATTACATGAAATAAATACTTGAATAGCACTTGGTTTCTGATTCATCTTCATTTTGTTAAATGTATAATCATCACTGCACACTATTGTTGAACTGTTTTCATAAAGGAATCAAATGTCATCCCAAAAATGTGGAGTGTGCCGGATTATACAAATTTTGACTGAGATTAGGCCTCCACTCTTGCATTCCTTGAAGAATGAAGATTGGAAATTGAAAGGCAACTTACCAGGCTTGAGCTAACTATGTAGCACATCAATATAAAGTATTTATTTACTTGATTATACTCCAACACTAATTTTTTATGCAAAAAAAAAAAAAAAAATTGACAAAACTGAGAGACAACAATGTTATGGTTCAGACCAGGAATCAAGTGCAGAGTCAGATGTGCGATCTAACTAGTAGTTTACTGACTGCACTATGGTACAAGACAGGGATGGAACCTCAGGAGAATGGTGGGGATGGAACCCCAGAATAATGATAGACAGGTCAGTATAGTAGTTATTGGCTAAGCTGGGCTGCAGTCACCAGCCAGTGGCCTCTGGAATGCTGCCAGGAGTTACATAGTCTGCGTCAGCAATGAGCTGCTGCAGAAGATGTTGCTTGAGAGGAAAACAGTCCCGGACCAGGGCCCGGATCAGGGCTGGCAGTTTGGCACAGGACAGGAAGAAAAAACTTGGATGGGTAAATAGGAATGCAGTCCCAGTCCTGGACCCTGATTAGGATTTGAAGATTGTCCTTGAAAACATAAGTAGAGGAACAGGCTTGAGTTGAGTTAACTTTGACTCGGTCCCAATCATGGACCTTGATTAGGATCGGAAGCTTGTTTGAATTAACTAAATGACAATAAAGACTTCTTCAAGGAAAGGCACTCAGTAAAGTACTAGTGACATTAGATGAAGACAAAGAAGTTTTACAAATAAACATATGACTGGGATTTCAGAACAAATGCAACTTTACAATCCAGCACCTTGCACATAAACAAGAGGGCTTAAATACTCCTCACATGGTCATTAGGAGACAACCATGTAATAAGATTCAGCCAGGCGGGGAAAGATGCACAAGACGCAAACCAATCACAACACACATACACCTAATTAACACGCAAGCAGCTGAATCGCAAAGAGAGACACCAGGGATTCACATTAGAAATGTGACAACATGGCTGCACAGACACCCTGAACTCATTCCTTGTTATCAGTTTGATATTCCACTTGTGTGCCTATCACAGAAACAGACCTATTTACAATATGGTGTGGTACGGGAGACAATGAAAGGTTCCTCTCTGGCAGCAATTTCATCATCCTTGGTTGAAAAATACATCAAGTAATGTCTGCTGCGATAATCAATGTTTGTAGGTGGAACATATGCAATGAAAAAATATCTTCTGACCTTCTTTCTTTCAGAATATAAAACATATAGATAATGTGTATGCTCATTGTGTCTGTTCAAACACTATTCCACTGTGTGGATGTACTGAAGGTCTGGCAATAAAAATGTATCTGATCAGAATAATTCATACTTGGCTGCACCTAGCAGAAAGGATTAAACTTCAATCAGACACCGTGAGCTGCATATAGACTGTAGCTCTGGTGCACAAAGTGCAGTTTCTTCTTAACAATGACCAAAGAGCAAGGAACCAGCAACTGGAAACACATTATCCGTTGTCCCGGGGCATTGGCTTGAAACTATGCATGGCGAAACGCATGTGGACACTCATTATTCTGGGGCTGTTTTGTATTTTTGGGCCAGGGCTTAATTCCACTGAGAAGGCCATGCACACTATACTTATACTCATGAAATGCTGGATGAGCAGGTGTCCACATACTTTTGGCCATGCGGCAACTTAACTGGGGAATACAAATCTGGCAAAAAAAAAAAAAAGAATCAATAAATTATCAGCAGACATTGCAACTCAATGTTTCTTTCCTGCAATCCAGATACGAGCTCCAGCATGGTCGCAGAAGTCCTTGGAAACCGCACATCGGAGAAATCATCGGTGCTCACAGTAGTCTTCCCTGTCCTGTACTCACTGCTCTTCATTGTAGGACTGGTGATGAACTGCCTGGCCGCCTGGATCTTCAGCAAGATCCGCTCCCGAAGCAGCTTCATCCTGTATCTGAAGAACATCACTGCGGCAGACTTCCTGATGACCCTCACCTTCCCACTCCAAGCGGCCATAGAGGCCGAGCAAGGAATCTGGCAGTTGCAGCTTCGCATACTGGTCTGCCGGTACTCAGCCGTGCTCTTCTATGCTAGCATGTACGTCAGCATCATGTTCCTCGGCCTGGTCAGCTTGGACCGCTATCTGAAGATCGTGCGACCCTTCGGACACTCTTGCCTTTATAGCTACACATTCACTCGGGTGCTCTCGGCTGGCGTGTGGCTGACCATGATAGGCCACTCTCTGCCCAACATCATCCTGACCAACAACCTACAGAATGCCAGTATTGCTGACCGCTGCATTGACCTAAAGTGCCAGCTAGGGAAAGACTGGCATGCTATCATTTCATATGTCAACATATTTATCTTCACAGCAGTCCTGATCACGCTCCTGGTCTGCTATGTGTGTATTTATCGACACGTCCAGCGGTCCAATGCCCAATTCGTCAATTCCACTGAGAGTAGGGGCTCACGGCCTGGGCAGAACATCTCAATGGTAATGGTGGTGTTTTTCGTGTGCTTTGTACCCTACCACCTTTGGAGAATCCCTTTCACACTCAGCCAGATTGACAAGGAATTTAGTAAGGAAATAAAAGTCTTACTGAGAAATGGGAAAAAGATCACATTGTTCCTCACCGCCTGCAATGTATTCCTTGACCCCATCATCTACTTCCTCATGTGTAAGTCCTTCACGCGCCGGCTCAGGGCACAACTGGGCTTGAAGCGCAACTCCAACAGCAGGGAATCTCAGTCAAAGGTGCAGACCCTACAGGTGCGACAGATTCGTGAGTACTCCTCGGCTAAAGGCTGACAGGAACAGGCTCCCAAGCCCCACAAGTGACACAGAGCGTTTGAGACGTCCTGACCAAAGACCAGCTCAGCCTGTCTCAGTCCCCCTCGTACTTCTTCAGGAACCTGGGTCGTAGCGAGCAGTGACAGCTGGTGAAAGTTATTATGTCCCACTGCTTGGGCGGAGAGAGAACAAAAGATTTTCTGGAAGAATGGAGGTGGGCTCTGCAATTATTACAGATGGTTCACAATTCCATGCCATGTCCGACTCTTGACAATCGCATGCACTGCAAGGTTTCCTCTGCTTCTGGCAGACTGCATCTTTAACTTTGACTCAGAAGCAGTACTTCAACAGAACTAGCTGAGATATGTACGTGAGAATATGACACACTCACGTACAATTAGTCTGAAAGCTGATTAGACTCGAAATGGCACCCGTGAATCAATGAAAATTTACAGCGGCTTATAACAGGGATGTGTTGCTTTCCTCAGAGAAGATATTAAGCTGTCTCCCACTGTTGCAGTGATGTTAGAAAACAGGAAATTAATATAAACATTGTCGATAAATGTTGAGATCTAAGAGTCGATGATGGATGGTAGAAATATGATCGTGGTTTATTCTGGCATGTTAAAAATACCCCATCTCCTTCAGCCTGAGTTTACGCCAGTTTGTGTAAATATAACTAAACCAAAAATGTAAATATTGTATTTTTCATGTGATAAAGATTGATAGGCCTTGGCTCATTTGAAAATCTCTGGCTGTTTTTTGATCCATGTTCCAACTTGCCAGAGTTGTTCAGAAGTGATCTACCAAAAAAGGTTGCATGGGAAGAATACTGAATCATCAGCAAAAAATAAGGACAAAAAAGTTGTAATACATGTACTCATATGTCTTCATCCAGATGGGTTCTCATGTATAGTTTTGTTCATAGGCCCAATAGTGGTGAGGAACCAGAGTGTTGTTAATGAATACATTTTTGTATGTTTTACATATAAAAATGGAGGAAAGAGCAAGAAGAGACTACGTAGCGTAAGTGGTGATAGGGAAATGCAAAAGGCATAAAATTGGGCACACAGGTCAGAAATGCAGCTCCAAAGTTCAGTGAGAAACATGCAGCCAAAACAACAAATCACATTGCTGGCTTTGATTAAAAGACATGCAGTGGGAGTGCATAGCATGTGGCTTCATGTTTCTTGAGAGCTGCTAACAACTCATACAGCCTGATTGCGCAAACAGTATTAGTGAAAAATGTGACATTACACTTTCGGTTGTACATTCTACATAAAATTACGATTCAGTGGTTTATCAACCTTTTGATAGTGAATATAAACAAAAATCAACAGCTTTAACTGAAAAGTGCATTTAATTGGAAATATTCTGATTTATTTTCCCATGTAGTTGATAAACAGCTCAATAAAATGACAACCAGCTACCTGCCTTGCCAACTAATTCATGTTAAGGCAAAGTTGGAATAGGAACTCCTCCCCTTTGGTGGATCAATGCCTTTTCCCAGGAAATTTGCAACATTTCAGCCTCTGTAATTCAGTCAAGCTTTGTAGTTATCTTGAACTAGTGTGTGTGTGTGTGTGTGTGTGTGTGTGTGTGTGTATGTGTGTGTGTGAGAGAGAGACATTAATACTCTGTGTATAAGATAAGAATTTGCTTGCTAGGGTTGAAACAGATGATATGAAGTTGATGTTGTTTCTGCTATGTTGCAGAATAAAAAGCACTGCACTCAAGCACAAGAGGGGCACAACCCTGATAAATTAAATCAAACACATATTTGCTGGCTTGCACTCAATACATCCTTTAAAAACAATACACAAAAATTTCAAGATCCTTAAAATTAACTGTATCCGGTTACTGTACAGCCTGATCACATATGGACTAAAAGTTATCCAGCTATACATACTTTACTGCATTTTTTCATTTTTAAACCTGGCTCAGTTGCAAGCCCTAGCAATTTAACTTTCTCTCTCTTTTTTTTTTTAAATAGTGACTAATTCAACTTAACAGAGCACTTTCTCTGTATCTCCTTCCAAGGGTATTTTATTCACACTGAAAGGCATCCATGTCAGTGACAGGGTTCAAGGCTCTACTTAAACATCCATTATTTAACAAAATTGAATTGTGAAATGGATCATTACTGATAGCAATTTGCTGCAACTACTTGCCAAGGACGGGACAAAATGGCAGCAAATTACTGCTTAATTGGAAACGGACACATGCAATCAGTTATATTACTAACCTTTAGAAATAAATAAAACTAAATCAAAGCATTCTTTTATTATCTTTTGAATTTTTTGCATTCTCTCAGTTTTTGCCATATGTCAGATCATATTTCAGCCACTGCTGGAGTAAAGTAGTAGTCCAAATGATGTTTACTGTTATGATTCTGTTCTGCTCTGCCCATGTTCTGTTCATGTTTGGCATTTGCCTTGTTCCATGCCATGTTTTGTTTATGTTTATTCATGCATTTCCTGCCATAGTCCTATTCCCCAGTTAGATTCCGGTCATTGTTTTGTATTTCACCATGCATTGCACTTTGTCTCCCCTGTCTGGTCTTGTGGGTTCAGTATTGTGTGGCAGGTGATTTCTGGTTTCTGGGTTTTAAAGTTCCTTCTAATCTTGTTTGCCTCCTTCACCTTGCTTTTCTATATTTAACCAATACTAACAGTTTGTTGTTTTGTTAAAGTCACTAACCTAGACCAACATTGTATATAATACTAACTTACTAACGAGCACTAGGGAAAATTACTAATTAATTAACAAGCTCTCAGCTTTTCGCTCTGTTCTAGTCTCTGCCTCTTGTCTTGGATCTACTTTTACGTTTGATACCAATTTGTTCTGCCTCTCATTATCTGTACTTAGAACTCCCTAAGGACTGTGTGACAAAATAGACTGTCAAATCCCTGTCTGCGTTTTGGCTTTTGCCAATTTCATGTGGACACGTGTTTGCAATCAATTAGTCTGATCCAATTCACCTGTTAATCAAATAACTTCCCTTGTGTGTATTTAAAACTAAATCAGAATGTTTCTCTTATTGTTTTCTCAGTATTTCTTGTGATTCACTTCTGACTGGACTGTCATTGATTATCGATTTGGCTCTGTTTTGGATTGCTTGTTGCATCTGTGTATCAAACCCTTTTTTTGCCCGACTCTGAATTCTGTGATTGGTGCCCTGTTAACGACTTCGGAGCCCTGTGGATTTTCGATTTTTGGACTGTGGACTTTGTACTGTTGCCTCCTGCTCATATTTCTTTCCAATAAAATCCTATTTTACTGCATTTCCTGGTTCTCGCGTCTGGTTCCAGATCGCTACCTCACAGTTTACTTCATGAGAGCATATCAAAAATGTCTCAAAGAAAAACAAAATAAAGATTAACAAATAACAATAATAAAAATTTTATCATTCTTCTTGGTCAAGCAAATGATCATGACAATGGTTTAGACCTGAAATGGTCTAGACCTGAGTATTCAATTATTTTAGGTTGAAATGTTATAGATGGTATGCCACAGGCATGTAGTTGGAACATGATTCTTCTCATGTTAACTCTTTGCGGACCAAGAATTATACATTTCTTTGTTCTCCTTTTAGTTTACATTAATACTATAATATTACAATGATTTGAATTATTCTATAATATAATTATACTGTGGTACAATATAAGTCAAGGCATTTGCGCTGTTGTTTCAGAGATTGCATTTGCAACAAGATAGAAAGAAAGAAAAACCTAAAGCACTAGAGGTTATGTTTTTTTTCTTGTATTCCCTGAGGGACATATGAGGAGTTCAGGTGCAAGAGCTGGTAAATGCCACCACCAAAAAAAAAGTGGGAGCAACGGCAAGCATTAGTGTACAGTGCCCCGATTTTAAAAATGGCTAAGCAGTTTATGCAAAAACGTTAATCAAAATCATTTTGACTGATGTTTTTACATTAACTGCTTTTTACTAAATGGAGCTTTAGGTGTTAGTTTAGTCAGGCACTTTATCAGGCTGGTCACAAGCCTGTTTCTGTCCAATCATTCTTAACTTTAGTTCCTCCCACCTAATTGGTGAGCTTTTATAATCAAGGCAGTGTTCTTTCATTTCTCAGGCGCCGTGCCCTCTACCCTGCTCTTACTTGAGGTACTAAGAAATATGTTGCTCATCTCTAAGCTGCATGACAATTTCTTTGGTTCTGTGAGGTTGATTCCTCCCAAGTTAAACCTTTGTTGCCATCATGGGATAGGTAGAGGCTTTTTTTCCACCTGCTCTCCTGTTTAAAGCTAATCTGGCCCACCTGCTCTGAGGCTGTGGTTTTTCCACTCTCACAAGCAATAATCATAGTATTCACAAATATATAGGTTCGTCTCTCCTCTACTTACTGCAATTTGGCGAAGATTAATTTGGCTGATGAAGATATGGATTGATTTTATGCTTCTGCCCTCTTTTCAGGACTATGCTTCTGTCCTCTTTTCAGGACTACTAAATTCTGCAGTTTGACTGCCTGAAGGAGCCGGTATTCATTTAATGCCTATTGAAGTCGTTTCGTCTCATTACCAGCAAACCGCGGATTCTGAGCTGAAGTCTGAATTGCATTGTTACAATCCCCTAAATCACAGTCAAAGTGTCACTTTGAGCAATTTCCAGTGCAATCAATTAATTTCTTTACGGACTTGTGTGCAAGCCATATTTTCACCATACAGTTTCTTCTGAGTTTGAAACTTTGTTGAAGGTTTGGCTAAAAAGCTATGCCTCGTAAGTCTTGCCTTTTAAACGTGGCTATTCGAAAATGCAATCGTTGCCTGTGCATTACCCAAACAAATGCTTGGCAACAGGTGTGCGAGAGATCTATCATTACACCTTAAGAAGTAAGGGGCATTGCGCATCATATTAACGAAAAGCAGTAGTAAGTATCCGCTTGACCATTTGCTATCATGAATCTTCTCTCCACAGGACTGACGTTTAGTGTCAAATTAAACTCATAACTGATCAAATAAATATGCCAGAGGCTTTACGCGTGCATGCTTGTGCTCTCATTCATTAAGGTTTAACTGCAGCTCGCGAATTAGACACAGCATGTTATGATGAATGTCAATTGGGATGAACTGCAATTAATTTGTGGCTTATTGTGTGATCTTGCACTTGGCATTGAAGCACTTCACAAGTAGGAAAGGAATTGCCTTATTCGGACCATCAATTTAAACGATATGCTTTTGTTGCACTTCATATGGCTTCCCACAGTTTCCTCCAGAATGGGTTGGCGTAAGGTATTCATCTTTGAGTGGATCTTGGTCTCTGCCGCAATTGAGGGTATTCACCAATATGCAAAAAATGCCCGGATGTAGCACTTTCGGCAAAATATCTTGCTACTTCCGGAACCCAGTTACTTCCGGTGCATTGCTAAGATCACGGCTATCGGCTCGGCCGTGCACGCACGCTGTACGCATATGCGGTCATTCGTGCTTATAAGTGTTGTGCACTTATATCGATAAATAGCCACCGGCGACGCAAAGATATCTGCTACTTTTGACAAAAAAAGAATGAGAATGCGCTCTTAGAACTGTATCTACCATTTGGATATTGTCATGGAAGGCCATTCTCGGAAGCAACTGGGTCACCAAACTATCCCATAATGCTTCTGAAACGCGGCACGAATGCAACATCTGGGCATTTTTTGCATATTGGCGATACCCTCAATTGGAGGAGGTTTAATTTGGTTGATGTTGGTGCTGATAGATTGTATGCTTGCACACTCCTCTCAGGTTATCAAACGCTGAAGTTTGTCTGGCTGAAGGAGCTGGTTTTCTTTTGATGTCTGTAAAAAAATGTTCCATTTCATCGCCAGAAATCTGCGAATTCTGTTCAGGAAACGTTAAATACATCAGTTTGGCAGATTTCAAGTTTGAGACGCGTTGCAAGGATCTCCTAATCGTGGTTAATAAGCTTCTTTTAGTAACCTCCAGAGATTTCAATTCATTTCCATATGGAATTGTGTGTGAGGCGTATTTACATTATGCATTTTGAGTTTTATAAACATGGTTGAAGCTTTGGCTTTAAAGGGGAAGCCTGCAGAATTGTGCTCTTTAAACGGAGCTAATCAAAGTGTAATCGCTGCCTGCGTATAGCTAATCAAAGGCTTGATAACTGGTGTGTGTATGCGTGAACTTGGTCGTTTCACCGAGTGAATCAATGGGCTATGTGCATCATATTCGCAAAATGTATAGCAGCAAGCATCTGGTTATCTATTTAATGCTCACACTTAGCTCGGCAACATTCTGTTCTCGTGAATAAATGCTATGATCTGTATTTACGATCATGAGGCCCTCCAGGAGGCTTGAGTTTGCTAGTGTTAAACATTGCCCAGAGGCTTTAATGGTGCACGCTTGCACTTCAGTGCATTGGGGTTCAAACTGGATGGCGTGCGATGCTTGTACATCAGTTTGGCTGGACTGCTAATATCTTACGGCTTATTGCGTTAGTTTTTCGCCCTCAGCCTCAAACCAGGGAAAGAAAATCGCTTTACACGGCTCAGCAAATAAACTATCTGCTCGGTTGCACTGGAATGGTTTCCTGTTGTTTTCTAGTGAAATTGGTTGACATAATTTATTTCATCTGATGTTCGGCTGAACTCTGTTTCCTCTGCACTGGGCGATAATGGAAATCAAACATTTCATATACAATTTCATTATACTTGCTGTTCCCGAAATTGTTGGTCTTTAATTCTATATGAATACAATTTGCGTTTCAGTGATGTTGGCTTTGTTTTGGAGGTTGCATTCCAGCATGAATGTAAAGGGAAACTGATTTCTTATTTGCAGTTGCGAATCTGCGGCTATCTGAGGCAGCGTTATGGTTGGCGATGGGACTTGTTTATGGTAGTGATTATTATGCCGTCATTTGGATGACTGTTGCTTCATTAGGCTAAGTGTTTCAGGACATGTGGCCGTGCTTTAATAACTGGTCCTAATCGTAGTCGAATTGTAATGTCTTTATTAATTGGCCCCATGCAGCTTGGGTCCTCTTGGAATCTTACATCCTCTGCCTTGAAGCACGTTTGCTATGATCAATGTCATACCATTGCCCTTGGCAGGTGTTATTTTAGCTGCAATGTCCAGGAAATTGATAGCCTGACTCCGCCAGCCTTCGTACCTCCGCTTAATTTCATTTTGCTTCAGTGCTCAGTTTGGTCACTCGGAGCTCTGCCTCATTTACCTTGGCAGAAAGTCTGCCGGACCAACCAACGAACAGAAGGCGTGGCCGAGAGCCATGATGTACCAGCTGCGATGAGTTTGAAATTGTAGTCTCTAAAATCAACAATGACCATGGACATAGATACACAGGAGGCCATTCGCTCTATCGTGGAGAAAATCCCGGGTATCAGTGATTTATTGCCACAACAAGATGAATGTTTGGTTAGTTTTCTGAATGGAAATGATGCAGTAGCGCTACTCCCTACAGATTGTCATATCTACTTAACAGCCATCATGAAACAGGCACCCTGTTCATCTCTGTGAGAGACAGCTGAACCACCTAAGCTAGCTTGTAGCTTCTAGTGTTTCATTGCCCGCAAATTTCACACTATTTAAGTTAGCAGCGAACTTTTTAAAAGCTGTGTTTTTGTTTGTGTCACAAGACCTATTCGCTATCTCAGTGTTATGTTGTCATTATCCATGAATGAAATGGCTGGCTGAGACAGCCAAACGCTTAAAGCCAAACTTGTTGCTATAAAGTTAGATAGCGAGCTTGGAATGATGTTAGCTCAAGTATGGTTAATGGTTCAGTTTTTTGTGTCAACACAGATTTCGGCCCTGATGTAAATAATCGTCATTCTTGTCGATTCTGCCGTTGGTTTCGGGTTTCTACGTTTTTTTTTTTTTAACAGCAGCAGTATCTGCAGGAAAAACGATAGCTCAACAGTTTGTTTCTTGTAAGGAGAACAGAAAGAACACCTTTGGTTCTTTTAAGAGAATGCGTGAAGGCTAAAATTTGGTAGATGGGCAAATGTATGGGTACAGTATTAACTTTAATGTACTGATCAGTTTGTTTTCGCAGCATTCTTAATATGAAGGACTGTGTTTACAGCAGATGTACTAAGGCAGCTGAGCCAGTGCATAACATACGTCATCGCCAAACGTTGGTGATTAGTTTACGAGTACACCAATGATTTTAAACTTCAGACAAGCGCCCACCCACCAGGAAGTAAACATTTGTCAATGACGACTGGCCAGACTCTGTGTATGAAGCAAAGCGAAGTAGCAGAGTCTGGTTTTACCAGGCTAGAAAATTGACTAAATGGATGCAAATACTCCATTCCATATACTTGCATGCAGCCATGCGGCTGGAAGTGTTCCTTGCCTGAGGATCGGAAGCCTCAAATGTTACCACCTGGAGATTGTACCAACAAATTCTCTACCTCGGGAAATGTTAAAACACTAAATGTCACCTGTGCTGAATTTCCGTCAACCATGTTGCATAGCAGGCAACCAATTTCAGACAATTTGCAGGTATCTACAAATAGTGGCATATTTCAGTCGTTCCCACAATTGCAATGGCTATGGAGGCATGTCGCCTAGTAGACAAGCATTGCTAATTCTTAGTAGTACCAGCCTCGACACCTCATGCCATGGCTCAGTGTATGCTGCCCACCAGGAAAACCATCCTGATACCCTGCCAGTTTCCGCTACACATTCCCGGGCTCATTTGTTTGCTTAAATTACTCCATTTTCTTTTGATTTTAACTTCAGTTTGTATTTATGTATCTATTTTCCAGAGCCGAGGGCTATGCTCTTCTCTGCTCCAACATCTATATGCTTCATTCGCAACTGCCACCTCTGCCTGCTTTGAAATATATTTTCCACTGTCTGGCAGTCACCTCAATCACCTTAGTTGAACTAATGAAGTAAATTCAAGAACACGCCGTTTCTGGCTCCAAGGGCCCATAAATGTTAGGCTAAAGTTTTTTTGGTGCTTTTCCACTACGTGGTACTGGCTCTACTCGCCTTTTTTGCTTTTCCATTTGGAAAAAATAAGATTTTCTGGTATATGCTCTCTTGTGGTTCCAAAAAAAGTACCCGCTTGGCTAACAGGCACTAGAATGTGTCGTGAAAACACAGCAGCCCGCTGATTGGTCAGAGAGAATCGTCTCGCGAAAGACAACTCGCTTCTGCATTATTGCTAGGAAACTGGCTTCACTTGCCATCATTGAAACAGGTCTTCAGATTGTGTTTTTAAAACGAGTGTTGTTTTAGGCAGCAGGATAAATATACTGCGCATTGCCTCACCGTTGCATTTGTTCGCTGAAGCTGCTGCATTTATGAAATGCGTTTCTTTGTCTGTGACCCTGTTCATCGCAAAATTAGAAGCAACGGTGATGTGTCCAATTCTGTTCCCCTAATTCCCCTTGAGAAAGTTATTATGCTGCCCTGATTTTACGAAAATTGCACAGAAAATAACTTAACGGATGTCGATTAAGCATTTTGTTCTTAGGAAAGGTATCACAGATGAGATGATGCACTGTAAAGTGATAAATTCTAATACTCTGCCATCTCCTGCGATTTGCGCATTTGCTACGTGTTTTGCCCTCAATTTCAAAGTGAAATATTTAATGTAGCCTGAATGTCAAGCTAATAAACAACAATAATTGTTTTGTCATATGTGTTATTCGCTTCTTTGTTATGAAGGAAAAAAGGTAAATTAACATCCTCGGTGTGTGGTGATTCCATAATTTTTGCCAGGGGTTTGTGTGTGGTGATTCTATATTTTTTGCCAGGGGTTGTAGTTACATCATGGAATACTGATGGTACGCAAATGCCTTGAGAATATATCACCTGTTTCGATGAATGCTCTATGCCTTTTACGGAGATCATTGCTTTGCGTTTTTAGGTGGTATGTTATTTAATGCGCAACCGAATCGGACACGACACCAGCTACTATCCTATGCATCAGGACAATGTCAAACAGAAATTACAATTCAACACTCGTGGACTTTAGTGCCATAATGTGGTGATGACAGTGCACGTCCCCTGATTTAAACACATCAATATTTAACAAAATCGACGGAATAAAAGTAAACTCGATATAACTGAGGATGCCATCGCGGCAGTAATATGCTGCGTCGCAACATATTACGAACAGGTACCACGGAGGCGGTATTATCCTCTAATGGAAAAGCAACCCCAAAAAAGTACCTGGTACCACGGCGAGTACAGTTGAGCAGAGTAGAGTAGAGTAGAGTAGAGTGGAGTCGAGCAGAGCCGGTACCACGCAGTGGAAAAGTGCCATTTGAGCCTAGCCGGCATGAATTTGTTTTGGGGGTGTTTCTGCACTTTCAGTTGAGTTGCATGCAATTGCTCTCAGTTCAGCCAAACTTGCACGCACACATGGAATATTTCCTTTGTATCTTCACTCCATTGGTGTCTTGCCAAATGTTCCTCTGTTTGCATTCAGCGTTCTTCCTGATTTACCTGTAACCAGGGGAGAAGGTCACGCATGCTTGCATGATTTCAAAGGAAATGCGACATGCTTATCGCCACACATAATTCCATATCTCATATAGTATATTTCCTTGAACCAGTTGCAAGCTGAACTGAAATTGAAAGAACTGGTTCCTTTTGGACATTTTAAAACTCTGATCAAATTATTTTGTCAAGAGAATTGCGACACACTTTTAGTTAATGTTTTCTTCTTTAATAATGGCATTGTTTTTTTTTTTTTTTTTTTTTGTACAAATGTCCTTCAAAACTGTTATTTTAATTGTCTGTATTGCAGGGGCCCTGCTGAAAAAGGAGACATGGTCTCAGAATTCAAAGGCCCCATGCTTAAATAAATCTAAATAAACTAAATGGACTTTAAAAACTTATAACCAGAATTGTAGCCAAACTCGGATTGAAATTTGTAACATTTATTGACTTTACCCATAACAACAACTTTGACAAAATGTCAGATAACATCAACAAAAAAAAAAAAACGACAAAAGAATCAACAATGACAAGTTAAACAACAAAATCAACAACAAAGATCAACTCCAATCTCAGTACCGAGTGTGACCGCCACGTGCCTGCAACACAGCCATCACTCGTCTTGGCATGGACAGCACCATTCTGTTGAACTGTTGCTGGAGAATGGCCTGCCACTCCTGGAGAAGGGCTTCTTGAAGCTCTGCCCACGTCCTGGGCGCTGGAGTGCGTTGCCGAACCCGCCAATCCAACAGGTCCCACACATGCTCGATGCAGTTCATGTCAGGGCTGAAAGGTGGCCATTCCATGACTCACACACCATTCTGGACCAGGAGCTGCTGGGTCACATGTGCTGAGTGAGGTCTTGTGTTGTCTTGCATAAACGTGACCTCAGGGTGGTCTGTGATGTAAGGCACAACATGCGGTCTGATGACAAGGTCACAGTAGCGGGCTGTATTAAGATTTCCATTGATTATGACCAGGTCAGACCTCCAGTACGAAGAACGAGTTATACGCACATCGCGTATAGGTGCAAGGCAATCAAATAATACATGTTGATGAAGAAAGGGAAGACACCTGCACACTTACTCCAAGCCACCAAGATCTTTATTGATTGAAGACGAAGATCATTTGATCAAACGTTGTCCTTTTCAATCAATAAAGATTTTTGGTGGCTTGGAGTAAGTGTGTAGGCAATTAACTTTTTTCCTTTCTTCATCGACAGGTCAGACCTCCAGCCATACCGAATGGCACCCCAGACCATCACCAAGCCTCCTCCAAAGCGATCTGTCTCAGCTATGCAGGGGGCCGCGTATCTCTCACCAAGTCGTCTGTAGACCCTCTGTCTTCCATCATGTCAGTACAGACAAAATCTGGACTCATCACTGAAGACAACATTACTCCAGAATCGGTTGGGGACTCGTCTCTGACCATATTCTTCAGCCCAGCGAAGCCTGGTAACTCTGCGCCATGCATCAAGCTGCATTCCAACACATGCCCTGTGGGCTCTGATTCCTCGCTTTGCAAGTTGGCAACTCACTGTTCTTCAGCTGATCCTTGGTCTGTGGATTCCTGGGGTCTCCTGAGCCGTCCTGGTGTAGGTTCGAAACCAATCTCTCAGGTGGACGAGGCATATCTGATTGTCCTGGGCTGGGGTCGTGACCCTAGGCTGACCAGGTCGGGGTCCATCACTGGTGCTTCCAGTCTCCTGGTAACGAGCCACAAGGTTAGAGATTGTGGGTTGGCTTACCCCAAAACGCTGGGCGATGCGATTTTGGGATATTCCAGCCATCTGCAGTCCAATGGCTTGATCATGTTGGGGTCTGGAAAGGCGAGGCATGAGGCATGTGGTGTCTTTGAACAAATGCTCTCGGGTTCTGGCCTTAATGACCTCAAGGATTTTTTTAAAGCATTTGACAGCATTGCAATTGTGATCAGTAAAGCCTGATGAGGTTACATCACTAATTCCTCAAATCCAGCTCCACAGACACAAACAAGGTCATGACCTCACGCACGGTTGTGTCTCGTTACTCAAAGACAACTGCATATCAATTATGCAATCATCAAATTAAAGTTCCCCTAACCCAGCTATACCATTTCTGTCCAGTCTGACATAAGTTTTTAAAGTCCATCAGTATGTATTTCCTTTATATCAAGCCACTTCAAGAGCGTCTTTCAAAATGTTTCTCTGTCTATTCAGAAAGCCATAGACATTTCCGGAACTCAGAAGGTATGCAACATGCTGGCTGCTGCAAATTAATCCAGTTCACTCCATTCCATTCATACTTTGAATTTTTTTGAAGGTGACTCTGCTAGCCTGCTCCCTTTGGGAGCGCAGGTTTGGGGGTTGTGATCTCAGGGCCTGTCTGTGTCATGCTTGCTTAGATTGTTCCAGAGCATCACTCGAGCATCACCGCCAAACTCAAATGCAGGTCGTCCTGTAATAAATAGTTAAATCTGACGTAAGCGTCCTGACTGAACTCTATATTTATGAAAATCTAACATGTTATTTGTTCATGACATTTTTGTCACCATTTTATGATATTTGGTGAAACCTACCCCAATAACCTGGTGAAAAAAAATTGTAAAAAATTTTAAAACTAAATGGGTCAGTGCATTTAGCAGCTTTTGCATCCAAACTCTTCATATCAATATTCAAACTAATGACAAATATATCGCTTAATTTTTATACTACCTTTCAGTTTGATGCATTTAAACTTATATTTTTATAAAGGTGAAAGTATAGTATATGCACACTGTCTGGCTTTTCATACAATGCCATGTGGTTTCAAATGAAGGTACATATACTTTTTACCTGAAGACAATTTTATACTTTTACTGGTATCCTCAGTGTAATAATGAATGATTACACTGCAAAAAATGAAAAGTAAGTCCACCTTACGAAGCATTTTAATCTTGTATTTAGACTAACAACACCTATTTCTATTGCCTTTTTCTCAATAAGACAAAAGTTTTGCCAATGAGGAGAGAGAATTTTGAGTCATTTCTAGATTTGCGTATGGGATAAGAAAATTTCACTTTTCAAGCGCATGGTAACTTAAAATAATGTAATATTTTCTGCATGATTGAGAAAAATCGGGAAGTTATGTCTCTAATAACATTAAAAGACTTGCTATGATAGACACATTTTGCAGTGTAGAAGATTCATAAAAAAAAAAAAAACCCATGGCGACTGCCCTTATTTAACTTTGCATTCGTCAATGCCACATATTTGCAGTATCAATGAACCAGAAGGAAGTGGATGCTGCAGTTCTTATGAACTCATTAGCATATGATACAGGGGTCACATGACCTGTTGCTCCTGTTCCCCCTGTTCTTCTTCCTTGCCGCCTCTCCTCTGCTGGAGCCAGACCTACCATGAGCAATGTTATCAATGAGCTCGTACAGAGTGAAAATGCTGAAGGAGATCTCATCATAGGCCGTCTTCCAACCATTCTCAAAAAGGCAGGCGAAGGCCGTGATTGGTGGGGCTTCGGGAGCTGGAAGCTCCAGATAGGCCAGATCAGAGTAAGCACTGGGCCCGCTGTAAATGACCCAGGGTTTGGACCAGCTGTCTGGGTCACGAGGGAACAGGCTGAGGTGCACACCCAGGTCTCGTCGAGCGTTGGGCCAAGTGGGGTGGGAGTAGGCCACCCACGTGGGTGCGAGGAAGTTTCTGGAGGGTCCAGTGTCTGTAGTGGGTGGGGGAGCACTGATGCCATAATGGCTAGTCTGAGCAGGGGTGGAGCAGCGTTGGCTAAAACGCAGGGTGAGGTGTTCCTGGGGCAAGCTGAGGGGGGCGGGGAAGCCCACCACACTGCCATGGCACCCATGCTTTTGCTCCACCAGCTTCTGCACCAGCTGCCCACTCTGGAAGGTGGTGCCACCATCCAGGCTCAGAGCCTGGACCCTGCAGCCCAGTGGACTCCGGGCATTGCAGTACAGTAAGTTAGTTCCATCCTCCTCGTCCACAGACACCACCTGGCACTCTATGCTGTCCAGGACGGGCACAGCCTCACCGTAGCGCCAGCTGCGACCGTGCGTGTCGCTGTAGAAGCAGAAGGAATGGGGTGTGGTGAGGCACAGCCGTCCAAAACACTCCTTGCAGTCGATGTGGTAGGCGTATGCAGGGACCAGCAACCGACCCGACCGCACCTGGATGCCATGGCCAGGGCCGAGAGCAAAGGTGGCCCAATCTGAGGAAAATAACTAAGGTCAGGGGTCAATTTTGCAAATTTACAGCCAAACTAGAGTCGAAATCCTTATTCACTCTTAATTCAAAATACCCTTAAAAAATCTGTAAAAATAAAAACATTGAATCAACTGAAAAAAAGTGAGGCAACAAGGCACAAAGCATTTTTGAGTTGGCTCAGCTTAAACTTCTAATTTCTTTCAACAATGAGTTTGCAGAACCACTCAGGCTTGAAGTTGAGCAAACTCAAAAGTGCTTTGCAGATAGTGGCCATACTTTTTTCAAGTTCATTCAACTTTTTTATTTTTAACAGTGTACAAAAGATCCATGCTCACTGATTCGCGATGCTTATGCAGAGCCACATCAACGTATAGAAATACACCAAGTTCCTGAAATACCCACCCCTCCAATCTCAGACACACACAAACTGACAGAAACACTGACTATATCACTCTCTCTCTCTCTCTCTCTCTCTCATACACACACACACACACACACACACACACACATTTCTCCCCACCTTTCATGGATAACTCAGGGCCGGCAGACCCGAGGAATTGCCTAACCTTTGATAGTGTCCCCAATGACACTCTTGGTCAGATCAGTTACTGGACTCCAAGTCTGACCCTGGTCATGGCTGGACACAAAGCACAGGCGTGTCAAGTTCTTCCCTGTGACCAGCTGGAAGGATTCGGTGACGTTTCCCAGCACGGCAATGAAGAACAGGAACACAGTGTTGGTGAACTCATCATAGACTGGACAGGGGTTCATGGAGCGGTGGCCCTGCAGGTGGGCAGTTTCCAGCACCCTCATGTCCTCCCACTGATGGAGAGAATGGAGAAGACATGGGGACTGATTACTGTTCATCACTACAATGCTGCTTAAGGGCATCTGAAGATACACAGCAAAACATTCACTGTAATTGATCATATAATGGTGCTAAATCTGCCCTCAAGATTCAAATGTATGTTAGTGTTCTCTCAGTTTGCAACAAATTACACATAACTCATAAATCTGTAAAGACAACTATCATTTTTCTCAGTTACTTTGGCACATTTTTTAAACATTTAGAAGGTGCTTTTCACCGAACAGCTCATACGTGCTACAGAACTCAAATTAACCTGCAAAGGGATGTAACTCATCAAGAACCTTGACGGTTGTTCTCAATTGCTTGGCCTAGATTTCAAATAGTAATGAATATTTTCAAAACAGCATCCAAAAACCTCCACACTGCTGGTCACTTGCCCATGACAGATTTGAATTTCTCATTCTCTTAAACAATAGCAAATGTTTCAGAATTTCCATGTATATTAATCGTTTTACAGTTCGTACAGTGAACAAATGCATGTCTTTTGGATCAAAACTGATGACATTGCCTCTCCGTAAAATAGTTGTAATCTCCAAAACATGTCTGTAGTGTCTTGTGTAAGTCATCCCTTGGACAGTCTATTCAATTACCAATATCTGTCAGACACATACTCTAAAAATATTGACATGAAACTGTTGAAATATCTGCTAAATTGATCATTTGCTTGTGAAGCGAAACTTCAACTTCACTTCTGAATGGGGGTTTTCACAAATCTTAACCAGTATGGGGGTACTACAACAATGTGTGCCACCATACCAGAGAATGGCATTAGTGAGTATACATGCTCCTATTACTGAGCCATACAGCAACATTTCCTGACTTTTTGAACACCCTCTACAGGGATCTCATCTCTGAGAATGAGAGAGGTTTGATCAGGAATTATTTGCCAAAATTTTGTAATTGTGAGGGATAATGTAAGCTTCCATTGCACAAATATCATCAGGCAATGAATGATGTTGATGGAGGTCCTGTCACCATATTCTCCACTCTTGAATTGAGGAATTCATGCATGGAGGTCATACAGTGGCAGTGCCAGAACTGGAAATTGGGGGCACAGAACATCTCTTTAAAACAAACAGTCATTAGTCCTGACTTGTTCTCAGTCATTTTCATAATTACCAACAGATTCACTCCGAGAACACGCCACACTATCAGGTGCTGCTAGTTCTCCCTGTTTAGGTAAGACAACAATCATTCATTTGGACGCGTATTTGGTGCATTTAAATCAGCGTTATTCAAAATTGCAAACCTGTCAACTATCACGCATATGGCTTGAGTCTCACGCTTTTTATATTTAATTGCCGAGTCCCACTTTTTAAGTCAATCCACGCTGTACCGAGAGTGAAAGGCGATATTTCATTGGAACGCGGATCAGTCATTATTCAATCAATGTGAATTTAAGAGATTCTCACCCAGAATTGAAGTCTTTATGCATGAAAGTTTTCCTGTTTTTTTAACAATGAATTAAACAATCATGAAGCACAAGTTAAATCGCCTGATGTGCGGAAAAGGTTTTTTGTTTATTTTTGTTTATTTAAAGGATCCCCATTAGCTGATGCCAAGGCAATCAGCTAATCTTCCTGGGGTCCCATCAGACATACATACACAATACATTACAACAACAAGCATTAATATACATAGAATTAATCGGTACACACATGTAAACAATTAAATTAGCATATAATAAAAATATGGTCAGTGCAACTCATACATTTGGGTAAGAAAGCAAATAAAAGCCAATATTAAAAAAAAAAAAAAAAACATAAAAAAATAATTTAGCACATTTTATTTTTCGCACATGAAATGTAGACCTGGAATGTTAAAGACTCCTTTTATATCATCTAATATTCAGTCTATTATCTTCTTCCAGTAAATACCTCTGCAAACTCTTTTTTAAAAGTTAATTTATTGTTTATCTGACGAATCCTTAGGGGTAACTTGTTCCAGTTTATTATGGCTCTGTAAATAACCGCTTTTTTCAATGAATTAGTCCATGGACAGGGCACCAGAATGTTACCATCAACGGCAAATCTTGTATTATGATAATGTACATTATTACAAAAAAACCAATTGATCAAATAGAAATGCTGGCATCTTAAAATTAATGGTACGGCTGAACAGAACAGCCAAGGATAAAAAACTTCTCTGCTCAATGTTAAGCCATGAGAGGGAAGAATACAGTTTTTCTAATCTAATTCTCGTAGAACAGCCCAAGACAAGTCTAGCAACCCTATCTTGTGCGACCTGTAATTTTGCAAGGTTTGTTTTCGACGCAGATGACCACACTACTGAGCAATAATCCAGATGACATAAAATTAATGATTTCGAAACCTGGCCAAGCATATATGATTGTAGGTAGGGCAAACACTTCCTGGTGACTGCAATACCTCGACCCATTTTACTAACAATTGTATTAACCTGCTCAGTCCATGACAGTTGGCTGTCAAGAACTAGACCCAGCAACTTAGCTTTGTTTACCAGTTGAATGGTATCACCAGATATGGACAACTCAAGTTTAGGCTTGGAAGCCAATTTATGCCATGAACCAAAAACAATACATTTAGTCTTGGAGATGTTCAAAGCTAATATATTCATTTTAATCCAATCATATACTATATTCAACTCGCTTGACCAAATTTGATTTACTTCATGACGTGTTTGCTGCATAGTATACAGTAGAATCATCAGCGTACACTGTTATACCGGCTTTTTTCACTGCAGAGGGCAAGTCATTAATGAAAATTGAAAACAAGAGTGGTCCCAGACAACTTCCTTGAGGTACACCACAATCCAAACTACCACAATTTGAAAGACTACCATTGTAAAAAACCCTCTGAGTTCTAGAGGAAAGATAACTCGTCATCAATGTTATAGCCGATGGATGAAAACCATAGCACTTCAATTTTTTAAGCAAGATATCATGATCAATAAGATTGAATGCAGCACTAAGATCTAAGAGAACACCTCCCACTATTTTTGAGTTGTCAATATTCATGAACCATTCATCGGTCATTTGTATAAGTGCTGTATAGGTTGAATGACCCTTTCTATATGCATGTTGATATTTGGAAATCAAGCTGTTATTGATAAAATAATCATGAATCTGATCATAAATAATTTTTTTCCAAAACCTTAGTAAGTACAGGAAGAATACATATGGGTCTACTGTTGGGCCCATTAAGGGTAACTTACTATCCTTTAACAATGGAATGATTTTTCCCCTCCTTCCACAGTCTGGGATACACTCCACATAGCAGACATTTATGAAATATGTGGCTTAAAGGACCCAAAATAAAATCAGCAGCAATGTTTAACACCTTGCTGTCAAGATGATCTGTGCCTACACTTCCACATTTAGAGTCTTCAACAGTATCTTAACATTTCTGGCCTCAACATCACAGAATTGAAACCAACATTTTTTACCATCCATTATTTCATCACTTATCAGTTTACCAGGAATCATTGCTATCTAGGCTCTGCCTCAGGTTGTTCACCTTATTTATAAAAAAATTATTAAAATAATCAGCAATATCTTGGGACTTTGTTAAAAGCACTCCATTTGATTCAAAAAATGAGGCACAATGACTATTTTTTTCCCCCATAATTTCATTCAAAACTTTCCAAAGTTTTTTCCCGTCATGTTTAACACAATCAATTCTTTGCCTGTAGTATTCCTTCTTCTTCCTTTTGGTCAGTTTGGTCACTTGGTTTCTAAATTTACAATATTTCAGTCTGTCCTCCAATAAACCAGATTTAGCAGCTACCATTTTAGCTTCATCTCTCTGTTTCATCAAATTTTTAAGAGGTAAATCAATCCATTGGGCCATATTAGTTTTAACTGTGAACTTCTTCATGGGTGCATGCCTGTTAACAATTTCCATAAATATATTCATGAAAGCAGTTAAGGAAACCTCTGGATCGTCAGCACTATACACACCATTCCAGTCAATCTTTCTAAGATCTTCTACAAAATTATCATTGACAAATCTTTTATAAGACCTACTATATATAACTTTAGCTCTTGCCTTTGGAATTTTAGCCTTTCTACTGAAAGCAACCATATTATGGTCACTGAAACCAACTGGCATGGAAATCATATTTGAGCATAGCTCAGGTACATTTGTATATATATGATCAATACATGTTGAGGAAAGATGACCAGCTTGACTGATGAAAATTCTTGTTGGTGAGGAAACAATTTGCGATAAATTACACGCATTAATAAATGATAATATCTTTTTCTTCCTCGAACAATTATCAGCTAACCAGTCTATATTCATATCCCCAAGCAAATACACTTCACTGTTCACATCAGAGACTGTGTCAATCATTTCACATATTTGAGTAAGATAGTCAGCATCAGCATTGGGAGGTCTGTAGCAACAGCCCACCAATATAGGTTTCAAATAGGGTATATGCACCTGAACCCACAAAGCCTCTACATCATTCAGCATAAAATCAGCACGTAGTTTAACAGGAAGTTGATTTTGCCCAAAAATGGCCACCCCCCCACCATGTATATTTCTATCCCTCCTGAAGAGGGAGAAACCAGAAATCAGTAACTCAGAATCATGAATAGTTGAATCCAAATGAGTCTCAGATACTGCCAGTATATGAATGTTATGAGCACACACCAAATTGTTCAGGTCATAAATCTTGTTCCTAATACTGCAGATGTTCGCATGTGCAATTACCAGACCTTTGTTTGGGAGCTTAAAAGGGCTCTGTGCCATTATCTGGGAAAACTACCAGGTACAAAAATCAAATATGCAAATTTCAGGTAGTTTTCCTGGGTCTGATAATCAGCTTGTCATACATCAGCACGGCTGAATCACCCCTCTCCCAGGCAGCTCTCAACTCAGGCATAAGCTCCTTCCTTTTCTTTTTAACAAGGTCAGAGTAATCTTCATTAATGTAAATCATCGTTCCTTTTGGCCCGTGATTGAATCATCAGCTTGTCCTTATAATGCAAGAGTTTTACAGCAATCGGCCTCCGCCTGCTTTCATCAAACTTCCCAGTCCCATGGGCCCGTTCTGTTTCAATATCCTTCACATTCAGACCCAATTTGTTACCAAGTATTTCTTGTACTCTCCTTTCTGACATCTATCAGTTTTCACCCTTTTCCTCAGGGACACCATCAATAATAATATTACTCCTCCGTGATTGATTTTCCAAATAGTCCATCTTCTTCTCAGTCCCATGAATTATTTCCAAAGATTTTGCCGGGTCCACTTCCAGCTGTTTCAATTTTTGTCCACTCTCACGCAGCTCATTGTCCTGATTCTCCAATTTACCATGAGCAAACTCTAGACTTGTCTTAAGTTCCTGTATCTGTTTAAGTGCACTATCCACTTTCTTATACACACCATCAGAGATGATTTCAACAAAAGTTTTGAAATTCTTACTTTGTTGCTCCAGCAGCTCACGGTAGAAGTCCTTTTGTTTCTCCATTATAAATTGCAGGGTAGACATTGTCACCAGTTCTTCCTCGTGATTTTTTTGTACTTTGGGAGGCATCTTGTCCGAAACACTTAGAGGCTCCACATCAATGCCTAAATTTGCAGCACACAGTGGTAGGCCTCAATTCCCATAGAATCAGTTTAAAATCTCTCTTCAGAAACTGTGTCCAAGTTTTTTTATTCCTTTGAGAGGCTTACATAGACATACTTGACTCACAAAAATGAGTATTTAACTTTAAAAAGAAGTTTCAAGGGTATATTTTTTAAAAATTCAAAAATGCAAGTAGCAAACAGATGAGATCACTGACAAACAGGAAGCAGGAAACAGGAAGCAGGAAGATGTACAAAAGGTAACAGGGAAGTTTCAGAGCAGTTTGTCTTTTGTAAAGCATAGGCCTATTTATAACTAAATTATTTTTCTGTACTGAATTTAGCCCATAATTTCGTCGCCATTTGTTTGCATGGGGCGAGAAGCCGTGTCTTCAGTTGCCAGTGGATTATAACTATAATTGGAAAATGCGTCAATAAAGGAAAATGATTGAGAACTAGCCAGGACTAATTGTTTAATAAAGGGATTTTCTGTCTTCAGTCCCTGAACACTTATTATGTGTTGTGAAAAGGAATAATAACACTACAAAGTTGTAAATACTTTACTGTCTCAACTTAAAAAAGAAAAAAAAAAAACAACAAAAAAATATAAATTGAAATATGTGTTTGTATGAAATGGTAGATAATGTGCTGTTATATTTTTTTTAAAGCAAAACAGGCCAAAAATGATTTACATATCATTGCTGTCATTTTAATTTTAATTTAACATACCGTCCTATTTTTTCTGAGTTGTGGTTGTATATTCAGTAAAGCTTATATTGTTTGGTAATTATGGGCATGATTTCATGTGTATTGTCTATGAGTGTTCAAGTGTGTGTACTTGCCAGTACGCAAGACTGCAAGTGAAGTATGAGTTTAATCTCATGGCAGATTCATCAACTTAGCAGAGATATCTCTGCGTCAGTGGAATATATGAAGCAAAGGCTGTTAGATTTTGACAAATGGATGGATTAGAATTCATGCAATGACATGATAAAATCACTCTCAAATGTGTTGAGTGGTACACTATTCCTCTAAAAAAAAAATAGACTATTTTGATAAAACATACATTTACCAATGATAATTGTTCAAATTGCAGACAATTGTACTGAATCATTTGGTTATCCGCGCTAAAAAAAATCAGCAATTTCTGGAAAAAAGGATTAGAAATGTTCTATTGTGAATTAGCAACTAAAGGTTGCAAAGGATTTTGTACATACATTTGGCAACAAAAACATCAATTTTCATCACAGAATTGGGCCAAAGCAATTGAAAAAAACTGTAAAATGGAATAACATATGAAAGGTCGTGAGGAACGGGACGGAAGATTCAAAAGGAATAAAAGAGAAATTCAGATTCAAATTTGTGTATTTCAGAGCCGTTTGGCTATTGACCCCACTCCCGTGATCTGGAAAAACCTAGTTAGTTGATTAAAGTACGGTTCTTGCAATTGAAGAAAAAATTTTGAATTCTGGACTATTCCTTACCCAAAAAAAAAAAAAAACAAACAAACAAACAAAAACCCCATCAAAACTTGATTTTGAGATTTCAAATAAGAGTAATAGCTAGTTTTTTTTTTTTTTTCTATTTTATCCACAATCATTTACCATACAGTACCAGTAAAAAGTTTGGACATACCCACATTCTTCTTATAATATATGTTAAATAAAGAAATAAGCAGTCTTTTATTTAAAAAAGATCTAGTTCTTAAATCCATGAAACTAACTATCATTTGTTGTCATATTTGCAGAGCATTCTCACTTTTTTTTTTTTTTTTGACAAGGGCAGTCATATGACTGTAATAAATTTGCAGCTGGACGGCTGTCTGACTTCCCAAAGACGTGCTGCACTTGGCGTGCTTTCCATCAACCTTTTCGCCCAATAAGTCCCAAAATTGCTTGACTTTAATTTGGCTGTTGGAAAATAGAAGACGCTTATTTGTCTGTTTACTTTGCAAAATATGGCTTCTTTGAGAATTCAAACAAGTAAATTATTCTATTTCACTTCTGACTGTTTATCTTTTACAAGATTCCATTTGAGATTATATAGAGAAGTTAAGCTGTTTAAATTTCTCTCAGAGCAAAGTGCAGTGACATTAGCAAAGTGTGTCCAAACTTTTGACTGGTACTGTATATAAGGGTCAAACTCATTTTCAACCAAAAGTCACATACGTACTCGGTTTTTCCACATCACAGGAGCCCTGTTTCATGACCTCTGACCTGCTGCTGACCTCTACATAGTTGTGGTAGAAAGTGCCTCTGCGCAAGACTAGCAGGTGTGCCTGGGAATCAGCTGGGCTTAGTCTTTCCTCACAGAAAGCCAGGAAGGACTTGGAGTTTGGTAAATAGAGCAGAGCTGGAATTCTGTAAGTCACCCCGCTTGGCTCCTTCCGGAACAGAACTGTACGTGCAGGGTAATGAGGTGATCCCATCTCTCCTCTTTGCTTTTATGTGTGAGGGAAAAGAGTGAGAAACAACATCTGTATTTTGAATATTTGTCAAAAAATGCATTGCTAAAATTAAGAAGATACAGAACCAGGTTAGATGGCAAGTTCTAGAGTGCTAGTAATGACAAGATTTTTTTTTTTTTTTTTTATCATTGTGGGGGTATTGTAGAATTGGGGGTTAGAAGTAGGGTTAGGCATGTAGCATGTAGTGTTTATATTAAAGGTCAGGATATGGGGTTAGGGAATGAATGTGAGTCCATGGGATGTCCTCACAAAACACGATGACACAACATGTGTGCGAGTGTGTGTGTGTTCGTGTGTGTTTGTGTTTGTGTCAGAAGGAGAAATGTAATAGTCCTACCTGTATTGTGGAGTGCTACAAGTCTTTGACAACACTGGAGCAGCAGATCAGTATGTTGGTCTGTGGGCTGGACAGTACAGTTAACATGCAGAGCGTAGGCTACAGAATGCTGCCCAGCCCACTGTCAGCATTCTTTCAAAGGCAATTGGTTTTAAGTACAATTGAAAGCTGAACAGTGACATACACATGCACTTTTGTAAGCAGTGAAAGTGCTTCAGCAGATGTCTCCTTTATGTGCTGTTTCTCTCTGTCCCTCAGTTTCTTGTCTGTAACTCTCTAGCATTGCCCGATGTCATGGAAATAAAGTTATTCAGGCAAAGCGCAAAAAAATAATCTAACCCATAGATTTCACATGAATGACCAAGGATATTGCTGTAAATATCCTGCCTCACCCACTACACAGGATGGTGAGGACGTCACCATGTCTGTGACTGAATTTCACATCCACACACTGGACGAATTTCACAGATATTGAGGTTTTGGTTTTTTTTTTTTTTTTTACTATTAAATAATACTAAAAAATGTAGTTGCTGTATATTGTTACCAGAGAGTTTGACCACCTTTTTCTGAGCATTGGGCATTTTTTGGAGCACAAATGCTGGAGTTTTTGAGCAGCATGAAACTAGATGTGATAGCTATTTGAGGGTGAGTCAAGTGAGAACTTGTGCTAAAAGCCTCTCAAGTGATATCACAAGCTGTGGCTGAAGTGCAGGCAATATTGACAGAACATCCCAGAGCCAATGGCTCTTGTTTCTGAGTATCATATAAATACAAACACAAAAACTCCATTTTCAAAAATTCAAAATTAAAAAAGTAGAGCTGTGGCGGTGCATACGTGAAAATGTATGGACTTTTATGCAATATACATGATTACTGTAATATTTAAGGAATTGCTTTAAGAAGGATACAAGTATTGAAATTTAAAAGGAAATAAATAAATGAACAGATTCAGTATAAAGTATTGGTGTGTTATTGCTTCCCATGTATTCCAAACAATGTTTGAGGACATTTTTTTACATATTTGTCTTTATAAACTATGATGCCCAATGCGGGGGAAGAAAAAGTTCAAATTCAATTCATCAGTCCAAATTCAATCCATTTTATTAATATTTACTTTTGTAGAGCTAATTTCAGAGATAGATAGATAGATAGATAGATAGATAGATACTTACAGGTCACTTCTTCTGCAAGTATCACCAGCAAAATTACCACTGCGTGAAAGTGTGATATGTGAAAGAGCTTTTTTATGAGTGTAGATGTATGTGTGAGCGAGAGAGAGAGAAAGAGAGAGAGAGAGTGAGTGCACAGCTTGCAGAACTTCTGTCCAAGCTGTCCAGCCCTGTGTTCAGTTTGTCAAGCCGCAATGTGCGCTGACCCAGAAATGGCCCAGACTCATCAGATTCACCATGGACACTGATGAAAAGTGAGAGAGAGATAGAGAGAGGGAGAGAGAGAGAGAGCAGGAGGGGAGAAGTAGAGATTGAAAGAGGGAGAGAATGGAGAAGACTGAGAGAATGGTAGCGACAGAGGGAGATGGGGATGAGAGGGATAGAAAGAGAGCTAGCGTCGGCTTTGTACTACTGCGATAAAAACAGGACAGTGATAGAGCTGCACATCCTCTGAGAAATTTCCAAACGAAATCATGTAGTATGTAGATACTTGTAACATCTTGGCCAAGACAGCTAACAATTGTTAATACGTACATTTTAATAAGAGCTGAAAATTCTAATTAAATCTTTTGGCAATAGTATTTAAGGCATATTGTATTTTAGTACATATTTCAGGTGTGCATAATTTGACACACATGGAAACCTTACATCAATAAAGCACTATAAACAGAACTGAACTGAAGGCATGCCAATGTAACCACTGTGCAACCCCATTCCCAAAAAAATTGGGATTTCATGTAAAAGTTATGTAAAATGTAAATAAAAACAGAATGCAATGATTTACATATCATTCAAGCTCAATATTTATTTGAAAATAGTACAATGACAGCATATCAGATGTTGAAACTGAGAATTTTCTTTTTTTTTTGAAAAGAATATGCTGATTTTGAATTTGATGCCAGCAACTTGTCTCAAAAAAGTTGGAGCAGGGGCATGTTTAACACTATGTTGCATCATTTCCTCTTTCAACAACACTCTCTGAGTGTTCAGGAACTGAGGAGACTAACTGTTGCAGTTTTGAAAGCATAATGGTCTCCTAATGACGGAATTCACATTCCCCTGGCCTGCACACTTCCAGTTTCAAAATGAGGCTCAGTGTGATTGGAGAAGAAACACCATTGTTGTTTACCGTTGTTCGCATGTAGCTAATTGACCCAAAAAAAACTCATTATTTGTGCTTGGTGGAGCAAAATGATTAGGGATGATCACACTGTGTGTTCGTTGAAGAAGTGCTGATTATTCGGAAGTTAGTTTTTTGCAATTTACGGCAATGTATTCACCAAAAATAGCGTGCATTTGAGGACCTATCTGATCTATGATCGTAGACGATTTCTTGCTCACTGTACTGCTGTGTTGAGTGCGTGGGCGGGATGCGTTTTGCACAGTCCACAGACGAGTTAATGCCATTAATTTTGGCATATTCCTGAAATGCTAGACATGCCTGTACCAATCAAGCCAGATGACAATGTATAATGCATGACCTATAACGATGCATAGGCTACACATTAGCGTTGGCATAACACCAATTCCAAGAGGAGTAGCACGGTTTAAGGTACCCCGAGACTGGAACCAAGTTTCAGGTTTGCAAAAAATTGTGAACACATTAATTTAACAGTTTGAAAAAGCTTGTTCTTCGGTTTTTGGCCAATGCAATGAAGTCTGAAGTGGCCAAGCAAGCGTCAGCATGTCAAACATGATCACCGAAGAACCACATGAAAAACCAACTTTCCCTTATGCCATAAATCGCAGAACTTATCATAAACATTTTTACATGTTTTATACTTACTTCTGATAGCCACTATCGGCAACTTATTTCCACTAAAAGACAGCAAATGTACAATTTATAAAGCAAAGTTCTCGCATCGCTTCTCCATCGGCCATTCATGCTTTGTTGATCGATCACACTGAGCTGCGCTTTCAAAACCGGAAGTACGCAGATCAGCAAAAAATGGTTCAGTTGGATTCTGTCTATTCTTGGTTATGCTGGATCTCAGCTTCTTAAAGGGGAACTCAGGGATAAATCATAATGCTGTTTTATACAAACATAATTAGTAAATAAATACTGTAAAATACAAAAATGTGGAATTTTTGTTTTAAAAGACGAGATAAATGAGGTTTTATTCCCCCTATTTGTCGTGTGCTTCAACGGTCGCGTGATAATGACGTAACCTTGCCCGAGAATGACAAAACGTCGCCCTTCGCCCAGAGGTATGCTCTGTTATTGTGTAGGATAGTGTGATTGTCCTAGTCCATTATTTTATGACAAAAGATCGTTCAATATGGCCCTTTGGCTAGTTGCACGAGATGGTGCTAAGTACTTTCTGAAATACGCAGAGTTGCTTCAACATTAACGGTTTGCTTCTGTCACTTATCAGTCTATATCAGATGCTGAGCAGATGACAGGTATATCATCCTGGATATGTGATTTTAGCTATCGCCGATATTCCCAGGATTTGACTTAATTGTTTCAGTTTTATAGTGAATTTGCTTCGACATTTTCTGATGCAACTACCTAGCTAGTTCTGCTACATCGTTATGGTTTTCTTAGATGTACTCAGCTAACCATAGCTACAGAAGTGATGGTCCTGAGAGTGCTACTGATGCCGAGTGGGAACGTAAACGAAGTATCGACAATATTAAAATATGCGTTGATCGAATGTTAGATTTATGAAAGGGCATTTCGACATTATGGAATATTTACACATTAATTACCAGATATTTTCACATTTGTTGTCTGTCGCTTAAAGCCAGTTCATCAGTCATCAGTGAGAACAGCTGGAAATGTGATGCTAGTTAAAAACCCACTCTTTTCTCGGTGGAGCAGCTGATGTCTCATTAAGAGTGCCAACAAACAAACATCAGTCACGGGTAATCGAGACAAATCTTGCAAACATCATTCGTGGTTAATTAAGCCAAATCCTGGGAATATCGGCGATAGCTAAAATTGCATATCCGGGATGATATACCTGTCATCTGCTCAGCATCTGATATAGACTGATAAGTGACAGAAGCAAACCGTTAATGTTGAAGCAACCCTGCGTATTTCAGAAAGTACTTAACTAGCCAATGGGCCATATTGAATGATCTTTTGTCATAAAATAATGGACTGGGACAATCACACTATCCAACACAATAAGACGTTTCGTCATTCTCGGGCGACGTTACGTTATTATCATGCGACCACTGAAGCAGAAGACAACTAATTAGGGGGAATAAAACCTCATTTATCTCGTCTTTGAAAACAAAAATTCCACATTTATGTATTTTACAATATTTATTTACTAATTATTTTTGTATAAAACAGCATTATGATTTATCCCTGAATTCCCCTTTAACACTTTGTGGCCTCCTTTGTCATTTTTTTTTTGTTTGTAATACGGCAAATGTTTTAACTTCCTAAAGACTAACTTCCCCCAGGTAATAACACCAGCGTTACAGAATACGCCTTTTGCAGCAAGCGATCACGTGACAACTTTCCGCATAGCAACAAGTCTCTGGTGGGCAAGCTAACCAGACATTCCTTTTAGTTCATGACTTGGTTTTCCAAATATAGTTAAAGTAAGTTTAGATAAATTGTTCCAGCTGGATTTTTAGAAGAAAACAACGAGCGGAGACCAATTATCAAGGTTGATTGCTTTGCACTGGACTAGACGTTCTCAGGTATGTTTTAAACAGTTTTAACACTCATATTTATACCGCTGATCACCCCAGATTTTGTAGCACGTCTGAATTTGACTTTGTAGAGTATCCAGGCACTCAACTTTCACTGATAAAAATAATTGGTTCTTTACGATCAGGCCGTTTTGCATCCAAATAAGCTTATGTGCGAAGCACTGGCGGCTCGTGAACTGGCAACAGGGGAGGCCCAAACAATCCCTTAAAAAGAATGATTGGTCACGACCTGTTTTTAATCATTCATTTAAATTACCATTACAGAAACTCCGAAAACTCTCAACATTATCAGGTGTGGCCAGTTTTCATTTATAATGCATACCGATTACGACTCCGGACTTCCCACGCTTTTCTTTACTCAGTGGTTAGAAGCAATACATGTGTTTTGCGATCGTTTAAATGAAATAAGATCATTTCAAACGTCTTGATGCAATTCCATTGCTTCCAATGATCTTATTTCATTTAAGCAGTTTAAACGATCATGAAACTCATGCATTGCTTCCAACCCCTGAGTAAAGAAAAGCGTCAGTCATAACGCAGGTGAAACTGATAAACCTCCATGCACAAGGACTTCAATTCCGTGCGAGAATCTCTGACACGTGTTGATTGAATAATTGCTGACTACAGCAGGGGGACGTAAATATACGATAAAAACTGATGCGGAATGCGAGAGAGTAGACAGGTATGCGTTATAAATGAAAACTGGCCACACCTGATAATGTTGAGAGTTTTCGGAGTTTCTGTATTGGCAATTTAAATGAATGATTGAAAACAGGTCGTAACCAATCATTCTTTCTAAGGGATTGTTGGCCTCCCCTGTTGCCAGTTCAAAATCCAGCTAGATAGGCCTATTTGGATCAAAAAACGCCTGATCGTGAAGAACCAATTATTTTTTATCAGTGAAAGTTGAGTGCCTGGATACTCTACTAAGTCAAATTGAAAGTTAAAATTTACAAAAACAGTGATCTCTAAATTGTTGTTAATTGCAGGGTTGGATACCTGAAAAAATGTCCAGTACAAAGCAATCTACCTTGATAATTGGTCCAGGGGAACAATTTTTTCTTCAAAAATCCATCTAAAACAATTTATCTGGCGGGTACAAATTACAGAAACAGACTCTATATTGTTGGTATTGCAGGGCCGGATCAAATGAGTTGTGGGGGGGGGTTCCTGGCGGGGGTCCAGGGGCCGCATAGGCCCCCTGGCGGGATCAAGGTGCAGCACACCTGTGGGGGCTCAGGGGACGAAGCCAGCATTTTAAATATTTCTGAGGCAAAAATCGAGCCATGTCCAGGCATTTTACATCCAATTTCAACCAAAATAGATCATGTTAAAATGTCTCTAATAACCAACAGGAATGCCTTTTAAACCAAGTACCCATTCAGCTTAATAGTAAATCTACACCAAGATCATATGTCTTCACCCATGCAACTGAGAAAATATCCTAAATGTAAAAGCCTCATCAAAAATCAACAACAAAATTTCAAACCTTGAGTTCAAAGAGAGAATGATTTTTATTAGATCATGCAAGAAAATGTGCACTGACCTCCTGTCTTTCAGCACAGAAATATAGCAAATTTTTTTTTTGCTTATTTTGAAGGTGCATGCTCAGGGCGGGGCGGGCGGGGGGGGGGGCGTTCGACCCAGGAAACCGCCCCCCAGTTCCGGACCTGCATTGAACTCCTGGGGCCGGTTGCACCAACCGTCCTAAGTGCTGTCCTAAAGTTATGCACGAAAATGGGCTGCACCAACGATGACTTACGACAAGCCTTGTCTTTAGTGCTGTGTCGTAAGACAAATTGGTGCAGCGGCTATCAAAAAGAGCCGCTGCACCAACACAAGTTAGGGCATGGAATTACGACAGAAACCTACGTGTGGCGGGAGGTGACTTAAGTGTGCTGCGATCTTAAAATAATTCTCTTTCTTTTTAATTTATATGTAATAATCTCCTAAAATTGCTACAGTGAGACCACTTCAAGTATGTACATTTCAAGAAATTGCACGCAACTGTCTAAATACCCCCTGGCGGCAAGTGGTCACGCTTTTAAAAAATCGTGGTTTAACATTGCCACATCCCAACTCTGAATTTCATCTCTCATTGTAGCATTTTTAGATTATTACAGATTAATTTAACATAAAGAGATTCATTTTAAGATCGCCCTGGATTTTAGGCATATAAAAAATACACAAAGTGGAAAACATTCTGTAGAACAAAAGAAACCTGACATTGAGATATAAATTATCGCAATCGTGCGAAATGGCCAAATGTAAGCCCACAAAAAATCGTGCAATTACATTCTTGCAAAACTGTGCCGTTCTATGGCCATTTAATTTTCAAAATGCGATAATCAAACATGCTATCTTGATAAATTGGAGTATCTACTCATTTAACTTATTAAATAAGCAAATCTACTGTTTGATTACTGAATGAGCAAAGTAAATGGGGACAGGCTTAGAGTAGCCTAATTGGTTAAACAGAGATGATTTTGTTGCCCTTTGCTTAGCTCCATTCAGTACGTCGCCAAAAAATACTGATGTCAGTCAAGTTTTTTCAGAAGAATTTCACACGCCCTCTGATGTTTGGCACTTTCTGGGTCGTTCATTCAATACTGCACCGGGATGCTGTTTTTTTTTTTTTTTTTTTTGCTATACTTCAGAGAAAAACCACCTCTTTGCTTTTGTGTGTGCTATATGTAGCTGTCTTAGTTCCGTTCATTCTATGATACTAATGTTTATTTATATATTATTGTATATATCATATAAACTGCTCATGCATGCATACATACATACATTACACCATCAAAAATTGACTATTTGCCACTCAGATTTGACCTTCCTAAAGTTGGAGACACCAATCAGGACTTCACAGCCAGGGATGTTTGTGTATGTCATTTAGGACATGTCCTAAGACATATCTTAAGATACGGATTTTACGACACACATAAGAGTTTTTGGTGAAACGGCAGTTACGACACGTCTCAGCGCTGTCCTAAGTTTGGTGTCTTACGACAAGCACTTACGATACGTTTGGTGCAACCGGCCCCTGATCACTCAAGCACTTAGTGTTGTCAAGGAATGTCTGGTTAGCTTGCCCACCAGAGACTTGTTGCTATGCGGGAAGTTGTCACGTGATCGCTTGGTGCAAAAGGCCTATCTTCTAATGACATGCCATGAGCCTCTGACCCTAAAATGCATAATTTTTATCAGGCTGTTCCTGTCTAAGATCACTTGATGAGTAATCACACAATATATTTACTGAATAATCAAGACCAATGTATAAGCCCGCGATAATTATGAAAGTATTAAGAAATGACAGATCACTGAAGGGCTGCATGGACAACTTACTTAAAAAAGTTATATTTTATGGATGGAAAATAAAGCAAATAATGATAAAAAAAAATTATTAAACCCAGTGCTTTCCCTGAATTCCATCTCCCGTTCTAGGATTTTTTTTCCGTAGTGCAACCCAATTTATTTTGAGATTGCACTTAATAGTAGTGTTTTCAACGTTCATAAGAATTGGCTGCATTTACGGGGAAGCATAGTCACACACCGGTTGCTGCGCAAAGTGATAGTAATTATTTTATGAAATTACCAGCGCTTCTTACGTCGAAGCGTTGATAATTGAATAGGTTAGTAAATTGGTTATTGGTGCACAGTGAAAGTTCGAGGCATGGCAAGCATTTAAAATCATTTAATATGCATGCCATGCATCAAACTTTCAGGGTAGCGAAGTCATTCATGAGGTCTGTGCAGTCCAGCTTCTGGAACGGCAATTATCTAATTCAACTAAGTCTAAACCTTAATCTAAATACCACATTCAGCTGCATTTACAACATAGTATTATACTTCAATATGGAATTTTGAGAAATTTCAGTTAAATACCGTCCATGCAATCTCATATTGTGGCCAATCTCATTGACGCAAAGCTGTATGTTTTAATCGTTAATGGCAATGCAACTTACTGAAAGCCCATTTGCTCAGTAAATTAATTCAATTCATCATCCGATTCATACTTGGAAATAGGTTGAGAGTTAACCTGCATTTTGGTGATGACACTGGTTGTAGGCAGAGTTTTACTGTAATATTTATTTTGACACAAGCAGCCTTAACATGCGGACCTGAGAAAAAAAAAAAAAACGTTTTGTGAGCTGCAGGAATTAAGAAGCTTCGTAAGACATTGACGTTTTATGTTCGGCCTGCCATTAATGTGGATAGGAAAATGCTTGATAATTATTGCTTTGAACAATAATGCAAGCTGAGGGGAAAAGGATATGGATTGATCACATTGAATTAACACTTAGTCGGGAATTAGGAAACCTAAATGGGAACGGGTTTGGAGATGTAATGGCTTTAAGGTGAGGTGAGAGGCTTCTCATAATCCTTGCAATGGCAACTCTGGAGTGGAAGAGATTAAGGGCTGATTAGCTTGGGCTGTAGGCAGGCCAGGTTAACACTCAGACTCTTTTACTACAGAGCCATGTCGTTGTAGTGCATGCAGGATGTGGTTTTTGGCACTGTCTGGCTGAAATAAGCAAGGCCCATGTCCACTTATGCATCCCCATACCATCATGGATACTGGATTTTGAATTACGCACTGATAACAAGCCGGTCCCTTTCCTCTTTAGCCCGGAGGGCACGTCCTTGATTTCTTAAAGGACTTTATGTTTTGATTTGTCAGACTACAAGACAATTTTCTACTTTGCTTCAGTCCATCTTAATTCAGCTTGGGCCCAGAGAAGACGGCAGTATTTCTGCATCTTTCTAAAATATGATTTAACCTTTACATGGCAGAGTTTTAATTTGCGTTCGTGGACCCAACAACGAACTTTGTTCACTTACAGTGGTTTAGAGAAGTGTTCCTGAGCCCATGCAGTGATTTCTACTACTGAATCCAGTCTGCTTTCAATGCACTGCTACCAGAGGGCCTAATTACCGTTGCCATTCAGTATTGGTTTTTGGCCCTGTCCTTTACACAGAGGTGTCTTCAGATTCTTTGAATCTTTTAATGATATTATATGCCGTAGAGAATGAAATCCCTAAATTCTTTGCATGTTTAATGAGAGAAACATTATTCTTAAACTTTTGAAATATCTCCCCATGCAGTCTTTCACAGAGTGATGAAGTCTTCACCATCTTTAATTTTGAAAGACTTGTTATACCAATTCATCTTACTCACCTGTTGCCAATTAACCCAATTAGCCCTGAGGTGTTCTATCAGGGGTATTTTTTAAAAGCATTATTCAGCTTTTCCAGCCTTTTGTTGAACCTGTCCAATCTTCCTTGACACGTGTTGCTGGCATCAAATTGAAAATGAGCAGATATTTTTTAAAAACCAAAAAAAAATTCAGTTTCAACATTTGATATGGTGTCCATGTACTATTTTTCAATTAAATATAGGGTTTTAGCAATTTACAAATCATTGCAATCTGTCTTTATTTGCATTTTGCCCAGTGTCCCAACTTTTTGGGAAATCGAGTTGTACGATTCTGAGGGGTTACTGTAGCTCTTCTCATTGGCACAACTAAAGCCTCAGTACAGTGCTGGCCCTGATCAGTTTGGTGCCCAAGGGAAGATTTTAGCTGGTGCCAGCATTGCAAACCATAGAGATATATAATAGAACCAGAGAGAATGAGGAAGTAACTTTGCTTTAGCCAGTTAGCATGTTAGCTTCCTGCTTCTGCGTTTCCCAAGGATGCAATTTTGTGGCCAAAGCTCCATAGACACCAACTGAAAAGCGTGCATTTTTTTCTTGCCAAGTAAAGCGAAAACAAAAGAAAATGTATTAGGTAATCCTTCATCATTTTGCTCTTTGTCTGACGCAACTGTTCGATGTTTTCAAGAGGGCCTGTAAAATAAGAACTGCTACTTAGAGCTTGATGACAGCTCCTGCAGGAGTTGGGTTGTCCAGCTGTTGCTCTGACTGCAGCTGTTCAGCCAATGAGTGTATGGTGCGTGCGCGTTCCGGATTAACAGCGTTGCTCGCGTCATTTCCCCTCGAACACATTCGCCAATCCGCACAGACGACACATTTTCTTGTGCTGTGTAATCAGATTGGCAATCTTATGAAATGGTGCCGGAAATAAGCACCCATGGAACGCCATTTTTATAGATGGCGTCGGTCAATTCCGTACTTCCTGGGCTGAAGTAACTAGCCTAGCATCTCCCATTGAAAGTAATAGGGGTGGTACTTCCTCGCTCTCTCCAGTTCTATTATTACAAGAATTACAGACCTGTAACAATTTCATCCACGCTGTCTAAACTACTGGAGCTATTCTGAAGCAGTGCGACCAGCACAAATTGACCGACCTCCAATTCGGATTTGTCCCTGGGCGAAGCACAAAAATGGCAGCAGCATTAACCCAAGACGTTATATCCTACTGTAATGCCCGTGGATCTACCGTGTATGCTTGTTCACTTGACGTCCAGGGCGCCTTTGACACCGTGCCTCATGAGATTCTATTCCATAAAGCCATGGGTGTCATTCCTGATCACAGCTGGGCGATTATGGTCACGTGGTACAGGTCCATACAAGTTCAGGTCAAATGGGGTCATAGATTATCTTCCCCAGTTTTCATAAATAAAGGTACAAGACAAGGTGGTTTGTCTTCTCCGTTCCTGTTTAATTTATTTACAAAGACTTGGTTGAACTTTTGTCTAACTGTACAGGTGGCATTATGATTGGTTCGGCGTCTTTCAATGTATTTTGTTATGCTGATGATATTCTGTTGTGTAGTCTTACTGTCTCAGGTTTGCAACAACTGATCGATGTTGCAAACACATACGTATGTGATCATGGCCTGTTGTTTAACCCCAGTAAAACTGAATGTATGACCTTTGGCAAAAGTTATTTCAGTGATATTCCTCTATGGTATCTGAATGGTGTTTCTCTCACTCAGTCCGATTGCATAACTTAACTTGGTGTAACTTTATCCCATGTGAAACGCAATAGTCACAGCCGCAACCGTATCAATGCATGTAGAAAAGCGTTCTACAGCCTCCAGGGCGCTGGTCTATGTAATGCCATAACAGATGTCAATGTCGAATCCTATGTTTGGAACTCGGCCATTAGACCAGTTCTACTATACGGGTTAAACACTATTGATATAAACAAAAGTTCATTGCGAGACTTAGAAAGTATACAAGGTTGTCTAGTCAAGTCCATACTTGGTGTCCACAAATACTGCAGAACAACTCCTATTTTAAAAGCCACAAGTATCTGTACGGTTGAATCGTCTGTGAATATAGCAAATCTTGAATTGTTACATATGCTCCTTTTGAACAAAATGTATTGTAATCGTCAGGATATTAAGCACTGTGGTCTTCTATCAAGGTCACATTCCATCTGTTCTCGATATGGTATCAACTTTCTTCAATATATGTTTGATCCCGTTCACTCGAGTCGTGTCAGGGGGAATATAAAGTCATCCGTCCTTTCCCCCGACGGTATGTCTGATAGTGTTCGTCAGCTGCTTTTAAGCTTTGATCCTTATGATAAGGTTCTTTTAAATATGTTGTTAACACGTTGACTGCCAACTACGAGATAACTCGTAATGGCGGGTCAGGGCCAGCGCCGGAAAAATTCGGGGGAAATTATCCATCCCTTTATTGACAACAATTGGTCCTGGCTAATTCTAGATGGTTTTCCTTTATAAGCACGTTTTCTAATTCAAGAATAATCAAGTGGCAATTGAAGACACGGCTTCTCTCCCCCATGCGATCTAACAGCAAATAATGGGCTACATTCAGTGCAGAAAAATAATTTAATTATAATTAGGTCAATGCACTGGCACTCAGCAATGGTAATTTTTTTCCAGCGAGAGCGAATTTCAGAACTCTTCGCGAATGAAGGTAATTCTGGTGACAAGTATACGTGGTTTCCTCCGTTTTCATTTTCCAGTCTAACAGCTGGCTATTTTTTACAGCAAGTTGCGTGACTGTGCTGCAAAAACAGGTGTAGGTACTTGCCGAAATTACCTTCATTCGCAAATGAGTTCTGAAATGCCGCTCTTGCTGGAAAAAAAATTAACGTTGCTGAGTGCCTGTGCATAGACCTAATTATAATTAAATTATTTTTCTGCACTGAATGTAGCCCATTATTTGCTGTTAGATCGCATGGGAGAGAGAAGCCGTGTCTTCAATTGCCACTTGATTATTCTTGAATTAGAAAATGTGCTTATAAAGGAAAACCATCTAGAATTAGCCAGGACCAATTGTTGTCAATAACGGGATGGATAATTTCCCCCGAATTTTCAAGTCTGGCGCTGGCCCTGACCCGCCATTAGCTGGCAGTCAACGTGTTAATGCCTTTCTAATGTTTTTTTTTCCCCTTTTTTTTCTATTATTATTACCAGCAGTGGTTTCATGTTGCCGTTTGACGACTTTGTTATTAATCCTACGCTTTTTTCCCAATTTGTAAAGTATGAAGTTTTTATCTTTGTCCTGTGATACGTTACGGGTTTTTGGTGCGGGGATATACTTTATTTTATTGTATTTTACTTGTGGTGATTCTGTAATTTTACTATTGTATTTCTTCTTTTGTAGGCAAAAAAAAAAAAAAAAAAAATTACCTCCATGTTGCAAACTATTCCATCACAATTGATCATACACTCACACAGAAACTAACATTTGACTCATTGAATGTCAATCAATATTGTGACTCTGACATTGCTTGCAAAAACTTTCCATGACTTCTAACAAGCAGAATACAAATACAGATTACCTATGTAAAAATTGTATACAAATACAACCCCAATTCCGAAATACTTGGGACGAAGTGTAAATTGTGAATAAAATCAAAATGCAATGACTCTCAGATCACATGAGCCAAAATGTTATTTACAATTGAACATAGATAACATTTCGATTGTTGAAACTGAGACATTGTACATTTTAATCCACAAAATGAGCTTATTTCAAATTTTCTGGCTGAAACAGGTCTCAAAAAAGTTGGGACACAGGCAAAAAAGGGCTGAAAAAACTATTAATATATAAGAGAATCAGCTGAAAGAACATTTAGCAAGTAATTAAGTTAACTGGCATCAGGTGTGTAACATGATTGGCTATAAAAGGGATGTCTTAGAGAGGCTGAGTCTCTCAGAAGTAAAGATGGCCAGAGGCTGTCCAACCTGTGAAGGCTTGCGTAAAAAAAAATTGTGGAATACCTTAAAAACAATGTTCCTCAACGTCAAATTGCAAAGGCTTTGAAGGTCTCATCATCGACAGTGCATAACATCATCAAAAGATTCAGAGAAACTGGAAAAATCTCTGTGCATAAGGGACAAGGCCGAAGACCTTTACTGGATGCCTGTGACCTTCGGGCCCTAAGACGCCACTGTATCACTCACCGGCATGATTCTGACATTGACATTACTAAATGGGCCCAGGAATAAATCAAGAAACCACTGTCTGTAAACACAGTCCGCCATGCCATCCACAGATGCCACCTAAAACTCTATCATGCAAAAAGGAAGCCATTGTTGAGCATGATCCAGAAATGCCGCCAGGTTCTGTGGGCCAAGGCTCATTTAAAATGGACTGCAGCAAAGTGGTAAAGTGTCCTGTCGTCAGACGAGTCCAAATTTGACATTCTTGTTGGAAATCATGGGGGTTGTGTCCTCCGGGCTAAAGAGGAGAAAGATCACCCCTCTTGTTATCAGCATTCAGTACAAAAGCCAGCATTTCTCTGATGGTATGGGGATGCATCACTGGATATGATGTGGGACACTTGCATGTTTTAAAAAGCACCATGAATGCTGAAAGGTATATAAAGGTTTTAGAGCAACATATGCTCCCCTCCAGACGACATCTATTCCAGGGAAGGCCTTGTGTATTTCAGCAGGACAATGCAAAATCACATACTGCAGCTATTTCAACAGCATGGCTTCGTAGTAGAAGAGTCCGTGTGCTGAACTGGCCTGCCTGCAGTCCTAATCTTTCACCGATTGAGAACATTTGGCACATAATTGAACGAAAAGTCCATCAAAGGAGACCCAAAACTCTCCAGCAGCTGAAAGCCTGTATTAAACAAGAGTGGGATCAAATTCCAATGGCCAAACTCAAGAAACTTGTCTCCTCAAAGCCCAGACGCCTCCACTCTGTGTTAAAAAGAAGATGGGATGCTACACCATGGTAAACAGGCCCCTGTCCCAACTTTTTTGGGACCTGTAGGGGCTATCAAATTTGAAATGAGCTCATTTTGTGGATAAAATTGTAAAATTTCTCAGTTTCAACATTTGCTGTGTTATCTCTGTTCTATTGTGAATAAAATACTGGCTGGTGTGATTTGAAAGTCATTGCGTTTTGATTTTATTCACAATTGACAGTTTGTCCCAACTATTTCGGAATTGGGGTTGTAGTTCGAGAGTTTTTGTGTAATGTCATCAGAACCAAAAATTGTTATATTTGCACCTACCATTCATCTCTGCACCTACCATTCATGCACAAAACATATATTCAAAAAGTAAATCTCACATATGGAGCATGTTATTTGTTATGTATATAAGACAAATCAATAATGGAAATGCAAAGCATTATAACTATTAGTTGTAAAAAGGAATGAAAAAGGAACAGCATTTAAAATGACTATTACAAACAGGGCTAATGTTGTCTGACTAGATTATCTTACTAGTTGCTGTCTAACCAGTGTTTCACGTTTTATCTCTAAATTGGGTCATGAGGATCAAATGATGCAATAATCTCCCTGAATGTACATGCTCCTTGATCTGTAAAGTGAACAGGCACAGTATTGTGCTAATTTAATACCCTTATGCATTGAAAGCAACTGAATGACCAAAAAAGGTTTATTAAATACATCATGATAATTGAGCAATGTTTGAAAAGAGACATGGCTATCAAGTTGTAACCCAGGCAAGTGGGCTTCAAAATTGTGGGCTCTTGGTTTGAGTCATTTGGCCTATTTAAGGCATTACCACTCAGCAGTGGGACTGTAGGGGTACGATCTAGATGTTTTTTTGTTTTTTTTTTCAAACCACACAGCTAAATTCTCAGTGTACATGGTATATAGATAGCTCTCTGAGAAAATGGATGATGTTTTGTACTAGCTCGATTGAGACTAGGACATTTTGGTCTTGCCAGTTGTTCAAAAGTCATCAGACAAAATGTCCAGAAGCCCTGCAGGCACACTGGATTTGAAACATGTTGTATTTTCATGTAGCAAATGCAGAAATAAAAGGCGACGGTTATTCAAGAGTTATTCAGTCTGCTGTGGAAGTTTTGTCTTTCTCATTCCATCCTATCCTTTCATCTGACACAAATTTCCAGCTTATTGGTAGGCAGCAGGCCAACCTTAAAAATCTCTTCATTCAACTGGTTTGTGTTTAAAACTACTGAATAAAAAGCAAATCATTGTCTGTGGAGAGCAGCATGCGCTTCTCAGTGTACCAACCACCGGAAATCCATTAGAAGAAATAGGTCTAAATGCCATATGCCTGTTCTACTTGTTTTTCTTATGCGGTCTGGTTAAACGGAATGGTTTGTGCACTGTAGCAGCCAATCCGTTTCTAGGGACTTTAAGCAAGGGCAGATTTTGCGACGGCTACCGGCAGCCGGAAATAGATCTGCGTTCTGCTGATGGAGACCTAAGCCGGTGTGCCGGCTTTGCTTGCCATAGCAGGCTTATCTACTACGGACGGGGAAAGAACCAGGCTGCGTCCGAATAGTCTTTTTTGCTTAGGAAAGTTCCTAACTCCTAGAAAACGATCCGGAAGTATTTACGTGGCAGCCATGATAAGTGTGTTTGGATTCTCTAAATGTAAAGGAAAGGTGCAACAACGCTTCCTAATTTATCACCTTTAGCATAGGGTACACTGAACCACAGACATATAAAAACACTAGAGTGGACAAAGTCTTCGGCTGCGTCCAAAGTCTTTTTTGCTTAGGAAAGTTCCTAACTCCTAGAAAACGATCCGGAAGTATTTACGTGGCAGCCATGATAAGTGTGTTTGGATTCTTTAAATGTAAAGGAAAGGTGCTACAATGCTTCCTAATTTATCACCTTTAGCATAGGGTACACCGAACCATCCTTTTCAAAAAGAGAGGAGGAAATGCTATACCGCAATTCCGCGATGACCGTCCATCCGGCCAATCACGAAAACAAACAAACATGACGGGCAGGAGGCGGGTGATGACTGTGCCTAGTGTAAGTGCATTCGGATTCTCTTATTAGCGCGGTTCTCTTCCTAAGATGTAAAAGAGAGAGGTGGAGCAAGAGAGAGAGCAAGCAGCAAGAAGATGAGCTCCTAAATATTTCCTCTATATTTTGGATATTTTTGCAGAAAACTGTTTGATTTTTGGTCAAAAACCCAAAAAAAAAAGGATTTATAAACATCAACAGAAAGCAATGAAGACATTTTTGGACTAAATATTTCTGTCCAAAAAGATTAAAAAGCACAAGGAATACCCAAGGACCTTAAACTGGAGTATCACACAGAGGAAACTGAGGCAGAGAAGGTAAGCCTCAAACAATACTAAAAAAAAAAAAAAAAAAAAAAAAAAAAAAAAAGCTGAATTTCTAAATATCCATATAATAAACCATATACAAAACGTGTATGCCATGTCTCAGTGACAATTCATTTTAGAGAGCTTAAATTTCTGGAAACTGCCGGTATTAAAAACTCTCGAAACTCTGGAAACTGCTGTTTGATTTTAAACTTAATGGGAGACTGTAGAACAATGGCTGGTGAGACGACCTTTCACCCGGAGACGGCAGCAGCAGCAACTACCACAAAGGTGTCAAACCCGGCACTAACCAGCCAATCAGAGTGCAGGGCCCAGCCAGAGGTATTTGCAACTGAATACCCTGAGCACAACCATTCAGATAAAGCCAAAACAAGCATATCAGAGGGCAGGGCCCAGCTAGAGGTGTTGGTAATACCCTGACCAAATCCAATCCCTGACCAAATCCAATCAGCCAAGGCCAAAAAACAGCACAAAGACAAAGTCCTCAGGAGTTCCCCAGAGACTCTGATATTGGACTACTCCGGGCCAGAGGAGAGCAGGGTCAGGTGTAACCTGGTGTTTTTTACCCAGTACCCCACAGCCTGGCACACAGCCCTCTGCCAAACATACCCCCACATCAAGAAGAATGGGATCAGTAAAGGCAGGCAGTTCTCTGTATTTGTGGAACTAGACAGAAGGACTGCCATGTTTGCTGTGAACAGTTACTATACTGGTGGGTGATTCTCAGGAAATTGCATTCTTTCATGTCTGTACGGATTTGATAGACTAAACTACTAAAACAATCATACTTTTGTATTATATATCAACCTATGGTATGTACTAATTGTAGGACTACTGTTCTCTTTGCATTTGATGGATTACTCTATATTTTATGACAACATTTCAACCTAAAAGTTCATTACCGTAACGTGTCCGGACTTTTATTTTTTACCTTAAACCCAAAATTATCACAATACATCCCCATAATTTAATATACATATAAATACAAAAAAATGGTTGGGGTTATACCCTTTAACTAGCAGTGTTGCCATTTTGGCCCAACCATTTGTGAATAATTATTTTCTGGGCCAAATACATGTGTCCGGAGTATGAACAATTCATTTCCGTAACAGAGATATTCGGCTCCATTAAAATCCCTGTGTTCCAATAAATAAAGTTTTTTTGTCCCATGAAGCATTGTGTGGAAGAGAAGTTGCAAAATGGCTACCAGGTAAGATCATCTTTCAAGTTCTTCCGGTAGATATGTTAAAGATTGTAATTATATACATCCCTTGGCACACTACTACTGTTCATTACCATAACAGGGTATATTTAAAATAGTTTTGAAGATAATTATTTTATGTTCTGTGGAAAAGTAACTTTTATAGAGCCAAACAGTTCGTGAAAATATTTCTACCGAGTCATGCTAGCTATGCTAATTATTGCCAGCAACATGGGACTGCCATTCATTACCGTAATGCTCTGCATTCATTACCGTAACATATACGAGGCTGTTACGGTAATGAAATGAAGTGTTACGATAATTTACTATATATGTATAATCAGGGCTCCAAATTTTGTGGTTGGTTTTCTAGGGGTTATACTGCATAGTTGGTTGGTGCTAGGTGTTGTTTGGTCTTCTGGGGGGGGACTAGGAGTAGTAGTAGACAAAAGGAGATTAACTTTATTGACTGGAGCAGGGGTCCCCAAACCCGGTCCTGGGGCCTCCCTGTGTATGCTGGTTTTCCTTCTGATCAGAATTGCCATCATAGGATTTTAATAAGCTCTTAATTTGTCCTAATTTGGTGCATTTTGTGTTTAACGAAGTTATTTGCTGTCTTAAGCCAAATTTTAATAGAAATATCAATGTGTGCCGCGAAGAATAAAAGACCCTTGAATAAACAGTTTAGTTTTTTTCCCCCAATGTTGCAAGCCATTTCAGATAATATTTTAACATTTTTAAACTGATCAAGTCAGGCACCGAGTAAATCACTAACCAACAAATCAGGTTGCTCAACACAGGTGATTAGAGTTCTCTCAAAATAATGTGCTTGCACTCAATGACAAAAACATAACATAAAACAGGTTTGACTATCATTGGCTTGTCTAGTAAATTGTAAGTTTTTACAACCATGTGCCCGCAGTTTCACCAATTAGGAACCCATTGATTTTTTTCCTTTGATTGGGTAAAATTTTTTTCCTCTTTTTGTATAGTTGTTACTCATACATCGCAATGTGGATGCAGAATTTATTCCTCACTGTATGTATGCATATCTGTCAAAATACTGAATGTCAAAAGAGGATCAATTGCTGCTCTAAATTTAAATGCACCTAAATAAGACAAATTAACAGCCTGTTAAAATCCTACGATTGCAATCAAGGGTGGAACAAAAACCAGCATACACAGGGAGGCCCCAGGACTGAGTTTGGGAACCACTGGACTAGAGTAAGCAAAGTTGAATGGATTTAAATCATACCGCCAGTCTTGATACAAGTATATTTCTGATAATTCCTCATTCCAAATGTATCCCTGTAGCAGCATTCTTTTTATTATTTATTTATTTATTCCTTTTATTTTTTTAGCCAATTTCGCTTTTTTTTTTTTTTTTTTTTTAATTCATAAAAATTATAGGAATGGGTTACAGACTTACTTTTTTTTTCGACATGCTCGGGCAATCATGCTGAACACCACATTAGTGTTCATTTTGCCGAAACGATAAGTTGAAAAATCACAATTTCTGAGCATGTAAAAAAAAGTAAGTCTGTAACCCATTCCTGTGATTTTTAAAAGGTACATTGTGTAGGAATTTCTCCCATCAAGCGGTGAAATTGTATTTTGCATTCAAACGAATAGTGCTCTCTAGCGCCTTGCTTTTTCAAAGGCGTGTTGCAACTACGGTAGCCGTTATGCACCAAGAAGCTATGACATCATGTCATCCAATACCACTTCACAATACCACGCTGAACTGTGGTCTACGGCGGAGTGTTTGTTTTTAATACAAACTCTCAGACCGCCTTCGCACAAGGTATGATTGTTCAGTACCGTGCCACAGTGCGATTGTCCCCTCTCCCCGCCGGTCAGCTTACTCACTAGTAATATCGTACCATACCTGAGTATGCCAAAATTCCAATACAGCGCGTTGCAGTATCCACCTTGGTAGTTTTAAATGGGGAGATATATAGAAAGAAGGAGTAGTTAACTCTTGCGTAGAAAGAATTCCGTATCTAATCTCCTCTTTTTTCTGGCTTTTTATTTGCCAGTACAATTTTAAAAGGAGGCGCCAATATGTTTTGGGGGATTTTATTATTGAGAGGGGCTTTAGAATATTGATATCACGAATGCGTGCTGCGCGTGCCCTAGCAAACCGGTGTGTCATCAGTAACATGGATTACCACATATAGCAGCACAAGAAATTAAACTCAAAATTTTCTCGACTGAATTTCAGTGGCTAAATCATCAAAATTGCTAAAATTGCTCCATACAACTGTCAAACGCGAGTCTGTCATTTTGGATTTGCCCGGGACGCCTGTCAAACAATAATATTACAATGAATGAATCGGGGAAAAGGAGCGCGTCTTGGGTAGAAAATCAAAATCACTGTACCAGGTGCTCTTAGGAATGGGGCAAAAGAATGTAACAAAATCCGAAAAAAAAGTCTAAGGCACTCTGGTAGTGGAAAAAAAGTAAAAAGCCTTTATTAAATGGCTAATGCAGGCAAGATTAAAAAGGCGCACCTACGGCGACGGCCATACAGGCCTTCATGGGGTCACCCTGATGAAGGCCTGCTTTTTAATCTTGCCGATGCATTAGCCATTCAATAATATTACAACTTGATGGCAAGCGTGAGACCATCATTTACCACCGTTGTCCATTTTCCTAAAAAAACATACTGATGGAGGAAGTGGGCATGATGAAATGCAACCCTTATTCCATCAAACATAGCCTATGCTGCTATTCACCAACGACGCTGTTTACCTACACGTTCTACTGTTATGCTGCCAATATAACAAGTTACACTACCAAGCAATGAAAAAAGCTAGTAATTTAGACAGTAACATTTACTTACTGGTCGAGAAGAAAGCAGGCAACTTCAGCGTCCCTTTGAAAGTCTTTCTCCTTCATTAGCTCTTTCCACCTGGGAAAAGCTACCCCGATGTTTACCCTTGTTTTTTTGAATTGAAATTACTGATTGTTATTAGTGTTAATGCTCAGTCAGCATTCGCACTATTGTTATCCAAATCTTTAGTTCTTATTATTCTTAGTTCTTCCGCCGTTTTTTGCAGTCTAACTCGTCCTTCATACTTTGTGCTAGAAAACCCGTTCAAATATCAAAACGTTCAGCTCGTTCAGGACATTAGGGCTTCCATTCAACTTTTTGAAGTCATTTATACTTTTTAAAATATTAAGCTTTTTCTGAAAAATTTTCCTCATTCAAAACGAATGGAGAGAATGTTCAAATCCTTCAAATCTTCAGCCTCTTTAAACTTCAACTACTTCAGCATACTTTCAGCTAGAGACTTCATTCAAACTTTAAAATGTTCTCAAGACTTTCAGCTATTCAGCTACCATTCAACTTTTTAATACCTTTTATACTTTTTATGAATTGCTCTTAATTAATTGAAAATGTTATTGTATACATTGTATTGATTGTGGTTGCATTAAACCTTCTGTTATTCTGTTATGAATTGCTCTTGATTCATTGTTTTTTTGTGAAGTCAAGCTTAATGTGTCATTACACAAGACAATCTAATCATGTAGCCTTACATGATAAACAGTGAAAAAGATTGGACCATATAGCCTACTTTGTGAATACTAAAAACATGGCTTCTATGATGTATCAATGCCATATGAGGTCATTACTGTAACAAAGCTTTTCATTACTGTAACAGCTTTTCGTTACCGTAACACTTGCTGTATATGTAAATATGTGGATGGGAATGAGTGATAACTTCAAATTTTATTTTTGCACAGGAACTATTTGTCAAGTCTTTTCAGATTACTGAATTGACATTTTTTATTTATTTGTAAAATTTACACTGCAGGAAAAATTTAGTATAAAACATGTAATTTTGTTACGGTAATGAACATAATAACTAAAGTTAGCATATCAATAAACATTTTTCTGAATGTTTACACTACGTGGCTATTCTGAACTATTAATAGAACATACATGAAAAAAAACAAAAGGTCTACCTTTCATACATATTCAGTTATCATCAATTGAAAATGTGTGACGGTAATGAACTTATTTGGTCAACGACTCAATAAAACATTCTGAAAATGTATTAAAAAACATGTATTGATCTCTCATTTTAATTGAGCCAGTTAATTGAGACCCTGCTTACCACTCATGAGAGAAAAAACTAGCAAAATTGACCTAAAATTGTTTTTGCAAAAGTCAGGACAGTTTCGTGAGAATCACCCGGGTACAGTCATGGTGCAGGGCTCAGAAGCCAGTCTGAGCCAATTTAAAATCAGCCTTCAGCCCCTCAAAGCACAGGCTGATAAATACAAACAGGAGCCTGAGCCGAAGACCCTGGAGCCCGAGCCAGAGCCCCACAGCACCCCCGCCAGTGCAGCTGCACTTCCTCCCCCCTGCAGCCCCAGCTCCCCTCGAGTCCACAGCAGCATCAGGACCCTGAGGGACAGCCTGGCTGAGCTGGAGCGGGAGTTCACCAGGGAGGAGAGCCGCACACACTGCAAGCCAGCACCACAGGAGAGCAGTGAGGTCCGCAGCCTGCTCCAGCAGCACAGGTGTGAGATGCAGGAGCCGCGAGCCGCCATGAGACACCTGGAGGAGGACAACCAGGCCCTGAGAACAGAGCTCCTCAGAGTGAAGGAGGAGCTGGGCAAGGCAGAGCAGCACAGCCAGAGCCTGCAGAGAGACATGGAGGGTCTGAAACACACTCTGTACTGCACCCTACCGGCACATACACACACCCCCTCCCCCACTGCTAACACACACACTCCAACACCCACACACACACACACCAGCACCCACTGCACCCAAACCACTCCCACCCCTACACCTTCTGAAGCAGACATACACCCCCCCAACCACAGACACACAGCTCACCACTGCTATTGCAGACAAACAGGCCACCCCCCCACCCCCCACATGCAGACACACAGGCTCCACTCACAGACACGGGCACCTGCCCCCCCAGTTCTCACATCCCTAAGGCCCCAAGACCCCCAGGAGCGCACTCTGACGCTGAGGTAATAATTTTGTGCGACTCTAATGGGAAATACCTCAGGGAAAAGCAAATGTTCCCTGGGAGAAAAGTGGCAAAACTTCTCTGCCCAAACACACAGGCGGCACTGGACCTGCTATCAGAGTGGAGACTGGGAGACGCCAAGCACATCCTGGTGCACACAGGAGTCAATGACCTCAGCACACGTGGGACTGACGTCGCTAAGGACCCTGAGATGGGTGGCAGCTAAAGCCACACAGCAGTACCCCTCAGCCAAGGTTACCATCTCCACCCTGCTGCCCAGGACCAACGTGCCCCAGCGGGTCATCCACAACATCAACGCGGAGGTGTCCCGGAGCTGCGCCCTGCTGCCCAACGTCCAAGTACTGAAGGACACAGCACTGGGCCGGACCTCCGCCAGCAGCCACAGGGAGATCCACAGGGACCCCTGGGAGATCAGGAGACCAGACTCCCACCCCCGGCCCCCCCCCCCCCCTGCATGCGGCCCCCAGACCCCATGGCCCCATACACCCAGGCAGCATGCTGAACCTGCAGCAGCACCAAGCACCTGCACCTACACCTATAACTGTGCCCAGCTATGCTGCAGTCATCGCAGGAGCGCCGGGGGCCTGAGCCAGATCAGGGACATGCTCACTTTCATCTGCAGTAAGCTGATCAGCTAAAGCACGCAGATCTGTGACTGCTGTTTAAACACTCATGCCTTTAGCTAGTGCTTAAAAAACATTACAAAACCATTCAGATTTCATGACCTCAAATCAAACATTTTTCTTGCAATTAATCTATTTGACTTCAAAATCAGCTCATTTAAAATTAGCAGTTGGAATATCCAGGGCCTGAGCTCTTCCACCTTCGGGCTGAAGTGCACAGACCCTGACTTTATACAGTCTGTAAATAGTTCAGATGTTGTAATTTTACAGGAAACATGGTATCGCAGAGATGTGCCCACACCCTCTCCGCCCAGATACAGAGAGCTAATAGTGCCCTCCGTAAAACACCCCCGCGCTAAAGGCGGCAGGGACTCCGGGGGCATTATCGTCTGGTACAAAGGGGAACTCACAAATTACATCATACCGCGAAAGAGGGGTCAGACACACATTTGGATCCAAATTAAAAAAGAAATACTTAACTCTAAATTAGATATTTATTTATGAGCAACTTACATACCCCCATCCAATTCACCATTGCAATGAGGATTGTTTTCAAAATCTGAAATCTGAAATTCTCCATTTTCAGTCATTAGGCTCTGTACTGATAATGGGAGATCTCAATGCTAGAACAGGTAGAGAGATGGACTATATCAGTACAGAGAAGACTACCGATTTTGACAATGACTCCCCTTTGTACCACACACAGGTCACCGCACAAAGGCAGAGCTATGACAGTGTGATGAATAAAAATGGCAAGCAGGTGCTGCACCTTTGTAAAGGCCTGGGTCTGTACATTGTTAATGGGAGGAGTAGACGAGACTCTCTGGGGAGATACACATACAGCTCAGCGCTGGGTAGCAGTGTGGTGGATTATGCCATTACAGACATGGAACCAGAATATATTAATGCATTTATCGTCATGCCACAATCACCCCTCTCAGACCACAGCCAGATAACTGTTTACCTGAGGAGAACTGAACAGGTCCTTAAAGATCACCAACCTGCAGCAAAGCTCTTTAACTTAGAGCCTGCATACAGGTGGGGCCAGACCAGCCCTGCTGAATACCAGGCAGCTTTCAGCAGCGCTGAGATAGAGAACATGCTGAATACCTTCCAACAAACAGAGTACCTGCGCAAAACTGCAGGCCTAAACCAGGCTACTAAACACTTAAAGCTGGACTTTGCAATTTTTAAAAAAATCACTTTTTGTCATATTTGTTAAAACTGTCACTTCGACCTGACAGTGGGATGTGAGTCAGATGATCTTTGAGAAAATCAGAGTCATCTGGCTCCATCTAGTGCTTCTAATTCCTTCTGTAAGATTTCACAGCAACCGGGACAAAACAACCAATCAGAGCCAGGAGGAGTGACTGACGATGTCAATCATTTCTCGTGCACACGCAACGGGCAGCCCCCTCCCTTGCGCTTTTAAACTGTGTCTACGTCCGGCCTCTGGAGTTTTACCGAAGCAATGAATCAGGGGGCGTGGCTTTGGTCAGAGACTTGAGGGGAGGGGGTGGGTTTAGAGGTGAGGCTACATTCAAATCTTGCTCGCTGTTCCAAGATTGCATACTCCAGCTTTAAACAACATATTCACCAATCTGGCTATAAAAGTAAACCTAAAACTACTAAATCCCAGAAGAAAATTTAAAAATAGAAATAAGCCAAAAGAAAAGTGGTTTGCTTTTTGGCTCAGAAACAATTGAGACAGCTGTCCAACCATAAACACAGACAGCCTAATGACAGCGAAGGGCGTCTCAGATACCATCAGGCCCTGAAACAGTACAAACAGCTCCTCAGAAAGAAAAAAACAGCTGTACATGCACAAACAAATCGACAAAATTGATAAAGCAATTTATGAAAAGACATTTTGGGATCGATGGAAAAACCTCCATTCACAAAAAACTACAGAAAAATTGACAATACAGAATGGCAATATCTGGAAAAGACACTTCAAAGACCTCTAACAAAAACTGGAAAAGGAAGAGTTCACTTCTCATCAGACCCAAATATAAAAATAACTACAAAATTTGGAGGAAACTATCAAGGACAACCAAAACCCCGTAGACACCCTAATTACCTTGCAGGAACTAAGAAGTGCACTGTAGGTCCTGAAGACCAGAGAAGCATGTGGGCCTGATGGTATCTGCACAGAGATGCTAAAATATGGCAGCCCAAAACTACATAAGGCCATCCTCAAACTATTCAATTTGGCACTAAATACTGGTTGTTTCCCTGAAATCTGGAACCAAGGCCTAATCACCCCCATATTCAAAAGCGGAGACAAATTTGACCCAAATAATTACCAAGGCATTTGTGTGAACAGTAATCTGGGGAAGGTTTTCTGTAGTATAATTAATGCCCGGATACTGGCCTTCCTTAAGGAGCACGACGTCTTGAGTAAAAGTCAGATTGGCTTTTTACCAAATTATCGCTCCTCTGACCACATCTGCACCCTACACACACTCATAAACAAGCATGTCCATCAGACAAATAAAGGAAAAATTTTTGCTTGTTTTGTCGATTTCAAAAAAGCTTTCGATTCAATTTGGCATGACGGACTATTTTTTAAAATGTTACAAAGCGGTGTAGGGGGTAAAGTCAATGACATCATAAAATCGATGTATTCAGAGAATAAGTGCAGTATCAGAATTGGAGCTAAAAGAACAAAATTCTTCACTCAGGGGCGTGGAGTGAGACAGGGCTGCAGTCTGAGCCCAACTCTCTCAACATTTATATCAATGAGTTGGCCTCACAGTTGGAACAGTCTGCAGCTCCTGGACTCACTCTTCACGATAAACAAATTAAATTCTTGCTCTATGCAGATGATCTGGTTCTGCTGTCGCCCACAGAACAGGGTTTGCAGCAGAGCCTATCATGCCTGGAGCAATTCTGTCAGACCTGGGCACTGACAGTAAACCAGAAAAAAACCAAGATCATGGTCTTCCAGAAAAAATCAAGATTTCAGGGACACAGGTACCACTTCACCCTCGGAGCCGACACCCTGGAGCTCACCACCAGCTACCCTTACCTGGGGGTGCAGATCAGTGCTTCAGGGAGATTTGACATGGCAATAAATGCATTAAGGGACAAAGCATGCAGGGCATTCTATGCAATTAAAAAAACTATCTCCAGATTCAACCCCCCAATCAAGATCTGGCTTAAAATATTCGATCACATCATTCAACCCATCCTCCTTTATGGGAGTGAAATATGGGGTCCTCTATTACAAAAAAAAAAAAAAAAAATAGGACTAAGGGTCCTGTAGCATACCGGCAAGCAGCCTTATGCCATGATACAAGTTATGAAAATTTCATGGGAAGTTTGACATTTGAATGAATGAAAATCAATTTCAAGGTCACTAAATAAAAGTTCACATACATTTATAAGACCTTCTGTAATACAATCCTAAGCTCTGAAGCAGTTTTGGTGATAAATGTCATCGAAATATGTCAATATGTATTCAATACGCCAATTGTGAACTTTAAAGGTCACAGAATGTCAAGTTGTGGACAGTGGACAAATGGACTTCATATATGACTTTCTACAACATAAATACCTCCATCCAAACCTAGGCTCAATCTGTGACCATTTTCGTGATACAAGTCAGTGTAATTTCACTGTCGAGTTTGACCCTCAAAGGTCACTGACAGTCAAGTTGAATGTCACCAAATGAAAGTTCATATGTGACTTCCTAGAAGTCAGTAACACAAATCTAGGCTCCATCTGCGACCATTTTAGTGATAAAAGTCATTGAATTTTCACTAGGTCACATTTGACCTTTGAAGGTCAATACGAAGGTCACCAAATGAAAGTTCATATATGACTTCCTATATGTCTCTAATACAAACCTAGACTCCATCTGTGACCGTTTTGGCAATACAAGTCATTGTAATTGTATTATGTCAAGTTTGACCTTCAAATGTCACCAACAGTCAAGTTGAATGTCACCAAATGAAAGTTCATGTGTGACTTTCTATATCAGTAACACAAACCTGGGCTCCATCTGTAACCTTTTCAGTGACAGAAGTCATTGAATTTTCTCTTGGTCAAGTTTGACCTTCGAAGGTCAATATGAAGGTCACCAAATGAAAGTTCATACATGACTTCCTATACGTCACCAGTACAAACCTACACTCAATCTGTAACGATTTTGCTGATATAAGCCATTGAAATTTCACGGTATAGTTTGGCCGTTGAAGGTCACTGAAGGTCAAGTTCAAGGTCACCCAATGAAACTTCATACATGACTTCCTATATGCCCACAATACAAACCTAAGCTCTATCTGTAATAGTTTTGGTAATAGAAGTCATTGAAATTTCACTATGCGAAGTTTGACCTTCGAAGGGCACCGAAAGTCAAGTTCAAGGCCACCAAATGAAAGTTCATGTATGACTTCCTATAAATCTCCAATACAAACCGAAACTATCTGTAACCATTTTGCTGATATAAGTCATTGAAATTTCACTGTGAAGTTTGGGCATTCAAGGTCACTGAAGGTCAAGTTCAATGTCACCAACTGAAACTTCATACATGACTTTCTATATGCCCACAATACAAATCTAAGCTCTATCTGTAATAGTTTTGGTGATAAGAGTTCATTGAAATTTCACTTTGCAAAGTTTGACCTTTGAAGGTCGCCGAAGGTCAAGTTCAAGGCCACCAAATGAAAGTTCATACATGACTTCCTATAAGTGTTCAATGCACATTTGTTCCCAATCTTCAATATTTTCAAGCCTAGAAGCCTTTGAAAATTGTAACATTTTGCTTGACCTCAATTTTCACCTTTCAAGGTCATCTTAGGTCAACTTTAACACAACCAAAATATAGGTCATATATAACTTCATAAATGTCAGTCATACAAACTTAATCTCTACCTGCAACCATTTAGCTTCCACAGGCAATTTGGCCCATTCTCCATAAGACCCAATGTTGAGGTACAGCGCCCCTACTAGACCCACTTCCGTCGATTCAATCAAAATGGCACCCACACTGTACATAAAGTGTATCAAGGTAAGTTGATTGCCAGATTTAGAAAAAAAGTTATCAGACAGTTTTTGAGAAATAATTTTTTGAAATTTCAAGTCATATCTTTTAACATTGTTAATATATTCCCTGACCTCGAGTTTGACCTTTCAAAGTCATCTGTGGTCAAATTTAATATTGCCAAAATATAGGTCATATATGACTTCCTATATGTCGATAAAACAAACTTAATCTCTATCTGCAACCATTTGGCCTTCACAGGCCATCTTGCATATTCAAGTATAGTGCCCCCAATAGACCTACTTCCATTGATTCAATCAAAATGGCGCTCGCACTGTACATTGACGGTACCAAGGTAAGTTGATTGGCTGATTTAGAAAAAAATTTATCGCGCAGTTTTTGAGAAAAAATTTTTTAAATTTCTCAGTCCTATCTTTAACATTGGGGTCAAAATTTCAAGGGCCCATAAAACGGACAAAAATGATTCAATCAAAAATCTGAGAAAAATATCTGGAGATATGGTCTAGTAGTATGTAACTGCAAATTTACATGAAAATTCATCCAGCCGAAAAAAAGATAAAAAATGTTCCGGACGATGGACAACATACGACAGACAAACGACGGACGACACACCACGACAAAAGCTAAAAATTGGGATCAAACTGAAACAGAAAAGTACCACCTTGAATTCTGTAAAAATGTATTACATGTCCACAGAAACACCCCAATAATGCGTGCAGGGCGGAGCTCGGCCGCTTCCCCCTTCGGCTAACAATTGAAAAAAGAGCCCTCAAATTCTGGGTCCATTTGAAGCAGGCCGACCCAGACTGCTACCACCACAAAGCTCTTAAGAGCAACCAAACCCACCCAGAGAGTGACCCACTAGAACAATTGGCCATCAAAAAACATTTTTATGACAAAAAAAGAAGAAAACTATCTACTTATAAGATTTAAAACATTTGAAAAGATCAATAAAAAACAGTACATAACCAATTGGCAAGAGGAAACTGAACAGAACAATAAATTAGACATCTATTGTACTCTAGAACGAGTTTACTCCCTGGCAGAGTACTTGACTAAAGTCAAAAACCCGAAATAAAGGCAGACATTAACAATGTACAGACTCAGTGACCACAGCCTTGCTATAGAAACAGGATGGCACAAAAAGACCTGGCTGCCAAGAGAGAGGAGGCTGTGTGCTCACTGCGCCTGGGCAGAGGTCGAAAGAGAGGCCCACTTTTTACTTTCCTGCCCCAAATACGAACCAATCCGAAATCAATACTTTCCCAAATTCAGTGCCCAAATAAACAAATTTAAAAATCAACCAGATCCAAATAAATTAAAAATCCTTCTCGGCGAAGACCATAACACAATAGAGGTAGCAGCACAATTAGTCTCTGCCTGCCACACAACAAGAGAGAGTGTGGGCTAAATCACAGCATGCTATACTGCACTTATTGTGTTTATTTTGTTCCATATTTGTTCAATTTTATGCAACAAAACAATTATTATTATTATTTCTATTATTTATTCAAATGTTCATGTGTGTATATTAGTCAATTAGTATATTTTATTGCTAGTTTTATGTTTGTCATTTATGTTTACCACTGCTTTTGCAACACAAGTTCACCTGTCATGCAAATAAAGCTCATTTGAATTTGAATTTGAATCTGAATTTGAGTGCCCTTTACACCTTTCCTTTACCTCATGACATTTTACACAGAAGTTAAAGAAAAGTGGTTAGGACGATAGGACGTAAATTTTTAACTATTCGGACGCAGCCCAGATCTCTGTGCACTGAACCCTCCTTTTTGAAAAGAAAGGAGGAAATGCTATCCCGCAATTCCGCGATGACCATGCATCCGGCCAATCTCTAAAACAAACAAACATGAAGGGCAGGAGGCGGGTGATCTCTGTGCCTAGTGTAAGTGCATTCGGATTCTCTTATTAGCATGGTTCTCTTCCTAAGCTGTAAAAGAGTCCCCTTTACACCTTTCCTTTACCTCATGACGTTTTACACAGAGGTTAAAGAAAAGTGGTTAGGAATTAGACGATAGGCCGTAATTTTTTAACTATTCGGACGCAGCCCCAGTCTCACGCAGTCAGTACAACATGTGGTTCAGGTGATTGAATTACATGGTTTTCATTGTATTTCTGAAATGAAATGTGTTCTACAATTGATAGTGACACACATTACGTGTTTCAGCGAACCTTTCCCCCAGATACAGGATATTTCACTGAATAAAACGATAGTGAACTATTTTCTGCAAGGCTATATTCTCCCCTCATCCGTGCATTTCATACGGTACATAATTTCTCTGTATACCCTATAAATATCTATATTAACTCCCATGTACATTAGTCTTTATTCTACCGCTGTGGATATATAGCACACATGTGCTGTATAGCTATGTATGCACACTGCCATGCACTTTACCATTCGCTCACACTCTGATTAGATGTGTGCTTAAATTGTCAAATTTTATGTCTTTTTTTAATGGAATTGTTCGAAATAAAGTTTAATAAAAAAGATGCATATTTCTTTTCGTTATGCTCTGTACCTGTCCTTGGCAGAATGACAAATAAATGTGAATAATCTAATCTAATATTAACAGTTTCCCATTTCCCCTGAAGCTATGTCATCTGCCCCTTTTGCCAGTGAGAGTGGTACAAATAAGCGCTCACAGTAGGTTACAGTTACAATTACAGTTCACACTGAACTAACTACTTTGCTAACAAACTTTGATCAAAATCCGCCGTTGCTTAAAGGCCCAACGGGATTTGACGGCTACGGCACCCAACGAGCTATCTCGTTGACAGCACCAGCGTCAGGAGAGATTTATTTCCGGATGCCGCAGCCGTCGCAAAATCCGTCGTTGCTTAAAGTATGGAAAGCCGTTTTAACATTTAATCAGTAGGGCTTACTAGTTGCAATTTTAGTTTCCACTAGTGGAAATGATATTTCGACATGTCAAAATTTTGACATGTCGAAATGTCATTTCAAGATATCTGTAAAACAATTTTGACATGTTACAAATATATTTTCACATGTAGTAATTACATTTTGACTAGTCAAAACTGATTACAGATATCTTTAATTTAATTATAGATATCTGTAATTCCTTTTTCACTTGTAAGAATAACAATAATAGATATCTACAATTGAATTTCCACATGTCAAAAAAGAATTGTGACTAGTGGAAATGTATTTTCCCATTTCAGATATCAACAATTGCATTTCAGATATGTCCCGCGTATCAACAATTGCATTTCGGATATGTAGCAAAATCAGCATATTCATTAAGGATATGTCGCCTAATTGGTATATTCATTTCGGATATGTAGCCAATTGTTGATATGTCCGACATATCAACAATTGCATTTCGGATATGTAGCCCAAATTAGCATATTCATTTTGGATATGTCCCATATATTAACAGTTGCATTTTGGATATGTCAACATATCAGATTAAATGTTAAAACGGCTTGCTGGCAAGCCATTTTAACATTTAATCAGATATGACATTTTGACTAGTGGAAATTCCTTTTTTGATATCTAAAATTCAGTTCTGACTAGTTATAAAAGGAATTGTAGATATCTCAAATAATTGTTACTAGTATGAATCTAATTTTCACTAGTTACAATTGTATTTGAGATATCTGAAATGCAATTCTAGATATCGGAAATTACATTCTTACTAGTTACAATCCCAAGATGACATATCAGTAATTTAATTTTGACTAGTCAGAATTAAAATTTAGATATCTAGAATTCCATTTATGATATCTGTAATGTAAAAATAATTATAGATATCAACAATTGACATTTCCACTTGTGAGAATTGAATTGTTGATATCAACAATTTGCATTTTGACTAGTGAGAATTGAGCTGCAGATATCATTAATTAGAATTCCAACTAGTCTAAAATTACATTATGGATATCGATTTGGAATTATAACATGTCAAAATTGAATTATAGATATCTGTAATTGAATTTGGATAGAAGTCAATGGTAAAAGTTGACTAGTTGTAAGTAAATTACAGATATGACAATTTCCACTAGTAAGAAATCAATTGTTGATATCAATAATTAACATTGTGACTAGTGAGAACAGAATTGTAGATATCATTAATTAGAATTGCAACTAGTCAAAATTACATTATGGATATGTTGGCTTGGAATTCTAACTAGTCAAAAAGCAATTGTTTATATCTACAATTGCAATTACCTCGACTGATTAAATGTTAAAACGGCTTGCCATACTTAGAGTCTCTGATATGATATGTGGTCGCTACCACAGAGATATAAAAAAAACTAGAGTGGACAATCGCCTCGTTTCTGTGGCAGCACCATGGACCTATCCACCTTATTCCCACGTCCCATGATCCCTTGTGCGAATTTTGGGCGTAACTTCCGCTGCATCCTGTCATTGAACTGTTTACCATGGTAGCGGCTCACACGAATCCTCTTTTTTTTTTTTTTTTTAAAGATTATTTTTTGGGAATTTTTCCTTTATTCGATAGTTACACAGTGCAGAGAGATAGGAAGGTCGGGGAGAAGAATGGGGGAAGACATGCAGCAAATGACCCGAGCCAGATTCGAACCCAGGTCGCTGCGGGAAGGACACAGCCTTTATGGTACGCGCGCTTAGACCGATGAGCCACCGGGGCGCCCCGAATCCTCTTTTTTTAAGCGATTGGAAAATAATATATGAGGGAACATCACCTTTTAGCCCTCAGACGGGATAAAGTTACGGTACCGCTGCCTTCTACTATCGAAGAATGGGAGAACGACCTGAAGCAGTGGCCACACTAGCGCATTTGGCCACATTAGCGACTCTGTTGCCACAGACTGCGAAGCTATGAACAATCTACAAAGCTCCAAGCGTTTTGTTGAAGGAGGTAGTATACGACCTTATGTACCTTAAAACAGATATGCAAGTACTTTCTGAGAATATTTATGAAGGAAACACTATGTTTCAGCGGTAAATATTGCTCTACATATGAAACGTAATGGATTGTTATACAGAGTAAATTCAGCCATCCAACAGTACGAGTCAAATTAGCTCTACTCCAGCCAACTACATTATATGGTATTAAGTTGCAAGCTAATCCAATACTATAACATGTAAAACACAGTGAATCCATTTTTCCCATACTTTTAATTTTAGTGAAATGAGGTTTGGAGAGCAAGACTATTGTTTGGAACAGAGTAGGCTATTTTCAAACTGTAGTAGACTATTGCTACTTCTACAGCCTCATCTTAAACTGTACAGGATGAAACGTTAGTTACACTGACTGGCATTACCGGATGAATACAACAATTTTCTGTCCTCCCTACAAGTGAAATCATACCTTGTGCTCTCCTGGCACTGCTGTCAAAATGCTTCTGAGGACCCGGCGTCTCCTCTGCGGCGGTGTGTCTGAGCCTAGCCATAAAGTAGGAATCGTTGTTTGTCGACATAATGAAATGAGCACCTAATGTTTTCAGGGGTCTTTTCAAATTCAGGTTTTTCAGCCAATTCTGGCTTCCTCTTCTGTAGGTAGGCGATGGAAACCGTTTTGCTGAACACAAGGACAATCCCCTATGTTCTGGGAGTGTGTTCAAAACACTGTTGATCAAACCATAAATTTAGCTTCCTCTGGTTGTTAGTTAAGCCTCGAACAGCACAATAGGTGCCGGAGCTCTGAGGGGACATTTTAAGAAAAGCAAGTTAATTTATTAAAAAAAAACGAGCTGTAATCGCTAAGTTAACTGAAAGAAACGCCGCTGTTCTTGACTAGCCACTCGCTAAAAACCACTTCCGCTGGAAGTTGCACCCATGGTCATATCTACAGTAGCGCCCTCAGGAATAAAGTGGATAAGGTGAAATATCCTTGGGCAGCACTCGGCCGCCATCTTGTGTATGTATGTCGGGGCAGACGTTCAATAAAAAATACAGTAGAACCGTCCTCGTATAAAAAGGAAACTCGCTCATACCGGACAACAGCTCAAGTCACGATTTTTCTTTAATGTTTTTCGATTAAATAAACATCGAATATACCGAATTTTATATAACAGATTTTCGCTTACATCGGACAAATTGTCCAGTCCTGTCACAATGCATTTCCATTCAAAAGCACTCGTGTATACCGGACAAGCTGGTTTGCACCATGCACATATGCAGTCGCAACAAAGCAATGAAATGAAGTTCGGCTTTCCTACACTGTTATAAACTGACTGAATTTAACCGTTAAATTAACGCATTGTCTCCTTGTCATTTTAACTGTAAGTGGAGTCCTGCGCGCATTAAACCGCGGTTTACACAGAACATGCGCTGAACTCTGCGGTGAGCTTATTGTAAAATTACATTTAAAATAACTGGCAAAAAGGTGCCAGTTAAATTACCTGTCAAAAAAAGGCTTCCGTTTATGCGTTTTATTCTGCCCCTGCTTCTGTGTATGTGGCGCGGTCTAGCCTGCTACGTCAGCTCGGCAGACAGCGAACAGTTTCCCCAAGGTAAAGAAAGAAGCAGCTTGCATCTTTTCCAAACTTTACTCAGGAAGCACTGTAAAACTAGACAGATAAAAGCATAAATCTCAGAATTTCATTCGGTTACAGACGTTGATTAAGAACAATATTGTTATATTGTCTGTTTAAAACGTACAGCAACAAATGCGTTTGCTTATGGCTAACTTATATGGGAAATTCCATTAAGATGCTAGCGATCAGCATATACAAGCAAAATACACATTTCGAACGAACTTGGATTCATTAACAAAGATTTTCATAGCTAGTATTCTTAATACTCAATGTCAAGACAACTGTATGAGTTCGTACTTACAGGCAAACGTTTTTTCTGGCCAAACAAGTCAAAAGAGAAAAATTTGTGAGCGTTTACTACTTCGCCACTGTCTTTCATCAAACTACGGCAATGCTGGTAGCACAAAATAAACATTGCGTTAGGAGTCACCACTAGAAGTCTTTCTCTCCCTAGATAAACATCAGAACATCACACTCCCCGCTTGTTATAATGTATTGTAACACTATTCCCTTTTTACAAGTAAAACAACTTCTGTGACTGGTCTAGAATACACCCGTTGAGTACCCTGTCTGACCACCCTCACATTCACTTTGCGAACTTTAGAGTCTTTGCTGGGAATGGCGTTCACCACCACTCCAAAAGGCCATTCATTCCGCTTGGCCTTAGCATCCTTGAGCAGCATAACATCTCCTTCGCTCAGGTTTGGCCTGTCCACGTGCTACTTCTTCCTTGGTTGGAGTGACACCAGGTATTCTTGACGCCAGCGTTTCCAGAATGTGTCGGCCAACGCCTCTACCTGCTTCCACTGCTTGCTGTATAGGTCTTTAAGGTAATACTCTCCCGCGGGTGGCAGCACTGGGTCGACTTTCTGAGTCAGCAGCATGGCTGGTGAGAGGACTGTGGGCATGTCTGGATCGGATGACACTGGGACAAGGGGTCTGGCTTTCATAATGACCATGACTTCAGACATGAGTGTGACCAGAACTTCATGAGACAGGTGAGCAGTGTTTGTTTTTAACAGCAGTGCATCCAGTATCCTACAGGCGATACCTATCATCCGCTCCCACACTCCACCCATATGGGAGGAGTGGGGAGAGTTGAAGGTCCAAGTGCTGCTTTGGTCTTGAAGGTAAGAAGTCAGTTTGAGGTCATCAGATTTGATCTGAAGTTCCTTGCATGCCCCTATGAAGTTTGTTCCTCGGTCAGAACAAAAGAGGCGGACAGGGCCACCAACAGCTGTGAATCTCCTTAGTGCATTAACAAAGCTTGAGGAGGACAGAGACTCAAGCACTTTGATATGCACAGCTCTTGTGACCAGGCAAGTAAAGATGACTGCCCAGCGTTTATTCTCTGCAATGCCACCTCGCGTTCGTCTTGAGCTTATGGTCCACGGACCGAACACATCAACACCCACATTTGTGAACGGAGGTCCTGGGTCGAGTTGTTCAGCAGGTAGGTTTGACATTTTTTGTTCTTCCATTTTTCCTCGCAGCTTATTACAGGTCACACACTGATGAATGATGCTTGACACTGATGAATGATGCTTGAGTCCAGCAGAGCGAACAGCGCCCTCTGTCAGATGTCTTCCCTGATGAGCGACCTTTTCATGGTAATGCCTCACCAATAAGGTTGCTAAGTGGTGGCTTTTGGGAACAATGATTGGGTGTTTCTCTTCCCAGGGTAAGTCAGCCAAAGGAGTGCGTCCTCCAACTCTTAGCAGGCCGTCTGCGTCCACAATTGGATTCAATTTCCTCAGAGCACTTGACTTTGGGACGACTTCACTTCTGGACAGGCATTTCATCTCCTCGGGAAACACATCATGTTGAGCATTTCTGGTTATTATTAGTTTTGCTTGTGTCAACTCATCCGTATCACTGGTTGAGCCATTTGTGCAGGACCTGGCCTTGTGTATGAGCTTAGTAACGGCTCGACTGAGTGACTTCCAGCTGGAGAAGCGTTCAAATCGGTTTGACCCCAGCTCACCTTCGAAGGCCTTGGTTACGAAGGCTTGGACCTGTGGACGTATGCCTATGTCTGCTTCAGGGTCAATGAGCTCAAATGTCTCTGGCTGTGAGGTGTCTTTCGCTAGGAAAGCTGGACCTTTGAACCAGTTGGTGTCTTTCAACATGGCTGCTGGCACTGAGCGAGTCCCATGGTCTGCAGGGTTGTGTTCTGTGCTGACAAAGTGCCATTGTTCAGGGCTTGTGGACTTTCTGATGCAATTGACTCTGTTGGCTACATATACATAAAATCTTTTACTATTGTTGTTGACGTAGCCCAATACGATCCGGCTGTCTGTGTAGAATGTGACCTTGTGGATGTCTGCGTCAAGTTCTTCTGTAATTAACTCTGCCATTTCAACAGCCAAGACGGCAGCACAAAGTTCGAGCCGTGGAACAGTGTGCGGGGGATGAGGAGCCAGCTTTGACTTGCCCATGACGAATCCAATGTGAGTGTGTCCTTTTTTATCTGTTGCTTTAAGATAGGCCACTGCTGATATAGCCATTGTGGAGGCGTCAGAGAAGACACAGAGTTCTCTGTGTTTTGTGGAACACAAAGAAACAGGCACATAGGGTCTTTCAATCTGAAGCTGCTCAAGCTCACAGAGTGAGTCTGTCCACATTCTCCACTGTTCTTCTTTCAGCGTTGGCAGGGGAGCATGCCATTCAGCTTGTTCGGCAGACAGCTCCCTGACTAAGGCCTTCCCCTGAATTGTGACAGGTGCCACAAAGCCCCGGGGGTCGTAAAGCCCGTTGACAGTAGACAGGATTCCCCTTCTAGTGAATGGCTTCCTCTCTCTGGATACACGGAAGGTGAATGTGTCTGACTGTAAGTTCCAGGCGAGTCCCAAACTGCGCTGCAGTGGCAAGGGGTCAACAGTTAGCTCTAGATCCACCAAGTTATTGGCACGCTCTTCAGGGGTAAAGGCATCTATTACAGCATGGCTGTTTGAGGCTATTTTGTGTAGCTTTGACTCTGCTAACATTTCTTTTGTGCTTTTCAGGATGGCAATGGCCTTTTTGTCAGTGGGGAAGGAGGATAGCCCATCATCAACATCAAAGTTTCTCGTGACAAACTGTCTAGCCTCGCTGCCGTGTTCCTTTTCTCCGTTCAGGGCTGCTCTTCTCAGGCCGTAGATGGCAACTGCAGGGGAAGGAGAGTTGCCAAAAACATGCACTTTCATGCGGTATTCAGTGATGTGTTTGTTTGGGTTGTTATCTTCAAACCACAAAAATCTCAGAAAATCGTGATGCTCTTCCTGGACAATGAAGCAGTAGAACATTTGCTGCACATCTGCAGTTACCGCTACAGGCTCTCTGCGGAAGCGCATTAGGACCCCCAGTAAGGTATTGTTCATGTCAAACCCACTGAGAAGAACATCATTGAGGGAGGTGCCTTCGTGCTTCGCACTGGAATCGAACACTACCCGTATCTGATCCTTTTTCTGTGGGTGATAAACACCGAATATTGGTAGGTACCAGCATTCTTGTTGCGGCCTCAGCGCTGGGGCAGGCTCTGCTTGGTCTGTGTCAAACTTCGCTTGCATGAAGTTGAAGAAGTGTTCTTTCATGCCATGTTTCTTCTCCAGCATGCGGCAGAGGGAGGCAAGGCGGTTGACAGCATGTTGTCTGTTATTGGGAAGACGCGGCCTGTTTGGCCTGAATGGCAGCGGTGCTACCCAGCAGTTTGCTTCGTTCATGTAGACCTCCTTATCCATGAGGACAAGGAAGAACTCATCTTCGATGGACAGACCAAGCTAGTCGTCATGCTGTGTTCTTTGAAACACATTTCTGCCCAGGCTGTCTGCTTCATTGGCTGCATGAGACACACATAGAGAGGTGTGGGGTGGCACCAGGCAGTCAATCTTCTCTCTGACTATTAACTGCTGGTGCATGGGCTGAGGATGGAGTGGCGCCCGCTTATCAGCACACTGGCAGTGGTGGGTTTGTGTGCTCTTCCCAGACACACATCTCCGATTATCACCCATCCAAGGTCAAGTTGCTGGGCAAACGGCGTGTTGTGTGGCCCATTACATTGTTCCCGCACTTTGTGCACCTGGATTAAGTCTCTCCCAAGGAGAAGAAGGATGGACACGTCTGGGTCCAGGACTGGGATTTTGTCTGCCAAGTGCTTGAGGTGAGGATGATGTCTGGCTACCTCTGGTGATGGTATCTCAGACCTGTTGTCTGGCAACATGTCGCTCTCAATCAGAGTGGGCAATGGAATGTGGATGTTGCCGTCTAATGACTCCACCATGAAGTTGTTGGCGCGCCGCCCGGCTGTATTTACCACTCCTGAGCATGTCTTCAAAGTGTTTCTCGTTCCTGCGCCTTGAATTCCAAGATGTTCAAAGAATTCTGTTCTGCCCAGGGACTTGTTGCTCTGCTCATCAAGAACAATGTAGGTCTTCATGGCTAGGTCTCTTTGGCCTGCAGGATACACTAACGTGAGACATATTTTGGAGCACAATTTTGACGTGTTCGCACTCCCACAGATTTCTGTGCATTTGGACATCACAGACGGAATGGCTTCCAGCGGCTGCCGCTCCCCGCTGTGATCCACGGTACTCACATGGGCATCAGTTTTCCATGGGGCGGGGCCTGGATGTAGCGCTGATGGGTGTTTGTCGCTGTTGCACTCCTGGCACAGCACAGTCCTGTCACAGTCCTCAGCGACATGAGTGGATGAAGCACAGCACTTGAAACAGATGTGTTTTTCCTTCAGATACACTTTCCTTTCATCCATAGTTTTGTTTCTGAAGCTACGGCATTTTCTCAATGGGTGAGGCTTGTTATGTAGTGGGCACTGTTTGTCAGGATCATTGTGTTTCCTGACTGCTGTGGTGTTATCGCTGTCGCCGCCACTTGAGATTTCAGTCTTTCTCACAGCAACTGATGTTCTCATGTGATGGCTGGAAAACACTCTTCTCTGCCTTTGCTGCACCCCATGCTGTTATGCTGGCGAAGCTGGGGTCGTTGCGTGTTTTTGCTTGTTCACAGACAAAGTTGACGAGGACTGAAAAAGGAGGATATGGCACTCTGTGTTGATCCTTGTAACATGATCCTACAGTAATCCACCTCTCTTGTAGGTTGGGCGGGAGTTTCTGGACTATTGGGCTTACTCCGCGGGAGGTGCTGAGGTATGAGGGACCAGGTAGGTATCCATCAGCCCTGGCTGCTTCAAGTTCCATGAGAATGTCTCCCAGTTCTCTTAGCTTGTGGTTTTCTTTGGCTGAGATTTTGGGAAAATCTTAAACTTTTTTCAGAAGAGCGTTTTCAATCACCTCCGGTGAGCCATAAACATCCTCCAGTCTTTGCCATAACATCCTGAGGCCTGAGAGTGGATTGTGAATGTGCACCGCTCTGATCCTTTTAGCTTGCTCCGATGACGAAGGCCCAAGCCATTTACACAGCAGGTCAAGCTCCTCTCTGGCGGGGAGTTTTAGGTCATCAGTAGAGCTGATAAAAGATGCCTTCCAGGCCCAGTAGTTCTCCAGCTTGTCCTCAAACTTCAGCAGGCCCGAACTCACCAGCTCACATCGCATCAGGTACTTCCCTAGGTCTGTTGCAGCCACTGGACTGGATGGGCTTGTGTTGTACATAGGGAATGACTGTGTGGTAAGGCTGGGGTGGTTTGAAATCATCACTGGTTTGTTTCAGGTTGTGGGGGAGCTCTCTGTAACTGTATGATTTTTTCTGTGCAGTGCTGGTTACCTGATTTGGGGTCCAGGTGGCTTCTCCTCTGTGCATGTGGTGTCGAGCCAGCATAAGAATCTTGTGGTCACTGATTTCACTCAGCGGCGCATCGCCCTGATTCTCACATCTGTTCGCTTCACCGCTGTCCATGGTAGGCTGGCGCACTGGTGAATGTGAGGTCGTCTGTGGCCTTGCATCTGACGGTGAGTCTGTGACTGCATTAACTATGTTGGCTGCTTTTACACTCTGATTGGACTGGTGACCTGGATGTGTAATAGGAATCCGCACTGCAGCATTTTCACTACGAATTTCGACTGGAGTCAGAGGCACTGTGTTAATTTTAATTGACTGAAGTGGGTTTGACAGTTCACATTCATATTTTTCTTAAGCAGCTGCTTCTAGGATTTCAGCTTCGGCGTTAGCGGCCGCCGCCGCCTTTGCTAATTTCAGTTCATGCAGATTGGCGTTTAGAATGGCTTGTTGTTTTATTAGCTCTGCCTCTTGTCTAGCGAAAGCGAGCTCCGCAATATTCCTAGTAGGGATGAAATTAGTTGGGAAAGGTGAAGAAACAAATCGGGTCTCTAGTAATCGACACTTCGTGGGCAGTTTTGTTAAACAAGAAATTGGAAATGTAAAATCAGTAAGCAGGGGCGGACTGGGGCAAAAAAGTGGCCCGGGAATTCGCACCTGACCAGCCCACTCTCCAGACGGCGGGAATGGGGAGGTAATGGCTGGCCGTAAAAAATTTCACGTTATTTGACAAAAAAAGTATGCATTTTAACATCATACTGGACTATATTTCCTAAAAAACATTGATATTATTAGTTCTTGAGTTTATATAACACCAATTAGCCTACAACAAAATAATTGTTGTGTTTATCTAACATACAAACCCAGCGGCTATATGCATGTGTGATCTTGGCAAATGTTAACAGATCACCTCGTCCCCCCCATGTACATGTATTTATGTACGTTGTACATGTGAGTTAACTTATTATTCTGTAGGCAGGGGTTGGGTGGGTAATACCCAAAAACAAATAATCCTATTTATATTAAAGATCCTGTTTACCCGAAAGATGTCCTGAAATAAACTAAATATAATGATGCTGTCCTATATTAAAACCATACCATTCTCAACATATAACTAATGTATTTTACAGAAATTTTATTATTATTATTTTTACATGAATGGATGTGAAACAGAAATGTGACCTTGGGGGCATTGAATTTTTCAATAAGACCACTGCATTATTTGGATTGATTCATACATAGCCTTTTTAAAAATAAAGTTACATATTTTACTAACAGACTAACTAACTAACAGAGCATAGATTGGCTCACTAGCTTCAGAACCTCTGAAACTTCGTTGCAAGTTTAATGGCAGGTGATTCTGAACGACAGGGTTTTGGAATTGAAAATTTGGAAAGTCTTCCTATATTCTAGGCCAAATTTTATTTGGCACCGTAAAACAACGAATCAATATGCATCAAATAGTAGGCTAATAACTTGTCCATTGGGGTCGTTACGTAAGCTCGAGCAAATTTTAACCGAACTCATACTTGCGATAGCCTATTAATTTAACGTCAGTCTTACCGCTTCCGTGTCCCCCTCCAAGAGAAAACTGCTTGCTGCATGAGGATCATCGTGGCAAAACAGCTGGTCGGTTTTTTGTTTGCATTTGAAAGCCTGAGGCTCCATTGTCTGCTTTCTTTATTCTCTTCGCTTTCCCGCCTCTCCATTGCTGTCTGACATTTTCGTGATCATGTCCTTGAAACTCGTTTTTAGACTGTTAACGCAGCAGGGGACAAGCAAGGCCATTAGTCAAACAAATTTCCCAGCAAGCCTGCCTTGTTAAACTTTTAGGACGAAAACAACAAAATTAAATAAATTGGGAATAGCCAAAGCCTGTAAATCGTTTTTATTTGCAAGAAAACAGTTTTTCGGTCATTCCTGTAGCATAAAGCAAATATAAAGGCTAAATAAATACAAAAATGGGCCATAACTTGAAACAACCGGAATAGTGAAGTAGAACCACTAAAAGTGTTATATAGAACTATGACACATATTTTGGGCGGGAGATTGTAGACCGCTGTACATGGACTGGTTATATTTGATGTGAAGTTGTAATAAGGCATGTCTTCACCAGGCGTTCGCTATGCTGGAAGCAACTTGTCTTAAGGATGATCTATGACGCTCTTACGTAACATATTACGGGCTGTTGGTCCCTACATTGTGGGCCGTCTGGGTATTTATGAGTTTATGGTGGGTTTTTCGCTGACCGGAGCGATCTACCGGGAAAACTCCCGGTATTTCCGATGGCCAGTCCGTCCCTGGACTGGAGTGTGAAAAAGTAGATTAGCAAGAAAAAAAAAAAAAAAACCGGTGATGACCGCGTGGTGGTCGCCGGCCGGCCTGGAGTACCAGCTGTTCTGTGATTCTCCAGAACTCACAGATGGCCAGTCCGCCCCTGTCATTTAGGGCCGGTTCATACTCTACGCAAGGTACGCGAGCGAACGCGAGCACAGGTCCGTTCCATTCAGTTCACAGAGAAGCCTGAACACGCGTCCCCTGCTGCGCTGTGCCTCCTTAAAAAGCAGTACACTGCTCATGCAATAGGGGGTAGCAAAGTCTTCTCCTTCTCCTCCTCCTTCTTTTTTCTTTTTGGTGTGTTGAACACAGCGTACGGTGCATTATTTGCTTTATCTCCCCTATTGGAATCTCACGGAAATACACGCGTCGATGCGTCGCGTTACTAAAATTTGGACGACACACTTTGCTACGCAATGACGCAAGATGGCTACCTTGCGTTGCTCGATGCATTGCCTTGCGTTCGCGCTCACGTACCTTGCGTAGAGTATGAACCGGTCCTAAGTCTGTCAGACAGCGAGATAAGGCTTTAAAGATTAAAGAATTTGATCTGACACCAGTAACTTGTTTCCCTCTGCGCTTCCGAATCACTGTTAAGGGGGTTATTAGTGGAGTCACGCTGTCAGTAAAAGTGGAGATATTTTTGGAAATTGGTGGGGTATGTGGAGCACGACGCTTAAAGCGTTATAAAGATGGCAAAGCAACGGATAGCTTGTCTGTAATGTTGGAATTCGAAAATGAACTACCTGACCGGGTAATGATAGATTATGTTAGTTACAGAGTGCGGGCGTTTGAAAGAGCCCCATTACGATGCTTTTGGTGTCAGGAGTACGGGCATGTGGCCGCGGTATGTAATAAAAGAGAATATAGGTGTAGAAGGTGTGGAAAAGAGGGTTGTACAGAACAGGATTGTGAATTGCCGAAGGAAAGAGCTGTGTGCTATCACTGTGGGGGAAATCACGAGACTGGCACGAAGGAGTGTGAGAGATGGAAATTCGAAAGTGAGGTGGGAAGGACAATGACAAAAACAAAGTATCTTACGCGGAGGCTTGTAAACGAGTAAGGGTGGAAAAGGGAATGGTGAGGGAAGCACAGAGCACGGTGGGGATGGTGTGGGCAGAAAATAAATGCAATAAAGAATTAGTCATGGATAGGAGAGGGTTTTTAGCTTTTATAGCTATGGTGGTGAATTGTGCGAGTGAGGTTCAGACAAAGACGGAAAGGATAAGAATGGTAGTGTGCGCGGCTCGAGAGTTATTGAATATAACAGACGTGAACGGAAAATATATTCAGGGGATACTGGAGGAAGGGTGCGGAGGATTATAGGCATTTCTCTCTCTCTCTCTCTCTCTCTCTCTCTCTCTCTCTCTCTCTCTCTCTCTTGGTTTCTTTTAAATGATAATTTAAGTGATAATATAAATCCAGTAGGTGGCGGTAATACACAATATGGTCTAGTAACGACCATAAAAACCCAAGAAGTAGCAGAAGAAGAAGAAGGAGAAGCATGCAGCAGTGGAATTCCGAGAGTCACAGATAGTCAGGTGTGAGGTTAGCTTGCTGGCCAGCTAGGATAAGTTACAACGCGTGTGAAACCCGAAGGGTGAAATTTAAGCGATTATTTGCTTTGTCAATCTTATTATTTGGTCATCCAATATCTATTGCCTGCAGTATACGCTGTAGCTAAGGTAGTGAATGATAAAGATTTTCAATATTCAGATTTTTTTCTGGAGAACCTTGGTAGTGCATAACTTTTAGCTAACGTTCACGTTAGTTTTTAAACAAGATTGCTTGTTTCGTTTACTAACATTAGCTGCGGTTTGCCCTATAGCCAATATAGTCTGCCTGGCCCGTGACAACGACAGCTACGAAGGTAAACAAAACGAATGGGAAACAGGGCTGCATGGACAGCGTTTAAAATATTGTGTTGACTAGCGAGCTCGCTGAATAATAGATGGCCGACTTGGCCAACTAATGAGTGGTAGCGGCCGTCTGTCAACGTATTTATTGGCGCATAACGTGCTTTCGGTGAAGTAGAGAATAGAGATTGGCATTTTGATGATTATGGTTAAACCTAGACGTGTGCCTCTGTGTGTGGTGGACTGTTCACAAACACGTGCAATTACTGCAGTAGTGTGCAGGTCCTATAAAATTGGTCTTCCTGCTACTGAGGATCTTACGTGACATGCATTTCCGCACAAATACATTTGTCGCGCGTCAGATATGAATTGGTAATGAAATAGTTATTTGAAGTTTTTTTATTTTCCGCTCAGAATGCTTAATTCGCTCTGCCTCACACATTTGGCTCAAAATATGACCTGGCTAGTGCATAAGCTTTGTAATCTTTGTGGTGATGTTGTGTGCAGTTTTGTTACAGTAACTAGCTGGGAGTTACTAGCTTAGTTACCATATTCCTCGGGATGTTTATGAGTGCTGTACAGTTGTCAAATGGGCCAAGTCACGATTTTGTTGACATGAGACTAAAGAAACTTTTTGACCCTAACATATTGATGTATACATTTTGGAAAGGTATTAACCTATATTTTCATGAATTGATAATATTGTTGTAAAATATCTTGTCTGTAAGACTGTAATCAGTGAAATTAATCATTTCAGTTTAAAAAATATGTAATTTATACTCAAAGGCAATGAAAACGCAAAACTTTAAATTTTGGTTTATTTTTGCTCAGGACCTGAGTAGTCCAATTTGAGTTCTTAAGTGACCATTGGGGTCACAATGTGTACCTCGTTACACATGAATGATCATCATGTAACTCAACAGTGTGAGTTGGACTCTCATCAATCCATATTGAGTACAACATATGGGATTAGGAGTTGTGCAAGTACAGTGGTTGAAATGAAGGAGGGGTTGTCTTCCCTATATAAAGGCATGATAAAAGCCACACAAAAAAACATTTTTAAGTGTCATCATGCCACGTCTGTCGACTGAACAACGGAACAGGGCCCTGGGTATGCTAGAGGCGGGAGTAAGTGCCCGGCAAGTGGCTCACCGTTTTGGATGTAGTACGTCCAGCATCAGTACGTTTTGGGTGTAGTACGTCCAACTGGGACGGGCTCTTTCATCAAGAGTACCGAGACCTCAAACCAGGCAGCAACTCCAGAATGCACTACAGGCAGAGTGGCGACAACTTCCCCAAGACAACCTAAGACGCTTAGTCAGGTCCATGAGGAGACGTTGTACTGCCTGTGTGGATGTTCGTGGGGGTCACACCCGATACTGACTGTTCTTTTGAGTTCATTTTTAAATGTGTGTTCCGTTCAGTCTTGTTGTGATTGTTCATTTTCAACTTGTGCTCGTTATGTTTAATGCATCTGTTTATTATTGTCCAAATCGGCCCATTAACACATTTAATTCTTCAAAGTCAACCCACCCAACATATTTGAATTGTTAAAATAAGAAAATAAATTTGAGTGACAAAATTATTTGAATCCAAACTGGTGTTGCGTTTTCATTGCCTCTGAGTATATTTTTGTTGCTGAACTAGGAAAGGAATGTGAAGTCATGAAACAGTCATACTAAATAGTGAATATTTTGTGTCTGGAAACAGTGTATAATTGTATATTTTTTGTATTGTGTATAATTGTAAAAAAATATACATTTTTGTAAATGCCTCCATGCAGTATGGTATTCCAAAATATATGGGTGATATCATCTACATATTGTAAATAAATACAGCAAGAAATCTCCTTTTTGTGTCTGTGTCCATGTGTTACCAATTCAAAATGTCCATGACCAGACATCACTTCAAAAAAAAAAAAAAAAAGCCATTTTTTTTTTTTTTTTTTTTTTTTTTTTTTTCAAATAAATGTTTTGATATTTCCACGCTGGACAACTTAATAAACCCTTATAGACATGGTATAAAACAGTAACTTTGAAAAAATATTTTAGGAACATGCATCTGGGGGCTTTTAAAAAAAGTGAAAATTTTGATGTTAATTTGGTGTCCATGTGTTACCGAGTACATAAGACCCCTAAATTTAAGTTAAAAAATGAAAGTGGCCTTTTTATGATTTCACCTTTATCTGCATATTGATATCTTTCCAAAATGGTATAGATTGCATTGAGAATTATTTCAGAAGTTATGGACTAAAATATGATGGAAAGTAGTAGACTGTCCATGTGTTACGACTGTGACTTGGCCCAAATGTAACGCATATTTTTGTTGCTGCATTGCATAGTTTGTTCCTCTTAGTTGCCTGTGTAATATTCATTATACAACTGGTGTTTCGTTGGAATTAATGGACAGTGGCTGCTTATGAAAAGGTAGAAGTAAAACTTTGTTGTACATTTTTGGGATTAAAAAGATTGTAGTGCACAAACACCAAATGCAAGTGAGCACTGATTTTAATACTTGGCGTCATTGTCATTTCTTTATGTAATGCAGTTGAACAAGATTCAGTGCAAACGTGTTTGCTCATAAGTTCTCGGATTTAAAATGTATGTCCACTGAAATGAAGCCTTGATAATGCAGTTAGCATTGTGTGTTTGTCTGCAGAATCACCAGTACATAAAAGTCACTGGACTTGGGTTCCTGATTCATTTGTTACTTGAGCTACTTGTAAAGTAGCTGGAGTCTAGGTCTGCTGTTTCATCTGTCTGTCTGTCTGTCTGTCTGTCGATTGCCAGTGTCAAGATTGGAACCCAGAAGCATTCGGGTATTGCGTCATGAAAACGAGACTATGCATGACGTGAGATCATGTGACTGAGCTGGGTAGCCCAAGTGCATGCCACCGTGTTGTCTAGTTCCTCAGTGCCTGCCTTGTGAGTTTTTTTGGCCTCATCCCTGTTTGTCTTGTTTGTTTTGGATAGGTGAGCCCTTTCAGCATGGCGAGGCAGTGGACTGGGGGCCACTCTGCCCCTGTGCTCTGTGTGGGGGCTGCAGCAGGCCCTGAGGGGCTGCTTGCCTCGGGAGCGGAGGGTGGTGAGGTGACGGTGTGGAACCAGGAGGGGGCGCCTCTGGCTCATCTCCAGCTGCGCGGCGGGGAGGACGTGACCAGTGCTGTTTTTTTACCTGTGGCTCCAGGCTCACTCTACGTTTCCCACGGCGAGATGGTGACCGTGTTGGACCCTCGAAGCCTCAAGGGCCCGGTGCAGGAGCTCCAGGTCGGGGAGGACGAGATTAACGGGCTGTCTTTAAACGAGACGGGTGCGCTGCTGGCAGCTGCAGACGACTCCGGGGCTGTGCGGGTGGTGGAGGTGGGCAGTGGGAAGGTTAGCCGTACCTTGCGCAGGCACACCAACATCTGCTCCTCGGTGGCCTTCCGGCCCCAGCGACCCCAGAGCCTGGTATCTGCGGGCCTCGACATGCAGGTAAGGCCCACACACACTCATCTTGCGCTCATTGGCAAACCCAAGCGATTGGAACAACAATCACACTAGGAGTTACTTTCTGAGCTGCAATTTTTCACCTATGTGAGACATACTGTAAATGGTGAAATACAGTCGTATTCAAAAGTTTGGGCACCCTAGATCAAAATCTCTGTTACTGTGATTAGCTAAGCGAGTAAAAGATGACTGCTCTCCAAGAGGCATAAAGTTAAAGAGGACACATTTCCTTTATATTTTAGGCAAGATTACTTTTTAATTTCCATGCTTTTACAGTTTCAGAATGGCAAAAAAGGAAAACGGTCTGAAGAAAAAGTTTGAGCACCCTGCATGGTCATTGCTAAGTAACACTCCCTTTGGCAAGTATCACAGCTTGGAAACACTTTTTAGTGCCAGCTAAGAGTTTTTGAATTCTGCTTAGGGGGATTTTGCCCATTATTCTTTTTCAAAGGCTTCTAGTTCTGTGAGATTCTTTGGCTGCCTTGCATGCACTGCTCTTTTGAGGTCCATCTGCAGATTTTCAATGCTGTTGAGGTAGGAGACCTTGAGGGCTATGGTGAAACCTTCAACTCGCACCTCTTGAAGTAGTCAGTTGTGGATTTTGAAGTGTGTTTAGGATCATTATCCTGTTTTGGAAGCCATCCTCTTTTCATCTTCAGCTTTTTTGCAGATGGTGTGATGTTTGCTTCCAGAATTTTCTGAAATTTAATTGAATCCATTCTTCCTTCGACCAGTGACACGTTCCCTGTGCCACTGGCTACAACACAAGCCCAAAGCAGGATCAATCCAACCATGTGCTTGACAGTTAGAGAGGTGTTCTTTTCATGAAATTCTGCATCCTTTTTTCTCCAAACATACCTCTGCGCATTGCAGCCAAAGACATCTATTTTAACTTTGTCAGTTCACAGGACTTATTTCCTAAATGCATCAGTCTTGTTCAGATGTTCCTTAGCAACCTTCTGATGCTGAATTTCGCAGTGAGGATGCAGGGAAGGTTTCCTTCTCATGACTCTTCCATGAAGGTCATATTTGAGCAACTGTCGCTGAACCGTAGGGCAGTACACCATGACTCCATGGTGTGCTAAATCTTGCTGTAGGTCTTTTGTTGTCAAACGGGTGTTTTGATTTACCTTTCTAGTAATTAGTAATCAGTAAGCATTTTTCTTAGGAAGTTTTCTTGGTCTTCCAGATCTCAAGTTGACCTCCACGGTTTCTGTTGACTGCCATTTCTTAATTATATTATGAACTGAGGAAATCACAACCTAAAAACGTTTGCTATCTTCTTATAGCCTTCTGCTTTGTGGGCATTAATTATTTTCATTCTCAGAGAGCTAGACAGCTGCATAGAGGACCCTATGGCTTCTGATTGTTGGGCCAAGGTTAGAGGAGTCTGGGTATTTATAAACTTCAAAATTTGCATCACCTGGCCTTTCCTAACGATGACTGTGAACAAGCCATAGCCCTTGTATGAGGGGGTAGGTAGGGGGTGGTAGGTGTGTCCAGGTGTGCAATTTTGTGTGTACACAAAATTATTTATTCAAAGATTACAAATGTAGGTCTGTCTGCCCCTTTCTGATCCTCACTCGCTGCATGAGCAGAACTGGTTGAAGCCTAGGAACATTTACAATTAATTAAGCTAATTAATTTACAATTTACAATTAATGAAATGTAGTATGCTTCTAGCCACAGCCGTTATTTATCTTTACTAGCCGATACCCGTGCTATGCACGGGCACGATAACAGCTGATTGTTTTAGCCGGTTTTACTTGCAAAAACGGCTTCAAAATGCAGTTTCCACTTCATAACTAAGTTCGAAACCTGTCGCATCGTCTTTGTCACACAGTAAAACCGGTGCATGCGGGGAAACAGACTCATTATTCACGGTGGTTTCGGAGGAGATGTGTGAAATTAAGCAAATCGCCAACTGAGTAATAATATAATTGCAGATGATACCTCTGGTTCAGGCTGGTCCGCCTCCTCCAGACGCTCTCTTTTCATTCGTGGGAAATATTTTTCAATACTCATCTGAATTAAAGCAGCAAAAAATCAGCGCCATAAAAGTATATAAAAAACCCACACAACTAAGAAGTATGTTTTCAATCAATTTTATTAAGCTATATAGCGTAGCCCAGGGGTGTCCAATTTTCTCCATAAAGGGCCGGTGTGGGTGCAGGTTTTTGTTTTAGCCCAGTGCCCCAACACCTGATTCCACTAATTAACTGATCGGGGGTTCAATCAAGACCTTGGTGAGTAGAATCAGGTGTGTCAGTATTGGGCTGTAACAAAAACCAGCACCCACGCCGGCCCTTTGTGGATTAGATTGGACACCCCTGGCGTAGCCTATTCATCCCGTCTGTATAACCGCATTTAACCAGATTCAATAGTGTGTCCACTTTTATAGCCCGCTATAGAAAAAAGGTTGTGGGGTGTTTAGCCTAATTCGTTGAGTTCATAATACACTCCTTTAATTTTTAACATTAACATTGACAACCTTGATTTTGGACAGGTGTGATTGAGCACAGAAGGCCATATTATACATTCCGTTGTTGAGAGCTCTCCCCGATTGCGCCGACTCTCTTCTGTGTCAAATGCCCCGCTTCTTCGGGTTACCGTTTCATAGGATGAACGCACAAAGTGTGAAGCGGAAGGCCGACCAATCAGCTGTCAGCCTTTGTGCATGTGTGAATGTGTGCGTGCCTGTGCCTGTGCTGTGTGCGTTTGTGTGCCTGTGAACGGGAGAGGGAGGGGGAAGAGAACTGCGCGCACGGAGATGAGAATGCGATATAGAAAATCGCGTTGGGGCGGAATCAATTTGTGGCGCTACGGGTTGATTCTGTGGCGGCCCGCCACACAATGGTCTATGTGTGGGAAACGCTGTAAATATGATCTGAGACTATAGTCAAAGGTTACCTGAGAGCTCAAACTTTTGCTCATTTCCTTTTTTTCCTTTTTTGCTCTAGAATTGTACGAAACAAAAGTAATACACCAATACTGCTTAAAATGTCCAAAAAAGTGTTGTATCTTTAAATTTATGCCATTCAGAGATCAGTTCATCTTCTACTTGCTTAACTATTCTCAGTAACAGAAATTTTGATCAGGGGTGCCCAAACCTTTGCATACAACTGTAGACTGTGGTAATGTATGTGGTAAATGTTTTGTCCAATGCAGAATGTGCTGTTTGGAATCAGCAGCTTTGCAAAGCAGGTGCAGAGTGTGCTATAGCGTAGCTTGGGAGAGAAAATTAATGATTGGACCCTATTTTTATTGTTTGTGGTGAGATTATTAGTCTCAATGTTACTAATAATAATAATAATAATAATTTGGCTAACATGGCACTCAATGAGATTTTATGATCAATCATCTTGCTTACTGACTGCTTTTATTTATTTTTTAAATATTTTCATTGTTGTTATCGCTACTGTTTTCTAAATTGATGCTGTTATGTTTATGGATGGAGCTGAAAGACACGGGTTTCAGAATGGACACAATGCTGATAATTGTTTTTGTTAATGCAAGGTGTTAGTTCTGTGTCGAACCTTAGGAAGACTAGCTAATGTTATGGCATTAGCTAATGGGGATCCTAATTAATTAATTATTAATGCAATTAACATTACAGTTTTAGATGGTTTCAAGCACTTTATTTAAAATCCACGCATTTTTCACACCTTCTAACATCAAATTAACGTTTGAGCATTTTGAAGAATTTCCAGCACTTGTAGGAACCATACATATTTTAAAATATACAGTTATGATTATTTCTTTCATAAAATGAAGACAAATTTGAAACCAAGTACTACTCAATTATTTATTTTATGTTATTGGATCATATAGCTGAAAATAAGTAAACGGATGCCAATATATAGTAAAAACAAAAATATTAATGTCTTTTTGAGAGAGAGTCAATATCTAGTATATCTACCATTTGCTTTGATTACAGCGTTTAATCTTTCAGGCATAGCTTTCACATATTTTTTTTATTTCCTCACTCGCTAAACCATTCCATATGGTTTGACGTTCATACCAAAGAGATTCTTTCGATATTACAACAGATTTGCTCAATCGGATTAAGGTCTGGACTTTGAGCAGGCCAAGTTAAAACCTTTATTTCACCAGATGTTTCTTTTCAATAACTTAGAAGTGTGTTTAGGGTCATTGTCTTGTTGAAATTAAAATTCCCAACCAATCAGTCTCCTTCCAGATGGCAATGCATGCCTCACAAGGATGCTGTGATACTACTTTTGATCCACGATTCCGTCGATTTTTATGAGATCACTGGCTCCTTTCAAGCAGACTGAACCCCAAACCATAATGTTACCACTCCCATGTTTTAGTGAAGGGGTTACACGGTGATTTTTCAAATGTTCTCCAACTCTACGGTACACAGAAGTTCTGCGTTTGGGTAAGAAAATTTAAAACTTTTATTCATTGGTCCAAAGGTCTTGATCCCAGTCCATTGGTGTCCAATCCTTGAATTTCTTGGCAAACTCAAGTCTTTTTAGCCTGCTGGGCCGACAGGCCCAAGGGGCTTATGCTGTGCTTAGGGTCATTAGTGGTGGTCTGTTGTGCGTGCGTGCGTGTTGTTTCTGCGCGATACAGCTTTCAGTTTTTCACGGATCCTTTTCATATTTAATATGCATGTATGTGGGCCCAAGATCTAGCCCGAGTTCGATTTTGGGCATGCTGCCATTCTCTATTTGGCCACCAGGTGGCTAACTTCAAACAGCTCTAGCTCCCTTGTTCTAGGAGCTAAGACGCTCAAATTTTTTCTGTAGGGTGTTCTGCCAAGGGTTCATCATATATGTAACGGGTATTTGATTTGACATAAATTTCTAGATTATGTAGGTCAGAGGTCGTAAAATGCACAGATTATGTTTTACTGCAATAGTGCCTTCAATTTTCAACGGATTCTTGTCATATTTTGTATGAATGTATATGGGCCCAAGGTCTAGCCCCAGTTCGATTTTGGGCATACTGCAATTCTTTTTCTGCAAAACTTCAAACAGCTCTAGCTCCCTTATTCTACAAGCTAAGATGCTCAAATTTTTACTGTAGGTTGTTCTGCCAAGGGTTCATCATATATGTCATGGGTTTTTGATTTGATCTAAATTTCAAGGTTATGTAGGTCAAAGGTCATAAAATGCACAGATTTTCTTGCAGTGCAATAGTGCCTTCAGTTTTCAGCGGGTCCTTTTCATATTTTATATGCATGTATATGAGCCCAAGTTCTAGCCCCAGTTCGATTTTGGCCGTGCTGCGATTCTCGGTTTGGCCACCAGGGGGCTTTTTCTGCAAAACTTCAGACAGCTCTAGCTCCCTTATTCTACGAGCTAAGATGCTCCAATTTTTTGCCCGCTTGGCCAAAAGGCCCAGGGGCTTATGCTATGCTCGGGGTCTTCAGTGGTGGTATGTCATGCGTCTGTGCGTGCGTGCGTGTGTGCGTAAACTTTTGGCTTGTCTGCGCTGTAGCGTCTTCAGTTTTTCACCGATCGTTTTCAAATTTCATATGTATATATAGCGTCTTAAGGTCCAGACCAAGTTCGATTTTCAGCCCAATTGGACCGATTCTTTGGCCAATAGGGGGCATTCCATTTTGGCCACGCTTGGCCAAGTGGGCGCAGTGGCTTTGCCACTATTTTTTTGATGTTGCCAACTCTGGGCAGCAACACGACCAATCAGACCATTTTCACACAAGTGTCTGTAAATGGTAGACCTTGATACTTCCATCTCTTCACTTCTGATGCTATTAATATCATCACGGAGTTGTCACGCTGTCAACCACTGATATTTTTTTTCTCCTTTTCTACTTGTCATAAACAGATAACGAACATCAGAGGCAGTTAACTTCCATTTTGTGCCTTTATTGCCACTAAATTTCAGCGAACCAGTCTCTTTGAAATACTTGATGGTGTTTCTGACAGTGCCATTCAGCATTTAACATCTTCAGCATCAAGTAAGGCCACAATGCAGCTACGAACACTGTGACATTGCTCAAAGTTCGTGTCACCTTATATAATAGAGCAACTGACCATCAGAGGTAATTTTGCAGAATAATATTGCCTCAAAACAGTTTAAACAAATTTTTTGCATCAGTAATCATGGAATGAGCCTTCAAACATGCATTCAGGCCATGCAAGAGTCAAAAAATAAAATTTCAACACCTTTCAGTTGTCATAAAAAATTGATGTTTCAGTGTTTTTGTTTATTTCCCATATTGCTTACCTCAATATACTTGTCGGATTTTTTTTGTTCTCATTGCCTACAATGGTGTTTTTCAATACATTTTCACCAAAAAATGATAGAGAAGTAATATATTAGGACCCCTTTTTGATGAAAGTGGTCATGTATAATCATCAGTGCATACTTCTCTATGTTTCACTCCAGTAACATACAAGGGTTCAAGGATTTCAGAAAGTTTATTTGAGTGGCAAATTTTGATTTTGGAAACCTTGCTGACCTGAATGCACTTGGATCCTGAAAAATCATTACAGCCTATATAAGCCCTTGTCCCTTACTGACTAACATACCTTGTTGAAATTTTGAGGTGTGAAAAGGCTTACCAGATGTATGGCATAGACTCTGGCCCTACTGAAAGCTTGAATACGATAATAAGAATCGCACTATACTATAGAAATGGGTAACCTGTCGATGGCATCAGTGCTCTAAAACTGTCAAGTATCCCTGACTGAAGGAAGGCAGATGGCAGGGAAAACTTTCTAGCATCATTTAATCAAATTCCCTTGAACCTAGCACATTTTACAATCATTGATACTGCAGTAAAATCAGAGTCTCAGTTAAAATTAAATGGCCGTCTTAGATTTTACCGGTTTTATTTGCAAAATCATTCCATATAACTAAAGGTAAGTATCAGTTATCTTGCATTTCAGATTCCATTTTACCAAGCTTTTTATGAAAAATGGGTGGACAGTAGCTAGTGCTGTTTGGTTTGGGAGTAGGCCCAGTGGTTACCCAACAGGAACTGCTTACTGTAAGTGTAGTCAAAAGTAAAGCAAGAATAATACCTTTCATTTGTGTTAGTGCCGGTCATGAACTGTAGGTCACATCATAGATCTGGTTTCATTCTGGCTTTTGTGCTGACAGTAGCTATCTCAGGGGATTGAGTCAGAGGTGTCTGAAAACGTTCCATGAAAGTAATACTCTACCCCCAGCTTGAGAAAAACATCTCACCATAGATATAAAGGAAGCGAGGAAATTGTCCTGTCCACTCCTTATGTAGCACATACAGTTTTGCTTTTGAAACACAATCTGTTGTTTCTTAAGAATAACTCATACGTTTAATGTCCCTCTGCTTGGGTTCCATAACTGTGACTGAAATTTCACCAACAGTCATTGTTCTAGCTCCTGTATGCTTGCCCAATAATCATTTGACCTGCTTCAGCCCTGCTTGTCTTGTCCTAGGTCATGCTGTGGAGCCTACAGAAAGCTCGGCCCGTATGGGCACTGAACCTGCAGGATGCAATTGAAGAAGAGGAGGGGTTCCAGCAGACCCCGGGCCAGCTCTTCAACCCGCCTCTGGTGCACTGCGTCTCTGTGGCGACCTGCGGGAACGTGGTGGCGTGCGCGGCCGAGGATGGGCAGGTGCATGTGTTGCGGGTGGGTGGCGGCCCGCGGCCCGAACAACAAACGGCCCTGAAGGCACACAGCCAGGGCGTCTCCCAGGCCCACTTCCTCAACTTCCTGCCGCACCCCTATTGGCTGGCCACGGGGGGAAATGACGCTCGCGTGACCCTGTGGGACGTCAGTGACCTCGGGGCGGCAGAGGAGGCCAAGAGCAAACCCCGCCGCAGGAAACCTCGCGGCAGGTCGAAATCCAAAGCACAGGCCACACCCACACCCCATCCTCAGGCCCCTCCCACACCCCAGCCCCACCCTCAGCCTCAGGCCCCTCCCTCACCGGTCACACAGCCAGAGGCCGAGGAAGAAGACCTTCCACAGGCCAACAGTGCTGACCCAAACTCAGAAACGACACCACCTCCTGGGCCGAAACTCTGCATCAGCCACGGGGAGAAGGTGAACTGGGTGTGTCCCGCCCTGCTCAAGGGTGAACCCTGCCTCCTGGTGGCTGGCCAGAGCAGTGCACTGTCAGTGTACTCCCTTAGCATCCTGTAAAAGCGCTCAGGACCACAGGGCTCCTCTCTGGGTCTTTCTCAGAAGCTCCTCTCCAAACACTGTGCCAAGCTCAACGAAGCAGGAGAGGGATGGGGTTGGTTGGGTTGATGTTAGAGCCTGAACGCACAGTAATGCCTGATTGCACTGAAAACTTCCCCTGTGACTTGGTACATTCTTGAAATGTTGCTGCTATGTGGTAACAATGTCATAAGACTGACAGAATGACCCACAAACACAGTAACAAAGTGTTGTTTTAGTTGGGTGGCATGCAAGTCTTATTTTTCTGAAATTGCGGCATTGGCAGTGATAATGATGTAATGAAACCGTGGCAGCCGCATGTGCATCAGTGTTGTCTCTGCATCAAAGTAACCTCATCAGCCCTTCCTTGTCGGATTAGGAACTGCTGGGAATTTTCCACTGTCTGTTTTAGGGCCCGTCCACACAAGAAAGATTTTTTTGAAACAGCATAAATATTTTTTTTGTTTTGGCCTTGCGTCCACACGGAGATGGCGAGAACGCAGCCCGAAAATGGTATTTTTTGAAAACCGGTTCCAGAGTGAGAAAGTCTGAAAACGCCACCCCGGCATTTTTGCGTGGATAACCAAAACAGGTTTTTTTGAAAAGGATAACGTGACAGCACCCTTCACAGCCCCCACCCCCACCCCCAACCTAACCATAAGAGCGCAAGAGCTTTATATCATGGAGGTAGAGAGAGCGAGGAAGTACCACCCCTATTACTTTCAATGGGAGATGCTAGGCTAGCTACTTCAGCCCAGGAAGTATGGAATTGACCGACGCCATCTATAAAAATGGTGTTCCATGGTGCTTATTTCCGGCACCATTTCATAAGATTGCCAATCTGATTAGACAGCACAAATGGCCAAGAAAATGTGTCGTCTGTGCAGATTGGCGAATATGTTCAAGGGGAAATGACGAGCAACGCTGTTAATCCGGAACACGCACACACTATGCACTCATTGGCTGAACTGCTGCAGTCAGAGCAACAGCTGGACAACCAAACTCGTGCACAAGCTGTCATCAAGCTCTAAGTAACAGTTCTTATTTTACAGGCCCTCTTGAAAACATCGAACAGTTGCGTCAGACAAAGAGCAATACATTTTCTTTTGTTTTCGCTTCATTTGGCAAGAAAAAAAAATGCACTTTTCAATTGGTGTCTATGGAGCTTCAGCGTCTTTGGCCACAAAATTGCATCCTTGGGAAACGCGGAAGCAGGAAGCAAACATGCTAACTGGCTGAAGCAAAGGTACTTCCTCGTTCTCTCTGGTTCTATTATATATCTCTATGCTTTATATGCATGCTCGCCACCTTCTCCATTTTCGGTTTATTTCTGTAGAAACGCTACAGCACCACACCCAGGCCTGGAATATTTACTACAGCATTTTGAGTCGTTTTAGGCGTCTCCGTGTGGACGCAGATATTTTTAGAAACAATGTCGTGTGGATGGGAGATTTTTTAGAAACGATCAAAGAAAGACCGTTTTCGAAAATCTCCGTCTCTGTGTGGACAAGGCCTTACTACCCGTTAGTGCGATGGGTTACTTTTGTGCTGTCATTCCTGGTCCTCTGCAGCTTTGCTGTAATATAAATGCTAATGATTAAAGTTCACTTTATGTCACTCTGTTGGGTTTGCCTCTATTTGTGTGTGGGAGAGCACTGTGGGGCCTGGTGTACTGTGGGACAGAGGTGTACATTACCAGTCAAAAGTTTGGACACACTTTACTGATGTTGCAGCAGTCTGTTTTTTGAGAAATTTAAATGACTTAACTTCTCTATGTAGTCTCAAATGGAATCTTGTGAGAGGTAAACGGTCAGAAATATAAAGAGAATAATTTACTTCTTTGAATAGAGTTCAAAGTTTTGGAATTCTCAAAGAAGCCATGTTTTGCAAAGTAAACAGACAGGTGAGCTCTTTTCATTTTCCAACCGGCGAATTAAAATTACGCTGTTTTGGGACTTACTGGGCAAAAAGGTTGATGAAAATCAAACCGCAGGTCTAAGGGAACTTATGGCGCTTTTCCTCTACATGGTACCGGCTCTACTTTACTTTACTCCAGTGGCGGGCCGTGCATTTTACACCTAGGCCTTCAGTAAGCCTCCCGCAATTAACCCAAATTTAACCGCGGCAACAGCATGACGTCATAACGTAACCCCCCCACAAATTACCAGTGACAGCATTCACTCATAAAGCACTTTGCCATGCTGTCTGCATTAATCAATCACTGCCTTTACCAAGAAACAAGAAAAAAACTCACAGCAACCAGTCACATCCAAGTAGACTACCGAGGAAAGACTACTGGAACACTAGCCAAGCTGCTGCGCATAAACACACACGTGCTTCAATGGGCAGCAGCAAGGGTACAGCCAGACACACACCAGCAATAACGTTCTAAAACAAAATCCAAAACTTACCATAAATGATATCAAATTTATTGAACTCACAGCTATTGCTTGTTATTTGAAAATGAACTCCATCCTCCTCGCTTTCTAACAAAAATGATGAATGACGCGGTCGTACAGCATATCAGTCCATTTGAGCTCCAATAAAAGGTCTTTCAGGATTGCCACGGGGGCCAGTGCTGACAGTTGAGCCTGCCCAGTTGCATTTCGCGAGTTAGTTTTGATGCGTTAAAAGGGCTGAAAATGTCCGCTCCACAGAGGCAGTAGACACCGGGATGGTCACCACCAGATATGCCAGTGCGTGAAGTTGATGCATGCTCTCACATAGATCGCATCGTTACTCAGCTCACAGTGAATTTAAAGCCGGCAGCTAACTAACTGTTAGTTCAAACGCAAATGTCTGTGACTCTGAGACTGTTTGAGTACCAGTGAAGGAGTCAGCTCAGTGCTAACTCTGAGTAAATTTTGGGTTTATAGCTCGCTAAAGCTCGAAACAACCGTAAAATTCACTATAGTCGTTGAATTACTTTAATATGACACGCCCACTCATGTAAGATCTATCAAGACTGTTCCGTTAGTTAACGTAACTAACCTGTTGTCAGCTCGTAACGTCCTGACGTAGGCAGAGGCCAGCTAGAAGGCTCTGTTGTGTCAAAGATTACGCCCCACTTGGCATACTCGCAATCTGATTGGTTAAAAATATGACAATCAGCTAAATCGTCCCGCTCTTTTTAATGGGAGAGGGAAGCAATCTACATTTTGAAGGCCTTGAGACTTGAGACCAGAGCCATGTAGAGAGAGCAGCTTTGACCCGGAGACAGCAGAAAAAAAAATCTGATTGGATAAGACGGAGCTGGCCTTTATAAAAGCTGTCTGCACTGTGGAAGCTGCGCTACTCGAAGTTAAGCAATGAAATCGCTTAGATATAATGATTGAGGATTTTGATTGACTTTCTATTAATATATGTAGCTTTAATTAAGGTATTTATGAAGAGAACATAATTTTTCCAATTTATCTAGGACAGCAGAGAAGGCCTTGCTGGCCCTGACGGCACACCACTGCTCTACTCGGCACCGGGTACTTTTTTGGGGTTTGCTTTTCCATTAGAGGATAGTACAGCCTGCGTGGTACCTGCTTGTCGTTGCAACGCAGCATGTTACTGCTGCGACGGCATCCTCAGTTATATCAAGTTTACTTTTATACCATCGATTTTGTAAAATATTTATGTGTTTAGGGCACACGCACTACCGTCACCACGTTATGGCACTAAAATCCGTGAGAGTTTAATTGTAATTTCTGTTTGACATTATTCTGATGCATAGGATGGCAGCTGGAGTTGTGTCCGAGTACCACCTAAAAACGCAAAGCAATGATATCCGTAAAAGGCATAGAGTATTGATAGAAAAAGTCAATATATTCTCAAGGCATTTGAGTGCCATCAGTATTCCATGATGTAACTACAACCCCAGGCAAAAAATATGGAATCACCAAACACCAACTCCTGAAAAAAATATGGAATCACCCCACACCGAGGATGTTAATTTACCTTTTTTCCTTCATAACAAAGAAGCAAATGACACATAAGACAAAACAATTATTGCTTATTATCTTCACATTCAGACTTCACGAAACATTTCACTTTGAAATTGAAGGCAAAACACGTAGCAAATCGCAGGAGATGGAAGAGTATTAGAATTTATCGCTTTACGATGCATCATCTCATCTGATATAACGTTAAGACAAAAATGATTCGTCAACACCCGTAAAGTTATATTTCTGCGCGATTTTCTTTAAACGGGAAGCATCACAACTTTCTCAAAGGGAATTATTTAGGGGAACATAACTAGACACAATACCGTCACTTAATTTCGCCACGAACGGGGTCACAGGCAAAGAGAAACGCATTTCATGAGTGTAGCAGCTTTGGTGAACAAGTGAAACCTTGTTTGAAAGGTGGATTTACGGTTCTGCGTCGACTCCACGCAAAGGGCATGCCGTCGCCTCGACGCCGTCGTGGACCTTTCGAGGTTCTGCGTTGAAGTCGTTTGCGTCATACTGTGCCGCGAAGCAATTCAACGCCAAACTGCTAGGTGGCGTCAGGTTTCCGAAGGACCTGTTGTGAAATCACGTGAGAGTCGTTGGTAGAGTGTTTACGTTACGTTATGGGCATAGACCATAGACATAATATATGTAGACGCCTCATTACCTGCTGGAGCGTAATCCAGCGTCGCCGCCATATTGGATGGGTCTCCTCACTCTAGGCTAGCACCAGAGCCAATCTAAGTAAACGCAAAGAGAGCAACTATGCGAGTGTTTTGTGCAGCCTACGGTTGCAATAACCGGTGCAGTATTGAAAGCAGATCACGTGGGATTACCTTTCACAAGTAAGATTGAACAATAATTTTGGGTATTATATGCGCGTGTCTCGCTGACAGTACCAGTACACCCGTGCCATCATGTTCGCCATATGGCACTTGGTTGGAACTACTTTCAAGTCGGATGTTTCCGTGCAACACTATCCAGCTGCAGCCCCGGAGCAGAAGCCCCTGACGTGACACAAGCATGGACACAAGCCCCTGGCTTGAAAGAAGTGCCCCTGGCGTGACGGAAGTGAAATAATGGCTATTCACAGTTTTTATTCACCTGCTAGCTAGTAGTGTTGCACGATACACCGAAATTCGATACTTTTACTTTGAAAACGGTTCAATACTAATGTCTCTCCACGTTCGATACAAGAGCCAAATGCAGTTTTTCTGAATGGCCACTGGGTGGCAGCACTGAGACAACACCAGGGACCTTTCAAAAGGAGACTACTCAGGCTGTTCTTGCTTGTAATTTGTTACCTGAGCTACATGAGCCGTGGCATTTGTGGGCTTACTCCCCCCATTTTGGGAGAATTAGAAGTTTTGTAGTTTTTTCGTATGACAAGTTTGTAAATAAAGCGTTGATTTGAAAATGTGATCAACCATTGGGGACAGTCTGTTTCTGACAGAGGTGTATAGTAACGATGTACATATACTTTGTTACAGTACTTAAGTAGTTTTTTTTTGAGGATTTGTACTTTGAGTTTTTTTTTTTTAAAAAAAACCAGGACTTTAACTACTACATTTAAAAGATAAAGTATACTTTTACTTTGTTACTCTGACACTGGTCACTTCGTTACAAATTAAAATATGAATGCAATTCATCATTTAAGGATTATCGGGATGTGGCGTGTTCGAGAGGAGCAACGGTGCTCGGCAGGGTATCTAAAGCGCTTTGTGCAGATGTTTACCAGCGGACATGGAGCTGCAAATTTGTGCACGCAGTTACAATATTCTACCACTAGATGGCAAGCCCGGATCAGTTATTGAATATTCACAAGCAAGCCGAGTTCACTCCTATCCCTGTTTTTAAGGAGTAGTATGAATTAAACTCCCCAGCTAAGCCTGATGTGCAAACTGCTCAATATACACTGCTCAAATAAAGGGAACACGAAAATAACACATCCTAGATCTGAATGAAAGATTCTTAATACTTTGTTCTTTACATAGTTGAATGTGCGGACAACAAAAATCACACAAAAATTATCAATGGAAATCAAATTTATCAACCCATGGAGGTCTGGATTTGGAGTCACTCAAAATTAAAGTGGAAAAACACTACAGGCTGATCCAACTTTGATGTAATGTCCTTAAAACAAGTCAAAATGAGGCTCAGTAGTGTGTGTGGCCTCCACGTGCCTGTATGACCTCCCTAAAACACCTGGGCATGCTCCTGATGAGGTGGCAGATGGTCTCCTGAGGGATCTCCTCCCAGACCTGGACTAAAGCATCCACCAAATCCTGGACAGTCTGTGGTGCAACGTGGCGTTGGTGGATGGAGCGAGACATGATGTCCCAGATGTGCTCAATTGGATTCAGGTCTGGGGAACGGGCGGGCCAGTCCATTGCATCAATGCCTTCGTCTTGCAGGAACTGCTGACACACTCCAGCCACATGAGGTCTAGCATTGTCTTGCATTAGGAGGAACCCAGGGCCAACCGCACCAGCATATGGTCTCACAAGGGGTCTGAGGATCTCATCTCGGTACCTAATGGCAGTCAGGCTACCTCTGGCGAGCACATGGAGGGCTGTGCGGCCCCCCAAAGAAATGCCACCCCACACCATTACTGACCCACTGCCAAACCAGTCATGCTGGAGGATGTTGCAGGCAGAATGTTCTCCACGGCGTCTCCAGACTGTCAGGTCTGTCACATGCTCAGTGTGAACCTGCTTTCATCTGTGAAGAGCACAGGGCGCCAGTGGCAAATTTGCCAATCTGGATGTTCTCTGGCAAATGCCAAATGTCCTGCACGGTGTTGGGCTGTAAGCACAACCCCCACCTGTGGACGTCGGGCCCTCATACCATCCTCATGGACTCAGTTTGACCGTTTGAGTAGATACATGCACATTTGTGGCCTGCTGGAGGTCATTTTGCAGGGCTCTGGCCGTGCTCCTCCTGTTCCTCCTTGCACAAAGGCGGAGGTAGCGGTCCTGCTGCTGGGTTGTTGCCCTCCTACGGCCTCCTCCACGTCTCCTGATGTACTGGCCTGTCTCCTGGTAGCGCCTCCATGCTCTGGACACTACGCTGACAGACACAGCAAACCTTCTTGCCACAGCTCGCATTGTTGTGCCATCCTGGATGAGCTGCACTACCTGAGCCACTTGTGTGGGTTGTAGTGTCCGTCTCATGCTACCACTAGAGTGAAAGCACCGCCAGCATTCAAAAGTGACCAAAACATCAGCCAGAAAGCATAGGAACTGAGAAGTGGTCTGTGGTCACCACCTGCAGAACCACTCCTTTATTGGGGGTGTCTTGCTAATTGCCTATAATTTCCACCTGTTGTCTATTCCATTTGCACAACAGCAAGTGAAATTGATTGTCAATCAGTGTTGCTTCCTAAGTGGACAGTTTGATTTCACAGAAGTGTGATTGACTTGGAGTTACATTGTGTTGTTTAAGTGTTCCCTTTATTTTTTGAGCAGTGTACTTGCCCATAGTATCTCTCCAGCAGTCCAAAAAAATTCTCTCTTGCTACTACAGAAAAAAATTGTTGTCCTCTGTAGCAACCACTTTGGCTACAGTGAGCCAATGATATCCCAATTAGTAGTTAACAAAAATCAGTCTTCTGAAGCAAATTTTCGACATGGTATTGATACTATGTAATTCTACTATCAATTATACTCAATTATAGTGGTTTTTCAAACTGCCAGTAAACTCGAAGAGGAAGAAGAAATATATAAAGGAGAGACTGCCTGTTTGTTTTTTGAATACCGCATCTTTCATTCACCTGAAAATTGATTAAAGAGCACAAGGAGAGAACAGTGCGTGGTTGCTTTGCTTCTTTCTATGCATACTATAAAAATACTTTGTACTTGTACTTGCAGTTTTGATACTTAAAGATACTTTTGGTACTTAAGTACATTTAATATGAGCTACTTTAAGACTTTTACTCAAGTAATTTTCTTATGAGTGAATTCAACTTTAACCAAAGAAACTTTCAGTTATGGTACTGCTACTTTTACTTAGTTATTTTTTTTTCAGTATTTTTTACACCTCTGGTTTCTGATCCATTTGGTATCGAGTATTGAATTGTATCGTTTCAGTATCGTTTTGGTTTCAAGTATCTTTTTGGTATCGAGTATCGTGATACAAAATTTGGTATTGATATCGCAGTCAAAATTTTGGTATCGTGACAACACTACTAGCTAGGCTAGCGAAGTAGCTAGCTAGCTATTTCGCTAGCTTAGCTAGTGATATTTATTGAATAGTCATGCTAGCTAGCTTGCTGAACAACAGTAAGTGACGGTAAACTAACTATTTACTGTTTCTATCGGTTTAGCTATGTGCACAAGATGCAAATAGCTCACAAGCTGGCTAGCTAGGTGGTTCGCTAGCGTAAATATCACTAGCTAGGCTAGCGAACTAGCTAGCTAGTTCACTAGCCTAGCTAGCGAGCTAGCTAAGTGAATAATGCTGCATTCGGTAACACTAGTAAACACGAGTCGTGTCGTGAATTAAAGTCGCAGGTATGAGGAAGGGTCATTCGGACAGTGAGGTCAAAAGAACGGAATTCACCAGTCTTGTCTCGAAAACACGGCTCGTGGGACGCGTTACCGAATGCAGCATTAAAACAGTGAATATAGGTTACGGTGCGAGTGTTTGTAGCGGATTGGAAATGGCGCATATAATACATATTTTACCGTGCTCGTGTTTGTAGCGTCTGGAGAATTTCGGAACTCGTTGGGCCGATCTTAATACATTTATTAATATGCCATACCATATGTCTGTATTATGCTCTTTAACAAAGACAAAGTATTTCAGCATGAAAGCACATATTTTTAATGTGTGACAGCGTCCTGTATCATTACTACATCTCTGCCGTTTGTAACAAACCAAACCGTGCGAAAATCGGGTAAAATTTCGGGGAGTTATGATTATTGGAGTTGGGCATACACCTTCCTCCATAGAAATAAATGTACTGGGGGCGTATGGGGGACCCATCCAAAATGGCGGCCGCGCTGATACGTCAGCTCCAATAGGCAGCGTCAGTCTATGAGGCGTCTACGTATTATGTCTATGTCATAGACTGAATAAAAAGATGGATGAAGCTACCGTGACGTCACCCATTGGTTTCAACATACCATAAAGGAAGCCTCGGGCTGCGTTCCAATCCGAAAAAATGCTTGCTTCGTCGAGTTCACTCGCCCTCCAATCGAGGGGGGAATCCCCAAAAAATCCGGATGTAAGATGGCTGCCACTTGTAGGGTCGTTCCAATCCAGTTTTGCGGAGGGAAGGGCGAATTTTCATTTGCTCAAGCCCTCGATTATCCTCCCTCAAACGAAGCCAACAACGAACATCCCTCCAAGCTTTGATATTGCCCAGAATGCTTTGCTCATTCTCCCTCGGTAAAGATTTCACGCCCGCCATTTTTTTATTCTGCTGGCAAAAGGTGGAATTACCGCAGGGAAATTACCATACAAATGTAAAAATTGTGTTCGAGTGGTGTGTAATTTATGACAGAGTTATATGCAAATAGCGCAGTTTGGGGGTGAGGGGCATCGCGGTTTCGCATTATTTTTAAGCATGTAACTTAACGTTCATTTTTGCTGTAGCTAGCCTATAGCATCCGCGGGGACTGTTGCGGATCTTAAAAACGCTTTTCACACTGGGCCTTGAAACAATTTTTTCATAAGACAGATTACATTCAAAGTCAATGCAAAGACGAATAATACACGCGTTTCGCCTTTTGAATGTAATCTATCCTGCGAAAAAAATTGCGTTTCGTCCGTGAGAAAGCAGCTTTATTTTCCTATAAAACAGTCGCAAGTGCCGCAGCAATCAAACAAGCACGCCGTCTTCTTCTTGCCATAAACATGCGATAGAGTCCGCGTGAACTGTAAAAGGTAAAACGTACAGGCAACTAACTCGGTCGGCTCCATGGCAACACTGACTTCCCGTTGGCTTGGTGACAAATGTCGAAGTGCGGAAGAAACACGGCGAGGGTCATTCCAATCCGATTTCCCACAACCCTCCCCCTAAGTCCCCTCCTTTGCACTCCCTCGCTCGGGAAGGGCTTACTCGCCTGCTACGTCATTCGGAGGGCTCACTCGAGTGGAGGGAAGAAGTGAAAGGAGTATCTTATTTCGGATTGGAACGCAGCCTCGATTTTGGCAATTTGAATTGCGCCATGTTGTCATTTTGAAACCGGATGTGATTTCTATTGGAGGAGAGCGTGAATTGAAGATCCGGGGAGGAACGTGGCTCTGGATCTGACCGTATCGGACGAGGACCAGAGGATAGCCACGCCCCAAAAGCATATTCTGGCTTTATCCTTTATTCTAGTCTATATGGGACCATAATTTACAAAAATGAACATCGTGATATATCGAAGGAGACTTGAAACTTGCTATAGCTACCATAAAATAATGTGAAAAATCATTATTTAAATGAAAAATCATGTGGGAAAGTAGGGTCATTTTCTCATAGACTTCTATAGCATTGAACTTCTTTCTGCAACCACCGACGTCGCCATCTGGTGGCCATTAAATAGAATGCCATTCTACGGTACTTCCGCATGGGCTTCTTTTTTCAGATCAGGGTGGTGCGTCCATCTTTTTATACAGTCTATGGTTATGGGCTGTATTTCATTCCGTAGGGTAATAATCATGGACCATCCTTGGTAATAATCCCTACACCCTGCGAAGTCACTTCCCTTTGTAGTGAAAACACTGAAGGGCAGCAGGGAGTAGGGCTTTCAATTAACGGTCGTTTGGAATGTCCTTCAACCTATTTCGCGTTTGTTTGCTTTCTGCTTAAGCAAGAGTAAACAAACGCAGCCAGTTCACGGGAGAACTGCTTTCACTGGCCATTAATCAGTTTCGCGTAGCTTTATACGCAACCGCATCGCTTTCAAAAGGCGACAAATAGCCGCGGATAAAAATTAAAAAACACATAACTAGCGATAGCCAGTCGACTGTAGTAAACCATTGTTGTGGTTTCCCGGCTAGATGTTTACATATTTTTGAGGTCGCCTTGTTCGTGAATAATTGGAGAGAGAGACAGAATCCTTAGAAGCCATCTTTATTACCAGCCTTGAATCGTGCAATAATCCAAACCCGGTGAGCAGTTCCTGGCCAGGAAGTGCTAACTCGGCTTTCTTTACAGGGCAATATTTATGGGAAAAACTCAACCAACTTTGCTCCAATCAAAATACATGGGTTGTAACCATCTTATCTTTAACAAACTTTGCTCCAATCACATTTCATGGGTTGTAACCATCTTATCTTTAACATTTTTTTACTCTCCAACTTCGTTTTGTTAAACCAAGGTGGAATGCAGAAGTATAGGTTTTTTTAAAAAATAAAAGGAATATATACTAAAATGGACTGGAAAATTACAGTCAAGAGTGGAAAAACACAGCCAAAGGAATAGGATACAAGTAGATACATAAATTATTCAGTTGATTATGTTTTTTTTTCAGTAACAACTAATGATTTTACTGAACAAACATTGATCAAAGCTACAGAAATCAAATGCATCGCCTGATTATGTTTTCAAATCAACTAAACAGAAGCCTGCTTACTAATCAAAGCTACAGAAGCCCGCTGCTTATGTGTGTGAGCTGCTTATGCATGTGTGAATTGAATTGCTTGTATGTGTGTGTGTGTGTGTGTGTGTGTGTGTGTGTGTTTGTGTGCATTTGTCTGTGTGCGCTGCTCATCCCCTCCCTATGCGTATGTGAACTACTTGTATGTGTGTTCGTGTTACGTGTGTGTGTGTTTGAACTGCTTGTATGTATGTGTGTCGTTGTGCATGTGTGTGCATGTGTACGTGTGCTCCCTGTGTATGTGTGAACTACATGTGTCTGTGTGTGAACTGCTTGTATGTGTGTGTGTTGTGTTATGTGTGTGTGTGTGTGTGTGTGTGTGTGTGTTACTGCTGCTTACATAATATGGTTATTGATTATGATTATTGATTATGGTTATTCAACATGGCAATTGATCTACTGATGAATATGATGAGAAATATTGAAATATAATCCACAACACCATCAAGCTAGGTTCGTCAGCTTTCTGTGCGTTAGGTAGCTACTAGCCACCGTTGTCATTTTCCAAAGATATATACACCCAGATGCCGCATGACTGGGGAAGAGGCCTCCCCACAGGGCGGCCATGTTAGTACAGGGTTAGCGGAAGCCTCAATGTATGTACGTCTATTGGGGTAAGAAGTATCAAACAATTTCTACAAATCATTGTTTGCTGAATTTTCGACCGATTTCCAAGCGGTTTGATTTGTTATAAACGTAACACATTTAACTATGATCCAGGATGCCTTGATATGCTAAAATGCCGGTTTTACTACCAAACTTTGTATTCACAGCAGTCGAGCGCTTAAACTTAAATCTATACCGAAGATGCCAGATTTTTGTGCAGCATATGGATGCTGAACGAGATATCCATACCAGATCCCATGGAATTGCCTTTCATTGGTAAGATTTAACGATAGATTTTTCGATAGATTTTGCATGTATTTGTGTATTATAACATTATGTTGAGAGCTACTGTAACTCTTTGTCCACCAGCGAAATGCTAACGTAGCTAGCCTAGACTAGCCCTAGTCATGGAAGCTGAGACTTTATAACAAATAAATCATAATTATAATGTATAGTTATCCGGGTATTTATCCACACCGCCCAATTTTATTACAATCCTATCTTCTGAACGACTAACAAAGAGGATGTGATTGTATTTCAAAGTTGGTTACTAAGGCTGTCAGGTCAGATCCTAACGTTAGTATTAAGTTACAAGATTGTTGTTGACCCAGGTATTTTATACTGGTTGGATACAAAGAAATGCTCTTTCTATTCACAATTTCTCTATCATTTTTGTAATATGAAAAAGGCCTGAATCTACTATCATTTTTAAATGATATTAAAAAGACTTGAAGAAATATGTTGCAGTTCATGGATATTTCTCATATGGGTCAGTCCATATCTAAGTATCCAGACCCTCCCAGATGACCCCCTCAGAAATTTCTCAAAAAATTCATATGGGTCCCTCTGGTGGACTTATGAAATAATACCAAGTATTAGACCAATATCCCTAATAGTTTTGAAGTGATGGCCTGTCACAATTTTAAGTATTTTTTTTTTTTAATTTTGACGAAATTGTGTTTCGTCCAACTTTAGGCTTCCACTGATCCTCTATTATTTAACCTACAGATCAGATTTTTGGTTTCTCTGGCCAACTTTTCCCCAAGAATCAGAATTTCTGGTCAGATTAGGTGTATCTACCTTGGTTGCTCCACAATAGGGCTCCAAAGTTGGCCAAAAAGCCAAAAATTGCAAAAATTGCTGTACTTTTTAAATGCTACAGATCAGAAAGTTTAGGGAATTCAAGCTTGAATTTTTTTAATGACTATTCCTGATACCTCTCATGGGTAATCCACTTTAATCTTGTTTGTATCTTGGCAGGAATGAGAAGAAAATTTTTTTTTTTTATTTTGCTCGTTTTTCATTTTACGGAAAAAATAGCAATTTTGAAGTCCATGGTTCACCTTGTGCACAATTGACCACATCCTTCAAATCTTTACCATAGATTGCTATAGTTGTCAACTTCATCTGACAAAAAAATTGGGATGGTGTTCAGACTAGTTTATTTTATGTGAATTTTTCAATAGACACACCATATTGGCCATTTAAACGCACCATCGTACATCATAAAATGCTATAGATTTGTTGAAAGTATGAATATTAAGTAATGTTCAGTTCATCATGTTAAAACTTGAACAAATAATGAAATCTTGAGACAAGCACAAACTTGTTTCATCTTACATCATCATTAAATCTGCAATCTGAGGTAAGTGAAGTGTGATGACTTAATCCATAATTTGTCTGAACTCGTTTTGGTATTGCGTAATGATGATCAGTATAAAAGAGCTCCAATGATCAGATTATCATAATCACTCAAACCACGGAGGGTAAGAAGGATTTACCACAGTGTGACTTAGGCACCAAATTTGGTGATGAATGTCACAATACACGTCTGGCAAGAAAAACTGGCTTCTTCAGAGTGGATACCTTAAGCAATGAGGATCAAGAATTGCTCACCTGGAGATCTGGAGTTATGCTTGAGGAAATTGAGCAAATTTGTTTTCATCATGAGAAGATGTTTTTATCTCGGTTCATGAGTGAACAGCGTACATGTGCAGATCCAGGAAATATTCATACCAAACAGATTTCACATAAGTGTAATTTCCATGTTTTGGTGTAGCAATTGTATAAGTTTATCCTGATTCCATTACAGATTTGCATAATGTGTGATTTTTAGTCCTCTAAGTTCCTGGCAGTGAATGTAAATTTGATAGTTAGCAATGTTAGCAAAAATTACATAATGAGATTAAAAGCAGCATTCTTATGGTCTCTAACAAAAACCACGTGAACCATTCCAATGTAGTAGTCGTACATGTAATCCATTGTTAAGCTTCAAATAAAACAATGATTTTGCTTGAAAAATTGGATTGAAGTTATTTTTTGCATGTATTTTGCTGTTTCAAAGAGCCTAGATGTGGCAAATGTGCTGAATTTGGCAATTGATGCTACACGATGCTGAATTTTCATCAATATCTGCTCGAAATAGGTAACATCATTCAAAAAATTGCAGTAAAAAAACTAGGCTGAACACCATCCCAATTTTTTTGTCAGATGAAGTTGACAACTATAGCAATCTATGGTAAAGATTTGAAGGATGTGGTCAATTGCGCACATGTTGAACCATGGACTTCAAAATTGCTATTTTTTCCTCAAAATGAAAAACGAGCAAAATAAAAAAAAATATTTTCTTCTCATTCCTGCCAAGATACAAACAAGATTAAAGTGGATTACCTATGAGAGGTATCTAGACTGGTCACAAAAAAAATTTAAAGCTTGAATTCCCTAAACTTTCTGATCTGTAGCATTTAAAAAGTACAGCAATTTTTGCAATTTTTGGCTTTTCAGCCAACTTTGGAGCCCTATTGTGGAGCAACCAAGGTAGATACACCTAATCTGACCAGAAATTCTGATTCTAGGGGAAAAGTTGGCCAGGGAGACCAAAAATCTGATCTGTAGGTCAAATAATAGAGGAGCAGTGGAAGCCCAAAGTTGGACGAAACACAATTTCGTCAAAATGAAAAAAAAATACTTAAAATTGTGACAGGCCATCACTTCATAACTATTAGGGATATTGGTCCAACACTTGGTTTTATTTCATAAATCCACCAGAGGTACCTATATGAATTTTTTGAGAAATTTCTGATGGGGTGACCCACGAATTTTCTGATTTTCTGGATGCCTTCACTTGGACTAACCCACATGTATTTTATGCATATTTCAATATTTTGCAACATTATGACAGTAAGACAACAGTATACTACTGTATAATACATAGTTGTCTTGCTGTTATAAAGCTTGTCAAAAAAGTTGAATAAATTTTGAATTATTTTGGTCAAGAATAAATACTTAAAATTGGTAATTGAGTGTATTATTGAATTTAACCTTTATCTGAAGGGGAAAAAAATCTTGTCTCTTTTTTGCTATAGTGCAGAGAATTCTTTTCATCTCTTGCCTCTTTTTTGTCATATTTTCAAGGTTTCCCAAAGACGGTGAATTGAGGAGACGGTGGGAACTTGCTGTGAGACAGGATGGTTTTGTGACCACTGAGAGGTCCTTGCTCTGCAGTGACCATTTCAAGCCTGGACGACTTCGAATGAATGAAATAAATAATGCTCAAACTGTTTTAAACCTGGTCTCAAGACTGAACTTTTACATATGCATTGTCTCATCTCACCCAATGCTGCATTTTATTTCTCTCTGAGCTTGTTCTTTTTAATCCAGGGTTTTATTTGCCTATATACATTTTTATTCCTGTTCATTGTTTTCTATTCCATTAGTATTTTACCTTCTTGTTATTTTATTCATATAATTTCATTTATGTCTGATCGTATAATTTATTTCTGGTGTGCATTCTTGCAAATTCTTTTACTATGTAAAAAGCACTTTGAATTGTCTATATACATGAAATGAGCTATATAAATAAAGTTGCCTAACTTTCAAGGTTTATTTTTTAAATGTATAATATTGTGTTACAGATTAATACTATTTTATTAATTAGTAATATTGTCTTTTTTATAGCAGTGACTGCTAAAGGCATGAAATTGGGCAGAAATTTGTTTTTTTTTTTTTAACTGATGCAATTTTTGAAATTAAAATACAGTATGACTGCATCATATTCATTTTTTCGGGGTTTAGCGAAATACTAATACCCGCGTTGTCTTTTTTCCTTTTAACATGTCCCGGCAGTGTCACCAGGGTCGGCCCCAGAACTGGAAATTGGGGGGAGGGTCACAGACATATTCCTTTTTTAAGCAACAATTAGCTAGTCCTGACCAATGTTCCCTCTAATTTTCAAAACTCCTGAGCAAGCATTCAACTCCTCTGAGCTCCTACCTGAGCAACTGTGGGCGACATCTGACGCGTACGCTACGTACACATGGCGGCACCATGGCATCACCTCTCTAACCCCAAATGTCATTACAAATAACTATAATGATTAATAATCATTTTGATTATTTTAACAACATGAACTACTGCATACTTAGGTCAGCTACAATCAACAATAGCAAAATATTGTTTTGGCAAAATAGATTTCACATTTATTGTCATTACAGTATGTGAACAATTATGTGAAAAATGTGCTGCATAAAAGTCACTTGGAGACAAAACACAAACATTTGAGTTATGCCTACATAAAGAGCAAACCATTCTTTAGAATACAAATTAAGTAACCTTAACTCGTTCTTGGCACAAAAGCATGCTTGATAATAATATGGTAGATTATATTTGTAAGAATATAGAGTCTTGTGACTGCCAACTACTTTAAATTCCTCTAAACTGCAACAAATATGATATACTAGAGCAACAACTAAATGTAAACTTAGCTGTTGATTTGTCTTAATTAGGTGCATTTATGCTTAGAGCAGTTGTTTATCCTCTTAAGCCACATTTGACAAATCTATATATGCCATGAAGAATAAAAAAATCATATAAACATTGAAATATATTAGAGACTAGTATGAATAAATGCAGAGGGAAACAATTTAACCAAACATTTAATCCACATAAACAATCAATAGGTTTCACATCGGTGAAACTGTTGGCACATGGTTGCAAAAACTAACAATTTATTTGGCAAACAATTAAGTCACACCTGTTTGGTGTCAATGTTCATGTTATTAAGTTCAAGCTAATTATTTTGAAGTAACTCAAAACACCTGTGATCAGCAACCTAATTTGGATCTTACTGATTTTTTCAGATTGTAATTTGATCTGTTTAAGAATATATATATATTTTTTTAATCTGAAAATCCTCACAATATAGAAAAATAAGCACAATATGCTCAGAGATTTTTATTCTTTACCGCACAATAGATATGTCCATCAAAATGGGGCTCAAGATGTTAAATAACTGCTCTGAACATGGAAAGTAGCTAATAAAGAAAAATAACAGCTTTTTAAAATTCTACAATTGCAATTGTGGTTTGCACAAAAACCAGCATACACAGTGGGTCGCCAGGACCAAGTTTGAGAACCATTGTGATAGGAGATGCTGAAACCCATCCCTTAAAAATAATGATTGGTCATGACCTGTTTTCAATCCAGTACGGAAACTCCGAACACTCTCAGCATTATCAGGTGTGGCCAGTTTTCATTAATAACGCATACCTGTCAACTTTCACACATTCGGTGTGAGTTTTAGTAGCATATTTACGTTCCCCTGCTGTAGTCAGCAATTACTCAATCAACGCATATGTAAGAGATTCTCGCCCGTAATATAAGTCCTCGTGCATGGTGGTTTATCGGTTTCACTTGCGTTTGACTCTCGACTTCTCACGCTTTTCTTTACTGGGGGGTTGGAAGCAATGCATGTGTTTCACGATCGTTTAAATAGTTTAAATGAAATAAGATCATTGCAAGAAAGACGTTTCACATGATCTTAATCAATTTAAACAATTTAAACGATAATGAAACACATGAATTGCCTCCAACCCCTGAGTAAAGAAAAGCGTGAGAAGTCGGGAGTCATAACGCAGGTGAAACTAAAAACTTCCATGCACAAGGACTTCAGTTCCGCGCGAGAATCTCTTACATATACGTCGATTGTGTAATTGCTAACGACAGCAGAGGAACGTAAATATGCCGCTTAAACTCACATCGAATCCATGAGAGTTGACAGGTATGCGTTATTAATGAAAACTGACCACACCTGATAATGTTGAGAGTTTTCGGAGTTTCTGTAAAGGTAATTTAAATGAATGATTGAAAACAGGTCGCGACCAATTATTAATTTTATGGGATTTTTTGAGCCTCCCCAGTTGCCAGTTTACGAGCCGCTACTGATTAGAACAAAAAAAAAAAAAAAAAAAAGAAGTGAAAACTGGTCGGGGATATTTGAGTGCGCAACTTTTTTCTCTTCTGCGCCAAGAGGCCGGGAGCAGTGCGCAATTGCGCAGTAGAAAACCTTAGAGGGAACAGTAGTCCTGACTAGTAGTCAAGCGTTTTCCCTATTGACACGTTTTCCAATTATAGTAATGATCCATTGGTAATTGAATACTCGGCGTCTTTCTCTGTGCGATCTAACAACGACGAAATAATGGGCTGAATTCAGGAGAGGAAAATAATTTATAGACAGGTCTATGCTTTATGAGAGACAAACTATTCTGGAACTTCTGCGCTACTTTATCGGCACATCAGGCGATCTAACCTGCGCTTCATGATTGTTAAAATCGTTGAAATAAAAGCATTTGAAACGCCTTTGTGCAATTTGTAATAACGCAGTTTTAAATGCACCGAAGTGCGCGTCCAAATGAATGATAGTCGCCTTACTTTAACGGGGGAGCTAGCGATGTCTGATAGTGCGGAGTGTTTTCGGAGTGAATATATTGTTAATTTAGAAAATTACTGAGCCCACGTCAGGAATAATAATTGTTTTAAAGGGAGGTGTCTGTGCTTACTGATAAGTAGGGGAGAGCTGGTACGAAAGTTACATTTTTCACATGGACGTCATTTTAAAAGATAATGTTACAGACCGAAAAAAATATTTCGGAGCGATTTACTACTTTCTTGTATGCTCTGTCAATATCAGGTGCTAAATCATCACCATATATACTGACTTCGGCATAGTTTGACGTCGAACGGAAGTTGCGGATTGCTTCTTTCGACCCATCTAGCCGGGATGAAAGTAATGCACGGGCAGGGCAAAAGTAACGTGATCAAATTTACTGGAATCTTTTTAAATTTCTCGTTAAAACAGAAGCAAAAACAGCCAGACATTTGTTTTAAACATTTTAATTGGCTTCAAATGTTCCAAAAGTGAACGTGAACATGTTTAATGTGCAAGGTCTATTTATAAAAATTATAAATTACTCATCACAGTTGTGACAGATATAATGAGTGGCACCCTCAGTGCATGCCTCATGCGACCACAGCAGACAAAAGATGCACCGCACCCACACTTCTCCAGGCAAAGATGAGGAAAATGTCTCCCCACAAACAAGACATTCCTCATCCTTGCCCCGAGAAACTGTGGTTGCAGTTTGTCCACTAAGCCTCGTTTTCTTTGGGAGTTTTGAAGAGGACTGTTTTCTCTGGCCCCTCTGCCTACTCTCTTCCTCCAAAGCAGCTTTCACCGGGGTGTCGGTCAGTATTGCTGTTGACCTGCAACATTCAATGAGATTATAGTCAGAATCAGCTTGTTTTTATACAAGCAAGAGAATCAAGACGAGTTAAAAATGACACTATGCTCACCTCTTTCGGCCTCCCCTTTTATTTTCTTTCCTCGAGCCAGCCTTTGGATATGGGCGAAGCTTTTCTGGGCTGAACCTCTGTACTGGCGTGCCACTAGATGTTCCTGGAACCACTAGCATACCTGGATAGATGGTATGCGCTGGCGATGGAGCTGGCGCTGGTGATGAAGGGGGCGCTGGTGATGGAGCTGGCCCTGGCACTGGGGATGGAGCTGGTGCTGGTGCAGGACGGTCGGTCACAAAAGCTGGAGCAAAGTCTGCCTCACTGAAAATATCTGGATTCAAGGGCCAGATACCGTACACTCGAACCCAGACGAAATGCTGCTTAGTGTCGCAGCTTGAGGCAGAGCTTTAGCCACAAGACTTGGGATGTTGTAGATGGTCAAAGTTCTTCCAGAGTTCATTCGCATCCAATTGTCTGCTGCACTGTTAATGTAGTGCTTCAGAGGGCCAAAAACGCTTCGGTCTAGCGGCTGAAGATGGTAGGAGCAGTGGGGTGGAAATGACAGGAGTACAATGCCCTGTGACTTGCAAAAGTCAATAGCTACCACAGAGAGGTGTGATGCATGATTGTTTAAGAGTAGCAGCAACTTTGACTCTGGGGTCACGCGGGTGTGTCTTGCAAAATGCTGTAAAAAGGCCAAAAAATCTGTCCTCCATCCACCCTGATCCATTGGCAGAACCAGTGGAGCCAGGGGGACCATCCCGGGTGAAGTGGTCATGGAACTTCTTCCTTGGGAAGATAAAGTAAGGGGGAACAAAGTTGCTTTGTGCGTTGGCAGCAAAGGCAACGGTCACCAATGTCCCTCTTTCCCCAGAGGTCACAGCACCGACCTGGCGCTGGCCCTTGGTGGCAATGACTTTGTCTGGCACTTGAACCGTTGTGGTACCTGAAATAATGAGTGAAATGAATTATTGCTGGTGCAAATCACTGGTGCTTTTAAATTTATCATCTAAATATAAATTTTTACCTGCTTCATCCATGTTCCAGATGTCATTTGCCTCAAAATTAAAGCGGGTGAGGACAGTCTTTAGGTTGTTAAAAAACGCGGGCACGTTGGTCTTGTTGAAGCTGGTGGAACGGGACATGCTGGTGGCTTGAGGTCGACGGATGGAAGGGTTTTGTTGCGCTCGAGGAAGGAGGTGAGCCAATCCTTCCCTGCCATCTGGTTTTTCTTCCATGAACATGGAGTTTTGAGGCCAATATTTTCGGCCAGCTCATATGCAAACTTTCGCACAAAAAAAAAAAAAAAACATTAAAAAGAGGTTAATTCCCAGATAGCAAGCACCTCCGCTCCGGATCTGCCCTGCTCCAGCTGATCTGGCTCAGAGCCGTGGCAGATCCGGAGCGGAGGTGCTTGCTATATGGCGGTAGTGGTGTAGCTCTGTCTGCGGTGTTACTCACACCTCTTTAGGACTCAGGCCAAAATATATATCGACTGCTCTCTTAATATATGCCTGCAGTCTCTTCTCCTGTTCTTCTGTGAAGACTTTGTTGTGAGCCCTGTACCCCGGGGCCCTGGTCTGCTGCCCTCTTGCCTCTGCCCTCCTCTTGCAGTGCCTGAACAGGGTGACATGACAAACGCCATGCACCGCTGCTGCCCTCCTTATACTATCGCCTCTTGGGACATCAAAAAGGCCCTTGCGTGAACCTCCGGGTCAACGTTCCTCTCGGGTAGTTCTGACCCTAACTCTGGGCATTTTCTGTCGGTAAAAACATAACACACATTTTTATGGAGCTTTTTAAACACAAAATGCAGCCGCATTAGCAGAGAGGGACGAGCGTAACTGTTGCTACTTCAGTCCCGACGGTGACTCCTGACATTTGAACGAGGATTACTTCCAAAGTGGAAAATTTCTGACATTTCAAACTGCACCATATGTTACGGAACTAAATCACCTATCATTTCATCATAAATATGACACATGGAGCGATAAAGACAATCTTTAAATCGAAAAAGTTTAGCATTCTTCTGAATTTACTCACCGCTGTGGAAAACAGTCTTCTCGGTCTTGTGCCGCGAGGAAGACTGGACGCCTCAAGAATGTTCGCGGTTCTGGAGAGGGGCGCGAGCTGCACATGCTGACCTAGTATGATGCATCGAAGTGCGGATGGCTGTGAGCAAATCGCCGTGTTACTTTCGTCCAGAGTTACTTTTGCACCGGCGCTCCCCTAAGTAATATTTAAATTTTGAACAGAACAAATTTTTTCTCAGTCAATTATCTTAGGTCGTTATAGAACTACTATTTACCGTATTGAAACATTTTTTTCATGAAAACCTGCATTTTTTAAACTAAGCAAGTATCCTGTATCATAAATACGTGGCTGCCATATGTAACAAATACAGAAAAATTGTTTGAAAATTTGTTGAGTTGTGATGATAAAAATCATAGATTAACCTCTGCCCCCACTGACTCATGCCGTAAGTACGCACGGCTTCCACCGACACAAGATGGCGCCCGCATAGACCCATTGTTCCAATGGACAGAAGCAGCGAACGCAGCATCTAGGTGTATATATCTATGGTCATTTTCTTGAATGACGTTGAATCACACGCGTCACCAGGCGGGTCGGACAAATCAGTGCCCTTGCGGTCTGCGTCGCTTTGACACGCAGTTAGAAAATTTTCGAGGTGCACGGCAGGCGACGCAGAGGCTCTGCGTAGCGACGGTGTCGATTCGACGCAGAAGCATAAATCCAGCTTAAGGCAACACACAGTATCTAACAAGTAGCCTAAAACAATATAAGTCGATGATCATTATAACTACGCTAATTTTGAGACTCGTCAATCTAACTCTAATGAGATGTCCCGAGGTTGACTACGGAGTCGTCTTTTACAGTGACGATTCTCTCTGACCAATCAGCGGGCAGCAATTTTGCACGTCACATTTTAGTACCTACTAGTACCTGGTCGTTCATTTTTTGGAACCCCAGGAGAGCAGGTACCAGAAAAAGTACCTACTAGTACCTGGTACCAGGTACTTTTTCCTAACGGAAAAGCAAAAAAGGCGAGTAGAGTAGAGCTGGTACCGTGTAGTGGAAAAGCGCCACTAGACAGGGCTGTGCAGCAGCAAACTCATAATACCCATAAGACTGCCCTTAACAAAAAAAAAAAAAATTGTGAGTATGCTCAGCAGATATGACAACAAGTGCTGGTTAGTTTGATGGATTTAAGAATTAGATATATTTTCCAGAATAATGAGTGCTTATTTCTTTATTTAACATGTATGGTAAGAAAAATGTGAGTATGTCCAAACTTTTGACTGGTAGTGTATGTGTGTGCATCATTATACAGTGCCGTGAAAAAGTATTTGCCCCCTTCCTGATTTTTTCTTTTTTTTTGCATATTTGTCACGCTTAAATGTTTCAGATCATCAAACAAATTTAAATATTAGACAAAGACAACCCGAGTAAATACAGAATGCAGTTTTTAAATGATGACTTCATTTATTAAGGGAAAAAAGCTATCCAAACCTACCTGGCCCTATGTGAAAAAGTAATTGCCCCCTAAATCCTAATAACTGGTTGTGCCACCCTCGGCGACAACAACTGCAATTAAACGTTTGCAATAACTGGCAATGAGTCTTTCACATCACTGTGGAAGAATTTTAGCCCACTCTTCTTTGCAGAATTATTTTAATTCAGCCACATTGGAGGGGTTTTGAGCATGAACGGCCTGTTTAAGGTCATGCCACTGCATCTCAATAGGATTTAAGCCCGGACTTTTACAAGGCTACTCCAAAATCTTCATTTCGTTTTTTTTAAGCCATTCAGAGGTGGACTTGCTGGTGTGTTTCAGATCATTGTCCTGCTGCATAACCCAAGTGCGCTTGAGCTTGAGATCACAAACTGAGGGTTGGACTTTCTCCTTCAGGATTTTCCGGTAGAGGGCAGAATTCACAGTTCCATCAATTATGACAAGTTGTCCAGGTCCTGAAGCAGCAAAGCAGCTCCAAACCATCACACTACCACCACCATGTTTGACTTTTGGTATGATGTTCTTTTTATGAAATGCTATGTTAGTTTTACGCCTGATGTAATGGGATGCACACCTTCCAAAAAGTTCAACTTATGTCTCGTCATTCCACACAATATTTTCCCAAAAGTCTTGGGGATCATCAAGATGTTTTTTGGCAAATGTGTGATGAGCCTTCGTGTTCCTTTTGGTCAGCAGTGGTTTTCGCCTTGGAACTCTCCCATGGATGTCATTTTTTGCCCAGTCTCTATCTTATTGTTGAATCATGAACACTGACTTTAACTTAGGCAAGTGAGGCCTGCAGTTCTTCAGATGTTGTTATGGGTTTTTTTGTGACCTCCTGGATGAGTAGTTGATGCACTCTTGGAGTAATTTTGGTAGGCCGGCCACTCCTGGGAAGGTTCACCACTGTTCCAAGTTTTCTCCATTTGTGGATAATGGCTCTCACCATGATTCGCCGGAGTCCCAAAGCCTTAGAAATGGCTTTGCAACCTTTTCCAGACTGATAGATGTCAATTTCTTTGTTTCTCATCCGTTCTTGAATTTCTTTATTTCGCGCCATGACAGGTTGCTTTTTGAGATCTTTTAGCCTACTTCACTTTGTAAGACAGGTTCTATTGAAGTGATTTCTTGATTCAACAGGTCTGGCAGTAATCCGGCCTGGGTGTGGCTAGTGAAACTGGACTCAAAAAATGTGGTTAATCACAGTTGATTCATGATTTAACAAGGGGGGGGCAATTACTTTATCACATAAGGCCAGGTAGGTTTGGATAGCCTTTTCCCCCTAATAAATGAAATCATGATTTTAAAAACTGCATTTTGTATTTATTGGGGTTATCTATTTCTTATATGAAAATTAGTTTGATGATCTGAAACATTTAAGTGTGAAAAATATGCAAAAAAGTAAGAAATCAGGAAGGGGGCAAATACTTTTTCACGGCACTGTATCTGTGTCCGAAAGTAGTTACATGACGCAAATTCTTATTCCTGCTGACCTTTCTATACATAATTGGCCTCTGGGGAACATGGCGATATCCAAAGGTGGAAAATGGAAGTCCTCTTCAGTATTTTGCTTGATATCCCCACCTAAATTAACAAGCAAACTGTGCAGCTCAGAGATGGACCTCGTGGTAGGTAATTGGTGAAGTCCAATGGTTATGTTAATTCAATTTTATTCATCTAATGTTTTCACATTTTAGATTGGCCCAAAGTGCTTTACATCGGAAAGGCCTGAGCCCCCAAGGAGCAAGCCAAGGGAGATCATCACAAGAAAAACTAATGGGCTGGAAAAAGTGTGGGAAGAACCCAGCTTCTAAAGGGGGGGAACCAAACTGCCTGCAGTTACCCCTGGAAAGAGCGGGAAGAAGACTGGAGAATAGAGAGGACGAATGGGGAGACAGGGAACAGGGGTAGTTTTTCCAAGGGGAGAAGAGTACGTGAGCAGAAAGCAGATATCCATTGCTCTGCATGGCATAAATTCATGGAGGCTCAACAGCTTTCGTAGCTGAAAAATACAAAATGTGGAACAACCTGAATGGGTGAACGAAACACGACCCAGGGACATTTCACTGCTGTTGATGTCATCACTCATTCAGAAGTATGTGCTCGTACGCGTTCTTCCTGCTAGGGTTTGAAGGGTTCTGGCTGGCCATAGTGGAGGCTTTGTCTTGGATTGTGGTCCTGCCAGATATCTGTTTGCATTCAGGAACTGTTTGAAGAGTCCAAACTTGCGAAACTCCATGATGGCATTGGGATTTCTGCTTTTGAACACGTACAAATCTGTGAGAATATTTCCTATTAAATTACTCTTTGTCTTCGTGTTTAGAACACTTAAGAAATAAAAACATTCTTGAACTTGTGTACATTATTGCTGGTTTGCAGGAAATGTTTTCCGGTAAGCACAACAATACTTCCTTGTCAATGCAATTTTACAAAGCACAAGTGTAATGTACATAAAACGGGTGAAACGCAGGGTTTACTGGTGAAACGCTCAGGTGTCAGAGCTAAATGTGCCGCGTGTTATTAATTTAAAACATCTACTCACAACTAGCATTTACATACTTTGTTTGTGTGGACAAATACAGACTTTAATGATCACAGCAATATGCATCCTGTGTAACTTTTAAGTCATGTGATTTTACCAAAATGGTAAAAGTGGCCATTTTTGCTGTTATGCTGTTGCTCGTTTCAAAGGTTATTACTGTAATACAAAAAAGACATAAAAATGGATAATTCTGGGATTCATGTTAAAAGTATACAATATTTAATTTAATTTTGTTTTCTCACTTTTTCAGATGCTCACCCTCACCAGATTTGGCTAATACTGACAACTTGTTATTTAATGGACTTAAATTTACTACTTTTGTATTTCACACAATATTACGTTCTGTAGAGGCATCGTACTAATATACATTTTTTCCCTTTAATTTGGGGTATATTACAAAGGATGCGCCACCTTTGATAATCAAAATAATTATGACCACTCAACTTATCTGTTTTGGAAATGACGACTCATCATCATTGTAATGTTTAAGCAACTTAAATTGTCGTGTCTGTTGGACTATATTTTTAACGCCTGTAAAAGATGATACTGATAAACAAATATCTGAAATACAGTTTTCTGTAATCATATTTAACGTATCCTGTCATATAAGTACAAACCTCAATTCCGAAATAGTTGGGACAAAGTGTAAATTGTGAATAAAATCAAAACGCAATGACTTTCAAATCACACCAGCCAGTATTTTATTCACAGTAGAACAGAGATAACATAGCAAAGGTTGAAACTGAGAAATTTTACAATTTTATCCACAAAATGAGCTCATTTCAAATTTGATGGCTGCTGCAGGTTTCAAAAAAGTTGGGACAGGGGCCTGTTTACCATGATGTAGCATCCCCTCTTCTTTTTAACACAGAGTGGAGGCGTCTGGGCATTGAAGAGACAAGTTTCTTGAGTTTAGCCATTGGAATTTGATCCCACTCTTGTTTAATACAGGCTTCCAGCTGCTGGAGAGTTTTGGGTCTCCTTTGGTGGACCTTTCATTTTATTATGCGCCAAATGTTCTCAATCGGTGAAAGATCAGGATTGCAGGCAGGCCAGTTCAGCACATGGACGTCTGGAGGGGAGCATATGTTGCTCTGAAACCTTTATATACCTTTCAGCATTCATGGTGCTTTTTAAAAACATGCAAGTGTCCCACACCATATGCACTAATGTATCCCCATACCATCAGAGATGCTGGCTTTTGAACTGAATGCTGATAACAGGAGGGGTGGTCTTTCTCCTCTTTAGCCCGGAGGACACGACGTCCATGATTTCCAACAAGAATGTCAAATTTGGACTTGTCTGACCACAGGACACTTTGCTACAGTCCATTTTAAATGAGCCTTGGCCCACAGAACATGACGGCGCTTCTGGATCATGCTCAACAATGGCTTCCTTTTTGCATGATAGAGTTTTAAGTTGCATCTGTGGATGGCACAGCAGACTGTGTTTACAGACAGTCGTTTCTTGAAGTATTCCTGGGCCCATTTAGTAATGTCAATGACAGAATCATGCCGGTGAGTGATTCAGTGGCGTCTGAGGGCCCGAAGATCACGGGCATCCGGTGAAGATCTTCGGCCTTGTCCCATACGCACAAAGATTTTTCCAGTTTCTCTGAATCTTTTGATGATGTTATGCACTGTTGATGAGACCTTCAAAGCCTTTGCAAGTTGACATTGAGGAACATTGTTTTTAAAGTATTCCACAATTTTTTTTATGCAAGCCTTTACAGGTTGGAGAGCCTCTTGCCATCTTTACTTCTGAGAGACTCAGCCTCTCAAAGACATCCCAATAGCCAATCGTGTGATGCCAGTTAACTTAATTACTTGCTAAATGTTTTTTCGGCTGATTCTCTTATATATGAATTGCTTTTTCAGCCCTTTTTTGCCTGTGTCCCAACTTTTTTGAAACCTGTTGCAGCCAGAAAATTTGAAATAAGCTCATTTTGTGGATAAAAATGTAAAATGTCTCAGTTTCAACATTTGAAATGTTATCTATGTTTTATTGTAAATAACATTGGCTCGTGATCTGAAAGTCATAGCATTTTGGTTTTATTCACAATTTACACTTCGTCCCAACTATTTCGGAATTGGGGTTGTACATAAATTAAATAATACTGAAATTATTCTAACCAATATAACTGATGATGGCTGGAAAATGTAGTGTCTGTAGGCGTCAACACCAAATCTGCAACGAGAAAGCAGAATGTTAATAAATATAAGTGTATTGTCATTAGAAATCCTTTATAATTCTATTTTTCATTGCTTTTTATTGTGTAAATGATTTGTACTCGTGACTTCACATCACGACTTTTTGTTGTTATGACCTTTCATATCGTTTCCATTGGCCCATGGAGCTTTGATACAGGCATGTGATTTAAATAAGCATAACGTTTGCAGGATTAAGACTAATACGAAATATGTTCAGACTTTATCTGAATTTTTGATGCTAAAATCTGGTATTGGTTCATGCAAGATTTGAAAATATTGAATTATCGATTGTTTGTACACCACAAAATGACATGACGGTGTTTCACCCATGACCGTAAAATCACTGTATAAAGTTACGCAGGAAACGGGGATAATTTTCATTGTTTGAGCTGCCTGCCCCTATCCAGGATGTTTTTAATTCTCTGTATGCAGGATGCTGAGAAAAAAATGGTATATTTTCATTGGACAATTTGGTGGTAGATATAGAAAGCTGAAGCTACAGTACCTTTATTTTCATGGTTTTTCGTTGGCAGAGCCACTGTGGCAAAGCACAGTGTAGTACCGGACAGTGATTTAAAGCAGTGTATGGGCAAATTCATTAGTCTGTCGCAGTGTCTGGGACCATATTGTCCCATGAATAACAAAAGGTCGCCAGTGACATTCCTGAAGAAACCTGTTTTTCTGCACCACGAAGTACTACAGCCCTTTGTTGTGCTAAATAATCCATGCAGTTACAGTGTCTTCAGTGATAAAGCCCTTTGTGGCCTTTGCTGTGGCTCTGATGTCAGAGGAATTGGCGTCAGTATGACAAAATGGAGGCCGCATTCAGTCCTCTTACTGGGCCTTTATCTTTAGACTGATCGTGTATGTATGTTGCTCCTGCTTGCAGTGATGTTTGGGGTATAAAATGGGGCTCTCTGCTTGACATTAGCTGACTCTGAAATATTTAGCTTTTTCCAGTTCCTGAAGTGTAAAAAAAAAATTCAGCACTGAGGTCTACTCTATCTAAAGTTTCCCAAAGACAAAAATTGTATCTTTTTTGGTTGGTCAGTTTATCGTTATCTTTGCATGAATACGGTAACTCGCAGGCAACTGGGACCAAGAACATCTAAACAATTCAGCGTTGTGTTGGAACTTAAGGGAATGTAATCTATACTCACCAAAACGTGGTTACCAAAAACTTCCTGTGTGCCAATTTCTGAAAACCTGTGTGACGGGTATTGAGAAAGTACCCCTACCCCACCCACATTGGGTAAACGCAGGCTCCCTATAAAAACCCACTGCACTCACTGAGACTGCAGTAGAGTTCTGAGGATCAAACCTACACAAGACAAGCATCCCAACCAGGCACCATGAAGATTAGACTCCCAGCGCTCCTGCTTGGATGCATTGGTATTGTACCGCTCCATCCCTGCCACTCTTCTGCCGTAACCTGAAGACTCACTTGTTTAGACAGTTTCTGACCTGATTTCTCTCCCCCGCTTTATTTAAGGAAGAAAAAAAAAATCTCTCTGCTCTAATGTTTGTCTTCATTTGCTTTGCTTCTTTTCTTTTGTGAGCTACTGCCTTCTGTATGGTCTTTGCTCTACATGTTCATGACTTCAGGTGACTAATGCTTGATATGAATTGTAACTTGTCCAGTCTGTTGGGCTACAGTGACAGTGACCTAACTGTATGCACTTGCTGTAAGTCGCTTTGGATAAAAGCGTCTGCTAAGTTAATGTAATGTACTGCATATGCCCTTGCCTTGCCATGATTATTAAATTACATCTGTGGGTGGAGGTCACACATGGACTGCAATTGTATGATGATATATAGGTTTTTCAGGCGTTTTAGTAAAAACTGTCCGTGTTCCAGAATCCACTGCACTCTATTACTAGTTGTAATTGGCACATAGACATTAGAATGTTCTAGCATGATTTGCCTATTTGTGGTACACTCCACATATAGGGTTCATCCGCGCACATTTTTATTCTAGGTCTTTCAGCTCTATTATGTTATGTTATTTCCTTTCACATTTTGTCATGCATCGAATGATACGAAATTGCTTGGTCTATCCAATTGAGGTAAAAAATGAAATAGACTGAATTTGAAAAAGACTTTGACAACACAACAGCCCTGGTAGTGCATGTAAATATCTTTGCATCGGTAACTGTTTTAGTGTAGTCATTTGTGAAACCTTCACCCCCTCAGGGCTGGTGCTGCCGGCTGTACTTGGGGACCATGTGAGATGGTGCACAATATCTGCACCAGAGAACAGGAAGTGCAAAGATCTCCAAAAATCTGTTACCCACATCAGCTGTGTGCAGAAAGACGGGGTCGACGCTTGCATTCAAGCTATCAAGGTAAGTCTGTGCTTGACCCTGCAAGCAAGCCACTGTATAGTCTTGTGAACTAGACAAGTAGGGATTGGACTGGTATGCAGTCCATCTGGGGTAAGAGAAAGCAGGATTCTATGTACTGATCCAAAATTCAGTGAGAAGGTCGAGAGTTTTTATTATACACCCATCATCAGTAAAGATAAGTGTATCATGGTATGGTGCTGTCCGTCTTTCTGTCTGCCCATCTCTCTGTGAAGTTTTCTTATAAATACAACTATTCCTAGAGTCGTTGATTGCTTTCAAATTGAAGTCGCATAATCTTACATGGGTGATGGTTGGTACATTTGTTTTGGAGAACTCTCAGATGATTTTACCAAGAGTAATTCTCCTTTCCGATACCAACCTTTCACACTGCTGTGAAAAAGTATTTGCCCCTTCCCGATTCCTTCTAGTTTTGCTTATTTGTTGATTTTACATGTAAAGGAAGAAAGAAAGTTTGCGCTCTTAGGTACTAGGCTGTCCGGGATTTGTGCAGGTACGTAAGGCTAAATAGAATACTTCAAAATAGAAAAGGTAGGGGCGCCCTGGTGGATCATCGGTCTAAGCGCACGTACCATAAAGGCTATGTCCTTCCCCCAGTGACCAGGGTTCGATTCCAGCTCAGATCATTTGCTGCATGTCTTCCCCCATTCTTCTCCCCAACCTTCCTGTCTCTCTACACTGTATAACTGTCAAATAAAGGAAAAATTTCCGAAAAAATAATCTTTAAAAAAAAAAAAATAGAAAAGGTAGCAGTGTGCAGGCTACCTTTTCTAGTTTGATTTTAAATGTTTCAGATAATTTTATTACTTTACATATACAACAAAGACACCGTGAATAAACACAAAATGCAGCTTTGAAATGATTATTTTGTGAAAGCTCGTAATTAAATATCACTCGCAATTAAATAATACCCTCCATAAACCTTCTGTTCGTGCCACCCTTGGCTGCCACGGCAGCAATCTAGCATTTGCAATGACGGGCAATGAGTCTTTTACACCTCTGTGGATGAATTTTGGCCTACTCTTATTTGCATAATTGTTTTAATGTAGCTACATTGGAGTGCTTTGAAGCATGAACTGCCTGCGTAAGGTCATGCCACAGCATCTCAATCAGATTTAAATCAGGCCAATCAGAGGTGTATGTGTTTGTGCGCTTCAGATTGTTGTTCTACTGCATAACCCAATTGCGCCTGAGATATCTTTGGATTGCAGCATCATGTGCTGCTTTTTGCCTACTTAACACTGCTGGACAGGTTCTATTTAAGTGGTGTTTAGATTCAATAGGGCTGGCAGTATTCATGCCTTGGCATGTTTAGACTAATTGAACCCCATTATCAATTATTTTTGTTCAGTTGGTTGATTTAGTAACTAATGGGGCAATTACTTTTTCACATCAGGCCTACTAGGGTCGGGGAATTTTTTCTGCAATAATGAAATCATATAAAAACTGCATTTTGTGTTTACTAAGGAAATCTATGTTTAATATTAAAATAAGTTTGATGATCTTAAACATTTAAGTGCAACAAATTGGAAAACTGTAAGAAATTTGAAAAGGGGCTAACGCTTTTTAACTGCACTGAAAAGACAACTAATTGTAGACTTTGTGGATTTTTTCCAAACTAGAGGGCTCACAGAGAGCGCATACCTCTGTCAGCAGTTTTTCATCCACTAGCATTTATAATCAATTGCAGAATACGGATTTGTATTTGGATTGGCCTGGAAATGTACTCACCGCTTCCTCTTCATACTGTCCAACCGCCCATAAAATTTCACGGTAGACTGTTGAATAGTTTTTGAGTAATCCTGCTGACAATCACACACATAAACACACACTCACACATATATTTTGAGTTCACTTCAGCTCGTGCCTGTTCATGGGGGAAATATTATGGTTTAGAGGGCCTAGAGTCTATCCCACCATACAATGGATGAGGGACACTAAAATACTTAGGGCAGTTCACCAATTCCCTGCTGGGAGAAATAAGTTATCACCCACGGTAACTTTACTGTGGGCCACCCTAAGTTTCTATGTGGGAGATATTTTACATTTGAGAGCCAGGGACTGTTGTGGAACAAGTTGTTTCTGTTGCCTGATTTGAAACAAATCTTGTCATGGAATGATTCAAAACAATCATGTTGAGATGACATGTTTGTAAATTCCTCACTGCAACTCGATGAATTTAAACTGCAAAGACGTTATTTCTAAGCTATCTATCGCCTCTGTTTTAGAATAAGGAGGCAGATGCCATCACCTTGGATGGAGGAGACATCTACAGAGCTGGCCTTCACCCAATCATCGCTGAGGATTATGGCATTGGTTCTGGCTGTTATAAGTGCTGAAATAATGATCTGCCACCTTTTGGTAATTGGAGGAGTGTGAAAGTTAGTGGTCTGTCTTGTGCCTCTGCAGAATCCAACACCTGCTACTTTGCTGTTGCTGTGGTGAGGAGGGGGAGTGGCTTTGGATTTAATGAGCTGAGGTGGAGCAAGTCGTGTCACACAGGCCTTTGGAAGTCTGCCGGCTGGGTCGTTCCCATCGGCACCCTACTGGCTCAGGGCCAAATCCAATGGAATCGAACTGGAGGACAATCCATCGAGGAAGGTGAGAGCTATGCACATTGTGTCGATGGACAGCTGTTAAATGTTATTTCTCAACATATTTACATTTGACTACAAATGTGTATGTGCATTGATATTTAGAACACGCAATGACTACTCATGTGCATGTTCTTTGATTTATGGAAAAGTCTTGGGTATAAATACTACATATATAACATAAACTAGTTGGTAATGCTATATCCTCATGGTGGGCGTCATACCCCAGCTGCTATTAATGATGTTCAAATTGTTAACCTTATATATTTTATTACATGGATAAATGTGTATGTATACCGGGTCAGTGTTGACGCTCAGTTGTGAATGGTCGGGATAATGAGGGTATTCACTTTTATGATTAGCTTCTGTCCATGTGAGATCGTTTCCTGTCCGCAGCTTAATTCAGTGAGCTGAAATGTTCTTTCCACAGCCGTATCTGACTTCTTCTCTGCGAGCTGTGTGCCCGGAGCGAATCCGCAGACTGGACTGTGCCAACTCTGCAAGGGCAACTGCGCCCGCTCACAGGACGAGCCCTACTATGGCTACGATGGGGCCTTTCAGTGAGCACCAACCCCAAATTCAAATTCCCACTCCGCTCGCACTCCACCTCAGCCCCGCACGAGGACTCGACCTGCTCACCTCAACACAAAGCTCTGCTCCTGTCCCATTCCTCTGCCATCACTCCCTGTATTCATACATTCATCCAGTCATCTTTGCATCTTTGTCAATGTTTTAGGCTTGTTTGTTTGAAGTGGAAATATGACGCCGCCGAGGAGTCTCTACGCCATTTTCATGCCGAATTTAAAAATGCATGCGCAAACACATATGTGAATGTACGCGCTTATGGAACATTCCACAACCAAACCCCAGCAACATGAGCAGACATGAAGTGGTGTGTTCATGAGTTCATGCAAACCCTGACCTTAACTACAGTCCCTAGATAGAGTTGTGAAAACACCATTTTGTTTCCACTGTGCGAAACAAAGCCGTTATGCACCATGGAAATTGTTTGATTGTCCCCCGCCGCCGTGGTAGCAAGCGGAGCAGGGGATATATTCAGCTCCGTCCGTCCGGCCGTCCGTCACGTCCCGTTTGTTCTGAACGCGATATCTCAAGAACGCTTTGACCGATTCTATTCATCTTTGGTGTCAAGGTGTATTGGTGTGATACGCCAACCCCAGTCGATTTCTGTGACCTTGGCATTATTCTCAAGGTCATTACAACCATTTGACCACTTACAAATACCTTGTCAGCATGATATCTCAAGAACGGTTTGACCGATTCCATTCATCTTTGAGGTCAAGGTGTATTAGGGGCGTGCTCACAGCCCACTCTATTTACGTGCCCTTGGCATTATTCTCAAGGTCATTACGACCATTTGACCACTTGCAAATACTTTGTCAACGTGATATCTCAAGAACGGTTTGACCGATTCCATTCATCTTTGGTGTCAAGGTGTATTAGGGCCGGGGGACATCGTATTCAGCTCCATCCGTCCGTCCGCCACGTCCCGTTTGTTGTGAACGCGATATCTCAAGAACGGTTTGACCAATTCCATTCATCTTTGGTGTCAAGGTTTATTGGTGTGATACGTCGAGCCCAGTCGATTTCCGTGACCTTGGCATTATTCTCAAGGTCATTACAACCATTTTACCACTTACAAATACCTTGTCAACATGATATCTCAAGAACAGTTTGCCCGATTCCATTCATCTTTGGTGTCAAGGTGTATTGGTGTGGTACGTCGACCCCAGTCGATTTCCGTGACCTTGGCATTATTCTCAAGGTCATTACAACCATTTTACCACTTACAAATACCTTGTCAACATGATATCTCAAGAACAGTTTGACCGATTCCATTCATCTTTGGTGTCAAGGTGTATTAGGGCCGGCGGACATAGTATTCATCTCCGTCAGTCCATCCGTCCGGCCGTCCGTTCGTCACGTCCCATTTGTTGAGAACGTGATATCTCAAGAACGCTTTGACCGATTTTATTCATCTTTGGCTTCAATGTGTATTTGTGTGATACGCCGACCGCAGTCGATTTCCGTCACCTAGCGGGGGACATGGCCACGTTTAGTAATTTTTTTTTTATTCTTTTCTCAGAGAGGAAACATACATGCTTAACAAATTTATTAGACCACCTGTCATAAAAACGAGAAAACACAAATATTTTAGAAATTTGTCAAAAACTTGTTTAAAACTAAAAATTATATTGTTATTTCTTTGGCAAGTGACAAACTGAAACAGTCCTTATTCACACATAAAAACCAAAAAAAAAACTTTATATTTTGTATGGCCTCCTTTGGCCTTGATAACAGCTTGCATTCTTGTATTCAACCACTAAAACTAATTTTTATGTTCAGGAATGCAAGTACATCGCTGTTATTTGGCATCTTTATCAAAAAATAATAATGTGTTTAACTATTTTTTTCTGCTTTCTTGTAAAACAGTAAATTTGAAAATTCATGGATAACAACAATAATTGTATTTTAGCTTTAAAAATATCATTTCAATGAAAGAAATTGCACATATTGGTGGATTAACCATTAGAGAAACATAAAAACTGATTTTGGTAATTGCCAACACTGTTAATTTAGGGCAGCTGTGGCACAAACCTTACATTGGGTGGTGGTCTAATAAATTTGTTGAGCACTGTATTAATTGTTTGCACATGAGAGAAGTGTGAACAGGAAAACATAACTCATTCACTTTGAGACGGTGCCCAAAGACGCTATGGAAACCAAGTGGGTCCATGATCAGATTTTCTGGAACGCTCGTGTTGCAACTCTTTCAATCTTGTAACTTTTAACCGTTATCAGGCAGCAGGAAAGATTGATAATGTTCGGTATAATCTGCCCTTACTAGAGAACAATTCTTCCCCTTAGAGCCATCCATGGCCCTCATTGTCTCTTTGAACTCTCAGGTGCTTGAAGGAAGGAAAAGGTGAAGTAGCCTTCGTAAAGCACACCACTGTGCCAGGTGAGTGTTGCTGCCCAATGAGGACATGTCCTGTACTGTGACACACCGTTATAGCGGCCATACCAACTTTTTTGCTATACAACATTACATGTATATGATAGACAATCTTATCCTAAATGATTTATGCTGAATTTTGTATAAACAAATGCGGAATATTTCCTGGTTCAAATGCTATGCAGTTACTGTCGCTAAATGCCATGATATATCATGACTAGCAATAGAGCATGACTACATGAGAGTTGAAGTGCAAAATGTCACATTCGCAGCTGAGGAGAGCGCTAATTTCGAGCTGCTGTGTCGCGACGGCAGCCGGAGGGACATTAGCGATTATGCCTCCTGTCACCTGACTAGAGTGCCCGCCCACGCCGTCGTCAGTCGCAAGAACCCCAGATTGGCAGATGAAATCTGGAAGCTCCTCACGCATGCCATGGTACAGCTTTACAAGATTGTAACAAGATCACATCAGTGTGTGGTCACAATACAAACTTTTCATATGACAGCGTGGATCAACTGATGTGCTTTTGATTCTGTGCCCCTGTTAAGGAAAAGTGGAGAGAATGCGTTATCAGTAGCGAAAAAACAAGCAGTAGAGCTACCGTAACAGAACTGGGTGGTAAGTTGGTAATTTTCAACTTTGTCATATACAGGCAAAGTTTCCATTGTTCTCATCTGAGACCTATGAATCCAAGAATCTGATGTTCAAAGACTCTGCTGTCAGCCTGGTCCGACTTCCCGAAACATCAGACATGTTCACCTACTTGGGAGGAGAGTACTTGAGCATCGTTCGCTCAGTCTATGGGGGTGAGTAGCCATCTGAAAGCACTTACTGGCAGGCACTTGCACAGGTGTACGCACGATCTCACAAACTCCATAATTCTTGAACTTATAAAAGCATGAATGTATGTTCCGACACACAAAGATCAGAGGTGTCTTGTCATGTCTGAAAAGTACCTATTTGGGTGCAAAGTTTTCTTCTAGCTCAGCCATATAATATTTGATTGAAAAAAAGTTACAAATCATAATTGCAACCATAATAACCTCAATTAAAATGACAGAGTGCATCTCCACATGCGTGAACACGCGCATGATGAGTGTGTTCATGCACTCTAACACACTCGCACATTCCCACGTGGACACACAAACAGAAGGTAAGAGCCCATCGTGCGTCAGTGCAAAAGGATGAGATCTGTTTAGAATTACGGGTTATTGGTTTCCCCCCTCCAGACCTGAGTCCATCAGCAGTTACGTGGTGTGCAGTAGGAACAGCGGAGAGAAGGAAGTGTATGGAGTGGAAGTTTCACTCTATGGATGGACAGCGCCAGACCCAGCTTGAGTGCACGAACGGCACCAGTGTGGATGAGTGCATACGGAAGATTCTGGTACAAGGCAGGATGGAAACGGGTCTGACACGGGCATTGAGAAAGCTCGATATGCTGGATTCTTCTGTGTTTGATGGGAGGACAGCTGTTTGCCACGGAATGAGTCAGAGATGAAAAGTCCTGATTCAATAACAAAAAAAGTCCTCTATAGGATTTTGCTACAATCACCTAGACTTGCTGATTGGCTCAAATTTTCAGCATGACGGTGGAAGTGGTTAGTGAAAGTAGCTGCTTGAGGACTGCCTGACCTCTTGACTTTCAACCTCTGGTTTGAGTTATCGCAAATGATCAGTTGAATTCTGGGTATTGAAACCAAATGTTTTGAGTCAGTGAAACCTTAGTAGAAGGGGCAGGTTTGAACAGGCTTTGGAAGACATTAGGCGTTGTGATGTAAGTGTTCCTGTTTTGCCCCGCCCCCACAGCGTGATGAGGCAGACGCCATGTCGATGGATGGAGGGGAGGTGTATACTGCAGGAGGTTGCGGCCTGGTGCCTGCCATGGCGGAGCAGTACGATGAAGGTACTGGACCTCAGCCAGGGTGTCTCGTAACAAGAGAACCCCAAGTTTATGTCCACCCAACTCATGCCCTCTTCTTCCAAACCCGTCTATTCACTCTCTCAGTGCTTACACCTTGCTGCGCATGCATACACTTTCTTCAGCCGTTTTCATGCTAAATCCAGGTAACTCTGTGATAAGGTAGGTTGACTGGTCCAGTGTGTACATTGGAATGCTAACTGGCATAGGATAAGTGAAGCTGGGTGGCTTTGGTCCCTAAATACCACCCTCAGGTGCTTGAACAAGCAACACATTCTCATCCCGACTCGTCATAAAATGACGCTACCTGACCAAGCATCGATATACAACGAAAAAGGAGGCTTTTGGCGTCCTTATTTGATAGGGTTCGTTTTAAACTGGCGTCAAATATGGACGCCAAAAGCCTCCTTTTGCATTGTATATCGACGGTTGTTCAGTTAGCGCCATTTTATGACGCGCCGGGATGAGACTGGGCTTGAACAAGGCCTATAACCCACAAAAATAAATAAATAAATAAATAAACCCAGCAGCTTTAACCCTTTTCTCTCTCCTTCTCCCTCTCTGTCTCTTCCTCTCCATCTCTCTCTCCCTAAATTTAGCTGCTTTATTTGGCCTTGCTCCGAAAGAGTCCCTCAGAAGAAACATGTTTTTCATGGATTTCCCCCGGTTAAATGAAGGATTAAAATGTACAGTAGATTTGACTAAAAATAAATCTTTCTTTGTTTTGTCTGTTCACAGCTAACTGTGCTTCAGGAAACAGTAAGTGTCCTACCCACAGCGTGTATTGAGTAATGATTTGTGTGTAGTGCATTACCCAGCCCACCTCACCACACCACTTACACTGTCTCCCCCCTCCGGATGTCTTCCACCACAGCAGTGGAGGCCTCTTACTATGCTGTGGCAGTTGTGAAGGAGGGAACAGGATTCACATGGAAGGATCTGAGGGGAAAGAAGTCCTGCCACACCGGGATTGGCCGCACCGCAGGCTGGAACATCCCCCTGGGCATTATCCACAACACCACCAGAGAATGTAATTTTGGTGAGTCTGAAGGACCTGTGGAGGTTCTGTGTTCTGAAACAGTACTCGAGGTTCACTGCCAGGCCAGCGAATCTAACTCCGTTTGTACAAGCATGAGTAAGAGCAGGTTCCATGACCAATCCTCCTGAGACCTGGTAGAAAAAAAAGTTTATGTATTTGATAAAAAAGTAGGGAAAATATTCACGAAATATCATGAAATGTATTTTCACTGAATGCCCTTTGTAGTGCTGGTTTCAGCATAGTATGATACGCTAGTGGTTTTTGAGTTAGACTTCAGCTTTATGTACCCTAGAGGGTATAAAAATTGACATTTCAGGGTAAAGTACAATCATATGATGTGCGTAAGCATGCAACAGATATGTGCAGTGTGCTTAGCGTGTGCGTCCTTGCTGATGTTTGGGTTTCATACCTCACTGTTGTTCTCTGTCTCTGGATCTGCTATGTTTTAATATGGAACAGAAACGTTCTTCAACGAGAGCTGTGCACCGGGCGCGGATCCCCGTTCCTCCCTCTGTGCTCTGTGTGTGGGAGACGGCACTGCCAAGAGACCCAGAGACCGATGCCAGGCCAGCACTGACGAGCAGTACTTTGGCTATACTGGGGCCTTCAGGTATGGCCACGCTGGGGCCTACAGCTGTGATGTCACTGCAGCCGGTGGGGTGGCCCTGACCTAGTAAGGCTTGAGGGAGCATCAAGTTATCCAGCCACAGGCATGAGCAGAGGAAACCTTAGTGTGTTTGGCAAGCTCAAGGTGATAGAGGAGCACCGAAATGTATAGCTATCAGTAAAGTTATTTGTTATGTACCTGTGCTTCATGTTAATAAGTTCATATGAGTGTGAGGTATGCTGGTATAGTGCAGTCTTTAGGTATTTTGACTGGGACACAATGTCTGATTTTTGGCTCAGTACATGTTATTTTATTTAGGGGACAGGGTCACTGTCTGAATACTGATGGGGTATTCTGATACACATTTGTGCTCGATTACATGTCCCAAAAAATGCTTTAGAACTGTTTAAAGATGCTATTTTTCAAATTTAATGCCTCACTCTCCTCTTCTCCCAATACAGGTGTTTGGCAGAGGGTGGTGGAGATGTTGCCTTTGTGAAGCACACCACTGTTCTGGAAAACACAGATGGTTAGTACAGGTCATTTTGTAGAAACAAATCTCTGCATTTCGCCATTGTGTGTTTTTTTTTTTTTTTTTTAAACAGCCCTAAAAAAACAAATGGTGGAAATTTCCGGCAGTCATAGTATGGGATTATACGGTAATATTACCGTGTGTGCAGGCAAACCATTGCCAGTTTGCCAGGAGGTGGTCTCATTTGCCAGGATTTAAGTGTTAGCCTGTTTATTGTGTGCACCTACACCTGGATGGATGCTTGTACAGTGCTGTGAAAAATTATTTGCTCCTTACCCAATTTCTTATATTTTTGCTTCTTTTTTCATATTTTAATGTTTCAGACCATGAAAGTACTTTAAACATAAGACGAAGACAATGCGAGTAAACACCAAATCCAGCTTATTAATGATCATATCATTTATTGAAGGCAAAAAAGTTATTCCAAACCTATATCACTCATGTGAAAAAATAACTGCCCCACCCCCCAAACCTAATAACTGGTTGAGCTCCCACCCTTGGCGGCGACAACTGCAATAATATCTGTGATAATTGACAATGAGGCTTTAAAATTGCTGTGGAGGAATTTTGCCAACTCATTTTTTTTTAGAATTTATTTAATTCAGCCACATTGGAAGGTTTTCGAGCATGAACTTCCTGTTTAAGGTCATGCCACAGCATCACAATCGGACTCAAGTCAGGACTTAGACTAGGTCTCTCCAAAACCCAAGTGCACTGGAGTTTTAGGTCATGAACTGATGGCTGGACTTTCTCCTTCAGAATTTGCATGGCTCCATCAATTTTGGCGAGTTGCCCAGGTCCTGAAGCAGCAAAGTAGCTCCAGACCATCACGCTACCACCATCTTGCTTGACTGTGGGCATGACGCTCTGAATGTGGAACGCTGCGTTAGCTTTACACCCTATGTAATGGGACCCATGTCTTCCAAAAAGTTCCACTTTTGACTCATCAGTCCACAGAATATTCTCCCAAAGGTCTCGGGGATCATCAAGATGTTTTTTTTGGCAAACGTGAGACAAGCCTTTGTGTTCCTTTTGGTCAGCTGGGGTTTTCACCTTGCAGCTCTCCCAAGAGTCCCATTTTTGTCTGGTCTCTTCATTATTGTGGAATCATGAAGACTGACCTCACTTAAGGCAAGTGATGCCTGCAGTTCCTTAGATGTTTGTCTGGGTTCTTTTGTGACATCCTGCATGAGTCATTTATGTGCTCTGAAGGAATTTTGGTGGGCTGGCCACTCCTGTGAAAGTTCACCATTAGTCTGTTTTCTCAATTCGAAGATTATGGCCTTCATCGTGGTTCACTGGAGTCCCAGTGCCTGGCTTTGTAGCTCTTTCCAGACTGACAACTTTGTTTCTCATCTGTTCTTGAATTTATTTGTATAGTGGCATCATGTGCTGCTTTTTGCCTACTTCACATTGCCAAACAGGTTACATTTAAGTGATATTTAAATTCAACAGGGCTGGCAGTAATGCTGCCTGGGTTCTTGCAAAATTGAACCCAATTATCACAAAAATTTGTTTAATTGGTTAATGTAGTAACCAAGGAAAATTCACATTTTTCATGTGGGGTCCAGTTCGGGTTGTGTGACTTTTTTCGTTCAACAAATGAAATCATCGTTTGAAAACTGAATTTTGTGGTTACTTGTGTTATAGTAGCCTACTATTAAAATTAGTTTGATGATTTGAAACATTTAAGTGTGACATGCAAAAATAGAAGAAATTGGGAAGGGGGAAAATACTTTTTCACAGCACTGTACTGTATGTTTGCTCTGAGGGGGAAAAAAATTATGAACATAGTTTGTTTTCAGCCTGGCACTGGAAACACTTTCCTGTTCCTCTGTTTAAGGACAAGGCCCCTCCTGGGCAACTGGCCTTCAATCTGCTGGCTTTGAGTTGCTGTGCCCCACTGGCCCTGGCCGCTCTCCCATCTCTGAGTACCTTAACTGCCATCTGGCCAAAGCTCCTACCCATGCTGTCATGACAAGACCTGAGAGAAGAAATGATGTGGTCTCGTTCCTGAATATGCAGCAGGTGAGAAGATCTTCTGTAGGTTAGGATGGGAGATTTTATACGTTAAATTTGTGAATAGGCTCACTGACAGTTAGTTGTTAGTTGTTGTGATTTTTTGGGGATATATGATAGCAAATGTGACTGACTGGCATTTTTTTTTTTTACCAATAATTGGAGACCTAGAGGTGCACCCCTTCTCCCCCCCTTTACTGTCCACATTCTTTTGGTTAAAAAAAGGGTAAGAGATGAGCTGATAGAGGAGAACCATGCTTTTTGTGGCATTGACATTCACTCTATGCAAGCTATAGATTCGGAACATCAGGAAATAAAATGGCAATGATGAATGATTCTTGGTAATCATTGCGGCTGCATTAAAGTCACCATGCAACAAAAGTTGGCTGAACATTTTAGTGATTGTATTCCACGTCCTTCCGAATAATTAAAAAAAAAAAAGTTAAAATGTTTTCACAAGGCGAGGATATGTAAAGTTGAGGGCTGTGTCCAGAGTTGGCTGTGGGAGTTGCCTGGCTTTATTTTATTAGTTAGCAATGGCTAACGTTCTTTTATCCGTTGAAGAAGGGGTAGGGCAGTCTGAAAATGCTCCCGCCCAGTGGTATCACAGCCTGAGAGGAGTTCTAGCTGATGTCAGATTTTGCAGATGGGATTTTTTTTTGTACTAGTGGTTCATTCACAGCCAACTTTGAAGAGATATTTTGAAAACTGCATGATTATCATGGCGAAACGATATCCAAGTTTGAAACACACTAGATGTGACTGTACATCGCTGTCAAACACCCAGCAATGCATTTTTTTCCCACCCCACACCAGGAGCGTTTTGGGCCTGGTAGCCCCAATGCCTTCAAGCTGTTTGAGTCGAGGAAGCAGAAGAACCTCCTCTTTAAGGACTCCACTAAGTGCCTGCTGGAGGTGCCAGCTGGACAGAGCTACCGCAGCTTCCTGGGAGAGGAGTACTTCAAGAGTGTGTCCAGCCTCAGACAGTGCACTGGCGCTGTGTCAGGTGTGTGTGTGTCTCCTTCTCATCAACACATTCATAAATTTCACAAAACTATGCTGTCAGACACAAAGGTACATACACACATGAACACCGTCAGGCACTGACAGGAACACACATAACACCACCCTGCATATTAAAAAAAAATTCTGTTTATTACCCAGAAATGCCTCATATTATCTAATTTGAGGATTCTGAGTTAAAAATGTGAAATAAGTGAAAAGTTTCTATCACGTACAGGTTTTTTTTTTTTTTTTTTTTCAAAAAATATGTGAGAAGATTTTTCTTGTTATATCATATATAGCTTTTTTCACAAAGTATGTTATTTTCTGTCGCTGTTTGGGTGCAGTGAAACACCCACAAATTTTCTACCCGTACATTCAATGTCTGCCTGACATTATAGAAATTTGCATGTTAAATACAGAAATACACAATAATGATGCAGAGGCACAGTACATGTGCAGATGTATCTGGAGAGGACAATCCGTTGTATGCATTCTATACAAAACCCTAACTGATATTCTCATCCTTTTCAGCCTTGGAGCAGGCTTGCACCTCCCATATCTGCCAACAGAGGGCATAGGAGAGCACTATTGAACAGAGCCGTACATCACTCAATATTTGGCTCTGTTGTGGAGGGACCTCCATGCTGAATACAGATAATGCTATACTATACATTTTCCTCCTTTCCTATCTAAAATTCATCTACCAGATATAACTGATTTAATCAATCACTTTTTAAGTGGTCCATTTGAAAAGTTAATTGTAATAAGTTGAATACAGCAATAAAGTTCTTTTCCCAAACTTCAAAGTGTCATTCTGTTGAGTGTATGAACATCTACATAATCCTCAACTGAACAGCAGAAATGCCTGAGAATTTATTTTGCCAGTGGATTATCTGCAATTCCTGGTAAAATTTAAGAATTTGCCACACTTAGGGAGTGTTCATCCAGCTTTTTTGCTTTATAAGGTAAAGGTAAAAGACCAGGGGAGATGGCCATCATTACCTCAACAGTCAATGCACCGGTTTACATTGACATCTCGGACCATTTTCTCACTCCATCAGTAGAAAATGGATTTGGTGATGGATTTATTTCTCAGGATGGCAATTCATCTTGCCACAGAGCAAAAAGCGTAAAAGCTTTTACTTATGAAAGGCATATCCTCTCAACATGGCCAGCAAACAGCATTGATCTCAATCCAATTGAAAATTTATGGAGATAATGGAAAAAAATGGTCCATGACAAAGCCCCATCCTGCAAAGCTATTGGAGAAAGCTGGAATCAGTTTGATGGAGTGTATAGTTTTCCTTTAGTTAAGTCCATTTCTCAAAGGAATCAGTCTGTTTTAAAAATCCAAGGAGGAGAAACAAAGAGCCCATTTTGTTTTTTTTTGGATTCCATTGTTTTTTCCTCAAAATTAAGTGATTCCATATTTTTTCTCTACCTGACCAGGAGAAAAATATGCCATTAACTAAAATAATTTAATCTAATTTGTTTGAGGTGCGTCTCCAGAAGCCTGAATGTTAAGCTAATAAACAAAAATAGTTCTGTGTCATATCTGTGATTTGCTCATTTGCGTAAGTAAATAAAGTAATGAAGTAATAAAGCAGGATGAACATCCTCTGAGCAGTGATTTTTGCCAGGGGATCTGGCAGCCCTTGAGGCTGAAATAGTCAGAGCACAGCCCAATGACGGCAACGTACAACTTCAATTCGACCATTATATATTCAACTGGATTTAAGAAACGACAAGGATGAAACTGCCATTTCTGGACTACAGAGAGACTTGCCATAAGACGAAGTTCTAGAGGGTAACTGGGAACTCAAGTGTCCATTATCACTGGTCAACACTCATCATTGACTCAACAAGGTCATGAATCTAATTATACAGTTCCATCACGGCTGACACCATCAATAAAACGCCATCGTTTTTTGCAGTGAATAAGTGTGCTTATAATCACAGCAAACGCAGAACATAAGGAAATGTTGAAAAACAGTAAGCATCGCCTCTACAAGTACCTTATTGCAAGACCGCAGGATAACGTAATTCCAATTAACTGCATACTGACTGCTTCAGATTTATGACACAACCTTCACGTTAGCTTGGAGCCGAATGGAGGACAACTCAGCTGGCAACTCTGAGAATATTTTTATTTATAAAACAAGAAACTGTAGCATGCCTGTTTATGGTCACGCATACCCAAACTTACAGGCCCATATTTTTTACAAATGAATATCCAAACATCATAGAATGACAGAACTATTGAGATAACCACACATGCTGTGTGTGTGTGTTTGTGTGTGTGTGTGTCTGTGTGTGTTTGCGTACTGGTTGCGTAATAAATATATTCAGTTCTTTCCACAAAAAAAAAAAAAAAAAAGGCACAAAGGAATTGACTCCTAAAGAGCCCTACTTCAAAAAACAGACTCAGAACATAGTGCTCAAAACAACTGTCACAAATATTCTTTGCCAACAGAAGCAAGTAATTCGGTATCATAATGTTAAAAAAAACAAAATCTACAGACAAGCCGAATGACTAATCTTTTCCTTGACAGAGAATCAAACTGCGTAACTATTATGGCTAAATCTTACTGTACCTGGATATGAGTGTCAGTGGAATCAACAGCAAAGTCCAAGGCTGTTGCACTACACCATTCTACAGTTCAGCACACTGACAGAGGCGAGGACATTGCGCTTCACAGTTGTACATGCCGCTGGAATACTGAAATACAGGTCCCCGAGAACTAAGGACAATTAAACGAAGAACCCAGCTCTGATCTACTGAGGCTATAACCTCCTGTCTTTGGAACTCAAAAGCTGCGTACAAAAATTCATGAAAAGCAAATTCAAAGAGACTGACTATGGTGTCTACTAGGTGGTTCTGAGAGATGATTGGCTGGGACTTCCAAACATGGCAGCCAAATGGGACTTGCTTGTGAGGATTTACGACAGTTTTGCCAGACATTTCTCGAGGTCTGCGATGTCAGCCTCCCCATCTTCGCCCTTGCTGCCGCGGCCGCTACATTCCAGAAACTCCACGCGCATGGGCACCTGGGAGAAGTCGAAGTCCTTGCCTTTCTTGCCCAGGTACACAGTGCTGCCCCCTGCTGACCCATCCTGGGAGCTCAGGGCAGCAGAGCGGGTCACTCGTAAGGTGTTCCTGAGGACACACAGCAGTTATCCAGGAGCGTTTAATCACACTGGAAGTTCTTTTTGAAAGCCACAATGTATAAGCCCATACTTACATTTCCTTCTCCAGCTGCTGTTGGATCAGCTTGGCTGACTTTGCCATGGTGATATCTGTCAGGTGACAGCACAAAGGTCACCAAAAAATGCTTCAACCTTAAAAATAACACTCTTTCCTGGACAGTTCTTGACCCATTTTTTTTGTTTTATGAGACATTAACCACTGCCCAGCATCCATGTTCACTTCCTATGTTGCGTAATTGTATACAAAACATTATTAGCAGACACAGAAGAAGCAGATAAAGTTGATCATCTCGTAATGGCGCATGTTAAGGGTCTCAGACAGACCTCGAATAGATCAGATGGTTTCTCTGAGTCCATGTGTTGAATGTGAAAGAAATGGAGCCTGAAGGACCTTGACAAGGGCTAAATTGTTATTGCCAGACAAATGGGTCAGAGAATCTCTGAAGCAGCGCTATTTGAGTGTTTCCGGTCAGCAGTGATGAGTGCCTACTGACAGTGATCCGAAGACGGACAAACCATGAGCCAGCGACAGGGAGCTGGATGCCCAAGGCTCACTGATGCAATAAGGCAGTGGTGGGTCAACCCTGGTCCTGGAGAGCCACAGTGTCTGCCGTTTTTTGATGCTACTCCGGACTTAATTGATTAATTAAAGCAGTTGATTACATGCTTAACTCATCTCACCTGGTGTCTTAGGTTTAAATAGGGTGAAGAAAACTAAACTCAGCACACCCTGTGGCTCTCCAGGACCAGGGTTGGCTATACTCCTGCACTTAGGGAATAATGAGCCAATCAATCAATTACCAGGAACCAACCAAAAGACTCCTAGAGCCAATTAAGCAGGCATGCAGGTTGTGACAGCAGTCTACGTGGAATCCAAGATTTGTCAATGTGGTTGGACATTTAGCATAGGCATAATGCAGATAAAGTAGAAGTACAAAGTAAAGATAAAAGTTTATAGGGCAGGGGTAGCAAGCCCTGGTCCTGGAGAGCCACAGGGTGTGTGAGTTTGGTTTTCTCCACCCCATTTAAACCTAAGACAACAGGTGAGATGAGTTAAGCGTGTAATCAACTGCTTTAATTCATCAAGTAAGTGCGGAGTAACATCAAAAACCAGCAGGCACTGCGGCTCTCGAGGACCAGGGTTGACCACCGCTGCACTAAGGTAATAAAGGTGATCCTGTGTGGTCCAAATGGACAGAAGAGCTACTGTGGCACAAGCTGGAGAGAATTCTGTTCCAATGTTTACATAAGCAATGTGTCACAACACCCGGCGTATTGCATCCAGATGCGTATAGTGCTTTGTAACTTCATACCATTCGGAGTTCCCAACCTAACATCAGTCCACATGGGCAAGCAAGGGTCGGGAACTGAACCTTGGAGCAACTCAAGATGGTCGCCTGACCCAATAAGTCCCGTTTCGTACATCATGTGCATCTGCTGGGAATGTGTACCATTTACCTGGAGAGAAGATTGCACCAGGATGCACTGTGGGAAGACAACAAGCTGGCGGAGGGAGTATGATGCTGAGAAATTTTCAGTTGGGAAACTCTGGGTTCAGAAATTAAGGTGGACGACAGTTGGATAAAGCCATTTTGGCAGCATGAGGGGGACCTACAAAATACTATGTAGGCAGTTTTAATGTTGTGGCTGATCGATTTACACTGCCTGCCTAAAAAAAAGAAAATATTTAGAAGGAACCCCTGTAGCTTAGATTACAGAGCAAATCCTTCGTGTCTTTGTTTCGAGAACCGCATGCAACGTCAGAACATCTACTTTCAGAGTTGCATTTATTTTTGGCTTGAGATCTTGCCTTGACAACGAGATCGCTGAACCAATCTGTAGTCTTCTCCAGCACATTCCAATAACTTTCAATGTGGTTAAGGTGCTTGTTTTCCTCATACATCGTTTTCTTTACTAGATGCAGGCCAATAAATTGCCCCTTCGGAAATGCTGTAATATCTTTTCAGCCACCAAAGGACACAGTCATGATTTTTTGAGAAATGAGAACCTATGCGCTTCATCACTTAGGGTTAAAATAATTATTGCCAGCTGAAATACCGGTATATGAATCGCTGCAATAATGACCCAGTCATAATGTTTATTTATATCCAAACAGCTACTTTTTTTGGACAGGCAGTGTACATTCCCTTCTTATGGTGCATTCCCCCTTTCTACTTCCTCTTTCAGCTCAACACCAACGCTTCACATATGCTCCAAGGTTTGACACTGACATCCGCAGTCGCCTAGCTGCGGTGTACCTTGTTTGTTGCAGGCAACGAGAAATGTTGGAGCATTCCTGGCAACGACACCATCCGTCAGCAGGGAGTACAGCAATTCAGCCACATCTCGCACTTCTTTCTGGAAGAGGGCACTGTCCACCACAAACACAACTGCCCTGCAGAAACACACACACACACACACACACACACACACACACACACACACACTCAGAGTGGAGCAAGGCAGCAGCACCAACAGTTCAAACCTGAATCTGTGTCCGTAGGAAAGAGTTAGCTTACATGTTTGGAGTTACCTTCCAAGTGGGGCAGCACAATGATATTGAATTTTAATCACTATCGCCAGTTAGCATATCCCAATAAGCATATTACGGGCTACAATAATAGAATGTTCTAAATTCGTTTCAACTTTAAAGAATAGAGACATGGAGCAGTGATATTTTGGTATGCGATTCATTCTCACAGCAGGTTTGTGTGCAAAGCCGATGTCAGAAAAACAATTTATGCTTCACCCTAACGCATATCTCACAGCATGCCTATATGTATATAATAATTTTCCTCTGCACATTGAGAGGTTGCAGTGTTGTTTTATATGTTTATCGAGCAAGAGCAAGGACCATAGGCAGCTCAGATATGCCCTTATTTTCTGTGGTAATCTTGAAATTAGAAGAAATTGACTTCAGACATTAGGGCCAGGTCACGCGATAACGAAGTTACAAAATTGGTGTATTTTGTATCATGCCTCCAAAACGAAGATAGTTACAATTTAAATGGCTTTGTGTGGGTCTTTCCTAGTACTTCAAAAAAAAAAAACAAAAAAAAAAAAAAAAAATAGGGTCATTCTGTGTCAACTCAACCAGAGCCCCCCACATAGAAATTTTGATTTTGACAAAACTTTGCACGTTTCAAGAGATATGCATTGGCAGTACTGAGGTCAAATATTTCAGCTCAATTATTGCTAGTTTCAGAAATTTAGCCTATTTTAGGGAAGGGGGGGTCAATTTTCACAAAATCGCCTGAGTTTTGGAGGGAGTTTGAGGGCCTCAGATATGGATTTTCAGAGCTGACAGACCCATAAGTTTCATTTTGTCATCAGAAAAGTTACTGAACTCTAGGCTTAAGCGACTTTTCTTTACTCAGTATGTTTAGTTTACCTGTACTGTGGCCTGGAAAAAGCAAAAAACACCAATCATACTAATTTTTTCAAAATTTAATGCATTTATTATTCTGCAACTAATTAAGAGAGAGCCCTGAGACCTGGTATGCAAACCGTTGGTCAACTTTCAGAAGGCCACAAAAAATATCAAGATCACAATGGTTGTATTAAATGTTTTAACCCATTTAAACCGGGACAGCATGTGCGCATTTTAAGAACGTGTCGTTGCCGACACAGATATGCGCGTAATTTTGAAAGTACCGTAATTACTGTAAGTTTTGCGCAATGGAAAAAAATTCCAACTGTTCCTGAAAGCTGAGAAGCTGTGCTTCAGCCCAAATACAGGTTACTATGGTAAACATGGCAGCATGATTCTCTGCTGGGATTTTTGCATTAGGCCTTAAAGGGTTAATAACCTTGGAAGTTGGCTTCAGAATGAAAAGTGAGTATTTTGGGTCATTATAGTGGGTATATATCTCAAAAGGGACACAAGGGATCAATGTCATATTTTTAGTGCTTTAAGGCATGGGTCTTGGGTCTAACATATTAAAAAAACTGGAGATGTAAAACTCTTCCTTTAGACTGTACAGCATGCCAATCACATTAGGTGTCTAACTTAATTTTCGGAGCACCTTAGCCATGGTGTAAGTGAAAAGATGAATGTGACACATTCAATTGTTCACCTCCGCCAAGGAGACGTATGTTTTCGCCGGCGTTGGTTGGTTGGTTCGTCTGTCTGTCTGTCTGTTAGCAGGATATCTCAAAAACGGCTGCACAGATTTTAACCAAACTTTGCAGGATGTTAGAGTAGCACAAGAGGAATAAGTGATTACATTTTGGCATATCTAGGCTGGGATATAGCTGATATATAGGCCAAAGTTCAAATCCAGCTATGCTGGTAGAGATTTCAAGTCTTTCCAATGGGCCGGATTTCCAATCGGCGTGCTTTTGGGTTTTGCTGCCACCTGGCGGTGGAATGCAACAATACCCTACATCAGCCAACGAAAGTAACTAATGCACAGAGTTGCCTTGGCGTGGCGGAGGTGCTGCGCTCTCTGAGTGCTCGTTTCATAATGAAATAGGTAGATAGGCATTGTTATGAGACATGTTGGTCACATTACAAATATGTTGACATATAAAGAAACATCAGAATAACTAGTGAATGATTGAAAACAGGTTGTGACAAATCATTAATTTTAAGGGACTGTTTTGAGCCTCCCCAGTTGCCAGTTCACGAGCTGCCACTGCCATCTATATATAGGGCCATGGGGCGAAAAAACCCAAAATTTCAGACATAGGATTATCGGAGGTTTCAGTTTATATGTTGCTAAATATAGAAGTGGGGAATTCCAAAGTTCCATTTATAACCCTGAAGGTCTTATGCATTAAAATCATTGGAAAATTCTTTTTACACAGTAATTATTACCATGGTTACTCTGTCATCTTTTCAGAAAATATTGTTTTCCAGCTTCCCTTTATTACACTATAATAAATCTGATAACAGCACTGGTATATAATAACAATTCTTTTGTATGTCAAATACTGTGCTGGTAAGAGTAGATAATGATGCAACAGTGCTCTGTGAATGAAACAGTGTGATCATTAAAATTTATTGGTGTGGTCTTCAGTCACAAATCATGGTATCTAGGCTTAAATTAATGCCAAACCACTATAATGATGGGCGTGATGTAAAATCAAAAAGAACAGTTTTACATCTCCAGTTTTTTAATATGTTAGACCCAAGACCCATGCCTTCAAGCATTAAAATATGACATTGATCACTTACGTCCCTTTTGAGATATGTACCCACTCTAATGACCCAAAATATGCACTTTTCATTCTGAAGCCAACTTCCAAGGTTATTAAAGGCTGTATCAGCGATATGACGTCACCATTGTTGACAGCTGAAACACTCTCAAAACACAACAGAGCCGCTCGCCCCTCACCCTCAGGAGCTTGGAACACGAACGCGCTTTCTTAAAGTGAAACGTCTGAGTAAAGCTGCTTTCACACCGGACGCGAAACGAATTCTTTGCGCGACAGATTACATTCAAAGTCAATGCCAAGACGCGAATAACGCGAAACGTGTATCTTAGGGCGGCATTACAAAATGAGTATTAACAACGTCACATAGATCACCACTTTTAGCTAAACTTATCACGCGGTTGACGAATTTCAACTCTGAGTACTAACCAGAGAAAAAAATGTTATTACACGAACACAAACTCTAGTTTGATCAGACAGAATTAGCAAACTCACTAGCTTGCCAACTGAGAGTTAGCAAAGGTTGCTAACTCGCTCCAAAGAGCAAATATCAATCTCTCTACTGTTTGATTCACTCTGACCAGCATGATCTATGCAAGATAGCCTTACAAAAACAATACATGGGCTTTCCTCAATTTTGCTTGGGATGACAATTTACAATTCACATCCAATCGAGTTAGCACCAGGTCTACTCACCTGTCCAGTAGAAACAAGGCGACCTGGGAGTCAAAATTAAAACCATTCACCTCCCGGAATTCTCTCCAACGTTGGTATGCTTTCCCTATGTTTATTCGGGACTTCGCATAGCTGCAATCGCGTTCCTTTTTCCTGAACATGCACTCGTTCGAGCGTCTCTTTTTCGGTTTAGCTTCCACCATTCTTCACATGAGTGCCACTGCTAGTTCGTTTCGTTGCTCAGTCCCACGCACTAGTCGTGCATGACCACGGAACTGGCGCAGAAGACCCACCCTGCCCTCCGATTCGTTGGAACACTTTTGTTGATGTTTTGGGAGGGGGGTAGGTCACCTCGAGTTTGTGCATCTTTCTCAGTGTCTACCTGGCTGTAGGTGGACTACAGAGACCGGATTTTTTCACCGCTCATTCATAAGACGAGTTGCTAACAGTTCGTGAGAAATTATCTCCTGTACGTGACAAATTATGCTTTGGCTCAGAATCGCTGATACAACCTTGAAAACATTTAATACAACGATTGTGACTTTCATGTTTTTTCTGGTCTTCAGAAAGTTGACCGATAGAGCCCTGAGACTTGGTATGCAAACCATCTTAATTAGTTACAGAATAATAAATACATTAAATTTTGAAAAAATTAGTATGATTGGTGTTTTTTGCTTTTTCCAGGCCACAGTAGAGGTAAACTAAACACACTGAGTAAAGAAAAGTAGCTTAAGCCAAGAGTTCAGCAACTTTTCTGATGACAAAATGAAACTTATGGGTCTGTTTCCTCTGCAAATGCATATCTCAGGCCCTCAAACTTACTCCAAAATTATGGTGACTTTCTTAAAACTGGCCCCCTCCCCCCTCCCTAAAAGAAGCTAAATCTCAGGAACTGGCAATAATTGAGCTTAATTATTTCAACATTTCACACCAGATATATAAATCTTCCACTGTGGGGAATATAATAAAAATTTTTTTTTTTTGTGGTGGGGAAAGTTCCTAAAATTTGGTTGATTTGACATGGAATGACCCAATAGCCAATTTTGTTCATTTGATTTATTTTGGGTGAAAATGGCAAAAAACTCCGTTACCGACCAGATTTTTGCCGTTTTAACCCAAAATAAATCAAATGAACAAAATTGGCTATTTTGTTTTCTTTTTTTTTTTGAAGTACTAGGGAAGACCTACACAAAGCCATTTAAATTGTAACTCTATCTTACTTAGTTTTGGAGCTCTGACACAAAATACACCAATTTTGTAACTCCGTTACCGTGTGACCTGGGGCCTTATTTATAAAAATTTGCGTGGATTTCATACCTAAATAATACGTACACACAAAAAAATAAAAATGACATTTTGTGGAAAATAACCTAATTTATAAACCTATGGGTAAAATAAACTGCATGGAATTTTCATTTATTTTATCAGGATGGACTTAGAATTTCTTGACATTGTGCATAATCTTAATAATTTCCCCTTTTTTAATGTCAAGTTTGGTTTTATAAATCAGAAATCTGCAAAGAAAGTGACGCACGTATCTTTTTTTGTGCCTACGCACCGTTTATAAATGAGGCCCCTGGCCCATTAAAATTGGAGTTAGCACACCACTTTACACCTAATTATAATTGACTCATCCTTTCCAATTCTTTTGGAATGTGTTGCAGGCATCAACTTTGCAATTTGAAAATCTTTACAAACATATCTAAATATTTCTTCTTGGTGCCGTTGTCAACTAAAACGTAAATAAAGAATTTACAAATCACTCAATTCTGTTTTTACACATTTTACACAATATCCCTATTCTTGTAGAACTGAGGTTGTCAGCGGGATATGGCCAATACAGAATTAGTCGGTCATTATTAGGACACAGCAGCCTCAAATGACAAAATAGCAACAAAAAAATACCTTTAACAGCAAACCTGAAGAAGTAAATGGCAAACAGGAGAAAAAGTAAAACCTGACTGAAAGAACTATGAGTCAGATCAAATTTAGAAAAAATGAATACATCAAGACAAATATGCAACTTCACAGTTAAATTATGTCTGCACTATAAAGTCTAGTATTTTTCCAGGAATTTAGACCAACGAATATCCAGTTTGACCTGTATTTTCCCACAGTAGGGCTAGAGCATGATGGTCCTGAAAATTGCCTGACCTGGGCACATAATGTCAGGATATTTAATACCAGAGCAAACGGTCTTCACTTGGAATGCAAGAGCCATTTCCAAGGAAATACTCTTACCGGGCTGCAGCCTTGAACTTCTCTATGAACTGAGGACGTAGACTCTCATGACCAGGAAGGTCAATAAGTGTCCAACCACTGCCCTGCAAACAGATACCCACATCGCTTCTAAAAATACAATCCCAAAACATTCCAAAATGACAGTTATTCCATAGAGCAACCTTTTGTAGTGCAACTAAGAAATCTGAAGACAAATACAAGTCTATCACAAACAGTGCTTCACCAGTGTCTCCATGACTACTGCTCCTTCGTACAACTCTGTATGATCGAGTCAGAAAATGTCCTTGTGCCAACCGAAAGTCCATTCAAGCACTGCAAAAAGCATCTCCATCTGATTTGCTTCATGGTGCCAATTAGACAGAATGCCTACCTTTCTCCAGTCACTGTCTTTGTTGAAAGACACCAAACATGCATTCAATATAAGAAAATAATACCATGTACGATTCCTCGAATTATAAGAGCTGTGCTTCTTAGGATTCTCACCGAGTCACTTTTAGTTCTATAAAGAGCGCTGTTATCGGCCATTGATGTCTGAGTCCTGCAGAACCTCCCGGTCAAAAGCTGTAAACACACGAAGAATTTTAACTTTCTTGAGGAGATTATCATTGACAAGAACTCCATACACTTACTTTGTGATTGATTAAACAATTGTCGATATACAACCCCAATTCTGAAATAGTTGGGACAAAGTGTAAATTGTGAATAAAATCAAAATGCAATGACTTTCAAATCACACAAGCCAGTATTTTATTCACAATAGAACAGAGATAACACATCAAATGTTGAAACTGAGAAATTTTACAATTTTATCCAAAAAAACAAGCTCATTTCAAATTTGATGGCTGCTACTGGTCTCAAAAAAGTTGGGACAGGGGTCTGTTTACCATGGTGTAGCATCCCCTCTTCTTTTTAAACACAGAGTGGAAATGTCTAGGCATTGAGGAGACAAGTTTCTTGAGTTTAGCCATTGGAATTTGATCCCACTCTTGTTTAATACAGGCTTCCAGCTGCTGGAGAGTTTTGGGTCTCCTTTGACGCACTTCTCGTTTAATTATGCGCCAAATGTTCTCAATCGTTGAAAGATCAGGACTGCAGGCAGGCCAGTTCAGCACACGGACTGCAATGATCAGATGAGGCGGATTCGCATCGCAAAATGCGAATCAAATTTCAGCAGTTTTGACGAAATGCTAATCATCATAACAATCCCATCGCAAAAAAAATGCGATTCAAAAAATCTTAATGATATTTCATGGATCCTGACTCACTGGCCTGTGAACTTCAGAATTCCCAAGCCACGTAGCAATAGGAGAAGTTTTCACGACTCTGATTGGCTGGAAAATGATGTTCCTCATTTGCATACCAACCAATCAGCTTCTGGGGAGCACATGCATGCACTTGGGACTCAGGAGGCTTTCTGATACGCGCATACGCTTTACCATCTTTGGTCGTGACGGGGAGACTCAGCTATGTGAGCCATCCGGAGCCATCGCGAACTTTGCTCTTTGGATAAATCCACCTAGTTGGCTAGTCAGCTAGCTAACGTTAACTAAAGAAAATCTTTGTAAATGATCATCATATCAAGGCGATATGATTTGTTTCTTGCCCCAAATCTACAAACTTTGCCAGCTGCCATAGGCATGAACTTATCTGAGGTTTCGCGGTAGTTTCGTGCGACCCAACTAACCTTCACATTTTAGGGACGAGTTTGCTGGTTAGTTCAAAAGCAATCGCTTAGGTACAGCAAGCTGGCTAGTGAATCTACAGTGGTTATGACGTCTATTGGAGAAGTTTTTATAGCTCTGATTTGTCACTTTCAGCCCCATCGCAGGCATACAATCTCTTTCAACATTGATTACCACCTTATTTTGCCTGAAGAGCAAACAGACAGTTCGGGCCTGAGACTTGTTATATCATAGTAAGTTTAACGTGAATCATCTTGTTGTGCATGCTATCGCGTATTATGTTACTCTTCAGATTATAAAGCTAACCATCTTCCAATCTAACTGACGCTAGTTAAGGGGAATCTAGCGATGTGATTTGGTTTTTGCCCTACTGGAAAGAATTCTGGTGTTCTGTCAATTTGTGCTGCCTTGTCAAAAAAATGCTACCGTAATGCAAAGCGATCGTAAAGTCGTTATTTTTGCCTTGATATTGCAATATGAATCAGTTTACAGTAGTAACTTTGTCATTTGTTAGCTTATTATAACATAATCAGATTTTATAATGAGTTGGATAAGTTTGTTCAAAGATATATGCCCATATACGCCATTATCATCTAATTTCTGCATTTTCAAGAAAACCCAGCGTGTACATGCAAATATATGTACGGTTACAGGTCGAAATGCGCACTGAAAATAAATCTGTTTTTATGGTTTTTGAAGATACTTAACCCATTTAAACCTGGACAGCATGTGCGCATTTCAAGAACGTGTCGTTGCCAACACATATGCGCGTAATTTTGAAAGTACCGTAATTACTGCAAGTTTTGCGCAATAGAAAAAAATTCCAACTGTTCCTGAAAGCTGAGAAGCTGTGCTTCAGCCCAAATACAGGTTACTATCTGCTGGGATTTTTGCATTAGGCCTTAAAGGGTTAGGACATGAGCGAGGAAACAGCCCAAGATTTTAGGTTTGCGCAAGCGCAGAACCGCGAGGAAGCATATTTTGATAAGGTAGCAAAATTTGTCAGAACACCTGATCAGACCACCATTTTCGGCTTAAGCTCTGAATCGCCTTGACTGGATGCACGCTTTATGTTTTCATGCACCCAAATGGTCCTCCAGCCACCCAAACATCATGGTAAGCCCATCTAAGTCATCAAAACTTGTCCCATTGCTATGTGGTTTAGGGTATCGCAAGTTCGCCGGCCTCTCCCAAAACATGCACAATGATTTCTGATCATTCAAATACATGATGTTGAGATGTCAAAATGTGACTGAGTTGGAGAGTGCCTTATGTGACTGGATTTTAATGGGAATGGATCATTTCACATGTCTGATCAGGTGTTAAACAACATTGTACTACAGTAAGGTATAGATAAGACAGCTGTACTGCAGGTTACAAGTAGTTTACAGGAATTTCATTGGGAAACGGAAGTGTGCTGTACTAAATTATGATTCTTCATGGTAAAATTGATTCCTTTTAGAAATAATTTGTTTTGCTTTCGGAGTGGAGTTGTATTTCTATTGTAATTGTAATTTGTCATTAGGAAAGAATGAAAAAGTCCTTTTGTCATTTAAAATCTGATATACTGTTTTCTAATTTTTGCTAATCATTTTTCAGATGTGCAAAACAATTGCTAATCAATTGATAAAATGATTCGCAAAAAATGCTAATCAATTTTTTTTCCTTAATCTGATGCTGACATGGACTCTTCTACTATGAAGCCATGCTGTTGTAATAGCTGCAGTATGTGGTTTTGCATTGTCCTGCTGAAATACACAAGGCCTTCCCTGGAATAGATGTCGTCTGGAGGGGAGCATATGTTGCTCTAAAACCTTTATATACCTTTCAGCATTCCTGGTGCTTTTTAAAACATGCAAGTGTCCCACACCATATGCACTAATGCATCCCCACACTATCAGAGATGCTGGCTTTTGAACTGAACGCTGACACCAGGAGGGGTGGTCTTTCTCCTCTTTAGCCCGGAGAACAAGACGCCCATGATTTCCAACAAGAATGTCAAATTTGGACTCGTCTGACCACAGGACACTTTGCTACAGTCCATTGTAAATAAGCCTTGGCCCACAGAACATGGCGGCGCTTCTGGATCATGCTCAACAATGGCTTCCTTTTCACATGATAGAGTTTTAGGTGGCATCTGCGGATGGCACGGCGGACTATGTTTACAGACAATAGTTTCTTGAAGTATTCCTGAGCCCATTTAGTAATGTCAATGACAGAATCACGCCGGTGAGTGATGCAGTGGCGTCTGAGGGCCCGAAGATCACGGGAATCCAGTAAAGGTCTTCGGTCTTGTCCTTTACGCATTTTTCCAGTTTCGCTGAATCTTTTCATGATGTTATGCACTGTCGATGATGAGACCTTCAAAGCCTTTGCAATTTGACACTGAGGAACATTGTTTTTAAAGTATTCCACAATTTTTTTACGCAAGCCTTCACAGGTTGGTGAGCCTCTGGCCATCTTTACTTCTGAGAGACTCAGCCTCTCTAAGACATCCCTTTTAGAGCCAATCATGTTACACACCTGATGCCAGTTAACTTAATTACTAGCTGAATGTTCTTTCAGCTGATTCTCTTATACACTGCCCGGCCAAGAAAAAAAGTCGCGCATTCAAACATTTAGTTGGAACCCGTTTAGTTTTGATTACAGTGCAAATTTGTCTTGTCATCGTTTTGACAACCATATGCAACGCCAGAACATTTATTTTCGATCAGAAATGCCATGATTGGGGGCTGCCGGATAGCTCACTCAGTAAAGCATCGCGTTGCACAGCAGAAGTGACTATCACGTCGCGGGTTCGATCCCCTCTTCGTACCAGCCGGCAGTGGTCGGCAGCTTTTTCAGGGTAGCGCACAATTGGTTATTGCGCTACAGGGTTGCAAATTGGGAAGGGACTACCAGGAAGGGAAAATAATAGTTGCCTTGTTCGTTGCTCAAGCGCCTCCTGTTGGCCAGACGGGCGCTCGTCAGGAAGATTCTAAGTCTGTTCATGTCCTGGTATCCCCCGCCCTCGTTCTGAACTTGCGAAGATTCAACCAATGAGCATATAAGAAGCGGTGTCTGACAGGCTCTTCGGAGGAGAGCCGCGAACTGTCTACACTCTCCTGAATTGGCAGCAAGGGGTCGCATACGAGCAAGCCTTGTACATAGTTCACCAATTGGGCATTCCAGATTCGGGTGGGATTGGAGATGCCAAAAAAAAAAAAAAAAAAAAAAAAAAATGCCATAATTTTTGGCCGAGATCTTGTCTTCTCGACAAAATGGTTGAACCACTCGGTGGTCTTTCTTGAGCACACCCCAATAACTTTGAATGTGGTTAAGGTCAGGACTTTGTGGTGGCAAATTTGTCTGTGAAAATGATTCCTCATTCTTGTTTTTGTCATTCATGGTTTTCTTTGCTAGATACAGGCCAATAACTTGCGCGTTCTATAATACTGTAACATCATTTCCACCATCAAGGGATGCGTCTTCCGACATGATTTTTTAAGAAATGAGTCGCAATGCGCTTCATCAGTCAGGGTTAAAATGATTATTGCCAGCTGAAACATTAATAACTGCAATCATGATCCAATAATAAAATTTGTTCATTCATTTCCAAACAGTGACTTTTTTTTGGCCGGGCAGTGTATATTAATTGCTTTTTCGGGCCTTTTTTGCCTGTGTCCCAACTTTTTTGAGATCTGTTGCAGCAAGAAAATTTGAAATAAGCTCATCTTGTGGATAAAAATGTAAAATGTCTCAGTTTCAACATTTGAAATGTTATCTATGTTCTAATGTAAATAACATATTGGATGTGATCTGAAAGTCATTGCACTTTGATTTTATTCATAATTTACACTTCGTCCCAACTATTTCAGAATTTGGGTTGTACTTATTCTCTATCAACTTTTTACCCGTTAAATTGTTTTTCATTGCTTTTACTAGTGATTGCCTTTTTAAATTTAATTTATTTTTTTTTTTTTTTTGCAAGGCACTTCGTAGCCCTGTTTCGAAAAGTGCTTTATAAATAAAGTTTATTATTATTATTATTATTATTATTATTATTCCATTCCCCCGGTAAGTACTTGGGCCATTCCATGTGGAATCAGGCAAATTCCAGGATGATCCCAGCTGGACCATCTCAAATTTTCTTCAAACTTCACCCATATATAAATTGACTATTCTAAGCATGTTTCGCGAAATGTTAGGTTCCCCTCATCATTAGTTTATGATTTATGGCCCCTGTAAGTGGTGGGGGGTACCACTTACAGGAAACATAGCATAAGACCTGCTAGAAGGTGACCTTAGGTACCTAGGAGGAGCCAAAAATTGGGAAAAAAAAAAAAAAAAAAAAAAAACACACAATTGCAAATGAAAAATGCCCGTTTTTAAGTACCCATCTGACCCTTTTAATGAGTAGCTATAACTCTAATTAGTTGTATAGGGAATATTTAAATAGTTTCCTCATATGTAGGACACAAAAGTAAATCAGATGTTATGTGAATGGGAAAATATTTGGTCTTAAAGTTGTATTTTTGGCCAAAATGGGCCTACTTTACCATGCTATAACTCAGTGCTGACATACAATAGGAGGCCCAATCTTTGGTATGTTCTAGAAGGGTTATTAGTGCATAATATATCCAAAAATTATGTTGGTGTCTTGTCTCCTTCCTAGAAAATCTTGCTTGTGAATTTGACTTTAAAGCACCATTTGCGAGAGTAAAATTTCTACCAGTCTCTATCCCTCTCAAATGAGTAGTTTCAACAAGGCATTATAATTTCATGAATAAAAGAACATACCTTTAAGGTGAATGGAATCTGTACAGTTTTTGACATCCTCCTTCATCGAGTTTTAATGTATTTTTCCACAAAACGAGTTGTGGAGAAGCACAATTTTGTTAAAGGTTGGCAAATCTAGGGTGTATTTGTGACTTGAAGATGATGTGGAAGGTGCTTCGATAGAACACAATATATGATCCACAGGTACAGAGCATTTATCATCAAGTCTTGGCCAGGAGAGACTTCTTGCTGGGCCTTTGGGATGCAAAAATCTTATTAATGCATCATTGTTTTCCGGACAAATGCCTTCGATGATTCCAACATACAAGTGAAACCGAATTGCAATGTAAGTGCAGGGTACGTAAGGGATCCTTACATCAGCCTCATTTATGGTAACATTTCCAGCCGCAGCAGAGGGGAGCAAGCTGACATCAGCATCAAGAATATTTTGAAATATTTTACAGAGCTGCTCAGAAATTGTGTGGTTCTCTAATCCAATCATCATAATTTTCTATTATAAAATGGGGCAAATTAGTCAATTTATTTCTTATTTCTGGAAATGAAAGTAACGAAAAATTATGGGGAAATGCCCCACGCAAATTGCGCATTATTCTCATATTAACTGGAAGAATTTTCTAAGAAGGAAACAAGACCCGACTATAATCTTTGGATATATTGTGCACTAATATATCTTCTAGAACATATCAAAGATTGGGCCCCCTATTTTATGTCAGCACTGAGTTATATCATGGCAAATTAGGCCCATTTTGGCCAAAAATACATCTTTAAGACCAAATATTTTCCGATTCACATAACTTCTGATTTACTTTTGTATCCTACATACGAGGAAACTATTTGAATATTCCATATACAATTAATTAGAGTTGTAGGTACTCATTGAAAGGGTCAGATGGGTACTTAAAAACTGGCATTTTTCATTTGCGATTGTGTTTTTTTCCAATTTTTGGCTCCTCCTAGGTACTTCAGGTCATCTTCTACCAGGCTTTATGCTATGTTTTCCTGCTGTCTGGGTACAGGAGAGTCACCCCAGAAAAAATTATAGAGCTGGCTTGAATACTTCAGCTCCAGCAGAGCTCTAAAAAAGGCTCAGAAATTTAGACGCTTTTCCCAAGAGGTACCCCCCACCCCTTGCAGGGGCCATAAATCATGAACTAATGATGAAGGGAACCTAATACTTTGCAAAGCCTCCTTAGAATAGTTGATTTACATATGGGTGGAGTTTGAAGAAAATCTGAGATGGTCGAGCTGGGATCCTTGCCTGACTTGGCATGGAATGACCCACTTAACCGATTACATGTCATTGCTCACACATTATAATACAACTAAATGTTACATGTAAACAGAGCAAGATTATGTTACCTCTCGTATGGGGGGGGTCTCTGGTGAAAACCCCACAATAGGGCAGTGATCTAGCTTATCGCTAATTTACAAAATCACCTTGCCAATCGGGTCGGTCACAATCAGGGTGCTCAATGGCATGTTACTGTCATGAAAATTATTTCTCTGCCCCAAAAAGCTGAAAACACTGTTAATGCCAAGCACACACATTTGTGTTACTGACCTCCAAATTCAGGTGCAAATCTTTTGTAGTTTTGCAGAAATCAACATTTAAACATATGCCTGTCAGGGCGTACATTGTATGTCACGGACACTACCATAAATTGTTTCACTAGATTTCTAACATGTTGTGCTCTATTTGATAAAAAAAGAACATTGTTCAAGAACATTCTTATACACATGGTATATTAACGGATGTATATAGACATGGGAATTAACTGACAGCAGGTATCCTTCGTGTCACGGACACTACACGCGTAGTGTCCGTGACAGACGGTTATTCCCTACTATAAGGAATGGTATAAGATTGAACTACATTTATGACCAAAAGGTGTCTTATCCAGCTTGACACAATGTGAAAAGATAACCCCTTGGCATAAATGCTGTTGGCTCCATTATGGAGATAAGAACACGTCACGGACACTATAAGTTTTTTGGCAGATCGATTGTCTTCCAGCTTGAATGGTTGTGATGAAAACACATGCATTATGTGCATACAAAGCTCACTATACCATAAATGCCAACCCTTTGGTAATCAAAATGAGACATAATCTTGTTGTATAAGGTATTTTAAACAACACTGGGTAATAATACAGTGATACATGTTGAAATTGGTGAAATTCTATAACAAAATGCACAATTTCCATAAATTCACGCCATTTCGGATATTTCACTCCGATTTTGATTTTTTTTTTTTTTTTGCACATATAAAAAACAATACATAGTTACAAATAAATGTTCAAACTATAGCAGGTTTACCACACAAAACAAAGAATAAACACAAAAATAAGCATTAACACCTGGTGACTCGTCATAACGCTAAAATGCCCGATTGCAAGGCACCTTCACCAGATCCACGCCATCACCCAAAAATGTCTAGCATCAAGTATCAATACACCATTGTGTTCACAAAAAGTATAACCCAAAACTACTAGTAATATGCTATTTACATATTAAATAGTCATGTTATAAGACTATAACATCCAGTAAAACTGTAATGCACCCTGACTGTGACCGACCCGCAATGGTAAAATTTAAACACCACATTTTACATAATGAGCAGCTAGAGAGCTGAACGTATTACTAATATTGCACGTACTCTGCTGAAGAGAAGCGTCTTCCCAGAATCGCATAGTCCGACAAGCAAGACAGCACTTCTTGACGATTTGCTCCCACGGAAGAGCTTGACAATGACTAAAAAACATAAAATGGCATTAAGCGATGCAAATTCCCGACCTGAAAATATAAGGCAAATTGGGAGAATAGCAGAAACTACGACGTCGAACGCATCGAAGAATTTTTAGTCGCCTTTTCAATCAGACACTCATACCGGACTGCCTTGTCACTCTGACGCCGAGGATGCACTGAGGCCTCCCTGAGACTAGTATACTTACGTATCGTTATGAGGACTACTACTACTGCAACAATGACCCCAAGAATGGTGACGGAATCCTGGTCTTGGATAATCTTCAGAACAGAGTCTGAAAACGCTTGGACTTGCATTTCTGCATCCATTTCTTCTTTATCCCCGCAGCCGGTACGACGTCGGTCCAAGACGATTTACCCGTCACTGTAGAGCAAGAAAGTCAGATGATATATTCCAGAGAGACACGTGTACCCACTGGACGAGGCATGCGCAGTGCAAATATCAATTCGAAATATATTTTGTAGAGCGCAATGTTTAATGAAATTTGCTGCGAATTTCTGTGATATAAGAAATAAATCACCCCTCCCTTTGCACATAGCCCAATATATTTAGATATGGTCTCCCAGCTCCTATAGTGTGTCTCAGTTCATCAGGAGGTTGTGATGCCGGTTTTATTCTGAACAGTGGTGGCGTGATTGTTAGCAAAAGACTGACAATTTGGATTTCTTTAAATTTCACTGACAGTGACATAATGCAATTGAGTGTCACACTTAGTTAAAATTGGTTGCATTTATGCTAAGCATTATTATTCCCAGCCCGAAGAACGTGCATCTAAAGCAAAAGCAGAGTTCAAGCTCAACATTTAGAGACTTGCCATTCCAAGGAATGGTTCGTGTGGGGATTCATGACTGAAATCATAACTTTCAAAACGCAATCACAATATTTTAAACAACAAAATTAATATAAACGCGAGTATGGACGTAATATTGCAATTATTTCGCTTTTGTAGCCAACCGGGGAAATTAAAACGGCAAGAACTTTATGAATAATCTGTCTGGCATCTCCGGCTTGCCGTACAATTGTCGCGTCGCTCAGCATGTAGGCAGGATTCGTAGCCGGTTGTACAATTTTGGATTCACAGAGAGGTGGTTGTATTACAATTATGGAGGAAGCAAAAAACAAGGAGAAAAAAGTCCCCGAAAAGACGGAGGAAAAGGGACAGCAGCCCCCCGGAAAGGATAAAGATAAGAAAGAAGAGCAAGAGCTGGTAAGCTATGGACGTCTATTCTTTTGGGGTTAAAATAAGATTGAAAAGGTAGCTGCAAATTTGCCTGAGTCACTGCGCAAGTGACAACATGGTTGAACAGGCCGTGATCGCTGTCATTCAATGAGGAAAAAAAGGACTGCGCAAAAATGATTGAATTTGCGAGTATTTCCTGATTTGCGTTAAGCTGCTTTCACACCGGACGCGAAACGAATTTTTCGCGCGGCAGATTACATTCAAAGTCAATGGAAAGACGCGAATACACGCGAAACGCGAGTATTCGCGTCTTTGCATTGACTTTGAATGTAATATGTCGTGCGAAAAATTCGTTTCGCGTCCAGTGTGAAAGCGGCTTTACACTCGCGTTAGAAATGTCTTTCAGTATTTCTTCCATTATGAAACCATTCCAGCTAGCGTTTTACATGTAAAGGCGATGTAAAATCTGTTAGTGAATAACATGAGCTAAGCTAATGTTAGCTACTAGCTAGCTAACGTTGGGGACGGGTAGATATACTTGGTCTTCCCATGATAGCATGCAACATTAGTGCTAGGTATCACCTCAGCTAATTTTCGGGCGCAATGAGCATTTCATGAGCGTTATTGATGGAAAATTCATCCTATTCGCTACTCCCATTGTGTGAACAGGTTGGCTAATTGAACATCAAATTGGATCAGAGCGGAGAGCATAACGTTAGCTTGCTTTGAAATTAATTTGCCTTTTCTACAGAGAGGACATTGGAGAAAATATAAGCGAGGTAGCTAACTCTGCCAACTTTATCGACTGCATATTCAAACCTGGTGTTGGTGGCACCACACATGAGAAATTATATGGTGTCAAGTAATTTAACGTTTCAGTTTCCAGGCGACATGCTTATCGGGTCTGTAGTTTCCTGAACGTCTCTCTCCAGTCGATGCTTGCTTGTTGTCTAGCCAGTTAGCTTAGGTAAACTTTACTTTATACTGCCGTGCTTTATACAATCTTTATTTCGTACTCAAGGTACAATACCAACCAACGAGCCATAGGCTATATACTAGAGGCGCTATGTTACGATTTCAATGTGCAGGTCTGGTCGTCCACTGTGACGACAATACAGCAAGGTGCAGCAAAGTGGATGCTTCTTTCCAGAATTTTTTCTCTGAATGCCTGATCACTGTGTCGCCGCAAATTGCTGTCACAGGAGAGGGAAAGTTGTACCCAGGTTTTTAGACCGCAGTTCAACTCATCTGGAAACTACTCGTTAGCATTCTCCGCTGTTTGCATTCATTTGAGCGTTGTGGTGACACAATTCCTCCAAGATGTAAAGATGGAGCAGTTTAAAACAGGCCATACTAACAGGACCCTCCACAAACTCAAAACATCCTGCAAAACATTGGGTACATAAGCCATATTTTGTATTATGATGTTACAAAAGGTGATGACTGCTAAATTTGGGCCCGTCATCTGATTTTGTTTTTTTTACTTCACTGTTTTAGTCTGAAGAAGACAAGCAGCTTCAAGAAGAGTTGGAGATGATGGTGGAAAGACTGAGCGTAAGTCCTCCTGCAGAAGAACCTTCCTGAAAGATGTAACAGAAAAATTACCAGATTGTCCCTACCAGGATTTTTTTTTCTCCCCTCCCATTTTTCTAATTGCTCTTTCCTCAATTTTTTTTTTCTTTGTTTGCCTCCCACCTCTTCTTACTCTGTCCTTGGCATCGCTACCCCCATTTCTGTATTTTGCCTCTCTTACCCTGTACCTGGCCTGTCTCCATGTCCCAGGAGAAGGACACCTCTCTGTACCGGCCAGCCCTGGAGGAGCTCCGGAGGCAGATCCGCTCCTCCACCACCTCCATGACTTCAGTGCCCAAGCCCCTCAAGTTCCTGCGGCCGCACTATGCCAAGCTGAAGGAAATCTTCGAGGGCATGGCGGCTGGGGACAACAAGGTCTGGCCACTGCGCAGGCATCACCCTGTAAACATTCACGGTGCAGGGCAGGACAAAAGATGTTTGAAATACTGAGCAGCTTACATTGACATTATTATTTGTATCTGGATTGGTCGTGCAGTTATCCAGGGCAACATGAAAATAAAAGTTTGATGGCTTTTGACCGTCTCTGAAAGGCCTATTTGAAGGGCTTTTTACTTCATTCTGTAATTTGCTTCATTTTCTATAATTCGTCTTAATGTGAGAAAAAATTTTATTTTAAGGACCACATTTGGCTCATTTGTGTCATTTCATGGCGAGCAAAAGGTCTGTACGCTTTTGTTTCATTGGTAAATGAGGAATACAGTGTAGTTTAATTTGTAATGTGCTGGCCTTGTAAGCAAAAGGTTGTTTTGTTGATTCCCATGATGGATGATATGTAAAAATGCTTTAAGGTCCTGTCAAATTCTGGTAAATGGCCTTAAATGAAGTTGCATGTCCCAGCCTCTGTGCGTTTATTGCTCTGACGATTGGTTCTTGTGTTCACCTTCCAGCGCTTCTGTGCAGATGTGGTGTCTGTCCTCGCCATGACAATGAGCGGTGAACGAGAGTGTTTGAAGTACCGTCTACTGGGGTCACAGGAGGAGCTGGCGTCCTGGGGTCATGAATATGTCAGGTACACTCATGTCAGCTGCACAACCTCTGTTGCTTTTCTATGTACATTTTTACTCTTGCTATGTTTTATATTAATTATCAGTGCTATAAAAATTTTTGTAACATTTTATTTAAAAAAATTATCTAGCTAAATATATTTCACTGCGTAAGACAATGCATTGTGTTGTTGTGCATGAGCAGGGATAAAAGAATGCCTGAATGCATACCCATTCTTGGCCTCTCCTGAATACTGTTCACTTGGCATATTTAGTAAATTAAAATGGTTAATTAGTTAGTTTGGTGAGATGGTGTTTGTCAGTGGGGTTGGGATCATTGCAGAATTTTCTAGCTAATTCAAACTTGAGTTGAGAAAACTTCAAGTTAAGAAAATACTAAGAATTCCACAATTTAAACCTTCAATGGGCAAGCTATTAAGCTTTTTACTCATGGTTTTTAGTGTCGTTAGGCTAACTATGCTAACTTATGGGCAATTCCACCATTACGGACGTTGCTTCAGAAGGAATTTTTAGCCATTCCAACTACCCTCACTGCTAAAGTTTTACTCCAAGGAACCCAACTTTATGTGTATTACTAGCTTTGGTCTGAGGCTGTTTGATGGGGGAAGAAAATCCACCCAGTGATGTCTGCGTATTTTCTATGAACCACAACTATGAACGTGACGGATGTTACATGAAAAAGACATGAAAAATATTCAGCCATGTTTATTTCAAAATTCTCTGTCTCAACAATGCTACACATAAATGTTTATCCCAGAATTGTATGAGAACTAGGCCACTTGATACACAAATTATAATACAGCTCCAAATAGGAGTCTCTTAGCAGACGTTATAGAATTGCGCGAAATCCTCTGTGACTGGACGTTACGTGACAGATGTTACATTTTGTCCCCTGAAGTAAAACAAAACTTTCTGCTGGAAAAAAAAGTCAATATCGTCCAGTGGAATGATGAAATAACCACATCTATGCATGACTGTAGTAGGTTATAAGATCATTGTGACTTTGTTTTTGTAACGTGCATCAATTACACAGTATCTTGCAGTTAACATTATTATGAAATTGTTTTATTCAGGTTTCTCTTTAATCAATCAAACTCAATAGCTGTCCACTTCATGTGCGGAGCAATGAATGCACTATACCTATGAAGGCGTTTATATCCTTACTCTTTTGAAACAGTCCTGTTTCTTTAACTGTAAACTGAAGACTGCAGACTCAATCCACTTGCTTAATACATTGCTTACTCAGAACGAAAACTGTAGAAACAATTCTGAGTGATAATCACTTACTCAACTCTGGACTGTAAGATTAGAAGTCACAAAACTAGCATTAAAACTTGTAGCGAATGATAAATCACACCAGTTAAATTCTGTATTCTCACTTTGACTAGCAGAGGTCTGGGAATGAAAGTAAACTAACAGGACAGATTGTCAATTTAAAACAAAGAAAAAGTCGATGCTGTGATCGAGATTTTGTCTTTTTTATCATAACAGTAGAAATTTCACAAATAGAAATGCTTACTGCAAAATACATGGAGGATCTCCAATGAATGAGCTTGAGATATCAAATTCATGCAACAAGGGTAGTAATTTTCATTTAAATGAAAATTGGTACTTGAGCTTCATAAATTTGATAGCTCGTTCTCATGAATTTGAGATTATATTTATCCCATAAATGTCAGCATCGTATTATTTGGAAAATGGAAAAATAGCATTTTGCTTCTAGTTTACAGTTTATTCAAGTCAATGGGATGAATATTTCGATATCTAGCATGCTTATGCTTTTCGCCATTAAATTATAAAAATTCAAGTGTTTACGATAACAGTTACATGTGTAACTCATTACTGGCCAAAAGGGTTAGCATACTTCTTAACGAATTATTCATCCCAAAAATTCAATAGACCGTCAACTAGATGCAAACACCTGCGATAGTAAACGTTTCCAGAAGAATTGGCCTTGTGAAAATATTAGTTGACGTTTGCCAATGAACGGCATCTGAACAATTGTGACACGAGAATGCTGTATTACGCGTGTGTGTGTGTGTGTGTGTGTGTGTGTGTGTGTGTGTGTGTGTGTGTGATACCAAACCTGTATCTAATGCGTTGTATCACACCCATTTTTAATCATTTATGGGATAAACGTCATTATGCTGCTTGGCCGCCACTGGGGCCCGCCACCACCCTGTAAGTAGTTCTTTTTAATACACCATTTTCTTTACTTAGCGTTGCCTTCCCAATCTATGCACGTGTCTCATTTTCACAGAAAACCTGTATTTACGCCTTCTAAATGATTTATAAAATCCTTGTCCTTGTCCATTCCTATTGTTTAAAGCACAGAATAACTGGATACAGACCTTTACTTAAGATGATGTTGCTTCATGAAAACTGAAATTGAGCACTTCAAAAAAGCCTGCCTTCATGGCCTTGGAAATAATAGGAGAAGTACAACTGCATCATGGGTAAATTTTGCCCTGCTGCAGCTGCCACCTTTGAATAATTAGTGGAACTATCATTTACTCTAGAAAGCTGAAAGAGTATAATAAAACCCAGTTAATGCAGCAAATCCTGTGACAGTCTTTGACAATCAAATGACAATCTGAGTAAAACTTCATCCTTTAGAAATGGGCACAATTACACATTTGAGCCCCAATTCAAAAACATACATGGCAAAAATTCCCTCTTTCTCTTCTATCATCTAGATAAGTTGAGTGTTCCTCCACTCTGGGGGCGTGATGGATGTTACTGGACCCCTTTTCCTGTGACGGACATTACATGTGACTGACGTTTCGGATTTTGATGCCCTGGCAAATCTTGCGTGCTGAACTTTCAGGCAGACTTTGTCCATTATTGACTTTACCTTGGCTACAGCTAAGATAATTGAAAAAGTTAAGTCAATATTCCATCTCAGTTCCTTCCACTAAAAATAATTCAGAATTTCCGTGACGGACGTTACATTGACCGGGAAGATTAAGTCACCCCTACCTTCTGGCCAGCAAACTTCCACATGAGGGTTCAAGCTCCTCTATATTTTAAATTGATGCCCTTGGTATAGCGAATTGAAAGATATGAATTGTAATGCCCATTTAGCTCCTGGCAGTGGCGGCTGGTGAACTGGCGATAGGGGAGGCTCAAAACAATCCCTTAAAATTAATGATTGGTCATGTCCAGTTTTCAATCATTCATTTAAGTTACCATTACCGAAACTCCAATAACTCTCATCATTATCAGATGTAGCCAGTTTTCATTTATAACGCATACAGATTATGACTCCGGACTTCTCACGCTTTTCTTTATTCAGGGATTGGAAGCAATGCATGTGTTTCATGATTGTTTAAATGAAATAAGATCATTTGAAACGTCTTTATGCAATTCCATTGCTTCCAACCCCTCCAGTGCACAAGGACTTCAATTCCGCGCAAGAATCTCTTTACATACGCGTTGATTGAATAATTGCTGACTACAGCAGAGGAACGTAAATATGCCACTTAAACTAACACCGAATTCATGAGAGTTGACAGGGAGGCGTGGAACGGTGTACATATTGTTGCGGAGGGAATGACACTTGCAGTGAAAATGCCAGGAGGTAACTTCAGTGTGTGTTGTGCTTGAGATGGTTGTAGTTGCTTCCATCGGTGGAGCTTCAGTCTTACCCCCCGGCGGCCTCACCTTCGTGTCCCTGTGTCTTAGGCACCTGGCGGGAGAGGTGGCCAAAGAGTGGCAGGAGGTGGAGGAGAGCGACAGGAGCCAGCAGGAGACCCTTCTGAAGCTGGTGAAGGAGATCGTCCCATACAATATGGCACACAACGCTGAGCACGAAGCCTGCGACCTGCTCATGGAGATCGAGCGCCTCGACATGCTGGAGGACTACATCGATGAGAACGCCTATGCCAAGGTCTGCCTCTACCTGACCAGGTGAGCGATGTAAAATTTGCAATTTAAAGCTCGTTCGCTTTTAATTAAAATAACTTTCACGGCTGACCTCTGTATTGAGGCTTATGGTTCAAAAAAATGGATCACTTGTGGAAAAAGCACTGAAATATGATGAATTTATTGTAAGGAAGGTATATTATTTTCCCATTTATTTTAACTCAACATATCGATTATTCATTGTGCTGTTTATTACATGCCGCATTTTGTATTCATTTTAATGAAGGCTACCTGTAATTCTGCACCTGACTGTGTGTCTGAGTACTGATGTCAGATGGTTTCTTAACCAGCAGCCTCAGGCCACAGAATTTATCCCGACACGGAGTTAAATCCATAAAGGCACTGTGTATTCACTGCGCCTCAAAAGTGAGGAACAGTCTGTCTATAGACACGAGAATACACAATTTGACAATCCCTTAGAAAAACATCTTGAGGCCCAATTTTTTTCCCTTTACTTTTCTTAGTTGTGAGGCCCCTGTTTGTGATGTTATGTGGTGATCTTATGTGTCAGTATTTGGTGTTTTATTGTGAAACATTATGCGACTTTGGTCTTGAAATGTTGTACTGGGTAGAGAATTACATGCTGGACGGACACCATCACTGATGGTATGAAAGACTGAGCGAATGAGTGGTGGCCGGCTGTTGCTCAATGAGCCCTTCTCCCATCCCTCTGCAGCTGTGTGAGTTACGTACCTGAGCCCGAGAACTCTGCCCTGCTCAAGTGTGCGCTCAAAATCTTCCGCAAATTCAACCGCTACCCCGAAGCGCTGCGTCTGGCCCTGATGCTCAACGACATGGAGCTGGTGGAGAACATCTTCACCTCCTGCAAGGACATGTGAGCAGTTCTCCCATCACTGTGTGCTTTCGCTCTGCTCTTCTATTCCCTTACTGACGCTATAAAATATATATATATATATATATATATATATATATATATATGTACACACACACACATATATACATACACACATATACATACACATACATGGTGTTCGGTCATTACAGTAATTTGCAAAAAAAAGTATATTTGGCGTAATCAAGGCAATGCGTAATTACTGCCCCTTGATCATACAACAAAAGCCTATTTTTTTTGTTCAACAAATTGAAATCTGGCATTTCCATGAGAATGAAAAGTAATGATATTTTATTTTTGGCTTGCACACTTCGCTTCACTTTAGTTCTGTCCAGTTTTATTTTATTTACTGAGCTGACTCAAAGGCACTTTTCTGAATAGCAGTAGAGCTGATGCCCAGAAGTGGCTTATGATTCAAAAAACTGCTCTAAGGGAGAAAAATCCTCAGTGGTGAGGATTACTGAATGGTGTCATTATGCTCTGTTTCAAGTAGATTTTTATATACTGGACAAAGAAAATTAGGGATCACCCCAATTTTCGAAATTGAAATATTTGATAGTTCAAATTATGTTCCATATCATATTTCAATATTAAAAATCAGAGTGATCCCTAACTTTCTTTGTCCAGTATAGAAAAAAATTGCTCTGAAGAAAATCGGAACTGTGGGCACACAAATTTTGAGAGCTTTTAACAGTGTTCCTATAATTTATGCTGGCACTGTATATCTGCAGTTTTTTTTTTATCCCCCGTTCGTCCCCAGCCGCAAAGTGGAACGGGGGAGATTGGAATGGTTCTCGTCCGTCAGTCCGTCCGGATTCAAGGGGGACTCATTTTCTCAGCACCTATGAAACCTACATGGATGAACTTTAGTGTGTGGTCTCCACTAGTGCTGCCGTTGAACGAGTTCGAACCACAATTCCGAGAATTCCATTTTTATGGAGTTATTGCCCTTGCATCACAAAAATGGACTTGGTTCTGGGTTGCATCAATGGGGACAAATTTTTTCTGCTCTTATCAAACCTAGGTGGATGAAATTTGGTGTGTACTACTATCCACTGGTGCTGCCATTGAACGAGTTCGAACCACGATTAAGAGAAATCTATTTTTATGGAGTTATGGCCCTTGAATCACTGAAATGGTCTTGTCAATTGGGACAAATTTTCTCAGCGCCTATTTAAGCTGGATGAATTCAATATGGTGTGTGGTCTCCACTAGCGCTGTCATTGTACATGTTTAAACCGTGATTCTGAGAAATCAATTTTTACTGAGTAATGGCCCTTGAATCACTGAAATTGACTTGGTCCAGGGTTGCATCAATGGGGACAAATTCTCTCTGCACCACGAAGTGGAAAGGGGGATATTGGAATGGATCTTGTCCATCCATCCATCTGGCCGTCCATCAGTCTGTCCGTCCGTCTGAATTCAATGAGGACAAGTTTTCTAAGCACCTATTAAATCTACATGGATGAAATTGAATGTGTGGTCTTCACTAATGCTGCCATTAAACGAGTTCTAACCACGATTCCGAGAAATCCCTTCTTTGATTTCAACCCCTTCAACTTTTGTGGGGTGGCGGGGGATATTGTTGACCCTGTCCGCTTGTAATTTTTGGCATGCCTGCATATTGATGCACTACTGTTGTATTTCTCTGAAGTTAGTTAGGCCTATGCAAAATCCATGCACCTTAACTGTGTTTCCATGGATGGCAGTGTCATCCAGAAAGAGATGGCATTCATGCTGGGGAGACACGGTGTGTTTCTGGAGCTGAATGAGGATGTGGAGGACTACGAGGACCTGACGGAGATCATGTCCAACGTGCAGCTCAACAGCAACTTCCTGGCGCTGGCCAGAGAGGTGTGTATACCAGAGGGGGGAGGACAGAAGCCGCAGCGTGTGGTGCAGGGGGGAGGGTTGGTGAGGAGAGGGGGATTTGTGTTCTGTGATGGGAGGAAAAGCTGTTGGATAGGCATGAAACTGGTCCCTTTATCCGTAGCCATCTTGACCATTGGCAATGCCAGATCTGAACAAAACTCTCCGTGGATTTGCCTCTTTTCCACGTGCATCAGATGTCTAAAGTTTTCCATTGTATTTTTACAGCTTGATATTATGGAACCAAAAGTCCCAGATGACATCTACAAGACTCATTTAGAAAACAACAGTAAGCTGATTCTGAAATGCCTTGTTTCTTTATTTTGAGATTTTGGCACCCCCTTTCTGCCTTCATTACTTTTCTCTTGTTTCTCTTGTTGTGAGTCATATTTTCCCTCTTTTGTATAATCCTGTCTGTTCCTCTTCCTCCATTTTGCCCCCCCCCCATGTGTTTTTATCTTTGTGGCATCACCTCTTGTTTTCCATACCTCTTAAACTCCTGACCCGTCTGCTGAAATGTTTCGCCTCCCTCCTCTCTCTCAGGGTACGGAGGCAGTGGATCTCAGGTGGACTCTGCTAGAATGAACCTGGCATCCTCCTTTGTGAATGGTTTTGTCAATGCAGCCTTTGGGCAGGACAAGCTGCTGACGGACGACGGCAATAAGTGGCTCTACAAGAACAAGGATCACGGTTAGTGAGTGCTGAGGATACCAAACCACTGTTTTTATGCAAATTTGGAATTTGACCCTGTGAGGAAATGCCTGAAATTATTTTTTAAAAAACCCGCGTGTATGAAATGTTGCCTGCAAAAGACTTTGTTCACAAGGAAGTTGGGGGCATGGATGAAGGGAAAATTAAATGGTGATGGAAACAGACTTTATAGATGAATGGCATTGAAATATAGTAAACCTGCCATAAAATTTTTTTTTTTTTTTTTTTTTTTTTTTCATTATTTCGGAAAATTTCTTAACATTAATATGAAACCTGGGTGGGAATTCGTCCAGTAAAAAACTGAAATATTGCACAGAAAAGATGAGTAAAGGGTGATGAAAATATTTTTCAAATAAATTATGAAAAAATGAAAACTAGCGCCAATTTGTATCGTAATTTTCCTGAACTTTTGCAGAACATATAAGTGGAGACTTACCTTGTGTGCCCCATGTTCAGGAATGCTGAGTGCCGCGGCCTCCCTGGGGGTGATTCTGCTCTGGGATGTTGACGGAGGTCTGACTCAGATTGATAAATACCTGTACTCCTCTGAAGACTACATCAAGGTGAGACCTGCCCAAAAAACTGACTCCACTGACAGATTTATGTTGTTCTGCTGAACGTCCTTCTGTGAAAGATGGTTTTTGTTACTTTTTCGCAGCACTAAATGTATTTGCCCCCTTCCTGATTTCTGTTTAAATCCCTATCTTTATTTTAGAGAGTGGCATTTCATATCGTGCATAGACTGTACAAAATTTTTCCCTGAAATTCTGCTCTCGCACTCAAATTGTCCTCACTCGTGCTTGGATTTTTTCTCCTCGAACTCAGAACTGTCTGCGCGCTTGAAACATTTCTACTTGCACTCGAAACATGCTGCTCGCACTCAGATTTTTCTGCGGCACACTTCTATCAAAAACCGCCAACCAATAAATGGAATGCCAGGTTCCGTGTTGACCAATGAAATTATCGCTGCCTCGTTGCGGGCCCATTCGTTTTACTTCATATAGTGTGCTGTGGGGGCGGTGACGCTTACACAGACCCACTCCGAAGATACCATAGAATCTGTGGCTATGCTGCGAATGCGCGACCGCTTATTAAACTATGTTACTCTGTAGATTATGTGGCCATCTAGCTAGCTTGCTAATGTTAACTATGGAGAATCTTTGTGAATAATCGTCATAATTAAGCGGTGTCATTTGTTTTTGCCCTGACTTCACTAGCTAGTTTGCTGTACCAGTGATTGCTCTTGAGCTAGCTTGCTAGCTAGCCAACGTCCAAAAATTTGAAAATGCAGTTTAGACGCACGGAAGCTAGCTAAGATAGTAAAGTCATGGCCAAATCAAATCATATCTCTTAAATAGGATTTTCCACAGTTAACGTTAGTGTGACAGTGGTTTTTTCATCGACTCTCAGCAGAAGGTGTAGTTCTTTCTCCATTATTGCCTTGCAGTTCCCTGTCATGTTTGCTGTTTTTCCCAAGCTATGCCTGTAATGCAGCTCATAGCAATTTGTATAGAAGTTGCTTCCATGTGAGACAAAGTTGTCTAAGTTTTGAAGCATTTGATTGGACTTGAAGATGCCCACCCAGTTATATGTCAGTTGGAATGATTGCGTTTACTCTCTCTCAATAGTCAGTCTGCCATGGGATGCAATGAGAGCAGGAGATATCCGTGAGGTTGAGAGACCGTTTTGTCTAATGCCTTCATGCTGATATGGAATATGCAGCAGTGAATGTGCGCCTCGGGGTCGTGTTTATAATTAAAGCCGTGTCATATCTTGTCTTTGCCACAGAGGTGCAAATAACAGTCTGTTGTATGCATCTGAGGTGGCTGGCATCCTTCTGAGTCCGTTACATTAGCTAACTAGATGGCTAAATAATCAAAAGAGTACCGTAGTTTAATCAGCGATCGGTCACACGACATGTAGCCAAAGATACTGCGGTGTTTTCGGAAGTGGGTCTGAGAGTCACTCCCCCCACGGTATGCTACTTCAAGAGCAATCACTGGTACAACAAACAGGCGGGTGAAATTAGGGCAAAAACAGATGACACCGCTTAATTAGGACGATCATTTACAAAGATTCTCCATAGTTAACGTTAGGGCCTGTTCAAGGGGAAGTGAACATTTGTCCTTCTGTTTCCAAGTTTATTTTGGACATTATGTATATCGTACACTATAGCAGATTAGGTAAATTATTAAGCAAGGCCAACTTAGTAAATTGAAACAAAAAGATTCATCATGCTGCATACCTTTAAATGAATTACATTGTTAAGTAACAGTGTCCTTCCGTTACTTTTGTTGGCCAAGCCCGTTAGCTAGCTAGCTAGATGGCTACATAATCTAGAGAGTAACATAGTTTAATAAGCGATCCCGCATTCGCGGCATAGCCACACATTCCGCAGAATCTTCAGAGTGGGTCTGTGTAAGCGTCACCGCCCTCACGGTACACTGTATGAAGTTAAATGAATGGGCCCGCAACGAGGCAACGATAATTTCAATGGTCAACACGGAACCTGGCATTCTATTGGTTGGCGATTTTTGATAGGAATGTACCACAGAAAAAATCTGAGCGTGAGCAGCATGTTTCGAGTGCAAGCAGAAATCTTTCAAACGCGCAGAGGCAGTTTTGAGTGCGAGGAGAAAAAATCCAAGCGCGAGGGCAATTTGAGTGCGAGAGCAGAATTTTGGGGAAAAATTTTGTATAGTCTACGCACGAAACGAAATGCCTCGCTCTCGAATAAAGATAGGGATTTACCTCCATATATTTGCAGCACTTACATGTTACATATCAAACTTATTTCAATATTAGACAAATATAACATGAGTAAACACAAAATTCAGTATTTAAATATCATCATTAATTGAAGGAAAAAGCTATTCAATCCTACCTGGCCCCGTTTGGAAAAGTAATTGCCCCCTTAGTAACTAAATCAACCAATTAAACAAATTTAATTGATAATTATGTTCAATTTCACTAGACACACTTAGGCATGATTACTACCGGCCTTGTTGAGTCTAAACATCACTTAAATAGAACCTGTCTGGCAAAATGAATTGGGCCAAAAGCAGCATATGATGCCGCAATGTCAAGAAATTCAAGAACGTGTGAGAAACAGTCATTGACATCTGTCAGTCTGATATAGGCTACAGAGCCATTTCTGGGGCTTTGGCGAAAATGTCGTCCGTGGACGAGCTGCAGTGCGCAAACCACCGCTGACCAAAAAGAACGTGAAGACTTGTCTTATTTTTGCTAAAAAACATGCTCACCCCCTAGACTTTTGAGATGATATTCTGGGACTGATGAGTCAAAAGTGGAACATTTTGGTAGACGTGGGTCCCGTTACATCGAGCGTAAATCTAACGCAGGATCCCACAATTGGGAAATCTTACAAATGGTGAAAGCTTTGCTGCTTTAGGACCTGGGCGACTTGCCATAATTGATGGAACCAGAATTCTGCCCTTTACCAGAAAATCCCGTTGGAGAATGTCCGGCCATCAGTTTGTGACCCAAAGCTCAAGTGCAGTTGGGTTACGCAGCAGAACAGCGATCCAATCCATACAAGTGGGTCCACCTCTGAATGGTGTAAAAGACACAAAATTAAATTTTCTGCAGTGGCCCATTCATAGTCCTGACTTGCCTTAAACGGGTAGTTAATGCTCAAAATCCTTCCAATGTGGCCAAATAAAAAAAATCCTGTGAAGAAGAATGGTCTGAAATTCCTCCACAGCGATGTGAAGGACTCATTGCCAGTTATTGCAAACGTTTTACTGCAATTGTTGCTCCCAACAGTGGCACAAACGGTTATTATTGGTAGGTATAATTTTTTTTTACATGGGTGGCATAGCTTTTCAATAACTCTTAAGCTACAATAAGTGGAATGATCATTTTTAAAGCTGCCTTTTTTGTGTACTCACATTATATTTGTGTTTTATTGAAATAAATGAGATGATCTGAAACATTGAAATATGACAAATGAGTAACTAGAGGCTCTCCAAGAGTGCCAACCTCTCCGCCGAGGCAGCACAGTCGAAATCTTGCGGCAATATTGTTTGACCGATCGTGGTCAAAATCAATAGGGTCCATCCCTGATGTAATGGCAACCCACCAACAAAATTCCAGAGATATCTGTTCATCACTTTTTGAGTTCTCTTGTACACAAACAGGCAGACAGACAAACCAATGCCGGCAAAAACATAACCTCCTTGGCGGATTTAAAAATGGAAGAAATCAGGAAGGGAGCAAATACTTTTTCACGGCACTGTATCTAGGTGTCATATTTGTGCTGTCTTTGGCTTTCTCTCTCTACAGTCGGGTGCCTTGCTGGCTTGTGGCATAGTGAACTCTGGCGTGAGGAATGAGTGTGACCCCGCTCTGGCCCTGCTGTCGGATTACGTCCTGCACAACAGCAACATCATGAGGATAGGTGCTATTTTTGGGTGAGCGAGAGAAGCTGTCCTCGTAGCCTTGTGCAGCTCATGGCTGGGATTGAGTTTTGTATCTAAGCCTGGTGAGTGTTCAAGTAGAGGTCAAGGCAGTGAGAAGTGTTGACAAATGGGCCGAATGAGCTGGTTAATTGTGGTTCTCGAAAAGGTGAGAATTAGGCCAGAATTATGGGAATAGTCACAGATTACCGTGAGTTTCAGGCTGCATTTTTTCATGTTTGTTGCTAATTCTGTGCCATGTACCCCAGACTTGGCCTGGCTTACGCTGGGTCCAACCGAGAAGACGTCCTGTCGCTACTGCTGCCTGTCATGGGGGACTCGAAATCCAGTATGGAGGTGCGTAGGTTTCACAGGTGACAGGAGGGTGTAGGTTTGGGGAAAGTTCCATTGCATCGTGCTCCTGAACGCGGTTTTGCAGCACTAGTGGACAGCATTCAATTTTTGGTGGCTTTGTTCAATACTGATATAAAATCATGTCACCTTGTGACTGATGAAATATTTCGATTATTATAATCCGCATTATCTCAGCCTGTTCTGGATTGTGCTTTGCTGAATCTGTCCCACAATTTTCAGTACAGCTGTTTGTGAACCATCATCTAGGTTTCCATCCTACTGAGCCATTTTGGCATCATGATGTAAATGTAACCGTGCTGATTTGGCAAGTTGGCAAGCCTGTGTAAGTATTCTAGAGCTCTAACTCGGTGAGCCCGCAAGCATCCTTCAAGCTGAGAGCACCATGGCCAGGACCGCAGCAGAGAAGTTTTGCGCACAGCAGCGAGGAGGTCAGCTGGCCGGATTCCCAACCCACATTTATAACCCCCACTTCACACTGACTAGAGTCTGTATGCAATTTATACTGCAAACCAGCTTGTACTTGGAAGCCCTGGGACATGGACTATGACCTCCTCAAGCAGGTCGCGAGTAAAGCTGGTTCCCCTACCCCTGCACTCACAGGCAGCCTCCCAGTGCTCATCTGTGTGTTTTGGTTAAATAGTGCAGCGTCACCTGGATGTGTGGCACCATCAGTGCTAGTGTCACGCCTTGCAATGACCATGTGCTCCAGTTGTGCTAACTACTTGGACGTAATGGGCGGACGTGATCATCGGGTTTGCTGTCTCTCCTGTGAGATTTAATGGCGCAAATTCTATTTTGGTAAGCTTGGCTGTGTTAGCAGGTTGAGATGAGATCTTGGCACTGTTTGCGGTGATTGCGCATAAGCATGAGAACTGAAATGGATCCAGTTATGCAATCTCACTTCTGAGTTCCTTGCTGCAGCGGTGAAGCGACCCCTGTCTGTGCTAGCAGTAAACTGACTCAGGCTAACATGCAACACAGGCAGCTCGATCTAACCCACCTCCCATTCCTGAACTGCTACAGCTTAAGATGGAAATTGTGCCTGTTGTGCCTTCTGACACTGCTAATGAATTATTCTGCTGCAACTCATGCTAGCAAAATGTCGCTGGTGACCGAGGTCATATGCATTGCTGAGCAGCTCCCATCGTTCAGCTAGCAATGCTATACCTCCATTGCCAGCTTGGGTAGCTCAACTCTGCCCTCCTCTAGAAGTTGCATCAGGGGCTTGCTACGCTTGATTGGATAATTCTGGACAGCCCACAGTCAGCTGTGAACTTGGGGAATAGGTTTCCTGTTAGTTACTAATTGGAGCCTTTAACACTGCCAGTGCGCGTTTTTGTAAATGTTTGGCATTTTATATGTGGGTCGCTGTTAGAAGCAGTTGTATGCTTTTACTGCATTGCGAGATATGAGTGCTATTGATGACCTTATCATGGAAGATGTATGCCGTCCTATTCATTGCAGGCATAAAGCTAATGGGCTAATACGCGTGTACTTTTTCAATGGCTTGCCTGAGCCGCATGGCTAACATGCTAACTCCTGCTCATACTGCCACATTACAGACAATTATCATGTCACATTAATTTTCTGTTTGCGTTTGACGTTATTCACCTTGTGTTGGTGCGCTGGTCAGTAATGTTCTCCGGAACATTTCCACCGCCATTGATGGAGGGGACGTCATGATGATAATGCGATTTTAGCAGTCGCTCTGCTCTTCATGGTGATAGCAGCACTCTTCTCTCTGCCCAGCAGACCTGAGCTTTTGTACCAAGTGGAGGCAGGGGTGTCGCCCCTTCTCCTGAACAGGGGGAGGTGTGATTGTGACCTCTGGACCCACTGAGCCTTTGCTGGAGTTAGGACAAAGGTCCCAGGATGCTCTTGAAACTGCTGCACGCACCTTGTATGCTGGAAAATGGGAAGTGTTCGCAGTCTTTTATGTTGGCAAAGTGCTGGACTTTATGAAAAATGAGCCATTTCTGGGACGGTTTGCTCCTACTCTTGAGGAGCAAGTTACAGCTTTATCAGCCTACATCTCTGACACAGCTTAACTCTCTGACACGAGAAGCCATTCACTTGGCTGTCACCATTTCATGACCATTTCCTGAGGAGACGAGACTCTGCCCACATAGATTTTTGTGGAGCCCACCCTGAATTTGGGCATACTACTCAATGCGGTCCAGTAACCTTTCTAGCCTATATTGCATTTGGACATCAAACGGCCATCTGTTTAAAACTGCATTCCTCCTCTGCAGCACAGCGTGTCAGAGCACTGCTTGTGCGGTCAGTCAGCCGTCAATGTGTAAGCTGGCTGCCTGAATTCAGTCGTATGTCCTTTTGGGAAAATTCAATACTTCTGCTTAAGGCCTCACACTTCATCAATCGGCCTGCTGGGCCGGCTGATATGCCAGCAAACTAGGATGGCCACCATACTGAGGTGAAACATGATATTGACAGTAAGTTGGTGTTGACCAATCCCGTCTGTTTCAGTAAAGTGCATATAGACTCATACACCTATATAAGATGCTTTCCACTGAATCAAGTGCCATCTTAAAATAAGTCAGCTTTAATTAATGTTTTGTAATTTCTCAATTTCTCCTGAAAAAAGCCACAACGGGAGATGTTGAGAGATCCCCCCCAAATTGTTCACATTATTGCTACTCTTAGAATTACGCATCGTATCCTAGTTGGGCATATCAGCTCTTTCTGTATTGCTTCTTAATCATTACATGTTTGTTTTGATTTGTCAGTAAATGAATATCTTGGTAGCTAGTTATTCAGGCAAAGTACAGAGTGACTGGAAGAGGGTAATCGTGTGTCAAAAGTTTGCAAGATGTGCAAACTCCGAGGTGATTAACTCCCTCCCCACCCCCACCCGGAGGCATTACACTTAGCATCTGACATTGGGTTAATGGTTAAGACAGCTTCAGGAATAAAGATATGTTTTAAGAACAAAGAAATGGTGCATGATTGCCTGCACGCCTCATGGTAACAGTTGGTGGTCTTGCACTTTAAAAACATTGCAATTCAACACCGTTACACCCCTATACTTTCAAGGTGATTGGTTTTCATACAAGTCTCAGACAAAATCATGTATATCATGTTCTCCACCTTCAGTAAAGCACTGCCATTTGACAGTCTTCCTTCAAAGAACCACAGTTGGGCAAGTAACTAGTCACTTGCATGGATTGAGCCATTTCCTCTTGGCTTTAGGTATAGTGGATGTTCAAAGACATCCTGGAAAACTGCATTTTGTTCACCTTTTTGTGGTATTGTAAAGTCAGGAGATTGCGTAAATTTCCTGAAATCAATTTGCTGTTTGGTTTTTGGAGTAAAATTATTAGCTTGAAGCACAGTGCCCCTTTCTGCTATTCAGTCCCCTCCCTAACTGCAGAGGACCTGTCCACAAAGACCCTTGCAATCATAATCTCTCCCCTGTAGACGTTTGTCCTTCACCCAGAAGACCTTAGGACCCAGACAGAGGTTTGACAAATTCAGCTGCTGTGTTTAAACCTGTGGAACATCTAGTCTATTTTAAATTCTAGTGGAGATCCCAAGGTTTTCAAAGATCTCAAAGATGTCCCGCTGAATCACAGGGAAATGTGTATAAAATGATAAACTACATCTAGATATTTATATTCCTGAAATACGAGTTTCGGGGATATCATGGTTTCGCCCCACCCACCGCTGCCGCCGCGTCCGCCGCCGCGTCTGCAGATTTTAGCTGTTGGCGCGATAACTCGCAAAATACTTTACATTGGCTTCTCATTTTTAGCATATGGGTAGATATGGTAGAGAGGATGAACTGATTAGATTTTGGGCAAATATGCACTCCTAGGTTTGCCGCCAGGTGGCGCTATATATTGAGAAAATCAGTTTTTTTTAACCATATCTCTGGAACAGTTACTTAAACGGACCTCAAATTTGCCTCATATTGTAGGTCTAGTGAAGGGGAATCTAATAAAGGGGGCTTTGAGGATTGGGGAATTTCGGGGATAATACCCCTTGCTGTCGGCCGCCGACAGCGTAGGCCTAGTTTCTATTTGATGTAATGCTGCAGCCATAAAAACTTGTGTGGGGTTTGGATATTTCTGTCCATTGAAGTGTGATGTGGCTTAAGTGAAGTGCTGCAACTAGATGATTCATAGTATGTATGTGCCTTTGTCCTGGTTTTTTTTTTTTTTTTTTACTTTGAACCTACTTAAGTGGAACTTCAAGCCATCGTTCATAGGTTTAACAATAGTGCCTTGAAAATGGTGAAAACTTTGACCTGGTACAAAAATATGTACCTGAACATATTTGATTTTTTTTTTTTTTTTTTTTCTTTGCTGTCTTGATGGGCTATTTTGGGTTCTTGATGGGCGTACAGTATAACTCATTTTTTTTTTTTTTTTGTTTGGTGTTTTTTTTCCCCCTCGTGTGGTGTCATGAAAATGCAGGTAGCAGGTGTGACTGCTCTGGCATGTGGCATGATCGCGGTGGGCTCCTGCAATGGGGACGTCACCTCCACCATTGTGCAGACCATCATGGAGAAGTCTGAGCAGGATCTCAAAGACACATACGCCCGCTGGCTGCCTCTGGGCTTGGGACTGAACCACCTCGGTGAGTCAAGAGGGTGGGGTTTTTTCAGACTGAATCAAGGGATATGTGAGGGGGTGAAAAACGGAGGCTACGATATAGGATTTGGTGAAATGTGACTTAATTGCATTTAGTGTCCCCTGACTATGCTTAAATAATAAACATTTAAGGCCAGTTACAAGTTTTTATGATCAGAAATACCAACAACCTGACAAACATCTAAATTTACAGAAAGCTGATACTTTGAACCGGTTTTAAACAGAACTTTCAATTTGTGGGTTAGTGGGTCTGGTTCTCTCCTTCTCATATAACAGACTTGATACAGTAACTCAATAATGATCACCCTAATGTCTGAATAAAGACCCATTCACACCAAGCTCGAATTTCCGTGCGGATTATTCGCACGGATTTTTATAAGAGCTATTTCCATGGGTTCTAATGTAAGCTTGCACACCAAGGCGGAATTTCCGTGCGGCGGAAAAAACATTGTCACGGACTTGAGCTTCTGCGAAAATCTGCCTGTGTAATTGTACTTTTAGCCAATGAAATGATTTGTTTTTATTGATGTCACAGCATTCAAACCTTTTGATTCGCTAGATGGCTTGTATTCAGTTAACACTGAAATTTAACGTGACATCTTATAGCTTTGTGCGCAGTTAGTTTACTTTTTTCATAGTAGTTAGAGATCTAGCTAATTATAGTTGTTTTTTTTTTTCGATTAACGTTTTAATATTTTGAATATTTGCGCACCAAATCACGAAGCTGTGCGTCGCTGAGGTTAAAATTATGACACAGCTTCGTCTGGGTTGGACAAGTTAAAGGAGGAGACGGCACCTCGGCAAAGTAGGCTGTATTTCAGCGGAAAGTAGAATTCTTGAAGTGTCTAAAACGCATAGTTTTATCATTGTTAATTTGGTAGTGATCCAGTGCAACGCATTTTTAAACCAGAAAATCTTCAAATCGGCATCAATACCAGGGGGCAGACATTTTGGGTCCGCCCCAATACCCACACTTCCACTCAAAATTGACCCTAGCCTTAATATTTGCACGTTCCCACGAAGGGCAAGGGTGTCCCAAACTGTAAGATGATTAAGGGAAGTGCTTTTTAGCCCTTAAAATTCCCACTTAATTGTAAGGGCCGGGCGATGCTCACTACGAACTGAGGGGAAGAATGAATTTCGCAGGATGCACTGCGAGACTATCGAGCTGGACGAGTTTTCCAAGAAGATGGCAGCTGCCATGAAAAAAGCATCGCACAATTGTAAGCACTATTTCCTTAAGCATGCATGCAAAAAATCCCAAACATGTCAGAATGTGTTATGTTTGTGGGTTTACACCCTTATCTGTAAGTGTTGATTTAGAATATGAATGCTTGAAAATCGCCAATTCATGTTGTAGCCAGCATGATATCAACCGAGTTCTCTGTATAGCAGTAATGCTGCACGCATTTGGCTAATGTTATCGTTATGCGTGACGAGCATGCCTGCGTTTTACACGTGTTGTATTCCAATTTCTTTGAAATTTGTGTCGTGGCATGACCTGGTTTGTGATTGTGAATGCGAACATACCACGACAGCTACCCAGCCAGAAGGCGTATGTCAACTTTCAAAGTTGCAATGATCGCTCTGGCAAGCCATGCAATGAGTCGGTAACTGTATAATGTAGGCTACTGTTCAGTGTACAAAACCGATATGGATTACATGATCGAATGTAAACACCTCAAAATAAGTGCAAGAAGCGTATGTCAGCCATACGTGTGACGTACGTGGACACACGTGTTACGCTAATTTGCATGAAGTGGCGTCCCAATAATTAGGTGAAATTCCTTTCCCCTCAAAACTACCCCTTCGTCGTTGAGGGAAATCTTAGTATTTAGTGCACTTGAAACCAAGGGTTAAGATTAAGGGAAGAGAATTGGGATTGGGCCTTTTACTCGGGGAATCTAAGGCTGCGTTCGGAATGCACTCTTGTCCACTTGCTCACTCACTCTCTATGTTGTTTTCATAGTAGAACATTCACTACACAGTGCCCTATATAGTGGGTGAGTGTGCATTTCGAACGCATTATCCAATCAAACGCCAGTGCCGCGGTGCTTGTGTGTCAGTTATTCTCTTACGTGACGTCAGTTGTTCTCATTCCTTTCATCCGGGCCATGGAGTAGTTCAAAGGGTCTTCAGTAAGCTCTGCCTTTATGACTTGGCTGCCCGCAAGCTGTTTTTATTTAAGCTGGCCTGATTAACATTCAAACAATTTATCGACTGAGCGACCAAGACCAATACATGACCTATAATTAGAAATGGTAATGAAAGGTGAATTCCCATTGCCTACATTTATATAATTGATATGGCATTGTAAATCCAAAACTTCCGCTGACTTTGCACATTTATTTTTGCTGTCCTTGGGATTGTCACACAGCTGTGCAACCTTACAGCGCCTTTTAGCCATGACAACATTCAAAATAAAGAACGGATTCCCGCAGCCTCGCAAACTAATTTCCACAAATCTGTGCTCCTCAACGAACGCTGCAATTATGAAGACACATTGATATGTTACGTCATCATTTATGGGCAGAAGACTCATCATAATTATGTGGTGCAATGCATAACCATGCTATCAAAAGTAAATTAGACTGTCGTCGGTTTTTACAAATTAGTCTCAGCAACTATGGCTAATCAGGAGATGTAAACTGCGAGAGGTTAAGATAATTATGCGTTTTTAAAGGTGAGGTTTCCGAAGATCAAATTCAAAATCGGAAGATTCCCCAAGTAAAAATGTCTGCCCCTTGGTATTCATGGATTTCAGTCATGTGACGTTTTTGTTGTGAGTGCCATCTTGAGTACCTACCAGGGACACTAGGCACAGCTATGACCATAGACTGTATGGGCTACGATGAAGGATGTCTCAGTCTTTATTTCTCCATAACAACAGACTAACTCTACATTATCCCGCTTATTACACGGCTTATGAGTGAAATTATTAATTTCAGACGTAATGTTGATCAAAATACGACTTCTATCGATTTATAAATTGCATCATTTCGCGAATCTGCAAGTCCTGTCACTTCTCCGCTGTTTTGCTCACCCTCCTTGGTTATTTGTTGGCCTGTGACTAAAAACCGGGTACCCGGGTCCCGCCCGAAAGGTTCGGGTCCCGGGAAGAAAATTGCGATACCCGTTTCCCGAAATCAGTACATTGATTGTGCACACGATAAAATGATGGGTAATCATTAATGGCATCACCCAGACATTCGCTTATGTAAGCTACATTATTTATTCCTGTAGCTCACGACTGTCGTGCACCAACGATTAGCTTATCAACTTACTTGAAAGGGAAACAGATGGAGAATCAATCAGTGGCAATTTGGAGATTTTAATCAAGAATGTATTAATCCCTACCTCCTTGGTCTAGTCAGCTCGCGCTCGCTAGCTGCCTTTCAATCTCATCGGCGCCATGGTTTTTTTTTTTTTCTTCTTCTTTTCAACAGTTATGATGATGAATTTTGATGATATTGATACAAATTACATGATATATTTATTGTCGTTGTGATTGATAGTCCCGGTTGATAGTAATAGCAATGATGAATACGGCGATTCGGTGTACGGTATAACAATTGAAGTTGATGGAATAATTATCAAATGATGATGATAATGAGAAAATGGGAAATTCAGGGGTGCAGATATGATTTTGAGTTTTGACGATGGGATTGTTATGAGAGAATAATGAAATACTTAATATTAATGATAGGCCTAATAATGACATCAGTCGGACATCCGTACACTTTGATATATTAAATTAATTTGGAAAATACATTTGGAAAGTAAAATATCGTATTCGTAAAATACCTGATCAGTCCATCCAACGTTCGTGAGTTGACTATGAAATACCACCTCGAACGAGCTTTTCGTTGTAAGTTATCTTTCTGTTTCTCGGTCTTTCTTTCTTTAGTGTACGTAAACCAGTGATGTAGCCAGAACTAAAATTGGGTGGGCACTAAACATCTCTTTAAAACATTTATTCGTTCTGACTCGATCGCAGTCATTTTTTCTAATTAACTATACATTCTATCCGAAAACACTCCGCACTATCAGGTGTTCCTTGTTCACCTCGTTCAGGCAAAAGACAATCATTCATTTGGATGCGCAATTTTGTGCTTTTCATATCAGTGGCGTAGCCACACCTGAAAATTGAGCGGCCACATAACATCGGTTTATTACAATTATTATACCTAACTTGTTCTCAGCCATTTTCCTTTTGTTAAAGCAATTTCCTTTTATATGAATAATCAACTGGCAAAAAAAGACACTGCTTCTTTCATGGTGCGATCTAAGGGCGACTAATCAATAGGCATAATTCAGTTCAGCAAAATAAATTACTCATAAGTTGTGCTTAGTTTTAATAATACTTTTCGAGAGGTAAACTGTTCTGGAACTTCCGCGCTACCTTTTCGGCTCATCAGGCGATCTAACCTGTGCTTCATGATCGATTGAATTATTCAAACTGAACCAAAGACAGATTTGAAATGCACAAAATTGCGCATCCAAATGAATGATTGTTGTTTTGCCTGAACGAGGCGAAGAAGCAACACCTGATAGTGCGGAGTGTTATGGTATTGAAGGCATAGTTAATTAGAAAAAACATGATTGCGATCTAGGCAGAACTAATTGTTTCAAAGAGATGTTTATTGCCCATGCAATTTTAAGTTCTGGCTGCGCTACTGACGTAAACGTGTCTGAAACTTTGAGGTAAACAATTAACACGGACATGCATGCCTCGTAGACAAGAGCGGTGACACCGGGTCCAAGGCTCTGATCGCAGTTTTGGTTTCCAGCCACAACGTGGAAGGAGCCTCCACTCCCTGAAACAAGTTACAAGTCATTCATCTAACATCACAATTAGTCCGAAGCTGTTTAATGAAGGTAAAAATGAAACATAAGGTAAATATCCTGCATAGGTCTTCTCCTCTGCCTCCTCCGATCAGAGCGGTGTCCCTAACAACGGCCTGTTTCACTTAGCAACAGTCTGTTATACAGAAATAAAAGACCGTAAAATGTAGAATCAGAGTGTAATTCATTAATCAAAATGCAGCATTCAAAAGAGCCGTATCATAAAAAATGTTAATCCACTCTTTTTGTGAGACTTCTAATCACAGCCCACGGGGCGACAGATAGACGGCCTGTTGTAAGTCAGTACCCAAAATAGCGGCGCCTAGAGTTTGAGAGCGGTGACGTGCGTCTATGATGTATGTATGAATAGAAGCCAATTTGAAGACTCGCTGGTTTAAAAATGAGTCACACTGGATTATTACCAAATTAAAATTTATAAAACTATGCGTTTTAGACACTTCAAGTATTCCACTTTCCGCTGAAATATACTTTGCCGAGGTGCTGTCTCCTCCTTTAAGTTTATTGAAACAGCCCCAGGTCGGGACATCAATAAGGAAAACGTTCGTTGGCTACGTCAGTGCAGAAGTAGACTGCGAGGCTAACGTTATCGTTCAGATACATACAATGTCATCGTCGCAGCTGCTGCTATCATGGTTCATTTAGTTTAAATTATAACTCGCGTATTTGGTTGCGAAATTGGAACACAAGAACACGAAATTTCGCACCAAGTTCGGTGTGAATGGTTTCACGCGGAATTTTCGTTCTGCGAATATTCCGCAAATCCGTGCCGCTTTTTCGCTCCGCCCTGGTGTGAATGGGCCTTAAAGCCTCTGAAAACCCAATTTCTCAAAAACCTTTGAACTACGTTATTTGGGGTTGTATGTGCATAATAGTAAACATACTAAAATATTAGAAATTATGTCCAATTCAAATCTGAAAGTTTGTTATATAATTTTTAGCACCTATCCTCTTACTGCGGTTCAGCTGGGCGTGGTTTTCTAAGTGGGTTATTACATAATAAGCCAAACCAATGAAAAAAAAAATCCGTCATTTGTCCCACCCCTAACTGAAATTATAAAAGCTCTCTGCTCCACCCAGGTTAGCTTCTTTTGAGCCCAAGAGACATCGTCCCTGTCTTGCGATTGATTACCCAACTACATTTGGTTCCATTTATCTATCTGTCCATCTGTCTGTCCGCGTGTTTGTCTGTCCCCCGCTATTTCCCCTATCATGTATGTTTGTATTAGCTCCATTCAAAACTCACCAGTAAATGATTTTCTGAACGGGACGTGTGCTCGCATGGGTTTCTCACTTAGCGTGGAATGGTTCTTCCGCTCTGGCTCGAATGTCTTATGCTGCGTTCAAACTAGCTTGTAAAAATGGTGTTTCTCAGAACACAAGTGGTGACTTGTGTTCAAATCACCTTACAACCTGTGATCACAAGCAGTGAACTGGTGATTAATTCAGCGGATCAATCTTCACCACTCGTGAGCAAAATGAGGCCAGACCAACACATTGTGAGCTAAACAGAAAAGTACGTTTATTCTCATGTTTGTTTTATCATATATTAAAAGGAGCAACTTATTATTAACCTTCATGTCCCAGAGTTTGTTTTATATCCATATCACAATGTTTCTGTCGTTTTGTCATTGAGAAGTTAACTTAATGTTTTGATACCTTTATTATCGCCCATGATGTCGCCCGTGACAGACTGGCAGCAAATGAAAGTTCTCCATTCATGTCTTTTTCGCAACCGGTAAGTGGTAATTTCACCATATTCAGCGTAGCGGTATGAACGCAGCATAAGACCCTTATCTCACAACGAGTTTGGGTTGCTCAGGATCTGTCCCGTGCATGCTATGACCGGATATCGCGTCCTTGAGGTACAGTTGTCATTCGCAGCTGCTGCAAGCGGGGTCGGTGAGCAACAGGGCCTGTTTTCCATTATCGGACAGACAGCCAATTGTTGACCAGTGACAGTGCAAATGATGCTTTTTTTTTTTTTCATTTCTTTCGTGTCGTTAGCCACGCCATTTTGCTGATGCCGTAGCATTTTTTATTTCTTGTTTGGCTTTATGTCAGCTATTGAACACACTCAAAAGAACAAATCCAGCATCATTGTACACGTCAGAATAAAGCAAATGTTCGTCATGACTGAAGTGCGCGTTCACGGTTTCTATAATCCCACTCATATCTCACTGGACAAAGCAATAAAAATTGATTCTTCAATTTGCAGTGAGTACAGTACATGTCTCACCGGTGCGTTTTTACTGGAGCTAAGTATACAGTGGACTAGTGCTACACACCGGTGTAAGCGCCTGACAGCATATATTTTCTGCCATTGATGGCATCATCTGGCATTCTCCACAGCAACACCTGCAAGCACAATGTACAGTGGTTCGATTGGTCAGTGAGTGTTGATTTCACAACCCGCATACTTGAGGGTAAAACATTACTGAATGGAAATTATTTTCACTGAGAGGAACCGGTCGACTGGCGAGCTAATTACGATGCAATAATATTGTACAGTACTAGCTAACGTTACAGTAGCCATCAGGCCGCCGTTGGGTGCATCCCTGCTAACGTTGAATTTTAGCGGAGATGCGCTAACTCGGTAATAATAAAAACCGCAAAGGATTTTACAAAATACCATTCCGTAACTGGCTGGATGGTGTTTCCTGACGGCAGAGGAGCTGCTTCGTCTGATTCTGAAGCTGCTTGCACACTGGATGCGAAACGAATTTTTCGCACGACAGATTACGTTCAAAGTCAATGCGAAGACACAAATGCACATGTGTATTCAAGCCTTCGCATTGACTTTGAATGTAATCTCGTGCGAAAAATTCGTTTCGCGTCCAGTGTGCAAGCATCTTGAGTCAGACGGCTCAGACATATAGGGCTGGACTGTGACCCTTGTTCCACTGCTGTGACTAACGCTCACGGAGCCTGTGAGATGTAACTCAAATCGAGGGAGTGGCCAGTCACACCGCGATGCGCCATGTCCACACTGTCTTGAGAAATGGACTGAATAGCAAAATGAGCTGTTTTTGAACTAGGTTTTCTAATCGTTATGAATGTTAATTTTCACTCAGTTTTTTGTAGATGCTTTATGATACACCCAACTTTGATATTATTCATGAATTCTCACTATGTCAAGACAAGTTTCCAGAGGCTTTAAGGCTGCCATCCAAAGTTCTTAGTATTGATGAATGCTGAACTTGTGTTTTTTTCATGAACAGTATGGGCTGTCACTTGTCTGGTAATCTTGACTAACAGTTAGAACAGAAAAGCTCTTGATGCAGGTGTTTTATTGAGTCTTTGTGGAGAATTATTATTTTTGGTTATTTAAAGTATTCAAACTCAACACTCAGCTTGCTTCTAGCGTGCTCTGTAGAGTAATGAGCTCCTGAAAGCTGAACTCTCATCTGCTAATCCTCTGACCCCAGGTAAAGGCGAGGCCATCGAGACCACGCTAGCCGCTCTGCAGGTGGTGCCCGAGCCCTTCCGCAGCTTTGCCAACACACTGGTGGATGTGTGCGCCTACGCAGGTTTGTCGTTCGCTCATCTGACGTCCCAAAGCTGTAGTGTCATCCGGACTTCCTCCTGTGTCCTCTCTTTCACTCCGCTGCATCTCCTCCTTCCCCTCACTCATTTTCTGTCCGTCACATTTGTCCCACTCTCCCTGACGCCTGGTTGCTCTCCCCCAGGGTCAGGAAACGTGCTGAAAGTTCAGCAGCTCCTGCACATCTGCAGTGAACACTATGACAATAAGGACAAAGAAGAAGAGAAGGATAAGAAAGACAAAAAAGAGAAGGAGAAGAAGGAGAGCTCTCCAGACATGGGCTCCCACCAGGTAAGAGCACACCTCCTGAAGACCCTACCTCTGAAATATTCTGCACTCCGCTGTTGTGTGCAATTATGTTGCACTCTCGCAAAGTACAACATACAAAGAAACCTGAAATGGTTTCTAGCACAACGTGCATCCTCTTTGTGCTTTGTTTTATGCTCTTTTGGTTTTGACACCGCTGCTGGCTATTAGGAAAAATGTTCTAATGTAATTCTCTGTTTTTTTCTGCTGTCTGTAGGGTGTGGCTGTGCTGGGCATCGCCCTTATTGCCATGGGCGAAGAAATTGGGTCCGAGATGGCTCTGCGGACGTTTGGACATCTGGTCAGTTTTTGTCTCATTTAGAAGCTGTCCTGTTATGACTGGAGCAGTTCACCCAAAAATGAATTCCATGGTTACTATTTACATACTTAGGCAAATCGTTGCATTCTGCCAGCGTCACATCTCCATCACTCGAGTTTAATTCTAGTCTGCCTGTTTGCTCGGACGTGGCATACTTTGGTGGGAGCTGTAGTTTTGATGAAATCATGCACAAATTACGTTCAGTAACTTTGTGTTTAAGCATTGTTTGATATTTGGAATGAGTTCTCCCAACTGTTTAAGCACTGAAAAGTGGGCATTAGTGGTCTTTTGTATCACAAAGAACTTAATCTAGGAAATTCTGAAATTTTGTGGACTATGTGCTTGGATACGATGCTCTGGGGTCAGTGGAAAATATATTTGCATGTCTTTTTCGGGATGAAAAAGTCCTTTAAAACTTGCGATGTACCAACTTCTTTGTTCCTTTGAAACGCTTCGGCATCTGTTGCGGGCGGGTCCTCCAGGTGATTGGACAAAATTTTTTCTTCCATTTTTCAGGTGTATTTGATTTGTTCATGTCAGTTCTGTCCTCCCTTCTCTCACCGGTTTTGTTCGTCCCCTCGTGCTGCAGCTGCGGTACGGCGAGCCCACTCTTCGGCGGGCGGTGCCTCTGGCCCTGGCCCTCATCTCCGTCTCCAACCCACGCCTCAACATCCTGGACACGCTGAGCAAGTTCTCCCACGACGCCGACCCCGAGGTGTCCTACAACTCCATCTTCGCCATGGGCATGGTGGGCAGCGGTAAGCTTCTGTCGCCTTGCTTTGTGTTCAGCCACTTAGCAGGGGTGTAGCCCGTCGGAGACAGTAGTCTGGCTCTAACCAAAGCTCTTGAGCCAGTCTGTCATGAAATGTGTGCCTGTGTTCATATGCCTGGTCTCTGCTTGGCTTCCCGTCTTAGTCCTTCTGGGGCCGACTCCGGTCTTCAGTCATGTTCTCTCCTCCCCACTCCTCCCAGCTGTGTAGATTCACATCTGTTTGCTTTTTGTTTCATAGGAACGAACAATGCCCGTTTGGCTGCCATGCTGAGGCAGCTGGCACAGTATCATGCCAAGGACCCCAACAACCTCTTCATGGTCAGACTGGCACAGGTGAGATTTGGTGTTGTGTTGTATTGAGATGAATATTAAAGGCAGAGATGGTGGACGGGACACTTGTGTGCTGATCCTGGCTGTGTGCTGCCTCTGCAGGGCCTGACTCACCTGGGTAAAGGCACGCTCACACTGTGCCCGTACCACAGCGACCGGCAGCTCATGAGCCAGGTGGCAGTGGCCGGTTTGCTCACTGTCCTCGTCTCCTTCCTGGACGTCAAGAACAGTGAGTTTCCCTTCAGTTTTTTTGCCTTTTTTCTACATGTGTGGCATCTCATGCCTCCTCAGTTCCATGTCCCTGTGCTGCTTTTATCCTTCCTCTCTGGGTTTGTTCCTTGAGCTTGGAGAGGAAGCACACTTTTCTGCCCTCCCCTAGCCTCATGGTTCTGCTATTGTGTCTTTATTACAGTCATCTTGGGGAAGTCGCACTATGTGCTGTACGGCCTCGTCGCCGCCATGCAGCCTCGAATGCTGGTCACATTCGATGAAGAGCTGCGGCCGCTGCCTGTGTCGGTCAGAGTTGGACAGGTGAGGCCTCTACAGATTTGTGGTTACAGGTCTCTGGGCCACCCGCCATTATAGTGCCTTTCAACTGTATGGCACAGCTCTACTCGACTTAAGTCTACTGTTTTTTATGCATTTCCATTGTGGAAGGAAAATTTGTGGTCAATGCACTGATTGGTCAGAGGAAATAGTCGTTTGCATGATATAGGACAAACCAACATTACAATGGAATAGGATGATTTTCACAACAAATCAATCTGAAGTGTTTAGGGGCCTTCGGGATAAAAATTTCAAATTTTCCGAAAATTTCAACATTTTTGATTTTCACATAAAATAAAATGAATAAAGGAATGCAGTGAGATGCCAGTAGACACCTATGTGTTTTTCAGAGTAAACATCTATCTGTGTTTTTCCTCTACCTCAATTGTTACTTGTGACTTTAAATGCAAATTACCAAAAATCACACTTCTGACTGATTTTCAACCTTGTGGCATTCATAAAATCATTAATATTTCATCTGATTGACTTGAACTTTGGGCTGAAGTTGTATCTGTTGGAGATCTATGAAATGACATAGGATTCTAGATGAGTGCATCCCTAGGGGGTTAATTTTGAAAATGAAGCAAGCTGATGATGGCGATTTTTCGTTATGGTTACATAAGAGCTCATTAAATATTCATAAATGTTCCAAAAAAAAAAAAATCCAATGCCATTTCATATAACTATCTTAAACCTTTCATTTGAGACTAAATCGAGTAAAATCTGACAAGGGTTATTGAAATATCAGAGCCACAAAATATTTTCAGATTTTGTCATTAAAGTGCCATTCCATGGCATCCATGTCAATTTTTATCAAAATACTACATTTTATGAGGTTAAAATCATGTTGAGTATGTTTTATTTCTTAGTTTTTACATTCTGGTTACTTCTACACTTGACCCTGAAGACCCCTTTACTCTGAAAAGTGACTCACGTAGGTAAACGCATATCCAAACCAACAAGCAAGCTAGCTTTCTTGTTAGCTAATTTTACATAAAATAAATGTGTCTGGTCACATAGCAAGATGGAAACTTTCAGGAAGGACTATTACACTGTATTACGATGACCAAAGCGCAAAACCTATCTGCAGAATTTTTCTGATTGGCGGATTTCACTTTGGATGATGAGAACAAGGAGGGCTGCTCATCCAAAGTGAAATCCGCCAATCAGAAAAATTCTGCAGACAGGAGGTTTTGCGCTTTGGTCATTGATTATCATAACTTCACGAATGAAGGGCGTAGTGAACGCTTTGTTGGTCGACGCGCGGCGACTCGCCACCAATTGGAAGCTAAATTCAATCGCAGAATATTGCTGCTTGTGGCACTAAACAAGTAGGCCAAAATGGATAAGCGGCCAGATAAATAGCCACCTAAGAGAACAAGGAACACCGGCCCTTTGACATCCTCCATTGTTCCTGTGTTTGAGTCACATGAGATGTTGTTTTGTTTTGTTTTGCATCACGTTGAAAATGATGTCACGGCACTTTTCATGATCCCGCCCACTATTCAGCAGTATTTTGCTATGTGGAAAACAAGTAGTTTTAAATGGAGTCGCATAGATCCGGTTCCATGCTGTGGAAAGGCGCCAATAGTGAGCAACTTATGATGAGCAGGCTGAAATATAACGACTTTTCTGCTGCTGTCCTTGTATTTATGTATATGAACATGTGTATCCTTTGCAGGCGGTAGATGTTGTGGGCCAGGCCGGGAAGCCCAAAGCCATCACCGGGTTCCAGACGCACACTACACCCGTACTTTTGGCCCATGGCGAAAGGGCTGAGCTTGCCACAGAGGAGTACATCCCTGTCACCCCTATCCTGGAGGGCTTTGTCATTCTTCGCAAGAACCCCAACTATGATGCTTAAGACCCCCATTCCCACTGCCCACCCGCATCTCGTCCTCCTCTCCTCAAGACTGAGTCACCAGCTGGGGTGCGCAAGCCTGGTTGAACCTTCCTCCATGTACCCTGGTCCCCTGTGGTTGCAGCAACTGCTAAATGTAATAGTTGTTGATCAGGCAGTTTGGTGGGTTTTATGTGGAGAAACGGTGTCCCCAATCAATTAAGGCCTGTGATACTCCAGTTCAGACCAAACCTTTACCCAACGTCTGCTCTGTGCGTATCTTATTAATGGTCGGTTGCTTTTGGTTTCCATTTGTCATCAACCTTTACTGTAGTTTGGAAAAAAGAGTGCTAGGAAGGCCCACCTTTGCTCTGCAGACCTTGGCTCCCTCTGTCAATATAGCCATCTCCTCCATTTCACTTGAGTAGGCTGTTTTTACACTTGAGGGGTAAAATGGGGGACACTGTTGCTCCAGGTTGATGATACTGGTGGACCAAGTCCATGATTAACTCCATCCGTTTTTGGTTTAAGAATCTAAAACTTATTTTAAGTCAGAGCTCTGGGGGACACTGTCAGCAACCTATTTTCTATTATCAGTCGTCCTTCAGGATGAGACAAGGTTTGGTTTGGTAACATGAATATACATGCCTAGCTATAGAGACTGGTGTATAAGCATCAGTCATGAGATACTTTGAGATGTTTTGTCTTCTTTTTTTTTTTTTTTTTGCTCTGAACCTTCCTTCTTTTGTAACAAAAGCATGTAAAATGTCTGCAATATCTGGTTTATGATTTTTGTTGTTGTCACTGGTTTTGTTACAGCACTATAACTTGTTGAAATAAAATAATTTCTGATCTACACCGTGAAAATGCTTCTCAATGTGTCTCGCTTCAGATGTACTGTTCAGTATTTCTATACATTGTTTTAATAATTTATTTGCACAGAAAAAGTACAGCAAAGGGAGGGGAAGCATTAATCAAGTACAATAGTTGTAAGCTTTACATACATGCCAGTGAAGTGATCATACATACAATATCATTCATTTCAAAGTCGCATACTCGCAGGCCATCCCTTACATCACGAAGTTCGGCAATACACATGGCAATTTTATCATTACAATCACCTTTTAAACTGCGTTTCAAAGCTGAACGGTCACTGCACGGAGTATTGACATTTAGTCTGAACATAAGATGTCTCATGTTGACAGCTGCTGATGACTGACTATACATAAGCCCCTTGTAAAACACCAACTAAATTGTTAACACCACTAGCAATATTGCACATAAACATGGCAAACTGACAGTAACTGATTTTCAATACTAGGAGCAGACATAAGAGAGGGAAGCAAACTGCAGTGTGTATTATAAGGGACAAGCCAAATACGCCGCGACACCTTACGCCATGAGATATAGAAACGCTGAATATGATTGCTATTCAAATTCCACAGCACCGAGCCATAAAAAGAGGTACAATATGTGTGGAATAACCTGGCCTTTGTACTGGAGGCACACATATTAAATTTAGCCAACATAGTATTAGAGCTGGAGATGAGGTGATTGATCCCTTGATTAATGTTCCTGATGTTACAATCATGACCTATAATATGACCGAGATGTACAGCGGAGTCATCTTGCTTGATGGGAACATCACAAATGGCCGTAGCAAGATTATATTAACAGTCTGGGGCTTGTATTCTCCTTATTAATGTATTAAATTTTAATTCAGTTAATTAATTGAGAAAGATCTGTTCATCTTTATGCTTAGCTTTATCTCTAATCATAGTCGTTGGAATGCATGCGTCCGTGCCTTGATGGCCTTAGGGACATAGTATAGCTGCCACTCCTCGCCAAAGAGTGAGGCTCCCCATACTGCAGATGCTGGACAAGAGGAACGAGATATAGTCGGATATCGGAGAGCATGCTGGCGAAGGAAAAGAATATAAAAAATAAAACAAGGATTCTTGAGCCATGAATCATCAGCATTTCATGTGGCTACCCTTTGCCCAAAATGTCCCATAATTCTATAGTTTTGCAAGATGATTGGGGAACCCTGCAAAAAATGTTTGATGGGACTTCTATGGAATTCTATAGAATTCTCTAGAACTCTGTAGAAGATCAATGGAACTCTGTAGAACATTTTAGTAGAACAGCATGTTCTATAGGATTTTCCGTGTGTTCTATAGGAATTTGCTAGAAACCTATAGAGCACCTCTATGGAAAAGAAAGTCCTATAAGATTATTGCTGTTCTATAAGACCTTCCTATAGAACACCCTAGTTGAAAAACCTGTTCTATAGGACTTTGATGGTCTTTAGGACCTTCTAATAGAAGAAAAGCTTAATGGGAAAGACATCTTAAATAAGGGTTAAATAAAAATAAAAATCTTATGAATCCTTGCAATGCTCTGTCGAAGGGTCAATTTACCTTATGTGTACCTGGGTTCTAGAAGTGAGAAACCGGACTAATGGTATGAAAATGTGCAATATGCAGTGATATCCACTATACTGAAGTAGCAAGGAAATTGTGTCCCTTTTAACTTTAAGGTGTGCTTAAGCACATGGGGTACCAAGCACATACCTACTCATTGATTCTCTGATCAGACGATTGATTGACTGACTGACCACACAACTTAGCAGTATTTCAGCTACGGTATATGAAGACCTCTTTCCATTTCCTCGGCAGCAATTCAAAAATATAAATGTAAGGCATTACAACTTTATTATGCTATAATGGAAAACTCGTGTTCCTGTATTGCTTACGAAGACAGAATTTTGTTGAAATTTTGACCTTTGGAACTTTTTCCTTAATTTTAAAAATTCAATCAAATGATGCCTTTCCATTCACATGCGTGTGATTGCAGATTATATACAGATTTAGAATTAATTTGAATACAATTTGAGGTCTGCTCACTTGGTTAAAGCCCGGCATTGCGGAGCAGAAATGTCTAGGTTTGAGCCCCGGTCAGAGTAGTCCACGAGAGGTCATTGTGCTACAGAGATGCAAGTTGGGAAACGATTGCTGGGAAATGTCATATAAAGTGGTTGCCTTCCAAATTTGGGTGAGATTTAAGATGCCAAACTGAAAAAAAGAAGTCCTCCAGAGATTTTCTATAGAACTTTTTTTCTATAGGACTTGAGGTACTAAAGTTCTATAGATTTCTATTGGATTCCTATAGCACATTTATAGGAATTCCTATAGCACATTTTTTGCAGGGAACAGCCTACTGTTCCTGCGAATGGTCTTACCTTGGTCTCTCCCAGTAATCGAACACGCTTGATGAAGTAGAGACAAGGGATCTGTTAAGGCTATATTATCTTTATCAATTGAAATAAAAAAATGGCACCAAGGGCACTGTTGCTCACCTGAACACCTGTAACCTTCGACAAGCTATCAAATATTAGATTTTACGAATTTTATTGGCAAATGTGACAAGGAGAAGGCCAATGTCGTGCACTTCCATAGCTCTCTCCCTACAACCGCATTACATGGGTGATTAAGTTATAACATTTAGTACACAGTGCTGGAGACTACACTGGTCATATACTGCACCTATATACATAAAGACAGATGGCAAGCTAATTAAACAATTACATTTGTGAGATATAACGGCTTGATTATTGTTGCATGTAACTGATAAATGTCCATTTCTCTATTTAAAGATATTTTATTGGTATATGCAGATGGCAGGTACATATAGTACATGGTGATTGCTGGTACAACGCTGAAAATGTGTTATTCAACATGGGAAATGTCCAAATTTAATTAATTAATTAATGAACATGGAAAATTTAGCAGCATTTTGTTCATGACCAAATTCACTATCCCACACAACGAAGAAATGAGACTGGTATTCCTAAGTTTTTTATGTGTTTTGTTACTTGTTGAAAGCTATCCATTTACCAAATTTCAGCCCAATTAGTGCAAAAAATGGCCCATCAACAGCTCTATGTAGCATGTTCAATATGGCTGCCATGATGGCCATATTGGAATCGGATCAGACAGTCTTATATAAAGTTTGGTGTCCTCATTGATAGGAATGAGTGCAAAGCTTTGGTTTTATTGGTGCAGTGGTTTCAGATAAGATGTTTAAATTCAACACCTAAAATGTGGGTGCGGCTTAGGTCCCAAGGTCAAATCAAGGTCAAATTTGACATTTTCACAAAACCCGTCAGACATGTTTTGGGGCTGGCTGCAAGCTACCCATATGCCAAATTTTGGCTCAATTCCTGACAAAATGACTGCGATATGGCTCTATATGACATTTTCAATATCGGCCATAGTTGATATCGGATTGGAAAGTCTGATATAAAGTTTGGTGTCCTTATTGGTAGGAACATGCATGACAATTTGCAGCTTCACAGGTGCAGTGGTTTCAAAGATGTTTACATCTGACTCCTGAAATATGTGTATGGCTCAAGTCCAGAGGTAGAATCAAGGTCAAATTAGAAAATTTCACAAAACCTGTCCGACAAGATTTGGGGCTAACTGAAAGCTACCCATATGCCAAATTTAAGCTCAATTGCTACCAAAATGACTGAGATTAGGCTCTATATGACATTTCCAATACAGCTGCCATGGCGGCTACATCTGAAATCGGATTGGAAAGTTTTAAAGGTGCACTATGCAAGTTTGTTTACTTTCTGCGCGATTTTATTTTTGTCTCAATTCGCCGACATCTCCCCATGATCCGCTAGCTGCCTGCCCCTGAATTCACTGTAAAAAAAAAAAAAAAACAGGCTCTGGAGACCTCATAGGCGACACAAACTGCAAATAAACACAAGGGGCACAGTCTGTGCCCCATAACATAACAAACCGTTCCGGCCAATCACCAACATGAGTTGACAGCTGACGTAAGCATGGGAGGGAGGGAACTATGGGAGGGAGGGGTGAGCTTCCTCTGTTTTGTTTGACTTCGAATATCAACAGAAGTGATGTCAAACAAACTTGCATAGTGCACCTTTAATGTTTCATGTCTTCATTGGAAGGAACATGCATGCCAAGTTGCAGCTTCATAGGTGCAGTGGTTTTAGAGAAGATGTTTACAAATGACAAACAACAACGAACGACAGACAACCAGGCCATGGCATATCCACACTGCACCTTTGGTCTGGGTGAGCTAAAAAGTCTAAGGTGCCTAATACTTAAGTAATGTACTGTATGGAGTGCTGTGCCAGTTTAAGACATCTTAGGCATTCTGGAAAATAAATAGTGTTGCTGAAACTAAAATGCACATTTCAGACACCACATGTTAATTTAAAAACAAAAATGGTTGTATGGCAGACAGTTCAGCCCTACACTCAACATCAAGACTGTCTGGGATTACCTGGAGATACAGACACAAGCGAGGCTGTGAGCTTTCAGAAAAATTTTGTCAAGTTCTCTAATATGCTTGGAACAACAAAGCAGCCAATTATTTTGTAAAACTACAGGACTGTGTTCCTAAAGGTGTTCATCCAATATTGATCGGATTTGGGTTTGAACACTTCAAGTTCTACGTGGAACCTTTTTGGCTCACCTGGACTAACGGTACGGCAGGCTTATGTTGTGGCCTGGTTGTCCGTTCTCATCATTAATAAACATCCTCCGTGAGACCGTTGGGCCAGGGAAGCGGAAGCTTTGCAGGTGTCATCCAGCCAATGAGGACACCAGTGTTTAAATAAATCTTTGCAAAGTGACTTCCAATGTGGTTGTCAAAAAGCCACATTGAAAATGTCATTTTCACCCACTCGGCAGCGATTCAGCTGAAATTTGGTATGTAGGTACTAAGCAGCATGACTCCCCATGTTATCTGTTTTTACTGTATGTTACATTGTTACATTTTGACCACTGTTTGACCTCTAACTGCAGACTAAATCCCTCAATTTTGTAAATTGCTTTAAAAATATTCTCTGAAGTTATATGACTGATGAAGTTGAAACTTCACAGACATACTTTGACCAATGAGAAATAATGGTTACCTGGATGTAATTCCAGTTCGGTGTGTGCGCAGCCCTCTAAATTTGATCTGTTGAAATTTGATCTGTTGGCACAAACTCTGCAATCCATTACACTCAGAACATGGGGAAGAAAAACAGCCTCCAACATGGAAAATTGCGCTTGAATGGTCTTTGGAACTTAAGCTCAGAAACTTGGACGAGATCCAGCCAGCCAGAGTTTGCCGGTATGAACCATAGACTGTATAAAAAGATGGACGCAGCACCCAGGTCTGAAAAGTGAGGCTGATGCGGAAATCTCAAACATTTGCATTATATTTAATGGCCGGCAGATGGCGACGTCGGTGGTTGCAGAAAGAAGTTCAATTCTATTGAAGTCAATGAGAAAACGACCCTACTTTGCCACCTGATTTACTATTTCAATAATGATCTTCCACATCATTTTATGGTATCTATCGCAAGTTTCAAGTCTCCTTCGATATATCGTGATGTTCATTTTTGTAAATTATGGTCCCAAGTAGACTAGAATAAAGGATAAAGCCAGAATATGCTTTAGGGGCGTGGTTATCCTATGGTCCTCGTCCGATACGGTCAGATCCAGAGCCACGGTCCTCCCCGGATCTTCAATTCACGCTCTCGTCCAGTAGGAATCACATCCGGTTTCAAAATGACAAAATGGTACTGTTCAAATTGCCAAAATCGAGGCTTCATAAATGGTATGCTGAAACCAATGGGTGACGTCACCGTTGCTTCGTCCATCTTTTTATACAGTCTATGGTATGAACACACCTGACATCATAGCATTAGGGTGACACACACATTTTACAGTAAGCAGTATGGTAATTTCCTAAAATTTCTACTGTATGAGGTGCTGTGTCATGAAACTTGCTGTGACAACTTTGTAGTAGCAGTTTTCAATTTCATTTAAATGATCTGTGCTTGATAGAGATCTTAACGAGCAATCAAATAGTGCTCCTCCTCGTTGTTCATAAATCATGTATAAAACACTGATCTAGGCGGATAGATAAAAGATAACATGACAGAATATTTTGTAAAATCTTGTTATTATCAATGGTGCTGAGGTAGGAGTTGTTGACTGTGGAGCTCAAAGACTTACGAAGCAAACATGAGTTTGCACTGGGCGCCCATGTTCTAATGAGCAGATGCTCAAGGATATGTTTAGTTTGCAAGTTGGAAATACCGACGCAGAACTTTCGACTTCTGACATCCACTGAATTGCAGCATAAGCAGGATGACCCAACCTGCATTCTGGGTTTTTCTGGACATTTCATTATGACCTTGACTTCATCTCTGACATCAGACCACGCCCCTAAATTTGAAAAGTACCTTCAAAATTCTTCTCAGCAACTACTTATGGAGGAAGCCAAAACTTTTTAGTTATCTTCCCGCCAAAGAGGACTGCTGAATTGTTTAAGACATCCAGATAAAATTTCAATATGGCCACCGTGGCAGCTATTGTGGAAATGATTTTTTGTCACTGTTGTCAATCATTTCTGATATTATGTCGATAATTTCTTACATTACACAACAGGAGAATTAAAATCTTGTTGTTTACGATTCTTTGGCTGATGAACCTGAAATTTTGTGTACTTTTTCCAACCTACAGTATAAGGATATCAAATTTAACATGAATCCTCTCATTTAACGCACATCAATTTCCATCTTAATTATGGCTGCTACGACATTAAAAAGGACACGTCAACCCATTTATCAAACATTTTTGCAACAGTTCAGCTGGAATTGGCTGTGTGGGTTCTACATAAGCATACTTAGCAAATTTTAAGCAAATATATGATTTTAATGATAATATACATGCATATATTAGTAAGCAATGGTGAAAGCTGTTGGGGATGCTGACCAGGCTAGGTTCAAAAGATTGAGGATGTCAGAATGACCCGATGCAGTTGGTATGTATACAAACACTGTTGGGCTGTCATGTGAGCAGGATTGTCACAGTATGTCCCTTTTTTATCTGAAAGTTGAATATCTCGTTGAGCTACGGCTTCTGTGGCACTATTTTTCAATATTTCAAAACCTTTCATTTGATGATTTTTATAAGCATTTTCATCTCAAATACAAAGCAGATTTTTTTTGCACATTATGTTTATTTATAAGTAATATTCTACTGAGCCAAAACATTAAAACCATGTACAGATACAGTACAACAAATAACATTGATTATTTTGTTGCAACAGTACATGTCAAGATCTGCAGGCAGACCTTGAATGGTTGGGAAACAGTTGATTCTCGTAGTCGACAAATTGGATGTGGGAGAAATGGGACCTGAGCAACTGTGACGAGGTCAAATCTTTATGGCTAGCCAAATGGGTTTGAGCGTCTTTGAAGAGGCAAGGCTTCAGCAGTCAGTGCATACTGACAGTGGTCCAAGGGGGGACAAACCATGAACTGGCAACTGAGTATTGAGTGCCCCAGGTTCATCAATGTAAAATAATGTTAATGGTACTTACATAATGTACACTGCACACAGGGCATCGCATTTTACTGCTTATAGCACTTTGTTATTGGAGGCCAGTTGAAGTTTCCATTCTAACCCTGGTTTCCTGCCAAAAGTACCTACAATGGGCACATTATTATCTGTACTGGATTTTGGAGTCATTGAAGGTCTGGTCTCGAGAGGCCCATTTTCTTTTACATCATAAGCATTGAATGAATACATGTGCACCTTTTACCTGCGGACGAGATGGCACCGGGATGCACTGTGGGAAGAGGCTGGTTAGGGAGTGTGATACTTTGCAAAATATTTTGCTAGGAGAACAGTGCTGTTTTGGTGACATGAGGGAGACGGACACAATATAAGGCAGGTGGTTTTAATAATGTGGCGGATCTGTGTGTGTGTGTGTGCGCGCGCATTCGTTTGTGTGTGTGTGTGTGTGTGTGTGTGTGTGTGTGCATGCGCATATGCATGTGTATTTGTGTGTGCGTGTGTGTGGGGGCACATTTTTGTTACCAATTGGGGACCTTTTCTAGTGCAAACACTGACATTGTTGGGACCAGTAGTCCTTTTTGGGACCAAAGCCTGGTCCTAATATGGCAAAACATCATTCCTTAGGTCATGGCTAAAGTTAGGGGTCAGGTGTGAGTTGAGGTCAGGTTAAGGTAAGGGTTAGGCATGATTTGGTTATGGTTAGCATTAGGGGTGGTGTTTGATTTAGGCTGTCCATAGTGAATAGAAGTCAATGCAATGTCCTAATAAGGATAGCTGCACAAACCTGCGTGTGTGTGTATGTGTGTGTGTGAGCCCGCGTGCGTGTGTGTGTGTGAGTGTGTGCATGTGTGTGTGTGTGTGTGTGTGAGTGTTTCAGGAATTGCAGTGAAATTGTTTTTTTACATGATAACCAAGATGTTGGAATGATTTAACAAATGATGTTTCAGTAATGTTTTGTGAGTCGTTTATATGGGCATAATAATTTATAAGTATTTCCGAGGAAGTAGGGGAAATTACAAAAAAAGTTCTGATTTTTTAAAACTTTTATCTCGTTGTTCTCTTAGTTAACGAGTTTATGTAGAGTTGCTTATCAATATTAAGAATAAAACCTTAATTAATGGAGCAAATTAATGGGAACTCAAATCACGAATTCTCTCATCACATGACGAGGGTGTGAGAAATTCCCATAGTGAATAAGCCGGAAGTAGCGACCGGCTTCCGTGAGGACTCCGTCCGGCTCTGCGGACTCAAGGAGAGAAAGGTAACGCCATGGCTCCTGTCTTCACTGTTTGCTAATTCTGAATAGAGCGACGATATTTCGGTCAATCCGCGTCCATCCGCAACTCAAACATGGACCTCCAACCCTGTGCTTCGGTCTGGGAGCACATGCTAAGCCAGTAATCCTTTCCCAGCGCTATATTGCTCTGTGTGATTTTCTCTTTTTTTTGTTTTTTGTATGTTTCTAGGGATTTATAACACTTCTCGTCCTGGTCAACTCACTCAAAGGGATAGGAAACCCCTCTCCCCTTGGAACTTGAGGACATATATTGCTTCCAAAAGGACGTAATTAAAGAGAAGGAAAGGGGAGGAAATATTTAAAGAAACGTACACTTTGTTATTTAAGCCATTTTCTTACCACTTTCTTCAAAACTTCATTTCTGGTAAGCAGTCTTCGTGTTACGTACAGCAGACATTTAATTTGGCGGTAGCTAGTTGATACATTATATTAGTGTCTCATTTGGTCATTTAAAGTTGGATTCAGTACCAAGCCAGGAAATAATTTCACCCTTGCTGGATCTTAAGAGGCTATTTGGAGCTTGTGATGGTATTTTGACATGGCAATAACCTGCGTGGTAACTTGGCCGGTTAGCTCAGTTAATATTTGCGGGGTATTCCTGCTGGCTGGGTCATCATATTATGATTATAGTCTTTGTTTTTACAAGTGCGCCGTTTACTGACGTGACTGCTTGATCATTTGTTCTAAGAGGTTGAAGAAAGTCATCTGTTTTGTTGGTTAGATCGCGACCTGTTTTGCCCTGTCCTTCCTATCCGTTTCTTGTATAAATTGCTCAGTGTAACCAGATCGCTGACGTTTGAGCTGTGTACTCTTGCTAGCTAAGTAGCTAGCTAGCTGACTTGATAACATTACAGTCGGCTAAACCTTACTGGATACATAGTGAAGTATTCACTGTTTGGACTGTCAGTGGCCTCAGAACCGAATCACTAACAATTTAACGAGGAGTGATCGCTTCTTAATCGACTGCTCGACTTGATGCAAGTAACTAGTCAGATGACATGTCGATGGAGATATTTTATTCAATCGGCAGATTTGATTTCGCCATCAAGCGACTAAAAGCACGAAGACAGCGCTTGTTTGTGCGTAACTTGCTAACGTTAGTCTGACTTGTCCGGGCCCGTTGCATTACATGAAGCGGCATTCCGGCGAATTAAGCAGGATTTATTTACTCATGACAGGGCTAAAGAGAAGCATCAGACTTTGCCCACTACAGTCCTAAATGTATATAACTTTAGTTTAATTGGTCGATCTTGTCGGGAAACTAGTTACAGCTAGTCAAGCCGGTGAGATTTTATTCCATTTAAAACGAACGGTCAGAGGAGTGGTTTTGGGGCCCACCTCAAATGCTACAGGCCTTCTCTGCCCATCCACCTAACTTTATCATTTTTATCATTGGTAGAAAATCGGCATGTGTTCATTCATTTTCTAACAGGTAAGGTTATTCTGTGCCCGGAACACCTAAGTCAGTTTGATTGTTTTGGTTGTTCAGATTGACATCTAATGTTGAAAAATCCTTGCTACATTACCCCAGCTTGAGGTGTATGTGGTCTGCTAGTTACCATATGCTTAAATGCAGCATGGCTGCAACGTTAGTAGCCGGCAGTGCCCTCTACACATGGCAGTCGTTTTGTCACGATGATTTTTCTCTGTGGACGGATGGTTTCCTTGTTTGTTGACGCTAAATCCTGAAATGTTTTTGGAAGTTGGCAGTTGCTAGCCGCCAGTGGTTGTTTTGCATAAGAATTGATGAAAAGCTAAGCTAAGCTAGCTATTCATTTTCATTTGTTAGCTCGCTAACCTGCTAGCTGCTTAATATTAGCTTAGACTACTGACACGTGTCCATGGCGAGAATGCGTCTCAGTGCATCATTACCGCCCTACATCGAAAAAATGTTAAATAATCAATTGAGAAAAACATGGCCGAACTGAACGAACGACTATCTGAGTTGTATTTATGTGGTTTGACAAACCGATCTGTCGGCAAACTAACGTTAGTTAGCCTGGCTTGGCTAGCTGGCGCTTTATAACGTTGCTGCTAGCTAGCTGGCTAGGTAGCAGGCTAACGTTAACGAGCTAAGCAAGGCCTCCTGACTCGCCTGATTTTTAAGAAGATATTAAATAGCTGGCCGGGTTACGTTACCTGAACTATCTTACAGTAAAGTCAAATTAATCTAGTTGCGTGAAACTCTTTAAATCGGCGATTATTTTATATATCACTTCTAACGATGTCTAATGTCGTAATTGACTGTGTGGGGTAGCTTGTGATTAAATGTTGAAATTTTGCAGAGTGGGTGTACGGGATATTTTTTCCCTAATGACGCGATCAAAACCCAACAGTTCAGTGTTTGGTAGTTAGCTAGCTAGCTAGCTATATTTTCCATCATGGCTGGCGTTTGAACTGCGAATGACACGTCGAGAATTCAAGTCGTCGTGAGAGGCCCTGTGACTAATGAATTCTGAATTTCAGGTTTAGAGGTTTAAAAATTTGATTTGAATTTCGGATCGATTGTCCATTTAAAAACGTTTCGGCTCCTTTTCTTGCGTTAACTTGGAAAACCAAGCTGAACGTTGACAATTGAACTAGAATTGGGAATGGGGCTTACTAATTTGGGTGCTAGCTGCGTATTTTAAATGATACTTGGCTAAGTTAGAAAAGTTCACTGATTATTTTAAAGATTAATACTTTTACACAAGGTTTAAACTCGCTTCGGCGAAATTGTGGGTGAATTTGGCTCAAATAGTACCGTGAATGAACGTTAGTTGCTTCAGGTTATAACTACTTGGCCCGGCGTTACATGCCATTTTATCAAAGCAGAGTTGCATTTGCCGGAAGATGTTTGAATGCGCGTTGCAACAACTGCAAAACTTAGACTGTTAATTTTCAGACCGTTTGAGTATTAGTTTTGCGTGTGTCTGAAGCTGTGCAGTTTTGAATGACACAAAACGTGCGAAGGACCGCCGGGACAGAAGCCGGTGTCGTGCGCGCGCTCTCAGAACCACGTGGTGCGCCCGGGCACTTGGGGAAAGACATGAGCAGCATGGCGGTGCTCAAGCACAAACCGTTTTCACACTGGACGCGAAACGAATTTTTCGCACGACAGTTTACATTCAAAGTCAATGCAAAGACGCGAATACACGCGAAACAACGCGTGTATTCGCGTCTATGCATTGACTTTGAATGTAATCTGCCGTGCGAAAAATGCGTTTCGCGTCCATTGTGAAAGCGGCTATACCCAGCACGCCTGGTTCGCGCAGTTGCGTGCAGTTGAGTATTTTATGTTTACGCTAAATTTTAAGAGTCCATCGTCTTTTTCCCTTTGGTTGCAAGTAGTGAATCACTATAACAGTTCCGTGTTGGTGGCAGTGTGACCTGCATTTAACTCGACTTGAGGCTGAACTAATGGTGTGGTGTTCGGTTAATGGCTTGTATCGGTTATTGCTCATTGAGTTCTTTCCAAATGGTGGCTATTGTGAAAATGCTTGCTTGACTACTTGAATTTATACTAGGAAATTGGATATAGTCGGTTGGTCAAGTATCTGGAATTAGACGTGAAATTCTCTAACTTCTCAAAATGGATGCCGCATTCACGTCATGGGGTAAATGGCAAGACGTGATGTGGCCGTCGCATGATTGTGTGTGTGTGAAAGTCTGGTGATATGTATTCATCGGCAGTTGAGCGAATGAGTGAATATTTACAAAATATCTAGTCACTTTCCATTACCCTAGTAAACCGAGGAGACTTATTTCCCCTTCCGCACTTGTGACATTATTGGAAACAACCGGATGCTGCCGGGTAAAAATTAATGCTATATCGAAGTAGTTTCTACTGTGTGTGTACCAAAATAGTTCTCACAATTATGCATCCTGGTACTTGTAAACTCTAAATTCTGCCAAGTGTGTACTGCCTTAGCCCAGGTTGCGTATGTAAACTCAACAGTGGCCTCTTGAAAAGGCTGTTTACCTCTCCAGAATTCAATGAAAGAATGGCCTTGCTGTTGCAGACAAGGAATGGAAGTAAGATGGGAACTGAAACCTTTTGTCATGGCTTTTTTTTTTTTTTGAAGAAGTGACTGTCCTAAACTGCAGTGTGTTGTTTATTGATTCTCTGATTTTCTTGTCCATTTATCAGTTCTGAGGTGAAGGAGACGAGTTCAGCATGACCATCCATGGGTGGATCATGCATCAGAAGTCTCATCTGTGCAAATTTTAAATTTCGGCCTGCAAGTCCAGGGTAGTAACTCTGACTGAAGAACACTCCAATGGTTATATGCTTATTGTAGCCCTCGGACGAAGTTGGGCGGCTACTATGGATTCACGTGTGTTGTCTCTGCTGCCACATCGCGTCCGTAGACGTTTCCTTGTGGCCGCTCTACAGGCAATAATTTTTGACCAATTAGTTTCATATTTGGTATGGACATGTAATAATTCACTTATGACACCTATTGATTTTGGTTGCCATGGTGACAGTATTGGCCAAACAATACGGAAGTTGGTGCCAAAACACAGATTTCCTTGTGGACCCAGTACAGGCTGCAGTTTTTGACTGATTACTTTCATATTTTGTATTGACATGTTATACTTCTCTTATCATTTTTTTTTTTTTTTGAATTTTTAAAGTATTGTTTATGCATTTCCAGTCGGAGGTGCCAGTAATTTTGGAGCTTGTCAGTTTTGTCAACATAAATGCATGCAGGTAGCGGGCTTATTCAATAAAAAGTATTAAATAATGAAATTGCCTACTAATCTTGCCTGTAGGGATCCTCATCAGCAATCTTAAAATGTCTCCAAACCGGAAATTTCCTTGACATTTTTCTGTAGTGGTTTTTGGTATGGAAGTGACGTCATGATGGAGTCCCGAGGGAATGAAGATGCATAATAGGATTTTTTGGTAAAGACTAGATTTGTGATAATGGTGGTGAGACCAGAATTTCAAAATGGCAGAAATTGTTACTTTGGTGAAATAAATATAATTTATGATGCTGTTGGACAGCTGCTATGGACCGTCCCATTAATATGCGTACCTGAGGCAAACGGGAAAGCAAGCAGTTTTTGACTGCTGTGAAAAATGCAGTTTTGAATTGCTAATTGCCAACAAACTTGGATTGAAGCAGAATATTTTTTTGGGTAAAAATTTGTCGTGAATTTTGAAAATGATTACATCTTTTTTGACAAATTTTCAGTTTTGGAATTTTGACTTTTCAATGCCCTGGAGTTATTGAATATTTTTGGATCACAAGTCTGAGGCAGTCCTACGCAGCTGCCACTAATCTAGTTCAACGAAAAGCATAATCCTGATAATATAAATATAGCCTAATCTTAGCCTTGAGCTGTGCATAAATACTGAGTTTAAACCGCAATATCGGGTGTAAATGGAATGAGTGAAAAGCTGTAGCATCCCGATGCTGTTTTAAAATTCGATTGGCAACATTATGAATGAAGCTTTCAAACTATTAGATACAAACCTAATTTCAGAACAGATTATAAATGGCACGGTAAAGGACAGCCTAATGTTGCCCTGTTAATTCGAATGTGCAACTTGTATAGACTGAATGTCATGGGGGGTGGAGAGAGAGAACTACAAGGCAGTTATTCAGGTGCTCTTTCCAAGCGATGTGAGGAGTAATCAGTTAAAATATTGGAATTTCTGCACCCCTAGTATGGTCTACCTAAGTGTTTTCCGTCCACAAAAGTCATTATAAACTGTCTTACTATAATTCAACACTGGGACCACTTGCATTGTAATGGGTATAGGTACTTTTAACCTTGACCAGAAATCTTAATCTGAAAATTTGTCTCGGGCACACCTGCGTTCACGGTTTTGACTGCAAATGCATGACAGTTCAGATGTGACCCTCTATGTGCTTATGTTCGTTGAGCAACTGTGAATGCGGGTCACATTCGGAATGTTTGCATTCACACAGTTGTTGGGTAATGGGCCACATTAAAATTAATGTGAACCATAACAAAAAATTCAGTCTCGGCAATAAAATAAAAGTAGCTATGGTGTGAACATAATGAACGATTTGGACCCAACTCTGAGCAGACAGACTCATTATTGGGCTTTTCTGCTTGTACTCCTTGAAACTGCCAACATGGGATCACCAGAAATTGAGCCAAACCTTAATTTTCAAGTGTTTGCTTACAGATTAGCAGCACAGTTGTTACTGCTGTTGCCTCACAGTATACAGGTTTTGTGTTCAGTTCGTAGGGTTTGCATGTTTAGTCAGTCTTTTCCTCTAGATACTCCTATGTCCTCCCATCTGGAAAGATATGCATCTCAGGAACAGTCCTGCCATTGCCTCTAACTTGGGCTGTGACTTCAGAACTGAAGTTGTCCCGTGGGCGTGCGCCATGGCTGCCCGCTGCTCCTGAGTAACTAGGATGTTTAAATGCAGTGGACAAGTGACCCCATGGGGGTTAAATGAAGTCAGTCCAATCCAGAGTAGAATACAGTCCTCATTCTCAATTACCCTGGTTATAAAATCTAATGGGCTCATGATGTCCTTGCTTTCAAGTGCAGGTTGTGCGGCCAGAAAACTTATTGCTTGGTGCCATCTCAAGAACTGAGGGATGAAACGAACTCCCTGCAGATCGAGACTTCCACGTTACAACCTTTGAAGGGCTCGAGATGGGTGCAGTCTGCAGCCAGCGCTTTTTTTTTTTTTTTTTTTTTTTTTTAAACAAACACCTTATTTATGCGGCAGATTGCAGCATAGGAAAGTAGTCCCCAGCCTCTTATTCACCTGGCAGAATTTCACACATCTTACAGTTTCAGAAGGGGTGGTTACCCTTTCAGTGCAGATTTCTCTCATAGGTTTGCCTGAAGCAACTTTGTGGCCTGTGATTTGTATTGAACTCCATGGCCTTTGTGATGAATGTGATCTTTTAATCTCCCCTCACATTTTTTACACACTACATGACCTTTCCATGCTCAATTGGCCAACATCTTGAGGGATGAGGTGGAAGCACAAAGAGTGCTTGCCAACTGTGGCCCTGCCTCAGCCCTCCTCCTTTTATGTCAGTTTCCATCCAATGTTTTAGTGTTTTTTGAGATTTTTTTTAAAATTAGGTGCGTTTCACACTTGGAAGGATTATTTATACTTGGAATTTATGTTATCAGGGATGGCTATGTATTTCGTACCAGGTAAACTTTCAATGTTCACATGGTGCTTATTGCGATTTGGTTGCAAAATAAAATTTTTGGTAAAATTCAGGACTGAGCTGAATGCAGTGCTCAACCAAGGTTGGGAACCAGTGTTAAGAAATTTGTACCCTAACGTCACTCTGGTTGTATTTGAATTCTGTATTGTGGTGTTGAATGTTCTTTTCTTAATCATTTCAAAATGCTATACCCCTCATAATTATGCCTCAACCCACTCAGTGGGCAAGATGCATACTTTTTCTCTGTTGTCCATCTGTTTGTGGGTCAGTCACATGGTCCACTGCACTGTGTCACAAATACCCTCTCCACTCTTGTCTACTGAAAATGCTAGGATTTCCACCATAACAGACATGGTTACCCCAAAGTGGGGTGCTGAACTGATCTGGTTTTGAAGGTCATTAGGTCAAAGGTCAAGGTAGGTTGTATGTGAGGGACTGAAGATCAGCTTTTGGGGGGTATGGAGCTTTGGCAGATGGAGAAATGGTAATTATCGCTTTTCATGGAGTTCCTTGTTTTGGGGAGGGGGGTTCCCCCTTTCCTTATTTTTTCCTCTGTAATGTTTCCTCTTCAAATTTTGAGTCTTGGACCACCAGTGAGCTCTTGATTTTGTACATTTTCTCAAATTTGTGGCCTTATCCTGAGGCTTGATTTCAGCTTGCTTTTTTTTTTTTTTTTTTTTTTTTTTAGCATAATTCTCAGTTGCAGTACAGGATTCTCCATAAAGGCCAACTGTTTACGTACAGCTGTTTTTTGTTGTTGTACTGCCGGGTGTTTTTGTCAAAGTCTCAACCCCAAAAAAAAAACTCTGCTCCATTTCAAAGGAATACTTGACAATGTACCAGCCAGTCTAGGAAGAAGGCTGGCTGCCCTCACAGGGCGGGAAATTTTGCTGTTAGCTCCGAGCTAGCTCGACAGTAACACTAACGGTAATGCAATGTTAAGTGAAGCACAGGGGATTGTCATGCACGATTGTGAACTGACAGTATAACTTCAAAAGCAGATTGCCTGTCAGCACAAAGCCTCTGTTGGTCACAAATCTAGCATTTGTTACAGTGGCTTTAGGTGAGCACTAGCTACATACTTTTGATTGCAGAGAATAGACACAGTACCTACTATTCATCTGAAATGATGGATAAAACGAATCACTTAATTTTCTGCGAAATTCTGAAACCAAGCTAGCTGGATGGCTCGCCAGTGAACGCTACCAAGATTATCGTGGACTTCATTGTGAGCATCACAAACCTTTTGCGACACATGAATTTGCCAACATTTGCAAAAATGAGTTAACAATCGAATATGTAACTTTCTAGCTGATGTGATGTTGCTAAATAGTTGGCTAGCTATTCGTAAACTTCAAATAACTGAAACAATGCAACAATCTCAGCTCCACCGCTGCGAGCAGGCAAGCGGTACGTTAATTCCGACATTGCGTTATGAGGTTAAAATAAAATTTCTTGCTCGTAAACAGCCAACAGTGGCAATTTCTTCACTTGTCTCAGTTTGTAGAAAGCATTGACATTAGCATGCAGGCGTTAACATGATCTCGTTTCCTCACGCTGGTTATTCTGTCTTCAGAGAGCTTTGAGAAAACCCTATACCTGATATTTTTAAATTATGTCAGATGGTAGTAGACATGTAACTCAAAGACAGAGCTGCCTGGTGTTGAAAATGCGCAGTCAGTGTTACTGGCATGCAAAGGCTTCTTCACCGTGTTCTGTCGTTTCTGTTTTTAGCTTACAGGGCCTATGGCCCTAATTATTTCTCAAAAACTGCATGATGAATTTTTTTTCTAAATCAGGCGATCAACTTACCTTGGTACCCTCAATGGACAATGCACCATTTTGATTGAATTGATGGAAGTGGGTCTAGCAGGGGTGCTGTACTTTAACATTGGGGCTTATGGAGAACATGCAAAATGGCTTGTGGAGGCCCAATGGTTGCAGATAGAGATTAAGTTGGTATTATCAACATAAAGGAAGTCATATATGACCTATATTATTTTGGCTATGTTATGCCATGTACGACCTTGAAAGGTCAAACAAAATGTTAGAATTTTCAAAGGCTTCACGGATTGAAAATACTGGAGAACATGTGTGTATTGAACACTTATAGGAAGTCATATATGAACTTTGATTTGGTGACCTTGAACTTGACCTTTGACCATGAAAGGTCAAACTTTTCAGGGAAATTTCAATAAATTATTTCACCAAAATCGTTGCAGATGGAGCATAAATTTGTATTAGAGAAATATGGGAAGTCATATATGAATTCTCATTTGGTGACCTTCATATTTATCTTTGAGGGTCAAATAGTGAAAATTCAGTGACTTGTATCACTAAAATGGTCACAAATGTGCCTAGGTTTGTGTTACAGACATCTAGACATTACTTGTATCACTAGAACTGCTTCAGAGCTTAGGATTATATTACAGACAGATAGGTCTTAAATGTATGAACTTTTATGTAGTGACCTTGACATTGACCTTCAATGATTTGAAGGTCAAACTTAACATGAAATTACTTGTATCATCACTATAAGACCACTTTCCGGTAAGCTACAGGACCCTTGGTCCTATTTTTATGTGATTCTGATCCGCGTCTACGACTGATCGTACTGCCAGATAGACCTCTAGTCCTCAATGAATGCAATGACGTGAAATGCGCTCTTTAGAACTTATTCATGACTGATAATTCCTATGAATATTCACTGTAAACGTCAGTGATTATGGGATAACTTTGCTTATATTCTGCAAATGTTTAAAATCTCTGAGAATACATTTCCAAGTGTCTGGACATCCTCTCGGCTGAGGGCCCCAGACCCTCGACTAATTTTTCACTGCGCTGCACTCGGCAGACACCTTTAATTTGCAGTACAGGCAGATGATTTCAAAAGTGTGGAGAAAATGGAGAGTAACTGCCCATTTATTCTGTTGGTTATTGACTTGCCCATTTACTTTATTCCACCTCTGCCACAGACCTGCTTTGTTGGCAGCTGTTAATCCTAGAGAAATTTGATGTCCATTTTGGGACTGAGATCCTTAGACCTTTAGCCTGTGCAGAACCTTTTAGCAGACATGCATATAATGGTCATGAACCAGAACTGGTTGCTCTGTTAGTTTTGCATTAACTATTGGTGGTTTTTATTTTAGCTTTTGGTGGTTTTGCATGTGCCGGTCAGGCTTGCTTGTAACAAAAATTGTGAGCGTAAAAATGTAAATGGTCACGATGGCACAGTGGCTTTTTTCAGGAGGCATTTGGATTGGACAGATTGTCTGATTTGCATTTTGTTCATGATTTGAGTAATCTGCATGTGTTCCAGTTTATGAAAATGCCAAGCGTGGTCCTTGCGCTGTCGTGTAATAGGCAGTGAATTACCGTGACATACTGTCACACAAACTCGGGCTGTATCTGTTTCACAAGTTACTCATCTGGTGGTTACTATTCTGGTGGTATTGATAAGTTGCGTGATGAGCTGTTTCTTAACCAAGCCAAATTGACAGGTCATATGACATCACCGTTCCAGTGTAGGCGTATGTGTTCCTCCCGTTTTTCGTGGCTTCTCTGGATTTTCTTCTTGGCACCATGCAGAAAGTGCTCTGAAATCTAGAGTGGCCGCCTCCATTTATTGGGTTTAGTGTTTGACACCCCATATTTATTCCCCCATGCTGCTTGACCAGCTCTCAGGGTCAAGTTGTTTTCAGGCCGGTGCGTGTCTGTGGGATACTGGAGTCTCGAGATGCACCTGCAGCCTGCTCTCAGACCAACGCTCCACCGCACACCTGCTTCCCCTCCGTCAAATCTGTGTGGAGCAGTTATGCAATGCGCCCGTTTCTGTCTGCTGAGTGTGTGAGTGTGCGAGTGTGTGTGTGTGCGCACCGTAGCAGGGATGCCTCCTTGCACCAGCAGGCGTGGTCTGCGTTCTCTCTGAGCTTGTGTTTCCTCGCGCCACCCCCTCCCCCCCAGCTTGTTCCCTCCGTCCCTCTGCATCCTCTGCTCAGCCTGGCGGAGCCTGTCAGACTGCAGTGCAGTACAGAGTGAGCGCGTGCCATCAGATACTCTCCAGGCCTCCACGTGCGTGCGAGGGGCTGCTGCTCGGGCTACCGCCGGCCGCCGGACTGCGCCCCTCCGGACGCTGCCACCGCCATGTTCAGGCCGCGTGCCCCTGGCAGACGGGCGGGAGGCTCTGCTTTGGGTGTCCAGTTATCAAGGCCCCGTCTTGGGTGGAGGCCTGCTCCTGAGCGCGTCCCGACCCGCCTGCGCTGACCAGCGGTCCCGGCTAGGCTCCGGAGAGGGGGGGCGGGTAAGGCAGTTTCATTCGCCCTCTCTCTCTCGCCTGGCATTCGGATCGTGGGGACAGGCTCGCAGTGCTGGAGCTCTCTGAGCCGAGCAACTCGCAGCGGTTAGCATCATTTCTCCATTCATAAAATGGACAGAATGTGCTTCTAGAGGTGCGATCTCCTCCGTCTGTTTGCATTTGAATGGGTGCAGCCTTCGTGTTGACGAGTCTTTGTGTGTATGCAGGGACAGCAGTGGCTTAGTGACGCGAATCTGGACGAAGGTTTAAGTGGGAATTCTGCTTCAGTGGCGTTAAAAATGGCGAGCGTCCATAAATCGCACCTTATCAGATGTTACTGTGAAGGAATCCGGTTGTGTGCACCCATGCTCAGGTCTCCTCTGCGGATTTGGGTGTGCTTAATGTTCACTGTTAGTCCAGCAATTGAGGCGTGCGTTTACATGTTGGATTTTGTTGTCCACATCTGTAGTTGCAAGTGAAGATCTCGATGACACTGCATACTTTTCAGGCAGTGTGGTGTTAGTCATTCAGCCTCTGGAATATGTGGTATGTTCTATGGGAACTCTCAGGCATGGCCGAAGCGAATTTCTGATGCTTGGTCCATGCTCTTGCACGATAGGAGTGGGGTGTTTTTTTTTTTTTTTTTCCTGTTTATACGTTTTTGACTTCTTTTCTGTTTATACACATTTGTGACTTCTGGTGTAGGAATACTAGTCTGTGAGCGAACTGACATAAGTTGGCATGTTGGCCTTGAAGGGTAACTAATGCGATAGGCAGTCCCACCCTCCCCCATCCCCCCCATCCGATGTGCGTCCCTCCCCCATCACCCACGCTATGTCTCAGTTTATTGGTGTTCCATTGCTGAGTGGGCAGTGTTTAAGCTGGTGTAGGACGGCCCCCAACCCCCCAGCATTGCCCACTCAGCACAAACGCACAGTCACCCTACCTCTCCTCACCCTGCGCCTCAGTTACCCGCCTCTTAAAGGGACCATGGCCCGAATCTCCCCACTCCTCCCTTGCCCTTTGGCATGTGTTCAGCGTGAAGGGGAGAGCACTGCTGGAGTTTGACATGGTTAACCCTCTAAGTGGCTGGGGTACAGCAGTGTGTACATTCGTACAAATTCATTACTTGCCTCAGGGTTATTGTTTATAGTGCATCTCTCTGATTTTATCAATGTTTTCTTGGTTTTCTACCTGAATGGGCATGCGTGATGCATTTCCTCCCATAAATAACCCAAGGTTCGCTGTTTGTGGCTAACATCGTTTTCCACTGGGACTAGGCAGAGGGTAATGCATTTAAATCTGGGCACTCGAGTTGCCAGATGCGACTAACCCGCTTAACACCTCATGGGCCCAACATGCTCTCCTTACACTGAATTTTTTGGCTCCTAAGATTTATCATTTGCAACATACGAAATGAAAATCACTGGAAACCACATTAATGTGCTACCTACAGCGCTCCTTAGCAGGAGGATACTGAGGGACTGAATAGACTTATTGGATTTCTTGGTTGTCTGTGCGTGTGATTTTGGAACCTCTGTAATGCATTTAGGTTTAGTGATGCTGGTGCTGTGCTGTCTGTTATCTGTCAAAAAAAAAAATCAATCTTCTCTGCCTCCCTCAGGGCGATCAGGGCAGTGACTTCCACGTTGGCCAGCTGCAGAGCAACACCCTCTCATCTGGGAGTTGCATCATTTTCAATTGTAAGTGTCCTTTATCGCTGGGCTCTTGACAAATTTGTGCGTGGAAGAATTTGGTTGATCGTGTGTTCTGTGTCTCAGGTTTCTACCCTGGTCCGTGGCTCTCCATGCAGAACCCCATGAAATGAATAAAGCACCACAGCCTATAGCAGGACCCCCCTCTGCCCCCCACCCTGCCCCGTCCCCTGGACTCTCACAGGTAAGCGCATGTCTTACAGTTAAAACCCCAAATCTGAAGAAGTTGGTACAGAATGTAAAATTAACATTAAAATTGAAAGCAGGTATTCGTGAATTATCTCCGACTTAAATTATGTTTAAAATTATACAACAGTGCATTTTGTTTCTCCACATTAGTTTTAATGCTTTTTCATTATAAACACTTATGTTCAAGAATTCTTTCAAAAAAAAAAAAAGTTGGTGCCGCGAATTACTTGCTACTTTGTAATTTTGCCCCATTCTTCCTGCTAACAAGTCATTAAGTGTAACGGTACAGGTTTTTTTTTTTTTTTTGGTCATGTTTTGTTTTTCAAAATGTGCCATGAGTTCATCATTGGGGACAAGTCAGAACTGCAGGCAGGCCAGTTCGCATGCTCTTCACCCGCATGCTCTTACGCAGCCATGGCTTTGTAATCCTGGCAGAATGCCGTTTTGCATAAATATCCTTTTGAAATATGTATCAGCATACTTTGAAAAGGTGTCTTGAAGGCAGCGTATGTTGCTCCTTAAGCTGGATTTATGGTTCTATGTCGAACCGATGCCGTCTCTAAGCAGAGCCTCTGCGGTGACGTGAACCCCCACCGCAGAGCCTCTGCGTCGCCTGCCGTGCACCTCGAAAATTTTCTAACTGTACTTCAAAGCGATGCAGACCGCAAGGGCACTGATTGGTCAAATGGCTCTGGGCCACTCTATTCGAGTCTCACGTGATTTCACGACAGGTCCTTCGGAAACCTGACGCAACCTAGCGGTTTGTCGGTGAATTGCTTCGCGGCACAGCACGACGCAAATGACCTCAACGCAGAACTTCGAAAGGTCCTCGACAGCGTCGAGGCGACGGCGTGCCCTTTGCGTGGAGTCGATGCAGAACCATAAATCCAGCTTTAATCAGTACTCTTTTCTGCATTAATGGTGCCTTCACTAAAGTGCAAGTTAGCCTTATCTGGGGCACTCGCATGAACCCATTGTATAACCGAGCATGGCTTTTGGTCTTCTTGTTGGTAACAGTCGGGAAGGTCCTTTTCTTCTTTGGTCTGGAACACATTTCATTGATTTCTTCCAAAAAGACCGGAAATATCGATTTTGCCTGACCACAATACACATTTTCACTGTGACGATCCATTGCAGATGCCTTGTAATATAGAGAAGTTGGCGGTGCTTGTAGACACTTAAAAAGGTTTCCTTTTTGTACAATTAAGTGTTTGCATATGTAAGTACCTAATATAGAAGGTGACCGATCCAAATCCTTTCCTTTCCTTCTTTGAGGAGCATTGTGTTCAAACCTTTCAAAGATGTCCTTGTGCATTTATGGGTCAATTGGCAATCCTTGGCCCATCTTTGCTTCTAAAGGACTGGACTAATGCCCTATGATTTTTGTGATGCGGAAAACACGGGCACAATTGTGGCATTTGATGATAAAAATTAAATCAACTGAACTCTGTCATGGAATTTGCCAAAATGTGGATGCACTTTATAAAAATCAGGGTTTTCCCTGCAGCGCCTTGAGGCCGGTTTATAACCCAGCGACGAATTATTGCCCGATGGAAATTGCAGAAAGTTTACAAATGTGATGTTGCCTGACATGGGCAGTGGTCGATGAGATTATGAAAAAGTGTAAATTCTCCACCAACATTCCAGTGTCTTTGTGCGTGGACATTGGAAGAAGAAATAAGTTCTGCTAAATTTAATTTGTTTAACACTTTACTTAGAAGGTGAAACAAATGACTGAAAACATCAGGCATGTGAATATAAGACGGAGCTCATTTGGGGTGTTCAGTTCTTTGAGGTTCAAAAGTGTAGGCTAGAGTATTAGTCCAATGTTGTACAATGTACTTGGTACATTAGAATGCTTCTGTGCATTTTTGATCAATTAAAATTCCAAGAGATTATGCACACACCCAAGTATTTCAACAGATGCAGGACAAACAAGAATGTCAAAAACTAGAAAAGAGATGTCCGCAGTTCTCCTCGTAGTTGAAATGTCTGAGTTCTATACGTGTAATGCATACATTAAATATAAACCAATTAACTTGGCTAATGTTTTCACAAAAATTGTTGATTGTACATTTTTAAAAAATGGTAAAATATAAAAGAAATGCTATCTCTTTTGTACGCAGAGAGCAGCAACCACTATGAGCATGGGCCTTCTTTTTCTTAAGCGAAAACTCATCAAAACTTCTCACGCTTTTCTTTACTCAGGGGTTGGAAGCAATGCATATGTTTCACGATCGTTTTAATTGTTTTAATGAAATAAGATCATTCAAAATGTCTTTCTGCAATTCCATCGATTCCAACCCCTGAGTGAAGAAAAGCTTGAAGTCCGGAGTCCTAATCGGTTTTCATATTACTAGAGTTGAAATCCATTGAAACGCACATGAAACTGATAAACCTCCATGCACAAGGAATTTAATTCCACGCAAGAATCTCTTACATATGTGTTGATTGAACAATTGGCGGCAACACCAGGGGAAGATAAATATGCAACTAAAACTGACGCAGAATGCGTGAGAGTTGACAGGTATGCGTTATTAATGAAAACTGGCCTCACCTGATAATGTTGAGTTTTCAGAGTTTCTGTAATGGTAATTTAAATTAATGTTTGGTAACAGGTCAATAATTAGACTATTTGTGCTCATTTTAACTTAAAAAAGGAGAACTGGCGACACCTGATGGTCCGTAGGATTTTTGGAGTCAAGTAAAGTCAATTTTATTAAGACTGAAAATGGGTCATGACCAATCATTATTCTTAAGAGACGGTTTGTGCTTCTCCTGTTGCCAGTTCACCAGCCGCCACTGCCTACAACTTAGTGAACTTGTGAGCTAACTAGAGATAAGCCTGAATAATCTACTCAGTTTACAATACTGAGTTATTTTGTGATTTACTGAACTAAAAATGGCTCCGGACATGGACGCATTTAACAGAAATCACGGGTTTCCATTCACTACAAGAGCAGGCTTTACAACCTGTTGCGTAACAGACATGGACTTCCCATGGTGGATTACAGCTTGCAGTGGCGGGTATTTTGAAAATCTCATTCTTTTACCAATCAAGAAGGATGATGGGAACACCAAAACTTAATTGTTTTACTGCCTAATTATTGCTACAGGCATAAATCTCAAAATGTTTCCATTCCCCTATAAATAATTGTGCATCAAGTCAGATGCAGCTCTGCCCATCAGTCAGAAGTGGGTGGGGAAAGGCGGTGCTTTAACGGGGCTCTAGACGCTGTGGAGTTGGTTTTGCGCTGGTTTATACACCGATGTCACGGGGCAATCGGATCAGTTTTGTAATGTAGTATTACTCACGGGGCATGAACTCTGCAGTATTTTGATACAACCCATTATATATTTCATGGCCGTGTGATGGAATGCTTAACCATTATCCATGCAAAATTGAATGCATAATTCCACAAAAACAGTCACATTTTCACCAGATAATCAACAATAGTCTGTTCATTGGGAGCATGTAACATGATGGTATTATTAGTGGAAAAATAAATTTCATAAAAAATGAAGCAATTTATTTGAGAGTCTCTGACAACATTGCTATTGTAACTGTTGAACTTGGCTGGGGGACCGTCTTAGCACATATGTATCCCCCGACGCGTGCCATTCTCCACTTCAACACTCCCTTCCCCAACACCACCAAAGGGGCCTTACCAGGGGCCTGATTTACAAGCTGAGATGAGCTGTTTGTGGTATGTTTTTTAAAGCAAGTGTTAGGAGGGATCACCAAAAAAAGAGGTGGCTTTAATGGGATATAATCATTTTTGGATGTTTTTTGGGCCTATTTAGCCTTCCATAGACCTTGCAAAAGGCTTGAGTCACCCAGTTTATCCAACTTGTTGTAGTTTAGGTTCCCATGATGTCGCCATATGTCAAAAATGAAAGAAATCCAAAAATTATTTTTTGCTGTCCTGCGATGAGGCCTAAATTTCTGCTACGGACTCAGTGGCTTTCCTCCAAACCCACAGTAACCCACCAACAGTTTTTCAGGGTTTGCAGTTCTACTTACACCTGTGAAAGGGTAAAGAAGGTTGAAGGATCCATTACCTGGTATGTACACCCGTTAAAAAAGTGATTTGGGTCTAAAACAATGTTTTGTGGTAATTTGCAAAAATTACAACATTTATTTTTATTTTGCCCTTTTTACAAAGCCAATCTTGCTTTTGCGAGAAAATTTCGAGATTTTGACTCGGCCGGAAGAGGCAGGGCTGGGCAGAGGGGCTGATCCGAGGGAAGAGGGTGGGAGGAGGGAGGAGTGGCTTGAAAGAACAGCCATAACAACTTGTGCATAGTAACACAACGTGTGACCTCACCATGGCTGAATCTATCGACCATTCTGGGTGGCTATGATGTGCTCCTGCCGTCAGAGTGCGATGCACGGGGCCCTGTGTGAGATATACCAGCTAAATAGCCTAAAAAAAGGGGGAATATAAATGTCACATACAAGCTAACATTAGTACATCTGAGTTCCATGATCATATAATCAAGATTAACACGCTGCATTTGGACAGCATAAAAAGACAATAATATACAGCCATCCATCAACAAATTAACAATGTGCAAGGTTAATGCTGGCCTAAATTAACTGAGCTAGCTAACGTTAGCTTTTCGCTAGCGGAAATTTAGCGCATGTGTGAAGCCTTATTTCGCCTGCTCAACGATGACATAGCATAGTGTTTTTGGCATCTATAGATTCCTTAGGTTGTCTAGTTTCATATGATGTGTGTATCTTCACTTTAGCTGAAGTGAGCCTGCCACAGCTACGGAAATACAGCATGTCAGGCGAGCCTTGGGCTATGAGGGAAACGTTTACGTATTGGGTACAACCTAATGTTAGTACATCTAAGTTTCATGATCGTGTAATCAAGAGTAACACACTGCGTTTGGACTGCATGAAAAGACAACAATATAGTTACAGCAACCCATCAACAAATTAACAGAATGTGCACGGTTATTGCTGGCATAAATTAACTTGGCTAGCTAATGTTAGCTTTTTGCTAGTGGAAATTTGGCATAAGTTTGGAGCGTTATTTCGCCTGCTTACCGACATCATAGCATAGCAATTTTGACTTCTATAGATTCCTTCGGTTGTCTAAGTTCAGAACTTCAGATTTGTGTATCTTCACTGTAGCTGAAAGTGAGCCTGCTACAGCTATGGAAATACGGCATGTCAGGCGAGCCCTGGGGCTGTGAGGGTAACATTTACGTATGTGGTATACAGCCAAGTTTCAATAGCTTAGGGTAATGTAATGATAACATTGAAGTTGGGGAACAAAGTTGACATTTACAGACAATATTAAAGTGGCGGGTTCTGTAGCGTTGGAACAATACCTTTTCTGGAGCCGCAGGTTTCTAGCTAAGCCAGCTTTGTACTGGCCTAAGTTGGAGAAAGAGTCCAACGTGAAATGAGCATGCAGGAATAGGTTTGTGGCAGGGGCTGCAGGAACATTATTAGCAAAAATAAATGCAATCCACTTGTTCCTCAGCGATTCATCGCTTGATGGAATGTTAAAAACGTCTTTATGTGGATTCTGGCAGCCAACTACAGAGTGTTCGTGTGCACCAGAACCTTTAGCTCTTGTCTCCGATATTTGTCTTGGGCGTGTTGAGGAAAACGGTGGCTGCGGTTTGCTACTCCCAAGCCGCACCTCGACTCCTCCTCCGCTGCAGGTACACGTCATCAGGATGCCCAAACTGAAATCTCCAATTTTCATGCCTCCGGAGTAGAAAGCCTCTGGATGAGGGGAAAAAAGGGAGGAAGGAAGCTGCTTTGTCTCCAAAACGTTGCAGATTTTGTCAGTGAGGGATGACTAATGTATACATTCAATAACTGGGAAAAATGTGTTTTCCAGGTAATGGATCCTTTAATAATTTCACTGTCATGGATTTTAAAGCTCAAACCATTACGCAAATGGAGACAACAAATGATGTCCGTTAATGATCTGGCCTGTCCTTGCGCTTAATCGCGTAGATGCGGCGTCCTAATTTGAGTATTATCAACAGTGGTAGTTTAAAATCAATTACTGGTGTGTATTATTTGGCATTGGATGTCACAGAGAAATCATATCCAAATCAGGACTGGTGGCAAAAGTCAGCGCTTATTTACTCTTTATAAATAAGCAAAGCAGTTAAAGTGCAATAACAAAGTGACAAAGTCTTGTAACTTTATTGATTGACACTCAGAAATAATAAAATGCATGTATTACGCTTTCATGGAAGTGAGATCAAAAATTGCAGTTTGAATGGGTTTCAATGGCGCATTTTTTGCGCTTAACAGTCTGAGTGTAACACTTGGTTGTACACTGTGTATTTTAGCCTTACTGTAAGAGCTGAGCTGGAAATAACAAGATCAAATAAAAACACACAATCTTAACAAAATTCATGCTACATGCATGAACACAGGCAGAATTATCAAAAAAAAGAAGAATGAAAAGCGCGTAAAATGCGTACAACCATCCCTAAGGGTTAAACGAAAATTAATGTAAGAACAGAAAATGTATTTGTTATCTGTTTTGACTTCAATTCCCCAAATGCTTTGCGATTGTGGTTATGTTTGGGGAGAGGAGAACGGTGTTGTGTACGGAAGCGCATTGCATTCACAGGATAAAAAAAAAAAAATGCACCTTATCTCGTAATTACGAGATCTATTTACGCGCAGATGGTGAAGTAGGTCGGCGTCTTTGAATAAAATACCCTGATATTTTTGACTGCATTTTCCCATCCATTACTGTACACTAGAGAAAACCACGTGCAATTGTCAAACATAGCAGAAAGCCACGCGCAAACACATCGGTAGCCTTGATAAGAAACTAAACGAATTGCATATAGCCTATCTTAATGAAACCGAATATGTGGGCAAGCAGTTGATAGGAGACACTATTCCAATGTTTAGTTTGCATGAATAATTATCTTACCTCCACATGTCCTTCCCCCGACGACAACAGGCTATTGTATATCTGGATAATTAGCTTCTTCCCGATGCAAAAAAAATAATGTTGGCATAGCAACAGGTGATAGATGGCGCACTAACATAATTAACCAACAGATGCCGGCCGCTATTCGGCCTCATCGCGATGCGGCCTTATTTTACAGTACATGCATGCGTGGATGCAGCAGAATCTTTTTTTTTTTTTTTTTTTTTCGGGGTAGTCAAGGCGGGGGGCATTTGTTGTTAAGGCGACCGCCCTAACTATAAAGCGCTGTGGGAAACCCTGAAATTGTGAATAAAATCAAAATGCAATGACTTTCAGATAACATGAGCCAAATGTGTTATTTACAATACATAGATAACATTTCAAATGTTGAAACTGAGACATTTTACATTTTTATCCACAAAATGAGCTTACTTCAAATTTTCTGGCTGCAACAGGTCTCAAAACAGTTAGGACACAGGCAAAAAAAGGGCTGAAAAAGCAATCATTAAGAGAATCAGCTGAAAGAATATTTAGCAAGTAATTACATTAATTGGCATCAGGTGTGTAACATGATTGGCTATTAAAGGGATGTCTTAGAGAGGCTGAGTCTCTCAGTAGTAAAGATGGCCAGAGGCTCTCCAACCTGTGAGGGCTTGCATAAAAAAAATTGTGGAATACTTTAAAGGAATAGACAAGCAATTTCAAAATACAGTTTGGAAGATAGATCATGCCATAAACTAACGATTCATGTGAATGTTTGAACATATAGAGCTCATACAACTAAGCTATCCATCTCCGAAAGTCTGTTCTGAAGCAGAATTGACGATTTCATAGATGCCGCCACTGAAAATATTTCAACTAATCAGAAGAATCCTCGCGGAGATGCTCTGACGTCACATGGGCGCAGCACGTTGAAGCTATACATGGCGAGTGAGACTGCACAAGCATTGGGATAGTTGTTAAATTACTCACTGTTGTCACCATTTTTCTGTGCCAAAGGACAATGTTAGTCACAAACAGACCCTACTATTCGTGAAAATATTCAAGAAGGCTGTTTGAAGGCCGAGAGAGACAGAACAGTATGCCTGCATGTACAGCGGTTGAGCGTACATGCAGGACTGGTTCAGGTCAGCAGCATGGCTGCACGTTCTATGCTGCCGTGCAAAGGCAAAACACCGTAACATCACATTTGGTCGAAAATGAGTTATTGTCATTTTGGGGGTATTGAAGACCTCCTTTATCATGTGGATGAATATTTTGAGTCGATTTGATTGTTTTTATGAAAAAATCAAGGTTTGTGTCAACGGTAACTCCGAAAATCCCACCAGAAACCATGACAGAATGCCGTAACTGCAGTTACTGCGCTTAGCCTTTGTTTCGGGACGCTGACATTGAGTTAAGGTACTCTGGCTTTGTTCAGCCACGCATCAAAGCATTGTTACTGTATAGCCCTGAAGTTACGGTCAGTGATAGTCGGTGCAGGCTCGCATACGTCTCACTCACGCATCTCCCTGTCAGCTAGCCTGCCTGTCATCAGGCCCATAAACAATTAAATGCACATCCTACCTTTTCTTGTAAACTGATAAAATCCATGCCAGCCACCTCATCTAGAATTTTTTCCACGATAATCCACGAGCGTTCGAGTATGCTGCAGGCGAGCAGACCAATTCTTTATGATCAAAACGAGTCTGCAAACTAGGCTACCCAACGTCCACTGTTGGTTGCAAAGCAAACCATTAAAAACATTCTGGCTATGAAACTTTTTTTTTTTTTTTTAAAGTGGATTGTAAAATGTCCAGCAGGAAAATCCAATTCCATCATTATACATATCTGCTATGTCAGGCACATCATCAGCGATGTTTCCACAATAATCCACTGTTAGAGCAGTTCCTTGGATGCAGGCGAGCAGACCACTTCTTTATGATCAGCAAGTCCGCAAGCTAGTCCTACCTAATGTCCATAGTTTGTTGCAAAGCAAATCGAACACACATTCCGCCTGTAAAACCCTTTCTTTGGTTGATTGTGTCTGTGTTAAGCTGCTTTCACATCGGATGCGAAACAAATTTTTTGCACGACTGATTACATTCAAAGTCAATGCAAAGACGCGAATACAGGCGAAACACGTGTATTCACATCTTTGCATAGACTTTGAATTAAAAATAATTTCCTGTATTTATTCATACTGTATAATGCAAAGTAACGTATCTGCTCGCATTCTGTTTCTGGTGCCGCACACCAAACTGGAGCTATTCTCTATCATGAAGATATGATTTAATGTCACCACAGCTCTGTATAGCAGGTAAATGCTCTTCTAATGATCTTGTGTACAGAAACAGCAACCAAATATTGAATTTATGCAAGTTCACGGTAGAAGACCAAATGCGCCAACAAAAGAGTAATGAAGAGTGGAGATTCACCCTTGCGCCCATGTTACGTCACGCATCGCCCTTCCGGGAGGCAAAATGGCAGCTCAGTAGTGGCCTTCGGAATGCCACACAAAAACGCTCACAACTTTTTCATAAATGGTCAAATATGCCTGAAATTTTTCTCATGGGCTCTCAATATTATAAGCTATCAACCTATGCATGTACTTAAATTCCGTTGTCTATTCCTTTAAAAACAATGTTCCTCAACATCAAATTGCAAAGGCTTTGAAGGTGTCATTGTCGACAGTGCATAACATCATCAAAAGATTCAGAGAAACTGGAAAAATCTCTGCTCGTAAGGGACAAGGCCGAAGACCTTCACTGGATGCCCATGATCTTCGGGCCCTCAGACGCCATTGCATCACTCACCGGCATGATTCTGTCATTGACATTACTAAATGGGCCAAGGAATACTTGAAAAAACCACTGTCTGTAAACACAGTCCGCCATGCCATCCACAGATGCCACCTGAAACTCTATCATGCAAAAAGGAAGCCATTCTTGAGCATGATCCAGAAGTGCCGTCGTGTTCTGTGGGCCAAGGATCATTTAAAATGGACTGTAGCAAAGTGGCAAAGTGTCCTGTGGTCAGACGAGTCAAAATTTGGCATTCTTGTTGGAAATCATGGGCGTCGTGTCCTCCGGGCTAAAGAGGAGACAGCCCACCCCTCCAGTTATCAGCGTACAGTTCAAAAGCCAGCATCTGTGATGGTATGGGGATGCATTAGTGCATATGGTGTGGGACACTTGCATGTTTTAAAAAGCACCATGAATGCTGAAAGCTATATAAAGGTTTTAGAGCGACATATGCTCCCCTCCAGACGACATCTATTCCAGGGAAGGTCTTGTGTATTTCAGCTGGACAATGCAAAACCGCATACTGCAGCTATTACAACAACATGGCTTCGTAGAAGAAGAGTCCGTGTGCTGAACTGGCCTGCCTGCAGTCCTAATCTTTCACCGATTTAGAACATTTGGCGCATAATTAAACGAAAAGTCCGTCAAAGGAGACCCAAAACTTTCCAGCAGCTGGAAGCCTGTATTAAACAAGAGTGGGATCAAATTCCAATGGCTAAACTCATGAAACTTGTCTCCTCAATGCCCAGACGCCTCCACTGTGTTAAAAATAAGAGGGGATGCTACACCATTGTAAACAGGCCCCTGTCCCAACTTTTTGGAGACCTGTAGCAGCCATCAAATTTGAAATGAGCTCATTTTGTGTATAAAATTGTTAAATTTCTCAGTTTTAACATTTGCTATGTTATGTCAGATCTATTGTGAATAAAATACTGGCTGGTGTGGTTTGAAAGTCATTGCGTTTTGATTTTATTCACAATTAACACTTGTCCCAACTATTTCGGAATTGGGGTTGTATTTAATTAGCGTTTTCCAAACTCTCATTTCCCAAGTTAGTTGTAATGTACTGTTGTTCTCTAAAGTTCGCATACCCTGGCTGAATTTGTAAAATGGGTTACATTTTTTTTTTTTTTAAGAAAACATGAATGGTCGGGCAAAACCCATTTCTTTTATTTCTTATTGATTCATATCCAACTGTAGGTCACGTAGAATGGCAAAATCATCAAATGAAACATGGCAATTCAGGAAAAAAGTGAAATGAACCATGTTCAAAAGTGTGCATACCCTTAGTTCTTAATACTGTGTATTGCCTTTCTAGCATCAATAACATCAGTTTGTCATCTCCCTAAAGCGGCTCGGTGATATTGAGGTCAGGAGACTGTGACAGTCACTCCAGAACCTTCACCTTTCTCTTCTGTAACCACTGAAGTGTCAACTTGGCCTTGTGCTTTGGATCATTATCATGCTGGAAAGCCCAAGTGTGTTCCATGTGCAGCTTTCGTGCTAAAGAATGCAAATGGTCTGCCAGTATTTTTTGATGGCATGCTGCATTCATCTTGCCATCAATTTTCATGAGATTACCTTTGCCTTTAGAGCTCACGCACCCCCAAAACATCAGAGAGCCACCATGCTTTACAGTGGGAATGGTGTATTTTTTTTACCGTGGACTTTTCCTGCTTTCCAAACATAGCGCTTATGGTTGTGACTATAAAGTTCTATTTTGGTTGTGAGGTGTGTCAAGCTGTCATCTGGCATATTTTAGGCGGGATTGATTTTTTTAATTTTATTTATTTGTTGTGGGATTGACACAATAATGGCTTCCTTCCAGCAACTCGACCATGCAGCTCATTGTTTAAGTACCTCCTTATTGGGCTCCTTGAAACAACCACACCATCTTTTTGCAGAGCATCCTGTATTTCTCTTGAGGTAGCTTGAGGATTTTTCTTTGACTTCCAAACTATTCTCTTGGCAGTTTGGGCTGAAATCTTTCATGGCTGACGTAACCTTGGCTTGGTATCAACATATCCCCTAATTTTCCACCTCTTAATCACGGACTGAACAGTACTGACTAGCATTTTCAAGTCTTCGGATATCTTTTTATATCCTTTCCCATCTTTAAAAAGTTGAACTACCTTGTTAAGAAGGTCCAAAGACAGTTCTTTTCTGCACCCCATGGCTCAGTGTCTAGCCAGATCTGTGCATCCACTTAGGAGCTAACAAACCCGATGACTAAACACAGACACTAGTTAGAATTTAAAAAGCCGGAGGTTTGGAACCGTTAATAGCCATTAAACCTGAATGTGTCACCTTGTGCCTATATAACAAGGTTAAACATTCAAGGGTATGTAAACTCTTTATCAGGGCCAATTTGGTGATTTCTGTGATCAGTATGAATTAAAAAGGAGTCAAAAACATATGTAATGAAAAATGACTTCACATGATCACTATCCTTAAATAAAATACACGTTTTTTTGTATGATGACTCGAATTTTCAAAATAAAGTGCAACATTTCACAAATTCAGCGAGGGTATGCAAACTTCTGAGCACAACTAATTTCAAAGGAGGCGTTCTGAGATCAGGGTACATCAGCAGGTTGGTGTCTGGCTGGGTGGTGGTTTCCTCGCAGCCGGACTGGCTCTTATGGTTGTTTGGGCCACAGACTGCGGCCTTAGCTTGGCTCCAGCATTGCTATATTTTTACTTCGGCTTATTGTTGGATTGGATGGGGTTCTGGTTTTGCATTTTTCTCCTGCTGAATCCTATTATTTGGGCAATTTCAGCTTGAAAAAGTTGTGACTTCCAAATTAATTTTACGCGTTCCCTTAGGCGGTGTACTTCATAGTGCAAGCTTCATTGGACTGCTGTGTTAATGAAATTGTATGTTATTACTATTGGTGTTGGATGCGAAGCCATAAAAAGGTTTTTTTTTTTTTTCCTTTTTTCAGTCAACCACATCTAATTGCTTTTGGAATTGGCTCACGGAAGTTATTTCAGTTTTTCTTGAGCCTCGTTGTTACTTTTGTTTTGCAAAATTTAGCTTAAGTGAAGCGATATTGACCGAAATTTCGAGGGTCAGGTTTGACTTGATAAATCTTGAATCCAGTAAAGGAATGGTTTCTCAAAGCCGCCAGTGGTTGCGGTTGATGTTTTTTAGGAAACTTTTCTATAAAATGGGGATTTCAAATGGGATTATATCAACTTTCTGTCACATGCTGTGAGTTATTACTGTATAAGCTATAATATTCTTGCTGGCATTCTTTTTGTCGTAATGGGCGTGGCACTCTCATCCAAGGTCGCCTGTCATAAACTGGTCATATGAATTTGCCGGACTTGTGACACTCCACCCAAAATTTTCGGATTCAAAAGAAATGTTTTATATGAAAAAATAGGCCTATGCTATTGATTGAGGTGTCATTTTTTTCATTTTGGTGTCCTCTTTCTATTAGAATAGTCTATTTTTCAATAAGTTAACCTTTGGAGGCAGTTAGAGGTAGGATGAGTAAATTTGTCAGGGCCGGACACCTTTGAGGAGGAGTGAGGAGGAGGTGGAGGACAATAAAATAAATGTGTGACTGCATTACAATCTTGGTTTATTTCTCTTTGATTAGCCCAGCTAGGTCCCTAATTGAGTGATAGCTGTCTCTCCTTTTCCAATTAGATATGCAAATTAAGCTCAAGGTCATGAACAACAATAACAGAAGGAAGCCATATTGTCCATGAAAAGTTTAGGAGGACGGAGGTGTAGAACACCTTAAAAGTTCAAGTTCTAAATCAGCACTCCATGGTCGGAGGCATTTCTTCCTTCCCTCATCAGATATTGATGTCACAAGGGAGAGAGCAGCATTTACCACTATAAACGGAACACAGAAGTTCCACAGTGAGTTCTGCAGATGCTGAAGGCTTGATTAAAACAAGAGTTTTGTCCAGAATGCACTGTTGCTAATTATGGAAGTTGTGAAAACAGGGACTATGTTGAAACATTCAGCGTTGTGAAGTTTTCAGATGTGATCCCTGAACCTGAGGTAGAATCAGATGAAGGCTCTAATGAGCAATCTCATTCACAATCACAGTCTAATCCTGTGTATGAAATGATCACAAATGAAAGTGTAGTAGCTATCAGGCCTGATGCAGGGTCTGTTGAGAACTATTTCTTATTCAATGTCCTATCCAATGGTGTGGAATGTCTCACTTCTAGTATTACTCATTCTGGTCATTGCTTTGCAGCAGGAACACAAATATTGAAAGGTCACTACTACAACTTACTGAAAACTATGAGGAAGGGGAGAATTTACAAAGATCCTGAAACTGATGATGTCATTCCAGCAGCTTGTGTGTTATATATCGGTATTGTGTTGCTCGCTGACGAAAGTCTCCCTGCTGATTCGTTCCTTTTACAAACCCAGGATCATGAAGATATCTTGCATTTTTGTTGAGTTGAAGCAACTACTGTCCTGGTACTTCATTGTACTTAGCCTGCAAATGGAGTGAGACTACCAAGATACACCACGCAAGTCAATATTCTGTTTATGGTGGAATAATGTGAACCCCAGACATTTTTTGTGCATGCACTCGGCAAGTTCTGGCAAAAAAATAGACCCTAGGTTTCGTCCAGGTTTGAGGACCTTTCTACTTTTGCCATATATGTTTGATGGTATTCCCCTAAAAAAGCCATTTCTTCTGGTCATTTTGCAAAAAGATGTATTGAGATGCATGAAGGGACAGCCAAGCAGTGGCATTTTGAAAATTTCAAGTCCGAACTGAGAAAACGGCAAAAACGTTTGTTTGGCGTAATGCATTTTCTATTTAAGTTCCAATGTTTAAAGTTGTTTTTTTACTAAAATAAGAGTTTTCAAAAAATCAACCGCAGAGTTTGTTTCCTCCTTTGACCTAGAATACATACAAGTTATCAAAAAAATGGTAATTTTGACCCTGTCACACACTTTCCTACCAGTTTGTGACATGCGACCCCAATGAGAAATCATGAATTTAAACTGAATTCTTTTTTTTGGATACGTTTCAGGGATGCTTAAATTGGTCTGTTTTCTCTATTGATGGAGATGAAGTGATTGTTTATCGGCCCTTTTCAGCTTTAGCTCGTTGTAATCCTTCATTTGATCGTAGTTTTTCTGCCAGTGTCTATTTGGTAATGTGTGTAATGTTATCCTTGTACAGGGCCGTTCCATGGTATTTGTGACATGGCTTCATAAATTTTTTTTTTCCTCAGAATTTTCATGAAATACCTGGTGGATAGGTTAGTTGACATCCAAAAGTTTCTGAAAAATGTATTTTGGCTTCATGAAATATTGCACTCATGGCAATGATATACTGTTGTCGATTTCATGACTGTGACTGGCATCAACAATGAAATTTTGTTTAGATTTACATTTTTCAAGTTAGTCATGCCAGGCATTGGACTTGGAATCATGCATTTATGCTGTATAACAATTTTGTACTTGCTTATTGATATGAGGCTGTAAGTCTTTATCTGAAATTTAAAATGACATATTTCTTACTAAAAGATGTGTAGCTGTCTCTCTGACAAAGCAAATGTATCCCTAATATTGATCAATACAAGTTCTAGTGGTAATTAATTGATATTTATATAGTGACGAGTGTCCTGTCCGTAAGATTTTGCCCTGCCCTGTCCATAATGCACATTGACACCCCTGTCGAGTTCATCTGTTCAGATATTTTTTTGAAAATTCCTGAATGATATTCCTTTGATATAAGGTTACATCACTGGTTGGTTGAATTTGAAGAATATCACCAAAATGCGGGGGGCTTTTGATTTAACCACTTTACAAAAAACCCCATGTCGCAGTCTGTCCTGTCTGTAACAGTTTTTATTTTATGTAATTAAGTTCATTAATTACTGTCAATGGCATTCATTTTTATGTCACCTGAAGTTCTCCCAGAGTACTTCAAATTCAGCCATTCAAACTTTTCAGAGGACCAACACATTTTGAACATTTTGGATGACGGTATGTGGGGACCATGCTCAGTATATTCTGCCTTTTGTCTTTCAGCCCACTTATCCTCCTGGACAGCCTCCCTCTGTTGTGTTTGCTACTCCACCCCCACAAATGAACCCAACACCGCAACCTCGACAGGTATTTTTGCGCCTAATTGTCAGTTCATAGTGGTTTGACTTAATACAGCCAAGCAACATTTCCTCAGTTCTTCTACCCTTGGTTTAGCTCCAGCCTGAGTTCAGATATTAAGGTGAAGCCTCCTTTTTCAAACTTTAATGACTCACCTATTCATGCGTAACTAATGCAATGCGTCAACAGAGAATTCGATGATTGACCTTTAGGCCTATGTTAAAAACCAGATAGTCACAAGTAACCTTGATGGTCCCAAGACAAGTGTCATGTCAAAGGTGGAATACAATCACCCTGGGCCAGCCAATTATTTATTTTGGCCCTCATGCACCCACCCTCAGAAAGGGAATTAATATTGAGACTTCGTTCAGGCATAAATTGGTTTAAATCCACCAATTGCTGATGCAGTTTGATTCCTCTCAATCATACTGAGATGCACATTAACTAAATTAGCTGTAATTCTTCGAATCTAGCATCAGTTGTCCAAAAAATGGTCCTCCTGAGAGAGTTTCTAGTTGCATTTCCTCCCGATCATGAAACTTTAATGGTTTCGTTTCCGGGACCAGTCTTGGAAATGCCGCCGATTCTGCCGAAAATGCTGGCATCGGTATTGATGAGCACTTGAGTGTACGCACTGATCTGATGCCACATAATGCTAATTTATACGGTATCCAAAAATGGCCAGCCATTCATTTCAATGGAAATTGCTCAATGGTGCAAAACACCAATATATCCTTTCATCTGGCACCACGTGGAAATGCGCCATGTGACAATTATCTCACTTATGCCTAGTTTGTTCCTGCATAAAAGCGCTGCTGTTTGTGATAACCTAGCGACGGCTTGCGCCAGTGTCTCTCCCATCTCCTTGCACATGCTCAGATATCCAGAAATTACGGCCATTTTTTAATGTCAAATTCAAGCAGTAAATGGCACGAGTAAATGTAGTACCCGATAAAGGCTTAGTGTACATACAGTTTGGAAATGTTTACAGCATACATTACGTCATGAAAATTACGTCAGCAAAACTTTTGACACCTGGTATTGACCCTTTTCATGTTTTTATTAACGTAAATGCATTCAATTGACTATGCCAGCTGGCTCGCTACATTCTGTGGTGGTTTTTTACCTTGCAACTGCCGTTACCGGATTCAAGATTCAACTTAACTTTACAGAGCAGTGCTCATGATTAACGAATTGCCATGTTTAACACAAGTAACACATGTCTTTTTCTTTGTTATTACTCTTGTTCTGTCTTTGTGAAGACGGGAGTTAAGGTGTTTCATCAAATCTCCACTACATTAGCTACTCTCTTGGACATCCGGCTCTGCCTACAAGCTGAACGTCGTCCGCATTTCAGTCGTCTCAAACTTGCCTAAAAGTACTAATCTCGCCCATGCTCACATTCTTCCCACCCTAATGTTTTTCCAAGCCAAGCTGTTTGCAATCATATAGGTTTATACTTTGCTACAAATGCAATACCTCTTGTATATCTGGCTAGCTAGCTTACATATCATACTTGAATTGGATACTGTCAGTGTTGTGATTCACTGTTCACATATGCAAAGTATGTTAATGTTAGTTGGGGGGGAAAAAAAACAACTCAGTCAGGTAGATCTCTGATTTATTATGAAAACATTAAGTTGCTAGCTATGTACATGCCTATAGGATGTCATGTTCAATTTCACTATTGACCCAATACAAGCTAGCTGATTAAAAGCAGCCCTAACTTGCTGTGCATTCTTTACTAAAGGTTATGTGTAGCTAACGAGTTTCTACATAACAAAGCAACTCATCATACAGCTAAGATATATTAAAACATTTGTATCGTGACGACTGCTCATTTTACAGACTTGAGGGTTTAGTTGGAGAAAGATTGAATGGATTCTCCAGAGCTCCACTCTGATGGGACACACTTATGGCGCTTTTCCACTACATGGTACCGGCTCTACTCTACTCTACTCGGCACCGGGTACTTTTTTGGGGTTGCTTTTCCATCAGAGGATAGTACCGCCTCCGTGGTACCTGCTCGTCGTTGCGACGCAGCATGCTAGTGCCGCAACGGCATCCTCAGTTATATCAAGTTTACTTTCATTCCGTTGATTTTGTTAAATATTTATGTGTTTAAATCAGGGGACGCGCACTGCCATCACCACGTTATGGCACAAAATTCCGCGAGTGTTTGATTGTAATTTCGGTTTGACATTCTCCTGATGCATAGGATTGCAGCTGGTATTGTGTCCGATTCGGTTGCACATTAAATAACGTACCACCTAAAAACGCTGAGCAATGATATGCGTAAAAGGCATAGAGTATTCATATTTAGGCTACGTGAAACATTTCACTTTGAAATTGAAGGCAAAACGCGCAGCAAATGCGCAAATCGCAGGAGATGGCAGAGTATTAGAATTTATCGCTTTACGATGCGTCGTCTCATCTGATACCTTTCCTTAGAACAAAATGCTTCATCAGCATCCGTAAAGTTATTTTCCGCGCAATTTTCGTAAAATAGGAGCAGCACAATAACTTTCTCAAGGGGAATTAGGGGAGCAGAATTGGACACACTTCGCTACAAACAGGGTCACAGACAAAGAAACGCATTTCATAAATGCAGCAGCATTGGTGAACAAACACAACCTTGTTTGAAAGGTAAGGCAACGCACAGTATATTTATCAAGCTGCCTAAATCAACACACGTTTCAAGAACACAATTTGAGGACCTGTGTCAATGATGGCAAGTGAAACCATTTTCCTAGCGATAATGTGGAAGCGAGTTGTCTTTTGCAGAGACGATTCTCTCTGACCAATCAGTGGGCTGCAATGTTGCACGTCACATTTTAGTAGCCACTAGTACTTGGTCGGCCGTTTTTTGGAACCCCAGGAGAGCAGGTACCAGAAAAAGTACCTACTAGTGCCTGGTACCAGGTACTTTTTTCCTAATGGAAAAGCAAAAAAGGCGAGTAGAGTAGAGCCGGTACCGTGTAGTGGAAAAGCGCCAATACACTGCTGTGCTGAATACGATGATTAATAACCACTAGGACTATGTCGAGAACATCTGTAAGGCAAAGTCTCATCGATGTCCGCACACCCTGAATAAGAATGCACATTTATGTCGCTGCCAAGGAAAAAGATGCCTCTAAGTCAATGTTGCTCTATTGTTTCATACTCTACAATTTTAAAGTCTTATTTTACTACATTTTGGCTGCACTCTTAAGTGGCTGTTGCACCACTGTTGTATTCAAAATTATAAATGCCTTTTAATTTACAAAATTGTGGCTGTTAACGTTTAATGAATTTCTTATTCCTAGATTTATTTGGCTAAAGTCGCTTATTGCACTACTTTTTGATACTATTCTATGTAAAAAGTAGCTTCGTTAGTTTTTAAAGGAACTGTTCTTTATACAATTGATTTATGTCTTGGTTCTTTTTCAGATATGATTGACTGTGTCAGTCAAAATGGATAAAAGAATAATCTATTTCACTCATTCTCTGTTCAATATGTCTGTTCAATGTTAAAGGGTTAAACCTGAGTCAGGCATTATAACAATGATGGCAATCATACCACATCCATACAGAGTTAGTACAGCTGTATAGACACACTGGTATCGGATCTGCACTGTGTATCGGCCGATACTCAAAGCCCAGGTATTGGAATCGTTATCGAAAAGGAAAAAATGTTATCAGAACTTCTCAACTTTTTAAACTTGGTTAGCTTTGTTACTTTGATTTTTCTCATAACTGTTTGCTGCCACTCTTTAAAGAGACTTGATTGCCGAACCAGTTGAAAATATTGCTTTCGTCATAAGTGCTGATGGTTACATTTTGGCATATATGTGCGTTAATGAGGTGACCACTTTCCTTCTCCTCGTCTCCCCTTGACATTGCCTCTGGACTCCATATCCCATACAGCGTAGCTTGCCATTTCTATTGACATGAGCTATTATATTGCCCTTGCTTGCTGTTTGAGTATCAGATTGGCTTAAATCAGCTTCTCTTGGCTTCCTGTTAAATCTAGCAGAGATGAGTAACTGGTATTGCCAGCACACATCCTGGCATTTTTACATTGCCTTTCACAGTTTAATGGTTAAATTAATCTGCCTCACATCCGCAACCAGCTACCTTATCTCAATCCTGCCCTTTGACAAAGTTTCAGTCTTTTTTTTTTTTTCTCCAGTGGTGAGTACATGTGAGTTGGAGGCGCTGTAGATCTAAGCAATCCGTTGTTTTCAAAGCTCTGTGCTGGTGCACCTTCATGGTGAGAAGGCTGATTGTGATCAGTTTAATTTCCTGTTGGCACACATTTTACTTACATTGAAGATTTTTTTTTTTTTAGTATTTGAATGTTCTAAGAGGCTATTTGCATGTACTTTTCCGTACTTTTGAGTGATGTTTCAAAACAGACTGTGTAGATATGCGTTCAGGCTACAGACGTGTTTTTACGTACTGCTGAAAATCTCATGCCAGTCCGTGGATTGGCCAAGTTTGACATTTATTGAGCTTACCTTTCTGCTCATTTTTTGTATTTGGCCTGTGCTTTAAAATTTTAACTTCATTTAATGACACTGTAGAACAGAGGCAGGAATTTTTTGAAGGGCTCTGAAACTAAGTGCAATTATACTGATGTTTGCGTAGGTGGCCCTTTCACGACCCTTTCTGTCTACTTTGATGGTTTGTCCCCGAGCACAACTATCTTAGTCTAGTTTAACCAAAATTAATTCAAGAAAACACCAAGAACACTAAATTTGAGGAAAGTGCACCTGAAATCACGCCTTTATAAATGACCCATGTGATGCACATTCTGATTAAATGCTGGAAGTCATTGGGTGGGCTTCAGTATTCTGTAAAAATCAGGAACACTTGGGCAAAAGTGCTTGTGTGACACCGCCATCATTCTTGTCTGCTAACAAGCTTAATGTCATCTCCTGTGAAGCTTGGCAAGTCATTGGAGACACAAGAGAACTACATACTGCAGTTGCAATGTAATATGCTTCAAATTGTGTCAACATTGCACCTTTACCTCGGTAGCCCTCTCTTCTGCTCCAAAAATAAACTCGACATATCTTTGCATCATTGAAAAGACTGAATTTTATTACAGTGTGAATTTTGTGATATCGCCCGCGGTGCACTGAAATGCACTTCATTGTAAGTTTTCAGCAAAGTCATGCAAATCAAAATTTTACATTCAATTTTTACTTGGCTATTGATACAAAAAGCTCACGCTGCCCTGATTCCCCTGTGATGGATCAGACTGGACGTACAGCATGTTGAGCTGAGAAGTGGTTGCTGCATCGAAGGCTCTGAGAGTAAGGCCACTGCTTCCCCATTACCACCTCAACATTCAAACTATAGTGAGAGTACTTTTGCAGTCAAATTGAATCTAAGTTTTGAATTCGATTAGTAATCTCACCCATAATAGTTCCCCCCCGTCCCCCCGTCCCCTTATCCCCCCAGCACACTATCCAGTGGCCGATCAAAAAATGGTGCATTGTAATTCTGTGTGCACCTGACCATGCAATTATCAGTAACTGTTGTTCAACAACTTTTCAAGGAACAAGTGATGTGATGCCACTTCAGATAAGTCATAGCATGTTGGCAACGACTCAGAAACCAAAGATCGCACTTTCTGGAGGTGTTGATGACATAAGCTAATTTAGGTGAAACTTTGACCCATTTTTAAAAATAGGTTTATTTCCAATTCCACTTCAGCTGTTATCATCACTCAGATGGCTGTTACTCTTCATTTTGGGGACAGCATAATATGCAAGTAAAACATAAAGCTAGAAAAGGTTTATAAAATGATATGAGAACCCTTTCTCTCACTTGTATGGATGGAGGTGTGGCGAGTCAGTCCTTGCCAATTAGTTCAGGCTTCGTCAGCCTCAAATCTTCTTTAATAACTACAGGAGACACGTGCACTGTCTGTTCCGCAGGTTTCTTTTGTGACCTAATCGACACGCCACATTTCATTAATGTCTATGATGCAATCCAAAGGTGTGATTTCACCCAGACTTTCCCTTCATTGATTAATCGGTTGACTAATATTTTGTTTTGTTGGAGGCTGGTGTTAGCTTCCAAGGGCATTGTGCATATGTAAAAATGAGCATGTTCAGATTTATCCATGGGAATCCTGACCGCTTGTCCATATTAGGTGCTGGTAGAGGGAATAAAGGCAATGAAGGGACTGCTTCCATCCATGTGTGGCTGCTGTAGTGGCACTATGGAAGGTGCCTCATGGGTGCCCCTGCTCAACACAGCTGCATAGTCTGGGTGCCCCGGCATCAGCGCATCTCATTTAATTGTTGCACATCATGAAAGGGCCTCTCCTGTAAAATTGCTGGTCTTCAAAACATTTCCAAATATTTTCTTGCAGGTCAGGTTTCAGTGAATGTGCAGCTGCATCTGTCTGTACTTGTGCGCACTTGAGCGTCTGTGTGTGCATGCATGCTTTTTCTACTGTGATGCTCGTTTCCTGTGTGGCTTTCACCTCTGACCTTTGACTATCTCGCTCCTCTTCTAGTTTGCTGCAGGGCCTCGTGCTTTACACCAACAGGTACTAACACCCGTTTGAAGATGGAGGTAAAGGGGGTTGGAGGATAAGCTCAAAGACCTAGGCCCACAGCGGGAAATTGCTTTATGCTGACAGTTAAACTCAAAATTTGCTTTCTGTTAATAAAAAGCAGAAGGGGAGGAGGGGGGCTAGTTCTTTGCTCGACCAAAGACCTTATGGATCACTGTGGAGGGCATAAGGGTGGAATTGGGCAGACCAATGGGCATCTTTTACCCAGTGGCAAATGGCCGCTGTGCCCAGACGAGTATGACTGCAGTTTATTTACCTCTGTCTAAGCTGCGCCTAGCACTTTTGAGCACTCCTCCTCCCTCTTCCCATCCCTGTGTGGATGTAGTTTTAACCGCTTGCTGTAGTAGTGTACCCAACATACAACATGCTAATTTGCTGGCTACAATGCCAAGACCATCCCCTGTTGCCTAGGAGTTTTGGGCCTTAGTGTCTTTATCCATCACGGTACAGCTGTAGGACTAATCTGCTCATCTGCTGTATACCAGTGATTAGTACACTGACCCTAACCCAGGGTGAAATATTATTTTTTTTCTCTCCCTGTTGATTGAGCCAGTTAAACTCCAGTTCCCATATTGCATGTCCCCTGGTGCAAGTTCTTAAGCTCTACCCTGCTGATTGATGTACTGATTTATCCTCTGTATTAAAGTGATTACTGTCTGAATGAGTTGCAATGCTGTTACAATTATTTTCTGCTAACGGTGGTGATAAATATGGGAAGTTTGTATATGGATTTCCCCTTTGCACACTGAATAGAGCAGAGCCCATCAGCGGTCAAGGAGAATTGTCTGCATTCCTAACCAGAGCCCTCAAATTGGTAATGTGTGCTCAAATGATTAAATTGGTTGCCTTCTGTCTAGAATTCCTGTCCTTGTCAGTAATTGGTGCTTTTAAAGTACTAGATTGGGTCCTCAATTTGGCTACATCAAACTCAGATTAATTCATTTCTCATAAAATGCATTTATTCTTATTTTCAATGGTGACTCTTACCACTTCATTATTGTGCTTTTGTCAGTGCTCAGCTGGTAAGGTCTGTTGGCTTGCAATCTTTGATGGTATAAAATGCCCAGGTGTGGTGAGGGCACCAGTTGATAATTTCTGGGAACAAATTGAATAATTTGGGGGCATAAATTGCCAATTAAGGGATCAAGATGGAAATTAAAGTCTCTATGCAATCAAATCGGGACATTTTCCTTATTTTAGTACATGCGCACAGTCATATCTAGTGTGTTTCATCCATGGATATTGTTGCACCACAAAATTCTGCTCCTTGCGCAATGTCTGAAAGTGGGTTGTGATTTTCCCAGTAAGGTAATTCCATCTGAAATCACCAGGGGATATGTCATCATCTGACTCGTTTTATATTGCCAAAGTATGACAGCGTATACCGTAAAACAAATTTCACCATTGAAAAGGGCATGTTTTAATTGACAAATGTAGAAAATATGAAGTTGGTATCTTGAAGGAAACCGTAGTTTTCATAGTGTCAAATACACCGTTTCTTAACAGGTGGAAATGTTATATACAGAGCCCTGCCTCATGCTATATACCACTATAAGAATGTACCTGTACAAGCTGAGAGAGTATGTTAAAGGGCTATTTTGGTGCACTCTTACCATGCCCTTGTATGGTGTTTGGGTGATGTGCTACTGCCCCTGGTACCAAGACTATTCAGGTTTTGAAGGTTAATTCATAGTAATCTTACATTTCGAGTTTCTTTACGTAATCCAGTTTGTGACCATCATCACTACAATTGAGCTGCGCTCCAAGGGAGCTTGGTGCCGAAGATGAAGCCATTTTACATTCAGAATATGGCTTGTGCAATATTGATGAACTAAAAGCAATGTGATCATAAAACCATGGCTGCGACTACTTATAAATGTAAGACTGAAGAATAACTGACATTGCATTGTATGATTTGACACCATGAAAAATAGTTTCCTTCAAGATACCAACTTGATATTTGGTATAAATATCAAGTAAATTATGCTCTTTCTAATTTAATTTGTTTTACAGCACATCCTGCCATACCTTGGCAGTGTACATTTGAAATATGGTTTGGTCATCTTTAGTTCCATTGTAAGGGCCTATAAATCAGAAAGTTTGAATTTCTTGGGAAAAAGTACAACTTGCTGCGAAGTACAATATGAGCAATGAATTCTCAGACTAGAAAGAGCAAGTGTGTTTTGATTGAGGTGTTAAGGGCCAACCCTGGGCTCGTGCGGAAAACCAAACTTATGTGCGTCATTTTTAGAAACCAACTAATTGGCAAGTGTACAAGTTACGGTACTGATTTTTGGTATTCTGAGATACCAAAGAAGAAATCTTGTGAATGTCATGTAGCGGTTTTTGATGGTTCAGAAGTTATAACTTAGGGAAGTTGGCATGTTGAATAGTAAGGTGTTTTTTTGCACAAAGTTGAGGGCCTTGCCCCCTTTTCGAAGTCTGTCTCAAAAACTAATGAAGATATGGGTCTAAAATTTTGCATGTAGTCTATTTGATACAAGAACACAATATTGTATAAATAAGAAGCAAATCTGAGGTAGTCAGTTGGGAACTTTTTTTGAAATCTAGTGATTTGAGATGGAATTGCCCAGTAAGAAAATCCCATTCTCAAAATATGTCGTCGGCGAGAACATTTCTCAAGCTGTGATATCACTGGGCGGGAATTTCATGAGACTGCCCTACTCATTGCATGGTGACTTTTAATTCCCCCTCCTGAGACCTTGGAGGCTCTATAGAATATTTAAATATCATGGACAAGTTCATGTGCATGTTGAACTGGAGTGCATGTTTGTTAATTGAGTGCTGTGGGTTTGGTGGCTGTAACGCTGCTGTGTTTGCATATGGGTAATGGACTTTCCTGCTTTTTCTCTTCCCCCACCTCCTTTCACATTTGCCCTCTGGGTCTCTCCTCCCTCTTCCCCCCTCTTTCTCCATCTCTCTCTCTCCCCTAACGCTTCCCGTCTTGTGTGTGTTGCACTGCTGAAGGGAGGATTCAGGTCACTGCAGGTAACGCTTCATCTTGCTCCTTCTTACAATTAGGCCAGTGCTCAAACCTTTTTTCTTGCGTGGAGTTCAAACTGTTTGATCTTCTTTTATATTGTGCAGTTTATACTCATGGGCCATTCCATGCCACTTCCAGGAGATTGCACCACTTGTAGTTTTTCTAGTTCTTTTATTTTTGTTTTTCATGGATAATTACAAGATGTTACCTCATTCAAGCCTCTTATCCCATTTTGCTTTGCTAAACACCCTGAGTAAACCTCCTCCTAGTTGATGTTGGTCACCCTTTCACCTTTGCTGTAGTGCTACCACCAGGCTAGACTTTTAATTTGAGAAAATTACAATTGCCAGCTAGTTTTAAAGGGAATCTCTTGAGAATTCTTGTGGTCATTCGTCGTGCATGCAGGATGAACCACATTGTTTCGTGTAACTGTACGACCACTCCTGTAGCAGCACCACCAGGGTGACCTTTCCGTTTTGAAATGCAGTAACTCAAACAGTTCTGCTGGAAATGAAGTCACACTTCTTTTCACTTCATGTGCACAAGAAAAAGGCCGAAATTTCAGTTGGTCAGCCTATGACTCTAGTTCCTTCACCTGACCAAACTTTTACATTCTCAAAATCTCAATAAATTAAACGGCTTTGAACGGAATCATGTCAAATCTGCTTTTAACATTCCTGGTACATGAAGGAAGAAGTTATTGGTTATGGTGGCTTTGAAGTGTTTCCTGCAGTGCCACCACTCGGTGAAATTTAACATGGCCAAATGCAATGACCCAAAAGTTCATCAGAATCGTTACACTTGCAATTTATTATTAGCTCCCGCCGCCGTGCGGCGCGGGAGCTATGGTATCGGGCTCCATCCTTGTGTGCGTCCGTCAACAAAAACGTCAACATTTTGCTTTATCATCAACTATTTCAGTTACAGGCTCGTAATTTTCACTGGACATGCATCTCATAGAAGCTTACAAATGACGTACCTAAAGGTGACCTTGGCATATTTTTTAAAGGTCACTGGCCTAAAAATATCACCAGAAACTTCGACATTTTGCTTATCAACTATTTCAGTTACAGGCTTCTAATTGTTACTGGACATAAAGGCCTACAAATTACGTACCTAAAGGTGACCTTGGCCTATTTTTTTTTCAAGGTCATTGGTCTAAAAATATCACCGAAAACTTCGAAATTTTGCTTTCTTATTGACTATTTCAGTTACCGGCTCCTAATTAGCTCGCGCCGCTCGAGTGGCGCGGGAGCTATGGTATCGGGCTCCGTCCATGCCTGCGTCCGTCAACAAAAACTTCGACATTTTGTTTATCTGTAGCGGGAGCTTCTGGGGCCGCCAGTGCTCCGTATTTAATATAATTTTATTCTGGTGCATAGGGAAGAGGTTTTATTTATATTTTTCTCCCTCTGACCTTTGCTGCAGCACTACCACTATCCCAAAGTTTTTATTTTATTTTCTCAAATTGCCGTAATACTGCCACAGATGGTTAAGCTTATAATCTAGCACTTTCAGAGCGGCATTTCCCTGAGGCAAATCAATGGGATTTTGAGCATTTCTGCTTCTGTTGTGTGTAATATAATTAAAAGATGGAAGGAATCTGATTTTCAGTGCGAGAAAGGGCAAGGCCAAAAACCACTTTATAATGCGCATGATCTCCGGCAGTCATGGATATCATGACATGGGCTCGGAAGTTCTTCGGTGAATCTTTTTCCAGTCAAACCCATTCGACGCTGCATCTACAGATGCAAGTTAAAACTTTACTATGCAGTGCCAATGCCATACATCAATGCCGCCAACTTCTCTGGGCTTGGTGTCATTTGAGGTACAGTTGCACAGTGGAAGCCCGTTTGTGGTTTCATGAGTCGACATTTCAAGTGGTTTTTGGAAAAGAATAGCTGGTCCTCTGTCCCAAAGGCTAGGGCAGCTTAAGCTCTTATTCTGTGCGACTGCGTCTCCGCTTATGGTGGTGCGGTGAGCGCACTCTGGCCTCACAAACATATTCTATAGCCCGCTTTCAAAAATATCTGGGGAGCACCCTGTATTGTATAGTTACTACGCAAGCCTATCGATTTCGGCCGTGATCCGAAATAAAGTATGGCTGCCACAGCCGCCATATCCAATTTTCATTCCGTGCGATACGCCATCACCGTTCATCACGATTTTTGGTGAGGTCGTCGGGGTACAGTTACTACACAAGCCTATCGATTTTGGTCGCGATCTGAAATCAAATATGGCTGCCATCTTAAATTTCCATTCCGCGCGATAACTCAAACGTCTCTGTCAGTCAAAGCCATTTTTGCTGTGTTACTTGGTCTTGTGTACCTACAAAAGACTATCGATTTTCACGGCGCTTGGATGTTCAGTATGGCCCCCGCAGCCGCCATCTTGAATTTTGTATTCGGCACGATATTTTGAAACTGCTCTCGTCAATCTACGCCATTTTTTTGCTCCGTTACTTGGTCTTCTGTACTTACAGAAGCCTATTGAATTTGACGGCACTCGGATGTCCACTATGGCTGCCACAGTCGCCATCTTGTATTTTGTATTCCGTAGCTAAACCGAAAAAAAAAAAAACGCTCATCTCTAGCACAAACCTTTGAGGAGTAATGACGCTCTAAAGCAACGTGGTATCTGGGATCATAAATGATCCTTTAGGTCTTGGGGAGTTAAGTGACTGCAGTTTTAATGTTAAAAGTGAAACTGAGTTGATCCTAGTGATCAAGGAACAGTCTGAGACCCTGAATTAAGGGGAAGAGCTGTGACACAGGGAGCCTTTTCATGCACAAAAGTTCTTGCAACAGCGTGATTGCTTTAGATTATCAAACTTTGTAATTCTGTTGCCCCTAATTTTGCTTTGCATGTCTGCTTCTCAGTTTGTATTGAGTGCAGTCACCACAACACTGCAGCTTCCTTCACTTACCTGTTGCCTCCCGCTACGGCTGTATATCTCCTCCCGATCCCCCCCCCGTGTTTTGCAGTTGGATTGAATTGACATGGCCTGTACAAGATCATTAGCCCTGTTAGGTTTCTACAAACTTCTCAAGCATTAAACTACCTGCCCTTTTGATAAAATGTTTAGCGCAGTTTCGATCTTGGAAAAGAGGGGGGAGGGAATGGTAAGTGGAGAGTAAAGCTGCTCAAGTGCATTATGGGTCAGGGAAGGATGTTTAATTCCTAATTTAACAGGTTTCTTGACTGGGGTTTGAAATTAGGTTTTTTTGATTTTCAAATTGGGCCTGCTGTGATGTGAACCTGAAAGCTTCTCAATTTTAGTTCTTAATAGTTGGTCCTCTGGAGTTTGGAGTTTCTCATTTGACTGGTTTTGGTTGATACTTTTTATAGTGGCAGTATTGCTTAATACAGGGTCTGTAACGGATGCCACACCACTCCTGATCATGTCTGTCAGGTATAAACACAACAGTTTTTCCAGACACAAGGTGGGGTACCATCAGATCACATGCATTTCATTTTGCCTCCAGTGCATTACACAATCTGTTAGTACTACCTCGCGCGAATGAGTTATGTGGTCCATCCATCCATCCATCTTCTTCCGCTTATCCGGGGCCGGGTCGCGGGAGCAGCAGTCTAAGCAAGGATGCCCAGACTTCCCTCTCCCTGGACACTTCCTCCAGTTCTTCCGGGGGTATCGCGAGGCGTTCCCAGGCCAGCCTAGCGACATAGTTATATGGTTTAAAAAAACCACATAAACCACTTTTTTTCTTTTTTTTTCTTTTTTTTTGAGTTATGTGGTTTAAAAAAGAAATTGGTAAGGCCTACATTACAAGAACTGCAGTTTGTGCAAGCCTTGATTGGCTGTTGTAACACTAGCGTCTCCTGAAGTCGCTCTGATTAACTTTCATATGCTGGCTGTTAGCAATTTCTAGAGGTGATCTGAAATCTCCAGCTCTTCTTTTGGTATCATTACATCAATCAAGAGAAAAGGCAACAACGTTATTTGCTGGAAAAAATGTGGCATCACACGCCTGGTGTTTAAAACCCCACAGTAAAATACGGAAAAAAAAAACACCGTTACAGAACGAGAGCAAGGCGACATGCGTAAGGGGAAAGGTGTTTTCAAGAGGTGGAGATTTACTAAGGGAAATGAGTGAATGGCTCGTGCTCCAGGTTTGTAAGAGAATACTTCTGAACAGGCTGAGGCTTGTTCAGAAATGAAGCTTGTCTGGTGAAATGTCCAAGTGTCTGACCAGACGCAGTGTTTGGTTCAACAGAAAGTTTTGTAATTTCATTTTAAGAAGAATCTGAATCCATGTACATTTTCTTGCTTTTTACATTAGGTCCTTCTGCATAATGTTTTTTTATTCTTATTTTTGCGTAAAATTGCGTCTATATCCCAGTTACACTCTCCCTTAGTAGAAATTATTCCCATTGTTCTTAACCATCCTGAGTAATGTGTGTTATGTGAATGAATAAAGGTTCTCATACTCGCTATAATCTGAGGCTTATTCACATACTCGGCTGGGGAATTGTCCATTGGATTTTTTTGATCCTAAAAAATGTTTGCCTTATCAGATGTTTTTCAATATGAGGTGAAAAATTAAGCAGTGTCGTCACTTTTGGTGTGATATTTACTCCATAGCAAAAGAAGTTTGTTTAGCATTCTGGTTTGCTCTCATTATGAATACAAAGAACCTGGTTTTGATCCAGTTTCTGACTGTCAACAGAGTTTTAATGGAAACTTCACCGTAATGTAAATGGTATATAGTTATTTCTTTGCCAATAGTGTTTATCCCCCACGATCAAAAGGCTGAAAGGGGGATAATGTCATGGTGCAGACAGTCTCTGTCTATCCATGTTAGAAGGTAACCTTGCAGGTGAAATCAACTCCTATAGTTTGCATAGGACATCCCTGAAACTTTGCACATATGCTGCAGATTGACTTAAGATGCACATAACGTAGGTGGTGGACTGCGCCGGGGAATGTCGTGCTCTCTTGTTTAAAATGTGCATTCGTTTACGTTTTTGGCAAATACATTTTCGTGCGCTAAAATTGAAGACACTAGTATTGTTGATGTCCATCTCCTATCCGGGGAAGGTCTGCCGGACAGGTGGTTTGGTCGGAGGGGCAACTGCACATGATGTGTGATATTGGTGCCGAGTGACAGGTTTTTTTTTTTTTTTTCTTTTATGTCCCTCAACTTTACGCTGTGGCAGGCTAATAGTCTTCATACAAGTGCCCTGTGTTAAAACGGCATGGAGCCATGTCTGAAATGTCCTCATGTGGGTGACTTTTAATTTTCATAGATTTTTTTGAATGTTGCAGGTTTGAGAAAAATGGGTTGTCGTAAAATTAATATTTGAGGGTTTACCAAGTATCTGTTTGTTCATTTTATAGTCTTCATGCTGTTTCTAGTGCCTGAAAACCCCACTCTGTTCTGAATAGCTGTGTTCTTGTCAAGGTGTTCAGACTGCAAGCCATCTAGAAGGTTGTGATTCTGAATGAAAGATTGACAGTGCCATTTACTGAAGTGTAGAAATCGCTTATCCATTTCACTTTATAGCTCTGTCAAATGTACGGCAGATTTTGCCTTGCCACTTAAGTTAAGCTATTTTATTTGTTCAGACTTGATTTGAATTGTTCCCTCCTGTTAATAAGCCCTTAGCTTATTGATGTTTCCTCCTTTTTTGCATGACACGCTGTCTGAAATGACAGGCCACTTTTACTGCTAGCAGAGTACAAGAAGTGCCAGATATTTGCACATAGTGAACTATACTGGATTACATTACACTCCGTGACACTCCCTACACCTGGCAGTGTCCTTGAACACCGGGAAAGTGTAGGAGTTTCTCCTGCTTGATGTCACCTTTGAAAACTGTCTGAATGCTCTGTATTTAGGAACATTCGAGACTTCGCTTTTCTTCATATCGTTACGGTAGCGGTTATATTGTGTAGTCGAGTTATTAAACTCTGGTTCTGGAGGGTGTGGGCGTCAGCTGGTTTTTAAGTTTCAGTGAATAATTTAAGTCACTGTTTAGCTTGACGAGTCCAGGGGCCTCATTTATAAACGATGCGTAGGCACAAAAAAGATTCGTATGGTCACTTTCTATGCAGCTTTCTGATTTATAAAAACAAACTTGACATTAAAAAGGTAAATTATTAAGATTATGCACGATGTCAATAAATTCCAAGTCCATCCTGATTGATTAAATGAAAATTCCATGAACTTTATTTTACCCAGGTTTATAAATTAGGTTATTTTCCACAAAATGTCATATTTTTTTTGTGCGTGCATATTATTTGGGTATGAAATCCACGCAAAAATTTATAAATGAAGCCCCAGGTCTTGTTCTTGCGGTATTAATCGGCTGATTGAGAGCACACAAGACTGCACCCACACTGCCCCTCATGACTGGTGCTTGACATCTTGGGTGTATCTAAACGTAATGGAGGACGGCCTGGATGCACCGGTCACTGTGTCCCGCCTTCCTTTGCAGCCGTACTACCAGAACCGGCCCAGTCTGCCCAGCAGCGCCCCGCGAGTCCCGCCCAGCAGCACGCCGCGGCCCGTGGCGCCCACGCACGTCTACCAGCCCGGGTCGCAGATGATGATGATCCCGCAGCAGCCGCTGACGTTCGGCAACTCGCAGGCGCCCACCTACTTCATCCCCCCTGGACAGGTATCCCTGCCCCATCGCTGCCCCCTGCGATTCGTTGAAATTACATGTTTGTTTTCTGCTGTTTTCTTTCCCAGCTTCAGAGACCTCTTGTACATGTACTTGGTGTTGATATATTGAGTAAAAAAATGCTGTGTACAATATCTTATTGAAAAGATGCACTTTTTGCAGTGCTTTGAAAATGTTGGTTTGGGCAACGCTTATGCCTGCACATTTAGCACATTTTTACCATCATGACCATCCCTCATAGCTACCCTCTACCTTCTTGCCAGTTAAGCTCTATTTGAGCAGCGTGTTGCATTCTTGTAGCTTCATAGGTTAAATTCTGGCCGTGAATCAATTGTGGCCTCGCTGCAAATTGGCCTGCTTGGGTGAACCTGCCTGAAGTAGCTCAATTTCTCTCGCTTTTTTTCCAACAAAAAAAACTGGTAGCTGTTCATGTGATATCTGGGTGTTCATCATGAACAGGCTTGAAACAAGTTCTGAGGCACAGGTGAGGGTGTTGAAAACTTGAGGAACTAGTTATCCCGCCGACTCTGCCCTTGGGTGCCGTACCCTCACACACCAAACCGTTCCTCTGGGCCCCTGGGAGTTTGTGCTGAGTCTGGCCTCCGTTCAATGGTCCTGCACTGGGACAAAGGGCTGAGCCGACCAGCTGACTGCTCCAGGGGCTTCCGTATTGTGCACCCCTCGGAGGGCCCACACAGGGAGAGAGGGGTGCAGGGAGCTCCATTTTCTCCAAAGTGCTGCATCTGTCCTCCAGTACATTGGCACAGCTCTACATGCTGCTGGCCTGACCACATTTTAACAGCCTTTCCTTTCAATTGCCTGTGTAAGTGATTCTTCCTCTGTGCTTTTTGTGTGGTGCGGGCGGCGGAATCCCTCAGTACTCCTGAGGCCTCCAGCTTCTCTTGTGCGTCTGAATGTGTCAGCTTTGTGTTTTAACACACCTCTGTATACGCGCTGTTAGTTTCTGCTGCTTTTTAGCGAAGTACAGTGTGTTTGTTTTTCTCCCTTGGCTATTTATATGGTTCCTCAGTGGATAGTTTTACTGGAGGTTTGTGTCCAGGTTTTGTTACATTTTTTTCCCCAGTTCTTTTTCTTTGTACGACAGGAGATTTTTGTTGTAATTGGAGCTGGAGCTCTAACAATCTGGAAGGGTTTCTTTGATCTTGTCGTATTTGTATTCAGCTTTGGCGCATATGAATAAAAAGTTCCTCATGATCATTAGATTATAGCATTATGAAATGTCATGTCATATGACGCTGTGTTTTGCCTGTACTAGATGGTGGGTTTTGTGTGTCCCACCTGTGGGAAGTTCATAGTCTGGAGCTGACTCTGTCCATGTTCTTGTCTTGTTGCAGTACCGATCGACCTACGTGGCCACAGCCCCACAGCAGTACTCCGTCCCCACGGGTACCCCTGGCTTCTACCCCGGATCCAGCCCTGCAGAATATGGTACATATGGTAAGAGGCTCTGTTTGGGGCCTCACCTGAACATAAGAACCACATCTACAGAGCCACTGCAAGAACCACAGGTCTTGGAGCAGGGCTAGAACCACAGGTCTTGGAGAACTGCTAGAATAGCTGGCCTTGGAGCGCTACTAGAACCACAGGCCTTTGAGCAGTACTTCAGTCACCGGCCTTGAAGCTGAACTGGAACCACAGGCCTTTGTGCAGCACTAGAACCGCAGGCCTTTGTGCAGCACTAGATGTGCAGGCCTTGGACTGCTACTAGAACCGTGGGCTTTGGTTGGTGCAGTTCTATAACTTGCAGACCTTTGCGGGCCATTAATAATGCAGACCTTTGGGTGCTACCAGGACTGCAGTCTTAGAACTGTTTGACTTTTACTTGCTTTCACGTTTGGGATGTCAGTGATCTTACGTGAGTTTCACGTGAGCTTGTGAAAGGAAAGATGCCAGTGATGAACACAAATTTTTAGCTCACCCAGACCAAAGGTCCAGGTGTGCTAATACTGTGGCCTGGTTGTCCGTTGTTCGTCATCGTTCGTCGTTTGTAAACCACATCTTCTCTGGAACCACTGCACCTATGAAGCTGCAACTTGGCATGGATGTTCCTTCTAATGAGGACACCAAACTCATTTATTGAAAATGTCATATAGAGCCATATCTCAGTCATTTTGGCAGCAATTGAGCTTGAATTTGGCATATGGGTAGCTTTCAGCAAGCCCCAAAACTAATCAAATTTGACTTTTATTTGACCTCTTGACTTGAGCACCGCTCATATTTCTTTTGTTGAATGTAAACATCTTCTCTGAAACCACTGCACATATAGAGCTGCAAATTGTCATGCATGTTCCTACCAATGAGAACACCAGACTTTAAGACTTTCCAGTCAGATTTCAAATGGACGCCAATGTCATACAGTGCCGTATCTCAGTCATTTTGGCAATGATTGAGCTGAAATTTAGTAATGAGTAGCTTTCTGCTAGCCCCAAAACCTTATCTGATGGGTTTTGTGAAATTTTCAAATTTGACCTTGATTTGGCCTTTTGACTTAAGCCACACCCACATTTCAGGTGTCGGAGGTAAGCATCTGAAACCATTGCACTAATGAAGCCAAAACTCGGCAGGCACATTCCTATAAATGAGGACATCAAACTTTTTATGACTTTTTGATCTGATTCCAATATGGCAGCCATGGCATTCATATTGGAAATGCTATATAGAGCTGTTGATTGGCTATTTTTGCACTAATTGAGCTGAAATTTGGTAGATGGGTAGCTTTCAGCAAGTAACACAACATATAAAGATCTTAGGAGGGAATATCAGTCTCATTTCTTTGTTTGGGATAGTGAATTTAATGAACAAAATGCTGCTATATTTGCGCATGTTCACTCAATTCGTTCAATCTTTTGGACATTTCTCATGCTGAATTACGCATTTTCAGTGTTGTACCTGCAATCACCTTATATTATGCATGTACCTGCCATCACTGTATACCAATCAAATATTTCTAAATCCTAAAATGGACATATATCAATTACATGTAATAATGACCAACTTGTTATAGCTTACAAATGTAATTGTTTCATTGGCATACTATCTGTTTATGTATGAGTATATAGGCAGGCCTCTCGATGACCCGAGGTCTCACGTCAAATACGCAAGAAATAAAGGTTTGATGCACAATAGAAAATTGCAAGAGTCAGTGCGACGCACGAGTATTTGAGAGCTTTAACCCCACGTCTTGAAAAATGATGCACAGCGAAGTTTTCTGACCCTGTACAGTGTTTAATGCATGGCGATCTGGAAATGATGCACAAAATGATTTGACCAGCCAGAGCGGAGAAAAGGCGCATGGCAAAACGGCGCCATCGAAGTATATCCCGATTCTACGTGGTCAAATGAAAGTTGATTTATGCAGCACAGTCATTATGTGCTGCGTCCTTCAATCCTGACATCATAATGCAGCGTGACCGGCGCATGGTTATGTTTTGATACTTCAGTCAATCATGAGCCTCCACAGCTTCCACTTCCCGCCCACTCTCTTCACTTATCTCTATGAAGTCTAGTATAGAGAGTCTAAGTAAAGTGGTTTGATAATTTCAAGATGATGTCCAGTTAGCGTTTGTGTTCTCTTTTTTTTTTTTTTTTTTTTTTTTTTTTTTTGAGCTGGAACTGCCCATTACCATATTCACAGGGCACTCTCTCCAGCGCTTATTGTTGCTAAATTAGAAGAACAGTCTTCTTGGAAGTTGCGCAATCCGTCGTTGCAAATCTCAAGTCTTAGTATAGTGTTACGTTACCTTAGAAAGGTGCACTAATATGATTAAACGACATTGCGAATAGTCAGCAACTGAGCCAGCAGCAACTGAACTGAGTTCATTTCCCAAAGCGTAACTATAACTGTATACTGTCGCATATGGTTCGAACCATGTAGGTACGTTGCTTACAACCATGCTTCGTGAAACATAGGGAGCGACTTGGCTTCTGTTGCAGACGCCTTAATGTGCTTTGCATCCCTCATACAATGACGTTTGCGCACTCGAACCGAGCTTTGTTTTCTAACGAGCAGAGCTCTGAAATGTCTTGAGTTATCTAATGATATTTACACATGCAGTCATGGGAGCCTGGAAGGAAGCGAATCACATTAGACGTCTGCAACGGAGGCTAGCTAGCAGTTTAAATAAATGGGAACCAACGGGATAACAATGTGCCTCACTACAGCTGTTGGGCTGTAGTGGTAAACATTGTTCTAGAAAACATTAATACTAACTAACTAACTTGTCAGCAAACCTAGAGTTCCCTAAACAGAATATTTAGCAAGCCTAACTGTTGCTAACTGATCTGAAATGCCATTGCGGTTTATATTGTAAGGCCTCCCTCTTCTTGATTTTGCTTTGTCTGTAAGAGAGAGGTGACTTTGACGAGTTCAGCGCTGTTCTAAAAAGCGCCTTGAGTGGAGTGGGGGGAAAAAAAAAGCTGAAAGTTCACTGTGTTTTTGCGTCGAACACTGAGCACTGTTAATGCTGAACTTCATAGAATTTATGTAGAAAATAGACACTTCTAGCCCTCTGTGGACACAGGCCCTAAAAATCCAGTGACCCACATCTCAATTCTACTTTGAATGGTTAAATTCAGAATGTGATCTACTCATACTGAATGGAATGTACAACCATAAACGATGGAGTATCATATTTTCTAAATGGCTATGTACATACATTTTTTTTTTTCATGATCTAATTATGCAACTCTATTATACGTTCTTGAAATGTGGGTTTTGGCTCTCTTTATTGGTTAGTATTATTGGGCACCTCATCCTGTGAGTCCACTGAGTGACATTAATGCTTCCCTGATTACTCCAGTAATCCAAAGATTCATTGGCGTCGGACAGGAGAAGTAAGTGCCAAAATTCAATACAATGACAATTTAAACTCAACATTGGTTTTGGTAATGGTGAGTTGCTGGAGTTATTTAAATATTTAAGCAAACCAATGCTAAACCCAAGTCCAGCTTCAATAACTCAGTTTTAGCTGCAACAGTGTAAAACAGAGTGGTCAGTCACTTTTACTCTTGAATAGATCTTGAATCTGTATTCGGGTTAACTGAAAAAGCAAAGCACATGGAAAAGCAAAGCAATGTGCAATTGAAGTGAGGAAGTCTTTATGAAGAGAGAATAAGTGTGTCCATATTTGACCCCTGAAAAGTTCTGAGGAAACATGACCCCTGAGTTCAGAGGGTTGACCCTTGAAAAAAAGTGAGAGCCCTGTATAGGTGCCATATATTACCAGTGTAGTTTCCAGCACTATTTACTATGTTATAAATTAATTACACATGTAATGCGTAATTTATAATGTAGGGAGAGGGCTATGTATGTACGTCACTTTAGCCCTTTCCCATTGTTTCCCATTGTCACATTAAGACAATAATGCAAAAACTAATATTTGACAGCTTGTCGAAGGTTACAGGTGTCCGGGTGAGCTACAGTGCCCGTGGCACTATTTTTGAGTATAGAAGTGTATTCTTTTGGTGGAGTGGTTGTCAGAGTAAGTGAGAGAATAATACATTATTAATCAAGCTTACAGATTAGGTCTTAATTTACAATTCCAACTGGAGCTGCTGACATGTCACTGCTAGGGTACATGTTGAGCACCTGCTGCATTTGTATTGAACTGTTAGGCTGTGCTTTGTTGCTTAGTGTGAAAATGGTGATATAATTCTTTCACTTATATGGAAGTGGAGATGTTTTTTTTAATAGTGGAAAATGTATAGCCATTATAATTTAAAGCGATAGTAAACTCTGCCATGCTGTGTATATCTATCGAAAGAATTATCCAATCTGTGTACATTCATCGTATTAAAAAAAAAATAACAAAATTCTATGAGAGGGTAAACGGCAATTTTATGTCGACGCTCCATCCCTCATGATCTGCGCCGTTTTGACTGGGCTCAATCTGAAACGTGACGTCAGATTGACCCAGCCGCTCTCCAATGTCTGAAAACATAAAATGATGCTGGACATGCGCACTGCGTTCTAACTTGTCCAGCATGTCGAACAGAGAAGATGATGACAGTAGCTATGTTTCCATGCACTTGTCAATCGAACTATCTGAAGTTCGCCAAAAATATTCATGCGAAAAAAGCAGGTGAAATTGCGTTTCCATCTCATGGCATTAAAGCGAATAAAAAGTTGTGCGTAATGACGTCACATGCTGTTCTGCGATCAAATTGGTGTATCGAACAGATTTCTGACATTTTAAGCTGTTTCCATTCATTTTCGCACTGAATCGCAGAACCTTCAAGTGAACAAAAGTAGTGTGTTAGCCGACTAATTTAGCTAGTTAGCAAAAATGGATGGCGTCTACCAACAAATGATGATAATTGCACAAGTTGTACTTGCTTATGTGCCAGCTATTGGCAACATAGCAAACCATTATCAGAAGGCAACGACGGCATCAAAACACCGTCACGATGCAGTAGCAGATTTATTCGGCAAATAACGCTTCCATCAGCATTTATCACATAAGCCTTTTACTGACCAAGAGAAAATCCGATCAGATCAACCATATAAACTTTGTGTCGATATTCTTGAAATCAAGTCGAATTTCACCGTTTCTATTGGGCATTTTTAATTCGATATGACTTAATTCGCGTAAGAACGTGTGGATGGAAACATGGCTAGTGTTACAAGTTCAGACGAGGAAATTACACGTGATGGAGGTTTGCAGGGATACCAGTTTGAACCTAAACAAACAAATTTTGAGGATAGAGACAGCGAGGCGATAGAAGAGGAAACGCACACAGTCCACCATTGTAAACTCGACTGGACTGGGTCATTCAAACGTCACAAGGAAAAAACAAGTGACATGGGAAATGCTTTTGATTGGGGAACGCGCTTCCAACCTTTCACAATGGCAGCGCTGTACAGTTTGCTACAGAACCCATGCATTCTCGATGTTTGACAGCTTCGCATTTATTTTAAAAAAAAAATTAAAAAAAAATGATGTTTGGTTTTTCTGATATTAGAGATATAGTTCTTTGAAGATAGAATACTCTGCGATGGTATATATTTATCACTTTAAGCCAAGCTGCTAAAGGCATCAGCTGGAGGTGAGTTTGGAGAGACTTGTCTGATCTACTAGTCAGGTGTTATGTCCTGTGGTTTGAGCGTGCATCTCCCAAAGTTTTACTAATTCAGCATTAAACAAAGTGAGAAGAATGTTTCTGTGGCCGCATTTACCTCTGCCTTAAACGGCAAGTAATGGCACGCTCTGGTGCCAGCCTAAAATGGCTGTTTGGTCGTGGTTCAGTCCCATTATAGTGCCATGAATGAAGGTGGGGAAAAAAAAACGTTGTTGGGACTGTTTTCCAAAAAAAGTTTGGGTGTGAGATTGGTGACTCGTACAAGTTGCACTCCGCTTTCATGGAATTGTCGTATTTCCAATGCGTGGGTTGATAAATGTATTCACTCTTGTCCATTTAGTCAATTGTGGTTTCAGAGAATGTGCTCTTTTGGACTCAAAATATATTGAAAAAAGGTCAGTTTTGAAAATTGAAAAACAGTTTAAGAGCAGTCTAGTGTGTGTTTGGGGGGGCACAAGAATTTCTGTCTCCATGGTGCTGCTTCCAGTAAGTATAGCATCCCTGGTGAGTGGACTTTTTGTTTCATTTTTATCCTCCCCTTTCCTGCCAGTCTTGCAGTTCTCCTGCACTTCTTGTACCTGAATTTTAATTTGACTGCGTTCATCAGGACTTAATCTGAGTATTCTGTATATCTGATAAGTGCTGGTAGTTACCGTAAGTGGAGCTGTTTGGTGTCTGAGAGCATAGTTAGGACTGCTAGTTTTGTTCTCCATACTATGATGGGAGATTTGAAGCTGAAGTATTCCTTTCACTCCTGTTGCCTTGATTCTTCCTGAATTTGGACTGTCGTCCTCCCATATAGAAGGAGGAGGTCCCAGAAGGGAACCGTAGGAGAGGTTTATTGAGAGTAATCCTGTGATCTCATCATTTACCATGTGTGAACTGCGTTTAGTGTCGCAGTTACGCTATTGATGTCATCAGAATTGATCCATGTTTGTCCTGTGGTAGGGCCAGACAGCTCTTTAGGAAGTACCTACACATTTCTGGTATGATTCAGCCCCACACCCTACCAGCTTTGTGGAGGAGGGGGTCAAAGGAACAATGTCTGTACACACGAACAGGCACGCATACTCACACTCACACTATGGAAGCGCACAGCTGAGCTTGTTTTTTTATTCTGTGAGGACGGTGTTCTAAGTTGATTTGCAGTGGAATGCAGCTTGGCTCCGTCGGTGCCCCCCTCCCATTGGTTATTGCGTTAGTTCCGCCCTCAGCGGCCGGACTTCACCTCATTTCACATTTGAATCCATTCCTCAGTCCGCCTGCACTGTCGAATCTGTTGCCTTTGGGAATACCAGTCCTTTCTGATGCACTGTTTGGTGTAAACCTTTCACTGTCAGAATAACTTCTGGCTCGGTACTCCAGCACATTAAAATGAAAGATGTGTGTGCACCAACAGTCAGCTTTATTGTATTTGTGTCTATTTAAGGCGATCTTTTTAGGAATTGAAGCCTTTCTTTTTATGTGTTGTGCCTGACCAAATATTTCAGGACAACATTATAGTTGTGGACTGTTTATTTGCCTCTGGGCCTCTGTTGTCAGGACCTGCTATAGCCGCATGCTTTCTCTTGACGGTGTGCATGTCACTGGCTATTCCAGGAATCACAAGGCCAGTGAACTGGTCAGCTGACTGACTCAGTGCCTCCCTGACCATATGACGATGAGACAGCGCTCCCCCCCTTAGCGAGATGAGGCTGCCACTGTAGCCGTCTGGCCTTGCAATCAGACAAGTGCTTTGGAGGTGGGGGCTTCTGATCACAATGGAGTAACGGTCTTGAACTCCACTTTTCATCGTCCGTGGTTCAGATTTCTGGCTGTTGCCATGGCGCTGAGGGATTAAGAACTGTGGGAGGTCTTCTTTCATCGCTTCTACTTCTGCAGTAGCCTTTCCTTTCTTTATACTCGGTCTTTCAATGCGACAAGTTTACCTAAAGAAAGCTGCCATTTTGCAGCGGGCCCCTAGATGGCACTATCTGTAAAGTTCAAGTTGCCAGTCTGTCCATTAACGCCCCTCTGGACACAGAGGTCTGGATGGCAACATCCCTCCTGGTGCACCGCCCCCTCGCCTTAGTCGGTTTACTGGGCGAAGAGTCGGGTGGAGATATTTTTAACTTTGGGGGGGCTGACTGATTTACGAACAGCTCCCGCCTTGCCCCCGCGGTTCCGTCACGCGGCGGTATTGCCATACCCCTGTTGCTTCGAACTTTCAGCCCGCTCCCGCAACCAGGATCACACTATTCCCTGTCCTTGGAGTCTCTGGCCGCTCCTGGAGATTTTTTTTTTTTTGAGGAAACGAGATTGACGAGACCTCCCTCAGGCAGGGCAGAACGTGCGCGTTCTCTGCTCCCCCTGCCCGGAGGACCTCCTCCTAGGACCGCCATTGCAGTGGCTCCTCGTCTCATCACAGATGGGAAACCAAGCCTCTCAGAGAGCACCTCCCGGTACGTGTCGAGTGCTCCGTCAGGTCCTGCTCTTTCTTTGCCCCAGTCCTTCTCTGTACTGCCTCGGGGCCTTCGCTGTCACAGTCTCTCTGCTCTCAGTGTGGGAGTCATAACTTTAGCCTTTATTTGCTTTGGTGTTGTGAAGGTTTCTGCGAGCCATTTCGGTTCTTGCTGCGCGTGTTGTCGCGCCCGGCGTTCCGCTCTGCTCCCCCCTCCCCAGCCCTCTTTCCTCACAGAGTAGATCATGACTATATTTAGTCTGTGTGCTGCCTTGTCACCAAAGTGGAGGCCATAATGTCAGCAAAGTAGAAACGTCTGCAAGGGCATCCATCACAGTGACTCTGTAAGGTGTCAGCATGGAGGGAAGAGGCTCTTTTACCCTATTCTGTAGTCCAAAACATACAGGGGTTCTCCGTGCTGTATCCTGGCACGTTTGCTTCAGTGCTTTCACTGTGGTAAAGTTTTTATTGTGCCTGAAAATTTGGATTTTCTAGTAAACATGCCTCCTGGATTATTTGCCTGGCAATATTTTTATAGTTGATGGCTGAATCCAGAAGTCTATCCATCTCGGGCCTTAGTACCCAAAGTGCATGTTTGTTTTCTGTATGGAAGAGCCAACGATGACACTTCTCTGTACTGATCTTGATGTTAGTCGGGTCCATAAATATTTGGGCATTGACAAGTTTCAGTTTTTTAAGCCTATGACTGCTTATTTGAGTTATAATTAAAGTGCAAATTCATTGAAGTTCATGAACTGTATCCTGATTATTAAATGCCTGAAATTTAAAGATTTTTCTCGTAAATAAGCCTTTTATTGAGATTCGAGCAGAGATTTCCGAAAACAAAATAAAGGTTGACTCAAATTTGCCAATTGGCAGGTGTGGTGTAACGGGAGGTGCTCCAAATGTGGAAGTCAAGCTGAAAACAATGGGAAAACAAGTTGTCAAAGAATATTATTTCCATAAGTTGATGAAAACAAATATTTTTCACATCAGAGGGGGGAAAGGAACAACGCGACAATCAACCTGTAGGCATGGTGCACCCAAACCTTTCTGAGTTTTGTTGGAAAGGTGTCTGAAAATGGGTAGCCTACATACATGATGACAACATGATACCTTCAACGTCAATTAACTCTGATTTCAGCTGACACCACTAATCAACCCCAAGAGTCTTGGCTAAAGAGATTGAGTAGTAGTATCAGGCGTGTAAGTGCTTGGTAGGAATGAAAGCCTGCACCCACACCAGCCCTTGTTGAATAGCCCTGATCTAGAGTAAAGGGCACTGTAGGCACTCAAGGTACAAATACACTAGTTCTAAATATGAAAACAGCATTCCTTAGACATAAATATACAACTCTTCTATATTCTTTTTATTTTTCAGTTAATTTTTCATTTAAAAAATAAATTTAAATTATCTAGGAATTAATACAAGTAAATATATGTATAATGAATAAAGTAAATATCGAGATTACAACGCTGGGCTACATAAAGATAGCATTTTCGGCACAATATGCACCCCACCAGACACGTACTAGGCCTACCTCACAGCTAAAGAAAATGTACTACAAAGACACTAGTGCTGAATTTTTACTAACAATCAAGAATTTCCTGACAACAATCACCCGTAAACAAAATTATTATATAGTGGTTGACCTTGTAGGCTGATGTGTGTCACCAGTCCAGTGTTTTTCATTTCTTTTTATCAAGTCGCATATACACATGTACTGCGTTCGATTGCGCAATTCCCCGGCTGATTCCTTACACAACATGGCGGACGCATCTCGCGTTTTCCAGTTGGCTCAGCCAATAACGTTGTCCACTCTAGTGTTTTCTTTTGCTCTTCGGGTGGTACCATTGACTAAATGGATGATCTATGCAAGTTGCTAACTTGGCAACTATGCTTTTGGGAAGCGCACACCTGGCTGGCTAGCATGCTAAAGCATTTCACTATTAAAGTATTAAATTACCCATGTAACAATTGTCGTAGAAACTTTGAATTCTTTAATTTAATGGCGAAAAGCATTAGCATGCTAGCTTGCAAATTATTCAACCCATTGGCTTGAACGGACTGGAGACTTATGCTTTTTTCATTCACCTATTGCAGCTCCTGGTCTCGTTCTAGCTTCGATATTATGGCCGATGTTTCAATTTTGCCCAAGGTCTCGAGGTGGAAGATGGATTTAGTTTCGTTTTGAGGTTTTTTTGTGTTTTGGGTTTTTTTTTTTTTTTTTGCAAAAGAATTTCTACATTCATTTTAGGATTTAAGTAGCGGCCTGGGCTGATTTATTGGCTTTCCTGAGTAGCGGCAGAATAGATGGGGAAAATAAGGGACCGAAGCAGTATTGGGTCAGCTTATTAATTGATGGCATATTAAGCAGCGATTTCAGTAATTACTAACCCAGAGTGATATCCAGACTTTTCTTGTGAATTGATGTGGTTGATAAAAGCAGTCATCTGTGAAGTGTTTAGAGCAGATAGCTGATCCTGATCCAGTCTCCGTGAAATCTGCTCATTTCCTCTTGCATCGGCTTTATTGTTGCGACCGTAAGCAAGGCAGATATTTAGCATTTTCCCAAGCGAAGTAATCCACAATTACGAATCACTGTGTCCAGTGACATTGTCAGTATGTTCTTTGCCGCTGGCTAGGTTCCTCCCGTGACGTCATCGGTGAAGAAAGCCAAAGATAATTCTTTCTGAACTGATCGCGATTTGCAGTGATTGAAATGCAAATAAATTTGTAACGGCTAAATACAATTTGAAATGACCAGTGCACAAAGGATGTATTTGTATCAAAGATTCTGTGGCCCAAATCTTGTTTTTGGATGAACAAGCACTTAAAGTAAGGTCATATTACAAATTAAATAAATAAATAATTTGGGTAGCAACTCCGCCCACATCAGAAACCTCCCCACCCTCTTTCCCTTTTTTTTTTTTTTTTTTTTTTTTAATTTTTAAAAATTCCTATAAACTGGCAGCAAAAAGGGAGTGAGAGAAATTTTGAGAATCCCTGTCCATGCAGCAGACTATCTGTTCAGCTTTCAATCACTGCACCACTTATGGGTTTAGCAGATTGTTTGTTATTACGCATACTTGTGTTTGGGATTTGATTCACCATTTAGGTCTCAAACTTGGCACTATTAATTAATTTTGATGAATTAAAAAAAAAAAAAAACATTTTTTCTCATGTGGCCTAATGAGTCTGAGTGCAAGTGCAGATTCAGCATTAATTTAGGGATCTTACGAGCAATTTGGGTGAAAGGAGTTAGAATTGCTGCTCAATTTGTATGATTCCTCCATTTTATCCCCCCAACATGTAATGCGGGTGGATACAACTATCGCTCTGTCGGTCCTGTCTAAATGTGTTTTTGTCCAGAGCTTAATATGGAAATGGTTTGATATTTTCCCTTTGAACTTGGCACACATCAACTGTGCGCTGGAGTTGCGGTTTGCAGTTTTGGAATTTTTATATTGATTGACCAAAGAGTGGCCGTTTAATGACACAATTTATGTTCTGACATATATTTTTTGAACCATTGATCTCAAACCACATTCCCGTATTTGCTTGATTCTATGGGTCCACGCAAATCTCTCCTTATAAACCACGCACATTTACGCACGGGTAAATTTATGTCATTTCTCGCTCATCTGGATCAAAGGTCCGATGGGCTTATGTCGTGGCCAGTTTGTCGGACATTTGTCATCTGTCCGTAGTCATTATCTGCTCCAAAACCATTAGGCGGATCAACTTGAAACTTTTTGAATTTATGTTCCTACCCATGAGTACACCGAGGCTCGAGGCATTCCAGACCGATTTTAAATATGGCAGCCATCTTTACATTGCTTATTTATGTTATAGCTAAGGCGTTTTTGCACCGATCAGGCTGAAATTTGGTACATAGGTGCCAAGTGGCAAGACTCATAACATTACGGGTTTTGTTATGCAGCACATTCTGACTTCCATTTAACCTTTGTCATTGTGCCAGGTGCTTTATCATCTGTAAACATCTTCCCCAAAACTGTCCAGCAGATCAACTTGAAACTTTAGATGCATGTTCTCACCATGGGGACACCAAAGTTTATTTGAGGCATGCCAAACAGATTTCAAGTATTCAGATTTCAAGCAGCCATCTTTAAAATGCCTCTTTCTGCCATCTCTTAAGCATTTTCACAACGATCAGTCTGAAATTTTGTTCGTAGGTGTTCAGTAGCAAGACTAGTAATATATACTGTGGGCTCCAAAATTACTGGTGTCCCTGACTATAATATAGTTATAAAGTTATAATTATGTAGTTATAAAGAAATTCTAAATACGGACATGTGAGACATGCTGTACGATATATAAATATTCCAGTAGAACCAACCAAAATCATTTACTGATTAATCAAAAATAATTTTCCTCCAAATCAAGGTTTCACAATGGCACGCTTAAAGATTATAGTAAATAACAGCTACCAAAATTAAACCGGATATTAAAGTCTACTTAATGTTTTATCTAAGTGTTAAGGAGCTATATTGAGCCATTATATCACTTCCTTTTTCACTAGGGTATTAAAATGAGGTAACACGCATGCAATATCCCTTTGTCATCCAGCACCATGAAGGAAACAAAACCGCTGTCAATTCAAAAGAGGTAGATGGTCATAGACCTTCATAAATCTGATGATGGCTACAAGAACATTCACAAATGGTTGAATATGCCACTGATCATCGTTAGGGCAATTATTTAAACATTTCAAAGATATGGAACTGTTGAAATCCTCAAGGATAGAGGACACACCTGCATGTTTCCCCCCAGGATACTGAGGAGGATGGTGAGAGAAGCAAGAAAATCCCCAAGAATCACTGAAGGTATTGCAAGCCTTGGTGGCATCTTGGGGTCACCAGGTTTCAAAAAGCTCAATCAGGCGCCGCCTCAATAACCACAGGTTCTTTGGAAAGGTTACCAGAAGAAAGCCTTTTCTGACCAGAAGACAGAAGGAAGCGCTTGGAGTTTGCCAGACGGCATTTGAATTATGACTGGAACAAGGTACTTTGGTCAGATGAGACCAAAATTGCCTGTTTCGGTCAGATGCAGCATCGGCATGTTTGGTGTCAGAACAGAGATGCATACTAGGAGAAGCACCTCTTGCCCATGGTGAAATATGATGGTGGGTCAGTCATGTTTTGGGGCTGTATTAATTCAAGAGGTCCAGGGGCACTGGTTGATTAATGGCATAATGAACTCAATCAAGTATCTGGATATTTTGGCTGACAATCTTGTTGCCTCCACCAGAAGGCTGGGACTTGGCCATTGGTAGACTTTCCAACAAGACGATGACCCAAAGCATACCTCAATATCCACACAGAAATGGTTCTGTGACAACAAAATCGGTGTTCTGCAATGGCCATCACAGTTCGCAGGCCTCAGTCCAAGTGAAAACCTGTGGGCTGAGTTGAAGAGGGCAGTTGATAAACGCAAACCTAAGAATCTGAAGGATTTTGAAAGAATCTTCTAAGAATGGTCCAAAATTCCTTCAAGTGTGTGCCTTAACCATGTCAAAAATGATGGGAAAAGATTCTATGCTGTTATCTTGCCAGGAGTGGTTGCACTAAGTACTAAATGAAGGGTGCCAATAATTATGAATCCTTGATTTTTAGATTTATTTGTATCAACCCTTAAAGTACTTAATTTTTACTCATCCTTTCCCTTCAAAAATTAATCATTCAGTATGTTGTTGGCAAATGGCCTTCAGAATGACTCACAGGTACCTGTGAACCCTTCTGAAGGTGACTGCCAACTAATTTGCCAACTAAAAATTGAGAAAGTTATTGACCTTCGGAAGGCTGAAATCTGAAATTTTGAGTCCTATATATTTTGCGCCTTGCGTGACTATTGCACTGATGAGCACTTTAAGGGTTAAACGATTGATTTTGGCTGTTTCCATCGGAAAATTAATAAACCAGAGTATCACACATGTTGGTATATTCCGTTTCTCTGTAATTACATTGTTCAGATTTTTTTGTATTGTTTGTGAATTGACGGTCAGATATGCCAGTAATTTTGGAGGCCACTGTAATTGCGGGTTTTTCAAGAACTGCATTTTGACCTTGATTTCACCTTTGTCATTATGCCACACTGAAGTACTTCTGTTGACTGTAAATATCCTCTTCTGCAAAACGTTCAGGCCAATGAAGCAGGAACTTGGCATATATTTGGTCACTGGAGATTTATTGTCCTGATGAGCTACAGTGCCTGTGGCACTTTTTTTAAAAAAATTTTTGTGAAACATTTATACACATTCTACCTTTATGAAATTTGTTACTTGGCACATTTAGACCAAGATCTTTTCATGTTATATTCACAAAGTAGTCACGTTAAAAGATGTGGCTGCAGTTGGCAGATGAATTTTGTGAGTGAAGCCTCTGATGGTTTACTGAGCTCTAACTCTGGAACGCCATGTCGAAGGATCACCAAACTTGGGACCCCTCAGGCAGTTACACTTAAGCCTTCCAAATTTGGTGTAAATTGATCCATAGGTGACGTCGTAGCAAGCAAATCATCATAACGCTGAAACAATTGCCCAATCAACTTAAAATTACGCATGCTGCTTGTTAGTCATGGGTCCCACTTTAGTACATGGTGATTGCACAAGTAAGTTTGTGGCCATTTGCCAATCGTGTTTCACCATCCCTTCTGCTCTCTGAGGGATCATGCATCATAATGAAACTTTACAAGACTATTTGGGATGTCAAAGACCAGTCAACAATATGATGGAGTATGTATTTTTGCCATTTTAGAATTTTTCACATTTCCCATGTCATGGGGGTTGGGGGGGATGAGCAATCTCTTGATGGCTGTTTTACCGAAAGCGGGACAATTGGCTGCTCAGCTGTTCTATTTCTGAGTGCTGAGAAAAGCAGTTGGATGAATTCTGAATTGTATTTAGCTATTGCGTTTGCTCCTCTTTTGCCAGTTGTTTCAAAACCCATTGGAAAACAATTCACTGTGCGGATGAACCGTGATGTGACGTGTACTGCAAAAGCAGCCCACGACCATAGTAGTCGAATTTTCTATGACTCAGTCACTTCACCTGAATCCTATTGAGCATGAATTTCAGCGGGAACTGGGGGCGGGGGGGTTATACTAGGGGGTATAACCCCCCACGCTAGGCCATTTCATACCCCTGGGTGTATTTTGGCCTAGGCCGGATTATACCCAGGTATAGTCGGTCAGGGGGTTAATCTGAGCTGCTACGCCTGGCACAGAACAAACTGTTGGCAATATTGTGACCAGTCCTCTTTGCAGTAATGTGAACGGTGCTCTATGCAGCATTATGATGGCAGTATGTCAGATCCACTCAGAGTTGAGGGTGCTGCTGGAGTAGTGAGCAAGTACAATGCATTGCGGTGATCGTCGTAACAGAAAATAATTGGGAAGCCCATGGGTGTAATAAATAAGCAAAAATTTTGAGCTGCTGAGGGAAAATGTTTAGCTCATGTGCAATTTATCTGTACAGAGCCAACACTTGGAAACTATGTATGGTTGAATATTGGCAAAATGCCCTTCTGAATATTTTCATTTTCAATGTTTAAGCGGTAGCCTAGCAGCAAATTTAGCCCTTCTGAAATACATTTTTGTAGTTGCTCAGGTTTTTAATGAGGCAAACTATCCCTGTTAGCCGGGACTGAAAATTTGTCATTGCGTTGACTGTAATCACTTCCTGGCTTTCTCAATCTTCAGCAGGAGCCTACTATCCGGCCCAGCCGCAGTACCCCCCCTCAGTGCCTGCCCAGTCCGTCATCATGAACCCCCCGCAGCAGCCCCAGCCACCCCCGCAGCAGCAGCAGATCCCACCCAAACGGGAACGAAAACAGGTACTGCTCCCAGGTTCCTCCAAGGTTTGTGCTTGGTATTTTCAAGTTTCTTTTGAAGACATGCTCCAAAAATACCATTTCGCTCCAAGGTGGTCTAAGTGGGTGTTAACCTGTCTACCTTGTGCTTCAGTTTGGGGCTGACGGTTTTGAAGATTTCCAACTGGTGGTAATTTTGCGCTGATAGTGTTGAGCATTCCAGGCATAAAATGTCAGATTAAGAAAATGTCAAATTAATGAGTAAAACTGATCTGAGTAACTAAATGTTTCAAACTACAGATGACAGTCGGCCTTCTTTTGATGTCAGAGCTTATTTTCAACTGTGTTAAGACTTGGATCCGCCGATTATGAATGATTAATGTTCCCACATAGTGCTCGACATGCGTAAGCAGCACCTTTATTTCTTTGCTTTATATTCAGAACTAGTGCTCTTATTTTATCTCTATGATGAGCCATTTTCTCGGGATCAATAACAATTGTGCTTTTTGATATAAGAGTTTCCCCTCTCAGAATTGTATTCCCTGAACAAAAGTAACTGGGACTTCTGTGCATCACTAGTCGATACATCGCCAGCGCTGTTGTGGAAAAATCTAAATCGCTGTACAGTTTAATATAATTTGGTAGTGATCACATTCTGTAGATACGCCTTTATTTCTGGGAGACCGCCGGTCCTATAAGGCTAATATTAATCGTTCACATCAGACCATGCAAAACGTATAGCTTCAAATTGCCTGCTTCTCAAACTTTTCGTGGGCTGTACTAGATAATGTATAAGCTCAAAAATAAGCCTCTCAATTTAGGGTACGTGATGCTTTGAAGTTGCTCTCTATGAGACCAGACTGCGTCTATGGGCTCATTCTAATAATTTGCCTTTTCTATTGGCGTTCTCACTCTCAGTGTGTGGGGAGATCATGAGCAAATCAAAATGTGCGAAATGGTGTCATGTCATTTAAAGTAGCTCTGGGTTATTAACCACTTAAAAAAAAAAAAAAAAAAAAAAAAAATTCTATGTTACTTTGATTATATTAGTCTTAGTTTGGAGGACACATCTTTGTTTTTGAAGTTTTTTTAAAATTATTTTTGGAAGATATGTTCTCTGTGCTCAGGTGCAGTTTGCACTTAAATCACGCTAGTTTTGTCGTTCAGAATAAGAACTGTAGTCATTTTTAGCCTTCTGAACAGAATGGCATATTTGCCTCAATTTGATTATGATTTTGTCAACGCTGCTCGCTAATTTGCTTATGTCTTTCGCAAACTCGACTGACTGGTGACAAAAAATGTTCGCGTTTAAGATTCAGTTTGATGGTAGCAAATGGATTACTGCCTATCTCCCAGAGAAATTTGATCACTTTGGGAGCCAGTCGTATTATAAAGGAGATTAATTGTAAAAGAAATTTATGAACAAAAATCAATTTGGCATCATCACGATCTCAAACTAACAGGTTTGAAGTCCGTTTGGACCACCCTGAAGCTCAACTTAAGGTTTAATTGAATGTGTCTTTAGTTTTTATTCATCTTTCAGCTTCCATTTCTGAAATGTAACTTTATCTGTTGCGTTAATCTGCATCTGCATATGTATTTGTATTTCCATTTTAATTGATTTTGCATGCCCTGAATTGAAAATTGCATGTTGGCAATCGGTTCTTTAGCTCCTTTTTTGTTGAATATGCTCATTAAATGCAAATAAAATTGTTCTTCAAGCTTAGAATCTGACCCTCCCCTGAAGTCCGTAATGTAGGCTGAGCACAGGGCCAGCCAGTGTATTTCATTGGAATGCATGCCGTACCAAAGGCTATTTGAGAACCCCCCCCTCCTTTCTGCCTATTAGTTATTGCTAAAAGGAAGAATTGCTCTGTGAAACACCTTGTGAGCATATGGGACTGTGCTTTCAACATTGTGATTTTTCTGTTTAAATGTTGTGTAAAAGTTCAACATCTGTAGCAATAGGTTCTCAGTGTTCCTCCATATTCATTCATCTACTGCTCTCTAGGTTTGGTTTTTGTTCGCCCCACTTTGAGTCCATGTTCCCATAGGGTCTTGGGGTCCTCCTTTACATCACCTTTGATGCGTGGTTTTGTTTAACACTTATGTCCCGTTTGCCCACTGAAAGGGCATTCTCTGGGGCAGGGTAGAAACTGTTATGGGAGCTTTGTCCTGTGGAATGAACCCCCGTCTTTTCTGACTGGTCTGCCTGACTCTGTGTACCAGCCATTCTGTGCTGAACTCCCAGGGTGTAGCTGTATTCACACCGATCTAGCTGTGCTAGACTCTGTGGCTCATTTTACTGTTCTAGCTGTGCTAGACTCTGGCTCATTTTACTGTTCTAGCTGTGCTAGACTCTATGGCTCATTTTACTGTTCTAGCTGTGCTAGACTCTGGCTCATTTTACTGTTCAAGCTGTGCTAGACTCTATGGCTCATTTTACTGTTCTGGCTGTGCTAGACTCTATGGCTCATTTTACTGTTCTGGCTGTGCTAGACTCTATGGCTCATTTTACTGTTCTAGCTGTGCTAGACTCTGGCTCATTTTACTGTTCAAGCTGTGCTGGACTCTATGGCTCATTTTACTGTTCTAGCTGTGCTAGACTCTATGGCTCATTTTACTGTTCTAGCTGTGCTAGACTCTATGGCTCATTTTACTGTTCTAGCTGTGCTGGACTCTATGGCTCATTTTACTGTTCTAGCTGTGCTGGACTCTATGGCTCATTTTACTGTTCTAGCTGTGCTGGACTCGATGGTTGGTTTACCTTGCCTAGCTTCGCTGTGCACTGTGGTTGACTTGGCTTGTTTATCAGTGTGGGAGTGCAGAGCCGGTTATGTCTAGCTGGGCGGACTTTGGACAGGGTAGCATTTCTGCTGCGTGCTCAAGGTCCTGCACTCAAAGACGAGGACCAGCTCTGTGCCTCGATAGTGCTCGGCCTAGACAGCTGCGGGAAAAAGTATGAGCGTTTGGGTGCCGCTGGCGACTGAGGACAGGACATCCAGGAGCGAGTGAGTGGAGATGGGCCTGCTGCTCTTCCCTGGGGGGAGAGGAGGGCAGGATGCGTGGGGATGGGGATTGGGAGGGTGTAGGTGGGGGTGGCAATTAGCTGTGGGCGGCGTGAGCATTCTGGCACCGATGTCATGTTATACATCAGCACTCGGTACAGGCTGCACCAAAGCCAGTTGTCTGATTGGTCTGAGTCTCTGCTTGGTCGCCGAGAAATGCAGCTTTTCTCTTTTGTATTCACTTAAGTTCTTTCTTGCGTTCGCACGGTTTGTCTTTCTTGACGTGCTGTTTTGGCCCTCTGCCGGCCCGTCAGGGGGGGGGGGGGATTGAAGGACATGTCGGCACGCTGCACAGCTCCACGTGGCTTTGAGCTGCTCTGAGCTCTGACCAGGCTCCTCCCTCTGCTGATCCCGGAAGCCAAACGGTCTTAACTGCCGCTGTGGCAGCCCCCCTCCCTTCCCCTCCCCGAGACGTAGAGACGAGGGCGGAGAGAGGGAAGAATGGCAAAGTGTAATAGCGGCAACCCTGCCCCCCCCTCCCACTCCCACTCCCCCCCCACTCAGCACTCTCTCTGGCGTTGGAGCACTCTGGGCGGGGGATGTGCATTCCTGCGCTGCTGCTCGGCGAAGGCAGCCACGCTCTCCCCCTCTTCTCCACGCAAGTGAGAGAGGCCCAGCCCGTCCCCGCGCAGCCTGGCCAGCGGTTACTGAAGCGCCTGCAGTTTCAGCACTGGCTGTCAGCCTGGAGCGCCACTCTTGCCCCAGGATGACTGAGGCCTGCTAGCACTCAGGGGCCTCTACTGGGTGGTTTCGGTGACTGTCGAGGCAAGTAACGTGCGGGAGCGTAGAAGATCACATGCCTCTCTCCAGGGTCGCTCCTGGAATGCACCGTTAGCTCTGCGTTATCAGTTTTCAGAGAACAAAGTGTGACGATTAGGCCAGTATCCTCCCTGTGGTGTTTTCCACGTCTGTTAGCTCTGCTTATCCACAGGTTGTTGGAAAGGGCTCGACGGTCGTTCGTTCCCAGTGACAGGTTGGCACTTTTCTCGTGCTCTGACAGCAGCTGCGCTTCTCCTCCAGGTCGAAGTGGAGGTTCAGGATTTGCTATTGCATAGTTGATCTTTGCTTTTGCTGCTGCCGTGTTTGCGCGAGCAGAAGAAAGAATTCAGTTTCTGGCAAGCGTAACGGTTATTTTGAGGTCCCGCGTGTCTTGCAAGCAAATATTTCCTGTCGGGTTTCTTGAATTTTTTCTTGCCTTAGGTCTGTATGGAGTCTGCTGCTCAGAAAGCCATTCTGTTTGTCGATTGCTCTCATATCAGTCTGTGCACTATTTCTGTTTTGGAACGGGTGCTAAAGGGAGAGTAACTATCTGCTGTGACCATCTGCTGATGGATGCTGCTTTATTGGCCCCCGGGGTGCCATTCCATTGTAGCAGCGACTCGCCTTCAGGCATTGGCTCCACCTCAGCCCAGTTCTGGACACTGTCGGTCTCCTCAGCCCTGACTGTGCTGCTCCAACGCTCTGCTCTCTCTCCTCCAGATCAGAATACGAGACCCAAACCAGGGAGGCCGGGACATCACAGAGGAGATCATGTCAGGAGGCAGGACTGCCTCCACCCCGACCCCTCCACAGGTGGGTGAACGCTCGCCGGACTCCAGCGGTTTCGACACGGCGATGCAGAATGCAAGACTGACTACTGTAGCCAAGTACTGCAGCTTCTAAACGTTCTTACAGGTTTAGAAACCGTGATGTTTTTAAGCAGTTATTTGTGGAACTAGCTATCCTCTCGTCCGTTTGATACTCTCACTGTGTGCCTTGCCGCACTACGCCGACTCGGGAGCTTTTTGCATTTGGTCATGCGTCTAAAATGACTCCCATTTTGTGCCTCCATAGTCCGCCATGCAAGGCATGGAAGGAGGGGGCATCACTCAAGCTAACGGTGAGAACGTGACACCTGCGCCTCTGCCCGTCAGTCAAGGTGAGTCTGCGCTACGGCCTCAGCGCTTCTCGCTCTACACTCTCAGTCCTGCCTCTGGTGGACTTGAGTATGAGGAAATAAGGCCTGAATGGAGCCTGAATTATGTGCATGAACAGTAATTACAATGCCAGGCCAATACTGTAGATGCAGAGCAGTGTTGGATATGATGGTCTCATGTCCCTGTGAGAGAGATGTATCCGAGCCTGTGAAGGACTGTTCTGAGAGACTGAGTAGAAGAGAGTACAAATTTACCATGGTTTAATGTTGAAGTCACCAGATGGTGCTTCTCCTAACACTGCTTAACACTGCGGATCGCACTTGTATTGCGTGAAGAATTGTCCACGATACAATTTACACAAAGCGCAAAATCGACTTGGCCCTTTTTGATTGGTCTGTATTGGTGTGCTTGTTTCAGGCGTAGAGTATATTTGGGTCTCGGAGCTCTTGTTTGTCATACCATGATGACCTGGCTGCAGTTTTGTCTTTTTCTCTCTGGCTTTTGTGAATGAAACTGGGGGTTATTGTAGCCATGGACCCTCAATCCTGTTCTGTTTGCAGATGATGGAGCGAAGCCCCCAGCTGCTGCTCCCACTCCGCCGCCCTGCAAGCCCCTGGAGGGGAACCCTAAAGAGCCCACTGCGGGCGACAATAAGCCTGACACGGACACTCGGGTGGCCCCACTGATGGGGGTACCCATCCCCCCTGGGGAGTCTCCCATCAACACTAATGCCTCGCCCACGCCCCCGCCGGACGTCCCCATCAGCGACATCGTGGACGCCCCGCAGGGACCCCCGGCCTCCGCCCCGACTGAGGCGGCGCCCCAAGAGCCCGCTCTCGTTCCTCCGCCTGCAGTGGAGCAGGCCCCGCCCCCTGAGCCTGAGACAATAGAGCAGCCGGAGGAGGTGGTGAGGGAAGAGGAGGTGGAGGAGGAGGAGGAGAAACAGGAAGTGGAGGCGGAGAAGGAGCAGGCCGTCGAGTGCGAGCCTGTCCCTGTGCCTTCTGCCCCCGCCCCCTCTCCTGCCCGTGCCCCTTCTCCCGCCCCTGCCCCGCCCACTGCCCCGACTGCTGCTTCTGCCCCGCCCACTGCCCCACCCTCCACCACTAATGGGCTGGTGGCTGAGCCCACGACTGACGAGCGGGCCGAAACCCCGCCCCCCAAACCCGAGGAGCCGCCCGTCACGCCCATCACCCAACCAGAGGAGCTGCTGCTCTCCAACGGCCTGGCTGCCCCGGGGACTCAGGACCCGGATGAGGCATCCGAGGAGGTGCCAGAGTGTGACGTCAGCCCCATTGCGGAGCCTGAGGTCGCTGCCCAGCAGCAGGAAGCGCCTCCCGTTGTTGCCGCGGTGCCTACTGCCACCACCCCGCCGCTACCCCCTCCGTCTGAGGAGCGGGAGGACACGCCCCCTCCACCCACGGCCGCTGCTGCAGCCACCACAGGGGAGATCTCTATGCAAGGTGAGCGTCCTCTGGTTTGAGCTGTTGACCCGTGTTCATGTTAATGGTGAATAGAGAACCTAGAAGCAGTCATGCCTGTAATGTTAACTCGTTAATAAGGGGGTCAATAGATCTGTGCTGAGGATCATCCCATCTCACTGTGCTTCTTTCTCCTGCCCTCAGCTGCTGTGTCTGTGCCAAAGAAGAAGAGGAAAATGAAGGAGCTGAACAAAAAGGAGGCTGTGGGGGACCTCTTGGATGCCTTTAAAGAGGTGTGTGTCTGTGTTCTGGAGAGAGAAATTTCAGGCCTCTTCCGAACTGCTAATCCAATGTCGCCAGACCAATTTGCAAATACAATTATTCCGGAACCTCTCCCTTCATTCTCGATTTTTAAGGGGCATTAGCAAGGGATTCAGTCCAAAATGACTCTGGACTCCATTGGATAGACCTACAACCTATCAGTGCAAGGAAATATGCACAGCTCAGCACAGGTGAATTGTGATCTTGTTACCTCCCTCTGAATCGTAGTTCCGGGAAGCTAGCGTACTCTACTACTTGAAGTTGAATCATGAATCGTAACTGGCTGCATTGTTTGTATTGACGTTCATTATGTCGCGTACTCGTTGCTTCTACTTATGTTAGCAAGCTAGTATCCGTAACTACTAATAGGCTACTGGGTTGGGTGGCTAGTTTGAGCGTCCAATTCATATTTATTCTGGTTCACCACATTTGGCATGGCAGGATCCAGAACATGTTAATAGTCAACACTTAATGTTGCCATCTGTACGTAGCATGAAGAATGGTTACTGGGTTTTCACAACGGCTTTTCTTTCTCTTTCTGGCGTTGAGCAGGGCCAAGTTGGTACATTGAACTTTTTTTGCAATTATGTCTGAAGTACAGCAAACGCATCTTGTCAACTAAGGCTTTAACTGCAATAATTTGTTCCTCTTTTAGAGAAAATTTCCGTCCAATTTGTTTCATACTATTGCAGTTGCAGATTCCACAGATGTTCAACATCAGCGCCAGCCATCTTGTCCTGATAATTTACTAAAATCATCATCATTGTATCAAACCAGCCCCATATTAGATAAATGGTTGTGATTGGGCTGTCCAGAACTTGGATGGAAAATCTGTTTGAATGGCAGGGGGGCTAGACACATCTGCCAGAACAAACAAAACATGAACGATGGATGCATCTGGTTCCCAGGCTACCTAACAGCAGAACTTGATCTAAAAAATAATCTCTCTCTCTCTCTCTCTCTCTCTCTCTCTCTCTCTCTCTCTCTCTCTCTCTCTCTCTCTCTCTCTCTTTCTTTCTCTTTCTCTTTCTCTTTCTCTAATCCACTACATCAGTGGTCTCCAACCCTGTTCCTGGAGAACTACCATCCTGTAGGTTTTTACTCCAGCCCTAATTTAGCACATTGCATACAACCAATTGGCAGCTCATCAATATCTAACTTGGAAATGAGGCGTGCTTTGCTGTGGTTGAAGTGAAAACCATTTAGGACGGTAGCGCTCCAGGAACAGGGCTGGAGACCACTGCTCTAAATCATCCAGTTGAAGCCTTCTAAAAAGGTTCTACTGCTCTTTAGTAGGCCTATCGCGATAGTCAATTAATCGCCCTATCCTTAAATTAATGTAAATGAAAAGAAAAACTATGCTAAGTGTTTTACAGGATCCGCTGCAGTTCACTTTCCTTCCGCTCTCCTCGCCCAAGTCTCTGACACGCGTGGGAGGAGCGGAGGAAAGCAGGTGATGCGTGCAGTGTCTTTACACACAGATTAAGGTCCAGAATTTTCTGCTTTCTTAAAGTCCCATTCCGCTTTATTCTGCTTTCTAAATTTAGCATTTTTGACTTTAATTCTTTCCGTGTAAACAGGTGAGTAACGATGGTATTACATGTCTGCTTTGCATAGCTATAGTAGTAATAAACGCGTCCTATTATTGATTTTGCATTCTTAGTGTACTACACTATTTGGCTGTTACATTGTTTTGTACTCAGATGAAAAATAAGATGAAATGAATTATAAACTTTGAAAATTTGCTCGAATCCAACATTGGTAGATAGTCCGAATAAAATCCAAGGAAGGCTGCTTTTACACTGAACGCGAAACAAATTTTTCGTGCGACAGATAACGCTCAAAGTCAATGCGAAGACGCAAATACACGTGAAACGGGAGGGAAACGGCGACCAAATTGTTAACCTTTCCTGCTGCGGCTCCCCGACCGTGGTCAAGAAACACCGGGGAGATTCTTTCAACTGCAGGGCCGTAGCTAGCTGGCGTGGCTAGCTTGGGGCTAACTCCCTTCGTTCTGACAATGGTAGTGTAAAATCGATACATGGAGGCTCCGCTTTGGTCTTGCTTGTTTATTTGAATAATTGCGGCCAGTCGCACTGCAGTATTTATTTACACTCTCTTACGTCACTCCACACGCAGGGCATGCACACGCCGCCCCGCCTCCCAAAGGAGCACGCCACTCTTGTAACAAAATGTTATTTTTAAGGTGATATTTACTTGTTTTACGTGAGATTAGCATTAAAAAGGAGTTGTCATTCCAAAGTTGGAGTGCTTTTGTTGTTTTGGTTGTAAAACGTTTGTTGAAAGAGTTCTATTTATTTTGGAATGTTAAAATGTTTTTTTTTCTTTTTAAACATTATAGTTTTTAATATTTTTGAATGATAAATGTTCATTGATATTCTAAAGTGTGTACTTGTATCATTATGTTTATCATTTTAGCTCTGGCACAAAAATTTCTTTAAAATATATATTTTTTTTAAATAAAATGACAATAGTATCATTAATCGTGATGATTTTTGGGACAATATGTTAACTAACAAAAAAGTTCTTGTGACAGGCCTACTCTTTAGTTCCTCTCAGAGCCTTTCTCCTTCCTGGTGATCTATGTAGATGGTGTCACCCTTGCTAGGTCTGTTTGAACATTACTATAGCTGTCCCGTTTGCCCGTGTCAGTTTGAACAGGCCAAGGCATTTCCCAGATCCCTGTGAAAGCTGGAGAGCTAGTGTCAGCAGCTACTAATTGCGCTTCCGAAATCCATCAGAGAGGGCACTAATTAACAGCTTTGTTTCACGTGAATAGCACTTATGCTCCAAGGTAAACATTTGCATAAGAATGAATGCGCTTCATAAGGTCGCATTCCCATGTTTCTTTGTGATTTGCATGGCTCCTAAAATAGAGTACATCTCACTGTGAGAAATTGTCACTCGCAAGAATCGTCTCGCTTATATTGAATGACTTTTTGGATGGTGGGATGGTCACAAAATGCATTCAGTATTTTTGTATCAGGGCGATTCCGAGGTATTTTTACAAAACGTCCCCCTTGTGACGAGACACTAAACCGTCCCCCAAACAAAATTATGTTGCTGTATTAAGTATTTTTTTTACAATTTATGGGTATAATAATGCATTACTTTATTCGGGAGGAAAAAGCTCTATTTTTCCCTTCATTTCCATTTGGGGATCATTTTAGTGTGTCACGAAGGGGACATTTGGTCGACAATATGTCAGAATTGCCCATCATATTCTTGCAAGATGACATTGGTTTGTGTTATATAAACATCTTGTGAGCCTTCAAACTGGTTCAAATGAATGGAAGGTCATGGAAAAATGTTTAGATCTTCATTGAGAGCTTTAATGTGAATGTTGGTCCGGACTGACTTGGTCGGTGCTATTAACGCAGGAGCAGGTGGTGGAAAGCCCTCCTGAGCCGGAGCAGGCCCAGTCCATACCTGTTCAGCCCGCTCCTGCTGCTGCAGAGGAGGTCGATGAGACTTGGGAGGAGAAGGAGGACAAGCTGGATGCAGAGAACATCGAACCTGAAGCTGTTAAGCCTGGAGACCAGAAGTATCAGTACAAAGAAGGTACTTGAATTCCACCCATTGCTCAGTTTTCACCTGTTCAACACTGGCTTCTCGATCCTCAGGGCACTGTGGCACTCCTCCACCTCTATTTTTTATTTTTATTTTTTCTTGTCCCATCCTAGCCTGTTACTATCAGATTTAATCCCTCAACTCTTTCTGAACAGCACTGGATAATCCCGGTCAGATATGACTGGTGAGAAGGGTTATCAAACTTTCCGCGATTGCATTTCTTATCAAATGGGATTACTTGCATCAAAAGAAAGCTGAGAATCTGCTTTTTTCAATGATGCCCAAATATGGCAATGTTTGGCTATCATCAGAGTAGTTTGGCTTCTCAAAGCGCATAACATAATTTTTAGAAACATCCTTTGTTTACAATTGCACGCACACGGGGAACGTTTTATATCCATTGCAGCCCGTTTCGTTTTAGCTCATCACTCGAAAAGCTTCGATTAAAATTGCGGAAAGTGACTCCAAAATGATATTGGTTATGGATTCTTAGGAAGAGTTGATTTGGACCTACATGGTAGTACAGAAGAGTTTTCTGGTGGAAATACTACTGAATTAAGTAATATTCTGTCAGAAGATGAACAACTTACTGCATCGACATCTCGCCGCTAAAATGCTTTAATGAATTTCTGTGTGTTGCGGTATTTTCTTCTTGACCATTTTGTCCTCAGATAGGCCAGTTTGGGAAGAGCTCGTCATTCATTAGTACAGAAACTCTCCTGTGTTTTGGCGATTGAATAAATCTCCTTGCTGTCAGAATCACTGAACCTTTTCTGACCATTTTGGCCCGACTGCCTCACCGCTCTCCTCCTTCGCCCACTTTTCAGAGCAATGGAAACCCATCAACCCAGAGGAGAAGAAGAAATATGACCGGGAGTTCTTGCTTGGCTTCCAGTTCATCAGCGCCAGCATGCATAAACCTGAGGGGCTGCCACACATCACGGAGGTGGTGTTGGATAAGGTACGGCCGCTTGAGGAACAAGCGGATGAACAAAACCCACGGTTAACATGGCACAATGAGAATGAGCCAGTCAGCCCAATTAAGCTCACCATTTGCCTTCCATTAACTGTAGCTAGCGCTTGGTTTTCCTTTGCTTAGATTTTCGGTTGTAGTTGCAGATTGGATTCAGTGGCCTGTTACAGATTCTTGCCTTCATTCCTCCTCTTCAGGCAAACAAGACTCCGTTGCGACCCCTTGACCCCAGCCGCCTCACTGGCATGAACTGCGGCCCAGACTTCACTCCCTCTTTTGCCAATTTGGGTAGACAGCCCATGGGTGGCCGAGGCCCGGTAAGTATTTGGCAATATGACTTACTCCACAGGGCAAGGCAAATCGAGTAATTGAGGGCTCCTTCAATAAAACTTATTTGATCAAAGGATTCAAGACGATTGACCAAAACGGATTGCATCTATCCAAGCGGTGCTCATCGACCATGCCTGTGGCTAATGAGTGTAGGGAAAATTTTAGATGGTTCAGTGGTACGCGATAACCTGATCTGCTCAACCAGAACCTTGAGTGTTGCTTGGTTTAGGGAATATTATGAACTGTGTATTTTAGCATGCAATTATATGATGATTATAGTGGTGATTTAGTGGAAGGGAGTTTTCCAGATCGTTCTTGACGTGTATTAAATGGTTGCAGTGGTGAATGTGCTTGAGCGAGAATCTGACTCTTCATCCTCCTCATCCTCTTAAGCCTTCTGGAATGGGTGGCCAACGCCGATCCCAGCAGGGCCAGCGCAAAGAGCCGCGCAAGATCATCGCCAGCGTCTCTCTCACGGAGGACGTGAAGCTGAACAAGGCGGAGAAGGCCTGGAAGCCGTCTGCCAAGAAGACGGTGTCCAAAGAGAAGGCTGACGAGGACCCCGAAACGGTCAAGACCCAGGAACTGTTCCGCCGCGTGCGGAGTATCCTCAACAAGCTGACCCCTCAGATGTTCCAGCAGCTCATGAAGCAGGTGACGGAGCTGACCATCGACACTGAGGAGCGTCTCAAGGGCGTCATTGACCTGACCTTCGAGAAGGCCATCTCTGAGCCCAACTTTTCCGTGGCGTATGCCAACATGTGTCGCTGCCTTATGGGGGTGAGTGTCTTCATCTGTTGGTCTGTTATTGATCCACGGTTCCGCTCCAGTGATGACCTCTTATTTGTGCCACGTGTCTGGGCCACTGATCTGCTGTGATGGGAATGAGGAACTGAGGAGCGAACATGGCGGTGAAGTTGAAAGATAATGAGATGATCGTCCATTCAGCTCTTATGGGGGCTCATTGCTGTGTAATGCAGCTACGTTTAGGTATTTGTGCAAAGTCCTAATTGGGATTTGAGAAAAGGAGGTTACTGGCAAGTTCTATCCTTTTTTGCAGGAAGGTGCTGAGCGAAATGGCTCACATTTAAGCATTTAATTACAGTTATAGACATCAATTCGTAGTGTTTACCCTAGACTTCAGTTCCCTAGTCACTGTGCTTAACCGTTATGGTCTGGAATCTTGTATTTGAAGGCGTATCTCAACCATGTTAACAATCTATTGTAACCTCTCTCCAGCTTAAAGTCCCCACCACCGACAAGCCGGGAGTCACTGTGAATTTCCGCAAGCTGCTGCTCAACCGCTGCCAGAAGGAGTTTGAGAAGGACAAGGATGATGACGAGATCTTTGAGAAGAAGCAGAAGGAGCTGGATGCCGCAACTGGGGTAACCACCTGCCTGAATGCTCTTGCTGTAGCACTTCGAGCACTTTACTCTGGGAGCATGATGACTACTGGGCAGGGGTGAATCATAACTTAGGAATTTTAAGATCACTGGCGCAGGACTCTGGGTGTGTTTGGGCGAGGCAAGAATGATCTGTGCCCTGTGTTTTGTGAAGCATCTGTTTATTTACATTTTAGTGACCGATTAAATGTTACATCTGTGTCCGCAGCCTTCAGATTTACTTTATACACAATTGCCATAAACCCTCATGGATTGTTTTTTACGAAAGGACATGGCAAGCTGAGATGTGCCTGTAGGTTTGAACAAGTACAAGTAAATATGAAGAGCTGGAATGCAAAACCCACAAAATTTAAAAGAAAAGGGGTTGAGTGGACTTCATGGGTTTTGCATTCCAGCTCTTCATGTGTTATTAGGTCTTTCTGTTTATCGGCTCTGATGCGTCCTCAGAGTGGTCGTGAGCGCCACTGACGAGTCGTCTTTGCTCTCGGTTCCAGGATGAGGAGAAGCAGCATCTTAAGGACGAGTTGGAGGAGGCCAAGGACAAAGCCCGACGGCGGTCTCTCGGGAACATCAAGTTCATCGGCGAGCTCTTCAAGCTGAAGATGCTGACGGAGGCCATCATGCACGACTGCATCGTCAAACTGCTGAAGAACCACGATGAGGAGTCGCTGGAGTGCCTCTGTCGTCTGCTGTCTACTATCGGGAAGGACTTGGACTTCGAGAAAGCCAAGGTATGGTGCCGGTCACCTTGTGTTGTGCCAGCAGTACGATGCACATCATCGCCCAAATATTGCCTTTGCCAACTGAACCACAATTCTTCCCACCTTCTGTAGCCTCGCATGGACCAGTATTTTAACCAGATGGAGAAGATAATCAAGGAGAGGAAGACCTCGTCTCGAATCCGGTTCATGCTGCAGGATGTGCTGGATCTCCGGCGGGTAAGGTCCTGTCCGCTGTCATGCATTCTGATCCAACGTCTACGACGACATGTCGACTTACATCTGTTACTCTTAACCTGATCTTATTTCCTTCAAATAACGAGTCCGGTTGAGGCGTAGGAAGTGAGAATATCACGTATTTCGCAAGGAGGAAAAATCCCTAAATGCAAAGAAAGCGAGCAGTCCTTTCTAAGTTGCCCAAAATGACTTTGCTTTGGCTCGTAATATTGGTCTCATTGGTGCTAATTAATCAGACTTGGGTATATGGTTTCACTAGTTGGTCTTGTCTCTAGTTAGTCAATGTGTTCCATTTATTGTCCACCTTCCATCAATACTCATTGCTATTTAAAAACAAATAAATAAATAAATCTTGAGTTATTGGATTGCCTTTAAATAATCTGTCCGTCTCTGCTGTAGTGAGTGGGAACCCAGAAATAACCATTGAGAAGTACTCTGTTAACCCCCTTTCTGTTGTTAAAGATTAACAGGGTAGGTTGGTGCTGAAAATGCTTCAAACCCGTTTACCCTCATCTTTGAATGTTCCTACTTCAGCTCACTTTATCTGCCGCTGGGCTTTGGAATATCAGTTGTGTGTGCTCACCTGAATAGGAAAAGGGTACGCAAACACACGAAGCCCCTCTGGTTCAATGTCCCTGCCAACACACACAGTGCCATGACTTGCCATAAAATATTACTCAAGACCAGCAATTGACGCTGAGGTGGCTTGTGTTTTTTAAGGACATACTCCAGTTTGCCTCTCCCCCCGCTTAACGCACAATTTTGTTCATTGTGCGCAGTTTATAAAACTTCTGTCACTCTGTGTAGCACCAGAGTGTAAAGTTGACCGTTGTCATCAAGTCACTGTCCGCCAATTACATGGTCCTCTGTTACTGGTAAAGCTGCTGCCACCCCTCCTGAACGAGTTGCCTCAAAATGACTGGTGATGTAGCAAACAGCCACAATTCTAGTTATGTTCTAGAGACCTGAATGAGCGAAGTTCAGTCTTGTGGCCCTGATTGGGGGGGTGGGGGCGGGGCGGGGGGACTTTCCACTTGATTCAAATATGAATTTTAACTCCACTCTGGAGGGAAAAATATGCAGTTTCAAAAACATGCGCTTTTTCCTTGTTTCTATTACTTTATTAGCCACTATCATCTAGTGCTGTACATGCACTCATGTAAAAACCTGCAATGCCAATAAGGAACTTAATTATATTTCCGTCTTAAATTTGGTGGTAATTGATGGCTTGCAGTTTTGGTTGAAGGACGAAATGGTAGTTACTGCTTTTTGAAGAGATTTTGTGGAAAACGGTATATTCAGAAGGTAAAACTGAAACTTGCTTCATTTGTGCTGTGGTGCGATATGATTTGGTAGCTCAGGGCAGTTGCCGGATGTCCATTGGCTGCGCCTGTAGTGTCCAGCCTGTGTTACCCATGGTGACGCTCCAGTGATGACCTCTTATTTGTGCCACGTGTCTGGGCCACTGATCTACTGTGATGGGAATGAGGAACTGAGGAGCGAACATGGTGAAGTTCAGCTCTCCTTCAGCTGCTTTTTTTTTTTTTTAAGCACTTTTTACTATTTGGGGCAGCTGCTTTTAGGTTTTTGCGCCTTGATCGAATCAGCATCTGAAAAGCAGGATGGCAGGTAAAGAAGTGCTTTTTGTGTGAATGATGTTAAGCAAACTAGCTTGCCAGTAAAGCGAAGTGTAAAAAAAAAAACAAACATTAATGTAGATGTGCTGCGTTCACAAGTCTCAGTTCTGAAGACGGTGTGGAACAGACGTCTCGCTAAATGATCATTTTGAGATCAAAGTCTTGAAGTATCTGCTCAACTGCCCCAAATTATGCCATTTCCTTTCGAGTTATTATATTCTTGGATGCCCAAAAGAGGTTTTTACTTCATTGCAACAAAATACCATGAAAATGCCAATAATTCTCTGCCCTCTGAAAAGACTGTTTCAAATGAGTAGGTCCCCCGAATAATGACACCTGCTCTGATTAGCTGGTGAATAAAGCTAATCAGGAAAAGATGTATTGCTAATGCTATGTGAGAAGGGGGTAGGAATGGAAATGGCAGTCTGTTCTGTGCTCAGACTGTGGCCCTGGCAAGTAATATCAAGGCAGCTTCCAGTATTTGTAACCTGTTTAAAAGGACATAATGAACACGTACCAGGTAAATAACAGACTTCTCCTGCGTAAACATGATTAATATGATTTGTTAACAACTTTAAGTGAGCATATGCTGACTTTTACTTGTACAATAGGGATATTTCTCTTGATTTGGGTACCCTTTTTTTTAATCCATCTCTGTCAGTGAGCATTTGCTCAGTGATGCAGTGATTTCACTCAGCACACGGCTGTGGCATTTCCAGACAGTGATCAGACAGAATCAGCAGTACCCAGACACTCCTTTTACTGGGGACAATAAAAGGCCACCCCAAAATGTCAAATTTTGTCAAAATTCATCATGCCTCAGATGTCTCAGGGTCATGCGGGAACGTGCCATTGGCATGCTGGGTGCAGGGATGTCCACCAGAGCGGTCTGCATGCAGTTCCTTGAAGCAGAGCACATTCCAGTTCTGGGCTGGCCTGCGTATTAGCCGGACATGTCGCCCATGGAGCATCTTTGGGATGTTGTGGATCGACTTGTCCGCGACCGTGTTCCAGTTCCGGATAATGTGCGCCAGCTCCGTGTGGCCTTCCGGGAAGAATGGAATAACATTCCACAGGCCACGACAGACAACCTGATCAACTCCATGCGAAGGAGATGTGTTGCTCTGAGAGAAGCAAATGGTGGACACACAAGATATTGAACATTCAATTTCTTCAACCTGACCCCCAACGTGTTCAAAGGATTGTCACTGCTTTGCAGATGCCAATATCAAGATGTAATGGACGGTGATCTGAAGATTAGTCATTAACAAAAATGAATTTTGATTCGCTTCATATATTGCATAACCCTAATGTTAGTAAAACTCAAAAATTTGACATGGGGCATTTATATTTTTGTTCAGTGTATATAGGTACGACAGTCTGCAAAACTGGCTGGAGTTTATTGGGTGGCCTGGCCCTTTAAATGCTGTGGATCAGGTCAGTGGTGTCAGGGTCAGAGTTGAGGTATCCCTGTGTTCAGCCTTCATTGGAAGTAGAGGCTGTGTTTTGATAGTGAGGAATCTCAGTGACTTGCTTTCGAACTTGTGATTTGTAAAATGTCTGCTCTTTGGCCTCTGGGTGGGGGCGGATGTTTGCCCGTTTGTGGGTGCGATCTTTGTCTGGTTGCTGGTTTTGTCAGCATGAGTGTTCAGTAGTGGGGTAGGGAAACCTCTTTAAGGTTTTTGGTCTCTCAGTCTGTTGAGCATTGTTGATGCAGCTCATTTTCTCAGCAAATGCATCTGTGAATGTCTGCAGTCTGTCTTCAGGGTTAATTCTCCAGAGCAGATTAAATGTAAAATGATGCAAGTGGACTGTGAGCAGTCATCCATGCAAGTGAAACCGTACAGGCCCATGAAAAGCTTGTGCACAGGGCTGGCTGGCATGTTGCAACACTGCGCTCCAGCTCCTCCTCCCAGCTCTGCAGCCGCCTGTGGCTTCTAAGAAACGCCTGCAGTTTCAGTTTCGTTTCTCTAGCAAGCCTGAGGGAGGAGGTGGGACTGAAGAATATACTGGAAACGGTCTATGATTACGGGCCATCTGACAATTTTACATTCCTTAGAGGAACATTTTAGTTCTAAGAATTTCACTTCCTCCGTTTTTAGGTTCTTTTGAGTCCTGTGTGACTACGATCATAGTATATCATGAAGGGTACACTTGTGATCTGTGACTGAAGTGCACACACTGGCAGGTGTCTGCTGAAGATAAGTGAAAAAAGACAAGACTGCACCTGCTGTAGTTTTGTTTTATTTTTTTAATGTGTCTAATGAGCTGAACACCCTTTCAGAACAACTGGGTCCCCAGGAGAGGAGACCAGGGGCCCAAGACAATCGACCAGATTCACAAGGAGGCCGAGCTGGAGGAGCACCGGGAGCAGATCAAGGTGCAGCAGCAGCTCCTGTCCAAGAAGGACACGAGGGGTGGCGGGGGCGGAGCCGGGGGCCGAGGGCCCCACGCGCCCGGGAGCCGCATCAGCGTCCCGCAGGACGAGGGCTGGAACACCGTCCCCATCTCCACCAAAAACCGGCCCATCGACACCAGCAGGCTGAGCAAGATCACGAAGGTGAGCGACGACGCAGCGGTGGCATACGGTGCAGGGTGGTGCTGGCTGTTCACACCCAGGATGTGTGGTAATATTGGAATTCCTAGCCCAGGAGAATGGAGGAAGTGCGACCTTGTGCGCGATTTTTGAGTGCTAATACCACCTCTCCCTACCCCTCTAGCCTGGTGCACTGGACTTCAACAATCAGCTACTTGCCCCCGGGGGCAAGGGCACATGGGGCAGCTGGGGCAAAGGCAGCAGTGGGGGATCTGGATCTAAGCCCAGTGAAGCAGGTATGTGTCTTTCAGAAATGAGCTGCTTGTGTACTCCAGACTTTTGACTTAACGCAGTGAACTGAAACACTGGAGCAGTTTTTGGTGTCATTTGTCTCTTCACCACTGGGTGGCACTGTGGAGTTTGTTATACTGGTTGCTTTGCTCTCCAGGCTGGTTTTGTGCGCTTTATAAGGATTGGCTCAATTAAGTCCTGCGTTTGTTCTTATAGCTTCTGATTCAGGACGCCCTGCCACCAGCACCCTGAACCGCTTCTCCGCCCTGCAGCAGTCGGCACAGTCTGCGTCCGGCCCCCCTGACAGCGACCGGAGGGTCCCGCAGAGGTCAGTGAATCTCAAACTCCTCTGTTTCGGTCGCTGTTTTCACGCCTGCTTCCTTTTCCCCAGGAGCCATTCCTTTACAACCATTCTCTGCAACTTCCCTCCCACTTAAGCTAAATTTTTCAAATTTTGGTGGTCAATTATCTTTGTACACGTGCTAATTTCACTCATACTAGTGGATCACTAGTATGTTTCTTGTAGTACCATTAAAAATGAAGATTAACAGGTGAAGTTTCTGTACACTTGCAGTTTCTTAGTATTTGCTTCAATTGAGTACAGAAGTTTCCCGGTTCCTGTCCGCTCTTTCGATTACAGCTGGTCGCAGGATATTGTTGCGCTAGTAACGCAATAACTAGGGCTGGGTATCGTCAAGGACGTCACGATACGATACGTACCTCGATACAGTGCCGGACGATTTGATGCATACCTCGATACAGTGCCGGACGATTTGATGCATACCTCGATACAGTGCCGTACAGTGCTGAGAATACAACTTTCTGTGTACGACTTACGTAATCTAGTAATAGGTTGGTACATCTCAATATATTGATAACTGAGTCGACAAACTATTTTGATTTTTTTATGTTCGAATTTAAGATAAAGTGCTTATTTCTTTTACGCGATGAACATTACATTCGTTTTTTGCTGTAAAAATGAAAAGTTCATGGCATCTTCAGTAACTTAAACCATAGCAGCTCAGGGGAAAAAAAACGATTTCCCACTAAACTGAACACTGAATAACATGAAAATTAAGTGCATGTAAGTATCATTCTCACATTCATATTCACTGTAAACATGCAAAATGTGCCTTAAGCCTCAGCTAATGTACAGAAGATTACAGAGTCATTACTAGCCGGGGAAGCTACAGCGCCGTTGCGGTCAGAGGGAGTATCGATATTAGGGGCTCGAATATCGATACTGTATCGCTTGTTATTAAATCAATGTATATCTATATATAGATTTTTTTTTTTTTTTTGGGCACAGCCCTAGTAATAACCTACTGCATCACAGGGGCAGCTCAAGCCGAGAGCGCAGCGACCGCTTCGACCGGCCCGAGCGCCTGGACCGCGGCGGCGACAGATTCGACCGGCGGGATGACCGCGCGATGGACAGGGGCGACAGGGACAGAGACCGCGACCGTGACCGCAACCGGCCCCCTGTCACAAAGAGAAGCTACAGCCGTGAGACGGAGGAGCGCAGCCGCGAGAGGGACCGCCGGGGGTCGGCCGACCCCGTGCGCAGAGTGTCGAGCATGACGGACGACCGCGACCGTGGCAGCAGAGACCGCGCCCGAAGCAAGGAGACTGGTGAGGCTTGTGCGAACATCTGGCACAGGCGGAGAGGCTGAAAAATGGCTGCCGTAATCGGCGGTGTAAAGCTCTGGTTGAGAACATATAGGTCCCATCAACAGTATGTGGTTATCCGCTCTGTTCCTCATCTGAGCAAGGGAAATTATTCATGAGTTTACGAAAGGCTTGATGGGACTAATTTTCTGACCCCTGAGTATCCAGCTGTCATGCTGCATTCAGACTGCTGGAGCTGTTTCATTACTTGCACATAATCATTCCAGTAAAGCAGGAGGTTTCTATCTAGCTTGTTAGCTGGTTTCTTTAGCTTGCGGGTTTCTATTTTATGTTGAAAACAAAAACCAGCAGGGACTTCGTCTCTCTTGGACAAGGGTTGGCCACCCTTGTGGTACAGTTAACTTGTCCTGGATAAATAAATTTTCGGCTGTGGATTCTGCAAGTTAACCCATTGAAAATCCTTAATTGAGAACATTATTTGCAGAATTACAAACTACCATTAAAGGCATAACAAAATGATGTTCTGAAATTGAGATTTGTGTATGTGTGTGCCCTAATGATTCTGATGCAAAATTTTACCCTTCTGCACCAAACATGACACACCTGTGGCGGTTGTTGGGCTTTTTTGCTTTGCATGCTGCTACTTGTAGTCAGTCAAATTAGGTAAACTCCGCATGTGGTCTTGCAGCACATTCTTACTTTCAGTAATGATCTAATAATGACATCCTGCTGAACTCCATTAGTGAAACGCGAAGCCGCCCCCACTCCTCCACCCGCCCCAGCCAAGCCAGCCATGACTGAGGAGGAGCTGGACAAGAAGTCCACCGCCATCATCGAGGAGTTCCTGCACATCAACGACATGAAGGTCAGCAGGGGCGTTCTGCCTGCCCTCGCCCTTCCCACACACGCGTACTAGTTGTCACTTGAAGTGCTCCCTAAAAAACGACTTGACGTCGTTGAAATGGGAACCCTGTTAGCCATAAGCTTGGTGAGCTAGTTATGTGGTAATATCAGCACAGCTTGGACTCCTTTTTCTGCATTTGTCTCGTGACAACCTCGTTAAACCTGGCTTTTTTAAGCATTTTTCGATCTAACAGTTTGCAGTTGCGCTTTTTTTGCTACTCAACTGTGTGAAGTTGTTTATTAACGTCACATTTTCAAACAAAATCTCAAATCTTCCAATTAAATGTGTCCCGAGCACGTCCCCCCTCCCACCTCCGCGCTTAATCTGCACTGACACTTCTGTTCATCCTCTTCGCTTACAGGAGGCGCTGCAGTGCGTGCAGGAGATGAACTCGGCGCAGCTGCTCTTTGTGTTCGTGCGGAACGGCATTGAGTCGACGCTTGAGCGCAGCACCATCGCCCGCGAGCACATGGGCCAGCTCCTGCACCAGCTGGTGAAGGCCGGCACCCTGCCCACTGAGCAGTACTATAAGGGGTGAGTGTCCAGGCTCGGCGAAGACTGTGCGCTTTCCTAGTCTTACACAGCCCTTACTGCATCCAAATCTCAGAACAAGCTCTTGGGGTCGCAACTCAGGATTATACTGTAGTTTATTTTTAGTGATTAGTAGATTAATTGTTTGGTTTATAAAATGTCAAATTTTTGAACAATGCTCTTTGCCATTTCTCAGAGCTGTAAGTGGCATTTTCCAATGGCTCCTTGTTCAACCTTAACCGTCCAAAAACCAAAAACTCTTCATTTGCCATCATAAATGACTACGAAAAGCAGCAAATCCTTAGTGAGCCTGGGCCCAGAAGATGTTAGACATTTTTGCATGGAAAATTTACTGGAACGATAAATTGATTATCAGAATGGATTGTTGCAGCTTGAAGTTGGCATGAACATCATACACTCGTGTATTCACCATTTCCTCTGATGTCTTTCGCTGATGAAAGGTGACTCATATCAGAAGAAAGCTCTTTGCTGCGCAGTCTAATGCAGATGTTGGTCACTACTGGAAATTGATTACGGCGTCAGTGGAGAAACGACTCTAGACATCCCATTAAAAAAAACCTGCTCCTCAAAGCGTCGGTGGCTATCGTTTGTGTTCCCCAGGCTGCAGGAGATCCTGGAGGTAGCGGAGGACATGGCCATCGACATCCCCCACATCTGGCTGTACTTGGCTGAGATCATCACCCCCATGCTTCATGAAGGAGGCATCCCCATGGGAGCGCTCTTCAAGTGAGTATGCTGCTTTTGCTACGTACTACCCTGCGGCGCGGCAGTTATAGCCCGTCCTGTGGAGACTTGCGAGGGTGCTGTGTAGCCAAAGCGCAGTAGCCGCTGCCGCGGACGTTAATGCAGTAATAACCACAGCTGTTTCAGGGTCCTTTAGCTTATTTTAAACCCTAATTTTGAATACCTTTTTCTGCTACTTGATCGCTCAATCAGCTATCTGTTGAATGAGTTCTACTCTTTTGGAGCAGAATTGAAAGCCTACAGGTCTGTAAATCCCCAGTAATTGGGTTACTCTCCGCTGCGCTATAGTATCTTCCTGCTCAACGAGGCTGTTCCTCTTGTTTAGCGCACCCCTGTGGCTCTAGATCTACACCGTATGCTTTAGCCTCACAAAGGATGAGTTGGTGAGAGAGCATGAGGTGTAAGACTCCGTACCGAAGGCTTAAGTCTGTGCAGCCTGTGTACTGCTGGCAGAGGGAGGGACTGACCTAGTATCACCACCTTTCTTTAGGGAGGTGTCCAAACCACTGGTTCCACTGGGCAAGGCTGGCGTCCTGCTGGCAGAAATCCTGACCTTACTGTGCAAAGGAATGGTGGGTACTGCCACCCAGTCACCTCAGTGCACCAGAATCGCGCGTGCACACACCTCAAGTGCCCATGTGTTCCAGGATGGCCACAGAGGGTAACTTGTTTCTTCTGTCTCTCAGAGTCATAAGAAGGCTGGACTCCTGTGGAGAGAGGCAGACCTCAGCTGGAAGGACTTCCTGCCCGAGGATGAGGATCTCAACAAGTTTGTGACTGAGAAGGTGTGAGCACGTCCTGAGGAAATGAGGCATGGAGGGGGAGTGTTGTAGAGTGGATGTGAGCTTTGGTTAAGTATCTACTGTTGAAAATGGCCCCAGCCATTATCAGTGACAAAAGTTAGACTGTATGTAATGGTGTTTAGAGGGGACATCTCTACATGGTTAGCTAAGGGCTGCCCAACCTCGTTCTTGGAGATCCAGTGCGACTTTTTATGGTCGAAGGGAAAACTGCTTGATGGTAGACCAACAGGAATGGTGTTGGGACAGTCCAGATTTGGGCTACTTTTTGGGTGAGGCAGGTGGGGTACTTGATGTCTTTATGGAAGTGACCTGAGGTGTTTGCTGTGCAGAAAGTGGAGTTCACATTGGGAGATGACTCAGAGAAGACCAGCAAGAAGGAGCTTTCTTCTGAGGAGTTGTGCAGACACCTGGACAAGCTGATCGAGGAGAAGGCCGACAACGAGAGGATCTTCGACTGGGTGGAGGTGTGTGAAGATGCCTGGTTCCCTGCCACTGGTTTGAGCTGCACACTCCCTTGACCACCCACCGCCCCCCCAACAGTAGCACTCGTCGAGCTTTATCTTTCAAGGTTTCTTTGGCTGTTCCTGTCATCTGCTGTGTTGGCATGTTCCCCAGTGACCATTAACCTGTGCCCTTCCTCACTTGTAGGCTAACCTGGATGAGCAGCAGACTTCTTCAAACATGTTTGTACGGGCGGTGATGACCTCCGTGTGTCAGTCTGCCATTATCTGTGAGTGAACTACCGCATCTTACCAAACACTCAAGGAGTGGAGCGCACCAAACCTCCAATTGGGGCAAAGTCCCTTCTCTTGTAATGAAGGCTTTAAAGTTCTGCATTCTTCATCGAAGTCAATAGTTCTAATACTGAGTGAATGTGCAAAATGACTTAGAACTAGAAGTAATTACGGATGTGGCATGATTTCATGAGCAAACCTAAGGGATTAAAATGAAAGAAAATGTACTTTACTGAATCCCTTGCTTGGGTTTTTGCCTTCATGAGCTGTGTGTGAACTCATGACTCGCACTGAGAATGACCTGCTTAATACACTTTGATTACAGTACACGTATTATCCTCTCTCCCTGCTCCAGATGAGAACCCATACAAGGTGGATGCGGACCAGATCACAGCGAGAGCCAAGCTGTTGCAGAAGTACCTGACGGACGAGCAAAAGGAGCTACAAGCTCTCTACGCCCTCCAGGCCCTCATGGTTAAGATGGAGCAGCCGGCCAGTAAGTGCAGGGGGATGGGCAGAGATTTCTGCAACACTGAGTGGTTATAACCTTGAGTCGCACTAATTGCTCGTGCTCCCTGACAGACCTCCTGCGGATGTTCTTCGACACGCTGTACGATGAGGACGTGATAAAGGAAGAGGCCTTCTACAAGTGGGAGTCCAGCAAAGACCCCGCCGAGCTGCAGGGCAAGGGAGTGGCCCTCAAGTCGGTCACCGCTTTCTTCACTTGGCTCCGCGAGGCAGAAGACGAGTCTGATAACAGTTAGGCCCTCCGTCGCCCTCTGGAGCGTGGGGGTGGGCCTTGAGAGAGGAGGGGCGGACTTTTGACGCAATAGGACTGTGTTTGAATCTTCGCAGTCCGTCTGCAGAAATCCTTAGTTGGAGCAGTTCTGCGGATCGGACATGCCATTGTTTATTTTTTTATGTTTTATTTTTCCTCTTCTGGCAAATGTCTTTAACAAAATGAAATAAAATTAAAAATAATTGAAAGGAGAATGATAAAGATATAAACTGTGGGAGTGCAGTTCCTTCAGCATTTTATCTAGTTTTAAAGCGTCACTACAAAATTCATGACGTAAAAATAAAATCCAGAACAGATAAACTAAGGCTGCTCTTATATTTGAATATATCATATTGCGTTTATGAACATGATGCGTATCATGTCGTGTATGATATACATGCCGCTCTTATGTAGGTGGATAGTATTTTCTTTTTCCTTAGGTGTAGGACGATTGGAGTGTTTTTTTTTTTTTTAATGTAAAGGAAGAACGCAAAGTGGACAAGCTGGAGTTGTCTCTTTGGGACATTTCAGAATGGAGACAAATGGAATGGAAGCTTTTCGGGGACGGGGCTTCCTGTAGTCCTTGGGGGAAAGTGGGCGTGGCAGAGGGCAGAATGGACATTGACCTTGCTGCTGGGGTCACACGGCTCCCTCATCAGGCCACGCCCACCCCTGTCCATTTGACTTTTCTCCTACACTTAATCTGCGGGGGGCTCGGCGTGACCCTCCAGCAAAGCCTGTAGTGGATTTTAAAAGATAAAATCATTATTAAAACTTGAAAGTATATAGAAAATTCAACTTTAAAAGTCAAAAAGGCAAAAAAAACATAAACGAGAAAAAACACAGTACAGATCCTAAAGGCTTTTCTGCTTCCGTAAGTGGAAATACATTTCAGGAGAGTTCTGTAAATATATACTAAGTTCTTTTTTTTTTTTTTCCTTTTTTCAAAAATAAAAATGCTAATGTAATGCCATGTAATTTTTTTTCTTTCCAAAAAAAAGTGGCTGAGTTTTCCTGTATTTATATTTTTCCTCCTTGCCTAGAAAGAAGGGTGCTTGTAATGAGCACCTGAATTCATTGATTACAATTTAATTGAAATTTGTAAATACTTTTTTGCTTTCTTTATTAAGTATTTAATTAAAAAATTAATGCCTCTTTTCACATCGGAACTGGAAAAGATACAATAAAGAACATTGCGAATAAAGACAAGATGCTTGCTGTGTGGTTTAGGGAGCCTCATTTTCTAAGGGAGGGAGAGCGCAGATGGTTCCTTGGAGTTCTGTGTGTCGCTTTCTGCTATTTTAGAGAATTTACAGTAACGCAACTCGGTGTGGGTAATGGCTGCTTGTGCTTGTGAATGCTCCCTGTATGTTCTGAAGTGAATGCTTGAGTTGCCCTAATGCCATTGGTTGCACCCTATCAATATACTACCTTAGTGTATTTCCTTCAGATGGCTTGATTTCCATTTTTGTCTAACTTCTAGCACTGAGAGAATACAGTAGTCAAACCTCAAGATTATTTTAATTTTGGAATTCAGTCTATTGCGATGCAGAAATGAGAGGCATTGATGGGAGCTTGTGAAGACTCTGCTATGCGTGGAGGAAGACGTTTGGAAAGCTGCAATCATATCTGGAATTGGGGTCATCTGAAATGGACTAATAAACAGAGGAAAGGCATTAGTATCTCACCAGGCAATCTTTGAAATTGTTTATGGTAATAGTGAAGGTCATTTTCTCCAGGAAAGTAGAGGACCTTCCTGATTGTTACCAATGTAGATGGGGTTCAATAGCCAGCATTATGTCATGGTATCCAGATTCATTGGTGCTTACAGCATGGGTAACGTTAACGCCTTTTTAGGGATTGTTGATGCTGATGGCATGTACAGACTTTCAATGAGCATATGCAGTCTTAGTTAACTGTCTCCTAACCCTGCTCTAGGAGTGCCCCCGCCCTGCATGCTGTCCCCCTGATCTGACTCTCCCAGTTTATTTCAAGTGTACCACCAATGAGCTGATCAGCTGAATTGGGTGAGTCAAAGCAGGGAGACCTGTATAATGGGCATGGCAGGGGTACTCCAGGAGCAGGGTAGGGGAACACTTCCTGGTGACATCATCTTTGATGTATCCCTTCTCTCTCTCTCTACAACACAGCGGCAGGCTACTCTGCGTGTTGCAACTGAGTAATTGGCGTGCAGCTGCTAGACAGGCCAACCTGCAGTTCTGACTCCCATTAAAAGTATACAGTGCTTTATGAAGCACAAAATACAGAAAAGGGAACATCTGAGTGGCTGAAGATTTATTTTATGGAAGGGGGGGGGTGTTTCAAACATTGAACAATTGGTGTCCTGTTTTCCAAATGACTGGGAAGGTGATGTAAGGGTAGTAGCTGCTGTCTCAACTTTTCTGGAATGAGGGTATGTGTGTGTGTGTGTATAACACACACATATATCCAGTCATCCTAGATGCTGATTAATAGTAACAAGACATTCAATATTATATTCATTCACTACTGTGCAAAAGTTATGGCATATTTAACACCATTCTGTGAGGCGATGATGCTTCTCAAAAATCATTAAAGGTTTCTAAATATTGAAAAACATTGCTGTGAATTTATGAAGTTCTGTGAGCTGTTAAAAACTGACTCAAATCTATATTTTGTGCGAATACCCTTTACCTGTGAATTGGGATCACTCATAGACTGTATAAAAAGATGGGCGCAGCACCCTGGTCTGAACAATGAAGCCCATGCGGAAGTGCCGTAGAATGGCGTTCTATTTAATGGCCAGCAGATGGCGACGTCGGTGGTTGCAGAAAGAAGTTCAATGCTATAGAAGTCTGAGAAAATGACCCTAGTTTCCCACCTGATTTTTCATTTAAATAATGATTTTTCACATTATTTTATCATTGCTAGAGCAAGTTTCAAGTCTCCTTCGATATATCATGATGTTCATTTTTGTAAATTATGGTCCCATATAGACTAGAATAAAGGATAAAGCCAGAATGTACTTTTGGGGCGTGGCTATCCTCTAGCCCTAGTCCGGTACGGTCAGATCCAGAGCCACATTCCTCCCCGGATCTTCAATTCACGCTCTCGTCCAATGGAAATCCCATCCGGTTTCAAAATGACAACATGGCGCAATTCAAATTGCCAAAATCGAGGTCTCCTTTATGGTATGCTGAAACCAATGGGTGACGTCACGGTAGCTTCGTCCATCTTTTTATACAGTCTATGGGATCACTGTCATTGCAGTTTTATAAGATTATTAGCTGTTTGGTTGTTCCAAATATTTTGGAAAATATACCACAGTTTCTGTGCAGGCTCACAGTCTCAATGGAGTATGTCTCCCCAGGTATTCTCAAACCGCCTTGCTGATGTTGAGATCAGGGCTCTGTCATGGTGTATTGTTTGTATCAGCTGTATTTGCTGAAATACAAAGTTCTTATATACCGTAAGTTTTTTTTTTCCTTTTTTTTTGAATTTAATGGTTCAAATGTGCTTTTTCTCCACAGTGCCACTTGTATGGAAAACAAAAATAAACACCCAACATCAGTTTTAAATTTAAAAAAGATCTAAGATGCCTGACATTTTGCACAGTACTGTATATATGATTAAATGTCACTATTTTCAGGTTAATTTGCATCCAGGATGGCATGGAAATGCTGTTTTTATTTGTATTTTGCAGGGAAATTGAGTTGTACTGAAACTTTGATTTGCTTACAAAAGATTAAGGTTTTAGCATGCCTGTCATTAAAATGCAATACTGAAATAATCATGCAAGCTTTTCATAATTTTCTCAGATAATTTAAGTTAAATGTCACAATTTTCTTTACTTATGCACCCAAGACTGGTTTGGTGTCCTTGGAAAACACAGACTCTAACGTTTAGGAAGTGGTTACAGTGCTGTGAAAAAGTTTTTGTCCCCTTCCTGAAATTTTTTTTTTTTTTGCATATTTGTCACACTTGAGTCAGATCATCATAGAAATGTTAATATTAGACAAAGATACCCGAGTAAATACAAATGCAGTTTTTAAATAATGATTTAATTTTTAAGGGAAAAAAGCTATCCAAACCTACCTGGGCCTATGTGAAAAGTAAAATCATGAATTAACTGTGTTAAACCACATTTTTTAGTTCAATTTCACTAGCCACAACCAGGCCTGATTACTGCCAGGCCTTTTGAATCAATAAATCACTTAAATAGAACCTGTCTGACAGGGTGAAGTAGGCTAAAAGATCTCGAAAAGCAACACATCTTCCCACAATCTAAAGAAACTCAAGAACAGATGGGAAACAAAGTCATTGAAATCTATCAGTCTGGAAAGGGTTACAAAGCCATTTCTAAGGCTTTGGGACTCCAGCAAACCACGGTGAGAGCCATTATCCACAAATGGAGAAAACTAGGAACAGTGGTGCACCTTCCCAGAAGTGGCCGGCCTACCAAAATTACTCCAAGAGCGCATCGACGACTCATCCAGGAGGTCACAAAAGAATCCAGAACAACATCTAAAGAACTGCAGGCTTCACTTGCCTCAGTTAACTCTTTCAACCCCAGATATTCTAGCATCACTATACCCTTCAACCCCACAGCCCTCTGTAGAGGGCTGGTCATTATCTGGACATTGTATCTTACTGTTATCTCTGGAATCCCATTAAATGTAACCTGATATGTTCCAATCAATTAGTCAGATTGTTTGAATTTTCCCTACAGGAATTTGGGGTTGAAGGGAATATGTTGGTCAGCCCTCTGTAGAGGGCTGTGGGGTTGAAGGAGTTAAAGTGTGTTCATGATTCAACAATAAGAAAGAGACTGGGCAAAAATTGCATCCATGGGAGAGTTCCAAGGCAAAAGCCACTGCTGACCAAAAAGAACACAAAGACTCCTTTCACATTTGCCAAAAAACATCTTGATGATCCCCAAGACTTTTGGGAAAATATTCTGTGGACTGACAAGACCAAAGTTGAACTTTTTGGAAGGTGTGTGTCCCGTTACATCTGGTGTAAAACTAACACAGCATTTAAAAAAAAACAACATACCAACAGTCAAACATGGTGGTGGTAGTGTGATGGTCTGGGGCTGCTTTGCTGCTTCAGGACCTGGATGGCTTGCCATAATTGATGGAACCATGAATTCTGCTCTCTACCAGAAAATCCTGAAGGAGAATATCGGACCATCAGTTTGTGATCTCAAGCTCAAGCGCACAATGATCCGAAACACACCAACAAGTCCACTTCTGAATGGCTTAAAAAAAACTACAGTAGATGGTTTTGGAGTGGCCCAGTTGAAGTCCCGACTTAAATTTGATTGAGATGCTGTGGCATGACCTTAAACAGGCCGTTCATGCTCGAAAACCCTCGAATGTGGCTGAATTAAAACAATTCTGCAAAGAAGAGTGGGCCAAAATTCCTCCACAGCGATGTGAAAGACTCATTGCCAGTTATCACAAACGTTTGATTGCAGTTGTTATCGCCGAGGGTGGCACAACCAGTTATTAGGTTTAGGGGCAATTACTTTTTCACAGAGGGCCAGCACTTTTTCCCTCAATAAATGAAATCATCATTTAACAACTGCATTTTTTATTTAATCGGGTTATCTTTGTCTAATATTAAAATTTGTTTGATGATCTGAAACATTTAAGTGTGACAAATATGCAAAATGATAAGGAATCAGGAAGGGGGTAAATACTTTTTCACAGCACAGTACTTGTTAGGAGACACAAAACCGTTCCCCAGGAATTGAGCAATTTTGAATGTGATTTGACCTTTTGCGGTGGTGTTTGCATTTCCCCGATGGTCGTCATCCATAGCTGCAGTGAAGTGCTGTAATTGCCGTATCTACGGACTTGTCGTGAATTCCATTTACTATTGCAAAGTAATTTGTTCTTAATAGTGGACAAAGCATGCATTAATTCTCTCTGCTATGCCTCGCCCATTGAGAGTATTTGATTGTCTTCCATCGAGTGAAAATATGGTTTCTTTATTGAGTGCTGGCCGAAGTTAACATTTGTAATTAGGTTTTTATGACCAGCACTTGGCATTCAGTGGCATAATTTCAGTGTACTTTACGTTAGAAATTAAACTGTATATCTAAGAATTTCAAACAAAAAATTGCTTCTGCTTTTTTAACATTTAGGTGTCCTTTCGATTCAAAAGCTAGTAGTTTTATGCAAAACAAATAATAGAGGTCGCCCGAAGTGGGTGCATTTGTCCTGTGACCTTTGAGCCAGGTGAACTTAACCAATCGGTTGCTGAGATCTCATCCACTCAAAAGAAAATGCATTTTCATGTCCAGTGACCTTGAACTTGGACCCAGGTGAACTAGACATTAGAATATTCACATGCCTAAAGCATGAAGCCATTGTGCCAAGTGGTTGCGGAGATTTTGTCTGCACAAGAAAGCGTAACGCTTCCGCCATGGCAGGCTGGAAACCAGGGTAAACCATATTGGCACGCCCTTTGAGCGACCTGAACTAATGCTAGCACTAATGGAAATTCATCAAATTGACATTAATTACTGGTGGTTACAGGTGTCGGAGATGGGGAGATGAGATGCACTTTATTAAACCCCGTGGAGCAATTCGTCTTCTGCATTTAACCCATCCTGGTTTGGAAGGAGCGGTGGGCAACTACAGCGTAGCACCCAGGGACCACTTCTGAAGCCAAACCTTGTCCAGGCACAATGCCTCCTTGATTATTCTGGGTGGGGGAAGCTTATGTGCAAAAAGGAAACTCAGGTGAACACAGGGAGAACATGCTGACTATGCGGATATTTGCCGGTCAAGGCTCAAACCAGGAGCATCCTTATTGCGAGGTAACTGTGCTGCTCTATATATTCCATATTCTAGGAAAATTTCGCAAATGCTGGTCTCGACGTTAATGTTATCTTGGGAAACTTTGTCCATCTTGTAGGACATAGTAATGTATGTAGCAGTTTGGAATTTCCTTGATGATTGCAGACCTTGATGCATTTACAGATCAGGCGCAAAGATGAAGTGATAGTATTGGGAAATGGAAGAAAGATGAGTGGGAAAATAAACTGTTGGAATGAGCCTCATGGTTTGAGCCATACAGCCCCACAATACCCGCTCTACTGGTAATGGACAGTTCTCATGCCACTCATTGTGCAACAACTGACTAAGCTGATAGAGCGGAGAGGACTTCTGTGCATGTGGAACAGCTGCTACCCACAGATTTCCTGGAGTTTGAGTTGTAATCTGAATAAATGTGGGGTTTTGTGTGGAGGGCTGAACAGGAACCTTTTACTTTCGGTTGGTTATATTGTGTGAGTATCTGTGCTGGACAGGCTCCCCATTGACTAAATTGGTCCGCATTGTCATGAGGGTCAGCAAGGCAATGCTCTCTCAATAAGTCTTGATTGGGAGTTACCATGTTTGTGTGAGTATTATGGTAAAAAAAAAAAAAATGCATGTAATGATATGAAAGCAGTTGCACTCATCACTACAGTACCAACAATATAAATAGTTTTCTCTTTATGTAATAGCAGCTAAGTGTGGCAGCGCGGTCGCACGGTGGGTAGCACTACCACCTCAAAGTAAGATGGACGAGGGTTTGTGGCTTTCTGTGTGGAGTTTGCATGTTTGCATGGCTGTTTCCCCGTGTTTGCATGGGTGTCCTCCATGTGCTTTGGTTTTCTCCAATAGTCCAAAGACCTGCATATCAAGCTGATTTTAGACTGAATTGCCCATAAAGGTGAGAATGTGAGTGAATGGTGTGTGTGTGTGTGTGTGTGTGTGTCAGAGGTCTGCGCGGGTCGAAGAACTGAACCACCGCCCGCCCCTCACCCACACACATGAACCCACACCCGCACCGCACCCGCACATTTTCTGAAACCTGAACCTGCACCCGCATGAATTTTCAAACTTCAACCCGCACCCGCCCCACACCCGCATGTACACCCATATGAAAATATGGCTACAGTACACATTCTGTTGTTCTTATCTGCATAATATGTACTACTTTCCTGGTTAATGATATATAAAATCATTTGCTGTACCAGGCATTTTTATTTTAGAGACTATTTTGGCACTTAACATGAAGGCCTACCCTGAAATTTTACTCATTGCTAAAAGTTCAGATGTTAGGGCTGTTAAGTGTACATAGTTTTTTTAGGCAAACATTAAGATATGACAAAAACAAAAAAGATGGATTTTAAACTCCGGTTTATTGATAAATATTATAATTTCATATTATTGTCAATATTGGCAAATTACTAATATTCCCACAAGTATTGCATTGTACATGCTAGTGAGTTCCTATCAGACACTTTGACATATTTACACAAATTTATGGCAGGAAAATACTGGATGATATCTCTGTGTCTCTGTTCTGGAACTATTGTCACTACTTGGCATAAGACCTCAGCGCTGAATACATGAACAGAATGTTGTCCACATTGTCAGGTTTCAAACACGAGCGTCTGGCTGATACAACGTGGCCTGCAAGGCTGAAATTCCGCTCACTCGGGGCACTGGTGGCCATGATGCACAGGGTATTCCTAGCAACCGTAGAGAGGGCTGGGAACTGATCAGAGTGGATCTTCCACCATTGCAGGATGGGAAGTGAGGCATCCTTTGCCACGTACTGTTGATACTGCTTCATCTCACTTGCCTCCACTGCTTGTGCTGGCTCATCATCAAAGGCGTTGATGTTGTGATGGCGGCGTTTTGTAGGGGGAGGGGTGGGAGGGGTGGGAGGGTGTCAGGTGCTGGGGTTGTACGGGGCTGATGAGCACGGAGGGGCAGGCTCTCTACCTGGTCAGTGATGTAGTCTAGAGCTGCAGCCTTGTCGCTGAATACTGAATACAGGGCATTGGGGATTTCAGCCTGGGAAGCCACAAAGGTTGGCTAATTGCAATAAGTTGTAGGGGAGAGTGTACTTTCTGCAGATCTGGTGAGGTCAATGTATTGGCTAATTGCAATGTAGATTTGAAACTGCTGTTTGGGCAGGTGACTGTTGTCAGACATATGTTTGTTGAGCATGCGGTGTGAGATGAATGGCTCCTGCCACTACTTGGAATGTTTATTGAACACATGATTTTGGAAAGATGTGCGGGTAGCAATTTTTTTGCCGAACCCGCACCCGCCCCACACCCGCAACACCTGAACCCGCACCCACACCCGCCCCCGCCCCACACCCGCACCTTTTTTTCATATTGGACCCACACCCGCCCTGCACCCATGATACATCTGTTGCAGGCACCCACAATTGCCCGCACCCGCACGGGCTGCCCACACCCATGCAGACCTCTGGTGTGTGTGTCCTGTGACGGATTAGAGAGCTGTCCAGGGTGTGTCCCTGCCTTTCACCCATAGTCGGGTGGGATAAGCTCCAGGTCCCCGCGACCATAGTGAGGAAGAATGGTTTGGATAATGGATGGATGGATGGATGGCAGCTGAGGGCCCCAGAGTTTGATTGCACCTGGCTGGGGTTTTAGCATCTGGATGCACCATTGCTGTAAGTTTAGTAAGTCAGGGAACAGCATGATGCAAAGAAAGTACGTCAAATCACTAAGACGGCTGGAGACCAGCCCGTAGGGAGCTTTGAGTCAGCAGAGGAGTATGGTCAGTCAATCACCATGTTTTAACTGCACTTCCTCTGCAGAATAAGACTTGGCTGAGGGGAGGTCACAAGCCTTCTCTCAGTGGCATAGCACATCCTCCTCTGCTTTTGTATGCTGCAAGGTTCCCTGTGAGTCCGGCTTACGTGGATGTATCAATGCAGCTGAGGGAACAGTTTGCTGTATGAGTCTTGCTCAAAATGAACGTGATGCTTGTATATTTGGGATGACTTGCAATTGGCTTTCATTCCTGCTGCTGTCTCCCAAGGCCAAAAATCAAGGCACATTGTCCTGAGGTACTTCTACTTCTACTGTGCTGTATGTTCTAGTCAACATCTATCTAATCTTGCCCTGAAACTTCTGCCTCGCATTTGTTAATTTTGTTGCCAACCACACTGTTGCTGCACTGCAATACAAGAAGCAGCATGGCTGTGGATCCTACCTCTAAAATTCCCTGTTAATCGCTGGAATAATTATGCATCACAGCTCTCTGTAATTACCCTTCATCCCAGTGCTATAAGCCCCTTTCAGCTGTGTATTAAATTTGATGAAACGCTGCTAATCATGAGCTCCTCTGGGAACCGGCTCGTGGGTGTTTTCTGTTTGATTGAAAGCTTTGCAGAACTGTGTGTATAAGATTATTTTCCTAATTACAATTTGTTCCTGCAGCATGACTATAGTTATTGGTTTTTTACTTCGTCACTTTCCATTTCCATTAAATTGATGTGTGTTTGTTAAAGACTCCACAGTTATGTTTTGGACTCAACAAAATTATTCTTAGAATTATATACTTTTATAAATCATTGGAACGATGATAGGTTGAGATGGATATGGGATGGCTTTTTTGACCATGTGCCCCTGAGCTGAAAGATAGCAGAGCTGGCACTGGACCTTCCTGCCCTTGTGTGAAGAATAGCTGCTAGCACTTGATTTGTTAACGATCAACTTTTCTTGTAGTGGTGTTTAACTGGAGATTGAAGGGTTTCTCACCAATTAATAGTGATTTTCAGCGCTTTGTATGCCTGTTTGGTCTTTTTAATGGTTCATTAAATTAATTTTGCATCATCTTTCCACAATTGTCAATATCGTATCTCACTTGCCGTTATCTTAATTGTTGCATTTCTTCTCATTTGCACTAGGGGGAGCACCTGCTCTATTTGCTCAATATTTCTATTGCTCAATACTTGAGGATACACTTGCAAACACACTCGCACTTTTTCCATACACCAACCCTTTTTATTCCTTTTGACTTCACCATCTCCACTCTATTCTTTTTTTCTTCTCCATGTTCTTGACCTCCCCCTTTACATTTTTTGCCCATTTTCTGACTTCATTTCCTCATCTCTCCGATTGTGGCTGAAATGATTCCGCTTCCCTCTCTCTACAGCCTTGCTTAGACGCACACACTGGCACGTAGGCAATCAAACACAAAATCACATGCACAAAAACATGATGACAAGCATGCACGTGCAGAGAAAATCATACACAGAACCCTCAAATGCATAAAACCACCTGTATACAAAGTGGAGACACATGCATTCACACGAGTGGATGTGCACTCAAAAACAGCGCAAGTACAAATTTACATGCACATATACAGTACAGTGCCGAGAAAAAAGTATTTGCCCCTGATTTGCCCCCCTGAATTTTTTATATTATTGCTTATTTGTCCCCCAAATTGGTTTCAGATCATCAAGCAAAATGTAATGTAGGCCAAGGAGAGCATGAGGAAAACACAAAATGCAGTTTTAATTGGTCATTTCATTTTTTGAGGGGCAAAGTTTTTCCAACACCTATATCATTAATGCTAAAATGTAACTGACCCCCAGACTTAATAGCTAGCTGTTCCACATTTTAACTGCAGCCAAGGGCTTCTGATAATTGTGAATCAGTTTTTCACATCATTGTGGGGGAATTTTGTCCCACAGTGTTTTTTTATTTTTATTTATTTTTGCAGAATTGCTTTAATTCAGCCACTCTGGAGGATAAATGTGAGTATGAGCTGCTTGTTTAAGTTCCAGCAATAGCATCATGATGGGGTTTAAGTCAGACCTTTGACCCTTTGACCTCTCTCAAACACAACTTTGATCGCAAGACAGTTAAGGTAAAATGTATACTGTTGCCCAAAAAGTTTGAATAAATTTGTATTCAGACACCTTATCTATCAAGAATAAATCACATTGTTACAATCATTTCATGAAAAGTGGTTAAAAATACATTGTTTCAACTTAACGAGCAACAGTGTAATTTACGGTTATGGCTGTAAGAAGTGCAGTTTATATTTGTTATTTTTCAGCAGCTAATTCAGTGCATTTTGGTCGCAGAGCAATAAATCTTATATGGTTCATATCTGTAGGGTCTTTGCTTTTGTATGATGTATTGCTTGTGTGGTAGAATGAAGTTAAGGATTTTCTAGCTCTGCATATGTGACACGTGCACCTTTCATGTGTTGTTACGACAAGCTCATTTAGTTGCTTGGTTTTGGAATTGTATTTCATTTTAGTAAAAATAATTATCATGATAGCTAGTTTTAGTAGTTATAGCCTGTTATAATAGTTATCAAAAATAGCTATCATTTTTGTTTCTTCCCGTTAAGTGGGTATATAATATGACTATAATGCTACATAGTTACCATGCCCTTGTATGGTGTTTGTTGTGAGTTGCACTGCTGCTCTCAGAACTGGTGGCATTCTGGTTCAAGATGTTAAAATATAGCCCTCATCTAAACAATAAAGTACAAAGAGAGTGCAATAGAACAGCCATATGAGTAAAATATATTGCAGTTTTAGAGAGGTTAAACAAAAACATGTGCGATCGTTGCTCCCGTTCTTCTGGATAGGGGCTGTATGCCTACGTGTGGAATTATGCCAGGCAGTATCAACGATCTGACGTCATGTCTGGAGCCACCATCAGTGATATCCATGATTGTATAATCCATCTCTCCTGCAGCTATTCAAACTTCAATATGTCTCATGTACGTATATTTTTCTGAGACAAAGCAGTATCCTTGCATTTCTCTTTGAAGACAGATTATTGATGAGCACAGTTCTGCCACACTTTTTCAATGGGAATGCAGGCATTCTGTACCCGCACTCTGTGCCAACAAAACCACACTGTTGCAATATATGTACAGTATGGCTTTCTTTATCCTTTGGGAATAAGCAGTGGCATTCCAGAAAAATTCGTTGGGAAGGCAGCATACGACGTGTACCCTTCTGCCTCAATTGCGCCAATACAAATGTACAAGTTGTGTCGCCGAGAGCACTAATAAAGCCCCTGACCATGACAGATGCTAACTTTTGAATATGTTACTGATAACAGTCGGGATGGTCCTTCTCCTCTTTGGCACAGAGAAAACAATTTGAAGAATGGACTCATCAGATCACAGCACTCCTTTCCACTTTGCATCAGTCTATTGCAGATGAGCTCAAGCCCCAAAAAGTTGGCAGTGCTGCTGTATGGTGTTAATTGATAGTTTCCTTTTTGCATGGTTGCATCTTAATTTGCGTTGATGATGCTATGATGAAATGGGTTCACTGACACAGGTCTTCTGAAGTATGTATTAACCCATGTAGTTACTACGTCCATTACAGAAGCATGTTGGATCTTAATGCAATGGTGTCCGATTGTTCGAAGGTCACATGCATTGAATATTGGTATTTGGCCTCGGAATCTTTTCTCGGAAACTTTTCCTTGTATTATGGACTGTTGCTAGTGAAATCCCTAAATTCCATGCAGTCACACGTTTAAAACATCTTTTTTAAACTGTTTGACTATTTGTTCATGCAAATTTTGGCAAAATGGTGAGCCTAAAACCATCTTGCTGGTAAGTGACCATGCCTTTTGCGACTGCTCATTTTGTACCCAATCATAACTGAAGGACCTGTTATATAATTCACCTGTTTACTTGTGGAATGTTCCGGACAGCTGTTTTTATGAAGTTTTTACAACTCCTCTAGTCTTCCCATACCCCTGTCCCAATTATTTTAGAACCTATCGCAGGCGTCAAATTAGGAATTTATGAATATTTACAAAAATCAATACAGTTAGTGTGGTGAAACTTCAAATATCTTTTCTTTGTGTAGTTTTTAACTAAATGTAGGTAAGATAGAATTTACAAATCACTTAATTCTGTTTTTATTTGCATTTTACATTCTGTCAAAATTGTAGTCGAATCAAGGTTGTAATTGAGGAATCATACATAAATGTTGACCTTATCTGAGGGGAATGTGGTCTGCAGTTACTGTGATGTTCGTCTGGGTTCTTTTGAATTCCTGGATGAGTCTTTGATACACTCTTGGTGGCATCTTGGTCAGTCAGCTACTCTTTGGAAGGCTCACCACTGTCCAAAGTTTTCCCCCTTTGGAGGTAATTGCTCTCACTGTGGTTCACTGGAGTCAAAGAGCCTTAGAAATGGCCTTGCACCCATTCCAGACTGATATATGGTCACTCCATACTAAACAATTCACTGTGTTGTATATGAATGGTTAATAAATTTTTTTTCCAGGAGAATTAAATTATTTGCATTGTTCATATTTATTCACTCCCGGATTGAAGATATACATAAGAAAAAATCAGAGTCATCGGTCCAACAACAAAGCAGAAAAAGTGGTGTCCTGATGTCAGCCAAGGCATTGTGAAGGACATATTTTGTCAAAAAATTTGGCAGCAAACTTCATGAAACGCTCATGACATGTCTGTTGATACTTCAAAAGAAAGTGAAATGAAATATTGCGGAGAGATACCCATAATAACGGTTTCAATTGTCCGCACTAAATTATCGGGACTCGCCTGATCAGAAATGCAATTTGAAAATAAATCTGCAATAAATGCAAATAGCGTAAAGGTGACCTTGGCAAAATAAGGTACTCACTTCCTGCCTCAAAATTTCACAAGGCGTCAGACAATCCTGTCGAGGGCTGACTGCAATAGCAGTTATGTCCAATGTAAAACATCTGGACATAACTGTTTATTGCAGTCAGCCCTCGATATATACCATGCTTTTAAAAGTAATGAAAATTTTCCCGTGCCCTAATATTGCGTTAAGCCCATAAAAACATGAACAATGTGTGCGCTATCACCATAGACTGTATAAAAAGATGGACGCAGCACCCGGGTCTGAAAAGTGAGACCAATGCGGAATTTGAATTCCATTTAATAGCCAGCAGATGGCGACGTCGGTGGTTGCAGAATTGGAAAAGGTGTATTTGAATTTTCATCACCATTGTAACACATTTGTACAGTTTAGTATGGAATGAGCCATATCTCAATGACTTTATTTCTCATCCCCTCTGAAATTTATTTTGATCATTGCATATTGTAGTGTGCTAATGTTTTTAGCCAACTTCATGTTGTAGGAGAGGTTTGATTTTAGAGATGTTTAGATTCAATTGGGCTTGCAGTAATCAAGCCTGGGTGGACTCAAACTAAATATTAATTAAATTTAGTTGGTTGATTAACTGAATACAGAGGGGGCAATTATTTTTTTTTGTGCAGGGCCAGTTGGAGTTGGATAAATTTTTCCTTCAGTAAATGAAATGATAATTTGAAAACTATGTTAAATCACGCTGTCTTGATCTTAAATTTTCTTTGAAGATCTGAAAAAAAAAGTGTGACAAATATGTGAAAATAAAAAGCATCAGGAAAGGAGTAAATCATTTTTCATGGCACTCTGCACAGAAATACTTCCATTATAAGATCCAATTGTGTTTGCACCTGATTATCTGACAGTTGCTTTTAAAGGTGTATAGTCTTTAAAAGACTCCATAAACCCTGTGGTACCTGCTCACGTGACATAACCTGACAGTCGATCAGTTCAGTTGAAGATATGGCAACCTTTGCCCAGAATCCACCTTACTGGAACTAGTGACCACCCCTACATCTCCCACATCATGATTCATGCTGCCTTTATTCCTCACCCAGTCATGCCACTACAACTCAGCTAGCACTAGATCCGTCCGCAGTCCAGCCATATTCCCTCTGACCCCCTGTTCCTGAGGCACATCCTCCCTCCCACCATCGGAGGGCAGACATGACAATGAGGAGTTCATGTAGAAAAACACGTGTTTGCTCTTAGAATGTGTTTCATTACACATGTATCAGCCTGAGCATGTTACATCTGCCTTCTCCTTATGTGTGCTAGTGTGAGGGAGGAAGTGCATGCTTATTAGGGTCTGAATTTGTGCTTGAGAATATGTGGGAGTTTGATTATGCATATATATGCATGTTTGTGTTTGGGGGCTGGTTGAGTGTTCCCCATGACACAACAGAGGATTAGAGTCCAGTGAACATATTGATAACAATGCGATAAGTACATGCTGTATGAAGGTAGCTGCCTCGAGCTGCACTTTCAACTTTATTACTTTACTATTTTATCAGTCACCCATTGGTTAAATTTGGAACCCTGAATATTAATTTGAGCCAACTCACTCTTGCTTGAATCAGCTGAAAAAGCCCAGGCATTTTTTCACACTTTCTACCATTGTTTCATTTGCTTTCTTTTTTGTAATGGGCATGTTTTTCCCTTTAAAAGTCCACATAAACTTCTCTCTCGCTCTCATGCTCTGCCTCCCACCATCTCCTTTCATCCCCCAGGGCAGTAGACATCCTTCCAGACAAGCAGGAGTTGTGTTTATTACCCAAGACAGGCTCAAGTCATTGCGGCTCAGGGAATTGGTTCTGTCAGCTGTAGCTCAGCTGACTGGTACCACCACTTCTCTCCTTACATTAGCCTCTGAATAAACCTTTTACATGATTTATTCCATACTGGTGTAATAATAATAATAATAATAATATCACTAATTATAAGACTAATAATAATAACAACACATATTAATATAATAACAATAATAATATTAAAAATAACACCTCTATCACCAAATGGCAATGGCACCAGCTACTAATTGACCGTGAAAACTTTACAGTCTAATTCGTTTCCTTCACCTTTCTGAAGTGATTGAAGATGGTTGCAGGGAGAGATGGACACAGGTCCAGAGGAAATTTCACTCTGATGCAACCAAGTATGAAGTATTTCTTCAAAGAGTTATAAATTCTTGGCAGACTGAATGGAAACGGACCTCAACTAATAAAACTAATCTACGCACTTTGAATATTAATATACGGCAGAACTTTACTCATCACACACAAACCTTAGAGGAAATGCAGCTGAACAATCAATTGCCTCAGCCTGTGATCTCAAGTCACTAAACTAGAACCCATTTCCTGGTTTGTTTGCATTCTCTTATTCGCTTTTGCTAAAATTTTGGATATTCCAATATCAGACTTAGTCCTTGATTGAGACACATCTTATATAATAATGCTTGTCTCTTGTAAGCCTTGTCACTAGGGTATTCTGTGTAGTTTTCATTCATAGAATATTTATAAACTTACGTAAAATATGTTTCAAATGGATCACTTGTAGAAATGCTTCTTTAACCTTTGTCTAAATGGCTCCTTGGGCACCATTCAGTATCTGGTGTACCATAGTCCAAATTTTTTATGCTAAATGAGATGACTCATCGATTTGTCATGGTCAAGCTAATTTGTCCTCACCGTAAGTCCAGTGCGTTTTTGGTCATCCAATTCTGCAATTTATCAAGTCCACGCAGGGGCTTCTGCAGTCCTGCATACAGACAGCCTGCCATTCTCTTTGAGTTCAGACTTCAGTGGTCTTAGCCTGTGGAATTACCCAATGCTCATAGCAATAAGGATATGACCACATTAATTAAAAGACCTCAAGGAAGCACTGCCAGAAAGGAAAAAAATAACAAGGAAGCATTGTGAAGATACAACCAAAGAAAGTTTTCCAGTGCATAATTAATATTGACAGAATGTGTATTTATTTGCAGATGCTGTCTTATTTATTATTATTTCATGAAGTCCCGTCTAATTAGTACGTAATTACCCTGAGCACTTGTCTATGTTGCAAAAAAGGCCCGACACTGCTAATCTTGAGCGCGGATATGTTGATTGTGTTTGGTATTATTGGTTTTCATGGTGGTGTTTTTATTTTTTGTGTTTTTAATGCTTCCTCCATTTATTGTTTTTTTTATATGAATGGCATTTAATTTAAATTGCATTTGTACTGTTAAATTTGTATGGAAAATGTGCAAGTTCTGTTCTCCACAGCAACATATAATCTGCGTACTTTTATGTGCCACCTGTTTGCAGATGTGCGTCTTGATGGCTTCGGGTCTGAACAAGACTCAGTTTGTGGACAGAAGGCACCTCCATAGAGGTTTAGCTTTGTACAAAGAGTCTGAAATGACAAAAAAAAAAAAAAAAACTTTTGCTGGCTGTTTTTTTTTTTTGTAAATCTCCAGAGATAAGAAAATCTGCTCAGTAAATAATAATAGCATGTCATAAATAATGAGTGTGAAGTCTACAGACTAAGCGGTCATCTTCTATATGGAGAGACGTTGCCATCATCGTCGGCAACTACTTTTTACGACACCCCAATAAGCAGCTGATTGGCTAGTAGTTTGGTGCACTGATCTGACTGGAGGGTTATATTCTTCAGTCTTTATAACTGTGGTCAGGAGTACAGTACCACCTTTCCAGCCTATCCATGGAAACACTGCGTCTATCTGCCGTGTGGTTATGCCTTTTAGTCGGTGTGTGTCACGCTGCTCCCCCAGGTAAGAGAGCCACGAGTCCCCATGGTAACACCTGTGCTGTCCTGCAGTTTTCTGCGACCACCTCCTGCTCCTTGACTGACACTCTCCACTCTCCTCTATCACTTTCAGTCCGCAACTTATACTTTTCCTCAACTTTCAGCTGAATTTTATTGCTGAATTTCTGTGTGCACATGCACACGGCTACCTTGGATCGCTTACGAAACACTGTCATGTTTCGAGACCTATCCCAGGCTTAGCTTTAAAAAGCAAAGCTACTACAATAAAAAGGTACCTTCTTCTGTTTTTGGACAACCGCTCTGGGACATGACTGAAGTGATGCTTGAGAACAGCGCTGGCCATGATATCGATGGGTTTTGACAGTTGGTGTTCTTGCTCTGGGTCTTAAATTGATGCAAGGATCAGCATGCAGCTGTGACCATTTTGAATTGTTTGCAGCAGTATTTCAAAAAGGGATGAAGCAATTCTTCATCTCCCCCCACACAAGCTACCTCTCTCCACTGCCTGATCCCCATTTTGCCAAATGAAAGCTCCCGACATCATTTCTAACTCAAACTAAATCCCTCAGGGTTCTTTCGAAGGATTCTAGCACCTGACAGAGTGATTCATCGCGTCTTCCTGCTGTGAAAATTTCTCCACAGCTAAAGCCCCATCTGATGGAGAAAAATAAATCGCACATGAACATTTTCATTTTTCAAACTTTACAGACTTGAAGGTAAAGGGCAGCTCTAAGAGCAACTCCAGTTCTGATTAAAAGATTATTCTGGAAACACAACAAACCCAAGAGAGCCTTAGCATATGGTTTTCCACATGCCTGTTACTTCTGCCAAATTAATTCTCATCTATCATTTAGCATCTCGTTGGTAACCCATGCACTCTTGGTAACTCTGTGCTCATGAGTGGTATCTTGCTCCCTTAGCAAATGGAGTACATATCACAATGCTGTTATTTATGTAACAAAGACTTAGCACCCTGTCACATTACAATCTCTGTGGCATTCATCCTCTCATATAATTGTTCTTGCTCCCTCATAATGTCTTTAACAATGTGTCTTGTCAAGAGATAAACTTCTGGAGCCTGAAAGACATAATTGACAATGGGGTTGTGACAGAAACTGTAAAACCATGGTGATGTTGACTACTTGCTGGATTCATGGCTAATAACTGCAAATTGGTAGTTGTCTCGCATTTCTCCATCACGTGTTTCCCGCTTTTTGCTGAGTAAATTTGGGTATTTATAACTTCTAGCCTAATGACCACAATAAATCAAAATTTTTTGCTCTCTCAAACATCTCATCGCATGCTGGAGATTCTTGTGAAGCAGTCGAACACAGTAAGGGAAGATGTTTCTTGACCAAAATCCAAGTGGTACTAACATCTACTGTTTGGTCACCAGCTCCTTCACACAGAAAGTCAACAGATGAGGTTGTGCAACATGTACTGTATGGAAAAAAACTGGTAAAGAAGGCAAATATTACTTCCAGTCTGCAAAAGCATCTTAAGGGTATGCATCATCTTACAGCAGCTGTGACTGTTGCTAGCAGATCGAGGAGACGGATGGGAGCAGACTTTGCGCAAGTGAATTAGAGGGCAGCAATTGATACAAAAGCCTGATGGACTCGCTTACTTCCTCATCATAAAAGGCTGCATTTATTTTAGAACAGATACTCCCATGTCCATGTTTCCATGCTTAGACTTGAAATATGAATTAGCCAATGTCTTTCATAAGAATATAAATTTACACTGTATCATTTATGTTCTTCCCATTTCAATGGCTTTGCTGCTGTAATGTTTAATTTTGGCATATCTTATCAGAGTTTTCTCCATTATTAAGCTTTTGTGTATCACATCTCAAAGCAGGAAAGGTCAAAATGATAAAAGCACTTAAAAGATGAGGCTCGGCGCTGCAAAATTACAGTGACAAGCCGGTATATAAGTGCAGTGTAAAAAAAAAAAAAAAAAAAAATCCTTCTTGCAACAGTCCTTATCAATGATGAGACATTCTGTAGAACAAGTACAATGTATTTCTTTAAATTCATTTGGAGGGAGTATGTAAATGTTTGTCTATATTACGTATAGAGAACATTTGAGTCGTACAGAGGGACTTACAATTACTGTTCTGATGGCCTGCTGATCAAAGTCAAAGAAAGAAATACTGGAGCACAAGATTACTTAGGCAATTTAATATGGTGCTGGTGACTAACATTTCAACAAAATGTCTTCTTCAGAGTCAAACCTATTTCAATATTTCTGAGACCGAGCAAAAAGCCACAGCAGAACTTGTACTGCGAGATTCTGGGCTTGCAAGGTTCCCACCAGGACCATCTGTGGTGAAGTTCTATTCAACCCAGCTTGTTCTGGTCTGAGCGAGTGATGCCGAGTTAAAGTGACGTCTCTGGAGTGAAGCGCTAGGCTATAATCGCGACCAATAAAAAACAGATTAGCGAAGATGGGATTCACGCATGCTTTATACATTCAATAAAATCCCCCACAGAGACGAGGAAGCGATTGTGAGCATAAGTAAGGGAGAGAGTTTGCCCTTTAGGAGTTATTAACGTGAAGAGGTTTGTCTTCTCTGCAGCGGAGGAGGAGAACCCAGAGTTCTGGAGAAAGCAGGCTCAGGAAGTGCTCCGTTCAGCCCTCAGCTTGAAGCTCAACACCAATGTGGCGAAGAACATCGTGCTCTTCCTCGGCGATGGTAAGATCTGGAATGTGTCTACTGGTGAAGGTCTCAGATCAGGTCTGCTGCAGTTTCTGTGGAGAGAAAAATTCCACAGCCCGCCAGTGCCGCTCTGTTACCGCCATGTTCTGTTCATTCTGCAGGGATGGGCATCACCACCATAACTGCTGCCCGTATCCTCAAGGGTCAACTGCAGAACCGCACAGGAGAGGAGACAGTCATGACCATGGACACCTTCCCCCACGTGGGATTGGTCAAGGTATCTCACGTAGAAGCAGTACACTTACATGTAATGCTGCTTACAATAGGTTTTAAGCACCAGGAGCCATGTGCAGTCAATGACCTTAATCAGAAGTCTAACAGCTTGCACTGGTCATGTTTTGGCTACAGTGTGCTGCGAAACATGAAACTTCAAGGCCCCAGTTTCACTGACTTGATCTGGGAGTTGGACCAGAACAGACACACACTGGCTTACGCTAGATTTGTCTTTTTACCAAATGACTGGTCATATGTGCATCAGAGAAAGGAGTTGAGATTTCTACTGCAGCAGTCTGGCCTTGCTGCACTGGAGGGGATGGTGGAGGGGCGGGGGTCTGCCACATATAGATGAAAGTGAAAAAATTAAAAAGAGACGCAGTGTGGAGCACCTCCTGCCCTCCTGCTTTATTTCCCTCCGCCTTCACTCCTCAGCTTTTCATGTTTTTGACAGTGAGTCATAGCCTTGAAGATAATAAACTGGACTGAGATTCAGGCATAATTGGTAATTACCATCCACGACAGAGTGGGTCGGTATCATTTTCACCTTGTAAGCCTGTGTGTGTGTGTGTGTGTGTGTGTGTGCGTTCTTGCAAAATGTGGACCCGGAGACACTTCGAGACCTTAGAATTACAGGGTTCTAACTAACATTTATACAGTTTTGAGGAATTTGCCGGCAAAGTTTGGCCACTTAGTGCACACTTAGGGAACTGGAACTTTGTCATTCTGATCTGAACCCAATTTAACAAATGAACTGAATACCCATACTTCATCATTAGATAGAACCATTTATTTTCGATTATGTCCAACAGTTAACTCAATTTTGACCAAAATGTCAGTTAGAACTCTGTAATTCTAAGGTCTCAACTTACAGTAGCAGGAACTACCTCGGAAGAAGTTTTTATGTGTCTGTCTGTGGACAGATTTTGTCACTGCAATCACAGCCGGATGAAATGGAGCAGTGAAACTTAACGGGTGTGTCCTTGAGACAACTGTTAAGGCTGAGCTCAAAGGTGGGCGTGGTCTGAGCCAGGGCACAGGAAGTAGGGTAGGGTAGGAACAGCAGATGGTGTGATTCTATCACAAGATGGTCTCTAGTTGTTCGTGTGAGTGTTTACATGTCTGTGTGCATGTGCATGTGTGTATCTGTGTCTCTGTACATGTGTTTACCCACTGCAGCAAACAGAAGAGCTTTGGAAGCGCACTTGCATCACACCACTGATGCCATGATGCACTGTTGAACAGTAGCTCAGTATTACCTGGCACAGCTGCGGCAGCATTACACCTGCAGTCCCCTGTAACCTGTCTCCCCCCCCTTGCCCCCTGCAGGTGTATTGTGTTGACTTCCAGATTCCCGACAGCGCAGCAACAGCTACTGCATACCTGTGTGGCGTCAAGTCCAATCTGAACACGGTCGGGGTGAACGCAGCTGCACGCAATGGGGTGTGTCGCTCTCAGAAGGGCAATGAGGTCACCTCCATCCTGAAGTGGGCCAAAGATGCAGGTGAGAGGGGTCGGGGTACCGTTCTAGAGGGTTTTTTTTTTTTTTTTTTTACCAGGCCTTATAGCCCTCTGGGCCACAAACCCCTACACTCACACTGCAGAAACAAAATCTTACCAAGCATTTTAATCATCTATGTAGGCTTAAACACATATTTTTGTCACCTTTTTTCTTTTTAAGAGAAATTCAGCCACTGAGTAAAAGTAATTTTGACTTATTTTTAGATTTGTCCATGGGTTAAGATAATTTTGCTCACCCCATTACAAATCTAGAAATGAGCCAAAATTACTTCAAATCGCAGGCAGAATTACTTTTTTCCAAGAAAACAGGTAATAGAAATAAGTTTTCAAGTCTAAATACAAGATAAAAATGCTTGGTAAAATTTTGTTTTTGCAGTGTGCACACCAGAAAATAAAGTCTCAATATACAACCCCATTTCCAAAAAGTTGGATCACTGTGTAAAATGTAAGTAAAAACAGAATGCAAAGACTTTCAAATCATTTAAACCCTATATGTCATTGAAAATAGTACAAAGACAACATATCTAGTGTTGACACTGAGAAATGTTACTGATTTGTGAGAAATATGATCTCATTTTGAATTAGATTGCAGCATCACATTTCAAAAAAGTTGGGATGGGGGCAAAAAAAGCCAGGATAGTTGTGTGATAGTAATATCAACCAAGCAATCAAGAAACCATCTTGTGATGGGATCACACCAGCCGCTCTTCCTGCCCACCTACTTCTGGTGCCCTCACTGGGACCACAACACCTTTCAACCTGATCTTCACTGTGATCTCAACTACACACCTGTAAAGTTTCGTTACTGCATCTTGCACAGTTGAGATGCTATTATGTTGACAAAATCTGTCCTCAGACAGACAGACATATAAATATCTAGCAAAGTACTCAAAACCGCTTTTGAGGCAGTTCTTGTGGCAACAGGTGTCTCTAGAACCGCATCTTTCCATGATGACACACACGCAGACTCACAAGGTGAAAGCAATACGGGCTCACGCTGTCGCGGCTGGTAAATATCAAAGGTAGTGCCCGGTACACAAGCATCTCTCCCGCTGATATCAGGCCCCGCCGTTCTGTTATTCGGCAGAGATCAGGCAAACATTAGCTTTAGGTTATCACATCTCCATGTTATCAGCTGTGCTGAACAGCAGTCCTCCTTGGCCTTGCACTCCTGACCGGATGGTGAGGGTATCAGTCACACTCACCTGATCCGGATCCCATCAGAGACCACAATCCTGAGAGAAACTGCATCAGAGCTTATATAGCAGGGGATGGGTTATGAGGGAGAGGACATATTGGGGACACTCCCCAGGTAAGGGACAGAGGATGAGGACTGCATGGATGTGCATATGTGGGACAAGCACATTAACAGAGAGGGGGAGGCGGGCCAGGCTTTGGGATTCACGGTGTAAACTGCCCTGTGCTTTCATGTTTCTGCGTTAGCCTACATCGCTCAAAACACATAATAGTGACCTTTGTTAAATCCAATTCACCCTGCTTTCTGACTTTGAGCTACAATGCCCGCTAAGCTATGGTGCTTGAGAGCAACGACTACAAACACCCTTATATGGTCTTCTTTAGAGACATCCAAGGTCTGTCCTGTAGATATACTGCCTTCATTCTTTCATTTCAAAGCTAATTTGAGTGGCAGTTCAAGGATTTTTCTTGCTGATAAATGTAATGGGATTTCTAAGGTTTTCCATCAAAACCAAGATGGTATCTTCAGGAACAGGATGGGGCAGCTCTAGTCTACATTATGACTACATACGCTGAGAGTAAGGAGGACCCTCATTAAAAGCCCTGCCCATGATGAGTCCTTCTCCGTTTTCACATAATTTCTCCTCTGGTGTCTCCATGTTTCAGGGAAGTCGGTGGGCATCGTCACGACGACCAGAGTTCAGCATGCCACTCCAGCTGCCTCGTATGCCCACAGTGCCAGCCGAACGTGGTACTCTGATGCAGACATGCCTGCAGCCGCTAAGAAGGCAGGCTGCACTGACATCGCCTCTCAGCTGCTCAACAACACCGATATCGACGTGAGCGCCTCCACTCGAACCGCCATCGGAGATATCCAGCAGGGTCTGGCAGGTTTAAATAACCTGCCACGTGTCCATCACATATTCTCATAGAATGATTCCACTCATGCTAATCTTGTTATCACTGCTATTGTTACCATTACCATTTTTTTGTTACCTTATATTATTAAAGTGCTTAACCCCTTAACTGTCACTGGGCCCTAATTAGGGCAGGGCCAAATGTGAGAAAATGCAGGTGACAGTTAAGGGGTTAATATGTATTCAATATCTCTCAGTATGATGTTACACAACAGTGGTCTCCACCCTTTTTCCTGGAAACCCACCATCCTCTATCTCTAACAAAGCAAAGTGCACCTCATTTCCCTGTTAGAAAACTTTATTTTAATTAGCTTCATCAGTTGTACTGAATTTGTGCTGAATTTTGGGTTGGCGTAAAACCTAAAAGGATGGTAGCGCTCTAGGAACAGGGTTGTAGACCACTGTTAAAAGGTATATGCCGTCTGTTCTGCTGTGTGGTTCTGTGTGAGTGCATGTGTATATGTACATGTATTCGTCTTTGCATGTATATGTGTTTGTGTATGTACATGTATTTGTGTTTGTGTGTGTATGTGCCTGTGTGTTCACATGTGTGTGATACAGTATGTATGTGTGTTTGTGTGTACGCATGTAAAAAGGTCAGGCGTGAAGTCTGTTGAAAATCTGTAGTGTGTGTCTCTGTATTTCTGTAGGTGATCATTGGCGGTGGGAGGCAGTACATGACCCCGAAGGGGACGATGGACCCTGAATACCCAAAAGACAACACTGCAGGGGGCAAAAGGACAGACAAGCGGAACCTCATCTCTGAGTGGTTAAAGATGAAGGAGGGGAAGGTAAAGAGGGACGGACCTGCTCTGTCTGTGCAGCCCAGTTTCTCCTTTACACGCTCACTCTAGCCTCCCTTTGTGCAGGTTGCTCGCTACATTTGGAACCGTACTGACTTTGATGCTGTTGACCCTGCAACCACAGACTACCTAATGGGTGAGTCCCGCTCGCTGTCGCAAACAATCGTCACCGAGTTTGAGCACGTACTTTCTCATATTCTAATGGCGACCATTCAAATTACCTTTGTCGCTAAGTGATGGGATAAATTTCAATCTGTCCTTCGCCTCTCTCGCTCATGCATGAATGTACATGTGAATATATGTTGTTGTATGTTCATGAATATACGCATTCATATTGATATATGCCAATGCATGTACAAACACTGATCGTGCCCTTGCAAAGCCACACTTGCATACGGGCACACATGGAATTCTGGGCTGCCAGTTGATTGATATTCTGAGCTGCCAAAAAAAAAAAAAAAGATATCTCTAGGCACCCCTTTATTGTAAAAGGTGGGTTCTCTGAAGTACCCCCTAGAATTAACATCTCTCATCTCTCTACTCTGGACCCTGTCACACACACAGAAACATGCAGACTGATGCCTACACAACACAAGCTCACTCATGTACTGATAAATGCACACACACACACAGAGATGCAAACGAATACCGAGTCACATAAACATCTATTCATGCCTCTGTTGCCCTGACTATTGCTACCCACACATGACAGCTTTGTTTGAACCCGGAGACCTGCGCTTTGAGGTAGAAAGAGACCCAAAAATGGACCCCTCAATCACCGAGACCACAGAAAAAGCGATCAAAATCCTGCAGAAAAACCCAAAGGGATTCTTCCTGCTGGTGGAAGGTAAGCATGTACACCAGTGGCCAGCCACCCTGTCAATCAAACACTCAGCCAACCACACCCTCTGCTCACTTGTCTCTCCCCCACCCCAGTCTCAACAAACAATAGGAGAGCAGTACAAGATGTTCTTGTTTGCAGCACTGCGTGTTGAGCCAACTGAACCACGAGACAGGGGTCAGCTGTGTGATCCATACTGGAAATCCGAAGAGGCTATATGACTATCACAGGGATTTCCTTTGAACGTAGGATGGTGGCCTCAATCTGTAACGTGTGCACTGGGACTTTACTGTATTGTTGAAACTTCACTACGGCTTAATAACAGACAGAATCTTAAAATAGCCTGCAACATACGGTGCCACAATAGCAGGCTCCTGAAGTGAGGCATTCCCGTAGATCTCCTGTCAACCTAATTTATGTGCTCCTACTACAAGGCAGGGACCTAAGTTCAGCTCTATAATTAGCAGAGATGGATTGTATTTGGATAAAAGCATTGTCTGCTAAGGTTTCAGTGGATTTTAATTGGGTAAATCATGATGGCTAACATGTCCACTGTTCATAGTTAGCTGTAACCTGTGCAGAGAGTAAGTCCGGTGTGTGTGTGTGTGCCTGGAGGGGCACCATGGGAACAGTGTATCCAGTCACTGTTGTAGGCTGAGACTGAAGAGTCAGATTCTCAGGGGAAATTGCGGCAGGCTGATAAGTTTTGTTCTCCTCACTGTGCCCCAGGAGGGCGAATCGATCAGGGTCACCACAGAACACAAGCGTACAAGGCCCTGCACGAGACGGTAGCACTGGACAACGCGGTAGCGCGTGCGCTGGAACTGACCAATGAGGACGATACACTCACCCTGGTTACTGCCGACCACTCCCACTCCCTCTCCTTCAACGGCTACCCCTTCCGAGGGAACAGCATTCTGGGTAGGTCACAATCTCCGATCACAGGTGGAAACAGATTTCCTCTCCCCTTATCCTCATCATCCTCCATCATAACACCCCTAAAAATTATTAACTTGGGCACTTATCCACCTGCACACCATTCTCAACTCATCAAATCATATTTTATTTGCATAGCACATTTCACACACTAGTGCCACTGGAAGACTCATAAAAAAACCTAACTAAACCCTTACAAGAGCAAGACATACACCTCTGAGCCAGGGTGTAGGTTGTAGGGTGCTGTGTAGCTCAACCTGGAAAAAAAAACTGTTTCCTGCAGCAGATGAATGAGCCCCCTGAGTCTCAGGCTGAGTCCAGCCACGCCCGCTGCTCCCATCTTAGAGAAACTGGAGTGACAGAATCAGTGAGGAGAGCGTTGTTCTAGCATGTTCTAAAGTCTCCTGTAGACCATCCAGGCCCCCTCTATTTTTTTCTTTTTTTTTTGTGAGTGTGTAAATGCACCTCTGAGTTCCCCCTCCCTTGTTGTGAGCATGTAAGGCCTGCAACTAATGTGAGAAAATCAGCAGTGTCCTGCAGATACATTTTTTAAAGGAGAACCACAGATTATGCTCGCTTACCCGAGCCAGTAAAATTCAGAATATCATGGAAAAACATCAGTATGAGTCCAAAGTCATTGCTGGTCCACAATAGAGACAGATTAAGGGTTATACATTGGCACTTGTGCAACACTAATAGTACATTTTTGACTCTAGCATTGGGTCAAACAAGGAGCTTTGGCTGTCGCTGAAACTCTGTAGCTAGACCTGTTAGAATGAAGTTATGTCCTTCATAGCACAGACATTACAAAAAAACAGCTCCTCAAGATTATAAGTGTGTGATGATAACCCTTTAGCTTTGAGTGGAGCATGAGAGCATGCTTGTACACTGTTCATAAAAGATAGCATGGGTTTTAAATGGCCATGTCATGTGCATCCTCCTGTCTCTCCTCTCCTGTCATGAGCAGCATCGGCCCCGCCAATCCCCCCTCATACCCCATCTGTCCCATTATGCTGTGTGACAGCCGAGGACTGAGCGAGGTTTGAGAGCTCGCACGGGTGTCCTGGAGCTCTGTTTGTGATATGTCAACAACAGCTTGACATCTCTTCTGCCCCGGCGATCTTTCAAAAACAAACAGTTCTGAGAGCTCCTCTGGTACTGCCCCACGCTGGCCCCACGCCGGCCCCACACACAGTACATAAGTGCCAGGAAGTATTCAGTCCCCTTACAGGTGCTTTCCTAAGCAGGGGGCCACAAACACTGAGCTCATACATTTACACTCTACTCCAGTGCTCTGTCACTGCTCACTATACTGATGACAGAAATGGTTAGTCCACACTAATTATGTATGTACTGATGATGTATGAGTGATGCATATCTAAACTGGTGCTTCACGATGGACTTTTTGCATGTGTATGTGTGTTTGCGTGTAAGTGTGTGTGTGAGTATGGGTGGGTATTCCTACCTTTTGTGGGGACCAAATGTCATCATCCTTATATGGATAGTTTTTGGTCCCCACAAGGTAACTGAGCTATTTTAGAGTTAAGGGTTAGGGTTTGGGATGTTGTGTTTATGGTTAAGGTCAGTGTGCGTGTGTGTGTACGTGTGAGCATTTGAACAGAGATTTTCGTTAGCATGATATGCATGTGTTTGTGTTTGCATACTGGAAAAAATGATTGCCTGATTAAAAAATCGAGGCTGTGTGGAATTTGTGAAAAACTCTCGGTTTGCTCCACAGGAAAGTCTCCAGTGTTTGGAACAGACATGTTGCCCTACACAACACTGATGTATGGAAATGGTCCTGGTCATATAATTGTCAACAACAAGCGACCAGATATCCGAAAGATTGACACAGGTGAAACTTGGAGCCCTTTCCTGTATGGATTACCCCCTGTCTGACCTAACCTGAGGTCCCCTCCCCCGAACTATATACTGCAAGACCTCCTCATACGCATATAGAATAATCTTAAATAGTTTGTGGGTCAGAATCAGTGGAGAACGGTCAACTGAAAATAAAAGGAAGCACGATAAATTCCTTTTAACTGATGATTAGTCCTGACTCGGTTTCAATAAGTTTTCCTTTCATTAAAAAGCTTTCCAATTATTAGAATAATGAATTGGCAAATAAACACAGCTTCTTTGTGAATGAAATATTAGGGCAACTAAAAAAATAAATGCAATTCAGAAAAATGTGTTATTCACGAGAGAGCCCTCATTTTCAAAAAAGATAAACAACACTGCTGCTTTCCTCAGTAGCTTGTAGAATATTCAGCAATACTGGCTACCTGCGCTTAATTATTCAAATGAAAACAATTACGCCACAGTTTTGAATAATGTAGAGCGTATTGCACTGAATTTCACAAGGCAATGAAGAGTTTAATTTATCATGTTATGTTAACAAAGAGAACTGACCAAACCGGACAGTGTTGTGTTTTTGGAGTTAACACATTGTTGATAAAGGATAATGATTGAAAACCAGTGCTGGTAAATAATAATGAGCAGTGAAAAGGTGCTTTTCTCAATTTTAAGCTCAGCAGCCACCATTGAGCAGCAAATACCAGTAATTCTAGGTTATCATAGCACATCGACCTCTCCGGCAAACTCTAGCATTCTGCTTTTAATTCAATTAATTGCAAAAAGAACAAACGTCCAACTCTGTCTCCTGCCGCACCTCTCCCTGAATCTTAAAACTATTGATGGTTTTTGTCCCACTCACCTCCCTGTATCATTCTCTCTCTTTCAGTTATATCTTCTCCCTGCTCTCTATTCTCATACCCACCCCGTTCTCTTCCTTTATTCTTTTGGAAAATACCAAATCTTCTGCCAGCATTAATGTGTGTACTTTTTGAATGACTCTGAGTGGCCGTAATAAAAAAGAATCAGAGTTCACTTTCTTTCCTGTATCCTGCTGATACTGAGCTTGTCCCTCTCTCTCCCTCTCTTTTTCTCCCTCCCCCTCTCTCACTCCATCTCCCTCCCTCTCTCTATCAGGGGCGAAAGACTACGTCCAGCAGGCAGCTGCCCCTCTGGAGAAAGAGACGCACGGAGGGGAGGATGTGGCAGTGATGGCGAGAGGCCCCATGTCTCACCTCTTCCACGGAGTTCAGGAGCAGAGCTACATCCCTTATGCTCTGGCCTATGCAGCCTGCATCGGGCACGACCAGAGCCACTGTGTTACCCAGAAGCCCTCCGGCCCCCCGCTCAGCGACTTCACCACAAGGAGCTCCGCCCCTGACCGCGCCCTCTCAATGCCATTGGCTGCCACTCTCCTGAGTGCCCTGCTGGCTGCCATACTGCACTGAGTCAGAGTGAAGCTGGAGCAGAGATGCCCTCACTGAATGGTACCAGAGTGGCACAGAAAGCACTGAACTCTGATCAAAGCCTTTTCAATCTCTGCTAAAGACTGTTGGATAGGAAATGTAGCAATAAAAGTGGTGGGTTTTATATGCCTGTTTGTTTGAAAATGTTTTTTTAATAAACTGAAGAGATGACTGCACTGTATGCAGTGAGTGAATTTATCTACATGTTCCTGTCATTACGCTGTTGCAATATCTTTGTGTGTGTGTGCATATGTGTGAGTGTGTGTGTGCATGTGTGTTTGCCTGCGTGCATGCGTGCGTGTGTGTGTGTGTGCATGCGTGCGCGCGTGTGTGCGGGTACATGTGTGTATAAGTGTGTATGCTTGTGTCTGTGCGTGTCTGTATGTGTGTGTATAAGTATTTATGAATGTGTGCGTGCAAGTGCATGTGTTTGTGTATGTGTGTGTGGGTGCGTGTGTGTGTGTTTGTGTTTGAGTAGGTGTGTGCAAATGTGCCTCCGTGTGTGTGTGTGTGTGTGTTAGTGTGAGAGATTGGATGCCTTGTGCAGTTGCTCTCCATGTAATGTGTGTGGGCATGTAATGTCTTTGGTAAGAGGTGTGGGCTGAGAATGACAGATCTTCAGTCTGAGCAGAGATCATTACCATAACTCCCCTCCTGGCTGCTCTTTGTGCTGCACCAGCACATTAAATCTGTGTGATTATATTCATACAGTATATTACAGCATTCATCACCCTCACTCATATCAATCAGCACCAGAGACTTCAGATCACACAGCACAGTCGCATCTCTCCATCAGAACAAGGTTACGAGCTGGAGAAAAACATCGTTTTTTTTTCAGATATAACTACACTCTTCTACTCGTGAGTGCTCGTCAGAAGTGTGGACACATCCTCCTTTTTCTTGCAATGAAATATAGAAGAAAACTATGATTTACAAAGAACATTCTTAGAAACAATTGTCTAAATCCAAAAATCACAAAATGACCAAAAAATTGATGCTGTTTTCCAGTAATAACTGCTGAGCATACTCATTCAACGTGGCAGCCATTTAAGGCCTAAGTGTCACACCAGTACAGCTCTAGAAGTTTCCATAGACATGCTGCTCTCGTGGTCTGCTTCTCCTTTATCTTTTTGCCAAAAAAGTCCAAACCATCTTGATTTTAATTCACTTCTTGGATAAAGAGAAAAATGTTCTCATCCTTTATTTAGCCAATAATGGCTCCCTTTAACCCCCAAACTCTGATTTTTCACTGAAGTTTTCCCTTAAATAGGTTCTAAGTCAGAAAAGGCATTTTTTTCCCATATTGTCGGACAACGTCACATACATATTCTGAATCTGCTGTTTGCAGTGCTACACTGAAGCTACATCAAAGTTATATTGCAAGAAATGTTCAAACCCAGGACAGCACAGTTTTTATGGCTGCAGCATTACATCAAATGGAAAATATCTAGATCTTGTATATATTTTTATTCACATTTCCCTGTGTTTCAGCAGGACATATTTAGCATTGTTGGAAGCCTTTAGATGTCCACTAGAATTTTATATTGGACTGAAGTTACACAGGTTTGCATACAGCAGCTGCATTTAACCCTTTCAGCACAATAGGCAACTATAATTGCCCAATGATACAAGATATTAAAATCAGATGCCATTGAAAACCTACCAAACAAGTTGCCACATGATTGGTTTTCAACAGCTCAGGACAATGACATTATTAATTCCTTGAAAATTTATTCAGCGCTCAAAGGGTTAAGGGACCCATACATATACACACACAGTAGGTCTGTAGGTTTTATGGGGTTAAGAAATCCTAAACACTGGACAATATAAAGATTGCTCTGTTTAAATCTAGGACTATGTACTCCTAACCTTGTGCTATCTGAGACTAGTAACACGAGTCCAATCATTTAAATTTCAACAAAAACCGAGTGCTTTAATGCAAGAAAAGTGAGTCTAAACTTTTGAGTGGAACTGTTCATCTCACATCGGCAGTGTTCGAATAGTCTTGTTTGTTTAGGACAGTTCCTAATTCCTTTGAAATAGCCTGCAGGTATTTGTGTGCCAGCAATGATAAACGCTATTTGCATTCTTTAACGCGAAGGAAAGGTGTTTCAAAGCTTCCTCACTTAGGCCTATCTCTTTTAGCAAAGGGTACACGGGACCTTCCTTTATGAAAAGAAAGGAGATAACGCCATCCCACAATTCCTTGTGGCAGCAATATTTACAGTGACGCACCATCCATCTAGCCAATCTGAAAACATGACAGGCAATGGACGCATGATGACATCGCCTAGAGTAAGAGCGGTCTATAAAAAAAAAAAAAAAAAAAGAGCGGTTGAATTCACGGAGCACCACGGTGATTTTTTCCTAAGTCCTTAACAAATTACCCCTCTCAATCTTTTCTAAACCTCATGATGTTCTCAATCGAGCTTAAGGAACGGTAGTTAGGAACTGGACGGCAGAACTTAATTTTCTAACTATTGCTGCTCACGACGCGTGCGCTTACGCATCATGGCTGCCGCGCGTATTCTACGTTCGTGAGCGTAGAGGTCGCTCATCTCGACGCGAGGTAACGTGCCGCGTGCGCGAGATGCAGTATTGACATGACCGCCAGAGGCGCTCGTGCGAACGAATACACTGTGAGAGTGTATGCGATATCCGGGCAATACCGCCCGCCGTTTTCGCGATTTCAGGGTCCGATATGCTGCTGTCTGCTGTCTAGTGGAGACCTCCAATACTATGCGTTTTGGACGCGTTGTGCTGCAGCAAGTGTGTGCACTCACGAAGCGCACTGTGCACGCGTCTGTTTGCTCACGCAGCAAGTATATTTCTAGCTTTAGTCTCCTTAGTGTTGCTGCCCTGAGTCCTTACGCGCTCATAGAGCTCGCTGATGTTCTCGGCAGCATCATCACAAGGGGAGTGACAGGTGCTGATTTGCTGGGGCCCATAGCTAGAGAGGGCTCACAAAAATCCCTCAGGCCCAAAGCTGTATTCTGTAATGGGCCTAGTATTCCTGAATCCGAGGGGATGGTACACAAAGACAACAGTAGTTGCAATCCAGCACTACACTGCAGCCTCTTAAAAAACAAAAAAAAAAAAACTCATTAACCAGTTTTAGTTCAGCTCTAATTTTTCACCTGAAACCCCAAGATGAATCAATCCTGAGGTCTGTCAAGGACTGTAAGAGTCAGAATCTGCAGATAATATATGTCCTTTTTCTCCCATTCCAGTCTCTGCTATATGATTCCCCACAGTCCTTACGCCTAACTGAGAATAGGAAGAACTTGCCGTTTGATTACTTCGTTCATAGCATGTAGCCTTATGCAAAATTCTTACCTTTTTTTTTTTTTTTACGTTGAACTGTCTAAACCTTGATCAACCATGGCTTTTGCTCTGTTTGAAATTCCGGTGATTCGGATGATTATTTTGCAATATTAAGCTGCTCAATTCATTGTTTTGAACCCTTATCAAATGCTGTTTACGAATCTGAATTGACTTTTTGTACGATGAAGCGAAGCCAGCCATTGACAGTCACTATCATAGAAAATAGTGATAATACGACTTTCCACCATCACAAATGATCAGGCTATCTGAACAAAGTTGTTCAACTGATTTAGCCCACAAACTTAAATCAATGTTCTATGCTGCGAATCGTGTGGTTTGCCAATCTTCCTATAGGCCAACATCAGAATATTTGTCTTACTAAGCAGAACAGGCCATGTGTCTCAATTATAATTGTAGTTATAAATCTGACCAATAGGTGTCGTGACAACACAAGGATACTTTGTGCAAGCCGTACCTTGTAGGTCTTTAATCAGTGACAAAACAGGTTATCAAAAAGGAAGAGGCTATTCGCCCCGCGGCGGTTCAGCGCGAAAGCTCAAAGAGAGGGGCAGATTACAAAATGTAATCTCTTATTGGCCCAACTGCGGGGAAAATAGCAGAAGTGCTTCTCTTATCCGTCCCACCGCGGTGCGAATAGCAGAACTGCTTCTCTCGACGGCCCCGTTGGGCGGCAGATAGCCGATCTCTTTCCCCCAATTCACCCCACTGCGGGGCGAACAGCCTCTTCCTATGAGGATGGGAGGACGAACAAATTCGAGCATGGTTATTCCGTTGCAAATATCGCAAAGGGTTCTTGACTTCCAACCGTTTGCCCTACCGCAATGACTGGACTGCATTGTCAGAGGTCGGAGGGATGTGTCTTGTGTGCTCCTCCAGGTTCTTCCTCCCAGCTGTTCTCTTCGGACGGTGCAACTGGTATCTTGCAGCCAGTCGATCAGTCCCTTACCCCTGAGATTTTCACTCGACCCACGAATATTATTGCGCTTTCGGCCGGTGAGACTCACCCAAGCAATTAATTTATTCCGCAGAAAAACACAAGAATCTCTGTTCTCCCTCAAAAATGTAGCTATGCATTGATGCAGAAGCCTGCCGTACAAAAATTATTACTGAAACTACGTTTTGAACATTAATGTAGCCAATTGTTTTATATAGCTATATATACTCAGTCAAAAAAGAAACTTCACACTCGTTTGGAGGTCAATAAGTTGAACATACAAGAAAAGTGGTTTTAAATAATGATTTACTTCCATTCTGTACCCATTAAGGACGGTGTACCATAAAAATCATGTTCATAATGTAACCAGTTCCACCGGAAATGCTACGGAAATGTAAGAGAGGAAAAATGGTAAGTTACAACTTGATGAAAGCATGTCAATAGCGCGTATGCCCTCCATGAACGTTCACAACTGCGACGCAACGTCTCCTCATGGATTGAATGATGCGTCTGAACACAGCTTGGGGGATGCGTCGCCATAATTGAACCAACATGGCACTAAGTTCCTGCAAATTCTGCGGAGGGTTCCTTACTTGACGGAGTCTTCTGCCCAACACATCCCATACATGTTCTATGGGATTAAGGTCAGGGGAGACCTTGAGGGCCACTCCATGACATTGATGCCAGCATTCCTCAGAAAATTCTGCGTTAAATTGGCCGTATGAGGTCTGGCATTATCTTGTTGGAATGTCAGACCTGGGCCATGAGCTGCCATGAATGGCAAAAGCTCTGTATCCTGCAGCAGTTAGGTTTCCTTGAACGACCATCAGTCGGGAACGGGCAGGACCATTAAAGGCACCCCAAACCATAACACTACCGCCCCAAAACGGTCCACTTCCTGCACACAACACTGGGCATTGCGTTCACCGCGTCTCCTCCAAACTCTAACTCTCCCATCAGCAAAGTGCAAAGTGAATCTGGATTCGTCACTAAAAACGACCCTATTCCAATCACGCTGAGTCCATCTCAGATGTCGTTGTGCCCAGAAGCTGTTGACGTCGGTGTAACTGGGTTAAAATTGGTCCACGATATGGCCGACGTGCATGGAGACGAGCAGTGCGCAGGCGAAGTCGACCTCTAAACAATTCATTCCTAGTGGACGTTGCAGTGAGAAATCGATTACGCAAATGACGTAAGACGATTTGTCGGTCTTCGTGGTCTACCCGAACGAGGTCGGTCTGCTGTGGTGCCAGTTTGTTGGAGACGTGTCTGAAGATCATGGATAATAACCCTAACGTTCGTATTCAGCATGCCAATGGCACGTTCACGTTGAATGTTTGACAGTCGTGGCATTGCAAATCAACGGATAATTGACTGTAAGAACTTGTTTTTCCGAGATGTCACTCTTGCTAATGTGGGCTCAATTGCACGTGTGTCATAAAACTAGGAACACGAAACTTTTACCTTGAATGCTCGCCCGTGCTGCATTAGTTGCTGTGTCATGATGTGTTTGACAACGCATTTACCCCTAATAATAATAATAATATCTCTTGTATTAAGTTTCAAGAAAATATTTAGAAATTTTGAGTGTGAAGTTTCTTTTTTGACTGAGTATATATATTCCATTTGCAGATAATATCTCTCATGACACTCATTAGCCTAAATCAATAAATAAATCAATCAATAAATTCATAAATAGGACACTTTTAACTTTTTAATGCCGCTGGTCAGAAGGAAATAAAAGTCAATACACATTGTGTGCTGGTGAGCTGAAAATAGATTGGGCACAAAACTCATCTTTAAACTAATGCTTGGCATTGAATGTTTCGAATCACTTATTCAAATTAATATTACGTAAACTCCTATAACACTCAACACTATCAGGTGTGGCCACTTCTCGTTAAAGTAAGGCGAGAAATAGAACGCGTCCTTTCGACGCAAAAATGCATTTCCTTCATTCAACTGAGGACACTTGTTGCAAATCTTTGTTTTCTTAGTTGTAGGCTAATTTAAACAATCACGGAGTGCAGTAAAGATGACTTATATTGCAGGAAGTGCAAAAAGCAAACACCGAAGTTCACAGAGTGGGTTGATTTATCTTTGTCCACCTATAATTTCGGTCGAGCGGTCGTCAATGACGTACACCACTTAAAGAAAAGTGAGATCTTCTATGATGATTATTAGCGATTAGCAAACCAGCTCGCGTTCTTCATATCCTTCGGCTAAAGCACTAAAATAGCACTTTGAATCCTCGAATTTCTGTAGAAAACGCCTTGATATAAAAAGCAAAGTGCCTTAAGAACTATAATATATAAATGCAATGCAAAATTAGCAACGATGGAATCATATTTTGACTTGGAGTCAAGCGGATTCGTTTCGTTTGATTTTTTGTTAGGCTGAACAGCAATCCTGACACAGCCCTGATATATGCCTTATTGTAAAATGTGTACGGATGGAACACATAGAATATAAGATGGCCCGTTTCAGGTGACGACGTTTTGCCAGCTACTCATACTTGCTTTGCACCATCCAATAAAAAAATGACAAAAATCTGCAAGATCTCAAAATAATTTATGTTTGTTTGGGCCGCAGTTTAAGAGTTAAAATCGACCAGCACCTTCGAAACTTTTATATAGCCAACTACAGAAGTCTCCCGGATATTGACATTTGTCAGAAACATATTCTCTTCGAAAGGCCTGCCGGACCATGTTTTCAAGGTTTGGCCTCTGTCATTAGAGTTAAAGGTGCACTATGCAAGTTTGTTTACTTTCTGCGTGATTATATTTTTGTCTCGATTCGCCGACATCTCTCCACGATCCGATAGCTGCCTGCCCCTAAATTCACACTATTTATTAAAAAAAAAACCAAAAAACAAAAAAAAAAACCCGGGCTCTGGAAACTGCACAGGCGTCACAAACTGCAGATAAACACAAGATGCGCAGGCTGTGCCCTTAACATAACAAACCGTCCAGGCCAATCACCGACAAGTTGACGGTTATGGAAGCTTGGGAAGGAGAGAACTACAATAGGTCCATGGGGAGCCATGGGAGGGAGGGGCGGGCTACCTCTGTTTTGTTTGAGTTCGAATCTCAACAGAAGTGAAAGTAAACAAACTTGCATAGTGCACCTTTTAAGTATAATTTTGGCTACTGTACTGCGGCCATTGCAGGTCTTCGTGGAGAATGTTATTGACGTTATGATCCAGCCCCCCTTATTACCAGTAAAGTGACAATTTAACCTCAATGCGGCTGAATTCCCTGTCTCATCAGCAGACGTACAGTGCTGTGAAAAAGTATTTGCCCCGTCCTGATTTCTTTCTTTCTTTCTTTTGCATATTTTTCACACTTAAATGTTTCAGATCATCAAACAAATTTTAATATGAGATAAAGATAACCAGAGTTAATAAGAAATTCAAATGATGTTTCATTTATTGAGAAAAAAGCTATTCAAACCTTCCTGGCCCTATGTGAAAAAGTCATTTCCTCCCCCCTTGTTAAATCATGAATTAACTGTGATTAACCACATTTTTTGAGTTCACTTTTACTAGCCACACCCAGGCCTGACTACTGCCAGACCTGTTGAATCAAGAAATCACAGAAATAGAACCTGTCTGACAAAGTGGAGTAGGCTAAAAGCTCTCAAAAAGCAACATATCATGCCACAATCTAAAGAAATTCTAGAACAGATGAGAAACAAAGTCATTGACTTCTATCAGTCTGGAGAGGCTTACAAAGCCATTTCTAAGGCTTTGGGACTCCAGTGAACCATGATGAGAGCCATTATCCACAAATGCGGAAAACTTGGAACAGTGGTGAACCTTCCCAGAAGTGGCTAGCCCACCAAAATTACTTCAAGAGCACATTGACGACTCATCCAGGAGTTCACAAACAAACCCAGAACAACATTTAAAGAACTGCAGGCCTCACTTGCCTCAGTTAAAGTGTTCTTGATTCAACAGTAAGAAAGAGACTGGGCAAAAATGGCATCCATGGGAGAGTTCCAAGGCGAAAGCCACTGCTGACCAAAAAGAACACAAAGGCTCATCACACATTTGCCAAAAAACATCTTGATGATCCCCAAGACTTTTGGAAAAATATTCTGTGGGCTGACGAACAAAAGTTAAACTTTTTGGAAGGTGTGCGTCCTGTTGTATCTTGATCAACGCTAACACAGCATTTCATAAAAAGAACATCATACCAACAGTCAAACATGGTGGTGGTAGTGTGATGGTCTGGGGCTGCTTTGCTGCTTCAGGACTTGGACGACTTGCCATAATTGATGGAACCATTAATTCTGCTCTCTACCAGATAATCCTGAAGGAGAATGTCCGACCATCAGTTTGTGACTTCAAGCTCAAGCGCACTTGGGTTATTCAGCAGGATAATGATCTGAAACACACCAGCAAGTCCACCTCTGAATGGCTTAAAAAAAAACAAAATGAAGGTTTTTGAGTGGCCTAGTCAAAGTCCGGACATAAATACGATTGAGAGGCTGTGGCATGACCTTAAACAGGCCGTTCATGCTCGGAAACCCTCCAATGTGCCTGAATTAAAACAATTCCGCAAGAAAAAGTGGGCCAAAATTCCTCCACAGTGATGTGAAAGACTCATTGCCAGTCATTGCAAATGCTTGATTGCAGTTGCTGTTGCTAAGGTTGCCACAACCAATCATTAGGTCTAGGAGGCAATTACTTTTTCACATAGGGCCAGTTAGGTTTGGAAAGTTAGCCAGTTAGCTTTTTCCCTCAATAAATGAAATCATCATTTGAATTTTGTATTTACTTGGGTTATCTTTGTCTCATATTAAAATTTGTATGATGATCTGAAACATTTAAGTGTGACAAATATGCAAAAAATAAGAAATCAGGAAGGGGGCAAATACTTTTTCATAGTACTGTACATTGCGCTGTGGCGGACCTAGAACTGAAAATTTGTTGGGTACAGAACACCCCTTTAAAATAATTATTAGTCCCGACTTGTTTTTAATCATTTTCTAAACTAACAACACATTTGCTCTGAAAAACAATCCACACTATCAGGTGTTGCTAGTTCTCCCTGTTAAGGTAAGACGACAATCATTCATTGGGACACACAATTTGGTATATTTAACCCAGCGTTATTCAAAATTGCATAAAGGTGTCTCAAATGGTCTTTCATTTCATTTCAACAATTTAAATGGTCATGAAACGCAGGTTAGATCGCATGATGTGCCGAAAAGGTAGCGCAGAAGTTCTTGAGCACTTTGTCTTTAGTAAAGCTCAGCCTTATTTATATGTAAAACAATTCTGTACTGAATTTTGCCCATTATTTTGGCGCAGTTAGATTGCATGGGAAGAGAAGCCTGTCTTCAGTTGCCAATGGATTATTACCATAATTGGAAAACGTGCTAATAAAGGAAAATGATTGAGAACTAGCTAGGACTAATTGTTTTTATAAAGGGATGTTTTGTGCCCACCCAGTTTCCAGTTCTGGCTATGCCACTGACATAGTAATATATCCACTATTAAGCAGGCACATCTGCATTCTGGTGTCAACTACTGATTACCGGCCAGGAGGGCTTTCGTATTTGCTGTTTCAAATTTTTTGACAAGTCAATAAATTGGCATAGGCCGCGTCTTCAATTGTTTATTTGGGTTAAACAGGTTGATGTTTTGTGAAGTCTCATTATCAGCATAAACGGCTCAGAAAGCGTGCAATGAAATACAATAAAAGCTTGCTTTTTCGAGGTAAAACTTAGGCCTAGTAATTTGCATATTCGTGTTCAGTTAAAGCGAATGTGTTGTTCGCATAGCGTTGCCATTTCCGGAAGACCAAAGCACTAGCAGAAAGAGTGCTTAAAAATAAGTATAATACTTTATTTATGCTTTGAATCATTAGATGAACTACCCACCTCCGTGCACCATCTGAGTATAGAACAGGGCTGCCCAACCCTGTTCCTGGAGAGCTACCATCCTGAAGGTTATCACTCCAACCAAAGCAAACCACACCTGCTTTCCTAGTTAGAGATCTTGGAGAGCTGCTAATGAGCTGAATCAGGTGCGTTGAATAGGGGTTGGGTAGAAACCTACAGGATGGTAGCTCTCCAGGAACAGGGTTGGGCAGCCCTGGTATAGAGGCTGTTATTTAAAATGACATCAGTCGCAACTAATGCTTTTTTCCCCTGTAGAAAGCCCCCCCCCCCCCTCTCTCTCTCTCTTTCTCGAACGGCTGTAGTAGGCCGGTCGATTAGGTGATTTTGTCCAATCAGCATTGAATCCGCTCCCATTAAAAAAATAAAAAACGAAACTGGATTTATATTGCCTGTTTCCACATGGATATTGGACCGATGCTCCTTGTTCGTTATTTCCTATGGATCGATGACGGTAGCGCACGCACAGAAAGCGGGGCTACCAAAGATTAGATCCCGTGCTAGTGTAAGAGACTCTCAAGCGACTGTTGAAGGAAACCTCTCCGTCATAGACCAATGCTGCTACTGAGCACGTCTTTGCAATCGCTGTCCACCGACAGTAGTGCTGAAACAGATGCATCGGGCTTTCCGCTGGTGACGTAGTCGTAAGCGCGAGTGGGGGGTAAGTTTAACAGGCTAGAGGGGCAGAAATCTTTACTGATATCGAATTATCCCGCCAAAGTTATGCCATTTCAGAAAAAAATAAAATTTTCAAGCAAAGAATAAGAACCAAGTGGCTGGACTTTTCGCCGCCATAAAGGCGAGCACGTCGATCTCCTTGCAGGACTCACCGGGAATCCTTTAGGGAGAGAAGAGGGAAAGGGACTACGAGTCGATGAGGTATGCAGACATACATTTCCGAACAGGAAACAGGTTATTATTTTTCAAACTGAGAAAGAACAATCACATCGCCATAATGGGCTGTATCGCTTCGAAAACCCAGCTTGGTAAGACAGATTTTGCTCAGTTACATCTTTACAAGCACGGGTACCGCTCAAATCTCAAAGCACGGGTACCGTTTATTGCAATTTGCGTTTCTGATGAATCTGGCTTGGCTCTTTGATGCATTAGCGAGAGCTGCTTTCCTTCAGACTGTGGGTAATTTTCCTTTTTTTTTTTTTTTTTTTTGGAGCTTACGAATCTGGAGGCTCGCGCCGTGTCTGCGGTATCTTTCAGCAGGATAGGAATTCAAACGAAGGTTTTGCGGTTTGGTGCAGTCAACGGGAAACGTCAACTGGAGCATATGCGTTTGGATTGTCAGTGCGAGTGCGCTAATTGTTGTTTTCGAAAAGCTAACAAAGCAAAGGTGATGCGGTCTCAGTATCAGGCTGCGGTGTTTTGGTTCGGCCGGGATCATATTTGTGACAAAAAGCTTATCAGGCTCAATGATTCTGACTGCAATGACCAATTTTAGCTATAAGGTAAGATAGAATTACTGTATTTCCAGTAGCTTATCCAGCATATTGCCTACATCGGTGAAAATATTTTGTAACCGCTTGCTGGCTAATTATTAATTCCTAAGGGGGAAAAAAATCGAAGAAATAGGCATTCTGCTTCTATTTTCATTAGTAGCATACTTGTGAATGAAATGATACAACGAGAGCTTTCACGTTTAAAGAAAACAAGTAGGCATCTTTGGTTGAAACACCAACCTTTTAAAATCTTGTTGTTTATGTGCTTTTTCTGCCAACGACCTCTCCAATAATCTAGCAATTAATAACTTTTCGTCTGTGCGACGTGTTTCCTCTTGATACACCTTTTCCCTTCCTCTTAAGGTGATTAATTTGATGGGGCCTTGAATGAGTGACAAATCACGCGTTCCTGCACATTCATCGCACTCTCAGGATCACATACTTGCACCCATAAGCAAACATGAGATACGACCAGCTCACGGTTCTGTAACCTCGACAAAATAAAAAACCCGGATTTATTTGTATCATTTACACCATTGACCTTCTCGCTACTCCCTAATTATATGTGATTTCCTTGTCTCTGATCAGTTCTAAGACAAGGAATGACAGCCTTGAAGGAAGGTTCCGTGTCACAATTTGACTTGCCTTTTAGAAACAAACACAAACATTAGACAAGGCGGAGGTTCTTTATTGAGACGCGTTATGCTACATCAGAAATGGTTTTTATTGTCACGTACATCGTGTCCGTTCCCTTTTTTTTTGTGGTGGGCATCTTTATTAATGCTGACTGGGTGATTAGACGGAAATACATAATACCATATATCTTGATCCGATTTTTCAACAGTCATTAAAATACTATTATCCCATACCTAAAAACTGCTTGATACATGTTTGAGTGTTTGTACCGTCCCTGTTCCAATGATACCACTGCCCTTACGCAAAGGACATTGCTTCAAAAATAAAAGCCGTGCAAGTATTTTTTTTATTTCCATTTTCTTACCCGGTCGCTACATTTGGTGCCATTAAGAATATGCTATTGCAACAGGTAGGCTAGCGCAGCTATGCAACGGCAGTGCGACCACTATGTAGGCTACTTGCAACAATAACCGAAAATCGTTGCTTATAACGCACATATTTGCCGCATGTTATGAGGATTTAGCATTTTGAGGTATTCAACGGGTGACATGGGATTCCATTTTATGTATTGTTCAAATTGCATCTTTAGAGCTTATTATGGACATTGATGGAAATAACGCACAAACCTCCCGTCACAATGACATCACTATGTGCTGTTTTGACCCAATTGCCGTTATTCTTTATATTCTTCTCAGGCAGGCAGGGGGAAATAGGGATGCGCCGTAAAGGTTTCTGTGCTGTTACTATGACAACTAGAGAATCGAGTTGGGGAGCAGTGCACCAAGCCTAAAGTCAAATTCCGTTTACGAAAACAAACGTATGTCGACGCATGCGAACGTTCGTGCCAGAATGCACACCCGCGAATGGAGAGATCTCACCAGTCACTTCCTAACTGAAATATCTATGAGTATGATGTACATTTGTCGGATGAAGTCTGGATGATTTTATTCAAAACTTAAGGGAAATGGTCAAATGAGTGGTTTTCTTTCTCAGCACATCTTAAACCTGGCATGATAAAAGGAAAACTGATAAGGATTTGGATTATAGACTATAGGTCTACGGTATTCTGTCTTCAAACCTAAACCGACTGTACAGCCGTTGGGCCGCTGAGCTTGGAGCGGGTTAATGGTGTTGCACACGGGATCCCTGCAGCCGGCTGTGGGTAACTGGTATTGGAACCGGCCGAGTGTTGAACTAAGTTCTTACCGCACCAATATTAAAAGAGTCCCAAAAAAGCCAAGCAATTTAATATAATAGCGTGTGTGTGTGTGTGTGTGTGTGTGTGTGTGTGTGTGTGTGTGTGTGTGTGTGTGTGTGTGTGTGTGTGTGTGTGTGTGTGTGTGTGTGTGTGTGTTGTTTAAGAAAGAAAGAAAGAGGGAGGGGACGTCTTAAATTAAAACCATTTTCTGACGGCAAGAAAAAATGACGTAAACTTGTTGATGTTATGCGTGGTCTAGTGTAAAATTTCTTAAGTGAAAGTAGGTTATAAATCTCTCTCTGCAGTCTTTCAAGCTAATGCTACGTTCCGAAGTTTTTGCTTTACGCTGAGTTCAATAAGACTGAGTTGAATTCAACATGTTGCTGTTTAACAATCCTTGACAAACAATACCCTATACATGAGATATGGAATCTCTATGCAATTACGCACCAGAAAAGATTAATTATTCATATTAATTGAATGGACAGAAAGGCCCTCGGATAGATATGGACTCATGGTACAAAAAAAAGCGTTTTATTTGAAAGCTTACTTTTACTGATTTATTCCTTTTAAATCGGACAATTTCAGCAGCAGGTCGATGCGCAATAGAGACCAGTAATGAGTTGTAGGGGGTGTCTATGGGTGATCTGTGGCGTGAGATCCTGCTTAAACAAAAAAAAAAAAAAAAAGAAAAAAAAAGGGTAATTCGCATGTTACCTCTTCTGTTGCTTTATTGAACCATATTAAATTGAAACACTTTGCCATGAAGCTATTCTTATTCAGTTTAACAAGCGGTATAGGGCGAAACAATTGGTTTCTGGATCATAAAGAAACAGATTTGGTGCAGAACCACCTTGGATTTGCATTTAATTCATCGTAAACTCACCTGAAATGGCGTGAGATGAATTTATAGCGAGTTCTTATGACATTCAACTTTTACGTGACCGCATCATTTTCAATAGGGAATGGAAGACACAGTCACGTGCTTCATTGCTCTTTTCTTGCAATTCCGGTAATTCTCAGTATATTTCATTGAGTTTGAATAATGAATCACTAAATTCAGTTAAACTTTTGAAGCTCTGTATTATTGAAATTTACGCTCCTAACAATTTCACTAGTTGATTTAAAGTTTATGAAATTTTCCAATTTATTTTAAGAAATATGCTGCTTCAATTATGGACATATAAAAAGGTCAGACATTCTAGGCGGGTCAACTAATGTTGCATACATAACTTGTAAGTAAAAAATAATGTTCAATTTTAGTGAGCAAACATATATTTCATTGTTGGCTTGTGGAACAAGCTAAACGCGTAGCCTAATGTTATAATCATGCTGTTCAGCCCCAAAGCGCTGTGTAGTGGCAGGTTAATATTATGTTTAGCAACTGTATTGAGCGGAATCAACTTCAATGAGTGAAAATGTTCCCAGGATGCAAAACTACCTCAGCATAAGGATGCCCGTTACGACCCTTCTGTCTGAATACTGATCTGGTTTGGCACTCATTATCGTTACCACGAGAGTTCCAGTCTTTCACGCCCAACTACAGCGCAAGAGAGGGAATCGGATGACGGAAAATTCCTGTTATATTGCCGTTTTGATATGCGCCAGTGGAAAGGCTGTCATTTTCATGTCGGGCTTGAAAATAGTGACACACGGAACTAAAGATAGTAAATTCGGAGAGAAAGATTATTTTGCCAGTCTCTGAAGAATTACTCTCATCTGTCTCACTTGCCTGTCACGCGGTAACACGGGGAGCAGAGGAAGAGCACCTGAAATTCTATTATCCTATGAGCACAGGTTCGAATACAAACTAGATTATGTCAAGGTGTATAGCTTAAAACGTCACGCGTATCTTATTTGAGCGAGGGGACAGCCAAATTCGCTATTACGCATTTATTTCGTTAGAATAAACCAGGTTGTATTGTTGATTCTATCTATTTTTATGAAATAAGCAAATTCGAAGTCTTAAGGAGGGCAACTGAGTGATGACCTCGGTAACCTATGGAGGACGCGAGCCTCGCTAACCCAAAGTCCGCAAGATTCGCATCTAACCACCTGACGCCCGCGCATTTCATGCAGCAGCACAAAGCTTGAGCAAGCATAAAACAGTTCAATGCACATTGGCCGCATGGCAAAGCATGAACAGCAAAGGGCTGCCGCTCCCTCACGAATGAAACACCTTACCATGGTACCCCTACACGATTCCCAGCCTCCGTATAACATGCTGCCATTTGGGAAATATCTGTGTCGTATATATTCATGAGGAGGAAATCTGATCTTTGATTTGATGGAGGGACGAGAAGCAAAAAAAAAATTCAAATTTGAATTTGAACACAAGTTCTGTGATGCGAACCAAATGTATGACGAATTGCCTAGGCTATGTCCTTTAGAGTCCTGAAAATAATTGTGGAGCTGGGCTACCATGGAAGGCTTGCTGAGCGCTCTCAAACACATTCAACACTATTTGTTGTGTCCTTCCTGGCTTGATCAATTGTGAAGAGGAAAGCGAGATGCCGTTTCTGTCTTCACAGTGACTGTCGACCGTGCGTTGCGCGTGGACTGGAGCGCGGACAGCTCCTTTTCTGATCTCACGCTCTTGGGGAACTCTCGGACCTGCTTGGTACGGGGACTTATACATCGTGCTCTGCTAGAAAGCTGGAACCACAGTGAGGTGCTGATCTTTCAGACTGACCCACTTTTCCCCATTTCCGTACTGCATTCCTCTGGGCACGGACCCAAGGTCCAGTTTGCAATCCACTTTTCTGTTTGACATGGCTTAATGTTTTAGAATAATCAATCATTTAACATTTTAAGACATATTTAAATATTTAATTGTTGTGATACGTTTGTGTTTATGAGTTGGAGGTGGCTCCCTTCCCAATTGTGTCATCTGGTCATCAATAAATAGCAGTAGAATGTTACATGTAGGCTATAAATAAAATGAATCGTCTAGAAACGTGTAATTCATGCTATGGAAGAGATTACACTGAGTGTTTCCTGCCTATCTTAAGCGTTAACTGCGTAAAAAGGCGATATAATAAGTCACCAAATAATCAAAGCTGACAGAAATTCAAAATAGAGCTCTGTAATTTTGTATATGGAGTAGAAAATTATTTCCTCGACCTTTTTTAGTTTAATAATTACCAAATTAACCAAGTTATAGAAGTCGTTAAGGAGTGATTCCGCAATGGTTTATTCATTTTACTTTTATTAAGTGTTCTGTTAGTTTTTTAATTATTCGAAAGTCTGCCGCAGTAATTACCCATTAATTTTTAATGCGTAATCTTAATGCTACTGAATGAATTGGTTCTTGCCGTCGACTAAATGGAATTAAATCGCTCAGGCAGGCTATATAGATATGGTTGGCCGGATTTATATGGCTAAGAACTGTATTTCTGTATTGCTTATGCGCCCTCGCATCAGCGGCGCACGTAGATTTTGCGAAGTTGTGTGGTTTTAAGGGCACACTGCCATGAAAAAGGAGTGAAGAGCGTCCGTTGTCTCTTCAAAACTGTATTCAAAATAATGTAGAGGTTTCAAACACAATTTTCTGTTTTCCATCTATAGTCTATTCCGAGGTTTGCAAACGCGGACTTTGGAAACTTAATGGAGTAGTCAAAACGCCACCGTTATTGTACGTACGGGCCGCAAGAAAGCTGCCTATTTGAATCAGGGCGGTGGATAATTGACCAATGCTCATTGCCAACTGAGTTGAAAATGTTGGCTACAGATGATATCAAAAACGTCGCTATACTATTGATTGGTTGGGGTCAGCGGCCTAATGCCACTATATGTATTTTGCAGTTAGTTGTGCGCACGTCTAATAGCCTAATGAAAAATCAATGTAAAAAAATAATAATGCATCACAGCTATTGTTTTCTTGGAATCAAATCAATTGGCGGAAAATTAGTCTTTGAATTAAGGGTAAAAAAATCTTCGAAAACATGAAACGGATTTCCTGCCACAGGATTTTATCGTGGTACCGAAGCTGCAAGCGCACTAATGGAGGGAGAATGTTGCGCAGTAATCTTTTCTCTTGAGCTTTTGAACAAACAACCTGGGCCATATACTCGATTACCAATTGAGACTATTTCAAGGACTGCAGATGAAGCGCGAGTTGTTTGACTAGCTTTCGCCGTACTTTTCATTGAATCACAAGGGGACACCTGTCGACTGACCATCGTCTCCTGTTCAACAAGTAGCTCAATATAATACCGTCTATACATCCTTCCAAATCAAACCTTACAGTATTTTTTATTTTATTTATTTATTTATTTATTTTGCATACGCAAAATGTTTGGCAGACTAAGACGAGGAGTGGGAGTCGGGGAGAGGCAATAGAGGGTTTATGCAGGCAGTAGTGAATGTCGAAGTGGTGCATGTGACGTCACCCGCAAATCACGCAGCGTTTCCGGAGAAAAATCGCTCCATGGTGACGAGTTGCTATAGAAATGCACCTTTAGTGGAAAGTTGGGAGACCATAGATCCATTTCACTCCTCAGCCAAGCAAATAGGCTGCAAAAGCAAGAGCATTTACGTGGCATATTCGCGATGTGTAATTGTGCCTGCCTTTATGAGGAAAGGCAGCTCTTCTTTGATGGAGCCAGGGGCGTTGTCACGCAAGAAGGCATTGAGGTATCAGGACTCTGTAATATCAGTTATATTTATTAGCCAATGGGCATTTTGTTGAAGTGCTGTGATATTGTGCGGGCTATCGTAGTTCCATTAATTTTGCAGACTAGTGTGTAGCAGATGTGTCCAATTTTGACTGAGGATTTTGTTGACGGAAACACTGGAGCTGTCCAGGATCTGAAACCTGTAATGTTTTTCCTGTACCATCGCGCGATCTGTCTGCTGTCTTGGTAGAAATACGCTAATCGCGGAATTCTCGCCAGTTTCTCATTTCCGCTGTTTATTGGCTCTGGATGGATTTCTTTGACCGGTTTCTTCCTAGTGAAATAAGTTCATATCCTGCATAATGCCTTACATGTTTCTATTTGTTGACGGACTGGCGTAGAGACATTTGTTTATTTATTATTTTAATTTTAGGTTTGTTTGTTTGCAGGATGCATTCACACAGTGTGTTTGGCGCATTGGGCAGTGAACTAACCGCATTAAACGAAACCGGAGCCCAGCATAACAATGGGAAAGTCAATGCATTCTGTATTCATGAGATTCACTGGACCATGCGAATTACATTTTATATATGGATATTTTATATGTCATCGGTGCACACTAACACAGGACAACTTGTCAATAGATAAACGAGTGCTGTTTTACGCGATGAAGGATGAGCCACTCTGCGCCCGATGTTCAGTGGGACCTTCGATTAACGGAAGTTTAGTTGGTCTCGCGGGGGCTCGGTTGTCTATACTGTTGGTATTACGAGCGTCGCCCCATACAGTGTCACCGTGTATTTCCAGCCTAATGCTTTACTCTCATGAATAAACGAGGGGCATCCTGGCTTTGTGTCTCATCAGTGGCAATAATTATAAAAAAGATTAATACAAAACGTGACTGCAGTGTATTACAAGTAATACAGGACGAAATCTTACATCAACTTCATGCAATGCCTCGAGGTTGCACTGGTGGGAGTTCAGGGAATGGAGATGGTGGTGGTTAGATCTCTGCATCCTGACAAAGGGCGTCCTGTGCCAACTTGAGGCGCTTTTCCATATTTTCCTCGTTGTTAGTGGCTAGCCACGATGTTAGCCCTCGCGTGCAATGGTGAACGAGTATGTCAGATTTACACTTTGTTTTTGCAAAGTATACATCTTATTTACAAATCTGCAATAGTAAATGGAAAAGGGGAAAAGACTACATAAGGTAGGATGAGTCTGAAGTGAAAGGCATTGCGATCGATAACAGAGTCTCCCTTTGGTTCCGCAGACTGCACGTGGTCACATAAGTAGGCTATGTTTAGTGGTTGCATTTCAGCAGTATTGCGGTGGTCTATGTAGCATCATGCACAGGAATTTGCTGCGCGATTTAGCCTGAGAAACAGCACTGGGTCATGGGGATGCTGGGAAGGTCAGGCCTTCCCTGTGTGTGTCCCCAGGGTGCAGCCATGCTCTTTACAGAAACCACTTTCCTCTCACACTTTACTTAAGGATTCTTTTTCTGCTACAGGGCACACTAGAGACATCTGAGGCTCTGGAAAAAGCCTGCATTCAGTTTGTGTTTGTTCTAACTGCAACAACCGTGTGTTTCTGATGCCTGTCAAATGAGTACCAGAATTTCTTGTCTCCTGATTTTCTGCTGCCTTCCAAACAGGGCAATAAAACCCTCTTTAAATCACCTGTGCTCCTCTTTTCCTATCATGTCTTAGAATCACGGTTGGGTGGCATGTTTTTAGCCTAGCCGAAGGGTCTGACTTCCTATACGTCCTCTGCAGGTAAATGCTGAAGACACTGTTGAGATGTTGCCGAAATCAAGAAGAGCGCTTACTATACAAGAGATTGCAGCCCTGGCAAGGTCATCGTTACACGGTACATATACAGATGCGCTTTCACTCTCTCTATCTCCCTGTCCCTCCCTCCGTCCCTTTCTCTCCTCTCCTGTGACCCTGTATCTCTCTCTTTCACCCAAACTCACACACACTCGCAGACTAACACGTACACTCACTCACAAACACACACACACACACCCACACATACACATGCACGCATACGCATCCACACCTGTTTGTGGCACGTGTGATCTGAATGCCCCTGCACCCACAGGAATCTCCCAGGTTGTAAAAGACCATGTGACCAAGCCGACAGCCATGGCTCAGGGGCGAGTGGCGCACCTCATAGAGTGGAAAGGGTGGTGCAAGCCCATGGACTCGCCTGCTGCCCTCGAGTCCGACTTCAACTCGTACTCCGACCTCAGCGAGGGAGAGCAGGAGGCTCGCTTTGCTGCAGGTGGGAATTGCCCCCAAACTCAGGCCCTGTCCCTCATGTATACATGCATCTATCGCTCTATTTAACTGTCTTTCTGCTACCATGTCCCATGCTTTTTGGTCTCAACCCCCCCCCGCTGTCTTCCACTCCTTTAAGTTGGCTACCTAAACCAGTTGTTGTGCATTAAGCCCACCATCTTGTCCTTGCTGTGAGAGGAATACCATTTTAAGTTTAGTGATTTCACCCCAGGTGCCCTCTCTTTTCTTATCTGACTCGGAGTCAGTGAACGCTGTCTGTCATCTCCCGGACCATTTTCCTCAGTCCCTCTCCCTGGACCCTGCATTTTCAGCTCCCAAGGTTAATTAGCTGTGTGGGTTTTCCCCCCTCAGTGCCATGACAGAGCTAATTCTGTGCACTTTCGTTCTTCTCGCTGTGGGTTACTTCAGGTCAATTTGTTCAGTTTCCCCACACATCTTGCTGGCGATGTTTTCCTTTCATCCTGCTCCCCGCTCCCGCCCCATGCTCTGTAACACACTGCACATAAACCCTGAGAAGGTGGTAAAATATTGCAGAGGTGCCATTCACAGGACAGTGACACTGTAGAACTCGCACGTCCCCTAATGTGTACACACGCACCGCTTTTGAGTACGCAAATGCCTCTGGCTTAATTGGTCAAATCAGTTGTTTACTCTATGCAAATTTAAGCATTTGTCCTTTCCAAGATACAATAATGGCAAAATCCTGCAGTTATTCAGTCATAGAGGATATCACAGGCGTAAAAGTACTTAGATATACAAGAGCCCTGTGAGTTCAGTTGCAAAATTTGAATTTGCTAGTGGTCTCTGGGCTACTGCCTGCCTTCATTTCTGCTTTGGGGAATTGATCGTGTCAGATTACAGCACTAGTATTTAGCAGTCACTCTTATCCAGACTGACTTACACGGTTGATTTTCTTTTTTTTACAGGGTGTTCAATATGTAATGCTGGGTATGTGCTGAAGGAACTCAGGTTATGTGCTTCACTCAAGGGTACTGCATCAGTGTCTTACATGAGAATCAGAGATGAAAATGTTGAGTGGTAAATCCAGCTCTTGCAATTAAACCTTCCCACAGAGCAGTTAATTGATAGTGTTATTTCAAGGCGGTTTAGATCATTTTTGTGAACATTGGCGAGATCAGTTGAACACTGCAATGCTAAAAGTCACAAAATTTCAATTTTGAGAAATTGTGAAAATCGATTTAGGTAACTACAAAGTACATTTTTCCATCCTTACATCATGGTGTGTGAAAATGTGACTTGAGTACTTTTAGCGCTAGATATTTCTATTATTTGATGAAGAAGATGTTGAAAGTAAACTTCTCCCAGATTCTACTGATATCTGTGCACCTATCCATGCCTATTGCAGAGTAGTTCTGCTCTCCTTTGAGTTCAGGTCTCAAAGTCTTTTTGGCATATCTAAGGAGGGGTAAAGTCCATTTCCAAATGAGTCATGCTGTATCTACAGGCTTCTTGCTGACCTGGATAATTATTTTCTGTGCACCAGGGGGTAAAAACCATGCCAACCCACTTTGGATTTGAGACTGCAGGTGTTCCATTACAAAGCTGGGCCATGCTATTTGGTCGGATTTTCTTTCGCCGATTGCTTCATCTTGTTGAAATATATTTGGGGGAGATACACGGTTGCTAGTCACAGATGAATGTGCCTGCATCACTGCAGGCATCTTGCAAAAGTAATTTTTTTTCCCCTCACAGGCATGACATTTTCTTTCAATATGTGGGAACGGAGAACAATTGCCATTTACGGCTAGTAATTGCAGTATCTCCGTGACGTGCTCCAAATGAGCAGGTCTTGATCCACTCCAACTCTTAGCTTTCAAAAGTGTATTACAACTTTTGGTATTTTCTTCCTCACACAAAACACCAAACACTATCCTCTACACACAGCTAGGTCACAGCAGTGAGGTGGGTCAGTTTCTCAGCTCAGGGATATGAAGATTAGCCGGCTCAGTGGCCCCTGTTTCAGGCACCTGCAGGATTACTTCAGCAAGAATGTGGCCGAATGCCGATAGCCCAAAGGTTGTTGTCCTCTTACACTGGTTGGTATGCGGAGTCCGTTTATGACCTTTCTCTGTCTTCGGTGAGTCTGACTGACAGCAGGCTGCCTGCAGAGCCATGCAGGTATTCTGCTCGGGAGGTTCTGCTGTGTATCTTGAGCTGGGCCAGACCCATTCCGCAGGTCTGCCGCAGTTAAGGGGCTGCAGACTTTAGCTTCAGTTTAAATGCAATCAGCATTTTTTTGATTGGTTGTAACAGTCATGAAAGGCTCCCAGGGCTCCACCGTAGATGAGGGTTGAGGAACGATGAATGGAGAGAACGACCCGATTGCTGCGCACATCGATAAGTGAATGCATGAGTGAAATTCGAGGGCATTGATGAATGGAGCACAAATGAGAGAGAGGGAGTGTCAACGCGGGTAATGTTGGAAGTGAGAGGGGGTGACGTCCCGGGCTCGTGAGCGGCTGGTGGCCTTGCCTCGTCATGTTCGCTTCGGTCACTGAGCAGAAGGTGAGCGCTGTGTCACTTCCGGCTCTTGGGGGCACAGAGGGTCAGGGAGGGGGAGGCTGGTCCCCGTGTTCCCAGGTCTCCAGTGCTCATGATTCAAATGACTAGTGGAGCGCAGTGTGGTGGTCAGCAAGTCCTCCATTCCCCTCAGCAGTTTTTTTAAAGATAGCTCCAGGCTGGGCCTCGCTACTGTGGGTGGTTTGAGTTCAATAGGCACCTAGCCTCAAAGAGTAAGAGCTGTCCCCATTGAGAGTAATGACACAGTTCTCTGACGCAGAATTTGCTTCAGTAATAATGTGCCTTTGATTTTAGAAAGATAGGCACATTTGATGGATGGATTTTGATTGGCTGTCGGTGTTTTAATCGTTCAGTTGGAAAAAAGAGTCGTTCTAAAATTGGTCTGCAACAGTGTAGGTGGTCATGTTGTTATCATTATACAACAGTTGTGGTGTGGACTTCGCTATCCACTTGAGTTGGAACAATATTTACAGCAATAATTTTATATTCATGGTTATTGTTTTCATTGTGGACAGTCCTTTTTCAAAAAAATTTGCAGGTGATATAAATACGAGCACCTGTCTGTGTACTTGTGAGTATTGAACAAAAAATTTAGAATCAAATATAATGTTACAGTGAGTAGGGACAGTGATTGAGGGCATGTTTTGAAAGTGCTTTGCCTCGTGTTTACCAGATTCTCTTGTTCTCTTTTAGGGCTCATATTTCAAAACACCTAGTCCTGTATTTCTATATTTATAGTATCCTTGAAATGTGGATGTGTAAGATATTAGGCCTGTTTCACATGTACATACATATTCTGTAAATTCAGTGCTTCAATGGTATACTCTTCAGGTGTAGCCGAGCAGTTTGCTATCGCAGAAGCCAAGCTCCGAGCCTGGTCGTCAGTGGACGGCGATGACTCCACCGATGACTCCTATGATGAAGATTTCCCTCCAGCCAACGAACCCCCGAACAACACCCAAAGCACAGGTGTGCACCCACTCTATGCACACATACTGCATGTAGGCATACTGATGGCCACTCACACGAGAGCACCCACTCAAGGTTTCTTTTGAAGCAGATGGCAGACAGGCTTATACTCCGGCCTTGAAGGGTGACTGCATTCATAATCATTTTACTCTTTTCTGGTGTTTGCATTTATGTCTCTGTGTCTATATCTGAAAAATTGTGAATATAATTGGAATCCTGTATTAATAATTAGTGTGATAAATGAGTACTGGCCCACCAGAACCTGCTAATTGGATTGTATTCATTTGTCCATTAGCTGTCTCCTCCATTCTCGCTCAAACCATATCATGTCCCTCTTTCTAATGCTCTCTCTCACATACACACACACACACACACCAACACACACACGCGCGCGCGCGCACATACAAACGCATGCACATTGTCTCTCACTCTTGGTTGATCACAAAGATCACAAGGTTAGAATGAGCACCATGCCAATTTTCCATATAGAGAAAAGAGATACTGCAGAGCCAGTGTTGTGGCTTCAAACTGTGGCACGCAGTGCATCGCCCCACCCCACCTTATCACTGCATCACTTGGCACTGAGCTCTTCATTGTAAACAGTAACCCCCCCACCCCTCCCCAAGGCCTCTGGATGGCATGAAGCCTCTATTGTCCCACTGCCCTACTTTCCTCCTCTGAAAACATTTTTTTGTTCCACGGCGCAATTTGATATTCCGCCATTCATCCCTCCTGAAAGTTTAATTTGATTCCTCTGCGGCAGATGAGAGAGGGAGGGTGTGGGAGGGCGGAGAACGCTTTTCCGACTGCCCGCAAGCGCAATTTCCTGGCTTATTCGATGAACCCTCTCTGCAGTCTAGTCATAACAAATTATGAAAAAAGCTTGTGTATTCAGTGTTGCCCTACACTTTCACATGCTAAATTATATTTCCAGGCCACTGGTTTCCAAACCTCCCTTTGTGTCAACTCAGCCAGATCCAGGTATTTGATTTGGTCCATCTCCATCCTAAGCAACACTTGATACAACAGCTCAAGCCCTGGATTAGATGCATTAGGTATGTCTCAGGTGGAACATATTGAATACCTAAGTCCAGCTAGGTATATTTGAGGACAAGTAAGGGAACCAATGCTTAAGACAATTTTTGAAGGCACATGGCTGCTTGTTTTTGTCCTTGGGGTTTTTTGCATGCCGTTCGGGTTGTATAACGCTCCTGTAGCCCTGATTGCTGAGCCCCTGTGTCCTCTTTTGCTGATGAAGCCCTCACTATTTCCTCCTCTGTATGTCTCCCTGTCAGACACCGTGGCATATCCCCACTACCTGCGTGACCTGCTGCACAGCCATGTGTGCCAGCAGCTTGTGTCACGGGCGCCCTGCGAGGCGGACGGCAGCGCGGAGCACTCACCCACCGGTGGCTCGCCTGACACCCTCTGCTCCAGCCTTTGCAGTCTGGAGGACCACCCGCTGCTGCGCGACCTGGGCTGCCCCTCGTCCTCTCCGGCCGAACTGGCCGCCAAGATCCTGGGGGCGCTGCAGGGCGGAGAGGAGCTGCTGGCGAGGCTCCAAAGAGCCAGCGGGGACTGCACCTTCCGCAGCCTCAGGCGAGGGGTTCGGGGAGATGACTCCAACTTCTCTGTCTCCTACTCTGAGTCCTTTCTGTCCCCGGCAGAGGACGATGACCTGCCCTGCAAGGACTACGAGAGCGTGTGCCGAGACCTCCCACCGGAGTACGACGGTCATAGGAAGGTCTCCGATGTGGCCTCCTCTGGGGTGGTGTCTCTGGATGATGAAGATGAGGAGGAGGAGGAAGATGAAGAGGAAGATGAGGGACGGAGGGAGCCGGGGCAGTGATTTCTCCTCCCTCAGGGTTAAATTCATTTGGTTTTTATAATGTCCTGCATCACCCTCTTGCCCCCACCTCCCCAAATTCACCAACCTCTCTACCGATGGTCTCTGTTTAAAATTTATTGGCATGTTCCTTTGATCTCTGACCATTCAATTTCCTCTCGTCCCTCTAACTCCGTGTTTGCTTCTCTTATCCCCCTTCTCCCACTCCGCCCCTCCCCTTCTCCTGCTCGGTTTGCGTTGTATTGATATATTTTTGTCTCGCGGCGTCCAAACAATCGTTGTGTCAGCAGTGGGGAGGGACGGACTGCAGCCTCTGACTTTGGCACAAACCGGTTCGCCTGTAGGTTTGGTCAAAGGCTTGAGGGCACACAGAGGTGAAAAAAGGGGGACAAAAGCTGATGAACAAAAATGAATTGAAAAAGCTGACAATATCTTTTGCATGTATTGCAAGTGCTGAAATGAATGGGCTGATAAAGTCTTGAGCACAGTTTGCATTTCCCACTGTTACAGAACCACCGTCCAACCCTTTACTCTCATTTTCCACCCCTCACTTCTCTCTCCTGCCCATCTGCCCAAACTGTCTTCACTGGAAGTCCAAGTACTGCATCCTGTACCCCGCCTCCCTCGCCCCGCTCCCCCTGAGCGAAAGACTGCAGCTCCTCGAAAGGCATGGCTTGCTGAGTATGCCAATCTATTAACCTGTCTCTACCAATTATAAGCAAATGCTGGAATGTTCTTAAACTGACAACATTATGTCTTTTAAAAATATTTCTCACAGACTAACGAAATAAGGGTATGCTTTTCTTGTACTAGTTTTCTATCATTCAACATGATGTTATTATGATAATTATTACGATTCTGATCATGAGAACATACACCTGAGGGTTTGAGGGAAGATAGATTTTTCTGTCCTGAATTTGTCTGTGGAAGAACTCTTTGTTGCTGTTTAAAAAAAGTGGAATGTTCTTGAGGTAACCCTTCAGTGCTTGAAGTGCAAGGTTTGGTAAAAAAAAAAAAAAAAAACTTGGAAAATATACAAAAAACAGAAATGCTAGATTTCAGTGATGCAGCGGAGAAGAGGTGAGTCGTGCCTCAGATTTTCTATATTTTTGTATGCGTCGTCATGCTTTGATCTCCTTGACTATGCGGCGTGGCTGTGTCCGTGATTTGCACGAAAGCTAATGTGGCCGTAGGTTTCTCATCTCTTTGTTATCACTGTGTGATATGGTCTACTGGAAAAAAGAAAAACAAATGTAAAAAAATGGAATTTTTTAAGAGAATACTGTGACATTGTTTATTACTTTTACTGTCATGTCCTTTTCTGCAAAAATTCAATGATATTTTCTGTTGTTTTATGAAATGTTACTACCTTATGCTTTCTTAAGCCTCTACCGCGGTATTACTTTCTTGATCCTTTACCCCCTTTTACTATTTCCTTTTCCTGTATCCTTTTCCAACGAAGAGCTGTCTTGCTCTCTCACCATCTTCGCAGACTTCAGTCTCTTTCACTACGGTGGTACGATAAGACTGACTCATACAGTTCGGAGGAAAAATTATCCTTGAATATATCGCATAAGGAATTTATTATCATAAAAAAGACCACACGCTGAGGCAGAGTTTACCCATTGTGTCAATGTGGAAGAATCCTTACTCTGATGCAATCATGAGGATGTCCTATGTAGTCTAAAAGGCACGCTCGTAAACTGAAAAACCAGGATGCTCAGGCAGCACTTAACACCAGGGTTTAGGCTTCATTTACATCCTTTCTCATTGATTGTTGGGAATAGGTCTGTAAACAGAAGTAAAGAGTATCTGGTACTGTTGCTTTGTCAATAGCGGGTAATTGCAGCGTTGAAGAGAAGAAACCTCTGGTGGGCTAATTATATGGCGTCTGCTGCACTCTGTGTATATCTTTCTTGGATTTGAATATCAAACTTAAGGGCTCTGACAGGCCTCAGATCACAAAGTCTGAATCACAATACAGGGAGATCTTTAAATATTTGGACAGTGGTGCAGATATGAAGAGATGTGATGCCTTCATGGTTTACTCCACACATATGTAAATAACCTCATTAATGTGTTGACTGTCAAATTTCATTTGAGGACGTTTACAGCTGTTGACTGAACAGTGTAATAATTACAGCCCTTCAAGAATGGTGCCACTGCTCAAATATTCACATATCTGCCAATCATCAAGTCCCTTTAAAAAAAGAAATGCTTTTTGCTGTATGGTTATCAGACACAGAACAGCACACAGCTACAGTTAGCGCAAGTAGTATTTTGACATGAGAAGCTCTGAGCCACTTGAGTTGTGTGAAATGGTGAATAGACCTAAGATGGCCTCAAAAGGGCTATTAAACTCCCCTCTGTTCAACAGGGAGTGATGGCAAAGACTACAATCATGACCAGGAGAGCAATTTTGGATTCTCTGTTTGTTTAATTTTGATGTTCTGCCTTAGAAATACAGTATGCATCATTACACTGACAAGCAGCACTAAAATTTGACAAGCACATTGACAATCCTTGCTGACCTTTTCCTGCAATTACAAGGACTGCATTATTGTTGAAAATGTACATGATCTGCATTTCATATCCTGCTGGGCATTATCTAGACAGTGCTTACTTCCGCAGACTGCTCTCTGACTCTCCTGTATGGCCCAAACCCTGGTCACATGGTCACTTAATAGCAAATTCTCTGAGTGATGTCACATTTAGGTACATAGATTTTGTAACATGTAAAAAAATAAGTATTTTTTTAGGAAGTGCTGTTGTTGGCCATGGGTGGGCATTACTGTGAGGGTCAGCATAACTCAGGTGCACCTCAATCGCTGTGCCTTCATTTCTGTATCACCCCTGTTCTCATCTGCCACACTTCCTCTCGACATTCTCTCTTCTCGACATCGGTCTGCATTGTATTGCCTGTTTTGAGGGAGTTGTGGTCTCCCATATGTAGAAAAGTACTGCAGATGTTTAGCTCCAGCTGTTTCCTTCATTAATTTTTGTTTTGACTTTTAAAATGGCGCTCCTGCTACTGAACTGCACCTGTTTCAGTGTGTTGGGTCTTGAGGTTTGAGGGTGGAGATGCTTGAGGTGAATGTTTTAGGGAGTGAGTATGAAGGTGACTGTGTTAATTGCCAGTTAGGCCTGAAGGAGGGTGCCTCTGACAGTGCCTCAGGACAGTGTAAAGAGCTATCAGCGCTCATATCCATCAGTGTTTCTGAGCTGTATCTGTCTGTGTCCTGTCCATGTAAAAGCACTTTGCTGTAGGACACACACAGTCAGATACACTTGCTCAAGGCCTGTCACACACACAACCCCCGGGAACAGAAAGCCTCCGAGCTATTACATAACAGACGGATGGCTGAGCGTTACCTCTGCTGACAAGCAATTAGCTGAGATTATGAAATCCACCGACGTCCGGGATCCCATGCATCACACAACTAAAGTGAGCTCCTGTGTTTCTCCCCTCCCCTCCCATAGTTCTCTCTCTCTCTCTCTCTGTCTCTCTCTACACACACACATATATATTTGTCTCTTTCACTTTCTCTCTCGTTCTCTCCCGATTTCTCTTTCACTTGCTTCTTTCCCTTCCCAAAATGTACAGGCAAAGTCTAATTAGTTTCATACCATTATGACTCTATGGAGTGTCACTGTCTGTTATGTTAAATGACTATGGGCACTTTGTAGTGACAGAGATTCTGCAGACTGTTCCAAATTTCCTGCCAATACCAGTCTGTGCATTCAGGGACTTGAATATCTGTTGAAAGATTTTGTGCATCTAAGAGCCAGAGGCTGGCTGAGAGTGGGAAATAGCGCAGCGCTTGTCGCTATTTTTCCCCGTTGTTTCGCGAAACAGGAGCCTGTACTATTATCGGCCCCGTACTCTCTGCCTCCACATTGTTATCATTATACGGCAGCGAAATAGGCCTATGAGTGTATTTACGTACATAGATGGGCATAATATGGACAGATTAGAGGAATAAATGTGTGTCACAGTTAACTGGCGTTGGCCTCTGCCAGTACTGGCAGCTTTAATTAAAATGCCACGTCCCCTTTAGAGAAACAGCTAAACAGGGAGCTCTCCTGCAGGTCTGTTCCTGCCTTCAGTGCAGTCAGCTCGGATTGGACAGCTTCTCACCCTGAAAGAAACGCCAGACTTCTGGAGACTCAGGCGCTCAGCACCTACAACCCTCATCACACAAAACTGCACCATTTTACATTCATTTCTTGCACTTATTTTGTCATTTGAAAATGTACTGTTGTACTCTAGTAAATGTACAATTGTAAGGGCCAGTATTGTTCCTGTTCTCTCTAATTATTTGGCATACTTCTAAGAATATTTCCAATTCTTGTCTGGCCATATTACATTTCCCATGAGCCTTCTCTCCTTCTCTCTGCCCACTCATTAACATTTGTGACCCCGGATCACAAAACTAGTCCTAAGTCGCACGAGCCCATTTTGCGCTACAGCTGTCTAATACATTTTTCATTAAAATTATCGATTTTTCGATTTGTGCATTAAACGTTAGAAAAATAAATTAAGACACTATTCCAAGTGAGTATTTCACAAAAATCCTACCGTAGGTGCCTCCAAACTTGATTTAGGAGAAGTGGGTTGTGAAAATCTTTGTGTAATTATCCCAAAGACAATGAAAAATGCGCGGACAAAAATCGCTTCCAGCGCGACGGGGATTCCCCAACATTGTTGGGATCATTGCAAAGCGGAGAATTCCCTCTATTTGATTATTTATAAGATGACTACGTAGGTTCAAACTTGACCCAATAGGAGACGTCAGAACAAACCGCACTTGGCGTAAACAAAGACGGGCCTTCCCTAGAAACACAGTTTTTTTTTTTTTTTTTTTTACCGGGACTTTTACTCTACTACATTGAAAAGATATAAAGTATACTTTTACTTTGTTACTTTGACACTGGCCACTTCGTTACTCGCTACAAATTAAAATATGAATGTAATTCATCATTTAAGGATTATCTGGATGAGCCGTGTTCGAGAAGAACAGCGGTGCTCGGCAGGCTATATGAAGCACTTTGTGCAGATAAGTCTGTCAGCGGACATGGAGCAGCAAATTTGTGCACGCAGTTACAATATTCTACCACTAGATGACACCCCCGGATCAAGCCTGTTGTGCAAACTGCTCAATATCCTTGCCCATAGTATCTATTCAGCAGTTCATAAAATCTCTCTTGCTACAGAAGAAAATCGTTGTCCTCTATAGCAATCATTTCAGCTACAGAGAGCCAATGATATCCCAATTAGTAGTTAATAAAAATCAAGTCTCCTGAAGCAAAAATTCGACATGGTATTGATACTGTGTAATTCTGCTATCAATTATACACAATTATAGTGTTTTTTTAAACTGCCAGTAAACTCGAAGAAGAAGTAGTAGTATATAAAAGGACTGCCTGTTTGTTTTTTGAATACTGCGTCTTTCATTCACCTGAAAATTGATTAAAGAACACAAGGAGAGAACAATGTGTGGTAACTTTGCTTCTTTCTATGCGTAGGCTACCATGAAAAATACTTTGTACTTGCACTTTTTAAAGGCGATAGTATGCTTAATGAATGGTGCAAGTTTCATTTAATTCTCTCTATTACAAATATGTGTTGCTAAGGAGTGAACATGACAATTTTTAAACTCAATTTTCTCAGTTTTCTGGAAATTTCGATTGCCCAAGTTTCCCATCTTCAAAATGTCATGTCTCGGTCAATTTTTACCCGATCTTGACAAACTATACATTGTTGGAAAGCATTTTTAGTACTCTTTCAGAATATGCATGAATCTCCATATGAAAAAATTTACCCATAGGACTGGTTTTGTGGTCTGGGGTCACATTTTTGACACAGGAAACAGAGAATCAAACACACATGATTTGTAGTACCATTCACTGACCCTGGATCAGTAGCCACCTTCCATACAAATTACAAGGGTTACCATTGGCAGCGTGAACACAGATCCTACAACAGTGTTTATGAGCAGAAACAATAAAACAGAGAACCCAATCTTGCTTTCCTCTTCACAGGTACTTTCCGCACAGGAAAGTAAGAACAGAGGTCAGAATAACTCTATAGCTTTTCTCTGTGGGTTTCATCCACAACAAAAAAATCCAGAATGTTCCGTTTCCCACAGTCCCGGCTCAACAGGGGCATGTTTAGGAATTCAAAGCAACAGAGGGAGGCGGACTCAGCCAGAGGTCAACTGTACACTCTTTTCTCCGAAGTGAATAGACACCTTTTGTTGATTTATTTCAGTTGAGTTTTCAAAATGGGTTTTCACGACGGTGTCCAAATCCTAGCTTGCTTGAATGAGCAGTGCATCCTGATATGTGCATGGTGACCTTGACCTATAGTCTTTTTATTTGACAGTTGAATGTGCTTGTGAGAGGTGACAATGAGGTTGATGTTGGGGGGATGGAGCTGTCAGTTGATTGCTGTCAGAATATAAAGGGCAGTTAGCCTTTCTGATCAGCTAAGGATTGAAGCAGACAAACGAGGCCCGTTAACTTAGTTGCGAGAGGAGTTTTGGAGGTCAAATTTAACTGTGAGATTGTGAATTAAAGTTGGGAGGTTATTCTGAGGTGCCTGCAAACCAAAATCCAAAGGCACTTTCAAGCACCAGCATTGTCAACGGCATCTGCCAGCACAAGACCTGCTCTGTGTACGGGGCTGTATAAACTCAACTGACCCCCCCCCGCCCCACCCCCCAAATGGCTAAATATTACAGGAAGCCCAATAACCTTTGGCCCCTCCCCAAAGTGGATTCATTTTCTGTAAAAACTTGCTCTCTTTCTTATATCATTCTCATTTTGCTTTTTTTATCTCTTGGAATGATTGATATTTGGTAAACAAACCTCTCTCTCTCTCTCTCTCTCTCTCTCTCTCTCTCTCTCTCTCTCTCTGTTGCAGCGCTTGCAATGATTTGAAGTTATGAATAAAATTCTTTAATGTTATCCCTTTGCATTGCTTGGTGCACTTCTGTGCATTTCGTGCCCTGTGGCTGACCTGTGGACTGATGAGCCAATGTTATACACACAAGAAACAAGTTTGTTATAAAAAAAACAAGTCAGACCTAAAGCTGCTTTGTCCCCAAGTAACCTGTAAACAAGCTTTAGCGGCAGCGCAAACATTCACGAAGATACAGATTGCATTGTTCGAGTCCCTCTCTTCAAACACTACTCTATTCATTACAGTGTCCCAGATCTTGAGCCATAGAGTAGAGCAGCGATGCTTCTCTTTGCCAAAAGTAAGAAAGAACACAAAACACATTTCTCCATTTCTCCTATATTTCCTTGTTCAGCAATGCTTCTCTGCTCCAGTCCTGGGGACCAACAGCCCTACACATTTGTGTTCTAGCTCTGCAATGGCGTGATTCAGTAAATCAGCTAATCCTAATCTCCTGGATCACTGAATCAGGTGTGCCAAAACAGAGCTGGTACAGACATTTATACAACCCTGATTCCGAAATAGTTGGGACAAAGTGTAAATTGTGAATAAAATCAAAACGCAATGACTTTCAAATCACACCAGCCAGTATTTTATTCACAATAGAAGAGAGATAACATAGCAAATGTTGAAACTGAGAAATTTTACAATTTTATACACAAAATGAGCTCATTTCAAATTTGATGGCTGCTACAGGTCTCAATAAAAGTTGGGACAGGGGCCTGTTTACCATGGTGTAGCATCCCCTCTTCTTTTTAACACAGAGTGGAGGCATCTGGTCATTGAGGAGACAAGTTTAGCCGTTGGAATTTGATCCCACTCTTGTTTAATACAGGCTCCCAGTTGCTGGAGAGTTTTGGGTCTCCTTTAACGGACTTTTCATTTAATTATGCTCCAAATGTTCTCAATCGGTGAAAGATCAGGACTGCAGGCAGGCCAGTTCAGCACACAGACTCTTTTACTACGATGCCAGCTTGTTGTAATAGCTTCAGTATGTGGTTTTGCATTGTCCTGCTGAAATACACAACGCCTTTCCTGGAATAGATGTCGTCTGGAGGGGAGCACATGTTGCTCTAAAACCTTTATATACCTTTCAGCATTCATGGTGCTTTTTAAAACATGCAAGTGTCCCAGACCATATGCACTAATGCATCCCCATACCATCAGAGATGCTGGCTTTTGAACTGAACGCTGATAACAGGAGGGGTGGTCTTGCTCCTCTTTAGCCTGGAGGACACGACACCCATGCTTTCCAACAAGAATGTGAAATTTGGACTCGTCTGACCACAGGACACTTTGCCACTTTGCTACAGTCCATTTTAAATTAGAATTGGCCCACAGAACACGGCGGTGCTTCTGGATCATGCTCAATAATGGCTTCCTTTTTGCATGATAGAGTTTTAGGTGGCATCTGTGGATGGGACGGCGGACTGTGTTTACAGACAGTGGTTTCTTGAAGTATTCCTTGGCCCATTTAGTAATGTCAATAACAGAATCATGCCAGTGATTGATGCACTGGCGTCTGAGGGCCCAAAGATCACGGGCATCCAGTAAAGTTCTTCAGCCTTGTCCCTTACGCACAGAGATTTTTCCAGTTTCTCTGAATCTTTTGATGATATTATGCACTGTCAATGATGAGACCATCAAAGCCTTTGCAATTTGACGTTGAGGAACATTTTTTTGAAAGTATTCCACAATTTTTTTATGCAAGCCTTCACATGTTGGAGAGTCTCTGGCCATCTTTACTTCTGAGAGACTCAGCCTCTCTAAGACATCCCTTTTATAGCCAATCATGTTACACACCTGTTGCCAGTTAACTTAATTACTTGCTAAATGTTCTTTCAGCTGATTCTCTTATGTATTAATTGCTTTTTCAGCCCTTTTTTGCCTGTGTTATAACTTTTTTGAGACCTGTTGAAGCCAGAAAATTTGAAATAAGCTCATTTTGTGGATAAAAATGTAAAATGTCTCAGTTTCAACATTTGAAATGTCATCTATGTTCTATTGTTTATTGTTTTTTATGGATCCCCATCAGTTGACGCACAAGCGACAGACTAGTCTTCCTGGGGTCCAATTTAAAATATCAGTACAAAACAATAAAACATTATCAACAGATAATAAAAATTAAAACACAGTAATACAGATTACAATCAGATATATGCAAAATACACACACATGCACTCATCCCAACTTTGGGTCCCAAGGACTGGAGTCAAGAAACACTGCCTTAAGACATCAAACTGTCTAACTGAAAACAGAATTTTACAATCAAGAGGTTGCTGGAGTAATGGATTTACTTGGACCTGACAAAAACAGTACCTTGATAAAGTAATTTATCATTGACCAATCAGTTGCACACCAAATAGAACAGGCTGCAATAAAACTACACAAAAAACTAGCATCATATTTTGGGTAATTTGTATTTTACAAAGTAGCCTAATCCATGAAATTTGAGTGCCAGAAAAAAAATTGAAAATTAAATTTTTGGTCCCATATACATAGTTATGAAAATAATTTTTTACATTAACAATTGTGTTTTTGTTATTAAACATTAATTTTGTCCCCTGCAAAGGCTTTGTGTTTCGTAACTCTAAAAGTAGTCAAAGTTCTGTGTATGATTGTACCAGCCCTTGTTTATCACACCTAATTCAAAAAACAATGCACTGATGATGAGGGTTTGTTGATAAACTGAATCTTGTCATTGCTCAGCTGGCACACAAATGTGTAGGGCTGTGGATCACCAGGACTGGAGTCGAGAAACACTGTTGTACTGTACTCATCCTCTGTCCTTTTCTTCCCTGATTCCATGTTAAATGGAACGATTGCCTTATGATACCTGTATTGGGAACAGTTTCTGTTATCCTCTTGTTGAAAACACCTGTGCTGGGGGCGCCCCGGTGGCTCATCGGTCTGGGCGCGCACGCCATGGGGGCTGTGTCCTTCCCGCAGCGACCTGGGTTCGATTCCGGCTCAGGTCATTTGCTGCGTGTCTTCCCCCATTCTTCTCCCCAGCCTTCCTGTCTCTCTGCACTGTATAACTGTCGGGTAAAGGAAAAATTCCCAAAAAAAAATCTAAAAAAGAAAACATCTGTGCTGCCAAGCTAACACTACTTTTCCCTTGTTACATTACCTTAGATTTTAAACACACCTGAAGAAAGTTAAAAGATTTCAGAAGTTCAATCATTTAAGAGCGAAGACTTTTTGAAGTGAAACAAAAGGGACCTCTCATCCAACCAGCCAAATGGTCCTCGGAGAGCCATCCATTTTATGTCAACCACGTATGAACGTGAGGACTGATTCATGGTGGAATCTCTTCCTGAAAATGGGAACAAATAAGACTTGTTGCAATTTAGGCCCGTTGAGGGCATGGTCAAAAGTGTCTTCAAAAACCCATACCAAACTCCATTGGCTCACCTAAATATAAATCCACTGACCCAATCCGTGGTCCTCCCCTTATCTCTGAGTGCATTCCACAGGCATCGTTGGCCATAATCTCGTATACCTTCATGTAATGACTCCTAATCTCTCTACCCTGTCAGTGGAGACATCTGTGTCTCTGAATGCTCTCCAGTCCCCTTCCCCTTATCTGCATTTCCGTTAACGATGTTCGAGCACTTAGGAATGATGCCCTATTATGGAGAGCTGGACTCTGTCTTGGGCCAAGTTTATCACTGACCCATAATGCAATTTTGTGAATGACAGTCCCTTAAAAAGCTGTGGCTCTTTGAGTGACTAGGTGGATGTGGACTGCACAAGCTGGCATCGGTGTATGGGAAATAAGAGCAAAAAAAGCAAGTGGATTTATTTCGATCATAAATGAGCCTGAAGCTAACATTAGCCTCTGAAAAGTTGCTAATACCTGAATCCCTTAAAGTTGACTTTACCAGCTGAGTTTGCCCCTGTATCAGACTGCTTCACGCGTGAGCTATTGTACAGTGCAGACGGTGAGGTAGCTAGTACTCCGTGGAAGTGAAAAAGTGCACATAGGCCACTGTCGGTGTTTTGGGTGCCTATAAGAGTTCAGCGTACGGAATGGCCGCTCTCGGTAACTCCTCCTCCAGCTCCTCGTCCTCCTCGTATCGCTACAGCAGCAGCTCCTTCAGGGCCAGCAGCAGCAGCAGTGAGGGTCAGGAGCCTCTCTTCCAGCCCTATCTGGACAGCAGCCCCCACAGTCTGTTTGGAGAGGAGGGCGCCGGGACTCCTCTGCTCCCCTTCAGCAGGCCTCACAGGGAGTCTTTTGGGTGTTCAGGTGAGTGCGGTCGAACACGCTGGAGCTCCAGCTTTTGGGGTGAGGAGGGTCGGCCAGCTTATATGCAGGACAGGGAGTGGAGATCATACATGGTGAATTTTTATGTTTGAAAGTAGGGAAAACTAGGCTAGTTTAGTTTAAACATATTTATGATATTTGTAAAATGTATGAGGGGTCAGATTTTTACCCTACAGTAATACTGAGCGATTCAACATCAACTTCTCCGATTTGCTGATCAACCAGTTCTTGCAGCTTGCTGCTAAAATATGTATAGAAAAGTAAAATTGCATTGTATTATTTTACAATGAACCATAGTACCAAACAATGTAGCAAATAACAGACTATTAATACTGAAGTGAAATAATCTGATAAAGTTGTTTAGTTTGTTTGTCTCAACAATACAGTATGGGGACAAGAAGATATATTTTTTAAAAAATGCAGGCTCAACCAATTTAGTATTTGGCTTGAGAGGTCATATTTTTTGGAAATTGTTTCTGGTTTTATTTTGCCTTGTAATGGATATTCACCCATTCAAAGTCAAGAAGATAGTGAATGTATTATACATATTACAAGCCTAATCTGGTGACAGACAGCGATGAATGGAATGAATACGTTTGTGCAGTTTTCCATTTTCATTACACTTGCCCCTCATTGTCCTCTTCTCTCCCCTATTTGATTTTAATTCCGCAGGAGGTACAGGAAGGACGTCTGTCTCAGGACGTCCCGCCAGTACGGGCGCAATGCAGGCGGTTGCAGATTCATACCTCATGTCCGCAGATGTCAGTCAGTTTGAGCCTCATGACGTGGTGATAATGGCCTACAGTCACTGGGTGGTCATCCACGCCGAAAAGGTGGGACTTCACATTTTCCATAACCACACCTGTTCACCGTACCATGCCCCCTAATGCCCAACCCACCTTTCCTCTCTCCAATTTTTTTTACCCTTTTACTCCTGGATAAGCAAAGCTTGAGATGGAGCGTTGTGACTCTAGCATCACTCACTAATCAATCAATCAATCAATCAATCAATTTGCCGTTAGCACGACCACGGGCGGTAAGATAAATATGATCTTGGCATGGATGACCAGTCCCTAATTCACAAACAGCTTATCCAGGAGTTAACTATAGTGTCACTTTGATTGAAAATTTGACTGCAGACAAACTCCAAAACAATCAGCTCCATTCCCCTCCTTGCGCCCTCCTCAGGTGGCTGATGATGGTAGCGTCAGCGACACCTTCACGCACAAGAGCCAGCTGCCCGAGGACATGGACCCCCTGTCTCTCAGCAGTACCCTGAGCCCTGAGGGCATACTGGTCGTTAGCGTGAGGAAAATGAACAGTCTGGAAGCTTCTGAGCCCCCACGACCGGCCTACCGGTCCGTGGCTCAGCTCTAGGCCCCCTCCATCCTTACCCAACCCTGCGTGCTGTGTTCAGTATTCATACCAAGCATCTGCAGGCTCTGAACTGTGTGCTTTCAAATTTTAATACTGAGCTTTGAAAATATGAGCAAACACAGATGCTATCTTTTTTATTAATGATGTACTGTAAGATTTTCAATTTTATTTTACCCCGTGTATGGTTTGTTTATAGTACTGTAGTATGTAAAGAGCTAGAAGAGAGTTATCCAAAAAAAAAAAAAAAAAAAATTGAGCACACAACAGAAAACAGCCTGCCGGCTCAGCATGTTTACTTAGGACTGAATAGCTACCGAGTGTTGCAGTGGTCCATGACAGTCCAAAAGTAAGTGCCAAATACAAGAATATGCCTTTGAATCTCGCAGCATTACACAGTTACATCAGTGTTAGTTGGATAATAATTTCCTACAGCGAGATAACATCTGACAAACCATGTTTATCTTGTATTATGTTTATTCAATTTACTCTTATTTTTAAGGTTATGTAATCAAGGCTTAAATAATTACTGAGCCACTGTGACCAGCATATAAAGTTTCACACATAAAAACACAGTTTAATGGGCTGCTAAGTAACTTATTTCGTCCGGGAACGAATCCAAACCTTGGCTGCGCAATTGTGACCAGCATTATTCAGTGCAGTTGAGGATTTTACCAATCACATACTAGAAACTGACTGACAGTATACTTGTGGACTGCAAGCCACATATGAAAGATATTCTCATAATTGCACTCTATTTTCACAGTTTAACTGTAGTCTTTACTGACACAAAAGCAGCTGCTGTCTCATGTATCAGAGGAGAACCCCAGTTGTATGTGCTATCTTGTTATGACAGTGGGGATTGGGAATGGATGTAGCTGCAGTAGCTGACATAGGCTAATCCAAATACGGGTGGGTTGAGGAGCCCCATATTAATCATGAAAATTTTTAATACGTCAAAAACTAATTAGAGGGCAAATGGAACGATAAATCTCCGACATTCATGAAAGGTATTTTATACATTTTTTTTATATGAACCTCTCCAAAAACCCATATGTGGGTTTGTCAACTGCAGCTGCTTTATTCAAATTTAGGTCTATTTTAAATTCTAGTGGCGATCTCAAGGTTCCCAAAGATCCCAATTACGTACTGCTGAATTACAGAGAAATATGCAAAAATTATGCACAAAATTTAGATATTCTCCTCTTTAAGTAATCCATTGGCCAAAAACACATTGCGTCTTGGAGCCCAGTCTCAGCCCATGTCATCATATAGTGACGTTACCTGACCAAGCATCGATAAATGATGAGAAAGGAGGCATCCTTATTTGATGCTAGTTTAAAACGAACCCCACCCCCTAACCCCTAATCCTTTACCTGAACCCTAACCCTAAATGTCAAATAAGGACGGTAAAAACCTCCTTTTTCGTCGTATATCGACACTTGGTCAGTTAGCGTCACTATATGACGAGTCGGGATGAGAATATGTTGCATCCTGGGTTCAAATATTTCATTGAATGTAAGTGTAATATAGCTTCAGTGAAGCGCCTTGAACCGCAGGGAAATTCAAGCAAAACTCACAGTGTAACGGCTTAATCAAGCATGTGATGCATAATGATTAATTTCTTTTTGGAAAATTATAACCTCCTCTAACTTTGCATTAATACCCAAGTATTTTCATGCCAAAAAAAAAAAAAAAAACATCACACAATCAACACCTTGCCAATGAAAATACCAATGGAACATACTTGAAGCAATACAAAGCTCTGTATGATACAGTATAACCACGTACAGTAGATTAATTTATGTTTGGCTCTAAACTCTGGTAAATTGGAATTATACATTTGATTGGCTTACAATTCCAGGTAGGTACAATCTGATTGGCTGAAGTGTGACTTAGAGCGAAAGCAGTGCCACAATCTGCTTAAGAAAAATAAGCAAGCGACTGGGTTCCTTCCATTTTAAAATTACACTATGCACTGTAGAGGGTGAAATGCCCAAAATTTTACTGATTCCTCTTTAGAAAAGATACTATCAAAGCAATGAATAATAAGTTTACCCCTCTGATGGCAAATTGGTGAGCCTCAACCCATCTTTGCTCTTGAGAAATTAGGCCTCTTTTGGAGGCTCCTTTGATACTACAGCACTATTATCCCACCTGGTAAACACCTGTTTCACATCACCTTGTGATTGCAACATGTCACATTATTATTCGTCAATGTTTTTGGAGTCTGTTGCTGTCAAGATTATACATAAGCATATATTTTCAAAAACAATTGAATTCACAAGGTAAAGCACTGAATAATGTGTTTTTGTTATGTTTTCTATATACAGCAGTAGAGGGAGAATGGACTTTTCCTATCACTGCTTTTCCATTCTTTTGCGTTTTCTGTAATGTGCCAAGTACTTTGGAATTGAGGTTGTAATATGTAAGCATTTTATGAGGACTGTGAAGAAAAAAATAAACTAACCTCAATAAAGTTAAAAAATGTTGTGCTTTTCTGTTGTGATTTTGGCTTGTGATACACACGCTGAAGCCAAGGACAAGGAATATACTGGCTTGAGTCCAAAAACTATGGGTTATCACATTCGTGCACAAGGCAGGGATTTAAAGAAGGCTGAGATGAGAAAAGCATGCAAACACAAAGTGAAACTGCCTGTAATTAAATAATGAAATAAAGGTAAGGGAAACACAAGACACCCAACTTCACTCGGGCAGTAATATTCCCGACAGTAATTGTTCTGACAGAGAGGTTTTTGAGCCTAAATTAAATCGCATGCTTGTCACATTTCATCTCTTGAGCAGAGTGAACTGGATCGCAGTCGTACAGTAAAGTTTCAGTATAGAAATTGTGCCAGGATCTGGTGTCTAAATTGACCACCGTGAAAGACCACTGAAAGGCTTTTTGAGACTTGGAGTGATTTAATAAAAACTTACCAATCGGGGGGGGGGGAGCGATTTCACCACAACAACCATAATATTCAGTTTTGTTACAGCATACTATGACTATATTCCAGCATTGCAAGGAGACTGGGGTCATATTGAATTGAATTATGTGCCTGTCATATTTAATCACTAAATGAGCGTATAATCAGATAAATAAGAGCTAATAAAGTGATCAATATGATTAAATTCAAGCAAACCAAATACTATCACAGCTTTAATGTTCTAACTGCCAATCCCACAGTCTGTCTTTTTTGATAGGCTGAGCATGGGGACCTGTATGGTGATAACGAGATGCACTTTTGTCAAGTAGAGACCATATATTATCTTTCCTCTGCCCCATCTCACAGTCAGCACCTGGACCTGGTTTCTTTTTTTTATCAAACTGGTCTTAAATTAGTCTATCCCACCACCTCCGCACACTGGTTGTAATTTACAATTCCTATGAGCCTGGCTCTGCATGATCACATTGTCCCTGTGGTCACGAGCAGTGCGAGGATGACTGAGAGGTTCAGCTAATGAAGTGAAAATCATATTTACATGCATCTCACCCAATGACAGCCAGTGAAACCTGTTATTGACAGAAACCTGTTACTGTCAGCAAAACAGATGCATCAGCAGGTCACTACTCCATCATACACATCACTTGCCTCAGTATCACTTTATTACTCACTACAGAACCCACCAGATCAGCAAATAATCCCCCAGTAACTAATTCAATCCATTTTTGCTATTGGTGAGTGATATGTTGTGGCAGGGGCTGAAAATGGGGGGAGGGCCAAAGAACAAAAGAATAAATGAAGAGAAGGACAGAAAATGATGGAGGTACAGCATGAGAGGATGCACCACCATAAAATTAGGTCCTTGTTGCCTTGGGAACGCCACAGGTAGTCTCTAGGTGGACCATTGGGCAGAGTGTTCGATATACAGCAGCAATGCACCGGTGCACCTGACAGGTGACTGAAAATGAAGAGTATATCTGGGCAACAGGGTGTTTTTGAGGGCCATGCAGTGGAGTGGACGGCCATGTGGTTGTCGTGTTTATCTATTTATTTATCCGTGTGTCTGTTTGCACTCCACAGGCCACAATTCTGGACGGAAGGTCTTCAGATTTGGTAGGGACAATCCTTTGGCGGAAGTGAAGAAATGATTAGTTTTTAGTGAAGCTCGGGCGGGGTGATGTGGCCTTCCGGACACACCCTCTAGTTATAAATTCAGTTTGTGTGTGTGTGCGCGTGTGTGTGTATGTGTGTGTGTGAATGAGTTAGCTTTCATGGAAACTATACAGTCCTTATAATAATATATAATAATATAATATCATATAATAATATAAACCCAACAGTCCTTGCATATCCCAGAGATTGTATACGGTTGCAGTGCTGCACACTTTAAGTGCTGCATCAAACTAGCAGACTGAGTGTGTGTGTGTATATAGAAACAAACCGATCAGTGTGCATACTGCATCTCACCTGAAAACCAAGTGGGGGGGGTGGTCAGTTTTAAGAAAATCGCCATAATTTTGGAGTCCAATCATACTATTATTTTCCAGATTTAATGCATTTATTATTCTGTAACTAATTAAGATAGAGCCCTGAGACTTGGTATGCAAACTCTCCGTCAACTTTCTGATGACCACAAAAAATATCAAAGTCACAATGGTTGTATTAAATGTTTTAATAACCTTGGAAGTTTGCTTCAGAATGAAAAGTGCGTATTTTGGGTCATTATATCACAAAAGGGACACAAGTGATCAATGTCATATTTTTAGTGCTTGAAGGCATGGGTCTTGGGTCTAACATATTAAAAAACTGGAGATGTAAAACTTCCTTTAGACTGTACAGCATGCCAATCATATTAGGTGATTATCATTGGCTGATGTAGGGTATTGTTGCATTCCACTGCCAGGTGGCAGAAAAACCCAAAAGCACGGCCCATTGGAAAGACTTGAAATCTCTGCCAGCATAGCTGGATTTGAACTTTGGCCTATATGTCAGCTGTACTTTGGCCTAGATATGCCCAAATTTAAGCACTAGTTCCTCTTGTGCTATTCTAACACCCGGAAAAGTTTGGTTAAAATCTATGGGGCAGTTTTTGAGATATCCTGCTAACAGACAGACGGACAGACAGACAAGCAACCAACCAAACAAACCAACCCATCAAAGCCGGCGAAAACATGCACCTCCTTAGCAGAGGTGAACAAGTGTATGTGTCACATTCATCTTTTGACTTACACCATGGCTATGGTTCCCCGAAAAATAAGTTAGACACCTAATATGATTGGCATGCTGTACAGTCTAAAGGAAGAGTTTTACATCTCCAGTTTTTTAATATGTTAGACCAAAGATCCATGCCTTCAAGCACTAAAAATATGACATTGATCACTTGTGTCCCTTTTGAGATAAATACCCACTACAATGACCCAAAAGACACACTTCTCATTCTGAAGCCAACTTCCAAGGTCATTAAAACATTTAATAAAACCATCGTGACTGATATTTTTTGTTGTCTTCAGAAAGTTGACCGACAGTTTGCATACCAAGTCTCAGGGCTCTATCTTGATTAGTTACAGAATAATAAATGCATTAAATTTTGAAAAAATTAGTATGATTGGTGTTTTTTGCTTTTCCAGGCCACAGTACAGATAAAATAAACACACTGAGTAAAGAAAAGTAGCTTAAGCCAATAGTTCAGCAGCTATTCTGAAGACAAAATGAAACTTGTGGGTCTGTCAGCTCTGAAAATCCATTTCTGAGGACCTCAAACTCCCTCCAAAATTAAGGCGATTTTGTTAAGATTGACCCCCCTTCCCTAAAATAGGCTAAATTTCAGCAACTAGCAATAATTGAGCTGAAATATTTGATCTCAGTACTGCCAGTGCATATCTCTTGAAATGTTCTATCAAAATCAAAATTTTGATGTGGGGGGCTCTGGTTGAGTTGACCTGGAATGACCCAAGTGAGAGTGCATACTGTTTCACACCTACAAATGAATATATTCAGTATCACACTAAAAAACCAAGTGAGTGTGCATATTGTATCATGCCTGCAGATGATTATATTCTCCATCACACTAAAAAACCAAGTGAGTGTGCATACTGTATCACACCAACAGATGATTATATTCTGAATTACACTAAAAAACCAAGTGAGTGTGCTTACTGTATCACACCAACAGATGATTATATTCTGAATTACACTAAAAAACCAAGTGAGTGTGCTTACTGTATCACACCAACAGATGATTATATTCTGAATTACACTAAAAAACCAAGTGAGTGTGTTTACTGTATCGGACCGACAGAAGAAAATATTCTGTATCACCTCCAAAGAAACCAAGTGAGTGCACATACTGCATCACACCTACAGATGAATATTTTCTGTATCAAAACCAAAAAAAAAAAAAAAAAAAAAAAAAACAAGTGAGAGTGCATACTGTTTCACACCCACAAACCAAGTGAGTGTGCATACTGTTTCACACATACAGATGATTATATTCTGAATTACTCTAAAAAACCAAGTGAGTGTTCATACTGTATCACACCAACAGATGATTATATTCTGAATTACACTAAAAAACCAAGTGAGTGTGCTTACTGTATCGGACCCACAGAAGAAAATATTCTGTATCACCTCCAAAAAAACCAAGTGAGTGCACATACTGCATCACACCTACAGATGAATATTTTCTGTATCAAAACCAAAAAAAAAAAAAAACAAGTGAGTGTGCATACTGTTTCACACCTACAAACCAAGTGAGTGTGCATACTGTTTCACACCTACAGATGAATATATTCAGTATCTCACTAAAAAACTGAGTGTGCATTTTGTATCACGCTAAGCGGGTGTATACTGTATATCCCCTACAGACCAAGTGAATGTGCATATTGTATCATGCCTACAAATGAATATATTCTGTAACACACTAAAAAACCAAGTGAGTGTTCATACTGTATCGCACCTACAGATTAATATATTCTGTATCACGCCAAAAAACCAAGTGAGTGTTCATACTGTATCGCACCTACAGATTAATATATTCTGTATCACGCCAAAAAACCAAGTGAGTGTGCATATTGTATCACACTAACCGGTTGTATACTGTATATTCCCTACAGGCCAAGTGAATGTGCATATTGTATCATGCCTACAAATGAATATATTCTATATCACACTAAAAAACCAAGTGAGTGTTCATACTGTATCACACCTACAGATGAATATATTCTGTATTACACCAACAAACCAAGTGAGTGTGCATATTGTATCACACTAAGAAAGTGTATACTGGATCTCTCCAACAGACCAAGTGAGTGTGCATATTGGATCATGCCTACAGAAAGGGGTATGCATTGTATAACACCAGAAGTCTATTACTCCTAGAAGTTTGCAAGGAATCATTGAGTCACGTAGACGGCATTTGTCTGTTAACATCATATCAGGTGAGTTTGGGTGCCTCTAGCGGTGAATCCGGAAACTGTCAGGGGAGGCGATCATGTTCGAACCAAATCGCCACAGCTCTCCGCGAATGCAGGGCAGGCTGTCCGCAAACCAGTCCAGCTATAAGGCGCACAGAATCATGGGATTTTTTCCTAAAGTAAATAATTTCATCTAAAAGATGAGTAATAACACCTATCAAAGTATGTGGACTTTAATAGATTAAAATATTGGGTAAACTGACATAAAACAGGCCATCATACTTTAACAACTGAAGTCTATGTCTCTACACTAATCTGATCGAGTTTTTAAGCAAACCAGCGTAAATTTATCTCCCACAATTCAGCGTGTTTTATGTTAATTAATCCGTGAGGAATTACCTACAATTCACGAATTTCTCCGACTGTGGGCTTCTCTGCACAAAGTGATGGATTTTGAGAATTTACAGTGCAGAACATGTGATCAGATGTCATATCATGTGTTATAATTGGCTGCGGGTCACCAATGCCGTCTACCCAATCAAAGTTAGTGTTGCTCACTTCTAGGAGTAATAGACTTCTGATAACACCGAAAATCCAAGTGAGTGTGCATGCTAAATTACCCCTACAGACCAAGTGAGTGTGCAAATTGTATTGCCCAGATCAATCAGACCAGGGCACATACTGTATCATCTCCACTGCCAAGTGAGTGTTCATACTGTATCAAACCAGCAGATAATGGTGAGGTCATACTGCATACCCCTTCCTCCCTGGACCCCCTCAACACAGCCATTTTCCTCCGTACAAGACCCAACACCTTCCTTTAGCAGAATTGTCCACCTCAGTCAACACCAAAAGTTTTCACCATGTTGCTGCAATGTTGTAACAATTGAGTAGACGTCAACAAGGTTTACACTCAGGCTATACTTGACCTAGATGGAAAGGGGTAACAAACTCGCACGTAGCCTTTTTTTCCCTTTTTTTTAATGATGCAATACCAAAAGGCTTCTAAGTAATTTTCAATTCTCGATGTAGACGGACTGACAGGCGGACAAATAAAGAAACAGACAGACATAACGGTAGCCCTAGACTTGAGCTACCTTACAGGTAGCACCAAGTAAAAACCAGCCAGTAACATTGCAAGAAAATTTTGTGTCATAGCTGGGTCCACTTCAATATTCTACCACACAACATTCATTCCTTCAAGCATCATCCACATTGCAATACCTCACAATAATAAGTCACACAAACACAAGAATACCTTTCATTTGTTAAATTTTATTTATCCCTGATATACAAATCCTGGTTTGTGTTCTCTGAAAAATATTACTAAGTTAATTTGTTTGAGCCAGGTCCCCTGTTCACTGCTGGTATATACAACATGACCCAGTGAAACACCGGTGAAGCCAATCAGCAGGTAGGCAGTGCAATTAGATATAAGGATAAAACATTTTTTCTTAAGATATGTGTGCATTAATCAGTTTATTTATATAGATGTTTTTATTCTTTATTCATTTCAATTTCTTTACAAAAATAAGGTTATCTTGCATTCACGTCAAGTAATAGATTAAAATCTGGTTATAAAAATGAGATGAATCGTTATTGCACAAATTTATTTCCTACAGATAGACGATCATTCAAAAAAATAAAAATCAATAAAATCCTAGCTTTGATTAATAACTGTTAATAAATATTAACATCTACTGCTTCAATCTGTTTGCAAATGAAATGTCATATGGAACAGAAGATACAGTGGTCTGCAAAAAAAAAAAGGAAAAAATAAAACAGTGTTTCAGAGTTCTGTCCAGTCCATCCTAATCTTAATGTGCGAGAAAATGCCAGTGCATCTACGTCCTATGTGTGCTTTCTGGAGACAGTACTTCAACGATAACAAATGTGTAAAATCAGTTCTAACAGGTTGGCATTACAGTACATTATGGCCCCTTTTGAATAATCAGAAATAAACTCAGTACAATCAACACTTATGCGTGGGTACATTCTCTTGTGAGTTAAAGCTCGCATTTCTACAAACAAAACATAATTAAGCATTCACAGAGGAGCTCATGCCACTTCTGAGAGACTACCGACCGTAAAGAGAGGACAGCATCATGTTCTAAATGACAATTTCAACACTCCTGGCATATGCTGTATGCCCTGTAGTCTCTGGAAAATGATTCCTGTGAATGCGCACAACTGTTAGGAGCGTGCTCTCTGGAAACACTCAGTGATCCAGAACAAACGCCATCCCGGGGTTTCCTCCACTTGCATGTTTGTGCAGAGATAATCTAATGCAAGGTTGCCCAACCCACTCCCTGGAGATGAACTGTCCTGTAGGGTTTCGTTTCAAATCGAACTTGGGCTGGCCTGACTACTCATTAGCAGCTTAACATGATCTCAAGCTGGGAAAGGAGGTACGATGTGCTAGGTTTGGAACGAAAACCCACAGGATAGCAGGCCTCCAGGAACAGGAGTAGGCCGCGCTAATGGTTTGTAGGCACTTTGTGAAATGGGCATGCGACTGGACGTCCGGCACTAGGCTGTGCTTCTCATTTTTACATTCATTCAATGGTCTGCTTCACAGCAGGAGTGATTGCTCTGTACTTAGTCACCCAGCGAATACATAGTTCACACGTTCACAAACAAACATATTCTCATATAGTTGCACTGATGCTGTAGCCTTGATGTGACGTCGCCACATAAGTATGAATGAATGTTATGCGATTGGGAAGTTCGGTGGGGTGGACGGACTAGGGTGCAACTAATATTTCATTTAAGTCAACAGCTGGATTTCCTTCATATGCAACAGGCTCCAAAACCACGCTAACCTTCGCCACATGAACAGTTCACCAGTCATATAAAATATGAATACATCCTTCGTAAATATGAAACAATGATATGTTAATATATTAAAATTGTAAACCTCGCTAGTGTTCTAATGTGCATGCCAGGCAGCCCTGCCCCCCTTCAAACAAAAGAAACACATGATTAAAGCTTATTTTCAGTCAACAACAGGTGAACAATCAATAATTAATTAAAATTAAATCACCAGAAAGAACAGGAATGGTAAAAAATAATAATAATAAAACGTAATATACAACAACAACCAGAGCAGGAACAACATTGTCAAATATAGCACTACAAAACACAAAATTCTCCCAGAAATCCTTTCGTAACTAAGATTTTTTGGTCAAAATTAGACAGTGTAATAGGGTGATAATGAAATATTTATAATCACATGCACTCAGAAATACCCCATTCATGCACAGGTGCAGTTTATCTGCTCACACATATGAAGCTGTGTCTATGCCTGTCAAGGAGTACTCTTGTGTATAAATGGAGTGTCAATTTGTTTTGTTTTATTTTCTAGGAAGAGACATTTCTGTGAGAAATGAAGACTAAATTCCATGCACTTAGTAAGGTGACTATACATAACAGAAAACAGAAAAAGGTCTTCTTTTGCAGTGCTGAACAGCAAGAGCTGCAACTCCAGCAGCTAACAAAAGAGGCGACAGGCAAAAGCAGACAGACACTGACAGTCTGTGCTGCCAGGTAATGCATAGCTGGAAGGCTCAATAATGTCACCATAAAAGCTGGGTGTCAGCAACGCAAGCGCATTTCTTAAATCAAAATGGCTTTCACTGGAGTGTGTGCATTTGTGCGCATGTGACTGAGTGACTATGTGTGCGTGAGAGAGAGAGAGAGAGAGAGAGAGAGTGAGAGAGAATGAGAGAGAGAGTGAGAGAGAGAGAGCAAGAGAGAGAGAGAGAGAGAGATTGTGATTAAGGCTTCTGTGTGAAAAAACGCAGGTCACCCTGTAGGAATTCTAAAAAGAAAGAAAAAAAAAAAGCTCCCAGCACATCCACAGATGCGTCAACCACAGTAAGGAAAGAAACAACAGCTGCGTCAGTTTGGCTCCAGTCCGTCAGACTGTGCATCACATTTTCAGAGCGCTGTGATCTTATTACAGCTAACCATTGTCTGTCATTTGATTGGTCGGTCTCTCTGTTTGTCTGCAACCAGCAGGACAGCTATAATGGGAAGCCATGATGTAAATCAATTCACCTATACAAAACAATGGACAGTGACAGCCCAAAATGAATGTAAAGTCACGCTCAGCGTATGAACAGGCTGCAGGGTAGAAAATAAGACAAGAGTAAGTGGCTCAACTGTACTTCCTACCCTCCCGGGAGAGACACCCACATATCTCCTCACTTATCAATGGAGAGAATTCACCATCTGCGAAATAAATTAAGACTTCAGTGCGAAATACATTCGTACAATTGACGCAAATGCCATTAAGCGGAAATGCATTTCATTGCAAATGAAGCCATTAAAGAGAGGATAATCCAATACTTTAGATAGATGGCAAATTCAGCTGGATCACAAATGCAGATAAGCACACAAAAACATGCGCACACACTGAAATCCACAGAGGTTGCTACAATAGTACGAGGAGACCTGCACAACTTGACTAATTCGGCAAACGGTTGCCATGGACTCATCATGTTAATTCCTATCCTGGGTGTCATGTAATTACAGTGGGAGGGAATGAACAGAGAGAGGAAATGGTGGGGGGGGGGTGCAGACTAATCTTCATTAGACTGAGCCGCAAATAGACCAGGAATGTAATAACCTGCTGCATTTCCTCCGTATGTGAGCCCCACCAACGCATTTTGCCACGTTGTCAGGCCAACAAACCTTAGACGTCGTTAAATGCATGATGCTAAATAAATGCCCCCCAGCTCGACAGCAGCTGCTTAATGTGCTCGCATCACAGACCCGGCGACTATAGGTGGGCAGTATGTCAGGTTTGAGCATGCCGCATACAGCCTAATCTCCACACAGCCAGGACTACTGGGAGCTACTCAATATCTAGAGAACTTGGCATCACTGCAATGGCCACAGAGAAGAGGCTTCAGTGCGCAAAGAAGAGTCAATGTTTGTGTCTGCGTGTGCATTCGTGTGCACAGTTGGTCACATCTACAATTAAAACCTTAAAAATCTTTAACTCAGATATAAAAGGTCACTCAACATTATCCACAAAGGTTATAAAGCCTTTCATTCCACAGACATGCAGCACTCGTTCACTGGGTGTGGTTTGTGGTATGAAACTGGGTGAGATGGCAACATTTTTGCGGTTTGTCTCCAAGAGTGGCCATAGCAGGTTGTGAAAAGGCTCCCTGGTCCCATACAGCGAAGTCTTTGAGCTTTTGGGCAGTGACAAAATTTTTAAGGGCCATAATTCCCACAGGATTTACTCCATATCAACATCCGAAAGTCACATTAAAGTGCAGACTGTCTGCTTTAATTTGAAGCTGCTGTCAACCATATTGACTAAACCATGTAGGAACTAAAGCTCATTTTTGCCATTGTCCAAATACTTACTTGTAATATGCAATACTGGCCATTGTCCGCATACTTCTGGACTTCATTAAGCGAAGAGCCAAATGCCACAGATGCCAAAGAACCAAAGTGAACCATAGAAAGAAACGAGACTGAACATGCCAGCCATCCATCACCTTAAGGAAATAAGGAACAGGGGATGTATAAAATAACTCAGTCATTCTGTCCTAAATTCCTGCATTTGGAAGACTGGTTACAAAATGGCCGACTGCCTTCACTAGTTTCCAGGTCAGGGACGCGGAACCAGAACTGGACAAAGGCCTTCAAACTGTCTGCGAAATACATTAATCCCTTTTAGTCCTATAAATATGCATGTACATACACATACATGCACTCACCCATGCAGACACACGCAAACGCATTCGCACACAAACACACAAGGGTGTTCTGCACTCAGTTCTGTGTCCACAGCGTACACACGTTTCCTTCAGAACAAACAGGAGGAGGCGTTGATCCCTCCCCAGTCCCTGTTCAGTTGCTCCTCCTCAGTTCAGTAAAGTGGAGTCAGTGCAGATGCAGTCATGGGGGTGGTGTTTGGGGGGGTGCTGCAGTATTCCAAGGACGGAGACTGAAGGAAGCCCTGAGGTTTCAGCCGGGGGTACCCCCCACTTCCCCCGAAAACTCTCGCTCTCACTGCGACTTCTCGTCCGAGTCCGAGGGCTGGTGCTCGCGGGGCAGGGACAAGCTCCGGTGACGGTCCCACAGCTTGTGTAGCTCGGTGGCCTCTGTCTCGCTGCTGCTGGTCCCGCTGTCCCGGAAACTGGCCAGTGGGGGGCGCACTTTCACCCCCTTCACCGTCACCGAGCCCTCAATGGCCTTTCGCAGCTGTGTGGAGCAGCAGGGAGTGGGAAAAGCATGGGGTCAGGAAAATTAAAGAAAGTTCTGTCATGTGTTACTAACAGCTTATTAGCTCCATTAGCCTCCTAACTGGACAAAGGTGCTCACAGGCCAACCCAGGCGGATGGCACAAGATGTTGGAGATTAGCTTGGATTTAACTCATCTGTGGAGTTCAGCAGCGCAAATACATCAGTCAAACTGAGAGAGTCGACAGAGCCTAACCCAAGCCAAGAACCACTGCCACTCCGCTCCAGAGAAACACAATCTCTTACCACACTTGCTATTCCCCATCTGTTAAGTTCGGGCCCATCAACTGAACTGATTAGCTGCCAATCTAGTCTCTCCAAGAGCTCACTGAAGCCTGCATCAGGCCAAAAATCATCTCTGAACTGCAGGCAAAGCACAGCAGGGAATGACTGAGATAATAAGACAGCTGCAGAACTGATCTGGGAGGGGGGAGTCAGCGAATTCATGCCCCTGATCTAGCAAAAGACAGCAGGAACGGACATAACCAACACAAGCGTCCAGAGAGGGAGACAATGCAGGTATTTTTTATTAACTGTCTTTAACCCTTTACTGACTGCACTGCCAAATCCCAGTCAGATATGACCCGTAAGAAAGGTTATCAAACTTTCCGTGACTGTATTTATTATTACATCAGACCACTTTGTGGTAAACCTCAAACGATAGCTGAGAATCTGCTCTTTCCCATGATACCCAAATATGGAAATGTTTTGCCATCGTCAAAACAGTTTGGCTACTTCAAGCATATGATGTAATTTTTTTGAGAAATCCTTTGTTTATGATAGCAATTACAAAGCAAATGTGTATGCACTGCAACTCGTTTTTCTGTCGCTCATCATCACCCGAGAAACATCAATCAAAAATGACAAAGTGATACCGAAATGGCATCTGTTATGAATTCTGAGGGATAGTTGGACCTAAATAGTCGTCCAGAAGCGTTTTCTAGTGGAAATTCTTCAGAATGGAGTGATGTTTCCACAGAGGATGAACAGCCTACGACATGGGCAGCTTGCCTGTAAAATATTTTAATAAATTTTTTGAGTGGTGGAGTTTTTTGCTCAGTCATTCTGTTCGCACAAAGGCAAGTTGGGAAGGGGTTAAGGGTACTCAGCCTTCAACCCCACGGACTGACAAAATTACCCCCTCCTCTCCCTTTAAATATTATGAATTCACTATAAGAGTTTCACTTTTGTTCACTTAGTTCATTATTTCTGGGTACTTCATGTGTGAATGACTTACAGGACTAAAGTGAGGCCCAAACTCATTCAGCAGCAATGTGTTGAGTCAGTTCCCCTCGCAGCACGGCCAATGCATCAAATTAGCTAATGTACAAAGAAATGAATACCCAGCTGACACCCAGCCACTCGCTCAGTGAACTCAACTGCGATGTGTTTATAGACATTAATGTTTTAAAAGGAATCAGATATGCCTCGTCACTTCATTTGCTGCAGTTTGATTATGCTGGCACTTTATTGAGCGACTCCCCTGGCAACAGAACGCGATTTGGCCCAACTGAAATTAACCCGAGAAAATGTATTTATTAGCAACATCAAAAAATACACGGGAGCACTGATTTTCCACATTTTGCCTGGTATTGGACATTGTGCTTTCGTTTTCTTAATAATATGATAAATCGTGGTTCTTATTCCACTGAATTGATTTTATTTCAGGGTGAAAAGAATGCAACTTTGTAAACTTCTGTAATGGTGGTTTAAGGCGCAGAAGTTACAAGATGGCTGAGCAAGCAGCTTGTTAATCATTTAGAAAGGACTCCACCGTTTCTTCAGTCCTTTCAACTTTTCCACAGAGTTCCTCATTAGCGGTCACTCTGAAAAAAATGAGCTCAGTTCCTTTGGCTCCCTATTTCCTTCACTGGATCCACTGGCAGTGTTAACTCACCGCCCATCTACACACATCTATATACAGCCATGAGCTCTAGCCAATACGAAGACTCAGTATACTTGCAGAAAGGTATCCATTTTTGCATTAATGAATTCAGTTTTCTTGCATTCGAAATATTCAAGGAAAAGACACCTACTTAAACTTTGGTAGATATTAAGACCCCATTCAAACTCAAACTGATATCCACGCAAATGTAAAAGAATCCAATTCATTCATGAGTATCAACTTTATGGCTATGTTATTATTTCACTGCTTGAAACACTTTGACTTCAAATTGAATAGCCCGTATGAAATGCCAAATGACGTACACAGAGGAGATCCATTTTATTTAGGTCACCTAAATACTTGCTCAAAAAAAAAAAAAAAAAAAAAGACCGACTGATTCCTCCCCTGCCCACACACACAACCAAAAGAAAGGGCTTTAATGAGACCCAGCTAATTAACACGGACAACGGGCTCCCTGTTTTTCCACACAACAGGATGACTGTATGCAGCTTGTGTGAGCAATCAGCAGGGTAAATATAACAGGCATTTATGAAGCGTCTACAACATTATTACCCAGACTGAGCAGCTCTGCTTCATTTCGCATCTTCTGCCTGCTTGTCTCCACAACAAAGGAATAAATGTCAGGGGCACTGACCGCATCGCGCCTCGCAGCAACAGCCATTTTCTACACAATTTGAAAAAAGAAAAACTGTCTGTTTTTTTCTTTTCATTTTGTTCCCCACAGTGAAAGTAGAGCAGCCTTTTGCAGCGGGGCCTACCTGAGGGCATTTTGTCTATTGTTTGTCTGCAAAAATTGTGGGTTTAATAGGAGGCATAGGAAAAGAGGCTCATTAAACCCCGACCCAATGGTGTTCCGATGACGTCACGGCCCCAAAGCACTCCCACCTAATCAAATGACATAACAGAGGTGACCTTCAATGTCACCAGAGTTACGAAAGCGACGCTTTGACGAAGATTGTGATCAGAAAAACCTCACCTCCTTCAGAGAGACTACTCCGATGAGCCTTCCGATACTGGTGACGTAGGCATGGTCCAGGCCCAACAGGGAGAAGATGGTGTGGGTCTGTGGGTAAGGGTACGGGAGACAGAACTTAGACCGGACCTCTGTAGCCCAAATACATCACTCTCTCACCACATCTCCCGTTGTGTGCCGTTTCACGCCCCATTGCTAGTCTGCGCAAAAACACGTGCGACGTAGCGCCATAACAAACAGACGGAAATTGAAAGTTGCTAAGGGCCCGTAAAGGGGGACTGTGTGACTGCTAGGGAAGTCTGGTGCTGTTTAATATTCATGGAAGGCTCGTGGCACGGCTGCGCTGACGAATGGATACACAGTCCCACTTTTAAATGTTTAAACAGCAGCTGTGGCACAGTGGTACACATATGGAGTGAAAAACACTAGGCCTAGTGCTCACAGCAATGAGAGGGGGAGAGAAAGAGGGAGAAAGATGGAGGGAGAGATAGAGAGAGAGAGAGGAAGGGAGGAGGGAGTGACTAAAAGAGGTTGAAGGATGGGGAAGGGAAGTGTTTTTGAGTGACAGGAGGTGTAGATGGAAAACAAAATCACCGTTTCTCGAATCTCCAAACCTACCCGCAAAATCCAAGACTAATTCAGAGAAAACTTACAGAGCACAATATGAATGGGCAGCGCTAAGTAACTGTGACATTTTACAAGTCCCTAACTCAGGGGAGTAGTTGTGCGTTAAGAAACAGAAAAACATGCCCTGTGTGCACTTGAATGTCACTGGCACATAACTGGCGTGGAACAGGTCAGCGCACAGGCACAGAGCACAGCATGACACCCACTTTGTGCAGAGATGTCCGTTCCACTAGCTGGAAGGGGGCGGGGTCGATCTTGCAGTTATTGAAGTTAACCTGCTCCTCCAGCTGCTGCTCCTCCCACTCAGCAATCTGTGTTGAGAGGAGAGGGAGGGGTTAACAGCACAAACACGCCCACCTGCACCAGAGTCTCCGCCTCCTCAGCTTCAGGCTAACGTTAGAAACCCATTGCTACTGCGAAGAAGAAAAAGACAACCAAGCAGACTAAGATGTAGAGAAATAATTAGAGGGAAATGCAGAAGAGAAAGATAAAGAAGACCTGCAGCTCACATTTATCATTAGGAACTCAGTACTTGGGCAGGAAGTGATGTCGCAAAGAGATGCTGAGCTGGTGATATATGATACTCCCGAGGCGGTGAGCCAGAGTTCGATTACGACAGCACATTACCAAGACTCACTTTTCGGGATTCACTGCTGCCACCCTGCACCCACAGATTTTACCATCTCGTCCATCTCCCTCAGTGCAGCTGATAGATACGTGTTCACATACTGCCAACTTTGAGAGCCCGCCATCAGTTTACTTTGGATTGTGGGACATTTTTCATCACATACGCAATGAATCGTTTCTCCTCCATGAAACATTTATCTGCAAACTTTGAACATTCACAATGGGAAGTAGCAGAGGTGGAGGAAAAAAGAGAGGAGAGAGAATGCAAAAATTACAGGAAAAAAGGTCCCTTTCCCACCACAGTAATATGCCATCATTATGATACAATTGTGTTTGGTATAAATAGAGCGGCATTATGCAGCCAATTAGTAAGTTGTACAGGGAGAGGAGCACATCATGTTTACCACAAAGCTTAGCCACTCAGACAGATTCAGCAAATGCCTTCCCGCAGTGAGGCTGCTACAAGCGCCTGAAAATAGATGGCAGGATGCAGTGAGAGAGACAGATCTTCCACCCAAATTAATGAGCACTGCTAAAACTGATCTCACTGTTACCCCAAAATATCGCAGTAAAACTGACATGATAAATATAAATATGAATAGAATTAGTCTTGTCAATTGTCTCAAAGTAAAGACAGTTAGCCCTCTAAATTTTCCAAACCCTTGAATAGATAACATTGATAGCTTAATATTTTCACCACTCTTACGATCATTAAAAGAATAATATACATTATAAAATAATGAATGCAACATCTTGCCATTGTAATGGGCAAGACGGAATATGTTGGAAGTAAAGTTTCCAGCAAATTTTCTACAAACATGCTCAGGTAAGGCATAAATTGCCCAGCAAAACTCTGCAGCGTTATGGCCCAGAAAGCTGTGACAGTGGAACTACCTGCAAATAATAGCCTCTGTACACAGCGTGCTCACGCGAGGCTTTTCCTTTACTGTATAATAAATGCATACACAACATTCATGTGCATTAATGTATATTTTGTTTTGGAAAGAGAAATGTAATTCTTTATTTTTTTTCCCAGATACCTAGACATTTTTTTAAATTTGAAGCGGAGAAGAGAATCAAGTGTGCACATTAAAAAATGCTTTAGCAGCAGTGCTTGTTAAGCTAATGCAGCCAGTTTGAATCTTTGCGATGCTTCAGGGTGAGGGGGAGAGATGAAATAAAGATAGAAAGGGATTGAGAGAGAACAGGGGTAGAGAAATAAAATGAGACTGACAGGAGGAGAGAAAGTGAGAACGAGAGAAACAGATATATGAACCCACAGGAGTAAAGCTCGGTAACTGCAGGAGCAGAGAATGTGTTCAGTAACAGGATTACTGGGTTATGGTCCTGTTCCACACACTCATGCTACATCTCAGTAAGGGAGAGGCGCAGATTAGGAGGATTATACATTGTTCTGATTCATAATCCAGAACATAAGATACATCAGCCCAGAGTTATTCCAGCCAGTGTGCGGCTAGATAGAGACCAGTTAAGTCATAATGTACATGAGTCTGCAAAGTGACACTTGGTGGCCCATCACAGTGAACAACTGAACACAGCAATGTTTCCCGGTGCAGTCAACTGTGCATTCATCCAATATCAATGTATGGATTTACCATCACAAACTCAGCCTGGAGCGAAACGCAGTCACTGTCAGCTCCGTAATGTCATCTGGGGCGCTCCGATTACCCTGAGCCCACTACAATCCCCCCCAATACTGTCAGCTCCAATTAAGCACTTAAAATGGCAGACAATGCCATGAGAAATGAAGGCATATGGCATTAGAGAAAAACAGGAGATAAAATTCACGCCAGAGTTTAAAATCCCACCCAAGATGGAAAGGAAGTTTTGGCCAGGCCTGATTTTGCAGGCTTTCATCAATTCATACAACCCAATTTCAGCGCTGTCATTCTGTACTTCATGAAGTTATTTAGTTGCAAGGAGGAGAGGCATTTACTATTCTTGGTCTTGCGGAGTTACCACAAAAACCACTGATATGCTGATCATCCAAACTGTGAGCTTATGATCCTCATTTCACGAGTCTCTAAGACTTCAGTCTCCGCAACTTAGTATTTTCAGATCAAGAACAGTATACTTGATTGTTAAATTGAGCAACGGTATCAAAGTCCCAGCAGAAAATGGTAAAAGAGGACTTCAGATAAACAAGATAACTTCAGAATACAGAAGAGGACAGTGTGGGCATCTTCGCCATGTGAATACGCAGTGAGCGGGACTGGGTTTAGGAGAGATGCAGTATACTGCAGCCGCAAGGAGAAAAGGAGGACACATTCTGCAGAGGGTCAGAGGCGAGGAGAGGAGAGGGAAGAAAATTTGGACTTACCTCTCTAACAGTCATGTCATCCTCCACATCTCCATCGTCCTGGAACAGAGACAGAGAAAGACAGAGAGAGAGAGGAAGAGAAAAAAAAATGAAAATATGTCATAATTACAAACACTGGCACTAACCTGCACACCTGTCGGCTCTGCCGTCCAGAGAAACACATAGGCATGTTGTCGTGTACGGTCTGCACCATGGGGCGGGATGGAGGAACATGGCAAAAGCAGATGAGGCCACCATTTGAGCACTTGGCTCAATCTGAAGAGACACACGTACAATAAACAGGAAACGGGTCACCAACACTGATGGCCGCTTGCCAACAGCTCTGAGGTGTTGATTCGTGCCTGAACACTTTCTAACAAGGCACCAGCAGGAGTTTGATAAAACCCATCCATGCCCACTTGCTCTCAACTTAATCAAACAAACACAGGTCTTCCCATCCACAGTAAGCCTAGCAAGACTCGCCACGTTAGGAGTCAGGGGAGCCAGCTGGAAAAGAGCTCACACAACAGACCCAGGCAACACAAAAAATAAACCATTGAGCGCACAAACACAGATATATGTGCAGTCACACATGTTCAGAGGCACAAAGACGGCAAGTTAGAACAAAATCACCAGCACAGCCATGTAACTGAACTCCACCCCCTTCTCTGCTCAATTAAATTCAATCGGATTTCTTAGGATGACAAATTGATGTTGCCACAGCTTGTTGTTTGAGAACACAGGAACGTACAACAGTAAAAAAAAAAATCCATCCATCCACAATCAAAACGGTTTAATCTCACGAGGGTCATGCCGGAGCTGGAGCCTAACCCAGCTCACTGCGGGCGAAAGCGGGAGCACACCCTGGGAACTCGCTAAACCACCGCTTGGCACACAGACCACACACACCATTCACCCATATCCTCATATCTACAGGCAATTTAGAGTCTCCATTTAGCCAGACATGCATGTCGTTGGACTGCGGTTGAGAGCTAGAGTAGCCAAAGAAAACCCACACAAACACGAGGAAAACATGCTAACTCCACACTGAAGACCCCAGGGCTACCCACTGCACCACTGTGCTGCTTTCAAACAATAATGATAATACGCATTCTGTCTCCCTCTCTCTGTTTCCCTTATTCTCTCTCTCTTTCACACACACATCCACCGGTACATGTTAACATTCTTCTGTTACTCTTGAACATGCACACAAATACACAAATAAAGGTTGAAGTCACGCTGCATACATAGTGGCCCGCAACTGCGACAAGTGGTCCACAGTTTAAGCAGATTTATCTGGAAGAACAGTATGCCGCTTACTAGCGATTGTGTGGATCCATTACAGCACAAACCTGTACGCACTCAAGGCATTCTGGATGCTATGGCGACATAATGCCCCATGACCGAATCTAAGAGGCTCACAGAGACTGCAAAACCCAGCCCAAGCTGACCCAGACTAAAGGGCAGACTCCCCTGTGGGAACAGTGGATAGGAGGTGATGGATCCAATGTCCCCAGCGTCTAAACATGGAAAGATTAGTGTGGAAGAGTGTCCACCCCCACCACCTCCAGCCGATACCACACCACTGCTCCTGAATCATAGTGGCAATAATTCGATCAGTGCCGCTGGCCAGTGAGTGGCAGGCCTGCGGAGACGCGTGATGGAGCTGGACCAGGGGCAATCCCATCAGCCCATTACCCTTACCCCCCCCAATCACTGTCCTCAGTCTCCCCACGTTCACACTTTATCTCTGCTTCAAGCCGGACACAAACCTGACGATAACAGGAGCATCCCCGCACGCCAGTTCAGAGGCGAGCAAGGACAGCACCGAGCACCACTCTGTTTGTACCCCCGCGCTGGCCGAGACTGCAATGGTGCGAAAACGCAAACGTGTGAGAGAAGCGCCGGGGAAACGCTGAGCGTGACAGCACTACTGTCCCCCGGTGACACAAGAGCAAGCGTACTCCGCTGAACACTGCAACGAGGCGAAAACTAAATTCAAATTCCAGCGGCTCATAACTAAAACATGTCTATCGACGCCTCCGCGTCCAGGGGAAAAAAAAAAAAAAAACGGGAGAAAAACGGTAGAAAAACAGTGTTACCGGGGGGAGGAAGGCAGCGCGACAGGTTTGGCTACGTGAGAATACAAATGTAATTTACTCATCATAAATATTTCAGTGCGAGGATATCAGTCATGCAGCAGCTGAGGCAGCAAAAAAGGGGGGGGGTCGAGAATAAAGACGGAGAGATAGGGGAAAAAGGGAGAGAGGAGTGGCTAGATGAAGGGTTGGTTGATACATAACTTTACTCATATTTTGTACATACAGCCTCAAAAGATAAACTATTGCTGAAGCGCCCTTAGAATCACAAAAGAATTACTGCTAACAAGCACTATGGTGCTAATTAGACCAACGGCACAGGTAATTAATAATCCAATGCTGCTCATTAACTGTAAACATTCAATGTTTTGGGCAATTAAGAGGGTGGTACTTTAGTGTACACACATGCATTTTTTGGGCTTGCATGTGATTATACAGAAATATGGTCACGAGGCCAAGATATAAAGAGCTTTGGAGACAATGCCTGTTGACTGTTATTAATATTAAAGAACAGAGCACACAGCATTGCACCAAATAAAAGACACAAATCTCACAAATGAGGATTTTTCTAGTTCTTTTTTTCCCAGTTCCTGGTGGGTTTAAATCCAAAGCACACATTGGGAACACCACTTTTAGAATGGCATTTAAGTACAAGAGGGGATCTTTGTGTTCCCCAGCTTTTCTTAGTCACCACACAGTGATAAATCTTTACAGCCACCAACTGCACACTGGAGGCGCTTGGAGTGTGTGAATTGTCAGTTTGATTCTGATGTATCTACACAATCTAGCACTTGTGGTTGCATAACAAACAAGAAATCTCAAACTTTCAATCTGCTTGAGAATAGCATACTATCAAGCACCACCACGGTCTGCTAAAGAAAGCAATTTTGGAACAATCAGGACTAATAAAGTTTCATGACTGTGAAAATAAAACTTAATCATTTGTGCAGCATTGGTGGACTAAGGTATACCGTAAAAAGAAAAAAACAAGACAAAACATAAAAGCCATTAAGTTCAATGTGAAAGAAATCACACTAGCAACTATCCTGGGTATGTGTGCCTTGTATGAAAACTGGCCAAAATGGAAGACAAACACCACCAAACCTTAATGTATACAGTATATAAATTTAGCCATCTCACTCAGGAGACACCATTACAAAGGGCAGCAATACCACTTACACATACTGGACAGGCTTTTCTGCAGAGGTCTAAACCAGAGCCACCCAATACTGCTTCTGAACATCAACACTAGTAGCACCTAAAAACTGAGAAAGTGCACCTTTTTCCAAGAAACTCCTACAAAAACTTAGAATACACAGAGGTTTACTGAAGATTTGAGGCCAACCCGGTAAACCTCGGAAAAATTTTACCGAAGTATCCCGAAGTCTGTCTGGTATACTTAAGATTGGACAACACCTCAGTAAACCTTGCTCAAATTTTCCCGAGACACACCGAGGATTGTCTGGCCGATGAAGTTCAGAGACGACATCGGTATTCCTCGGGAAAATTTCACCAAGGTAGACTGAAGTTTGTCTGCTAGGCCTATACTCATAGGTGCATTTTCTCGGTTTTTGGGTGCTACTAGTGCAACCATCATTTGGCACTTTGAATCACAATAATCTACAGCAAGACAAAATCCTAGGCCGCTGAATGATGAGTGGAATGAATATGTATCCGATGGCAGATGTCCATGAACACAGTTAGGCAGCCCTGCTTTAGACTGCACTGCAGCACCATCAGCTTTTCACAAAATAACTGTCTCATCCATGCAGCCTCGTACACCAGCCACGTTCACCAAACCCACCAGCAGTGACGTTTTAGAGGCTCCACTCTCTGGCAAGACTCAAAAACCCAGAATACCATTCTCCATGGGATTCACAGTACAGTCAAACACTTCCTACATCTCACTTACTGACTGCCCACCAGAGTAGCAGTAGTGTACAGTTTCAGCTCCAGATACCTGAAGCATACCCTTCCATGCACATACTCCTCAGGCACAGACAAGGCTCGCCTCCTTGCTTCTCATACTTTCTTTTCTCCTTTCACTTGCTCTATCACTCCAATATTTCTCTTTTTTCCATGTCCCAGCAAACCCTCCTCTCCAGCTGGTTTAATGATATTTCCCTTGAGCGAGGCTAATGCTTTCCCTCAGAAAGCCGTGCACACATAAACACAATAATAACAATAATAAATTAATGACATCACCCGCAGGGTGGTAATAACTGGAAAAACAAAACTGAAATACAGAGCAAATGAGTCATGGAATGCAGACAGACACAATGGCGGGGATAGCCTATGGCCCTGGGCCTCAAATCACAGGGCTCAAGGGCTGAGACCTGCTGGTTTGGTAAGGTGTGAAGATAGTCTGGTCAATCCACACCGCTAATCTTTTTTGTTACCACAGAAAAAAAGATATCAGGGCCGGGTTTGATTTTAGACCCAAGGACCATACATATAGGGTCAAACCCGTGACACTATCACTGCTATACACCTAAAGTAAGCATCAACAAGGCATGCTCAAAGTGGTAGGTTGATTTTTACCGAAGTTCTCAATGGGTGTTTCATGAAAGTAATGCATTTCTGATGTTGATTTGAATTTTACATTTGCATCAATTTTTGGGAGATTGAATAATTGAGGAGCCATGCAGTATTTGGTCATTATCATATACACTTTTTTTTTTTTTTTTTTTAAGACATGCATTTGGACCCGTCGGTGGGCAGATCACTTGGTGAGGTTTAGCCTCAGGGGCCAGAAGGCAGCAGCAGGGTCACCCAACACCCCTCAGAGCATGGCTGGGAGCAGCTATAGCTGATCCTGAGAGATGAGGGAATTGAGACTTGATGGGTGCATGAGGGGCTGAGAGAGATGGAGTGAGGACAGCAATATAGAGGCCTGCAGCATTCAAAACCTCATCCTATTATAAACACATTCTTGTGCAAACTCGCATCTTATCATACATACTGTACATTCATGAGCATCCTTATGTGGTGTTCCCCAGGGTGTCATTCTAGGCCCATTCCTACCTTAGTATAAAATCCACCACCTTGGTCATGTGATTCAGAAACATGAAGTTTTGTTTAATTTTCATGCCGGTGATGTTCAACACCCTCGCTCTCTCTCAGTGAAAGAAAATAATGGCTCAAGTTTTAATATCCTTATGAGCCTTATGGACACAAAGGACTGTCTTAAAACTATAAATTATAATGAAAGTCAGAGGCAAACGTGTTTAGCCCATGCAACTCTGATAACAATAAAGATAATGTTATGGATTAACGTATTATTATTATTATTATTATTATTGCTGCATCTTAGTGACAGCCAATCATGCACACACATTATACTGCACACACGCTGCATACGCCAGACCATCACTTAAGTGTGAACACACACCTTCTTAAAGTTACTGGATGAGGCTAGAAGGCTGCAGTCAGAGCTTCAGACTCTACCTCCTCGAGGATGTCCCTCAGTCCATAATCTCATTATGAGGATGATGGACAGCAGGCTGTGTTGCAAACCCCAACCCTAGGACCAGTCACCCCAGGGATCTGTACCACAAAGCAGGCTTACTGACTTATCTGGCTAACTGCTCCGAGTCCAGCCCGAACTCTAAAAAATCTGGAAAATGGACACAAGTCAAAAAGTAGATCTAGGTTCCTCAGTGCAGTCATCCAGCAGTATTCAAGCTTTGAGATCTAGGCCCCTGGGGACAGGAGCTTATTTCTACACTTATGGCACAGGCAGAACGGTCCTCCTTGAAGCTTTCCTCAATTCAATCTCATAAGTCTAGTCTCTATGAGGACCAAAGATTGAGCGGTCCGCAGATTATTTGGGCTTGGTTTGAAACTGGTCAGGAAAAGGGAGTTCAGCACAGCACTTCACAGATGGGTCGCACAGCCTGGACTAGAAGGCTGGCTTGAGCAGATGGATTCTGCGGGCATGATTTGCTGATTGGTTGATTGGGGGATGCTCCGAATCGGTGAGGAGGCTCTTACCACGACAGATATCCTCACGCGCTTGGGCTTCCTGTTCTCAGAAGCCACTGAGCCATCGATGCTCTTCCAGCCAAAAACAAACAAGGGCATGAGACATAATGTTAACACAACACTGAGGCAACGTGTCCCGCACACACAGGCATTCATGGACCGTGGGACTGGCCCCACTGGAGTGGAACAGGACAGGAGGTCACCTGAGGACGGGTTAGGGCACAAGAGGACAGGTTTCGGGTTGCCCCTGCCAGTCAAAGAGCTCCACTGGACCATTGAAACACTGCACTCCTCACACATGACGATCCCCGCACAAACACAGATGATCCCAAATAGAGATGATTGCAAAAGAAAAAAAAAAAAAAAAAATGATACCCAGACTACACACCAAGCCACGCACAGTTGGACGTCAACAGACATGGAATCCAGACAAAGGAATCATTTCTACAAAAAATACTGCACACGCGCACACACACACATGCAGACACACACACACACACACACACACAGACACACACGCAGACACGCACACACACACACACACACACACACAAAAAGAGAATTGATTACAATACAGTCAGAGGTACAATAATGATGTGGAGGACGAAGCAGGGCATTCTGGGAGTCCTCTGTGGGTGGGCACTGTGGCGGGCAGGGGAGCAATCAGCAGAACATTCTCAGGTGACTGGCTCAAAGAAATCCAGACTGTGTAGAACTGAGCGATAGTAGCTGACCTGCCGACAGGGATGGAAGGCGTGTGTGTGTAGGAGTGTGTGTGTGTTTGTGTAGGAGTGTGTGTGCATATGTGTGTGTGTGTGTGTGTGTATGTGTAGGAATGTGTGCGTATGTGCAAGCATGTGTATCAGTGCATTGGCGTATCTGTCTATGTGTGCGTGTTTTTGAGTACATGAATGTCCGTGAGAGTGAGTACAGTGAGCGTGAATGTACAGGCGTGTGTGTGTGTGCATATATGTGTATGCATCTCAATGTGTGGGCGTGTGCATATGCGGTTAAGCACAGTATGAATGTGCAGGCCCGTGACAGCAAAAATTGTGAGTTTGTGTGTCTGTGAGAGTGAGTGTAATGACTCCAAGTGCATACATGACAGTACACACGTGAGTGTGATCTGGTCTCACCTCCACAGCCTCCACATCAGGGTTGGCACAGAAGAGGCTCTTTAGGGCGATGCCGGAGTTGTCCTGTGGGCCTGTGAGGACATCAGAGCAGATTTAGTGAGTGTGTTTGCGTGTGCAGCTCCTGTTAGGTAAAGCACTGAAGCAAAAGTGGGACGTACTGGTCGGAGACTCCACATTGACCCGGTCCACCACGGATGGTCTCTTTAGCGCTGGCTTCAATGGCTTCTGTGCACCAGGCCGTGTCGGACTGAAAGAGGACTCCTCAGTGGAGATCTGGAGAAAATGCAGAATTTTCCATGAGCGCACACACACACACACACACACACACACACACACACCCCCCCACATTTACGAGGTCAAACTGACTTTCTGATGTAATGCGTCTTCTGGGGGACCATCTCTTATCAAGCGTGCGATTAAATTAAAGTGTGACGAAAGCGGAGGAAAAAGCTATTTGGGAAAATGCGGATCCAGCGGCGTGGATTACGGTATGAAAAGAGCACTGCCCCGCTGGATTGCCTTCCTAAATAAATAAAGAGGCCAAAGGTTAACACAAACACTGTTTATCACATTATAACACACCCAGCACTCATCCCTGCACCTCCAGATAGAGGTAAACTAAAGAGGACAAGCAGGGAGAAGAGGAAAGCCAGCTAACCGGAGGGAACACACCATGGGAGCTACAGCAGGGACGGGCAGAGAAAACAAAAAACAAAAACTATGTAAATCTTAATTCTGTCAAACATTGAGTTGTAATATTCAATTCATTATATTTTCATTAAATGAGAGGAAAAGACTGCCAACGAAGTCAGACATTTGACTCAAGATTTGCAAACTGGATAAGAAACCTGACAAACCAAAAGCATCTTAAGACAACCACTTTTTTTTTTTTTTTTACTTGAGATAAGAGAAATTAGGCTTTAAGACTCCATATTATAAGCCTGAATCACATGTTAGGAGATTCCTGCAGAGTCAGGCTCATAGTCCGTAATGCCAGCGTGCCAGGAGAGGCGGGGAGGGGCATTAATCACATTCTGCAATCAATGACGCAGCCCCTGGGGTGGGTCGCTTTAGTACAGAGTGGGAGTGTCGGGGTGAGAGGGGCAGAGGGAGGTGCAGAATGAGAGAGAGAATGGGGTGATGAGGTCCTCTTGTCTCAGTACAGGACAGGGCTGGCAGAGGCTTGATGAATGGCTCTATTCCCTCTCTTTAAGGCCAGGGGAAAAGGCTGGGAAAGAGGCCTGGATTGCTTCCATCTTGCGCTTTGGCCTGCTGTGAAGTGCTGAGTGTGCCGGCTAGCCCTCGTGATTACACCCGCCCCCCCACCCCCAAACACAGACACCCTACTGCAGCTCCGATACAAAACTCTGCCTGCCCTGTACAACCCTTATACCAGTCCCTGAAATGAGTCCTCTGTCAGAGTGCACCCCACTCTAACCGAAGTTCTACACTCCAAACCATTTCCTTTCTGTCCTTCTTGCCTGACCTCTACTTGTCCTCTAATCCAACACCCAATCCTTCTCTTACTTGTTTGACACTCTACCCTCAAGTGTTCCTTGGAACCACTAAACAGGGGAGTTCAAAAACAACATATCACATCATTTTTTTTTTTTTTAAACACGCTTCCAAGCCCATTTGAGGACAACATATTTTACATACAGTGTATGTTAAAAAGGGCCAAGAATAGCACTGGGCCAAGAATAAAACCTTGGGGAACACCACTTAAGGATGTGAATGAAATTACATATGGTAGGATGTGAGTTTTTACATGAATGTATGAATAATCCAGGTCTTGAATGCTGCAGGCCTATATATTGCTGCCCTCACTCCATCTCTCTCAGCCCATCATCCACTCACTGTTTGCATTAATAAGTCTGGTAACTCGTTATATTTTTCTAATACAAAAGCAAAACCTAACATACAAAAAGTGTTAAAAGAAACACTAAAATAAAAACACAAAAGGTGTTCTAGTTATATGTTCCCTCACACCTCTCCCTCTTTTCATCCATCCCCAAATCACACTCTTCTCTGACATCCCAGGTTCCTCCTGAAACTCTATTTAAGCTTTGGAAGAACCCAAAGTTTTTTCTGCAAGGCAAAAAAGAAAATCTTGAGCAGGCGGAGTTTCAATTCTCGCGTGACCGTCTTTAGTTTCCGATGAATGAGCACAAGATTGTAAACACGGAAAGTGACGAGCGAGTTACTGTTTCAACCAATCATCAAAGTTGTTCAGATGGTTGAGTTTGTCACACAGGGATGTACACTGATTGATTGACTGATTCTTCATCAATTTTTCAGCTCTCTCATGTTAATGTACAATTCATGCGGACCGATGATCAATTTAGAGTATCTAATTGGCCTAGCATGCATGTCTTTGGACTGTGGGAGGAAACCAGAATACTGGGAGGAAACCCACGTGAACACGGGAAAAACATGCAAACTCCACACAGAAAGGCCCCAAACCAGATTCAAACCCACAACCTTCTTACCGTGAGACTGCAATTCCAAACACTGGGACATATTATTATCCGAACAACCTGGCAGAACCACAACGTCAGAAAATTGCGTCGTTAATTGCAGACTAATTGCCGAAGGCTCCAGCTCACCTGAAAGCGGACTTCCTGGCTGACCCTGCGGACGGCCTCGTCTCCGTCGGTCTGGCCGGCCTCGCTGCCCGCCTGGCTGGCAATGGAGTGACGCTTCTTCATGGCCTGCGCGCGCTCCCTGAGGTACTCCAGCCGCCGGGCGCGGCTCAGCTGCTGGGCCAGCAGTGACTGCAGCTGTGAACGCTCGATGGAGCCCAGGAGGATCATCGACTCTGGGGAGTGGGGGACAGAGATTAAGCAGGGTGGGCCGGAGGAGACTAGCGCAAGGAAGGAAGAGCACTCAAGCAAAAAGGTGCAAAAGAAGATCTGTGTGAAGGGGTGAATGAAGGACGCTAGAGAGCATCTGGCTGAAATCCATGCAAATTAGACAAAAAGTGCTATAAGTACTACAACTGCTACAGTGCACAGCACACTGAGCTGCAGAACCCCAGCTGCGACTTACAGTATGTAATGGCTGCAGAAGAGAAAATGCGACTAGCTTCAGTGTTTTTGAGCAGCTGGTGAGTCAACTAACCCAGTATAACCCCATAAACCTCGTATTCCTCATCAACCCGAAAAAACCTCCTATTCTCAGTCTAACCCAATCCCAACATCCTCACAAGCCTCCAGACAGACTACAGATGCCACTCATAGCATATATGCGGTGCCCCGTGCACCGTGTTCTGCTTGGCTCATGGAAGCCATAAGAAGTCATTGCATGTCCTCCTGAGTGCTCCAACCCCCCATTCAGTGCTACAATAAAGACATCTTTTTGTAGGCTAACATGGAAATTTCTTGCACCATGGGGCCCTGAAACAGATTTCCAATGCTTTTTTTTCCCCTCCTGGAATAGTTTTTGTTTTCTGCTGAAAATAAGGTCTATGGTTCATGAGCCTTGAGAGTGTTATGTTTGCTCTACAAGTGAAGATACATCTGTTAACACATCAACCATGAATTTAGAAGCTGTTAGGTGTATTTAAACAAGTAAGCAGCTCAGAAGTCATTACAAACAGATCTATAATGGCAATGCTGCATGCAGACAGGCTAGTATGAAATCTGACTGTTAGACTGAGGAATTCTACTGTTGGCAGTCCCAATATGGCAACGTTTTAGCTACCCTCTTTAATTCTAAAATAAGTAAAATTTTCAAATTTATGGTTGAGACATTATCAACCACAATTAACTGAGAAACTCTTCAGCTTTCATTAACCACAGAGTTTTTTTCAAGCAGAAAATATCAATCAAGCACCAGCAATCTAGGAAAACAGCATAAAAATGCTCAAACCTTCCATGTTTAACTAAAGGTTACCTTCTACTGCTCACCCCAAGGCCCTTTCGGAGTCTCATCCCTCTCAACCTACACCATCCTCTTCCTCCACCCTGTCTCACACCTCCTCTCCTCTCCCACCATCAATCCCACAGCTTCTCGCATTCCCCACCCACTGTGCATCGTGCCCCTTCCTCACCTGCAGACTCCACCAGCGCCAGGGTCTTCAGCTGTCCAGTCAGAAGCACATCGTGCAGGTCCCTGTAGCAGCAGTTAAGGGTGATAAAGGGCACGACTCGTACCATAATGTCCTCCACGCGGATGTTGTACTTCCTGAAAAAGGGACAGAAGATTGATAAGCCAAATTCCCAACCTGGCTCTTTCAACCTGTCATTTAATCATACCCAATTTAATTGGCTATGCAACTTGTCCTCTCCCTATCCATCTCAAGCTGGTGTGTGGTGAGTGTTCTGGCACAAAATGGCTGCCGTAGCATCACCCGAGTGCGTGCTACACATTGGTGGAGGTGAGGTGAGATTACCCCATATGACTGTAAAGCACTTTTAGTATCTATGAGAAGGCGCTATATAAATGCAGCGCTCATTCGTAAGGGAGACAAATAAAGAAAAAAGGATGACGTGAAGATGGGTAGAGAGGAAAACAGGAAGAAGAAAGGAGAGGAGATGTGGAGAGTCACACCATTGTATTTATTGATCAAGATTACAGCCAAGAAAATGTAAATAAGTAATGACAGCACGGTGTAGATGGTAGCTACTGTTCCAATGAGGTGACTTTGTGTCCGTATGCAGCTTCAGCACAATGTGAATGCGGCTGAAGAAGTATATTAAATTATATAACCTCTGTTATACAACCTCTCTCCCTGCTAGCTCCTGCCAAGATGAGAACTCACTGCAGCAACGGCCAACCTGCAGCTCCTGGTGCCAAATGCCATCCATAGACCCGTGACTCCAACTGCCAGCATGAAGTTCTCAAAAGAACCACTAGCTCTTTTTAGCTCTCGCTGTCAGTCCTGTAAGCACCTTTCGCAAACATGCTCACTTCTATACTCTCCTTTTGCTATTCCCCTACAAGCTACTCTCATATCATGCTTTATAATGACCGTGACAATCCCTGTTTGCCAGTACTCCCATGGTGCTTGCCAATGACACCAGAAAGGCTGCAGTGCTTTACTTCCTAAAGCCGCTAAGCCAGACACCCAGTGGAGTCCAGCACAATAGCACTTATTTCCGTGACCACAGCGACCTCATTTTACAGAGATTATGAAACCAAATGTAGCAGAAACTATTTTCTTGAAATAAAGGTCACAATGAAATCAATTTTTACATTTCTATTCCTATATATTTTTAAATTACAGTTGTCTTTTTTACAGGCAGGGGAGAAAAAATGTGTCAAGGCGTAATACAGACACAATGAGAAAAGCACTAAAGTGTGTGAAACAAGAAAAGATACAAAATTGAAGAACAGGCTCACGGGCAATATTAAAAAAAAAGTAATTTCCAGATCTAAAAAAGTTATCATAAAGAGGAGTGCACTTTTACATACTGTCTCTACTTTTTCATCAATTCCACAGAAAAAATTGAATGTCGCAATGTCCACAATTATTCACACTATCAACATCTTAAGCAAGCAATTCCAATCTATTCATTCTGTTTGGTAATACCATATTTACAAACTTTATTTCAACAGCACGTCCGATTCATTTCCCAGTGTCAGCCATTCAGTTACTAAATAGTACCAGAAAAAAATGTGACACGTTCACACCTGGGTAGAAGTACCAACTACCTATTGTCTCACAGAACGTCAGTAAAGAAAATGAAACAGCTTGTACCTCTGCATTGAGCAAAATTTCAAAAACACATTTTAAATAAAAATGACAAAAGCATATATGTAGTAAAAGTAATGTAAGAAAGAGGATCTTGCCGCTGCAGTGTTGGAGTAATTTAACATTCAAGTCTACATTTATAATGGGCCTGGGATTCCTAGGGTCACGAGGGAAGAAATGCTACAACTTGGTGATCGTAATTGTAACTACTGCAAAACATGCTAAGACCAAACTGAACCTTTGTTAAAAGGGCTGCCATCCTGTTTCCGACTATTAGAAAAATGATAGTTCGTACACTCTTGAATGTGAAACGGCAAGAAGAATGACAGAAAACGCAACATTAAAGCACTGATGACAATTTTACATTTAATCGCCCAATATTCCCCAATCAATATTGCTGGCCATGGCCATGGGCCAGCGGAAGTCACATGTGAGCCAGAGTTTCCCTGTAGGGCTCCCCTTGCCTCTCAACTGAGTGGATGTAAACAAAATCATTTTTATTCCCTGCCACAAAGTGGATCGGGGGATATTGGAACAGAGCACGTCTGTCCGGATTCAATGGGGACTAGTTTTCTCGGAAACTATTGCACCTACTTGAATGAAATTTTGTATGCGGCCAGAACTGATGACCCTACTGAACGAGTTCGACAATTGATTCCAAGAAATTTATTTTTTCAGAGTTATGGCCCTTGACTCTGTTCGTGGACTTAAGTGTATGGGTGTTGCAATGGGGACAAGTTCTCTCGGCAACTATTGCACCTGCGTGGATGAAATTTTGTGGGTGGCCAGTCCAGATGACCCTATTGAATGAGTTCGACAATTGATTACGAGAAATTTATTTTTACGGAGTTATGGTCCTTGTTTCTGTTCGTCGACTTGGTGTATGGGATTTGCAATGGGGACAAGTTTTATCAGCAACTATTCCTTCATTTTATTATCTCCTTGCATAAGTTTCAGTGGATAATGTCATTGCTCTGTTTTTTTTTTTTTGTATGAATATGGAATCTCCCGTGACCATTCTTACCGTGGCGGGGGATATTGGTGACAATGTTGCCTTGTTTAGCCTGTAAAAATGCATCGGAGGCATGTGATTTTTACCCGTGAAGAAGAAATCAGGTCAGTACATCCATTAATCATTTAGCGGATTTGAATTTCTGTTGTTCGGTGTTTACCCTGGAGCCCATGTAGCCTTAGATGCACAAATACCAGGAGGAAGGGGGAGTACGAAAGTCGAAAGGAACCCTCTCCAGTTCAGCTTTCATGACTGTATGGGACGCACACAATTGATCACAAAATATTTAAGGTTAGTTCCAAAGCAAGTGATAAAAATTAAGACAACCTAGATGGCAGTTTTTAACATACCATTCAACATCGTTCAGTTGCGTCAAGTTGACAGCTATGCCAGAAAGCTGGCTAGGGCCAGCGGCGCCGCCTGGTCACTGTCACTCTCGGTGTTTTCATCGTCAGCTTCTGGCGCATACGGCTCGTACAAATACGAAAAGTAAGTTTCCTACCATTTCCTCCATGCTCTCATTTCCAGTTCACCAGTACCACCTAAAAATCGAGAAAGTGCACCTTTTCCCGAGAAATTCCAATAAAAACTTAGAATACACCAAGGTTTACTGAAGATTTGAGGCCAACTCTGTAAACCTGGGAAAAATTTTACCGAGCTATCCTGAAGTCTGTCCAGTTTACTTAAGTTTGGACAACACCTTAGTAAACCTCGATTAAATTTTGTGCTCTCTGAACTTCAGTGGGCAGGCAATCCTCAGTGTGTCTCGGGAAAATTTAACAGAGGTTTACGGAGCTGTTGTCCAAACTTAAGTAAACCGGAGAGACTTCAGGATATCTTGGTAAAATTTTTCCAAGGTTGACCGAGTTGGCCTCAAATCTTCAGTAATCCTCAGTGTATTCTAAGTTTTTGTAGGAATTTCTCAGAAAAAGGTGCATTTTCTCGGTTTTTAGGTGCTACTAGTAGTTGGTGTCTGAATGATCTATTTCATAGGAACTTTCTGACACTGACAAAACCAAACTTTCTTTGCCACTTATAAGTGCCATAGTCTATGATGGTTTGAGTTGCCGCGGATTTCTCGCTGATACATCATTACAAATGGTGTTGTGCTGCAGTTACGTGGTTGAAGCTTGGCCACTTAATTTTAAAATAAAAATTCTACCATTCTGAATAACCTTTTTAATATTATTTTGTAGTCTTTACAATATCTTTAGCATAACCATTTGAAAGATTCAGTAATTCAGCCACTTGGAAATGCGTGACTGATTCACTTTAAGCCTTTATTTTGAGTACAGGTTCTCAGAAACGAGCATGGTCTTGCATACAGCCTGAAGATTATTAGAGGGAATGATGGGGATGTGGAGGAGAAATTAGCTGAATATGAGAAGTTACACTTTCTGCTAGGAAGACCCAGACTCCAGGAGATGATGTCATTATCAGCTGTGCCGCCCCTGGCCCCTGCCACCCAAAGAGCAGCATGTGCACTTTAGCAGTCAGGGTCTCATCAACTACAAGCTAATCATGGGAGTCTGCTGCTGAAAAATCATGGGAGTCTGCTGCTGAAAAACCATGGGAGTCTGCTGCTGAAAAATCATGGGAGCATGCTGCTGAAAAATCATGGGAGTCTGCTGCTGAAAAATCATGGGAGCATGCTGCTGAAAAATCATGGGAGTCTGCTGCTGAAAAATCATGGGAGCATGCTGCTGAAAAACCATGGGAGTCTGCTGCTGAAAAATCATGGGAGCATGCTGCTGAAAAATCATAGGAGCATGCTGCTGAAAAATCATGGGAGCACGCTGCTGAAAAACCATGGGAGTCTGCTGCTGAAAAATCATGGGAGCACGCTGCTGAAAAATCATGGGAGTCTGCTGCTGAAAAATCATGGGAGCACGCTGCTGAAAAATCATGAGCGGTGTGTGTGTATGCTCGTTTGTGCAGGCATTTGCATATGTATGCCTGTTCTTCGAGTGCTTTCACACACGCAAAGGCAGGAGTGTTTTTCGGATCCGTATTGATACAAATAGCCATAAATAACTGAGAGACCGCTTTCCAAGCTGAAGCCAAGCTTTCCAATCTCCCGTTCTTTTCCCCAGGCACCTCAGCCCACGCTCCGGCTATGCAGAGTGGGAGGGAGAGCAAGGGAACGAGGAGAACGTGGAGGCTGGCAGGAAAGAGTGAGGACCTCTCCTTGAGCCCGGCCCTCCCCGCTGTGCGCGGCGAGAAAGCGGAGCGGGGATATGCAGGGCGCGAGAGACGAGGTGGGGGAACAGAAGGCCTCCCCACAGAGGTCCGCTAACCCGCTAACCGCTAACACAGCTTCACCCGCTCGTCTCTCGCCGTCACAGGAGCCCGAGAACACGAGCTTCAATGGAGGCCCTCCCACGCACCTGCCGTACCGCCAGACCAGCTCTGACCTGCGCTACATTGGGCCCACAAAGCCTGTCAAGAGCGCGCAGAAGAAATGACTCCCAGTCCTGGGCGCGCTCACACACCTGCCAACTCTACCTTTGTTCGCGCAGCAAGGAACAGGAAGACAAAGCAGAGTGAACACTAGAAGACGCACAGAGATAAAAGATTCATGTGCCTTTAAAGATGAATTAGAGAACAAACAACATCCCGTACAAAACGCTGTCTGGGGATGTGGAGACTCTCGGTGACAAACAAACCTAAAGCACGTGCGCTCTCACAAACACAAACACACACACACACACACACGCACACGAACACACACACACGCATGCACACGCAGACGCAAGCACACACGAATAGACATGCACACACGCATGCACACTCACACACGCACACACACATACACACACGCATGCACGCACACACACACAGGCAGGTGTCTACACTAAAACACTCAAAAAAGAAGGACAGAAGTCTCACATACATTCACGCATACTTGTGGCCATTCTGACGTATGCTAGGACCAAAAACACTGCATGAGTGACACAGACACACAGGTAGACACACGCACACATACTAACAAGCACATCACACAAATACCTACACATTTTTAAAAGCCACAGACTAAACGAGCACAAACCTGTAATTGGAGGAGTTGCAAAGAGGCAAGACAAACACACATCGAGCCGAATGCCCCCACACAAAACACATAAATAAAGAGGTTTTCAAGAACACACAAGCAAAAACAAGCATGGACACACAGATCAGAGAAGCATCAGTCACAGAGAGAGCAAAGACCCACAGCCTCACGGACGAACACATAAACGCACACACTAAAAGCAGGCAGCGATACAGTCGAGCCCCGTCGTCACGAGAGCGTGCTCTCAGCGTGTATATTTATGTCATCCCGCCGCTCTGTTGGTGTGCTCCCTGGTGCACCCGCACAAGGTGCGATTGTGTAACCTGCTGCTGGAGAAAACGATGCTCAGAATGTCAATGAGAGAGGGGTTATACAAGAGCACGGCGCTAATGCTGAGGAGCATCGCGGACCTGCTGCCGTCTCTCCTCTCTGCGCCAAACCGCCTCCGCTCATTCACACCCCTCCAACCGCACCCCCACCCCCCACCAACCCCCACCTCCTCCTCTGCTCGCTAACGCTCCCAGCGCTCCGCGGCATAAATAGACGCAGCCAATATTACATAACTGATAGGAGGAGAAAAGATTTGACATAATGCCATGCAGGACAAGTGCCAATTTGCCGAGAGCGGCGTACTGCAGCAGAAAAGCCCATGATGCACCTGTGCAGAGGGATAGCGAATTGCAGCCGCTGGTGTCAGGATCGGACCGTGTAATGCAGCAGAGCGGAGCCGCGGTGTCACACAAAGGTACAATTGGGCTCACTCTCCGTGTCACTCTCGCACACATACATGCGCACACACACACACACACACACACACACACACAAAACACACTAAAACAGTCCAGCCACCCTGAGTAAGAGACTGCAGAAGTGGTGCACAGAATGGATTAAGTGTCAGGAGCTCAGCAACTGTAATGTATAATAATGATAAATAAGCTGTATTACTGCATAACACACTCTCTCAATCTCTCTCATGCACATACACACGCACACACACACATAAAACCGTCTCACACAAACACTCTCTCTCTCTCTCGTCGTCTCTCGGGATCTCTTACACTCACACTTCTCAAACACAGCTCAAACCCACAAATTATTTAATTTGCTACCAATGGTACCAGCAGGAACACTACTTTAGTTCTACATCAGGGAGACTTAAGATAAAAACACAGGGAAAGTGATTGGTGAACAGAAGAGTAACAGAATGTAGGACAGATCCTCACAGACCGGGGAAACCAGGCTTTTCAAGCAAAAATACAGAGAAAAGATGAATGCGATCTTCCCTTATGAGGATGAGAGAGAGAATGAGAGAACAGATGAGGTCAGTGAAGACACAGAGAGGGAGGGACACACAGAGCCCACAGGACACGGAGAATCGGGAGGGAAAGGAGAAGAGCGGCGGTCGCCAGGTGATGCCAATGAAAGAAACACAGTGAGTGAGTGAGAGAGAGAGAGAGAGAGCAAGTGAGTGCCATATCCCAGCCTGCTTCAGGTCTGAGCCTGGCCGCGCTGCATTTATGGCCCAAATTTAGGCTGAAATCAGGCCATCAAACTCCATTACTGTGACTGTGTAAGCTCAATTGCCTTCTATTGAGTATACAAATTGTATTACCAATAATAGGCATGTTCACTGATTTAGACAGGGCCCGTGTGTGAGTGTGTGTGTGTGCGCGCGTGTTCTTGTGCTTGCTACACAGACAGGACTAGAAAATCTTTTTCCCGACAAAGTGGGTACATCATTGGGAAGTGAGGACTTTTTCTCCTGTCCTCACGACTACAAAGGCAAATTTTGACTTACTAGTTATGGTTAGGGTAAGGGTTGGGGTTAGGCATACATTGCCTGTTGTTAGGATTAGGGGAAGGCTGCAGTGACATGCAAACAATGAACTAAAGTCAACAAAATGTAGTCACAAGGATAAAAATACTAGGATATGTGCATGTTCGTGCCTGTAAGCAGTGTGTGTGCGCGTATGTGAGAGATTTCCACACTTACTCGTGGTGACCCCAGCCCAGCTCGGGGAGGTAGGGCAGCTTCTTGATGCGGATGATGGAGTCATAGAGGGAAGGCTGCAGACTCTGGGCCACCGCATTGGCCAGGATGACGGCGATCATCACGGGCAGGATGTGCGAGATCTGGCCGGTCAGCTCGAACACGATGACGGCGGTGGAGACCGTGTGCGTGACGGCGCCCGACAGGGCCGCAGCGCCTGTGGGATAAACAGGTAACTCACACTCACACTGATCGCCGCACAGACAACAATACACAATCACTCCTGTTCCACAGGCCATAAATCAGTGTCATTAATGAAAAGCGGCAGGTTAGTGGAGATCGCCCAGGAGTGTGTGTTCCTTCATTACCAAGCACATTATTTATACCTTCATTAGACTAACAAAGTGTAACCTCTCCCCTGACACAAAGGCGGAGCAGCGATACATTTACACGCGCTAATACATATTTCACACTAATGATCCATATTAAAAATGCAGTGAAGTCTTGACACAGGTAGGTCGAATTAACCCTTTAAGGCGTGAGATAGGATGTTTCCTTGTCGTTCTAATGCCCATACAACAGTCACTAATGGTAATGAAAAAAACATTAATGTTGATTAAAGAATTTAGATTTCAAACGCAATGCTTGAAAGAGTTAAATGAGAGAAGTTCCAAAGAAGACCAAAACAACAGCAGTTAGAAGTTTCTAGACGAAAAAAAGCACCACACGTAAGTCTTTGCCCAATTTTTCATGTATGCATTCTGTAGCTCTCAACCCATTTGAAAACCGAAGCACTGAAAGATTGGACAAACTGCACACAAGAGGTGGGGTCATATTTCATGAATGACAAATGGCTCTTCTATTGCAGAGCTTCTGGTGATATATGGTTTGATGAGAGTGAGAAAACAGCTGCTGTCACAGAGAGAAGACCAGCTGATAATGAATCTGTGTGTGTGTGTGCGTGTACGTACGTGTGTGTGTGTCAGTGTGTGCGTGTATAAATGAGTGTGCGTGCACGTGTGCGTGTGTGTGCGTTTGTGTGTCAGTGTGTATAAATGAGGGTGTGAGTGTGTGTGTGTATGAATTAGTGTGAGCCTGTGTGAGGATGTAGCATGCATCCCTGCATGCATTTCTGACTGGGGAGACTCACCCACTACAGCGTACCCGCCGGGTACTATGGGATAGATGTTACCATCAGAGTGAATACCATCAGGGAACCAGGCAGCCATGCTCTCGCCCACCAAACGCCCAAACGCCGCACCTGAGACATGCATCACACACAGGGTTAGAACAGACCCACATACAGAGATTACAATAGGCCCACTCAAAGGGTTAAAACACGGACACAGATCTGAACACTCAACTCGCACACAAGGCTGTTGCACAAACCATTCTAACACACGCAGCGGTAGCTGAGGTGCAAAATCACACAGCACGATGGTACTCATGCAGTAACACACACGGCTGACACCTAAGAGACATGCAGCACAGTCACACACTCGGATGATAAGGATTACCAATGACAAAGACCGGCATGAAGGCACCACAGGGCACTGGGATAGTGGTGGCCAGCGCGGACATCCAGAACTGAGGGGGGGAAAAAGACACGAGAACCCATTACAACATTTAGGAAATCACATACAGCCAGACATTTTACAGGCGAACAGCCGTATCCAGCGCTTGCTCCAAAATACCTACAGAATCTGATTACTTTGGACACATTCCAGGGAATTTCATTAGGTATTCAAAGGGAAGAGCTGTAATACCAATTAAAATCTACGCCTTGTGTTATATAAAGAGCATTCGAGTGAATGCAGGAGCAAATCAATGAATATCTTACGGGGTAATGTACTTAAAAGAGCAGAAAATGAAAATGTTCACCACTCCCAAGGCCCCTGTGACTTTATTACAGGACCATCAATGCACACCAAGAAGCACAGCATAAATTACATACTGCACAAAGATAACATGAAACGATGGTGCGGATTGAATGAAAGGACTGTACAAAGTTGTAGTCAGGGTTTGGTTGTACTGTCATAGAAGTGTACTTCAGTTGATTTCTAAATTTATTAATTTGGATTATTCTAACATAAAAATGTAAACAATTGTTCTGCCCCTTAAATTGTCCCGGTCCAGTGAGACACCTCATCAGTTTATGATATCGATATAAAACTGGCAATTATACTTTAAAAAGCACAACGATGTAACTGGTTAAACTTCTTATTTTAGGCATGATACATAATTCAACACAGTAGAACTCTTATACTTGCAAGAAAAACCTTTCACTCCTCCAGCTCCAATAAACTTTCAGTGCATTTCAGGAGAAACTCAGAAATGACGCTCTCCAGACGGAACTGACAATGTGGCTAAATATCAAATGATGTCACGGTTTCAACAGTGATTACGAGCATAACACTTGCTACTTTCCATTTTAGATTCTAAAGCTTGTCAAATACTAATCTTTTAGAGCATAAATCTGGCAGAGCAGGGGATGAACATCAGATTTTTTTCCTTCCTGTTCGGTTTTTTTTTCCCTCACTACCAGGCCTGAGAAGAGCCACTGGAGATGAACTGAAGAAAGACCGCAGAATCACACACACACACACACACACACACGCTGCAGACAGAACACAAACATAGTACACACACTGCATACACACGTGGATAGCATTGTGCAAAAACCATGCACAGCGTCAAAGCACTTCAAACGCGCTGAAGACGCACTGCACACGCACAACAGACTCACAGAGGATGGACTGAAGATGCACAATTGGCAGACTGCAGGCTGTTCAGTAAGTCAATGGCTCCAGAAGGCAAAAATAACAGGACAGCATACATCATTCTAACACCACACAGGATGTTACCTCATATTCACAAGCAACAAATCTGTTCAAAAGTTTTGCTTGAGAAGAGCACAACTACCACACTGCAGTATGTGGGCAAGAGGGTCACCAGGGTCTTTGAGCATTTCAAGCCACACATAATGGGCCACAAGGTATTTTCATACCCACCTTTGCTACGTGCATCACCTTATTTTGCAATAACTGTACAATTTTTTAAAATATTAATATGAACACGTATACTGCTATTTATTCAGTACCGTACCATACATTAGATATAGCATTTAACAATAACAATATCCAGATACTAAAAATGCTACTTAAACAATACATTTGACTGCATTATTGAAAAAAAGAGATTATTTAAAAACTTCACATTAGAATATACAATATCTAGAACATATACATCTGCAGCATATGCAGTAGTCTCCCATCAGATTCTGCCATGATGTCCACAGGTTTGCAAAAAAAAGTAAATAAATCAATAAAAACCAGCCCCTTTTTCAGTTTGAAGCACTGACATTTCTGGCCACGAACTCCTGCAGTAGGTTTAATGTTAAGACAGAGCCTTTTGCTGAAAAGCATGTCATTGCGACAGATATATGGAAGCGGATACAGCTCATGTTTGCGTTACATTTAATAGTATTTTTAACTCAAATGGTTGTTGGAGTAAACTCAGTTGTCCGTCATCGCCGTCCGTCGTCGTCTGTTGGCAGTAAACCATTCGCCCCATAACCTCTAGGGGTTACAAATATCGATCCAATTTGACAAATATGCAATATTTCAGCGCAGAAACTACTTTAGGATTGCATTTCAGCCCCACACCCAAAATATGGTGGCCAAATGGAAAAAAATGAAGTTGCCCTTCTAGTCCTTTCTAATATAGATACGGAGCTGAAACTTAGTATGCTAAGTCACATACTGCATGTGTCGAAAGATTTATGACGGGTTCTGATGATTTCTGAAAAATGGATGTTCTGTGACGTTTGACATTTCCTCACCCATAAACACCAATTAACCCTTTATAGGGCACTAAAAAATACCCTATGAAGCGCAGTGTAATAAAGTACCGTGCGTTGGGCGTATGTCAATAAATAGTCTTACCATCATTTGCTGTAGACTTAGGTGAAAAGGGCGTATGATCAAATATGGCCTCACTACCAAATTTTTTGTTTTTCACGCAAAATCTCACTAATTTCTAGAATTCCTACACAAACAACACCGATCTCCACTTTTAGCAAACCTTTTCAACTTTTTAATGCGTGAGTTTTCATCAGTTTTCTTTCATGAGTAATGACATTAGGTCCTTGTGAGTGGGACTTGGTAAGGGCACACAACCGCACTGTGAGAGGTCTAGAGAAGAAAATAAGTTTGAGACGCTCTAAGCCACTGCTGATTGGTCGAACAACCTGATGTCACAACCTGTGATATTGCCTGATTTTCCCTGATTGGCTGGGAGAAATTGCCGCGGGTCTACTGCCTCACGGAGAGGCACCTGGATGCCGACTGAAGTAACCAAATATAGTTCCTTGCCCGATAAAGGGTTAAAGGACCTGTACCCTCTAGCGGTCATAGATATTGACTGAATTTGATGAAACTTTGCATACACCATCTTCAGGTCATTAATAAGTTTGGGATCTCATTTCAGCCTTGTACCCAACTCCCAAATGGGCGTATCAGGGTGGCAGACCAGTTGAGTTTCAGGTTCACTTGAAACTATACGTTATTTATCATCCGCAAGAGCATAATTACTACACTGCAGATGCATACTGTATAATTCCCAATGTAATGACACATTAGTAAAGTAGTTTCCCATTATTCAAAGTGAATTCACCTGGTTTTTGTAAAAGGAAATGCACGCCAGAACTGCTCATTTCAAGACATGATTACTCTCTAAAATGACAGTTCATAAAAAGACAGACTAATGAGCACAGCCACTTAGTAGCCTAGTTTATGTCTGACCTTTTTCCCCAGACTAAGTGAGTGCCCTTGTCTGGATGTGAATTTGGCTGCCATTCCAAGATTGCATTTCATGAAAGTTCATAAACGAACCGCAGGTGTTAATGAGGTATGTCTGGCTGATCTAGTCTGAGGGCACGAACTGAAATTCCACTATTAATTTGGAAAGGAGTCCGCAAAGAAATGCCACCACCGCTAGACAGCTAATTGCACATACACTTGTGTGCGCACACTAGGTGGAACACAGTGGCACAGCCCGGCTGAACTATAACAGCTGTATCCCTGACATCATTAATGGTGAGCCAATGATGACGGGAAGCCACACATCAGGGCTAAAATGTCCTGTATTTTGGCAACTTAGACCTGAAAAGCACATGTAATTCAATGGCTAGGCATTCCAATGAATTTAGTAAAATACTGTAAGCAAAATCTGGTTTGAAATGAGAACATATAAGAAGGTACACCTCCAGAAACTTGGGTTAGTAGTTGCACATACGTACAGATTAGTGAAGGACACACAGAATTCTGACTTAATAGCGATGATACAGCCCTGTTAAAACCACACTTACAGATGCACACACACACCCAGTTTCTCAGTGTGTGCCCAGTGGGGATATAGGAGCTAAACGGTCGGCCTCAGTACTTCCCTCTTGGGCTGTATCCCTGTCTCTCTATCTGCCTGCACTGCTGTCCACAGCAGTCAATCACTCTCCTTATCTCCACATTGTCCTCACGGCTCTTAATTTCTACAGAACCCCCCCCACCTCCCTGCCCAGTTATCTGGAGATTTGAGACGGGCCGTTTAATTACAGAGACTCTTCTCGTTAGCGGTAATTACCTGGGCGCCAAGCCGGCCACGTCCTGCTGACGGGACAGGTCTCTGACCGTGCACAACAGCTTGGTAACTCTGTTACCACGGAGACCTGGCATCAATCAGGCCTTAGCGGCACCTGTTTCACCTGCTACCATTTTCTTCATGGCCTTTGCCAATCTCACAATGAAGAGCCCGTGACAACTCAAGAGAGTGGACGGCCTTTCTTATCTAAAGTTCAATACTCTGACAACCTGTGAAGCAGGCCCCACAGCATTCTGGGTTGGGCTTTGAGAGCCAACTTGAGCCTGCTAGCGACTTGCGGTGCTTGCGGACCCCGCACTCCGAACTCTTGCAAATGGGTTTGCCCATGTATCCTCAGGAATAAATAAAAGCAATTTCATCTCAGCTGCTGAGCAGCTGGATCGGCCAGGCGATAAACTCAATAAGACCGAGGTGGGTGGAGGGGTTTAAGAGCCCTCCAAACTCATAAAGCGAGCTTAAGGTTATTATCTGCCCGCTACAAGTTGGAGGCGGAATGGAGGCTGCAGGCAGGGCTGTACCAATGTGCAGCCAGAGAACAATCAGGCTCTGGCAAATTGACCATCCGCTGCCTTTCATTCTGATAAGCAGATAAACCTACTGTGGATAAACCTCATTACTGGGGATCAACAAGCACTGTAGAAAGAGCTCATGGCCAGACACACACAAAAGCGCAAACATACATACATACACCAAAACCCACATACATACACACACACACACACACACACACACACACACACACACTGCGTTCATGAAAAGCCCTTCAAACTGAATCAGGACACAAAGCCATACAAGCGCACAGCATCAATAGTGTTGCCACTCCAATACAAATAAATCCATAGCCAGAAGACAAAACACTGCGATGCACTGTTTTCACATTGTTAACTGAGGGCCGAAAAACAACAACAATCTCCAATGCAGGAGACCTCGAGAAAACTGGTGGCTCAAAATGGATGCAGGACGATGAACAAAAAGAAGTGGAGGTGCGAAATGAGACTGTCCGAGTCAGTTCTCCTCAAAAAATAATTGTGTGTCTGCAAGGCACCCTAAATTTCAATTTCACCCGCTCCTGGCCATTACAGAGCATCCAACAACCCAGTGTCCCAAATAACAGAGCCTATCTCTTCCTCGGCAGATAATTTTCTATGTAAGGTACCTGCAACATCACAGAACACACATCATAATTTGTCTGGAATCGCCCTGTCTATCGGCTACATCTTCAAAGCTCACGTTCAGACCGCTCTGAGATTCTACTGAAGACTTACAAGGCTGCTGTACGCCAAGGAAAACGTTGCTTCCCTCCAAAAAACGAAATGTCTGTATCACAAATGTCAGGAGAGATGGACTGGTGCTCCACTTCAAGAGACCAGCGGCAGACACAGGCAGAGACCACTGGCAGACAGAGGCAGGGACCACTGGCAAACAAGGGTAGGGAACACTGGCAAACACAAGCAGAGACCACTGGCAAACCAAGGCAGAGACCACTGGCAGACACAGGCAGATACCACTAGCAAACACTGGTATAGACCACTCACAAACACAAGCAGCAACCACTGGCAAACAAAGGCAGAGACCACAGGTAGACACAGGCAGATGCCACTGGCGAACACAAGCAAAGACCACTGGCAGACACAGGCAGACACCACTGGCAAACACTGGTATAGACCACTCACAAACACAAGCAGCAACCACTGGCAAACAAAGGCAGAGACCACTGGCAGACACAGGCAGATGCCAATGGCAGACAGAGGCAGGGACCACTGGCTAACGCAGGTAGGGACACTGGCAAACACAAGCAGAGACCACTGGCTAACAAAGGCAGAAACCACCGGCAGACACAGCCAAGGGCCACTCCAAACACAGGCAGAAACCCCTGGCAGACACTAGTTTCTACTGCTCATAACCTTCATTCATGGTGGGCCACTGAACGAAGCGTTCACACATTTCTAAAGCTTGAACTTTTCGGCAACTCAGGTAAAGTTACTTACACAAGAGCACGGTGGCAGACAGGATATGGAGGAGGGATATGTCATTTCGATGACACTGCAGGTCATTTGTGGAATGGTGAAGATGCTCCAACTGTGACACATACTCTCTCACTTCCTGACATGGCACAGACATCCCCAAGGAAATAATGATCACATTGTTCCCATGAATGATCATCCTCACACAGCAGTGCTTGTCCCTGTTAGGCTTATTACCACTGGAGCCTCCCGCCTCTCAGACTGTCTGGGTACACACACTGCCCATTCTTACTCTCGACTCCACCCTCTTTAGCCCTTCGCTCCACCCCGGCCTCGCCCCTTCGCATTAAGACGGTGGGAAGACTTTGGCGCCATCAAATTGGCCAATGTAATGAATGGAGGTGATTATCATAAAAAGAAAGTGCGTTAAAACAGGCACACAGATGTACAGAGGAAGCCCCTGGGATCATGTTGTGTGTTAATGCGCCATTTCTCCTGCTCTCCACCCATCCACTCCCCCTCCCTCCGCCTCGATCTCTCTCCCTCCCTCGCTCTTTCTCTGTCTCTCTCCCAGACAGCCTCACTGAAATGCTCCCACACACTGCTGGTAATTGCACATTACAAACTTAGAGTAACAAATGGCGCATCACAGGCTGGTGATAATTTTGTCTGGATTCCCTTAAGTCGCCCCTTTACGGCAGTCCCGATCCTCTGCCATCACTTAAAGCAATCTTTTCAATCATCTTATTCTATCTTACTACCAAACATCAAACTCTAAAAGAGCATTTCAGAACCAGACAGTGTCTGGGTAAAACTATAATCAGTGTCAAGGTCAACAAGCAGAAGCTGAAATATCTATCCAACCTTCAACTAGATGGCCAGCATTCCAGGATATGGTATGAGAGTTTTGGCAGTACAATTTAATCAGCTCAGTGGAGAACCAGCCAAACCATGCTTATTCAGTCTCTACAACCAATAATACAGTCTCAGCACTCAAAATATTTCATAGAGCAATCAGATATAACGTCAGAGAGGAACTTTTAGAGGATACCAGGTGAACGCAATGGACAACAAAGACAAACTCGAGCAGAGGAGTCTGAAAGAATTCAGGCAGTGAAACTCCATGGAACATCCTGCAGTTCCTTCATGCTTCTCATCATATGGATGCAAAAATAGATGAAGCGACTCATATTTACCCTCATATTCAAAACCAATATGGTGGAGCAGAGCAAAAAAATAAAAATTGCCACACTCCCTAAATCCTTGACTCTGCTAATAAAGCATAAATGCAGTGAAACAAAGAAATACCACAAAAGAAGAAAACGCAGCCCTTTTACCAGACAAACAAATGAAGCGAGTTTGCCCTTTCGAAGCAGGGTTTTGCAGACTCTAAATGAAAGCGATTCATTACTGCTCTGTCGCAGCAGGCGGGGCACATCCCCCAAACATGCCTGGCAGAGCAGCGACGCTGCGGCGGATCGATAACTCGCCCACATGCAGCCACGAGCAGACGGATGTTCCAGAGGCCGGTACCAGCGCGCATACGGCAAGGAGGGGTGCGAATTACACCCCGCCAACTAGCAGACACCAATATTAATCACCAGCGGAACTCTTTTTAATCTAGCATCTGCGGGCCGCGAGCATTTGGTAAGAGAAGAAGAGAGAGAGAAACACTAAGAGGGCTTGGGTGGAGGTGGGGGTGTGGGTGCAGGTGGGGGTGGTGGAGCTAACGCAGCTGAATTTCATTACCTCTTCGTTTACAAAATTTACATTCTGTGAAAATTTTGTGCCGGAGTAGGTCAGCCTTTACTCGAGAGGACAGTCTCCAGGCCGTCCTCAGAAGTCCAGCCCCAGAATCCCACTCCAATTACTGTCCTGTCGCCAGCACTGCCCGCCAAACAGACCCAACGGACACACGGATACACATCAGCCCCCCTCTGTCATGTCCCTCAGGCGCATTAGGGCCACTTGTCCCTGTTTTGGGCTAAACAGAACCCCGTCAGCTGAAAAGTGCAACTTCAATGAGACTGATATTATCCACTACTGAGTACAACTACAACTAGCCTGATATTACCAGCCAGTGAGTGCAAATTCTTCGGCACTGATATTACCAGCCAATGAGTGCAACTTTCACTGCGCTGATGACGCCGCCCTGCATCATTTTTGCTGAATAAAATCCACTTGTTTCTTACAAATTTTGGGGTGCTGATTCCAAAAATAGTGTCCATTTTGCTTTAGCACATCACATTTTCTCACAATATATATGATGTGCATTTCATAGCAATGTCACTTTCGACAACGACTTGTAAGGTTTAGAAGTCTTGTATCATTCCTTAATCACCAGAAAAACTGCCACAAACACGATTTCCATCTTCCTCTGAGCCCGGTGCAACTATTCATTCAATTATCGCCTAATTTTCACAGGTATGAATGATTCTAAAGACATTATTTTATATCTAATCCTGATTTCAGGCTTAGTAATACGGCCACTGACAGAAGAAAATGCAAACATGATCCAGATGTTCTCTGCTACATCTGTGGGTGTTTCACTGCACCTAAACAGCGAGAAAAAATTACAGACTGTGAAAAAAAGGCATATATGATATAATAAGGAAAATCTCCATTCTAATTTTGTGAAAAAGACTGTGACGTGATAGAAACTTTTGACTTGCATTTCTTACTTAGCATCCTCTAATGAGTTAATATGAGGCCTTTTTGAGAAATCAGCAGCATTTTTTCCCCCAACATGTAGTGTGGTGTAATCAGCCATTGAGTGCAACTTCCACTAGACTGACACTCCCCAGCAGACACACCCCCATCAGGTCCCTCGGGTACATTAGAGATGCTTGTTCCCGTTTCATGCCAAACATACAGTACCAGCGTGGATAAAGGTTCCACTTTCGCCAGCGCGCTGTTAGCTGTGTGTCAGCCGAAAGTCAGGTGGACGTGCCCTGCTCACTGAACTGAGGAGTGAGTGAGAAGGCATGTTGGCCGGCCGTTTCACACATATCTTAGTGTAAATCCCCATCGCAAAGAAGTCCAAAGTCCGCGTGAAATTTTTTCGTCGGACAACATGACATCCATTATATTTGTAGTATAGTGTAAACGCCTGAAGTAATTTTTGCTACAGGTTTTCTTTCGCGCAGTTGTCGATATTTTTACTTCCAGGAAAGTTAATGTCTGCAAATTCATGTATTTTTGCCATAATATTTTTGCCGTAATATTTGCCAATAAGAATTATGAAATGAAACCTTTAGTTCTAAAGCGCCGTTATTGGAGAAAGCAAAAAAACAACATGTTTTGCCACCACTTTAATATTATTTAAATTATGAACAAAACCCGCACTTTTTATTTTAAAACTCCAATAACAAAAACGTTGATTGACTTGTAAGTAAGTCGTATCCAAAACAGTTTCGGTAGTTTATTCTTGCCAAAATTCAAGGCCTGCAGTAACATCTGGTACACACCAGTCAAACCCAAAAACCGCTCCCCCCTATCGACAGTCCCCCCAAATTCTGCCTGCCGGGACTACACCGACACCTGTTGTAATCCTAACTTCTTGTTAACTTTAGCGGTACCTTTATCCATGCTGGTACTGTAAACGCATCTGCCAATGAGTGCAACAAGCGGCAGCAAAGCAGTGAATCTTAAATTGAATCAACACTACCAGCCAATCAGTGTAGAATCCATGGGATTGACACCATCAGCCAATGGGGATTCACAGCTCCGTCACCCCACTAGCCTGGCGGCAGCAGTTATATGCAGATGAGCTCAGTCACATGTGGGGGCAGAGCGGTCACAGCAGGCACGGTGACGTAAAGGTCGGGCCGGGGTGGGGACGCGATACACGACCGACACGGAGGTGACACTGTAATACACGTCAGACATGGCGTCAGATACGATACGGCGCCGGCAACAGCAGTCAGAGTCTGGAAACCGTACGCCGCCCCCGCTTTCCTCTGACAGGTACGCTGTGATGAATGGACACACACACGCACACACACTTACGGAGAGAGTGAGCGTGTGTCACACACAAAGCTGACATGCAGGGACAGATGACAGTGGCAGGTAAAGGTGTGGGAGCCATTCAGCAGGAAAAGAAGGGGGGGGGGGGAAGCAAAAATGACAGGCAAAGCACAGTTATAAAATAATTGGAGTGAAATACGGGGGAAATGAAGTATGAAGAGAAGAAGAGATGAAGAGATGTGTGAGAGGAGTTATTCTACAACATACACAACATTTAAGCGGATGGTATACAATGCACCCATCAAAGCTCAACAAAGCAGTATTTTTACTAGGTGATTATGAGGAATTATATCTGCTAAAAACAGGGGATCAAAGTTATGCTGCAACGCTCAAGGTTTAGCAGGGGAACCTCCATGACTCTTACAGTGCTAAATGTAATTGTTGCTCAGAGCTCCCGCAGGAGAGCTCTTTTACACAAGTCACCACATGATAGCTTTTCAACAGCTTTGATTTTGATATCTTATATGATAGGTTTTCAACAGCACAAAGATAATCAAATTTATATTTTTAAAAAATGTATTTCAGCCCTCTAAGGTTAATAGGAATAAAAGGCGCACTGACAGATCTCTTAAAAAATGCCAACCAAATACCAACTTAATTCTGAATCAGGCAGCTCAATGAAGCTACAACACAACAAGACATCAACAGGTTCCGCAGAAGTACAACCTTTAGCACGGGCAAATTGTGCTATAATCACAGTATAATATCCTAGCTCCAAACAAAAATATAGAGCAAGCTGTGTATTGTATTATGTACTGTTAATATAATTTATGACATCATTTATGTCAGAACCCTTTGTTTCCTGCCTGAGAACAATTCAATGCAAACATTTTTAAGAAGGGGCTAAATGACTTGCCAATTAATAATTTTGGACCGGTAGTTAGAATGACGTCCCATTTTTGTCAAAATATAACTTTAAAAAAATATTATTACAGATTCAGTTTTTAATGGAGGGCTAATTGTCAGGTCAGAGTACACACATACTGTATGATGTGTGTTTTGGCAATGACAGACTGCCGCAATGCCACCCTAATGCCAGGGGAGGACAAAGATACTGTATCTTAACAATTAAGTCTCTAAAACAATCAGACAAGGCCAATGTCTAACCCACCAGGGCAATTTAATGCAAATTATTCTTGTTGACTGCATAATAGGGAACTAAAGCTTTGTCTTTGTCTCTGTTGAACACTTTGTTCTGTACTTGCGTTCATGCAGCCAGCTGTGTAATTAAACTTTCTTATCGTCCCTTACAAAGATCAGTTCTGTCTCTTCATTACTACAGAGATTCAATTCTGCTGAATTTCAGGTTGACTAAAAACAGCCAATTTCTCATAACACTCAGATAATTTTCTCAGATCAATAAGTGGTGCCATTTTGTTCCGCCAAACAAACCCCGCTCTGACCATCATGTGTACCATAATAACTGTCAGTCTTGTCGTCAAATCCACCCATATTGGCTGCCAGTAGCCCCTCTATGACTCCGCCCATTACCAGAGCTCTCCTGAAGGTCAGTAGGATTACAATCAGGTCCCATGAAGCTCCAATCAATCCAGTCAACGAGAGAGGAAACACTAGAAGCAGGGAAGATCTAACATGGATGTTCAGCTAGCAATGTTCCATCTCCACAGCAACTGAACCAACCAAAAGATACAGCTAGGAAGCAACTCAAGCTAATCTGACGGCTTCCGCCTCCATCTCACCAGCTTTACCAATCTCAGCTTTATCAAACTCCGCCTCCATGACTGCACTGTAAATGCTGTGCAGTTTCACAATCATGCTGAATTTCCTCCTCCCTGGGCCATCGTCTAAATAAGTGCTGTAGATTTATGATGAGAAATTGCCGTCTTGTATAGAGCAGTTGGTGAGGTATTTCCATTGCCATGAGGCATTTCCATTTTGATTACTGCCATTTTATCGGCCGTTTATTCTTTAACGCCGATTTTATGCTGGCCCTCGATTTGTAGTTTCATGTCTTCATCTTTCATCTGTGCTGTATGCTTTAAATGTGTTATAACGAAATAGAAAAAGTATCATACCTTCATGACAATGAAGATGACAAGGGTGACGAAAATGTTGACATGCGGGTGCTTCCAGGCCTCAGAGTGGCCGATGTAGTCAAACTCCTCGGCGATTCCCTGTTTGGCCCAGGTGCGGTTGTCTAGCAGCGTTACCAGGGATTCTCTCTGCGTGAGCTAGGGATTGAAAATACACATCCCGTGATTCCCAACACAGACTCGCCACGTTAAAATCTGGGATAGTTCTGGATCTTTCTACCTTCACAAGCCCGACCAAACGCATTACATTTCAGGTGACACCTCTCGTCAGGAGAGCCACAGAGAAGAGCTCCTCTCACCTCTCATTACCATAATTCAGTCCCCAGGAAAAGCCAACTGCAATAAAGCCTGGATAAATGGGTTATGGAGCTTGTTGAAGCCCATAAGGCTAATAAATGAGGTGCGTTTCTTTTTATACCTGAGAAAGATTTCAAGGAGCATAACACAGCCCAGTCACAAGTAGTCAGAGGAGAAACCGCAAGGGAGATACAGAGAGAGCGGCCATGTTTAAACTGTATATATGCACTGTTGGTGGTGCAATTGAAACTATTAGCAAAAACAATAACGGGCTAGTCTGTAAACACTGTTTTAACTACATCTCAGGGAAAACTGGAACAGCATCGTGTATATTTTTTTCTGCTTTGGAAGTGTTTGTCAGTGTAACAGGGGAGCTACAGGACAGTATCTGAGAAGGGCTCAGCATATCCCTGACCTGACTGAGAGCGGTGAGACTCCCCGGTCTCCAACCTCGCAGGGCGCCGCAGCAGATATGGCTGTTAATTCAGTTAATTAGACAGGCCACAGTATGAGAGCCGAGCAGCGCCATGCAACAGGGGGCTCATTTGTCACTCTCTAACAGTCTCTAAAGCACACGGCACTGCCAGAACTGAGGAATAATGTACAGAGCTTACTCTCCTCTCTCTATCTCCTTCATCAACACTCCCCTCTTTTCACCCACCGCACCCTCTTCTTTTCATTCTGTCTGCCTTACACATCGTGTTCTTGATTTATTTACCATTCCTTCATTCATTTACTTATTAATTTACTTGCCACCAGTCTTGCCTGACTTTTCAATCTGGCATCTTAACCCTGTATGTTCTCTTAAAGGACCAGAATGTGTTCCTTGTGCATTTATCCTCAATAGTTTCAATAGTGTGTAAGGACTATTTAAATTCAGTTTTGCGTATATTTTCATTTATTTTACCACTGCATAAATCAAACACTATTTGTTCAGCGTGAGAGGGATATTCTGAAGTATTTACTATAGCCTTCCTTGCTCACAGGTTAGAACACCACCCATTTCTTACCCGTCCAGCCATGAACTGGCCAAACCCAGGGGGAAAGGTCAGAGTGGAGATCAGCAGCGTGACCAGGGCAGGGTACAGCAGTCGTCTGAGGGTAAGAGATGATGATGTCACAGGGCATACACACCAATCAGTAACGCATTCTTTCTGTCTCCGTTTTACACTCTCTCCGTCATTTGGAACACCTCAGCCATTTCCGTGAGGGAAAGGTAGCCTCAGATGAAATGAGCATCATTTTGTGCATGGATATTGCCACTTCGATGGTTATGCGATTCGGTCAGTGTTATTTGTCTTGTCTCTACGCGAATAACAAATAAGTTCCATGGTATTCGACAACTATATTCATAACACAAAACCCAAATGGAAGGAAAATGTATATACTATTTATGAGCACCTCCAGAAGAATATTCTGCACTAGTATTCAGAGTAAATCTAAAGAGAAGAAAATAATTCCCTTTGTTATTTGTCAACGGAGATGGCGGAGGTGTTCTGAATGTCTCTCACTTGTAGGGTTTAATCTCCTTTACACAGCCTGGAAACTTCTACTGTACATTCACAGGAATCATTGAATAACCTTATGGATGTTATAGCCCATCCAAAACTGTTTTTACGGTGTGGGCACACACTGGACTAATCATAGGTGAGAAAAATTAACAGTCAGATGTGCTACATAGATGAGACAGTCACAGAAACCAAGCTCCTGAATCGTGTATTGTATGTGACATCATCACTCACTTCTTCATCAGAAACTTGTTGATGGTTTTCTGATTGCGGATGAACTGAACTATCAGCCTGTTCAAGTACACGAACAGAGCTCCTCCAAAACCACTGGCAATCCTGGAGGTGGAGTGAAGTGTGTATGGAGACAGACATTAGAAGTTAGAAGTTAGAAAATGGCAGTAAAGAGAATGAGTCAATGCAGACCATTGTACTCCTCAAGTCAAACTATGGTTGCGTCAGTTAAACAAAAAATATGTACAATCCTATGTACCTTCAATAAAATATTAAAACAGACAGAAGAGGAAAAAAACAAAAGAGAGAGACTAAACCATGTCTACAGCCAGAACGCCCCCCTAAAAACAATTCTACAGCCACGCCGCCCCCGTGGAGACCCCCAAAGGAACAGACGGAGCCACATCCAAGCTAACATCTCTCCACCGCTGGGATTTCACTCGGCCGTACGAGTGGGAGAGGGAAGAGCACCCCAGCACCCATGATGCACTTCTTCGCCAGGGAACATCATATCCCAACACACTATCGCAGCTTTTTTTAGCCAGATAAAGAGAAATGGCCTCTACTGAAGCACTGTTTGAGAGGATCCAAAGAGCTCCTGTGTGGGAAGAAAGCTCCTCTTGGCATGAAAGCAAAGGAGAGAAGAAGAGGATGGAGAGCTTTCCAGTGCCCACACACAGTAACACACACTCATCTCCTCCCATGTAATTCACTCGTAGAGAAAATAAAGCAGAACTCAGTTGCTGAATGCATGTGGTATGAGATGGTTATGCTTATACTTCACACAAGGACTTTGGTTGAGGCTAGCGGCTAACCGTAGAGACCTACCCAATGACCGCGAAGGCCGGGAGCTCCTGAAGGTCAAAGGGGAAGTCGAGACGGAAACGAGTTTTGAAAAGAGCCGTGATGGTCTCTGTGGCGGGGAGAGTGAGATGGAAGGAGACACATTTCTATCGGTTTGATACGAATTTGTTGTAACATATTTACAATGTAAAAACAGTGGGCAGTGTTATGACCTCCTTCACAAAAACACAAACACAGGTATACTCACAAATGTCCAGGCACATATGCGATAGTTTCCTCGCAAACACATGCACACAGACACATACACATACACAAAAACACAGAGAGAGACCCAAAGAAAAACACACAGGCCTACACACACTCACCCTCGTCTCTATTCCACACGGCCAGGACTCTGAAGATGAAGGCACTGAACGTGGCAGCAAAAAACCCTCTCCAGTAATTCCTCACGGCAAAGAAGGTGGAGGTTACCTCAATGCTGAAGAGAACACCTGTATGCACACACACACACACACACACACACACACACGCACGCACGCAAGTACGCGCACCAATATGCACACACGTGTACACACGCACGCCCCCATACACACACACACACACACGCAGTAAATCATCTCTCCAGGTAGGCAGACCTCACTTTCACATAAGACTGATTATGAGCAGATGTTCTAACAGTCCGTTTAGCCCAGTCTCTCTCCCCAATTTAGATTCACACTTGTAATGCGCGTGTTCAGCTCCGACGGCTCCCGTGGGCATTGGGGATATTGCGGATGAGAACCAGCTCTCCTCTAAAAGGCCTCTTGTTAAGCTGCAGATTTCCCTTCCACAGAGCAGGAGTTAAGCTCACCGCACAGCGCTGGAGGTGGATACCTTGTGGGGCGCTTATTTGAGCGGACGGTAACGCGCAGAAACCAAGACCACCCCAAAAATCGAGACCCCGCTCTCCTGTGGCAGAAATACAGCCGGCTGTATCCAGCCCTACCACCAGAGAAAGCTTGAATTTGCCAGGCCTTATGTACCACTAAACCACGGGACCTTCTCACATATTAAAATTATGCCTTTAAAGGATAAAGCGTAGTCCCCAAAACTATTGTATAATTATTCCCTTTGGCATGTACTGTAATTATCTTTCATTACAAATCTCAGTAACAATCAGTGTTCTCCTTAGGGCTGAATCGCATACAAAATACATTATTATATTAAGCTAGAGTTCTAGTGTTTTCTCAGGAGCAATATGACACTAGCACATGAAACAACCCCTTTGTGGCAATAAAAGGAGAATGAATAATTAATTAAATAGGAATCACAATTCTCTGCATTATACCATGGGAGCTTATTTGGGAACAGCTTGCCTGAGAGCTACACATGCAAATACAGGATATATCAGATGATGTCATTCATGTAACTGGGAACGGAGCTGCTCTCTGTGGTACTGACCTCCGATGGGAGCAGCAAAGCAGCACCCGACCCCGACTGCACAGGCGGCGGCAAGCATCTCGATGTTCCGTGACTCGTTCTAAAACAACCAAGGAGAACGTGAAAGAACAAACTGAGAAGATTTAACTAAATACTGGCTTCAAGCCCGAGCAAAATGATTGGCCAGCACAGAGGAGGGCTTGTCAGGGAGGAATGGAACCTGCAGTGAGCAATACAGTTTCAAAAAGTAAAACTCATGGAAGAAGAAACTGGAGGGATGATGTTTACTTTGTCACCTCTGGATAGAACCGTGGGACCAATATTTTGAAACCATGAAGATGGGTAGATTAGAGAGGGTCATACGAGGACAGTCAGGAACACTTGGGCAGGAATAAAATACTGACAAGAATCGAGGAGATGGAGGTATGGGACAGGGAAGAAAGGTGGGGTAACCTTCTGCAAACAGTTCACACACATTTTACCTTGTCAAGTAAGCTCTCATCCTTGGAAAGCACGTGAGACAGAGAAAGACAGGAAGTGATTATACCTTTCATCCTTTCAGCAGGCGGCTTTTTGGAATTCTTTGTTCAAAACCTCTAAACCATCATTTTCCATCAGGGGTGGCAAACACTGGTCCCTGACAGCCACAAGGTACACTGGTTTTTGTTTTCACTGACCAATCTCGACTAAGAATCCAGGTGAGGCAAGTTAACCCTTTCACTACCGCTTACTGGGAATAAGACAACCCTTGCTTACCGTAAATTTTTGTGCTATTGCAGCATGATATTGCATGTGGATTTTCACCCCCTTTTTTCGAACTAAAAACGCCAGAAATGGACAATTTTATGTACAGAAAACATGTTCAAAATACATTTACCTTACCATTGACACATATCTTTGCTTAGTTTTTCCAAAAGTAAAAACAGAAAATGAGGATAAAAACCATATTTCGGTTTGTCAAGACAAGACGATTTCTCCTCTATGGGATTTATGTACAAACGGAGATACACGCGCATTTCTGTACAAACGAAGATACATGTGCATTTGTGTACAAACGGAGATACACGTGCTGCAGCACGCACTGCCTGCAATAACCTGTATAAAATAAAACAAAACTGTGCATAACCGGAGGATTGGGAACTACAGGAAGCCTGATGACATCACTGACGTGCTGTGCCATACCAGACTCGTCCAAAGGGGTGTTTTGTTGCGGAGCTTTGACAGTTTTTGTGAGGGACTTTCTCTAGGCGCAAAATAGCGACAATGGTAAGTGATGCGGGATCGGCGCTGTTGCAGAAATGCGACAATGGTAATGAAAGGGTTAACTGTGAAACCATCTGCTCTAACCAGTAAAGTAAGTGCAGAGCATATCAAAAAAGTACTTGTAAACAGACAGGAAAAGTACTCCAAAATGAAAAATTCGCAATTTTCAGATGATTTTCTTATATACTGATGGGTGAGGGTCCATTCGATCAGATGGCACTATGAGTATTGACAACATCTCCGGCGCCAAAGTCCATTGTTGTCAAGAGCATGTACAAAGAATGCAAAACAATAAAATGTATATATCTTTCACATGTACAAGTTTAATTGGAGCTAATAAAACATTATCTTTATCAATGAATGTTCTTCCTTTCTTTAAATTTCCATTTCAACCTACATGACTCAAACACTTTAATCTCTGCTGTCCACCGTTAAAAAAAACACAACTTATATTTGAACCATCTGGACTTTACATTTTACCACTTTCCATGAAAAAAATAATATGATGGTCATTGTAGAGAACTTATTTCAATTGCCTAGTTTTTTCTAGACCCAGGCAAATTTTTATGCACTTCACAAAACGAGCCCCGTGCTCACTCAAGTGTAAAATGTAGACAACACTCATAGTGCCATCCACTCCATTACACCCTCATCCATCATGATACAATATAAAATCATCACCACATTGTGAAATTTTAATTTGGAAGAACTTTTCAAACTGTTTACTTCTTTGATACGCTCTGTGCAGGACCAGAGTTGATCACCCCTGTTCTAGACGTACACTGCTTTCTTTTGCTAGAAGTTATTTCTGTACATCAGCATAGGAAAGCTCTTTGAGGAACATTCTTATCACATAACTGTTACCAGCCACCGTCATGACTTATACATTAAAGGCTTAAATTATACTAACTCCGGTGTCAGTTAGAGGAGAGGAGAATTATGGAGTGATTCTCGAGTACATTCGGGGTGACTGTAAGTTCCTGCAGTAGCGGAGAGAGCGGGCAGCACTTGCTGTAGATACAGCTCCGTGTAATCCCTGCAGGCTGAACTAAAAAACTGCACGGTGGCAAACTTTATTCATGAATATTCGATGCCATGCAGGAAATGGCTGCAGTACGCAATGCACAGAATGGTGGGGGGGTGAGCCAGATCGACAGAAGAGGATCCACCGACTTTAAAGAGGGGGCCGAGGGGCTCCTGTCTTCAGAAGATAGAGATGAGACGATGTCTTCACAGAGAGGGGTTTCATCCCGTCTCTGTCCCTATAGGTTACTGTGAATAAAGCCTGTTCTTTACATATTTAATTCTACCATTCATCTGACCTCAAACTCCCTCCATTCCTCTCCCACTTCTCTCCTCTCTCTGCCGCTCATCTCTGTATCTCTCTCTCTTCCTTTCTTCCCGTTTTTCTCTCTGCCTCTCCACCCATCACTACATCCCACTCTTTCAGCCCCCGTCCTGTAATTTAGTTGCTTACCAAGGGATACTGGTCAGAAGACTGCGATTAAAGTTGTTTTTTGATCAGGAAGTAATTGCTCTGTAACCCCTCGCGCAGAGTGAAGGCCGACTTCAGGGACAATTACAGAGAGAGTAACTGTACTCACTTATGTACACATAGGTGCGCATACACACATATGCAGGTAGTCACACGTACACGGGTATGTACTCACATTCACAATCACATACGCGCATGCACACACAAACATACACACACACACATATGCAGGTATTTGCATGTACACAAGTACATGCACACACACACACACACACACATACACAAGTACACATGCACGCATACAAAGGTATTCACATATATAGGAGTATACGTGCACACACGCGCGCACACACATGCATTAATTACATGCATTGGCAGCCAGTCTTAAGTATTTTATAGACTGGGGCTCTGGGATGAACATAAAGACTATAAAATCAATCTTTACATGTGAAGAGAGCAAGATTGAGAAGGATATTTTCACCCCCAAACTGCCAACAGAAAGGCTTCAGTTCTCAACATCCCAGAAGTGCAACGACTACAAAGAATTACAAAAAAGAACAACTCTGATTGGTTGCCTGGAACCACATTAGCTAGGGAAAACTACAAAACTAAAAGACTTTGAAAACCATGAAAAACTAAGATTTCTCCACAAAATTGGCTTTAAAAAATTTTAAAGATTTGTATAATATGTAAAACAAAATTTGAAACTACTCTGTGGAAGACAGCCAAAGTATTTCACTGAGTAGAATCCCTCCCGGAGTCCTTTTTCCTCTCTGTGAGAAGCTTAAATGTGGACTGGAAAAATATTGCTATTGTAATGAAACAGGTGAGCCATAGAACCACAGAGACCTATAAACTGAATGTACTCACAGAGACTACTTCACAAACTTTGAACACTCACATCATAAAATGAATCTGAGCACTCTAAAGGTTAAAAAGCTATTATTATTATTATTATTAATTTCTCTAATGTGAAATGCATAGTAAATAAAGTTTGATAAAAGTCTTTGAGAAAAAGAAGCTCAGAGTATATTCAAACCTTCTAAATCTGAAGTAAGGCTGTTAGAAATGTTGAACAAGGGTGAAACAGATTAGTTTATGATTGGGCACACAGAACGACTGAAATGGTAATGTGTCTGAGAACACGTTTTATTGTTTTGATTGATGTTACGTTGATCACAGAGCATTATTGGGAGGGACGCGTCCAACTGACTCCCCTGTTCTACATGGGTGGTAGTCATGTAATGTCCACCCACCCAACCTCAGCAATCAATGTTTGGGGTAAAACTGGTAGAAGAGGTACAGAGTAAATGCAGTGCAGATGCAGAGCACGTATTGGACATGGTCAGCCACAGAACAGTTGTAGACCCACTGTAGAAGTGTACAGCACACATATGATAAATGTGATAGAGGCATTGTATAGAAGCAGAACTAAGGGCCAGTTATAGAGAAGAGTGTAGATGAAGCCTGATGCTTGTAGTGTGGGAGCAGGTACACAGTGTAGACTTTAAGTCTTTGGATAGTGACCCAATTTTTGTTTTTTTTTTGACTCTAAAATTCATCACACTGGATTTAAACACCATGAACATAATAATAAAGTAGACAGTCAGATTTCCCCCTCAGGTATTTTCACCTGCATCATGTGACCTGTGCAAACATGGCAGCCCTGTCCAGCAACACCTGCACTGCAGATATAGGAGTAGATGTAATAAATAAGCATACAGCAGTTGTGGACAGCTGGAAGTCTCCCTCACCTCATAGATCCCCCCAAACAGAGACATGAACTTGCTGAGCAGAGCCGCACACAGGCTGGCGATGTGGACAAACGGACCCTGCAGAGAAAAACAGAGCAGTTAAAAATACTGTGATTCGACCCCGTTTCTGATATCTCAAAGCAGGGCAACAGAGTTCAGTTCATTCAGTTTTATTTGTACAGTGCTTTTTACTGAATAATTGTCACATAAACACTATACAGAGTAGCTGTAGGGCAGATGCCTAACCTAAGTCACCAGAATAGCTTATGAGGCAAAAAAAAGAGAAAAGAACAAAAAACTCCCAAAACAGAGAAAAGTCCTCAAACACCGGCGAGGAAAAACTCAGGAGGAACCCGTACACAGTGGGGAAGCCCATCCCCTGCTGGCTTGGTGGGTGAATGTTATTGGGTCTTGGTTATACAAGTCTAGAAAAGTCCATTAGCTGCCCATTATACAAATTTATATGATTATACAGATGAGTACCACTCAAGAAGTGAACATAATAAAAAAATAAAAGTACAAGATGGCGATAGCGGCTGAGGGGGCCAACAGAGGCGGGAATGGTACAGTGTCCACATTCAGAACCTCGCCCACCCATTGGTGTCCATTGAGCTGCCCAGCCCTCTAAACTGAAACAGACCATGACAGTCCAGGTCAGTTCCAGTTCCAGCTGTGCCCTGGCCTGGAGTCACCCCTCCATCTTAACATCCCGTCGGGGACCTCATTGTCTCCGGGGAACGAGCTGAAAGGCCTGGATAACTGGCTGTGAGGGCAGCAGATGCCGAGGGCCTCCAGCGACAGCTCGAGAGCCCATATCGCTCCTCCATCTGACCAAACAACAGCTGGGGCCGACGACAATAACAGCAACTGTTTATAGTGAGCTGCGCGCTCACTCGCTCGCTGCTTACAGGGCTGTCAGCCATGGCCTGTATGTGTGTTACAGAGAAGCATCTTTTCTCCATTCGCATGAGAGCTGACCTACAATCGTCAGCCTGAGCTAACTGGGCTTAAAAGAGCTTCATCAGCACAGAGCTGCAGGGACCAGGCTGGCGGGAGGACATGATGCAGAGGAGTTTACACCGAGAGCCAGAGTTTCAACACGACAAACTGCAAGCAAAGCTCTCTGAAAAGATCAAAGACCGAACACAAATTGCAGTGGTAGGGCAGAAGTAGGCCAACGTTCCTTATTAATTGAAGTCAAGGAAATGGCTGGAGATTTTTAGGCTTTTTAAATGTTCACAAGACAAAACAGAAGCCAGACCCGGAGATGGCTATAAGTGCCTGCTTGATTCTCCATGCCAAATAGCCATGCCAGCGCGAAGAGTTAACTACAGCGAGTCCATCTCAGACTGTCAATCAGCTAGTTCATAAAAAGTTTTAATGGTTGTGAAGTGCATTTCATTCTGACTTAAAGCTCACAGGCCTTGCCAATACATCTGATGATACCAAGCACCGAAACCACACCAGCACCGGCCTGTTCGTTCCCGGTACAATTGGCTGCTCCGTCCCTCTCTAGTCACAGAGCCCAAATTCAGCAACTGTTCCCCACAGCCACCACCACTTTCAGGGGTTAAATAAAAATGACTTCTCCACCCCAATATCAACCTTAGTCAACAGAATTTGCCCCTACACATAAAATATAACAATGGTGCAAAATTACTTTTGTCCTCATGCGTCACAGTTTGTCACACAATCCAGTAAATTCAAAAGTACACCTGTAGCAAATCTGGACGATGACTAGTGACGTCTTAATGGGTTTAGTCAGGCTATTCTTATGTTTGTAATATATTGTATATTCTACAACCCCAATTCCGAAATAGTTGGGACAAAGTGTAAATTGTGAATAAAATCAAAACGCAATGACTTTCAAATCACACCAGCCAGTATTTTATTCACAATAGAACAGAGATAGCATAGCAAATGTTGAAACTGAGAAATTTTACAATTTTATCCACAAAATGAGCTCATTTCAAATTTGATGGCTGCTACAGGTCTCAAAAAAGTTAGGACAGGGGCCTGTTTGCCATGGTGTAGCATCCCCTCTTCTTTTTAACACAGAGTCAAGGCATCTGGGCATTAAGGAAACAAGTTTCTTGAGTTTAGCCATTGGAATTTGATCCCACTCTTGTTTAATACAGGCTTCCAGCTGCTGGAGAGTTTTGGGTCTCCTTTGACGGACTTTTCGTTTAATTATGCGCCATACGATCTCAATCAGTGAAAAATCAGGACTGCAGGCAGGCCAGTTCAGCACACGGACTCTTCTACTACGAAGCCATGCTGTTGTAATAGCTGCAGAATGTGGTTTTGCATTGTCCTGCTGAAATACACAAGGCCTTCCCCGGAATAGATGTCATCTGGAGGGGAGCATATGTTGCTCTAAAACCTTTATATACCTTTCAGCATTCCTGGTGCTTTTTAAAACATGCAAGTGTCCCACACCATATGCACTAATGCATCCCCATACCATCAGAGATGCTGGCTTTTGAACTAAACGCTGATAACAGGAGGGGTGATCTTTCTCCTCTTTAGCCCGGAGGAGACGACGCCCATGATTTCCAACAAGAATGTCAAATTTGGACTCGTCTGACCACAGGACACTTTGCTACAGTCCATTTTAAATGAGCCTTGGCCCACAGAACACGGTGGCGCTTCTGGATCATGCTCAACAATGGCTTGTTTTTTTGCATGATAGAGTTTCAGGTGGCATCTGTGGATGGGACGGCGGACTGCGTTTACAGACAGTGGTTTCTTGAAGTATTCCTGAGCCCATTTATTAATGTCAATGACAGAATGATGCCGGTGAGTGATGCAGTGGCGTCTGAGGGCCCGAAGATAACAGGCATCCAGTAAAGGTCTTCGGCCTTGTCCCTTACACACAGAGATTTTTCCACTTTCTCTGAACTTTTGATGATATTATGCACTGTCGATGATGAGACCTTCAAAGCCTTTGCAATTTGACGTTGAGGAACATTGCTTTTAAAGTATTCCACAATTTTTTTACGCAAGCCTTCACAGGTTGGAGAGCCTCTGGCTATCTTTACTTCTGAGAGACTCAGCCTCTCTAAGACATCCCTTTTATAGCCAATCATGTTACACACCTGATGCCAGTTAACTTAATTACTTGCTAAATGCTCTTTCAGCTGATTCTCTTATGTATTTATTGCTTTTTCAGCCTTTTTTTGCCTGTACCATTTTTGAGACCTGTTGCAGCCAGAAAATTTGAAATAAGCTCATTTTGTGGATAAAAATGTAAAATGTCTCCGTTTCAACATCTGAAATGTTATCTATGTTCTATTGTAAATAACATAATGGCTCATGTGATCTGAAAGTCATTGCATTTTGATTTTATTCACAATTTACACTTCGTCCCAACTATTTCGGAATGGGGGTTGTATGTTTTTACTATGTAATCTTAGCAGCCAGGTCTGGAAAAGGGGTCTAAGATCTCAACAGGACTTGTTCTCAAAGCAGATTCAAGGCTCACAGCTAAAACGTTCATCCGCGAACCCTGCGGTCGGGTGTTCAGATCCCAGTTATGCCATTACCAGCTATGGCTGGAGGTCCACAGCGGTGAAGCAACAACTGGCGGACCCTCACCAGGAATTACAGGGGTTTAGCCAGTTAAGCACTTTGTTCGTTCATGGCTCTGTAGTGTCCACTAGAGGCACGGTGCCGCAGTAGTTAGCAAAAAGGAGGTTCCAGGTTCAAGCCTCGGCCGGCCAGGGCCTCTCTGCGTGGAGTTTGTATGTCCTCCACAAACTCCGGTTTCCCCCACCCAGAGGACCCTGACCAAGGAACTGGCTTTAGAACTGAAGTTGGTCCCCAGGCGCTGCTCTGTAACTGCCCACTGCTCCTAACTATAGGATGGGTCAAACGCAGAGGGCAAATTACCCCACGGGGTTCAATAAAGCCTATCTAAATTGTACGCTGACCACATGATCCTCCGATGGTATAGGTGGTGGTGCAACCACATAGTGTAAAGAAACTAGGGCTAGTGGTGACCCGAGTTAGAGGAATCACATGCCATGGCATCTTCCTTCTTAGTAGATGGGAGCAGGTTGCTTTGTGGTGGGCTAAACAGCTCGGCTGTGTTCAGAGTGGAAAACAAAGGGAGACTATCAAAAAAAAAAAAAAAAAAAAAAAAAACGGCTTCATACAGTCAGTTATTCTAATACAAGCACTGTTTTTCACCAAACATAATTTCATATTGTCCTTGCCAATCACTATGAGAGTCTCTCAAATTAATATAGAAATCTAATCAAAGAAATTATTGAAAGAAAACACTGTATGACAATAGCGCATTTTAAAACAGAACAGAAGGAATGGAGAGGAGGGAGGGAGGGATGAATGAGAGAAATAAAAGAGAGGCGTGAAAAGCGTTCCGACTGCTCTCCTGATTGCACAACAGCAATAGTGATGCAAATCCGACGCTAATTCAGAGCCCCCATTTTCTTTTTATAGCCCTGAGTCATCAACTGGAGAGCCATTACTGGGGGCTGCATCCCACCGCCCTTCCCAGTAGCCCTGCTCAGAGACACACACACACACACACTGCACTGCCCCTCCCCACACAGTCTCCGCTGCTGTAATACACACACTATAAACAGCACTCTGCCTTCTGGGCCACTACCTCACAGCCTTCTGAGTGATTGACAGCCGTTACTGAATGTTCCGACCCTGCACAAGACTTCATGTAAAAAAAGAAACGGGTGATGTGACGCGTTTGACCCAGGGCCCAGGTGGTCGGGACAATCAGATGATGAACGCACGGATGGGAGGGGGGGGGTCAGCTGGAGTGTGCATGTGTGTGTGAGGCGACAGGACAGACTGATTGACAGAGGAAATGCACGCGGGAGAAAGCTGCTCTCAATGACCCGTTGCCCACCAGGCCGCAGGTATCTCACAGGGCCGGAGTGTTGGGGGGTTGTGTCACACTGTGCGGCCCCTGGTCACTATAGACTCACGATGACGGACGCGATCCCATGATAGGCCATCTGACCCACCTCCTGTGCAGGTATCAGTGTCACTCTGCTGCCCTGGGAGGGCGAGGCGTGTGTGCGTGCGGGTGGGGGCAGCTTATTCTAACATCCAGCATTCACATCTCCAGAACCCCCCCCGCACAACATGGCTTTAAGGCAGCACAAAGAATGGGACACATCCACCCATGAAGTGTGATAAAGCAAAATAATTATTTTTTAATGACGTGGTGATACGCCCCCATGGCAGGCAGGTCGATGACATGATATTTGACTAAAAATGTTCCAATTACAACTTAAATCAATAGGGATCCTCTTCATAACACCAGTGACCCACAAAACAAAAATGAAAAGAATCCAACAAAAGCTGTAGTCAGTGGAGTGAGAACAATAGATAGTGGATGGACTGACAACGGACCGACAGACAAACGAGGTGATTGCAATATACGTCTATTTGGTGGAGTGGGCGTATAAAAATGATTTTCACTGAAATGATGAGAATAGCTTCAGTTACGAAGATCTGAAAGTTTGAGGGAATGTAGATCTGGCATAGGGACCCGTGATCACATAAGGACAACTGACAAAAATCAAACTGGCCCAAGTGTGGGCAGAAAGTTGCGCTTTTGAGGAAAAAGTTATTCTGTGAATTATGAGCCTTTTGAACAGGTTTGGTCCAGTTTTGGCAGGAATTACCGCGCCAGCGGGAGTGAGTGCTTGCGTGTGTGACGTATGTGCGAGAGTTTATAGCGTACACTAAATATACCCACGGAACAGAAGGATGAGTACACTCAGCTCAACACTGCCAAGTGGAGGAAAGCTGTGAACCTGTTCTCAAGTGGTGTAAGCCTCTTGTGTTTGTTCGTGCGCTGGCCTTCATTTCTGTGTGTCTAATGTAACTGCGCGTACCATTACACGCATGCAAGAGCGCGGGGCACACGTCAACGTGTCTGTACCTCTTTTCCCAGGGGCATTCCACTGCCCAGAGCACAGGTCAGACCGATGACTTTGGCCACGAAGGTTTTGAAGGTGAGGTATTCTTTAAGGACAACACCCCGCAGGATGGTCTTCATCTCTGGGATTCCCGAACCTGAGGAAGAGGAGACAAACATGGTCTTTCCTCAGCGAAATTATCTGAAGGAGTCTGCGGGCTGAACCACTGGGACCGTAAGAATGTGGAAAGCCATCTGGCACACACCAGTGGTCATGGTATTGGTACTAGTTTTGGTATTAGTTTTGTGTGCACTAAACGTTTTCACTCCTGGATAAGCGAAGCTTAAGAAAGAGTGGTGTGATGAGGCTCGAGCGTCACTGTCTAATCAATCAATCAATTTGCCGTTGGTACGACCACAGGCGGTAAGATAAACATGATCTTGGCATGGATGATCGGTCCCTAATTCACAAACAGCTTATCTAGGAGTTAACAATAGTGTCACTCTGATTACCCGTTACAAGCCTAAGCAATTCAGACTCATAGGGTGCGTTTTCGTGTCCGCCGGTGTTAAGGTGTGCAGCGTACTGGCGTGGAGATGCCTGGCGCACTGCTTCGTGACTCACCCACGGCCTGCGGGGCCAGGATCTGAGTGAAGCCAGCCGAGAAGGTAATGAGCACCACAGGATAGGTGACCCAAGCCAGGTACTGCAGAAACACGTTACTGTCCAGACCGCCGTGCATCCACTTCTGCGCTGTAGCGACACACAGAACAGAATACAATACAATAGCCCATCTGTCACCCAAAAGCAAAGCCTTAGACACTACAAGCACGGCCAACTGGATGCAGCCCAACGCTCAACTTTACAGAGAGAGAAGCTGATAAAGTGAGCATGAGAGATGGTGATGTGTGAAGTGACAAGCTTTTCATTACGACCGCAACAAGAAGCACAGTCACATCAAAACCTAGCAGTGCTTTTATAATGCCCCAAGGGGGAAGTTTCTAGTAAAGAGAAGCCCTCAGGCAGGTAGAGATGCAGAACTGATGAGCCAGCACAATAAACAGCAGCACAAACTCACCTGTTTGCCTCATCATATACAAATGAAACAACACAAGTTCTCAAATTCTGGGGGAAAACCATTCAAGAGTGTGGTGTGTGGAAGTTAAGAATAAATTAACCCTTTCTCGCCCCATACATACATTTCTGCACTATGCTAATTGACTCCTCTACCCGAGTACAGATTTTTCCGTGTTTCTCGATTGCCTTGGGGTTCTCGATTTTATCCAGAAAGAGGCAGTGTGGGTGCAGGCTTTCATTCCAATTTAGCACTTACACACCGGATTCTACTAATCAAGGTCTTCAGCAAAGATTCAAATTCAAACTGATCGTGTAACTCTGAATATTTGCTCCCGATATGGAACATCTGCTAGATTTTGCTGTAAATAAATTCATCCAACTTGTGCTGAAATGGATGAACATTTAATTTTAATATTTCCTATCATGAAATGTTATGGTTAACTCAGACTTCAATTATAACTTTGAGCATATCTGAATTGGATATGAGTGGTCTTAATTCATGTTTGGTTTTGTAAATGCTGGGTGTCAGAGGGTTAATGAGTGAATGGCTGAATCTTGCTCTTCATAGCGAGTGAAAGGATGAACGCATGAATGGGTGAGTGATACGGATTCTCCCCAGGAGGAGTCTTGGATGGGGACAAACTCCGGTCTCCTGCCCCTCTCCTCCTCTCTCCCCCGAGCCCCCATATGGACAGTACCCCTTCATAGTGTCCAGAGGGTAAGGACTTGGGTTCAGTTCACAAAGGGACGACGGGTTAGAAAACCCAGCAGGGACCAGATGTATGACTCTGCTGATGCAAAATGACATCAGCAGACAAGCTGACTCATGGTGCACCTGCATGTTCATTTAAATGTCTAAACAACCCATCGCCAACTAAACATCAGAATGGAGAAGAAGTAAGATCTAAATTACTTCAACAGTGGAATGATTGTTGTTCCCAGGCAGGGTGGTTTGACTATCTCAGAAAATGATGATCTTCAGGGATTTACATCCATGAATCTCAGTCAAGACTCAACGGAAAATAGTGTGGAAAACAAAATAAACCACGTTATCAGGACGATGGCATGTTATTAGTGAGTGCTTGTGCAGGGTGGACATAACATGTCTCCTCTGCCGTTTTTTTGCAAAATTGGGCTCATTAATGACTACGTACTGAGATGTAGAATACGCTTGCCAACTTTCATGACAATATGTTAAGTAACATTGGAGGAGTAGTACTTCAAAGTTAGTGCCCACACCAAGAGGAACAAGAAGAATAACAGCATGAAGAAACTGAGTGAGTTTTTGGTCCCTCGTCCTGAGGAAAAAAATCCATCAAGAGGCCGTTCTGTGGACAAAAACACTTCTTTTTAATGAGAGAGGCCAGAGGAGAATGGATAGACAGTTCCAGCTGACAGGAAGGCAGCAGTAACTCAAATAACCATGGAAGAGCCCAGAAGAGCAAGTCTGGATGCAGAACACACTAAACCTTGAAGTGTGTGGGCTAAACCACACCAGGCTCCACTCCTGTCAGCTAAGAACAGGAACTGTGGCCACAGTACAGGCAAATACCCACGAAAACTGGAGAGTAGAAAACTGAGGGAGTGTTACCTATTCTAAAACGTCGTGATTTCTGCAGCAGGATGCAGATGATAGGGTCAGAATTTGGTGTAAACAACAATAATCACCCTCACCCCCCTTTGCGGAGCAGACTCCTGTCTTCATGAGCACACTAACCTGTCAATCATACTTGTACGGCTTGTCAGCCTTCAATGGCTACATGATTTAACCTGACATCTCCACAGCGCAGTTAAAAAGGCATGATGCCAAAATAAAAAATGAGCCGAAGGCACAGCCAATATGGAGGGCACCAACCATCAGTCATCAGTGGCCAGTTACAAACAAGACCTCATAAGATAGTGGAGCTCAATAACTATTTACTGCCATTGGGGGCCAAGAATATGCAGGTTCTTAATCCCAGTGTTCACTTGCCAATCATTTAAACAATCATTTCCGTAATGAGTTATATCTGCTTCAGCTGAAGGTGTGTTAATGAGTGAAATTAGGAGACATGATGAATGATAACCTCAGCCTGCCATTGGACACCATTGCAATAAGAAATAGAGGACTTTGCAGGCTTCCACTACAGGCTATGAATACACCATGCCCTCGCTTCATCTCAGATGTCTCTTCTATTCTTTGGTCTAAATAGAGGAAAATGAACCAGAAAAACTGAAGGAATGCTGAAATATATCACCGTAAGTGCATTTTAAGAGCGAGCCAATCTTGCTTCTGCTGTTCTAGCCAGTGATTGATTGACAATGAATTCATTTTCAGTTAAATAACAGGCAGCTTTCCATCGACTCGCTGAAAGCTGCTTTCACCGAAGCTTTCTACAATCCCACAGTCCAGACACCCCACCCCCACCCCCTCCACCCTCATCCAACAGCAGGAGGGCACCTTCTGCCCCCCACCCACCCACTCCTTGTCAATTTGTGCCACTCTGCCATTCACATCCTGGTCTTTCTGAAATGCCAACTGCCACTCCAGCAAGAAAGAGCTGTCATTATCCCCTCCTCAATTATACAGTTTGATGCAATTGGCAGAGAATTACACCCCGAACAACAGCAAAAACAGGAGTGACTCACACGGTGCAATTAAAAACCCATTCTGTCTCTTAAAGTCACTGTGCAGGGTAAAGTTCTCTCCGTTTCAGAGCAGAGGAGGACTGTGTGTGTGAGCGAGGCCCTGACTGTGATTTTCGGGATGCCCGGTCTCCTTGCGAAGGCAGGACAGGGACAATGTTGTGTGTGTGTGTGTGTGTGTGTGTGGGGGGTTAAACAGCGGAAGTAGGGAAAGCGCAGCCTGGAGCTGCGATTATCTGAGGCTCATAAATAATGGAGAGGGTTGTTTCCTCTGGGGCTGCATTAGTAGAGCGGGGCTGGGACTCAGAGGCCAACACATCAGCTGCAGACACACACACACACACACACACACACACACACACAAATGCGCGCGCACACACACACACACACACACACATAAACAAATGCGCACGCGCGCACACACACACAAAATCAGCTCCATGCACACACACACGCACACACACACACACAAACAAACGCACACACACGCGCACACACACACACACACACAAAATCAGCTCCATGCATACACACAAATAAATGCACACACAGCAGAGTCCTTAAGTACCTGGATTGTGACAATTTTATTTTGGCTCTGAATGTCATCACAAGGGATTTGAAATTAATAAATTGAGAAGTGTAGACTTTCAGCTTCAATTTCAGGATTCTGTCAAAATCACTGTATGGACCACTTAAACATATTTATACAAAAAAAAATCACCAACATTTCTTGAACAAACTAGCATTATCATTTAAAAAAAATTATTTATAATATGTGGTTGCAAATCACCTGCAGTAAATGACTGCCTGAAGTCTGCAACCCAAAGACATCACCAGGTGCTGCATTTCTTTCATGGCGATGCACTGGCAGGTCTTCACTGCTCAATCTTCAGTTCCTGCTTGTTATTGGGGCATTTCACCTTCAGCAAGTGAAATACATGCTCTATTGCATTCACATCAGGCGATTGACTTGGCCATTGTTACATTCCTATAGAAAAACGCCATGGCTTGATTTCGCAATCATTGTCCATCTGCACAGTGGAGCGCGATCTGATGCGTTTTAAAGCTTTGGCTGAATTGGAGCTGACGATACAGCCCTATACAATTCAAACTCAAAGCTGAAAGTCTGTATTCACACATATACAAGCACACAAAAACACTAGCACACATCAGCTACACATGCACATACAAACACACTGATACCCACAGTATGTACACAAACACACAATGAAGCAGCAATTCCCCACAAACACACACACTGTGACACACAAGCATTCATAAATTGATACTACAGACATTTAGTTACATTATTGACATTTAGCAGATGCTCTCATGGAGCATGGCATAAGACACAAAGTGCTTTTAGTGGGAGAAAAAAGTGCAGTAAATCCTAGACTGAAGCAGCTCTACAAGTGCCAGACGTAGCAACATAGAACTTGGACCTTGTAGTAAACCTGTAGAACAAGACTAATCTGAGAAACCACCCAGCCAGAGAGACGACCCACCAAACTAGTAGGGCTACAATTAATTTTGAAACATAACGGCCGCAAAATGAATTACAGAGGGGTGGGGTATGCCCTGATGAGTCTTTAGACCAGGGCTATTCAACATTATCCTGCAAGGGCCGGTGTGGGCGCAGGCTTTCATTCCAACCCAGCACTTACACACCTGATACTACTCATCAAGCTCATTACAAAGACTATTGGGATTGATCAGTGGTGTCAGGCGTGCAAGTGCTTGGTTGGAATGAAAGCCTGCACCCACACCGGCCCTTGCAGAATAAGTTCGAAAAGCCCTGCTCTAGACTATGCTGGAAGGTGGTCAGAGTCTTTGCACTTTTGACCTCGGTCGGATGGTCATTTCACCAATTAGCAGTCAGAACAGGCAGCAGACGGGACCGGAACAAGCAGCAGCGAAGAGAGGGAGGAGTCAGGTGTCCAGGAGTAGCAGAGTGGAGTGGTCTGACAGGTACATAGAGTTTGCTGATCTCTTGAAGATAAACTGGGGCTTACCCTTTAGTAGCCTAGTTTGCTCGTGCAAATGTTTTAAACTTGGGAGCCACAAGAGGCAGCCACCGGAGGTTAGTGAGAGGTGGGGTGCCAAACATTCTCAGACATAATACACACTTCAAAAACCCAAACACGATATTCACGCAGTGTAAACGAGTGAGGATGAAGCATGATACTAAAGAACTCCCACCCCAATACAGCAGCCTACGGCACAGCAAGCGCGATCGCTGCTTAGAACTTCAGACAGGATGTCTCTCTCTGTTACTGCCCTTCGCACAAAATCCACACTGCAAAAACAAACGCTCACCAAGTATTTTACTCTTGCATTTAGACTTATACACTTATTTCTATAACCTTCTTTTCACAGAAAATGAAATGCCGCTACTGATTTGAGATAATTTTGACTCATTTCTACATTTGTCCATGGGGTAAGTGAAATTATCTCACTCCATGGAAAAATCTAGTAATGAGTCAAAATTACATCAGATTCAGAATTTCTTTTTCTAAGAAGAAAGGTAGTAGAAATAAGTGTTTAAGTAGACTAAATACAAGATTAAAATGCTTGGTAATATTTTGTTTTGCTGGGTGTAATGATAGTCTTTCTGAAGTGAATCCTCAGACTACTTCCTTTCTGTTCCCACACCCTTCACCTGCACAGAGGTTCTCCACACCCCATTACCCCCTAGTCCTGTCCCTGGGGGGGGACTCCACCCTCAATTAGCCCACCCTCCCACCCCATTAACTGTGCTGTTACTGTTAACCTCCGAAGAGAAGACATGATAACTTCCCCATCTTTACCGCTATCAGGACCCATTCATTCCACACCACACCATCTCTGAGCTGCTCAGCTTGAATTCGCTTCCTTATCCATGACTCTTTCTCACCTTGCAGACAGATGGCGATGGCGAAATCGACCACCCAGCTGACCAGCGCCATGACCAGGCCCAGCAGAATGAGAAAGATCCAGTCTTCACCCACACGCGAGATGAGGAACTTCTGACAGCGGACTGTGCAGACTGGGGGAAGAAATAGAACAGGACAATAATTACAACTACAGTTCTACACACAAGATCCAAAAACACATCACCCAAAATATAACCTGGGCTCCGAGCCCTGTCCCTCATGGGGTCTTTCAAAAATAGCTCGCCACCTAACGTACTGAAGGCCTAAGCATAAACCTCACCATCTCCCATGGGCCTGTTTCAGCAGAACAAACCAATTTACTCATGATTCAGCCAAAGTCCCACATCGTGCTCTATCAGCAGGTCACATTATCCACAACAGGCTTCAGGTTCCAAAAAAGCAGGAGGACTGTGCAGGGTGTCAACAGAAAAAAGATCTGATCGGCCTCAAACCAACGCGATTCATGCTCATTTGAGGGCCACCTAATTGTAAAAGCAGCGAGGTACCGAGGTCCAAACTGCGCGAAGGACAAACCACAGAACACTGGTTCCTGAGGACTTTGTCTTTTAACTGCCTTTAACAAAAACTGAACAGTGACAGAGGAGAACAGCAGGACTCCAGAGTTTCTGCAGCAGTGTGTACGCAGGTATGGGGCAGTGGGCTTGAGAGTGCTTCTCTGTACTTATCCCCAGTGAGAATCATTCTCATTCCACTGTCCACCCCAGGAGATAGAGAGAGACAGAGAGAAAGAGAACAGGAGGAGAGAGATAGACAAGGGCAGCAGTGGGCATGGAGATGCCACCATACAGGAGAGTGGAGTCTGGAGAAAGACATAAATGTACAACAGAGGGTCAGAAAACAACTGCTGAAGAATACTGAACACTCAAATGCACAACCTTATTCCTAAACAGCTAATGTTAAGCTAGCTCTATAGCATCAAGCAGGTCATGGTTATTAAAAATGTGGTTGGGCTGTTTCTACGGGGTCAATATGGGGGTGGCAAGGAGCAAAGGAGAGGGATTTGTTTCCTTCCTTCTATCCTTCCATCTTTCAGGCCACAGATAAAGTGCAAAGAAACGCTATCCCTCTGACCTCAGGCGAGAAGAGGACACAGGAGCAATCAAGTGTGTCATCAGTCTGAGACGAAGAGTTACTCTCTCAACATCCCGCTAAAGGGACAATCAATGTTTAATGGGTCTTTCAGCTGGTCCAGAGAGGTGTGTGTGTATGTGTGTGTGTGTCTCAATGCATCCGTCTCGGTCTGTCCACATACCATCCGTAAAAAGTAAACTATACTGCTGTGAGAGAGACGGTGGAAACAGATAAAACCCTGAAGAAATCAGAACCGCATCGGTGTGACTCATCTTGTCAGTCTCCAGGGACACTTTGCTTTTATCTCGTCCTCCTCAAACCCCTGCCCCCCGCGCCCCCCCCCCAGGACGACAGTGCTGGAACTGAGAGTAGCCATGGATAGACACGGTAATAAGAACTGAAAGGACACTTCAGAATTATGGTCCCAGCAATTTAGCGAGAGAGCATTTCTTCAACTGCATCATTCTCATTTCTCATCCGCCTCTCCTCTCCTCCTGTCCTCTAACCCCCCCTCCCCCTCTCCCCACCACTCCACACCCCCTTGCTCTTATCTACACCTCTCGGGAAACCCAGTCTGCACTAACTAGTTGTTGTTAGTTCGACTCAAACCTGTTGGGAAGTGATTCAGACTGCAGTGAGTCAGTGATTCAGTCTTATTTAGGCGAAAGATGCATCTGGACACATTTGCTCCCTCTGTTCTGCACACGCTTCCAAAGCAGAGCCGTCTGTAGCCAAGTGCAGCCCTGAGGCTGCCGAAACCTGCTCACAGCCTTTTCATTAAAACAAATAGTGAGAGGAAACAAAAAAAACAAAAAACAAAAAACAAAAAAAACCCTCAAGCTTTCACTGAGCCGCTAGCTGCTAACTCAACAATTACTGGCAAACAAAGCCCGACAGGAAACAGACCGAGGGGACTGAAAATAAGGAATGAAAGGGAGAGAGAGAAAAAGGAGGGATGTGGCGAAATGGATGCAGGGCAGACACAAAATGTACGGGCATTCTGCTCCTCGCTCGTTCCAGCTCGCGAGTCTCACGACTGCAGGTGTGAATAATTTAGCACTGGAAGCCCATAGGCTAATAAAGACTTCAAATCTGTCATGTTCAACGTGTCCAAACATTTTTTCCGCTTTCTTTTTCCACTCGGAGATGATAAAAGGGAGGTTTCTCACATAGATAGGGCTGTCAACAGATGAGTAAGCGATGGATTTTTAATCGCTCTCTTTCTCCACAGTTCTGCACCCCTGGCCTGTTCAATTCCTCTGCTTGAAAAGTAGATCTCTTGTCCCCGGTATCAAAACCAGCGGTCTCATTTATCAAACCAGCGTGAACGCAGATCCATTCAGGAATACGCATTCATCAAAAAGGTGCTGCATAGCTATACCTTCCTCAAACAAACCAACACAAATACACGCACCAACACGCACACGCATGCACACATCCCAGCATTTCTAGCCTTGTGAGGACATTACATTGACTTCCATTCAATCTTTGGGTGTCTCAACAGACTTTCCCGAATTATGACAATCAGAAATGCACACCTGACCAAATCCCTTACTCGAACCTTAACCTATCCCTAATTCTAACCTTACCCCTATCAGAGCCATCGGGAGATGGCAAATCCCCCGGGCTGTGCGACATCAACTTTGGATTAGCAAAAGGCACCATGTCAGGTCATGATTAATGTGCACACCAAGTTTTGTGAAAAAAATACTGAACGGTATTCAAGTTATGCTCCGGAAACGAAATGTTCACAGACGGACGGCGTATGACTATATCCCCCCGCATTATACGTCGGGGGGATAATAAGTTGCAATTTGCCATTGTAGTTGCGAGGACATCCTCCCGATAATATCCCCATTCTGTCAGAAAAATAATTTTTCTGATTCTCACTGCTTAGCAAGTACAAGAACAAAATGCATGCTCACATCATTTTCCTCCACATTCATTAAATAAATCATATAAAATGACAAAACCCATCAAAAATGCTGCCGTGTTATCTGTTTGACTGAAGAGAATGTAGCACTGAAATACCACGCAATCATCTGCCCACATCTGATCCAGCAGCTGGACTGCAGATAAAATCAGAGTGAAAATGCAGAAGAGGAATCATGAGTTAGATAAACACTTGTGTTCAGCCCATTTCTCTATATAGACCACACAGAGTGATACCTGGCACGCAGGAGAAATCACACAGGCGTACCGCACGAAGCGCACGGTCTAATTAGCACCTGTTCCACCGCCGACTCCGAGCGCTTGCGTAACCAGTGACACATACAGTACATCCATGTCACCTTGTGCGCCATACACGCAGACAATCTCGCATGAGCACAGAAGCGCATGTACACATGCGCACACACACGCACACACACACACACACACACACACACACACACACACACACACACACACACAACAGCAGCCCCTCATGTTCTCGTTATACAAGCCAAAGAAGAACTTTGTTCTAGATGTCCACATTCTCGTCCTCAGTACTGGTTTTATAGGCCATGATCAGAGGAAATGCAAGCGAGTGGGAAAAGTAGTACAGTTCTGCTGATCTGATCACAGTAAGTATTATCACGAGGAGAAAGAGCACTGGTGCATGTATGGAGACGATATTTTTGTGTAGGAGTGGAAAATATTTTCGGCTCTGCTGTACACCGTGTGTGTGCGTGAGTGTGAGTGTGAGTGTGAGTGTGTGAGTGTGAGAGTGAGAGAGAGAGAGAGAGAGAGAGAGAGAGAGAGAGAGAGAGAGAGAGAGAGAGAGAGAGAGAGAGAGAGCTTGCGCGCGTGTTTGTGTGGGTCTGTGTGAATGAGGGAGTGGACCTGAAACTGCATTCATTTTGCTACACAATTAACAAGCTCATTTTGCTGGGTTCCAGCCTGTCCTTGCCTTTTAACCCCCCCACCAACATCCATTAAATTGCTCCCCTTCTTTACCATCTTCCCTCCAGTGCTTTAAACACTGAGGCTGAATTGTAAGTGAATGAATTGGTTTGGGTTTGGTGGGGTTCGATAAAGGTTCTCTGACATTCGCACATTGTACGACTCAAAATACTGAAGGCCTCCATGCAAAGACTAAGACCTCCCACCCCTTTCACTGCATTAGGCTATAATGCAAATTAATTTTGGCAAAACCGCACAAACAAGCTAATTTGGCTCATTCTGTTGGCCTAATAAAACAAACGAGGTGAAAATGTTTAATTACATTGTTTCACTTGGATGAACAATGCCAATATGGAATCCAGCAGGCCTTAGTAGAAAAATCTGGGAAGAGAGCCAGAGTTTCGCCACCCCTGGTCTAGCTTTATTCTGAACTTTAACGGAACTGGACACAAGCCATCGAGGAGAGCTGCATTTTCTGCGCTAGGTAGGCGTGAAAAGCCACATACCAATTCTAAAGAGCTTGACTCAATTTGACCCCATTTAAATTTTATACTGAACATTATCAACATTTAGTTTCAGTTCAATGTCGACAAATGGTGGATTTATTGCTGTGGGGGTACTAATAAGAGGCATAGTAAGGTGGAAAAGCAGTGCAATATGCTATGACTAATGAACAATATCGCTGTTGTTTTGGTCAGGTCGACCTTCAGAATTTCCGGCCTCATTCAAAACTCTGTACCCACTCTATCACCCTCCCCATTGCTCTTCCATTCCTAAACAGCAGTTGCAAGAGTCTGAGAAGTCAGTAAACTGATTAGAGGTGTATCAAGGCTGAATTTTTGTAGAGTACTATAACATATGACAAACACGACTGTGCCACGGTCACACTTGCGTTTGGAGCTCCATGGACTTCCAGCAAATCACATGCATATTGTACATACTGTGCATATACGTACGCTAAAGGTTTAGTTTGTCATTGCACTTTAAAAGTTCAAATATGGTGAACTTTGCCCAGTAATTATGCTCACCATGAATACGTTTGTCCAACAGAACAGCTTGGACATACGTCAAGTCACAGATGACTTAACATAATTTCTTATGGGTGAACAGACAGGCCTGGATAGTGTGAATACGAATACTGCTGGAGCTATGCTTTTGGTCGTAGGCTAACGTAATCTAGTTGCGAGCCAACCAGCTGGTTTTCTGCAATCCATCCGATATCATTTCTTGGTTTGTTGTGTGATGCGTAGACATCATGGATATTTTCATTATAATGAAACTGAAGCGTCATTTTGACGGGAAAAACTCACACCAATATATTTTCGTATTGAAACGGCATATTAAAACAAAAACGATCTCCGGCCACACTACAATACAGTCCCTGCGTTTTAAAATTAAAAGGGGGTCAACACCATTTTAACAGGTCTCCATATTAGGAGTTTGAAAATGCCAGAGTAGTGTGGACACTTGGCAAAAACATAGCAAAAGTTCTGCGTTTTTAAATGAAAACTTATCAGTGCGCACGTAGCCTCAGTTGTCGGTTTACATATGGTGAGGCTGTCACAGAGTAACACACAAAGATGTGAGTTTGGGCACCTCCTCGTGGGGGGCGCCTAATTGGAACCATTTCCAAGCACAACAGAAACTACACTACCCAAAAATGCTGAGCTGGGGACCCTGAGCTATGGTTTCTCAATCAGCCATTTTGGGGCTGTTATGAGCAGACAAAATAAGTATAGTGAAGGAGTCGGTTTTTTTTTTTTTTTAATACCTAGATTCAAAATTCATTTTTCTCTTCATGAAACAGGACACCCCCCCTTTCCCCTGTTTTTCCCCTACAAGTCCCTCTTCCTCCCAGACTCTGATTGTTTCTTTCTCTTCTGGTGACACAAAAAGCACGATGATGCCACCAGCACCTAATTGAGGTTGCCATGGATACAGAATGCATCCTTCTCAGGTAATATGTGTGAGAGAGCAAGAGAGAGAGGAAGAGAGAGAAAGCAAGAGAGAGTGCGAGAACACAAGATGAAGAGGGAGAGAAAGGGAGGGATGTCCATTTTTCCCCCTGGTGAAGGATCAGACCTCACTGATGTATTTGCCTCTCGTACACTTCTCTCCACCTCTCCTCACCCAACACTTCCACAGACCAGCCCATCATGGCAAAAGACAAAACAAAGAGCAGAAGGACCCAGAAGTCTGCCAGCACAAGCGTATGAAAATAGACAAAAGGACTGGCGTTCATTAGAATAATGGTCAGTAGCGCTCACTCTGTCGATATAAGGGCCATATTTACACTATGGAGAGAATCATAGGGCATGTTCCACGTCGCCCTCAACTGACATACTTGGTTACTACAGGTGGGTTCGACCTAAAAAGACAGGACTGCAGATCACAGACAGCACAGTTTTTGAGTGGAATGAATGGCCTGGAGTATCACAACCTTACAGGCAAAAAAAAAAAAAAACGCACGTACAGCATATGCAGACGTGCGCACATACATATGTACGCTCACAGACATTAACAAAACACACTGGCATCTTATGTCGGCCATTAAAATGGCTCACAGCATGATCAAACATCTTGCGTTCAATAATTGAGGCAAAAAGGACAACAGCCAAACATCAGAGGACATAATTACATCTAAACTGGTAATGACTAATACAAAAGGTCAGTGGTGCCCCTCTGTTAAAAGCGACTCATTCAAGGCAAACATGCCAAAGAAAACATCGGACAAGGAGATAGAGAGAGAGAGAGAGAGAAGCTCTTTCCCTTCAGTTAGAATTACACAGTGGTGAAAATGCAGACACACGCGAGTAAAAGAGTTCACGAGAGTTTGTGAGTGTTTGTACGCCTACACACAGACACTAGCCAGCCATGGAGCCCATAAAACTTTAATTCAACCGTGAAGGTGATGGGGAAATTCAGAATGGTTCAAAAGTAGAGCCAAAACTGAAATGAGAACAGTATATCGCGCATGCCTTTTCCCTCTCTTAATGAATCTGGCAGACTTTGCTAATGTGGCTGTAAACATGATGCTTATGTAAATCTATGTAAATTGCCTAATGTAAGTTTAATGCAAACCTGATGCCAGTGTACGCGGTGTACGGTGTGTCCTTGTGTGGTAATTACGTTCCCCACGGCTCAGCTCAGGGACATCAAACTTCTGTCCTTCTCTGCTCGTCAAAGCTATAGGCACGATTCAAGTTTTCACACGGTTTTGAATCGCCCCGAGTGTACTTGTCTACAAAGATGGGTAAAAGAGCAATTGATGCTGTATTTGGGAGTGAATTAACTGAGTCTACATCAAATCATTAAATTTAAAGGGTTAAAAAAATTATAGCTCTTTGTACACATTGAAATTCTCGCTGCTGTTTGAACTGCAGTGTTAGCCTTGGTAATAGCGGACCTCTCAGAGGAGTGGTCTCATCTCATCACTTCTTAAAGAGCATGTTCAGACACAATATAGGAGTTTTCCCGAAGGATAGGCCAACAAACTGCACTCAGAGATTGGGTTCCTCAGGTACACTCACAGGATACGGTACGGAGGTACACCAGACTCTGAGGGCTCCCCCAGCTATACTTCCAGAAGTACACACAGCCACACACCACAATGTCCAAGTCAAGCTACGCCTCAAAGCAACAGGCATTTCATTATCCTTCAGAGACAGAATTCATCAGCTAATGGCCCCAGCAGTCACATTTAACGAAGTGGGACTGAGCTACAAAGAGCCCCTAGTGCAGCGGACCATAGCCAGCAAATCCCCTCCTTCCCACAAGTATGACAGCCATGCTTACCAGACCCCTAATGGGGTGGATTTTTTTTTTGTTGGCCTTTTCTTTTTATAACCGAAAGCCCCACGGAGCGGTTACTGAACCTTGGAGTGGGACAGAGGAATTGTACTGGAAAATCTCATGAACGTCCATCTCTCTGAGCCCTGAGCGAGACATCCAGAGGAGACCAACAGAGCAGAGCAGATACTTCACTCCCGCTTCGAAGGCTGTTACCTCCACTCTGTGGTGGGGACAATATCCGACTGCTGCAACAGAAACAAAGCACAGCTAGCAGGTCCTGTGTGTGTGTGTGTGTGTGTGTTAGCGCTCATCTGCACACAAACACACACACTCACTAAAACATAAGTTAATAAACACGCCGATCTCGCCGAAGCAGCACAGCTGTGGCCCCTGACCCTCCCTACAGCGCAGGACACAATCAATTCTCGTACAGCGCGTTCCATAATGAATGAAAACATCCCATTGTCATAGCAACACTTTTCTCTCCTATGAGTACTGCTCGTACCTCCTGTGAGTCATGCCACCCACCACACACTACCACACCCCCTTCACACCCCCAGCCCCAGGTGTGTGTGCGTGTGTGTGTGTGATAGAGAGAGATAGAGACAAATGGAGAGAGTGAAGGAGAGAGTCTTAGAAAGACACCATCTTGAGATCGCTCATCAATGAATTCTGAAAATTTTATGTGAAAACACGAAATAAGAAAAAGCAATTTTGGGAGGAGGAGGAAATTAAATGTCAACCATGTTCAAACTGTGGAGAGAGCGAAAAGGAGAATGACAGAGAGAGGAGGAGGGAGGCGGAGAGCCCAGTGAGCAATCTGCAGGCCAGTATGTGCACCGAGGTAGAGCCGTCCACCACAGCAGCTTGGAAAATCAGATCCCTAAACATAAGATGGTGGCCATCTTCTCCTTTCTACCTCCTGCACTACAGTTGTAAAAGGCCAGTACCACTTCCATTACCCTCATTTCCATGAATGAGGCAGAAAGCTGTGGTAGCGGAAGGTTGACCATTTCAGCCAATTAAACCAACATCTTTTTCAAAACAAAAAAATACAAAAGCCACCAGTGGTGTCTCTGTAGGCAAGGGACAGTGTCTCTCCGGAGGGACTGACCTGTTCTCTGTATGCAGTATCTGCCATGGCCACACTCAGATCTGTCACTTAAACCTGGGCCTAGCAGGCTACGATACCATGGAAACCATGGCTCAGAACGTCCACATCTATGTTTATAAGGACCATAGTGCACTGACAACACGGTGCCATGTTGATTGAGCCACAGATTTCCTTCCGGGCCCAGTGTAGCACAAATGCAGCCATAGGGGCATTGTACTCTGAGAGATACCACTTTACTCGAGTGTAGCCAAGTACCTACAAAGGGTTCTGAACCTTTGTATTATTGAGAACACCAAATAGCTTGGTTTCCATGGAGTCCCAGCCAATTCTGACCATTCAATCTATTCCCGGCTCACACTCCACCTCAGATAACTCATAGTGATTGTTCCGGAGGGAAATCAGCTTCAGTACATTAGTCTGTGGAGCAAGTAAATTGATAATTAAGGTGCCAAATCCTCCCTGAAATGCTTAGATTCATGAATGCTTTCATACTTATGCGATGCATAATTAACATGACCATTACAGGGAGATCGAACTCTCGTTCTGCTCTGCTCACAGAATCTCTCGAGTCATGATATGAGCTGTACAAGGTTTTGAGTCTCTGACACAGCTGGGTATATGAGGCATATTGATGGCACAGTAATCCAGGACCTTGACGACACGACGCTCTTGAGTTACCGCCACCATCAACCCCGGGGACGGGGAGCGGGTGGGTTAGCGAAGTGAGGGGGCGTGAGGAGACTCTGACGGCCGCATCCGGTCTCTACGTCTCCTGGCTGTATTAAAACCCTACATGCGGGAGCTTAAGGTCCAGGCGGCCATGTAACGCAGCGCAGCAGGCTGATTAACCTTTGGAAGGGGATGTCAGTGCCTCATTAAAAAGGTCGCTCCTCTACCTCTGTGTGAATCTGACGGTTTCGGAGCTCCTCGCTGCCTGGAGGATTCTCCCTCACTTCCTGTAAATCTGCTACAGGGACACTCCAGAGGCAAAGTGGGATGTTGAGCCGTCAGGTTATATTCCTATTACTGCTTTGATTCGTTCATCTGTCATTTCCCGCCTGGAACAGCAGGACGCACCCCTGAAATCCATGAATCATACGCCCACACCCCCAAATATATTTCTCCTACGTGTAAATGAGAGGATTTTCTCTTCTAATCTTTGTGCTCTAAAATACTACACTGCCCTTATTGCATCGTGTTCCATTTTTAAAACCTGGTGAAACAGCATTCTAGTAAAATATGCAGGAAGGTGAATATCTACAGGCTAGTGCAGCAGGTTAACAGCTTTACATTCAAGTTTTACATCAAACATAACTATATTTTAAAAATTTATGTTTTCTATTGGCAAATCGGTTTTTTTGAGGAAGACCGTGTGAATTTGTTGCGAAGAGTTATGGTGATGTTGATCCTGCAGTACCAAAGTCATTTGATGTTGAAAAGAAGTTTTCCCCTGCTCGGTCATTGCTAAAGGAAGAGACCATCAAACAGAATGCATGTGCATGCACACACTCTCACACATGCACACACACACACACGCGCGTGCACGTGCGCGCACGCGCGCACACGCGCACACACACACACACACACACACACACACACACACACACACACACACAGTATGTGCCACATCACTTTCACCCACTACAGTCTCGCAAAGTCTTCCAAAAAAACAAACAAAAAAAAAAAAAAAACAGAAAGTAGATGAGATGGCGTGACTGTAAGTTCTAATCTGGTGCGAGTCTGCAGTCATTAATTAAAAGTATTAATAACAAACTTTGGTGCCTGAGGTTTTAAATCACAGTAGCAGCCTGGGAAAAGGGTGAATGCATTGATCACCCTGTCCCACTGCTCTTTAATCAAAGACATTCATCTTTCTTTGCCTTTTAATTATTTAGACATTTTAACACATTTATGATTATTTGTTCTCCGCCTGTCAGAGGGCTGTCTGGGGCGTGTAGCTGGAGGGGTGGGGGGGTGTGGTGGGGTTAGTCGCTGAACGCGGCAGCAACAGTCCCAAATTCATCCCCCATCCAGTACACAAATAACGCCCCACAGACAAAAGAGGGAGGGGGGCAAGAAATCGATGATGGAGCTGCAGGGTGATAGATGTACGGGCTTCACCTGAGTGACAGACTCCGAATTACTGCTTCCGTCCCACAGGAACCAGGTGTGTGTTCCTGTATGTGTATCCGTGTGTGTGTGTGTGTGTGTGTGTGTGTGTGTGTGAGTGTGTTTGCCCGCGTATATAAAAAGCTGCCACTTCCCCATAGATTAAATTTGCTTCTGAAACTGCACTCTGCCAAGTCTTACATCAGCAGAAATGCACAGTCTTATAGTACGTTTCTCTTTACATTACCTGCACATCCAGCACAGGGGTATTTGCAGAGATAAAGTGTTCTGCATTACATCAGCAGCACGGATGCAAGTCGAGATGCAGCACGGTCCAAGACATGTTTAATAATGACCACAGCTAAGACCTGTGTCAACACTTCCTGCCTAATGAATAAATGCATTAAAAATTGAATTCCAAAAGTACCAGACTACAAGAGTTTTGTAGCTAAACCACAAATATATTTATGGCAGAAATGCAAATTTCACAAAGTCTAGATGTCACAATGGGTCACTGTAATGATACTGCTATTTTAGGCAGGTGCGCCTGGGTGTTTGTGAGCATGTGTGTACGTGTGGGTCCGTACGTGTGAGTGCGTGTGTATCCAAGTGGGCATATTAATGCTTGTACACATACTCCATGAAAGGGAATTCAATCTAAAGCGATACACCATGTTAGCACCAGTACTGAGCAGGTGACAGGAGTGGGGAGTACCTGCAGTGCACACAGGGGCCAGGGCTGGGGTCAGAATGGACGGGGTTATAGTGGTGAGATTTAAATGAAAGCCTGTTTTTTTTTTAACTCCGCACCCATGTACACACACACGCACGCATGCACGCACATTTATTTTGCTATACTCTCTAGTCCAAAAAAATTTTTTTGCACCAAACGGCTATTTCCATTCCTCAATCTTAATATCAATCCTAATCTTACTTACTTGACTTATTTGTCTTGCCTCACTTATGTTACGCCCTTCTCAAACCCTAATCTGAAGCCTAACCTTGAAACCCACCAAAATAACTCAATTCTGAACCTTAATTTAACAATTAACCTTAACATAGAGCATAATTCTGGTACCCAGCCTGAATCCCAGCCACGTCATTACTGGCAGCAGCCTGAGATCCACATTGGAGAGGCAACTATTGGCTGAAGCCCCGGTTACAGGGTTAAGCCAGTTGAACTGGTTATTCTCACTGCTCTCTAGTAGCCAGTCCTGGACAGCCAGGCGCTTGTAGCTGTATGGGCTGAATACACACTGGCAGCCTTATCCTGCAACAGCATGGGCAGAGTGTGACTAGCAATGCGCCTGCACAGTCTAAAGAAGCAAGGGCCAGAAGTCACGCGAGTCAGAGGAATCACGTGCCACGGCTGCCTTGTCGTACAACGATGCGAATAGGTTGCTGCAGTGGACTAAATAATTCCATTGAATTGAGTTCAAGGTGGGGGGTGGGGGGAAACACGAGACCTTGTCCTAACTGCAAGCCAAATTGTAACCCAGAACCTAAACCGAGCCCTTGGCCCAGAATTAAACTTGTATGTCATGCACCCAATAAAAATTGTCCCCATGGTGCTATTTTTTAAAACTTTATTACACTTGTAGATTTTTGGGTCCCCAAGAAGCATTTATTATTCCCCACAAGAATAGCTAAAGACGAACGCAAACAGGCACCTACACACACAGACGGCAAACTTGAATAGACACGACTTAGCCAGAGGTTGACCAATGTACCTTGTGTGCCAGGAGAAAAGCAACCTGCACTGACGAAGCTGTCATGGGGTCATGGGATACGCTGAGCTGTGGGCAGGCATCAGCACAGTCACTCAACGATGGAAGGAAAGTTAAACCAGAACTGTTGTCGCTACAGTGAGGACACACACGCACACAGACAGATGGCACTGCTGTTTAATTGATGCGGTTATTAATAGTTTGGGGAGGAAAGCGTTTAATGCGTTTTAATTGATTCATCAAGATGAAATTTTACCAGATACAAAGTCTTGAGGCGGCTCCAGGGCGTAGGGATACCCTGGGGACAAATAACAATAACAGGCACAGTTAGAGCGGCCACCTCCTGGCACATCTGTCCATGTCACTCTTCTCCACACTCACTCTCAATCTCCACTGGAGGCACAGAAAGAATGGTGGAAACCAAAGGACAATTCAATGTTACAACTCCTAGCAATGCTATTCCCTCAGCTGCTACTACTACTACTACTACTACTACTACTACTACTACTACTACTACTACTACTACTACTACTACTACTACTAGCTATCGTTACTGTGGCAGGCATTGCAAGTACTATGCCTACAACTGTAAATGTTGCGGCTCAAATTGCAGCCATCCCCATTGCTACTACTGCTAATGTGGCTACTATAACAGTTGATAACTGCTTTCATTACAGGACTAATACTGAAATTGCTTATACTAGTGCAAGCGCTGCTACTAGACTACTACTCTGATTGCAACTGCTAGTGTTGCTACATTACTACTACTATTACAACTACTAGTGTGGCTACATAACTAGGACTATTGCTACTGCTTGCATTGCCACATTACAACTGCTAGTACTGCTACATTACTCCTACTCCTACTACTACTACTACTACTACTACTACTACTACTACTACTACTACTACTACTACTACTACTACTACAAGTATTGCTACATTACCATTACTATTGCAACTGCTAATACTACTACATAATTACTACTATTACAACTGCTATTGCTGCTATATTACCATTGCTATTATAAATGCTAGAACGTCTACCACGTCTAATGCAAGTAAAGTTACTACTACTTAAGATTCTGTTAAAGTTCAACACCAAGTAAGCTGCTCACTGTGTTTGCCCTCCTAAATAAAATCACACACACCAGAAACAGTTGTTTCATTATGACAGGTGCATTCATTACACAGAGGAGACTATACAGAGAGAACTTCAGTCAAATTAAGTGTAATTTTATTTAACAGGCTTCAATGTGCTATGTAAACAAGTGTATACATTGTGATGGTGCCTTTCACGCACAGAAGCACCCACCCATAATTCATAACACCGTAACGGTTAACCCAGCAATACCACAATACAGCCATATGAACATCCTGTTGGATTAATCGTGGTCGTGAGTCGCTGCGGTAACAGTGGCTGTGACATGCCAAGATTTTGGTCACTCTGTTACACTCTGCATTGACCACAGAGTTCTTACCCCCTGCTTTCCCACTTGGGCATTTACGACATGTGGCAGAGGATGAAGTGTGATGCTTATGGAGTGAAAGGATAGAAATGGAGGGAGAAAAAATGAGAGATGTAAATATAAAGGAGTGATTGAGAGAGCAGGATGCTGCAGATGAGCGATGCTCTGAGAGTATTCTCTGCAGCCCACTTCCTCTGCTCGCGGGACTGATGACTCATGTGTTTGCAGGGGAGAGGAGCAGATGGGGGGGACACACTAGTGTCTTCCTGCGGTCCGCTCACCCTCCTGAAAGAGCCAAGTGTACAGAACGGCATACAAACCCACCAAACCCAAAATGCGCACACGTGTGCGTGTTCACAAACACACATACAAGCAAGTACGGGTATGCTCAAGTGCACACGCCCACACACACACACACACACACACACACACACACACACACACACACACACAGCAAGCTCTCACACGCACATGAATGCACGCGCATACAAACAAGAGCTCACAAATTCATACACGTGCGATATAGAACACACGTACACAGCACTGAAACAAACCACTCAACTCTAAATCACACACACACACCAACACACACTTGTACAGCGCCATTACTCTGATTTTATCATTTATAGATTAAAATGAGAATTTTACTGCCCATTGACATGGATTTAATCTGCCAGCTATTCAAGCGATCATTAGCACTTCCTCCCTCACTTTGCTTGCTGGAGAGCGTCCCTTTGCATGAACATTCTGTATGCTTCAGTTCTGTTAAAAGACTCCAGTACCAGCAGGAGAGTGGTTTAAACTGAGAGAGGAAGGGAGGTGCGCTACAATCAGCAGTAATGGCCAAATTGGCAGTTCAGTTGTGTAATGAAACCAAAGCCATTAAAAAGATTGAAATGAAAGTAAAGAAAACACATCAACAAAATGGCTTTTAGAGACAGAATCATTCCATTTTATCAGCAGGACACAAGGCAACGTGTGGAACAGCGTGTGCTATGAGATGGAGTTTGTGAAAAAGGGCGTGCTATATGAGATGGAGTGTGTGGAACCAGGTGAGCAATATGAGACAAATGAGACAAAGCGGGTGGAACAGAGTGTGCTATATGAGACAAGGTGTGTGAATAAGGGCGCGCTATATGAGATGGAGTGTGAGGAACAGGGTGTGGTACATGAGACAAAATGTGTGAAGCAGGGTGTGCTATGAGCTAGAGCGGGAAACAAGTTATGCTACATGAAAAAACTGGTGAAACAGGGTGAGCTATTCGAGACAGTGAATGAAGCAGTGTGCTATATGAGACTGAGTACGTGAAACAGGGTGTGCTACAGAAGATGAAGCATGTGAAACAGGGTCTCCCAAATGAAAATAAGTGTGGGGAACAGGGTGTGCTACATGAGACATTGAGTAAAACAGTGTGCTATATGAGACAGAGCACGTGAAACAGGGTGCGCTACAGAAGATGGAGCACGTGAAACAGGGTCTCCTAAATGAAAATAAGTGTGCGGAAAACGGTGTGCTGTCTGGGCTAAAGTGCGTGAAACAGGGTGTGCTACATGAGATGGAGGGCAAGGAACAGGGTGTGGTATATGAGAGTTTGTGTGTCAGCGGTGTGCTCCATGATAGAGTGAAACAGGGTGTGTGGTATGAGATAGAAGGCAAGGAACAGAGTATGTTATACAAGTTGGATTGTGTGTAACAGGGTGTGCTTTATGAGACAGAGTGTGAAATGGGTGTGCTCCATGAGATGGAGTGAAACAGGGTGTGTGGTATGAGCACGTGGAACGGGGTGTGTTACATACAGGAAGCAGGGTGTGCTATATCACTGTGTGTGAAATGGGGTGTGCTATAAGCAATAGAGCACTTGAAACTTGGTGTACTAATTGAGATAAAGTGCTTGAAACGGTGTGCAATAGGAGTCACGATGTGCGTAATTCAACAAGGAGGCATCGGTCGCGTTGACCTTTGAGTGCTTTCACATGTGGAACAGCTTTGTTTTGATGATTCACCTGAATGTTATGGCTGCTTTTGAATGTTTTGTAGACATAACAAGAGGACTTTAAATTACAGCCTGCTTAGCTGGGGTATTATCACAGATTTAAACTTGGACCTCAGAACTGAATCACAGCTGGGAAAACTCATCCTTATTGCAGAGACTTGGGATAGCCCTTCCAGTAGTATATACTTCAACAGTCACGCTAAATGCACAGCAGTTGACCGACCAAATTGCTTTTCTCCATCAAACTGTTAAAGCCGCTTCCTTAGGAAATGTGTATAAACTGTAGTTTCGAACAGAAGATCCAGCCACATTCCAAGGAAAGGTCAAATAAGCTTTCCTAGGGAGCCGCGTAAAAAAAAAAAACAGCATTTAAAATGTCAGACAAAAGTGTTAAACTCTATGCAGCATGTCCCAACTGTCCAGTTGAGCCGAGAGTGGATGGGACAGCGAGTGCTAACACCAGTGAGAGGGTTTCACAGCTTACCGCTGGACAGATAACAGTATCAATAAAGAATAATATGTTGCTTTCAACTGTAGCACTGGCAAAAGACCAATGTTTCACGCACCACATGAGCCAGAATGTAAAGCTTCAGCAGACACATTCGTTTAACCCTATAAGGTGTAATATCACAAATATATTATTAGATTGGATGCCTAAATATTTTAATGCTGATTGTAGCAATGATAGTAATTGTAACCATTGGAGTTCTCAGCTAAAATTATTGTTTAAAAAAATACTCCTCAAAGGCAGAAGCAAACAAGCATGAGAATCCACTCACAAAGGATTATTCACAAGAGACTGAAGGAAGAGAGAGAGGGCATGAGAAATACCAAAGACAGGGCACTACTTTTGCCAAATTCATGACCCTGTCCTGTCCAGGCCACATAAATCCGCACTCAGATCGTCAGTATTAACACTCCAACATTTTCATCCTCTCTTTCTCTACCTCCATCTCAGCCTCCTCTCTTTCCAAAGGAAGAGAACATTGTATAGACCAGGAGATGTAATCCATCAGTATCCTGACCTGCAGTCTGCACACAAGCACGCATCCCTTTGTACCTTCATAACACACACCACACACACACACACACACACACACACACACACACACAACAGGGCGCTATCAGAAAGAGGGAGCAGAGCAGATAAGAGCGAAGCTGGGGGATGTGGGTGACCAGTGTAACTGTGACAGAGATGAGTCACACAGACACAGCTGCATGTGTGCACAGGGCCAGAACAGCCTGTGCTACTCGGGTATGAGAGCTAATGAGAGATGATGTGACTGATGCCATCACATGCTGACATTTCTCTGAAACACACACATGCACACACCTGCAGGCAAGCGCACACACCAATGCATACTATTTACATGTGTCTGCATCCATACGCTCATCATCCACAGGACTCACAAATGAACGCGCACACAGACACACACACATGCAAAAACACACAGACACACGCACACACGTGCAAACACACGCACACACACACACTAGGCCAGTCTGGAGCGGACAGCAGGAGACGGTGGGGGTGACGTGAGCGCGGCAGGAGAAACACTAGCATGTCAGCCTGTCAGCCTCCCCCAGTCCCACTGCCACCGGCTTTCACATCCCATCACATCAGGAGTCTGCCCACTAACTGTGCGCGCCCACTCATCCCTGTACTTCCATCTGAGAGAGGACATTACATTGACTTCCATTCATTCTTTGTGCCTCTCTACAGCCTTCCCTTAATATTAAAAGGAGCAACGTATGCCTAATCCAAACCCTTACATAAACCTTAACTTATCCCTAATCCTAACCTGAACAAATAAGTCACAACTTGCCTTTGTAGTTTTAAGACAGGCAAAAATGTCTTCACTTCCCTATAATGTTCCCATTCGGTTAGAAAAAAAAAAAAAATTGTTGTCCCCACTGCATAGCAAGTATAAACACACTCACACACACACACATATACATACACACAGGAGAGACAGGGTGGTGGCCCTGTTCTACAGACTGCGATGGAAAGAGAGCAGGATGAGAAGCGAGAGAGCAGATAAGGGGTGAAGGAGAGAATGAAGAGAGAACTGCAGTCAGTTACACAAGGTGGCGTTGTCCTGAGTCAATCAACACTAACAGATCTGCTGTGCTGTCACCAATACGTCCTCCCCTCAGTCACAGCACAGGGAGACAGAGTGACAGAGGCAAAATCCTGTCATCTTTCAGGACCTCACTGTTTCCATGACGACTAATTTGTCTATCTTGCGCCTGCCCCTGCTACCCGCTTATTAAGCGGAGGAAGCAGAGAGAGAGGCAGGGTGGAGGGGGGAGAGAGAGACCGAGGGGGGGGGGGGGAGAGAGGGGGACATATTGATATGTCTCGCTGAGGGAAATGGCCAAATGAGAGAATTCAACGTTGTCGCCCGATCCCGGCCTGTATCCATGGTGACCTGCAGCACTCCCACTGACATCACACCTGTTGCTGCGGGGCAGAGTGTGTGCATATGAGCTTGTTTTGAGTGTGAGTGTGTGTGTGTGTGTGTGTGTGTGTGTGTGCCCTTGTGTGGTGTGAGTCAAAGTGTGTGCATGCATGCACGCGTGCCAATGCATGCCAATAGTGTGTGTGTGTGTGTGTGTGTGTGTGTGTGTGTGTGTGTGTGTGTGTGTGTGCGCGCGTGTGTGTGCACGCATGAACACGAGTACCCATGCATGTGAGAGGTGTTCATGGCTCAAGAGAGGCCTGTCAGCGATTTGCCCTGATACAGCGCTGCGCACACCTCAGGAGCCACAGAAAAGGTAAGAATAGACGGGCAGATATGGCCTGCTGTGATCCCTCAGAGCCTCCATAACGCAGCCACACAGCGGCGGATTGAGGAGGAGCTGGAGGAGTCGACGGGTTCAGGGGGTCAGGAGATGAGCAGAAGCTCCCTGGATGAACACCTGACCGTACGTACTTTGACAATACCTGCCCCGCCCACCCGCACTCCTCCTAACGTCAGATGTAACCCCACATAGGCCAGGAAGACAGACCACCACATGGCCGGCTCGGAAAAGCCGACTGCAGGCCTCCAATCACTGCTGCCGGAGGCAGGGGGGCTCTATCGGGACAGAGGCATAAATATTTCATGCTCTCTCACAGATGAGTACTTTCCACAGATTTCATTGCATAAACCCTTTTGAATGCCCAGGTTCCCTGAACTGCACCTTTCTACAGCGACGAAGAGGCAACAGTCCAACCAGCCAATCGGCACACTCCAGGGAATCAGACTGATAGCAAAAGCGTTCCCCCAAAATGCAGACGTGGCAAAATGCATGCATGGGTAAACACACCTGCATGCATGAAAGACTGGGAATACATGAAGACATTACGCAGAGCGCCTTAGCACTTTGAGAGACGGCTTGAATCTTAACCATTCTGCCCATTGGTGAGTACACGCTGTTCGAAGGTCGAGTGAACATATACAGGGTTGTAAGCACTAGTCAAAGATCTATGCCAATGCCAATTGAGAGCAGGCTGATGTTAGTGCTGGGGGCTGTTCAACTACAGTTTCAGTCTTTAGAGGCAAATGCAAGTATTACTTATGATTTTTTTTCCATTTCATTCTCTGCTCCATTTCAATTTTGTTGGTTTAATAGGTTTAGTTTGGTCAATAGTGAAGTATATCTGCCCCATCCCAAGATGAATATAACTATGTAAATGATTACACACAGTCCTTACACTGTCTAACTCACCAGCTCTCTTAAGGAGACCACTGCTAAATGAGCAGGGTCACAACTTTTAGTGACTAATGATTCACAGCCTTCAGACCCTGTGAACCTGAATATTACCCCAAATGCAACCAATGACAAACTTTAATGTTAAAAAGCCCTTTAAGTTTGTCACACAATGAAACTATAAGGCGTTGACTGTATCTGAATCGCAAACATTTCCCCTCAATAGTTTAGCCTATAATCTTTCAAGCAATTGGGTCCGCAAACAGCCTAACTCTCTCGTTCGTCAGTTGCTTCCTCCAAACGCAAACCTCTCCCTACTCCCATGTTCCACTCCTTTCGTAAAGAATGACTTTGCCCCCTACTGGCACATTGATGCTACAGCCAGAAAATTTCCTCGCTGGCATGAACAATTGTGTTCATTTGCATTGCGGTAGGGAGGTCGCACTTTCTAAAGGTATAAATGGCCAGTTCCGTCAAATTATTACCAGCTGCAGCTATATTGGGGCCTGGTTCATAGCTCTTTCATCATCAGTGAATAAACCTCAAATAATTCAGCTTCAGCAGAGTGTGCATGATGTAACCGGCTCATTATGACCCCGCTGGGCTACTGCTGAAAAGCTAATGCATCCACTCCTGTTAAGTGCTCTCACAGTCTCCTCACTCACTGAGGCTAAAGCAGTAACCCAACACCATCTCCCTCTCTCCTTTTCTCTCTCCCTCCCTCTCTCTAACAACTAGTCTCTCAGATTCTTTCCCTCCCTCTCTCTGCATAACATTCGGTCGGTCCCATCAGAGAAGGACTGGAAAAAGAGCTGCAGTCTTGCCTTCCAGCAAGAAGCTCAGAGCAGAGAGCGCGTTCGACTGCTGTGTATCAAATATGATACAATGTCCCTCACTGTACTGTCCTCAGATCAGTTCCTCCATGCATCATGTTCATAGCAATACACCAGCCAACCCCGACACACGCAAACACCATACACACACATCACAGCCTTCGCCTCACTCACACATTAACTGCCTCCATCATCACATGACCTACAGGGATCAGAGTGGTGACAGACTGTCAATGGTCTCCTGTGAGGTTACCCAGGCAATACAGGGACACTGAGTTTATATCCGCCGCAGATGAATTTCACAGCACAAGCCGTGACTGCAGCTACAGCCCGCACGATTCCCCGAATTCCCCTCTCAAACCTGAGTTCCAACAGCACTGCCTCACTGAGAAGTCCCCATTCACAGACTGATGCAGTCAGATGTACATGCAACGTGAAGTTCATAATACTTGGACAGTAACATTATATAAACATGGCAGCAAGATCTACACAGTTTGTTCAATATGGATGGAAATGGCCTGAAATTGAAGATGGCAGTTCTACCTCTAAACTTCATCCTCATTTTTGTCGTTTTCAATCTGATATGCTGCATTGGAGGCAAAAAGCAAAATCTGTGTCCCTGTCCAAGTTCTTAAAGCAGACCTCACTGAAGTTAATTTAACCCCTCAAATCCCATCCCAATTTTGAAGGGACTGTGGGCAGCCAGCTACATTACTTTTGCCAACGCACTTCTGCCATGACCACACCTCTAGGCTCTGACGCCAGCCCAGTTGAGGGTTAACCTCGCCCCTCAGGTATGACAACAGCCCAGGACGGGTGAAGGTCAGGGTTAGGGGATTCTCAGGCTTCTCTATCAACGGCTCTGTAAACGACCAATTAAATCAATCCTGATCGGTTGTGATAATTGAGGGTCGTGGTTCGCGCTCAGCTGGTTGGGGAATCATAAAGATGCAGGCAACCACACAGTACAGCACCCAGGGACCAGCCGTTTATAATCTGCCCACAGTGACATGTGTTATAGTGAAGGGCAATGGCAGGAGAGTATCGAAACTGACACGCATGTCTTTGGGTGTGAACACGAGGCCAATGTCCTGTCTCTCAGAGCTTTGCTAGGGAATGAACAGAACACCTAAACCCACCAGCTCTGGCCAGGCGACCAATCGAATCATTCCTGACTGCAGCCAATGGCACTTCCAGTACATAGTCAGGTCTACAGGAAATGAGGTTACGGTCAGGTATTGCGGCTCAGTGATTACCGCGAGTCGTTCTCAAAGCTCCGTCTCATCAAAAAATCTCAGCACCATGGTGCAGCGAGGTCAGTGTGCTGACCGAGGGTCACTGCGCCTCTTCTATAAAAGCGCTGATGACATCAGAGATTCTCCTCCAAACCGGCTCAGAGGCCAGACCTGTGACATCACACACCATCGTTTTCCTCAAGAGGTATGACAAAAGTGCGCTAAAAATTTCTTTTTTTGACCTGCATATCACAAGGCGAATATGAGATTGGATAGGAGTTAAAATAATTAGCTTTCCACGGTAATTATCAATGTACATTACCATTAAAAAGTTTTCAATTATACGGAAATGGTAATGTTTCTTTAAAAATTTGATACTTTAATTTACCAAGGAAGCATTAAATTGATCAAAAATACAGCGGAGATAATTCATAATGTTACAATTCATCCTCAGTGATAGACTTTTTTAATTGAATCATTTCATATGATGGTGAATCCTCATTTTCAGTAGCATGGGCTTTGTTTTTCATCATCTTAATGCTTGTGAATAAAAATGCCAATTAACATCATAAACATACCTGAATGGTAGTATTTATATTTCACTATTTGACAGAGACTGTTATTTCAACGGCTGTTGAAAATCAGATGAAAATTTATGCAAATCTTCAAGGACTGTACACCCCGGACTTGAGGCTTTTATCCATTTTTTTAATCTGAAATCCAAATGCCAGAAGTATACAGAAGGGATAACACTGAGTAAACCGTTCCTATACCTTCAGAGCGCACTGTAGGTGTAGGAAGCCTTATAGGGGGTATAAGGGCTTCACTGCCTTATGTACCGATGTCACACCACTTTACTGAGCACTCTGTGTTGCCTCTTCTTGCAGCACCAGAGACAAAAAGACGGATAAATTGCTTTTAGAAAGACACATTGAGGTTGTCATAGAAACTGCAGGCACCAAATAGTGCTCTAATACTGGTTTTGCCATTAAGGCTGGCCGCTGCTTCTGTCTGGTGCGCAAGGAGGCTTCTGGGTAGCAGCCCCCCGCCTCAGAGACAAATGAGTCACAGTGGGACCCGCTGAGCCCCCCCCAGTTGCCCTCCGCTCTCTCGTTTGCCCCCCCAGTTGGAGGCCAGTTTTACCACTGTGAGGCCTCATGCATAAGATGCTGCTTCCACGGCGATTCATTTCAGATGAGCCGCCCGGCCGCGCGGTCAAAATGTCGTCGACTGGAAGCAGCTGCGCGCTCGATATTTCTGTCAATAATAATATTTTGTCCAAAAGGTCCGAGTGATTCCCCAAATCATTCGTCCGGCGGAGTCCTCCTTTCGAACCAGTTTTGTGGAAGGGAAGAATTATTTAAATATGTTTTTTTTTTTTTTTTTATTTGAAGAAACAGACTAACGTTAGCAGCAGCGGAGGATGATGCTTTCTGACAGGTGGAACGCACAGCGCATACACGTACACACACGTGCGCACAATTACACCCACACACGAAACTGTTAGTGCCACAGCCGACTCATTTGTTTGACGATAGGCAGGGCACTTGACTGAAGGAGGCTGATGCTCGGCTTTCACCATCAGCAGGCACCCTGACTGCAGAAGTGCAGATAACGTGCAGAACTGAACTGCAGCCTATGGCAGAAACTGAAATTACATGGTATGAGCAGCAGAGGGCGCACTATCCACACTGCTGAACTAAGAGGGATTTGATTGAATTCATTTTTGGTTTACGCAGAAAGTGCGTCCCTGCATATCCTGACTACACACACTCTACAGTTTCAGAGCTCTTCTGCTCTTAAAATGCACTGTATTATCCTGAACGTGGGGTTAATAAAAACACTGACAGAATTGGCTAGTTTCTATTCCAAGCTTTGATTCCAAGTGGTTTTTTTTTTTTTTAATTGACTGTTTTTAAGAAGAATAAATGATGAAATATACGAATATTCTGAATTACTTACACAGTATAGTCTCACATGAACTAGGCCAAAGAAATGGTACTGGAATAAATATGAATAGTAATAAATTGCAATAACAAAACAAATTCTGGAGAGCATCCAATCATCTTTAGATTCCAAAATTGAGTAATCAATATTTCAAATAACAACCATTTACAAGAGTAGAACATTGGCCCCCAGCCACCATGCTCTGATAGTCCAATTTAAAAAGGAAATCTGTACAAAGAATCCCAAGGATAATTTTCATGGATGATTTCCCCCTAGTGGCCTCTGGGATGGACTACACATTCTGAATATTAATCTTGGCAAATAAGGGCCAACAATCACCGTAATTAATGTTGTGCATTTAACCCATAAATATCATGCTCAGTATTTGGAGGATGGGGAAATATCAGGCTTTATAATCTAAAGCAAACACTTTTGAGGACTGGGACTTCCTGTACAGGAGACACAGTGGAGGCAAATGTTAAGTGATGTACAGTGGGGGATGTCATGAGCGTGAGGGTAATTAAGGTGAACAGGAAATGATGAGTCTGCAGAGAGGCCGCAGACAGGAAACATGGCTGAAATACTGAGTGTCCATCTTGGGGAGATTCCCCATCCCTGTCGCCATAACGGAACCCTCAAAGTCTCATCCTCGCTAAAGTACTCCTTCCCCAGGGAGCGGAGGTGTTGTGTGTAACTGAAAGCCCCCCCCCGCCCCTCGTTCGGGCGCTCACTCACTCCGGCACTTGGCGCAGCGGCCCTTGTCGTACTCCAGGAGCTCGACAGAGCGACTGCGCTCGCTGACTGAACGCCGAAGGCCACCCTCCTCCCGCAAACGTGCCGCTTCCTCTTTGGCGTAGTCACCCAGCTCCTGAGTGTACCTGCCATACATCTACAGAGAGAGGGAAGGAAGGAGAGGAGAGAGAGAGAGAGAGAGAGAGAGAGAGAGAGAGAGAGAGAGAGAGAGAGAGAGAGAGAGAGAGAGAGAAAAAATAGTGAGAGAGGGAAGGAGAGGGTTGTTCACATTGCTGCATAAGGAGAAAGCCAACTCATTTATACTCTATAAATTAACTTATCCACCACTATATCATGGCTCCAAGACTAAGAATAATAGCATTAATCTACTCATGGAATTGCAGTTATTACCCTAACAGGGAAACATTACTACTGACCCGGGTCACGGTCATCAGTTTGGGATTGGAGAGCCGAGCAGAGCTCTCTGTACATGGTAAATGATAAAAGCATACAGGCCCACATGGGCCATACTATAGATAGCTATTAATCTGTTGCACAGGGCCTGAACACTGCTCCTGTGCCCTGAGCCGCTCAGTTTCACACATGGCCATTAAAATCGACCCCGAGTTCCATACTCTCTGGACCCCAGAGACTGGGCTCTGAGGAGGCGGGGACACCAGCAGAAGGGCATGATGGGATATGGATGCAGGATCAATTTCAGAACAGACCAGGGCTGTGTCCAGTATCATGCATGAGCAAACTGACAATCAGCTCACTCAACATTACCGTAAAAAATGGGGTGGCTTTTTGGACATACTAAATGGTCATACACAAGCCACTTTTTTTTAGCACTTACCTGGTGACGATTAGCACCAGCTGATCGAAGTTGAGCAACATCCACCAGAATCTCTCCCTGTGCTTCAATTAGCATTAGATAAAGAAAAATTCTCCAGAATCTCTTCAACAATATTATTTGATGTCTGGATATTTGAGCCATGAACTCAAATGCATTGGGGAATGTTCATTCTGACAGAAGGTCCAGAATGTTCTATGTTAGCAGATATTGTATGATACCTGGGTACTACTCTAATAATGTTTGATGCATACAATGTTTTTTTTATGCAAGGTGTACTGTATGTTCACATACTATTTTGGTGTACCACAAAGTATAATACAATATGTACATACAATATAGTATAGTGCACAATAGGCTATATGATTTTAGACTAAATCCATGTGATACAGGAGAGAAGGAGGAGCCGTCTCAATCTCTACACACACACACACACACACACACACACACACACACACACACACACACAAGGCTCAGCAGCGATGATCCCTGGCAGAAGGAGCAGAACTGTTATTCTGCTCCACCCACACACACCCTCTCCCCACTTTCAAAAACAATCCCAATCACAATGTGGTAAAGCAGCTCTGAGCACAGAGGAAGCCCACTCATCCAAGCTGGGCCAGGTGCAGCGTCACCTCTCACTGATCAGGAGCAGTGTGGGACAGAGGGAGCTCTGACCCCCTGCCCCAGCCGAACAGCACTGATAAGGATCAGGACGGTATTCATCAAGAACAACCGAAAAACACCATTCTCCTGGCCAGAACCATCACAACCCGAAGGTCATCTCTCTCCATTACCCACATGAACTCACTTACAGAAGAAGGACAGCCATTCACACACACAAGCACACATACACACCTCACGGACCATTCCAGAAAAAAATTATAGAACTACTGTGAGGTTTAAGCAGCGTTTACCACACTTAAAGCTGCTCGAGAGGCTGGCTAGTATAGTCAGTTCCATCTGTAAGACAATCAGCTTTCTGCATCAGCTTTACCAGCTTTGACCAGCAAAAGACCATCTACGACCACCTAGAGCTGTCAAGAGCACAGCTTAGACCATCATAAACTAGCTTGGGATTCCAGCAACTGAAAATGCAGCCAAAAATTTCAACACTTCTCACACATTCATAGCAAGATCATTTTCACACACAAAGCAAGATCATTTACACACACAAAGCAAGATCATTTACACACACAAAGCATGATCATTCACACACACACACACACACACACACACACACACACACACACACACACCTCTGACCTTTCAAAGAGAATTTTATAGATTTATTTGCCGGGCCTGGCCTCGTTTTAGGAGATTAATGGTTATTTTGAAGTACAATATAACAAACCCTCCTTTTTTCCTTCCGACTGGCCGTTAGCTGGACACAAGTGGCCTCTTATCAGATCTGTCCTCACTCACAGTGACAAATAGTGTTTTTTTGCCCGTGTGTGCATCCATGCACTTCTGTGAGCATATCTCTGTGTGTGTGCGCGCGTGTGTGCGTGTATGTATGTGTGCGCGTGCGTGTGTGTGTGTGTGCGTGTGTGTGCGCGTGTGCGCGCGCGCGCGTGCGTGTGTGTGTGTGGGTGTGTGAGAAAGACTTTCTGACGTCAGTAACTTTTTTATTCATCGTTAGTTACAAAGGTTAATTCCATAACTTCACAGCCCCATCAAAAACTGCATAAACAAAATATGACCAGAATAAAAGTTAAAAAAAAAAAAAAAATCATGAAATGCTCATAAAAAAAAAAGAAAATACTAAAGAAAAGGCCAAAATCTATCTCATAAGTGTTGCCGAATTCAAAATTCTTCAACAACACTTCAATTTCAACCCATGACCTAATCAGAAAATGCAACTACTTCATAACATCAATAGGGCCATTGTTTTCTCATGTTAGGATGCTAATTTTCAAAGATTCATGCTGTGGGTGATTTATGACCATCTCTGATTTTCCTGAATTTTTTCGATGGGCCACAAGGTAGATAGAAAAATCCTACATTTCTAGTTCCCTAAACCAAATAATTTTTTTGTAGAGCCTCTGGAAGGGTCAATTTCTTGGAGGCAAAAAATTTGACAGCTTCAAAAATCAGCTTTTGAAAGTGAAAACATATCCCTAACCAAGCTTGGGACGTTCAGAGCACAGTCCGGAAATGCCTGAAATATGAGTGCCACTTCAGCAAAAAAAATATAGGCAGCACCCTCAACTGCCCACCAAATTTCAACAACTTTCCAGAACTCCTTCCATTACAGATTGACATCATGACGTCAATCAAAATAAAGCTGGTGTGCATTATGATATTTCAATATCGAAAGTGAAATTTAGGCCCTCAAAAAACTTACCCCTCTCGGTGCATTAGGAAAAATAAGTTTGGTTCAGGAACATAGAAAGTTTGGATTTTTCTAAGTACCCATAGACCTGCTAACAAAAAAAAAATCTCAGGAAAATCTGAGGGGAGCACACATCACCCTCCAATACACGTCCACCTGATTTTTTTTTTTTTTTTTAAATTGGCAATGCCAAGTTGCTATTTCACTGCGCAACAACAAAATTCACCAGCTCTACTTTAGAACATGGCGCTTGTGAATTTGCAAATATGAATGTAGATAAATGTGGAATCTTCAAAAACAACAAGGGTGAGAAGGACAAAGTTAGAGGAAAGCCACAGAGTCAGAGCGAGCAGGAGAGAGGGGCACCTTAAAATAAGGTTCAGGAGGCAGACTGAGCAGAGACAGGAAGTAAACCCCACTGTGCCACCCTGTGCTCCTCAGAGGGCAGTGGAAGAACAGGAAACACTTATGACTTCCCAGATCACAACACCCGCACTCTGAATCTGACCTCAGGACGCCACAAACAGACTGACAAAGGGCCGGGAGACCGCATGCTGGTGGCACGTGCCAACAAGGGAACGTGAGCGGAACAGAACACAGTCAGCGTTCAATTATTACGGGACATTGGGGGGAGGGGGGTCAAGGGGTTACGAACAGCGTTTCAGAAAATAAGCGAGACAATCAAGACTGTTTGTGGTCAAAGGTGGTTTAGTTGAGACATTATTCAGTAATGAGGTCATGTGTGCATTATGCCCGATGCAGAGTCTGAGCTTGTGACGAGTCGTCATGGCCATGGGGGGGTTAGGAGCAGGATATCAGATGTTCGCTGCTCTGAATGTACACCAGGCTAGGCCAGAGGGCAAAATGGCTGCCAGTGCCCGTGATCTTCACACATAAAGCCTATTACAGGTTGGACAAAGACAAAGTCTGTTTTTGTTTTGGCATTGCACTCCAGTAGATTTAATGACGACTTGAAACGAAGAATGTGCAACTGTAGAGCGCAAGGTCAGTTTTGACTTAAGGGAAATCACATCCATTCAGGGAGATATGCTAGAGAATTACATTCTCATACACAGGGACCACGCAAATACTAAAGCACAGCACTGAAGGTTCCAATAATTGTATGATCGCTCGAGACAAAAAACAGACATTACTCAACACCCAGCTGAGGGCCTATAATGCCGCTTTTCCACTGCATGGCACCAGCGCTACTCGACTCTACTCGGTTTTGGTACCAGGCATTCGTTTCCCACACAGCATAGTACACGCTTCATTGCAGGCTGCATCAACCATGGAAAATGCTGAGCATCATCTTCAACATGACGCAGAGCACATCACCACCTCAGGCTACATTAACACAGGAACAATGAAGGGTGACAAAGGGCTGGAGTTCCTGGTTCTTGGTATCAGAGTTATCTGGCTACTAATCCATTTTCTAAGTGCCATATGCAGTCATATTCTGTGATTCCAGTTGGCGCCCAACTCCCTTGCATTGTGCTGCTAACAGTTGCCGAGTTGCTGCACACAACTAAGTGTGCGCTACTCCCTTCATCCGTCAGGTTATAATACACTTCCCTGAAAGATGCTTTTGTGTTATGTGACCCTGAAAACTTTATATTGTGTCAAATTAGCTTAAAAAATACATATAGTATTTATCTACTTGAGTCACATCTTAATGTTTAAACTTCAGATTGTGTGCGAGTGAAAAATCACCCTATTCCTCCATAATGTCGATTATGTTATTTATTGTGTTGGCTTGTCCTATGTAGCGCAAATGACTATTCCCTCTGACCAACCAATGGTCTGCAACACATTGACGACATATTATAATATTGACTCGGCCAAGGAGGTACTAAAAAAGGTACCTAGTACCAGGTACTATCCACAATGGAAATGCATAAGCAGAGTAGAGCAGAGTCGGGTAGAGCTGTACTACGCAGTGGAAAAGCGCCTAAGTCCCAATGTCCACCAAGCTGTAAGCACAGAAGGCATCACAAGTCATATTTCCTCGTCCCAGCGTGGAAAGGCTCTTTTTTTTAGTCATTTGATTTTTTTTTTTTTGCAATTCAAAAAAGGCTCTCATCTATTGTTACTTTGTTGGTACGGTCAGTGGGGTCAAATGGAATTTTCGTCAGTATTTACGACCACACAAATTGCAAATGCAAGCTGCCTTTTGCACCAGTTCCTATTAACTAATAATAATGAGTAAAAATTGGTACTAAATTTGAATGTCCCCAAGGTATGCTTTGGTCAAGCTCAATACCATGAAATAAGTCGTTTCTGTGCAATTACTGCACAAAGTAAAGCAAGTACTTCTGCACACAGGCAGACTAGCGCCCCTCCCTATATCACAGTTTCACTAGGTGTGAGAGGAGGGTTTGTGGATAAGAGGCTTTTAGGTGTAGGGTTTCCAGAAACACAGCCAAACTTAAAATCTGGCTACAATGAGGCTAGTAGAGCTTAGAAATTCCCTGCAGTGAATTCCTCCAAATCCATGAGGCCTACTTTTAAAAATGATCCCAGAGGTCAGTCCTCTGCTTACGCAACAACAGCAAGGATTTTATTGTAGGCTACAATGGCTCAGCCATTTTTCAAGCCACACACAGATACACATGGAATTCAAATACCAGCAACACACCTGTGCGTAAACAGAAGACCCACAAGCACACACTCCATAAACACACACGCATACACAAGTCTATGCTCACGCCAAGCACCGAAAAAACATTCAGAAGGATTTCTTGACATTTTCATCAGCGACAAGGTCTTTGCCCAATTACCCAACCGGATAGAATGTTGGCTAAACACACTCCACTGATTAGAAGCCGATAGCAAGTTTCAAACTTGCTTTAAGCACCATGTAAACACCCCTGTTACTTAATCGCAGACAAGGCCCAGCTATTTATAGCTCATTTGTGCCCGCAGGCAACAATCATTCACCTGACTAGCCGTGCACGATTGCTGCACCATTGAAGAGTGACTGCAAAAGCCAGGTCAAGGGTCCTTCCTGTTATAATGACCTTTTTCTAGTATGGAGGGTCAAAGAACCCAAAAGGTCCAAAATGCGAGCTGACAGGGGGTCGTACAAGGAGTTCTACAGTGATGGTCCAACATGAAAGCCTAGGAAATAGAGGAAACGGAACCCCTAAGTTCTGCTACTGTTTCTGTACGTTAACATCAATTAATTTCTTTTGTACATCATGTCATTCATTTCTTCTTTTGTCTGGGACGTTATGCTCTGCCAGCTGCCCTGAATGAAAGCAAAGATAAACTGGCCACAGCAGAAAAATAGCATGCACTCTGAGCTCAAACAGGCACACAGAGAAGCCCAAGTGAAAATGTTTGCGTAAAGGCATGCAGGGCAGTGTTATGCCTAGCAATAAGGGCTGGCACATACAGTCCGAAAAGAGCTTCTCATTTACACAACTGCTGTGTCACGATGCAGGTCTCACAGTCAGGAGGAGAGGGGCATAAAACAAGAAGAATATTCAGAGTATGTTTATTTTTGACATTTATGACAGCGCATTTCCAAAATAAGCAATTTAAGCCCAAAAAAATACAAATGATAGCCAAAACTGTGCTGCTGCCGAAAGGATAAGGGGTCTGGAATCTACAATGAACCCAACATAGTCCTAACAGCAGTTAAATACATTTACATGGGCACCATTCCGCACCACATATGTAAATGCGAACTCCACAGCTTCCCCCAGCCTTGTGTGCGAGCTCCCCCCCATCTTAATCCTTAACCATGGAGGAACAAAAAAGAACAAAAAACAATGATTAAACTAACAAAACATGTAGCACGGTTTAGAATTAAACAGTATTTAAATATGATGCAATCAGAGGAAGCAAATTTAAACACGCTGACTCATCTGAGATATGCACAACTCTGAGTACACACAAGCAGAACTGAAAGTTACACAACAAACAAGGTCGGTCGGACAAGGAAATAAAACATTTCATGGAGGCACATGATGGCAATCATTACATTTGTAATGTTTATAATGTGGGGTAATTGAGCTGTCGGCGGCAGCAAATACAAAGACAGCACTTTCAGCAGTGCTACGGCTTTAATCACGGAGGCTCGCCGTTTCAGCTCAAGTCACAATGACTCTAAAGTCGTGCCAGGAAAAGAACAGAGGGGACCTCGGGAAATCCATGAACTTCATTCTGAAAAAGCAAAACATGTTGTGAAAAAACGGTCACATGTCCAGGCTGCTTGTGAATGGATAAGTTCGAAGAGTGACGTATCAACACACCACAAAGAGCTGACGAGGCCTGAAGCCTGCAGTGCTACTTCCTGACATTTCCAACTTCAGTGCTGACCCCATTCAAGGACTCATCTGTCCTTCATCAAGCCTTCGCCAATGAGAATGGGTCGATCCGCAAGGCACCGAGGGCATGAATTTCTTTGATATTTTACATTTCCCAGGCAGATGTTCCTGTTCCTTTAAATAATGTGAGTTACACACGCTACCACTGAGCGTTTCCTAAACATGCCAGTGGAAAATTTCAAAGAAAAATTTAGGTAAAGTGTCCAACGAAATTAAGTCCAGACCTGAGAAATCAGCCTAATATCCTCTTATTCTCAGCAGATCAGAACTTGAACCATCCAATGTCAAAAAATGACATTACAAGCCCCTTAATCAACATACTTCCGACGTTCATAACTATGGTTGACTAGACCTCTGATGGAAATTAGATGATTGGATGGCCACGTCCACCAGCAGGGCTCCAGGTATGACTGTGTGAGGAAGAATAAGTCCAATGCTCTGTGCATTACAGCACGGTGCAGCGGACTCGACCTCCAGACAGCACAGGTCAAGTGGAGCTCAGACAGAGGTGCTGACGACAAGGTCCTTACTGAAGTAAATATGGGGGAAAAGGGGGGGGGGTCAGCTCTGCCAGGAGTTTCACACCACCTGTCAGAGTGAGGAAAGACAGGCGACATGGCCGCTCTCTCTTAGAAGATCACCCCAGTTCTAAGATAAAGCTGCAAACTGAAACCACCCACTAAGCCCTGCTGTAACAGACTTGTTGGGCAAGTCTGGACGTGATGGACAGACCAATGGAAGAGCATCACTGGACTTCCTCACAGCCTAAAGCCAGACGGGAAAAACCAGAAAATATGGAAAGTTTGGCATTTAAGATAGGCTGACAGTTGATCTTCAGCCACTTTTACCAAAGATGCTCACTGGGGCATGAGAGATTTGAACACAGCAGGAGAGGCTTGCTGAAAACAAGGCCTACCTCCTCACAGACACGCCACTAAAAAATAAAACACAAAAAGTTGTGAAAAAAGGTTAACAGGGCCTTAACGCATTTGTTCGACATTAAATCGAACCCCCATGAATCCCGCAATTACTGCAGCTGCATTTTCTGCGGTGGTGGACAATACATGGATGTGTCAGTGCCTTGTGTGTCAGGACCACTACCACAGAGAAATGGACAGACTTTCCGCTTCCAGCTTCAGACAGCAATCTGGCTCTTGACAGGCAGATTTTATTTATTTATTTTTTCTACTTTGCTTTTAACTTTGGAACACTCAGATCTTTTTGATGAGAAGTGCATTAGAAATAAAAATTATTAATAAATAATAATAATAATAATAATAATAATAATAATAATAATATTACTACCAGTCCCCCCATGTTGCAGTGACTGGAAGGGGCATGGGCAAAGCAGGCCAGAGTCGGGTAACAACCATATACTACTGGGATTATGTCTTCCTGCTAACAGAGACAAAATGACAATCTCTGGTCACCTCAGAAAACAAACACCACTGGCACAACACAGCTGGACAGGACAGGAGGACATGTTCTGCCTCAACGCTTCTTTAGCTGCTTAGACCCGGGCCCTGGCACCGGTCGGTGCTCGGGCCCTAATTATTGAATACATAAATAAATAAATAAACTAGACAGTCCGGTCGACTGTGACCACATGACTGAAGCCCCCGAAAGCCCGCTTCTTCCCTTCTTAGCGCATTACTTGGCCAACACTGTCGCCATGGAAACGAAAATAAATAGGTGCCATAAGTGCGGTATAACACATGTACCAAAGTGAAGCATAACACGTACCAAAGTGAAGTATAACATATGTACCAAAGTGAAGTATAACACATGTAACAAAGTATAACACATGTACCAAAGTGAAGTATAACACGTACCAAAGTGAAGTATAACACATGTACCAAAGTGAAGTGTAACACATGTACCAAAGTGAAGTATAACATATGTACCAAAGTGAAGTGTAACACGTACCAAAGTGAAGTATAACATATGTACCAAAGTGAAGTATAACACATGTAACAAAGTATAGCACATGTACCAAAGTGAAGTATAACACGTACCAAACTGAAGTATAACACATGTACCAAAGTGAAGTGTAACACGTACCAAAGTGAAGTATAACACATGTACCAAAGTGAAGTGTAACACATACCAAAGTGAAGTATAACATATGTACCAAAGTGAAGTATAACACGTACCAAGGTGAAGTATAGCACATGTACCAAAGTGAAGTATAACATATGTACCAAAGTGAAGTATAACACATGTACCAAGGTGAAGTATAACACGTACCAAGGTGAAGTATAGCACATGTACCAAAGTGAAGTATAACTCATGTACCAAAGTGAATTATAACACAGGTACCATAGCAAATATGAAAATAATCTGTGAGAAACTGCAGCCTTTAGAGCGTCCACAAGAAAGTTTCTACAGACGCGAACGTGGCGGCGGTGACGACACACATGAATCCATAGTAGCCGCCTGACTTCGTCCGAGGGCTACAATAAATAAATAAATATCAGCGGTTGACAGCGAGACAACTCCTTGATGATAATAATGGCGCCAGAAGTGAAGAGATGAAAGTATCAAGATCTACCATTTCCAGATGCCTGTGTGAAAATGATCGGATTGGTTGTGTTGTTGCCAAGAGCTGGCAACATAAAAAAAAAGACTTGAGTTTGCCAAAAAATTCAAGGATTGCACACCAATGGGCTGGGAACAAGTCCTTTGGACCGATAAATCAAAATTCAAAATGTTCTCACCCAAATGCAGAACTCGTGCGCTGTACAGTTGGAGAACGTTTCTAAAATGACCGTTTAACCCTTTCAGCAAAACATGAAGGTGGTAACATGAATAGGGGTTCAGTCTGCTCGAAAGGAGCCGATGAGCTCATCAAATTCGAAGGAATCATGGATCAAAAGGACTATCGCAGCATCCTTGTGAGGCACGCATGGCCATCTAGAGCAAGACTGATTGGTCTGGGATTTCATTTTCAATATGATAATCGTCCTACCCGCACTTCCAAGTTGTGCTAGAATTATGTCGGTCGGAAAGAATCATCTGGTGACATAAAAGTTATGACTTGGCCTGCTCAAAATCCAGACCTTAATCTGATTGAGCAAATCTGTTGTAACATTGAAAGAATCTCTTCGGAATGAACTTCAAACCATATCGAATGGTTTAGCGAGTGAGAAAATGAAAAAATAAGTGATAACTACACCTGAAGGATTAAATGCTGTAATCAAAGCAAGCATGGCCACACTAGACATTGACCATTTCTCTCAAAAAGACATAATTTTTGTTTTTACTGTATTTTGTTATCGGTTTACTTATTTTCATCTATATGATCCAATATTACATGAAATAAATACTTGAATAGTATTTGGTTTCTGATTCTTCATTTTGTTAAGTGTATAATAATCACTGCACACTACTTTCTTTATAATGTATTCTTATATGTATTCTTTATAATTGTCTGTCCTTAATCTGCAAAAAGGCCGTCTCCAATTTCTTGTGGATTCATGTTTGACTGTTAATAGTAGGTTCTCAGTTTTTTGGGGAATGAATAAAAAATGCTGGTAACTTCTTGACAGCACTGAGGTCCGCAGCCTGACAGCCAGTGTCTCATTGCTTCTATTAGTACTGCTGGAGTTGACTTTTAAGAGTCAATGTGGAAAACCCCAAGCACAAGCTCAATGGAAACGAGTGCAGTTTGCCATTAATTAGAGCCCAAAGTCCTTGCAGCAGCTCGCCAACAAAACTTAAATGCCATGTTGGTGAATAGGTGTGCGCTTCGCTGGAGCACTGCTAAAGTGATGAAAACACCGTGAGGGCTAATGGAAGTGCAATGCAAGTCAGCCTGTCATAGCGTTCGGGGCTGGTAAACAGAGCACACAGGACCTTTCGGGGGCCTGTAAACAGGCCAATTGAGAGCGTTTAGGGACCAGTGAATGGGTCAAGCCGAGATCACTGGTGGTACCAAGCTCTTGAGAGAGATGCATGAGAGGTTGGGGGGTGTAGGAGAGTCAATGAATTCATAAATTATAAATTATCCCAAAACAAAAGGGCAAGAGGCGAAAGCCATGCAGAAGCAGTTTTGACATATGGCCACTGCTCTGTTCAGTAACCTATGGGCAGTGCGGTGCGCATTACTGGAATAGTTTAATTGTCAGACAAGAAAGGAGAGTTGAAGTGTGGGAGGAACAGAGAGCCAAACAGAGTACAAAGGTACATATTGTTTTGAGAAACACGGAGCCAAAGAGAAATGAGTCTTTGCAGCGACGACACCTTTAACCCCTCACTCCCTCCATCATGGATTAATGAGTGAACAGGCCGCACAGAGAGTTAATAACACTGTACGGCTCAATTCATATGCAATTCAAACACACAGACTCCTCAAATATCTGAACAATCAGAATCTACCTGCATGAATGCAAGACCACCTTGATTACCTGAACGCAAAAGCAAGCCGTGCAATGTTCTGTGTTGACTCAAACACTACAGGCTCCATTACTGGGCTCTTGATCAGTGAAACAGGGATGTAAAAGTGTATTCTAGAGACTGCATGTGTATGAGAGATTGAGTGTATTAGAGGACTGCTGAAGGATGATCTGATTAAAGAAGTGAAAAACAGGTTTTGACAATTATCAAATAAAGGACCATTATCTGCCTTCTAATCCAGCAGAGCTTTTGAATTTACTAGCAGGGCAGATTAATCTATTGCACACACAGAGAGAGAGAGAGAGAGAGAGAGAGAGAGAGAGAGAGAGAGAGAGAGAGAGAGAGAGAGAGAGAGAGAGAGAGAGAGAGAGAGAGAGAGAGAGAGAGAGAGAGAGAGAGAGAGAGTGAACGTGTTCTCTCTCAGACTGTACAGTAGCAAGTGGGGCATAGACATGAATTCACAATCACAAAGATGAATTGTGGAAGTGAGACAAAGGACTGAGAGGGAGGGCTTTCCGGTTTGCTTTCTTTAAAAGCTCATTTATGCACCAAGAGTCAGACGTGGGGGAGAAAAGAATGACCGCAGGGGAAGAGAAGGAGGGAGAGATGAAGAGAGAGTTGGCATTTCTGTGTATAGTCAAAGCATCTTGGGGAGCTACTTGATTGCTGATAAGGTCAACCAAGACCAAAGAAGTTTCAGCCAGATTTGGACAAGCACACAGAATGCTAACGCATCCCGTGGTCTTCGCACTCGAAGAATTCAGACTAATGTAGAGCTGTGCAGAAATTCATTACCTGAACTACGGTGCGAAGGCTGTGTTATAACGAGGCAGGGTCAAATGATCCAACCAACATGCCTTTGTGAGATTCTCATTACGTAGCTATAGGCCATGTGATGCGGTGTTGCTCGCAGAGCCAAAATACGTTCACGCCAGGGGTTCAACATGCTGTTTACAGTGTTAATACTGTATTTTCAACTGACTTATTGACCCTGTTGGTCATTACAAACTCATACTCTGAGCCAGTCAGAGGAGGACAGGCTTCCCCTTCTTACGCCTGCTTCCTCCCAAGGTTTCCTCCCATCTCTTCTCATTGGGAGATGTCTGTCGCCGTTGGCTTGCTTTTGAGAGGGGTTCAGAAGAGGATTTTTCTATAAAGTGCATTGTGACAAATGTTTGTGAAATGCGCTATACAAATAAGATTCGTTTTGATAATAGCTGTTAGCAGCAGCTGAGTGCACACAATGTGAAGACTCCACGCAAACCGAGTGCACATCACACACCAGTGATGTTTGTTTTTCGCCAGCAGCTGTTACTATAGCTAACAGTATGACCATTGCTTTTGCACTTTGTAATGCGCCCAGGATGCAGGAATCCTTTAATCATTTAAAAGTATAAATAATTTACGCCGAGTCGCACCAGAGCTGCACGGAATACGCGAGAGAAAGACCATTGATGACTACTGTGTTAGGCAGATGAATCATTCAGTCCGTGTCATTTTCATTTTGGCCTACTGTGCCGATACCTTCTGCTACCTCCAACTGATAGCTGCTCTAGACAGGAATCATTACCACTGACAACAACAGAAATGAACGTCATGGTCGAGCCAGTTTTCACGAAGTCACACAATGCATTATCGTGGCTTTAACAGCACTCTGAGGAGCAGTATAAATGTGCTTTAGCATTCGAAGATGGTTGCTAATAAGAATATGCTATCTCTTTTCCCCATCTCTGCATCACACAGACAGGCCTCGGGAGTATACAAGGATACAGGGAGCTTTTCGCAAATGACTGAACAACAAGGAACTTGGTATCTGAAGGGCTGCAAAGGATGAGAAAGTGTGAAAGTCAAGTAAAACCAAAGAAGAAGAATGAAGGAGGAGGAAAATGGGGAAAGAAAAGGAGGGAAATGCCTCAACAACACAGCAGGAGTCACACTGATCAACCTCCAATCACAGAGAGAAAGGGGGAAGGAGAGGATGAGAGGAGGAACAGAGAAAGACTTGTGACTAGTGAGCTTTCTGGCAACGCAGAGGCTCGGAAATGACCGCACTTTGCCTCTTTCTCACTCCCTCTGCAGTGACTTCCTGCCAGGGCCAGAGGACAGCTGGGGTTCCAGTCTGCAAAACTGACAGGCTGCTCAATGCTTAACCTCACACCTGCCTGCAGGACTGCAAGCAGCCACCGGGGGCACTAGAGTACAGGGCAGGTTCACCCATTCCTGGGGTTTAACAGCTGCAAAGCCTCCGGGAGGGTGGGGAGGAGAGGCCAGTGTTGATCCCATTATGCACCCCGCTGTGGTTTAAATTCTCAGCACGCCTGCCCAGCACCTGTCTCCGCTCTGTCTGCAGCAGCGCACCCAGCAGATTACATGCCTGAAATGGATCAAACTCGAGGGTAACTCCACTGAAATGAGTTTCTGCGCCTCTGCCTCCTGCTCACTTTTGCCATCTTTCTCTCTCGGTCTCTCCTCCACCCTTATTTCACCTCATTTTCATTCTCAGTCCTCCCTCTCCTTTGCTCTCACTCCCTCCCTCAGTCTTGCTTTCCCTCATTTTCGCTCTCCTCTCTCTCCTCCTGTTCCCCTCTCACTTTTATTTCTCCTTCTCTCTCTCACTCACTCTCTCTCTCCCACTTTCATTCCGTCTGCCAGTTGCGACTTGTAGTTTGTGCTGGGTCATTTCAGAAAGCGGCATGTGGCGTCAGGCCAGTGCATCTCCAGCGAGGCCCAGCCTGCGTTTAACGCTTAAGAATCGCCAGACTCCCGGCAGCTCACTGCACAGATCTGAATGCGCAGTCGTCACACATCAGGTATGAAATAAAGGGAATAATTACAGCCTTTTCATCCGAACAACACAAGCCTGTAGATACAGGCTCAACTCCCAGGGCCACCCACCGGTCACAGACCGCCACGCCAGTACAGCCAGTTACGACCTGCACCCAACACATAATGAGACCCCCAAAAGGGACCCATGAGCCAACAGGATTAGGAAGGCAGACCTGGCAGCCCCCAGCCTTTTTTTTTTTGGGGGGGAGGGGAGGGGGCAGAGGGCCAGGACAGAAAAGAGGCTTCAGGGTCAAACTGTCTCAGTACAACTGCCAACAGCACAGCTGACGAAGCAGTGAGCACAAAAGTTTTATTTATTAAAATGAACGCTGAGGGCAGCAGTAAATGCGATTCATTCTGTTAGGCACCCAATTAGAGAGAGAAAAAAGGAGGCAATTAGTTGACAAGAGCCGGAAAACAGCTCAGTGTGGCCTTGTGGCAGAGTCTAAAAACCAGGCTCAGAACCCAGCCCCGGACCAATCGCATCTAATACTGCCCCCTGAGTGCTTCTGAATAATGCATGGTGCTCATGTGCCCCAGTGGCCACAGTGAGTGCACTGTAATCAGCTATGAGCTGAGAGCAGTTCCACACAAACCGACAACAGTCTGAGGTAAAAGGATCGAGGAGATGGAGATTAAAGGGGAGAGCGTATTGCTGAGAAGGAAAGTAGAGGAATGAGAAAGTGTAAGTTAAACTGGCGAGGAGATGGGGGAGATGACGGAGGAGCAGAGATGGAGGGAGAGAGAGAGAGAGAGAGAGAGAGAGAGAGAGAGAGAGAGAGAGAGAGAGAGAGAGAGAGAGAGAGAGAGAGAGAGAGCAAAGTGGGCAGAGCCTCTCTCTCCCAGCTGATCCCCCCGCCCTCCCCTGGCCGAGCTGTAAACACACAGCGCTGGCTGCTCATTGACACAAGGATCACGTTTCCGCTAACACTCTGAGCTCGCAGAGCCAGGCGGAATCGGGACCCGGCTCCGCCGATTCATCAATCCCTGCCAGGGCCCGTCGCACAGGAACCATCGGCTTCATTCAGCGACCTGCTCCCACCCAATCACCTGCAGGCAAAACTGGCTCACTTCCATTACTCCACCCGCGGGACACACCGAGCCGTATTACACTTTCAATTAGGAGCAGGAGTCTGAGAGGAGCAGATGGCCCACAGAGGCAGTTTAAGCTGAGAGCGAGACAGTCCCCTGAACACAGACGTGAGCCAACACTGCAAAAACCCTCAGTCCGTAAGAGTTTCACACTGGCAACGAAATAAACGTTTGTTTTGCTTGACAACTGAAATTTCCTCAGTTAGCAAATATTCAAGTGGGTCATGCTTACTCACCTCACTGGCAACATGCTTCTCTTATTTAGCAACTGAACAGTAAATGAAATAAGCATCTAGGTATAAATATACCAGTGGGTGACAAGTCAAAGGAAAAAAATCCTGAATAAATGTGTGGATGAAAATAACAAATGCAGATGCTCCTGTTGATTTCCTGGCATGTTTGGATCCGCTTGCCCTCTTAAAGGCAGAAGGGTCATTGCACATCAATGCAAAATTATTCTGCACAAACTCCTACATACAGTATCCCATGATGACACATTCCGACCACGATGGGAGTGGTCTCTTCCAGCATGGCAATGGCTCAAGCCCCAAAGGGCACAAGGGGGGGTCACTGAATGATTTTATGAATAAGAAAATGATCCTCAGCATATCCCATCAGCTTCACAGTCACCAGATCTCAAACCAACTTAACTCAAATGGCAGATTTTGGCACAAAGAGAAAACAGTGCTCTTCGTCACCATCATCAAACACTAAAAGAAGGCATATCTCTAAGAAGAAAGGAACTCCATCCCTCCAGTAAATTTACGCACTTGTAAACTCCGTGGCATGGAGTGTTGAAGTTCATCTGACAGCTTGTGAAGGCCCAGCACCTCAGGACTGTCTGTTGATTTTTTCATGAATTGTCAGCAGTTTGTACATATTTTGGTTTTTGTAGTGCAGATCAGAAAGTGAGAAATTTTCCATTTGGAAAGCACAATAATTGTCATTAATTTCATAATAACATGTTCTACAGTCAGTTTTCAGCTCTAATGTTCAAAATTTCTGAAGCAGAGGGCAACATGTAAACAAAGTTGGTGGTGCCGTTTTCCACTTAAGCCGCTATTAGAATTTAGACATTGGCGATAGAATGGTTGGTATATCAGTTTCCAGTGTATCCAACCCCCTCTGGTTTTAACGCAAATTGATACACACCCCCAACACTAGAATCTCAGCGACAGACAACTTTCCCACTATTTTTTATTTATTTATTTATTCTTTTATTATGAAGGAAGGACGGGAGGATTTAGAGAGAGATTATTCATTTGGGGTGACGGGACCTATTGTGTATTCACTCAGTTCTCATTTTGGACAAGGTGTGTTTTTTTCAAAGAAAGACCAAAAATAAATAAAGCTTAAAAATAAAGGAAAAAAGCAGGCACGCTCGCCCCATCTGCAGCACAGTAACATTACTGGAAATTACACAAAAAATGCCCAACTCTACAGCTTATCCAAAGCATGCGCACACTCATCTAAACTGTGGCTTTGTTCACAAACGTAACAAGAATACCAAATTGTGAATGAACACATTTAGAATTCCACTGCATCCCAAACACTCTGTTACCACAAAAGCAGAAGAGTTAATGCTGCCAGCATGACATCACTGGACATGGGACCACGGTTTTCAGGACAGCCACCCACAGATCCCAGCAAGGCACATTAAGAACTGGCTCCATAGTCCTACCGTCCTCCACTCTTAACCCAGCCTCCCCACACTCTCCAACACCACACCCGCCCTCGGGTGGCCAAAGGAGGGGATGGGGGCGGGGGGCGGGTGGTAACAAAGACCGTACTCTGGCTGCCTCCAGATCAGGCTCCATCCATATTACTTTAACTTACAATATATTACACTACAATACATTACATGACATTACTCACCAGCTCACTACTCACAAGCCTCAAGCTACATTACAACACAACACATTACACAACAGCAGCCAACATGCCAGGTTCCAGCCATTAAAGTTACAGCCATTTAGCAGACGTTTTTACATACACACCCTGTTAAGATTTATACGTTTTTACATTATATATCCATGTATATAAATGGATACAAACTGAAGTAATGTATACTACTCAAAATTTGATAGGGATCATAGGAATTTTTTTGTGAAATGACATGCAAATTTGGTAACTGCCACTGATGAACAATATATTGGATAAATGACATGCAGTCAGACACAAAACACATTTGCGTGCATTTCATGACATTAAATGGCGTGCAGCCTCACATTTTGGCTTTGACTAACACTTCACCATTTCAACTCAGACGTGTGTGTTGCTTGTTGGTGAAAATTTGGAAGTTCCCAAATTTTTGCATTACATTTAGCAATAACAATGTCTCCTCAACGTCTTAGACGTCGATTGACTTCAGAGCAATTGGGAAGATGCATCGGAATGCTTGACTCTGGCTTCTCACAATGTCATGTTGCTAATGCACTTAACGTCAGCCAAAGTTGCTAGAACAGAGCGTGGAACCGGCATCAAACATTTGGTACAGCAGCACACCGTCATGGGGGTGGTCATCAGAGATCGACACACAACGACAAGACCACTTTCTCACACTTCAGGCACGACGTCATCCTTTCTGGACAGCCACCACCCTGAATAAATGCCTATGACCATCATAACGCCTCAGGGTCAGGGTATCCACTCAGACGATATGGAATCGTCTTCATACTGCCGCCCTCAACTCAAGAAGGCCATGTGTTCAATCCCACTTACCGTGCGTCATAGGGCTGACCGTTTGGATTGGGCTCACGATCATGTCACATGGACACACAACGATTGGGCTCCAGTTCTCTTTACTGATGAGTCCCGATATTGCTTGGACTTTACTGACAGGAGGCAACGGGTGTGGCGAAGACAACGTGAGCGATTTAATGATGCCTAACCTGTTATGGGAACGGGCGTGAATTGTCACGGACCGTTATGGTGGCGGATCAATTATGGTCTGGGGAGGAATAAGCAGGAACGGCAGAACGGACCTGCATGTCATGGGGAGAGGGACGATGACAGGGTGGTGCCGTACAGGGATGAGATCCTCAATGTGTACGAAGACTATACGCTGGTGCTGTTGGCCCTGGATTTCATCTTGATGGATGATAACGCCCGTCCCCATCCTACTAGGGTGGTGAATCAATTTTTAGAGCAGGAGACAATTTGATGGATTCAGTTGGGGGCATGGACCTAAACCCTCATCGACATGTGTGTTCATGAAAGACCAAAAATAAATCGCTTAAAATAAAGGAAAAATGCTGCAGGGGGCACAACCCACAACTCTAGAAGAGCTCGGAAATGCCCTTGTTGAAGAATGGAACAACATTCCAATTGCAAGCATCCAGGTTCTGATGGACAGTATGACCCTGCGTTGTCAAGCACTCATTCAAAGCTAGGGAGGCCATACCCGTTATTGACATTAACTGTGGTAATGAAACATCAAACGAACACTGTCTGTTTTCACTTTACATGTCAGAGGTGAAACCATGAAGTGTTCGTGAAAGCCAAAAGTGTGAGGCTGCACACTCATTTAATGTCATTAAATGCACCTGCAAAATGTTTTTGTGTCTGACTGCTTGTCATTTATCCAATATATTGTTCATCAGCATGCAGTTACCAAATTTGCATGTCATTTCACAAAAAATTCCTCTGATCCCTATCAAATTTTGAGTAGTATATATTAAGTAACTAGCCCACGGGTACAATGGAAGTGTTGCAACTGAAAATGAAGCTTATAGCTGCTTTGTTTACAAGCCCAGTTCTCTGAGCATTAAACTACACAGCTGCCCCACATCATTTAGCATGGGAATATGAGCCCAAAACTAGAGAGGTAGACCCAGCTCAAGGAGGGTTAAAGCATAGAGTGACTCACCGCTCCATGTGAGCTCTGGGGCAGCCTGACCCCCCTCAGTACCCCCATACGACCCCATACAACCCCAAACACAGCCACAGCCTCAGCTGACTGCCTATCGAGTGTCCATTCCCTCTCCTTATTTCCATAAGAAATGAAGCTCTGAAGAGCAGAGTTGGTGTTAAAACAACACTCCCAGTGCATACACAAACCACAGCCCAGTTCCCTGCTGTGGCCTCCCCAAAACTCATCCCAGAGTATCATCTTAAATTCTCCTACCCGCTCACACTTTCCCTGTCAGAATAATAGTCAACATTAAATTTTTATATAAGCATTCAGGGCTTTTTCAAGTTCAATGGTTTTTACTCCATTAAAACATTTCTCCGCTGGTAGTTTGAGATTATGGGTTGCATTAATAACACTTACTGTGCTTTCCCACTGGCCTGGGAAGTATTATTGAAAATGGTCTGGAGAGAACTCTGGCTAACAGTTAGCATGGCTCAGCATAGGCCGACCACTGCAGACACCTTGGCCTGGGTTACAGGGAGGAGGAGGAGGGAGTACATGATCTAATAGGGGACACCGCCCTTCGTCCGGGCTTTCAATAAGTAGGCTGAATAGTCACTTCAATGTAGGCGGGAAAGGTGGACTAAATAACATTTTACTACATCGTTAGCCTTATAGCATAATTGTCCATCTCATTTTTTAAGGTTTATTTATTTATTTTTTTATTTATCATTTAGCACTGATGCCTCACAGCAAGAAGGTCGTGGGTTCGAATTCAGCCTGGGGTCTTTCACGTGGAGTTTGCATGTTCTCTCTGTGTTCGCAGGGGTTTCCTCTGGGTACTCCGGTTTCCTCCCACAGTCTAAAGACATGCATATCAGGCTAACTGGGACGCTAAATTTCCCATCAGTATGAGTGTGAGAGCTAATGGTGTGTGCGCCCTGCGATGGATTGGCAAGCTGTCCAGGGTGGATCCTGCCTTTCGCCCAGAGTCAGCTGGGATAGGTTCCAGCTCCCCGGCGACCCTAGTGAGGAAGAAGCGGTATAGACAATGAATGGATGGATTTTTAAGGTTTTGACAAAAAGGGAAAAAACACATTTTTTCACCAACAGGCACCCGACATCTCAATTTGGCAAACATATGAGGATGGCAATTATGCTACGAGGCTAACGATATGCCAATCACGTCGATTTTATTTCTACTGAGTTTTTCACAGAAAACTGTCACAGAGTAACAGACATCTCCCTGTGCACACAAGTACCACTGAGGATGGAACAGAAAATGGAAGGTCAGTGTTTCCCACAGACCAGCAAGTAGTGTGTGGTGGCAGACCAATTTTTTTTTAACAGAGATGATTTTCATTTTGTTGGGGGGGGTGGACGAGGGAGAGATTACTCTAATTCCCGGTTTTTTATCCTTTAGCGAACTTGCGCATGCATTATCAACGCGCGCAATTCCGCATTTACTTAGAATTAACGGGAACCAACTTGTGGCGCTCCACATTCAAGCTGTAGCGCCCCGCCACAAAAAGGTCTATGTGTGGGAAACCCTGGAAGCTAGTATGCTTACATGTGACAAAAGTGAACTTCACTGTTCATGCAGTTGATATCTAACCACCACATTAATAATAAACATGTTTGTAGATTGAGTTTTGCAAAGCTAACAGGATGGTCAGTTGCCCTAATGCAATCTCGCTATATTCTTCCCCTCTCCCATGAAGACACAAGGTTCTCAGATTTACAAAGACACATGCAGGGCCTCACAGTTGTTCTGAACTGAGCCTGAGGGCTGGAATCTGAGAAAAGAACAAGCGAATGGCACCAGGATGAGAAGCAGCTAAAAAACATTGCCTGGACAAGGAGTTCTGCAGTGCCGCCAAGACACACGGCCTGGAAATGGAGCCTAACTGTCAAGCCAAGAAATCGAGCCAAAGCATGGAGCTTCACTGTGCAGCTAAGAGAGAGGGCCTGGACATGGAGCCTCAATATGCAGCTAAGTGACAGGGTACGAACATGGAGCTTCCATATGCAGCTAAGAGACAGAGCCTGGACATGGAGCCTCAATATGCAGCACAGAAACAGGGCCTGGAGATGGAGCCTCTCTTTGCAGCGAAGCGACAGGGCTTGAATATGAAGCCTCAATATAGAGCAAAGTGACCGGATCTGGACATGAAGCCTCACTAGTCCGAGTGCAGCGAGAGTGAATACAGCCAGCGCACAGAGCAGGGAGATAGTAGCCACATGCTGAGCGTGGGCTCACACAAGGGACTGCTCTGTGCCTTTCCACACGTGCTCCAGCAATACAGCACAACTCAGGGAATTAATTAGCCTGGCACCAAGCAGTACCAGCTAGGCATTAAGATCGGTTTTAAACAGTTGGGGGTATGCAGTTACAGAGACACACACAAACAAACAAACACACACACGCATACACACGGCCCAGACAGGCACAACAACCCAACAGAATGTCCAGTCTTCCCACAAAGGTCAAAACACTGAGTGAGTGAGCACTGAACAACACTCATCTGCACTCAAAAAAGATGGCTCCCCCGCTACAGCTGTCACAACACTTGCCCACTCCCCGGAGAGAGAAAGCAGGGAATCCAGGGGGAGGGTGGGAGAGAGTCTGAGATGAACGTGACCCTTTTCCCTAGCTCTGACCATACAGTCCCCCAACTACGGCTGGTCAACCCGCTCGCCGTCAGTCACCTGCTTCATTTCTCCATCTTGGAAAACAGTGCGAAAATGCAGCTTAAACAAAAACCACCGGAAAAGAGACAACAAATTGAAGCCAGCATTCTCACCCAAGTGTGAGCTTTATTATCAATTTCTAGCCACCTCTTCAATAAAAACCCATCTTGAAAATACGGCAGAGTCCCACCTCAAATAAATGCATCAGCTACAGGTGTCTACAACAGAGCAACCAGCCCAGGGGCACACACTGAATGAGCACCTAGGGTACCCCATAGCCACATCGCTAACTGGAAACTGAATGTTTGGTCAAGCCTCTCACTAAAGCCCCAATAAATTAGCGCAGCTGTTGGACTCTCGACCTCATGTTGCTCCATTGCTTATACTGATCAACAGCATGCCGGTCTGGATAATAGCATTGGCAAAGTAACAATAAAATAAATGACATCCACTCCTGGCACAGCAGGAACAAACGAGCAGCCATTTCGGGCCATCTTAGAGAAGAAGCTCTTATCTATGAACCAATCAACCGTGATTATCAGGGACAGAGGTGGGCAGAGGTCTCAGACTTGCTGACATATGCTGATATCAAAGCACTCTGGAATGAATTCAATACTTCAGGCGACCACTATCAGCAGGAGAAAGAATGAAGTGAAGCGATCTCAGGCTGAGAAAAGAAAGTGGTTTCTAAAGCGAGCTCCATCACACCCACAGCAGCACTGCCATTCCATCACCACCCACAGGCACATCTCTGTAAAAAGCTCCCTTTCTCAGGAACTGCTGGGAAACGCAGGCTCACAAAGAAACCCGTTCAAAGTGGAGCGATCCTCCACGCTCAATCACCATTTTTACGCTCCCATTTTTATTTTTGTACCCTTGCTGGTTTTATGGTCCCATAACATTAACAATTAACAACGGCAATGTTTTCCTGGCACGAGATCTGTTATCTGTGGACCTAAATGCTATGTGTAGTGGGCGTATGCCTGTGCGCGCGCGCGCGAGAGAGAGAGAGAGAGAGAGAGAGAGAGAGAGAGAGAGAGAGAGAGAGAGAGAGAGAGAGAGAGAGAGAGAGAGAGAGAGAGAGAGAGAGAGAGAGAGAGAGAGAGAGAGTAGGGGAGAAGAGTCATAGAGTGAGGAAAGCAAGAGGAAAAGAGCGAGAGTGATAGACGCCAGAGAAATTTGGGAGATATAGAGCCATGAAACTTCGAGGCTATGGAGCTATAATATTCAGCAGTTAGTCTGGGGCCCAGCTCTGTAGAGGCAGGGATACTGAACATACAGTTGAGGGGGACTGTAGGGGAGGTGAGCGGGGTTCATAAATATGTCATGCTCAGAGAAAAGAGTTTGTCTGGCAGAGGATCCAGGGAAATCCACACTCCCTACAATGAGCCAATATGGAGATCATGCATTTAAGAAAACCACGGTAGCTTTACTGCCCAGCGCATCTTAGGGTCAGTATGGATGCTGCTGAACATGACCAGAGACAAACACTTCAGTTTTACCTCTGGACTTTCAAAATGCCAAACGGAAAAGGCAATGCAGGAGGCATAAGGTTTTCATGTAGAACCCAAGGGGGGAATGTCAGGGACTGCCCTGTGAAAATCATTGAAGGACAGACTTGAGCTCTGAGACCTCAAGTTAAGAGTTCAGTTCATGACCAACGCCCAAAATCTTCCCCACCCTTGGAAAGCAGAATTCAAGGTCAGTTTGCCCACTGCACTATTATAAATACAGTAAACAAATTGTTACTCACTGCAGGCATTCCTATGCAGTTAATACAGCCTACACACAACTGCAGCGAAACCCCACACAGGGGAATTAGTTCTGCTTAAAAAGACAATTCTTCAAAGACACTGTGCTGCAGTAGGGACTACAGTACAGGCGCCAAATGCCTAGTGGACTGTTAGCGCTATCCTTGCTCCTTTCAGTCCATTCCCCAAATCCCCGAAATAAACCTGCCATTCTGAGTACAGCTTCAACAAAGTAGTCGCAAATCAAATGAACTCATACACAGCAATAAAACCCAATGGTCTGTAAGGCACACATCCATATTCCCGGAGGAGAGAGGGAGGGAGAGCTGGAGGAGATAGAGATTTAATGCATTGTGCAGAGAAATCAGCCCTGTATCAATAACGGTAATGGAATAAAAGCAGTGACAATATCCAATCATTTCTATGGCAGAGTGTCTGGGTAAAACTGCAGGAGTCAGCGAGCTGCAATCATCCACCCACAGCCCTCCCTTCTGGCAACACTTTCTCGATCAAGCCCCATCCAAATAATTACGAACCAATCACCATCCAAAACTGCCAAACCTACCCTCCAATGCAAAACACAGGTCAAAAACTTACAGGGGTCATATGATGCCCATTTCCAACGTTTGCATGTTTTTTGGTCAAAAAGCATCAGTTACAGCTGTACAAGCTGTGTGTACAGTACCTAAGGCCCACTCATCCTGAAATGAGCCCTTTTCGCCCCTTCTCTCTGAGGCCTCTGAGCTAAAAGATTTGAACTTTCCCAACTCCCTCTGTTGACATTGGCCACCCATGGGTAAGGAAGCACTGCGCTCTGTAAAATGAGGGCAGGGTCCAAAATTTGCAGAAGTCTGCTAGTCCGCACACTAGTAAAAATTACAGCGGGCTTGTAAACTTGACTTCAAACTAGTCCGAGTGTCCTGTAAAATATTGTCAACTGCCAATAAATGGAAAGAATTCCGTATCCAACCACCTCCTTTTCGACTTTTTATTTGGCAGAATGATTTTAAAAGGGGTCGCAAATATAATTTGGGGGATTTTATTAGTGAGAAGGGCATTTATAATCTAATAGTAATATTTAATATCGCAGCGCATGCCCTAGCAACCCCGTGTGTCATCAGTAACATGGCTGCCGCCGTAATATACTATTACCACGTATAGCAGCACTAGAAATGAAACTCAAAATTTTCTTGATTGGATGTGCGTTTGATATTTTTACACACCCGAGTGTTTCTCTGGGTACCAAAACATCAAGATAAGGCGAAAAAGTATTGATTTCATTCGATATTGGGGGAGGTTGAATACGGAATTCTTTCCCCAATAAATTGTAAATATATTTGTGCTCGCATTGTCGCATTGCAGATGAAGGTCAACTTCTGGAGAGATTATATAGCACATAACGTAATTTGAAATCACTTCATAATCTTATACTGTTGTTTCCGATGTTTGTTTTTGTTATCACTCAATCACCTAGCTAGGTGTACTCTAGCACAGACAGCACAGATATTAAATATAAAAAAAACAACAATGAAAATTTCTAGATGTGCTAATTGCACAAAAAACTGCAAATTATTGTGTGATGGTCGAGGTCCGGACCGTCCCGCGTTGGAATTCGAGGAATGACTGACGTTGAACTAGACGATCAGAACATTGCTTATATTTTCAGAATCTAAAAAATTTGTGATTCAGTATAAATTAGAGAATGGTCTCAACTCTTAAGCGATGAATGGATTTTAACCCGTTATTACGAAGGGATTTTTGGCACTTCATTGTATTGTTGTAACTTTGTTGTGTATTCTTTTTGCAAATATTGGGCAGTGGCCAAACCGATGAGCACTACATTGACTCTAACCCAACAAAATGACAAACCAGCATTTAAGATCATGTCAATACTTGACTTGGGATCTCCCTTTGTGTAAGGTACTGAGGGATCACTAGGAAACCTGAGTGATTACTAGTCCGGATGTCTTGTGGGAAAAAAAATCCTATTTCTATCCCTGTGAAGGGAACACAAATAACGGGTTGGGGTTCTACTGCTGAGGAATAGTGGTAAAACTAACTTTAGCCACAGATTCTTCACTTTGTCTTTCTTTTCAAGTCCATACAAATGGAATTTGCCTTGGCAGTACAGAAAAGAGCGTCTTCCTGGCATGGCTATAAGTGCTAACCAAACTCTTCTCACTCTCCGCTCCATCTAGCTTTATTCTACGGCATGCCAAACTAGCAGCTAGTTGGACATTATGCTAATATATTACATTGTGACTTAGACATGTTACTGGAGAAAAAAGGCAAGACTACAAATGAGGTGTTTCAGGCAATTCAGGAACTGGGATTTCTGTCAGATTGAATGACTCCATTTGATGTGAACCTGGCTCTCAGGAAATTTGCAGATGTTTCAGACGCACATAACAGTATAAAAGGCCACTAAAGGAAAAGGAAAAACCTTAAAATCATAAAATAATCCCTTTAATCCAAAACGCTAAAAATAGTTGTATGCCCCACCTCATCCGACACCAACACGACTTACAGCAAATTCTTGCCAAGCTGAAACTTCTAACATCACCTTAAAGGAGATGTGTCACAATTACTGCTCATGTTCAGAAGTTACATCCCAAGGAAGCGATTCTGCTCGACTGCAAGTCATAATCTGATCCCATCCTTGCCAATCCACCTTTGTTTCTGCATTGAATCCACATATTTTAGTCACTCAAGTATTATGCTTTCTATATTAAGCAGTATTCTATGGAAATTTGAGGATTCAAAACACCAATTTAGCCATTTAGCCAAAGGCTATGAGGAATGTAAGCAACGTAGAGAACCTTAGCTAGTAATTCGGCTAATTGTCTGATGATGCTATCTAAATGAAGAGAGTTAAGTATCTAGCTAGTTAGCTCGCTAAATTTGTGTGTGAAATGAAAGGTTATTGTGGAAAGCTGCGTTTGTCTGCTACTTTAACTTAATATTTGGTTGTCGCTTCCAATTCATTCACCATGTGAGCTACATGCTTCCAGTTCGGTAGACCTCCCAGTCATTTTTATGTGAAAACACCCATAAGCAGCCAGAGGCTGTTAGTCTCTTCTCAAAGTCCTGAGCATGTGCAGTAATTGTGACACAGCTCCTTTAACAACCCATCAAGCTCAACTAGACCCACAAATGCAAATGCCATTAATACCATCTGCCCTTAGCTTTACGGCCAATATAATGTCAATCCCCCCCAATCTGAAATGGCCAACATCCCACCCCCTATGGCACCAAAACAAGTCCCCATTCAAACTGGACCCCATTTAATCTCAACACTCACCCACACACAGAAAGACATGCTTGCCAGCACCATTATTTTTACTGTTCTTCATCTGATGGTGGTGCAATGAATTGGGAGGGGAATGTGGATGGGTCATTAAACACACCAGCACAATGTAGGCAGGTGCCAGCCATCTACATCCTTGGATCCTGTCCATTCTACTTTGGCTCTCACACTGGTAACCATTTTCTTAGTTTTACAGGTGCAGGTTGGGAGACTGGAAGATAGTATCTCCATCGCTTTTAAATTTTTATATTTTTTTACCTATCGCAGGTCAACATCAGCTCAGCAGATAAGCACAAATTCTCATGAAACCTATTAATAATCATACATAAAATTATGAAAAACAGTAATTTGAGGCCATATTGCAGAATTGCAATGAACTATTCAACTGGTCCCAATCTTAAGGGGTGAATCTTTACAAGTAAAATTAGGAATGAGAAATCTGTTAGTTTCCTACTGGTTAAATGTCTCCCTTACATTGCCAAAGAGATATATGATGTAGTTTACATTAAAGGAGGAGACCGCACCTCAGCAAAGTTTATTTCAGCAGAAAGTAGAATTCTTGAAGTGTCTAAAACGCATGGCTTTATAAATTTTAATTTGGAAATGATCCAGTGCGATGCATACTTTTACCAGCTCTGGTCAATGAGTGGTCATGCCTTGGTAAGGAAAGGGTTAAAAAAATGCAACATTTTTGTCAAGCCGTCTGGCTCAGGCTGGACAAACCTAGGTTTACTCAAATAATTTTGTCAGTCTGCCTTGAGTTGAAGTTGGATGGCAGAAAGAGGATTTATGATGAGGTAAATATATAATCTTATGTTGCACTGTAAATTAATATAAAATATTCTGTAAATATTAAATATTTTGAATCAGAAAAGAATAACCTTCTTGAAAGGGACTGAAACCAGAAGCATGAAAAGCGTGTGTGTTAAATAATTATTTAATAAGTGAGAGCTACCGGATAGCTCACTCGGTAAAGCATCGCGTTGCGAAGCAGAAGTGACTATCACATCGCAGGTTCAATCCCCTCCCTGTACCAACCGGCAATGGTCGGCAGCTTTTTCAGAGTAGCACACAATTGGTTATTGCGCTACAGTGTTGCAAATTGGGAAGGGACTGCCGGGGAGGGAAAATAATAGTTGTTTTGTTCGTTGCTCTAGCGCCACCTGTTGACCAGACGGGCGCTCGTCAGGAAGATTCCAAGCCTGTTCATATCCGGGTATCCTCCGCCCTCGCTCTAAACTTGCGAAGATTCAACCAATGAGTGTATAAGAAGCGGTGGCTGACAGGCGCGTGCTTCGGAGGAGAGCCGCGAACTGTCTACACTCTCTTGCATTGGCAGCAAGGGGTCGCATACGAGCAAGCCTTGTACATAGTTCACCAACTGGGCATTCCAGATTCGGGTGGGATTGGAGATGACAAATTTATTTAAAAAAAAAAAAAAAAAAAAAAAAAAAACAACAATGTAAGTGCGTATGTGCCACTAGGGATGACTAAATTATATATTTTAGAATATATCTTTTAAAACCATTTAAATTTGCAATATCCATTAACTCGATCCATTATTTCCTGAAAAATTTGTTCCACGATAACTTAAAGCCCCTGGAAACTTGTCTTGACATAGTGAAAATTCACGTGTAATATCAAAGTTGAGTGTCTCATAAAGCATCTACAAAAAACTGAGTGAAAATTAACATTCAAACCATTAGGAAACCTAGTTGAAAAACGGCTCATTTTGCTGTTCAGTCCATTTCTCAAGACTGCCCACTCCCTCGATTTGAATGACATTATGGCTCCGTGAGCATTAGTCACAGCAATGGCGCAAGGGTCAGTCCAGCCCTATATGTTTGAGCCGTCTGAATCAGAATCTGGGTGTGTTAGTAAATTCACTCTGACACTAGACTAAAATGACAGTGCTGTAGATCCATCTCTGTATTAATTATCGAATGAGTTATTACGGTTTATCCGTTAGCCTAACAGTAACAATTAGCCTAACGGTAGCAACAACTCGAAACCAACAAATTAGTGACTACTGAGGGTAACGTCTCTCTGGTGTAACGCTATTCATAACATCACCACAGCTAATGTTCACTGACTGCACTTCACACTCTGCTGCTCCGTCTACTCAGAGGCCAGACAATACCATCTTTAAGCATTTACATAGATGATAATCTTACTTTTTATGCTGCTAGAGACTCCCCAATGGCAAGACATACAAAAAAGTTGTCTACGATGTTGTCTGCAATATGGCCATTGCACTAGGAAGTCACCAGGAGTAAAGCAAAGCAAAGATTATATGTAAAATAAGTACTACAAATTCAATATTTTAATATCCACAGTTAATCTTTTCAAATAAAATGGCTTTCAGCCAAAAAAGGTTTGACAAGTATTTTTTTCTAAATCTACCAAAAATATATAAAAAAGTGTTTTTTCATCAAATCTAAAAAAAAAACTAATAATTTTAAAAAAGTATGAAATGGCAACACTGAGTACTGTTGTTTGTGCATGATTATTTTATTAGCTTATCCTTGCTGCAACCATAAGGTTTAAGAAATTTTAAGCAATCATATGCAAGATAACTAATCTGGTTATCAATGTCCCGTACAACACTGTCATGTCCCATACAACTCCTCGTGTAGTATGGGGATTTCCTGTGAAAAATTTTCATGTAAAATTTTATTTTAAGCTTTATTCTAATCAAAACACACGAGTGTCAATATTCCATGCACAATGTATCTGTGAGGACTCAAACACTGGATTCAGACAGGTCCTGTACAACACTTTTGGTGTCCCATACGACACCCATGACAACCTTGAAAAAAAAAAAAAAAAAATCAACCACTGTCAAAATGCCTGAGGTTTTGCTGGGATGTGACGTAACATTATTTAAAGTTGATGTTCTCGTCTGCTACGTTAGGACAGTTCTAAGTGTGAATCATAATAAAATTCACAGTTTTGTGAATGAATTTCGTGTTTGAATTTTCGTCATTTTTCTGTGCCCCGTACAACACTTCAGTTATGTGTAAATGAATAGCCACCGTCTTTTGCCAGACAAGTCATATGTTCTTCATATGCAGATACATGGAGTAATTGTTTGAACATAGTATTGTTGTTGTCTGTATTAGCCTTTAGACTGCAGTCAAAAATGTTCTCTGAATGTCCCGTACAACACCATGGAATCGCCCATTATCAAATTAAAATATGCGTTTTAGACACTTCAAGAATTCTACTTTCCGCTGAAATATACTTTGCCAAAGTGCGGTCTCCTCCTTTAAGTGCAGCTCCAAGCAAAGAAGTCACTGCTGATAATTTGCATAGCTTCAAAGGGATTAATCATCTTAAAAATGGGACAGCCAAAACCCAAAGAGAAAACTGCAGCAGCCAAGCTGTTCTCGCAATGCTCATCGCACCGTGCTCCTTGTAATTGTTGTGGGCCAGCGTGATGATGCTAGGCCAGGGTATGAGGCCCAAGAAGTTACGCACTGAGACCAAGTTTAGCGGTCTCATCTGTCTGAAATTACCATAGCCTTTCTAATAGTTATAGTAAGTCCATAAACTGCACAAAAACAATCTAGTAATTCAGAGACCATGACCAAACTTTCCACCCAGAATTCCAATGCCTCCAAGTCTCTTTTCACATTACCTAAAGATAATTGGATTCTACTGCAAATGTACCGCCATTAAAGTGTGGATGGCATATGTTAATTAAAGTCCTCCAAGACATAAATTGTTCTCACAATTTTGCTCCAATGTAGTACCAATGTCATTACACTGCATGAACATTACAGTAGCACTGCAAAAATATTTTACGTTAGCCGGACCTGTGCAACTTTATGAGCATGACATGCAATCCTCACATTTTCACAGATGGCCATAAGTCACTGTAAAATGCTACTGCTAAACTATCTTGCAGCCAATTCCCAATCACAGAATACCACAGCGGCTACAGCCCAGCAGCCTGCCATATTTGATGTACAGCTCCAGAAAAAATGAGCAGAATTAGCAAGTAGAGCTGGGTGGACTTTGGGTGCCCCCCAGGGCCCCTTTGAACACCTGCAGAAAAAAAAAAAAAATAAATAAAGCAAGCCAAGATACGACAGTCTAAGCCTGGAGCAGAGGTCCTCACCATGTGTTACATGACAAAGAGGGGGTGGCCTCACTCCATTATTCCTGGAAATGAGGCCCTAACCCTCCAGAGACCAGTTTCACAAAGCAGGGTTACCAAATTAGCAGGATAACTGAAACAGGTAACACCTGGAACCCCCCGTTAATCTGGAACAAGGGGTGGAGTACAGCAAGAACAACTGTTCCGAGTGTCATGCTTCATAGTTATTCAGATAACTCAGCAATCCTCTTCAAGCAAATAACTCCCCGGTCAAGCATGGAATGGGGACAGACAAACAGACAGATAGTCAGCCTCTTCATGCTACAGCACCTACGGCAGAAAGAGACTTCAGGGAAGCCTTTTCTGCACGACTAGTCAAGGCCTGCACAGTGCACTCGCCAGTACAGACAATTACCCATCTAACATGGGCCTAATGAGATGTGGGATTGCTACAATACACTCTCTGCATATTTCCCATTAAAAACTACATTCAAAAAGCAGTGGTCTTGAACTAAATTTCAGCTCAGACTACAGCCAGACTTCACCGCAGCAAAGATTCCTTCAGAGCACAAAGCAGAGTCGACCAGTACTGGACTTATGAAAGCCCAGTCAGACCCAACATGGAACACAAGTGGACCAGTGCAAAACGACACAGATCCTCCTCAATGACCAGTTCCCTCTACAGTCTATGAAGAGGGCACAGCCAAGTCATAACACTAAACTGGCACCCATTCAGACACATGGTCAGTTTAAGTGCTTTAAACTGGCCATGTTTAACCTGCAGCTATCGTAAGACACTATTACTTACTCGTGCACAACTCAAACAAACATGGGCTCAATTCTCCCGATTAAATCTGGCAGTTTCAGTGACTTGTGGAGAATAAGCAGATTTTAAGGCACACTGAGCACATCTCACCATGCCCTTGTCATCTGATACTGTTGAGTAAACATGCTCATTTCTGTGTAGCTGACACAGAGGAAATGAAGACAGGAAAAATGGAACAAGGTTTATGTGTCATTAAAAGATTGGTGAATGAACAACCTCTTTGGAGGAGACTGGAAGTTTCTAGAAACTCCAATTGCCTGTGTTAGTCTCAGCTGCCATCTCAGAGCTCTGGGCGAGTGACAAGGAGGGGTTATGAGGAAGCTCAAGTCTGCTGGAGCCTGCAGCTGACAAAACCTTTTAACCTGCAGGCAATAAAACCAGCTTTTATTTAATTTCCTGTAGTCTCCACATAAGAACGTGAGTAGACTAACCGTACTGATTTGTCTAAATATACAGCAAATGCAAGCCGATGTTAGCCCATACTGTTGGAGAAGTGCACAAGCCTCGCTGTATACGCTGCTTCAGTACCAGTGGCCTGGCTAGAGCAGCAGGACAACCAGAGACTGATATAAAAAAAAAAAAAAAAAAAAATAGGAGTCAGTGAGGCAAACAGGTGTCAGAGCAGGATGACAGTCTGAGGTAAACAGAGTCAGTCTCGTCGCCACTGTCACAGCGCGACAGACTACAGGCAGTTTAAGGGTCAGGTTCAGGGGTGAACAGCTGCATGCTCCTTTTTCACGACAACAGTTTAGTACAATGACCTCGAGGAGCCCCGAAACTGCTGTGAAGCGCAGTGCGCCATCACGAACGAGTGTTATTATGCAACACTAAGACAGAGTTCAGCAGCTCAGACAGTCACTGAAGCAGTGTATGTGGTTCATAATCTGAGATACAGCACGTTCCCCCAGAGCAATGAGTGCAGCTTTCACATTTGCATATTACCGAGTCACAGAGCTGAATACTGTGGCAAGTGGGGTGAACCACCCCCCGGTGAAAAAGCACTCCCTATCTGCATTGTCCTCAAAATGCTTTTAAGCAAAACCCTGCTACATTTATCAGATCTGAACCCATGTTCCAGGAAAAGCAACCTATACCTAATCAGCAATACAGCAACTGAGCTTCCATTACCAAAACTACACTAATGCTGTCGGTGGAAGACCGCAGGGTCCATCCTTGAAACTAGAGCCTTGTCTCAATAGGCAAAATTCATAGTTTGGACTCGTAGTGGTGCAACAGGAAAAGTCGTAGGGTAACACAAAAGAATAAGGTCCATCCTCTGTGCACTAGGAACAAACACCAGATGTTTCATGCAATTCCCATATAAACTGTGAGAGTTCTTGCGCTGACATGTAGGACCTGCGGTGACGGCGGCGGCATCCAAGGTGGATCCATAATGCCCCATAAACTCTGTTTTAGGGGAAAAAAAATGCCATTAACAATCAGACAGTTGTGTCACAAATGCGTACAAAACGCAGGGGGTCGTGGATATAAAAAGACTTCATGAATGAACACAGCAATTTGAATGGGATCAAGGGCAAAAAAAATCTGGTTCACCAACCCTCAGTTGGTGCTCTGCTCTTCTGGAAAGCAGGTTTGGCTTCTGGCCTTGCCTTGCACGAGTGACTGATTACCCAGATTGGCCTGAAAGGTTTGTCCTCTTATCCTTGCAAACTAGCCACGGACCCTCAATAACAAACGCCACCACCTCCCATTGTCCCATCCCTCAATCCACCTTTCAATTCAGCCTGAAAGGGACCCTGAATCCAATACGAGCCATTGGCATCTTCCACATAACTCTCAGTGCATTACAGTAGAGCCGCTGTAAGATGAAAGCATCCTACAGTTGTCTTTTGTGCGACCTCTAGATCTTCAGACAAGAACTGTATTATTGGGGATGTCAGCACTAATGAAATGGGAAACAAATTTTGCGGATTCTTGGATTTAGAAAGGGCATCGAATGAACACAGCACCTCCCCTGAGGGTAATGCTAACTGTGGAGGCAGTTCAAAGGGAGAATTAAACTCAGATTAATCAAGGAGATTAAGAACTCCATGTTTTCAATTTGATGGAAAAACTAAAAGCTCCATTGGATGAAACAGGTCGCGGCAGTCACATGTAAAAAGCAGAGACGCACATAATTATAGGAGCTACAAGCAATGTAAACAATGAAAGGAGGAAAATGAAAACAGCATGAAGGTTAATTGCCAGTGACCAGGACACTGACATGAAAGCACAGAGTATTCAGCCTTGGGTTTATCAGGGTGGCTATTAGGATGCAACCTTTACACGCAATAAAGGCCGCAGATATCTCTCCCACATTTCACTCGGTTCTGGAATCTCCAAGTCATTTCACCACCCAATGCAGACGATAATAGACTGGGCCAGAGTTCTCCATGACATGATGCCATTACAATCAATCAGCATTTTCCATCAGCATCACGATCTGACACTAATTCTGCGGGCACGGGTAATCCATCTCCAAACTGCTTACATGAACCAAGCCAATGCCATCTCCACGATGCGAGCAGGAGGGAGCTCAACAGCCATTCATCGTGGAAAACGACCCTTTGCATGACCCCGATTACCTGCCATGACAGCTTAGGGGTATGTATAACAACAACAATAATAAATGTTATGGTGGTTGTTCCATTTCCTGTTCTATCATACAGACATTAATAATGTTAACATTCACGCTGCATGTCTACTAAGGAAGTCTCTCTGATCTACGATGTCCAATTGCCTGCTCTTTCCAACCACTTTCCATCTTTTCCTCTCTCCATCAATCTTCTTTTTCGATTGGCTTTTGATTTGATCCGTCGCAATAATTCTCCAATTTAAATCCAGTCTCTCAATTCCATCCCAATGCAAAGTAAATGAACCTCAGCTTAATAGCAGAATCAGCGTCTCTGACTTGAAACCAGCAGCACGTACTGCAGAATTCTTCAAAGAACTGTCAGCAGAAAATCACTTTGTTGGATTGCCTGGGACGGTTTTCTCTATTTTCTCAAAACAAGGTTGATAATCTCTTCAAGGACACAAAGAATTGAGAAAAGGTTGTGGTCTACAGGCAGGATATCCCTGGACCTGGAATAGAGTAATGCGCACGAATGGTTACCAGTCTTGTGTCAAGTTGAGCTTTCCTCCATTTCATTACAAAAAAAAAAAAAAAAAAAAAAAAAGTCCTCCACATTTTCAATTACTTTTTTCCTAAAGAACATCTGAAAGAGTACAATGAGGTCAGACTTCAACTCATTTCAAGATGCGCTCTGTAGTAACAGAATTCCCCCTGTCAAGCAAACAGTAAATTAAACATTTTCCACTTGAACAAGACAAAAAAATTCAGTCTCATCAAAAGGACTAAATCACTTGTCACGACAGCTTTTTTCAGTGTATGCCATCGGAGGGACATTGGTGAGGTTAGAAACGAGGGCTGAGGAGGGAGGGAAAAAAAAAAAAAAATTGTCGCTTGGTGTGTCTCCTCTCAGCCTGGCAGCCCATGCCACCCCACCTCCCCGCTTCAGGCCCACTTGGATTTTGGGCGGGCTCAAGCTGGCACCATGCTGACATACCAACACAGAGCCCCCAGTGTGTGGTACAGTGGGGAGCACAGAACCACCACCCCCTATCCTAGCCAACCCAAACCTCCATCTGTCTGCCTCTGGGGAAGATGTTTACCCCCTCAGTCCTGCTGCTGCCAAGGAACGCAATCCATCTTCCTCACAGAGCCCCCTGTCGGAGCCCAACTCCCCGTTTAATGTTTGTTTTTAAATACGTACTTAGCTGAAGTTCTTCCTTAGGCCAGCTCAGACTGAACAGTATGCTTACCTGTACATTAGATGTATACTTCTGGTTCTCAAGCGGTTTGGTATGATATGTTCCTGTGCAAAGGGGTCAGCCCACTCGTAATTTATGTGCGAACATGGGATGGGCGATTGGACTTCAAATTTATTTCACAATACTTTTTGAATTTTGGATGATAATGGGATGTATCGAAGTATATTACACCTCCTATGTAAACATCAAATTTGTTCCCTGCCAATATGGACAATACAGCAATGTAGCCTAATTTATACCTGTTGGTTTTAAACAGCATTAAGCACAAGCTATTGGTTCTCAACCTCAGCACTGAAAATAATGTTGCCCTGTGTTGCCATCCATGATTTTTGCTCCAAAAGCCAGTCTTATCATTGAGTTCCATTCATTTTTGACAGCAAATGAAAATACTTCCACCGATTTTGCTTGATATTTAAAAAGATAAATTGCTAATTAATTTTCCAAGGCAAGTGATTTTACTTCAGTCAGCATAATCAATAGCTGGCAAATGCACAGGTCCATCTTGGGCATGACAAAGCTATTCAGAATTTTCAGTAGATTCTCATGACAAGTTTTGCAGAAGAACTCAGTACTTCCAGATAACTCTAACAGTCAGTCCCAGCGATAGCTGTCAACCAGCAAGATCTCCATCTATTTTGGCCTGAACTTTGGGTGATACGATTTTTTTCATATAATTATTCTATGTTCGAATGCATCATGAAATTGGTGAAATATATATAAACTTTTCTCCACTTGAAGAACTCTGAATCCAACGCAAAAAATTGACAAATTCCAGTTCTTTTGGTGCATTCCACTAGTCAACTAGCACATCTAAAGAATAAACGCAATTGCATTGCAATGCTGTGAAAAAGTGTTTCAATTTCAGTATTTGACAAAGGCAACCCAAGTTAGCGCAAAATACAATTTTTAAATAATTTCACTTCTCGAAAAGCTAACCATGTTTGAAAACCCTCCAATATGGCTGACTTAAAACAATACTGCAAAGAAAAGTAGGCCAAAATTCATCACAGCAACGTAAAGGACTCATTGCCAATTATCGCAAACGTTTGATTATAGTTGTTGACACAAGGGAAAGGCAAAAGCAGCTATAAGATTAAGGAGAAATTATCTTTTTGCAAGGGTGATAAAGGTTTTGAATTCCTCTTTAGCTTCTATAAATGAAATTATCGTTTAAATACGGAATTTTCTTTTTACTCGCGTTGTCTTAGTCTTATATTAAAATTAGTTAGATGGTCTGACATATTTGAATATGATAAATACGCAAAATAGAAGAAATCAAGAAGGGGGAAAATCTTTTTCACAGCACTGTATACTGGGGTATTTTTTTCTCAATATGGGCACTTTTAGTGAAATGCAGAGTCCGGGTCCTTTATTTTTGAAATAATCCCACAGGGTTAATTTTTTACCTATTAAACTATAGGTGTGTGTCCTTATAAGTATCATGGGTGTATTTTCATTCTATCCATCTTTTTTTGGGGTCAAAAAAAAAAAAAAAAAAAAAAAAAAAAAAAAGGATTTTGGGGCATTTTGGGAGTGTCCCAAATCTGGATGATATTTTTGAAACTCGCAATACTCCAATGATTTCAATTTCCTTTGGCTGGAAACTGTATGCATACATTAAAAGACACTGTGAGATAAATATCCTAAGCAAAAAAAATCCAAGGTGGTGGTTTTCCGAGAAAAATCACTGAAAATAGGGGTTTCCAAAAAACCCACTCAACTCCTTAACCATCACTACACAGACTCCCCCTGGAGACAGAAGCTGAAATCACAGTATATGGCCCATTCAAACAGAACCTTTGTGTGACGCCCGCAGCAGCCATGTGGACTTTTTTCAAAATGGCTCTATGATTATTTCAATATTTCTCAAAATTGTGGCATCCTATGGTGAGTATACTGTTTAAACTCCACTCCGTTACCTTCATTAAAATCCATGGTGACGGTAGGACAAATTTTTAATCATGCTTTTGATAATACTTGTGCAAAACCCTCCACAGTACGGTAGGAAGCATCAAAAGTTACTGCACTGCTGCATGGAAAATTCCACTTTTCTGAAAAACAGTCAACTCCATAACCTCAACTCCGTTACCAATATTGGTTATGGAGGCGAGTAAAATGGTAATGGTAATCGTTTATCAGTTTCAATCAGAGGCACTGAAAAGGGTGATATTCACTCAGTTTCAGAACTCTGGTATATCACAATGTACCAGGAGAGAGCCTCACTTGAAAAAGTAACGGAGTTGAGTAGATCTGAGGACACGGCAAAATTAAAATGGCCTGTCCAAAAAAATTCTGCCCTGGTTTAAGCTCTGCCTCGTGGTTTTTTGAGTACCTTAGGGGCAACCCTACCCCCGGGGGTAAAAAGAATCAGAAGCAGACAATATTTAAAAAAAAAAAAAAAAAAAAAAAAAAAAAAGACATCCAAAAAGTGCCTGTATTGAGAAAAATATCCACTGATATATCAATGTGATTCCTGGTGTTCAGGGTCTGCTTGTTGGGGAACCATCTCACTTGCTGGCTGGTTCACAGATGATTCATATTCTAGCAGACAGTTTAAAAATCAACGTACCAACTGCATGCTTTTGCGTACCATCAAATGTATGCGAGACTATTAATTAAAATCTTTATTTTAATGATGCTTTATCAATATTCAATGTAAATGATTATTAACTTGCAAATACATGGAATATTAAAGTTCATAAGAAATAGACTGATGTAATTCACCTTTGATGGCAGTAGTACTTGCACTATTAACTTTAATGGTCATTGATCAATATTCGATGCAAATGTTTGTTCATTTGCAAAAAAATGAAATGCGGGAGTAATTTTCAGGAGGACAATTTGCATGTTTGAGTGGTTAGGGCTAAAAACAAATGTGTAAAATACTGTATTGAAAAGTGAGAGTTTGAAGTAAAAAAAAATTGCTTCTGGAACCTTGAAGATAAATGAAAAATAATAAGTCAGGCTTGAAAATGTGTAATTTTGGTAAGTATATTATTATTAAACATATTTATATCAAGGGCTAAAAAAATGTGAAAAAAAAATATTAGACATTGAATCCAAGGTATACAACAAAAACGGCAAATGAAATCAAAACTGAACAAATTTCTTGACTGGATCATCTCAATAATATTTATTGATAACAATTTTAGCGCAATAAATGACAAATGGAAATTTTCTTTCCATCAAAATTACAATTCCAAAAATAAACAAATAAATAAGACACTCCCTGCCTTTAATGTTCTCCTCACTGGTCTTGGTGTTGCCACCTTGGCATATTATAAACTCTAAGATTGCTATACGCGTCATATAAAAATTAGATAAGCAGTTCAAATGGCTGCCAAGGTCAAGTTCTTCGTGACAAATGAACAGAGCGTCAGGCGAGGCCATCAATCAAAGTCAACAGTTCATATGTGAAATGAGAGACTTTATAAAAAAATGACTGCATATGAATAGGAACTAATGAGAGCTCAGCCTCCTGCTGGAGGGGACCCTCAGGTAAGGCTGAGCTGCCACCAACCTGCCTCCAGGGAAAGACACCAAAACCTGAAACAGTAGCAGAAAAGCAACCACCAAACTGCAGTTGTAAAAAGACAATCAATCAATCTGCCAGCATCAAGGAAAGGCAGGCAAAGGGTGGGAAGATTTGCCAGGAGGGCTCACATGTAGCGCTTAACGACTGGTTTCCAATAAACAACAGCAGACAACATGTCATTGTCTTGGATTTACTGAAAGCAAACCCAAGTCACGGAGAGGCGTACTGGGCAAAGAAAGCCATCACTCTGTTTAAAATAAGACACCCAATCAATGAACGGGCAGAATGATAGCAGGCCTGTGATTGGTCGCTACCCCGTAGCTAGTTATCCTGGGCAGGTGAATCCATTTGCTCCTGCAGTCATCAGACAGCCCTGCAGCTGAGTCGCAAATTAGGGATAATAGTAATGTATACAGAGCAGCTGCACAGGCACAGAGGGCCCACTCTTAACTGATGCTGCAACAGTGAGTGGCGGAGGTGCAGTAAAGGGAGAAAATCGAAACAGCAGACCGATTGAGAGACTGAGCATGGGGGCTGAGAGTGGAGAGGGTGGACAGCTGTTTTATAAACCCCATATGCACACATTTGCATTCCCCCTCACAGAACTGGACACGTACTTGCACGCACTCAATGGCCACTTCACTAGGCAGACCTGTACACCTCTTTTTTAAATGTGAATATGTAATCAGCCAATCATGCGGCAGCATCTAAAGGTGTACCAGTGTGGTCAAATGCTTCAGCCATTGTCAGACCAAACAGAGAGGGGAATGAAAGTAATCTAAGTGATTGTGACCATAACTGAGTGTTGAGGCCAGACGGGGTGATTTCGGTATAACTGAAACTCTTGAAATTGTTATGCTCAACAGACTCCCGAGTTTAGAGAGAATAGTGCAGAGAACAGAAACATCAGTGAGCAGCAGTCCTTTAAGTGAAATTTCCCAGACTGATTCAAGCTGACAGAGTCAGGAGTAACTCGAATAACCATGTCATACAGTGAATGAAAGAACGAATAATCATTACATTTATATAGCGCCTTCTCGTAGATACTAAAAGCGCTTTAGTCATATGGGTTAATCTCATCTCACCACCACCAATGTGTAGCAACCACTAGGGTGATGCAACAGCAGCCATTCTGCGCCAGAACTCTCACCTCAAATCAGTTGAGGTGGAGAGGGAGAGGAAAATTTGCACAGCATATTAAATCAGGGGATGATTAGTGCTACGCAGAGAAGTAAGTCTAAATGCACAGCAAGCTGAACCTTGAAGCGAATGGGCCACAGCAGCTGTAAACTACATCAGATCCCACTCCTATCAGCTAAGCACAGGAAACTAAGGCCACAGTGGGAAAAAGCTCACCAACGGTAAGAGAATGGAAAAGAATTGCCTGGCCTGACGCAACATGATTTCTGCTGCTACATGCAGAAAGTAGAATGAGACCTTGGTGTAAGCAATATAAATGCAGGGATCCATCCTGCCCTTGTGTCACCTGTTAAAACTGGTGGTTGTGGTGTATGGTGCAGGATTATTTTTGACACAGATTAGGTCTCTTAATCCCATAGGAGCCTCCTATTAATGCCACAACCAGCCTAAGCACTGCTGCCGACTGCTTACAAACCTTCATGGCCATGACCTTCCACTTTCTAATGGCTACTTCCAGCAGGATGAGGTGCCATTTCACAAGCTGGTTTCACAAACCTGACGATAAGTTTAGTGTACTCCAGTGACCTAAACAGTTACCAAATCTCAAACCAACAGAGCATCTTTGGGAAGTGGTGGAACAAGAGGTTCACAACATGAATGTGCAGCCCACAAATCTGCAGCATCTGCATGATGTCATCATGTCAACATGAACCAAAATCTCTCAGGATTATTTCCAGCACTGTCTTGTATCCACGCCAAAAAATAAACAAGGCAACATTGTCACCAATTATCCCCCGCCACGGTAAGAATGGTCACGGGATATTCCATATTCATACAAAAAAAAAACAAACAAAAAAAAAAAAAAAAAAAAAAAAAAAAACACAAAATTTCACCCATGAAGGTGCAATAGTTGCCGAGAAAACTTGTCCCCATTGCAATTCCCATACACCAAGTCGATGAACAGAAACAAGGACCATAACTCCATAAAAATAAATAATTTCTTGGAATCAACTGTCGAACTCATTCAATAGGATCATTAGTACTGGTCACCCAGAAAATTTCATCCACGTAGGTGCAATAGTTGCCGAGAGAACTTGTCCCCATTGCAACACCCATACACTTAAGTCCACGAACACAGTCAAGGGCCATAACTCTGTAAAAATAAATTTCTCTGAATCAATTGTCGAACTCATTCAGTAGGGTCATCAGTACTGGCCATATACAAAATTTTATTCACCTAGGTGCAATAGTTGCCGAGAAAACTTGTCCCCAGTGAACCCGGACGGATGGGACGGACGGACGGACGCCATTCCAATATCCCCCGATCCACTTTGTGGCAGGGGGTAATAAATAAATCACTTTGTTCAGGGGGCAGAGTGGGGTCTGACCTAGTGTTAGACAGGTGAAATTAATGAAGTCATCACAGACAATATAAAAACACAGACATGCACGGTGCAAGATGCACACACAGAAACATGCATAAAACAAACCACACTCCGACCGTTTCTGATCTACTATGTGCACCAGCAGATGGGAGCGTGAGAGTGGGGGGCTGTAGATCCATAAAGAACAATGTGCATCCACCTGCAGCAAGCACAGGCAAAAACTCCTTCAGGCACAACTGCATTACAGAGATACAGAGACTGAGGAGGATAGCAAGAGAAAAATGAGCAAGGATAACCCCTCTTGTGGAGCTTAGCGCTTCTGTAGCTGGCAGCACAAGTAGCTGCACAAATGGTAAGAGATAAGGGTGATTAAGAGCCCACCAGTGCACTGACAGGCCAAGGCCTGCAGGGTAAAGGGCCCAAGAGGGATGACATGAGACCGAGCTCAGCTTCCATTGCCTTCTGCCTCAGTCCCTCCCTCCCTCCCTCAATCCACATCCCTCTCTCTCTCTCTCGTTTCTCACTTCCCCCTCTCTACTACAGGAATGCCACAGAGCCACACTGCAGAGAGTAGCTGCCACGCACGAGGTGTGACACTCCATGTAAACACAGCCTGAGCAAATTCCAAATTCGAAATGACTAAACAGGCATTCAAACAGAGATGGGAGGACAGGCAGAGCAGAATCAGCTGGGAAACACAAGGTTTTGCCCGTCTCCTAATATGCTCATAGAAAGAGGAGTGCCATCTTTAATATCGGTTCCAACTTGAAAATGGACTGTAGGTTCCTTTGTATTGATTGCACATTTAATTAAGTCTAATGCCTCCTCGTGTTCCATTCTGAAGTGCTACATCAGTATTGCTTATATGCAGTCATGTCAATAAAGCATGGAAAAGAACGGGTACTGCAGAGAGAGATAAGGCACAGAGATGGACGACACAGGCTGATTCTTTATTACCAACCTTCAAGGGCCACACCAGGCCCACATTGTGAGAACGCACCATTTTCAGGGTCTCTGCCAGACTCCACAGTCACAGCACCATTGTACAAGGGTGGCAGACAAGATCGGGTGGCTCGCCAGTCAAAGCAAACAATGACCCTCATTATCTTCAGGTAACTCAATCACGTGAAAAAACACACAATTGTGTTCATGACTGAACCACAGCAGTCAGCAGGTGGTAATAAGCCAGTCCGTGAGAGCCATCCTGAACACTGCGGTACTGCACCACTTTCTCTCAGCCTTTCCAAAATGATCTGAGCCATTTCATCCCCTTTCCCAGAGAGCAGCAGGAGAGTGAAGAAAGGTTGGAGAGGATGGGAGTCACAGACAATGTTCCACAACCATCAGCAAGTCCATCCATTATCCTACTCTGGGCGGATAGGAAGCCCTAGCTCACTACATGGTGCTCGTTATTGCAGTTAAACAGTCGTGACCATTGTTTGGGTATTGACGCATTTCTCCAATGATAAAGATGGAGGGCAGGGAGATAGAGCTGGTGTAGCCATACTCAGTACCAGCCACCACTGTTGCACTGAGAGAGAAACAGAGGGGTCAGGTACGGGTCAGACAGTGTTCTGTCTTGCGTTTACAAAACAGCAGCCTTCCAATGAAAAACACTGAGAGAAGTCCCCTCATTATCTCTGCCAGAGTGCATGTCTCGTCTGTCACGACAGTTTCTTATCTGAAGACCGGGCAAGACCTGACACCAGTTTTGGCAGTTGTCAGGAACTTACTCCAACTTTCCACTGAAGGTACTCAATTAGGTTCTCAGTGTTCCACAGTCACTTCCACACTACCAACAAATTAACCCACCAAGTGTCACCACCGCCCTCACTAAACAGGTCTTCAAAAGCCCAGCCTCTCCCCAGGACAAACACTAGTGCAGAAAGAAGGAAATCAATACCTTCCATATGGAAGGAGGCCTAGATACCTCTGCAGAATGCCATCAATGTGAGCAAACATTAAAAAGAACTAGAACAAGGGGAAAAGTCAAAGAAAGGTCAGCTAGTTGTCACAGACAGATGTGCGGCGGGATGTATTTGAGCTGGCAGTGATGTCAATGTTAACACTACCATCAGCACATAGGCACTGCCATTTCACTATGCTCAACGCATCCCAATTAGTAACTAAGGTGCACCAAAGGAAAGTTGCAAAAAGTCTGTGCCGTAGTCCATCTGACTGCAGTAACAGCACACCTCAAAACGCCTCATAGGAATCTCTGCCAACTCCCACTGCCCATTTCAAACACCGCTGATATCATCACCTTCAACCCAGAGAGGGTAATAGTATGGCAATCAGCCCAGGGGAATGTGCAGATCATGCTTTTCCCTCGTGAAGCAGGCAGTGCCATTGGCTTTGATAATGGCCCATTCTCAATAAACCCGTTAGTAAGTCTGGGAATAAGATGCATCTCATCATCCCAGTCCTCGCGCTCATCATCATGTGTTGGATAACCTGCATGAGGCTCCCACCACGAATGGTCACACCTGTAAAATTGCCTCCACCCCCCACATATTTCTGAGGAGTTGAATGAGGCTCAGTTTCACTCACTTTCCCACGGGATCTTGAGGGGGCGCGGCAGTACAGTAACTCCCCCACAAACACAATTCAACGAGCCAAAACAATAGCGCTCACAGAGCAAACTTCAAAACGTGAATAAAATGGCCAGTAACTAAGGGAGCCCACGGCCCCACTTTGGGAAGTTTTGAATGGACGTACCGACTCCAGCGAAGGGGAGAGGGAGAAACCTGGTGATGGATGAGACAGCACTGGACCGGAGCCAGTGTAGGGCAGTTACTAAGCTAGTCACACACTCACCGTAAATTGGGCCAACTCTGGACTTCTGCCCTTCAGCCTGAGGGGGCCACAGTAGGGATTACTGCAGCCAGAAAGCAGCACAGGCCCTGGCAATAGGTGGGCAGGGTTTATACATGAGATTTGCATTCTGCAACTGTAAATCCAGTAATAGAATGGGTAAATCCCACAGAACCCCTTAACTGCCAAGGCAACTCAGTCCTGTATAAAGGCAACTAAACAAAGCCACTGACCAACAAACAGAGCATAAACTCAGCCTATAATTAGCGTATACATTACTAAGTGAACTCTATAATACACACGCTCACAGCCAGGTGGTCACTGTCACAGATGGTTGAGCAGAAGGAAGACACTTCTGGACATGGTGAGAGTGTAGCCATTTTTGAAGGTCATTATGTGCTGAAACAGTGGACAAAGGCTGGGGATGGATTTTAAGTGAAATGAAATGAAAGGTGAGGCATGAAGACTGTACAGCGATGGCCCGTCTCACAGCTGCACAGTCCACACCACACCAGTCTGTATATCAGCAAGGACACCTTTATGTCCCACAGAGACTCTCACTTTTTGCTAAGAAAATAAAGGCAAGAAAGCAAGATGAAAAAGTGCAATAGAGAGGGACTCTACCTCTAACTTCTACGCATTGTTCTTCAATTTGCTGAGTGAGCAGGAAGGAGAAGGAAACTTCCTTTGAGAGCTTCAACACGAGGCAATATAGACTGGGAATCCTGCAATCACATCCATCCTTCCAGGAAGAGAGATTGTAAATGAAACATATTAGAAGAAAGATGAATCAGATCTTTGGCAGTGGGAGAATGTGTGGAGCTTCCCTAAAGGCAGCATTGTATGGAACGGATCAGGCGTATGATAGATGCACTTCCGCGACAACCATACACACCCGGTCATATCTGATGATTTAAACTGCATTGAATTACATATTCCCAAACCAACAATTTTCTCAGTTTTCTCATAATGCTGCTGCAGTGTGGCAGTAATAACCTCACCAATACATTTCAGGAACACTGTGAAAACATTTTGCTTTAGCTAGGTTGTCTCCCTTAAACTCCTGATATGGCACACATTGACTCATGGAGAATTTAAAAAGGAGTTCTGCCCCTGAAACCACCACGTATTCCCCAATATCCCTGGTTCATCCCTGTTCAACATCACCAACTCATTGCAAAAACCATAATTCCAGACTATCCATCCATTCATGATCTAAACGGTTTGTTCCTTATCTGGGTCACAGGGCAGCTGGAGCCTATCCCAGCTAACTATGTGTGGAATGGGTGGACAAGTCAAAAGCGGCCCACCAATCCATTGCAAAGTTCACGCACTATTCACTCACACAATCATAATTATGGGCAATTTAGAGTCAACAATTAATCAGCGTGCCTGTTTTAGGGCTGTGAGAGGAAACCGAAACTAGGAGGAAACACACAAACACAGAGACCATGCAAACACCACACAAAGGCCCCAGGCCCGATTGAAACCGACGACCAACTCGCTGTGAAGCAACAGCGCTACCGACTTCAAAACCATGCCAGCCTTAATTCCAGGATCCAGACCCAAAATTTACCATTTAAAAACAAAAAAAAAAAAAAAAAAAAAAAAAGAAGTTGAGGCTAAAAACAAGATCGTTGTCTTTTGCTGTAAAAGGAAAAGACAACGGTTAAAATACCGACTACTGAGACGACCCTGCTGTTGCTGAATTGTTCATCCAGATACAGTTATCCTTTGAAAATAAAAAGCGGCAAATAAAATTTTATTGCATAATATTTATTGTGCAATAAAGGGCTAAATAAAATGTCCTGACTAACAGGAAGGCAGACTTATCTGAACAATGTAACAAAGTTCAACTGGCAGGAGGACTGATCAGACAAGAGGAAGACCAGACTGCAACCCGTGTCCAATATGCAGCACAGCCATTTGCACATATAACTGAAGCATGCACTCACACTCTCAATCACTCATTAACACACACGCACATGAACAGATCCAAGCACTCACAATCCTACAAACACATGCATATGAGGTCAGACACTGGCACAAACAAACTACTCTATCCAATCTTCAACATAGAATAGGAAATCAGGATTTCCTCCATTAAGAAGAAACTTGAAACCTGAAAATCCATGGAAAAAAAAAAATATCAATCTAGCTGAATAGTCGATGAAGCAGTTTTCCGTCTGATGCAGCACAGACACAGCAGCTTCATAGTGCCGCTCAATTATTCTTTATTGATCAGCTAATCACTGCAACTGAGATCAGCTCCGTCTCTTGGGTTAGTCAGAGTGCATTCTGGGAAAAGATGGATTTCAACAGCACTGAAAATAATGAAACTGTATAAAGATGAAAAATTGAAAAAAAAAAAGTGGAACTCCAAAGGAAGTGCCGAATACAAAAAAGGAATAAAGAATTAAGTAATCTCAACAAAGAGAATGGTTGTACATCCACGAAGACATTAGCATCAGACGGAATCATTTATTATAAGGCAAACACTACATAAAAAGCGAACGCATTTTGGCTAGAACAAGCCTTTGTAAATGGAAACAGCATTTTTGTACAGTAATTGCCTTATAATAAATGGTACAAGAGTATGTCTCATTTTTACTTCAACTTAGATGTGCCAACATTTTCCTTTTTTGAAATTATTTAACAAAATAAAGACATACACCTCCAAAAAGGCTAAAGTTGCATGACAATCGTGGTTTATTTGATGTGAAGTACAATCAATTCAGAGGTGCGCAGTACACTTTTCCACCATGGCAAGCTGCTTTGGCAAACATAATTTTCCAAATGACTCAACTGCCAACTGTAATTGTAAAATAGATGGGTGTATGAAGTATTTAACCATCACACTCATATCAAATAAGGTTAATTAGGTTCTAATGATAATAGACAATTGCGAAAGAAGGCAATTTCTATCATTAAAATATTCAGCAGCAGTCATCTTCTGCCCTAATAAGCGGCATCATCGACACAAGCCACCAAAAGCACTTCAAAGTTCAAATTCATGAATAATCCAAGTTTCAATTTGTCAAACACTCATCATAATAGATGCAAGTCAACCTAATGGTGTCTGCAAAAAAAATAAATAAATAAAATCAATAATGCAATAAAACAAGAATTGCATTTGCAGTCCCAGAACAACACAAATGATAAATGAGCAGTGTTCTACCATCTACCGTTTTAATGTGAACCTGCAGCAGCCATTCAGTGGGGAGACCAGAGACTTGTGCAGTCACATTTACACAGACCCACTGGTGCAGAAGTGATGATCTCATAGCTTGGAGTGACAGTGAATTGTCCTTTACAGACAAGAAGCTTTTCTAAAAATCGGGGTTGAGATTGTATGAAGACTGATTAAACAAAGCCTGAGGTGACCTGTGCCAGCAGACCAGGCTAGTGTCTTCAATGTTAGAATACTTAAGATATTATAGCAGTGCAGCAGCACTACAGGCTAGTAACTTCAAATTCAAGAGCAAAAAAAAAAAAAAAAAAACCACAGCATAAACCAACTACCACCTTCATAACTGAACCAAAATCAATTTTCTAATTGCTATTTGAATCAATACAAGTTCTGTCAAAAAATACCAGAGGCCACTGTATTTCATACATTCAGCTCCAAAATTACTGGCATCCCAGTCTGGTAATGCACAAACAATACAAAAATACATTTTACTTTAATTGAAAAACGGAATATACCAACATGTGTTAAATACTTTACTTCATCAATGTTTTAATGGAAACAAGCAAAATCATAATCATTTAATACAAAATAAATGTCAGCAAAATCAAGGATTCATGATAATAGGCACCCTTCATTTAGTACTTAGTGCAACCACCTCTGGCAAGGATAACACCATGGAGTATTTACCAGTAATTTTTGACAAGGTTAAGGCACACATTTGGGGGGATTTTGGACCATTCTTCTTGGCAGATCCTTTCATGATCCTTCACATTCTTGGGTTTGCGTTTATCAACTGCCTTCTTCAACTCAGCCCACAGGTTTTCAATTGGATCAAGGTCTGGTGACTGAGATGGCCATTGCAAAATGGAGGCAAACAGATTGTCAGCCAAAATATCCACTTGGCTAAAAACATTATGCCATTAATCTTTACCAGTGCCCGGACCTCCTGAATTTAAAACATAGAACGCAATGCTAAAGTACCCTCGGCCGTATGGGCATAAGACAAGGAATGACAACATATATAGGCGTACATTAAAAAACCCTTTATAACACAATGTGTTTAATACTTTCGGGCTTGAGATAAGTTTCAAGAGTGAAAAGGAAGACAGAGGTAATTGTCCAATTTCATCTAGGACCTGGAAGGTTATATGGAAAGTGTGGAACTGGACAGCTGGGACTTTACATCGTTTGGCATTCAGAATATGAAGTCTGACATGATGCGCAGTCATCAAAATTCAATGTTATGTTGAAGGTGACTGAACAGTTTGGTTGACAATGTTGCTACATCAAATTGTTATTAGAAGGTATTTAAAGCAGGTGAAGGCCATGTAGCTTCCATGTCCTCCATCTGTACACCTTATGAATTTGACATAGTTACACCAAAAAATGTCATGGTGGTGTAAGGGCGTAATGAAAGTAACACTGTTCAGAAACAATGTGACCTTTTGACCCCATTAACCAGGTCAAGGTCATCCACCTTGATGTTCTGCAAGCTGATTATCCAGAACATAAACCCTGTACATTTTACGCAGCTACAACAAAAATAGTAGATGTAATCAAGGAAACAGTGTTTATAAAGAATGTGACCTTATGACCCCTTAAAGTAGGTCAAGGTTACCCATCTTCGAACTTGTCGAAGCTATATGTCCCAAGAACAGTCCCTGTGAATTTCATTACCCTGAGATTAATAGGAAAGAAGTTATTGTCCACACAGACGGACAGACAGACGGACGCAAGGTCTTCGCAATACCCGATGGCCATACTTTGGCCTCAGGCAAAAAGCCCCAAAACATGACTGATTCACCATCATATTTCACTGCAAGTATGAAGTGCTTCTCCTTGCATGCATCTCTGTTTCGACGCCAAACATGCCGATGCTCTATTTGACTGAAATGTGCAATTTTGGTCTCATCTGACCAAAGCACTTTGTTCCAGTCATAAATTAAATGACATATGGCAAACTCCAAGAGCTGGCTTCTGAGTCTTCTGGTCAAAAAAGGCTTTCTTCTGGCAACCCTTCCAAAGAGCCTGCAGTTGTGGAGGTGGCACCTGATGGTGCTTTTTAAAACCTGGTGACCCCAATATGCCACCAAGGCCTGCAATTCCTTCACAGTGATTCTTGGGGATTTTGTTGCTTCTCTCACCATCCTCCTCAGTATCCTGGGGGGCAAAATGCAGTTGCACCCTCTACCCCTGAGGTTTTCAACATTTCCATATCTTTAGAATTTTTTAATAATTGCCCTGACAGTGCTCAGTGGCATATTCAATCGTTTGTGAATCTTCTTGTAGCCATTACCAGATTTATGAAGGTCTATGAACATCTGCCTGTTTTGAACTAACAGTTGTTTTGTTTTCTTCACGATGTTGGATGACAAATGGATATTGCAATGTGTGTTACCTCATTTTTATACCCTAGTGAAAAAAAAAGTGATGTAAAGCCTCAATATAGTTCCTTCACACTTAGATAAAACTTAAGTGGAATTTAATGCCCGTTTTAATTTTGGTAGATGTTATTTACAATAATCTTTAAGGGCGCCATTAATTGCAAAACCTTGATTTGGAGGAAATTGATTTTTAATTAAATCAATAAATGATTTTGGTTGGTTCCATTGGAACATTAATATTGTATAGAATTTCTCACGTGTTGTTTTTTAGAGTTTCTCCATAAATATATTTTTTAGAATTTTTCCAAGTACTGTTTGTGCATTGCCAGTCAGGGGCGCCAGTAATTTTTGAGCCCACTGCATGTAACTACCCCTTCCACCACCATCTCCTAAGGTACTGTTATAATATTATACTTTATAAAATAAGTTAAGAGACCAGAATAGATTAATGAAGTGCAGGATATCTTCCTTGGAAAGAGCAACAGAGGTCCTAGGTCAAGTGGTGTGGACATATCTTGTAGTTCAGTTATTTTAGCTTTAGCATTTACAGTAGAACAGTGAGAACGGACAAGAAATATTCAAAACATACAACGAACATCAAAGCCGACGCTGTGCGAACAAGCAAACCTTGAATAAGTGTGGAATGCAAACAATATTTTTACCTATCAAATAAAGTCAAGGGTTAGTTTCATACCCATGTAGCCGCAGGAGGGTGTCCTGTCGGTTTGTGTGCTACTTAATACATGAACAGTGCAAATAAATACCCAAGCGCCCATGCAGCATTGTCAAGCCAGCCGAGGTTCAACATTCATCAATGTAAATGCCTTAACTATAATTAACCTACAAACAGAGCAGGAGAAAGTCATAATGCATTATATTTTCTTTTAAGTTTTCAAAAGTTTGATTTCACACATGGAGACAGAAGTTTCTTACAGCTGCACTATAAGAGGATTAATGCAAACAATTTCACAAGGGTTGCCTCTCTTGCACAACAATATTCAAACCAGACAACAGTGAAATAAACAGCTGCCTCAGGAAAAATCATTCAGAACTACAGTGTGGTGAACAATTAAGAGAACAACATTTGGTTGTTTTGAAACTTTTTACACAGTTGCACAAAAGCAAATCTATTCTTAACACAGCTGTGCCAATATTAGAAATGAATCACTGGAAAGTATAGAAAAAAAAAAAAATACAGTCATAAGTTTCTGTCCTAAGGACAGTCACCATGGTCCTTTCTCTCTCCCCCCACCCGCCGAGAGATAAAATACGCTTATTGCTACTTCTGAGGGGATGTGAGAATTTGCTCAACTTGATGTGAAGCGAAGAATTGTGCATCCAAACAGGCTGAATGAAAACATCATTCAATATTAAGATGCTCACAGATATCCCGACCAAGAAATTTAGACAGGCAACCCATGGGCTAACCTACAGAAGTATAAATGTAGTGACAATCCCTTCTCAGTGACTAACTTCCACATGAGGACATGTTTTAATCATGCACCAGTTTATTTTGGTCTCCACCCACACGCTCTCGTACAGAGAGACGAAGTGGCACAATGGTTAAGAGTGTTAGAGTTGGGATTGAAAGGTCCTGAGTTTGAGTCCATGCCGGCTTTTGCGGTGCGTTGTTGGGCAAATACACTTCACCCCCACAGTACCCCACTCCACCCAGGTGTATAATTGGGTACCAGCCAAAAGTTGGGGAAACCTGACTAAATTCTGGGGGGAGGGGTAACCTGCAATGGACTATCATCCCATCCAGGGATGAAGCTTCATGTTATAGAAACCAGAGTTAAAGGTCCCCTATTATGTCACCAGGTGCACAGATAATTAGTTATTACAAACCATTTCAAAATCTTTCCCCTCTTGACATCACATGGGGAAGTAACCAACCAGAGGCAAGAAGAACTGATCACCTTCAGCCAAGCAGTCAATCAGATTTCATTATTCTGGGTGGTCACTCCCCCTTGTGATGTCAGGTAGGGGAGACTTTGAACTTGCTCATGATGGCTAATTAGCTGTGCACCTGGTGGCATAATAGGGGACCTTTAACCACTGGCCTGGTAAGCGACATTTAGCTTTTTTTTTTACACACACACTCCAAAGAAGAGCCTTCATCCCTCTCACACTAACAGCAGCCAACAAGTCACCAGTTCCAATCTGCTCCTGGGTGACAGGCAGCCACTCCAACACTATGTCTATGTCATGCAGAATTAATGCAGAACATCAGCTCCAACCCTGCAGGGACAGTCAGAGGGACCCCAGCACAGGCCAGCAAGAAAGAGCTGCTTGCAAGACACCATTAAGTCAATGAGCCAATATAAAAGCATTAAATTGAACAAAAATAATATGACCTGACCATTTCCCATCAAAATGGGCAATATCCAGTCACGAGTCAAATGAACTAAAACGCGATAAAAGCAACAAAGCAACATTGGTGCCATTTCGTGTAAAATTCCAAGCAGGATGGGGTAGGGTGCTTATGATTGATTCCCTCCTCTTACGACAATATACTGCCGTTTTTGTGACAGAGCCACAATGGTCAGCAGCGCTGAGGGAGGCCAACTGAGGGAGGCTAACGGCAGCTCTGACAGCTTAGCACTGAGCTCAGGCACTGGCATTCACAGGCGGGGGGGCAGCTCCCCAGCTGTGGTGTTTGATGTAGCACTGCCAGTTACCAATGGCTCTGATTTGACTATTCACAGAAATACCTTCGCCGGACTCGCTCTATTCAAGGTGACTTTAAAAGGCGCTGATTTTGTGTAGTGTAAATGATGATATAAGAGGGAGATGTCAGGGAGCCTGATAAACCACCGCGTCCAGAAAGGGGGAAAAACAAAGACTGCAGTAGATTGAGAGAGGTTGAGCAAAGAAGAGGAGAAGTGGGAGGGCTGCTTCAGAAGGGGGGGGGAGGGCAAACCATTAAAACCTAAATGGGAGGCACATTCACCATATAAACAAGATGAAAACTACAGTGTACCACAAATCATTATCCTAGATCACTTCATCCATCACAGTTAGTAATTCAGCCTCTTCCCAGAAGGGAGTAATTATTCTCTCAGCCACAGGCACTGTTAAAAAGGCCCCCCAAACAAAGTTTTCCTGCAGTATACAGACAGCCACACTATACCCATCGCTCAGCAACTCAGCACGTCATTATCCGTGATGAGTGCTAAAATGAAAAGCAACTAAAATACACTAAAACTTTTCATTCTGCAGCAAGGAATATGCTTTATGGTGGCAAGGATTGTGTAATTATTCCATAATGCCAGACAGTGAAAAACCATTATACAGTTTATAAGTCCCGGCACACAAACAGCATCCAGATTTTTAATGATTTCTGCATTTTCTTCTATGATAATTTTAGAATAAATCTGCATTAGAGAGACACAATTTTGATTCTAGAGTTATGCCAAAACAACTTAATTCAGACATAGCGAATGACGACAGAAAGCCACAATGCGGGAGACATTATGATAAGTTAGAATGGAACAAATTGACCTTTTTGTGGATTTGAAAACATTCTAAGACTTGTAAAATTTGAAGGTCCCAAATGGTACTTTTGAGGTTTTGAAACTCATAAGGAAAAAAAAAAAATACAGCAAAGTCAAAGTCAGCATTTGCAGCCAGTCTCCAGTCACTTTCTCTCATCCACTCCCCTCATTAACTAAGCGCCGTTTCAAGTGAGCGATTCGTCAATGAAAATAAGGCTCTGCACAGATTGGCTGCTTCATCGTGGCGCAAAGTGAACAATGGCAGCCAAAATCTAAATACGTCCATGCTGAGCTGTACCATGCAAATGAATCCCCTAGTGTTGTGAATATGGGCAGAGATTTGTTCACCCACGTGATTTCCTAGGAAGGGCACAGCAGCAACAATGCTGAGGTAACCTGGCTTAACCCTTTTTTTTTTTCCCTTTATAATTAATTTGGCATCTCCATTCCCACCCGAATTTGGAATGCTCAATCCGAGAACTATGTACAAGACTTGCTCGTATGCGACCCCTTGTTGCCAGCTCAGGAGAGAGACAGTTTGTGGCTCTCCTCCGAAGCATGCGCCTGTCAGCCCCTGCATCTTTACACTCATCGGTCAAACCGGTCGCAAGTTCAGAATGAGGGCGGAGGATACCCGAACATGAGCAAGCTTAGAATCTCACTGACGAGCGCCCGGCTGGCCAACAGGAGGCGCTTGAGCAACGAACAAGGCAACCATCTTTAATATTCCCTCCCGGCAGTCCCTTCCCAAATTGCATACCCGCAACGCTATAGCCAATCGTGCGCTGTCCTGAAAAAGCTGCCGACCACTGCCGGTTGGTATGACCGGGGAACGAACCTGCGCCGTGGTAGTCACTACTTCTCCACAAATGTGGCGCCTTAACCAAGTGAGCTAACCCGGCAGCTCCTGGTTTAACTCTGTCAAATGTTAGAAAAAGGGATCACAAAAGTATGTGTGTAAAGAAAAGAAAAGAAATCAAGGCCTGCGAGACCCCAAAGAATGAGAAAATGCCATTTTAACAAATGAATGGCCAAAATGACACCTCATGTTTAGAGGAAATAAAATGGAGCTGATCCACCCTGACCTCGTGCCTTTAGCTCTCGAGACTTATTGGTAATTGTGACCTCAGCTTTGCCCCCAGAGATGCCCGTTCATTTAATCTAAAATGAAAACATATACTTTTGAACTTTACCAACTACTCATAATGCCATGCACCATTGTTTCAATCATACATTGTGTCTGGGAGGGAAGAAAGGTGCCCACTGGGCACTGTGGAGATACTTGGTGGGCGCATAGCTGTCACTCATAAGGCAGAAAACAAAACAACAGAAAAAAGTCAGCAGTCATCACATTGACTCAGCTCAATACTACAAAGAGCAACTAGAAACAGGCAAAGAGCTCAAAACAGCACAACTCATGTCACTTATAATAATAAGTCAACCAAGGCATGTGTCAGACAAAAGAAATCCCATATTCAATTGTTTGGTTTTCCTTCAAAAGGATCTCATTGTAAAAGATTTCTTAACTCTGTACTGGCTTTGATGTTGCACAGAACACTTTAGTTTCATTTGCACCTTGTGTAAATATTGTGAAAGACACTTTCAGTGCCCATTATGTTTCAAAGTAAATGTTAACTCAGGTCAAATTACAGTTATTTACCCCAAGGCTGTATATAATAGCCATAATGAGCTGTCAAAGGAAGTATATTGTTTAATATATAACCGCTTGGAAAATTCCTGCACCTCTGGCCACTTCCACAGCAAACGAGTGACCTGATCCTGATGACAAAAGGAAGCTCACCAGCGCAAATAAATCTTGCTGGGCTATGACACTTACACAACCACGAGAGGCCTCAGACACAAGCAAGCACGCAAGCACACACATACACACACACTCCCTCAATCTGAGGTTCCAGTGTAACACATACTTTAGGTTCAGTGTAATCTACATGGCAGCAAATTATCCTCGCATTAGCATTCATTTGCTCAGTCTGGGAAAGAGTTACATTCAGTGAAAATGCTCACTGCAGGCCCACTGCGCCGTCTTGCTGAATAACAAGGCCAAGAGCAGTTTACCTCTCTTACACAAGACATGCACAAATCAGACCAGGCTTTATTGCACTCACGGGTCTCTTATCACTATTCTTAAAACTGCTCTTATCTGACCCAGTGAACATGCACTTTTGCCCACTCCACTTCATACCAGGACCAACATCAAAACACCACTACACTGCTGCACAAAAAGGGCAACATCACTGATCTGAATAACGCTAATGCTCTGATGCTGGAGGGGCAAATAGGTTATCACCACTCGCAGGAACAGAAACAGCCAGGGCTACTATCAAGTGGGGACACCAGGCTCAGGAGGACAGCAAGCCCAATGAACTTAACCCGTGATAAATACTGTCCTAGGTCTGGGGATAGAATAATACATTGAGCTCTGTATGTATTTGAATAGAGACTAATATACTGATCAAAACTTCCAACGCAACATTTGAAATTTCAAAACATTTTTGGTATGCTTAATTTTCTAACAAATTTCAGCCTGTATATCCACACTGCACCTTAAAAGCTCATTAAGTATTGTTTAGTTTTTCGTCGGGGCAGTCCGTTCCACCTGAATGCACACAGCTGAGATGTTTGCCACACCACTCAGACTGAGCAGAACTCAATCACCAATCCTTATGAAATGTGGCCAATAAATAGCCAGAGGAATGGGGAACTTAAATATTCCTTGGCATTCTTCTGGTGCAACTTTAGACCATGGGATGTCTTCAGCAAAATCAGCGAGAAGGAGCCGTTGGTATGCTTGCAGGTGGAATGTCACAGAGACGTGTTGCAGTGGATCTGGGTGTCCATGTGTCGACCATTTCGCGACTCCGGAGGCGGTTCCATGATACAGGAAGCACAAACGACTGTCCATGTACTCCCAGGTCACGTGTAACCACCCCTCAACAGGACCACCATATTCGTCTCCAGCACCTCCGAGATCGCTTCCGACCACCCACAGTTACTGCTGCTCAGACCAGAGGTCATCACTAGAACAGGCGCAATCACCGTGAAGCTGGACTGAACAACCGACGTCCACATCGTGGTCTGGTGCTGACTCCTGCTCGTCGTCCTGCACATCTGCAGTGGGCAAGGGCACATTTGGGCTGGAATGCACTCAGGTGGAGTAGGGTCTTGTTTTCAGGCGAGTCCCGGTTCAAACTGAGCGTGGGTGACGGCCGAGTATGCGTTGGTTTGGTGTAGGGGAACATTATGCCGACGTAATGTCTTGGAGCGTGACCGCTGGGGTGGACCTAGTGTCATGGTGTGGGCTGGAATAAGTGCCAGACACAAGCCAGAGCTGGTTTTCATCGATGGAAACCTGAACACGCCCATTCATGGCGACATTTTAGCCCCTGTGGCTGTTCCTCTTGTGACTCGCTATCGCTTTGCAACAGGATAACGCCTGACCACATGTCGCCAGGGCCTGTCAGGATTACCTGAGGCAGCACAATGTTCAGTGTCTTGATTGGCCTGTGTTTTCCCCAGATTTAAACCCAATCGAGCCTCTTTGGGACATTCTGGGTCGTCGGTTGAGAAGGCGTGATCCAGAACCCTCAACCCTCCAACAGTTACGCCAGGCTCTCACCGCAGGTGGAAATATGGAACCTGATTGACTCCATGCACAGGAGAATTCAGTCTGTGTGTGACTCTAAAGGTGGGCACACCAGATACTGACTTTGGCGATCCGGAATACCCTTTCAAAGTGACTTAGCAAATTGGAACTGGGACTGCGTTATTCCTCACTAATTGTTCTAAAACGTGGCATTAAACTGAAACTTGTGGGCACATTTGAGAATGTAACATTCCTCATAATAAAATAGCTTGTATTAAAATAAACCTGAGCATTGCGTTGGAAGTTTTGGTCAGTATATATAAAGAGTTGCAATTACTTCAGGCTTCACTCCATATGGGTGCAATACCCTCAAAATGAAGTCAAGACTGTCAGGTGTCATTTGCAGGCAGGCTTTGCCTTTGAAGTTTTTGTCCTGGGGCAGAGAATTTAATTCTGTATCCCTCACAACAGTTAAAGAGGGGGCAATGACAGAGCCCCAGTCAAATTTGCCCCTCATCATTTCCACATGCTGATAAAGACCTCAGCTGCCCACAGAAATGTGGTGAGTGAGACGGTTTCTGTCTGTAATGGTTGTGCGGTCAATCCAATCACAAGCCCTTTTCCCCTCTCCGCCCTCCACACATATTCAGCTTCTTCACTGTCCCTAATGAAGCTCAACTCAGCAGCCACAGCCAGAAATGGGAAGAGGAGGTTACAGATTGAACTGCACTGGAATCTGTCGTTCGAAAAATGTCTCGGCCAAATATTCAGTTAATTTAGCTTCGGATAGGCCCTGAAAGCACACTGACAATGGATAATCAGCGCAGGAAGGAACATATGTTCAGGGCGCGTGCACAGATATGAGCAGAGATTAAGCACCGCGAGACTCGTAGGTAACAGCCTCATTTTCTGGCTCATGAGGAGAGACGCAGAGCCGCAAGAGGTGATTCCGCGTCCAGAGCTGAATCAGCGGCAAAGTTATGCAACCCCTGTGGTCGTAAAAAAGCGCGAGACTAACTTTTTGCAGTGAACGAATTCACGGTACAACGGTGTGCTTTCAGGGCTAAATATTTCCTTCTTAAAGCCTGCCTCAATTCGGGTATGGGAATCGTTTGGTCGATGTACCGCGTTCGCGGTTTCGTTTGCCAATATTCAATCAGTTAATCGCTCATTCTGACCGTTGTGGTAACTTTCTTTTCTGCTTGAACGCTCAGTGCTCTGAATGGAAGCGTGGCAAATCCCAAATCCTAACTTGACGTAAAATTAATACGCATGATATCTTGAAAAAGTAGAGTAGTCAATACACACCAGCTGCTAAAATCTGACTAGGTACAAATACCTGGCTGTGTTTCACTACACCACACATCAACTGAATGCATTACGTGGAATAATGCTTTTTTTTTTTTTTTTTTTTTTAAGAAAATTCTTATTATTTCAGTTAACGTCGGCTAACTAAACAGCGTGGCACGTACTTTAAACTTAAAGATATTAAACTGGCAGCACTTTGGACTTCAAAAAAAAAGTCACCCAGTAAGTTAAAGTCAGCTTCAGTGCAATAACACCCATCCTCATCGCAGCGCCTCGTCATTTCAAGGTACATGTCCCACAAGGTGTTCTATAATCTAGGTAATACACAGTACATTGGTGCATCTGTAGCAATACTAATCGAGCTCGCAACTCCGGCGCCCGCCGTCTGTCATTTGTCTCTGGCTCTCCGATCTCGTGTGCCACTGAATGTTAACGTTCCACGTTAAGGAGACTATATGCACACAGAGACTCTGTCTGCTCAAGATGTACTGCCCACGCATGCCAGCGGCCTGCACACATTAAGCAGAACCTACTTTAAAACAGCAATGAATACTCTTAATTCTGCGCTTGAATTAGGTCTGAGTGAAGCAACCTTTCCGCAATGGAAAACATAAGAGGGAGTGGGCAGATAACCTTGATGGACATTGTCATTATGACTACAGATCCAGCTGTGCGGATAATCTCACTAGCACTAAGTACCTTTCTTCCAGAAAATGAGGGAGTGATTAAGTGATCGCTGGCAATCTATGTACTTGCAAACGAGTTTGCATCTGAAAATATTGTGAAACTTGACGTTTTATAACAAAGCCGGTTTTCATCATTGCATATTCGCTGAAGCGCGTTCAGAAGATAGAAATCGGGCGGATAATGGTTGAATTGTCATCAACTTTGCACAGATATTCAGTCAGTAACAAGTGAACTTCGTCGGCGTTATACACATCATACCCAACCAGTGATTCGGCTACAAGTGAACTTACCAAAGTTTGCTCATACTGTAGAGCCCGCTGATCAGTCCCGTTCCCTGCCATGGCTGTGCTCAACTCAATCTGCCGGCAGAAACGCCAGCGAAATGAGGGGAAAGATAGTTGTTTTACACCCTTAAACAAAACACACCAATGTCCAGGGTTTCTGGGCGCATGAAACTGATTCGTGGACAACCGACGCCAGTCGTTTTGATCCGGAGCCCTTGCATAACTTCAATGACTGTTGAGATCCAACATTTTATATCCCTGAATTTTCCGCAGAAATCACGCTGAGGCGGGACTTGTGGTTCTCCAGGAATTGACACTCCCCTTCTCCTGTAGTGGTACACTCGACTTCAGAAGTTCTTTAGTCGTTCAGTTGTTATCACACTGACCAAGGTATGTTGAGATTTTACTGAAGACATTGCAATCGTATATGCTTTTCTAGCAGTCACGAACTTTGAGTCTTTTTTTTCGGTGACTAAATTGAAACCCTGTTGATTATACAGGAAGTACTAGTGTAAAGGAAAAAGGAAACTAAATCTTGAGGGTAAACTAACTTCCTGAGGGTTGGCAAAATTGCCTGGAGAGTTTCTTTTTGCATACTACCCAGATTATTGTGCAAAAAAAAAGAGCCTTTAGTGATCGTTGGCAATACAAGCCATTAGAAATTTCAAACTGGGTGAAATTTTCATGGGAATGTCTGATGAAGTAATTCTTTGTTCGAACAGTAAAATCACCTGTGGTCTACATGTGGAAAAAAATGACATTGACCAATTGAACCCGTGCCAGTGTCAGGTTAAAAAAAAGCCATGGTATGTATTACAGGCGAAATAGAGAGTACTTTGGGAAATCTATCTATAACTGTATTGTGGGGTCCTTTTTTATCAGATCTGGGCAAAGATCTGAGAAGTAGATTGCCCTACTGTTGCTGTGCATATCCAAAGAAATCATTCTTCTGTTTAATGTGGTGACAAATGTTCAATTCAACTCTGAAAAAAGTAAAAATTAGTCATTTTCAGGAATAAACTAAGAAATTATGTTGTGCAATAATGTAGCAAAATATTCTCTTAAAATCAAATAACTCACATTTCTTGTCTAAACTGGGTATTAAGCATATCTCTGGTTAGCATAAAGACCTCCACAAGTGTATGAATAATGACGCTCAACCAGTAAGCTAGTGGTGATAGAAATGTCTTCTGACCAGTAAAAGGGAAAAACAAAAATATCAGTCAGACTTGTGACAATGAGGGGAATGCTGGTAGCTTCTCATCCTGAAGAAGATAACATAGGTTGGGAGAGTGGGGCAAAGACTGGAGAGGATCTTTGGGTAATGTAACTTCAGGAAGACAGGGAGAAAATTTGAGAACATCTAAAGTTATGCATTCTGCTGGAGTTTAGACCAAAGAGTGATGTAGTGGAGAAATGGACCAATATTCTGCACATGAAAAGGGAGTAAGACAATAGACAATGAATCACGGAAATAATGTTATATTTCTGGCCCAACTAAATAAATACTTGTAAAACCTAATTTGGAACTGTTGTCTTCCCCTGTGACCTCTATGCAATCCCTTCTTAGATTAAAGTTTTCCATCATCTGTAAACAAAATCTCAGGCAAATTGTCTGCTTTCAACATCAAAAGACCATTAAACAAGGGTCGTGGAGCGGGCATGGCCCAATTTATTCCAATATTGTGTCAAGTACTTCCTTACTGCCTTTGCTATGTTCATTATTTGTGAAACTCCTCCAGGGTTTGTGTGTTGCCGGAGTTGTTTAATGTTCTCATGTGGTGACAAAGGATGAGTGGCATTGCACAAACACGTGAATAGTCTGATTCATTTTATTTTTTGAAGTGCCTGGAAACCATTCTTTCCAAGAGAATGAAAAAGCACATTTGCAAACGCACCCACATAAACAAAAGACATGGTCAAATAATGCGAATACGTATTTGAATATGTTTTTCTCTATCGTTCATTGTCTTTTTGTATACATTTCCTGTGCCAGGTGTCAAGGTGAAATGTGTTGGAATGGTTTTGATTGCCTTTCTCTCCGTAAACCTCCAGTTTAAGCTTTCCAATTACTGCACACAGGTCCCATTCAAATCAATTCATCAACATGGTACTCCACACTCCATCATCAAACAAAGACTTGAATTCCTTTTCCAATATAGTCAATTGTAGCAGTGTTAATAATTACATGATGTCCCTTGTGGTTTTGTTTGACTTCAGGAAAGAGTACAGGGACAGGATTGATGAAGCCAAAGAATTAAATTGTTTGATGCAACCTGTATAAAAATGAGTGTAGATTTTGAGTTATAACTACCTTAGGTCATTACGCATTATTTAATTCATGTTTAAATGGCTAATAAATATGAAAGAAAGAAACTGGATAATAAGGAGCCTGATGAGTGTGAAGCTCCTTTTCTGAAAAAGAAGAAAAGAGGGCACAGGTAAATGAGACTCACTAAATACCTCCCACAATATCAACTGCCATGGGACTGGATTGGTCTTTGTTAGGCTTGATAACTTTTTTGCAGAGCTTTTAATGATTTGATAGCCTCAGGGAAAAAGATAAGTGTAAACTCACCGGCCATTAATGCAAATGATTTAACACGTTGACTGCCAGCTAATGGCGGGTCAGGGCCAGCGCCAGACTTGAAAATTCGGGGCAAATTATCCATCCCTTTATTGACAACAATTGGTCCTGGCTAATTCTAGATGGTTTTCCTTTATAAGCACGTTTTCTAATTCAAGAATAATCAAGTGGCAATTGAAGACACGGCTTCTCTCCCCCATGCGATCTAACAGCAAATAATGGGCTACATTCAGTGCAGAAAAATAATTTAATTATAATTAGGTCTATGCACAGGCACTCAGCAACGTTAATTTTTTTTCCAGCAAGAGCGACATTTCAGAACTCATTTGCGAATGAAGGTAATTACGGCAAGTACCTACACCTGTTTTTGCAGCACGGTCACGCAACTTGCTGTAAAAAATAGCCAGCTGTTAGACTGGAAAATGAAAACGGAGGAAACCACGTATACTTGTCACCAGAATTACCTTCATTCGCGAAGAGTTCTGAAATTCCGCTCTCGCTGGAAAAAAAAATTACCATTGCTGAGTGCCAATGCATTGACCTAATTATAATTAAATTATTTTTCTGCACTGAATGTAGCCCATTATTTGCTGTTAGATCGCATGGGGGAGAGAAGCCGTGTCTTCAATTGCCACTTGATTATTCTTGAATTAGAAAACGTGCTTATAAAGGAAAACCATCTAGAATTAGCCAGGACCAATTGTTGTCAATAAAGGGATGGATAATTTCCCTCGAATTTTTCTGGCGCTGGCCCTGACCCGCCATTACGAGTTATCTCGTAGTTGGCAGTCAACGTGTTAAACCCCATAGGGCTGTTGTGGGGTAACCTGAACAGAGTTTGTGGAGTTTAATCAGCGACATGCCAATGGGAAATATTGCTGTCCACGCTGAAATCCTTTGAGGACAATACCTTCGTAAAGTTAATATTCTGAAAGCCTTATTTTCCTAAGGAGTGACTTAATCTTTTGGTAGGTACTTTGGTAGGTATCACTAAATTGATGTTATTTATCATTTGAAAACTTTTTGCCCCCAAATGCTTAAAATATTACAAATTGTCTTGTTGTACATTTTGGTGGGGTTTTTTTTTTCATCTATATGTAATTTATTCTGATTCAAGTACTTTTATTGGATGAAATAGCAAGAGCTCCGTGAATGACCAATGATCCCAAGCTTTTGTGTGGTTGTGTACATTAGAATATTTGCATAGTAGTTAGAGACAATGGGCATTACCATATCATTACTTTCATGGGTCTGTATTAGGCCGTCTTTTCCGTGGTATCAGTTTAAGCCTGCTGAGTACTCAGTAACATTTGCAAAAATTTGAAGTATTTTATTGCTATTATCTTCATTGTCGTTATCGCCATGATCTCCCTTATCCAAATAACTTCTGTAGAACTATCACATACCTATGATGCACAAAATTGAAAACCTAGAATTTTTTTTTATTGTACCTTCCGTTGCTCATTTTGAAATCATTTACCTCAGCATGACAAAATAAAGTGTCCTTGTAGTTTCTATTCTAACAGCTTGGTTCCAACACACTCGGGGAGTAAGTGGTTGTGAACGTAAGTGGGTATAATTTAGGGGAAAGTGTTTCTAGTCAATGAAGCTACCTTGAAACAGAGAAGAAAATCAATGCAATTGATCAACTTCTTTTGATGCTGCATCTAATCCTGGGGCACGATCTTAATAAATCAGAATCTGGTGGTTTCTTTATGACAGAACATGAAATGCTGTACCTGGTAAAGAGCAGAGCTGCAAGGGGGATATAAAATCTAACACAGTAACTTTGTCCTCCTGAGACCTGGCAGTTCAATTTGTCCCCCGTTGGGAACATGAAGCCAGTTTTTATCACTAAAATGAGCAATGAATATGTGCATCAAGGATGTATTACACTGTGCTGGAACCGTCACTCAAAAGGATATTCAATTGAAAAAAGATATAGGGTCATTCCGTGTCAATCCACCAAATTTCAGAAAATCTTCCCGCATGACCACCTCAGATTTTTTTGAAAAAATTCATGTTGGTGGTTTCACTTCTCAATAGAATAATCCCAAAATTGTAGGTCTCTACTGCCAATAGTTTGGCCACAAAAAATTATTAAAAGGACAAAGATTTGGGCGATTTTTAGCCTTTTTTTAGCATCTTCTGAAGTTCTAATTTTGAGCTGGAATATCTTAAAAAGTACTTGAGCGAGGACCTCCAAAGTTTGTATGTCAAATATCTAAATCAAGTTCACCTTAAAGAGCAGGTTTTTGTTAATGATATATCCAAAAATTGTGATGGTGTTCTCTTTTTCCCAATATGAATTTTTAAAATTATGTTACATATTGGAATGCTATAGCTTTGTAGTTGTAATGGTCGATGCGGCAGCCAGGAAAACGTGGACTGGACTCAAGTGCAAAGGGGGATTTAGTTGTAGAGTTTATTGTTGTCTACCACGCAAGCGGGAGACAGCGCATAAAAGATGCAAACAAAAAGGAAACGAGGTTCCAGAAACAATGAGCGAACACTGTAGTAATACTATGGCTAAGAGAAAAGCACACTACGTATTACAAACAGTAAGCAAAGAAAAAAGGAAACGAGGTTCCTTTTAATTACTTATGCTGTACTAAAACAAAACAGCATAGAAGTTTTAAGATTACGAGTTTTAGAGTATGTTTCGCGAAACAAGTAGAAACAGCACAGGAATGCTTTACGAGACTCAGCAATGAACAACGGTGCTGCTGTGGTTTAAATATCCACTGCAGCGCCTCTGAGACAATGAGGCACAGGTGAAGGCGGTGGCTTGATGAGTGCAACAGCTGTTCCAGGTTTTAGTCAGCCGGCGTGCTGGCCCTGGTAAGGTGAGACCTTACAGTACCCCCGTGGCGGTTAGTCCAACTCCTCTCCTCTGGACCATAGCCTTCCCAGTCTACCAGGTACTGGAGCTTGCCTGCTCTGCGTCTGGAGTAGGCTGCGTACCCGGTAGGCTGGGCCTCCATCTACCTACAGGACAGGGGGGGGTTCTTCTGGGGGGAGGTCCCTGCCAGGGGTCCAGCACGCACCGGCCTGAGAAGAGAAACATGGAAAGCATTGTGAATTTGATAGTGAGGTGGAAGCTGAATAGAATATGCTGATTCATTGACCCTCCGGAGGACACGGAAGGGGCCAATGAACCTTGGGGAGAGCTTTCAGCAGGGCAGACGGAGGTGCAGGTCCCTGGTGGAGAGCCAGACCCTATCCCCTGGTTGGTGCTGGGGGGCATCCCGGCGCTTCTTGTCCGCCTGATCTTCTGATGATGGAGTGCCCTCCTGATCTGGATGTTGGTGTGTTCCCAGACTTTCTCTGCCTCGGAGAACCAGGCATCCACGGCCGGGTTGTCTGGCTCTGGTCCCAGGGGCAAAGGGGAGGTTGCCGCCTGAGCATGCACTGGAAGGAACTGAGTCCCGTAGATGCACTCCAGGAGTTCTGGGCGTATTCAGCCCAGGGCAGGTAGGTGGACCAGTCCCCCTGGCGTTGGTGGCAGTAGGCTCGGAGGTACCTCCCCAGGTCTTGAATGGCTCTCTCCGCCTGCCCATTGGTTTGGGGGTGGTTGCCCGAGGAGATGCTCACAGTGGCTCCCAGCTTCTGAAAGAAAGCCCTGCACACATGGGACGTGAACTATGGCCCACGATCCGAGATGATGTCCTCCAGAAGGCCAAAGTTGCTGAAAACCTGTTCAAATAGTGTGTGTGCAACTTGGAGTGCAGTAGGTAAAGAGGGGTAAGGCACAAATTTACAGAATTTGGAGAAGCGATCTATGACCACTAGGATACAGGTGTTACCTGCTGATTTGGGCAGATCGGTGACAAAGTCTTCCGCCAGGTAAGGCCAGGGTCAATGGGGAACTGGAAGAGGAGTCAGTTTCCCCGCTGGCAGCTGGCATGGGGACTTAGAAATGGCGCAGGTGGCTCATGAGCGCACAGCTGTTTAGACGTCTGAGGCCAGGTGGGGCCACCAGTATTTTTGGGTAATTATGGTAGTGGTGCGTTTAATTCCGGGATGTCCTATGGACAGAGAAGTGTGGGCCCATTGAATGACTCTCTCCCGAAGCGACGAAGGCACGAATGTTTTTCCCGGTGGCACAGGGGAAGTGGGTGGGTTCCACTTCGTCTCTTTAGCTATTTCTCAGTCTAGCCGCCATTGGATTGGTCCGAGTATGTAGGAAGAAGGTAGGATGTTTTCATTGGGCACCGCCTCCTTCTCGACATCATGTCTTCGGGAGAGAGCATCAGCCTTCACATTCTTAGCTCCTGGACGATAGGTAATTAAAAAGTTGAATCTTGTGAAAAAGAGCGCCCACCTGGCCTGTCGCGGGTTTAGTTGTTGTGCCTTTCTCAGATACTCCAAGTTGCGGTGGTCTGTGAGCACCAAGAATGGATATCGGGCCCCCTCTAGCTAATGCCTTTATTCTTCTAGTGCCAGCTTGACTGCTAGTTGCTCCCGGTTTCCCACGTCGTAATTCGCTTCAGCAGGAGAGAGCTTGCGCGAAAAGTAGGCACATGGGAACAGCTTCTCTGGGGTACCATGTCTTTGTGACGGGATAGCACCCACCCCCGCATTTGAGCCGTCCACTTCAACGAAGGGTTTGTCTGTGTCTGGTAGCTTAAATACTGGAGCAGTGGTGAATAATGCTTTCAGCGTGTCAAAAGCGTGCTGCACCTCAGAATCCCATTGCAAAGCCTTAGGCTTCCCTTTAAAGAGGCATGTCAGGAGTTTGGCCACAGCACTGAAGTTTTTTTATGAATCGGCGGCAGAAGTTGGCAAAACCCAGGAAGCAACGAAGCTCTTTAATGGTCCGTGGGATTAGCCAATCAGTTCCTGCCTGCACCTTCTTACCTTCCATAGCCACTCCCTCTGGTCCAATGATATAGCCCAAGAAGGAGATGGTGGACTGGTGGAATGAGCATTTTTCGGCTTTGACATACAGTTGGTGACTGAGGAGACATTTCAGTACTCTTCTTACGTGGGTCACGTGTTCTTTGTGAATGCAGGAGTAGATTAGGATGTCGTCGAGGTAGGCGATGACGTATCTGCCCAGCATGTCATGTAGTGCGTCATTTATGAATGACTGGAACACGGCGTTAACCAAATCGTAAGGCATCACCTGGTACTCGTAGTGGCCGGAGGTGGTACTGAATGCCGTCTTCCACTCATCTTCCTCTCTGATGCGGATCAGGTTATAGGCGCTGCGGAGGTCTAGCTTCGAAAAGATGACTGCTCCACGTAGCTGCTCCACAGCGCTTGGGACCAGAGGGAGTGGGTATCAGTATTTTACCGTGACATCATTCAAACCTCGGTAGTCAATGCAGGGGCGGAGACCTCCATCCTTCTTCTGGACAAAGAAGCTGGCTGACACGGGTGAAGTTGAGGGACGGATGAAGCCTTGTTGCAGGGCTTCCTGCACGTACTGCTCCATGGCTTGTGTCTCCGTCACAGACAGGGGGTAGACACGGTTCCTCGATGGAGAGGTGCTAGGCAGTAATTCTATGGCACAATCCCACGGACAGTGCAGGGGTAGCTGCGTGGCTCTCTCCTTGCTGAATGCCTCCTTTAGGTCGTTGTACTCCTGGGGAAGGTCAAGCTGGTCCCCTGGGTTGGGACTGTCGACGGTGGTGGAGGCAACGGCTAGAGGGGGGCGGTGTTGTCGTCACGTCAGGGACCGGACCTGGAGTTTCTGGGTTTTCCAGGCGACCGATGGATCATGGCGTAGGAGCCAGGGTAATCCAAGGATTATGGGATGGTTGGAGTAAGGTAACGTCAGCAGGCGGATGGTCTCAAGGTTGCACTGCTGGATCCAGAGGGAGACCGGTGCCATCTGATGGGTCACACTATGGCTGCCCAGGGGTCTCCTATCGATGGCCGTCACCGTCAGAGGGGAGTTGAGCGGTTGGAGGGGGACGCCGAGTCATCGCGCCAAGGAGTTGGAGATGAAGTTTCCTGCTGCGCCGGAGTCGATTAGGGACTCTGTGTGGAGGGTCAGAGTGTTAAAAGACACCTCCACAGGGATCTGGAACCACTGCCTTGTGACAGTTGCAGGTGACACCTTTACCTTGGAAGGCGTGGTTCCCTCCTCCTGACTCCGGAAGGTGGGGCCAGCCCTTGGCCACGGACGATGTCCGGCAGGTCTTGATGGTCCCACCTCCATAGGCTCTGCCTCTTCTCTGAAGGGGGCTTCTTGATCCCTGGGCAGGCTCCGCTGTCTCTCCTGCAGTAGCTGGTCCAGGCTAATGGCGGCACTGATGTAGGCGGAGAGGGACATTTCCACATCTCGGCAGGCCATCTCTGCGTGGAGCTCTGGACCAAGCCCCCTCCTAAAGATGGATAACAAGGCTGGTTCATTCCAGCCACTGGCTGCAACCAAGGTGCGGAACTGGAGGGCGTACTCCGCAGCAGTCTTCTTCCCTTGACTGAGCTCAAGCAGCTGGTTGCCAGCCTTCTTCCTGGGGTGATTGAAGACTGAGCGGAACTGCAGGAGGAAGTCAGCATAGGTGGGGAACACTGACTCCCCCCAAACAGCAGTCGCCCAGTCTAAGGCCTTCCCTGACAGGCGGGTCACCACTGCGGCAATCTTCTCGGCGTCACTCAAGCTTGGGTGGTATGTGAAGTAGAGTCCGCACTGGAGAAGGAAGCCTCGACAGGCAGTGGGGTTGCCGTCATAGCGGTCAGGGAGGCACACAAGGGAATCACCCCGGGGACTGGAGGGGGCAGGCTGTGGTACTGCAGGAGAGACGGGAGGGGGTGTTGGCAGTGGAGCATGGGAGCTCGCCAATTCTCAGACACCAAGAACGAGGTTGTCCAGCATGGTGCCGAGACAATGGATTTCCCGCTGCTGCTCCGCCACTAGTTGGTAGGTCAGGGACTTGGACACCGAACTCTCCCGAATCCATGGGCAGCGGAACCTTTGCTGAATCCATGGGTGGCTGTGTCTTCTGTAATGTTCGGCGCGGAGGCCAGGAAAACATGGACTGGACTCAAGTGCAAAGGTGGATTTAGTTGTAGAGTTTATTGTTGTCTACCGCCCAAGCGGGAGACAGCACATAAAAGATACAAACAAAAAGGAAATGAGGTTCCAAAAACAATGAGCGAACACTGTAGTAATACTATGGCTAAGAGAAAAGCACACTACTTATTACAAACAGTAAGCAAAGAAAAAAGGAAACGAGGTTCCTTTTAATTAGTTATGCTGTGCTAAAACAAAATAGCACAGAAGTTTTAAGATTACGAGTTTTAGAGTATGTTTCATGAAACAAGTAGAAACAACAGCACAGGAATGCTTTACGAGACTCAGCAATAAACAACGGTGCTGCTGTGGTTTAAATAGCCACTGCAGCGCCTCTGAGACAATGAGGCACAGGTGAAGGCAGTGGCTTGATGAGTGCAACAGCTGTTCCAGGTTTTACCCAGCCAGCGTGCTGGCCCTGTTAAGGCGAGACCTTACAGTAGTCTTGTGGACAGCTCTGTAATTATGTCAGAGATCTCAAATTTTGTACAGTGCCTCTTATAAACCATTTGACATTAACTTTAAATACATATTAGTCACATTCACACTAGTATATGGAAAGATATTGAAGCTTGAAAATCGAAATCAAAATAAGCTTTATTGCAGTTCAAAATTGTGTATTTTAAGTATGTGACAACACAAAACAATCACCAAAAATCATTTCAGAGTACCTCTAGCTGGAACTTTTTAAGCTGGAAATTATTCTATTGCAACTGACCTGTTCAAATTAAAATTCAAATTGACATTGAAGCTAAAGCTGGTCAAAGTTTCGAAGTTATAACATTATATGAAATTGGCTGATACTTAATTTGCCAATGCTTTTAGATTATTTTATTTTTTGTTTGTTCCAAGATAAATATGTTGAGCTAAATCATGTGTGTATGATAAGCAGTGGTGGGTAGGCAGCATTAGAAATACATCTGAGGAAGAGCAAGATGTGCTGATAGTGTTCATGCACCCCCATGGACCAGCCAGGAGCTTTTATTGGCCCAGAAGGGAAGATGTATGCTGAGTGCCAAAACAGCACATAATTTGAAAGGTGGAAGCTCCTTCTACCACCACAGGCCGTGGCTATGTGCTAAAAGAGGAAGATATTAGAGCTGCAGGATGTTTTCATGAAGGACTTCAAGTGACTTTAAATTGGCAGAACATGTTCTATCATATTCATTCTGTGTTATTCATTAGAACTGATAAGTTTTGTCTGTACTTTTGAATGCTGCAGAAGATTTATCATTATCACAATATAGTTGAAAAGTATATGTGTGTGAGTAGGTAGGGTATGCAGGGTATGGTTATCTGCAACATTTATTTTCTAAGAACTAATTGCAGACTAGATGCTACCTTACTTTGAAATAATTTTGACAATAATTTTTGTACAATTCTGCACTGTGACTGTCACATGCTTAAAATGCTCGATTTCGAACTGCAATAAAGCTTATTTTGATTTCCATTTTCAAGCTTCAATATCTTTCCATATACTAGTGTGAATGGCACTGATATGTATTAAATGTTACTGTCAAATGGTTTATAAGAGGCACTGTGCAAAATTTGAGATCTCTGACATAATTACAGAGCTGTCCACAAGACCATGGCGCTATAATCGAGAATTAGCATTCCAATATAAAACATGATTTTAAAAATTCATATTGGGAAAAAGAGAAAGAACACCATCACAATTTTCGGATATATCATTTACAAAAACCTGCTCTTTAAGGTGAACTTGATTTGGATTTGATATATGGTGTCATTCAACGGGAATATCGCTTCAAAGATGCAGGAAAATGTGTTTTTTCTCATTTCTGATCGGCAATATCTCAGATGCTATTTACTTCACAATGGTAATTTTTCAGAAAACCATGTACCTAGTCCAAAAGACACCCCCTACAAAACATCAGCCTGCTGTCATAAAAACTGATGACTTTACAGGCCCTTAAAAGTGCTGCCACAGTTCGCGAATATAAATTTTCGACAGAATCTAGGGGCCTATTACTGCATGTTACACATGAGCTAGACTGCTGAAAGTTAAATAATGTTAGCACCAGATATTTGACATACAAACTTTGGAGGTCCTTGCTCAACTACTTTTTAAGATATTCCAGCTCAAAATTAGAACTTCAGAAGGCAATGCTAAAAAAAGGCTAAAAATCGCCCAAACCTTTGTCCTTTAAATAATTTTTTGTGGCCAAACTATTGGCAGTAGAGACCTACAATTTTGGGATTATTCTATTAAGAAGTGAATCCACCAACATGATTTTTTTCAAGAGAATCTGAGGGGGTCATGCGGGAGCCATTCGGTGAATTGACACGGAATGACCCTATATGATGTTTTTGAAGTTGCTTTCTGAGAAACATGAGACTGTCATCCGAGGCACTTGTACTTAAAAATGTAAATAAACTTCTTTTTTTGTGCACAGGATAGATCAGAATAATATGCTTACCACTTTCCATATTCCAATCTTTTTTACATACTGCAAATCTTTTCTTTTTTTTCATGTCCATATCATGGGATATGGAATTGGATTATGGAGTGATGCACTTGTGGAAATCTCTTTCGAATGGCCGTGAGTCTGGCATTCAAAACCACTGCATTGCCCCAACTACTTTCCATTAACCTAGCAAAAAAAAAGTCAAAAATATCCAGAAAAGGGAAGTTGTGGGTAAAGGGTGTGTCGTCTTTATGACAGCCTAATCGAGCTATATGGTTCCCTTAATATGAGTGGGGTTCAGATCCCCTGCTATTACAGTGCATACTCTTATCTGGTATGCTCTGATTTCTATGGTACTGAATGAAGAAAAATGGGTGGTGGTTAAAAAGTGAGCTTGGGTTATCAGGCATCACTCCACAGGGATCAGCACCAGATGGCAAGGATTCAGTGGGCATTACAGGACTTGGGAGTTTAATCTGCATGTTTTTATGTTATGTTTCTGTCATGCCTGCTATGTTTCTGCCATGTCTGTTCTGTTTTTTGCCATGCCCTGTTATGTTTCTCCCATGCCTGTTCTGTTTTTGCCATGTTTTAGTACTTTGCCATGTGTTTGTTTTTGCCATGCCAGATCCATTATTCTGTTAGATTCCGGTCCATGTCTTTGTTCATACCTTGCATTGCACTTTGTCTCCCCTGTCTGGTCTTGAGCTACAGCTTCTCCCCAAGTCCTGCGTGTCACATGTTAAGGTGATTTCATGGTTTCTGGGTTTCAAACATTCCTTCTAATCTCGTTTGCTTCCTTCACCTTGCTTTTCTATTTTACTAACCCATACTAACAGTTTGTTATTTTGTTAAAGTTACTAACCAAGACTAACATTGTATATAACACTAACTTACTAACGAGCACCAGGGATTGTATAGCTGCACTTACTAATTGATTAACAAGCTCTCAGCACTCGCCCTGTTCTAGTCTCCGCCTCTTGCCTTCTCAGTCTTTGCTGCAATTCAGCGGATCCTCCGCACCTGCTCTACTCTGTCCTGCCTCGTTATCTGTGCACATTAGAACTCCCTAACCGGAGCTGTATGTTTTGTCATAGGTTGTCTCGTGATCCCTGTCCGCATTTTGGCTTTTGCCAATTTCATGTGGTTAGGTTCTCCCTTGTGTTTGCTCCCACGTAATTAGTCTGATCCCATTCACCTGTCCCTGATCATAGCATGTGACTTCCCTTGAGTGTACTTAAGCAGTCTTTTCATAGCAGTTCCCTGTCAGAACGTTTCCCTAGTCTACCTGTGCTGCTCTCGTTTTCGCCTTGCATTCATAGTGTTGCTTTTCTGACTGGACCGTCCGACTTCTGATTTTTGGCTCTGATTTGGTATTGTTATCTGCATCTGTTATCGAACCCTTTTTCTGCCCGACTACGATTACTGTTTTGCTGCCCTGGTTTTTCGACTTTGGATTCTGTCCCTGGGATTGTGATTTTTGGATTGTGGACTTTGTACCGTTGCCTCCTGCTCTGCGGGGGTTCGCCCCCTTTCCAAATAAAATCCCATTTTTCTGCACTGCTCTGCTCTCGCGTCTGGTTCCTGAACAATACCTAACATTTTACAAGTCCATGTCCCACCTCCCTTCTATTATGGAACATAGAGTTGAAGACCACACCAAAACCCAATCTGTGGCTGGATATACCACTTGAAGGGCTGGTTTAAATAAAAACATTTTGAGAGATAGTTATCAAGTGATTTTATTGTTGGCAAGTAAATATAAACTGCCTCCTGTAAAATGTGATTAAATATTTTCACGATGAATTCTTTTACTGTTGTCCTCCTGGCAGGAAAATGCTGAGGAGTAAATGTGGGAGACGCAGAAAAGATATTCAGGGTCAAAACATTCCTGTACAACACTTTAAATAGTGAGAAGGAGAACTGAGATTTCAAAAAACTGCAAAAAAATGGATGGGAAAATGCTAAGTTTTTTACACACACGCTCATACAAATGCAAACTGTCATTCTCACAAGCAGATATACACATATATTCACTGTACTATTTATTTTTCTTGGTTTTTCACAAGATGTCTGTTTCTCCTGCCATTGTGCATCGCAGCGTGCAAGTAATGGGGGAAATTTACGATGGAATACATACTTAATTGAAATATAATCATGAAGATTTACTCCCCTTTTTCAGTAGCAACACATTGTGTCTCCAAACATTTATTGCATGTAATTATGCTAATGGGTAATTTTGGTACTAGAAATCACTCCCATCAAAGTGCAGCCGAAGCCAAGAAATATAATTCTGTTAGTTCCTGGAGCCAGCTCTTTGCTGATATAGATGCTGATGTTTGGCTGGTGCTGTTCAATGAAGCTGCGAAACGAGGACTTGAAAGGCATCTGTTTCTGAATCTGATGACTATGAGATACTTCTTCTCTCACACAGTTGTGCATTTGGGCCTCCCATTTCGCTCTCTATCCCACTTGTGCTTTTCTATCAAGATTTATATGAAATCCTCAGTTGACTGACAGGTGTACGGAGAAAAAAGTTCTTACAGGCAATTTTCAAACTGAAGTTGAGATTTATAAGTGTCAGGGTACTAAATAGTGTAGCTGCTGTGACATAGAATTATTAACACTGCAGTAAATTTGACGGGAATGGTTTCTTTAGTGCAAATTATATCTAAAGTACAGTCAATCCCATAGACATTTAAATATTGGTCAAGTTATTGTTATTTACTCTGTCTGCGACATCATATTTTAATTGAAATTTAAAAATTGAAGTTAGTTCAAAATTCAAACTTTCAGTTATAATTACTTTAAGTTAAGAACATTTACATCCAACTTTGGCAAAAATTGTCAGGATTACAGGACTTTCTATGTACAGCCCCTCCCCCTCCCCTTCTTTCTTTTTAAACGATCAAAAGTGAATAGACAGTGCTGGCTGCACTGCTGTGCTATGGCCAGGTATGTGTTATTTCCTGGTTATGTAATTCCAAGCAAGCGGACAAAAGGTGAAGAGTTGATTTCAAGTGTGGCATTTGAAATAGGAATTTGTTGTTTTTAACTCTCAAGAAGAAGACCAAAGAGCTGTCAATGCCTGCGGCCTGTGAGGCAAGACATCATTAAGCTGTAAAATTAAATCAAACCAAAAAAAACAGCAGAAGTCTTTGATCTGGCCAAATCAAAGATTTGATACAGTCTTTGAAATAAAGAATAAACTAGTTCCCTGAGGAACAGTGAAAGGTCAGAGAACCAGATCACAGCTTTGGTGGATTACAGACTAATAATTTCCCTCCTTAACAACATTTGACCGGAAAAGGAACATGCTCTCATGCTCGACGATGTAGGCGTACCATCATCAATGTCAATCGAGAGAAGACTTCATCAGAGTAAGTTCACAATATGTAAGCAATTAGTTTTTCGAAAACATTAAAAATAAAAAAAAGTCTGTACAGTTCTGGAACAACATGCTATGAACAGAGAAAAGAAAGGTAAACATGTATCAGAATTATGGGGAGAGAAGAATATGGAGCAGGGAAGCAACTGTTAATGATCTGAAGCATGTCACCTTAAGCATGGTCGTGTGGGCATGTATGGCTCTCATTGAAAATGGTCCCTCTGTATTTATTGATGAGGCTACTGTTGACAAAAGCACAGAATTACATCTGAATTGTATATGGGTATATTATTGCCCAGACTTTTTAAATCCTAGTCCTACCGGTCACCGATATGTAGAGGACCCACACTCGTTTCCCTGTGCCGATTGTCGGTATATCGTTCCCTGGTGGCTATTTCCCTGTATGCCAGTCCGAGATAAGCATTAGCCTCAAGGTAGGACTAGGGTTAATATAAAGTAGTGAAATTTTCTAAAATGGTCAAGTCAGTAACCTGACCCGAATCCAATTGATCGTGCATTTCACTTGCTGAAGGTAAAACAAGGTAAAATGTTCCAAAAACAAGCAAGTAATCCTTGCAGATTATCATTATGGAAGAAAACATAATAGCAACTGGTGATTTATGTTGATCCCAGACTTCTGGCAGTTGAGCGCTATATTTACATGGAGCCCTTGTAATCAGATTGGAGCGCAATCAGAATGAGATCTCCTAATGTAAACACACTGATCTGAATGAAATACCGTAATCTTACAAAGAAATCTAAAACCGACAGAAGGAGGTGGTGCAGTCCCCCTGATAATCAGTTTTATAGCCATGCAAACGCCCCATTGGATAGCCTCTGCACTTGGATCCTTCTTTGCCTGGTTTATCTATGCATAGTGATGTTGCCATGACATTTTATTCATGCACGCAGATGAACATGGTGGCAACCATCAAAAACAGGCCAGCAGCCAAGACAATGTGTCTTTTGATTGTTTTTAAAGAATTGAAAATAATGGACACATCTGTATGGCTAAGTCTCATTTAAATGCGAAACCAGTCAATAAGGCAGCAAGGTAAACCTCAACACCAGCCACATGGAAATTTTGGATGCAGGACAATGTGCATGACAAATCTATTCTCATTGGCCTACATTCCAGATATATAAATCTGCGCGTTTGCTTACATGTAAATTATACCTATGTTCTGACTTATCGGTCCAAGTAATTCTAGTCCATCTGAAAAAAAGTGTGCTTCTAAACTTGGCTATTGACTGCAAAGATTTTGTAGCCAAATTTTACAGGTAACAAAGTTTTTCCAAGCACTTCTAAGCCCACAAATTTGGGAAGGGTGCTACATATGGAATTGGTTGTAATTCCTACACAGTTCAAACAATATTTATAACAGAAACCTCAAAGTAAAGCTGGAAGTGTTCACTTCTGTTCACTTAACATTTTCATTTTTAATTTCAAATCCATTGTCATGGAGTACAGAGCAAAATTAATTAAAATGATTGAATGCTACTGCACAAGTACTTATGAGACCTGACTGTATATATCACTGATTCTAAAAAGCTGCTTGCACTCTTCAATGCCTGCATTTAATTATTCTGACATTTTTCTGTCAGATAATTTTATCTTCTTTCCTCATAAATGAATTATTGTTTCTTTTGAGTACATACATATTTTAACGTGTGTATTTTGGATTTCCACCTAGCTGTTTGTGGCCCTGGTGTAAGAAGATACTTACCTGTTTTTCCCCTTAGATTCAACTCTAGATTTAATGAGCTGTATTTCCTGCTTTTGCATGGCGCACTGTCTGTGTGGCATGTCATTTAAGCTTGCACACAACCACCGGCCCAGCACAGTAAGAGCAGTTAGGAGTGCCTCTCTTGTTCTGTGGTCAGCCACATGAGGGCATTCTTGTACTGTTGGCATGTGATGATTTTATATCATGCCAGAGGGAAAGAGAGTATTCTCCACTTCAGAGAGCATTGTACCCTTCCCTTTAGCGCTTTTGGGGTGAGTATTGAAATAAGAGAGGGAAGAGCTCTATTTTTCATATTCTCCAATGAGACCCAAAAACTCATAAGAAAATAGCAAAACATGGGGAACACAGAAAAAATGAGGGGCAGAGTAGCAGGAGGATAGGGAAATGGAAGGGGAAAAAATCTGCAAATTGCTGAGTATGCGAATTTGTCCCTGAAAGTTTCTGCATACCATTTATTATGTCTATATACAGGACATTATAAATGGTGTGATGTTCTGCGTGGACTATGAGCACTGTCTTCCATGCAATTATATTGGCTTCAGATTTATTGGGCCATTCCCTCAACACACACTCACAGACGGGCTCATGATTACAGAGGATCTTACAAACCCCATTTCCAACGAAGTTTAGACGTTGTGTAAAACTTTAATAAAAACATAATACAATGATTTGCACATCCTTTTCGACCCATGTTCAATTGAAAACACAACAAAGACAAGATATTTAATGTTCAAACTGATAAACTTCATTGTTTTTTTTTCTTGAAATATTCACTCATTTTGAATTTGCTGCCTGCAACACATTCCAAAAAAGCTGGGACAGGGGCATGTTTACCACTGTGTTACATCACTTTTCCTTTTAACAACACTCAATAAGCGTTTGGGAACTGAGAACACTAATTGCAGAATCTTTGTAGGTCGAATTCTTTCCAATTCTTGCTTGATGTGTGACTTCAGTTGCTCAACAGTCCGGGGTCTCCATTGTTGTATTTTGTGTATCATAATGCGCCACACATTTTCAATGGGAGACAGGTCTGGACTGCAGGCAGGCCAGTCTATTACCCGCACTCTTTTACTACTAAGCCACGCTGTTGTGACACATGAAGAATGCGGCTTGGCATTGTCTTACTGAAATAAGCAGGGATGTCCCTGAAAAAGATATTGTTTGGATGGCAGCATATGTTGCTCCAAAACCTGTATGTACTTTTCAGCATTAATGATGCCTTCACAGATGTGCTAGTTACCCATGCCATGGGCACTAACACATCCTCATACCATCACAGATGCTGGTTTTTGAGCTTTGCGCTAATAACAATCTGGATGGTCCTTTTCCTCTTTAGCCGGAGGACACGACGTCCATGATTTCCAAAGATAATTTGAAATGTGGACTCGTCAGACCACAGCACACTTTTCCACTTTGCCTTTGTCCATCTCAGATGAGCTCGGGCCCAGAGAAGCTGGTGGCATTTCTGGGTGTTGTTGATATATGGCTTTCGCTTTGCATGCTAGAGTTTTAACTTGCACTTGTAGATGTAGCGATGAACTGTGTTGACTGACAATGGTTTTCTGAAGTGTTCCTGAGCCCACATGGTAATGTCCTTTACAGAATGATGTCTGTTTTTAATTCAGTGCCGCATGAGAGACCAGTGGTTATGGACATTCAATATTGGTTTTCAATCTTGCCGCTTACGTGTAGAGATTTCTCCAAATTTTTGGAGTCTTTTGATGATATTATGGACTGTAGATGATGAAGTCCCTAAATTCCTTGCAATTACACGTTGAGAAACTTTGTTCTTAAACTGTTGGATTATTTTCTCACGTAGTTGTTCACAAAGTGGTGAACCTTGCCCCATCCTTGCTTGTGAACGACTGAGCCTTTCGGGGATGCTCCTTTTACACCTTATCATGACACTCACCTGTTTCCAATTAACCTGTTCACCTGTGGAATGTTCCAAACAGGTGTTTTTTGAGCATTCCTCAACCTTCCCAGTTGTTTGTTGCCCTGTTCCAGCTTTTTTGGAATTTGTTGCAGGCATCAAATTCAAAATGAGCGAATAGATCTCAAAAAACAATAAAGTTTCTCAGTTTGAATATAAAGTATCTTGTCTTTGTAGTGTACACAATTGAATAAACGTCAAAAAGGATTTGCGAATCATTGTATTCTGTTTTTATTCACGTTTTACACAACGTCCCAAATTCATTGGAATTGGGGTTTGTAAATGAACAGCAAATGTTCACTACATACATAAATGCAACAGCCCCTATTTGTTTCTATGTCTATTAGCCTTCTACATGCTTCAATGCTATTACTGACTTTCTACTTTCATTCTCTGACCTTGAGGACAGAGCCAGCCTATCCAAGTACATACAACTGAAGCACAGTAAAGCACGACTTGTGTCTTTACCTTGCTTAATACATGATATTAATAAGTTATATCAATACATTCTTCAGTTTCTAAATGTAGATCATTGAAGTGCTTTGGCTGTGGGCCATATCCACCTGTGCCCCACTTATTTGATGAGAGGGAAAATTCACCCAAGATGTAAGAAAACACATTGGCTCACTTTATCAAGGTGAGGTTAGAGCCAGCTAACTCATTGAATACATATGGATCACTTGTTGAATACAAAAATGTCAGCCTTGCATGTTTAAGTCCACTCAGTCAATCGGAGTAATAAAAAAATGATTTATGTGGGAAACTTTTTACACCATTCAAATTCTGAAACAAGCTTGCGCTGCGTGGTTTTTAGTTGTTTAGGTCTTCAACCAATACCATTTGGACCTGTTTTCAGGGATGGATAACAATGCACCACTCTGCCCTGAGTTCAGTCTCTTGATGATGGTAACTGTGTGGTATACTGGGCAAAGGTAGAGTACCTAGGCAGGGGCAGATGTGTTTATTTAATGCTATGAGGGGATGAGATGGCTGCACTGGTGAAGTACCTAAAATAACTGAAACACTCTGAAGTGCGTAAGTAAACACTTAGCCGTAAAAATTGACCACTCGCAATCTGTCGTCCGCACTGTATGTTTTAGATAAGGACGTAAGCCCACTAACCCTTTGAGATAGGCTGCCTGGAATGTTTTCTTGAATTTTTAAGACTGTTCTGTAACTCAACTGCTTTTAATTACCAGTAGGAAATGTTGCCTCAGCATTACAATGTTCCTTTGAGAATATTCTTATCAGATACGTGTGATATTACTCCTCAAAGTGATAGATGATTGAATGACTCTCTGGTGTAGAAAAATCCTGCCTGTATTTTGGTTAGAATTAATGCAGATTAAGGAATAAGACCATGCCTCTACTCCAGTGTATTCACCTACTAATTATCTAATATTCTTGTTTATACCAGCCCAATTACACTTTACTTGTCAATATTATCTGATATATCGCCCTCTTATTCCCTCTTTCATCCTAATTTCTTCTGTCTTTTTCAGTCTTCTCACCTCCATAACCAGGTTCCTCTTGAGATTTGTTCCCACTGGGGAGTACTTCCTCAATGCTGTTTGAGGGTTTTATCCTTGTTGGAGAATGCCTCATGTGATACTCCATTCACTATCCTGGTGATTTTCTATTTGTGAAAGCACCAATAGTTATCCTTACAATATCACCACAAATAATAGCAATGCATTCTGTCAATTCTGTATTGTGAAATAATTTGATTTTGGTCATATCAGCTAGGCCTGGTGTGCAGCCCTTTTTGCTAAAGTGTAAAATGTCTTAGTGACGGTCCTTTAGCAAAAAGCTTCAAACAAATAAAACAGCGTTGAATGAAATGCTGCTGTATTCAATCCAATAAATGAATCTGCTGCAATTCTGAGGCATGATCTCAGCTAAAAAAACAAAGCCTGGTAAAAACAAAAGCCTCTGTCTGTATGGAAAACTGAAGAGTCATGCTGACTTCTCTTGTCTGTTGCATTGGGATCAAAGAGTGATCAGGATGAATAATGAATGAATGAGGACCTCCTTGTTTGAGAGGATTTTCGTCTCTTTGATGGCTCAAAAGAAAGAAAAATGTCCAATATTTTTAATGAAGTGAAATAAAACATTCAGGTTCTGGTTGAAAAATGGCACTGTAACTAATCTATTGTTTGCCCTCTGATTGCAAAATTTTAGATTGTCAGTTAACCCTTAGAGCGCTAAATGCAACTATTGTTACTCAATGATGTAAGATATCAAAATCAAAGCTGTTGAAAACCTGTCAGGTTTCGACTTGTTTAGAAGAGCTCCCGGAGGGGGGCTCTTTTATACAAGTCGCAACATGACTGGTTTTCAACAGTACAAGATAATTTAATTTATACATATTTTTAAATTTATTTCAGTGCTCTAACGGTTAAAAGTCCTGGAATGGTGACACACTGCCGGTTGTTCTGGTTCTGTATTCCACCACTCAGAATTTGTCATAAAACAGTGGTTAGACATTGGTGAAATTGCAGTCAATTTTCATAGCTGATATTTATATCCCTATCAGATGATCTGATCAGGAGTTATAGTCCTTATATGCTTAGATTATATAGTGTACACAACAGAATGAGACCTTGGTTTGAAATGGGACCATAATGAGCCACTGTAATATGCAACTATAGACACTACCAGTCAAAATTCAGACACAATTAACTTCCAGTCTGGTGATCTTTTTGATTAAATTAAAGAGGTTTAACTCCTGTTTCTAATTTGAAATGGCACAGGGTAAGGAGTACATAGTAAAAAAAAAAAAAAAAAAAATATATATATATATATATATATATATATATATATATATATATATATATATATATATATATATATATATATATATATATATATATATGTATGTATATAGATCAATTTGTTGCTCAGTATAGTGTACAGAATTTTTTCATTTCTAAAGAAGCCAATGTTGGATAAATAAGTAGGATACAAATTACTGTATGTACAAATGAACTAAGATCAAGCCAGGCTGAGACTTGTTTTAAATAAGGGCCAAGGCAAAACAGACCATTAGTGCAACACATCAGTGGGACTGTCTACAGCAGGGCTCGTGTGAACTCAAAGAACCTTATGACTGCCCTTTTGAGAAAGTATAATGTGTTCAGCTATTGTAAGAGCAAATGTGGTGGTTATTTTGATTAAGATTTTGACAAATTTTTTGTAAAAACATTAAGTTTTTATACTCTGATTGCTTGATAAATATAGGTCCCCAAACTTTTTTCTCATACTGCACAACCACATTTTAAAACAAAAATCAAGATATCTTGGGGATAGGTACATGTTAACATGTGAATGCTGTGCGCATGTTTGTGTGCTGTGCATGCATGCATGCATATAAGCATGTGTTTGTGCGTGTTTACGTGCGAGAGAGAAAGCACTGTCAACCCCTTTGCACAGATACAGACACTGGTGTCCGTAAATTCCAAAATATAATTCCTAAATAATTCTGTAATTGAATTTCCAAATGTCTTGCTTCACTGGAATAATTTTCCAGAGTATCTGTGAAAAAATCTTGAGTCAAAAAGCCTAAATAGGCTCACAAATAACAGGAAAAAATGGCATTATTTGTATTATGCACAAAGGGGTTAAAGGATGAACTGATCACAACAATGAAAATCAGATGTTGATTGTTAACAAGAAAAGAACCATATCCAGTCTTCAATTCAGTACTATAGAGCATAAGGACATGAGCCATACATTCAGCCTGGGATTTTTATTAAAGGGGACCTATTATGCTGATCCTTCTTTTCATACATATAAGTAATGTTATAATGTTGGATGTCCATACTCAACCTCTGAAAAGTTTCTAAAAGATACAGGGGTTTTGCCGTAATCCAAGAACATGATTTCGTGAACGTGATTTCCTCTCAGAACAGCTCGTCCCGAGATCTTCATGAGATCTGGGCAAAACCTGACCTCAGGTTGTGCCGTCCAATTAATACAGACCTAGCCAGAGCCAATCACGGCGCTGGACCTGCCCACACCGGAAACTATTCTAGCAGGCACAAACAACCGCGGATCATACTATGCCTTAGTAGCGTCTACACTTTTGGAAATACAAAAGAAGAACTGCAGATCATTTGAGGTGTAGTTTTGTCAGTATCTCTCCCAAAGCTGCTTGTCCATTTAATTTTGGACGCAAAGAAAAGCACCTATTTCTCTTCCAAAGACGATGCCCCCAGAAATCAGTGGGTAGCTTTTTTTGTTTGCTGGCAGCAAACAGCCCTGGCCAAAGGTAACATTAGCTGTTTGAGCTCAGCATTTCACCAAAGACAGCTTTGTCAATAAAGGATAATTCGACACAGGATAAGTGTTTCAGCTGCTTCTCAGACCTGAAGCATTTGCATCGATCAAGCACTCGGAGCCACAAGCTGTAAGTATCGATATAACAGCAAATAATGTAAGTGAAGCTAACATGTTACGGGTGGCTAGCAGGACTGCTAACGATAGTTAGCGTTAACAACTGGCCTCAAACGCAGGCTTTGTAAAATATCTGAAGATAAAGCCTGGATCGGTCGCGACTGTCCGTGACTCACAGACGCAGAAGCTGTAAGTTGCTTTACTGCATAAGCCAACCTAACGTGATAGCCTGTTGAATGTGGCTGTAGCACTGCGGCTAACGTAGCCAAGTTTCTGTTGCTAATGTTTGTGTCCTAAATATGCAAGAGTAATATCAGGGGAAATTCAACAGAAGGTGTGTGAACATAAACCTCATTTGAAGCTAACCTTTAATACTTGTTTGTAATTTGGATGCTTGGTACAACTGTCCACGGTAACGGCACTTGCTGTCTGTATTGCAAGGGTTTGTCTCTGTGGTTGTTATGAAGGCTCGATTACCAGCTACTGCATGTTAGGTTGCGTGCCGCCGTGCTAATAAAAATGCTCCTGGTTAACTTATATGCAGTAATTCTGATCTGTATTCTTGTGTTACTTCGGTAAGCATCAATGTGGCAGTTTCAGCATAACGTTGCCTGATTGTGGCCACTACAGTTGAAGCTAACCGGAGAGGTGCTGTATGTGTCTGCAAAGTTGGGCAGAAAAGGCTGCAGTTAGACCAGACGTAGGTTTTGTAGAGCTTGGGATACGTGTTTGGGTTTGTTTACGGCTGCTTGTGATCGCTTCACTTCTTCATGACTGAGGTCAGCTGGATACTGCACCAATATCTGGGCTAGCTCTCTGATGCTACCGCGGTGAATGCAATGCGAAACGCACAAGCTCTAATGTGTCTGGTATAACAAAAAAACATTGCTGTGGCATAATTTCATCCCCCTTTAGAAATTGTTCTGGCTAATAAAAAGCCGAAAAAGGTAGAGATTGAATAGGAAATTCTTTCCTGTAGAAGCTATTGATTCGCTAGCTCCACAAAAGCAACTGTTCGCGCTTACGGAACTTACGGCCTGTAAAACCTGTATTATGTTCATAACATAACCGGAGCTGTCTCTAGCTGTTGCGTACTATCCATAAAGCTGCTTTCACATCGAACGCGAAACAACTTTTTTGCACGACAGATTACATTCAAAGTCAATGTAAAGACGCGAATACACGCGTTATGGGCGCGTTAAGCTGCTTTCACACCAGACACGGAACCAATTTTTTGCGCAACAGATTACATTCAAAGTCAATGCAAAGAGGCAAATACATGCGTTATGGGTGCGTTAAGCCGCTTTCCCACCGGACGCGAAACGAATTTTTTGCGCGACAGATTACATTCAAAGTCAATGCAAAGACAATGCATTGACTTTGAATGTAATCTGTCGAGTGAAAAATTCGTTTCGCGTCTGGTGTGAAAGCGTGCTTATCGCGCCCATTTTCCGCGAGCAAACGCTGGTCATTCGGACGCAATAAGTAAACCATTACCCCGGGCAATTTCCGAAAAGGCCGTTTAGCTTGGAGCTTTCGCCCCTCCGCCATATACCAGCGCAGAAGCTGTTCAATACTCCACGCTAACGACACACCACAGTTATGTACATGAACCAGCAGGTCCTTATAATACACACCTAAGCAGTCCATAAATTGTTGGTCCACTTTTTGCTGCTCCTCACTGTCCATGTTTCCCTCTAAACTCAGACCCACCGGATTTCTACGGTCTCCAGTCTACACTTGGGTATGTCGACCCGTTCTACAAATGTGTCTGTATGTGGTTGATTCTAGCTTTCCCTCAATCCTAGCTATAGAGTAGAAACACCGGTGTACTCACCATAGTAGCCCTAGGTAGATAGCAAATTCCATCTTGAGTTGCCAGACTTTCGCACTGCATCCTCCACTTTCGCCGCTGCGTTTATTAGAACAAGTTCATTTCATTAGTTCTATTCACATGTACTGTGTTTGATTGTGGAATTTCCCTGCCGATTCCTTAGCTCGGATGGCAGACAAGTCTCACGTTTCGCACTAGGGAGGCGGACCCGGCAAGCTGCGTTCTGCCGAGTCCTGCCCAGCTCCGTCCTCCAGATAGCTGGCCAATCAGAAGAAAGTGGGTACATTGGGAGGGGGGGCCATAGCGGAAGAGCCACCCAAATAAGGCGTTTCAGGTAGAGACGACAGTGGACTACAAATGGGGTTTTTTGAGGATGGCAGTATGAGCTAAATAAGGACCCTTTTTTTGGACTATTAATGATCAGGAGTACCCTAGAGAAGTCTAAGATAAAATCATAAATTTGATTATGTAGCATAATAGGTCCCCTTTAAAGAGAAACAAAAAAGAGGACACTTTTTAATGAAAAAGGCTCAACTTGGGTCCAGTTCACATTACCTTTTTTCTTCCTCTCTACAAACTCACTCCTTTTTCCTTCTCTCCTCTCTCTGCATTCCTATCTATGTTCTTCTTACCCCTTTTTCTTCCCTCTTACCTTTTACTTCTCACTCTCAGTGACACGCATGACAGGAGCAGGAAAAGACAGTCACTTGGTATGAATGAGTTTCTTATGACAAACATTGCACCACATCAGAATGTTCTCCTGGATCACTTGCAGGATTTTTTTTTTTTTTTTTGTCTCCTTGGGTTCTTTGGTTACATTATATTAAATTACAAAGATTCAGCTGGTGTTTTAATCCAACAGCTTACAGTGGATCTGACCAAGCATGGGCCAATCCATGTTTAAGCATAAGCAATGTGGCGTTAAGGGCCTTGCTAAAGGGCTCAAAACCTGAACTGATCTTGTCGCTGATCGGTGGCTTGAACCATCAACTTTGGAGTCCCAGTCACACCTAAGTAACTAGGTTCTAAACTGCCCCCAGGGTGGGTTATAATGCGAGGTTAAAAAGGAAAAAAAAAAAAATCATCTTTAAACGGGAGCAACCAGAGATTTATAAAGAACTTGAGAAGAGAAAAGGCTCAACTGCTGCCCTTGGGATTAAATTTTATTGCTTTATTTACACATCCTTCCATAAAATTAGGAAAACTGTTGGTCAGAATTAATTTTTTTCCTCAGTGGCTTGGTCAGTCAAACTGAAACTGCGCACAGGCATTCAACATTGGCATGTAAAGGGATATACGAAGCTGATTTTCCTATTTTCCAAATTTAAGCTTATTAAGAGCAAATTTAACAGTTTTCGCAACAAGTCTCTGCAGAGTGGTGCCACATGCATCCCAAGAAGTCTGCAAGTCACTGTGATATGCACACCCCCAGGTGTGGACTAGTCAAGGTCATCGTTAAAAATATGACATTTATGCCATATTTTCTGGTCTTCATCAGATTACCTCAGGGAAGGGCTTATTACTCAGATCACCTTTACAGTGGGAGATGATGACTGACAGATCAGTTATGGCCCAGAAATCCATCCATCCATGATCCAACATGTTCTTTCCTGGTCAGGATTACAGGGGTGTTGTAGTCTATCCCAGCATTAAATGGACAGGTGGCGGGAATACACCCTGGTGAATGAGCCAATCCACCACAGAGATCACAGACACTCACATACTTAAATCTGTGGGCAATTTAGAGTCTCCAATTAGCCTGGAATACGTCTCTTTAAATGGTAGTCTCCAAGAAAAAAAAAAAAAGAAAACAAGCGAACTCAAAGTGTGCGTGCTATCTCGGAACAGAAAAGCCTCAGGCCATATTGAAACCCATGAGATAACTGTGCAACCCAGTGCACCAAGATTTCACCCATGGCACTGAATAAATGCATTATATTTCCATTCTGCAGCTTCAGAGAACAAAGCTCCATGTAACAGAACCTCCATGGTGCCCCACAAACACTTTTTCGCTGTTTGATGTCAGAGATGTTGAATAATTGAACCAAACTTCAGAAAAAGTAATGAGTGAACAAATAATAATGTCAAGTTGAATGAAAAGTTTATGATGTGTGATGTAATTTTGTGAAAATATTTCCTTGCAGACTATTTCCCCAGATATGATTTTCTGGCAGACCAACTGCTGCTGTGCTGTGTGTGTGTCCGTGTGTGATATTTGTGTGGGTGAACATGTGTGTGCATGTACTAATGCACTTCAAAACATGTGTTGGTCTTGACATGACAAAATATTTTGTACCATTCATTTGTGGCAAATACAGAGAGAACTTTTACAAGTATTATATGAGGGGGCATTTCATCTGTGATCAATCACTTTTTGACCACACCCTTGCAGATCTGCAGTGGGTTTCCCGAAAGCCTCTTAACGCTAAGAACCTCTTTAAATGACTCTTACGATCATTCTTAAAATAACGCAGGTTTCCCAAACACGTTCATAACTAAAGTGTCTCTTTAGTTCGCTCTAAACTAACCCACATAATGAAAGAACGTCCATTGTTTAAGAATCTCTTAAAACACTCGTTAATCAAGAGATCCAACGTTATCGGGAAACCCACCGCTGAACAATTTCTTTACATTTTATCCTGCATGAGAGAGTGTGAGACTGCTGTTGGATTAACTATAACGATCAACCATTCAGGAAGCATAGGCCCAACCCCCACCCATCTAAAGATGCACTTATCTCCTCCAAAAGATAACAACATAGTTCTTGTATTATCAGAAAACATATAAACAAGGTAATCCACAATTTCAATACTTTTGGTCCAAAATGATTGAATCTGCAATTATGCACATTTTTTTGTTTTGTTTTTAAAGCTCAATTTTCAAAATGAAGTGAATGGAAGTGATTAGTAATGTTACTGTGGTATCATGGATGTAAGCCAGCAGGATATTTGGTTCACAATCTGACTGTAACATTTACAGTACAACTTCACGTTATTCATTTAAAGATTATTATGAGCCCCAGCCAAAATCCTCACAAATGCCTTCGTCTGATCTGCCAAACCACATAAATTTCAAAAAATAGACACAGTCGTGAAAGTGAGAGAGGTCTCTTAAAATGTAATTGCAGGGGCGCCCCGGTGGCTCATCGGTCCAAGCATGCACACCATAAAGGCTGTGGCCTTCCTGCAGCGACCCGGTTCGATTCCGGCTCGGGTCATTTGCCGCATGTCTTCCCCGCTCTCCTTCCCAACTTTCCTGTCTCTCTCTACTGTGTGACTATCAAATAAAGGAGAAAATCCCCAAAAAAAAATCTTTAAAATGTAATTGCAGGTAAAGATGGAAAGCAAAGTATTCAGATAGAAAGACAAAAATTATGAAACTACTGGAGAGAGAGAGAGTGCACATACGGTATGTGCATCCCTCGTAAAATATTGTCTCAAAATTTGACAATACCCCCAACTTCTATGGTAAATACGGGTTCAAGCAGATAAATTCACTCGAGAGAGGAGGAAAATAAGAAATGGAGAAAGACCAATCAGAAAGGTTTTTCAGATATAAGGAACGGAGGGACTGCTTCATGTTACACAATGAAACTGCTATGACCTGTGTCTCTGAAGGGCCAACACCTTTCAACCCTGAACTTGCACAGTATGAATCATTACACCTACACCTTTGCCCTGTTACATCTCTCTCTCTATCTCTCTCTCTCTCTCTCTCTCTCTCCCTCTCTGTTATTTTATGTAGTTTTTGAGGAACCATGTGTAAAATTTGCATAGGCATCTGCCAAGAAACTGAGAAGCAGTTTATACTTTAAACCCAAGCAATCTTGCAAAGAATAGTCGAAAATTCCTCCACAGTGATGGGAGAGACTGATCTCCAATTATCCCAATTCCCAAGTTTACTGGGGGCAATTATTTTAACCACATGCTTAAATAAAAATGTTGGATAACCTTTTGCCTTCAGTAGGCTATATCGAACGATTGCTTATCGTTTAGACTCAAAAATATGCAAAAATAGAGCAAACGGGGGGGGGGGGAACACTTTTTTCACAGCCTTGCGTATTATAGCTAAACATTTCTCGTCGCAGTTGGAATGCGATGTGTTTCCCTCGCGCAGGCTGTGGAAGAAATGTGCGAGATTGTGTAACGCATGCACAGACAGTGCACGGGGACCGAGAGGGTAGTTGTATCAGCGCCACGAGCGCCCCGGTCCACAGTGATCAATCACTGCGGTCATGGAAAGAGAGTTTCAGAGAAAATCAGTTCCTATAATCGAGGCGGAGAATCACACTGAAAAAACATTCTAAAGCCCCCGACGATCACCAAGTGAGCCCCGAATCACCTCGAACCACCCACCGACCCGCGTTTATAGACCTCCCCCCAAAACAGCACATTCCACGGACAAAAAAATTAAAGTACATTCGAGAAAACATCAGCGTTATTTTGAGCAACAAGAGGGCTAAAATTGTTCACTGCAGCGCTGCAATATGTTCCTGCTCGAGGCAGCGGGCTCTTTTGAGACGAGTTTAAAAAGTTGTCGCTGTTGACAGAGGAATGTATCCACAGGAAAGAAGGCACTTCCGGCAAAGAGCACTATAAACACCTCAAGCAATAGATAAGGTAAATTCTATCGCCGTTTCGCAAGTTAGTCGGCGCAAGCAATGACCCTTGCAATCATCAATTGTTTATGACCACAATTAACTTGACATTTACAGGCCAGCTATCATAAATCATCACTAAGGACAAAGCGGGAGTCTTTCTGTTTGAATCAGTGGAGCTGGTCGTCTCGTGCACGCAGAATCTTCCCATTTATTTACACTCGATGGCCGATTGTACTGTAGTTATTATTTTCCGTCGCTATGAGAATGGTCTCGCTGCATGCGGATCTTTTGGTTTTCTGCGAGAGAGATGAGTAGGAGGGCCGAGAGATGAAGGTGGAAGCAGGTTGATGATTTGCTGTCACTGTACTTACATTTCCTCCCTCGGCGACTTTGCTTGTGATAATCCTAATTATACTTCCAAACGACGTGTTACTCCAGTCACCTGTGCTGTTCCATCTTTCTGCAACGCCTGAGGAAAATGATGTGATGAAGTATCTACAGTAACTCAACAGGCTGAGGACACAAAGTTATCAGTGCTTTTCCATCAGTCTGTGAAAAAAATAAAAAATATATAAAATAAATAATAAAAATAGGTAAATCAATAAATTAATGGATGGGCAAACGAATCAGTCTGGAACCCTCTTCAGATCTAATTTTAATAACTGGTTTCCCACTGCTTGGTGCGTGTTGCTCCGCCTCGACTTAACTTTAAATTCATTTGAAGGGTCATCTATCTCTCAGGCAGAGAGAATTCAAAAGAACTGGCATGTGGATGCGTCTTCCTGGAGACTGATTCAGCCCAAAGCAGGCGGGCAGTCTGGAGACTCTTCCCCGCGGGTTGAGCGCCGGAGCATCGACTGTGTTGCAATGCGGGTTCCGTCGCCGGACACTGTTGTGTGGATTTGTTCACTATATAAAATGTAGAGTTATTTCATTCATGGGGAACGTTGTTTTTCTTAAATGAAACGCCGCAGAAGTTATCGGGATAGACTGCGCCCGGTGTTTTCTCCTCAGGCTGTTCGCGTTTGCAAGAAACAGAGTGAGTGACAGCTGCTATCTCTGCCAGCGGACGTTTTTCGTACCGATGTATCTCTACTGGCTTCAACCATCCCTTAATATTTAGCTTACACAGCACGGACGCACTCGCGCTTGAAGAGCAACTTCGATGCATGAATGGATTTGATATAGCAGACAAAGTAGAAAGGTTTGGCTCAGAAACGAATAGCTGAACACCAGACGAGAATAAACGCGCTTTCACGTGTGGGCGTGATAGCCTTGGCTATAAGGCAAATGTTATAACTCGTGATTCACGTTTGGAGCTGTCCATGGTGTCGCGCCCTCATGAGATCTGCTGGCAATGGGTTCTAGTGCTGTTATTGAAATGCTGCAAGCATAGCGCAGCGTTGCCGAGTCGTGCGCTCCTGTGTGAAACTGCAGACATGGGAACATACAGTGTAAATGGCATTATTTTATACGCATTGGTCTCAGGCTCACTCGTGTATTTGTTTGGTGCTAATAGCAGTGCCGAAAACGCGCGACGTTTCTGCTGGCACAGGTGGTTGAGCAGAATCTGTGTTATCACAGCAACCCGGTCTCGTTCTTCGCCAGTTGCTTTATTGGTTTTTGAGACCCGCACTGGCCCCCAATACCGAGCTAATTTTTACAATCATATTAAAGGAAAATAAAATCTTAAAAGCATTGGCGCCTTTCTACATCTCTTGGTTCATTAGTCCATCTGCAGTTACCAACCACTTTATTAGATGCACCTATCTCATACCAAATACAACCTTTAACCTCCAGAATTGTCTGGATTCTTGACAGTATAGCTTCAGTAAGATACTGGAGACATTCCTTGGTGCATGCTGGCATTTTGCAGACTCAACAGTGTCATTGAGTTTTGTCTGCGACATATTCATGCTGCAAGTCTCCCATTCCATGTCAACCCCTTAGGTGATCCATAAGATTGAGACTTCAGTCTGTATCGACCTTTGGAATAAACTTTAAAGTCATTGCCATGCTTGTGGAACCAGCTGAAGGTGATGCGGGCTATGCAACATTACATGGCACAGTTGGAAATAGCCATGTGAGAAAGCTTAGACTGTGGTGATGATGGGATGCACATGGTCTGTAACGATGCATAGATTTGCTGTTACATTTGAAACCAAGCTGCTCCTAGAAGAGGTGTTGGTGGGCCAGTAGGTTGCGTTCTTCCCTTTGGTGGAATAATCCCCAATACCCCAGTGCAGTGATGGGGACACTGTACTGAAGGAGACACCATCTTTCGGATGAGACGTTAAACAGAGGTATTGACTCACTGTGGTAATTAACCCCTTTGCGCAGATATAGACGCCGGCATCGGTAAATTCCAAAATTTAATTCCAAAACAATTTTGTAATTGAATTTCCAAATGTCTTGCTTCACTGGAATAATTTTCTAGAGTCTCTGTGACACAAATACTGAGTTATAAAGCATAAATAGGCTCATGCATAACAAGAAAAATTGGCATTTTTTTGCATTCTGCGGAAAGGGGTTAAAGATCCTTTGACACTCTTCGACAAGAGTAGAGGGTGTCATGGCTAAATTCCCAACCTGGCTCTTTCAACCTGTCACCTAATCATCCCCCGATCTAATTGGCTATGCCACTTGTCCTTTCCCTCTCCACCTCAACCCCCAGGGCTCCCTTGAAAAAGAGATTTCAATCTCAACGGGACCTCTGTGGTTAAATAAAGGTAAAATAAATAAATAAATATGATGTTCAATGGGTATAAGGGGCCTTATGTATTGCAAGTGGATATCCCTCTCAACAGCATACCACCCTTAAACTACCTCCCATGTTGACACAAGTTGAAGTGGATTCTTGAATTTCTATAAAATTCTATCAAATTCTATACCATATACAGTATGTATATAAAGTCAGATCCAGAGGTATGTGCAACCCCAATTCCGAAATAGTTGGGACAAAGTGTAAATTGTGAATAAAATCAAAATGCAATGACTTTCAGATCATTTGAGCCAATATGTTATTTACAATAGAACATAGATAACATTTCAAATGTTGAAACTGAGACATTTTACATTTTTATCCACAAAATGAGCTTATTTCAAATTTTCTGGCTGTAACAGGTCTCAAAAAAGTTGGGGCACAGACAAAAAAAGCGCTGAAAAAGCAATTAATAAATAAAAAAATCAGCTGAAAGAACATTTAGCAAGTAATTAAGTTAACTGGCATCAGGTGTGTGACATGATTGGCTATGAAAGGGATGTCTTAGAGAGGCTGAGTCTCTCAGAGGTAAAGATGACCAGAGGCTCTCCAACCTGTGAAAGCTTGCGTAAAAAAATTGCAGAATACTTTAAAAACAATGTTCCTCGATGTCAAATTGCAAAGGCTTTGAAGGTCTCATCAACAGTGCATAACATCATCAAAAGATTCAGAGAAACTGGAAAAATCTCTGTGCGTAAGGGACAAGGCCGAAGACCTTTACTGGATGCCCGTGATCTTCGGGCCCTCAGACACCACTGCATCACTCACCGACATGATTTTGTTATTGACATTACTAAATGGGCCCAGGAATACTTCAAAAAACCACTGTCTGTAAACACAGTCCGCCATGCCATCCACAGATGCCACCTAAAACTCTATCATGCAAAACGGAAGCCATTGTTGAGCATGATCCAGAAGCGCTGCCGTGTTCTGTGGGCCAAGGCTCATTTAAAATGGACTGTAGCAAAGTGGCAAAGTGTCCTGTGGTCAGACAAGTCCACATTTGACATTCTTGTTGGAAATCATGGGCGTCGTATCCTCCGGGCTAAAGAAGAGAATGACCACCCCTCCTGTTATCAGCATTCATTTCAAAAGCCAGCATCTCTGATGGTATGGGGATGCATTAGTGCATATGGTGTGGAACACTTGCATGTTTTAAAAAGCACCATGAATGTTGAAAGCTATATAAAGGTTTTAGAGCAACATATGCTCCCCTCCAGATGACATCTATTCCAGGAAAGGCCAGGCAAAACCACATACTGCAGCTATTACAACAGCATGACTTCGTAGTAGAAGAGTCCGTGTGCTGAACTGGCCTGCCTGCAGTCCTGATCTTTCACCGATTGAGAACATTTGGCGCATAATTAAATTAAAAGTCCGTCAAAGAAGACCCAAAACTCTCCAGCAGCTGGAAGCCTATATTAAACAAGAGTGGGATCAAATTCCAATGGCTAAACTCTAGAAACTTGTCTCCTCAATGCCCAGATGCCTCCACACTATGTTAAAAAGAAGAGAGGATGCTACACCATGGTAAACAGGCCCCTGTCCCAACTTTTTTGAGACCTGTGGCAACCATCAAATTTGAAATGAGCACATTTTGTGGATAAAATTGTAAAACTTCTCAGATTCAACATTTGCTATGTTATCTCTGTTCTACTGTGAATAAAATACTGGCTGGTGTGATTTGAAAGTCATTGCGTTTGGATTTTATTCACAATTTACACTTTGTCCCAACTATTTCGGAATTGGGGTTGTACAATTTGGACAGTAATACAATTTTAATAATCTTGGCTGTGTATGCTATCTCAATGACAAGATATGAAAGAATCAAGATGTGCTTGAAGTGTACACATTCACTTTTAATTTAAAGGTTTCTTCAAAAATATGCTCATAAACCACATAGCAATTAAAATCACTTTTATATAGTACATGGCCCACAAATTGTATAGATCAAAAGTTATAGAACAAACGTACTGTACATGGTCATGAATTAAATTGTGAGTTTAATGCTTGGTTGCAAATCAATTGCATTTAATGGCTAGAACCCATGGCCATCACTTGACGCTGGGCTTCTTCCCTGTAGATGCTTTGCTAGGCCTTCACTGAAGCTTCAATATTTTCAGTCCATGTTTGATCTCGAGACATTTTGGCTTCAGCAAGTGGAAAGCATGCTGAGTTGTATTCAGGTCAGATGATTGGCTTGGCCGTAATGGAACATCACACTTCATAGGTTGCTTTCACAGGATGCATCAAGTATTTGTCCATGTGTACTGTATAATGTTGTCCAATGGGTTTTGAAGCAGTTGGCTGAATCTGAGAATATAAAATTGAAGTGCATTTGAGTTTCTCATGCAACTTTTTTCAGCCGGAACACCATTAATAATTACAAGGCAACCAGTTCCACTGGAAGCCGTACATGCCCACACTATATCACTACCCCCACTGTGTTTCACAGTTGAGGTGGCCTGCTTCTGATTATCAGCAGTTCCTTCTTTTCTTCACACTCCTCTCTTCTGATCATTCTGATACACATTAATCTTTGTCATACCAATCCACAGATTTTGTTCAAAGCTAGTTCAAGCTTTTAAAGATTTTCATAGGAAACTCTTATCTGGTCTTCCTGTTTACTTACCAATGGTTTTTAACTTGCAGCAAACCTTCAGTATTTGAGGAGTCCATTTTTGGTCCATTTTTTAGCAAGATCTGATTTTCTGGTAGGCATATAAGTTATCTTCCATAGATACCCATTTTCACTATACTGAAACTATTAGCCTGGCAGACATAATCCATGAGGCAATTCATTTTTTTTTTTTTTTTTGAAGAAATGACTTTGATTTTGCAACAAAAAGTTTTGACTTCGCAGGTTTTGAAAGTGGAGTGGAAATTTAGGAAGTTTTGACAGTGTTTAAACCTGCCCTGTTGCTCAATAGGTGAAGGTATTTAACTCAGGACCCACTATACATGCAACTCAATGCTACGGACAGCACAGTGGTTGAATAGCTGCTATGACAATGCCAACATAAATATGAATCCATGGGTTCAAATCCCCTGTTATGGTATCCCTATGATCACACTTTTCTGAACTGCCTAAACCAACAAACTAGAACCCAATGTGTTACCATACTTTGATTGTCACCATAAGGTAATGAGAATTTGTTAGTGTCATAGAAGGCACAGTGGCTGAACAGTTAAGGATTTTGCCATAGTTCAAATCCCAACAAAAATGTATAAAACTTTAAAAAGCTAACAATTTTTCTGCAATCAAAATTAAACTTGAGTCTGCATCCTCTATTTTGAGTTAGAGAAAGCAGAAGCTGAACAGGCTATAAAAGCTTGACTGTGATTGGTTCCTTATAGCGAAAGAAAACGGAATCACGTTTTCACATTGGCTGATGACTTAGCAGAATTTGACAGAGTTTTCCTCCTTGACTTGGTGGGTTTTGACAGAGTTTCAGTTTTTTTGTTACAATTCATAACATGAGTAGTACAGGGGTCACAACCCTGTTCCTGGAGAGCTACCATCCTGTAGGTTTCTGCTCTACCTCCTATTCAGCACACCTGATTCAACTAATTAGCCACTTAACAAGATCACTAGCTGGGCAATTAAATAGCTAATTACTTGAATCAGGTGTGCTGAATAGGAGGTAGAGCAGAGACCTACAGGATGGTAGCTCTCCAGGAACAGGGTTGGTGACCCCTGATTTAGTAGGTTTTGAAAGTGGAGCTATCAGTGGGACATACGCAGGTGCCTGAAAGAAAGGCTAAGGGAGATAACTCATTTATTTTCAAAACTTGACTTAGTAGCTTTTGCAAGTCGACTCCTCATTTACTTCGGTGATGCCTCCTTTTGATTGTTGGCTTTGATGCAGGAACAATTTACTCTTGTCGGGTGTTCTTGATCTGCCCAATAGTTGAGAATGGATTTTCATTCACTGTGGAAATAATAATTTAGTCATCCACCGCTGTTGTTATCTCGGGTCTTCTGAGTCTTTTGGTGTCCTTGAGCTTATCAGTGTGGTCTTTCTACTGAAGTATGTACCAGATAGTGGATTTGGTCATACTTAATGTTTGAGCAATTTCTCTGATGCATTTGTTTTGATTTCTAAGCCCAGTGATGGCCTCCATAAAGGCAGTGACGCCTCTTGGAACTTCCTATCAAGATGTTACAGCCACATAATCCAAATGCAAATGCTAGGTTTGAAAAAAAGACTGGGTATCTGCTGATTTCTAAGTTAACGCACTGATGGCTATGGAACAGCTGAGCAGCCGATTGCCTCAATTACTTTAAAAAGGTTTGAGACACATAAAAAGTATGGTAATTGCTGGCCTGTTCACCTGATTTGTATATAAATACACTCAAAGCTGAAAATCTGAATGTTGCGCTCATATTCATTATTTTATTTCAACTCTAATTTGCTGTGGTAGACAGATAAAAATAACATTAACTTTGTCATCGTTGAAATATTTAATGGATCTGAATGTATCTACAAAACTGTTCAGTTTCCAAATATTTATGGAGTGCATAGGTATATTTACAGAAATGTTCAATTTTTTTCTTTCAAAGAAATTATTCTTTCATCAAAAATTTTATACAGCCTAGACCTTGATATTGTACCAAATTATAATTATAGTTTAAAACAATTGTTTTTTCTTTTTTCCCTGATTGCACAGGTCAGTTTTCAGTAACAATTACCTCATAGAACAAACCCTGTGACCACTGAGAAACCACTCTTTTGATATAAGGCACTGCAAAAGCTAAAAATATCAGTTTGTTGGTTGATATATATATGTTTGCATTGATAAAATTGGTTTAAAATGGCCAAAAATGAGCAGATGTCAATTAAAACTTTTTATTCTGATGAGAGAAGGCTATGCCATGTGACAAAACTGAAGATTTCATACATTATGTACACTACCATCTTGAAAAAAAGCCAAAACTGTATCAAACTGGTTCACAGAGAGACATTTAATGCCCAAGATCACATCTGAGCAGGAATACAAGAATATACAGTTGCAATCAAAATTATTCAACCCCCATTGCAAATTGGGTTTAATAGCAAAATTTACAAACTTTCAGCTGTTTGTGATAAACACATTAAACAAGAACATTTTAAATAGCTCAACACAACTAATATTACAAGAGGTTTCTCCAAATTTAACACAAAATGCAATTTTTAATGACTACTGCAGTCTCAAATTTATTCAACCCCCTGAATAGAATCTGTCATAAGAGCATATTTGCAAATCAGGTGTTGTCTAAAGCACACCTAATGCAGCTAATCAAGAGCTTAATTAGTTGCATCAGGTTTGCTTGCGATAGAGCACATCAAATACTTGCACTCTTTGGGGTTTGTTGATAGTGACATTTGATTGCATATTAGAAAAATGGCTGTCAAAAGCATTGTACAAAAAGCTAATAGAGGGGATCATTGCCTGGCACAAACAAGGAAAAGGATACAAAAAGATAGCACAGGCACTGAATTTTCGTAGAGATACAGTTAGAAGCATAGTTTGCAAGTTCAGAGTTAAAAGAAGAGTGGCTACAGTGCCAGGATGTGGCAGAAAGAGGATGCTATCAATGGCTGTCACCAGATTCCTGAGGAGACGGGTGGTAAAAAACCCTCGAGTGACTGCAGGAGACCCGTAGCAAGACTTGGAGGCAGGAGGCACTGAGGTGTCAGTTTGCACAGTAGGGCGCATACAAAACGTTGAAGGTCTCCAAGACATACTCCATGACTGATCCAAAAGCACAAGCTCCAATATGCTGAAAACCATATAAATAAGCCGAAGAAGTTTGGGGATATTGTTCTGTGGAGTGAAGTAACAAAACTGGAATATTGTTCGGGCTTATGAATCAGTGGTATATCTGCAGGAGGAATAAAGAAGCAAATACTGAAAAGTACACCCTACCTACAGTGAAGAATTGTGGGGGCTTTTTGATGCTCTGCAGCTGCCTTGCTTCCTCTGGCACTGGAAATCTGCAAAGTGTGGAGGGGGAGATGGATTAAGTCAAGTACCAGGATATCCAAGGAGAAAATGCCATGCCGTCTGTTGGGAAGCTGACGCTTGGGCATCACTGGATTTTCCAAAAGGACAATGATCCTAAGCATACCTCAACATCCACCAAGGCTTGGTTTCAGAAGAAGTCTGGGAAGATTATAAGGTGCCCATCATAGTCGCCTCACTAGAACCCCATAAAAAAAATCTCTGGTGGGATTTGAAGAAGGCAGTTGCAGTACGCAAACTCAAGAATATTAGTGAACTGGAGGCCTTTGTCCATGAGGACTGGGCTAAGATTCCTTGGGAATGCTGCCAGAAGCTGTTGTCTGCCTATGCATCACATCTCCAGTAGGTCATAGCAGTAAAAGGGTGCTCTATTCAGTATTAAAGATGCTTGTCATGAAGGGGTTGAATAACTTTTAGCCTGCAGTAGTCATTAAAAGTGGCATTTTGTGTTGAATTTGGAGAAGTCACTTGTAATATGTGTTGTGTTGAGCTATTTAAATTGTTCTTGTTTGATTTGTTCATAGCAAACAGCTGAAAGTTTGTAAATTTTGCCAGTAAACCTAATTTGCAACGGGGGTTGAATAAATTTTATTGCAACTATAAGTGTCTCTCTACGTCTTAAGTCCACAGCATGCAAATTCATTAAACAGTACCTGTTTATTATTTTTGAGAATTTATTTTTGTTGATTGTTCTGTAAATCACATAATATCAGAAACCCAACTTTTTACATTTCAGAAGAGGTGCAAGGGATTCTAAAGAGTTTTGCATCACCTGAGCAGATCTTTTGGAAAATCAATAGTTTGAATTCATATACGCACTTTAAGCTCTTGGCAAAGCAACTATTTTTGACATTTTGGTGATAAAGATATTAAGCTTTGAACAACAGACAGCTGAGGTGGTCCTAGAGTAGACAATTTATTGTTCTTTATATAAATGTGTACCGGTAGATCAATCAGTGTAAATGAAAAGAAGTCAGCTCAGTCCATTCAAAGACAGCAATAATTGAAAGATTTTGCACAAAGATGACTAGAACATTGAAAGCAGCCAGGGTATTGAGGAGGGGAATTATAATTTTGCAGTGTCAGATGAAGAGTTTGAGAGATAAAGCTCTAAAATTAGATGATTTGAATCAAGAAGAGCTGCCTGTTTTTCTGAAAGAAACAGGGCACTAGTGAAAGTGGCTGATACTGGAGTCCCACTTTGATTGGAGGCTGATAGTTTTTTGGCGGTTGAGGGAGCTAGTGGGGCAGGGCAGATCAGAAGCCGGGAAGGAGAGGAACAACAAAGAAATTGGATATGTGCTACTTAAGTTTGATAAAGAGGGTGTATACAGATCATTTCACTTACAGAGTGAGTGCATTTAGAAGATTTACTGTCAGGCTTATTGATATACATCATCATTGGGTAGGGAAACAGTGAACAGGTGTTGAGAGTTTGAGATGCATGTTCAGTGGAAGCGTTTAAAGACCAGGCTGTTCACAGATTGACAGAATTGTGCACAAAGAAAAAAGTTTTTAAGAGAGTCAGGGAGGTAAATAGCCAGCAAAAACTGTGGTATATGACTACTTGTTTGCAACCGTGATCAGGACCTCGTTTCCCAAAAGCATCTTAAGGCAACCATGATCGTAGAATCCCTCTTACGAGGCATTTTACGTTTGTGGAGTGTCTCCCAAAACCATCGTAACTGAAGACTCTCTCAGAAATCGTCGTAGATCTACGAGTGCTGAAGACCACTCGTAGAAAGCTACGTGCGCCATAAGACCAGCAGGAGTCATCGCGAATTATAGTGTTTTTTTCTGCGTATGTGTTCTTTAAATATCATCGGATTTAATCATGACTCCTGATGCTGTTTGTAAATGAAAGTGGTGATTCATGGAACTTGAATGACGATTTTAATCATACATTCACCAAAAAAACAAGAATTATAGACATTATACCAATAATAATAGTTACATTAACAAAAGAAAAGAAGAAATTAGACGCTTTAACAAAAAAAGATATAACCTATAGGTATACACATTTCAGCAAATTAAAATATTATACTATACTAGAAGAACCGTGAAAAGAATAATGAAGAAAACACAGAAGTGTCGCTGTGGTGATTAATGCAAGTGGAGTGCTTGTCACGAGAGGGGAAAGGGGGGCGTATTCTAAAAATGTTCAATAACTTGTTCATGTGCTCCGAAACTAGCCATATATTCCACATCTCCTAGCTGATTAACGCCTGTCAATCAGCCTTCTCCTGGTGACGTAGGGGGTCTCTCGCCCGGACAGCGATGATACGCAGCACTGGCACAGTGATGACTGCACAGCATTTTGATGGGGAGAAGTGTGGGCCACTACTGAACTTGGGCACGCACATGCAGTGCAACTTCCATCTCCCCAACTCAGGGGTAGTTGTGGGATTTGCCACCAAGGCAAATAGATGGCCTACGGCCGAAATGGGTACCCACGGTCCCCAAGGAAACGCCAGCGAACATGACTTTCGCTGTCTCTTGATCATCACGTTTCACACCCCTTGTTGCGGTCATTTTCTTTGCATTATCTTCCGATGGCTTTATTTTCATCAGTAAGGCTACCTTTCAATCTGATGAATAAGGTGACTTTGTTTGCCTCCACTTCATCCAACATTATGCCATTTTGTGCAGACAAAGAGCCGACTGTCTCTTTGTAATACTGTTTTGTATTCATAGTTATTACTCGGGCCGGTAGGCCACGAGTCTAAGTTTCGGCTTCGTTCTTTTTTTTTTTTTTTTTTTCCGGGTCGCGATTGTCCTGCTCATCTTGCGCAAGACGCTGAAGCCAAGCATGATTGGCCCAGGCCTACACCCGGCCCGAATACAGGCTCTGAGGAGCCTCTTGTTTTTTACTTAAGGGCAACGGACAAATCAAAGCACACTGGCGACCGGTCAGCTGGGGAGAATGAGAAAACATAGCCTACCTCTAAATATCTGACTGTTTTTGACGTACAATCATTCTTTTAACGTGAAATTATATGAACTCGGAAAACATAATTCAGCATCATCAAAAGTGGCCAGTTATCCTCTTAAAGGTAAGACAAAAAATAAATTATATAGAGCCCAAGTTGCATTTCAATCTACGTTATTGAAATGTGGATTCTTGTCGCGAATCTCCGTGTTCCTGTTACAATTTAAACAATCATGAAGCGCAGAAGCAAGCGGGGTAGTTAAGAGAGTTGTTTATCTTTTTCATAAAGTGCATGAAACTTTTTTTTGCCCGAGCTGTAGCCTACTATTTACTTGTCGCAGCATTGAATTCAGATGCAAGCTGTGCATTTAACTGTCAATAGATCACTTTTATGATTGGAAAAGTTTTTTAACGAGAAGTCTGATTGGAAACAGGTCAACTGTCATTTACAAGGATTTTTTTTTTTTTTTTTTTTGTGTGTAGGCTAATTTCAGCCGAGCAGCCATGGCACGTCATGATTAGCTACTTTACTGTGTATAGCCTACTCTGCTTCCAGGGTGTATATGTTTTATTTATTCTTTACTATTTTATGGATGTTTATTTTCATTTTGACTTCATGACATAGCTTACACAGGCCTACATTTAAATTGGTGACTGTGGCCTATAATCAATAAATTAAACATCTCAGCACCATTGAAGTAGACAGTAGCACAAAGCGGAGTTACGAAGTACTTAAAGGTACCATCCCAGGTGGCTCATTTTTTGGCAAAATTATAAAAATCTGAGTATATCTGGTAAGTATTTGACAGTAATCGATAACGTAAGTGATTTGACATATCAATGACGAAATTTGGTCATCTGTGTAAGGAGCAGGTGACAAAATTAGGCTACCAATCAAATTAGTCTCAGACATCTTTAATTGGATGGCCCATCTGTCAGTCAAACTGCCAAATCAACGTGTACGCTGTTCCGCGCGTGCATTCCAATGTGCACGCACTTTGGCTGTAGCTACGTAGCCAGCAATAGCTAGAAAGCCAGGCATTCGGATGGAGTCGTGGCACAGCCGAACGAGCAGCCAGTTTTCCAACCTCCAACTGCACCCAGCGGTCAACCACCAGCTAAAAAGACAAAAACCTTCATTGAAAGTATGCATGATAGACAAGAATGTGTAAAAATTGCACATGCAACTCGAGTATCCCTTGGCAGAGAAGTATTCGACCGCTGGAGAGAACTGAAGACACTGAAAGGTTTTAAAACCCACGCACTCGTAGCGGAGTTTCTCTTAGACTGGTAGGCTAGCTTCTTGTCTCTCTTTCTGTGTGAATGCTGTACATAGAAAGTGTAGTCTATACACATTGAGTAGTAAGGTCTATGCTACTTTTGGTGTTAGCCAAGTAATATTAGCTACAGCCTAGTAATGGGTAGCTAATGTTTGCTTGTTGTTGTATGCCTAGAGACTGGCACTAGCCTAGGAAACTTGTGTGTAGGCTATAGTGCCCTGGTTATGCTGTGAATCCAGTGTTGAAAGATACAGGTGTTGTTGGTGGCTTTGTGTGATGCCATCGATATCCACCGCTGCTAATGCTGTCTGTGTTGTAATGTTGTCTCCGGCCACACCGGTCAGCTGTTTGTGGTGAAATGAAGCACGCACACAAACTGAGTGGTGGGGGTGTGTTTTGGGTGATTCCTGATTGGATGGAGGGGGTGGGTGCTTATCAGTTGTGCAATTCCAAAAAGAAATCCTAAGTCCAGCTGCCTGGGATGGTACCTTTAACTTTCATGAGCGCGCTCCCGCTAAGAGCTTCTTTGGGAAATGCACGTTAAAAACGAGGGACTCTTGTAAGATCGCTCGTAGCAAACCCTCTTAGAGCCCTAAGATTGATTGTTGTTGGGAAATGAGGCCCAGGCTGGTTTTAGAACAGGTTGTTTTTAATGGAAATACTTCACGGTTTATTCGGCAGGTGGCAGTGGTGTGTAAATTTACAGTGTGATTTTACTCCCGATAATATCGAAGAAGAAGAAGGATTCACTTCTGAATCATTGGGAAACCTCAAAAAAGAAATACTGCCTGTGACAAAAAGCAGTGAATAACCGGTGTGATAAGTCAAAATGTGGGCAGCGTATACAATTTTGTTATTTTATTTTTAAAAATGTTTGCTCACATTTGAATATTTTTCATTAAGTGATCAATTCTAAGGAAAACAATGTTTCAAAATTATTGTTTAGTGCTTTATGCAAACAAAAACAAGATGACAGCAATGATTCAAAGTCTCTATTTGTGACTAGGTTTGTGAACATAAATGGAACGATTTTTGACTCTTTCTCCTTGCAGAGATTCTGCAGTTTCACTCAGAATTCATTTTGCCATTGATCTTCTTCTTCTTCTTCTTCTGCTTCTTCTTCTTCTTAGTGCTAAAGGACACTGGTGGAAAAAATGGCCAAGACATCAATGACCCAGCTCCATATTTGAATCAAATCACGATGTGCTTCTCTGTGAATGGATTCTCTTTTTTGCTGCTGAACAAGCAGATCGTGTTTCTGCCCAAAACTGTCCACTCTGGTCTGACTATTGCGCTCTTCCACTCATAACTCCAGTAAAGTATGGCAAACACCAGATATTTGCATTTGCTATGTGAGGGCTTCCTTTGTGCTGTCATTCCAAAATGAAGGTGGTATGTTATGATTGTTTTGGGACCCAAAGAATCAACCAGTCACTTCAGTTCTAGAAACATCCTCGGGTTCTTTACTGTTTCCGCTGTCATCTTCTGCACTGTCTATTGCGTCAATATAAACTTGCATCGTTTCTCTGGCCTGTTTGTCCCCAATCCACGTATTTAACATTTTGAGTGTAGGCATATAACCTGTACAGTGCTGAGATGCCTTCATGTAACAATGCGATTTCTTGAGATGGTCAATTACTGTCCTTTTTTTTATTCACAGTTCTTCCTTTCAACTGATATTAAGTAAATTGGCCATTTTGCATTGCTTAATTCCTTAATGGACAGTATATTATGTATCCATAGCCTCAATCAGGTTTTAAAAAAATTACTGAAGTTTCAGTCATGAACCTCACTCCATGTTTAAAAATGTGTCTATGCTGAATCTCCCTATCAATATTATAGTTTATGCAAGTTTGATTTTTGAAATTGCTGACCTCTGGTGTTGCTTCCTCAGGAAATTGAGGGACAGACAAACACATGCAGACAGACAGAGACTCCTTCCATTTTTGTTAGATTTAAATGTATCAGCTATTGAAAATTAGTCTTAAAATCCCAAGGTAGCTAGCAGGTTCCTCTTTCAGTGAATTTGCCTCCAAAAGAGTTGTGTATGATATATCTACATTGAACATTTAAGTTGTAATTTGTTTCCAGTAAATAACAGATAAATGGAAAACAACCATTGCCAATGCTATCAAATTAAAAGAAGTGTATGGTTAAGCTGAGATGCTTTGAGTTTTGTGGGGATTGGGGAGCAGCACAGTGGCGGTAACCAGATGTATGACGCAAACATTCAAATATTTCCTGAGGGCAGCTCCTTGTGTGGATGCACAGGCGTTCCAGTCCAGTCATGCAGTAGTCCCTGAACTAACATCTCTGGTTGATTACACTTAATTCTTGGGACTTTCACCAAGTAAAATGGCATTTTTCTTTATTATGACGAGAATTCTTTGGTGATCAGCTGTAGAGGCTGGCCCACTATTTGCAAATTACAGAGCTCACTGGCACTGTTAATCACATTAATCACATTAAAGGCAGGTAATTTTTGGAAGCCATGATGAACTGTACACACCAGATAAATCAGTGGCACATGCAAAGCCATTTCTCCCAAACTTCATGCCCCCTGAAAAAGGTAAATAGTGCTTATATTATAACATGGTGAAAACAAAAATGCATTGATTACCCTCAAATCAAATCTTAATTATGCATTAAACCTAATCAGAATGATTAGCTTCTAAATCTAAAATTGTGGAGTAAACAGCAAAACAAAGAAAAAAATGTTAATTTCAAACATTAGGAAGCTTACAGTTAAATTAGATTATTTTAAATCAATCAAGTGTTCAAACTTAAAGATAGCAGCGTGAATTCAGAAAAAAGGGGTTTACACCAACCTGAATACCTGCAAAAAAAACTGGGTCGATAATTGCTTCTCTCTGGCAGTATCACATGCTTTGCTATAGAGGCAAATTAGATTTCCTTTTCCATAATAAAGAACCAGATGTTTATAAGTTTATACTTTGAGAGTGAGATTGGTGTTTAAGCATTGCATAGCATATGTGCTCCCTACTTTAATACTGTAAACTTCACAACCAGAATTTAGCCACAACTTGACACTGTGTACCTTTCTTCCCATTTGCTGTTCATTTAGAATTTGTTCTGGTATCTGTGCTCAGCTTGAAAGATTTAGAGTATTTCTAATAGACTGTGGCAGTCCAATGCCACATGAAAAACTCCAGAAGGAGCTGCTTTAACACTGTACCCACAGAAAAGCTGGAATGTCCCATCAAGGTCATGAAACTCACTATGTACGCACACAGGCTGCACTGAGGAAACTTGCATGCAAACACACGTATCAACACAGATGTTCTGCCCACTGATCGTGCTTCTATGATGAACACACTACTGGCACATCAATCACTTCCAGATTACACCAAGCCTCAGGGTTGACCCTTGACCATGAGCTGAGACCCTCCTCAGTGAGTGATGGGTCTCCAGCTGGTCTTCCCCAGCAGGTGTCTTTGGAATGCAGCAAAATGCACATTGGACATGTTTAGATTTGCAGTAAGCTCCTTGGCTCGCAGTAACACTCTGTCTCAGCAGGGGGCATGGTGTGCACTGATACTCACAGTTCTTAGCCTCATACTTCATTCCTCTAAATTTTCTGCTGAGTATGAATGCGAATGCAAGCAGAGTGAGGTCATTAAGTGGAATGAACTCAGTAGGACTTATCATCCTCTCAACTTGTCACAGCAAAATTACATACAGATCTCACTGAGAGCATTCTACTTCTGCAGGTGCAGTCAACACTGTTTTTGATATCAAATACCGCGATATAAGCAGTCAGAGAAAGAGAGAGGGGACAGTGTGTGACAATGACCACAGAATGAGGATATTAGAAGACAATAAGCGGAGAAAGAACAGTGGAATAGAATGAACAGAGAAAGGACAATAGGAGAGAATGAGCAGAGAGTGGACAGTGGAAGAGGGTGAGCAGAGAGACAACAGTGGGAGAAAATAAGCAAAGGGAGATGAAATTGAGATATAATGAGCAGAAAGAGGACAGTGGGAGAGAGTGAACAGAGAAGACACTGGGAAAAAATGAGCAGAGAGAGGACTGTGGGAGAGAGTGCAGAGAGAGATCAGTGGGAGAGAGTGAGCAGAGAGAGGACTGTGGGAGAGAGTGAGCAGAGAGAGATCAGTGGGAGAGAATGAGCAGAGAGAGATCAGTAGGAGAGAGTGAGCAGAGAGAGATCAGTGAGAGAGAATGCGCAGAGAGAGATCAGTGGGAGAGAGTGAGCAGAGAGAGATCAGTGGGAGAGAGTGAGCAGAGAGAGATCAGTGGGAGGGAGTGAGCAGAGAGAGATCAGTGGGAGAGAGTGAGCAGAGAGAGATCAGTGGGAGAGAGTGAGCAGAGAGAGATCAGTGGGAGAGAGTGAGCAGAGAGAGGACAGTGGGATAGAGTGAGCAGAGAGAGGACAGTGGGAGCGGGTGAGCAGAGAGAGATCAGTGGGAGAGAGTGCGCAGAGAGAGATCAGTGGGAGGGAGTGAGCAGAGAGAGATCAGTGGGAGAGAGTGAGCAGAGAGAGATCAGTGGGAGGGAGTGAGCAGAGAGAGGACAGTGGGAGCGGGTGAGCAGAGAGAGATCAGTGGGAGAGAGTGAGCAGAGAGAGATCAGTGGGAGGGATCAGTGGGAGAGAGATCAGTGGGAGGGAGCAGCAGAGAGAGATCAGTGGGAGAGAGTGAGCAGAGAGAGGACAGTGGGATAGAGTGAGCAGAGAGAGGACAGTGGGAGAGAGTGAGCAGAGAGAGATCAGTGGGAGAGAGTGAGCAGAGAGAGATCAGTGGGAGAGAGTGAGCAGAGAGGACAGTGGGAGAGAGTGAGCAGAGAGAGGATCAGTGGGGAGGGCAGAGCAGAGAGAGTGAGCAGAGAGAGGACTTTGAGCAGAAAGAGGGACAGTGGGAGCAGAGCAGAGAGAGATCAGTGGGAGTGAGGGAGAGAAGGACAGTGGGCAGAGAGCAGAGAGAGGACAGTGGGATGGGAGAGTGAGCAGAGAGAGGACAGTGGGTGGGAGCAGAAAGAGGAGCAGAGCAGAGAGATCAGTGGGAGAGAGAGATCAGTGGGAGAGAATGAGCAGAGAGGACAGAGAGAGATCAGTGTGGGAGAGATCAGTGGGAGAGAGCAGAGAGAGGACAGGAGAGGGGGAGAGAGATCAGTGGGAGAGAGGAGCAGAGAGAGATCAGTGGGAGAGAGTGAGCAGAGAGATCAGACAGTGGGAGAGGACAGTGGGAGAGAGTGAGCAGAGAGAGAGGACAGTGGGGAGGAGCAGAGGACAGTGGGAGAGAGAGATCAGTGGGGAGGGAGTGAGCAGAGAGAGATCAGTGGGAGAGTGAGCAGAGAGAGAGAGAGAGAGAGTGGAGAGAGACAGTGAGGAGAGAGAGAGATCAGTGGGAGAGTGGGAGAGAGACTGTGGAGAGAGGAGCAGAGAGAGAGTGGGGACAGTGGGAGAGAGTGGGAGAGTGAGCAGAGGGGAGTGAGCAGAGTGGGAGAGAGTGAGGACAGAGAGAGGAGGACAGTGGGAGAGGAACAGAGAGAGGACAGTGGAGAGAGAGCAGAGAGAGGAGTGGGGAGAGAGTAAGCAGAGAGGAGAGGAGCAGAGAGGACAGCGGGAGAGAGCAGAGAGTGGGATCTTTGAGAGAGTAAGAGAGTGAGCAGAGAGATCAGTGGGAGAGAGTGAGCAGAGAGATCAGTGGGAGAGAGTGAGCAGAGAGAGGACAGTGGGAGAGAGTGAGCAGAGAGAGGACATTGGGAGAGAATGAGCAGAGAGAGGACAGTGGGAGAGAGTGAGCAGAGAGATCAGTGGAAGAGAGTGAGCAGAGAGCACTGTGGGAGAGAGTGAGCAGAGAGAGATCAGTGGGAGAGAGTGAGCAGAGAGAGACAGTGGGAGAGAGTGAGCAGAGAGAGGACAGTGGGAGAGAGTGAGCAGAGAGAGGACAGTGGGAGAGAGTGAGCAGAGAGATCAGTGGGAGAGAGTGAGCAGAGAGATCAGTGGGAGAGAATGAGCAGAGAGAGATCAGTGGGAGTGAGTGAGCAGAGTGAGGACTGTGGGAGACAGTGAGCAGAGAGAGGACAGTGGGAGAGAGTGAGCAGAGAGAGATCAGTGGGAGAGAGTGAGCAGAGAGAGGACTTTGGGAGAGAGTGAGCAGAGAGAGATCAGTGGGAGAGAGTGAGCAGAGAGAGGACTTTGGGAGAGAGTGAGCAGAGAGAGAACTTTGGGAGAGAGTGAGGAGAGAGTGGGAGAGAATGAGCAGAGAGAGACAGTGGGGGAGTGAGTGAGAGAGAGGACTGTGGGAGAGAGTGAGCAGAGAGGAGAGTGGGGAGAGAGTGAGCAGAGAGGACAGTGGGAGAGAGAGAGAGAGGACTTTGGGAGAGAGTGAGCAGAGAGAGATCAGTGGGAGAGAGTGAGCAGAGAGATCAGTGTGAGTGAGTGAGCAGAGAGATCAGTGGGAGAGAGTGAGCAGAGAGAGGACAGTGGGAGAGAGTGAGCAGAGAGAGATCAGTGGGAGAGAGTGAGCAGAGAGGACTGTGGGAGAGAGTGAGCAGAGAGAGATCAGTGGGAGAGAGTGAGCAGAGAGAGATCAGTGGGAGAGAGTGAGCAGAGAGAGGACTGTGGGAGAGTGAGCAGAGAGAGGAGTGTGGGAGAGAGTGAGCAGAGAGAGGACTGTGGGAGAGAGTGAGCAGACAGAGGACAGTGGGAGAGAGTGAGCAGAGAGAGGGAGAGAGTGAGCAGAGAGAGATCAGTGGGAGAGGAGCAGAGAGAGGACTGTGGGGAGAGTGAGCAGAGAGAGGACTGTGGGAGAGAGTGAGCAGAGAGAGGACTGTGGGAGAGAGTGAGCAGAGAGGACAGTGGGAGAGAGTGAGCAGAGAGAGGACAGTGGGAGAGAGCAGAGAGAGATCAGTGGGAGAGAGTGAGCAGAGAGGACAGTGGGAGAGAGTAAGCAGAGAGAGGACCAGTGGGAGAGAATGAGCAGAGAGATCAGTGGGAGAGAGTGAGCAGAGAGAGATCAGTGGGAGAGAGTGAGCAGAGAGATCAGTGGGAGAGAGTGAGCAGAGAGAGGACAGTGGGAGAGAGTGAGCAGAGAGGACAGTGGGAGAGAGTAAGCAGAGAGAGGACTGTGGGAGAGAGTGAGCAGAGAGATCAGTGGGAGAGAGTGAGCAGAGAGAGGACAGTGGGAGAGAGTGAGCAGAGAGAGATCAGTGGGAGAGAGTGAGCAGAGAGAACTGTGGGAGAGAGTGAGCAGAGAGAGTGGGAGAGAATGAGGAGAGAGATCAGTGGGAGCAGAGCAGAGAGGACAGTGGGGAGAAGCAGAGAGAGGACCGTGGGAGAGAGAATGAGCAGAGAGATCAGTGGGAGAGAGTGAGCAGAGAGAGATCAGTGGGAGAGAGTGAGCAGAGAGATCAGTGGGAGAGAGTGAGCAGAGAGAGGACTGTGGGACAGAGTGAGCAGAGAGATCAGTGGGAGAGAGTGAGCAATAAATAAATAAATAAATTTACCGATCCCAATCTGGTCCAAACTTTTTGACAGTATTATTCAGCCCATTGCCCTATATGGAAGTGAGATTTGGGGTCCAGCAGTGTGAGATTACACTCTGGGACAAGCATCCCACCAAAGCTCTTCATGTAGAATTCTGCAGAAACAGAGTCCAAAGAAAAAACTCCAAATAATGCATGTAGGGCAGAATTAGAGATTTCCTCTGATAATAAATAGCATAAAAGAGCGCTAAAATTCTGGATGCACCTAAAATCAGCTCTGAAGGGATATAAAGCTTTAAAATCCCATGAGCTGAACCTGATAGGAGTCCCCTTAGTCAGCTGGGGCTTACTAACCAAATAACAAATTCTAACATAACACAGGCTCAGACCAGCACTGCTTATAATCAACCATTTAATTGGGATAAACCAAATTATGAAGCATAACAAAACTCATATTTGGGAGTCAGAGATACAAAGCAGAGATCCTGAGGATCAGTGGGAGAGTACAAACAGTCAGAAAATGAAAGGCTCTGTGGTCACTGCGAGAGCAGAGAGCAGTTACAGATCAGTGGGAAAGTATTTCCCAAAGCAAAACAAAGAAATTGGGAGGATTAGTGAGCAGAAAGATTATCAGTGGGGAGGGAGAGTGAGCAGAGCAGCTCATTATGTGGGGAGCAACAGCCTGAGGGACAGTGACTAGAGAACTGTATGTTGATGTCATATATGTTTATATGTTTGCATGAGCCAGAGAGGTATGTGAATGTGGGAGATGTGAGCATATAATTACTCCCCCATATGGACAGTGGGAGAATATTTGAGCAAAAAAAGGACAAAGTGGGATTTTATTGAGCAAAGAGAGTTGCAACAATTGTTCCATGCTTTGGCAATACTCAACTTATGTTTTGTCATGCCAATAAAGCACATTTGAATTTGAATTTGAGCAGAGAGAGGACAGTGGGAGAGAGTGAGCAGAGAGAGATCATTAGGAGAGAGTGAGCAGAGAGAGATCAGTGGGAGAGAGAGCAGAGAGAGGACAGTGGGAGAGAGTGAGCAGAGAGAGGACAGTGGGAGAGAGTGAGCAGAGAGAGATCAGTGGGAGAGAGTGAGCAGAGAGAGGACAGTGGGAGAGAGTGAGCAGAGAGAGGACAGTGGGAGAGAGTGAGCAGAGAGGATCAGTGGGAGAGAGTGAGCAGAGAGAGATCAGTGGGAGAGAGTGAGCAGAGAGAGGACAGTGGGAGAGAGTGAGCAGAGAGAGGACAGTGGGAGAGAGTGAGCAGAGAGAGAGGAGTGGGAGAGAGTGAGCAGAGAGAGACAGTGGGAGAGAGTGAGCAGAGAGAGATCAGTGGGAGAGAGTGAGCAGAGAGAGGACTGTGGGAGAGAGTGAGCAGAGTGAGGACTGTGGGAGAGAGTGAGCAGAGTGAGGACGGTGGGAGAGAGTGAGCAGAGAGAGTACAGTGGGAGAGAGTGAGCAGAGAGAGATCAGTGGGAGAGAGTGAGCAGAGAGATCAGTGGGAGAGAGTGAGCAGAGAGAGGACTGTGGGAGAGAGTGAGCAGAGAGATCAGTGGGAGAGAGTGAGCAGAGAGAGGACAGTGGGAGAGAGTGAGCAGAGAGATCAGTGGGAGAGAGTGAGCAGAGAGGACTGTGGGAGAGATGAGCAGAATCTGTGGGAGAAGTGAGCAGAGGAGGACAGTATTATTGAGCAGAGAGAGTACAGGGGGAGAGAGAGAGGAGAGAGATCAGTGGGAGAGAGTGAGCAGAGAGGACAGTGGGAGAGAGTGAGCACCAAGAGATCTGGGAGAGATGAGCAGAGAATTAAATGAGCAGAGAGAGATCATTCTGAGTGAGCAGAGAAGATCAGTGGGAGTGATTGAGCAGAGAGAGGACAGTGGAGATATGGCAGAGAGAGATCAGGGTCCCGAGTGAGCAGAGAGATCTAAATGGGAAATATCCAGAGAAATCAGTGGGAGTGAGAATTGAGCAGAGAGATCTGGAGTGAGCAGAGGAGGACCTGGGAGAAAGTGAGCAGAGGAGGACTGGGGGAGAGAGTGAGCAGAGATTTACAGTGGGAGAGAGTGAGCAGAGAGAGATCAGTGGGAGAGAGTGAGCAGAGAGAGGACTGTTGAGCAGAAACTCTGGGAGAGATTGAGCAGAGAGAGAGAGGACTGAATGAGCCCTGGCTGAGGACTGTGGGAGAGAATGAGCAGAGAGAGTCAGTGGGGTTTTGAGCAGAGAGATCAGTAACCAAATAACAAATTCTAACATAACACAGGCTCAGACCAGGACTGCTTATAATCAAGAATGAGCAGAGAGATATCAGTGGGAGAGAGTGAGCAGAGAGATCAGTGGGAGAGAGTGAGCAGAGAGAGCACTGTGGGAGAGAGTGAGCAGAGAGAGGACTGTGGGAGACAGTGAGCAGAGTGAGGACTGTGGGAGAGCGTGAGCAGAGAGAGAGATCAGTGGGAGAGAATGAGTAGAGAGGATGAGCTTACAGATGACTGATTTGAATGCTCATAACCGAAGACAGTTAGACTGATCTAGCAATGTATCAGCAGTTCATTGAAAGAAACTGACTTCTTCAATGCTAATAATGAATCTTGAAATTGCACTACTTCAGAAAATCTGTTTTTTAATTGGTCCTCAGGAAAAGCACAGGGAAGAGCAGTGGAAGACAGAAGCACTGCTGTGCAGGAGGAACTTCTGCCGAGGAGACAAAGAGCCCAGACAAGTCCTGTTTATCAGCATCTCTTTTCAACCAGCCCACTTTATTTACTTTCCTGCTCACATTCAATAAATACAAAACTCCATAGAGAATCAATAATAAAAATATATCATAATTAGCAGAAAACAGATTGGCAACACTGCTGACGAATGCAGGACCAGCAGGCACATGGAGAGAGAGCTGGGCAGAGACTATTCCGCAAATTTATCTGCGGAGGCCCCCTCCAGGCTCCGATACTGTATAGACACTGGTGATGGGAGTGACCATTACTGAACCACACACAACCATATACATTCTTATGCTCGCGAACATAACAAACCTCGTTTATCTCACACTCAGAAGCTGTATGTGAACTGCTGCAGGACTGAGCATTATTAAATCAAACCCAATTCCCCACACACACATACAGACACACAAATGCACACAAAAATTAATCTTCTCTTTATCCAGTAGGTTATTTCAGCTCCCCACAAATTAATAAACTGAAAACTTCAATCCTGTGATGATACTCAGAGATACCTGGTTTCAAGCTTTATTCTTTGGTAAATGCAGAGCAAAAGAAAAGTTAGATTTTAAATTAGACAGGATTTAAAAACTGCTGCATAATAGCATCGAGCAAAATCACATGATGGGTTACAAAGGCACAGACTCACCCCCCCCCATATGTTTAACTTTTACTGTAAACCTAAAACCGCTTCTCCGCCCACATGCCTGAGTAGCCCCAGTTTTTCAAAGCTAGGTTCTGATTCCATTCTCTCTGCCACCTCTCACTCTCTCTCTCTCTCCCTCTATCTCTCTTTCTCTCTCTCAAGCATTCTACATCTCCAGTGGTCACAGGTCTCTGTGGCTTGAGCTCCTGTGTACATTAGTAACACCACAGCACAGCATCTCTTCCTCCAGCTCCCCCTTCACATCAGACCACCTATGATACTCCTAAAAGTGTCGCCATGTCCTCAGGGGAGAGGTTGAGATGTGCTTGTGCACCTGTGTGTGCGTTTGTGTGTGAAAACTGAGACTCCTCTATATGATTGTAGAGTGCAGAAAATGGAGTTTTAGGGCTCACTATATCAACTGAGGAACTGCAAGCCGTAAGCCAGAAAGAGGTTGTCTTCCTCCCAAACAGAAATATGATTGAACAAAAGACGATGTAAAACAGGCCCTCTCAATGTAAAACAGCCCTTGGGGCTGTGCCCTGCCCACAGCAGCAGAACAGCACACTGTGTGGGGGCAGAGTGATGAAACGATGGTGGGAGTTAGGAAGAGGCAGAGCAAAGCAATGGAGAAGAGAATAATATGGAGCTATTTTCAGTCGGTGTGGATCCACATGCATGAAGCACAGTGTGTGTGTGTGTGTGTGTGTGTGTCAGCAGAGTGCAATATGATGTGGGGATAGGACAGTGGGAAAGCCATCGGGTGGCGCAGACACCTGAAGTCAAAGTGATTTGAGCACAAAACATCAAACAGTAATAAAAACAATAACAAAGTAAAATTAATGCTGTAGATTTTGTCCAAATCCTTCGGTTTCCTTCATAGTTCAAGTAGTCCACGTCCACAGCACAACTTCCAATGCGATTTCTCCTTTTGGGAGTCCGTCCATTATCGTTGCTGTGCTGTCTCTTCGAAAGTCATTTATTTCATTACAATCCGAAGACTCGACCGCATGGGGACTCGGCCAGGGTGCAGTTCGATAATGGTCCTGAGGGGGGCGGCATAGAGCCGTCATTCGCAGCATCTCAAGGTCTCCACGTCTTCTTATTTTCCTGAACTTTAATCAGCTCCTCGTCCTCCTTTGAAAGCACGTCTGCAAACAGAATTTGAGACTAATGTGAAAAGCATGTCCATGACTGTTGCTGAACGTTCAATTTCATGCTCGGGGGAAGCTGTGTCTAAGCCGTCCCATCTGGGCTCTCGTTGGGCTGCTTACCGCTACACTCCGGACAGCATTTGCCCTCCCTGCGGACAATATGGCCGCAGGTCAACACGGGGCACGGCTTCCGCTGGCACTTGGTCACACCATGCTGGGGAAGAACACACAGGCAGAGCACATTAGTACCTTCCCACGACCCCAGACAACCACACAAGGTTATTGAATTTGCGCTTACCCCCCTACAAACAGGAATGCACTACATCTCCCAAGATCCCTAGCTTCCAAACATTGCAATGACTGCACGCAACAAAATGTCTAAAGTTGATCCAATTCTAACAGATGTCTGGAACAGAAACATTTAACACGTTTTACAATCACAATAACTCTTCTCAGGCCTTTAACTTGTTTTCTTTTGGCTTGTTCTAGTTCTCTTTACTTGGCACTTGAAACTATAATTTGAATTGAGTTGTTTTGAATTGTTTTGATTTTGTGTGTCCCTTTTTTCCAAATTGTCAAAAACATTCCAGAAAAATTGTGCATTTTTAATTTGAAAATGTTTTTTTAATTACTATTTTCTGCATTGAGGGCGATTAGGTTAGATCTGCATGTCTTTCCTGATTTTTTAGAATGCTTCGTTAAGTGCAGTAAGTTGTGTCGTTCATTCGGCAGAACTTTTGTTTTTGACTTGCATTGCCTGATTAATGAATGATGTTTCAAAAAGGAAACAAATATAGCGACCAATAAAGTACACGACTGTGCATAGTCACAGAACAGAGCAGAGCGAGTACTCAGGACAAGAGCAGAGTGAGTACTCAGGACAAGATCAGAGTGAGTACTCAGGACAAGAGCAGTGTGAGTACTCAGGACAAGAGCAGAGTGAGTACTAAGGACGAGAGCAGCGTGTTTTGGAGGCGATACTCACGTCGCACCAGCAGGTAATGCACTTCATCTCGCCGAAGAGAGGCACATGGGGATGCCAGTTGTGCGTGTTCTGGTAATAGTTCTTCCCAAACTTGCAGAGCGGGGTCCCGTCGGCCTGCATCATGTCAGTGTGGTCCAGGGGCCGTCCCTCGTCCTCGGGACACTCCTTACAGCAGTCGGAGGGGGTCCGGCGGATGGGTTTGGCACAGGGCAGGGGTGGGCATGTAACCTTCTCACAGTGGACCTCTCCAGTGGCGCCCTGCCGTCAGAGAGACACAAACACATGAGCCACACCATTTCTGTGCCAGTATCCCGTCAGACAGGCACTGCTTACAGTCTCTGCAGACCAGCATTTTTAATACACACACTAACACAACTACAAACAAAGCAACAACCAAAACAAAAATATCTGTCTAAAAAAGTGTTTTGGACAGTAATACAACATTTAATCTTGGCTACACTTGGAGAATATTCGCTATTACAAAGTTACTATTTGCTTACCAAGTTTTTTTTTGCCCCACAAGCAATTCTAAAAGTGAGTCAAACTGTCCTGCCTCATTGGCAATATTATCACCTTACTTGGCAAAAAAAAAAGTCAAAGAGAGTGGATTTTGAGTGGAAGTACATAATTATAAGACCAAAATACAAGCTGAGATTCATTTATTTTTGAGTTTCGCTGGGCTGATTCACTCTGAATTTCAGGACAAGTTTCTCATCTGGCTAATTAACTCAGGCCTCCAGGCAGACAGCAGAAGGAGTGCCTGCTCATGGTCTTCAGGGACAGGCCATCTTATTAAGCAGTAAGGGAGCCACAAGCACAGTGACATGAGAGAACCAAAAGAGCCGAATGAAACTGTCCCTCTGCTCCACACTAATACAGACACAGGGACTGTGGTCCACCCCTTCACTCAACCACACAGGTACTGACCTTGCAGGTGCACACAGCACACTTAATGTACCCAAACGGGGGGACGAAGGGGTGCCAGGTGGTCCCAGGGGCGTGCATCTTCTGGTCGCCTTCGAAGTAGCACCCTGTGGAGGAGAATCACGAAGAGCAAAGAAAGGTGAGATTGAAACAATGAGCAGTTTAATGGAGGAATATTAAGAGTAGCAGCCCATGTAACATCAAGTGACTGCAGAATCTAAAAACTAATACAAATGACATATGGGTGGGGAATACGTGTTAAAAAGTCACCAGGACTCTATTTAAGAGCAAGACAATAAGAAAGAAAGCAAGAGATGGAATGGGGAGAGGAGAAGAGGTGAAAATGGCAGAAGGAATGAACTAAACCAAAGAGGATCCACGCTCTCACCTTCTGGATGTTCCTCGATTTTTTCCAGCGCTTTCACATCCATGGGTTCCTTTGTCTCTGCAGAGAAAAACAGGATTAAACAGGAGGAAGGTGAGAGGAGAACTCAACATAAACTCTACCCTTTCCTCGGCCTCGTCGAGAGAGAGCCAAACTCACCGTCACACTGCGGACAGCACTTGTCCTCCGGCTGAATGGTGCGAGAGCAGGTCAGCACCGGACAGATGATGGGGTCACAGATCACTGTGCGCTTCTGCAAGAGGAACCAGGAAGGGAGAGCCTCATAAATCACATTTATAGTACAACATTATGTTTAAGTACCTTTCATTTTTGAGTACCTTTCACAAGCAAAGAGAGGTATGTATTGCTCCAATCGGGGTAGAATTTTATGTACTTGCACAATACTACCGCAGCGGCAAGTGCTTGTATTCTGAGCCCAACCTCCCTCCCCACCCAAAAAACACACATTCTAAATCTAAAAACACACTAGCACTATGGCAACTACCAGCGTGGGGTCTCATCTGTATTCAGTTCACAATTCATATATCAGCCATGTGTATTCAGCATCGCCAAAAAAAGCCGTATATTCAGTGGCCTCTGATTTAATTTAGCATTTCGCAGTTCACGCTACAGAGCAGCTGGGCTTAGATGCTCATCTTCGGAAATTTTTATTTGCTCTGTAATGCAGCGGCAGCGGCAGTGGCAGTCTGAGAGCAGAAAAGTTGCCTTTGAAAGCTGGACCCATTTGTCATACATAATACGCCTGCCACCTTCAAAGAGGATCATCTATCAGGCGCTGATTAATTTTCACTGCTGCCTGTGCGTGCTGTGCTGACCCACTGTAGCATGGCAGCAGGCCCATGCTAATTAACTGCAGTCATGACTAAGTGACTGGATCACATTAAATTATTTTCATCTTAGTGAAGATGCTGCACACCTATTTGCAATTAGGACTCATTTGTTATAAGTGTCATAAAAATGATTTCATCAGAAGTGGTGAATGATGATATCAACACAAAAAGACCTGTTTGTTATAAGTGTCATAAAAATGATTTTATCAGAAGCGGTGAAAGATGGTGTCATCACAAAAAGCATGTGTGTTAAACAAGCAGATGCTAATGGATAACACTGGATTAACTCTTCGGGTTGGTTTCACAAACACAGATTAAGCTTAGTTCTCTACTAAAACTAGACAGTCCGGTCGCCCGCAACTGCATGAGTGAAGCCCCCAAAAGCCCGCTTCTCCCCTTTTTTGCGCATTATTCGGCCAATACTGTCGCCATGGCAACCAAAATCGATAGATGTCATAACTTAAGTACGTTGTATATTACATGTCCATAACAAGTATGAAAGTAATCGGTCAAAAGCCTGTACAGCGTCCACAAGAAATTGTCTACGGACACGTTGGTAGCGGCCGCAGAGATGACATGAATCCATAGAAGCTGCCCGACTTTGCCCGGGGGCTACAATAAGTTTGTATGACAGATTATGTCTTCCCAACGCAGTAAAATATACCTTTTCAGACTACACACAGTCTCTGTTAGACTCACATGCGGGTTTTTATTCCCACTGGATATTTTATTGTGTATTTACAGCCCCGCAGTATCCTTGGTTCTGGATAGAGGTGTTTCCTGGACCCTGTGCCTCCCTGAGGCACATTTCACAAAGCAAGATAACTGAGCTGGCCAACAATGCCAAGTAATATCTGGAGCCATTCGTATAATAATAGTCAATTTTCAAGCCCTGCAGAGGGCTCTAAGTTTCACACAGTGCATATATCTAGCTAACTCAGTGACCCTGCTCTGTGAAACCAGGCCCTTAGCCTAGCAGACGTGGCGCTGCATTACCTGGCAGCTGCAGCTGAAGCAGTTGTTGTAGTGTGGGGTCCAGTGGGAGCCGTGCGCATGGTGCTCCCCCTCGAAAAAACAGGTGTGCGGGTCCTTCTTCAGCTCCTCGGAGTCCCGCACGTATACGCCGTCATCGGAGTCCCCCTCGTCCATCTCTCCCCTCGTCCCAAACTCGCAGTTATTAGGCAGGTGTACCTACAGAATGGAGGGTGGGCGTAAAGAGTAAAGGAGAGAGAGAAACATGGAGAAATGGAAAGTGATAAAAGGGAGAGGGAAGTTAGGATTTCCATCCACATGAGCCTCACTTAAAACATCCAATCAGTAACTTTCAAATCTTCATTGGTGTTCCAGATGTTTCCAGAATGGTGCCTGTGCGCGCGCGTGTGTGTGTGTGTGCCTGAGCTTGTTAACGCATCCAGCTGCTTGCACTCAGAGGCGAGACTGCAGACAGCAGTGTCCACGGTTCCATTAATTCCACAGTGTATTTGTACTTATCATCGTAATGCTAATGATTCATTCCTTAAACCGGATGCAATGTGTGTGACCGTGTCCATCTGTAGTCAGAGCTTTTGATAATGGTGTTCGGCGCAGGAATGTGTGTTGGTAACTGTAGGGTCTGAGGTTTGGAATACGACTCTGGAGAAAGAGACTGGGAGGAACAATGATAGAAACATTCCGGTTCCAAAGTTAGGTTGTTTGGTTTGGAATGAGGGTGTGAGCATGGATAGAGACGGCATAACAGACTCTCTTCTCGGCTTCCCAACACTCACCCGCCCGCGTATCTCTCCTCTGGGGTTTAGCTTGGTGCTGACCTGGATGAAGGCGGTTCCTTTGTCCAAGTGACGCAGGAGCTCAATGCTCATGTCTTTCACAACACCCTGGGCCTGTCGCACACACAGGGAGAGAGAAACATTGAAACTCCCGGGAGAAGCTCAGCTGTGACGTCACAGGAAGTCAGAGTGTTTGTACATAATACATATAAGCAGCACAGTCTGTAGGTATTCAGAAAGTGACAGAACTTTTGGTCTTGGCTTCGTTCCCCAGCATGTTGGAGGACAAAGAAATAATGTGAAGTGGACAATCAGCTTTCATTTGTGGGTGTACGTCATCCATACGGTGTGACCTCTGTAAGAATTGCAGCCCTTATCTTAGCGTCTCTGCCCAGATACTAACAAACGGCATCATAAATGTGTCTGTGAACACATGAGCATGAGAGTTTGTGTGTACTCTGTGTATACCTGAGAGCCGTAGAAGCCTGTAAGCAGTCTCTTGTGAACGTTGTCATCCAGCTCTCCGATCTCAGCCAGTCCGTGCAGGTGGGCATTAACCGTGATGTCATCGCTCTTACTGAGTCCCGCTACCACGATCTCGTAGTGCAGGTGGCACCGCTCGTCAATTGACACCCACGTGTGCCCCCCGGCCCCCGTCTTCACTGGGGGAGACACGTACTGCCCTGCCAGAGGCACTGGTGCGCCTGCAGTACAGGGGCAGGTATGATTATCCATTACATTCAACAGCTACTGGCCATTAACAATCACCTAAAAAGCATTTCCACCAAAAACTTTTGCCATTTGTTTTATAACCAACCGATCTTTTTGTGAACACTACAATATCGGTTTTCTATATCCATGACAACCACCAAACTGACCGTCCATCCGGAAAATGAATGAAATAACCAACATGTACAAGACACCATCGGCTGACACTATTTTTCTGTCTTTCCAACATGATTTTAGTCATTAGACACAATCAACAAACACATGTCCTAAAAGCATTAAACGGCCAGAATTGTGCAATGAAGAGTTCTGATTGATATTGCAGTGTATTACAAACCCCAATTCAAATGAAGTTGGGATGTTGTGTAAAACGTGACTAAAAAAAGAAAAAAATGATTTGCAAATCCTTGTCGACCTATATTCAATTGAGTCCACTACAAAGACAAGATATTTAATGATTTAATGAAACTGATAAACTAAATTGTTTTTTTGGAAATATTCGCTCAACTTCAATTTGAAGCCTGCAACACATTCCAAAAAAGCTGGGACAGGGACATGTTTACCTCTGTGTTACATCACCTTTCCATTTAACAACACTAAATAAGCGTTTGGGAACTGAGGACACTAATTGGAGAGGCTTTGTAGGTGGAGTTCTTTCCCATTCTTGCTTGATGTACGACTTCAGTTGTTCAACAGTCCGAGGTCTCCGTTGTCGTATTTTGCACTTCATAATGCACCACACATTTTCAATGGGAGACAGGTCTGGACTGCAGGCAGGCCAGTCTATTACCCATACTCTTTTACTACGAAGCCACGCTGTTGTAACATGTACAGAATGTGGCTTGGCATTGTCTTGCTGAAATAAGCAGGGATGTCCCTGAAAAAAACGTCGCTTGGATGGCAGCATATGTTGCTCCAAAACCTGTATGTACCTTTCAGCACAATTGGTGCCTTCACAGATGTGCAAGTTACCCATGCCATGGGCACTAACACATCCTCATACCATCACAGATGCTGGCTTTTGAGCTTTGCGCTGATAACAATCTGGATGGTCCTATTCCTCTTTAGCCCGGAGGACAAGATGTCCATGATTTCCAAAAACAATTTGAAATGTGGACTCGTCAGACCACAGCACACTTTTCCACTTTGCCTCAGTCCATCTCAGATGAGCTCGGGCCCAGAGAAGCCGGTAGCATTTTTGGGTGTTGATATATGGCTTTTGCTTTGCATGTAGAGTTTTAACTTGCACTTTTAGATGTAGCGACAAACTTTGTTAACTTACAATGGTTTTCCGAGGTGTTCCTGAGCCCACATGGTAATATCCTTTACAGAATGATGTCAGTTTTTTATTCAGTGCCGCCTGAGAAACCAACGGTCACGGACATTCAATATTAGTTTTCAGTCTTGCCGCTTATGTGTAGAGATTTCTCCGGATTCTCTGAATCTTTTGATTATATTATGGACTGTACATTATGAAATCCCTAATCCCTAATTCCGTGCAATTGCACATTGAGAAATGTTGTTCTTAAACTGTTGAACTATTTGCTCACGCAGTTGTTCACAAAGTGGTGAACCTCGCCCCATCCTTGCTTGTGAACAACTGAGCCTTTCAGGAATGCTCCTTTTATACCTAATCAGGACACTCACCTATTTCTAAATGAACTTGTTCACGTGTAGAAGGTTCCAAACAGGTGTTTTTTGAGCATTCCTCAACTTTCCCAGTCTTTTCTTGCCCCTGTCCCAGGGTTTTTGGAATGTGTTGCAGGCATCAAATTCAAAATGAGTGAATATTTCCAAAACAACAATAAAGTTAATCAGTTTGAACATTAAATATCTTGTCTTTGTAGTGTATTCAATTGAATATAGGTCAAAAGGGATTTACAAATCATTGTATCCCATTTTTATTCACGTTTTACACAATGTCCCAACTTCATTAGGATTGGGTTTGTATATGAGAAGGCTTGACTGGTGTGATGTACATGTATAATGTAACATGATCTCACAGACAATAGCGGTTTCTCGCTCAGTCTCACCGTTTTTGCGTGTCTCCAGCCCACTGTACAGCAGGGCCCGGATCTGGCCCCGGAGCTCCCCCTCCTGGTGGTCGGCGGTGGCGATGTTAATGAAGAGCTCGTTCTGCAGCAGCATGTGAATGTGGCGCGCCTCCATGCGGCTCCAGCTGCCCTGGGCCCAGCCTCCGCTGTAGTCCGGGGTCAGGTCGTACAGCACGCTGCGCTTACTCCGCCTCCTCGGCTTCATCTCCACGGTGACGCCCACCACCTTGCTGGCCACGCCTGCCACCTGCACCTGAGTGGGGGAGGAGAGAGACACAGGTCATAAGTCTTGGAATGTTTAATGGATATGAGGGCAGGTGTGGGAAAGGCAGGTGGGCAGTTCAGGACGCAGAAGTCCTCCACAGTATTTTGTACAAACTGCCAGCACTATTCTTCACTGAGAAGGTAGAACTAATACAGTGAAATCATCTGGCACAGTTCAATCACAGAAAAAACAGTTGGCAGGACTGTTATTGTCTGACCCTGGATTTTATGCTCTGTTCACGGCTTGGGAGGGTCAGATTTGTCACGCATTTCAAACTGTTATTTTTTTTTTTACCTGGTAGTCGAGAGTGCCGTTGTCGTGGAGATGGAACACTGCGGACCCCACAGATCCAGTTTTGCCCGGGGTCAGGGCATCGCCACTGGACATCACACTCTGGATGGCTGAGGGACACACAGGAAGAGAGAAGAGGAAACAATCAGAGAAACACAAAAAACACCAACCCGCATCGCCTTCATGGATTCAATGGAACTCAGCCAACCAATAACGTTCTAACAATGTTTCTGAAGCGCCAGTGGATAACACAAAAGAAGATTCCAGAAAGCATGAGAGAACATTCTGTGCTAGCAGGGAAGCAGCTCTCTCTGCAGGCGAGAGCGAAGCGACGTTACCTACCGATGACAAAAATCTGTGTGTTTTATCAGATGTGAAAGACGGATATGAAACGGCTGACCGCTGCCAGCTCACAGTTTCTCAAAGGCTCTCGCATATGAAGGAGTAATACTTCACAAGGGAAAGCAGTCAAAATATGACTGATTCTCACCCACCCCCTGCATACGCACACTGTCTCCATTCCCCCAGGAGGGTGGTGTAGGATGTTTAACCCTGACTCCGAGAGAGGGGCAAGATGATGTAAATACAGGAGAGACAGATCGAGAAAGAGACAGAGAGAGAGAGAAACAGGAACAGAGCATGGGGTTTGGGGATCGAAATTCTTCATCCATAACGTCAGGTCGTTAATCAGAGAACTGGAACGGCGGTGGGAGAGAGAGGTCCAGCAGGCCGTGGCCTTGGCGACGCAGCGGTGTGGGGGGGGGGTGTTTCAGTTCTGGGAGGGGGGTGGGGCACACAGGATATAGGGGAACATGTGTTTGCTGGACCCTGCAGCCCCGCCCACATTTCCATAGCGACGCATGTAAACACATCTCCCCACCTGAAGTTCCCAAACTGTGTGGCCTATAACTAAGCACCAGGCCCATTAATGTGCAATGCTGGAGGTCAAACTATTAATGAAAGGACCTGAGCGGTAATGCAGCGGGTGAAAAGAACAGAACAGAAAGTTCTGCCCCAACTCTCTTCACGACTGCCTGTGCTGTCCACCAAAAACAATGTGCTTTCCAAATTTTTGTGGCGCAGTTATTCTGCAGAACGACTGATCATCATGCTGGAAGTATTTGCGGGTCGACTAACTGGCTGACTGTCAGACAGACGAGTAACTTACTGTCACATGACTTCCTGCCGGTGATGAACCCCGAGATACGCCGCGCGTCCTGTCCCTCGGTCTCCACGGCGATCTCCAGTTGGCCCCGGGAGAGCCAGAAGAGCTCACGGCTGTTCAGGTCAGCAAGTACCTCTGCAAAGTCAGGGTCCTGTGGAGAAAGGAGGGGGGAGACCGTCAGTTAGAATGTCAGAACAATGGAGAGACAACAATGAGATAGAAGGTCAAGCCTGATTTTTAGTCTTTATTTCACCAGGGAACAAGTTTCTCTTTTTGAAGAAGCCCTGGAAAAAATGCTAAGCAGAATACTTGCAGGTACGAAGGGTGAGAGAGAGAAACAGGGGTACAGCCCCAGAAGCAGTTTTGGGGTTAAGGCTCTGGCTAAAGTGCCCAATGGCAGAGGTCTTACCAGCTTCATCTCACCCCATTGGGAGCTTGAAACAATTATTCTACATTTGCCAGTCAAGTGACCTTCCACTAGGCTAACCTGCCACTCCTGTTCCTCAGTGAATGCTACAGTCAGAAAGCTCTCCACAGGCACTGTGTAGTTCATAAGTCCTCTTTCGTGAAACATTATATAAACACAATTCTCAAAGCCCTCTGAAAACAACGAATCAAAGCTGACAAATGACCGTAGAAAACAAGTGCAACACTAATGGCCCAGAACAGCTTGTCGGCATAATTGCCCGTGAATTACAAGCTCATCAGTAACGACAGAATGGAGAGAGAGATGGAGCAGAAAGAGAGAAAGAGAGAGTGAGGGAGAACACCGGGATGTCAAAGAGAGGGAGGAGGGGTGAAAGGTAGGAGTTCATTTGACAATATATCCCCCCGACCCCCCACCACGGGCCGGAGAGATGGGTGCACATGCAGGGCCTCGGCGCGCCCCCGATTCCAGCCAGCGCTCGGAGGTCTCCAGTTTACACATTCCGCTTTCATCTGTCCTTCTGTGAGCGAAGCGCCGCTCGGCTCTTCTGCTGCACGTAACTCCCGCAGCAGATTGAAAGCAGATCCGCTCCTCTGTCAGTGATCCCAGCTCGCTAACCACTGACATGTGTGTGGAGGAGCACACAGCCCCATCTCCCTAACTCCCTCCCTCCCTCTCTCTCTCTCTCCCTTTCTATTCATCTCTCCCTCCTTCTGTTTCCCCGAGGACCTCTGTTTATGCCACTCCTTTGTGCTTTCTTCCTCTCTCTCTATCTCTCTCCCACACTCGCTTTCCCTCTTCCTCTCACTCTCTCTCTCAGGAATCGTGACAATGATTTGTTTTTCTGTGTCAGTGCTCTTGTTTGGTAATGGTTCCATCCAAAGGTTTTTTGGTTGTTTTGTATGTTTGTTTTTTGATCACGTGGAATGAATTGACTGTTTCACTCTCTCTTTCATCCCCTCTCTCTCTCAGAAAGTGAACTCCACAGCTGGGTCTAACCTGGCTTTGTGATGATTATGATTGGCCTAAGGAAGTGGTGGGGAGAGGATGTAGTACCGACACTTCCTCCTTTCCTTTCCCATCATCCCTTTCTCCGACCTGGCAGCCCATGCCTGACACCCGGTCATAAACTGGCACCTTTTTTGCCAGTTATTTTAACTGTAATTTTACAATAAGTTTACGACAGAATTCCGTGTATGTTAACTGTAAACCACAGTTAAATGCGCGCAGGACTCTACTTACAGTTAAAATAACAAGAAAAAAATGCGTTAATTTAACTGTTAAATATTTATATCAGTGCAGCGGCCCCCTGTCCTCCTCTCCCTGGCACACACTCCCTCTCAGTCTTCACGCCTCCACATGCAGAACACAAAGGGCATCGCAGTCCTGAATAACTTCAGACCACTGTGACGCGGCGCAGGCAGTCACTCACGTGCACAGTGACGTTGGCGCGGATTTCCCTCAGAACGTGCTGGCGATACTGCAGGAGCACGCGGATGGGCACCAGGGGGCGCTCTACAGGGGAAGAGAAGGCCAGAGGGCCACGTGTTACACAGGCTGGAAGGACTGAGCATTTAAGTGAGCTGAGCTGGACATTCCTGCGGCCAGAATGTAACCCTCCAGACACATGTTTTTCCCACCCATGCCAGCTGATTTCAATAAACAAGTTTACCTTCTGGCTGAAAAAATAATTCACAAGCAAATCCAGGAACAATCAAACGGGAAAGGCTCTCTGAACCAGGATTTTAAAACTAGAAGTGAGTCGTTGTTATTATTAGATGCACTAGTCTTCTCCTTTTACCTTTGTCAGCTGGCTGCAGAAGTCCCTGAAGCATCAGGATGAAGTGCAAATTGTTCTCTGTGTCACTCAGTGTCAACATGGCAATCCCTCCCATCCCAGAATGCTCCTCTTCTGAAGTAAGGATGGAGCTGAAAGTTTCTGGGGACGGAAGTAAAAAACGTAATTAAACTGATGCTACAGACAGTTAAGCCATCGTCACTCAGCACATAGACACACACACACACACACAAGCACATAAACAAACCTGCAAACAGTGCTCTGTGTTTGATTATCTTTCCCTGGACCTCCTCCCGCCGGCCGCCCGCTGTCGCCATGGAGACCAGCATTTGCTCTGCCTGCAGGAGGCGCATTTGCGCTTTGGGGAGGTTTTTCCACACACCACAGATCTGCAGAAACAAGCGAGGGACACAGGGCAGGTTTCATTTGTACAGTCACTGTCAGGTGACCTGGCTGCTTTAGACACAGTGTTTAATATCCTCCCCCTTCATCCCCAATACAACTCCAGATTGTGCAATACGTCTAAGCAGGACAACACTGTGGTTTTACCAAGCTAACAGAAAACAGTCTCTCGGTGTAACAGCAATGTTATAACATTGACAGAACTTTCCAGTTACACTGTGAGACTATTTTTGCTAGCAACAATTAAAACGGACAGAGCCGGGGGAATCAGCTTCACTTCTCACGAAGCACCTCACCGAAAAACATTTGCTCAGGCAAGAAAAGTTCATAAATACCTCATCGTTCAAGCTGAGAATAATCTCTCCTTTTAATTATTAATTCCCCTGGTGTATTCAGCAAGATGATGTCACACAGTTATAACCCCTCAAAATATCCCCAAAAAGAAAGCCCCTGCCAGCACCCTGTCGCGTAGCCACCACAGTGCAGCTTTTGGACACCTGATATGGACATTCTCTAAAAATTATAATGACATTTCTGGCCCGAGTTTAATGGTCCCACATTACATTGTGAAGGAATTTGATACAGGACATGTGTGCGACTTGGCAAATGGCAGGCTGCTATTAAGCCCCCCTGGCAGGTTCTTGCGCTCAATCGCTGGAGCCCAGCGGTCTTCTGTCGGCCCCCCTCCATTAAACAAACACACACCCCTACGGAGAGCAGGTCCATTCTCACTTCACAGTTTCCCTGTGAAATGTGGCTCGTTTGCAGCTCAGCAGCTGTGGGGCTTGTCCTTCGCCTAGGTGGCAACCGTTGCTAGCATAGCATGCTAAAACAAACAGAAAAATTGACCAACGGCATCCGAGGAAGCGGGCACCGCCAGGAGAAGACCACATCTATGGTAGGATCGGAAACAGGACCAGACAGCCTGGCCCTCGTCTCTTACAAACACACACACAAACACTCTCTCTCCCATTGAGAGAATAAACCAAAGCAGGCCTTAGCTTTGACAAATGATAAAACTCAGAGTACCCACATCTGGCTCTCCATGCACCAGAGATACTTTTCAAAAGGGCAGCGCGCATGAGGCACTATTGGCAGAAAGAAACATTAAGTGATAGTCAATGGGAGACGCCATGCTACATGCTAAACTTGCAATGACAATGAATAGAAGTCAATGGACCAAGCATAAAAATGCAAATTACCTCCTTGACCATTGACTTTTATTCATTGACATCACAAGGCTAGCACATGGCATGAAGTGTGCCTTAAAGCTGAAACTTTTGACATGGTACATAATGATGACAATCCTGTCCATAGACATTGAAAGGCTGCAGATTTGAACATAAGGCGGGGGGGGGGGGGGGATGAAGAGGAGTATGGGCAGGGACAGCAAACCAGTGACTGAGAGAGAAATGAGGGAGGATATACTGGGATGAACAGCATGAAGTCCTCGCTATTCCTCCTGGGGCACTTGACGGGTTAAATTGAAATAAAGCTAGCTGCAAACCTCTGTGCTTATAAACATGTACACACAGTGCTCGCTGTGGCTGAAGGTGTTTATTATTCCAGTATGAAATATGCTCAGCTCAGCCAGACCCACCAAGTCACCGAGTAGTACTGTTTATCGCTAAAAAAGTACTTAATCTCACTCCTGCTCTCTACTTTCCCTCTAATTTCACTCCTTTGACTCTGCTCAGGGACACTCTCTTCAAACACCGCATGAACACACTCTCCAACTCAACAGCAAACTTTAACACTCTCTCCAGCTCTGACACTCACACTCAACACGGTCTTCAAGTTACCACTAATGCAAGTGAATTTGTCTAACTCATTACCAACACAACTCTCTCTCGCTAACTCAAACACTAGCGCTGAACAGTCTCCACTACAAACAACTAAAACGCCTGCTTTTGTCCTCAAAAACTCAGTCCAGCAAAGCCCCACCATGCACTCTTTCCCCAACAGTGAACAGAATAGATTTTCTTTGGGCCTGTCCGCACACCGTAAATAAAATCGGACCACTCACCATGTTGGAGTGCAGTGTCCCCCCTCTCAGAACCCGGTGCTCAAATGCAGTGTTTCCGTCAGCATCCAGGAACAGAATCCGACTGGGCCGGGCCATCCTAAAAAAGTGAAAGGGGCATAAAAAATGATGCAACTGGCTAATTAATCTAATTAGACTCATTCTTTTTTAGTCCGAGAGGCTCTAAGTCCATAACCACCAAGCACCTGGCCTCATTTCGACATCTGACTTGGGGCAAAATACTGGCAGCCCATCATTGCCATAAAATATCCCAAACAAAAAACTTTTTGTGTGATTGTCCACAGCCCATATCGAGCCCATTTTGCTCAACAATATGATTACTTCAGGTACATTTGTTCATTTACCCCATTTTCATAATAAATGTACCATTAATGATGCAATATTTTTGAAAAAAGAATCATTCTTTCCCCATATTATACTGTGTAGCCTAGTTCGCAATCAATTAAGTCGAAGACTATGTGTAGCATATTGTTTCTTCTTTAACTTTAGCCAAAAAATAGTAACCTTTTCAACAAACTGAATAAGACAGCTGTTCTTCTTTCACTTTAGCCTAAAACTGAACGTAGATGGAAGGCTAACATGCACGTCTTTGCAACCACTTTTCAACAACACTGGGCTTGCTGTGTTGCCTCTACGGGACAGTGTTATTCTGACATTGCTAAAATACAGAATAAACATCACACAAAAATGCACTCGCCCAGTGATAAAGACGGTTATCTCAACTATCAAATGAAGGGCAGAAAACCAGAGTGGTCTAACCCCAAAAAATGAAAATTATAGTTTGGATCATATTGTGACAGATGTTGATAAGATTCATAGCACAAAATTGGTGTGATGATGTGTATTATGCCAGCAAACAACATTGCATTTTTTTTTAATATATTTTAAAAACTTTGACATTTTATTTCAAAAACAATATTCTGTGAGTTAGAACGTTCTGTTTCTAAGCACTTCAAATCTCCTGTGACTTGAATGGAGGGTGTGCAAGTAGCCAAGTCCCAGATGAGGAACCATACCTTTGGAAAGTGATTGAGAAAACCAAGCTGGTCTGGGACAGCGAGAACCGTGCTCTGGCCACACCACTGGAGCTGGGCAGCCAGGAATCTGTCACTCCCGTCAGCAGGGCGACAAAATCTGGGGAGGGAGCCAAACCAGAGACGACACTGTGAGATAAGCATGGGACCGGACGGACTATCAGAGGGAGCGAGAAACATTTTCAGAAAACATATGAGAACTTTCGAGTTATGGCCATGAGTCCAGATGAGTCTTCTCCCCAAATGAACTTATATTCCCTCAACACTGATAATTTGCCTGATAGCATGAGAGGCTGTCCACCATCGCATTTGTTATTACCTAAAATAAGAAAATAGAAAGCTGTGTCTCTTCAGGTCATTCTGCCAGAGCTCTTTTGATTTTAACAAAATATTCACTGGACTTTCAAAAAACCCAAAATAACTAGGCACTGAGAACATTTAGCCTGATTTTCCAGAAGTCTTGAGGATTCAAAAAGTACAGTGATTCCACAGTCCAGCACCTAACCAAATAACCGAATGACCTGTCTGTGACATCACTACCTCTCCATAAACAGAGCCACAGAGCTTGAGGAAAAGCAGAGACCAACTTCCCAAAAAGTCCCGAGTTAGAAGCCCTCAGTCAGTTTTAAGGTATTTTTGGAAATTTGTAGACACAGCAAAATGTGGAAAAATACTGTATAAAGCAATGGAGCCCTGTCTGTTTTTCTCCTGGTAACAAAAAATAGGGTACAAACAGTGCATAAACAAGTGAGTGCTTTACCTGTCCGACTCTCACTAGGCGAAATATCTTCTGAGCTCAGGTACGACCGGTCGTTGTATGACTTGTGCAGGTCATCAACCTTCTCCTGGAAATACTCAAAACCATCGAATAAAGAATCCACCTGCTTCCTGTCCAGCTCACCTGCATAAAACACAAAAAAAGGACTGTTTCATTCACGAGCTGCGGCTCAAAGGCTGCAATGAAACTGATGACCCCAGAGCTAAAAGTAATAAATGCACAAAATGTTCATTTTGCGAAAATAGAAAATCAAGATGTTTTCCCATCCTCACCTCTTGGTCTGTGGAAATGGGACTTACTGTAAATACTTTTAGCACCAGGCTCTTCAACTGTCATCCATTGAGGAACTCAGTGATAGAGACTGAGATTACTCAGATCCAGAAAACCCAGAATCCAAGACTTGCCATATTCCCCTATCTCCACCCACAGTAACTCACCCCCACCCCACCCCCTGACCCTATGCAAAGCATATCCTCCAGTTCTGCTTCAGTCAGGTACTTGGCTCTTCCTGCTGGTATGCTAACAAGGCTTGTTTCTTTTGCTGTCTTGTGCAAAGGGATTAGGCCTGACACTCAAGAGAGATCAGAACAGTGAACCGCTGTTCCATGTTTGCCAACAAGTCCTGATGTAATGCATAAGTTTCAACACCTTCCAGACTCTCTCTGTGTAGAAAGACTGGAGCAAGAAGGGGGCATTCGACCGATTTGGAGGTTGTTTTAAATCAAATCGCCTTTGGCATGAGTCACCAGTAACAGGCAATAGCTACTGCACACAACAAACAACTATACACTATAAACCCAGATAGTGTGATGCACTCATATTGTTTTATGGAAACTGATTACCTCAAAAAAAATGTGTAAGCCAATTTAATAATTTGGTATTCCACACTTAAAAACATGGCAAAAATAACTTTTCAAAATTTTTGCCTTATTTTCTTTAAGCACTGTCCAAACAAATACTAATAGTACACAATTTTTTGAGGTAATAGATTTATGCAAAACATTTGAGTTTGCCACATTGTCTGGGTTTACAGTGTAAAGACTCGACTAATTCTTTTGCAAGATCAATTTCTTACAAGTAAAACATCAAGAAACAGCTTATTATGACTAGATAGTATTGAAATGATTTATGTTCTAAAAGGTCCTTAGATTATTTTTCAGTTCTTGAATTTACATCATCATCTTAGTTGTCTACACTTTAAATCCACACTGTAAACCCTGATAGTGTAGTGAACTCAAATGTTTTCTGGAAACCTATTACCTCAAAAATATTGTGTAGGCCAATCTAATTGCATTGTGTGGAAGGGACTAAAAGAAAATAAGGTCAAGTTATTTTTTACACCCCTTAAGTGCTGTGAACACAAGATCATTAAGCTGGCATACACAATTTTTTGGGGTAGTTGGTTTCCCCAAAACAATTGAGCGTACCACACTTACCAGAGTTTACAGTGAAGATAGTGTGGCAAACTCCAATGTTTCGTGGAAACCTATTTCCTCAAAAAAATTATGTTAGCCAACTTTAATTGCATTGTGTGGACGGTACTTAAAGAACATAAGGTAAAAGTTCATCTTACCATGTTTATAAGTGTTATGAACACAAGATCATTAAGTTGGTGTAAACAAATTTTTTTTTTTTGAGTTAATCCATTTTCCCAAAGCAATTGAGTGTACCACACTTACCAGGGTTTACAGTGTAATGTGCTGAGATTAACCAGAGTCAAGACAAGAGTTCTGGGGGACACTACAGGGCAAAGAAAGGGACACAGCTACAGGGGTGCAGACAGCAGACAGCATAGGCTTATGAAATAATGTTATTTGTTATTGTTATTCTGAATACAAAGTGGCAATCATCTGTGATCATGCTGCAGCTGCTTAGATATTCCCTTTCAGTGGGCCGTCCAGTTCTGCTCCCTGCAGAAATGCTGGCAGGTCGGTGGGGCGAGTGAGCAGATATCTCAGATAAGAAGAATCTAGAATATCACCGACACATCTTTTGAGACTGAGAGGCAGGGTGCTTCAGCACAGTACACTCACCTTTAGGGCAGGTTTTGCAGCAGTGTCCAGGGAGAAGGACAGGATCATCACAGCCAGGCTCTGGGCAGTCCTGTTTTATGTTCTTACAGCTCACCTTCCCATACACTTTACCCCGCCTGTTTCTATGCTGGGGGGGGGGGGGACAAGAATCATGTTTATTTTTTCAAAGTGGTTAAATAACAAAATTCAATTTGTCACCATTCTCTCTCTCTGTTCTTAGTCACAGGTACACAACAACTTTTGGCATTTGTTTGTCTTAGCAATTAGCTTCAGCTGTCACCGAAACAGGTGGCCAGAGCCAATGGAAATCTTCAAGCAGGGTTGCATTAACATGTCCAAGAGCATACAAAATTAAAAACAAATGATAAAACTATACGAATGGATACAGGCTCAATGAGAATTAGATGGGTCTTACTAATAGTTTCATGTTGTATTAAGCCAAAACACACCAGGAAAGTGGTGGGGTGAAACAACTGACGGAAGTGACAAAAAAGCATTGTTTGTTAATGGTTGTTTTGCAAATTCAGCACATTTCTGTCATTTAGTGAGGGAACAAGGCAGAGTAACAGGGGACCAGTGTGTTCAGAAGGCCAGTGCATCCCGCAGCTCAACATACAAGTGATGCCGAGAACCCTGCACTGTAAACCCTGATAGCGTGGTGAACTCAAATGTTTTGTGGAAACCGATTACCTCAAAAAAACTGAGTATGCCAACTCAATGATATTGTGTTCACAGCACTTAAAACATGTAAAAAATAACTTTACCTTATTTTCTTTAAGTTCCTATCACACAGTGCAATTAAGTTGGCCTACACATTTTTTTTGAGGTAACTGGTTTCCTCAAAACATTTGAGTTCACCACACTATCAGGGTTTACAGTGTGCCAATGATGGGGAAAAAACTTTTTTATTGTAATCAGATAGTTCCTCCGGTTTATGTCGGATACCTTCAAAAGATGGCATACAATAAAGCATCCATGAAAAGGCGGTAAGTTGTTGGTTTGCAGTTGGAATAGTCGTCTGTCATATATATATATTTTTTTTAAGAAATGACTTAATAACAAACCAAAGAGAAAACGCGATTTGTCATGAAAACATTTAGTGAGGAGAATGAACAACGGTTCACTGTGACAAACTAATGTTTACTCCCTTTAATTAACTAATTAAATTACGCTATGCGCTAACACCGTCGTTCGGCTGGTCCTTACCGGTTCACAGTGACACTGTACACAGTGCATAACCCCGAACGGCTCCCCCAGGTCCGGGTGCCACGTGTACTCCAGCGAGTAGAACCGTCCTCCAAATGAGCAACCTGAAACACAGAACAGGAACCAACCAGAAGTTGGATCACTGAGTACACAAACATTGTCCAAAGTGCAGTGTCAACCCCTGGAAGAATTCAAGGACAGACACACGAGCTGTAAATTTCAACGGGGAGGGTTAATGCAAAGGCTATATGGCATGTAGCAGCCTTACAAATAAACCCCAGGATGTATAACCAGACGAGTCGAGGAAATTATTACGAATATTCAGAAACGGAACGTATTACATCTGCGATACATGCAGAAATCTGTAACATATATCAGTTGTTGAACAATATGTTCTGCAGCAATGGGATTTGTAACGTGAGCCGTTGGCACTCGCTCTGTGGAGATATCGTCTGCTACGTATTAATACACAAACGCTCGCAACGATCCACACACAAGAGCGTTAGACTGGTAGTTCAAATTCCGAAGTTGGCGTCAGACAGAATGACAAAGAGATTTGGCTTCACATCAGCGGATACAAAGTAGACAATCGATAGCAACGCCCGGACTTGTTTGTGAATTGACTGGATGCATCATATGTTCCAGAACTTTGCGGCAGCTCTCCCTCATCATCCTGTCTCATTCCTGCTTTGCGGGAGACAGTCTGCCTCTTTTCTGCAAATTAATGTACAAAATTCAGAGCGCGCAAAAAGTACACAGGATAATTTACTGCGAAACAATGCGCACATTCTGGCCTGTACTGCATATTTATAAAGCCTTAGGGCTCCTGTTTGCTTGTTTATTTTTTTCTGTCACTACTTTCGCTGTGAGTGCGTCGCAAACCTTTCTCAATAAAAATCACATGGCCTATTTGTGATGGCATGTTCGTAAATGTGGGAAGAGGGGAGAGAGCGCAGAAACTTATCGGACAACGGCAGCCCTCAACTTGCCCCAAACAGTTTCAGGCGTCCAGTCGCACTCCACAGGGCGAGGCCTGTCGGTCTGGCACAGCAAACCTTCAGTCGAAATTGGCATTAGGGCACCGCCAGCACGACCCGAGCCATACATGCCAAGACTTTTAGTTATAACTGTAGATGCGAAATTGTGCAGTTTCCGTAGCTGCTAAAACATGTTTTGCGTTATACTTTCATTAAGTTACAAATACAATCAATTCAGTCACATCAGAGAGAGTATGAACATTGCTCAGTCTACAATGAACATTTGAAATAAATCACGACTTGGCAAAGTCGTGTGCCATGCGTCCATAGGCTGGATGGAAAGTATTTTGAATACAATATCCAGAATAAAGTAAACTTCATTAACGACACGATGATGCAGTCGCATCAAATTTCTGATACATGCAGAATTAAATGGGCAACGCATGGTGATCATAAACAATATTACTTTCAACAGGTTAACAATAATATTGCCGTAAAAAATAGTAAAAGAAGAACATGTGTATGGTATGTAGTGCACATATGGGAAACCTTCTGTAGACCACAAAACGCGTATGACCTCAGTTCATCGGCATGAATACAATGTCTTAAATCATAACTATCTTCAAACAGATTGGTTTCAATCTATTCCAAACTTTCAAAGAGTTTTGATTCCATAGCTGTATAGACACGTGCACAAAGACACACTCAGTCACAATTTGCATCTAGCTATATACAGCAATCAGTAAAACACCTCAATTCCGTGCGCAAATTTATTGCCTAAACAAACTTTGTTTCTCTTGACAAGCTATACAGTCGGAAATTATTCACAATAATATAGTATAGAAAATGTAATCTCCAAAACATCATCATAATAACATTACATAGATAAGAGTCAGCTAGAATTGGAGATAATGCCCCGGGAGAATACCTGCCAATCCTTTTGAAGGTAAAGGCTCCCTCTCCGATTGGATGGGCAAAGATGGAGATTTCATTCGCGAGGCAAGTCCAAAATGCAGCCACGCGCAGCTCATCACACCAAACACCGCTAAGATCTCTCGGAGGCTCTCCATCCCTCGGAACCGCAGCATCCCGAAGCTTCCTTGTGTTCTCGGCCCCAGTCTCTCCCCCTTTCTCGTCTCTCCTTCTTTTAGAGCGCCACTGCTCTGCCTGCGAAGCTTTTTCTCAGCACGCCATGCGCCAAAATATGACAGAATTCTGCTCAAACAAAAAGTGGACTGTCGACGAGCTGTCCCCCAGAGCGAAGCCAATGGCTATCTTAACTGTTGCGACTGTTGAGAAAACATAGGCTACCGAGCTTAAAATTATAAAGCTTGCAAACTCGAATAAAAATCACCAACAGCACAGAAAAAAAGTAAACTGAATAGCTGTTGAGAGGATGTGACTGTTCTTAGAGTCGGAAACTTCTGCCCTGCTTGTCTACCGTCAGCGCGGTGCTTTTCCGTTTTATATGATCCTGACAGTACAGGCAGCCCCGGGCAGGGAGGGGGTGAGAAAAGGGAGGGGGAGGGGGACATATAACCCTGAAAAATAGAGGATGGGGGTCAAATAAGTCCCAGACCATTATATCATCCAAACCGATTGAAATATTGATGAAAATCTAATCACAAAAAGTATGTGCATTAGCAGGCTACCACTGAGCTTGGTTAAACATTTATATCAACCAGACAGTCTTATCACTCATCACATTAGGGTATTTCTCGCGCATGTCATTTGAAACGATTCCCCACTTGACATAAAGAATGCGTTCAATAATATTAATTCCGCCCCTGAGCATTTAATTCTTCTGTAAATGTACTATTCAAAAGTGGCATTTGCTGAATAGTATTTCAAATTAATATTTTGGTGTGGACCAACGTGCGTTTTGCAGTGTAGTAATCTATGGCACAGCAGCTCAGCAATTAATTCCATTCAAGAGTTCTGGAAACCATGAGTCTCAGTGCGCTTGAACGCGAGAGATTTGGGTGAGCAACAGGCCTCGAGGAGAGGCAGCTCAAGCTCGAGCGTTCAACAGTTCAAGTTCAAAGAAAGCTGAAAGAGGTCGTGTATTTCTCAGGAAGGTCAAAGGCAAGGGCACTCTGTTCAATCGTGACAAATAGCTAATGCAAGAAAAAAATCGTTAACTAGGATAATTGCAAAGTCTATTATTTTTAACAAAATTATTTAAATCCACCAGCTGCGTCTCTGAGCTATCCAGGCCTACCGTTAGCAGCCGTAAACCACTGGCTTACTATCAATTCTCATTCAAGCCATACCAAAGAATAATAAAATAACAAAAATAAAGTCCTTTGAGAATTCTCACGGGGGTGTGTCTGAAACAGTGCTGTTCAGAGAAGAGCCGTATATCACTACTTGCGCACAGTTCAGTCTCTCACACTCCGGATACAATGCGAGGCCGCCATCCACATGCAAAACATGACTGCTGTGTGCTCAGTGGAGATAACGCATTAAATAATAAAGGGCGACATCATCCCATCATCCCTCACAGAGGCAAATGTCATACCCTGAGTGAACACAATAAGTGCCTTTTTGGGATGGCAATCGAGTTCATAAAGCGCCACATCTAATTTTAATAATTATTAATAATAATTCTGATTTGACGCTTTTAGGTTATTTTCAGGTTTGAATTCAAAAGGCCGAGCCTTCCCTGTATTATACCTATATCCAGGAAATTTTTGTGCCTTTTGTTATTTCGCCACGCTTCAAAAAGGGAAGTTAAGTTAAAATTACCAATGAGACTTAATATTGACTTGACTAAGTTTACTTGACCATTTAAAACACGCGGAAATTGCGTACAAAACCGTCATTTATAGTTAAACATTGTGTAGGCCGGAAAGAGGACGGATATATATATTTTTTTAATTTAGTTGCCAAGCTCAGGATGATATCATACAGCTAACTCTTAATAAGTTTTTGAGTGACTTTAAGAAGTCCTTACAAAAGGGATGAAAACTTTAAGTACAAAAAAGAAGTATACTTCAAGTTCATTTTATTGGTATATTGCAAGTATATTTCCATACTTGTGAGTGCATAACTTCAATAGTTATTGGGACTAAATTGTCCCACATTAAAAGTATATATTTTAAGTCTACTTTAAAGCAAGAATAGGCTATCAAACTTTGAGTGCACTACTAGCGTATTAATTCAAAACTTTTGCTTCATGAAAGTATACTTTTCAGCATACTGCAAGTAAACTTGGTGATATAAAAATTATAATGTAATTAATGATACTTTCAGCCCCATATTTTATGACTCTATCATGTCCACTGTGCTCTTCTAAACAGGCATAGGAATGAATACTGCACTATTCACTTAGATACTCACATGAACAGACAACTCCACATGGAAAGAGCCCAGGCTGGCTTCAATCCCTGTGCCTTTGGGCAATAAAGCCACAGCTTTACTCACTTCACCTCAGTGTTGCCTGAATATTCTTGTAGCGATTTTATACCAGTCCATTTCTTAGTTTTTGAAAGTATACTTCATACTTCATTATACTTTTAGTTTATGACAGATCAGTATTAAATTACTAAAATAATTTTCAAGCACTACCATGGTGCAGTGGGCAAAGTTGTTGCTTTGAAGACAGAAGGTTCAGTGATTGAATCCAGCATTGGGTCTCTCAATGTGAAATTGTCCATCCATGCAAGTGTCTATGTCAATAGAATGTAATACTACAGTAATCAATTCCTATGCATGTTTAAAAGAGTACAATGGACATGATGTAGTCGAAAAATACTTGGCTCAAAGTGTCACTAATTATATTATCATTTTTCATGAAGCATCTATAAGTTTAATTGCTGTATACTTCAAAGTATACTTTCATGAATTAAACATTTTGAATTATGTAAACTAGTTGTATACTCAACGTTAACTACTCTCACAATTAGAGTGTAATTAAAAATAAATAGGCCCTACATTTATAAACTTGAAGTATGCCACTTTGGTCCCAAGAGGGATTGAAGTACATAATACGAGTATACTTGGGAAATATACTTGAAGTTTATGAATAACATGAACTTTAAGTATACTTCTTTTTTGAAAGGGAAGCCAAAAGATGGGAGATAATTGATTCATCCCACGAGAGACAGCAACGTCAGATAAATCAAGATTCAAACAATCTGTGCCGGATCAGCACATGGCGACTCAAAATTGGCTATTAGGCTATTATAGGCCTGCATTCAATTTTTATGCACACCATTGAAAATGAAATTGTATACGCGCAGGCTTGTAGATGTGGTGCCCCAAAAAAAAAAAAAAAAAACAACCCTCGTTCGACGCATCTCAGGACGGATTTGAAACATCGTGTTATTTTTATGCAGATGTCACATTACAGGCCTGTCAAAGTAATTTCCACTGAAAATTTACACTCAGCCTCAACTTCTTCGTCGCAAAGAAGTGAATTAGAATCGATGATGGCCTGTTTGCATTTAATCATTGGGTGATAACTAGCAGTTTCATTAACCAGGAGGCAATTCATTAGGGTGACTGGAAGTCAAATTGTTTATTCATGACAATACTGCCGATTGTAATTATGTAGGTCGCAGATGAGCCGCAAGCCCCCTATTTTGTGTATTCCTGAGTGGTACATTGCTTCCCAATTCGTATTCGTACGATGGATGGGTCAAACGAAGATCTTTTTTTTTTTTTTTCCTGTTCTTGGGGGGCGGGGGTTAGCATTTATATTTTGTTCAGATAACACCAAATAGAAACTTCGATTCTTGGAGAACATGTGCATACATAAAATTGTAATTATACGCTAAGCATTTTGGTGCGTGTTCGCTTTCTCGCGAAGGTTGCGGTCCAATAGGCTACCAGTCCCTCGGTAGCGTCTAGCACACTCTACCTGACAATGTCAATGACTTAAACTCAAGGGACAGCATACCATTCTCGCACATCTCACGATTCAAAGAAAGGCTGGGATTCAGCAATAATTTTCCCCCGAGTGCTGAAAAAAGTGTGTTCTAAGCTAAAATCTTGGAGTAGTCTATAAAGAAAACCTCAACTTAAGCCATTTTTAGGATATCAAAACATTGCATTCCGTTAAAATCGATTAGCTGTGACGCCAGAAATTGGATCTTATTCTTCACAACACTGTAGTTGATTTACTCCAGATGAAAAGTGTCCGTGAATAGATCATATCTAGGCTAATTTACACGGTTTTTGAAGAGAAATCCAATTCAAAAGAATTGTTACACCTAATGAAAAACAAATAGGCCTAGCATAAATCTGGCTACATTTAGCCTACCGCCACAAATGAATTTCCCCGCTTTATTATATCCCGTTCGGTCATGCAATCTTAAATTGCTCTGTAACGGTGTAACTCCCTCCCCCACACGCAAGTGCGCTCAAACACACCCAGTCAACTCTCAGCTCTCCTCTGAATCTGTCAGACTGGCACACATTCTGACCCACATCCTGTTTGCCCGCTGGATTACACTGGAGGTGTGAATGAAAGAACCCGGTAGTGGTATTACGGGTTCTGTAGGCAAGCAGACATGCCTTCTCAGTCGCATATCACGCGGGCCCAATAGTGTCGGACAAATATTTGATATTTTCCATCGCAAGTTGTTGTCGAAAAGGAAATCGAAAAACGTTAAAGCAGATCTGGACCCCCTCCCCAGTCACACTTTATCTTTAAATGATTGATGGATTTCACGATCATAAGGAAATTAAAGTCACATAGGCCTATTCAAATGTATGTTGCCGATGCACACGTTATTTTAGATCCATGTTGAAATGATAAAATAATTATTTTAATCACATTAATCACATTAGGCCAATGTCATATGTAGCCAACAGTGCTTAACAAATTTATTAGACCACCACCCAATGTAAGGTGTATGCCACAGCTGCCCTAAATTAACAGTGTTGGTAATAACCAAAATTATTTTTATGTTTCTGTAATGGTTAATCCACCAGTACGCGCAAGCTTTTTAACTGAACTGATATTTTTAATGCTAAAATATAATTTTTGTTTTTATCCATGAATTTTCGAATTTACCGTTTTACAAAAAGCAGAAAAAAATAGTTAAGCACATTATTATTATTTTTTTTATTAAGTTGCCAAATAACAGTTAGTTTCTTGCATTCCTGAACAAAAAAATTGTTTAAGAGGTTGAATGCAAGAATGCACGCTGCTATCAAGGACAATATGTGTGTGTGTGCGTGCGTGGTTTCAGTTCGTTATTTGCCAAAGAAATAACAAAATAACTTTTAGTTTTAGGCTATACAAGTTTTTGACAAATTTCTTAAATATTCATGTTTTCTCGTTTTTTTATGACAGGTGGTCTAATAAATTTATTAAGCACTAATACCATTCGGATCACGGACCAATCAACAGTCAAGTTCATTCCATATTGGACCACAGATTAAATAAATGCGGGGGATTTTGAAAACAGGATCGCAGTGCACTCATTCAGAGACAAGCTCTATCTTAAGCCCCTTTCATAAATGGAGCGGGACGTACAACAGGGCAAAAAAAAAAAAAAAACTTCTATCACACTTGATCTTAAAGCTTTCTCAAATGCAACAGGGGTCGTAGCCTACGACAAGAGCAATTATATCGCCTCATTCAGTCGTACAATGGTAGCACAACGTCGCAAAAGCTTTCACAATTGAAAAAGGAGTCTTAAGATAAGAGCAATTATATTGCCTCTACAGTCGTATCGAGGGCTGACTGCAATAAACAGTTATGTCCAATGTAAAACATCTGGAACTGTTTATTGCAGTCAGCCCTCGGTATAATGGTAGCACAACGGTGCAGGACTCCTCGCTAGACATCCCTAGCACACGAACGAGTGTTGCACGATTTCCTATGCATCAAGTGCGACTTTTTAATTTGTGGGAACTCTTGCTTCAAGTCAGGCGACTGTGTGCAACGTTTGCAACGTTGCACAACAGTCGTACTACCGTCAATGCGACCTAATGCGACTGGATCCCAGCTGGCATTTTAACGTTTTTTTCACTGTTGAATCAATGCCATAGGCCATAGTTGAATCACCGTTGAATTATGTTTTGATTCTGAAAGATGAATTGATTTCGCAACGTTTTTTCAACGTTGTTTCAATGTTGTTTCAACGTTGAAACAAATCTTTGTTCAAATTTCAGTGTTGATTTGAGATCATTTTGTTAACCTTTTTACAACCATCAGAGTTAAACGTTGTTTCAATAGCGTTTCAACGTTGAAAAGACAACTGACATAATTTCAACCATATTTCAATGTTGAAGGTCGGTCGTGTGCTGGCTGGGATCGGTCGCATTTGGTCGCGTCTGAATTTGACTGAATTTTGAACATGTTCGAAATTCATGTTCGAAATTCAGATGAGACCAAGTGCGACTGCCTACGCCACAGCAACGAGTGCGACACCTCGCAAGATAGGTTACCTTGCGACTGCTCGTGCAACAGCGAAAAAAAGTGGTCGCAAGTGCTCGTAAACTGGTCCTATCTCAAATGAGGCTACACCTCATATAAGCGTATCACTATGCAACCACACTCCAATCATTAGGCATTGTTATACCATTAACATGGGAGAAACGCTTGCGCTAGCGTTTTAAAACAGTTTCACAATTAATCCTTATCAGCCTACGGGCCCTCGTTCTTTGTACATGTGCGCAAAACACGCAGCCTATTTTCAATAATAATAGTGCGATTCATTCGGCATATCAATGACGTTTACAGCCCATGCAAACCTTTGGTTAGTCAGGCTAATATTTCCCATTCATGAATATTCTTGGATGATTTCGAAGACAGGAAACTGTAAACTGGTATGCGGGCGTATAAATTTTAGATCATGGCATCATGCTTTCGTTGTCATGTTTCGTTAAACAGATAGGCCAAAAATCTCGAGATTGCTGTTTCCTCTTAGTGGTGAGTATACATCTCCTTCCAAAGTTTAGGTTTAATATGCTTTATTACCAAAAAGTTGTGTCAATATGCCAATCGCTAGTTATAATGGACATTTTTCTTTTTAAAATGGGCCTGCATCTCTGAAAGGTGCTTTGTCACTTAGCTCATTGTTTGCTTGGCTATTTTCTTCTAAATATTTAAGAATTCAGAATGCTTTCCATTACAGACAATGGCCGAGTTTCCCAGATTCATTTAAGAAGATCTTAGCGCTAAGAGCTTCTTTAGATCCTTCTTAAGGCTCCAGTAAGAAGCAAACGCGTTTCCCAGATTCCTTCTTAGCCCAAGACGATCTTTTGTTAAGAAGGATTTGAAAGAGGGGTCTGGAGCAGTCTTAACACCCTTCTTAGCAACGAAACACTGCAGAGACAGCCGCGTCAGGCAAATCAATGTGACACTAAGCAAGGAGATATTAATGCAATGCGTACGGTTCGTCCTTATTTTATTAATTATTTTTTATTATAATATCCAATTATTTATATTATCATTGGTTTTTATTTCTTTCATGCACCCCTACTACCCATTAAGCATTTAAAATGAGGGAAAACTTTCATCTCTCCTCCATGGTTCCATGTGTTGAAATATTTTAACATATTTCCCTAATTTTTCCCTAATATTTCCTGTCTTCTACTTGACCACTTGTACGCTTTATATATAAAGCAACTTGAGCTGCATGTCTCAAATCAAGTTGAATAAGGTTTAACCGCGGGGCACAGGCACACAGCCACTCTCCAACCCAGGGACAATTCACACATGTACTGTAATTGAACACAGCTGGAAACTAATCAAGTGAGGCTTCACCTGCTAGTCTACATAAAGGGGTTTCCCAGTCACACGTGTGAGATACCATGGCTGCTAGACAGCATATTCTCGTTGCAAACCAACAGCGTCGCCGTGCGCGGAGCCAGATGGTTTATATCAATGCATTTGTGCGTCACCACTTCAGTCCCCTGGATGTGCTACCAGACCACACTGTCCAGGCAAAGTACAGGTTGCCTCGCTCTGAGATCCAACGCCTGATCCAGTTGGTGCCTGCACACATCGGGAGGGCAACCCGCTGTGACTTCGCCCTGAGCCCAGAGGTGCAGGTCCTCGCTGCGCTGCATTTTTACGCAGTGGGGAGCTACCTGGAGGTGGTGGGGGACGGCACCAGCCTTAGCAAAGCGTCAGGGTCACGGAGTGTGACAGCTGTGATGCCAATCCTCCTGCGCCATGTCCAACAGCATATCAAGATGCCCACCACGAGGGAGGAGGTCCATCAGGTCCACCAAGGATTTTACGCCATGGCTGGGATCACCAGGGTGATAGGTGTGGTGGATGGCACGTTGATCCCGCTCCTCAACCCATCCCCAGAGGACCCAAGCTGGATCAGCAGGAAACATTACGCTGCCATCAACACACAGGTGGTGGTGGACCATGAGGGGCTGATCACCGATATCGTTGCCAAGTGGCCAGGAGGCACCCATGACAGCTTTGTCTGGGCCAACTCTGCTGTGGGGCAGAAGGCTGGCAGGGGAGAGTTTGACAGGAGCTTCTTCCTCGGGGACAGTGGCTACCCTCTCCGAAGCTACCTGATAACCCCCATACCAAACCCGGCATCGCCAGCAGAGGAGAGGTCTAATGACTCCCACACCCACACCAGGACCCATATCGAATGTGTGTTTGGCAGGTGGAAAGCACGCTTCTGCTGCATTCATCGGTCGTCGGGTGGGCTGCGCCTGTCACCTGTCACCTGTCAAGTCCTGCCGAGTCATCGCTGTGACCGCTATGCTCCACAAAGTAGCTGTGCGCGCCAGGGCAGATGAGCCGCCTGCTCTACATGAGGACGAGTCATTGGGGGAGGAGAACAGTGATGACCCACCACCACCACCACCCCACCATGAGCCCCGAGCAGCACTCCACCAAGCCGGTCTCCAGGTCGGACAGGAGCTCATCAACCTGTTCTGATTTCCCCACTTCCCCACCCTTTCACCTTGCAACCAGTCCACTGAGCACTTGTAGGACTTATTAGCTTTGCTGCTATCCCTAAGAGTAACAAAGTGAACTGCATAATTATATGCAAAATTGCATCAGAAAAATAAGAATGAAAACATAAAACTAAATAATATGACATTACATGAGGTACAGTATCATGTAATGTTAAATGATTTCACTGATGAAATGTTATGCTTTCATTTTATGTTTTCATTCTTATTTTTCAGATTTCTTATATCTGTGTTATTGGTCTTTATTTGCATCCATTTGTTCTCTGCTGCGTGTGCAACGGCATTACACACGTTAATTTTTAACATTATACACCACTTGTTACATCAAAACCTCATTTGTGTGCATGTAAGTATGTGGAACAATCGGTTACTCTGACATCGATTGATCAATTGAGCTCCAGTTAAGAAGGCAGTTAAGAAGGGCACAAAGAGACTTGTTAAGAAGGGCAATAAGAACGCATCTGGGAAACACTCCTATCTTAAGGCTCCCTCTTAGCTGAACTCTTCTTTGGATCCTTCTTAGCTCCTTAAGAACGCTCTTAACTGGGAAACCCGGCCAATGAATGTTGAATCAGCGCTTTAACGCTCAATAAAGGACATTTTAATCATCCATTTGTGACCTCACACCCAAACCTATTAACTATTAGGCTGTATTTTACAGGTTTATACATTACACACAGCGTTCAGGAACTGCACCGTATTTTGGCCAAACATGAGCAATGTGGCCAACTTGCGATTCTCGGCTTTAGAAAGATCAGTTTAGAACACTCTAATCAAAAAATTTGTGATCTACACCTTTAATGGTTACATGCATGATTTTAAATTTGGCAACTTGATATGAAAGGCAGAAGTGTTGTTTCCTCATATAGCCTGAAGGAAGATGTATATAGACCTAAACAGCATTATTTGTTACAGCCGTGTCCTAAAATAGTGTACTTGCCAAAATTGCTATCAGCAGTCACACTCTGTTACTAGGCCTAATATTGATTAGTCTACTCTATGCACAAAAACAAACACACTTTTCGTCTGAATATAAAAAATTTATATATGTTTTGTGCCAACAGCAATAACAGTAGGCGTAGTCTTAAGTGCTCTTTAATTCACAACAGTTGCATACCATTACACCGGTGAGCCTTGGATAAAAATTTGGTTAAATTACAAAACTTTAACACACACAAAACAACTACATATTGTTACGTATGCTGCTAGTCACCAAGATGATAATGAAAGGTGTCTGTAGCTGATTTGGCTGAGATAAAAAGCCCTTGTTGCTCTTTCTCACGGCCCATTTCCTCGGACCCTGGGACACAGCAGGACTAATTATCCTCGTTTGTGTAATTAGTCAACAGAATTCATGAACAAACAAAAGTTGCCAGGGAGAGAGGAGAACTTGTAGGTCTAATGATCACCTGCAAACAACATTTCCAGTTCCTCTGTAACAAATAGCCAAAAGTTACTCAAGGCTTGTACTGTTATACGACAAAATTAGCCCTCCATAGGGAAGCACTACTCATGCTGGTATTTTAATAGTGAAAACACTCGTTTTGTGAATTTATTGTTAGGCTTAACCCACGCTCAAGTCCATAATGTTTGCCTCGTTAAGATTTATCGAATAAAATATTAGAAAAATTTTAAACCTGATGTGCTGCAACCTCTGTGAAACTTCCTGTTGGCCATTCAGTAAGAGAGTCATGCATTTCATTAGTCACAAGCTTACAAACCTGGATTTATTTCTGCATCAGCAACATTGTTCAAGTGTTATCAACTCGCTGGACTACACATCTTTGAATTCTGTACCCCTGCTGTTTGTTTACGAGACTGAAATGACTACCACTCTTATTTTGGTCTCAGGAGTGCAAACTGCTTTTCAAGACCAGGCAGCTAACTGATCATGACACTGAATATTTTTGAGTCAATGTTACACCTTCCATTCATACCATTCTTGTTAATCACAGCTGTGATCACACCACTGTCAATAGAGGGCTCAGGCCAAACAGCTTTACCTTGCATGCGTTTACAAATACGACCAATATTACAGAGACTGAATGAATTTGTGATCAAGTGGATGCAATGACCTGCTGCCATACTTCTGACTACCTACAGAGGGCACACACTAGCATCTACTTTACTGAGTCATTAATAAGGGGTGAGTGCTGAGCTTTATAGCTGAAGTTGGATAGTCTAATTAGAAATGGAAATTCGTTGAAAAAACAGATTAAATAAGGAAGAAATTCATTTATCTGCAGCCGACTCACCATTAATGCTAATTAATAATGTATGCCGGGAATGAATGCTGATTCATTTTCTTAATCTACAGCCTGCTCAATACTGTGTCAAGAGTGAGATATTACAGTTCAGAGTGAGCTTTAGCCATTTACATAGCTTTAAAAATAGTAATATGACTCCACACACCATTGACCACTGTCCCAGTATACCTGGAACTATCCCACTTCTGAAGTCATGGATACCCCCACAGGCTTCAAAGGGTTCTGTTGCCCTGCTTGCAGCCCGACACTCCTCCCCTTCCTTCGGGATAAACATACGCTACCAGCTGCTACCGTGTAACCTCTGTCAACAGCAGCGTTCTCACCGTTCACCCCCCTCCAATGTACCCGGCCTCCAAACCCTCACAACCCCCGACACAGCTCCGGGGGCTCTGCGTTTGACAGGAAGCCCAGTCGTGCGTCCTGGGGAGAGAGCTAATTGATGTGGAAGAGGCTGAGAGAGAGAGGAGGGGGCAGGAGTGGCAACCTGAGGGCGAGAGAGGGAAAGTCACTTTAGTGCTGATCTCAGGGCACTCTCAACTCCCGCAGGGGTCATGACCTGCCGGGGGGCGTGGCGCCTGATGCTTAGGAAACCAGGAAGCATAATGGATGGGAGGATCTCTGTTTTGCATCATTCAGCTGCCGTAAAATCAGGACAAATGGCAACAAAAAGAATACACTATTATAATGGCAGTGCTCGAAATGTGACTTATTAATTTTCTACACAGATCCTAGCACATAGACAGACCCTTTGAACAGAAGACTATATCCAGCAGAGCAGCCAGTACACTATGAGCACATTGGAATAAGAACTTACTTTAACATTCTTGTAATTTATTGAACCTCCTCCTGTTTTTATGAATAAGAAGCTTTCCAGTTATAGTGAGGATCACTCACTTGACTCCATAATTTCAGCGTGCCGAACATAGCACTCTCGTCATTGTGGTCTCTATCATGCGTATGTATAATTTTAATGATGACAGTCATGGTAATGTTGCATTTTACAGAACTCAATTATTGCGTGGAAACAGTAATTTAAAGTATTGGGATAATTTTAAAGTCTTCACAGCCATCACCACGTTTAGAATTTTCATTTGGCAATAAACCACAAACATGCAGTAATTGTGGCCAATTCCAGAAAATGATTTTGTGATGCTCGTATGTTTTTGACGGCTTAGTACTTGGTGGTTGAGTGACTTTATGTGAGTGTGTATGTGTGTGTGCGCACGTGCGTACGCATGCACGCGCATGTGTGTGTGCCAGCAAACAAATGTGTGTGTATGTGTGTGTGTGTGTGCATATGTGTGTGTACGTGCATGTGTTAGCACGTTTGTATGTCAACGCATGTGTGCGTGTTAATGTGGGCGGGTTCTGTGCATGTGTGTGAGGACATGAGAGTGCTGTCATTGGTTTGAGTGTATGGAAGCAAGTGTAGTGCGAACTGATATGTGATCTGTACAGCTGTGCAGGGTTGGTGATAAGTGGTAAACACACATGAGGTGGTGGTACAGTCGGTGTCACAGTTGCCTCTCAGTAAGAAGGCTCAGTGTGAGTCCCGGCCTGAGCATTTCAGCACAGTTTTTTCACATTTCCTCCATGTCTGAGCAGGTTCCCTTACTCGATTCTTCCAACTTTCCGACGATTTCCACAGTGCACTACCTAAAGACTCTAAATCGCTCTAAGCGATGAGTGCTTGAGTGAATGGTGAGTGCGTGTGTTTGTTTCTGTGCGTGTGAGTGTGAGTGTGTGTGTGCGTGTGTGTGTGTGTGTGTGTGTGTGTGTGTGTGTGTGTGTGTGTGTGTGTGTGTGTGTGTGTGTGTGTGTGTGTGTGTGTGTGTGCCCATTGATAGACTGGAAAATTGTAAAGGGAATCTTCCTGCCTCTGGCCAAATAAATGCTGGGATAGATTCCACCCCACCTCAACCCTGGCCAGGCATAAGTGCATGAGATAGCAGATGACTCCTGGTCTAGGTTCCAGGATCTGGAAGGGAGGCCAGAGTGGAGCAAGAACCAAAACTAGACACCAAGCCGGAATCAGATTCCGCCGCTGAGAGTTCCTCAAATTTCTGGATGAATGTTCGGACGGACTGGAAGCGGACATCCCTGCGCCAGCGGCCAGCACCCGCCCCGGCAGGGCGGCGGTAGGCGGAGCTGCGGCTGAGGAAGACGTGGGGCGGGGGAGGTAGGCCGCAGTGCAGTCTCAGTCTGCCCTGCCCCAGGCCCAGGGCTGGCCGGACCCCCGCGCTGAAGCGAGAGGGCAAGGTGGCCAGGTGCTCCTGAGTCAGGACATTATGGAAGCTCAGGGCACCACCGCCCATGTTCAGAAACACCCCCACCGTCTTCACCTTGGGTGGCACAGTGGGCAGCAGCTCTCTGCGTCCATCGAACACCACAGAGAAGGCGCCTCCTCTTCTCTCCAGCCACCATCCCTGCCCACCGTCCCCGGAGCTCACACCTGTGGGACACAGGAGTCCTGTTACTGTCGGTCCTGCGTCCTGCCAACAATCCACAAATATCATTGTTTCACACTTAAACTTTCCTTTAACCAGGGAAAGTTGAGAATGTTCCTCTTTTTCAAGCTAAAGCATGCCCAGGGAGAAATGCCAGATAAAACACTTGCAAGTGCGGAAGGATAGAGAGAAACAGCGGCAATGCCCCCAGAGAAATTTTGGGGTTAAGGGCCTTCCATTAAACTTCATCTCTTAAGGTGCTAGTCTCTTATGAGTCCCAAGCCCCTCTGAGGGTTCCAAAACAGCACCACTTCAGTTAACCGTCAAGTAACCTACCCCTAGGCAACCCATTTCCAATGCAAATACCACTATCATGATTGTGACTACCGTAATGGCTGTTGTTAGTGTAAAGGTGGAAGTGGTTTACAGCTGGCCTGCCACTAATTAGCATTAATTGTTATCTGGGTGTCCTGCAGTGAGACTGCAGCTCAGCTTGAGGCAAAAGACAATGGCCACAACAATGACAATGAGCAATAAATCAGGCCACCGAATAACAGAAGTAAAAGGCCACATTTCCACCAAACATATTTGGCATAGTACCATTAGAATCAATATGTTACATGTACCCACCGGCAGCTACACCCTAAATTTGATTTCTGTTTCCACAATAGACAGTACTTTTAAATGTGGGTGGGGTTGTTACCTGATGGTAATAGCTGCATCAAGATTGACAATTTTCTCTCAACCTATCGATGGACTGCAGTGTTTTTAGCTCAACCTTTCAGTATTGGATCAATGTGCTAGGTTCCACAACAGAAGGGTAACAATAAAAAAGGGGTTGGATTGGAACAGTTCTCTCGATACCATCTACTTTTGACAATGGAAATGCAAAAATAACTGTTCAAATTTGTGACAAACTGAGCTGAACAGAACCTGACTGCTGGGTGGCAATGAGGCTTTGGAGGGATTCACACAACATACTAGCCTGCACTTCAGTTCAGGGGTCTGTGGGGGTTTAACCAGGCTCTGAAATTGCCACAACCACATCTATAGCTTTTTAAAATACACATATAGCTATTTTGACAAATTCACATAGCAGTAAATACATCAAATGCATACACTTAGAAATGCGCCGGGCAGAAATTGTAAAACCAGCAGGAGACCTTGTCCTGATGTGTCTTACTGGCTATAGTACTGGGCCCTATGTTGTAGTGCCTTACCTATCCTGTAGAGGGTGCTGTTGCACACATCCACCTCCCAATAGAACTGTCCTCTCATGATGGTCTCTGCCACACACACCAGTGGTAGGGGGCGGGGCGCTTGGTGCTCCAGATCCACTGGGATCCCCAGTCCCCTATCCTGTCCCTGGAAGGTCACGGTGAGGGCGGAGCCAGAAAGAATAAGGGGCGGAGCAGCAGTGGTGGGGTCCAGGGAAAAAACCAGACCTAATTGGAACAAATAGGGCTGAGAGTAGCACTAAGACTTTACCCTCAGATTGTATAGTTTCAGGCACAGCCCTGTGCCAGCAGCATATACTGAACATTATTTGGTCGTGCCTGTTTTCTGCAAGGCTGTCTAACAAAGCCTTACTAAACTTTCCCAGCTGGTATTGCATTTGGTATTTTGAGTCAGCATATCTCAAAATCAAGAGCTGTGTTTCATTTCAAATGACCATAGATCCTGGAGACTGAGTCTGGGGCTCTGCCCTCGTCAACACCTTCTCCGCCATGATCTAGAGCAGAAGCGGCTAACTCTGGTGCTGGAGAGCCGCAGGGTCTGATGCATTTTATTGTTTCTCTGTACTTAATCAATCAGTTACAGCAGTTGGCAGCACAGCTGCCTCACCTCACTTGGTTTCTTGGATGGAAAGTGATTACTATATTTAAGGTGAAAACAAAAACCACTAAACCCTGCAGCTTTTCAGGAACTGAGGTAGCCAATTCCTGGTCTACCGTTTTGGAGCTGGAGCACAGTCATATGTTAGACGAAAAACTTTTGTCCCTTTGTCTGCAAAAAAAAAAAAAACTCTCCCAAGAGCAAGCTTATTTAACAGAGGGTGGCAATGTCTGAGGTTGCGAGGAGAAGTTGTGAGTTATTTCTCAATCAGCAGAATGAAATTCATACCAACATGTATTTACTTAATAAAACTGACATTGTTTTTCTCCTTCCTACCGAGCCTTTAATTTCAGTTTCACTTCTGAAATGTTATCAAGATATATGCTGTCACCATTGCAGTAACATTGTGCATGATTTAACCAAAGATTCACAAACAATGCGCAAAGTCAATTCGTGGGTCATTTAGAGGACCGCCGACCTTTTACTGACTGTTCCATCTCCTCTTCGGACAGATCTACAGCACCATCCTGTGGCCAGTCAGCATACTCTAAAATTGCAAGAGTGAAGTCAGTCAAATACACTGAACATTCAATGGAATTGACATCTACACGCGCCTTGCATGATTAGAGAGTATTACCATGCAAACTGCTATTTAACCTCATTTACATACAGTGAAGCATTCATGTAAGTGGAGAATAGCCGCCCTCAACTGAAGTTATGACAACTTAAGTTATAAGTTCAACAAGGTAACCAGATTCCTTCACGCATCTATGGGCTCATTAAACATCAGTGCATGTGTTTGGCATAAGATTTTTCCTCTCCCCTGGCTGCTGGTCTATACAGAAATGCCAGATATTTGGCATCTCCTCAAGATATCTAAAGATGCCTGGGCCACCAAGAAGCTGTATGCGCGTCATCTTACAAGGCAAAAAAGATCCGCAGAATGTTCCAATGGCAATGTAATGAAATATCAGTTAACAAGCTAGCAGTAATTTCACTGCATAAAAATCTATACAGAGGATGCTGACATTTAGATTTCCTGACTAAAATCATTCATTGTATTATTCACTGGATACCAATCTTTGAAGGGGGAAAACTCCTGATTACACAGCTGCTTTCTTGTTAATTTCCTGACAAACACAGAGTCTCTCCTTCATGAAAATTTCAAATAAGAGGTACAGTTGTCATTTGAAAACTTCTACAAATAACTCAGGTTTAATATTTGCCTCTATGCTGCATTTTGACGGATATGTTGCATTATTCTTACAATAAAATATGACATGCAAACTATTTTGTTTTATATTTGATGGCTGATCATACACAGATTGCTCAGTTTAAAATAAAGAAAATCTATGATTCTGCATTATAAGTCTACATTGAAGCCTAATATATAAGAAGCCCTTAAAGGCAAGGCGAAAAAAAAATTGTGGGCCAAAACTTGAGTTTATCTAGTATGTACAAGATGATAAACTGTACTTTGGCTTTAGCAGACATTAGAATACCTGTTTATTTGTGTTAATTACATATTTTCAGCTTAAATTAAGCACCCCAATCTGTCCAACATAAATAATTCTAAGGGAACGTTTGTTCTAAATCATAATGAAATCAACTATCGATCTATAACTAAGTCAACATCAAAACATCGAAAAATAAAAGCAAGACTTTCAGTTCAGGGTAAAAAAAAATCCTACTCTACAATTATAGGCATGCAGCACCCCTGAAAGGCAAGGTAATGGGCAATGCGCAATGTCAGCTAAAACAAATCTCATTCGTGCAAGGTATTACTTGACCATTTCCCGATAAGCCTTTCAGGGCTTACATCCATCAGTATGAGAGCTGGCTAAAAACTGTACAATGATTGCACATTATGATCCAAATGCCCTCTTATGCAATATATATTTCACATAATCTTAAAAAATATTTTACTTGGTTCATATTCATAATCTCAAACTAACAAGCTGACAAGGCAGTGTTGGGCGCATAGGGGTGTATGTGGTATTTAACATGGTAATGCTGAGTGTATTAGAGTATGCTGTATGTATGTACTGTCTGTTAAGCATTTCTCACATGAGTCCATACCCCTACTATATGAAATCTCTCTGTATGAGAAAGTAATTGACTACTCACCAGTAGTCGGCCCTGGAAAGGCACATGCATCTATATTGCAGAGTCTCGCCTAAAGTAAGGAAGAAGACTCATAAATGCCCGTTCCAACATTTTAGAAAACAGTTATGAATGCCATCATGTTGACCCTTATGGTGTGGGATCATATCATCAAAAGCACTGGCATGAATACCAGCTTTTGAAGCTCATGTTGTATTGGTTCAGACTGGGTCAGACAAGTTCAGACTTCAGATATGAATTAATTCAATTCTGTGGTGATGTTCACAGCTGTAGCTCTGTAGCTATTAGCAATGGTTCATCTTTCACTGTCATGGAGCTTTGAATTGCTGCTACAGCTCTTTTTTGCTATCGCTGTGTTTGATGTTTATGCCAGAACAACATTTCGGGAGCAGCACTGAGAAATGGCTTTTATTTTTATCTCTCCAAACCCAAATTACAAAAGCTATTACACAAATCATTCGTATTAACAAAGTCTCTAAGCCAAGATAACGACACTAAAATAGTTTCAAAGGGGCCAAATAGCTTAGTTTGTACATTCATTACAAGTGCTTTGGTCAAAAATATGGCAAAATTCTTTAACGTGTCGTTGGGAACTTGGTTAAAAAATATGAAAACATATGCCAAACAAAAAAAAAAAACAGCAAGAGCAGAAAAATCTGTGGCTGCAAGTCAAGCTCTCAGGTTAGGAGTCAGGACAGATGGATGGTTTGTTGGATAGTTCCAAGTAACATCTAAGCCACAGCTTGAATATACCCCTGTACTTCCAGTTGAGGAAGCAGAAGATCTGTATGGATCGACAAGTTGCAGAGCTATCTTGCATCTGTGATACATATGTGTACCACACTCGAGCAGTTGAAAATGAAGGCAGGTTAGTGGGACCTTCGCACCACTTCCTACCACCTTACCTGCTGGCAAGTCCTGGGGTCCTCCTGCATCCCAGAAGCCTCATCATCTGACCCGCTTTTTCTTCCGGCGTCTTGTGGTTGGCCCTCAGCCTGGACTCTCGGAGTCTCTGTGGGGCGCGGCTTCAGTGCCAGTGCTGGGTTGACGGGCAGACAACGGGTGGCACAGGCCCACTCCCAGCAGGGCAGCTCCACATATAGCCGGCAGCGCGGACACGGGACTTGCGGAGGGGCAACCCGTCCAGGTGAAGCTGTGTGGGATGAAGGGTTGGCTGAGGCCTGGGCCACGGCGTGAACGCAGCGCCGGCAGATGGTGTGAGAGCAGGGGAGAAGCAGCGGCAGGTCAAATTCCTGCCCACAGGAAGGACACAAGGAGGGCTCCTCAAGAATATCCCACACCTCCGCCCTCTCTTTAACTGTCCAATCCTGACTCTCCATATACGACTCCATCCAAAAAATTCTGTTTCCCTCTCCGTCACTGGTATGAAGGGAGCAGGGGCTGAGATTCCCATATATTTGCAGCGCTTTCCTTTTCTTCCCTCAGTGACCTTAAACACTCCCCCTTAGTCCCCCCTTTTCTGCCAACAGGCGACTCACAGTAGCTTTCAGCATCGCAAATTAGCCTCACGGTGGTTAATGTCGCACAGGATTTTCCTTTTTAATTACATCACTGAACCCTTCAACACATTCATTCAAGCAGTCGCATCAGATGCTCATCCGTGTAAATGTTTTTGTAATGTCAGAACTCGGTCAGTTTCAAACTACAGTGCCGCTGCATTGAAACAAACATTGAAGATCAGACATCTTCCCAATCCTGTGTATGAGATGTTTGCTTACCTACCCAAAAGTGCCTCATGCTGGCAAAAACGAAGAGGAAGAGGTTTATATCCAGAAAAAATTTTGATTGCTACCAACCTTGTCTTCTTTGTTTCATCCTCCTAGTTGTTTTTAAAAGCTTGAGAGCCATTCACAAAGCAGAGGAACGGTAGAGAGACACATAGTGAAAGAGAGAGAGAGAGAGAGAGAAAGACACTTGCCTTTATGAGGCAGCCATTGCACAGGGTTTCCATGGCAAAGGGCTTCCTGTAAAGCCGCCTTAAAATGACAACAGAGTGGAGAGAGACAGGGGTCCTAGCAGATACAAGCCTCCCTCACTGAGATCCACCATGATATTACAGACACACTCACACTCTCAAACATGCACACAGATCAACACAAGTGTGCACATATGCATACAAATAACAATACTACAAGTAAAACTGAAAATAAGTGAAACATAATCAGTGACATCCGTCTGGAAGTGCTCAGTACAACGCAATGTCCTTCATTCTGTCAGCTGTCTCACTCTGCCTTTGTGTCCTTTGACTCTCCATATCCAGCTCTTTCAGTTCAATTCAAATGAGCATTACTGGCATAACAATAATGTGAGTTGCATTCCCAATGCTTAGTTAGGACACAAAATACTTAGAAAAACTAAAATTGTTGTTTTGATAAAGCTTTACAATAAAATAAAATTAAAAACCATTGAGTAATGTATATATGGTGTTATGTTCCAGATCAGGAATCAAGTGCAGAGGCAGGGTACAATCCAAAAGATAGGTTTATTGAGAGCAATACTGTTTAATTGGAGACGGAACCCTAGAGGAAAAGGGTGGAACAGAACCCCAGAGCAGGAAAGCACAGCTCAACACAGATGTAACAGGCAAAGCTGAGCTGTTAATCACCAGCCAATGGCTACCGGTATAACAGCCAGGTGGAGTGCACACTACGCCATAGCTGAACTGTCCCACAGGAAGATGAAGTTGCATGAGGCAAACCACGTTCCAATCCTGATGACCACAGATGGACTGGGAGCTTATTCCTAGCAAACTGGCCAGAGGAAGATACTTGGAAGAGTTAACGGGAGCACGGTACCAATCCTCGTTAGGCTTGAGAGCTGGTTCCTATTAAATTGGAGAGAGGAACTAACCTGAGTTGGATTAATTTGAATACAATCCCAATCCTGAACCCTTAGTAGGCTTGGGAGCTTTGTCCTATTAAAATGGATAGAGGAACTGACTAGTGCTGGGCATACTTGAACGCAGTCCCAATCTTGGACCCTGAGTAGGCTAAGAAGCTTATTCAAGTTAACTGAGTAAAGAGGAAAGTTTCCGTGAATAACTGTTATTAAAGATTACGTAACACTTATAAAGATTACATTTCACTTAATAAAGACAAAGAGTTTCAACTATTAAAGATTACATAACACTTAAAGATGAAAAGTTTCCACAAGGGCTACTGACTGGTTAACCACAAATAACAAACTGCAAACCCAAGCAAGGGGGTCAAATACACCTCAAATAGTCATTATGAGATAACCATGAAGCGAGACACAGCTGAGAAGGAGCAAATATGTGAGTTATAAACCGATCAAAGGCACCATACTTCTAATAGCCTTGCAAGCTGCTGAACAGGAAGGGGAACGAAAGGCATGCACATGAGGGTTGTGACAATATGGTAAAGAATACTGTTCAAAATCTTTGAATGTAATTATTCCCTATAGTGATCCAGACAAGGAACCAGATCCAGAGTACGATCCAATGAAGGCATTTATTGATAGGAATACAGAAATAGCAAGAAGGGACAAAGCCCAGAGTAGAATGAGAAGATCGGTTTAGATGGAATAATGACTTATTAAGGGTCTATGTCTGGCCAGCGGCGCCCCGGATCAGAAACCAAATGATGGTTACCCTCGCCAGAGCAGAACTGACAGATAGTAGGTCCAAAGGCTTTAGCAGGAATGCAGTCCCAGGGACCTCTGAAGACTTGGAAGGTACTCATAATAAACTGGGCAGAGATACAAACTGGAGTGGCATGTTAACAGGAACACTGTCCCGATATTGGAGACTGGGGAATAGCCTTAGCAGCTTACTCCTATTAATAAGGCTTAAGTAGTTCCATAAATTACAATCATTAATGGTTATGATAATTTCAGAGGTTGATAAACTCTCAGACTATGAAGAAACAAAAACTGACCAGTTGCTCTAGGGTATATATCAAGGACAATCCAGCAACTGTGAAAAACTCAAAATGTACTCTAGTGATGTTGAATGGACTAATGAACCGGAAAGTTAGCTTCTTCGACATCTCCCGTAGGAGGATATCTTTTGTGGCCAACCACACCTTCTGCCCCACTGAGGAGGCAGGAGCTGGATGGAAATGACAGTTACATTGCTTCTTGAAGGTGGGTATGTGCTTGAGTACTAAAGCATAGGTTCTTCCCCAACCCGGGCAGGTGCAACAAACTAGGAGCCAAGGAGAAGGAACTGCCAGTTCCCTCTCCTCGGACTGTAATGAAGGCATTTGGTAACCAAAACAACACTGGGAAGGTGACATGCCCAGACTGACAACAGGTAATGAATTGTGAACCAACTCCACCCAGGGAAGAAGACGGGACCACCTGGCGGGGTTACCTTCTGTCAGGCAGTGCAGGGTCTTTCCCGGCTCCTGTTTAAGCCTTTCTACCTGAGCTTAGGTCTCTGGATAGAATCCTAAGGACAAGCTTGGGGTGGCACCCACCAGGGCACAGAAGACCTTCCAGAAGTGGCCAGCAAACTGAGGGCCGTGATCAAAAACCACCTCCTGAGGTATGCCATAGAGTCAAACCACATGATTTAATCAGAGCTTTGCACTTTTCTTTGCTAGAAGCTGCTTTGTCAATTGCACAAAATGGGCTGCCTTAGAGAACTGGTCCAAAATGGTGAGGACGACCATGAGCCCATCTTACAAAGGCAACCCAGTGATGAAATCCATGGCAATGCTAGCCCACAGCTGGCTGGGAACATCCAAGGGTGGGAACAGACCACAGGAGTGCTGATTACTGGATTTAGAGTGGGCGCACAAAGAACAGGCTGCAATGAACTCCCACGTACCATGGTGGATGCTGGGCCATTGAGTCGACAGATGAGCGTGAGAGTGCGAGACATGCCAGGATGGCATGCCAGCGTGGGCCCAAGAAAGGACATTGTTTCTCTCTCTCTCGGGAACGAAGAGACGATTGGGTGGAGTGTCTAATGCTAGGGGACATGAATGTAACTCTTCTTTCAGTTTGCACTTAACTTTGAACTTGGTGGCTACCAGAGGACATTGACCAAGGAGAATGGTTTCAGAATGATTGTCAGGCACAGGAAAGTAGAAACAAGATAGGAGTCAGGCTTGGTATTTTTGGAACCAGGACGATAAGTCAAGGCAATGTTAAACCATGCAAAGAAGAAGGACTAACAGGCTTACCTGGGGTTCAGACTCTTAGCAGTCAAAAGGTACTTGAGGTTGCAATGGTCCATCTAGACGAGGAAGGGGAGACTGGATCCCTCCAGCTAATACCTTCACTCATCACAAGCAAATTTAACTGCTAACAGCTCTCGCTCATCAATGGAATAGTTTCTCTAAGCTGGAGACAACCGTCGAGAGAAGAAAGCTTCTAGATGTATCTTGCCATCGGCAGCTCGCAGGGAAAGGACAGCCCCAAGACCCACATTGGAGGTATCAATTTCAGCGATGAATCGGTGCTTAGGATCTAGAAGCATCAGGACGGTAGTGATCAACTTTGTCAGAGGCAGAAGGGGGAAGCTGCCTGGGGGGTCCAGTCGAAGGGATTCTTGATGGATGTAAGCACTATCAAAGGGGCTACCACTGTGGAGTACCTTTGAGTGAACCGCTGGAAGAAACTGGCAAACCTAAGGGACCTCTGCAGCTTTCAATAGTCCTGATGGTCCAGCCAACTGAGTACAGCTGAACTTTTCGGCAATCCATCTCCAAAGAGCTCATCGTCATAGTGAAGCCCAAGAAGGATACAGTGATGCAATGGAATACGCATTTTTCTGGTTTCACATAGAAGCAATTCTTCAGCAATCTTTGAATAACCAGGCAGAAATGGCAGGTAATGTCCTCCAGGATTGGAGAGAAAACCAGGGTATTGTCTAACTAGACACAGACACACCAGGAGACCATGTCAAGGAGAACATTATTAATGAGATTCTTGAACACAGCGTGGGAGTTAGCGAGCCCTACCGGCATCGCTAGATATTTGTAATTGTCAGAGGGGGTGTTAGACACTGTCCCCCACTCATCTTCATCCTGCATGCACACTAGGTGGTAAGCATTACACAGGTCCAGCTTGATGAACTAACGACAGCCCTGGAGGTTGGAAAATGCCTCGCCCATCGGAGAAAGAAGGTGTTGATTCTTGATCGTAATGGAATTGAGCCCCCAATTAATGTCTGACAAAATAAAACAATTTGTAGAAAGCAATGTTCTTTCATCTTTTTACAATGGAGATGCTGACATAGATCATTTTTACAAACTGATTGTGACAAACCTCAATATACTGCTTACAGTGTTCATTGTCAGTGAAACAATGTCTTTCAATATAAATATTTAACTTGACATTTATTAAGATGTCAAACCTTGATTTGGGGACCGCTCTGCATTGTTGCTAACCTCAAGTTCACTGTTTTCTCTATCCATTGGTAGCTTCCCTGCTGCCCTTGTAGGCCTCTTTGCACCATTAAAAGTGTAAGAGTCCATCTCTTGTGAATATTGCTCACTCAGTTAATGAAAGTAAGCCCACTAAACTTTGTACACACCTACATACGTATCTAGCACAGTCTGTCTTTGTCCATCATGTAGCTCTATAACAGCATAACTATTCCTCAGGACAACTTTTTCCTCTATATTGAAAACAATTTCTCTGAAGATGTTGTAGCGAGACACCGGAAAAACAAGCACAGACTAGGCGAGAGGCTGGGTCAAAACCAGTCCACAGGGCGTGGGCTTTATTTGAATAATTTTTTTAACACAGAAAAGAATAGCGCTTAAACAGTGTGAATAGTGTAGCATTCAATTTGCGGTAATCTAAAAGAACTAAAAGAGTTACGGCAGCCTTTTTCTGGAGGTGGGTCGCATAGTTTCACGGCCAAACTGATAGCCGCTTTGCTGGGGCTTTCTTACTGCCTCCATCTTCAGCGAGTCTCTCCCCAGCTGCCCAGCCTTCCCACCATCGGAATCTTAAATGAGATAAAAGACATGGTTAGTTAATAGCTTTGAGTGCGCACTTCTATCCAGCCTGTTTGCAACTACACGGTTCCTCTTCTTGAGCTCTGGTCGTCTCTGGCAATCATGAGGCACAGCTGTGTTTGCACCTCTCCTCCAGGCCCTCCAAGCCTTATGACTTGCAGCTGGCGGGAGCTGTCCATGGTCCATAATCGTACCATATTGGATAGTTCTTGAGCATGTGAACAACCAGTTTGATTTTAAAAAATCTAAATGCAATGGGTGAGGGGATCTGGGCCTGAAACATAATGTACTACCCAATGGAAACGCTATGCAGTACTGGGATAAACATACCCTACACAGATGCAACTCTCCATTTTTCATTTGTGCTCCTCATGGGGCTTTAAGAAGGAAGCAGATGGGGAGATTTTAACATCTCTACAATCAAAAGCAATGTTCATCCATATTAATTTCAAAAGTCCTCTGTATATCTGACATGGATCAGGCAAATACATGCAAAGGGCAGTTTGGTACATTTGTCCTCATCATGACCTACAAACGGTCACTTCCAGCTAGAGTATTACCTATTGATTGAGCCACATTAAATGAAGTTTATGAAGTAGGATGAGCCATCATTAATTGTTGGCAGTATGCATGCCTGCAGAAGCATTCACAACTGTTGACACGGTCCGTCCCCCAGACTGCCTGGAATTTTAGTCATTCTGGATAACAATCTCCTACAGGTAAACGGAAGTATCCACATGTCAGTCAAGGGCCAGAAACTTCCGTCCAAACCTGTACAAGAAATGTATTCCTGTAAAGCATGCCAATGCAAGCTCAACCAGAAAATAAGCACTTATTTGACATCAGATTGTTGGGCAGAGAGCCCATACTGTCTGTGCATCATCACATCCACAGCAAGGGGTTTGGTTTTGAGGGAAATAAATGACTGGGGAAAAGAAACGATCAGGATTGGGAGGAATGCATTAAAGCCTCTGAAAACCCAATTTCACAAAAACCTTTGAACTACGTTATTTGGGGTTGTATATGCATAATAGTAAACATACTAAAATATTAGAAATTATGTCCAATTCAAATCCGAGATTTTATCATTTAATTTTTAGCGCCTATCCTCTTACTGCGGTTCACCAGGCGTGGTTTTCTAAGTGGGTTATTACGTAATAAGCCAAACCAATGAAACAAAACTCTGTCATTTGTCCCACCCCTAACGAAATTATAAAAGCTCTCTGCTCCGCCCAACAGGTTAGCTTCTTTTGAGCCCGAGAAACATCGATCCGAAGTAGCCTGTCTGGCGATGGATTACCCAATTACATTTGGTTCCATTTGTCTATCTGTCCATCCGTCTGTCCGCGTATTTGTCTGTCCCCCGCTATTTCCCCTATCATGTATGTTTGTATTAGCTCCATTCAAAACGCACCAGTAAATGATTTTCTGAACGGGACATGTGCTTGCATGTGTTTCTCACTTAGCGTGGAATGGTACTTCCGCTCTGGCTCGAATATCTCATGCTGCGTTCAAACGAGCTTATAAAAATGGTGTTTCTCAGAACACAAGCGGTGACTTGCGTTCAAACCACCTTACAACCTGTGATCACAAGCAGTGAACTGGTGATTAATTCAGCGGATCAATCTTCACTACTCGTGAGCAAAATGAGGCCAGACCAACACATTGTGAGCTAAACAGAAAAGTACGTTTATTTTCATGTTTGTTTTATCAAAGATTAAAAGGAGCAACTTATTATTAACCTTTATGTCCCAGAGTTTGTTGTATTTCCATATCACAATGTTTCTGTCGTTTTGTCATTGGGAAGTTAACATAATATTTTGATACCTTATCGCCCATAATGTCGCCCGTGACACACTGGCAGCAAATGAAAGCTCTCCATGCGTGTCTTTTTCGAAACCGGTAAGTGGTCATTTCACCATATTCAACATAGCAGTATGAACGCAGCATAAGACCCTTATCTCACAACGAGTTTGGGTTGCTGTCTAGGATCTGCCCCGTGCATGCTGTGACTGGATATCGCGCCCTTGAGGTACAGTTGTCATAAGCGGGGCTGGGGAGCGATAGGGCCTGTTTTCCATTCTCGGACAGACAGCCAATTGTTGACCAGCCAGTGACAGTGAAAATGATGCTTTTTTTTCCCTTTCGTACCGTTAGCCACGCCATTTTGCTGATGCCGTAGCATTTTTTTATTTCTTGGTTGGCTTTATGTCGGCCATTGAACACACTCAAAAGAACAAATTCAGTATTATTGTACACGTCAGAAAAAAAGCAAATGTTCTTCATGACTGAAAGTTCACGGTTTCTGTAATCCCACTCGTATCTCACTGGACAAAGCAATAAAAATTGATTCTTCAAGTTGCAGTAAGTAGCCTACAGTACTTGTCTCACCGGTGCGTTTTTACTGGAGCTATGTATACAGTGGACTAATACTACACACCGGTGTAAACGCCTGAAAGCACATATTCTCTGCCATTGATGGCACCATTTGGCATTCTCCAAAAGACCCGCTGCGAGCACAATGTAGGCCTAGTTCTATTGGTTAGTTAGCGTTGATTTCAAAACCCGCATACTTGAGGGTAAAACATTACTAAAAGGAAATTACTTTCACTGAGAGGAACCGGTTGACTGGCGAGCTAATTACGATGCAATAATATTGTAGTACAGTACTAGCTAACGTTACAGTACCCATCAGGCCGCCGTTGGATGCATCCCTGCTAACGCTGAATTTTAGCGGAGATGCGCTAACTCGGTAATAATAAAAACCGCAAAGGATTTTACAAAATACCATTCCGTAACTGGCTGGACGGTGTTTCCAGACGGCCAGTGACGTGCGGTCGGAGGTTTGTTTGGTGAGGCAGAATCCTTCCCTTTGCTTGATTAGCAATCAGATGATTAACTAGTTTAGTAAGACTATTCGGCAGAATGACGGGCCAGTTTAAGTTTCCGCGGCGTTATTATTCAGTATATCGAACCTGAAATGCTTACGAAACTGCCGATTTACGCGTACTTGCTTCCAGGAAGCCGAAGCAATGTCATCAACAAATATTAAAACAGTTCGACTTATGCAGAGTTCAATGCTTCTTCAATATACTTTGTATTCTCCTTTAAATACGCGCTTTTACACCAAAAAAAAAAAAGCGGGCGTTTATTTTCAGTCTTCTTTCATTATCCGATTAACAAAATGTTTAAACGATATACAGAATTACCGAGAGCCGAGAATTTCTCCGAATTGATTATTCAAATTTCCATCCTTGCAGTCTCGAATTGAAGCGTAGTCCTACGTATATGAATCTTTTTGTCATTACGGAGTTTTCGCAACTACGACGGCAGACGTCTGGGACGGTAAACTGACGCCAAAGTCGATTTGCGCATGCGGGCCCCTGAAACTTCTTCCGTATTCTCCAAATCTGCTACAGTAGTAGGCCGATTTCTCGTTCGTCGTGGATCTTCTACAATGGAGCGTAGTGGAGGGCAACCAGCCAATCAGCACTTGGCCGCGGCATCAGCACTCAGAGCGTGGTGTATGCAAATATTCGCTCGCAGCTCTGGCCTTTTCGATGCATCATGGATTCAACAACTCGGCCTACAACTAGTAGTAATGCTTTTTCTGAGAGTATGCAGCGACTGTACGTACATTGCGCAGTCAGGTTTATTTCCTCGTCCAAGTCGGCCAGCGCGAAACTGCATAATAATTTAGAACTTTTGATCCCATTATTGAAACTTAAATACGAGTTTGTTATTGTTCAGGAATGGTTTTGTCAATTCAATGCAGCTCTTCTAAAATCTTAAAATTAGATGACCACTCTCGTCATCTCCTCCAGTTAAATATTACTACATGAATATTTTGGAGAAACACCAATTAACTTTACACGCGCGCACAATAAAGGGAGTGCATCTGCAGCTGACGTCACGCACCGTCCTCTTGCTCCTTTTACGAAACTGCAGATAAGTCAGACGGTGGGACGAATGCGGGGCTGGTGACAGTTGATTGCTCACCGGTGTAGATCTTGCACCGTCGTGATTTGCGAAATCTCCCTATTATCTATCAGTATACGGGCTTCCTACAGGCTTGGTCTTAATTGTTTTGATTGTCAATCAGGAATAGTACGTGGGAAGAGGTTCACAAAATCCTGTGATAAAAGTTTTGGTTACTGCCTCACCTCACCGCACGTCTCTGGTTTCCTGTAAGCAAGTACGCGCAAATCTGCAGTTTCCTGAGCATTTCAGGTTCGATGTAGCCTACTGAGTAATAACGCGGAAACTTAAAACTGGCCTGTCATTCTGCAGAATAGTCTTAATAAACTAGTTAATCGTCTGATTGTTAATTAAGCAAAGGGGAGGATTGTGCCACACGAAACTAACCTCCGACCGCACGTCATTGCAGACGGCAGAGGAGCTGCTTCGTCTGATTCTGAAGCTGCTTGCACGCTGGACGCGAAACGATTTTTTTTAGCACGACAGATTACGTTCAAAGTCAATGCGAAGAAGCGAATACACGCGTGCATTCAAGCGTTCGCATTAACTTTGAATGTAATCTGTCGTACGAAAAGTTCGTTTCGCGTCCAGTGTGCAAGCGGCTTGAGTCAGACGGCCCAGTCATGTAGGGCTGGACCGACCCTTATTCCACTGCTGTGACTTACGCTCACGGAGCCTGTGAGATGTAACTCAAATCGAGGGAGTGGCCAGTCACACCGCGATGCGCCACGCCCACACTGTCTTGAGAAATTGACTGAATAGCAAATGAGCCGTTTTTGAACTTGGTTTTCTAATAGTTATGAATGTTAATTTTCACTCAGTTTTTTGTAGATGCTTTATGAGACACCCAACTTTGATATTATTCGTGACTTCTCACTATGTCGAGACAAGTTTCCAGAGGCTTTAAAACAAGCTGAAGAAGAAATCTATCATCACTGCACACTGTGCTAAGGATGGGTTCATGGAATTTTATGAAAGGAAAAAAAAAAAGATTTTAGGGCCCCTCCCTGATCCCATTTTACGTTATAGTAATTTCATTTAAATAGTTTTAACTTTCCATGTTCAGGATTTAAGCCATCCAAAGCGCAGTCTCTCTACCCTGCTTCTGTGGATTCTGTATTCCTGGCATACATTATGCCTGGTGTTGGAGGCCTACACTGCAAGTACTGCCAGCTCAAACTGGCTTAGAGTGCAGGAATATCCTGAGACATCCTTCCTCTGGAATGAACTTTAAGATGGCTGCCAACTACAGGCCACATCTGCACTGATTCATAACCCGAGGTAGACACATCAGCCTGGGGTCTTTACCGTCTGGAGCTTGCATAAAATGAGCCAGACTGACGCACGCTCAAATCATAAAATTATCAGTTGTCTATGCATATATATATATATATATATATATATATATATATACAGTATCTCACAAAAGTGAGTACACCCCTCACATTTCGACAATTAATTATATCTTTTCAAGGGACAATGTTACAGAAATGAAACTTCAATATATTCTGGAGTAGTCATTGTACAATATGTGTAGCAGTGTAGATTTACTGCACTGTCTAAATAACTGAACAAACAGTCACTATTTCCAAAATGGGTGGCAACAAAAGTGAGTACACACCCCAATTGGTAATGGTCAACCAAGCAATGAAACATGTCTTATTCATCATGTTAATGCTTTTGTCTGTTCGACTGGGTTATATGAGGTTGTGTAACGTGTTGAAGGTTAAAATTGTGGTGCTTTGGGCGCAACGCTCTCATTCTGGTCGCTGGATGGTCAACATGGCACCTCATGGGAAAGAACTCTCTGAGGATCGGAAAAAGAGAATTGTTGCTCTTGTAATGTGGTAAAAAGCCACTAGATGGCAGTACTGACATTTTTTTTGTTAAGCAATCTAAAGCTAGGTTTGGGCATGTCCCGGGCATGCCTCAGAGGGGGCTGGAAAAGAGTATATAAGGAGAAAAATCGAGAGAGTGTAGTAGTTGGGGAAATTGCAAGGAGAAATAGTGGAAGGATACATTTGACCAGACCTGTCATTCTTTTCAAGACCTGTGAAGCTTTTTGTGGATTTTAGCCTGTGTTGGAGCATTTTCCTGTCTCAGGACATCGCAACATAGCAGCCCATCTCAATTACCAAGGGACTGTAACTGTTTTTTTACTATTATTTCAATCTTGGTCAGTAGGGTAGAGTTGTAGATTAGTTCAAAGGGTGTGTTTAATTAAATCTGTTGAAGTTTAAGAATTTTGTCTGTCATCCCTTGCTGTCCGTGACGTCATAACAAATTGGGGCCATAACAAATTGGGGGCTCGGGTCCGGGATAGACCATTGTGCGAGTCATTTATTGAAAATCTAAAATTTCAAATAGTGAAATTGTTTTTTTTGAATTTTCCTAGATATATATTGGCAGATCAACAGCAATGGATGATTTCTTGGCATCACCAACCGTAGAGGTTTTGAAGTCTTTTAAAAAGACAGAACTGCTAGAAATATGCAGACAGTTAGAGCTGACAGATGTAAAACCAGCCATGCGAAAAGCAAGACTGGCTAGAGAGATTGTTGAATATTACATTGATGAAAATGTGTTTGCACCAGGAGATCTGGTGCAAACACCAGAAAAAAAAGAAAGGGAGGAAAAAGAAAAACAAAGGCAGTTTGAGTTAGAAAAATTAGCAAGAGAAAAAAGAGAGAGGAAGAGGAAAGAGCAGAAAGAGAGAGACAGAGACAGAGAGATTTCGATTTAGAAAAATTAGAGAAGAAAGGCTCCAAATGGAGCTACTGAAAATCAAAATGCAAGGTGAAAACAAATTTCGGGCTAGCCAGGAGGTAAAGCTGGTGCCTCCATTCTCAGAGAAGGAGGTTGATAAGTATTTCCAGTGCTTCGAGAAGGTAGCTAAGAGTTGTCAGTGGCCAAAGGAACACTAGCCTCTGATGTTGCAAACTGTCCTCAAGGGTAAAGCTCAACAAGCCTATTCGGCTTTGTCTGCAGATGATTCCTCTGATTATGAGGTTGTCAAAAAGGTTATTTTGACAGCTTATGAGTTGGTTCCAGAGGCTTACTGACAGAAATTCAGAGGTCTGAAGAAATCTGACAAACAGACTTATACTGAATTTGCTAACGAGAAGAGGGTTTGCTTTGAGCGCTGGTGTACTTCTATGGAGGTCAAGGATGATTTCAACTCACTAAAAGAGATGGTGTTAGTTGAAGAATTCAAGAACTGTGTCAAGGATGATATTAAGACCTACCTTAATGAGAAGCAAGCACTGAATTTGCAATCAGCTGCCAAGTTTGCAGACGAATATGTTCTCACACATAAGTCCAAATTTCAGTCTAGCAGTAACAATAGATGGTCCCAATTTCAGAGGAAAGGTAACGGTGATCCCCAAGATTCCTCACCCAAAGACAAAGACAAATCTGGTGATGGTGCTCAGAAATCCAGTAAAAGGTCTGAACAAAGTGCAAAAGCTGACAGTGACAAAAGTGGTCTAGTTTGCAATTATTGCAAGAAATCTGGTCATGTTACAACTAACTGTTGGTTCCTTAAAGCTAAGAAAGAAAAAGAAAAGGATACCAAACCCAATGCCTTTGTGAAGACAAGGTTAGAAACCCCTGTAGTAGATGACCGATCTGCTAAATTGCCTGCCCCTTGTGAGGCTAAGAAGCCTGATACTGCTGACTTTGTGAGGGAGGAATTACTTCCATTTGTGTCAGAGGGATTTGTGGCTCTGAATGAGCATTCTCCTCCTGTCCCCATATATATCCTAAGGGATACCGGAGCTTCTCAGTCACTTTTGTTGATGGAATCCTTGGAGTTACGTGATGAGATCGCTTCTGGGGATTTCATACTTGTACAAGGTATTGAAGGGAGGACTGTATCTGTACCCCTGCGCTCTGTACTCTTGAAGTCAGATTTAGCTACAGGACAGGTAAAGGTGGGACTTATGTCAAGTCTACCTATCAAGGGTGTTTCTCTGTTGCTAGGCAATGACCTGGCTGGGGGCAATGTAGTTCCCTCTGTTCATCTTACTTCACAGCCGAGCACTGAAGATGGCGATGAAGACCCATCTCTGTATCCTTCCTGTGCAGCGACTCGTGCTATGGCCAAGAAGGCTCAAGAAGAAGATGATGTGGTGCCGTCCAGCACCTTGAATAGTCATGACTCAGGTGGTTCGCCTCATGACTCTGTTCAGCCTACTATGGTTTCTCCGTTTGAGGACTTATCGGACACTTTTATCAGTTCTCTATTCAGCCAGCCAGATGGGTCTGGTGATTCTGATGTGTCTGGAGACTTGTCTCTGTCCAGAAAGCGGTTGATTCAGGAGCAAACCAATGATCCTGAAATTTGTGTACTAAAGAAGAGAGCCCTTCCTGATGAAGAAATGGACGCAGTTCCAGTTGGGGATTATCTCAAGGATGGAGTGTTGATGCGGAAGTGGCGCCCTCCTGATATCCCTGCCAATGCAGATTGGGCAGTGGTCAAGCAAATTGTTGTTCCGAAGGTCTACAGGAATGAGATCCTAACAATGGCTCATAGTTTGCCTTTAGGAGGTCATCTTGGTGTTAACAAGACTGTTGACAAGATTATGAAACACTTCTTCTGGCCTGGACTTCGGAAAGATGTTTCCTACTTTTGCAAAACCTGTCACACTTGTCAGGTAGTTGTAAAACACCAGTTAGACCCACCTGTAGCTCCATTGCAGCCTATCCCAGCATTTGGGGAGCCCTTCTCCAGGGTCATTGTTGATTGTGTTGGTCCATTACCCAAGACTAGATCTGGAAATCAGTACTTGTTGACAATCATGTGTGCATCTACCAGATTCCCTGAAGCCATCCCTCTACGCAACATCAAGGCAACTGCAATTTCGAAGGCTTTGATAAAGTTCTTCATGTTGTTTGGCATTCCCAGGGAAATTCAGTCAGATCAAGGTAGCAATTTCACTTCTGGATTGTTTCAGCAGGTTGTGTATGAACTAGGTGCGAAGCAGATTCTTTCCAGTGCCTATCATCCAGAGAGTCAGGGTGCCTTAGAGCGGTTTCATTCCACTCTCAAGACAATGATGAGGACTTATTGTTATGACCATGAGAAAGACTGGGATGAAGGTGTTCATTTGCTGTTGTTTGCAGCTAGGGAAGCAGTGCAGGAGTCTACTGGATTCAGTCCGTTTGAGCTAGTGTTTGGCCATGAAGGGAGAGGACCTTTGCTATTGTTGAGTGAACAATGGCAAGAGAAAGAGCCGCATATCAGTCTGTTAGATTATGTTAGCAAGTTCAAGGAAAGACTGCGTGCAGCTTGTGACCTAGCCAAAGCGAACTTGAAATCAAGTCAGGGAAAAATGAAAACTTGGTATGATCATAAGGCTAGAAGCCGTGAGTTTAAACCAGGAGACAAGGTCCTTATGAAATTCTGACAAAACTCAATGATCTCAATTATATTGTGAAGACTCCAGATAGGAGAAAGCCAAAACAGTTGTGTCACATTAACATGCTGAAGCCTTATCATGATAGGAATGCTAGGGTTGCAGCTGTCACTTCAGATCCTCCTATGGCCGAGACTTGTGAAGATGAGGGGAGTTTCAAGATGATGAACCTAGAATTAAAGCTGAAGTTCTTTCATGTAAATTGTCAAATTCTGAAGTGTTGCAAAATCTTGATGTAAAACTCCAGCACTTAGAACCCTCACAGAAAGATCAGTTTGAGAGGTTGATCAAGAAATATAAAGATCTATTTCCTGATGTTCCAAAGAGAGTTTCTATTGCCTCTCATGATGTAGATGTTGGTGATGCCAAACCAATAAAACAGCATCCGTGCGGATGAATCCTGAAAAGAGAAAGATTGCTGAGAAAGAGGTTGAGTACATGTTAGAACATGATATTATCAGACCCTCTAACTCCGATTGGAGTTCACCCTGTGTTCTAGTTCCAAAACCTGATGGAAGTACTAGATTCTGTACAGATTATCGCAAAGTCAATGCTGTAACTAGAACTGATGTGTTTCCAATACCTAGGATTGATGATTGTATCGATAGAGTAGGGCAAGCAAAGTTTCTGACCAAGATTGATTTATTGAAGGGTTATTGGTGTGTGCCACCCATAAATGCTAAAGTCCAAGCTATCATGGACCTTCCAGTTCCTGACAACAAAAAAGCTTTGCGCCGCTTCCTTGGAATGATCGGTTACTACCGCAAGTTCTGCAAGAACTTTGCTGAGATTGCTCTCAGTCTCACCAACCAACTGAAGAAAGGCGTAAAGTTCACTTGGGATGAAGCATGCCAAAGAGCCTTCGATCGCCTGAAGTCTCTGCTGTGTCACTTCCCCGTGCTCAAATCTCCTGACTTCAACAAGCTGTTCTCCATGGCGGTCGATGCTAGCGACCAAGCTTGTGGATCTGTGCTCCGACAGAGAAGTGATTCTGATGACATTGAGCATCCCCTGGCATACTTCTCCAGGAAGTTCAATCGCCACCAAAAGAACTATTCCACAATTGAGAAGGAGCTGTTGGCTCTGGTTCTATCCTTACAACACTTTGAAGTTTATGTTTGTACAGGGCAAAAGCCAATGATTGTATATACTGACCACAATCCGTTAATGTTTTTGAGTAAGATGAAAAACAAGAATCGGAGATTGTTGAATTGGAGTTTGATTTTACGGGAGTTTGACTTGGAAATTAAGCATGTAAAGGGTACTGACAATGTAATTGCTGATTGCTTATCCCGTGTTTCAGTATGTGTATATATATCACCTGTGTTTATTAGCATATTGTATTATATGTATATGTATATGTATATATACAAGTGTCAACTTAACCATTTTTGTATTGAAAAGAAAAATTTTGCCTTTATAAGTCAAAATTTTTCCCTTTTGGAATGGAGGTGTAATGTGGTAAAAAGCCACTAGATGGCAGTATTGACATTTTTTTTGTTAAGCAATCTAAAGCTAGGTTTGGGCATGTCCCGGGCATGCCTCAGAGGGGGCTGGAAAAGAGTATATAAGGAGAAAAATCGAGAGAGTGTAGTAGTTGGGGAAATTGCAAGGAGAAATAGTGGAAGGATACATTTGACCAGACCTGTCACTCTTTTCAAGACCTGTGAAGCTTTTTGTGGATTTTAGCCTGTGTTGGAGCATTTTCCTGTCTCAGGACATCGCAACATAGCAGCCCATCTCAATTACCAAGGGACTGTAACTATTTTTTTATTATTATTTCAATCTTGGTCAGTAGGGTAGAGTTGTAGATTAGTTCAAAGGGTGTGTTTAATTAAATCTGTTGAAGTTTAAGAATTTTGTCTGTCATCCCTTGCTGTCCGTGACGTCATAACAAATTGGGGCCATAACACTCTGCACAAAGATGGTCTAAGCTACAAGAAGATCTGTGAAACCATGAAACTGAGCTACAGCACGTTGGTCAAGGTTATCCAGCGGTTTTCCAAGACGGGTTCTGCTCAGAACAGGCCTCGTCAGGGTCGACCAAAGAGGGTGAGTCTTTGTGCTCTGCGTCAGGTGCACAAGTTGGCTTCAGAAAACAAACACAGGAGTGCTGGCAGCATTGCTAACGAGGTTGCAGCAGTGGGAGAACAGCCTGTCAGTGCTCAGACCATACGCCGTGCACTGCACCAAGTCGGTCTGCAAGCCCGTCGGCCAAGACAGAAGCCTCTTCTGAAGCTAGCCCACAAGAAAGCCCGAAAACAGTTTGCTGAAGACAACCAGTCCAAGAACATGAACTACTGGAACCATGTTCTGTGGTCCGAAAAGACCAACATAAACTTGTTTGGCTCAGATGGTGTCCAGCATGTGTGGCAGCGCCCTGGTGAGGACTACCAAGACAAGTGTGTACTGCCTACAGTCAAACATGGTAGTGACAGCATCATGGTCTGGGGCTGCATGAGTGCTTCTGGTCCTGGGGAGTTGCGCTTCATTGATGGAATAATGGATTCCAACATGTACTGTGACATTCTGAAGCAGAACATGATGCCCTCCCTTCAGAAACTGGGCCGCACGGCAGTTTTCCAACATAACGACCTCCAAGATGACAACTGCCTTCCTGAAGAAGCTGAAGGTGAAGGTGAAGGCGTGGCCAATTATGTCTCCAGACCTGACTCCCATTGAGCACCTGTGGGGCATCCTCAAGAGGAAGGTGGAGGAGCAGCAGGTGTCCAACATCCACCAGCTCCGTGATGTTGTCATAGAGGAGTGGAGGAGGATCCCAGCAACAACCTGTGCAGCTCTGGTGAATTCCATGCCTAGGAGAATCAAGACAGTGCTGGACAACAATGGTGGTCACACTAAATACTGACACTATGGCCACAATTTGGCATGTTCACGGTGAGGTGTACTCACTTTTGTTGCCACCCATTTTGGAAATAGTGACTGTTTGTTCAGTTATTTGGACAGTGCAGTAAATCTACGCTGTTTCACATATTGTACAATGACTACTATAGAAAATATTCAGGTTTCATGTCAGTAACTTTGTCCCTTGAACAGAAATAATAAATTAATTGTCGAAGTGCGAGGGGTGTACTCACTTTTGTGAGATACTGTATATATATACTTAGCTCCATTAAAAACGCACAGGTGAGGTATGTACTGTATTTGCGGCAAATTGAAGAATCGATTAATTTTTATTGCTTTTCCAGTGAGGCACGAGAGGAAATAAAGAAAAGCGCGTGGTATTGTAATCCTGATGCGCCACGTGCATGTGCCAAGCACTTCAGTAATAACAAACATTGAGCTCTTCGTGATGTGTACAGTGACACTTGACTTGTTCTTTCTGGTGCGGTCAATAGCCTGCATAAAGCCAACAAAAAAAACAAAAAATGCTACTGCATCAAGAAAATGGAACGGCTTGTGACACAGGAGAGAGAAGAAGAGCCTTTGGCATGTTACGGGCAGATCTCAGCCGCCGAGAGGTGGTGCGTCGTTTGCACTGTCACCGTTCAACAATCAGTCAGCTGTCTATCCGATAATGGAACACAGGCACTGTCACTGACCGACCCCGCTTAGGGCAGCCACGAGTGACGATGGCGGCTCAAGAGCGCCACATCTGGTTACAGCCTGTACGTGACAGATTCCGGACAGCAACCAAAACTGATCATGAGATGAGGGGTCCGAGACGATTGAGGATGAGCGCAAGTACTGTTTGATGCCGTCTACGTGAGCAAAACATGCATGCACAAGGCCCCTGCAGAAAAACCATTTTTTGCCCAAGCTGCCATCGTCACTCGTGGCTGCCCTAAGCGGGATCGGTCAGTGACAGTGCCTGTGTTCCATTCTCGGATAGATAGCTGACTGATTGTTGAACGGTGACAGTGCAAACGACGCACCACCTCTCGGCGGCTGAGATCTGCCCGTAACATGCCAAAGGGTCTTCTTCTCTCTCCTGTGTCACAAGCCGTTCCATTTTCTTGATGCAGTAGCATTTTTTGTTTTTTTTGTCAGCTTTATGCAGGCTATTGACCACACCAAAAAGAACAAGTCAAGTGTCACTGTACACATCACGAAGAGCTCAATGTTTGTTATTACTGAAGTGCATGGCCCGTGCACGTGGCGCGCATCAGGATTACAATACCACGCGCTTTTCTTTATTTCCTCTCGTGCCTCACTGGAAAAGCAATAAAAATCAATCGATTCTTCAATTTGCCGCAAATGCAGTACATACCTCACCTGTGCGTTTTTAATGCCGCTGAGTATATATATATATATATATATATGTACATATGCTCAAGTATCAGAGAAATAAAGCTAAGGTTAAATATGACTCCCTATACTGTCAAATTCTGAAACACACTGTCGAAATCTGAGCTAACCTCATTTTCTCGTGAAATACTGGCAACGCTCTGTTTATTTAAGGGGTAGGCCTGGTAATTGAATCATAGCTAAAATCTGAAATGAATTTTTGTGACACTCACAGTCTTTTAGCCAGGTTACTGGCATAATATGACATGTTCATAAGTGCTTGTGTAACACTTCTCACCTAATATTCATCATAAGAGAATATAATAGAAGCCATACACCTTTACGCCAACTCCCCGTGGGTTGCTGTGGAAGAAGGAAGCATTCCTCCGCTCCCCCTTCCCCGTCATTCTTCCTCTGTACCTGGCAATTCCACCTATCCCCACCCATTGTTATCGTTTGAATGTCGCGCCAAGATCCCCTGTTTATCATTGATTGGTTTTGCTCTCCATTTGTGTTTCTTTGTCCAATCAATGTTAACTTCACTGTCAAGAACAGCCCACTTAGTTCCAGTAGAAACTTCTAAGAGGCCATTCTAGAGGTCTCTTCTCCTCTGGTGCCAGGCAAAGGGCTACAGACTTCAGCAGTTGGTTTCTGTTTGTACAATTACTTGCTCATAATTTCACATGCAGAATAAATTTCATGAAAGACTATTGGCCTCAATCTCTCAGTTATACGACAGTTGTCAATCTTATCATTATTCAGTGTATCTGCTTGGTTAGAATGAAAGCCTGCACCCACACCGGCCCTTTCTGAATCAGGGTCCCCACCTCGAATTAGTGAGAAAAATTATTTTTAGTGAGCAAATTATGAGGCATGCCAGGTTCTCGAATCTTTCTTCCATTCCTCCTCAACCTCCTCATCATTTATGGGCCCTAGTGGCTTATACTAGTTGATCCTGCAATTGGCTCTCCTTCTGCCCATTTTGGAGAAATTTGTATAAAGTAGCGACCCTGTAATAATGTTAATTGTCCATGTTCGGTGTTATAACCTGTTAAGTGATGTTCTGTGCTTACTGGGTGTCTGTTCTGCATTGTGTGTGGGCTGGGGTGTGCCTGTGTTTGGAGAGAGAGGGCTGGGAGGCAGGCTTACTGAGAGTGTGTAAGCCACGCCTCCAAGCCTCCAGCTCGCCGGTCTACTAGGACTCTGCAGCAGCCGCGCTCATTATTCAATTGTTATATTTGCCACATTCCAAGTATCATTTCCCTCTGTTTTCTCATCACTGCTGATTGTAGCAGCAGTATTTAAGGTGAAGTCTGGTGTAATCTCTAGCCTCTGTAACTTTGCAGTCTGTGTAGGCTTATTTTCCCGCATATACGCGTGTAAAACTTCAGTAAAACTTCCTTTACTCGTGCTGTTACCAGTGCATTATTTAAAGGAAACTCAATTCCTATTCTTTTCTCCTACTTTTTTTTTTATTTTATTTTTTTTTTTAATTTGGCATCTCCAATCCCACCCAAATCATGAATGCCCAATTGGTGAACTATATACAAGGCTTGCTCGTATGCGACCCCTTGCTGCCAATTCAGGAGAGTGAAGACAGTTCACGGCTCTCCTCCGAAGCACGCGCCTGTCAGCCTGCTGCTTCTTATACACTCATTGGTTGAATCTTTGCAAGTTCAGAACGAGGGCAGAGGATACCCGGACACGAACAGGCTTAGAATCTTCCTGACGAGCGCCCGTCTGGCCAACAGGAGGCGCTTGAGCAATGAACAAGGCAACTCTTATTTTCCCTTCCCAGCAGTCCCTTCCCAATTTGCAACCCTGTAGCGCAATAGCCAATTGTGCGCTACTCTGAAAAAGCTGCTGACCACTGCCGGCTGGTACGAGGCGGGGATCGAACCTGCAACGTGATAGTCACTTCTGCTTCGCAGCACGATGCTTTCTTTTATCCTACTTTGCGTTATTGTAATTATATGCACAGTTGGTGTGTTTTTGGAACCTCAGTTCCCTATGATTTTATCTGCACCCTTTGTGTCAACTGCAGTGCAGTATCATAATAAATCTTCATTCAATTAATCCTGCGCCTGAGTCCAGTCCTCCACTTCCCGTCCTTTGGACGAAACGTTACAGAGTGACACCGGAAGCCTGAACAGACGGTGAGGGAGAGAGACTGTGTTGAGCACTGAGGCAGGGACCTGTAAGATCAGAAGTTAACTGTTAAAAATGTTTTATTGTTTTGGCGTGGGTACAGCCGTCAGTGGCCCCTTTGTGTGCTTGTTCTCCTAATAAAGTGATGGTCTGCAAGCCAACTGTTCGTCCATCCTTCTAACATGTCCTGACAGACACTACAATGTATTTCAAACCTCTCTGTGTCTACAATTACATTAAGGTTAATGTTTAACTTTTAGATTTATTTTAACGTTTATTTCCATTTAATATTTCTTTTGCACAGGAAAGCAGCTGGACTTTTCAGCCAGTTTACGCTCACCTTGCTCATGCGGATCAAAGCTAACTGAGGCATGCTGGAGTGGACCCATCCCATTATCAGAGAACGATATTACCCATTAACATGCCTCTGTAATATGATTCAACATATTATGCACCTTCGTGGCCCCTTTCTGTGCTTGTTCTGTTGATAAAGTGACGGTCTGCAAGCTAACTGTTCGTCTATCCTTCTAACATGTCCTGACCTACGCTACAACTGGTGTCGGAAGTGAAAACCGGAGCTATCTTCGCTAGCCTCCGTTGGCCGCAACTAGTTCAAGATTGGCTAGCTTTGCCGCGGCAACCTGCAGATGTGATGGCAGCGCTGCGAGACAGGTCCGGAGCTCGTCCGAAAGTCAAAGAGGAAGTGAGGGGAGGTGATTATGGTTTTACTCTAGAGCTAGAGACAGAGTTTGACTGTGTGTCGGAGCATAAGAGACAGCCAGAAGGCTAGCTGCCGGCGCGGGATTCGGCTCGCTGCTGGAGGACAGACGCTACCCCTCCCCTCCAGACACGGTGACACGGACCAGGAGCGACGCATGCCCGACTGTAAACAATGATGGCGGCGCCCAGGGTAACCGGCTCCATGTGAAAACACCAAAATACTCCGGTCAGGCAGACTGGGAGGCCTTCGATGCCCAATTTGAACTGTTAGCACGGGCCGCGGGCTGATTGGAGGACAATAAAGCACTGCAGCTGGCTCTGTGCCTTACCGACGAAGCACTGGCATGGTTGCTGCTGCTTAGCCCTGCTGAAAGAGATGACTATGGGATTTTAGTTGGGGCTTTACAGCGGCATTTTGGACAATGTAAGCAGCCTGGTGTCCAGCGATCAGAGCTGTCGAACAGGCGCACGGCAAGCCGGGGAGCCGCTGCGTGTGCTGGCTAATAAGATTGAGACCCTGGCATGGACAGCGTACGCCCACAAGCCTACCGAGGTGCAGCGCGAGCTAGCCAGGGACCAGTTCATCCAGGCCATAACCCCTAGAGAGCTGCACATCCAGACACAACTGGCACACCCCCGCTCTCTACAGGAGGCGCTGGAGCTGGCTTTGGAGAGGGAGATCATAGGTGCTGGAACTTCAGAGAGCAGCCATGACAGTGACAGCCCTATTGTGAGAACTATGGTGCTTGACAGCCAGGGACAAGAGAAGCCCGCATGGGCGGCTGAGTTGACAGAGTTAGTCCGTGCTGTGTCACTGCAGTCACCACGCAATGGCCATTTCCTCCCCGAAGTCCCTTTGTGTGTTGGGAGTGTGGCTAGTCCGGCCATATTTGCCGGCAGTGCCCCAAGCTTGCTGGCAACGAGGGAAATGCCCTGGGGTCTGTGTAGATGGGACGACACAGACCCCTGCCCCTGTGTCCCACCCAGCCACACCTTCAGCGGCCAGAGCTCACCAGTGTAGCCGGGGGAGAGGGGCTCCACTCCCCCCAGAAGCAGATGACAACGCAGAGTCTGCATGGATAGTGGGCTGGACCCATGTTGTGGATTTTTGCCATGTCTCCATCATCCTGGCGGGGGCCCTATGCATGGCCCTTGTAGACACCGGCTCTACCGTGACACTGATGAGACCTGAAGTTGTTCTGGCAGAGATTCGAGTGGAACCCTCTACGGTGAAGCTGTGAACAGTGACCGGTGAGCTGGCCCCTATGTGTGGGAGAGGGGTGGTGGCTATAAGAGTGAGGGGGCTGTCAGTGAACTTTAAGGTGTGGGTGGCAGAGGTGCAGAACTCCTGAATATTGGGACTGGACTTCCTGCAGTCTGCTTGCTGCGTGCCAGATCTGGCTTTACCTGGGGGTTGCACAGTTGAAATGGTGCGCCCCACACAGGCCCCGAGACCACACCCACTGACACTGAGAGCGGTAGAGCCACGCCATGAGTCAGGCCCCCCACTTCCCAGTTCAGCTCCCACCCCTACTCCTTTGACTCTCGTCCCCCACACCCCCACTGATGGATGGCCCCCTACACTGAATCCGCAGCGCGCAGCAGGGGGTGTGGACAGACTGTCAGTGGTGAGAGTAATATGGGAATGCAACAGCAAAAACTTGGAACCCTGGCGGCAGGAGGAGCTGTGGCAGGTGTTGTTTGAGTTTAAGGACTTTTTCGCACCGACAGATGAGGAGGTGGGTCTGACACACCTATTTCAGGACTAAATTGACGCTGGAGATGCACGGCACATCAAGACACGCCCCCGCCATCTTCCCCTGGCGTACCAAGCGGCTGCTGACAGCTTGACTGAGGAGATGCACAGGGCTGGCATTATTGGGCCCTCTGACAGCCCCTGGGCTTCGGGGGTTGTGATGGTCAACAAGAAAAAGAGCTTGAGAATTAGGTTCTGTGAGGACTTCAGACCACTAAACAGCGTGACAAAGGACTCATATCCACTGCCTTGCATCAAAAAGTCTTTGGACTTGTGTCTGGCTCGTCCAGGTTTTCCTCACCAAACCTGCGCAGTGGTTATTGGCAGGTGCCTTTCAGCCCTGAAGCCACACTAAAGACTGCGGTCTGCACAGGCAGAGGATTTTGGCAGCTCTATGTCCTCTGCTTCGGCCTGTGTAATACCCCGGCCACATTCGAAAGGCTCATGGAGAAGGTGTTGGCTGATGTTCCCCGACAGGAATGTCAAGTTTATTTGAATGACATCCTAGCTCATGAGTGCTCTTTTCAGGCAGCCTTGGGGCCCCTGCGGCAGGTGCTATAGAGGATAGCAGCGGCAGGCCTAAAGCTCCACCCCGACAAGTGCTGCTTCTTGAGCAGAGAAGTGGAGTCCCTTGGACACAGAGTTGGGGGGGAGGGCATTAGCACTACAGAGGAGAAGGTGCAAGCAGTGAAGGACTGGCCGACCCCCACCAACCTGCGAGAGCTGAAGAGCTTCATTGGCCTGGCGTCCTACTACAGGCGGTTCGTGCGTGGCTCTTCTTGCATGGCTGCGCTCCTTTCCATCTGCAGCAGAAGGGCAGTGATTTCATCTGGACACCTGAGTGTGAGCAGGCCTTTAGCTCTCTGAAGAAGGCCTTGACAGAGTCTTCTATCCTCATCCCCCTGGACCCCAACCTGTCATTTGTTCTGGACACAGACTCCAGTGATGTTGGTATGGGGGCGGTGTTGAGCCAGGTGGGGCCAGAGGGAGAGAGAGTTGTGGCTTACTTCAGCAAGACATGTAACAAGGCTGAATGACGCTACTGTGTGACGCGCAGGGAGCTGCTTGCTATTGTGAGGGCAATAAGCTACATCAAGTACTACCTGTGTGGCCTGCCCTCCACTGTCCGAACTGACCACTCAGCCCTCCAGAGGTTAATGTCCTTCAAAGAGCCAGAAGGACAAATCGCACGCTGGCTGGAAGAACTGGCACCGTACATCTTCAGAGTGGAGTACAGGGCTGGGGCTCGCCATGCAAATGCCGACACCATGTCCCGGCGCTCCTGTGCTCCCACTGGTTGCTGATACTGCTAAAAAAGAGAGGCCTGTGAAAGAGAGCTCCATGAGGAGGAGAGGCCGGTTTGTAGAGGGATGTTGGTTGTCATCCCAGCAGAATGGAGAGCGCGTCAGGAAGAAGATGTTGACTTGCAGCCAGTGCTACAGTGGGTGGTATCAGGACAGAACATCAGAACAGTGGAACAAAGTGGTCGGGTGCTCGCCTGCCACTAAGGGGCTGTTTGTGAAGTTTAAGCCTCTGCAAGTGAGCAATGGAGTGCTGCAGAGAGCCTGGAAGGAGCCAGCTTCAGGGAAGGAGGATGGCAGGTGGTGGTCACCAGGGCACTGAGGGAGTCTGTGCAAAAGCCCTCACATGGAACCGCTGGGGCAGGACATTTCGGAGTCTGAAAACTCTTCGTCGGCTCCGTCAAGGTTTCTACTGAGACCAGCTCAGAGGGGACGTTGAGGATTTTTGCCACCACTGTGACCTCTGTACAGCGCACAAGGGTCCCCCAGATCAGTCTCACGCCCAGCTCCATTAGCTGGCAGGGGGGGCCCCGATGGAGAGAGCAGTGTTGTGTTAGTTCACAATTAATATGAACTCGTTCAAATTTCAGTTCACAGATTTTGAAATGAACTAGTTCAGTTCATAGTTCATATTTTTTTAAAATGAACTAAGTTCACAGTCCCAAAAAATGAACTAGTTATTTTTTTTAGTTCAATTTTAACGCGCTCATCCAAGCATTTTTTTTCTTTATTAGAGTCTCTTCTTACCTATTCACCCCCAGCCCCCAAGCATTGCCACAATGTCCAATAATGGAATCACAGACAGCTTTTATTTAACAAGGTATAGTACTGAAAAAAATGTCAGTAGGTTCCAACTACATGCAGAAAGTGAGGTCCAGCAAAGTTTCTGTAAATGCAATTGTCCTTCATTACAACTGCATGAATCACACTCCAATGCAGTTCAAAAACAGAAGCCAAGACCAACAATGTTATAGTAGGCAAGAACACTGAGTAAAAGGACACCACGCTGAGGTTAGAAACGGTATGCCTAGTCTGTTCACAGTGCAACATTTAAAGTGCAAAATGGTCATTCCGAGTCAAAGCATCCAGACCGTCCCAGATCACCCTCTCAAAAATTTCTGAAAAAATTCACAGAGGTACCTCTAGTAGACTTATGAGAGAAAAGAAAATATTAGTTTAGTATCTCTAATGGTTTTTCTGCTATAGCCTGTCAAAATTTTGATTTTTTTTTTTTTTGACGCAATTGTGTTTCGTCCAACTTTGGGCTTCCGCTGCTCCTTCATTATACTACATACAGGCTTGATTTTTGGTTTCTTGGGTCAATTTTTTGCCTAGAATCCGAATCTCCAGTCAAATTGGGTACAACTGCATTCATGGGTCCACAATAAGGCCCAAAATTTGGACGAAAAGCCAAAAATTGCTCTACATTTTCACTGCCACAGCTCAGAAAGTTAAATAGGTACATGCTTGAATTTTCTTTTTTTTTTTTTTGAACTTCCCTGATATTTCACATTGCTTATCCACTTTAATCTTATTTGTATCTAGGTTATGGCGGACAGACAAATTTTTTTTCAAGTGCCGATTTTTCATTTTAGTGAAAAATTACTATTTTAAGTCCATATATGACCATATCTGCAACTGACCACATCCTTCAAATTTTTACTATAGATGCATATACTTGTCAACTTCATTCGACAAAAAATCAGGACAAAAGTTAGACGAAACACAATTGCAAATTTAAAAAAAAAATACCCAAAATTTTGACAGGCTGTAGCTGAAAAACCATTAGAGATACTGACCTAATATTTTGTTTTCTTTCTTAAACCTACCAGGAGTACCGCTGTCAACTTTTTTTCAGAAATTTTTGAGAAGGTGACCCAGGAAATTTCTGAAATTCTAGATGCTTTGACTTGGAATGACCCAAAATATGTTGAAAACTTAAACGTAATCTAAAAAAAAGGCACAGGAAATTGCCCCTTTTTATTTGGGGTGTAAAAAGTGCTGAATGACAGTACAGTATTCAGCCAGTACATTTAACATCCAATAAAAATAAAATAAAATAACCATGTTTTCCTGAGTGAATAAGCATAACCCTGGTAACTAAAACAGAGCTTTAAAATCTTCATTTCTAATATCATTAGAACTAAGAGAGATTTTCCCTTTGCATTTTTAGTGCAATAGCCTGGGTCTTTCCCCAGAGACTCAGTACAATATTGAAAAAGCACATCTATAAAAAGAAGAACATAAGATCTAAACAATTGGTAGATTAGTACTGGTAAATTATAATTGTATAACCATTCACCACTGACCCCCATTTTATACTTTGGCGATTGAAAATAGCCAATCTACAAGCTCGCAACGCATCACAATGTGTTGTGAGCTTGTGGATCTGCTATTTTCAAAAAATGCAGACTTTTTAGACAAATTAGAACTTTTAACAAAAACAAAAATGTTAGGGTGAAAGTGATTTGAATACAAAACATCATTTTCGATGCAGACTTCCCTCGCATTATGGTGTTAAGAGTCCATTGCAAGTCTTTGCTGTCAGTGGTGTGGTTTCAGTTCAGTGTGTGAATATGTTGGGGTTGCTAACAGGCACTTAGCTGACACAGAAGCTCTTCCATCACTGCTGACAGTGGTCTCTACCCATCCCCAGTGTGGATCTGCTGGTGCTTCCTGTGTGAAGAAGACTTGCTCTTTTATTCTCATTCTGCTACAGCTCTGCACAATATACTCATCTCCAATATGTTGTAGCACTTCTATAGTCTCACAATTGTCACTTAAACAATAAATCACATACCTTCAAATCTTTTTATAGGCATTCAAGATCAGCTGCTTCTCGAAGTTGGCATCACCAAGCCGGTTTCTCCTGGGCCTGAACATACAGATGAAACAGAATGAAAAAGAATGGTTTTAATGACAATTGATATCTAAAAATATACAAACTGTCTTTAATTTAATAAAGCTGTTTCACTACACTGCTTAGCATTTAATTCCTACCTGAATATTTGACCGCGGATGCTGAAGAGCCTCTCCACTGGTGCACTTGAGGGGAGTGCAGTGTTGTTCTTTATGAACAGCTTCTTCAGCTTGGGCAGCATCATGTACTCATCAAAGCCTTCTGTGGTTGGTGCATCCAAATAAATGTCCACTTCTGTCTTTTTGGGAAGCAGTGAGTTTCAGTTAAATTTGAAGAATGATGTTGCAGCGTCTTTCTCGTCACTGTCACTGAATTGGTCAGAGCTTCCTGCGTCCGACTCATCAGATTTGAGGGCTTGAAACTCTCTTTTCAACATTAATTGGTACTGTAGACATTTTTCATCATTCAGTACCCAGTCCAGCTTGAACCGTGGCACCAGCATGGCAGCCAGTATGTTTTCCCTCTCCTTTAGCACACCTTGCAGTCTTGTGCTCAATGACTGTATGACGTTCTGTATGAGGGGACGGCAGGTAATCAGACCTTCTGAAGCAGTGGGCTTTGTGCTCTCATCCAACAGGGAATTCATATCGTTTTCCAGTTGCACAATGGTTGGAGCCAAGTACCCAAGGAAGATGTTCTTCTCCCCCTGGAGGATGTTCAGTGCGAGTGCTAGGGGCCTCATCACATCCACAAACCTGTGTATGAAGTCGATTTCCTCTAGAGAGAATCGACGGAAGCCAAACTCATCACAGACAGTGTGTAGAAGCTGTTCATCATGTGAAGGAACGGCAGCAGCAGCATCATCAGCCTCATCTGAATTTTGTGCTTTGTTAGTTAGTGTAGCTATGCGAGACATTCACTCCATGGGGAGAAATACAGAGTTCATTGCCTGTTATTCGGCACTACAAAGTGGATCCCAAGCTTCTCCTCCACAACATCAGATGCCTTTGGGCTTCGCTGAACTAAGTTCAACAGAGCAGACGACTTGGCAAAAACAGCCCTGGACATTTTTTTTGTATTGTTGATCAGTTACCTTTTCAATGTATTTGGCAATTAGATTTAAAGTGTGAGCCATGCACCTTCTGTGAGGAGGGAGACGTGGATCCTCCACAGCTGACATAGGCTCAGGTTCCATTTCATCATCCTCCTCTGAGCTCTCACTAGCAGCAGCAGTGGGTGAGGCAGGTCCAGGTTCATCATCATCTTCACTTTCAGTGACACAGACACCTTGTTCTGCAACATGAGTAAAATCTTCCTTAAAGCAGTCAAACGCCTTAATAAAATTTGAAGCATTGTCTGTCACTGTACACACAATCTTGTTCTGGATTTTGAATTCCTTATGTACATCTGACAATATTTTTGCCAACAAATCATGTGTGTGTGCTTCTTTGATGCGCCGACATGCCATTACAGCTGAGTGTCTCACAGAAACATCATTTTTGTTGAGCCAGTGGACAGTGATGCCAATAAATGCCTTGTTCACAGCTGTCCAGCAATCTGCTGTAGTGCATACAGCATCTACTTCAGAAAGTTCTGCTTTTAGTTCACAAATATTTTTTTAATTTCTTTATTTAACAATGTTTGCACCTTCCTTCTTGTTGGCACGCTCTTGGATGGCTGCAGACCCTTAACTAACTTAATGAAACCTGGCCTTTCCACTTTGCTTAAAGGCTGTAGATCGTCAACAATGTATTGTAAAACAATTAATAAACAAATTATTATGAAAAAGGAGATAAGATTGGGAAGCTTTTGGCTAATCAAATTAAAAAGAGAGAAATAGTATTATACCTGCTATTTTAAATGAACGTAATAAACTTATTGTAGATGCAAAGGGAATAAATGGAGTTTTCTACGATTTTTATAAAATCTGAATAAGTCTGAGGACAACTCGGGAGAGAATGACTATGAAGCTTTTTTTTTGAGGGAATACAAATACCCCAAATTCCCAAGGAATAATTAGATGGCTTAGAGGCCCCCATTACAGAGTTCAAGGTTAGAAAAGCCATATCACTGTTATGATCCTGTCCTGCCTGACCATGTTTTGATTATGAATTCTGCTTTGTCTGACCATGCTTTGTATTTTGTATTGTGATTTAGATGCTCTGCCATGTTTTGTTTTTGCTTTGTCTGTGTATGTCTTCCATATTCCACCATTGCAGTTATATTCCGGTCCATGTTTTGTGTCATACCATGCATTGCATTTTGTCTCCCCCTGTCTGGTCTTTTGTCATGTGATCGCTCACTGCCCCAGGATTGTGTGCCACACTTTCGGGTGATTTCATGGTTTCTGGGATTTCAACCATTCCTTCCAATCTCGTTTACTTCCTTCACCCTGCTTTTCTATTTACTAACAATACTAACAGTTTGTTGTTTTAGTTAAACTTACTAACCAAGACTAACATTGTTTATAGTACTAATTTACTAACAAGCACTAGGGATTGTATAGCTGCACATTACTAATTGACTAACAAGCTCTCAGCTTTTCGCTCTGCTCTAGTCTCCGCCCCTTGCCTTCACTCAATTTACTTTGCTGTGCTTCGGCAGATTCTCTGCACCTGGCTAATCACTGTTCTGCATCTCAGTCTGTGCACGGTAGAACTCCCTAACTGGAGCCGTATGTTTGTCAGTAGGCTGTCTCTGTGATCCCTGTCCGTGTTTTGGCTTTTGCCAATTTCTTGTAATCAGGTACTTCCTCATGTTCATTCCTTTGTAATTAGTCTGATCCAGCTCACCTGTTCCCTATCATAGCATGTGACTTCCCCTACATGTATTTAAGCAGTCATTTCACTCACAGCTCTTGTCAGAATGTTTTCCCTGTGCTGTGATTGTTGATGCCTTGTACTCTTAGTGTTATACTTCCAACTGGAACGTCCCCGATTCTGATTTTGGCATTTTCTTTGATACTTCTCTGCCCGTGTACCGTACCTGTTTTGCCCGACTCTGAGTTTTGTGTTTGCTGCCCTGTTAACGGTTCGGATTACGCCCACTGGATTTTGGCTTTGGACTCTCTGACAAACCCGTGCTTGTGTGCGAACCTGTTTTGCCCGACTCTGAGTTTAGTGTTTGCTGCCCTGTGTACAGTTTGGATTACGTCCCTGGGACTCTGATTTTGGATTTGGACTCTGTACCGTTGCTTTCTGCCCTGTGGGGGTCTACCCCCCCCAACTTCAATAAAACTCACTTGCTGCAACTTCCTGGTCTTGCATTTGGTTCCAGAACAGTACCTCACAATCACAGTTAAGAGATGGAAAATTCCCTGGGTTGGATGGTTTGCCTATAGAGTACTATAAATCCTTTATTGATATATTGGCTCCTAGATTAACTGAGGTATATACAGAAGCATTACAATTTAAAAACATTACCTGAATCTTTTAGAGAGGCTCTATCTCTAATCCCCAAAAAGGATCCTGATTTAACAGATCCTATAAATTATTGTCCTCTCTCACTGAGTAATGCTGATGGAAAAGTATTATCAAAGATTTTAGCTGCTAGACTGGAGAAAGTTCTCCCAAGTATAATTCATAATGATCAAGGGGGTTTTATGAAGAATAGAAGTTCAATTGATAGTATCTGGCTTCTGTTGCATCTTATTTGGCTTAATAGGCCATCAACCTGCCCTGTCACTGCGCTTTCTTTGGATGCAGAGAAAGCCTTTAACAGGGTAGAATGGAAATATTTGTCAGTTATTCTAGATAAATTTGGGTTTGGTCCAGAATTTCGGAGGTGGATTGATGTTCTATATAATGGTTTAAAGGCCTCAGCTCAGACTAATGGAATTATTTCCCTTTTTTTTTTTTTTTAATTATCACGATCTACTAAACAGGGATGTCCCTTATCACCTCTTTTATTTTTGATAGCCCTAGAACCATTAGCTATTCCAAAAAAATGTACAAATTAAGGGAGTAAAGGAAAGGAGTCAGGAGTATAAGCTTTTTTTATATGCTGATGATATTCTCTTGTTGTTAATGGACCCGGTCTCCTAAATCCCTCCCCTTATGGAAACAATACAAAAATTTTCAAAAATATCAGGTTATAAGGTGAATTGGCATAAATCAGAAGCAATGCCTATATCTGCGAGTTGTACATCTGATATGGTTACTTATTTCAATTTTAAATACGTCCAAACTGGTATGAAATATCTTGGCATATTATTAACTAGAGATCTGGACACAATTGTTACCTTGAATGTACTACCAGTTTTGCAGAAGATAAAGCAGTATTTAGAAAAATGGAAGGTATTAAAGTTAGGTTTATGGGGGAAAATCAATGCCATTAAGATGATGATCGTACCAAAATTTAATTACATGTCTATGATGCTCCCAATAAATTTCCCAAATGTAATTTTCAGGCAATATAATGCTCTTATTAGAGATTTTCTCTGGGAAGGGAAAAAACCTAGAATTGGTTTCAAAAAGATGCAGACTCCAAAAGAGATGGGTGGGTTAGGACTTCCAAATATTGAGTTATATAAAATGGCATTCGAATTGTCAAAATTGGCTGAGCATTGGAAGTTGGAGGGAGAAAAGGCGAAATGGGTACACTTAGAAAGGAATTTGACAGCACCGTTTAAACCGTTACAGATTTTATCTCAAAAATTTGATAAAAACCGAAATACGCAGGACATTAATCCCATTTGTGCAACACACAAAATGATGAAGGAATCTCCCTATTTGCAGAGATATGCATCTGTATGGAATAATCCTGAGATCTGTGTGGGAAAGAAGTCAATTTATTGGGAAAAATGGGTAAAAGAGGGAGTGCATAGTTTGTGAGCTCTTCACAAGGATGAATTATATCTTTCCTTTGACAATATGTGTGCAGACTACAATTTGGACTGTAAAGATGTTTGGAGATACATGCAGATAAAAAGTTGTGTGACTTAAGTGTATAGCATCGAGATGCACAAAGGAAAAAATGTGGTTGAGGAGCTTTATTCTCGCAGCAATGTACGGCTAACAGCTTCAATATGTTATAAAATGGTGTGTAAGATAAATTGTGTCATTAGTGACAGTATGAGAATTATATGGCAAAATGATTTGAAATCTGAAATAGAGAAGGAGACATGGTTGCATATTGTTTCTAATAATGGGAGAAATATAACAGAAGCAAAGGGAAGAGGTTTACTATTTAAGGTCTTGAATAGAATTTACTACACACCCACCATATTACATCGTATGGGATTAAGTCAGGACAAGAAGTGCTGGAGGTGCAGAGGGGCTCAGGGCTCTCTGCTTCATGCATTGTGGGATTGTCCTGTTGTACAGCCACTGTGGTGTCAGGCTTTACAATGTATAGAGGATACACTTGGGAAACCAGTACCAAAAGTTCCAAAGATTAGGTCTATTATGTGACAGGAATCTGATAGAGGGACTGAACAAAGTAGAATTTAAAATTGTATGTATGGGAATCGTTTCAACGCTTAGATCGGTCCTAAAATATTGGAAGAGCCCCAGGAGGCCCTCTTTTCAGGAGTGGCTTGACTCATTAATAAAGACATCATCATATGAAATAATGTTAGCAAAAAGACAGAATAAAAACAAAGATATAATCAAAAGGTGGGATCTTTTTATTAGACAACTCAAAATACAAAAATAATGAATGTTGAATGAATCTGTGGGTTTCTTGTGGGGTGTTCTACTGTGCATTGAAGCATGTAATACATACGGGCTAATGTATATTTTATTTATTTATTTTTATTTCCTAATGTGCACTGTATGTAAATAATATAAATATGAAATAATTCTTAATGTATATATGTAGAGGGGATTGTACACAACAATAGATATATATGTGACTTGTATTTTTTATTTATTTATTTTTAATTAATTAATTAATTAATTATTTTTTTGCGTGTGTATGTGTGTTAAAATGTTTTGTTGTTATGGTGTAGCTTATTATTTAGAGAATAAGGGGAAAAAATTATTAACAAAATTGATAACAGTAGCAGAAACACAAACAAGTTATGAGTAAAAAGATCAATGCAAATTAGGATTATTGTATAACAATTGTTAATGTGGTTGTTGTAAATGTACTACAGTTGAAGTTGTACTACAACTTGAAGATACCTTTCAAAAAAAAAAACAGTAAAAAAAAAATGTATTGTAAAACAAGGTTATCTACCTGCGGTTGAGCAACGAAGGCACTGGGTCCATTTGCGAATGCAGTTAGTTTCATCTGGGTGAAGGAATCACTTTCTTGGCTCGTGGTCCTCCTGCTAGATTTTCTTTTTTCAACCGCTTGAAGATATTTGCTTAAGCAGGTTCGGTGCTTCAATTCTATGTGGCGTTTCCAGTTGGCTGACGATGAAACCGATGTGCGAACTATTTTCTTGAGACCCGGAGGGCAAAGCTTGCAAAGAAATGCCACGTTTTTTCCGTCTGCATCTGGCAGTGGCTTTTCATAGAAATCCCCCAAATGCTCAAATGAAGGCGCGTCTTCTCCCTCGCTCGCCATTAGTGCTATTATTGTTGTGTTTACTAGACTCTCGTCTCCTCGCGGCGCGCAATTTTTTTTTTTTTCGGAGAACGGGAAAGTCACTATATGCAAATCGGCGCTCTGTCAAGAGCTTAGAAGCCAATCAGGAGCTGAATGAAACCTACTTCAAGAACTTAGAAACCAATCAGGAGCGCCGATTTGCCTATGGTGACTTTCCTATCCTCTGAAAAAAATTTTGGGAGCGGCGCATGCATAGACCGAGCGGCGGCGGCGCAAGTTGATAACGTCATCACAAAGCTACTGGGAGAAGTATTTTCGGCAGCAATATTGAACGCCCGTTATTCCCTTCCAAAATGAACTCGTTTAGGGAATTGTTCATTTTCGGCAGGTGCGTGTGTTCAGTTCATCATTCGTCAAAAAATGAACGTGTTCATGCACGCCGTTCTTTTTTCCCTTTCACGAACAACACTGGGAGAGAGTGGCAGTGGATGTAATGGGCCCCTTCCCCTGCATAGACAGGGGAAACCCTTACGTTCTGGCCGCAATGAATTATTTTACAAAATGTCCAGTGGCGTATGCCTTGCCGGACCCGGAGGCAGAGACTATTGCAGGCGCTTTGGTAGAGGGCATGTTTGCTAGGTTTGGGGCTGCTGACACCGTTCACATCGACCAAGGAAGAAACTTCGAGTCACGTGTGTTCGCAGCGATGTATGAGCGTTTGGGCATGCATAAAACTCGGACTGTGCCTTTATACCCTCAGAGTGATGGACTGATAAAACAGTTCAACAGAACCCTAGCAAAACAATTTGCCATCCTCACTGCAGAGCACCAGCGTGACTGGGACATGCACCTTCCTCTTGTCCTAATGGCCAACAGATCTGCTATGCAGGATTCCACCCCCTGGATGCCTGCCCTGCTCATGTTGGGGAAAGAGATACGGACACCATTGGACATGGCTTTCGGCAAGCCCCTAGACACACCGGCTGTTCCGCCGGGACTGAAGTATGCCAGGAGGCTCCAGGACTGGTTGGAGACAGCTCATGTTTTGCTTGCGACCAGCTGCAAAAAATCGGGCATGAGATAAAAGAGGAATTATGATGTGAGGGCCAGAGGGAAGGACTTTAAGGCCGGGGACCTGGTGTGGGTATATAGTCCAAGGAGGAAGAGGGGCTGATGCCCCAAGTTGGACTGCCACTGAGTGGGGCCTTGTGTGGTACTGGAAAGGATGGGTGAAGTAGTGTACAGAGTACAGCTACCACCCAAGGGGAGACAGGTGGCCCTCCACAGGGACAGGTTGGCCCCGTGCCGAGGCGACACACTTCCCCCTCAGCACCCTGGATCACCAGCACCCCCACAGAGAGACAGTGCAGTCACACCCCCAGATCCACTGACTGTTTCCCCCATCAACTTCCCACATTCTCTCCTTTCCCCAAACCCAGCTCCTGCTGGCCCACAGGGTGATAGCATTCTGCAGGTGCAACCATCTGTGCCCACTCCTAGTCAGCGTAAAAGAAGTGGCCGCCTCAGAGACTTTTTGCGTGACCGCTCGGAGCGAGGGACTTTGGAAGGGGGAAGGGGGGCAGTGTAGCGACCCTGAAATAATGTTAATTGTCCACAATCAGCGTTATAACTTGTTCAGTGATGTTCTTTGCTTACTGGCCATCTGTTTTGCATTGTGTGTGGGCTGGAGTGTGCCTGTGTTTCGAGAGAGAGGGCTGGGAGGCAGGCTTAGTGAGAGTGACACCGGAAGCCTGTACAGGCAGTGAGGGAGAGAGACTGTGTTGAGCACTGAGGCAGAGAGCTGTAAGATCAGAAGCTAACTGTTAAAACGTTTTATTGTTTTGGTGTGGGTACGGCCGACAGTGGCCCCTTTCTGTGCTCGTTCTGCCAATTAAGTGATGGTCTGCAAGCCAACTGTTCGTCTATCCTTCTAAAACGTCCTAACGGATGCTACAATATATTTCAAACCTTTCTGTGTCAACAATTACATTAAGATTAACGTTTAACTTTTAGACTTATTTTAATGTTTATTTCCATTTAAGAACCATTGTCTGTGAAGTTCAGGCAATTTGGTAATTTGGCATTTTAGGCCCTATTTTGGCTTGCACTTGATTGACCCCTAAAACCCAAACCGGTGCAGGTAGGGCCAAAAAAATTGGGGAATTTTCTAGTTAGGGTAGGGACATAAAACCACCAAATTTTCAGCAAAATTGAAGAAGGTGACTATCACCACCTGCCTGAACCTTACAGACAATGGCTCTTAATATTTCTTTCGTACAGGAAAGCAGCTGGATTTTTTGGCCATTTTTTTATGCTCACCTTGCTCGTGTGGATCAAAGCTAACTGAGGCATGTTGCAGTGGAACCATCCCAGAATCAGAGAATGATATTAGGCTGCCCATTAACATGTCTCTGTAATATGATTCAACATATTATGCACCTTCATTTCGAATTTAATGGAATTGCATCACTTACATAGCCTTCCTGTACATTTTTGCTTTTACTTTGCTTGCAATGTGTTGAGTAAGGCCGTGGGGAAGTCTTCCCTTGAAAATAGGAATGCCCCCCCAGAGTGTCAAAAATACCCAGGATCTAACTATAAGACCAGTGCAACGAGGAATTGATTCTCAAACACTAAATTTTCTGATTGGCGGATTACAATTTGGATGAGCAGCCTTCCTTGTTCTCATCATCCAAAGTGAAATCCGCCAATCAGAAAAATTCTGCAGATAGGAGGTTTAGCGCTTTGGTCGTTGTCATATAGCTCCTGCTTCGGAAGACAATTCATTCGAAGTGTAATTTAAGGTCGAGTCCGCTACGAAACTCAATTCAATTTCATGATGACGAATACGGCAAGTTTTGACTGGAAAGTTGCCCTATTTTGCGTGGGAATACTCTAATTTATGCCAACATTCCACTGCCAGTTTCAGAAAAAAAAATTCCAGGGATCAATTATTCTGTCAACAAGGCTTACAGCATGTCCCGCGGTAAAATATTAACATCTGTGTAAATCAGATGAGCGGCTACCCAGACAACACAGCGCGAATTAGAACGTTTTCTTGCTTTAAATGTCCACCTTGTCAGAGAAAAATATTTATATTTTAATGATTAATTTACTCAAAATACTTTAGCGCGACAAATTTCAATTCGCTGGCTTTGTGAACGGTCGTATCTGTTGCCATTAGTCTCCCACGCGTTACCGACAGAAGTACGCTATTAAATCGGAAATCATAGACGCAAGGAACTAATACGATCGCGGCGATAGGGTTCCTCCCCGTGCCCTCGGGAAAAAACCGGGATACATAAGGTTTCGCCTTCTTCAAAACTGTTCATTCAAAGATCTCAGGTATTGAAGTACGGCCGTTCGTCTTCCCAGGTGTCAAGTATGAGCTTTCCTGTCATTCATCGGCGGTTTAAATGGAAAATAGCTTAGTGAATTATGAGAGAAGCAAAACAGTGACGGCCTCCCTGCGCGCTGGAGCAGGTTATGGATTTGAGCAGTAAGTACTAAATTTTTAAAATTTATTTTTGCTTTTAGGCTATTATTATAATTTTTTTTATTATTATTATTTTATTGCGCTTAGTCAGTGCTAAAGTAAAAGCCACGCTGGGATTGAAAATCCTATCTGATTAACGCGATTTGCCTAATTTGATAGGTTTGTTGTCACGGGAAAGTATCTGTGGCTCACTACGCAATCCATCTCTTGGCTAAAATGCGTAACATTGCTCGCGGCCTCCATTTGGCATTACCTCTCGGTTTCCGTCGGCGAAACCTCATTGACTTTTGAAGTGATGAATGGTCTAACAGTGAGAGCGCACAGCCTGCTGGAGAATTCCGTTAGAGCCGATGTCATACCTCAGTTGTCAAAAGTAATCTTGCTTAATTTAGTTGGTGGGCTGCCTTGCTGAAGCCAGTTATACTACGGACAAGCTGGAAGGCCACTTAGAGAAACAGGCTGAGGTCCGTGAGCAGCTAGATTGGCAGTGGAGGTGTAACTGCTCAGTTGATGGCAGACCAGCATCACCATGCTGGTGTAACTAGTCAGATGGTTTCAGACCAGCAGGCCATTCTGGTTTAACTGGTCGTAGAGTTGCAGACTACAATGGTAATGCCGGTGTCCTGTTCTGGTCTGAAATGACAGGTAAGGTGATGATAAACAAATAGTATCTCTACAATGATTATGTATCTGGTGGGCTAAAACTCTTAAACTTAAAAGCTTTAAATCTTTCACTGAAGGCTTCCCTTATTCCAAAATTCTACTTCAATCCAAACTGGTTTTCGAGAAAATTACTTAAAAGTGTCCATCCTATGTTTGATAAAGGCTTCTCTCCATTTCTGCAAATTAAACCTATGCATTTTGCATTAATTAATGACATGTTTTCTGGTGTCTCCACTTTTCTGGAAGAAGCTCTACAAAGTTGGTTACAATTTCAGTTTCACCCACCAGAAAATGCAGATCAAGTTCTACAACAAATAATATGGTTAAATTCTAATATATTTGTTGATAGAATGATGATTTTTTGGAAACACATGTTTGATATAGGTATTATTTTTATAAGGGATATAGTGAATGAGGATAATAAACTCATGTCCTACAAACAATTAACTAGTTTTTATGGAACAGTCTGTACATTTCAACAATATAATCAACTTATTGGAGCTTTACCAAGTGCTTGGAAATCAAAAATATAAAAGGAACAGGAGGGCATTTAGTCTGTAGGCCTCATATGAATATGGCAAATTGGTTAAATAGAATAAAGATCAACAAATATATATACACATTTTATTTAAGAATAAAGAACTTAGTCGCTGTACCATACAGGATTCTAGACAGTTGGGAAAATATGTTAGATACACCAGTCCCATGGAACCAAGTTTTCAAAATCCTTTGCAGTACATCACTTGATCCAAAGATTAGATATTTTCAAAATAAGCTTATATATAAGTTTTAGCAACTAAAAAGATGCTAAATATATGGGTAATAGAGTCATCACCCCTTTTTCGATTCTGTCAGAAAGAAGTGGAATCAGTAGACCATTTATTTTGATACTGCCCTATAATAGCCTTATTTTGGATGAAGGTACAAGGCTGGATATCTCAGTACAATAGTATACAATTCGTTTTATTTAAAGTGTTACTGGTGTTACTTTATTTAAAATGTTACTGTTTTGATGTAACAAAAGGAACACACCTAATATGTAATATAATTATATACAACCCCAATTCCGAAATAGTTGGGACAAAGTGTAAATTGTGAATAAAATCAAAAGGCAATGACTTTCAAATCACACCAGCCAGTATTTTATTCACAGTAGAACAGAGATAACATAGCAAATGTTGAAACAGAAATTTTACAATTTTATCCACAAAATGAGCTCATTTCAAATTTGATGGCTGCTACAGGTCTCAAAAAAGTTGGGACAGGGGCCTGTTTACCATGGTGTAGCATCCCTTCTTCTTTTTAACACAGAGTGGAAGCGTCTGGGCATTGAGGAGGCAAGTCTCTTGAGTTTAGCCATTGGAATTTGATCCCACTCTTGTTTAATACAGGCTTCCAGCTGCTGGAGAGTTTTGGGTCTCCTTTGACGGACTTTTCGTTTAATTATGCGCCAAATGTTCTCAATCGGTGAAAGATCTGGACTGCAGGCAGGCCATTTCAGCACACAGACTCTTATACTACAAAGCCATGCTGTTTTGCATTGTCCTGCTGAAATACACAAGGCCTTCCCTGGAATAGATGTCGTCTGGAGGGGAGCATATGTTGCTCTAAAACCTTTATATACCTTTCAGCATTCACGGTGCTTTTTAAAACATGCAAGTGTCCCACACCATATGTACTCATGCATCCCCATACCATCAGAGATGCTGGCTTTTGAACTGAACGCTGATAACAGGAGGGGTGGTCTTTCTCCTCTTTAGACCGGAGGACACAATGCCCATGATTTCCGACAAGAATGTCAAATTTTGACTCGTCTGACCATAGGGCACTTTGCCACTTTGCTACAGTCCATTTTAAATGAGCCTTGGCCCACAGAACACGGTGGCGCTTCTGGATCATGCTGAACAATGGCTCCCTTTTTGTATGATCGAATTTTAGGTGGCATCTGTGGATGGCACGGCGGACTGTGTTTATTGACAGTGGTTTCTTGAAGCATTCCTGGGCCCATTTAGTAATGTCAATGACAGAATAATGGCGGTGAGTGATGCAGTGGCGTCTGAGGGCCCGAAGATCACGAGCATCCAGTAAAGGTCTTGGGCCTTGTCCCTTACGCACAGAGATTTTTCTCTGAATCTTTTGATGATGTTATGCACTGTTGATGATGAGACCTTTAAAGGCTTTGCAATTTGACGTTGAGGAACATTGTTTTTAAAGTATTCCACAATTTTTTTACGCAAGCCTTCACAGGTTGGAGAGCCTCAGGCCATCTTTACTTCTGAGAGATTCAGCCTCTCTAAGACATCCCTTTTATAGCCAATCATGTTACACATCTGATGCCAGTTAACTTAATTACTTGCTAAGTGTTCTTTCAGCTGATTCTCCTATATATTAATTGCTTTTTCAGCCCTTTTTTGCCTGTGTCCCAACTTTTTTGAGATCTGTTGCAGCCAGAAAATTTGAAATAAGCTCAATTTGTGGATAAAAATGTAAAATGTCTCAGTTTCAACATTTGAAATGTTATCTATGTTCTATTGTAAATAACATATTGGCTCATGTGATCTGAAAGTCATTGCATTTTGATTTTATTCACAATTTACACTTCGTCCCAACTATTTCGGAATTGGGGTTGTACTATTATGTGGTTAACAGGATTATGTATAGTTTGTTTTGCAGGTTATGTCATATCGCTACAAAGAAAATTGATATAACCATAAACCTTTGAATGAACCAATCTGATGTTATAAAATTCATCTTTTACAGAATGATATGTCATTATAAAGGCAATAAAAACAACAAAATGAACATTTTGTATGCCATTTGTTCTGACTACAGTAAAGCTTTTATTAGTTTTCAATTTGCAATAGTTCCTGAGCACATCTGCCAACATCTCATGAATCTTGTGTATGGCTGTATGCTCAAATATTGTTCATCGTTTGGAATGGAAATTTTGTAGTGTCCACAACGTGTCCAGTATCAAGGTCAAAAGATGCAGCTGCAAACCATTTTTATGTATCTATGATAGGACTCATTTGTACCTAGTAAATGGTGTTTGTTATATTGCGCTGACAGATTTCTTTGACATACATGATTTACATTGATATAAGCTTTTGTAGTGTCCGAAACACAAATTATAATTATTTTTTGTCATGGTTCTGGATGTTTGTGTGTGTGTTTTGGACTTTTCTTTGTGGCTCTCGTCCCTGGATGATATCGAATTCCTGTTCATTCATTCAACTTGCTGTCTGTAAAACCTGTATTGCAAGGGTTTGTCTCTGTGGTTATGACCGCTCGGTTACCAGCTACTGCATGTTAGTTTGCGTGCCACCGTGCTAATTAAAAATGCTCCTGGTTAACTTATACGCAGTAATTCTGATCGGTATGCTTGTGTTACTTCGGTAAGCATCAATGTGGCAGTTTCAGCATAACGTTGCCCGATTGGAGCCACTACAGTTGAAGTGGCTGCTTGTGATCGCTTCGCTTATCCATGACCGGGATCAGCCGGATCCTTATCGCAAATATCTGGGTTAGCTCTCTGATTCTACCATGAAAGCAATCGCGAAATGCAGAAGCTCAAATGTGTCTGGTATAACAAAGGATTTCTGTGCACTACCGTGACATAATTTCATCCCCCTTTAGAAATTGTTGCGGGTAATAAAAAGCCGAAAAAGGCGGAGATTAAATAGGAAATTCTTTCCTGTAGAAGTGATCGATTTGCTGGCTCCACATAAGCAACTTGTCCACGCTAACAGAACTTACGGTCTGCAAAACCTGTATTATGTTCATAACATAACCGAGCTCTCTCTAGCTGTCGTGTACTATCCATAAAGCTGCTTTCACATCGTACACGAAACAAATTTTTCGCGGGACAGATTACATTCAAAGTCAATGCAAAGACTTGAATACACGAGTTATGGGCGCGTTAAGCAGCTTTCACACCGGATGCGAAACTAACAGATTACATTCAAAGTCAATGCAAAGACTCGAATACACGAGTTATGGGCGATTAAGCAGCCTTCACACCGACGACTTAAAACTAACAGATTACATTCAAAGTCAATGCAAAGACTCGAATACACGAGTTATGGGCGTTAAGCAGCTTTCACACGGACCTTGAAACTAACAGATTACATTCAAAGTCAATGCAAAGACTCGAATACATGAGTTATGGGCGCATTAAGCAGCTTTCACACCGGACGCGAAACTAACAGATTACATTCAAAGTCAATGCAATGACTCGAATACATGAGTTATAGGCATGTCAAGCCGCTTTCACACCGAACGCGAAACAAATTTTTCGCGCGACAGATTAGCTACATTCAAAGTCAATGCAAAGACGTGAATATACGCGTTATGGGCGCGTTAAGCAGCTTTCACACCGGACGCGAAACAAATTTTTCACGCGAGAGATTACATTCAAAGTAAATGCAAAGACAATGCATTGACTTTGAATGTAATCTGTCGTGCGAAAAATTCATTTCGCGTCCGGTGTGAAAGCGGCTTATTGCGCCCATGTTCTGCGAGCAAATGCTGGTAATTCTGACACAATAAGTAAACCATTACCAAGGGCAATTTCCGAAAAGGCCGTTTAGCCTGGAGCTGTCGCCCCTTCATCATACACCAGCGCAGAAGCTGTTCGTTACTCCACGCTAACGACACACCACAGCTATGCACACGAACCAGCAGGTCCTTATACACATCGAAGCAGTCCATAAGTTGTTGGTCCACTTTTAACTGCTCATCACTGTCCGTGTTTCCCTCTTAACTCAGACCCACCGGATTTCTACGGTCTTCGGTCTACACTTGGGTTTGTCGACCCGTTCTACAAATGTGTCTATATGGGGTGGATTCTCGCTTTCCCTCAATCCTAGCTAGAGTAGAAACACCGGTCTACTCACCATAGTAGCCGTAGGTAGACAGCAAATTCGAGCTTGAGCTGCCAGACATTCGCACTGCGTCCTCCACTTTCACCGTTGTGTTTATTAGAACAAGTTAATTTCATTAGATCTATACACATGTACTGCATTTGATTACAGCATATGCCGATCGATTCCTTCGGGAGACGCGTCAGTTTCACTATGAGGAGCCGGACGCGGAGTTCTGCTGCCTTGTCCCGCCTAGATCCGCCCTCCACAGAGCTGGCCAGTCAGAAGAAAGTGGGCACACGGGGAGTGGGGGCCATAGCGGAAGAGCCACCCCAATGAGGCGTTTCAGGCAGAGACTACTATGGACTACAAATGGGGTTTTTTGAGGATGGCAGTATGAGCGAAATAAGTACCCTTTTTTTACTTTGCACGATCAGGAGTACTCTAGGGGAGTCAAAGACTAAAATATAAACTTGGAAAAATAGCATAATAGGTCACCTTTAAAGGGAGACGGGAAGCCCCTCTGGCGGTAGGGGGGGCGCTAGAGGGGCAGACCCAATCTCCCGTTCAAACTCTTATTTCAGTAAAGTTGACTATGGGGAAAAGGAGAATATGGGTTAAAGCCTTTTTGGATTTGGGGGCTGTTGATTGTTTTATGGATGCATAGTGGGCTAGAAAACATTCCATTCCCATCTGCTCTCTCTCACATTCGCACTCGATCAAAGCTTTGGATGGTCGACCGTTGGGAGATGGGCTTATAACCGAGGTCTCTGATTTTTTGACTATGTTTATCCCTTTTGGTGGTCATTCAGAGAAAATTTGTTTTTCCTTAATCAATTTCCCGGTTTGTCCTGTGGTTTTAGGTCATTCGTGCTTGCTTAAGCATAGACCACAGATCTTTTGGGGCAGTCAAAATAACCCAATTGTCCAGTGGGGCTCTGACTGTAGGTCTCACTGTAGTGAGATTCTGGCAAGTTGCCCCGAATTTCTACCCATGGGGGAGGCGTAGGGTTCTGAACAAGATTGGTGTGTAGGAGCCGAGCTGAACCTTGGTTTACCTCCCTACGTTTCAGATGATTATTTTGATCTCGCGGAGGATTTTGGCAAACAACGAGTTTCGTCTTTGCCTCCGCATCGTGATTACAATTGTGAGATCAAACTATTACATGACAAGGTGGCAGCGTTTAGGAATTGGCCTGCCCCTCAGAATGTTAAGGAGGTTCAACGATTTATAGGAGGTTTATTTGCAATTTTAGCGCTGTGGCTGCCCCTCTAAGAGGAATTCCTCCTTGTCATTTGCTTGGTCTCCAGCAGCGAAGGCTGCTTTTCAAGAGTTGAAGAAATGACTTAGCTCTGAACCTATTGTCATTTTGTCCGACCCCTCCCTCCCATTTTTGGTGGAGGTTGACGCTTCGGAGGTCGGGGTGGGTGCCATTTTGTCCCAGCACCCCCTTTGGGACAATAAGCTGCACCCATACGCCTACCTCTCCCGGTCGTTGTCACCGGTTGAACGGAACTACAGTATTGGTGATCGGGAGTTGTTAGCTGTTAAATTGGCGTTAGAAGAGTGGTGCCATCGGTTGGAGGGGGCTGAACATCCGTTTGTGGTTTGGATGGATCACAGGAATCTCCAGTGTGTCCAGCAGACTAGGTGACGTGATTCCCGGCAGACGCGGTGGGCATTGTTTTTCAATCGCTTTGACTTTACGTTAACTTATCGCCCCGGCTCCAAAAACATTAAGCCTGGCGCCTTGTCACGGATTTATGACCGCTCTGGCCATGATCCCATTTCTGAGCCGGTTTTTCCGGCAGCTCGGATTGTGGCTCCCGTGCAGTGGGATACTGAATCTGTTGTGCAGGAGGCCTTGCGGCCCGACCCTGGTTCTGGTGGGGAGCCATCTGGCTGTTTGTTTGTCCCCATGGCGGTGCATAAACGGAAGGCTGCCGCTGATAGGAGGCGCCGTTTTGTACTGGCTTGTCAGGTTGGCCAGAGGGTTTGGTGTCCTGAGAAGCGGTGCTGGGTCCCTTCTCGGGATATCTTGGGTCCCACCCTAATTTCGGAGTTCCGTGCTCGGGGTTCTTTTTGAACGTCTGGGGCCGTCCCTTGGGGGGGGGGTCCTGTCATGGTTCTGGATGTTTGTGTGTGTGTTTTGGACTTTTCTTTGTGGCTCTTGTCCCTGGACGATATCGAATTCCTGTTCAATCGGATTCTTTACCCAGCTGGCTGATTGAACTGGGGCGGTGCTTCCCCGGACTCTATACAAGCCGGATGTTCGCCACGCCTCTTTGCTAGAGTGTCTGTATGTAGCTAAGAACTATAGCCAAAGATATCTGTAGTCAGGTTTTGTATGACTTTCTATCTTCTAATTATTTTGGATTTTCTTCTCCCTTTTTCTATCTCGCTTTGCTTCCGTTGTTCGGACTATTATACATCCTTTGGAAGCGCGAGTACTTTTGTTTAGTCTGTATTATTCTCTGTGTTTGTACTGTGTCCTTGCTACTCTCTTTCTCTCTGGTTGTTGCACTTGGCCTCCGTATTCTACTGGCTATTACATTTTTAATGAACTCTGGACCACTCCTAAAGTGGAGGAGAGTATTGGGTGGAACTGCAGATGGGAGATTGGCACGAGTGTGATGTTGGACTTGGTCTGTGATTGTGCGGACGTTAGGCGTCCCCCAGGTGGTGAGACTCAAGGTGGGGCTCGTGTCTCTTGTCAGAGTCGGTGTGGCTCCCAAGCCCCCTGGGGTCCCTGGTGATGACTGTTTCTTGCTTCCTTCTTGGAGAGGGGAAGAGTGGGAGGGACATAGAAACCAGACGAGCGGGGTTTGTGGGAATGTAGGAGGTATAAATAGGCGTGAGGACGAATAGGAAGGCGCATTGGGAGTGGCCCTGTTCATTAACCTACGTTATCGGGAACTACATGTTAAATCGGGAATTACATGTTAAAATAAGTCATTTCTGACCTGAAATGAAGTTTTAAAAAATTATATTATTTATTATATATGATATATTCATACATTTTAACTGTTAGTTAATTTATGGTCTGGTCAGTGTCATATCTGTAACCAAGTAAACTTTGTATAAATAGAGTATATGCAGTAATGGTGTTGAGTTGAATTGAGTTTTCAGTGAGATTTTAGGCATCAGAAGACTGTAAAAATGTATGTTGTTTGAAAATATCACCATTACTGCAAATTATTTTTTGTCAGTGTCTACTTATTTGTAACAGACTATTGCATCTGTTGTTTGGAATTGCACATTTGGCACTGAAGGTATCAAACATATTATTTTCAATTTTACACAGTTTCAAACTAATTAAAATGGAATTTGGTATTATTAGGTCACAAAGCAAACAACCTAATAACATTTGTATTTTAGATATTGATAATAAATGATCTCACATGTTAATTACAGTGCCATGTTGTGCTCAAAGGTTTGCATACCCTAGCTGAATTTGTAAAATGTCGCCATTTATTTTGAAAATATGACTCATCATGCAAAAAACTTGTCTTTTATTTGAGGATAGTGATCATGTGAGGACACTTATCATCACAAAAGTGTTTGGCTCCTTTTAAAATTATTGTTTTAGAGCTGCCAGATAGCTCAATCGGTAAAGCATTGTGTTGTGAAGCAGAAGTGACTATCACGGCGTGGGTTCGATCCCTGCCTCGTACCAGCCGGCAGTGGTTGGCAGCTCACTTGAGAGTAGCGCTACAGGGTTGCAAATTGGGAAGGTTATTGTAAATAACAAGTTCTCAGGCGCCTCCTGTTGGCCAGACGGGTGCTCATTAGGAAGATTCTAAGCTCGTTCATGTTCGGGTATCCTCCACCCTCGCTCTGAGCTTGCGAGGTTTCGACCAATGAGTGTATAAGAAGCGGTGGCGACGGGCCCGTGCTTCGGAGGAGAGCCACGAGCTGTCTCACTCTCCTGAGTTGGCAACAGGCGCCAGCATATGCGAAAAGCCTTGTGCATAGTTCCCCCAATTGGACATTCCAGATTCGGGTGGGATTGGAGATGCCAAATTTGTTGAAAAAAAAATTATGATTATAAAAGACATCTACCAAACGGTCCTGATCATAAGTTTACATTCCATGAAATGTTTGACTTTGTTATGTAGACACAAGGTTTAAATGGCTACTAAGGGTTAATTGTCTACCTCTGTGGCTTTTTAAATTAAAACTACTGTCTGTGTATAGTCATTGAGTTTGTTAGCTCCTGAGTGGATGCACTGATCTGGCTAGACACTGAGCCATGAGGAGTGGAAAAGAACTGACCTTCGTAACAAGGTAGTTCAACTTTCTAAAAGATGGGAAAGGATATAAGAAGATATCCAAAGACTTGAAAATGCCAGTCAGCACTGTTCAGTCTGTGATTAAGAGATGGAAAATTAGGGGATATGTTGAGACCACGCCAAGGTCAGGTTGGCCAAGAAAGATTTCAGCCCAAACTGCCAGAAGAATTGTTTGGGACACAAAGAAAAATCCACAAACCTCAAGAGAAATACGGGATGCTCTGGAAAAAAGATGGCGTGGTCGTTTCAAAGAGCACAATAAGGAGGTACTTATCAACAATGGTCAAGTTGCTAGAAGAAAGCCATTATTGCGCCAATCCTACAAAAAAGCCCACCTAAAATATGCCAGACAACATCTCAACACACCTCATAACTTCTGGAATACTGTCATTTGGAGTGACAAGACCAAAATAGAACTTTATGGTCGCAACCAAAAGCACTATTTTTGGAGAGGCCCATCGTGAAAAATATACCATTCCAACTGTAAAGCATGGTGGTGGCTCACTGATGTTTTGGGGGTGTGTGCTCTAAAGGCACAGAAAATCTTGTGAAAATTGATGGCAAGATGAACGCAGCATGCAATCAGAAAATACTGGCAGACTATTTGCATTCTTTGGCACGAAAGCTGCGCATGAGATGCATTTGGACTTTCCCGCGTGACCATAATCAAAAGCACAAGCCCAAGTTGACCCTCTATTGGTTACTCCTTGTCCCATCCCTACAAAATTTTTCTGGATTCCCGGAATCTTTTAATGATATTGTGTACCATAGTGGTATTCTTTTAAGCGACCTCTAGCGGTCATGTAAATAACTACAGTTGGGTTTCCATCGTCAGCGTCTCCATCAGTAAATACCTCATCTAAATCTAATCCTAACCCTTACCCTAATCCTAACTTTAACCCTAACCCTAACCCCAAGCCTAACCCTTACCCCCCTGCAAAACAATGTTCAATAAGAATCCTATAGGACAGTTCAATAGAATTTCTTTAGAACTTTAGTACCTCAAGTCCTAGAGAAAAAAGTTTTATAGAAAATTTCTGTAGGAAACAGTTGTATAGAAAATCTCCATAGAACTTTTTCTCCTGGCAGACCCTTCCAAATTTGCATCCCTGTAGCGCAATGGCCAACTGTGTGCGCTACTCTGAAAAAAAGCTGCCATCCACTGCCGGCTGGCATAACCGGGGCTTGAACTCGCGCCATGATAAACATTTTTGTTCCGCAATGCGGTGCTTTAACCAAGTGAGCTATCCAGCAGCTAGAATGTTCATTGTTAGCAATAACCATTAGAGCAGGTTCTATAGGAAATTTCTATGGAAAAATGGCGAGTCTTTGTAAGCAAAAGAGGAAGACGAGTTTTCCATTATAGCATAATAAAGTTGTAATGCCTTACATTTATATTTTTGAATTGCTGCCGAGGAAAGGGAAAGAGGTCTTCATATACTGTGACTGAAATACTGCTAAGTTGTGTGATCAGTCAGTCAATCGATCGTCTGATCAGAGAATCAATGAGTTGGTATGTGCTTGGTACCCCATGTGCTTAAGCACACCTTAAAGTTAAAAGAGATGAGATTTCCTTGCTACTTCAGTATGGTGGATATCACTGCATATTGCACATTTTCATTCCATTAGTCCGGTCTCTCACTTCTAGAACCCGGGTACACATAAGGTAAACTGACCCTTCGACAGAGCATTGCAAGGAGTCATAAGATGTCTTTTCCATTAAGCTTTTGTTCTATTAGAAGGTCCTAAAGACCATCAAAGTCCTATAGAACAGGTTTTTCAACTAGGGTGTTCTATAGGAAAGTCCTATAGAACAGCAATAATATTATAGGACTTTCCTTTCCATAGAGGTGTTCTATAGGTTTCTACAGCATCTATCTAGGTCTCATCTGACCAAAGCACACGGTCCCAGTTGAAGTCCCAGTATCGCTTAGCGAGCTCCAGACGTTTGCGTTTATGATTGTGAGTGAGAAAAGGTTTTTTCCGTGCATGCCTCCCAAACAGCTTGTTGGCATGTAGATAGCGCCTGATGGTTGTTTTGGAGACTTTGTGACCCCAAGATGCTGCCATTTGTTGCAATTCTTTAACAGTGAGCTTTGGAGAACTTTTTATTTCTCTTACCATCCTCCTCACTGTGCGTGGTGGCAAAATAACCTTGCATCCTCGTCCAGGCTTGTTTACCACTGTTCCAGTTGTTTTAAACTTCTTAATGATTCCTCTGACAGTAGATATGGGCAGGTGCAGGCGAGTGGCTATTTTCTTGTAGCCATTGCCTGACTTGTGAAGGTCGACACACATCTGCCTTTCTTGAATGGTGTGTTCCTTTGTCTTTCCCATGTTGAAGAGTGGATAAGAGAAATGGCCTCTGTGTCACATCATTTTTATATCCCAGGGAAACAGGAAGTGATGAATTACTAATTAAATGTTCCTAGATACTCTGATCAACTTTGTAAACTACTGTAGAAATGACAGAAATACTTCAATTACATTTATTTCCTAGGAATTGTTAGGGGTGCCAATAATTGTGGAACAGGAACATTTTATGAAAAATTATTATTTCTTAGTCAGGGATTTTTTTCCCCCTTAAAATTCACTTGAGTTGAAGGTTACATTTTTCTACAATTTTCAGTGTGAGAGTATGCTTCTGCAATAAAAATTGAATTTATTTTAAGGCTTTTAACACATCTTAACCAGGGGTGCCAATAATTATAGACGGTGCTGTAAATGGCAAGTATAATAATGTAGAGCAATTTGTCGAGGAATGTGCGATGCCTGGTTTCTTCAATGCCATTTAGTGTGAAAATTCAACAGTATATTTCTGATGTGCAGTTGAGAAAATTTTTAGCATGATGTCATTATATGAACTTTTAATTTTTCCAGTTTTAGTTGTTCTGTTCAGTTTGATTTGCATCTTATTGCACAACAGCTATTCCCTCTTGCACAGTAAGTAATGATGGAATTGTCTGCCCTATGTCCCCTTTGCCAAGGGACTAAGTGCTAAATGACCCGGACGAATGACTTTATTCATAACCCATCAACAGCTGATTCCTTTTTGCATCTGTCTAATGTGGCTTTATAACCTTTGTGCAATCCTGTTAAAAAGCAAATACTTTTAGGTCCCACATTATTTTGTTGGAGGTAATGAGTTGGTAAATTATATTTTTAATGCAATGTGACATGCTCCTTAAACATACTGATATAGCTGAAATAAAACTAAGATCAAATTAAGGTTTCCTCCATTCTTTATACACCGTAAACCCAGGAAGTGTGGTGCAGCCAATAGTTTTTGGAAACCGATTACCTCAATAAAATTGTATAAGCTAACTTGAACTCGTGTCCATCCACCCATCCATTTCTGCTGCTTATCTGGGGCTGGGTTGTGGGGGTAAAAGACTTAACAGAGAGGCCCAGGCACCCCCCTCCCCAATCACTTTCTCCAACTCTACCTGGGGGACCCCAAGCCGTTCCCAGGCCAGCCGTGAGATATAGTCCCACCAGCGTGCCCTGAGCCTGCTTCGGGGCCTCCTCCTAGTTGGACTTGCCCGGAAAACCTCTAAATGGAGGCTTCCAGGATGCATCCGGACTAGATGCCCAAACCACCTCAACTGACTCCTCTCGACGCAGAGGAGCAGCGGTTCTACTCTGAGCCGCTCCCAGATGTCCGAGCTCCTCATCCCATCCCTAAGGGTCAGCCCAGCCACCCTGCGGAGAAAGCTCATTTTGCTTGTATTTGCAATCTTATTATTTCGATCACTACTCTAAGCTCGTGCCCATAGGTGAGGGTTGGAACGTAGATTGACCAGTAAATCGAGAGCTTCGCTTTTAAGCTCAACTCCTTCTTCATCACAATGGAACGGTACAACACCTGCTTCACTGCAGACGCTGCCGCGATCCATCTGTTAATCTCGCACTCCATCCTACCCTCACACTTGAACAAGACCCCGAGATACTTAATTCCTCGACTTGGGGTAACAACTCAGCCCTACTTGAAGGGGACAATCCACCTTTTTCTGGGAGAGGACCATGGTCTCAGATTTGGAGGTGCTGATCCTCATTTGACTGCTTCACACTTAGCACAGCGTGATGAAACTAGCAGGACCACATCATCTGCAAACAGCACAGATGCAATCCTGCGGTCACCAAGCTGGACATCCACCAAACCTCAGCTGCACCTGCAGCTCCTACTGAATCCAAGGTTCGACAACTGGGCAGAATCTCCTTTCCAGCACGCTGGCATAGGCATTCCCTGGGAGGCTGAGTGCTGTGATCCCCGTATTGTTGGAGCACACTCTTCGGTCCCCTTTTTTAAAAATGGGAACCACCACCCCAGTTTGCCAGTCCAAGGGTACTGTACCGGACATCCACGCAATGTTGAACAGGCGTGTCAACCATGACAGCCCAACAACATCCAGGGCCTTCAGCATCTCAAAACGAATCTCGTCCATTCCCGGTGACTTGCCACTTTGGAGCTTTTCAACCACCTCAGTGACTTCCATCAGGGTGATGGGCAATGACTCGCCCGGGTCCTCTGTCCCTGCCATTTCAGTGGAGGGTGCGTCAGGTAGATTCAGGAGTCCTTCGAAGTGCTCCTTCCGCCGCCGGACTATGTCCCCTGTCGAGGTCAGTAGTTTCCCACCCCTGCTGAAAACAGCCTTGGCAAAGCCCTGCCTCCCCTCCTGAGTTGTCTGACAATTTGCCAAAACCTCTTTAAGGCCACCGAAAGTCCTTCTTCATAGACTCCCCGAACCCCTCCCAAACCCAAGTTTTTGCTTCAGTGACCACCATGGCTGGCTGCAGTCCATCTAGGCTGCCAGCACCAGTCTGCCGAGTCGGGGGCCCTTTGGGCTAACTAAGCCCTAATGGCCACCTCCTTCAGCTAAATGGCCTCCCTCACCGCTGGAGTCCACTAATTGGGTTCTTGGGTTGCCGACACGACTAGCACCGACAACCTTTAGGTCATAGCTCATGTCAGCCACTTCCACAATGGAGACTTTGAACAGAGTCCACTTGTACTCTTACGGCGGTGTGAGTTGAAAATTGTCCAGACAGGGTCCTCTATCAAACGTTTCCAGTCAACCCTTACAACACGCTTAGGCTTCCCAGGTCTGTCCGGCAGTCTTGCCTACTATCTGATCCAGCTCACCACCAGGTGGAGATCAGTTGACAGCTCTGCCCCTCTCTTCACCCGAGTGTCTAAAACATTACAAAATCAATCATCAACTTTCATTCAAGGGTGTTCTGGTACTAAGTACACTTAGGAACACCCTTATGCTTGAACATAGTACGTTGTATTTGTTATGGATAATCCATGACTAGCACAGAAATCCAATAACAAAACACCACTCGGGTTCAGATCAGGGAGGACGTTCCTCCCAATCACTCCCCTCCAAGTGTCTCTGTCGTCGCCCACATGAGCGTTGAAGTCTCCCAGCAGAACTATGTGGTAGGAGCCTTTTCCAGGACCCTGCCCAGGGACTGGATACTCTGAACTGCTGTTATGTGCATAGGCACAAACAACAGTCAGAGTATTCCCCTCTGCAACCCTCAAGCACATTGTAGAGACCCTCTCATTCACCAGGATGAACTCCAACACGACGGCACTCAGCTGAGGGGACACAAGTGTCCCCATGCCTGCCTGCTGCCTCTCACCTTGGGCAACCCCAGAAAAGGAAAGAGTTCAACCCCTATCAAGGCGCTTGGATCCAGAGCCAGAGATAAGTGTAGAGGTGAGTTTGACTATATCTAGCCAGCACCGCTCAACATCCCGCACCAGCTCCGGCTCCTTCCCCACCAGTGTGGTGACGTTCCTTGTCCCAAGAGCCAGATTCCATGACCGGGGCCTAGAACGCAAGGGCCTTCGCCCCTGTTTGCCACCCGGTTCACAAAGCTCCTGACCCCTACTCCTCTCCTCGTGGGTGGTGGGCCCCCGTGGAGGCAGCTCCCTGTAGCCTCTTCAGGCTGAGCCCGGTTGGGCCCCGGAAAAAACCCGGCCACCAGGCGCTCGCCTGCAAGCTCCCCTCCCAGGCCTGGCTCCAGGAGGTGCCCTGGTGTCCCTAAACCAGAGGTTCTCATTCTCATCGAGGAGCTCATCATAGGAGGCTAATGAATTGTTTTTCGTCTGGCCCCTCACCTGGGGCGAATTTGCCATGGGAAACCCAACCAGGAGCTAAAGCTCCAGGCAGCACAGCTCCCAAGATCTCACGCAAACTCGTCCACTACAATGAGGTAGCGATTCACGTTTGAGTAGATCTTGTGTTCACAACATTTAAAAACATGGTAAAAATAACTTGGCAAAAATGTTACCTTATTTTCTTTAAATACCATCCACACAATTAAATTAAGTTGGCTGACACAATATTTGAGATAATAGGTTTCCACAAAACATTTCAGTTCGCCACACTATCTGGGTTTATAATATACTTTTAGGAATGCATTTTTGGGTGGAGGTGTCCAATCTTGTCTCAAAAGGGCCAGTTTGGGTGCAGAGTATGTTGTAACCCAGTACAACACCACCTGATTCATCAAATGACTGGTTTGTTTCTTTACTATCCCTTTGGAGGCATACTGTTTTTCTGGTTGTCTGTCCATCCATGTGTCCATCACGCATCCATACACCATTAGTTACAAATGTATAGTCTACACGATATCTACTGAAGGAGCGCAGAGATTATCACTTAATCAGACATGGTAACTCCCCACAGAGAGTAGCTGAACAGATCAGGTTTTGAACGTAATCCCATCAAAGGCCAAGATCACATAAGGTCAGTTGTACTTGCAGGTTGACTTTTTGGGCGTATGAAGCTATGGCAGGCTGCGGCATAGCAATCAGCTCTTTGCATTGAGTTGTACCTTGTTATTTAATCTTTTCAGCTATTTCTTTTCATCCGCTATACTCTTCTAAACATGTTTAGGAAATCTAAGCACATAGGCCTACCATTCATTCATGCCATTGGGCAAATTAGAGCCTCCTATTAGCCTAGCATGCTTGTCTTTGGACTATGAGAGGAAACTGGAGTACCTAAAGTAAACCCTCGTGACCATGTGGAGAGCATGCAAACTGCACTCACAAAAGCCTGAGGCTACCTACTGAGCAACTGCGTCACCCAGTTACAGTTAGGTCATTTACAGTCTTTAGTCATGGTCTTCAATCAAGATCTTGGTTAGGTAGACTCTGGTGTGTTGATGAGGGGCTATAAACAAAGCCTGCACCCACAATGTGTCACAACCCCTCTGTTTCCGTAATTGGTTCCTCTCCCTTTCGGGCAGCCTGCATGCGTTAAGTGGTTATGTCTCCTTTAATTGATTCATTCTCTCGTTTCCCCCTTGGCTCCCAGATGTTGTCAATTATATGCCTCGCTCCTTACGTTAAGTTTTGGTCCATATAAGCTTACTTTGTATTTTGCAGGGTTGCTCGAAAGCAACGCTTTATTTGTAACTAAACCTTCTCCTCAGTTTGTATGTTCTTTGTCTGAGCAATGCTCTTCTTTCCTGTGTTTCTATAAATTAATTTCACAGAAAACATGTGGTCATTCTTTGGAGGGATCAAACTTCTAAGCCTTTATCTGGGTCTCCAGGATTGGAACTGCTATTTTGTTAATCTTCTGTTCTAGTCTGTTCTCCTAAGTTAGTTTATTAGGAACACCTCCCAAGGCTTTATCGGTTTCCAGGATTGGGACTGCGTTCCTGCTAAACCCTTCGGCTCTTTTGTCAATCAGTCCTGTTTCTGAAAGGGGCATTCACCACCTGGCTTCTGCCCCTGGGGTGGCCACTGGATGGGGTGCGAACACGCCCCAACTCTCTCCAGTCATCACCAACTTAGCAGAACTGCCCCCTTCTCGTTTCTGAGATTTAGCCCATCCCATTACTGTTACCGTATTCCAGATAATAAATACTCCCTTGTGGATTGTACCCTGAATCTGCATATGGTTCCTTGTCTGGATCATATACAACCCCAATTCCGAAATAGTAGGGACAAAGTGTAAATAGTGAATAAAATCAAAACGAAATGACTTTCAAATCACTCCAGCCAGTATTTTATTCACAATAGAACAGAGATAACAGCAAATGTTGAAACTGAGAAATTTTCAATTTTATCCAAAAAATTAGCTCATTTCAAATTTGATGGCTGCTGCAGGTCTCAAAAAAGTTGGGACAGGGGCCTTTTTACCATGGTGTAGCATCCCCTCTTCTTTTTAACACAGAGTGGAGGCGTCTGGGCATTGAGGAGACAAGTTCCTTGAGTTAAGCCATTGGAATTTGATCCCGCTCTTGTTTAATACAGGCTCCAGCTGCTGGAGAGTTTTGGGTCTCCTTTGACGGACTTTTCGTTTAATTATGAGCCAAATGTTCTCAATTGATGAAAGATCAGGACTGCAGGCAGGCCAGTTCAGCACATGGACTCTTCTACTACAAAGCCATGCTGTTGTAATAGCTGCAGTATGTGGTTTTGCATTGTCCTGCTGAAATATACAAGGCCTTCCCTGGAATAGATGTCATCTGGAGGGGAGCATATGTTGCTCTAAAACCTTTATATACCTTTCAGCATTCATGGTGCTTTTTAAAACATGCAAGTGTCCCACACCATATGCACTAATGCATCCCCATACCATCAGAGATGCTGGCTTTTGAACTGAACGCTGATAACAGGAGGGGTGGTCTTTCTCCTCTTTTGCCCGGATGACACGACGCCCATGATTTCCAACAAGAATGTCAAATTTGGACTCGTCTGACCACAGGACACTTTGCCATTTTGCTACAGTCCATTTTAAATGAGCCTTGGCCCACAGAACACGGCGGCACTTCTGGATCATGCTCAACAATGGCTTCCTTCTTGCGTGATAGAGTTTTAGGTGGCATCTGTGGATGGCACGGCGGACTGTGTTTACAGACAGTGGTTTCTTGAAGTATTCCTGGGCCCATTTAGTAATGTCAATGACAGAATGATGCCGGTGAGTGATGCAGTGGCGTCTGAGGGCCCGAAGATCACGGGCATCCAGTAAAGGTCTTCGGCCTTGTCCCTTATGCACAGAGATTTTTCCAGTTTCTCTGAGTCTATTGATGATGTTATGCACTGTTGATGATGAGACCTTCAAAGCCTTTGCAAGTTGACGTTGAGGAACATTTTTTTTTAAAAGTATTTCACAATTTTTTTACGTAAGCCTTCGCAGGTTGGAGAGCCTCTGGCCATCTTAACTTCTGAGAGACTCAGCCTCTCTAAGACATCCCTTTTATAGCCAATCATGTTACACACCTGATGCAAGTTAACTTAATTACTTGCTAAATGTTCTTTCAGCTGATTCTTTTATATATTAATTGCTTTTTCGCCCTTTTTTTTGCCTGTGTCCCAACTTTTTTGAGACCTGTTGCAGCCAGAAAATTTGAAATAAGCTCATTTTGTGGATAAAAATTTAAAATGTCTCAGTTTCAACATTTGAAATGTTATCTATGTTCTATTATAAATAACATATTGGCTCAAGTGATCTGAAAGTCATTGCATTTTGATTTTATTCACAATTTACACTTTGTCCCAGCTATTTCGGAATTGTTGTAACAATAACCCTTTTTATTGGGGATGGCCTTCCAGCCTGGATTCTGGACCTGTAGGATTATAGGCTGTGGGGTGGCATGTTGGCTGAAGTTCATGTACCTCTATTTTATAGCTGGACATCTTTTCAATCTTCATTGATCATCTAAAAACAATACAAAATAGCATGGTGAATGTGCATTACTTTGATTGAATGTTCCCTGCTCTGTGTTCTTGAAGGGGTTCTGCTTGTGCTGCTATATATGGCCGCTTCAGAGGTGCAGGACATTCAGACCAGACCAATCGATTTTGTGTGTAACGATCAAGCCAGGAGGAGCATGAACACAGTGAAGGAGATGCAATCTGCCATGGTGAGTGTGGCTGTTTGAGATTCGTAAAGCATATGGAGGCGTTGTGCTGGTTGGATAGCCATGGCTCTTCATGTCTCTTCCTCAGGGCGCGTGTGATGGCTCCAGCCTTCTTCACTCCGCCATCCCGCTGCCTTGTGTGAGAATCAACATGGGAGTCTGGAGAAGGAAATCCGTGAGTGTTCTGTATCCCAGAATGCATGTGGACAAACTCTCAATGTGCAACTTGAGTGGGAAGCTGTTTATTAACTTTGTTCAGAAGTTCTGTCAGGGGTTGTTAAATTGAGCTGAATATATACTGAGCTCCAGTAAAAACTCACCACCCTTTGGTTTCACCCTAAACATCTTACTTGACTGACATATCCATGAAAACCCATGTGAAACAGAAACCTGGACCTTTTAGGAGCATTTTGAGTGATAAATGAGTGAACACAGTGATGTTTTCAGAAATTTAATGAGAGCTTAAAGATCAAGGGGGTCTAACCCAAAAAGTCACAAGTCATTTCATTCAGAAAACAATACAGTCAATAGCTGGTATGACAAGCATTAGCGTCAATACACACATTACAACGGTTCCTCATTGAGTGCACAAGTCTCTGGAAGAATGCCTGCGGGAGACCGTCCCATTCACGGATGAGCGCCCTCTCCAGGTTATTGAGATTGTCTATGGCTCTTCTGCTTACCCTGCGACCCAGTTCGTCCCACACATGCTCAATAGGGGCCATATCCGGTGACAGAGAAGTCCATTTCTTAACATTCACATTGTTTTGACGCAGAAAGTCCACGCTGACACGTGCTGTATGCGGCCGTGCATTGTCCTGTTGGAGGTGACGAGGGCCGTGTGCCTGGACGTCTCTGTAGGTCACAGCATTGACACGTCCTCTGAAGATGTGTAAAGGCGTCCTGTGGTTGAAACTGATTCCACCCCAAACCAATACACTCCCTCCTCCCCAACGGTTAGACTGCACCACGCAACAATCCGCGTAACGTTCACCGCGTCTTCTCCATACATGTTGACAGCCGTCGGCATGATGGAGGTGAAAACGGCTTTCGTCTGTGAACGGCACGTCTCCAGTCGTTCCTGGTGCATCTTCGATGCTGCTGTGCCCATTGCAGATGGCGCTGACGGTGACGTTGAGTCAAGATGGGACCAATGTAGGGTCGACGACATTGAAGTCCTGCAGCTGAAAGACGACGTCGGATGGTGGCAGCTGACACTGGACCCCTTCGACCGAAGGTTTCAGAAGCCGTCTGAGTGGCTGGACTTTGCCGATCACGCAGATGTGTCCCCTGGATGTGCTGATCTTGAACTGGAGTAGTGACCCTCGGCTGACCAGAACGTGGACGGTCACAGGTGATGCCAGTCAGCCGATATCTGCGTTGCAGTCTCACAATGATGGTGTGATGGCAGTTCAGCTGTCTGGCCTTTGCACATGTGGACATTACACCTCGCAACATCCCAATGGCTTGATTCCGCTCATGGTCCTGTAGTCGTGGCATTGTTGTGACTCTGATGGCAAAGTTTCTTGCAAAATGAAGCTGTCCTTTCATCTGTCACTACAGCAAGGTGCTGTAGAATTAACCAATCACAGATGCACACTTTTTTTCCTGATTTTGAAAAATCAGGATTTCTGCAAAATTTCATGCGTTTTCACGCACGTCTCCCAATGATCCATTGTGGTGTTTTGGAGTCTTGTTCAAAGTCATAATTACACATCCATGTCACATTTAGGGTTCGAACATTCGACTTTCATTTTTTATGAGTACAATTTTGGGTGGTGCGTTTCTAATGGGGTTTAGTATATTAGCAATGAATCATGGAAATGTAAGTACTACCACGCACAGTGTGAAAAGGGTGTACTTTTCTAGCCTAGTTGCTCAGAAATTGAAGTCCAAGTTTATTATATTTACAATTTCTCAATCCAACTGATTATTTGTCTCAATTTTTCATTCTGTCTTTAATTGACAAGGCCTGCTCGTGAATTAATCAGTTAGACGGCGAAAATACAGAATTTTCTTCACACGCATCAAGAAATGGAGATTAAATGATACATTTTAATCGAAAAGTAAGCTCTAACCACTGTTTACTGTACAATGAGCGAAAAGTACATCACGTTGTTGTTGACTGCTGAATTGACTTTTGGCACAAACTGCAATGCACGTAATCCTATGAAGCCTGCATTTCACGACTGTTTAAATTGCCCAATGCAAACATTGCAGATGTTTTCATACATTTTCTTCATTATGAATAATACACTGCATGGCAAAAATATGTACACTCCTCTGCCTGTGGCTGTTTTTCATTGTTTGGGTTAGGCCTCAATGTTCCAGCGAAAGAACATATTGATGCTATAGTATACAGTGATATTCTAGATGGTTCATTCCACTTGATAGTTCAGGGAAGTGCCTCTCCTGATTATGCATGATAGTACTATCATGCACAGAGTGAAGTATGTACATGGATTGTCAAGATCAGTGTTAGGGAACTTGACTGGTTCGCACAAATCCTGACTTAAACCACATTAAAGATTGCTGGTACGATCTGGCAAGCCAGGCCTGATTGCCCAGCATCATTGCTCTGCCTAACATCTGACAGAAAGCCCTCATGACAGATGTTTGGCAGTAAATCTTGTAAAGAATGAAGACTCTCTGTTATCAGGTTAAAATAATTTCTAATAATCTAAATATAAAGCAGCAATCTTATCCTGTGTGTATGTGCATCCATTGCATATCTCGAGAGCCGGTCATCCAATCTACTCCACACTTGGAGGTTATATTGTTGGGGTTCCAAGGATGTGCAGTGTCGAATTTGGTGCAATTTGGACAGGCAACACTTTCAGTATGAATAGACTTTGAATAAACAAGTAAAGAACATTCTGTGCAATAGTGAGGGGGGGAGGGACACTGTACTAGTGTAAGTGTAAATCAAGGAATTGCTGCCTGTGTGTGTGTTTCCTTTGCATATCTCAAGAGCCATTCATTTAATCTAGCTCTCACTTGGTGGGCATTTTACTGAGGACCCAAGGAAGTGCAGTGTTGATTGTGAAGTTGTTTGGCTGAGTGGTTTTCAAGTAATCCTGAGAAAGCCGCAAGCAGCAATACAGCGCAAGCAGCAATTTCGGAACAGGCTCTCCACTGGTTAAAGATAAACTTAGACATTAAGAAGCAGAGACAGACTCAGGAATAGACAAGTGACTATTACATTGACCCTTTGGCTTGAAATTGGCCAGCAGTCATATCACTATTTGATCTGCTCCAACCGCGTGGCCGAAGCTAAGCAGGTGTGGGCTTTGTTAGTACCTGGATGGGAGACCACCTGGGAAAAACAAAGTTGCTGCTGGAAGAGGTGTTGGTGGGCCAGTAGGTTGTGATCTTCCCTCTGGTGGAATACTCCGCAATGCCCCAGTGCAGCAACGGGGAGACTGTACTGAAGGAGACGCCGTCTTTCGGATGAGACATTAAATTGAGGTCCTGACTCACTGTGGTCATTAAACATCCCATGACACTTATCGATAAGAGTAGGGGGTTTCCTGGTGTCATGGCTTAAGTCCCAACCTGGCTCTTTCAACCTGCCACCTAATCATCCCCTGATCTAATTGGCTGTGCAAATTGCCCTCTCCCTCCCCACCGCAACCCCCAGGGCTCCCTTGAAAAGCAATTTCAATCTCAACGGGACTTCCCTGGTTAAATAAGGGTTAAATAAAATTACAAAATAATGGAAAGAAAATGGGAGTATTTTTATCATGTAAGGACTACAGTAAAGAAAATTGATATCCAATTAAGCAAAATCACTTTAAATGTCACTAAATAATCAATTTTTATAAGCTGTGATGCACTTAAATGAATGGACCCATTGTGAATTTAATGCGTTGAATTCATCGACCTACTGGTGGAGCCATTGACTGTATATATACTCAATGGCTGTAGCTTACTAGAGGTAAGGGGTTGATGAATTCAACAGGGGTCAATGAAAATGCCCGCGACAATAAACTGCTGCCGTGACAATCAGTCACTGTGCTTGTGTTTGTGTGTGTGTGTGTGTGTGTGTGTCTTTCCTGTAGCTCCAGGAGAAGAAAGGTCAGGTGTTGGCTGCTCTGAAGACTCTTGCTGAAGGCTTGCAGAGAGTGGGGGCACAGAACTATAGCGGGTGCCAGGCCAAATTACTGGAGCGACTGGAGCACAGTGTGGACAATCACCTGCGCATAGTGACAAAACTTGAGGTCCCGGTGAGTGATGTTGGTACACATGTATGAGTCATTTTCTTTTACGCACAGTCACACACACCCATTCACTTACATGCATTCACACGAGCAAACATACTCACACACTCACATGCGCTCATGAAGTCACGTGGACGTCCTAGTTGCTGCTTTTGTTTGTGTTGCTGAAACAAGTCTTTCCAATTCCTTTGAATGTTTTTACAAACAATGAAGTATTTAATATCACCTTTTGCAAATGTTACATGCATGCAAGCTTTTGCCTTTTTTATAGTTAAAAAAAAAAGTTGTATTCATCTTAGATGATCTCCCTTTGATGGATACATTGATGTTCGAATATGGATCCTTTACAGGAAGCCCATTACAGTAGCAACGATTTTCAATGCTTGTTTGATTTGAATAGCTTCTTTCCTTCCTCAGGCAATCCAGACTGAGAGCCATGCTTTAGATTTGAACAGGTATTAGGAATTTTGTGGGCTGCTCCTTTTGCAAAGTGTTACACTGCGTCTTTGTGTATTGCATTTCCGGGTGATAGACACAGTGTGTATTTCACTGTGGGGTGTCAAACTGTACAGTGAGGTGTTGTGGGGTGTTAAAGGTGTATGTCTGTGTCTTATGAAGCGAATATGTTTCTGTGTCTATTGGGCTGTCAGGCGTTTGACTGTGTCTGTTTGTCTTTATATCTGTGTTCTCTGAAATAAGTCTTCACAGTCAGTGCTGCCAGGCATCTCGTCCTGCATCTAATGTTAAATACTGAAACTCTGTATATATGGTCTCTGCAAGGGTCTCACTGTTGCCTGTCATTCTGTTTTCGACGTGCTCTCTGAGGTATCTGTCTGACAGGGTCTCTGGTTTCTTACCCAGCAGGATGAAGGAGAGACACAGGACCCAACTTGTCCCAGTCAAGACACACTATATTTAAAGGATGTTCTCACACAATATTACAATTTGCTCAAAGGCATGCTTGAATTATTTGTCCATGAGCTGAAAGGCAGGTGTCAAGAGGAGACCTGAATGTGACCTGTGACCTCTGGCCTTACGTATAAGGATGGAAAGGTCCCAGTCACCTGCCAGTCACCTGGAGTGATCTCAGTGCAACACAAAAACTACCTGTCTTGTTAGTGAGCAAACAGAGCCCTCTGCTGGTCAAAGCTCAGAAGGACATCGAAACATACCTTGCTGCAAACACACAAGCCCCGCGCATGCCTGTGATGATCATATGGGATGTCGAAGTATTGAATCAGGTTAGGCGAGGTGACGAAGGGACACTCAGTGACTTGGACCTAATATTTTTTCTGTGCTAAAAGTGACAGACAATGTTGTGTTCATGCAGTTTTATTGTGCAATATGAAGAAACTAATATGCAGCCCCTTGTTTGGGGTGGCAATAAAAATAGGAACAATGAGCTGCATTTTTCGAGCTGCGCGATTAAAATTGCCAATCACTCAATTTTGTCGGTTCAAAGGTCAGACTGATGCTAATTCCTTAACAAGGTAAGTCACAGGGCATTGACTGTTTTTTTATGAACTGCTGCCTGTGCGAATGGCCATTAAAGCCTCTAACAGTGGAAATGTTCCCCGCTTTTACGCCTTAAACTATTCTGCTCAATGCAACTTAACTGGAATGTTAAGGTGAGAATCAATGGATGTGTAATATTGAATGCTTTTGTGATATGATCAGTTTGGATGAAAGACAACTTTTTGTTTAGGCTTCGCTATTTTAGCTGAGGGCGATCATGAGGAAAAAAACAATTGGACTTCAGGATTATAAAGCCAACCACCTGAAAACAAAACCACAACATTATCTCACTACTCCTAGAGTAATCTGTATTTTATTTTGTTATATTTTAATTTCATTTTTGTGTGTGTGTGTGTGTGTGTGTTTTTTTTTTTTTTTTTTACTTTATTAAAGCTTTAACAACCGACCGAACTGCTGAGTCACAATTTCACATCACCCCGTGGAGGCAGTTTTAGCCAGTATAAAATTTGGGGTTAAGAATCTAGCTATGTGACTGTAAAAGTAGTTTTTTGTAAAAATGCTATTGGTTTCAATTTACTAATAACTATTGTTATAAGTAAATAACAATTATTGAAATAATTCTGAACTGTAAAGCTACAATAGCCTTCACTGTTCAATGTGTTTGCACTTAGTGTTTGCATTTTTTTTTTTGTATTGGATACTGCACATTTATAGCCTATTGTAGTCTGTAAATCTTACTGTGAACGTCGCTCTGAAAGATACATTAAATGCAAATAGTGATGATTCAGGAGCAGTGACGGTCTTTTTTCACTCTTTCAAACGGTTCTTCACCCTTTACAGTTCCCGTTATGTCCCTTGTGTGCTCGTTACCTTTAAGGTAGTTTAATACCTTTATTTAACCAGGTAAATTTCACTGAGAACATATATCTTTTTTTCAATGATGCCCTGTAGAAATTCTTGATAGAGCAGTTGCAAGCGAGTTGGGGCAGAGAGAGAAGCAGGGGTTCCGCCCAAAGCCCCTGAAGCTGTTTGGGGTTACAGACCCCGCTGAAGGGCCGGACGACCGACCTTAATCTCTCTAGAACGTCAGAATCCCAAATCCCATCGGGGGCTTGAATCTGCAACTTTTCGGTTACTAGTCAAGCGGCCTACCACTAAACTACCTTGCCGCACCAGATGTTGGAGTGGATACATGTGTATAAAAGTGTTATACTGTTACAATCCACGGACCGCAATAGAGTTTGGCGCAGCTCGTAGGTGTAACGGTAGGATAGCGGATTAAGTTTTAATAAAGGCTGTCGCTGATTGGAGGGCAGAGCAAGATCATATGACTTGTCTGCGAAAAAAGTCCCAAATACATGCATCACATGATCATTCAGGTCCCGGCCTTAACCCTTGTCGAAAAGAGCAAATCCAGTACGTGAACTTGGGAGTTGGGAGTTGACAGACCAGCGGGACCGGGGGTGAAGTCTTGCCCGAGACACTTGTGGATATTTCCGCACTGGACGTTTGTTTCCTTTATGTTGTAAAGTCACTTTACAGATTGTTACCATTTTGATCGTCCGAAATTAGTCCATCAATCGCTTAAAATGCGCCGATACCAGGCGAAGTGAAACAAAGGACACCTTTAATACTAGAAACGAAAACCATGTCTATACAATAGCTTCCGTGTGTCGTGGACTTTGCTGGCTGATCATCTAGACGACCTACTGGAAGTTATCGAAGCTCTCGGGCACTTAAAAGTTGAAACTGCCGCAGATTTATTTTTTATCAACATGTCGGAGCGAACCCCGCTGCTACATTACCGCCTCTCCACGAGTGTCAATGAATCCGAACGCCGAAACAGCCCTGCCGGGATACCGACGGCGCAGTCCCCGGTCTCATCCCAGCGGAGGACTGCGAGGAACCAGCCGCAAAAACTTTCTACCTTCTTTGGGGTGGTTATACCTACACTTCTGTCAATGTTCAGTGTCGTAGTCTTCCTAAGAATTGGTGAGTGATTTTAATTTTTTTTCCTCAACTCATCATCAAGAAATTGGGCATCAGCAACAGTCGGGATATTTTTAAAGGTTGAAACTGTGTAACGTTTAGGTATATCAGCGTTCATTAATCAAGATCAACTCACAAGTAATCAGAAATTAAACAAAATGTATGTCCTTTATTGTTCCATTGGCTATCTCATTCGAAATATGCTAATATATTTGTACCCGCAGGAACTAGAGCAAAATTTGTTTCTGGGTCTCGAGCCTGGTCTATCTAAAATCAATACAAGGAGAGTAAAGGAAGATCTAAACGTAATGCCTATTTCATATTTCTCGTGATTATCATCATTTGGCATGGTATGGCCTGGAAATGACATGGATGAAAAAAAAAATCAGCTAGATAAAAGGAAGAGAATTACCCATAACGTTGCCTTTGTAAGAACTAGAGCACTGGAGGCCCTAAAGATCATGTAGTCATACCACTAGTCTCGGGATGGGGGTTATAAAATTAATCGCCTTCACATGACACAAACATCTGTCCAATTTGTGGTTGTAGATTCTTAGAGAAATTATACCAGTAGCCGACATGCCATGGAATCAAAGACTGATTGATCTCGTTTGTTTCTCTGTCAGATCATGATTTCATTTTATAATGCTCGTACTGTGATGGTGAGTAGGCCCTACTGTTTTTTTTTTTTTTTTTTTTTTGCTTTCGAGGTATTATTTGCTTGGGTTTGCGCCTGCCCTTTGCTGCCCTATTTGGTCTCATGAGATGTCAGCAGTTCTATCTGTTGGCTTCAAGCATTTAGCAGACATAGCCTCATTTTTTGAAGCCAATAGTATTCATTCTGAACTGACAGACAGACACACACCACGAAACACCAGAGCACCATGCTACTGGACACTTTGAATTTGTGATTTGTACTTGTATCCATTTTTCGAATAGCTGACCGAAATGAATCCTGAGGTATTCTTTGCTATGATTGGAGAATTCTGATAAACATCTATGTAACTGTTACTTAGGAGCTTTTTTCTATTTTTGCCGTTTATGTTGTCACTTCTTAGCAAGCATTGACATGCTTGCATGATTTGGTCTGTGTGTGTGTGTGTGTGTGTGTGTGTGGTGCACTCGCATGTATGAGGTGGTGCGTATGAAGTCTCACACAGGCGACTGCTCACTGCAGATATTTTTCATGAATCAAATGCACTCACGTTTCTTCTTGAATCAAAAGTGTTTGTACAATAAATGCAAATTATGTTTTAAGGTGGATTGGCAAATTTAAGTACAAATTAATGCGAATTTATCTGTACATCAACTTTGGATCACCAACTACAGACGCATAATGTGCCTTTGTGAGAAGAGGGGTCAGGAGTCACTGGGTGATTGATGGACATTGAAAGGGCGAAACGTGAAATCTGCATGTTTTGCATCTTAATTTTGAATCTGTAACACTGCATGCAAGTGAAACACAAGGCTGCTTTATTTACAGGGGTCACTGTGGACACAGGTCCCATGAAAATGTGAGGGGAAGCGGCAAATTTGTGCGGGCAAAGTTCAAGAACAACAGTTTTTTCTGTTTTGGTTTGAAATCGCAGTTGTCAATAGCGAGATTAGTCTTGCCTTTGCCTTGGACAACATGTAATCTCGAGCTAGCTCTGGGCTACTGAAACAGGTGACTCTACTGTTTATAACTTCTTGGAATGGAAACAGGAAGTAGCAATGAAGTGAATTATTCTCCTTCACAAGAAGAAACCCTCTCAAGAAGAAATCGGTGGTCATTTTTTGTTGGCCAAATCATTTGTCTTATTTCCTCTTGTGATGTTTCCCCTGATTTAAAAATAGCGAAATGTAATGTCACACTGGACAAAGCTTGGGCCTGTGTTTCAAAAGTGTTCTGCATGAACAACTTGCGTAATATTTCACTTGCATGATTTGGCACCAGTTTGTGGTGAAAAGTCATTACGTTGGACTAATTCTGCTTTCTATGAGCAGACTGGAAGGTATTCATGAAGTAGTTGAATGATTAAGAATATTTGATTAAAATGTATTGAAATTTGACTGAGTTGGATACCTGTAGACCAACAGTTTGGTTCCAAAGTCTCAGGCTCCCTAGATTTTTACATTTTACATCTTGCCTTACATTTGTAGATGCGTATCATAAAAAAAAGTTGATACAGATGATGTAGCCTTGATGGGGTCCTGACCTGAACATGATCAAGAGTGTCTAGTATTACCAGGAAAAACTGAATCAAGTAAGACAGTCTGCAGATAAGCTGTGGCAAGTTTTCCAATGTGCTAGGAACAAACAAATGCGCTACTACTAAAATTCCAGAGCAGTGTACCTAATTTTTTGGACTTGGGTAATTGTACCAAACATTAATTTGATTCAGTTTTCAATGATTTATTGCTCTTTACTGTATATTTTTCTTTAATTAGAAGCTTTTTTAAACTTAGTTATTTTAGGAAGCATCAGAATTGTTTTAAGGCTTTTGTACCCAAGACATTTGCGCAATGCTGCAGTACTGTTTTTTCCGCCTTAGAAGTTTTGCAATTGTTTACGTGCCATAATCATGTATCCTCTATGAAGATGAAATAGGCAGAAGTTTTTATTGAGACCTAGCACTGGCAGCAGTTTCTGGTCAGGTAAAAATGTGTTGTGCTTGCTTGTGCAGGGTTTGTGGTGGGCCAGGCTGGACTGTACCAGGCTATAGCCATGTTCTTGGTGGCATATTTCATCATTAGCATGACTGTGCTGTCGGTCTGTGCCATTTCCACCAATGGAGCACTGGACGCTGGTGGAGCCTATTGTATCCTTCACTGATATTCAGCTTCTGTCATTTCCCTCCCGTCCTCTAAATGTTCAGGGCTATGATGTATTGGACTGCATATCTAGGCATACACACACACACACACACACACACACACACACAAACAAACACACACACTCAGACATGCAAGCATACTGTTCAGAAAGAGAGCTGTGTCGTACAGTGCCTGTGATGGTACTCTGTTGTTGAGTGAATGGTGGGTGAAATGGAGTTGTATCCTATGAGGATTTCATTGATGAGGTCAACTAACCTTTGGGCCCTGTGTGTTCCTGAATGCACATCAGACTCTGTATATATTCATGTATGTGTGTGCTCATGTGTACTGTGTTAGTACATCTATATTTGGGCATGTGTATACGCAGAAGTCAAACGCGCGTGCGCACACACACACACACACACACACACACACACACACACACACACACACCATGTAATGTGTTTTAGGTAGTGAGAACTGAAGTAAGTGGTCCATGAAGGGAGAAGTAGAATGATTTGCAGGGGGAAGAGAAAACAGTTTGCTTTCATTTCTTGTTTTTGTATGTGTGTGTGTGTGTGTGTGTGTGTGTGTCTGCGCGCACACACACTCAGAGTTTGCAACATGAGCATGAGCCATCCTCTGCCAGGTCACCAGCCTTAACTCCGCCTACTTCAGACATGATCAGTCGAGCTCTGGGCCCTGAGTTCGGGGGCAGCATTGGGATCATGTTCTTCTTCGCCAATGTGTTTGGAAGTGCTTTCTATGTGCTGGGGCTGGTGGAGGCTATTGTTGCTACCTTTGGCATTCCAGAAGGTACCACTCAATGTGCATACTATGATGTACAGTTTGCTGCGGAGACGTCATCACCACATCCTTGAATGGCTTTGCAATTTCAAAATGGGCTTGGTAAACTGTATTCATTGCAATGTACATACATTTAGTACATCTATTCATACCATCCCCTGCCCAGAGTTAACAGATTTATGCCCTGGGCTTGTGTGAGTATTAAATTGCAAAGTATACTTTCACCTGTTTTAGCCATGGGTTACGGTAACTAGCAAATATTTGTATGTACACAGGAGAAGCCAGCTCAGGATTAGCTTTAGCCTCGGGCCAAGGATAGTCCCCGGGCTACCTGGAGTGCAGAGTGAAAAACCTGTGGTGCTGATTTGATGATGGACATGCAATTATGGGGAAAAAAAGCATTTTAGATTTTGCATTTCTTTAAAGTATGCAAATGTGGGCTAGTGGTGTCAAAAATTACAGTAATCCAACAATATGCTGCGGTAAGTCACAAAAGGCTGTGGTTACAACCCCAACTTGGGAAAAAAGTTAGGACAGTCTGGAAAATGTGCATAAAAACAGAAAGAAGTGATTTCTAAACGTACTTTGGCTTGTATTTCATTGCAGACAGGATGAAGACAAGCTATTTAATCTGTGGTCTGGTCGACCTTTTATTTGTAAATCGATATGCTTTCCTGCCATTCAGGCCTGCAATGCATTGCGATAAAGTTGGGACGGACGCAGTTTATAACTACAACCCCAATTCCGAAATAGTTAGGACGAAGTGTAAATTGTGGATAAAATCAAAATGCAATGACTTTCAGATCTCATGAGCCAATATGTTATTTACAATAGAACATGGATAACATTTCAAATGTAAAATGTCTCAGTTTCAACATTTTTATCCGCAAAATGAGCTTATTTCAAATTTTCTGGCTGCAACAGGTCTCAAAAAAGTTGGGACACAGGAGAAAAGGGCTGAAAAAGCAATTAATATATCAGAGAATCAGCTGAAAGAACATTTAGCAAGTAATTAAGTTAACTTGCATCAGGTGTGTAACATGATTGGCTATAAAAGGGATATCTTAGAGAGGCTGAGTCTCTCAGAAGTAAAGATGGCCAGAGGCTCTCCAATCTGTGAAGGCTTGCGTAAAAAAATTGTGGAATACTTTAAAAACAATGTTCCTCAACGTCAACTTGCAAAGGCTTTGAAGGTCTCATCATCGACAGTGCATAACATCATCAATAGACTCAGAGAAACTAGAAAAATCTCTGTGCATTAAGGGACAAGGCCGAAGACCTTTACTGGATGCCCATGATCTTCGGGCCCTCAGACGCCACTGCATCACTCACTGGCACGATTCTCTCATTGACATTACTAAATGGGCCCAGGAATACTTCAAGAAACCACTCTAAACACAGTCTGCTGTGCTGTCCACAGATGCCACCTAAAACGCTATCATGCAAGAAGGAAGCCATTGTTGAGCATGATCCAGGAGCGCCGCCGTGTTTTTTGGGCCAAGGCTCATTTAAAATGGACTGTAGCAAAGTGTCCTGTGGTCCGACGAGTCCAAATTTGACATTCTTGTTGGAAATTATGGGCACCGTGTCCTCCGAGCTAAAGAGGAGAAAGACCACCCCTCCTGTTATCTGTGTTCAGTTCAAAAGCCAGCATCTCTGATGGTATGGCGATGCATTAGTGCATATGGTGTGGGGCACTTGCGTGTTTTACAAAGCTCCATGAATGCTGAAAGGTATATAAAGGTTTTAGAGGTACATATGCTCCCCTCCAGAGGACATCTGTTTCGGGGAAGGCCTTGTGTATTTCAGCAGGACTATGCAAAACCACATACTGCAGCTATTACAACAGCATGGCTTCATAGTAGAAGAGTCCGTGTGCTGAACTGGCCTGCCTGCAGTCCTGATCTTTCACCAATTGAAAACATTTGGTGCGTAATTAAACGAAAAGTCCATCAAAGGAGACCCAAAACTCTCCAGCAGCTGGAAGCCTGTATTAAACAAGAGTGGGATCAAATTCCAATGGCTAAACTCAAGAAACTTGTCTCCTCAATGCCCAGACGCCTCCACTCTGTGTTAAAAATAAGGGGGGATGCTACACCATGGTAAAGGGGCCCCTGTCCCAACTTTTTTGAGGCCTGTAGCAGCCATCAAATTTGAAATGAGCTCATTCTGTGGATAAAATTGTAAATTTTTTCATATTCAACATTTGCTATGTTGTCTCTGTTCTATTGTGAATAAAATACTGGCTGGTGTGATTTGAAAGTCATTGCGTTTTGATTTCATTCACAGTTTACACTTTGTCCCAACTATTTTCGGAATTGGGGTTGTAGTAATGAGGTAAATTTGAATGTGGATGTGATTGTAGACAGCTGATAGTATCGGTGATTGTAGTCATGATTTGATACAAAAGCAGCCTCCAGGAAAGCCTTCGGCAGGAGCAAATAATTGGAGCAAATGCTTTAGAGAATCAGTAACAGGTTTAAACATGTCACTCAGTGTAAGATGGGAAGGATTTGGATGTTTCACCCTCTTTGTTACATTACATAGATTTAAGGAATCTGGTGGAATTTCTGTGACTAGAAGGACAACGGTGCAAGCCTAAGCCAAGTACCTATGATCTCCGATCACTCAGATGGCGCGGCAGCTAGAACATCCAATTATAAATGATATATCCACATGGGCTCAAGTTTGCGTTGGCAAGCCACTACGTGGTTACACCCACAAATGCCAGTTAAAACTTTATTGTGCAAAAAAGGAAGCTTTATGTTATTGGGGTCCAGAAGTGCCGTCGACTTCTCTGGGCTCAGAGGCTGTTGCGATTGACTATTGTACCATGGAAATGTGTGTTGTGGTTCAAGAAATCATTTTTTCAGGTTTTTTTTTTTTGGAAGAAATAGACTATCAACACTGCAGAACAAATAAGAAAAATACCATGCAGATTGTTGCCAGCAACAAATCAAAAAGCCATGGTCTGTCATAATACGGGGTTGTGTCAGTGCCCTTTTGTAATGTTAACTTGCACTTTTTTGATGGGACTGTTTATGCTCAGAAGTGTATTGAGATTTTGGAGCAACATATGCAGCCTTTAAGATGACATCTTTTCCAAGGTTGCCCATCCATATTTCAACAATACAAGGCAAAGGCAGATTTTGCATGCATTGCATAGGCATGGCTGCTCAGGTGCTCATGCTGGACTGGCCTGCCTGCACTTCTGACTTGTCCCCAATAGGGAACATGTAGCACATTTTGAAACTGAAAATTCACCAACTAAGAGCCTGTACTGTTGCACACCTTAAGACTTGTTTGCTCAAAGAATGGGACAAAATTACTCATCAAACAATCACGGTGTGTCTTAAGTCCCCCAGTATATATTGAGTGTTGTGAATGGCAACATTACAAAGTGGGAGATACATGACCGTCCCAAGTTTAAAAAAAAAAAAAAAAAAAAAAAAATGTTTCAAGAATCGAAATTGAAATGTGTTTAATTTGAAAATGAATAATATTAATGTGTTAAAAAATGTGCTTTTGTATTGTTTTCTACAGTATACAGTCAAATAATTTGCAAATCACTTCTTTCAGTTTTAACTTAAATTTGAGGTACCGTCCCAACTTTTTCTGACTTGAGTTTGTATTTTTCCAGTAATATAGCAAAGGGGTCTTTTCAGGCACGGTATGTGTGTGCTGGTCTAGTCTCCGGTTTGAATAACTTTGTGAGCACTTCTTTGGAGTCGCATCAGAAACAAGTTTGAGAACCTTGGTCTTCAATATATTGTATTTATGGTCAATGTTTGACTTTTCCCGACCCCAGACAGAACGGCCGTCGCCCTGGGCGCCAGTCAGGTGCTGCCCCAGGGGTACTGGTGGTCTCTGCTCTACGGCACCACCATACTGCTACTGTGCCTGCTGGTCTGCCTGGTGGGTGTGCACATCTACGCCAAGGCGACCTTCCTCATCTTCATCATCGTCATGGTGGTGCTGGCCACCATCTTCATCAGCTTCTTCGCTGTTGGCCCTAGGATCGTGCCCCTTGACCCACCCCCACCGAACACCTCTGTCCCCAGCAGTGCCAACTTCACCGGCTTTAAGCTGGAGACTTTGATGGCTAATCTTGGGGGTGAGCGCTGGGTACATTTTCGGTGTGCATGTTTAGGCGGCGAGGGGGACATGCAGTTATAGTGTTTACGTGGGGGCAGTTAGTGTGCAGTAGTGGCGGCTGGTGACCTGGCGATAGGGGAGGCTCAAAACAATCCCTTAAAATTAATGATTGGTCACGACCTGTTTTCAGTCATTCATTTAAATCACCATAACAGAAACTCCAATAACTCTCAACATTATCAGGTGTGGCCAGTTTTCATTTATAACGCATACCTGTCAACTCTCACGCTTTCAGTGTGAGATTAAGATGCATATTTACGTTCCTCTGCTGTAGTTAGCAATTATTCAATCAACGCATATGTGGGTCAATAACAAATAAGCCTTTTAAAAATGTTTTTTTAATAAATCTTTAAAAATGTACAGAATACATTTATTTGAAGTTGGAAGAGTGTGTTTAAACAAGTCTAAATGGTTGCACAACATTTACAGGGTTTTAGTACAGTTTTAGACTGTATTTGCAATTTCACCAGCCAAAAAATGTCAGGTGGCGCAACCAAAAGTTTCTTGGAAAAAAAACACACTTCTCTTTTTTTTTTCTAAGTGTTTTTTTAGTTAGTATACCTGAGAGCGTCTACTCTGCCTAAAACATTACTATTTTGTAATTGAGCTGGGTTTTAAAAGTAACTTATGGATTCTTTATTGTAGGGGGCGGGTATTTTGGTTTTCCAAACAATTTAAGAACAATTAAACTATTAAACTTTGTTTATTTGAAAGGTTTTCAATATTAATTTATGCCCCCATATTAATATTATATTAATTCATTTTTTAAATTACACATTAAATACATTTCACATAGTGTTAACTTGCTCGGACGGTTGCGCCACCTGACATTTTGAGGGTTTGAGATGGCAAAACATAAAATATAGCGGTGTATCATTTTTATGATAAAATGGAAATATGTTCAAATTAAACAGGTTCTATAGAATAAAATGATGCTTATTATGAATCATTTAAAATTATTTTAAACCAAAGTAGTGCACTCGGACAATGTCACGTCATTGACCCATGTAAGAGATTCTCACGCGGAATTGAAGTCCTTGTGCACTGGAGGGGTTGGAAGCAATGAAATTGCATAAAGACATTCCAAATGATCTTATTTCATTTAAACAATCGTGAAACACATGCATTGCTTCCAGTCCCTGAATAAAGAAAAGCGTGAGAAGTCCGGAGTCGTAATCGGTATGCGTTATAAATGAAAACTGGCCACATCTGATAATGTTGAGTTATTGGAGTTTCTGTAATGGTGATTTAAATGAATGATTGAAAACTGGACGTGACCAATCATTAATTTTAAGGGATTGTTTTGAGCCTCCCCTATCGCCAGTTCACCAGCCGCCACTGGTGTGCAGGTGAATGCACACTGAACACTGGGTACCTCATGCTCCCTATTTCTATGGTTACTACAGTTGCTTTTCCACATTTAATTCTGCTTGATTGATTAACTTTTTTTAAATTCATTTTTTGTGGATTTTATTGGTTCTGGCAAGGATTGGTGTCCATTAAATACAGGCTGGATATAATGTGAAACAGATTTTGTGTCAGAGAAAAATGTCTTTTTGCCCTTTTTCTAGCAAGCTAATTGATTATGCAGCGCTAATAATCCAGATCCTTTACCATAAATCCACTGGCATTTACTGCTCTACAGCATTTGAGCAGCGTGACTGAATGATTTATACATGCTTCGGCATGGAACTAAAGCAGCGGATTGAGCAGTTTGTCATTGTATCTCTGACATCCACTCATTATGCTCTTACTCTTGAAATAGGCCATGTTAATGTCACCAGTGTAATGCTCTGTTGGTGCATTAGTAGGCAGTATGTGTATGCGTGCTTTATGTTTTTATACGTTACCCTTCAAGAATATGACAACAGTTGAAAGAAATGTTTTAATTTTCATATACACAGAAATAATTGGGATATTTATATATTAATAAATGAGGCATTCTTTTTTTTATTAAATTGATTGATTAATATGAGACAGCTTTTATTTTAATTATTTTTTTGTTCTGTATCATTGATAATTTACCATGATTCAGGAACACAGAAGCAGTGTAGTCTCCATTGTCAGATGTGAAGTAGTCTGGCAAGTATTAATGAAAACATTTCTCTTCTCCCCCCCGCCCCACTTAAAAGTATGCTGCAGCTGTAGATGTGTGTCTGTATATGCCCTATGGCTGACAGAAATTTTGTATGGACAACGATCGCATGGACAGTGACACTGATCAATTGGCATGACAATGATGCAGTGGTTGTCAGGGAAGATGCCACTGCCATGTAAATGGTCCTTTCAGTTGTTTAGGCTGACCGTTTGCAGTAAAAGGAGGAAAGCAACGGGTCACTCAAAAATGGAAATTCTGTCATCATTTACTCACCCACATGCCTGTTGAAGCATGGGTGAAGTATGTGAATCCAGAAAATACAAAGAAAAGATTCCTAAGCAACTCCACTTCAGCCTTCTCCAAAACAACTGAAGTCTATGGGGACCTGTTGTTTAGTTCTTTAGAGTCTAAAAAACAGCCCAAAATGACCGAAAAATTACTCAAACACAATCTAAGTCTCCTGAAACCATGCGATTGCGCCTGTATTAAACCATTATTTAGCTCAGAGCTTCACAGGGGGAAAAAATTGGCTCTCCATAGCAGTGTAAATAACTGTGTTCGAGAGAGTGCTACTTCTCATCAAGTAGAGAATGGAGATTTGCGCTGTCATAATGGTGTAATACAGCTCCTTTCCTGGTCTTTTGTAAAACCACGTGTGCCAAAAGCTTTGAGATAAGAAAACAGATTTCAGGCAAGATGGATCAGGGCAAGGTATTGCAATGTGTATCACGAGTGGGGACCCCTGTGTTTAATGATCGTGAAACCCACAGTATCATGACGGAGTTGTACTTTTCTGAAATCATGCAAAAATGGTGACTTTGAATGTATTCACGTTGGCCCTTATGACCTCTATTCTCCCTCCCAGCTGGGTACACAGTGGACTACACTACGGGAATCCAGATGACCTTTGCCACAGTGTTTGCTGTTATGTTCAATGGCTGCACTGGGATCATGGCCGGATCCAACATGTCTGGTAGGAGCATGTTTGCACATGCGTGTTGGCCCGAGAGTATTCGTGTGTGCGCGTGTTGTTGTGTGTGTACATAGTGGTGGAGAGCATGAGGGTGCCTGAAAAATCAAAGTCAAGTGTTTTGACTGGTATCTCCTCCTATTGGGGACCCTGTGTCGCAGGAGATCTGAAAAACCCTAGTTACTCCATTCCCCGTGGGACCATCACTGCGGTCATCTTCACCTTTATCATCTACAACCTGCTCAGTCTGATGGTGGCCTGCTCCTGTGACCGGTCAGTTTCTCTCTCGAACCTCTCCCCATCTTCTCCCTTTCAGTGCTCCTCCCATTTACCTTTTTTTTTAAATTAAAATGTGATTTACGCACATGGTTCTGAACCTTTTCAGTCGTCAGATATTGAGTTATTTCAGTCATTTTCTTGGTTCATTATTGATGCTGTTGTATTTGTTGTATTTCAAATATTAGTGGAGAATAATGTCTTTATTAGCAGCTGTTGGACATGGAGTAATAGATCATCATTATACATTCATATCTGTGTTCATATATGGCCAGAGGAAAGGGGGGTGTGTTCATAGTTATTGGGGGTCCCAGACTTCCTCATTTTCCACAGGCATGCTCAGTGTCTCTCCCCTATAGCCCACCCCCCAAGAGCTGCTGCTTGGTCGCATATTTCCTCATGCCCTGAGGATGCAGTAAAGAGAAGTGGAATGGCTAGTTTGTTTCATTTGAGCTCCCTGGCCGAGAGTGTTTCTCGTGCACCGATTTAGGAAATCCAGCTCTGCTGATACCTGACTCACTTTTTATACTTTTTTTAACTGCCATAACAGACCTCACTGGCTGAACTGTGCAGTTTGAACCCTTACTTTTCTTTTTTTACTCATCTTTATTCAGATGTTTCCTAATTGCTTGTTGCTGTCTGGTTGTCTTCGAACACAAAGTTTTTAGGAACAATGGAATATGCGCGTCTCCCAGTACCTCACACCATGGTTATTGAGGACTGAAAACTGCTGCTTCTCGCGCTCTCTTCTTCAGGGAGTGAGATTTCAAGTCATTCTGGTCAATATTGCACTCTAATTGACCAGTTAATTACCTGTCAGGAAAGAAAACCAGAGTAGGATTTAAATTTGCAGACATGGTTTGATGATCCTAGGTCCACGTCTTCTATTAGGCAATGTAAATTATATTAGATTACTTGAGTGTGTGTGTTTGCCTGTGTCTTCTGAAACTGCTTGTTGTTAGACTTTAGAGTACGGTAATGTATAGCTCCATTCATTAGAATGTCAGCATGTGCACCGCAGAAAGTTCAGGGCATGTGATGACACATGGTGCGTATTATACAGAATGCAGTCTTATCTTGATTACCTTTTACCTGGTAAATCCATGCTTGAGTGTTTCTACACAAAAACTCATTATTTTTTTCTTTCATTTCCTCTTCTGCTTTTGTGGATCCCGGTGGCCCCATTTAGTGACTTCCTGGCTCATGTCAGTGTGTATGTAGTATGCGCACATGCATGTTTTGACTGCACGTTAAGCATTTGCAGTGTATTTTAAACAGATCAATGTTCTGCTGCTGTCTTTTGAGCAGGAAGTCTGTATAATGTGAATTTTGTGGTGATCTAATGATTTATTTGGAGAATGCGTTCAATATGGTTCCTCTGTGGTAATATTGGAGTATAAATCTTGTCTTATTAGATACTTGTTGATGGTTTTGTGTCTCATTCAAGCTGCAGTCCTGACAAACTTGAGTTCTGGCAGAAGCCCCAGTTTTGCGGTGTTTTCCCAATGTGCCCGTCAATAACTGACTGAACTGTGCATATCGGCATAGTACTAAAGCAGGCGTTGCCAAGGAATATAATGACAACGAGAAACTGTTGACTCTCTTGTCGGAGGGAAAATCAATACAGCTTTTGAACTGTCTCTCTTAGCTGCGCTGTCTGCCGGTTCTCTTGGTGCACCTTTGATCACTGCATGACAGTGCTGTACTCTCTGATTCACTGCTCCAGTGAAGGCGGTGGTATTGGCTCGATTAGAGGAAGTGATTTTGAAGGGAAACCCGGTGTTGCTGTGCAGCTGTTTGTGGCACATCACTTTGTAACCACAGTGAGCGAAACCACCCCCCCCCTCCACCACCCAGCCCCCTGGCCTCTGCATCACACCCTCCTCACATGACTCCAGAAAAGAGAGACTTTGTGGAGCCTCTGTAGTCCAGGTCTGCATCTCGGCACTGGCCGCATGGATGAAATTAGAGGGGGGACAGAAAAATTCTTTCAAACAATAAGTAGTATTGACCTATTTTCAATTATTGTCCTTGATGAACAAGTTTTCTAATAATTACAATAATCAATCGGCTGTTAACCGCAATCTAACCTCAGTGGAATGTTGCAGTGATTAAATGGTAAATTAAATTCAGAAAAGTGTTTTATTCAATTTACAAAAATATACAAATGACTGTGTTAATTTCCAAGCTTGCTTTTAGCACATCCTGCACTCAGTGCTGGTTAGCTAACCTTTGCTTCATGATTGTTTAAATTGCAACAAATAAAATTAGGATTAGCTACAAGTATCCCAAATTTCCAATTGCGTTGATTGAATTGCAATTTTGCATCGAAAATTGGCGTTTTATTTTTTTCTGTACTCGTAAGGAGGAGAACTGGCCAGACCAGATAACGTTGAGTGTTTTCAGAGTTCACGCACTGTCACTTTAAAAAAAAATTGAAAATGGGCTGAGTCTAATCATTATTTTCAGGGGATGTTTTGTGCCTGTGTTCAGCTCGCGAGTCCTCACTGTCGCATGTACTCATCACCTGATTAGGTGAAAGGCTCCTACAGAAGTTCAGTTCTTGGAATTCTCCTTAGGATCGCGTCTGGATGTGCTTTGTGCTTCTTCCCTGAAAGCACTACTGCTGAACATAAATCTGACCTTTAACACACGTGCTGTGCTCTATAGTAGAGCAGTGGTAAGGGAAACGGCGGTGGCGTGTAACCTGTGGGTGAGCTATTACTATGACTACCTCGCTCGGACTAAAAAGGTCAGAGTCCCTTTGCTGGCACTGTATAGCGTTTGAGCGTGCTGTTTGGGCTCTGTGCATGGTTGCTCAATGGTGTACAAGAGATTAAAGCCCTGTGCTTTCATAAGGACTGTGGCTCTTCGCCTTGAGACACTTCAGGGGGATGTTTGTTAGGGTAGGTGAATGACTGGAAGTGGATGCTTTGGTCTATAGAGGAACCACTCGTTTTGGATGAGCAGTTTGAGGAAGACTACATCATCAGGCATCACATTTTCAAGTTCCTCCGAAGAAAAGTGGAAGCAAGAAGATGAGAGGCTGGCTACTTTAACTTCAGAGAGCCACCATCTTGGGCTGTAGCCTGTCATCACTCATATTTCCACGTTTCAGTGTCTAATTTACCCAGTTAGTTTTGGACCTACGCAAGGGTTTGACTCCAACATGACAGTCTTTTGGTCCAGTTCAGCAAAGTTTGGATTGTGCTCATAATCCAGAAGTAGAAACCATCTCTCGGCAACCAAATTGTGGACTGAATTTACAGGGAATGGAACGTCAAACAATTATATTGCAAAATGGGGCCACTAGCACTAGCTGCCAAAAGCTATACCTAAGGTAGCCATTTTTCTATGCCTTAGCTCTCTGCTGACCAAAAAAAAGTTCTCTTGGACATACAGAAAATAGATAAAACTAGGGGAAAGAGCAGGATTTATTTTGGATGAGTGGATTAACGTCCTTATCAGAACAGGACACACCTGTGTATCATTTTTTGACAGGTGGAGAAAAATGTCAGTGATTATATGAAATTATTCTCTTATTCTGTCAAAACAAATGTCAGTGAAGCATGAGATTCTGGAATTACCCCGAATACTGGGATATTACAAATACTAATGATGAATATAAACATACTGATAACAATCAAAATTGCATGAAATTATATTTTGAGCCAATATATTTACCATTCATAAATATTGCATTTGTTCCATGGGAGTTTGGTGATAACAAACTAGAAAAGACCCTGAGCTGTGTTTCTGCTGGCCCCATGAGAATCCAGATTTACCAGGGCCTGTTTTCACTATACTTTCCTGGAACAAATACAGTATTTATTTCTCATTTATTTTCTTTAATTATTCCTAGTTTTCAGCCTGGATGAGTTGAGGCGTCGTCAATATATGGGCTTAATTATCTACCCAAGCCATCACAGCGGCAACTTTTCATTAATTTGACTGACGATGATTTTTTGGGGCAGTCTCTAATTAGAAATATTTGGGTTTTATTTGAGGGAGATATTTCAGCATGACAATAAAATGGCTAAAAAGCAGTCCTGTACACTTTGCATATTTAGAAAATTCATCAGGTATTGCATTAGTTCATTTGTTTTTATTTGTAAACAATGGTTATCAGAAGTTTTGCGTGCTCTACACTCCTGCTTGTTTATTGTGTGTTTCTTTCTGTTTGCATTACCATGCACATGGCTATTTTATCAGGTGGATTGAGATGCACGTGGGTGTGCGTGCGCGCGAGCGTGTCCGCGCCGGCGTATTGTATATGCATGTGAGTACACCCGCGCGTGTGTGCGTTCACGCGTGTGAGTAGGGGAGAGTTTGTCTGTGTTGGTGCCTTTGTTTTCTCAAGTGCGCAGTGTATTTATTGCTCCCCCAGATGGCAGTCTTTCACTGTCTTTCCTCCACTAAGTTTTGTTAAGTTATTCGGCTCTGCTTCTCGACTGAAACCGCCTAACGCCAGACTCTGAATGGGATCCAGTTTTCAAATCTCCATTCAACTCACTGTTGTTATTGTACATATTTGTACTTGAATCATGACTGTAATTTAACATATGAATTGCAGTCAAACTGCATTTAAACCCGTTGAAGCCTCTCCAGTAAATTCTGGAATTTAAAATGCCTACGTCTGGTTTATTTGTTCCAAAGACATTCCTATCTTGTTCACTGCCTGATTTACACTCTATCTTTGGAGTGTTGTATAGTCGCCAGGTAAGGGAGGCTTCAGCAAATGATGATATTATCCAGCTGATGGAGAGTGTGACCGTATCAGTGGTGGAATGGATGCTTGTGTTCCACTGAAGTGAAGAGTATATGTCTGAAAAAAGTTCTCGCCGAAATTTTACCGCATGCAATAAATAAGTAAAATTAAAGTTAGTTTTCTTTATCAAAAAAACACAGCAGTAGTTGGAGTCTGCTGGCAGTTGGTTACTGATGAAAACAAAGACTGCATGGCGTGGCCAGGGTAGCGACTCAGGATAGCAAGTAGCGGTTTGCAAACTCTCCTGATATGGGCCGCAGGGATGCGGAATTTGGGCCAGCAGGGGGGTAGTGTGCTGGAGCCCTCTCTGCACAGCGATGATGCGCTCGGGGAGATAAGAAGCCTATTAACCCCCTGACAGCGACTACAGTAGAGACGAATAGCCCACCGTGCCACCCTCTCCCAGCCTTCTCACAGTCTTTCTGGACCAGATTAAAATCCAATACTTCCTGTCTCCCTTTCCCTGCTCTTCTTTTTCTCTCCTATCCCTCTCTCCTGAGCCCTTCTGCAGCAGTGTAGGGGTTTGTGGTGCTGTCTTTTCGGAGGAATGAGGGGATGCGCATGTATACATGTGCTGGGATGGCTCTGCCCTTAGTCCACTTTGAAATAATTTTAATAACTACAACTCTGACTCAGAAAAACTTGTGACAGTATGGAAAGTGCATTAAAAGACAAAAATAGGTGATTTCTAAATTTACTCTGACATTTGTATTTCATTGCAGACAGTATGAAGAGTAGATATTCAATGTTTTGTCTGGTCAACTTAATTTGCATCCATTCCTGCCAGTCAGACCTGCAACAAATTCCAAAAAAAGTTAGAACAGGGGAAGTTTAGGGCCCGTAATGAGGTGAAACATTTGAATTATGATGTGATTTGAAACTGCTGATGTCAGCAGGTGGTTGCTATCATGAATTGGTACAAAAGCAGCATCCAGGAAGGGACTAGTTCCGAAGCAAAGATGGGCTGAGGGTTGCCAAGTTGCCCACAAATATGAGAATCATTGAAAGGTTTAAAATATTGTTCTCCAAAGAAATATATGTAGGGATTTAGATATTTCACCCATTGTGGTACAGAGGTTCAAAGAATCTCGAGGATTTTTTTTTTTTTTTTTTTTTTTTTTTTTTTTTGCGTACAGGGCAAGGGTGCAAGCCTTAGCTGAATATCCATGATTTCCAATCACTCAGACAGCACTTCATCAAGAACCGTCATTTATTTATTAATGAAGTGACCACAATCCGGATTGCTTTGGAATACCTTTATAAAATGCTTTTATATGTTTTTACATTCACAAATGCCACTTAAAATTTTACTGTGCCTAAAGGAAGCCTTTTGTTGTATCCAGAGGCGCCACTGACCTCTGGGCTAGTAGGCCTCTGACCGTCAGACTGTGGAGATGTATATTGTGTTCAGAAGAATAAATATTTCAGGCCTTAGTTGTAAGAAATGGATGCTTTGTGCTCTGCACCAAAGAAAAGGATCATCTAGAGTGTTGCTGGCAACTAGTCGAAAAGTCATGCTCAGTTACGGTATAGAGTTGTATCAGTGCCTTTAATAAGGGGTAACTTGCACCTCTGTTAAGGCACTATGGATGCTGAGAAGTACGCGGATGTGGAGCAACACATGCCGCCTTCAAGACGACTTCTTTTTCAGGAACACCCATGCGTATTTCAGCAAGACAACGCAAAGCCATGTTCTGCATGCATAACAAAGGCATAGCTGCATAAGAAGAGGGTGCGGGTGATGAACTGGCCTGCCTGCAGTCCCGACTTGCCCCCAATGGGAAACATATGGCACATTTTGAAATGCAAAATGTAACAACGAAGACCCTGTACTGTTGCACACCTTAAAAGTTGTTTTTGGGAAGAGCGGGACAAAATTACACCCGAAACGCTTTATCACTTGATGTCTTCTGTCCCTAAATGTTTAATTAAGCACTTTGAAAAGAAGTGGCATTATAACAAAGCGTAAAAGACATTTCCATCCCAACTTTTTTAAAATGCTAAAGGAAGCAAAACTGACATTAGTGCTTATTTTGAAAAATCAATGATAAATGTGCTATCATATTGTTTTCAATGTAATACAGGTGAAGGATGATTTGCAAATCAGTGCCTTCAGTTATAGTTTTAATTTTTACATACTGTCCCAACTTTTTCTCATTTGGCCTTGCAAGAGCATGGAAAGTCTGTTCCAGGTTCTTGAATTCCTTTTCTCTCAGCTAACAGTTACGACTGATACGTCAGAATTAGATTGTCTTGTTCTGCACACACTGGTGACGTATATGTGTCTTTACGTCTAAAAGGTTTTAGATTTGAATTTGAATGAAATGAATTTGAATTGAGGTGACTGAGAAGGCGGGAGGGAGAGACAGGTTGAGTGCACAGAGGACTGAGTGTGAGCTTACGCACAAGAACAAGGGAGGGAGTGTGTGGGTGCATTGTGTTTGTGTGAAGGGTGTGTGTGTATGCTCGATGCGGCCTCTCTTGGTGACCCACTGATAAATCCCCTCATGCGCTTGGAGCTTATGTATTAATTACTGTGTGGATAATTATATTAATTATAATCTCCCATCCCTCTTTTGTTCTGCTATCTCCAACATACAGCCTTGTGTGCGTGAGCTCCCAGTTCCCTCCCTCCCTCCCTCCCTCCAGTCGTCTATCCTTCCCTCTTCTTCTTTCTTTTTCTATCACTGTGGCGCTGTTTTTTTTTCCGCAATGGGGGGATTATAGTGATGTCAATCATTGTGCGGCAACAAGTCCAGCATCCTACTGCCCAAACTCTCACTCATTCCTGTACTGTACCCTCTCTTCCCTCTTTCTCTCCTCTCTCTCTCCCTCTCTCTCCATCCCCCCCCCCCTCCCCCCCCCCCCCTCTCTCACATTGCTCTGTTTGTCTGCTATCAGGCTTTCACATAGTGCAGGACTGCAGTTAGTCTGTCACTCTCTCTGTTCTCTTGCTATCTCTCAAAGGCAGTCTGCTTGTCCTCCGTCTGTTGTTCGGAGGTGCCCAGCGGAAGTGGGCCGCCTCCAAGTCCGAGTGAGTCCTTCCAGCGTAGCGTGTCCGATGGGATCATCCGCTGCCCGGGCAGACCCGTTTCCTCTGTTTAACTTTAACTTTCACCTTCTCTCAACTCCCTGCCACTTTGCACGCGCGTGTGTGTGTGTGTGCGCGCGTGCGTGTGTGTGTGGGAGTTTGGTTATGTTTGTGTGTGTGTGTGTGTGTGTGTGATTGAGAGAGGGAGAGGGAAAGGGAAAACAAGAGAGAGGCTCATCCAGCCACTTCTATTCTTGGTGTCATTGAGAGAATAAAGTGAGATTGGAGGGAGGGAGGGAGAGAGAATAGGACAGATCTTTAGTGGGCTTGTGTGCTATTGATCCCATTTAATAATCTTCAGCAGCAGCCACAGCCCCAGGGAGCACTTAAGTTAAGTGTGTGTGTGTGTGTGTGTGTGTGTGTGTGTGAGAGAGAGAGTGTGTGTGTGTGTGTGTGTGTGTGAGTGTGTGAGTGAGTGAGTGAGTGAGTGAGAATGTGTGTGTGTGCATGTGTTGTGTGTGTGTGTGCGCATGTGTTGTGTGTGTGCATGTGTTTTGTGTGTGTGTGTGCATGCTTTCCTCCCTCCTGCTCTGCGTCTTTCATCAGGGCAAAGGGATGCTTTTTCTCTCCTCTGTCTCACTTCATAGCATTTAGTTGATCTGTGTCTGCACTCCAAAGCAGCGTTGAATGTGTTACTTGTTAATATTGCGGGAGGTTGGGGACCCAGATATTTTGTCCCTTTTATCAGGAACTGAAGTGTGCATTTCAGGGAGTTGTCATTTCAAGCAGGAAGCTATTTCCTGAATTCTTGGCGGGGATATGGAACTTGGCCGTGAAGACTAAAACAGCCAGTGCTGCCCACTCCTTCTAAAGCAGCCACTAATGTGCAGAAGAGGTGATTTAAAAAGAACGAGTGCTTTTCTAGCCTTTTATGTCCCAGTCACCAGTTTGACCTTAATCTATGAGCCCAATTCTGAGCAAGTAGGTAGATCGTGGGAAGTGAAAATAAAATCTAGAAGGACTCATTCAAAAAGTCCATTCTCACAATACAATATTGAAAGCAATACGACACATTATTTGTTCTAAAATGAAAATTTAATTGCTTATTGAAAATATACTATTTGATGACTGCAGCAAAGTAAAAAAAAAAAAAAAAAAAGTTGGCACAGTGGACTGTTTAGTGCTGCAACATTTTGCTCAATGCCTTTTTTTTTTTTTTTTTTCTCAAAAACCACTCGAAATGTTGTTTTGTTGGAGCGCAAAACACAATTTCACTGTGCTACTGTCCATCTGAGAGGACACTGATCCCTGGCAGGCATTGATGTATGTTTTCGGTTTTGCACTGTAAGGTTTTTAACCCCTTAGACTCTAACTTTTCCATTAAGTTTTTTCTTTAGTAAGTTCGAAGTCAGAAAAAGAATTTTATTCATATTGTAGGACAATGTCGCATACATATTCTGTATCTGCTGGTTCCAGTGCTTCACTGAAGCTGCATCACATTTATATTGAGAGAAATATTGAGACCCAGGATGCCATATTTTTATGACCACAGCATTACATCAAATGAAAATGGTCTAAATTTTCTTCATTTTATACACATTTCCCTGTAAATTAGCAGGACATATTTGGGATTATTGGAAACCTTGGGATCTCCAAAATTTAAAATAGGCCTGAAGTTCCACAGTTTTGAATGCAGCAGCTGCATTTGATGGACCCATATATGGGTCCGGAGGTTTTATGGGTTTAAGTGCCCATTTCAATTAAGCATTGTGACTGGAATAATTGGTGAAGTGCCCACTTTTATGTCAGTTGGCCTAAATTAACATACTTCCTTGTGTTCTTCAGCGCAAGATTGAATACTCCTATCGCGTCATGCAATTCATTTTTAGATGGAGACAAAGACTGATGATTTTTCCCAATCTCATAATCCAGATATGCCCAATTTTGAACACAATGAAACACACATTTCCCTGTGATTCAGCAGGATGTTTGTGGGATTGTGGGAAACTTTGGGATCTTCACTTGAATTTATTATGGGTCTGAAGTTTCACAGGTTTGAATACAGCACCTGCATCTCATGGAACCCTATATCAGTCACTAGGTTTTATGGGGTTAAGGGAGCATTATGAAAACTAACTTTTTCAGTGCTTGTGCACATTCATTTTGCTATCTGGTGTGCCTACCAAACTACTAATTGTGAAATAAGACAACCCTGTTTTTTTGTGGGCTGCTTTTTGACAAATCATGGCATTTGGCATGCCATTCGAATTTGGCTCCCCTCCTATGCCACAGGCAGGCTGGTGAGAATTATTCCGCTCCGTATCTGAATATCTCCACCCACGGCTTGATAGCTACTTTTGAGTTGGTGCGCCATTTTTCCGCAAACGCTGGACCCGCTGCCATTACATCCGAGCAAAGATTTTTAATAAACAATTGAATTCACAAAGCAACAAACATAGCAGATGGTGAGAGGACTTTTAAAATTTCTCTTTTTTAATTTTAGTTGCATTTTCCATAATTTGTATAACTTTTTATATGCTTATCATCAGTAATGATGGTCATATTATGGTATGGTGCTGTCCATCTGTCTAGGTCTGTGTGAAGTTATATTGCAAATGCAACTCCTCCTAGAGTTTTTTTGTAGATTGTCTCCGAATTTAAGTTACATTAGTGTAAATGGGTGAATGGCACGTGCATTTTTGAGAATGTTTTGAGATATTTTTAGCGCGAGTTATTCTGCTTTCCAGTATCAACTTTGTAAATGCTACTAGTCTTTGACTTGTTGGACCTCTTTGTGGATTCTCGGGTGACCTCATCAAATTAAAATTTGCTGTTTGCAGTGATGGTTGATGGAGGATGGTTCCTTTCTGAAATAGGCGCGCTGTGATTTTTAAAATGGACACCAAAGCAGCCATCTTGTATTTGGTTTTTGTTCATTTTGAGGAAAACAGATGCTTTGATCCCATTCAAAGTTGCTGCATGCATTGCTGGTGGTTAAAAGAAGCTTTTTCAAAAATGGACACGCTTCCATTTTCAATATGGCAGCCACATTGTCTTGTGGTATACCATGCTAACAGTGGGGTTTGAAGCATTGACAGATGGACAAGCAGTGAAAAGCACAATGCTGAAATCAACTGGCAGATTGAGGCTTAAAGTTCATTACACTACATGTTGCTTCATGATTGATTTTCTGTTGCCAAGAAAAACACAACAATGTAGTAATCATCAAAAATATTTATTAATTTAGTTTTGACTCAATAAATGTGTGGGGAAAAAAAGTGAAGACTAACATTCAAGCTAATTAAGCCTAAATACAAGTTGATTGTGTGGAACCCAAGGGTACTTTATGCATTAGGTTTGTTATGTTCATATGTTATCACATTCAATTAATTGCTTCCCACCATACTTTCCATATTATGTACCTAACATTGGATATTACTTTGTACAGCTCTACACTTTTAAAGATAGCACAGTCACTTAATTGGTTTTGCTGACAATGTGCCTGATGATGGGCGTATTTTGAGTTTACATGAGCTCTTGTTTTTAATTGAGGCTGTAAGTAGGGTATAAGTGTGTAGTTTAATACGCAGTTAACTGAAGTGGGTGCTTATATTCAAATGCTGAAATTAATATTTGCATATTCTTTTGGATTGCATAATGGCATATGTATAAATGATGGGGAAAAATGTGATTTAGCATCGCATCAGAAAATAAAATTAGCTTTCTTTGAGTATTGCCTTGGATGACAGCATTTTTGTCATGGAAATCATCTGCAAAATCTGCAGTGCCAAAATTCCCATTGTCCATTCAACATCTTGCTGAAGCGTCCTGCAAAGTCTGTCCATCTTATAATGCCAGCAAGTTGCTTTTGGGCTGCAGCATTCACTAGCCCTACCCGAAAATGCTTGCAGTTCATTCTGATTAAAATATCAAGACTGATTGCCAAAATGTCAGAAATAGACTATTCCTTTGAGGGTTGAACGGCAATATGTGAAGTTGGCTACTGATGCAAAAGCTATCATTTTCTCTATTTGCTTTTGTAGACCTATGCAAAGCATTACAAAACTGATTTCATTATTCATGATTGTATATTTTAGCGGTGTTGTTGTTAATAAACACCAGTTATGTTTGTTACCTGGAGTATACTTTACCTGTCTCGACATTCTGTTAATGGATTTAATTTATTTGCAACTCATTTCAGCCAATAAATACTCTGACGAAGTGCTACATTTTTCTAACACGTTTTGGAGAAATTTGCTCACGGGCAGCATGCAGTCCAATTTTGTATTTCTAAATAACTGATGCGCTGGCTTGTGGGGAAAAAAAAACTTTAAACTTTGAAGTGGGATTAATTGAATATCCATTCATTCACCCTCAAATATCAACCTAAGTCAGAATGCACACCCCTGGTTTTAAGTGGAGGGACCAGTTATGTGTACTTTTTTGGTATAAAGGTTTATATTTTGAAATCCTTGGTTGTTTGGTGAACTGTGTAACTTTTGGGACATTATTTTTTTTATTGATTTGGCTCTGTACTCTACAAGCTTAGATTTGTAGTCGAACAATTCGGCCATCTTTCAAATGGTGACTCTTAGCTCAGTGATTCTCTGGGAATTTCCGTCCATTTCGGTTTCAACCTGTTGGAATTGCTGCACTTTTTATGCATGGTGCCTCAAAGCCATGTTTCAGAGCAAATTAAGAAAAATAAATAATTTTTTCTGCAAATGGTTGTGAAGAGCATCAGGAATATGTAAAGCATCACAAATAGGGCACAGAAACGCTTAAAAATCAATCTGTGTAAAGGTTAAGCTAACCACGGTTTGCATTGTTGTGAATGTAGTGCTGACTATAACCAGTATTGCACAGCTGCATCTGTGATGTCAATTATGATGAAATCCTGAGAAAGAAAGGATGGATTAGGAGATGTTTATAAAGTGGTGGTGGTAACTGTGGTGTAACTTGAGGAGATGAATCTTTAGTCCCTGTCAGAAGAGGAGTGTTATTTTAGTTTTTCTGAATGTTGAGGAAAGCTCATGCCACCAATGGGCAACCATAATGACAGAAGATATGTCCTGAAATTGTTGGCCAAATGAGATGGTAAAACATGGAAGAACAGTTGATGTAAAGGGCCTAATTATCTTTTGAAGATGTGCGCTGTCCCTTGTTTATTGTGATAGTGGTGCTTCGGCACAGCTTTCCCCAAAAATGTCTGGTTCTGACTGACTTCTGTTTCTGCTGAAGGAAGATGGAATCTTTCAGGTCCTTCAGAATGCTTTGGTGGAGTAGTGTCCTTGTCCACAGCCGAAGGCGAGGTGGCTGATTGAAAGGTGGTGCACCTTAGTTGCCCCTCTGACAATGTGCTTGGGAAACACAAGACATAAGCCCTGTATAACTGAGTAGAATCTGATTGGCTGGATAATTTGAAACCCTCCCAAATCTGGAATATGGACTTACGTAAAAGGAGCTGTACCACTTTTATTTTTCAGCACCGATATTAGGCATCTCCATGATCCTGCATGGTAACACATGCTCTGCTGTTATCAGTCTGTTGATGCATCTGAAGCTCCTCGTAAACCCTCCCCATTACCCCCCCCCCATCTCGAAGAGGAGCTATAATCGTGCCCTCCCAGTGTCCTTCTCATTGTTCCTGGTTATTCAAATGATGGTCATTCATTTTTCAAGTCAGGTGAAACTTCAGTTTTACCCCGTAATTGCAGGGCTGAGTTGGGTCTGTACTCTGCTTCTGGCTACAGAAGCGGTTCATACCTCAGACAGTGGCGCTCATTAAACTTGGAGGACCTTGCCATTGTTCTCCATGAGTTGATTCAAAAGACAAATACAGGAATATTTAAATGATCGAAACTCTGGGTTTTCAGGCTTGTTAAATTCCACCAGTCAGCATAAGCCCACCCCTTCCCACCCACCCACCCACAGCCAAGAAGTAATTTCCATCTATCATGCTTTTTAGTACTTTTTATTTAGCTCTCTTCCTGGAGCTCATTTCTGGGCAGCAATGCAATCAATGATTTACATTACAAATTTAGTGTGAGAGATGGTACACACAGGCTGCACAACAAAAGCATACAAGTTGGCTGAAATGTGCCGCATACACAGCCTTCCATCACATTCACAATGAAGACTGCATGGTACTGTGCCTTTTCTGTGCAGTAAGATGATGTAGTAGTCTTTATATGCAATACGTGCATACAACCGTATCTTTTCTTGTTAGTCTTTGAAAAATCCCATTTAAAAAAAATCACTTGCTCTTTGACAACTGAAGTCATAATTCCAAGGGTAGTGAATAATAATAATTATAATAATAATATACAAATAATAGCTGGTAAATATAAGCCTTACATTTCACTGAGTTTGTCTTGCGTAATTGTCAGTTTTGATTACTCTTTTATCCTGTTAAAAAGCTTTCATCATGTCAGTAGTAAAATGTGTTCAGCCAACCCGCATTATTTGAATAAAAGGTAAGAAAGGATTCACCCTTTATAAAACTACCATGGCTGGTAGCCCACCGTCCTACGTGTGCATGGATTCTAAATGTTTTTCTCTCCATTCCAGGTGTGTTGGAGACTTAGTTGCTGAGTTGAATGCTAAACAAGTTTTATGCTAATACTCATGTTTTTTTTTTTTTTTTTTTTTTTTTTTTAAACCCTTGGTACACTTAGTCTCATTTTCAATTCTCAAAATTACACTGGCTGAGGTAAAAGCACCCCTCATTTCAAATACTTCTTCAGTTTAACATCAAATTGGTACCTTGCAATAAACTCTTTAATCAGTGGCCTCAACAGCACTGAAGGAGCAGTGAATATATGGAAAGTAGGGTAAAAACGATCCTTTTCTCGGCATGACAACTGCCGCGGTTTCAAAATATCAGCATGCAAAAAATGTTTAACAAGCCGGCTTATTTATGTCCGTAAATAGGCCACTGATTTCACTGGTTATACATTATATATCAGTATGACAATGGCTATAACATGCGCATTGGGCAGCAGTAAATTAGGAAAAGTAATAAGAAATGGGCATTCGTTAAATAGCCTAATTTTTCTCATTAAGTGGCGCACAGTGCAATTATTAGGCAACGGATTGTTGGCAGTCACAACACACTTACTGTGGCCTGTGTTAGTTATTACTCTGCTGTTTGGAAATTGAGCATATCTGGATCATGAGATTGGGAAAAATCATCAATCTTTGTCTCCATCCAAAAATAAATCGAATCATGCGATGGGAGTATACCATCTCGTGCTGAATAACACAAGGAAGTATGTTCATTTTGGCCTACTGACATAGAAGTTTACACTTCACCAATTCCAGTCACACCACTTAATTGAAATGGACACTTAAACCCATAAAACCTTTTGGACCCGTATATGGATCCATCAGATGCAGCGGCTGTATTCAAAACTGGAATTTCAGGCCTATTTAAAACCTAGTACATTCCAAAGTTTCCAACAATCACAAATATGTATTTTCCATCTTCTTTTCTGTGATTTGCAGGAAAGCTGCAACCAGCAGATAAAATGTATCCAAACTAAAATACTGTATTTTTTTTTCCATCTTAAGGGGCAAACTTTCTTAATACAAGTGTGATGCTACTAGCTATCAGTGAAGAAAGCTGCAACCAGCAGATACACATCATTATGTATCCAACATTGTTTAAAATACTGAGTTTTATTTTTTTCATTAGGTTTTTGAACTTACGTTGCTGAACAGAACAAACTTAAAGGGTAAAAGCTAAATAATCAGCCAAAAATCAGCACCCCTCCAGAACTCAACACTCGAAATTTCAAATTATTTATATGCTCTCTACTATCTATAGCTATCCCTTAACATGTATAAGAATAAGTTTTTGTGTAATATTTACCTTGGAATGCCGAACTTCACTGCCAAAGTCCAAGGAAATTCATGAATTCCCATTCACATGCGAGCTACTACCTTGAAGTGAGTGACTAGGGGAGAGACTACTCCTGTAATCTCACTTCTTCCTTCCAGGTGGCAGCACTGTGTATCAGATATGATACAGTGAGCAGTCGTGGTTATGTTGCATCTTACCAGGTGGACATGGTCCTTCAAATTTGGTGTATCATATATGATACAGGGGGCATTATAGGGTTAATTTGTGATCATGTCTGTGGGCAAATCTGTTTTCAAGCCATACAATATTAAAGTGGGCTCTTCAATTCCAGTCTTGACAGTTAATTGACATTAACACTTAAATGAGTAATTCCTTTGGTTAGCTTTGTGGGTAGGGGTTGTGCTGACGTTTATTATCAAATATTTTTTGGAAGTCCACTTTAATTTGTGATCAGTTCTCTATGCTTATCTGTTTTCTAGTCATGCCAGATAGTGGGCTCAATAATTGTTGGTCCAGACTGGAAATGCTGTAAAAATACTATAAAAATGAATAACAACATTATAGAGAAACTCAAAATGCCAGTATGTGAGAAATATTGTACTTGAGGTTTTAGTGGAACCAACCAAAATTATTTATTTATGTAATTACCAATCAATTTCCTCCTAGTCACGGATTCATAATTTATGGCTCCCCCTAAGGATTATTGTAAATAAAATCCAAAATTTGAGCGATAAAATGTAAACAGAGGCTGGAATTTATCTTAAGTTCATTTTACTTTAAATAACTATATTGTCATTACATCACATACTCTTTCATTACGTTTTAATGAGGTAAAATCGATGCAGAATCCTTGTGTTATACCGCACCATGAAAGAAAAAAAAAAAAAACTGGCATTTCAAAAGAGACCGATTGTAGATGTTCATAAATGTGGTAATGGCTACAAGAAGATTCACACAAGATTGAATGTTATGTCATGTCATGTCCCTGGTCCAGCACTGTCAGGACAATTATATAAAAATGCAAAAAAAAATGAAACGATTTAAGCTGTTAAGAGGAAAAGGATGCCAATCCATTTTGCTCCCCATGCTAAAAGGAAGGATGGTAAGAGAAGAAAAAAAAAATCCCCAAGAATCACCATGAAAGAAGTGCAGGCTTTGATGGTATCTTGGTGTCACCAAGTTTCAAAATGCATCATCTGCTGCCGCCCCCATTAACTTTTGGGTTTTTTGAATGGTTACAAGTAGAATGCCTTTTCTGACCCCAAGACACCAAGGCATATGCTTCCAATTTACCAAAGGTCTGGACAGGTGATTGGACAACAGGTCTGTGGGCTTATGAGACCAAAATGTAGCACATTTCTGAGATACAGCATTGGCATGTTTGGAGTCGAAATGGAGATGAATGTAAGAAAAGGTCCCTCATACCCATCGTGAAATATGGTTAAGATTAATGGCTTTTTTATTCTGTCAATTATCAGATCATTTTAGGTGATAAAGTGAATGTCTCTGCATGAAGGCTGAGAATTAGCCCATGTTGGACTTTACTATGAGACATTGTCCCCAAGAACACATTAAAATCAAAGTAGAAATTATTCAGGACAAGTGAATCAATGTTTTACAGTATTCCTCTGAGAAACCAAACCTCATTTGGTTTGAGAAACTGTGAACAGAACAGGGCAGTTGAGAAGCGCAAACCTGAGAATGTTACTGATCTTTAAAGGGGACCTATTATGCTGATCCTTCTTTTAATACATATCAGTAATGTTATAATGTTGGTTGTCCATACTCAACCTCTAAAAAGTTTCTAAACATAAGATACAGAGGTTTTGCCGTAATCCAAGAACGTGATTTCTTGAACGTAATTTCCTCTTTGAACAGCTCCTCCCGAGATCTTCGCGAGATCTGGGCAAAACCTGACGTTCGGTTGTGCTGTCCAATTAGTACAGACCTAGCCAGAGCCAATCACGGCGCTGGACCTGCCCACACCGGAAACTATTCTAGCAGGCACTAACAACGGCAGATCATACTATGCCTTAGTAGCGTCTACACTTTTGGAAATACAAAAGAAGAACCGCAGATCATTTGAGGTGCAGTTTTGTCAGTATCTCTCCCAAAGCTGCTTGTCCGTTTACTTTTGGACACCTATTTCTCTTCCAAAAGACGATGTCACCAGAAATCAGAGGGTAGCTTTTTTTGTTTGCTGGCAGCAAACAGCCACGGCCAAGGGGAACGTTAGCTGTTTGTGCTCTGCATTTCACCGAAGACAGCTTTGTCAATAAAGGATAATTCGACACAGGATAAGCGTTTCAGCTGCTTCTCAAACCTGAAGCAGTTGCATCGATCAAGCGCTCGGAGCCACAAGCTGTAAGTAACGATATAACAGCAAATAATCTAAGTGAAGCTAACGTGTTACGGGTGGCTAGCAGGACCGCTAGCGATAGTTAGCACTAACAACTGGCCTCAAACGCAGGCTTTGTAAAATATCTGAAGATAAAGCCTGTATTGGTCGCAACTGTCTGTGACTCACAGACACAGAAGCTGTAAGTTGCTTTTACTGCATAAACCAACCTGACGTGATAGCCAGTTTATTGTGGCTGTAGCACAACGGCTAACGTAGCCAAGTTACTGTTGCTAATGTTTGTGTCCTAAATATGCAAGAGTAATATCAGGGGAAATTCTACAGAAGGTGTGTGAACATAAACCTCATTTGAAGCTAACTTTTAATACTTGTTTGTAATTTGGATGCTTGGTACAACTGTCCACGGTAACGGAACTTGCTGTCTGTAAAACCTGTATTGCAAGGGTTTGTCTCTGTGGTTCTGACCGCTCAGTTACCAGCTACTGCATATTAGTTGGCATGCCGCCGTGCTAATTAAAAATGCTCCTGGTTAACTTATATGCAGTACTTCTGATCGGTATGCTAGTGTTACTTCGGTAAGCATCAATGTGGCAGTTTCATCATAACGTTGCCCGATTGTAGCCACTACAGTTGAAGCGGCTGCTTGTGATCGCTTCACTTATCCATGACCAGGATCAGCCGGATCCCTATCACAAATATCTTGGCTAGCTCTCTGATTCTACCGTGAAAGCAATCGCGATACGCAGAAGCTCTAATGTGTCTGGTATAACAAAGGATTTCTCTGCACTACCGTGACATAATTTCATCCCCCTTTAGAAATTGTTGTGGGTAATAAAAAGCCGAAAAAGGCGGGGATTAAATAGGAAATTCTTTCCTGTAGAAGTGATCGATTCGCTAGTTCCACATAAGCAACTTGTCCACGCTAACAGAACTTACGGTCTGAAAAACCTGTATTATGTTCATAACATAACAGAGCTCTCTCTAGCTGTCGTGTACTATCCATAAAGCTGCTTTCACATCGGACGCAAAACAAATTTTTCGCGGGACAGATTACATTCAAAGTCACTGCAAAGACTTGAATACATAACGCGATAAGCAGCTTTCACACTGGACGCGAAACTAATTTTTCGCGCGACAGATTAGCTACATTCAAAGTCAATGCAAAGACGCGAATACACACGTTATGGGCGCGTTAAGCAGCTTTCACACTGGACGCGAAACTAATTTTTCACGCAACAGATTAGCTACATTCAAAGTCAATGCAAAGACACGAATAAATGCGTTATGGGCGCATTAAGCAGCTTTCACACCGGACGCGAAACTAATTTTTCGCGCGACAGATTAGCTACATTCAAAGTCAATGCAAAGACGCGAATACACACGTTATGGGCGCGTTAAGCAGCTTTCACACCGGACGTGAAACTAATTTTTCACGCGACAGATTAGCTACATTCAAAGTCAATGCAAAGATGCGAATACACGCGTTATGGGCGCGTTAAGCAGCTTTCACACCGGACGCGAAGCTAATTTTTCGCGCGACAGATTAGCTACATTCAAAGTCAATGCAAAGACGTGAATACATGCGTTATGGGCGCGTTAAGCAGCTTTCACACCAGACGCGAAACGAATTTTTCGCGCTAGAGATTGCATTCAAAGTAAATGCAAAGGCAATGCATTGCCTTTGAATGTAATCTGCCGCGCGAAAAATTCGTTTCTCGTCCAGTGTGAAAGCAGCTTATCGCGCCCATTTTCTGCGAGCAAACGCTGGTCATTCCGACGCAATAAGTAACCATTACCGCGGGCAATTTCCGAAAAGGCCATTTAGCCTGGAGCTTTCGCCCCTTCATCATACACCAGCGCAGAAGCTGTTCGTTACTCCACGCTAACGACACACCACAGCTATGCACACGAACCAGCAGGTCCTTATAATACACACCGAAGCAGTCCATAAGTTGTTGGTCCACTTTTTGCTGCTCCTCACTGTCCATGTTTCCCTTTAAACTCAGACCCACCGGATTTCCACTGTCTCCGGTCTACACTTGGGTTTGTCGACCCGTTCTACAAATGTGTCTATATGGGGTGGATTCTAGCTTTCCCTCAATCCTAGCTATAGAGTAGAAACGCCGGTGTACTCACCATAGTAGCCGTAGGTAGACAGCAAATTCGAACTTGAGCGGCCAGACATTCGCACTGCGTCCTCCACTTTCGCCGTTGCGTTTATTAGAACAAGTTAATTTCATTAGATCTATACACATGTACTGCGTTTGATTGCGGAATATGCCCGTCGATTCCTTCGGGAGACGCGCCTCAGCTTCAATCTGAGGAGACAGACCCGGAAAACTGCGTTCTGCCGCCTTGTCCCGCCTAGATCCGCCCTCCACAGAGCTGGCCAGTCAGAAGAAAGTGGGCATACGGGGAGTGGGGGCGATAGCGGAAGTGCCACCCCAACGAGGCGTGTCAGGCAGAGACTACAATGGACTACAAATGGGGATTTTTCAGGATGGCAGTATGAGCTAAATAAGGACCCTGTTTAGGACTTTGAACGATCAGGAGTACTCTAGGGGAGTCCAAGATCAAAATATAACCTTGGAAATATAGCAAAATTGGTCCCCTTTAAAGTATTTATGGAGGACTGGTCAAAAATCCCTGGAAATATGTGCCTTAACATCATCAAATCGTACTGGAAGAGCCTCCATGCTTCTTATCCTTGCCGGAAGTTGTTGCATCAGGTATTAAAACATGGCTGCCAATATTTATGAACCCTTCATTTTGGTCAAATTTTTTTATTTATTAAATAGATTCATGATTTTGTTAGGTTTCAGTGGAGAATTGGTAAACTGGAGTATTTTTCCCATCTCTGTGTATCTCTACAATTTTTTTTTAATGGAATATTTAGTATACTGTATAGGTGGTGATATTATCTCTCTTCATCCTAGCACAGTTCTGATGTAGGAACATGTAGGTGAGATCTAATGACCTTTAAATTGAATACCGTAAGACTTGTTGTCCAAAAAAAAAAAAAAACATTGTGGAATTAAACTTCCCATGATGGCCATGGCTATTAATTTCTCTCTTCTAATGTCCCATCGCAGATATATTCTTCCTGAGCATGCTCAGCAACATCTGTGCCAACAACGTGCCCTTACATGCTGCGCCTAGTCGGGAAAATGCAATAGTTTTTTCCTTCATATTCTACATGGCTTGTAAGCAGGCGGGAACTTCAGTCACTGTATTGGTGAAAAATCTCTTCTCATCAGATGAAATCATTCAATTCTTATGTCTCACTTTAATGAAGTAAAGCTTTGATTATCGTTGAAGCATTGGAAAATACAATTGCCTTGGCATCGCACTAGTATTTGAGGTTTTCTTCAAATGACATTGTTTTGATTGGTGTCAGTGATTAAATGGAGGCGGACCAGATTTATTGTCTGATCATCCACAAGATTTTCAGTGTTAGAACTTCTGGCAGTCAGACAATTGAGGGCTCACAAACCTATGTGAACATAAATTTTCAGCTCATATAGCTGAATCGGTTCTATCCTGCTTGTCCAAATACCTGTGCGTATAACTGCTCACACTACAATCTCTTTCATGGATTCTCAACTGGCTCCTCTCTCAGTTTTTGATAACTGTGGTTAAATACAGACCTCCTGACTCAGTGGCAATCATGGTAATCACAAACTGCCATTTACGTCACTAAAAGTGCATTGTAGAGCAGTATATACTGTATATATTCAGGCACATTCTCTGTTACATTTCCTCTTATACTGCTCGCATTTAATGTGAGTTGAGTGTTATTCTGCATTTTGAAGCATTTGTAATTGTGCTGTAGCTGCTTTGGCAGCATTTACGGATCAAAATTGTCCATAATCGACGATCTGTGAAGAATGCAGCTCGACCTGAAGCACACGGATGGGCTGATAATGCTGCTCTTGTGCTTTATTCTCTTGTATGTTCACTAGAAATAAAATGGGGGTTATTTTCTGAAAATCACTGACATCACTGCAGAAAATGGGGGGGATGGGCCCATGGGTTAAAATGGGGTTGAATTGCCTGATGGTTTGTGTGTTTTGTGTCACAATGTAGTTGATCTGCCTTGAATGCAGTGAGAGAAGAAGCAGTTATCAGTCAGGCTGGGCAATCAGGTAACCTGGCTCTGTCATTTAGAGCATATATTTGAAAACACATTTTTTACATCTTTGCTGAAGTTTTATAAAAACATAATGGTGGATTCTCAATCCTTGTAGCCTGGTAATCAGGATTAAGGTGATTGTGTTCCATCTTCTCACTTGAGCCTCAGGTCTGACTGGAGCAATAACATGCACTGCCCTCCTTATTGTATTTATATTGCCAAGTTGTCCCACTAAATGCTGTAAGATCTTCATGCAGATTGTAATAAAAGACAGGGATAAAATGAGAAAACCTAATACAGTTTGTAAACTATGATTTCATTTATTGAATGAAAAGGGCTTTTACACGTGAGCAAGCAATTATTCCCAGAATCTTTACTGGTTTAGTCACCTTTAAAGGATGAGTTCACTATTTTGCACTTTGAGCCCCCTTTCTGGGTTGTCTAGTTTGAAATAGTGTTGGACACCGAAATTTTGATGATTGCTCCTGTCTCGAGTATTTGGTGGCTAATTTAGAATTGCCCCTGCCATGCTTCAGAATGGCCGGCTATGGGCATTCACGAACCTGTCCTTAAAACAACCCTAAACGTTCCTTTAAAAAAATGTGCAACTCACCGAGTGGTTAGTGGTGTTCGTTGATGTTTTAAAAATATATATCGGCGAAAAATATGGTTTCCATCCGTGTAATTTGCTATTTCGGAACTATTTTTTCAGATAACTCACAACCGCATATAAACTTCCGGGGTTAACAAAATGCCAAATTAAACACGACAGAAACTGTATTTCGCTACGAAACTTGTTTTGGAACATCAGCGAACACCACTAACCACTCGGTGAGTTGCACATTTTTTTAAACGAACGTTTAGGGTTGTTTTAAGGACAGGTTCGTGAATGCCCATAGCCAGCCATGCTGAAGCATGGCAGGGCCAATTCTAAATTGGCCAAATACTCGAGACAGGAGCAATCATCAAAATTTCGGTGTCCAACGCTCTATTTCAAACTAGACAACCCAGAAAGGAGGCTCAAAGTGCAAAATAGTGAACTTATCCTTTAAGCAGCAAACACTTTCGATTACTGGACATCAGAATCACTCCGGAGGAATTTAGGCTGCAATTACTTGAATTCAGCCACAGCGGAGGGCTTTCAAGTTTAAACGTCATATTTAAGGTCCAAGGCGAGGTTTTGGCTAGGATCTCAAATTTTTATTTTGAACCATACAAAAGAAGGACTTACCTGTGCTTTGAATTCTTGCCTTGCTGCACAACAGAATTGCTCCAAGCAATAAATGATGGGCTGATAACTGGATGTGGCTCTTCAGGATTTTCTGTTACATATTTGGTCACTGCTAAGATATTCTGTGGACTGAAGAGCCAAATGTGGAATTTTTTGGAAGATATGGGTTAAGTTATATCTGGGGTGAAGCCAACACAACATTCCACGATAAGAATATTATCCCAAGTCTTTGGGGTCACTTTTTGACAAATGTGGGACAAGCTCTTGTATTCCTTTTGGTTGGCAGTGGTTTTGACCTTGTAGCTCTCCCATGGGTACCATTTTTGCCCAGTCTCTTTAAAGGTGGAAACATGAATACCCTCCCCATCTGTGGTGCGCAAGACCTGCAGTTCTTTAAATGTTTGTCTGTGCTCTTTTCTTATTTCCCGAATGAGTCATTGGTGCATTCTTGGAAACATTTTGGAAGGCTAGCCACTTCTGGGAAGATTCACCACTGATCCTAATTTTCTCTTTTTGGAAGTAATGGTTGGCATTATGGTTTGCTGTTGTCCCAGTGCCGGAAAAACAGCTTTGAAACCTATTGTAGGCTGATGTAGTTCAATAACTTTCTATCTAATCTCTTCCAGAGGGTCTTTTGATCATGGCTGAGAGTGAGATCTATTGGATTACTTCACGCAGGAAGTGCTCTTCAAGTGGTCTTTAAATTCAATAGTGTTGGCTGTAATCAAGTCTGGCAATTTGTATTTTTACTTAAACCACAATTTACTTTGCTAGATTAGCTGATGAAGTGACCAGCAGGGCAGTTACTTTCCACACACAGTCAGTGGGAGGTGGTTAACTTTTTTCAACAAAATGTTGATTTTTAAAACTGCATTTTGTGTTGACTCCGGTTGTCTTGCTTTACTTTTTGTTTTCAGATCTGAAATGATTGTATGTCTGAAAACAAGGAAAAATGAAATAAATGGGGAAGGGGGCAAATATTTTTCATGGTGCTGTAAATGTAATTTATTTGGTCTATGTCTACAAATGGAGGATTTTTTTAAGCCATTGTAAAAGCCTGACCAAAACTAAAGGGAAGATTTATAACCTCGTTTATCCATTCATTTATATCAAGAGTGAGTGTGTGTGGTCCGTTCATTTATATCAAGAGTGAGTGTGTGTGGTTCAGGTGCATCTCAGTAATTTACGTTGTATGAATATGCTAAATATTATGTGTGTGTTTGTGTGTGTGTGTGTTGTTATTAATCCCACTGATGGCTGGCTGAGAGCTGAATAAATCTGTGAGCGTTTGACATTTTCCGCTGCTGCCCAAGAAAACAAAGACCTCATAAAAGCATGACAGCGCCGTGTAATGGGAGACTGGTCGCACCGACAGGAGACAAATAAGAGCCTCAACAACTGAACAGGGACTGCAGGTCTACAGAAAGCCGATCTCACACACACACACACACACACACACATCCTTTGGCTTTTGGATTACTCATGGTGATTTATCATCTAACATTAATCAATAGCCCATGTTTAATACCGAACCGTAAAACTTGACTTGGTCCGAGCCCCAGTTGTAACCCTCACGATTGGCCTAGAATAAGCCTTTTCCCTATGAGGACCCAAAAAATGCCCCAAAATAAAGTTTTTTTTCAGACCTTATTGTAGTTGTGTGGGGTCTTTTAGGCTCCGCGAGGTATCTCGTAGTCCGCACAAGTATAGTAAAACAAGCAAGCACACACACGCACTCACACTCTCTCACACAGACATGCGCGCACACAATCACACACACACACACACACACCTCAGCACTGCTAGGTATTGTTTTTCTGCTCCCTCTGTTATTCTGTGGAATGACTGTGTGCTCAGATCATTGTATCGGCCGAACGGTCCTTAATTGGCCCGTATATGATAACTATTAAACTTGCTCAACCCGAAAGAAACGTGATGAGAGAATTAATAGAGGGACAGAGATGCTGGGGAGAAGAGACTGTGGAGGCGGAGTCAGTCCTGCCAGAGGGCTGTGCCCCCGTGGTGGTGGGCATGGACATGGTAATGCTTGTAGTTATGGCCATTGCAGCTGCTTAGTTTGTTGCGGTGGTGTTGTGCTTCGTCCATCTCTGGCTGTCGTCCCTTCATGGGGCTTCTTTATTTGCTTTACTTGACAACAATAATGGCAGCGGAGCGCAATCCTGACAGTTAAAGGGGGACAAAAATGACATGGCTCCTAACTGATTGATTGGGCCTGTTTTGCACAATGTAAACGGAGTACTCTCCATTCCCTTCCCCCCCTCCCTCTCTCCCCCTATCCATCTCGAGACCGTTCCAAGAGCTTTGATCAATAAGCAAATTGCCTTTTGCACGGAGAAGGCAGCTCATGTAAAGGGGGTGTGTCTGAATGGGAGGAGTGGAGATGGAGTCATGCCCTCTGCTCCGGTCAGTCTGTGACCTCATCTGCTGATACCTGCACTCAATTGTAAGGTCATTAACTGCACTCTCATCTTCTGTCACCCTTTACTTGTCAGTTTAGCACGTCCCAATGAAGAGCAGAATGAGCCTAGCTGTGCATGCTCATGGACACACACACACACACAGTCACATGTACACTGGCGGCGCAACGTTTTATGTGCTTATCTGCTGGGGGGATGGAGGGCAGGAGAGATAAAGACCTATTTCTGACGCTCTTTTGGCCGGATTTAAGTGTACAAATCCTTTTAGCACATGCAAACCCAAAAATATGGCTGGTAATTGGCTAAGGTTTATTTTATTATATCCCCGAAATATGAGTTTCGGGGATATCATGGTTTCGCCCCACCCGCCGCCGCGTCCGCAGATTTTAGCCGTTAGCTCGATAACTCACAAAATACTTTACATTGGCTTCTCATTTTCAGCATATGGGTAGATATGGTACAGAGGATGAACTGATTAGATTTTCGGCAAGTATGCACTCCTAGGTTTGCCACCAGGTGGCGCTATATATTGAAAAAATCAGTTTTTTAACTATATCTGTGGAACAATTACTTACACAGACCTCAAATTTGTCTCATATTGTAGGTCTAGTAAAGGGGGATCTAATAAAGGGGGCTTCGAGGATTGGGGAATTTCGGGGATATACCCCTTGCTGTCGGCCGCCGACAGCGTAGGCCTAGTTTTATTTGATAAATAATGTTTTAATTTTTTATTTATTTATTTTTTGCACCAACCAATCAATGGCCATATTCATGCTTCATGGAAAGTCTAGCCCTTTGTCTCATCAGCATGTATTTTTAGGATCCTAATTCACTGTGCCTAATTAGACAACAGTTAACTCTAATTAGTCTGCCGCTGCAGGTATGGGAAGTTGAATCATCGAAGCTAATGATGCCATTGACGCACTGAAGGACCTGCAGAGTATTTTTTGACATTCTTAAAAGATTCAAGATTTTTATGGAAACTTAGGCTCTGCCATTTTATCTAATTCTAAGCATGTAACATGTTTGTTATTTAGTCCAGATCCGTACACATTGAGAACATTTGTGAAATTGTGCTGGAGAGGTCAAGGGTTATAATTTTCATTTTTAGCCCTGAGGCTGCATGTCTTTGGCCATGAGTATGCACAGGAGCAGTGCTGTGCTCTGACTGGGATGTGCGAGGCTGCTTTTTCAGCCGTGTGCGTTTCTGTGCCTGGTTTAGCTGCCTGGGCGTGGGGGTTTCCTTCTTTGCACCCCTCTTTCCCCGGGGGCCCCGATCACCACCACCACTCCCCTGGGATGCTAATTACATTAATGGTTCTGTTGGCTTTGTTTCAATGGCATTTCCTCCAGTGCCATTCATTTCTTTGAGTGTACCTGATTTCACTGTGTCACCTTTGCCAGCTTATTGCCTGCAGGCACTCATCTTTATAGGGCTGCCATTATATGAGTGTGAGAAATGTGGCAAATTTGAGTTGTCTCTCTGCAGTGTGCTGCTACGAAGGGACTACAGTTTCCTACGGGAGATTAATGTCTGGCATCCCTTCGTCACCATCGGGGTTTACTCGTCAACCCTCTCCGCCGCCATGTGCAATCTGATTGGTGCATCCCGCATCCTGTATGCCCTCGCCAGGGACGATCTTTTCGGTGAGTCCATGGTGCCTACTCTTCTCTCCTCCTCTTCTTTACTCTCTTTCGTCAGTTGCTACACCCCCAATTCTGAAAAAGTTGACATGTCTTGGAACTGCAGATCCAGTCAAAAAGGACTGATTTAAGAAGTTAATTCACCCTCTATGATATTAAAAACAGTAGAACAATACATTATTTTGTGTGAATTTAATTGCTTGTTGATGATATACAATGTGATGACTGCAATAGAGTTCAAAAAAGGTAACACGGTTGATTGATTTTCCACTGTGTAACATCACATTATTTAATCTCACTCCTTAAGTGTTTGGGCACTGAAGACACCAGTTGGTCAAGTCTAGCAAGCGGAATTTCCCCCCCATGCCTCCAATTTGCAGGTTTTCAACTGCACAATTCTACACGGCCTTCAGTGCCATATTTTGCTTCATAATGCGCAATACTTGACTGGAAACCAGTCAAGACAGCTGGTGGCCAGTCTAAGATCTGCCATCTCTGCTTATGCCGCCTTGTACATGTAATTCATGCATAATGTGGTTTAAAGCTTTGTAATGCTGGAAAATTCAGGGATGTCCCTGGATCAGAAATTAAGATGGCATTATACTGTGTTGCTCCACAATTTGTGAATATCTTTCTGCGTTATTGGGGCCCTCGCAAATGTGCAAGTTATTTGTACCATGTGCACAGACTCGCCCACATTAGCATGGCAGACTCTGGTTTTTGGACCTGAGGCTGATAATAGCTACAGTTGTTCTTATGGTCTTGGATGCAAAGAACACGGTGGCCGTTTTTTTAGCTCAACTGGTCCTTCTATCGCCATTGTGCAGCATCTATTGTCTCTCTGTCTGTCCATTGTCCATCTGTCAACTTTTTCTTTAAGCGAATGGGGACCCGCCCGATGTCTAAAAATAGCCTGTATGTTAGGTTAACGTCATTCTCTGAACCCGGAAGTCGGGCAAGCAAACAACAGGAGGCAATGTGCCGAGTTAGAAAAAGTAGGTTTTTAGGCGGTTTTATCAACTTTTATTTTAGATCTAACTTGTGTTGACAATGGAGACCTGGGGTGCGTTTCCCAAAAGCATAGTTTTTTAACTGTGGTAGCAACTTATGTAGTTCGTCCATTCACTGTCAATGGCTCCAAGTATGTAAGTTCGCACCTGTTCTTTCGAGAAATGCATTCCTGGCTCGGCAGAGCAGACCGAGCAATAGCAACAATGGCTCTGAAAAGATTCACTTCACCATCGACAGCAAACGGGGAAACACAGATAAGGGGCAGTCCAGATAACACAAACCGCGACAATAAAAACGCTTTTTTTGTTTGCGCTTAGCCAGCTACAGAAATGCAAAAGCAATGTGCTCAATGCTCGAAGCACGGCAGGATAACGGGGGAGACTTCGTATTCATACTTTAATTTGTGACCCCTGTGACAGGTTTGTAATGGCAAGCTTGGTAACAGGTCTACATAGTTGTAAGTATCAGAAGGCACCATGTTGTTTAACCAGGTTACCTGGCATTTTAGCGTAAGTCACAGTGTATGTAAAAATATGTTGATGTTCAAGAATAATACTAGGTAAGGGGGAGACTACAAAAGGAGTTTTGTACACCTATGTGACTAAATATTTAACCAGGTTACCTCGTCATCACAGCCCATTCATTTGGTGTAATCAGTTAATATTCATCGATATATGCCTCGGGAGGAGTAATTCTATTTTTAAACTACCTTTGAGCACGCATTTCCACTTCATTCCATGGAGAAAAAACAAATAACAAGCAGTTTAGTGCATCTCGTTTTCAATGGTTCTCTATGGCAGAGCCCCGATGCTTGCTCGACATCCGCATCACGTGACGATTATTCAATTTTTTTGTGATGTCATCCGGGCGGGTCCCCATTCTTCTCAAGTTCTACGTGGCAGATTTGGATCAGACTTGGTGCAAATGTTCTTCTCATGGCCCTGACTGAGTGTCATTTTTCTGCTCAGTTCAAAATCCATTATGGCCGTCCTGGTCTCTGATTGGCTGATGCAGTTTTGACCTCTTAACCAGTTCCACTGGCAATATTTGGATCAGACTTGGTGCAAATGTCTGTTGCGTGGCCCTGACTAAGTGGTATTTTTAGATCAATATAGGATCCAATACGGCTTCCCTAGCCTCTGATTGGCTGACCTATTTTTGACTTCTTGCCTCTTGGAGGATTTGGATCAAACGAGTCTTCACCTCCAAGCACTATTTAAGTGTTGTTATATATTGGGTCGATTTAGAATCCAGTATGGTTGTCCTCATGTCGGATTAGCTGACACATTTTTGACTTCTTATTCAAAGTCTTGGTCTACATAAAGTTGAAATGTTGATAATTTTTGAGTGCTTGGATTAAAAATCCATGTTGTATGGAACCCTCAAGAATGACTTGCTTTACCTACATTTTCCTATATTCCAGTGACTTCACAGAGGGTTAATGGTGCATTTAGTGCTACAACTGATTGTTCACAGTTTACTGCATTTCAGTGCTTGCTGTAGATGATTGCATTACTATATCAACATATCATTTGGTAGACTGTTGTTTACTTCATAGTACTGCATGGCTGAAAATACTTGTTTCGATGTCAAACCAGATGAGCGCTACAGGCCCCATGGCAGTCTTCTTCCAAAAACCACTTGAACTGTTGACTTATCAGGCCACAAAATACACTTCCACCGTGCTACCATCTATCTTGGATGACGATGAGCCCAGAGAAATTGACGGCAATTTTTAGACAGTGTTGACTTATGGCTTTGACTTCGCTTAATAAAACTTTAACTTGCATATGTAGCAGGCAGCGGCAAATGGTGTCACTTGACTAAAGTTTACCAAATTACAGTAGTGTGCAGTGATTATACACCACCACTTTTGTCTAAATGGGATCCTAATATATTACTACTCTATAATTTTATGGGGAAAATGTATAGAAAAATATTATCGTAGGCAGTGAGAACACACAAAAAATAATTCCCACAAGTGTATTGAGGTAAGACTATGGGAAATAAACAAAAACACTGAAAACATAAATTTTTTATAACAATTGAAAGGTGTTGCAAATTTTATTTTTTTTGACTCTTGCAGAGCCTGAATCCATTTTTGAAGGTTAATTCAATGATTATTGGTGCTACGACAAAATTGCTTAGACTGCTTTCAGGCAACATTATTGTGCAAAATTACCTTGGATGGTCAGTTGTTTCAGTATATATGGTAACATGAATTTTCTGAGTTTGTCACAGTGTTAAACACAATGGCACGACAATAGGAGCATTCTGAGATTGTTTGTAGCAGCATTGTGGCCTTACATGATGCTGGTTGGTCACTAAGAAAAATTTCTGAGGATGTTAAATGCTGCCATGGCGCAGTAAGAAACACCATCAAGCGTTTCAAAGAGACCTGTTCGCTGAAAACTCCTGGCAATAGAGGTGCATAATGGAAGTTAGGTGCCTCTGATGTTCGTTATCCGTGCATGACAAGTGCAAAAAAAATGGCGTTTTACAGCACGACAACTCATTGATGATATTAATAGCACCAAAAGTGAAGAGATGAGAGTATCAAGATTTCCATTTCCAGACACCTGCGTGAAAATGATTGGTTGTGTTGCTTCCAAAAGCTACCAACATCAAAAAAAGAAATAATCGACAGAATCATGGATCAAAAGAAGTTTCACTGCATCCCTGTGAGGCACGCATTGCCATCTGGAAAGAGACTGATTGGTCGAGGATTTTATTTCCAACAAGAAAATGACGCTATAACACTGAAAAAAAGTCAATCCAAGCACATGTGAATGTAACATGATTATAATGTATGATAATAACAGTGAGTGAAGAATTAAGTTTGTATCTTTCCATGAAAACATTTAGTTTTGAATTACTCTGCATTTGTTTAAAATGTAGGACATTGTGAGTTTTTTATCGAACTAGATAAATTAACGTAATCTCTGCCCATCTTCTTACATACACCCACACAACAAAGAATGAACTTTTTATATTTACTCTGTTCCAGTAATACTGGCAAAAGCCAAACCATGGAATTTGAAGCTCAGTGATTGATGGCAGCTTGGGTCAATGCTCGATGGGATGCACAGTTGACTTGTCTTCTTGTCTTCTGTTCTTACGTGTACAATCTTGTACCTTATAGGCTTTAATGAACCTGAATTATTTCAAGGCTGTTGCTAATTGTAGCCCCCGGACGAAGTCGGGCGGCTACTATGGATTCACGTGTCGTCTCCGCTGCCGCGTCCGCGTCCGTAGACACTTGCTTGTGAACGCTCTACAGGCTGTAATTCTTGACCGATTTCTTTCATATTTGGTACAGACATGTGTTATGCTTCACTTATGACACCTATCAATTTTGGTTGTTATGGCGACAGCATTGGCCGAATAGTATGCAAATTAGTGGCAAAACATAGAGATTTCCTTGTGGACGCAGTACAGGCTGCAGTTTTGGACCAATTACTTTCACATTTGGTATGGACATGTTTTATACTTCACTTATGACACCCATTGATTTTGGTTGCCACGGCGACAGTATTGGCCGAAAAATGCGCAAAAAAGGGGAGAAGCGGGCTTTCGGGGGCTACACCCATGCGGTCATGACCGACCGGACTGTCTAGTCGTCTATGCTCAAAGTGATATTTCAACTAGAAAATTTTCATACCCTTCCACGCGTTGAAAACGCTCAATCATCCTCTCACGTAACACCCCCTTCTATCACTGTCACAACAACCAACCAATTACTGCTTTGACAACTGAGAGTCAGTGAAGTAAATGATATAATCTAATGATGAATTTTCAGTATTGACAAACTTGAAGACCTAACTGCAGACCCATGTTCAATATAGAATTTTCATGCATCATTGAGGATTATTGACCAAAATGACACTTCACTTGCAAATCTATTTTTTACATGCAAAAAGTAAATGGTGAACTTAAAATTTAGTTTTGCTTGATGTACATAATGAAATAAAGTTGAATTTACTTGCAAATGTATTTATAGCACACAAATAATTAAGTAGTTTGTACAAAGCTCAGCCCTGCTTGGTCTACATAATAATCTGATACAAAAAATTGCCTTAATTTTTTTTAAGTAGATCAAGCAGGATTTTTTAAATCAGTGTGAACACACTTAAGTTGTGCAAGAATTATCTCAGTCGGAAAGAAACATCAGGGCCCGTATTCACAAAGCATCTTGGCGCTAAAAGTAGGTCCTAACTGCTGGATTTAGGAGAAACTCCTTAAAAAAATGGGCGTGTCAGTTGTAAATTTAGGACTCCTAATTATTTTTACTAAGTGTTATTCACAAAGCATTTTAGGCCTAAAAGTAACTCCTAAGTCTGGGAGAGCTTAAAAGTAGTCAAGAGGACTCCTAACTCGCTAAAACCTATTCACAAAGAATTGGAAAATGGCTGCTGCTGTTGAAAGACGGAATGACTTGGAAATTCTGAATGATGCGCAGTTGTTGAAAAGATATCGGACCGACCGTGAAGGGATTTTATTTGTTGTTGACTTGGTGAGGGCGAGAATTACGTCTCCAACCATGAGAAACAACCCAGTAAGCCCCGAAATAAAATGTTTGACAACACACGTTACTTGGCCACTGGAAAAATGCAACTTTGCAACGTGGACAATTTAGGGATTTCACAATCATCTGTCAGTCGCTCAATTCAACTAACAATCAATGCGCTCTGTGAACACCATATCATCCGTCAGTTTATCCGGTTTCCAATGGATGTTCGCCAACAACACAGAATCAAACTTGAATTCACACACATCTCAGGTAGGCCTATGCCCGGTATCATCGGTGCTATTGACGGGACCCATATTTGAATTATTTCTCCGACCCAAGATGAAGAGGTATTTGTAAAGAGAAAAAGTTCATTCCATCAACACCCAGATAGTATTTGATGCCGAATACAATATTTTGGACATTGTTGCAAAATGGCCAGGATCCACGCACGACTCTCGCATTTTAATGGAAAGCGGCTTATGCCAATTATTTGACAGGCATTATGTGCCTGCGGGATGCCACTCGCTAGGGGACTGTGGCTACCCCTGCAAACGTTGGCTCTTGACCCCTTACCTGAATCCACAACCGGGACCACAACAAAATTATAACAGATAGGTCATTGTTGCTATAGCCTACATTGGCATAGCCTATTACATGTGAAGATGGCATAATACTGTAAATTACAAATATACTGAACAAAAAAAGAAACGCAAGTTAATTAAAGACAGACCGGAAAATAAGTAGACGCGCAATTATTATAGAAATTCTAGTTTATTACCAGCGTGTGCACATTTACACTTATTTCATCAAACTTTTCTTTGTTTTGCGGTCACTTTGACTGAGTAACCATAAGAGTACCTTAACTAACTAGCAAACTTGCGTTTCTTTTGTTGCTCAGTATATTTAGTCTGCTGTTTTCTTTTTCATGGTGCAAGTTAGAGCGCACAAGACGACACGTAGTGTGGTGGAGCGTGCGTGGTATTGGGCAGCTGAAGCACCGGTTTCATGTGCTGCATGGGGAGGTGCGTCTCAGCCCAGACAGAGCCAGCAAAGTAATTTCAACATGTGCCATCCTTCACATTTTATGCCAACAAAGAAACATACCTCAACCGGATGATGATGGTGCTGCCGACTGCGGTGATGATGATGTCGAGGAGGATGACGATATTTGTAATGTTGCTGAACAAAGTGGACTGAGTTTAGGGCAAACAAACTTGAACGACCCGACATTTAAATGATCGCAACATATTCCCATTGGGTAATAAGTTGCCAATTATTGGGGCAAATGACGCGTTTCATCATTTCCTCGTTTTATACTATTGGCGTTTTTACAACTATCTCTTTCCTATGTATGTTTATTTGCCTAGAGCGTGATATGTGGGTACTGCGCATAGTGCATTTTCAGGAGTGCTCAACGTGTTATTATTTCACGGGACAGACCAGCCGCTCGGACTATTTCCTCATTTTTTTCCTCCATGGGTTGTATATGGGATATTTTTTTTCAATGGGCCGCCCTGCCACCAAACAACCAATCACCGTGCTCATTGTCCCAAAATCGTGCATGAGAATTGATTTCATGGATGGCAACGGAGATTTACTCCCACCTATCTCAGAGCTACTCCTATTCCAGGAGTTACCAGTTTTCTTAACTAAAAGTTGCTCTCAGCAGCTTTTTGAATAACTTTTAAGATTTTACTCCTACATCAAATGTTTTAGCGCGACTTAGGAGTACTCCTAGCGGTAAGATAAGATGCTTTGTGAATACGGGCCCTGGTGACATAAAAGGTATAATTTGGCCTGCTCAAAATCCAGACCTTAATCCGATTGAGCAAATCTGTTGTAACATAGGAAGAATCACTTTGGAATCAACTTCGAACTATATGGAATGGTTTAGTGAGTAAGGAAATAAAACAAATGTGAACAGTATGTCTGAAAGATTAAATGCTGCAATCAAAGCAAAGGGTGGCCACACTAGATATTGACCATTTCTCTCAAAACAACATTATTATTTTTGTCTTTTTATTCTACAACCTCAATTCTGAAATAGTTGGGACAAAGTGTAAATTGTGAATAAAATCAAAACACAATGACTTTCAAATCACACCAGCCAGTATTTTATTCACAATAGAACAGAGATTATATAGCAAATGTTGAAACTGAGAAATTTTACAATTTTATCCACAAAATGAGCTCATTTCAAATTTGATGGCTGCTACAGGTCTCAAAAAAGTTGGGACGGGGCCTGTTTACCATGGTGTAGCATCCCCTCTTCTTTTTAACACAGAGTGGAGGAGTCTGTGCATTGAGGAGACAAGTTTCTTGAGTTTAGCCATTGGAATTTGATCCCACTCGTTTAATACAGGCTTCCAGTTATTGGAAAGTTTTGGGACTCCTTTGATGGACTTTTTGTTTAATTACACGCTAAATGTTCTCAATCGGTGAAAGATCAGGACTGCAGGCAGGCCAGTTCAGCACACAGACTCTTCTACTATGAAGCCATGCTGTTGTAATAGCTGCAGTATATGGTTTTGCATAGTCCTGCTGAAATACACAAGGCCTTCCCCGGAATAGATGTCCTCTGGAGGGGAGCATATGTACCTCTAAAACCTTTATATACCTTTCAGCATTCATGGTGCTTTGTAAAACACGCAAGTGTCCAACACCATATGCACTAATGCATCCCCATACCATCAGAGATGCTGGCTTTTGAACTGAACACAGATAACAGGAGGGGTGGTCTTTCTCCTCTTTAGCTCGGAGGACACGATGCCCATAATTTCCAACAAGAATGTCAAATTTGGACTCGTCTGACCACAGGACACTTTGCCACTTTGCCACAGTCCATTTTAAATGAGCCTTGGCCCACAGAACACGACAGTGCTTCAGGATCATGCTCAACAATGGCTTCCTTTTTGCATGATAGAGTTTTAGGTGGCATCTGTGGATGGCATGGCAGACTGTGTTTACTGACAATGGTTTCTTGAGGTATTCCTGGGCCCATTTAGTAATGTCAATGACAGAATCATGCAGTGATGCAGTGGCGTCTGAGGGCCCGAAGATCACAGGCATCCAGTAAAGGTCTTCGGCCTTGTCCCATATGCACAGAGATTTTTCCAGTTTCTCTGAATCTTTTGATGGTGTTATGCACTGTCGATGATGAGACCTTCAAAGCCTTTGCAATTTGACTTTGAGGAACATTGTTGTTAAAGTATTCCACAATTTTTTTTTACGCAAGCCTTCACAGGTTGGAGAGCCTCTGGCCATCTTAACTTCTGAGAGACTCAGCCACTCTAAGACATCCCTTTTATAGCCAATCATGTTACACACCTGATGCCAGTTAACTTAATTACTTGCTAAATGTTCTTTCAACTGATTCTCTTATATATTAATTGCTTTTTCAGCCCTCTTTTTGCCTGTGTCCCAACTTTTTTGAGACCTGTTGCAGCCAGAAAATTTGAAATAAGCTCATTTTGTGGATAAAAATGTAAAATGTCTCAGTTTCAACATTTGAAATGGTATCTATGTTCTACTGTAAATAACATATTGGCTCATGTGATCTGAAAGTCATTGCATTTTGATTTTATTCACAATTTACACTTTGTCCCAAATATTTCGGAATTGGGGTTGTATAATGTTATCTGTTTACTTATTTTCATCTATATGACCCAATATTACATGAAATAAATACTTCAATAGTACTTGGTGTCTGATTTATCTTCGTTTTGTAAAGCGTATAATCATCACTGCACATTACTGTATTTTTGTGTCCCTGTGATGTGTAGGGGAAGTGCCTTTGTGTCATATAAAATGGCAAAAAGTTTATGCGCAAAATAAAGGCGCATTTGTCTGAACAGTCCTCCTGCGGGCTGCTAATTTGTTGTAGCTAGAAACTTGCAAATTTTTTAATCATTCACGTAAAATAAATATTTAAATAAAAAATATGGAATTTTAATTAATATGCAAAATAACCAAATTTAATAATTACATGAAACATAATGAAATCAAAGATTTAATGAATAATCTCAAGGATTTTGGAGTTCTTTAGAGGACAGTTTGACTAACCTCACATTTTCATGTAATATCAAAACAGAAATTGGGTTTAATGAAAGATTATCAAACAGACAGATGCAACATTCACTGACTAATAATGAGGGTATGGTAAGGATGAGTCTGTTACTGTGTTAGAATGTGCAGGTGCGAGTCGATACACATAATACCCACATTCTTTGTCTGGGAGAAGGAGGAAGGAATCTACCATGTCAGAAGGATTAGTCGGGATTTGGGCTGGAAGCGGGGAAACCATGTGGATAGTTCTTAGGCTAAGTACACGGCTAACATTAAATGTTCAAATGCAAACAAAATGAATGTAACTAGAAACGCATGGATTCACATCAAACTCGGTGAAGACTAAAAAGCCACTGCGTGGAATGGTCAGTCAGTCTCACTGCTGGTTTGCCTCCCAGAACGGCCGTGAGTTGTTCTGAGGGATACAGCAGTGAAGCCATGAATTGAAGACTGAGTCCTAGCGACTTTACCTGCGAGTTTGGCTCGTCTCCTGTGTGTTGCGCAAGTTTGGGTCCTCTGTGAGCAGTGCGGGGTCCATGTTTCTCTTGTCACGACCCGGCTCGTAAGCCATGACAAAAACGGGAGAGACACGGTTATCAAACTGGAAAATATACACATTTATTACTAAAACAATACAAAAACTCAAAAACATACTAATAATATGAGGCGTGGTAGTCAGTAAATCAGTATGTCAGCTGTTGGACGAGTGATTGAGTGGTGTAGATGAAGTACTGAAGCGTGTAACCCTAAAGATAACATGGCCAAAGCCAACCAAACAATAACGTGCTGCTGGAAAAATGGAGAGCAACGACTTGGACTGGAATGGCCAGGGTTTAAGTACACCTGGGAGACTGGCCAGGTGCTCCCAGTTGCACTAAATGGACTCCGTCCCACCAGGACCTGCAACTTAACAAACAAGACAAAGAGAAAGAACACACCCACACACATACACACACAGCAGGCCCTGCTGGGGCAGGAGGGCCGTCACACCCCCCCTCCATAAAAACGGAGTCCCAACCCCGAAACCAGAATCACTATTAAATTGATTTACATTTACTATCAACAGAACTCAAAAAGTAACCACTTACTAAATTTATTTTAACAAGTGATCATATTCCTTGTTTCAATCCCAGTTCGCAAACTTTAAAAACAATATATATATACCATTAATTGTTTCTTACATTGTTACAGTTATACAAAAAAAAGATACTAACCTGATGCCCGCCACTCACCGCTGCTTCAACATCAACGCCCCCAGCAACCTGGTACCAGTGGGAAGCAATTTAAGACGGAGAAAGGAGAGAAGATGCATAAATTTAAAGAAACTACTGATAAGGAGCCCTGGACAGTGCGTCCGCCACCACATTGTCCGAACCCTTAATATGCCGGATATCCAGCCAGTATGACTGCAACAATAATGACCATCTTATCAATCTCTGATTTGGACATTGCAAAGAATTGAGAAATGTTAAGGGATTGTGGTCAGTGTAGACCACCACAGGCACAACACCAGAACCCACATAGACATCAAAATGCCTCAACACCCATACTAACGCAAGTGCTTCTTTTTCAATGGTAGAATAATTCAACTGATAAGAATTAAATTTCTTTGAAAAGAAGCTCACTGGTTTATCAAAACCTAAATCATCTACTTGCTGCAGGACGGCACCTGCCCCCACATGACTAGCATCTACCAGAAAGGAAAACGGACAGTCAAAACGTGGCGCTGCTAATACCGGGGAGCTACACAAGAGTGCCTTCACCCTTTCAAAAGCCTGTTGACAAACAGGGGACCAGATAAAAGTTGACTTTCTTTTCAAGAGGTCAGTAAGTGGTGCCACTACCTCCGAGAAATTTCCACAAAAACTTCTCTAGTAACCCACTAATCCGAGAAAACGCATGAGTTCTTTCTTTGTTGTAGGTGGAGAATACTGTTGAACAACTTGAATTTTCTCTTGTACCGGACGAACTGTACCCTGCCCAACTACCCGACCCAAGTACGTTACCGTCGCCCTCGCGAACTCGCACTTTGCGAGGTTGACAGCGAGACGCGCTTCAGCCAAGCGGCGGAACAGAGCCCGGATGTGCTCCAGATGAGAGGACCATGTGTCAGAGCAGACCACAACACCTGGTCTCCCACACTAAATTCACGGCGCTCCGCCCGTCGGTCAAACAACTTTTTCATTTTACCTTGTGCATTTGACAGATTCTTTTTCGCCAACTCACAAGCCGCATACAACCTATGCCGAAAACTGTTAATATAATCAATTAGGTTTTTAGGAGGATCCGTTTCTTTCCACTGATCATACAGCAGAGTCAGTGGGCCGCGCACTGTGTGCCCAAACACCAAATCATTTGGGGTAAACCCCGTGCTTTCCTGTGTGACCTCCCTTGCCGCCAACATCAACCAGGGCAAAGCCTCCTCCCAATCTTTCTCCATTTGGATACAGTAAACACGCAGCAATGATTTAAATACTTTTGGCTATCCACAGAAGACAATGATGAGTAAGCCTCTTGTGCTCTCCCAGTCAACGCACTCTGCAACATTAACGTGCGAGCAGACTCCGGCCACTTCCTTGTATCCGCAACACGCTCAAATAGGGAGAAAAAGGTCTCCGGATCCTTTTCTTTAAATTTCGGGACCAAACGCAGATTACCCAACACATCATAAAATTCCGAAGACTCCGAATAAGGCACAGGACTTTCCAATCCCACTGAACTATCAGTTACCAATTTCCCACTTTTAATCAAATCCAACTTATATTGCTGCAAAGCCAACCTGTTTTGTTCGGTTTAGAAACGCAATTGTTCCACAGCCAACTGCTTCTCAATTTCCGCTTTTTGCTTGACCTTGTCATGCTCCAATTGTAACAAAAGTAGCTCCTTCTGCTGCTCAAATGTGAAACTACTATTACCGATTCCCACCAACAACGGAGACAAATCAGAAATATTAGCCAGACCGGGAAGCTGGTCATGACCCACAGCCAAAACACCCATATCACTCAAATTTGCTTTCAAGATGCTTTTAACAGTATCCTTCAACCGCTTATCAGAAATTTCAACTTCATAATGGTCCGCTATTTTCAACAGCTGCTCTTTTGTGCACCTGTCCAAAGACCCCTCCGATGGAGCCTTAATAAAATCAGCTATTTCAGCCATTTCTCAAACAAACCAGAGAATAAACCTTGAAAAAGTCTCCCAAAAACCATGGGCGTAAAGCAAGTGCCAACAAAAGGTGCGTTCAGTTTCAAAATGCCCCACAGAGCACAAATCCCCTCTACATAATCTGCCTAATTAAACTTACCTAACACAACTCACCCCTAGTCTTCATGCAGTCACAGCGGTGGGTACTTACGCACTGAATACCGATAGCGTGGAAAAGGCGACCAGCAATTGGCAACCCCTCCGAAGCTACAGCTGTGCTCCCGAGCAATTGCTCCAGCCACGTTAACTGCAACACTACAAAAAAAAAAAAAAAAAAAAAACCCGACGAACCCAAAGGGGTACCGCCACTTTGCCTACCAGGGGATTGTGCTCCCACAATACTTAAGCACCAGCCGACACTCACCCGAACCCACCAGCACCACGCTGAACAAACAAAACACAACTATTACTTGCTTCTAAACCAAATAACCATATATCACCCAAGTAGCGCAAACTACTAAAACAAACCATTCAAGGCATCCGATTACACGCGCTCAGTAGTAAACTCCATGACGTCAGCTCATTCACAATTTTCTCCAATCCCATTCACAAGCCAATTCAATGACTTACCAATTGCGAAACGGATAAGACGAGCCCCCAATTTGTCACGACCCGGCTGGTAAGCCATGACAAAAACGGGGGAGACACGGTTATCAAACTGGAAAATATACACATTACTAAAACAATACAAAAACCCAAAAACATACTAATAATATGAGGTATGATAGTCAGTAAATCAGTATGTCAGCTGTTGGATGAGTGATTGAGTGGTGTAGATGAAGTACTGAAGCGTGTAAACCTAAAAATAACATGGCCACAGCCAACCAAACAATAATGTGCTGCTGGAAAAATGGAGAGCAAGGACTTGGACTGGAATGGCCAGGGTTTAAGTACACCTGGGAGACTGGCCAGGTGCTCCCAGTTGCACTAAATGGACTCCGCCCCGCCAGGAAGTGCAACTTGACAAACAAGACAAAGGGAAAGAACACACCCACACACATACACACACAGCAGGCCCTGCTGGGGCAGGAGGGCCGTCACACTCTAAATGTGTCCTTTCCGCTGGCTGCAAGAGGCAACTTTGAGAAATGTTTGCTGTTAAATAGGCCACGACTTTGTTGCTTGCAAGACCTGCAAAGTCTTTGCCAGTCCTTGATAACTTGGCCACTGTGGAAGCAGCAGAGTGCGTGCGGGCTCTGTGCAAGAGGTCACGTGAGGTCACTAGAACAGCGTACCAAGAGATCTGAGCATGTGGGCCCAGAAACCAAGGCAGCAAGATCTGGGTTGTGCTCCAAGTTTGATCAATTTTATTATTTGTTTTTTGCTCTGAGCTTGTTTCACTGTACTGGCCAAATGCAACTGTACATCATGCTGGGAGTTGAGTTGTGAACCTAACAACTCTTTCTTTGTTTTGCATGGAACATGTGATATCCATTGCAGTCACATAACTGCTCTTGAGACGCAGACATCTGAGGGAACTGGAGATTACGCGCCCTCAGCAATTTTTTGACTTGATCTTTATGCTCCAAAATTCAACCGGATTCTTTCTGTATCTTCACTATAGGTCAATTCCATGCAAAATGATACCTCAGGGGCAATTTTTTTTTTGTCATATATTTTGAATAATTTTTGTTTTGCAATAATTTACTACTATTGGTACCATAGACTGTATAAAAAGATGGACGAAGCAACCATGAAGTCACCCATTGGTTTCAGCATACCATTTAGGAAGGCTTGATTTTGGCAATTTGAATTGCGCCATTGTGTCATTTTGAAATCGAATGTGATTTCAGTTGGACGAGAGCGCGAATTGAATATCCAGGGAGGAGCGAGGGGTGGAGCTACGTGTGGGTCTGACTGTATCAGACAAGGACCACAGGATAGCCACGCCCCTAAAGCATATTCTGGCTTTATCCTTTATTCTAGTCTATTTTGGACCATAATTTACAAAAATGAACACCATGATGTATCGAAGGAGACTTGAAGCTTGCAATAGATACAATAAAGTAATGCAGAAAATTATAATTTAAATAATAAATCAGGTGGGAAAGTAGGGTCATTTTCTCAGACTTCTATAGGACTGAACTTCTTTCTGCACTGAAAATGTTTTTTTTGTCAGTGAAACATGCTTGCACTCCTTCCTCAGAATTATATGCCACAGAAAAGTCAATGAAGCTCAGTTTTCTTATTTAGTCCCAGACACATTACGTCAGTTACCGAAGAATGTTACATCAGTTATTTTTTGACTCAGAAAATAAAATTCAGCCAACATAAACACTTTCTTCATTCTGATTGCTGGAGAAGTGATTGTCAACCTTCTTTTGACAGAGAGACTAAGATGATTGAAGGAAAGAATTCAGAGAAATCTTCAATTTAAAAAATAATGTAAAAATTCAGGTATTTTTTCATGTTACGTCAGATACCCTGTAAAATGACAAACTGTGGGATAGTGCAATACGCAAAATAAAATCTATTACATGGGTTCTCAAGCACCAACAAATGTTTGAATCCCTGTGATATTTTGTAATGATCCACCATGTAATTACAGAGTAACTGAAGTTAAAGTTGTTCTAAATGTTACGTCAGTTACCGTGGAATTGACCTATATTGCTCGCCGTAAAGGACAAAATGCCAAAAACTCTTTTGATTTGATTCTCGGGAACATTGTTCTCAAAGTCATGGATTCCACCAAGCTTAGGCATCAGTTGAAAAATTGGTGAACCTCGACTATTTTGCTCTTGAGGGACTTGGGGTTTTTTTGAAGGCAGCTTTTATGCTGTAATGCTATCAGCCCACCTGTTTATCATCATTTGTTTCACGTCACTTTAGTATTCCAACTTGTCACAACATTATTTGTCTGAAATTGCCCCATTTGCAAACTTTTTTGGAGTCTGTTGCAGAACTCGATTTATATATCTGCTTATATTTTTTTCAATAAACAATTGGCTTCACATGTTAAAGCATCAAATTATGTGTTGTCATATTTTCAATACGGTAAAGGGTAAATTGACTTTTCAAATCACCCCTTTTTTTTCCTTTTTATCTGCAAATTCCCTAATGTGCCAACTTTTTTTGGGAAGTGGGGTTGTTCAATCTCAGTCTCATCTCATACCCTCTCTCCTCTAAATCCTGCTTCCTTTGGTGTGCAGTGTAACCCTTTGAAGTCAAAGATGACACATTTGTGATATTTGTAAACAGCGTCCTTGAGGGAAAGAGAACAGAATGAAACTGCATTACTTTCATCCAGTTCATTCGAAACATTCTCATAATAATGTTGCAGTCTTGTTATAATGTTGAAAAAAATGTTGCTGCAGCATTGCGAGAGCATTTTGTGCTGGCTGGTGTCCGGTAGTGACTTTTACATCAGCATTAGAAAGCATCATTTACAAACATGCTTATAATTACTGGTGACTGAAAGCAGTGCAGTTCTACTACACTGACTTGAATCATTTAGAGAGGGAACACGTATTCAGAAAAAGAACAATCTAGAAGAACTACTCTTCAAATGGTTAACTGAATGATTGTGTACCAGTTGTGGTACATCAGCAAAATTCAGCTGATGGAAAAACACTAAAGCCAATATGCTTCTGTTTTTGGGCCCGTGGTCAGTTCTCCCTCACGGTGAAACTATGTCTAGCCTCTTTGCACCTCTGTCATCTCATTTTGAGGTCTTTGGCTCTGTGGAAAGTGTACATGTGCTCCGATGGCAGCCATGACAACTTCTACATCCGATTTCAGTCGTGCACTAATTGCTACTGAGCAATGGATGGGTCTGGTCAGCCCTAAAAAACTGCCACCACCCTCCCACATCCATCCAGTGTGACCAAAGGGTCATCGCCCCTGTGCTTACTCTGTCTTTCTGCAGTGTTCTTTCTTTTCCCGCTCAGATTTTCTTCTAGAATTCTCTGTCTGCTCTTTTCCCTGTCCCACTGTCCCTCTTTCCTGCCACCATAGCCAAGTACAACTGAGTAGGTGAAAGCTAGTAAGCTGACTCATTGTGAATGCTGAGTTCCTGAGCCCTCGTCTGGTTCTGTCTCCACATGCAGGCAAAGCGCTGTCGCCGGCCTCGAGGACCTCGCATAGTGGGAATCCCTGGGTGTCTGTGCTCATTTCCTGGTTCCTGGTGCAGGTGAGGAGGAGGAATCCACCTTCAGTACTGCTCTGTCAGCCACACCTTCAGTGCTGCTCTATCAGCCACACCTTCAGTACTGCTCTATCAGCCACACCTTCAGTACTGCTCTATCAGCCACACCTTCAGCACTGCTCTATCAGCCACACCTTCAGCACTGCTCTATCAGCCACACCTTCAGTGCTGCTCTATCAGCCACACCTTCAGCACTGCTCTATCAGCCACACCTTCAGCACTGCTCTATCAGCCACACCTTCAGCACTGCTCTATCAGCCACACCTTCAGTACTGCTCTATCAGCCACACCTTCAGCACTGCTCTATCAGCCACACCTTCAGCACTGCTCTATCAGCCACACCTTCAGAGCTGCTCTATCAGCCACACCTTCAGCACTGCTCTGTCAGCCACACCTTCAGTGCTGCTCTATCAGCCACACCTTCAGCACTGCTCTATCAGCCACACCTTCAGAGCTGCTCTATCAGCCACACCTTCAGCGCTGCTCTATCAGCCACACCTTCAGAGCTGCTCTATCAGCCACACCTTCAGCGCTGCTCTATCAGCCACCTTCAGCACTGCTCTATCAGCCACACCTTCAGTACTGCTCTATCAGCCACACCTTCAGCACTGCTCTATCAGCCACACCTTCAGCACTGCTCTATCAGCCACACCTTCAGTACTGCTCTATCAGCCACACCTTCAGCACTGCTCTATCAGCCACACCTTCAGCACTGCTCTATCAGCCACACCTTCAGCACTGCTCTGTCAGCCACACCTTCAGCACTGCTCTGTCTATCAGCCACACCTTCAGAGCTGCTCTATCAGCCACACCTTCAGCACTGCTCTATCAGCCACACCTTCAGCACTGCTCTATCAGCCACACCTTCAGTACTGCTCTATCAGCCACACCTTCAGCACTGCTCTATCAGCCACACCTTCAGTGCTGCTCTATCAGCCACACCTTCAGTGCTGCTCTGTCAGCCACACCTTCAGCACTGCTCTGTCAGCCACACCTTCAGTGCTGCTCTATCAGCCACACCTTCAGAACTGCTCTATCAGCCACACCTTCAGTACTGCTCTATCAGCCACACCTTCAGTGCTGCTCTATCAGTCACCTTCAGCACAACTCTATCAGCCACAGTGGAGTATTTTCATCTAGCTGAGATGTTTTAGTACCTCTGTAAAGGCCATGGTCGGGTTATTCCGGTCCTGTTTCAGTGCCTCTGTAAAATCCACAGCAGAGTACTTTCAAAGGTGTTTTGTACTTGTGTAAAAGCCACGGAGGGGTATTGGCAAACCTGTTTGGAACCCCTGCAAAAAAAGAAAACACTGGGGAACTTTCAGAGCTGTTTCAGTACTTTTGTAGAAGCCACTGTGGGATATTTTCAAACCTATTTTAGATCCTCTTTAAAAGCCAAAGTGGAGTACTTTCATCTAAGCTGTTTTAGCACCTCTGTAAAATCCTCAGTGGGAAACTTTCAAAGCTGTTTTAGTGCCCCTGTAGCAGCCCCAGTGCGGTACTTCCAAAGGCATTTCAGTTACGCTGTAACAGCTGCTGTGGGGTACTTTGAAAGCCATTTCAGTAATGCTGTTTCGTCGACTGTGGTTGGTGCTTTCAAAGCCATTTTGGTACCTCCGTTGCTACCATAGTGGGGTACTTCTGAGGCTGCTTCAGGTCTGCTCCATCAGCCAAAGCAGGGTACTTTCAAAACCATTTCAGTAATTTTGTAATGGCCACAGTGTGGTGCTTTAAAAGCTGCTTTAGTATTGCTCTATTCCCCACAGTGGGGTACTTTCAAAGCCATTTCATAAATGCTGTAACGGCCACAGTGGGGTACTTTCAAGGCCATTTCATAAATGCTGTAACAGCCACAGTGGGGTACTTTCAAAGCAATTTTAGTGCCTCTCAAGCAGCTGCATTTGGGTACTATGAAAGCTATTTCATTTATGCTGTAACAGTCACAGTGGCCGCGTTTACATGAGAGCTTTAATTCCGAATAAAAATAATTTAATTCCGAATAAAAATTAATTCTGCTTTAAAAAGACCATGTAAGCACCTAATTCCGAATAAAAATATTATTGGGAATTAAACTCAATTCCAAAGTAAGTGGCTGGTTTATTCCGATCTTAAATCCGAATTAATTAATTCCTCGATCATGTAAACGTTTATTCCTTTTAAAATTAATTCCTGTCGTTCTGCGCATGCACACCTACGAGTTGATTATCCCGCTTATACCATGGTCATTTGCCAGCAATATCAAATCAAAGCAATCATAAAATTTTGGTGCAAGTTTTGCACTTAAAAAACGAGCTGGTAATCAATAAATAGGCGCCGCGCCTTCTCGTAACCAATACTATAGCCTATGCCAATCCAAGCTGAACCAGCTAACTTAGTTCAGTTTACCATCATGGAGAATGCGTGCGCAAAAAAATCTATCATCCTTTTACCAGCTAATTATTTGGTAACTGATTCTATCTGAAACGGAGATTATGCATACACAACTTTATGTGCGATTATGCAGACTGTTGCTAACTTGCTACCCGCAATTACAATGAACTTATGACGGTTTCCGTAGAGCCAGCGAGCTGAAATCAGTCTGTTGTCACAGCGCGTAACTAGCGAACTGTCAGCAGTTGCTCATACATGCAGTGGACATGTTAGGTTCCTTTGTAACTGTACATGCCAGCGCTCTAACGTTGCTATGGTTATAGGTTGGCTAGCGGATGAATTTCGAACTTCAAACGGTGAAACTACCGTAGGCCGAACTACCTGTGCGGTTCCACGGTAATAATCAACACCTGCCAGCCCATTAGAAAGGAGTATTCACCCAGACCATGGTAAACAAACTGCGAAAACAGTTTTTATTATGTGTTCTTCCATGGTGTAAGCCGAGATGAAAAGAAGCAGGGAGTGGAGTTTGTTTTCTTCCGGTAGACGTAAATGCGTAAACACGTGCGCCCCCCTCCAATCAGAACCCTTCCCGACCCCCGGATGTTAAGCGGAATTAAATAAAGGCGATGTAAACCTCAATTCCGAATTACTATTTCCATGTAAACTCGAGGAAGAATATTTTAATTCCGAACTATTTAATTCCGAATTAAAAAACATCATGTAACCGTGGCCATTTAGGTACTTTGAAGGCCCTTTTGGAACATCTGTTGCAACCACAGTGGGCGACTTTCAAAGCTGCTTTGGTATAGCTTTATCAACCGCAGTGCGGTACTTTAAACACCATTTTAGTAATGCAGTTATGACCACTGTGGCATACTTTCAAACCATTTCAGGAATGCTGTAACGGCCACAGTGAGCCACTTTTAAAGCCGTTTCAGTTATGCTGTTATGGCCACAGTAGCGTACTATCAAAGATGTTTTAGTACCTCTGTAACATCCACAGTGGGGTACTTTCAAAGCCATTTCAATAATGAGGTAACTACCACATTGAGACGCAAAGCTTTTTAGCTCCGCTGTGACGATAGTCAGCAGTCAGCGGAGCTTTTCCAGTGCCAAGTCGTCTGGTGTCCGTCCGTCCGTCCGTCTGTATGTCCGTCCGTCCGGCGTCAACTTTTCAATTCAAATTTGAATATCTCAAATCTGTCAGATAAATTTCTTTCTAATTTGGTGTGAGCCTTCCTTATGATATTCTGAATATTCACTGTGAAAATTAGAAAATTCTACCTCCTGGTTTTTTTCAGAAATTCAGCATTTTAGACTTAGAAAATCAGTGTTTGTACTCATTTTTTCAGTCTTTCATTAATATCTCAAAAACTGTCTGATAACTTTTTGTCTAATTTGTTGTGAGCCTTCCTTATGATGTTCTGATGATCCCCTGTGAAAATTAGAAAATTCTACGTCCCGGTTTTTGAGAAATTCAGCATTTTGGACTCAGAAAATCAGTGTTTTATGCTCATTTTTTCAGTCTTTCATTAATATCTCAAGAAGAGGCCTGTCGGCCTCGAGAGCTCCGCTGAGGATGACTGAAATGATCATATTGTTCTGGATCATGTTATTCTGCATCATGTTGTTCCTCATCATTGTTCTGGAGCATGTTGTTATGGATCAAGTTGTTCCAGATCATTGTTCTGGATCACGTTGTTCCGGATCATCGTTCTGGATTAATTGTTCTGCATCATATTGTCCTATGACAGTGCTAGAAGGATTGTGACTGCTATATTTGTGATGTACTGGGGGGGAAGGGTACTTGTTGGTTGTTAGTATTGCTTGGTGGTAAGATGATTGAAATAAATGATTGCAATTTGCAATTTGGTTCAATTGTTATACTACTTACACTACCACTCAAAAGTTTGGGATCACTTGGAAATTTTCTTGTTTTCCATGGAAACACACATGAAATTAGACTGAATAGGAAATATAGCAAATGAACAGAACATGCTGACATTGTCTGAATTCGAAATAATGATTTTAATGGAAAATGATGAATATGTACTTCAAACTTTACCTTCATCAAAAAAAAAAAACACCTTCACTGTTGATACTGAAACTGTTGTTTGACGGGAACTATTTAGCGCAGCTGCTAGTTGACAACGTATGAGGTGTCTTTGTCTTAAACTACACACTCTCAGATATTTGTCTTCTTGCACAGTTGTGCATCGGGGCCTCCCACTCCTTTTTTCTGTCCTTGTTAGTGCCAGTTTGTGCTGCTCTCTGAAGGGAGTAGTTGACAGCATGGTAAGAGATTTTAAGTTTTCAATTTCTCGCATTGAATAACCTTCTTTTCTAAGCACAACAATAGACTGACGGGTCTCTAAAGGAAGTTCTTTCTTTCTGGCCATTTTGAGCCTGTAAACAAACAAACAACTACTGATGCTTCAGGTACTAAACCAAGCTCAAGAATGCCATGCTCCCTTTTGCGCTCCCTTATTAGTTCAACGGTTTTCAGCTGTGCAACACATTTGCAGAACGGTTTTCTAATAATCAATTAGCCTTATAAAATGCTTAACTTGGATTAGCAGCCATACTAGGAGATTGATGCAGAGGACTGACAGTTGCTGATAATAGGCCTCTGTGCAAAAATGTGGATCATTCTTTGAAAATCATCTGATTAATTTTAATCGTTTGTGAAATGAATAAAAATGTTTGTGAAATGGAAAAACATGTTTGTGAAATGCATGAAAATGTATTTTTCTTTGGAAAACAAAGAAATTTGCAAGTGATCCCAAACTTTTGAGCGGTGGTGTAAATTGAGACACGAAACTAGTTGACAGTATATTCTGGTTACCAAATGTGTCATATGCGTTCATATTGCAATAGTTTTCAAGAATTTCTGAAATTAAGTTATGAGATGGACATTTCACTCATCCTCAGCGGAGCTCTCAAGGCCGACAGGCCTCTTGTTTTATTGCCTTTGTAGCAACCGCAGTTGGGAACCTTTGAAGAATCTTCAGTACTGCTCTATCATCCATAGTTTGAGACTGTCAAAGCCATTTTTGTAATGCTCTAACAGCCTCTGCAGGGTACTTTCAAAGCCTATTCAGTAATGCTGTTACAGCGACTGCGGGTTACATTCAAAGCTGTTTTAGTTCTCTCTGTTGCCAACATAACGGGGTACTTTAGAAGCTGCTTCAGTTCTGCTCCGTCTGCCAAACTGGGGTACTTTCAATGCCATTCCTGTTATGTTGCAGTAGCCACAGGGCAGTACTTGCAAAGCTGCTTCAGTATTGCTCTATTGGCCTCAGTGGGGCACTTTCAAAGCCATTTCTGTAATACTGTTACAGTCATAGTGGGGTACTTTAAAAGCCTTTTTAGCACCTCTGTAACAACCACAGTGGAGTACTTTGAAATTTGATTTAGTACCTCTGTCATGCACTGATAAAAACATCTTCCCTAGCACTTTAGTCTAGTATTTAGACTTAAAACACTTATTTGAAGTACCTTTTTCATCAGAAAAAAATTCTGCCACTGCTGTGAGGATTTTGACTCATTTTTAGATTTGTCCTTGAGGCAAGTGAACTTATCTTACCCCATGGACAAATCTAGAAATGAGTCAAACTTATCTCACATCAGTGGCAGAATTTTCTTTAAGAAAAAAGTAATAGAAACAAGTGTTTTAAGTTTAAATACGAGATTAAAATGCTTGGGAAAGTGTTCATTGCAGTGTAGCCACAGTGGGTTACTTTCCAAGCTGCTTCAGTGGCTCTGTAACAACCATAATGGGGTACTTTGCAAGCTGTTTGGTACCTCTGTGACAGCTGCTGTGGGGTATTTTCAAAGGTGTTTCAGTGCCTCTAACAGACACAGTGGGTTACTTTCAAGCTGCTTCATTAATGCTGTAACAGCCACAGTGGTCGCCTTAAAGTCTGCTTCAGTAATGCTGTAGCGGCCACAGTGGGTTACCTTAAAGTACAAATTCATCAAATTTTCTCAAATAAAAACTAATCTGCTATGCATTTGATCAAACAGTTCATGAACAGTATCCTGTTCATTAAATGCCTCAAATTTGCCACTTTTTCTTGAAAATGAGCCTACGATTGATCCGAATTTGCCAATTAGTGGATGTGACATAACGAGAGGTGTGCCAAACGCGGAAGTCAAGCTGAAAACAATAGGAAAATAAGATGTTGTCAAAGAATATTATTTCCATAAATTGATGAAAACAAATATTTTTCACATCACAGGAGGAAAAGGAACAATGTGACAATCAGCCTGTAGGCATGGAGCACTGAAACTAGACTCTACTTACTGACAGTTTTATTCGGCCATGACGAGGAAAGGTGTCTGAAAATAGGTAGCCTATGCACATGATAACACGCGACGTTCATTCCGCAGTGCACGCTCGACAAACAACACAGCCCATGCAGGTCAAATTCAGCTCTGTTTGCACAGCTGACTGGCTAGCATGCTGAAGCTTTTTGCTATTTAAGTATTAAGTAACACATGTAACAGTTGTCGTTGAAACTTGAATTTATTAATTTAATGGTGAAAAGCATTAGCATGCTAGCAAACTAATTATTCATCCCATTGACTTGAACGGACCTCGTCCACACAGAGATTTTCGAAAACGGTCTTTTTTTTTTTTTTTGTCGTCTCTAAAAAATCTCCCGTCTACACGGCTTTGTTTCCAAAAAGATCTGCGTCCACACGGAGACGCCTTAAACGACCCAAAACGCTGTAGTAAATATTCCAGGCCTGTGCATGGCGCTGTAGCGTTTCTACGGAAATAGACCAAAAACGGAGAAGGCGGCGGCGAGCATGCGTATAAAGCTCTTGTTCTATTATAGTTAGGTTGGGGGTGGGGGCTGTGATGGGGGCCAACACGTCATGGTTTTAAAAAAAAAAAAAAACCTGTTTTGGTTGTCCGCACAAAAACGCTGGGGTGGCGTTTTCAGATTTTCTCACTCTGGAACACGTTTTTTCAAAAAAATTCCGTTTTTCGGGCTGCGTTTTCGCCGTCTGTGTGTGGACGCAAGGCCGAAACGCTAAAATATTTATACGTTTTCTAAAAAATCTTTCAAGTTGATGGGTCCGAGAAGCTTGCACTTTTTCCATTCTCCAATTGCAGCTCCTGGTCTCATTCCGGCTCTGCTATCATGGCCAAAGTTTTCATTTTACTCAAGTTTTCGTGGTGGAAGATGGATTTAGTTTCATTTTGAGTCGTTTTTCGCATAAAATAATTTCTACACTCCTTTTAGGATAGGCTTATTTAGCAGCACCCTGGGCTTATTAACCAGCTTTTCTGATTTCAGAATGGATGGGTATAATTCGGGACCAGAATAGTTTCGACTCGGCGATTTCAGTAATTACTAACCCACAGTGATATCCAGGCTTTTACTGTGACTCGGAATCTGGCTGATAAAAGCAGTCTTCAGTGGAGAGAGCAGATGTCCGATCCTGATCCGGGCTCTGTGAAATCCGCTCATTTCCTCTTCACAAAATCCACCCATGCCCTTCAAATTGTGTTTTCTTAGCTGCCGGATAGCTCACTTAGTAAGGCATCGCGTTGCGAAGCAGAGGTGACTATCACGTTGCGGGCTCGATCCCCGCCTTGTACCAGCCGGCATGGTTGGCAGCTTTTTCAGTGTAGCGCACAATTGGCTATTGCGCTGCAGGGTTGCAAATTGGGAAGGGACTGCTGGGAAGGGAAAATAATAGTTGCCTTGTTCGTTGCTCAAGCGCCTCCTGTTGGCCAGACGGGCACTCGTCAGGAAGATTCTAAACCTGTTCATGGCCGGGTATCCTCCGCCCTCGTTCTGAACTTGCGAAGATTCAACCAATGAATGCATAAGAAGCAGTGGCTGACAGGCGCGTGCTTCGGAGGAGAGCCGTGAGCTGTCTACACTCTCCTGAATTGGCAGCAAGGGGTCGCGTACGAGCAAGCCTTGTACATAGTTCACCAATTGGGCATTCCAGATTCGGGTGGGATTGGAGATGCCAAATTTATAAAAAAAAAAAAAATTTTTTTTTTTTTTTTTTTTTTGAAATTTATGGACCATGATGCCTCTGCTTGCATCGGCCTTATTGTTGCAGCCATAAACAAGGCAAAAATTTGGCATTTTCATAAGGGAATATTCCACAATTACAAATCACTGAGTCCAATGCCATTGACAATGTGTTCTCTGCCGCTGGCTAGATGCTTATCGTGACATCATTGCCGAAGATGGCCGAAGACAAATTCTTTCTGAGATGATTGCGATTTGCTGTGACTAAAATGCGAACAAATTTGTAATTGCTGATTATAATTTGAAATGACCAGTGCACAAAGGGTGTATTTATATTAAAGGTTCCATTGTCCAAATCTTATTTTTGGATGAATAAGCACTTTAAAGTCTGCTTCAGTAATGCTGTAACGACCGCAGTGGGTAACCTTCAAAGTCTGCTTAGGTAATGCTGTTACAGCTACTGTGTGGTACCTTCAAAGCAGTTTCAATGATGCTGTACAGTCCACGGCACTTGGCCTACTTGCAAAGCTTGTGCCCCATTGACTGCCTCTTGATTAGACTCAGTCTTGTTCCAGTCCTGCAGTGGGTGTCGCTCTTGGTCAGTTCAGGCAACATCTGCTATTCTAAACATTCTGTCTATGGTTGAGCAGTTTGCTAATAGTTCTAGGTGTCAGGAAGCCATTTTATCAGTAATAATTAAGCGGTGATATTTTTAGATGCAATGCATTAAACCTGAGGGTGGTAATGATAATGGTAATGATGTGTGGTTCTGAAAACTGGATGAATATGTTATGTCGATGTGCTCATTTGTAAGGGAATTTAGCTTGGCGTGGGAGGGCGGGGAGGCTGGGATTGTGGTGTAGTAGAAGAGAGGTCAGCAGATGTGTGAGGTATGCGGCTACAAAGCATGGAAAAATACCCCCTACCTTTCGCCCTGATTGCAGTTTAATAGCGAGTGGGCGCGTGTACCCCCCTCCCCCTTCTCCTGCTCTCCTGACAGCACGCGGTTTTTGTGGAAGGTTGCGGTGGGGGGTGGCGGCGGCGGTCGAGACCCAGAGCGAGCGCCACGGGAGAAGCAGTCCTACGTTCGGGCGTAATTAACAGGAAATCCTTAGTTGGACGGCTAGCATTAGCACTCGTCGCGCTGGCTCTCTCCTCATTAAAATGATTCACGGGTTGACACGAGTGAGATGCTAATTGTCTGACTCCTAAAACAAACACAGCGAGAGAGAAATGGGGAGGGAGGCAGGAAAACTGTTTAGAGGTTGACGGGTACTGATGGGTGTTACACCCCTGGAGGGACCAGAGCAACATGGAGATTCACTGTGATGGGTATCCAATGTTTAAGTGATCAGAGACCCAGAGGAGAGCCATTTCATATACAAGACATACTTTATGGCATGAGGCTTTTTCCTTTGATATAAGCCTATTGATTGTGCCATAGTATTAATGTTCAGTGACTGAAATCCATTGTTCAGTGAACAACATTTCTGATTTTCTCTAAACTGTAGCAATTCCTGATCTGGTCAATCCTGAATGTCATATTGGATGCTTTGAAGCTGTAAAGAGTGTTTTCTGAAGTGAACTGTCCTGAAATCGAGCTGTGAAAGGAGGCTTTGTCAGGAGGAGGAGGTGGCAGAGTTGACTGAAACCGTTTGACCTGCTTATTGACTGAGAGCACTTCACAGTGACAGTGTGAGGAGTCGATCAATGCTGCTAAAACTGCTCTGGGACAAGCCTGATTAATAGGCGAGCGCTCTTCACTAATTAGTCATTGTTAGAGGCGAGGACTTTGAGCGGAGAGGTCAGGATTTTAACGACCCGGGGGGCTCTGATTGGCAGTTGGCGGGAGATGGACAGGTGTGATTCTGTCTGGGTCTGTCTGTATCCCAGAGTGCAGTCTGGGAGGCTGGCAATGATCCATCTCTTCTAACTGCGGAGAGAGAAAGCGAGAGAGATGGTGAGACTTTCTTTATATAATTGTATCTCCCCGACGACGATAGTCGGGAGATACTATGGTTTCGTTCCGGGGCCGCCGCCGCCGCGGAGATTTTCTGTTCCAGGCTCTGGAGGCTTCAAAATTTATAGGATTTTTCTCTAAATTTGCATAGTGAAAGATGTTTATTTGGCAATGCTCAAGATCAATTCTCAGCAATTTCCAACGTCCAATATGGCCGGCGGCGGCCATTATGTCGAAAAAAATTTTTTTTTGCAGATTTTGTGTTTTCTGCTCATTTTGAGCCACATTTGCATATATATACATGTACAGGGATGCATATTAATGTCATAGCAAGAGTAAAAAACAGTAACATTGCGGCTGTAAAAATTTGCAAGTGATCTCTCATGGGGATTGGGGAGATGAACGACTCTGTCCCTGTGGCAACAGATTTATCTAGTTCAGAATGAGAACCAACGTTTGGTGGAGATGGTTTCATGTATTCACAGGCACATGCATGCACACACATACTCATGTACTGACCTACATACCGGCACTAACACAGACCACTATCACTTAGGGCATAGATTTTATATGTATCCCGTATGTTAATAATTCTGCTAACCGTCAGTCCAGTATAATTAAAGATTAGCTCCATTACTAAGGCCTTTCTAAAGATGCAATTAGGACCACAACAAATAATTGTTCCCATTAAACTTATTACCCCTCCAGGTCATTATCTCCACCTTGTCAAGAGCAAAGCCCAATTAGAAGGCAAATGAGCTTTGATATGTGTGAGTGAATGTGTGTGAGTTTTACAGTGTGGTTTTTTTTTTATTTATTTTTTTTGCCTGCTCTATCTGAACATAAGTGTGTATGCACGTGCATGCGTGTGCATGTGTTATATTGTTCACATGTGCTTGCTTGTTTGAAGCCAGCCTTGTGGGCCTGGAGTTTTGAATGGTAATTTGTGCTTTCCCCTGCTGAGAGGCGATAGTATTGTCCTGGGCATCTGAGCTTCAGACTGCAAGCCAGCCAATCATTTAATTGTTTTCTTAAATCTTACAGCTTTTTTCTCAGTCCCCTGAAAAAAGCTGTATCTCAGTTTGACTTTAATAGACCAAAGCACTGTTTAACAAGTATATTAAAAGAAAGGAAATTGAATTTATTCCAATTCTGTTGCATTCAATTGTATTTTACAGATTGAGTATTTGTGTCTGTTTGCATGTCTGTCTTTTCGTCTGTCTGTATCCGTAGTGAGCACAAAATGAGATCATCTTGGTATACGTGGGGGGAAGCCTCAGCATTAGAGAAACAAATAATGTCTCATCATGCATACAGTCATGTATAAAAATGCTGGACTGCCCTCCTGACTTACAATTATCCTGTTTCTGTGTGACTTAGCAGCTGAGCATTTTTCTGTAATGGCCATTATGCTGTTCAGATACAGTCCAGGTCTCAGGGAGCATCATTGCTCTGTTGTGCACTTTAACAACATGTGCTGCAGAACCTTCCGGGTTTGTATGCTTATGTATATCTTCTCAGAGCCTGTTTTAGCCATTGTAGTTTCTCCAGATGTAAGGGTATAGGTTGTAAGCTTGTGTGAGAAGTCAAAAGCTCAAGGTGAGAAGGTCTTTGTTTACCACATTACACCATCCTTCATGAGCACAGTGCATTGTCAAGAGGCAGAAGTCATAAAAAATATAAACACTCCTGACAAGATGTTAATTCACACACCCTTATGTTATTTCTAGCACTGATGCTTTCATTTGTTACGCTACAGATGCGATTTACTCAGTCTCATGGCTATCCTCCACACTGTAAACAATATGTAGTTTAGCGAGATCCAAAATCTCATATGTGCATCTATGGCTTGTCACCAAGAAGAACTGGTTGTTGTCCAAGCTCTTCTCAAGGACTGATAAACACTTAGAAGCTGCTAAGACTGGATTATCTGTAAACACAGGGAAAGCCTCCAGCCTGTTCGAGGATATAAGTTGATTTGGGCCAAATTAAGCCAGCCAGAATGTGTTTATCCAAGGCACATTCAAGATGTTTGCTGTAACTTTTTGTGCAATCTTTGTTTGGCACCCATATATGCTGTATGAAAACATGAATCAGTCACTTTCGTGAAGTATTCCATTTTGGAACTCTATGGAAACTGCTTCTCTTTCAGTGACGCTGGCCAATTTTTCTCTGCTTCTTGCCAGCATTTCTTTTTCTTCTCAAAAATCAATGCACTGTTGTCCTGCTAGCCCATAACAATTACCCAAAAACAAAACAAAAGAAACCTATCAACTTGGATGGCAAGTTTGAGATGATAAGGTGCAGTAACTCCCTTCCCAACGAGCAATGCAAGGTTATTTATCTTTTTTATAGCTGTGCGAAATGAAACCGTAATTGCGCCATTCATATCTCCTCTTTTAGTGAGTGTTTATATTTACGTTTCCGTTCGGTGTGAGTTGCATTTCATGGCTGGTTATTAGTTTCAAAGGTTCTCTGACTTGTATGACCCCTGGGAACGCGGCTTGTCTTCACTTCACATCCCAACTGCATTACTGTCTTCACAACTTCTACCTTTTATCATTCACATGTTCTCCATCTCTCTCCCTCTCACTTAGGGTTTACTCCTTCTCTCTTTACCTCTGTTGATCTCATGCTCTCACCCTCCTCTCCCACCAGTTGGTGCTGTTCTCTGGGAAGTTGAACACCATTGCCAGCATTGTCACCATCTTCTTCCTGTTGGTCTACGCCGCCGTGGATCTGGCCTGCCTGGCTCTCGAGTGGGCATCTGCGCCCAACTTCAGGTACCACCCATCTGTTGCCCAACTCTTCGCCATTGACTCCTCTTATTGCCCAACTTCTGCTGGCTGTTGTTATCTGGCTTTCTCTGATTGCCTACCTTATCAAGCCCTGCTTTCTCTGGATCTGCATATTGTCAGAGCTATAAATGTAATTTCTTATGCACTCCCTACATTTCTCTCTCCCCTCTTCTGCTTTTTATACAATTTTCTGTCTTTTATTCCTTTTTATCACCGCTTTAAATTAAAAGTTGCATCTGGAGTTATACAACCTGCATCTTGCACATTACATTAATTATATTGCATTCAATTAGCTGGGATTCTGATCCAGAAAAATTCCAATGCGGAAACATTAGTGCATTCTGCTAACTGCTTACCCACACCGACTAAAGTGGGAGCACTAAAGAGAAAACATTATTTTGGCAACCAGAATCCGAAGTACAAATACACACCCAAAGGACTGCTTTTAAAGTGAGCATATTTCACACATGTACTCCTCTGAGAATATGATTTTACTTAAAACCCTACAGTCAACCAAATTCAGAAAATTTACAGTATTTCAGTCCATCCAATCATATTTGGTTAATAACATGGTCATTAGGACAGAATTAACTGTGGGGCCAAACTTGAACTTGTGATGGGTGTCTTGAAATAGGAACCAGCCTATTCTTTGTCTGAAGGGTTGGCTGTGAAACTAAGTTTCAGTTGCATTCATCTTTTGAACTCCATCATGTGGAATGAGAATGGGTGAAGGTAAATGTGATGCAGCAGTTAGGCAAGGAAAGTGCAGATGATTTTGTAGCTGGTTATGAAATGGTTGATTCTGAGAATGGTATGGCCGTCAAAAACGAGTATTTACAGAATAAGAAATATTGTGAATATTTTAATGGTCAAACATTTGAAAATTTAAAAGATAACTATGCTTTATGCCAGTAAATTCCAAATGATATTGCAGTAGGGTACTTGTGGCTGGAGACTAGAGTGACTGTTTCCTTCTTTTGTGCTCAGCTGAAATGCAGGAAGTGGTAGCAGTCTCTGACATTCAGGCACAATCAAGTCGCGCTGAAATCTCAAAACTGGAACTTCATATAAAATGCAAATTGTAATCACCGCATTACAGACTGGAAAAATTGTAGTGCTTGAAATCATTATTTAAAATGGTAAAACTGTAATGATATTTAAATGAACTAACTGCTTTTCCGTCTACATGCACCTGTGCACAGAGACTTCAAAATGGATGTAATTAAGCAGAGAGTAGTGCTGGACTGTTTGTTTGTTTACAATGCTACTTACTCCATTTTATCCATTACTCGCTGCTGTGTATTTTAAAATAATTTACTAATTTGCACCCCACATTCTGTGGATTCTACAGGTGCAGTTTGGTCCTGAAGTATATGGACAGTGATACAGTTTTTCAATCATATTCGCCTTGCATGTCAGCGAAATAGATTTGAAATGAAGCAATCAAGATTTGATTGAAGTGTTGACTTTTTTTGTTTGAGTTTAAGGATATGGTCAAAAATACTGTATGTGCTTTGTAGAAAATATGATGGATGCCCACCCCCCCACCCCGAAAATACATTGGACAACTAATCATAAATTGAATTGTCATTTTTAATGCTTGGTTGGAAATCTTCTGGAACCCATGGATGTCACCTCTTGTTGGATTTCTTCCCTGGCGTGCTGCAAGGCCGCCTTTCCCTGCTGCAGTCTTCAGTTCCCGCTTGTTCTTGGGGCATTTTGCCCTCAATTTTGCCTGCAGCAAGTGAAATACGTGCTCTATTGGATTCCGGTCAGGTGATTGACTCAGCCCTTGTTAAACACGCTACTTCTTTGCCATGAAACGTCTTGATTTGATTTGTCGGGTATGCTTCAGGTCATTGTCCATTGTGAAGGGCCATCCTATGAGTTTTGAAGCCTTTGGGTGCATCTGAGCAGACAACATACCCCTGAACAATTTACAATTCATCCTGTTGTTTTTTCAGCTGTTTCATCATCAATACATACTAGGGAACCAGCTCAATTGGTGGTTATACATGCCCACACATGACCACGTTTTGTATTAGAGGCGGTATGCTTTGGATCATGAGCAGTTCCTTCCCTTCTCTGTGAACTTCGCCTGTCATTTTGGAGAAAGGTGATCTTTGTCTCCTCTTCCCATAGAGTGTTGTTCTTGAACTGTAAAAACTTGGTTGTTTTTGGCGAACTCCCTGGTTTTGAGCACTTTGAATGTTTTACTTCTTGTCCTTGACCCTGAATTTACGCTGATGCATTGTTCTCCTGACTGTTGATTTTGACACCCATACACCTACTTTCTGGAGGGTGTTCTTGATCAGGCTAATTGTCGTGAAGGCGTTTTTCTTCGGCAGGGAAATAATTTTTTTGTTCTTCCACAATGGTTGACATCCATAATCCTTCAGGACTTTTGGTGTTCCTGAGCTCAACAGGACATGCTTTCTTTCCAAGAATTCGTCAGATTGTTCATTTGGCCCCATGTAATGAATTTGCCATTTTTTGTCTATGCACTGGCACTCAGCAGCGGTAATTTTTTTTCCAGCGAGAGCGGCATTTCAGCACTCTTTTGCGAATGAAGGTAATTTTGGCGACAAGTACTTACACCAGTTTTTGCAGCAGGGTCACGTAACTTGCTGTAAAAAATAGACCGCTGTCCGATTGGAAAATGTAAATGGACGAAACCACGTACTAGTCACCAAAATTACCTTCATTTGCTGAAGAGTTCTGAAATGCCGTCGCCGAGTGCCAGTGCTTAGACCTGATTATAATTAAATTATTTTTCTGTTGTGAATGTAGCCCATTATTTTGTCGCTGTTAGATCGCATGGGGGAGAGAAGCCGTGTCTTCAATTGCCACGATTATTCTTGAATTGGAAAACGGGTTAATAAAGGAAAACCATTTAGAATTTGCCAGGACTAATTGTTGTCAATAAAGAGATGGATATTTCCCCCCGAATTTTCAGGTCTAGCGCCGGCCCTGACCCGCCCTTATGAGTTATCTCGTAGTCGGCAGTCAACGTGTTAAGAATTATGACATTTGACCTTGGCACAGTGGCCTTGAAACAAAAAGTTTTTGCCCTAATAATTAATCTTCAGCTTCTACAAGTCCCTCAGCTCATACTTTTAGAGTTTGTGAGGTCTGTGGACTACTGCTGCCTGCCTACAGCCATTTATATGCAATGTCACAATCCACATAATTGCGGCCTGGGCTGCATTCTTGTTAAAAAAAAAAAAAGTAGAGATCCTACATTTTATTCATGTTAAAGAGCTAGAAATGTTTCTGTTCTCATTTGATCAAGTAATTAACAAAACCAGAAGCTGCCTGTGTGCCTCGGCGTGTTTGTGTGCGAGTGTTTGTGGAGCCTGGGGTGAGCCGCTTCAGTGAAGAACAGAATCTCAAAGCCATTGCGGTTCTCTCTCCCGGGGCCGCCACTCTTTAAGCTGTGGTAGAGCCTGAGCGCTCTCTCTCTCTCACAGGCCCGGACCTGGCGAGGGTCTTGCGCTGGGCTGATAAGCGCGGGCGCTCCCGTCCTCCGTACGGCTGCTCTGGTCTCTCTTTTAATTCTATTAGCTCGTTGCTGTTTGTTGTCAGCCGTGCAGTTGTTTTCCCACACGTGTTTTTTGAGGCGAAAGGAATTAAAAGCCATTTAGCCGTGCTGTCCTTAGAGAAATGCGCTGTAATTAGCATAACTAATTTAGCAGAAATATTGCCTTTTCCGAAAATTTGGCTCCAGCTGATGCTTTTTTATGCTGTTGAATAATGGCAAGCGGTGCTTTAGAGGGAGGTTCAAACGCTTGTTTAGCATGTTTACGTGTGTTTAAATGCAGGGTTTGAAGTAGCGTGGGCGTGTGTGTTTGTGTGGGTAATGTGTAAATGGTTGGACTCAATTGTGCGTCTAAATGGGACTTGTTTTTGCATGCAATTCAACAGTTTTTTTTTTTTTTTTTTTTTACATTATTCAGATTCCCCCATCCCCACCCTCACCATCGCAGATCTGTGGACTCAATCAGATCTTGTGGTGAAACCACAGACGTTTCTGTGGATCGAAGATTGAAGAGCTACAGATGTTTCTAAGGTGGTCTGAGGGCAAAAGCATAGACGTCTTGAAAGACAGCGCGCTCACGCGCACCAGCAATGGGGACCACAAATAAACCCTTAGAAACCAGAAATCCATCTAGGCCTCACACCTGCCAGCCTAATTATGTCAGATAATGGACACCGTGCCTAGATGAGCACCAGCCTGTGGAACAACTTTCACGCTACTGTTTCACTAGCCATGTTCAAATGTAGTCGGGCTGTGCCACATCTTTTCTCAGGCATTAAAAATGCATTTTTATCAAAATGCCTCAATATGCCTTCATATCTAAGCAATTTGCCTCTTTTTCTGCTAAGCGGCACTCATAGGAGTATGACAGTTAGATGGGAAGACGATGGATGGAAATGGATGGATCAAAGAACTGTACTTTTTAGCACTGAAAATACATGTACAGTACATTGGTATTCTCTTAGTGCCTTAATGTTATTTTTATCTGCACGTGCAGGCTTCTTGCATGAGGATTTCTGTAAAGTACTCATATCGTTTGAACTGAACGTTCAAAAGCTTGACGGTGTTTTTTTTTTTTTTTGGTTCGTAAGTAGTTGAAAAAAATTTTGATGGTTTTTGTATTATTTACCCTAATTGGCCTACCAGGTTGGCCGAGCATAAAAATAAAAATGAAACTGGCAAGTTTTATTACTTCAATGAATCTAGCTATATTTGGCTTGATTACCACCACAATAAACTGTAGTAACAACATGGGGAGTGCTCTGAGTGCTTCGAATCGTGTTGAGGCGTGAGCTGGGCTTTATTCACCCGATGTTTGGGATTGTCAGGAGCATGGTGTGAAGAATGGCAGATCTGAGAAACTTTGATGGAGGTTTTGCGTATCATAAATTGCCGTACACTTTGACTTTTTCTGCCGCTCGCAAATTCTGTTTAATTCTAGGTTGACAGCAATGAAATCGCTCTACTGCCATTCGTGCATTGTTCCCAAACAATAAGTTCGTCTCAATGAGTTTCCGGGCTTCCGCTCATTTGAGAGAATTATTAGTGTAATATTTGAGCGTCGGGTCGCTACCTAGCGAGCTAATGACAAAAATCAAAATGCAGCTGTGCACTATGTGGCACTTTATTCCCTTCTCTGTCGAATGCTGTTCTGTGGGGGTAGTGAACTTTGTGTGTGTGTGCGTGCGCGTGTGTGTGCCTGTTTGTGTGCGTGCGTCCGTGTGTGTTTGTGTGTGTGTGTGTGTGTGTGTGTGTGTGTGTAACTGACAGCTGTAAGTCTCTTCCCAGCTGTAGTCTGTGATATCAGCTCGCATCATTCAGCAGCTGTAATTGTTCACGGGGGGGGTCTTTGCCCAGGGATGGCAAAACTGAGACGCGTGATTTGTGGGTGCTTGATTAACCCTTTCACTCCTCGGCCGTGGCTCTCTACCCGCTCATCTACAGCTGTAAGAGTGGGAGACCTCAAAGAACACAGATGAAGAATCTCCTCAATTTACGCAAAACATTCTGGAAATGTTGCTGCAACGTTATGACATAAAAACATTTTGAAACCTTGTGAGAACATATTTTGTCAGCTGGGTGAGCAGGGGGAATTCCTGGCTGGGTGTGAAATACTGTTAGAAGCAGCGTGTAAACTCGGAGTGAGTGTGCTTCAGAAACAGATGTTCACCTGGGTTTGGATCACAGACCTCAGAGATTAGTGCAACGCTGATCAATTTTACAGTGGGTGGGGAACGTTTTGGCCATCGGTGTGTTTGTTGAAGGTCAATGTGGATGTTCAGTTCGGGGTCGATATAGGCTGCAGGATTATGTTGGATGTAAATTGGGGGATTGATATGGGAAAATGGGCTGCCTGGCAATGTATTGACCGTGATGTCATTTCGCCACAGGCGTGGCGCTCGGCGGAACTTTTTTGCTGATGTCTGCGGAATGACATCAGTGCTGTCAGGGGACGTGCCAAAGGGGCGCTGTCACTAACGAGAGAGAGATGGAGAGAGACAGAGAGAGAGATGGAGAAAGAAAGGAGAGTGGGAAAGAAAGGGATTGTTGAGGGGGGGTGTGGGGGTACTGTGGGGGAACCAGACCCCGAGCCGAGTGAGGAAGCTTTTAACATAATTGAGCGGAACCACAACAAGAAGAAGGGAGCCAGAGAGGGTGGGGCTGGGATACGTGCGGTGAAACAAATGTCTGCTAATCGAAAAGGTAAATGGGAGGAAGAGGAGAAGAGAGTTGGAGGAGATGAATTTTAGTGAGAAAAAAATCGGTTGGTTAAATGGTGGTGAGCCAAAGGAGGAGATGAATGTTTACAAGTTAGTTTGTGTGTGTGTGTGTGTGTGCACGTGTGTGTGTGTGTGTTGTAGTACTCTGTACTCTAAATGCACCTGAGAGAGGGGTGTATGAGGGGAACGCTTCACTCCTCTGTGTGTGTGTGTGTGTGTGTGTGTGTGTGTGTGTGTGTGTGTGTGCGCTTGTGTGTGTGTATGTGTGTATGTGTGTGCGTGTGCGCGCGCGCGTTTGTGTGTGTGTGTTGTAGTACTCTGTACTATAAATGCACCTGAGAGAGAGGTGTATGAGGGGAACGCTTTACTCCTGTGTGTGTTTGTGTGTGTGTGTGTGTGTGTGTGTGTGTGTGTGCTTGTGTGTGTGTATGTGTGTGTGTGTGTGTGTGTGTGTGTGTGTGTGTGCGTGTGTGTGTGTGTGTGTGTGTGTGTGTGTGTGTGTGTGTGTGTGTGTGTGTGTGTGTGTGTGTGTGTGTGTGTGTGTGTGTGTGTAGTAGTACTCTGTACTCTAACTGCACCTGAGAGAGGGGTATATTGAGGGGGACGCTTCACTCCTGTGTGTGTGTGTGTGTGTGTGTGTGTGTGTGTGTGTGAGTAGTACTCTGTACTCTAACTGCACCTGAGAGAGGGGTGTATGGGGGGGACTTTCTCCTCTCTGTGTGTGTGTGTGTGTGTGTGTGTGTGTGAGTAGTACTCTGTACTCTAACTGCACCTGAGAGAGGGGTGTATGGGGGGGACGCTTCACTCCTCTGTGTGTGTGTGTGTGTGTGTGTGTGTGTGTGAGTAGTACTCTGTACTCTAACTGCACCTGAGAGAGGGGTGTATGGGGGGGGACGCTTCACTCCTCTGTGAGTGTGTGTGTGTGTGTGTGTGTGTTGTAGTACTGTGTACTCTAACTGCACCTGAGAGAGGGGTGTATGGGGGGGACGCTTCAGTCCTCTGTTGCCCCTCCCTTCCTCCCTCCCTCAGGCGTCGCACAGAGTCTCCTTTTTTGTTTTTCTTCTGTGCACAATTTTCCCAGCTGGGTACACTGATGATGGAGACGACTCATTTAAATGGTAATTACAATAGCCAGGAACAGGCTTAATGGATGTTTATTATTAAGCAGCGTTATTGGCGGAGATTGAGGTCGGCCTGTGATTGATGACCCGGGCTCACAGGGCGGCGGAGTGACGCCCAGCCTCGGCCTGTGTCGCTTTGGCCGCGCTCCTGATCACTTCATTATCTGCAGGCTTTTTTCCTCTTTAGCTTGTAATTACCAGCACCTCTGCTCCCCCTGACCCCCGCCCACCCATCCCTCTGAGCCTCTTCATATTTGCACTGGTGAGAATATGCAGAGGAGTTTGTGTTTGAGCCATCAGTGGGGTGTTGCTCCCATACATTAGTTTTGTGCTGTAATCTCTCGTTTTCTGTTGCAATATCTGACTTGCTCACTCTCTCTCCTTTCCTTGTGTTCACCTTTTTTTTTTTGCAAATAAGAGATGCCATTTCATTTCCTTCTTACCCTGTATTTGAGGGCACATGTTGATCTTTCAAAGTTCAGAAGTTGTTGTTTTATTGTTAGTCCTTTAATAGCATATATTTGTTAGGGTTTGTGTGTACACATGTGCCAATGTCAAGTCAGTTTTAAATCCCGATATTCATTTTCTCTTTTACAGCATTATAAGACCAACTGTCACAATTGGGGGCGTAGGAATTTGTGCACCATTTCTTTTCTTGAAAATGTACCTTCATACCTGTATTAGGTCTTATACAAGCTGCAAACAAACGTCAGACACCAAGTGAAACGCTTCCAGGAAAAAAAGTACTGAGAAGTCAGTTAATCACCAGTTAACACATCTCACCTCTTAATGCATGATTACCCACCACCTGTTCCCATGCACTTTACTTAAATAACAATCAAGCCATTTATTTACTGACAAATCAAAACTAATGTGTGAACTACATTGTGTAATGATTAGCAGTTGAACAATTGATTCACTCAATCAGAAAGACTAAGCAGTTGGCTGGCCAATCGTTATTTAGACAGCATTGCTTCTGGTTGCTTTCTGAACTTCAAATGCTCATGAAACGGCTCAAATATGCGTAAATGTGTTTGCCTCGCTTTAAGTACATTTGGCCATTGCAAACGTGAAAATGTTTTGTATGTGACCATGATGTTTCAATTTGCTAAAAATGTTCTCCACTTTAAATGTATATTTTTGAATGTTTGAAACTGCTAAGGGCCAATGTATTTATCAAGTTAAGAATGTGACATTTTTTTGGAGAAACTATGGCGCAATAGCATATGAAGAGTGTTTACATTATTTCTAAATATTCACACTATTGTCACTCTTACAATCTTACATCATGGCTGAGTTAGGCGTAGCTGCTTCTCTGTATCTCTTTTAGTTGTTATCCAACAGTTTACACATTGGCTTTGATTTGTTGGTAAATAAATGGCTTGATTATTCATGCAAAGTACAGTTGTGTGATGATTATACACCACCACTTTCATCTAAAAAGGGTCCGAATATATTACTTCTCCATGATTTTTTTGGTGAAAATGTGTTGAAAAGTACCATTTTTGGCAATAAGAACAAAAAAAAAACATTCCCACTAGTATATTGAGGTAAAAATATGGGTAATAAAGAAACATTGAAAACAACAATTTTTTACAACAATTGAAAGGTGTTGCAAATTTTATCTTTTTTACTCTCGCATAGCCTGAATGCATGATAGGCTCATGACATAATTTTTGATGCTAAAAAATTGGTTTGAACTGGTTTGAGGCGAGATTATTCTGCAAAATTACCTCCTGATGCTCAATTGTTCCAGTATATAAGTTGACATGATCTTTGAGCAGTTCGTAATATTAAACACAATGGAACGACAGAATGAGCTCTCCGAGATTGTTCGTAGCCGCATTTTGGCAGTGTATGATGCTGACGACGTTAATTGCTGCCATGGCACACTGAGAATCACCATTAAGCATTTCAAATAGACCAGTTTGCTGAAAACTAGTTGCAATAGAGGTGCGAAACAGAAGTTAAGTGCTCCTGATGTGCATTATCTGTGTATGACGAGTAAAAAAAATTGGCGGCTGACAGCTTGACAACTTCGTGATGATACTAATAGTGCCAGAAGTGAAGCGATGAAAGCATCAAGATCTACCATTTCCAGACGCCTGTGTGAAAATGGTCTGATTGATCGTGTTACTGCCAAGAGCTGGCAACAGCAATAAAGAAGAGAAAAAAGGGACCAATGGCCCTGTACCTCACTGGCCCAATGACTGAGCCAATTGTTCAGCATTTTGGAGAAAATCTTTTAATAGATTCAATGGTGTATGAATACAGCATATTAAAATATACAAAGTGTTTCTGGCCACTGCTTTCAGTGGAGATGATTGTGAAAGACTTTCCCATTATGAGTAAATGGGGAAAATTTAATCAGAAAAAAATTGTAAAGAATCACAAATTAAAATTTTTCAAAACCACAAACAATTGTGGTGGACATTGTCCCAAGGAGGGTCCATGCCAAATTTTATATAAATCAGGCCAGTAGTTTTGGAGAAGAGGATTTTTAAAGATTTTGCAAACGGATAACGATTGCAATCACGACTATAATGCGGGACGCCACCTGATCACAATAGCTCACGGTCTATCGGCCGATGAGCTAAAAAGACTTGGACACCAATGGACTGGGAACAAGTCCTTTGGACCGATGAATCAAAATTTGAAATTTTCTCTCCCAAACGCAGAACTTATGCGCGCCATACAGTTGGAAAATGTTTCAAAAAGGACTGTTTAACCCCTTCAGTAAAAGATGGAGGTGCTAATATTATGGTTTGGGGTTCAGTCTGCTCGAAAGGAGCTAGTGATCTCATAAAAATTGATGGAATCTTGGCACAGCATCCGCGTGAGGCACGCATTGCCATCTGAAAGCAGACTGATTGGTCAGGGATTTTATTTTCAACAACATAACCGTAAACACACCTTTAAGTCAGAGGTCGCGTTACACTTTCTGATTGTCCGTCATTGTGACGGACAGGGGCATTAAAATTCCATCATAATCAATTATTATTCGTCATTGTAATTTTATTTTTTAAAATGATAATCGTTTATTTTTTAAATAAAATAAACAGAATAATTTATAGATAACGCATTAGCTGAAAGCCGACATTGATTCATGTAGACACGCATTGCGCACTGCGTTAAATACAGCACTGCATGGATTTTCAAACTTACTGCTGTGTGAACTTTATAAAACTTCACAAATGATTTCTCCCCCCACACAGTAACAGTGTGCAAATGATCAATGCTTTCAGTTATTGCTGGGATTCACTAAGCCTAACAACCGCAGTCTCGCTAAGCGGTCCTACGAAGCTGCTTATCAACTCGTTATGTCAAGCGGGGCTATCCCGACCTAGATATCTGCTTGTCCACATAACAGAGACGGCGTTTGTTGCATAGCTATGACCAATCGTCTACCGGCAGCAGAGCAGCATATTTTACAAATGAAGAGCAAATGATCATATTACAAAAATATGAAGAATACAGGATCATACAGATCAAAGGCAATGCTCGAGACATTATGACACCCACGACCATTTGGACGGGGATGTGAATTACATTCTGTCAAAATGACGGACGGCCTTCAAAATGTTCCGTCATTGTTAAAAAAAATTTGTCAATGACGGAAAATATTTGTTTAACGCGACCAAGTTCTGCAAGAATCATCTGTCAGAAAGAAACATCCGGTGACATAAAAGTTATGACGTGGCCTGCTCAAATTCCAGACCTTAATCCGATTGAGCAAATCTGTTGTAACATCGAAAGAATCTCTTTGGAATGAACTTCAACCCATATGTAATGGTTTCGCGAATGAGGAAATAAAAAATATGTGAAAACTATGCCTGACAGATAAATGCTGTAATTAAAACAAAGGGTGGCCACACTAGATATTGACTTTTTCTCTCAAATAGTCATTACTATTTTTGTTTTTACTATATATTATCTGTTTTTATCTATATGATCCCATATGACATCAAATAGATACTTGAATAGTACTTGGTTTCTGATTTATCTTCATTTTTTAAGAGTATAATCATCACTGCTCTCTACTGTACATGAGAACAGATGGTGGGTAGTCATGTATTAAAAGGTGAGATGTGCAACCTCATTGCTGATCAGCTGACTTCTTAACACAGTTTATTTCCTGGAAGCATTTCACTTGGCCTCTTGATTACGATATGATAAAAAGACAACTTCAGATATGAAGGTGCACTTTCAAGAAAAAGAAATGGTGCACAAATGCCTGCCCTTTCCATGGTGGCAGTTGGTCTCATGCTGTAAAAATCAACTTAACATCGGCACACCCCTTGTTGTCACACAATGTCTTGTGTAGTTTGCTGTAGTGGTGTTGAAATCCCGCACAGTTAGGGGATTCTTGGTGCCATCATGAAACATCTAAAGATTTACTACTCTGTACCTATTCTGCTCTGCCCTCACCCCCTTGCAGGCCAACGTTTCGGTACTTCACCTGGCACACCTGTGTTCTTGGGATTCTGGGATGTGCGGTGATGATGTTCCTGATTAACGCCATCTACGCTTCTGCCAGCATTGCATTTATGCTGCTGCTCCTGCTTCTGATCCACTACCTGTCACCCACCAGCAGCTGGGGCTACATCAGCCAGGCACTCATCTTCCACCAGGTACGGCACACACCCACACACACATGCACACGTATCTACGCACGCCACACGTGCGCACGCATCCGCTAGCACACATGTGCGCATGCCTGCGCAAGCACACGTGCGCACTCACGCGCGCATGTACGCATGCAAGCTCGAGCACACATATCTGCACACACGCATGTACGTATACATGCGTGAGCAAATATATATGCGCGCGCACACGCGTACATGCACAAACACACTTGCACGCAAACGTACATGCACTAGCGTCGGGTCGCTACACACAAACACACTCAAATGCATCACACAGGCCACATTTTCCAATCTTGTGCCAGGTACATTACATATACACATTGCAAACCAGTGAAAACAGTTCTGTCCTCACTAACATTTTTGAACTTTTGTGATTGATTTATTTTTGTTACTTTCTGTTAAATGAGACTGGTTTAAAATTGTCAGTAAGATTGGGCTGATTGATTCATTTCAAGATATTGCCCTTTGAAGAAAATAATGAAGATTATAGGGCTGGTTATAATACTAAAATGCTTGGTAAGACTCATTTTGCAAAATCTGTCCTGCAAAATTGCTGTGATTTTCACTCATGTTAGTCTTCCAATGTCTGTCAGTGTGCTATGTGCCCACGGAGTCGCGCATGTCCACATTTGGGTGTTTGCACACACTTCTATCCATCGGCTGTATTTATACTTTTATGCATATTTCAGAATCATGGTTGAGTGTGTGTTGTGTATTTATCCGTGTTTGTGTATTTAACTGTCAAGTGTGCGCACTTCCATATCCATCCTCTGTTGGAAGTCTGCTGTTCATCGCCGCTGCAAGTGGAGTAAGTGTTGCCAAGGAATATTGTTGCCAAGGGGACTGTTGCCAGGGGGCAAGGTGCCAGGCGCCTGGCGTGGCTGCAGCCAGTCAAATGCCAGCCTGCTCCCGGAGCATTATTACAGCCACTTAACTTATTGAGACCCTCTCTGACAGAGGGATGGGCTAAAGACTGGAAAGATTGAGAGAAATATTCAGGTCCTAGGTGATGGTGGAGTTTGTGAGCGAGAAGTTTGACAGAGAATTTATTTCTTGTACACGATCCTGTGCGCCATTACAATGTTATTTAAAGAATGGCTCTACAGTGGAGTGTGTATGAGTGCGAGCGATTCTGTGTTTATAGACTTTGTTGGTTTTTATGTGTGGCAGACTAGTAATTAATATATGTGCAAAAATAAATAATGACAAGGGAGCATGAAGTACAGCCCCAATTCCAAAAAAGTTGTCACAATGCACCATACATTCTCAATGAGAGACAAATCAAAACTGATGGCAGACCAGTCTAGCACCCATGCACACTGCTTGTGCAGCCAAGCACTTGTCATTCGCATAGACTGTTGTTTGGTGTAATTTTTGTTAGAAAATGAGAGGACATACATGGAACATACAATATCCAGAAGGCAGTGTGTGTTGCTCCAAAATGTATGCATATCTTTCTGCATTAATGGTGTTTTGCAAATGTGCACCTCACCCATGCCATGTGCAAGGAGACATCTCCATACCATGACAGATTTTGCCTTTTAAATTTGACGCTGATAACAGCGTGGTTTGTTCTTGACGTCTTTGGTCTCCAGAGCACAGCAGCTATTTTATTTTAAAAATCACTTGAAAAGTTGACTTGGTAAACCACAAAACATACTTCCTTTACTCTACTGTCCATCTCTAATGACACCAAGCCAAGAGAAGTTGGTGGCACTGGTAGAAATTGATCTATGGCTTTGACTTTGCATTGTAAAGCTTTGACTTGCATCTGTGGATGCATTGGCAAATGGTGCTTATTGACAAAGGCTTATCAAAGTATTTCCAAGCCCAGTCCATATATCCATCACAGGCTCACGACCATTCTTAGGACAGTGATGTCTGAGGGATCGGAGATCATGTGCAGTTCGAACTTGGTTTTTGGCCTTGCGTCTTTATATACTGCAATTTAAAAGGATTCCTTCCGTCTTGTAAATATATTACGCATTGTGGAGGGGAAAATTTGCAAAATTGTCTTGGATTTTAGGGAACAATGGGGAATGTTGTCCTCAAAGTGATGGATTAAAGCTAACACATCCATTAGCAAATCTGTGAGCCTGAACCAGTGTTTCCCACAGACCAGCAAGTAATGTGTGGTGGCAGACCATTTTTTTTAAACAGAGATGATTTTCATTTTGTTGGGGGGGGCTAAAGGCTGAAGTTGCGGAGCCTCTCTTTACCTTTTAAAGTTTCCCGGGTTTTTTTTTCCTTTAGCGAACTTGCGCATGCATTATCACCACGCAGCAATTCCGCATTTACTTAGAAGTGACGGGAATCAACTTGTGGCGCTCCACATTGAAGCTGTGGCGCCCCGCCACAGAATGGTCTATGTGTGGGAAAACCCTGTTGAACCCATCATGGCTCTTGAGGGACTTGGCCTTTTTTGGAGGCTACGTTTATACCATTACTCAAAGAGCCTACCAGTTTCTTCATCGCCTGTTTCACATTACTTAATATTGAAAATTGTTCCATTTATATCGATCCTAAATTGCCCTTGCACTAACCTTTTTGGAGTCCATTACTTTCATCGGTTTTGGCAAAAGCACGTTTTCAGTAAACCTTTCAGTTTGAAGTTAAAGCATCAAATCATGTGTTTCTGTAGTGTTTTCAGCACAGAAGTGGGAGAACGGGCTTCTCAAATCACTTCATTTTGATTTTGTGTGCACTTTTCATTTAATGTGCCAAAAAAAAATTTAATTAGGGTTGTATAAAGTGTGTTTTAATGAGTTTGGAGATGATAGTGCTTGTTTGTGCATCTGCGACATGCCCTCAAAATATATTTGTGTGTGTGTGTGCGTGTGTGTGTGTGTTTGTAAAGTACAGCAGAGAAGGGCATAGATAAGCCCTACAGAGGTCCCTATTGCAATATACAGATAATCACCGCCTCCCCACTCTGTGGAGATAAACGGAGTCTGTGAGTATGGGGGTTAGGGGGGGCAGAAGGGAGTTCCTGGTCCAGCCTGCCTCACAATCTCCTTCATTCAGCACCACTCCTGGGAGTGAAGGGGGTCTGCAATCCCCTCAGGCTCCCCCTCCTCACCCACAACCGCCCCTTCCCTCCTCTTCCATCCCTCTTTCTCTCTCTCCATCCCTGCTGATTATCAACTGTGTTGACTCCTGGACCTGTGTGTGGTGGAAGAACACACTAGTGCCTGTCTTTATATATTAGTGATTGCGGCGATGGTGTATCTGGTGATACTGTTGATGGTTCTTATTATCTTTATTATGGCTTTTTTCAGTATTATTACAGGCATGTGATTTTTCTGACTATTGTTGGAATTCCGACTTTTTCATCCCCATGGTGAAAACATTTTTTTCGATTTTTTTTTTTTCCCCAACTTCATGGCTTTGTTAATAGCGCCATTCGTCAGGGGCCTGTCTTTGCAATGGTTGATAAGATGCAGTCTCTGATTGGTCTCTCATTGCATGTACAGAAGCGTAGAAGCATGGACTGTCAATCTTCTCTTCCTTTGCCTTGAGTGACGATAGCAGTTGTGGTCTGTATTTTGGAATTACAGGGGAGCGTCAGGGGGTATAAATTTGTCTGAGGTTATAGCTAACATTTGACTTTGCTTTTAATTCATTTTTGATAGTATAGGTATGGCTTATGATAGCATTTCAGCTAATTTGGCTAGCTTACCCATACAAATGTTAGCTAATATACGACTTTATGAGTCAAGAAATTCCTCATTGTTTGTAAAACTCGCTCTGTTTGTATGTTTTTTTTTTTTTTTTTTACTTTACTTAGCTATGTCTACTCTCAGACGTCACAGGGAAAGTGGTCGCTAGAGTCGGATGCTATAACGTTAGGTCATTGAGGAAGCATGAGGAGGTAGGTAATTGCATAAGGGTTGTAGCGATGATGAAGCAAGATCAGAGGTTAGCTAGCTAAGTGAGTCATGTTGGGCCTAAAGCTTTGTTTTTTTTTTTGGGGTCATGAACGTGGCCCTTTTAACCAGGCTAGATCTCCTAGCTAAGTTATCTGATTGCGAGCTTGTGGTTTGTCCCACCATCTTGCACAAATAAAGAACAAAGTGTAACTTGCTTCGTAGTTGCTACACCCCTCAGCTTAGGGTAAATATGGTAGATGGCTAGCTAGCTAGTAAATTCAGATATGGCAAATGCATGTTAGCTAATGACCACCGTGTACATGAACGTTACTTTTTGATTACTGCAGTCGCTGCAATTTGAGTTTTCAATATTAACCGTGGCATTCTGTCTGGGGTAGCCTGTGAAAGCCCTTCAGTAACCTTGGCCTACTCAGCGGTTTCTCCTCCACGAGCAGTACTCCCAAAAAAGCGAAAAAGCAGTTTTCCATTAAGGCACCGCTTATCAGCAAAATTAATCTATCATACCTGTGCAGAGTTGGTTAAGGTCTGGCCTTAAACCTAAAATATTATTTTTCTTCCTTCTTTTGTAAATAACATGTAATTGATTTAATATAGGCTACAAAGACACTACTAGAATGAAAAGCAAAAATAAGTTTTACAATCGTGGATGTATTAAAAAGTACATCTTTTGGCTATGTGATGTGTTTGTTCATAGTCAATTGACATATGTGGGAAATCCTGAAATGAAAGCACCATCAATGAAATCCAACACCGGTGGATTTTTCACATCCATTTCACATGGATGTGTTATAAGACTGAGACTGTTTGTGTAAATGTTAATGTTCATGGAGATATGATTGAGAGTGACTGATTTGACTGCTTAAGTCTTAATAGTGACAGAAGTCAGTGGTAGAAGTTTTGACAGGAGTCTGCTACGTTGTGCAGTTATGACAGGAGTGTGCCATGTTGTCAGGTGGGTAAAAATGATCAGAATTGCCTATGTTTATCACTAAAATTATGTTCATAAACGTATAAAGCTGTTGTACTTTTTAATGGAAAAATGATGAAGTCCCCCTTGTGCCCCCACCAGAGTTCCATCCCGGACCCGGCTGGGGACCTGCGGCCCCCAGACCCACGGTTATTTTTCAGACTTTATCATAATTGCCCTATTTACATGCCTGATTATACTGCTGCCATCTTATGAATTTTCCTGTCATTTGCGCTTTAATGATGTGTCTGTATGGGTCTGTTTGTTTGTGTGTCCATATGTCTCTCTGTGCTAGACAAGATGCATAGCCCTTCTGAAAGTTTTGCTCAGTGAACCCAACTATAGGACCTTCCTCAAAAGCATCAATACTAATGTGCTAATACTTGAAGTAATCTTCCTGTACACTGAATGCGTAAGCACAGGGCGGAGAGCTTTTCTATTGGCTGTATGTTTTACGGTTAATGTTGTGTTACTAGTATGGATTGCATACAATGCAGGTTTGTAACTCGTGAGATGGCAAAAGGATACATTGCTTCTTGTGACTTAATTACTACACGATGAGATTTTGGAAACTGCAGTTTGACCTTTCGTATCTATAGACAGCACTGAGAGATGACAGTTTTTGAAAAAAGGCACCCACACACGAAATAAACACACACTAGAGCATATGCGTATGTATTGTAAGTCTGTGTGCTGTGCTCTTGCTCATCCAGCCCCTCACTCCTCCCTGTCTCTTGGAGCCCTGGTTTTCAGGCTTCTCCTGAGCTCCAGATATAATATTATTTTGGATGTGATTTGTAATTCTGTGGAAGATTGCTTCTGCTTTGAGGGCATAGCCAGGGGTTGAGAGGGGGAGGGGTGGGGTTATTGGCGCTTGTCCTCTGTCAGTCCAGCCTTGTAATTTCTTGTGGCTGGACAGAGGCTTTGGGTAAAGTCCACACTGCCGTCTCCCACTGGTGCTTACTCTGCTTCCCTGATTAGCCTATAGTGTGCTCTCTCTTTCAATAAAATATTCACTGAATGTGAGTTCTTGTCCCTTATATGTCTTCGTGTGTGCCTTTGCCCCGTGGTTTTGTCAATACTCAATTTTGCCCTCAAATTTAAATCCAACCATAGATTTCTTTCTGTAATTGAGTGCACAATTAATACTACTGATTGGTTGGACTGCCTTTATGCTATGTTTCCAGGTGTGCGTGTGTGAGTTTGTGGGAGGGGGGAGGGGGAAGGGGTGGAAAACTACCAATTCTGTCCTCCAGGGCTAAAATTTAAAGAAATGGGCTGCAGACATGAATGACTCACTTTTTAATGGTACCGGGTGTGATAACATCTTGAATATCTCTCTCGGCTGTCGTTGGCTTTGTGTGGGTAAAGGTCATGGAGCGGCTGATAAATCAGTCTCAAATGGCTCAATCTGAAATAAAGCTGGTTTTCATTTCAGTGACGTGCCTCGGCATTAGAACTGCTTTACTACCTTTCCAAACATGCATAGCTGCACGAGAAGTGCTCTCGCCTGACACACCGTCTGAACAATCACTCAGATGCTGAACAAAACAGACTGATTCTCCCTGGGTTTGTAATCCACAAAAATTCTCACACATGCCTGCAGGTTCTGGCTAAATATACGCGCCCTGGAAGGGCTGCAGGAAGTGCACTGATATCCCACTGTTTTTGGAAAGTTGAGAAAAATTGCTGAAGTTGTATTGGTTGGGGGGGCTTTGCTGGGCACAAAAGGCTACAGTTTATCGAGCTGACTCCCAAGCATGATTCCACCTTTATCAAGTCTATCACTTTCTTGAGGCTAATATTGCCAATTACGCTTGCCAATTCTGAAATTAATCAGCCACTTGTAGGCTGAAAATATTTAGAATAATTGGGAGGACTTTCTACAAAGCCAAAGTCTATATTGCATAATAACAATACATTACAGTCAGTATCACTTTAGTTATGAGCACTGATATTTCTGTAAATATGGCATTCTATAGTATTAAACATTGGCTTGTATAAGTATATCTGTTGTCCTAATGGTCTCTAATTGCTGTGCTAATAAGAAAGGCTTGAAAACCCCTCCATTTTGAATTTAATACTTATAATCACCGACATTTTTTGAAAGTATGGCTTTATTTCATTTGAGCGTGAGTAGATGCTTAACCCGTTTGCGCGGAAGCCAGATCTGGCTATTTATTTATTTATTTTTTTATTATTAACACCTCCTAGAAGGAGAACACCACACAGACCATAAAAATAATACAATCACAGAAATAATCAAAACTAAAATACATTTACACTCAGTTATAAAATAACAAATTTAAAATACATGCAACACCATGATACAGATGGCAGTTTAATAACCTCCATAAACCCTCAAAAATTTATTCCAATGAGTGGATAAATTAGGATAATGTAACATCCATACAGCTCTCACCAATACAGAGTGCCTTTAAAAAGATTTAACAAGGAGAGACGCAAGCATATGATCACTTGATTTGATCTTATTAAAACTGGGCGAATTAATAAGCATTTTCAGGGAGTCCACAACTCCATCCTCCCAGCTAAGCTGGTTAATTTTGGCCCATTTAGCACCAAGGGCCGTCATAACTGGATTAAAACCGCAGGAGAGAGACCTGTCAAGCAGGCTACCTGAAACACCCTCACCTGTCGATAAAAACCTTGCTAATAGAAACAAATTCAAATCTCGAGCTGGTGAAAAGTATTTAAAAATGCTCGCATACAATTGGTAGATGCGCTTACCTACTTACTGCTCGACCCGATCAACGCCCAAGGCTAATAATAATTTACTGTGATGGGACCTCTTATTAAAACCGCAAACTTGCTTCATCACATTAACCTGAAAGGATTTCAAACATTTACAGTCTGAACTATTTATATTCACACATTCCATACCATAGAACATCGTCAGAGCCACCACACTTGTGAAGAGAAAGGATTTCGAACTGGTTGACAGACCCGGAAAAATAAAACCCTTAGACGCCAGACCAAATGCAGCTTTCCTGGCTGCGCCAATTCTTTATAATACATGCTGTGAAGCTTTTCCAGTTGAACTAAAGGTTACTCCCAGTATCTGGATATTCTCTGTTACAGTCAGAATATCCTGTCCCAGCTTCTAGACTGGCACGGTAACAAACCTATTTCCACCATATATCTTAAACTTTGATTTCTTTAAACCAAAGCAAAACCGTCACTGAGAGGCATAAACTGAACAGACATAAATCAGTTGCTGTAAACCAGGAACAGTAAGTGCAAAGATGGAGACATCATCTGCATATGCAGAACAATTAAAAAGATCGTTCCCAACATGCACACCAGCATCACATGCCATTAAATGTTTTAGCATATCGTCAATAAACATATTGAACAATACCGGAGATAGAACACTTCCTTGCCGAATACCCCTAGTAATGTCGAACATTGAACTATACCTCCTACCAACTCTAACCGTTGCACACGAGCATCAATATAATTCAAGCAAAAATAACCAATGTGATAATGATAATCTATTCCTTAATTTATGCATTACCCTGTTTAAGGCTTTAAAATTCAAGATTTGAGCCTCACAGAAAAGGGAAAATGGCTTAAATGAAACAAGATACTCTTAGCATTTAGAATCCTATCGTATTTCAGTTTATTTTCATTATTTTGGTACAGAAAAAGGACTGCAAACACAAAAAATCTTCATGAAAATTCAGCAATGAAATTATAAAAAAGAAAACACTTAGAATTGAACCATGGAGTCAAACAATGCATTTCTGCGATCATAAATTCCTTGATCACAAGTGTACTTCATCTGAGTGTGATATACAAAATTATCTACTGTTTATGAGCCAAATAAGATGGCTCTCCAAGAGCCTTCCCACACTCTCAGAGCCCTCAAAATTGTGCACTGTTAAATTATAAAGTAATCGTATTTTTAACAAAATCAACTTTTGACTCATGAAGGTCAATATGAATTAATGATTTTCTTGCAGAATTTAGCATGAGTTTATCTATATATGCGTGGATGGACATCAATGGTCACTGGTAACCTCACCAAGCCAAAAACATGCTTTTTCTCCACGATAAAGTTAAGAGTTTGTCCATTTTTCTTCAGAGGCCCATCAGCCAGCGCACGTACTCATTAAAGGAACTGCGTATTTTATGGTCAGAACGTTCACCCTGCAATGGAATTTCTGTTCCCACCTCCGAGTACCCAAGCGAAACGCAAGCTTGTATAAACGCTTTCCAAACCCTATAAAGAGCAAGTATAACTCACTAACACGTTAATATCTGAAATGTACCTTATTTTTATGAAACAGACATTCCACTATCAGGAAAAAGCAGGCAATGTGCTACCGTAGATTGAACAGAATTAATGCAGCGAACGTAGCAGGGGGTCTGCCGAAGTGCTTGAGCTGTTCGCATTTTGAATGAGCGAAAACTGAGGCATTCTGTTTCGTTGAATATGGTATATTTCTCAAACAAATCGCCACATTGAGCAAAATGCCACCCCATACAGTATTATTAGCAAAGGCTAATGGTTACTCTTATTAACTAATGTGGCAAACAAGTTCTGTGATCATCATGACTGTGGTAAACCGACAAAAAAAAAAAACAGCTCGCCAGCTAGCTAGCAAGCCAAAAGTACTCCATACTTCTCCACTGTATTTATACACAATGAAGCAAAAACTCTCCATCACTGAATTTCTCCAGAGAAACAAAACAATCCAGCACAAGAAACCCACCAGTTCTGTTTGATTCGTAATAACTCCCATTGTCCATGTCCATATCAAGTTTTCATCTCATAAACGTAACCTAAGCGCTTCTGGGTTAGTTTTGGACATCTTTTTTTCTTTGCATTCACTTCATTCAGCTGGGAAAGGTTGAGAGAATACAACCTTACTTGTTGTCATGCAAGAGTTTAAATAGTTTTCTGAGGGTCCAATCAATGTATTTCAATTACAGTGGAAAGTTTTTACTGTCTGGAATTGGATGAAAAAACATGTCAATCAATAGATAATTACCAGAAAAGTTTCACATGGGGATGAACTATAACTGTGCTTTACCCAGATAAGCCTGAGCAAGCATTAAAATAACTGGATTTTAGTGAGAGATCGTATGAGGATTTAAGTGATCACTGAATTCTTTGATGGATGAATATACACTTAAATCAGTGGTAGGGAATCATGAGTTTTTAATTTCTGATGACTAGAGGTGATAGTAGAATGGCATAATATCAATACCATGTTGAATTTTTGCTTCAGAAAACTGATTTTTTTCTCTGCTGCTTAATTTGGTTACCTTTGGCCTATTATAGCTGAACTGGATGCAACAAAGGACAATGATTTTTTTTCTGTAGCCAGAGATAATTTTATGAACTACTGGATAGATACTATGGGCAAATATATTTGGCAGTTTGCACATCAGGCTTGGATGAGGGGTTTAATTCATGCAATTTCTGGGAAACAGTGATGAGACCTAACTCGTCCATATTCTAAATAGCTCACACGCTTTGCTTCTTTGTGAATATTCAATAACAATTTCTGATGTACAACCTATTGATAAGATAGTGTAATTGCATGGATAAATAGAGCAGCTCCATGTCCGCGGGCGTCTATGTCTGTGCAAATTATTTAAAGCCCACTTTTTGGAGGAAACACTGTTCTGTGTTACATGGATTAGCTTTCTAAGACATCGGCATTGCAAAATTAGGAAAGAAAGCAAACTTTTTAAATTTATTTTTATTTTTTTTTAAATAAAAAATTTGGCATCTCCAATCCCACCCGAATCTGGAATGTCCAATTGGGGAACTACGTACAAGGCTTTTTTGCATATGCGGCCCCCTATTGCCTACTCAGGAGAGTGAGACAGCTCGCCGCTCTCCTCCGAAGCACGTACCCGTTGCCACCGCTTCTTATACACTCATTGGTTGAAACCTCGCAAGCCCAGAACGAGGGCGGAGGATACCCGAACATAAACGAGCTCAGAATCTTCCTAACGAGTGCCTGTCTGGCCAACAGGAGGCGCCTGAGAGCTTGTTATTTACAATACCCTATCCCGGCAGACCCTTCCCAATTTGCATCCCTGTAGCGCATTGGCCAGTTGCGCGCTACTCTGAAAAGAGCTGCCGACCACTGCCGGCTGGTACAAGGCGGGAGTCGAACCCGCACTGTGATAGTCACTTCTGCTTCGCAACGCGATGCTTTACCGAGTGAGCTATCTGGCAGCTCGAAAGAAAGCAAACTTGTTGAAGGTTCCCTATCATGTTGTTGGGTGCACTGTCAAATAGCCATTACAAGGCCTTTCAAAATCTGTCCTTTTTGACAAAACAGAGGGGAGAAACCTTCCAGAACAATGAAGGAACTGACTAACAGTGCAACTGAAGTTTACCAGTCCTTCTTGGCTCTGGTAATCACTTCCTCAAGTGATGTCACAAAGGACCAGATTTTGAAATGGCTCGTAATTGTTAAATTTGGCTGTGCACCTGGTGACATGACAGGACCTTTGAATGAAAATGTGGGGAAACCTGCTGCATTTGAAGGCTGTGACGAGCTTTTCTCTCTGCCCTCCCCTCGCCTTCTCTCCTTCAGGTGCGCAAGTACTTACTGATGCTGGATGTGAGGAAGGACCATGTGAAGTTCTGGCGGCCACAGGTGTTACTGATGGTGGCGAACCCTCGTAGCTGCACCAGCCTCATCACCTTCATCAACGACATCAAGAAGAGCGGGCTCTACGTGCTTGGACACGTGGAACTGGGAGACTTCGGTACGAAAGGCTGGGATTTCTATACCTGAGTAAGAGTGTGAGAGGCTGGGGTTTCTATACTGGAGTATAAGAGGCCGGGGTCTCTATACCCGAGTTTGAGCGGCGGTGATTTCTATACCTGAGTACAAGAGGCTGGGGTTCCTATACCTGAGTATAAGAGGCTAGGGTTTCTATACCGGAGTATAAGAGGCTGGGGTTTCTATACCTGAGTACAAGAGGCTGGGGTTTCTATACCGGAGTATAAGAGGCTGGGGTTTCTATACCGGAATATAAGAGGCTGGGGTCTCAATTCCTGAGTTTGAGCGGCTGTGATTTCTATACCTGAGTACTAGAGGCTGGGGTTTCTATACCTGAGTATAAGAGGCTAGGGTTTCTATACCTGAGTGTGAGAGGCTAGGGTTTCTATACTTGAGAATGAGAGGCTGGGGTTTCTATACCTGAGTGCAAGAGGCTGGGGTTTCTATACCTGAGTATAAGAGGCTGGGGTTTCTATACCTGAGTGTGAGAGGCTGGGGTTTCTATACCTGAATACAGTAGGCTGGGGTTTCTATACCTGAGTATAAGAAGCTGGGGTCTCTCTACCTTAGTATAAAAAGCTGGGGTCTCTATACCTGAGTGTGAGAGGCTGGAGTTCTGCACCTGTAAATGAACAGCTGGGGTTTCGGTACCTGGTTGTGTGAGGGTGTGTGCGTGTCTGTGTGAAAGGGTGGGCTTCCTTTGCTTGGTTATGAGAGGATGGGTGCATGCGCAGGTAGTAAAGGGTTTGAAGAAGCGGATTGAATTGGTTGGTTTTTGAGATGTGGATTTAATGGATGGTGTTTGAAGATTTGGGTTGAATGGGTGGGGTTTGAAGGTGTTTTAAGTTGTGGTTGAATTTGTGGTCTTTGTAGACATAGGTTGAATAGGTGCAGCTTGAACACTTGGTTAAGTAGGCGGGGTTTTAAGACATGGTTTGATTAGGTGGAGTTTGGAGTAGGTAGAGTGTAAGAAAGTGGTGAAGAGTGAGAATTTTAGGTTTCTTGTGAGGACAGACAGCACATCATGTGACGTGGTTCTGATCTTCTTTCACGACAGATGCGCTTCCCTCTGACCCTCTACAGTCGCAGTATGACTCTTGGCTCTCGCTGGTTGACCACCTCAACATCAAGGCATTTGTCAACCTGACATTGGCCACCTCCGTGCGGCTTGGAGTCCAGCACCTTCTCTTCATATCGGGGCTAGGTTGGTACCATCGCTCATTTCCTCTCTGGAAGATTTTTCCAATTTGGCCCAGATCCAAAGTTAGCCCTGGTTATCTTACCTCTGGGAAAGCGAGTGAGTATGGTGTGCTTTACACCTGAGTTACAGGTGAAGAGCAGGTGGAAACCTGCAGTTGTCTGCCCTTGAGGTCCATGATTTGCAGAAAAGCGCCTTTGTTTCTTTGTTCCATCTCCTCGACTTGAAACAGCTGCAAACTCTTTTATGCAGGTGGGATGAGACCCAACACCCTTGTCCTTGGCTTCTATGATGACTGCTCCCCAGAGGATAGGCTCCAGGACCCTTCGGAGGGGACTAGGGATTTATCGGATGCCCAGAGCTCACTACAGGACCCGGAGGATCGACTCACCTTTGCCTTTCCGGCTCTACGGGGTGGACCCCAGATGGGTAATGGTGGTGCCAAAGCACTGGGGCCGGAGGAGTACGTTGCAGTGATCGCAGATGCAGTGAAGATGTTGAAGAACGTGGTGCTGGCCCGTTACTTCTGCAGCTTCGACCGAGCCGAGGCTCTGGGCAAGCGAGATGCAGGGGCGGGGCTCTACGTGGATGTCTGGCCCGTCAACCTGCTACGTCCAGACAGCACCAGCTATGTGGACACCTGCAGCCTCTTCCTGCTACAGCTAGCCTGTGTGCTCAACATGGTGCGGGCGTGGCGGCGCGCCCGGCTCCGCCTCTTCCTGTGCGTGGAGTCGGGGAGGAGTCTACGGGGCTCGGAGGAGAAGCTGGGGCAGCTGCTGAAGGATCTCCGCATTTCAGCCGATATCCACACGGTGCCCTGGGACCAGGTGGCAGCACTACATTGGCAGAGGCAGAGTCAGGGGCTCAAGGGCTACGACCAAAAAGACAATGAAGACAAGAAGAACGAGGAGCCGGAGGAAGACGACTATGTCAACAGCTTCCCCTGTAACACCACCCGACTCTCGGATGAGTACCTGGAGGCGGTGAACAGGTTGGTGTTAGATCAGTCCCGCCCCCCACCCGCCGTGCGTTTCCTGTACTTGCCCCGCCCACCGGCCGATACGCGCCAATACTCCACCTACCTGCAGCAGTTGGACCTGCTGACTCGGAACCTGGGGCCTACGCTGCTCATCCATGGAGTCACACCAGTCATCACCACTGACCTTTAACCTTGCCCACACTGAACTGTGACCCCTCAAGCTTTAGCAGGGGAAGTGAGAGGTGGTCACTGCACAGGGACAAAGTGGACGTCTCTGGAGATGTATGGCTGAGGACGGAGTCTGAGCGCGGCAGTGATATGCACATCTTTATTTCTTTTAATCGTAACATTTCTGGTCCATATGCATTTTTTTCATGCAGTTTTTATGAAATATCCAATAACCAAAGTGACAGTATTTTCATGCGGCTGGGGAAATTATAATTATTTGTGGTAAAAATTGGTAGTGGAGTTCACTCATATACACTAAACTACTGCAGACTTCCTGGTGCTGTCATCTGCTGTGCATATAGCTGGATAGCAGAAGACAAAATACTGGAAATGTATTTTAAAAATAACAGAGCCCTGTAATGTTTACAAAATTATGTTTATATTTTTAAGCGAATAATCATTTTGAATAAAAATGCTTTTTTACGCGTGGCGGCAGTGCTTTATTTTTCTGTGTGGAATGGCATATCTCACAACTGTATTGTTTCTATGGAAACATCTGTGCATAGAGGAGAGGCGTGTCACAGAAATATTGTTTACTTGAAACTTCCGCGGTTGGAGTTTGAGAATATGGGGGGGCTTTGAGAAACCCACAGAGCAGAACTGCCTGGCAGTTAGTGTGCTTTAGCAGAGGCTTTCGCTGTAGAGTTGACTGGATTTGTCCTTTACAGATGGGGAGAGTGGAAAAGAGAATTTTTCAGCCTTGTTTTCTGACCAGTGAAAGTGGCGCAGAGGGAGAGATGAGGTCACACTGATTTCATTACTCCTGCAGAGTGGGGACCCATGGGTGAATAACTTCCTGCTCCTTCAGGGATGTGCGTTGAGGGGGTGCTGAAATTAGAGTTGGCTTCTTTCCCTCAGGGATGGTTGGTTGGGTTGGGCTTCTGAGGTGCTGGTGGTCTTTGTTGCACTTGTTAGGCTTTGGTTTGCAGTTTCTGCTCTGCACCGTTTCTCTGCTTACAGCCAATATTCACTGAGCTCTCAGGACAAGATAAGGCTGCCCCGCCTCCCTGACATTATAGCACTTTTACAGTACATTTATTAGGCCTATAATTTTATCCAAAGTGACATGCAATAAGCCCATGCCGAAGGTCATTGGAACAACCACAGAACATCGGGGAGATAAAGGTATGGTTCTCGTAAACTGTCCGTAGTCCATAAGCATGAACATCAAGCCTAATTCACACAATAAATGTGGACAAAGTAAACTAAGTTATGGCATGTCATAACTTTTAGACTCCTTCCTTTAGCTTTTCTGTCCTTCAAGATGTGGATATTTGAGGTCTTTGTTGCTTCTCTGATTCTTGGACGGTTCCCTTTTTTTAAAGAGCAGGAGATGTGCTGACGTTTTACACCAATCACAGCCTGTCTTCCCTGGACTCTGGCAAGAAGACACCGCAGTGGCATTGTGGTCTGACGGACTCCTACTTTAGCCTGCCTTCTTCATGCTCAAAGTTATGGATGTTAGAAGTGTTGCACTTCAGAAGGGGACATGGTTGAGGTAGTTTTTGTAGCTATAGACCTGGAGTTGGTACAGAGAGCGGGTGAAACGGGAGCTGGAGTGAATGTTTTGCTGAATGTGCCAGCTGGATTCCGTCACATTTCAATCTGCCCTGCTGTATTGGAATCATGGTTGGCTCATTAGCAGCATACAGCTGTTGTAATGGTCCTATTCAGCATGTGAAAGTGTCACATTTGTCAGACAGCACAATGGTCCCTGAGGAACAGTGGCACTTTAGGCACATGCATGCGGTGACTCACTGCAGATTACGAGTTTGATTTGATTTCCCTCCGACTACGAATCATTTCAGACCTTTTAATTTAACATGAGCCAGGTTCTTAGGAGGCGGCCATTTTCACTAAAACTGAGCTGTCTGTTCGATCTCTCTGCTTACAGATGCAACAAACAAGCTCTCACATTTGGGCGCACACACAGTCGTAGACACAGACACGCGTAGAGACACATGCATGCACGCGGTAAACTAATGTGTACGTATCTCCACGTGGTAGCAATTGTGGCACGCATAAAATGGCCCGTTGTGTCATGTCCCTTAGCTTTGGGTAGTTTGGTATGTTTATATCTGTGCATTTGTTTGTACACTTTCTTGTGTGTGTGCACGTGTGCGTGCATTTATACGCTGACTTCAACTGGTATTTATATCCAGTTCTCATCCCACTTCACAATCTCCAATAACATGTGACCTCTGCTACATTTATACTTTGAACCCATGGACTGTGAGAAAAGTATTGAGCAGGTCACTGAAGTCACTCATTGGCTTGATGAAAGGCTTTTTTTGGACCCTTTTTAGTTATTGGGTGCTACCAGGATGTACAAAATGGACCCTGTGTGAGCAGTCATCTACTCACGTGTGCGAGATGCAGTGAAGTAACCTGCACCTGATTAATCCAAAACTACTCATCTATTGTCCAGTGACCATAATGGCGAAAAATGAGTGCTCTGGGAGATATCATTCAGAGAGAAAATTGCAGGAAAAATATCTTGATTTGGTATTTTGGCCTCATTGGTACCGTTGCCGTGCGATGAAAACCTATACCAATAATAATGGCTCTTATCCAGGCTGGGAAATGAGACGAGAAAACGGAAGCCAGATTTGGCCTCTTTTTTGAAGCCTATTGCCAATTTGGGAGATATCGGACATCCAGTGTAATCCTTGAAAATGTGGTGTCACCCACTGCTTGCATTCACATCACACAGCATGGTGAAGATTGCATTCAAGAGAAGTCGGGCTTTACATATGGGCCAGGTCACGTGGTAACGGAGGTACAAAATTGGTGTATTTTGTATCATAGCTCCACAACTAAGTATGATAGAGTTACAATTTAAATGGCTTTGTGTAGGTTTTCCCTAGTATTTCAAACAACAAAATAGCCTATTATGTTCATTTGATTTATTTTGGGCGAAAATGGCAAAAAACTGGTCGGTAACGGAGTTAGAATTTTGTAACTCCGTTTCCGCGTGACCTGCCCCTATGCTTTAACGTGGTCTGCAGAATTCACCAGCGGGGGTTTGCCTAATGGTGAGGGAAGTGGTGCCATATTTGACTGAGCAGCCTCTAGGCCTGGGCTCCAGTTGCATGTTAAAAAGGTCCTATGGAGTCCTCAGCCCCAGTCCGCCCTGACACGGTCTGGATTCTGTCTAATGCTGTAAGACTCCTCACCACAGCATGGTGCCTTATCCGAATAAGCCGCCCAGCAGCCCATGAGAAGCAATTTCTAAACTATTAGCATGAGGCTGTTTTTTTGTTTTAATTAAATGGGGATGAAAAGTTTCAACTGACCCTTAAAGTTAATGGCCTCTCCTCTCTTTGGAGTGAAACTCACTGATGTTCAGAAAGTTTCACTGCAGAGACCTCTGATTTGATAAACCACTCCATCCATACCCCCACCCCCCCCCTTTTCCCTTACACCTGTGTGCGCATGCACACACACATATTCATACACACACGCATCTTACATGATGGGTTATTTTGATGAAGGTTCAGCAACAGGCTTGGACCACTGGGTCAAGGCCCAGTGAAGCGTGTTTCACTCGAGGGGAGCAACTCATTCCTGGTTTGTCAGAATTCCTTGTCGGAGACACGCACATTGATTTTGTCGTTTACTCCATCTCCCGTGTGATGTGGGTGTTTAATCTGTGGAGATAACGAGCTGTCTGTATGCAATTACTGAGCGAGGCATGAGGGACGCATCTCCAATCAACCCCCCCAGCCACAGCTTCCGATAACCACCGGAGCAGTCGCTCCTCGCGAGTACGAGAGGAATATGAGCGCGCGGAAAGGATTTATGAAGACGACTTCTGCCTCCTCCTCCGGCTGGGGCTGAGATGTCGTCTACCCTGGAGCAAAGGCTCACGGCTTCAGGTGTCACGGGGAGGCCGCTGTCGCCGCGTAAATCTAATGAAACCATTATCTTTGCATAATTCTCTCGGTGTGATCAATGATTCATAAATCGGGGTGTTGCTGATCAACAAAAATGTGTTGACTGTGCTGTGGGGGCTGATAGGTCACGCTTGCTGGTCTAATTGCAGCAGATTCGGGGGGGAGGAGGTGGGTTAATTGCATTGCATTTATCAGGCATCACCCATTTCCCAGGATGCTAATCTAGCAAAGTTGGAAAAAAAATTGTCTTGTAAACTGTTGGCCTTGGTAGTGCAAACTACTATGCAGTCCATAAGTATATGAACTACCATGCAGTCCATAAATGTATGAAATACTGTATTATCTATAAGTATATAAACTATCTTGCTGTCCATAATTTTATACTGTATGAAGTACCATGCAGTCTATCAGTATATGAACTATCATGCTGTCTATTAGTATATGAGCTACCATGTAGTCCATAAGTAAATGAATCAATGCAACTTTTGGCTTGTTTGACTTGAAAACGATGAGTATATGGAAATAAACACTTTGTCACATTCCAAATACTTACAGACTGCTCTGTTCTGAGAAATATATCTGTAGGTGCAGTCAAAACCTTTCCTGTTCCCTGGCGTGTAATGTTTTGATCAGGTGTCACTTTCCCTCCATATTAGCAGTGTTTTATTCTGCTTCAGTCCTGTTCTAGTACCTTCCTCCCGAGACAGTGCTGTTATCCTGCACATTCATTACCGTTACTCTCAATAGAGCAGAACCCGTCCTGCACCTCGGAGCCCCTGCCGCGGCAGCTGTGGGCTTTCGGCTCCATCACACCGGGACTCTGGGTAATTTCCCTGTCCCCGTCTCCCTTGCGCCGCGCCGTAGTTATAACACTTTAATGTCATTAAAACGCCCATCTGTCTCTTTCTGTTCTCCTTCTCTGGCTCTGCTGTCATTCCTGCACTCATCCACTTCCCTGCAGTTCTTTACACAGAGTCTTTCTTCTGCTTCGCGCCGCCGCAATGTTCAATTAACTCCTATACATCAGAGCAGTGGTTAGCCTACCATCCACGTCTGTGTAGGGCTCAACTTCTGCGTTAGACGCCCTGCTGAGATGCTCTACGGTGCAATGCATTGCAGGGAATTTTGCAAAGTCACTCTAGTCTGCCCATGACAAGAGTCATTCATAAATGTTTGCTAAAGGATTTGAGAACCTGCATGCAAAAAGTACTCAAGTCACATTTTGCAAAAAAATCGAGCTGACACCAGTATTAAAAGCCACAACAGCCAGAGCATCATCTGATACCAAAGATTTCTTGAGGTACTCAACTGCTGTGTGTTACCTTTGTCAAATTCACTAAACTTAAGTGCAAGAAATACTCGAGTCCATAAAAGTTCATGACTGTCCAATCAAAATCCTAGAATATGTCACGTAACTAGCTGTGGGAATGGCAACCATGGAGGCTGGACAGTTGGCTTCATATGTTAAAAGTGCTGGAGTCCAGTCATTTAGTGGCAAATGTACTTAAGTCCAGGTATTAAGCAGAAAAAAGTACTAAAGTCAAAAACTAATTTTCTTATTAACTTCGTATCGTTTGAGTTTTTTTTTTTTTTTTTCCACAAAAAAAAGTTTGTCAGCTCTCAATAGCCCCTGGAAATGGCAATAGGCTCCATAGTATGCTACCACGGAAAAAAATATCTGCAACATGGTTGAAAACTTTGACCCACAGAATCTCAAAAGTGTTCTTTTCTGACTTGGGTACTTCTTGCACACTGGTCTTTAATTGTATTGTCTTATTCAGGGGTTTGCAAAGTAGGTACTTAAGTTCTCAAGTTGTCTATAACCCCACTTCACACCAATGTCACAGTTGTCAACTTGCAGTCCTAATAGATCAGAAAGCTTTCTCTGTGGCTGACTGTTTTTCACTCATTTTTTAAATAAAAGTTTGCTCTGACCTGCATTATGCCTGCACTGGTAGGTGAATGATCTTTAGATTTGGCATGCTTGCTGAGAACAGAGGGGACTGAAAGTTTAAAGCGTGCCTTTTACAGTCTAGATGCATCACTCCCTCGTTCCTCTTTGCCCGCACTCACACATTCTCTCTTTCTCTCTCCCCCCTTTTTTTCTGTCTTTCTCTCTTCCCCCTGCAGTCCTGCCCCCCCTCGCCCCAGCAGCCGAGCACAGTTACAGTGGGTGGATGAAGAGATTGTTTTTCGCACAGGTGACTGCTCCTGGTGCGGGCGCTGTCAGAGCAGACGGGGCTGAAATGATTGCTTCCAGCAGTCTGGGCGTGGAGCCGCAGAGCCAGGACAGCGGAAAAAAACCCGCCGCACTCCGAACTGAGAGAGAGGGAGGGAGAGAGAGAGAGAGAGAAAACTCTCACTAATTGTTTCTGTTTGTTTGTTCGCCAGGATCGGTGTGGTAATTAACACAGCTAGAGCGGGAGAATGAGCGTTTAATTCGCCGGCGCAGAAATAATTAGTGGCTGATTATCACGCACCTCAGGGAAGCTGATGTGCTTTATTGTTGACCTCTGACCCACACCCAAACATGCCCCCCTCCCCTCTCTTGTTGAGGATGGTGGACATAGGGCAACCATGGCACGAGTTCAACTACAGCCGCCACCAAGCCTTCCAGCCAAAAAAAAACTAGCGCTAGATTACAGAAACTGAAGTCTTGACTTTGTCCATAGACTGTATAAAAAGATGGACAAAGCGACCGTGACATCACCCATTGGTTTTGGCTGTTTGAACAGCGCCATTTTGTCATTTTGAAGCCGGTTGTGATTCCTATTGGATGAGAGCATGAATTAAGGATTCAGGGTGGAGTGAGGGACGGATCTATGGGTGGATCTGAGTGTATCTGATGAGGACCAGAGGATAGCCACGCCCCTAAAGCATATTCTGGCTTTATCCCTTATTCTAGTCTATTTGGGACCATAATTTACAAAAATGAATATCATAATGTATCGAAGGAGATTTGAAACTATGTGGAAAATCATTATTGAAATAATAAATCAGGTGGGAAAGTGTGGTCATAGACTTCTTTAAGCATTGAACTTATTTCTGCAACTACTGACGTCGCCATCTGCTGGCCATTAAATTGAATGCAATTTTAAAGCAATTCCACATTGGCCTCACTTTTCAGACCCGATGCTGTGTCCATCTTTTTATACAGTCTATGACTTTGTCACTGGACAAATATGATGCATTTTAACAGCTGCTGAACAGTGGTAGAGTGAATCATTTTTATGTTTCTGCGTATTTCCTTCTCAAGTGGCCTTAGTCCGTGTTTTCATTTTCTAGTGTGCAGTCCATGAGTAGAGAGGACAAATGTGGTTACAGTTGTAGCCATTTCGGCTCTGAAAGTCCACCGCTCCAGTATCACTTGAATGACCGCGTTGTGTGTGTGATCATGCGGTCTGCGCTCGCTGCAGGTGCACGTTCAAGAACCACGCAGACGAGCCGCCTGGCGCCCTGACATTTTTTACTGGCTGTCTCTGTTGTTCCCTGCTGCCGGTGGAAAATGGCAGAGTGGTATAAAGCCAGCGGAGCGCGGCGTGTTTTATGTGTGTTTATGAAGCGAAGTAGGCGTGTTCCGCCGGGTTCTGATCTCTGATTTGATGCCATGGGACAATCTGTGCATTATAGAAGGGTTGCAATGTTTCATCATTCATCAGTTGTGTTTGTGAGGAGTCATTTCCGCCGTGGCCGGAGGGATTTATGGGGGGCGAAAGGTGCCTGGCGTCGAGCACGGCTACGCTTCATGGCGAGGGCGGGAGGGGGCGGGACTGCGTTTGTACAGGGGAATAAATCTCAAGCCTGTCCAATCAGTGAAAGGAGACATGGCAGTATTTCATGGCCTCAGTCAGTGGACTCTTCTAAAGAAGCGAATACGCACTCACACACAGATACATAAACACATTTAGCCATGCTTACACTGACTCCCATATACATTCACTCTCTTGCAATGCGCACATACAGGTACATAGACTTGCATGAACACACAGTATGCACACAGACTTATGCACGTACATAAGTACATTGACCCCTAGTATTCACACTTGTTTACACAAATAATTTCACATCTAAACCTAGGTACACCTTTTTAAGTACTATGTTGTTCCCAAACAAACTTCCACACATACACAAACCTTTTTTCACCTCATAATGATATCCATTTGACGGTTAATTCATGTTTCTGTTTGGATCCCTGTCAAATGATCCATTTGTTTCAAAAGAGTGAGCTTGATTGTAGTTTCACGCAAGTATAAGTTATTATATTGAATTTTGTCACCTGCTGAGATGTATACAGGAGTCAGTGAGATGGCAACCAGTGCTCGACTCTCACTGGTAAAATAGGTGTATTGGGGTGTACTATCCAAGATATATGGCTCAGCCCAGTAAATAAGTTTCATAAATTGCCCTTGAAATGCAGTATGATATAGTTCTTAACTTTCTTTTTAGAAAAAAAACACAGTGTTTGTGTGGGTGTTTTTTTCAGGGCTAATGTCCTCTCAGTTCTTCGGCTTAGTTTCACAGTCAGAATCCACAGTACTTAAACAGAAGCTATTTTTCCCTGATGGGGGAAGCTGCAGAAAAAAGACACTAGCACAGTAAAACAAAGACTTCCTCCTGATTGAATGCTCTCAGGCGTGGCATTGAGATAAATCACAAACGGGGAGCAAGCGCACCTCGTATTTTTCCGTTTCATGCCGGTTGTTTTGTTGTGTTTACCGTTCTGAGGTTCTGTTTATTTTCTCCCCCCCTTCTCTCACTCTTCTGCTCTCTCATTCTCTCATTTCGTTTCTCTCCGTCTCCCTCATTTTGTCTCTCTTCCCTGACTGTTTTGCACCCCCTCCGTCCACAAATGTTTGCGGTTTTTAGCACGTAGCATTCCTGTGACATGATTGTTTGGGTTATACTTTGTACAATATTAGAGAAGTAATATTGATGTCACATCTCCAGATTAGTTATCGGTCTCTCAACAAATATTATGACATGGCAATTTTAGGCTCACAAATCCATTTTTCTTTTTACAGCTCTAATCAGTTTCGATAAAAAGTAGTATTTAAAGACCTTCACGACTGATGTGATTGTTTTTGTTTTTTTTTTTTTGTATTAAAAAATACAATTGTGCAGTTGTATTTGGCCGCCATTCTTTACGGCAGTTTTCCAAAAGCCACCTTGCACATTACTGCCTGTACATTCTACTGTGCAGAGACCCTCTGAATGCTTTCTCTGTTAGTTGTTTATGCTTTTATTTGGACCAATAGCAGCCCAGAAGAGTCGGGCATTTCACTCAGCAGTAGTGATAAATTTGACACTGTGTATGGTTTATCATCACCCTGTAAGAAAGTGACAAACACTCCCTCATGCAGGCTGTCACTGTTAATATCGTTGCCATAGGGGTACACGCATTGTCAATAGGTCTCCTCTGTGTTGACCGCTCCATCAGCCATGGCCCTTGCCTTTGGCCCCGTGGCGTGAGGCTGTGTCCCCCGGGTCTGATCGGGTGACCTGGGGGTCCTGGTGGGTGGAGCTGATGACCCCTCTCCCCGTGCGGCAGTGACAGGAGACTGACCGCTCCGTGACTGATGAGGTGAGAGACGCCAGTGCAGTGAAGGCCCCAGAGAGGAAGCCCCTCTCTCTCTCTCTCTCATCTGCTCACACTCTCCTATTCCCGACCTCGCTCCCCACTTTCCGTCCGGCACTCCCATCGGGAGTATATTTCACATTGCATGGATCGTTATTGTTTTTCTGACACCTTCGATGAACTACCGGAGCGGCTAATGCTGACAGATTTATGTCTGGTACACGTGTGGAAAAGCCATCTCCGTCCAGTCTGCCTGATCAGAGAGTTCTGCTGAAAGAATCAGAAATCGAGGGAGCAGAAGAAGAAACCGGCTGAGGAAGGTGAAAATGAGGATGTGGGAAAGGAGTAGAGCAGGAGAGGGATAAATGGAGTGTGAACTGGGGAAATTAATGTCTTTGCTCCATGGAAAGAGCAGATCAACTTTGGATTTGTTTTATGCCAATGTAAGTATTTTTTAATGGTGCTTTAAGTTTATTGTGGTAAGCCACATTGGCTTGGAACAGACTTTACTTTTTTTTAAGTTTAATATCGGCCAACAAACCACCACCCCCCACCCCTTCACACACAGGCACGCAACTACACTTCCTTCCTCGTCCTCTCTCCAGTCGTTTTCGCTCTCGCCTTGTGAAAACTTCCGTTATTTTCTCCCAGTGAAGTGCACTGCACAGAGAGGATAATGATGAGAATCCTAAACCGCTAAATGAGTTTTTATTAAAAGGTACCATTAAATCAGTCATAATGTTCCAGGCACCTGCCCGCGGACCGACTGCGTCTCAAATGGCTTCCTCGTTCTGAACAGTGCACCGGGCTCTTCGCATTAGTCAAGATAGCGGCGTGGCCATGCTGAGATATTGCCACAGTATGCGAGGGGACAGCTGCAGAACCCATAATCAGCTTTAGATGAGACTGCCAGGCATCGTTTACTTTACAACTCCAAAACTACTCGGGTGCCCCCCCATCCCTCCCCCCTGCTGCCAGGTAACAGAGTCTGACCGCCCATCAGATGATGAACAGGTATACGAGTGGTCAGTGGGTAGCGCCTTCCTCCCCGCTGGTACAGGCAGTATTGTCCTTTGTACATTATTAAATTTAGATTAGATTCGGATTTCATCCATCTGTACGGATAGTTATTGTCTGAAGTAATTCAAGTTTAGTACCTCGCCCTGCTGTGCAGCAGGAATGCCACATCGCATTTGCACTTCGACCTGCTGGTTTTAAACCTGGTGCCCGTGCAGTCATGTCCAGATCATCTTAGCGGCCATGTATTTCTATCTGAGCCAATATATATCGTAGGTCCAACACACGCATACAGAGACTGATAGACGCACCACAGACCGTATAGACTTTAAGTTAGGTATTAAGTTGCGAGAATTCATTTTGAAGGTATCTGCATGAGTTTATTTTTTGATTTTAATTGAAGGGGGATTAAAAGTTCCAATTGACCTACAACTTAATGAGCTTTCTCATATTCAGACTGGAGCTGACTAATGTTCAAAAAGTTTTACTCCGCTCCACAGATTTGTGATCTTTATCAGCCTCGGTCTCTCATTGTTCCCCTGCTCTGTTTCTCTCTCTCGTCTCTGTCCCATCCTTCTCTCCCTCATGCGTTCTCTCCTCTCTCCGGGTTTTTTAATGTTCTCTCCTGCAGATTTTGGCTCTCTCTCCTCGGAGGGCCAGCAGAGTGAATTTGGCATGTGCCCGTCCTGATAAGAGCAGCCTTTCCCTTACAGGGACTCTTGTCTTCAGTGTTACAGTGGAGTTACGCCAGGGGTTACAGTGGTGGGGGTTTTGGTCTTGAGTAAACCAGGGAAGTGAAGTATTTTATGGCTTTGTGTTTTTATTCGCACTTTTCAGTTAGTAAACCGTGTTTGTGTGTTTCTGTGTGTCTGTGTTTCTGTGTGTGTATGTGTTTATCTGTGTGTGTCTGTTAGTCTGTTTCCGCGTGTGTGTGTGTGTGTGAGAGAGAGAGCGTGTCTGTGTGTGTCTGTGTATGTGTGTGTGCCTATGTGTACATTTGTGTGTGTGTCTCACTGTGTGTTTGTACATGTGTGCTGTGCTTGTGTGTATGCGTGTGTCTCTGTATTTTTGTGCATGAGTGCCTGTGTGTATGCGTGTGTGTGTCTGTATGTTTGCGCCTGTATGTCTCTGTATGCTTGTTTGTGTGTGTCTGTGAGTGTGTGTGTTGCCCTTGCCTGACACACAGACGGCGTTGAGGCTCCGTGTTCAGATAAATAATGTAAGCACTGCAGCACTCGTGGTGTGTAAATCACTTGTCCTCGCCGTGTTTTACCCTGTTTTTACTGCGCTGTGACTCTGCTCCAAGCTCTTAGTGACAAATATGCTTCAGCTGTGACAAAGCCAGGACTGCGGCAGTGAAGACCGTGAGCCTGGGCAGGTGCTGTGATGTCTCAGGCTGTCTCTCTTTTTCTCTCCCACACACACACACACACACGCACACACACACACACACACACACACACACACACACACACACACACACACACACGCGCGTGCGCGCGCTTTCACATGTAGTCACACACACATGCAATTATACACAAACACACACACACGGAAGTCCCTTCTCTCTAATGACCTGTTGCTTCTCATATCCATCTCATGATACAAAACTGTAATGTTTCACTAGATCTACTCTTAAATTCTGTCCAGTGAATGAAAACCCCATACAAACACTATCCGGGTCACACGCTACCACAGTCCTAATGTCACACAGTCTAATAAAACATCTCCCGCTGTGTAGTGTCCAGGCCTGGGATATGGTCATCTCTCCTGTGTCCTGCAATAAAAAGATCTTCATTTGTCTGATGTCAGAAGTGTAAAAGATTATTGTGGGGTGTGGCCGCTGAGATTTTGTTGCTGTAGGTGGCAGTGCCAGTAAAGGATTGGTGGAAATGGCACTCATGGATTGTAATCCTGACAGCCTCCCGTGCCCAAGCACAAGAGCTGGTAAATCTTGATTGAATTACTCCAAGCAGTGACTGACTGAACCAATGATTCCATCTGTTTCATGTTTTCTGGAGCTGTAGAGTGTGCAGGGGGTTTGAAAGGCTGTCTAGACATTTCTCCTCCTCAGCCAAGTCAGACCTGGAACCTGCTGTTTAATGGGCCTCTACAGTTGTTCTGTTCTCCCTAAATCTCCCATATACTTCCTCTGAGTTATTCTGTTCCCTCTTCTCCAGGGGGGTGTTTAGCAGAGCTGGAACTTCAGCTGAACTAGATATTTGCACTAAGTAAAACCTGGGACAACCCTTTTTACCTCCATAAATGTTCAGCATTTCAGAGGGTTCCCAGTTTAACTCACTAAATTTATCCACCTAATCCTAATCCTTAATGAAACAAGGCCCTGTTAAAATCCATTCAAACCTGCCTCAACTCTGCAGTCCACCTTTCAACCTCTACCTCTAACCAGCTGCCCCTCTCTCATGGCTGTTACAGTCCTGTCATCTTTCATCTCTTGTCACAGTCATCTTTGCTTTTTAACAGTCCTGTTAGTTTTGTCTATGATTTCTCTCCACATCTCTACAGTCTTATTTCATGGTTTGTTCCTTACCCAGTTTTTGCAATCAACTATCAAATCTTTTTTTAAGGTACCTCATATTAAATCATTTGCAGTAGCAGAGTTTTTGAGGAGTCATAAGGCATCCGACTTTTTTATACTTAACCTTTGACTTGTTTTCTGGGCTGCTCTCTTAAGTGTGGACTGATTAATCAGCGATCTGAAGCCCAATCAATCAAAGAGACATGAGGCCTGTGCGGTCCCAAAATTGCATGAGAGGGATGGCTGCGATTGTCCCGCTGCCAAGAACAAATAGCACCTCATCTCGTGCCAGAAGAGGAGGGGGTGTAAGAGGGGGGAGCGGTTCCCCAGTCCCCATTAACAGCATTTTTTTTTTTTTTTTTTTTTTGCACTGCTGAATCTAAGTGTATGAAGGTTATTGGAAAGATAAGGGCGTTTTCAGACGGCGGATCAGGACCCGTCTTAACAGAGCCCGATACGTTTTTTATATGCATTAAACGCATAAATAAAAAGGATACATTTCTGCGTATAGTCCCACCCTCCGGATTCCGGGGAGTATTGGGGTGTGAAAAGAAACAAAAAGCAGGGGGAGTAACCGGGTCGACGCTCAGATGAAAAGCCCAATTTATAGGCGGCGTAAAAAGCTTCCCTTTGTGCGAAAGTATCAGAGCGGAGGGTAAGACGTACGCGAGGTCATTATCGTGCGCTTTTATCCCGCTATCGACGCCGCAGCACGCGTCTGCCTGTCGTGCGGAGGGGAGGGAGAAATCGCCCTGTCGGTAATGAGCGTGTAATCATGGGCCGTCACTCATTCACCTCTGATGTCATAATGCCCCTTTTCATTAGGTGTCAGGACAGCCTGAATCACACGCGGTTCTTTTTCCCCCAAACCTTCAAAATTACACCCTTCTGTGTGCCATAGTCGTTCCCAGACCCAAATCTTGATGCAATTTAAATCATCTGTGATTTCAAAGCTTCTGACAGTTTCTTTTTCTTTTTCTGTGAGAGCACAAGGCAGTTTCGGAAAGCTTTGCATTACAGACTGCCTGTAAATCTTCAGCTGGAGAAGAGTGTGCGGTTCTCAGGGGACTGCTGTGGATATAAGAGTGCTAAACCCCCCTGCGGTGTCCCTCTACCCCCCCCCACTAGCATTCTTTTGCACTAGGAGATGGTCTTAGAGGCTCAAATGCCAGTCATTTTCACCACTGTGTTTTGACAGCTTTACATGGTTAGAGATCTGCTACTACAAGGGCCTGGCCAGACTAAAAGGTATGTGCGTTTGAGTATACTGTGTGTGTCCGTGTGTGTTCGTGTGTGTGTGTGTGTGTGTGTGTGTGCTTGATAATATGTCACTGTGTGTGTGTCTGTTCTTGTACATGCAATAAAGTGAGAACCAGAAAATATTTTTTTCTCCCTTCAGAGTGGGGACATTATTGGGAAGTGTCCTCACAATTACAAAGGAAAATTGTGACCTCTTTGTTAAGGTTAGGGTTAAGGCTTGAATTAGGGATAGGTTAAGGTTTGGGTAAAGTTTTGGTTAAGGCATACATTTCTTATTGTTAAGATTAGGGAAAGGCTGTAGAGAAGAACAAATGGAAGTGAATGTCATGTCCTCACAGATAAAAGTACAAGGATAGGTGTCCGTGTGTGTGTGTGTTTGTGTGTGTATGCGCGCATGTGTGTGTGCGTTGCGTACGTGCGTGTGCATGTGTTTGTGTGTGTGTGTGTCCCTAGCATGCATCCTCAGAGACTCATTGATGTTAGTGGAGCATCAGAGTAATGTAGTGTTAACATTGACACTGCTGGCAGGTCTTCTGCACTGCTGCTTTTCATTAAAATCTAATACAGAGGGGAACAGGAGCCCCTGTTGATACACTCAGAAATAAGAGCAGGTCTGAGAAACTCATCAAACCCCCTTTTTCCCCCTTCTAACTGCTCCACCTCAGCCTCAAATGCTGCTCGCGCCCTCCCCCTTCCTTTCCCACCCTTCACTCAGTCCAGCCTGACATCGAGCTTTCTCCCAGATGAAGACTTTCTGCTATCTCAGATACCTCATACATTCAGCTCCTGCTCAGATATCTCACGTATTCAGCTACCTCAGATGTCTGACACATTCAGCTCCATCTCAGATATCTCTCAAGTTCAGCTCTATCTCTAAGACAGGGGTGTCAAACTTATCTGCTAATGGGCCATGGAGCTGCATGTTTTCATTCCAGGCAGAAGCACACCAGATACAACTGATCAACTGTGCAGACTGAAATAATTTGATTAAATTGGTTGTATCAGGTGTGCTTCTGCTCGGTTGGATTGAAAACCTGCAGCCCCTTGGCCCTTTTATGGACCAGTTTGACACCCCTGCTCAAAGATATTTCTCACATTCAGCTCTCTCAGATATCTCATACATTCAGCTCCCTCTCAATTATCTCATATCCCCCTTTAAGATATCTCATACATTCAGATCCCTCTCAGATATCTCATTTGCTCTCTCTGATATCTCACAAATTCAGCTCTACATTAAGCTCCCTCTTGGATAGTTCCCACAGTCTTCTCTCTGACATCATAAACATTCAGCTCCCTCTCAGAATTCTCATGCATTCAGCTCTCTCTAAGATATCTCATACATTCTGCTCTCTCTCAGATATCTAATACATTCACCCTCCTCTCAGATTTCTCATACTTTCAGCTCCCTGTCAGAATATCATGCTTTCAGCTCCGTCTCAGAATATCGTACATTCAACTCCCTCTCGGATTTCTGACACATTGAGCTCGATCTAGAAAACCTCATACATTCCGCTCCCTACCAGATATCTTATAAAGTCAGCTCCCTTTCAGATAACACTCCCTCTCCAACATGTCGGACATTCAGATCCCTCTCAGATATCTCATGCAATCAGCTCTCTCAGATATCTTAGACATTTAGCTTCCTCTCAGGTATTTCAGACAGTCAGCCTTCTCTCAGATATCTCAGACATTCTGCTCCCTTTCAGAAACCTCATACATTCTGCGCTTTACTAGATATCTCATTCATTCAGCTCCCTTTCAGATATCTCATGTATTCAGCTCCCTCTCAGATATCTCATGCATTCAGCTCCCACTCAGATATCTTAGACATTCAGCTCCCTCTCAGGTATCTTTGACATTCAGCTCCCTCTCAGATATCTTATGTATTCAGCTCCCTCTCAGATATCTCCTGCATTCAGCTCCCACTCAGATATCTTAGACATTCAGCTCCCTCTCAGATATCTCAGACATTCAGCTCCCTTTCAGAAACCTCATACATTCGGCTCTTTACCAGATATCTCATATATTTAGCTCCCTCACAGATATCTCATGTATTCAGCTTCCTCTCAGATAACTCATGCATTCAGCTCCATCTCAGATATCTCATGCATTCAGCTCCCTCTCAGATATCTCAGGCATTCAGCTTCCTCTCAGATATCTCCGACATTCAGCTCCCTTTCGGAAATCTCATACATTCTGCTCATTCCTAGATATCTCATACATTCAGCTCCCTCTTAGATATCTCATGTATTCAGCTCCCTCTCAGATATCTCATGCATTCAGCTCCCGCTCAGATATCTTAGACATTCAGCTCCCTCTCAGATATCTCAGATATTCAGATCCCTCGCAGATATCTTAGACATTCAGCTCCCTCTCAGATATCTAAGACATTCAGCTTCCTCTCAAATATCTCAGACATTCAGCTCCCTTTCAGAAACCTCATACATTCAGCTCTTTACCAGATATCTCATACATTCAGCTCCCTCTCAGATATCTCATGCATTCAGCTCCTTCTCAGATATCTCATGTATTCAGCTCCCTCTCAGATATCTCATGCATTCAGCTCCCTCTCAGATATCTTAGACATTCAGCTCCCTCTCAGATATCTCATGCATTTAGCTCCCTCTCAGATATCTTAGACATTCAGCTTCCTCTCAGATATCTCATGTATTCAGCTCCCTCTCAGATATCTCATGCATTCAGCTCCCTCTCAGATATCTTAGACATTCAGATCCCTCTCAGATATCTCATACATTCAGCTCCCTCTCAGATATCTCATGCATTCAGCTCCCTCTCAGATACCTTAGACATTCAGCTTCCTCTCAGATATCTCAGACATTCAGCTTCCTCTCAGATATCTCACGCATTCAGCTCCCTCTCATATCTCATGCATTCAGCTCCCTCTCAGATATCTCATGCATTCAGCTCCCTCTCAGATATCTTAGACATTCAGCTCCCTCTCAGATATCTCAGGCATTCAGCTTCCTCTCAGATATCTCAGACATTCAGCTCCCTTCAGAAACCTCATACATTCTGCGCTTTACTAGATATCTCGTTCATTCAGCTCCCTCTCAGATATCTCATGCATTCAGCTCCCTCTCAGATATCTTAGACATTCAGCTCCCTCTTAGATATCTCATACTTTCAGCTCCCTCTCAGATACCTTAGACATTCAGCTTCCTCTCAGATATCTCAGACATTCAGCTTCCTCTCAGATATCTCACGCATTCAGCTCCCTCTCATATCTCATGCATTCAGCTCCCTCTCAGATATCTCATGCATTCAGCTCCCTCTCAGATATCTTAGACATTCAGCTCCCTCTCAGATATCTCAGGCATTCAGCTTCCTCTCAGATATCTCAGACATTCAGCTCCCTTCAGAAACCTCATACATTCTGCGCTTTACTAGATATCTCGTTCATTCAGCTCCCTCTCAGATATCTCATGCATTCAGCTCCCTCTCAGATATCTTAGACATTCAGCTCCCTCTTAGATATCTCATACTTTCAGCTCCCTCTCAGATATCTCAGACATTCAGCTTCCTCTCAGATATCTCAGACATTCAGCTCCCTCTCAGATATCTCAGACATTTAGCTCCCTCTCAGAAACCTCATACATTCAGCTCTTTCCCAGATATCTCATACATTCAGCTCCCTCTTCTATATCTCATGCATTCAGCTCCCTCTCAGATATCTCACTCATCCAGCTCTCTCTCAGACGTCTCAGAAATTTAGATCCCTCATTGTTAGTTTTAGTTTGGTGTGGTGTCTGCATTCACTTTGATTTGAAACTGTGCTCCCTGTCAATTACTCAGAGCAAAAGAGGAATGCCAAGTGACATGAAATCTATTTGTGTGCGCGCGCGTGCGTGCGTGCATGTGTAAGTGTGCGCAAATGTGTGTGTGAGCAAGAGTATGTGTTGCCAAGGCATAATTGAAGCAGCTACAGTAACAGTGGTCATCAGAGATTAAGGGCAATAATGTGGAGGTAAATCAGCAGGTGGTGAGCAGACAGGCCCAGATTGGGGTCCTTCTGATTGGCATAAGGCTGCAGTCTATATGAAATCCCAGAGTGACAGAAGCAGGGTTTTATCAAAGAGAAAGCTGTTATCTGATGTGTTCCTGTGTGAGGGGGAGATGATGGAAGCAGAGATGGGGGACAGCCCTCACCCTTGTGGTGTTTAACAGGGATAATCACATCTCAGATAAGTGTACACCAGTGCATTTGAATTCCAGTCTCTCACAGATCTCAAGGGATGGCCCTACTCTATCTAAACATATGGTAGAATCAGCACTTCCTTTTGGATATATGTGTGTGTGCTTACATATTTTTGCCACTTTTAACCTGCACGTCTATACACCTGGGCCCGAGTGTGCCTTGGTCATGTATTTATGTGGTTGTATACGTAGTATGTGGTGGTTATGTTAGTGTATGGGTTGTGTATGTGTTTCTGTGATTGTTTCTGTGAGCTTGTGCTCTTGTGTGTGTGTGTGTGTGTGTATGTGTATTTGGTTATGTTTTTTTCTATCTGTGCTCGTATATGTGAGTCCATGGCTATGTGTGTTTGTCTGTGTGTGCGTCTGTGTTTGCATATGTGTGTAGGTCTTTACTTTGTGTGTGTCTCTGTTTTATACATGTTTGTCTACGGCTCTGTGCTTTTGTGAGTCTGCGTCTGTGTTTTGTGTGTCTGTTTCAGTGTGTTTGTCTATTTCTGTGTGTGTGTGTGTGTGTGCGGGTGCGCGCGCGCATCTGTGTGTGTGTCTGTTTGTGCATGTGTGTGTGTGTGTGTGTGTGTGCCCGGACGTCTACGTTTTGTGCCTCTATCTCTGCTTTTTGTATGTGTGTCAGTGGCTATGTATTTGTGTGTGCGTGTGTATTGCTGTGTGTGTGAGTGTGTGTGTCTCTGTGTGTCCGCGTTTGTGTGTTTATGTTACTGTGTGTGTGTGTGTGTGTGCATCTGTCTTTGAGTGTGTCTGTGTGTCTCTGTGTTTTGTGTGTGTGCCTCTCCCTCTCCCTACTCAGACGGAGCTGCGGTTTGGGTCAAGCGTTTTCTAATAAGATTAAGTGTGCTAGTCCTGAGATGAATAGAATAGGATGAATAAATGCTCTCATAAATAAAACTGAGCGTAGCGAAGCTACAAAGAGCTGGACTGCAGCCGAGACACACTGGGAAGCGAGAGTAAAACTGTTCAGCCAGGTGGCACCTGTGTGAGTGTGTGTGTGTGTGTGTGTGTGGCTGCGTGTGTGCACGCGTGTATGCATGCAGACATCCAGCCAAAATTGACTTAAGAGCAATAGCATTTATCATATTCTTGTGCCAAAGGACCAAAGCTCCCCACTCCTCCCCTCTCTCCATCTCTCTTCTCCCCACTCCTCCCCACTCTTGTCTCTTCTCTCCATTCCTGTATTTGCCTTCTTTGGGAGCTCCCCCCCCCGCATCTCAGTTACCAGCACCACAGCCTTGCCTTTCATTCACTGGCTGGCTGTTTTCTCCTTTTGAATGGCATCGAGGTGTGTTGGTGAACAGAGTGTTCTATCAGAATGCCACACTCACATCATTGAAGTGGATTATTCTGATGCTTTGCAAAGAGGAAGTTCTGGGTTCAAGTCCAAGCCTGTCCAGAGCCTCTTTGCATGGAGTTAGTACGCTCTGTCCATGTTCGAGCAGGTATCTTCTCTTCGTGCTCCCATGTCCTCTTACAGCCACGAAAACATGCAGCCATCTTCTTGAAGGGAAATGTTGTCTCCCTGTGGCCTGGGGCTGATTTACATAGATGCTATTTATGTACATGACTTTTCTTCCGGCAATCTAATAAAAAAACAGATCCTCACTAGCATTGACGGTGCAGTATTGGGTGCGCAGTGATGAAGGAGGACAGTTTGACATGCTTCTGAATGCCAGTGGTGGCCTGAAGGCAGGCTGTACTTTACTGTGGGAGGGATGGGACAGGCTGCTGGTGTACATGAGTCAAAGCCTGTCAGAGGAGCTTTCACCAGGCACTGCTCCTATGGAGCATTCTGAGTGATCTGGCATGCATAGATCACAGACTGAACTGTTCCGGAGTCTCGGTGGATAAAAACAGAGGTGTATCATGAGATGTTGAGTCTGATGTAATGAAATGTCAATGGTCTGTTGGAGACATCAGGATATCATGCAAATATCCTCTAGGAAAAGGGGAAACCCGCAAAAATTTAGATTCATGTTAGTCATAGGCACTTTCATTGACCTATCAGTTACTCCTTTGAAGTTAATGAGTTAACAATAATTGTTTCATCCCATGAAGAATGTAAAAGAACACCATCTGACCTTCAGGACGGCGCAGCTCAGACCCAAAATATATAGTTGCAGTTTTGCCCGTGATTACTTTTTTCAATCTATTATTTATCAGTTTTTGGCCCCATGCGCTGGCCCGCAAGGAAATGTTGAGATATTTGTATTTTAGTCTAGTCTGCGGGGAGATGAAGTGCCTGGCACAGGCTAATGGCCATGCAGGCTAAGTGATATCTATTGCCGCTGCCTTTTCTAATGTGTGCCTTAAACGAGCCAGCACTGGAAGCGCTCGATAAAAGGCGTGGTAATCAGAGTCTGACGTCATATTCTGAGCCGCCAGGAGTGACCCACTTCTTCCCAGTGGCCTGTCACGCGTTTAAGTAGAAACTCTGCATGTTCCTCCCATCCATCTTGGCCATAGTTTCCCGAATATGGCTTATCTAACCAACTTAATAGTGATATGATTGGTTTTCTGTGAAAGGGGTGAGGTCAGAGTTCAGAGATGTATTTTGTCTGTTCCTTTAACTCTTTCTCTCTTTCAGTTTTTTCTTTTTCATTTTCTTTTTCTTGTAGATCTTATTCTCCATTGTCATTGATCCCTATGGGTAGAGTGTTGTGGAAAAATGGTGTATTATGGGAAATGGAGTCTTTGTGATGAAATGTTAATGAACCATCCAGGTTGAGTCCTGAATCTCTCTTCTCTTAATCCCAGAAAGCCAGGCAGCTATATATCTGACCGATGGCACTTGTGTTCTAAAAGTCTCCTGAAAATCTTTACATCCTGACTGGACCACATTAGCTAAAAATAAGTGTACAAACAGTGAAGCAGTATTGGACCCAGCCCAATGTTGGAAGCGGTCAGCGTGACGGGGTACATAATTGTTATTAATTTGCATAGCGGATGCCCTTCATTGACTTACAGCCTCCCTACTCTCTTAGGCTGTGCCCATTTAGTTTACTGGGCTGGCAGAGCTTTTTGCTTATGGGAACAGGAGTGGAATCCATTTTAATAAGCCCCAGTCCAAAGATCCAGGGTCCAAACCTCACATCACCACAAATGGCACACAAACCTGCTTTCTTTTTTTGTTACAACTTCTCAGCTCCTATAATCCATATTTCCTGACTTGTCCACACCTGGGGATGCATGAGCTACAACTCGGCAAAGTCTTGCCAAAGATGCTTGTCAAAATCATGTGCTTATAAAAGGCTTGAATCTGGGAAAATGGAAAAATCAGCTTTGTCAGTTGCCTATGCGAGTGCTGAACACCCACATGCATTTTCAGATTTATTGGCCAGTTGAGGAGAAAAAAATGGATGCAGACAGACGGAGTTTTCCTCTTTGTTTAGTATTATTACGTACTCACTGCTTTTGTTTTAGCCAAAGAGCAGCTTTTTGGTTCTTGCTGAAGTGGTTGTATTAACGGTGTGGTGCACATTTGGATTGGCGATCACACAGCTTCCTGCCATGACGAAAGAGCCGCACTGCTCTTAGTCACTCACGTCCTCGTCTAACACACGCGGCAGGGGAATCCATTAACTCTCATTAATCGCTGCTCAGAGAAAGCGACGGCTAGAAAACAAGAGGAGGGGGGAAATGAAAGGGAGGGAGTAAACGATGGAGTGAACGTGAGGGAGGAAGAGGCTGGGACTGTGTTCCACTGTGTTCAATCACCATTCATGTAAATTGGTAGATGAGAACAGTGCCTCGAGGGAAATCATTCCATCACTTTGGGTTTATGTGTGGAATGTTAGCAAGGTGGCTATTCAGAGGACAGTGACTAGCCTGGGATACAACTGTGGGGTCCTGAGCAACTTTATGTGGGGCCGGATCAATTTATGCCTGTCCCCCCTGGAACTTAATGTTTACAGCCTGGGTAAAAGGGAGGGGGTGATTTTCAATGGCTAAAATGTAGCCATTTAAATTAAAATGACAAGCATAGAAAGGTGCATTCTCTAAGGCTGAAACACAGATTGCTTCAGCCTTTATCCAAAAATTTCCCAGACCAGTGGGGCTCTATTGCTGTTGCACTGCACTTCCTGTCACTGGAGCCATTAATACATGACATCATGTGCATTAGTGCCCTGACTCATGGTGAGTGTTATTGTGGACCTGTCAGTGCTTCCAATCAAGATAATTAAATAATAACTGGCAGAGCTTGAATTGTCTTAACTGAAACCTTTGACTGAAAAGTTTTCTTTGCTATTGAGCGAAATGAAACAATGTGTACTGACTCAGTTGTCTTAGCTTTTAACGAGCCAACGAGACTTCCTTCTCAATGGCTGTGCAGGGCACACTTCAGTGTAGGGACCCTGCCTACCATTCCTCTCTCAAACTAGGAACATTAACCAAGACAGGTGACCAGGGCCAGAGCCCTGTTGAGCGAGGGGATGCAGTTTTTTTGTTGAGCCGGGGGGGGAAGAGACCAAGTTCATTTTGTTCAGCGGAGGTATGATGCGTTTTATTTCGTTTATATTGCGCACTCAATCGCGTGTCTTCCAGTACTCTTTAAATTCCATTGTTTTGGCACCAGCTGCGTGGTTGAAGCTTCGCAGGTGTGGGCTTGGTTAGTACTTGGATGGGAGACCACCTGGGAAAAACAAAGTTGCTGCTGGAAGAGGTGTTGGTGGGCCAGTAGATTGCGTTCTTCCCTCTGGAATAATCCCCAATGCCCCAGTGCAGTGATGGGGACACAGTACTGAAGGAGACGGGGTCTTTTGGATGAGACGTTAAATTGAGGTCCTGACTCTCTTTGGTCATTAAAGATCTTATAACACTCTTCGACAAGAGTAGGGGGTTCCCCGGTGTCATGGCTAAATTCCAAACCTGGCTCCTTCGACCTGCCACCTAATCATCCCCTGATCTAATTGAATGTGCAACTTGCCCTCTCCCTCCCCACCTCAACCCCCAGGGCTCCCTTTAAAAAGAGATTTCAATCTCAATGAGACTTCCCTGGTTAAATAAAGGTTAAAATAAAATAAAGATTACTGTGCTTAGGGCACTTAGAGGCACCAGCCCCCAGAACTGAGTGAATTATTTTTGTCCTATTTCCCTCTCCCAATTTGGAGTCAGTCATACAGTGAGGGGCTGTCATTCCATCATGGTTCAGTCCATTTGGATATCCTGAGTTTCAGACGGTCTTCATTTTAATTTTAGGGCATTGGCAACCATATAAAGTGAACGTAGCAAGCAAGCTTGTCAATATACTGAAAGCATTCAAATTTGAACAGGCGTTCAAAAATGAACAAGTCTCCGTTTGTGTTCAGCTAAAAAATGAACGGCAGAGTGTCCGAAAATGAACGAGCATGCGTTCATTTTGCGTTCAAAAATGAACAAGCATGCGTTCATTTTTGACCGGACAGCATCCAAAAACGAACGCAGCTACCCTCTCTCACGTTACAAAATGAATCTGCTCTCCACTTCGCAAAATTTACACCAACATGCGTAAATATTTCCTTCTTACGAGAAAAAATTCCCCGTCTCTCATCCTGTAGAATTTAGAAGTATATTGTAAGGTACATGCCTATTAAACGACAGTTTTCATGTTGACTAAAACAATCCTCCCAGGGCTGCCGGATAGCTTACTTGGTAAAGCATCGCGGTGCGAAGCAGAAGTGACTATCACGTCGCAGGTTCGATCCCCACCTCGGCAGTGGTCGGCAGCTTTTTCAGAGTAGCGCACAATTGGCTATTGCGCTACAGGGTTGCAAATTGAGAAGGGATTGCCGGGAAGGGAAAATAATAGTTGCCTTGTTTGTTGCTCAAGCGCCTCCTGTTGGCTAGACGGGCACTCGTCAGGAAGATTCTAAGTTTGTTCGTGTCCAGGTATCCTCCGCCCTCGCTCTGAACTTGCGAAGATTCAACCAATGAGCGTATAAGAAGCGGTGGCTGACAGGTGCGTGCTTCGGAGGAGAGCCGTGAACTGTCTACACTCTCCTGAATTGGCAGCAGGGGGTCGCATACGAGCAAGCCTTGTACATAGTTCACCAATTGGGCATTCCAGATTCGGGTGGGATTGGAGATGCCAGATTTATTAAAAAAAAAAAAAAAATCCCACCAAATCTCCAGTTTCGAGATTATATCTTTCCCGATCGTCAATCTTCTGCTATACGCTTAGACTTTGCAGCAAGTTCGATAAGATGCTTTAACACATTCCACACTCAAGACTGGAGATAAATTGTGATTCAGTGGTACCGGGGTACGTTCAGTCAGCGAAAGTATTCAAATGTTGCTGTGTGAATACTTTACTGGAATGAACATCGCTTCCGTGTGGTGTCAGTATGCCACATTTTCCCTCTTATATAAAAAAGCATTTTAGAATTCCAAATCATGATGTGACCGCTAGGCAATTTGTATGCAAAAGATTGTAAATAAATTAAATTAAATACATTTTATAGTTTATGCATTGTATCACATCATCTGCGCGACAGCCCAAGTTTAATTCTACTATTCTGTGAGTATAAGAACTAGGATAACTTAGTCCCGCTCATATCAAATTGCAAAATTATCCATGATATTAATCCTTTCTTTTTAAACCTGTGAACGCGCAAGCCAAAAAAAAAAAAAAATGCCACACTTTACAGCCCACTACGTATTACGATGAGTTCTGCAATGATATTCAGATTTTGTTCCATTGATTGTCGAGATTTTGTAGGCTACCATTTGTCATATTATATATTGTTCTAATTTATTGTACAGTATTTTTTTTCAGAGTTAAGTCACAACACATGAAACCGCCGCTCTGTGGGAGCTGCCGACGACTAGTCCAGATCTAGACAAGCAGATGAGCAAAGTAAAACCTCTGCATGTGCACAGTATTATAAAATCAGCATGTCTGAATGTTAATAAATATTTATCCCCCCTTTATGAATATAACCCTTATTATAAGGGTGTTATCAGTTCAATTAATGAATAAGCTTGATTGCAAGATAAACGACTAAGTAGCCTAGTCTTGTGATGCCATGGGGATTAGCTGGTTCAGGGGATACAAGATCACGGAGTGAGACCTGAATTCATGCGACACGCTGGAATACCGGTGACAAGACTTTCGGATGAAGTGCACGATTAATACTTAATTTGTTCAGTCGACTAAGTTTAATATGTTTTTGTTTAGATAACCGGAGTATGTTTTTGTTCATAGAACAGGAGTAGGTCGCATATAATCCCATTCCTGAAGCGTCACCTAAATTGGCAAATGATCTTTAGCAGGCGGATTATACCCAGTATATGAAAAAAAAAACTAACAATGACAATGAGAACAATTTCACTTTAAGGAACTGAGAATTTAAAATAGGCCTGTACAAGTGTTTATATAATCCGTCATCCATATTCAGTCATCGTTCACAAAAGAATATCTGCGCCCATAATCTAAAAGCTCACTTAACACACGTTAGCGCCAAATCGCAGAAATCAGCATAGTCTATACAAAACATAAGATAGTTTCGTATAAAACAAAAGGAGTCAGCAGTGCTGGGAAGACCTGGGATCAAATTACCTCACTGAATGACTTTCTACCTTTTTTTATTTCAGAAAGATGCCTCGAAATTATAAACGAATAACGAAATGTGGCAATGCCATTAGAGAATGACTCAAGAGGTTCCTTACAGTAGCTTCGTGGGATAATAGTAGTAAGGCATCCCCCTTAACTTGCCTACTTAAGTGGGAAATGCATCACTCTTAATAAGCAAATTCTTAGTGTAACAAAATGCCCCACAACCTGTAGAAAACTACCCCTCCTGTAACAAACTACCCCATATATGGGGTAGTTTGTTACAGGTGACAGGGGTCTATTTTTTTCCTCACCAGCATCACGCATGTGCAGAATATAGGGTTTGCTGCCGATCAGTCATGTAGTCTAATAAACTCTCTATCTGTACAGTGCATATTGGTAACAAAAACCTGATAATGTCAATTCTACAGCCATTAAAAGAAAAAGTGTAACAACTAGACCCGGTCTCCCCTATAGCTGATTATTTTCAGTCATAATGGCAAATTTATTGTTCTTGACACCCTTAAAATCTTGCTATAAATCTTTATCGTTGGGTGATATTTTTTATTACATTATATAACTTTAGCTGACGTAGAAAAAATCAGATAGGCATACAGAAAAACACAACTGCGAGACCATGAAGACGACGGCGGGCAAAGGGTAACATACATGCACGTTTCGCGTTTTCCAAATTCTGGTGCCATGTCGCCAGTCAAATGTAAGCCTACATTTCAGAAAAAGAAATGACTGACGAAAATATTTTATATAACTGATGCATAAAACAGAGAGAAGACTCCAGCTGTAACACCGATAATTTCTATCTATAAAATCTATCTATAGTAAATCACGGAAAACGGGGAGATGGCGTTAACCGCATAAACTGTCACATACATCGACAAAATCTGCAATAAAAAAATTCAGAACATTTGACTATAAACGGAAATTCTTGGATTGCAAACATTTTATAATGAACGGAGTTAAGTTTTATATGAATGGCATTCAGTTTTAGATGAATGCATCAGGCCTTGGGCAGGCATCGGGAAATGAATGCATCAGAAAATGAACAGAAGGGTGTTCATTATCGAACGCAGTGACCAGGTTTGCAGCCTCGAACGCATCCAAAAATGAACAGGCGTCCGTTCACAAATGAACGCGTTCACTGTTCAGAATATTGACAAGCTCCCTAAGTATCACTGCCCATCACAACTGCATAGCTGTTTCAATACTTACTGTCTCCATTGGCAAATGGATGACTACTAATTGGTTGAGGGGAGGAAATGGGGATAAACATAATTAAAAGAGCGTATTTTAGTTTTATGATAAGCTATGTAGTATGTGGGCGTGTACGGGAGTAGTCAATGTATCCCCTTCTTAATTTCTGTGTTTAATGCTGAAAAGTTCGGTATTTTTCACATGGCGCTTATATGATCCAGACAGGAAATCCTCCTGTGGGTGGGGGCACTTTCCCGTCTCTGGCTGTGCTTTTGCCATCATGCCCTCCACATCTGCCCCTTGTCTGGGAAACGCAGTCTGACTGGAAGGCTTCGAGACAGAAGGAAGGGGATTAGTGGGTTTTTATGTCTCATTTCCTGAGAATATGGAGTTGATATAATGAAGGTGCAGTGTGTGGGGAGGGGAAAGGTGAGGAAGGTGCACCGTGTGAGGCGGGGAGTGGGTGTGAGGTGGGGGTGGTGTGCGGTGGGGCGGTGGTGGTGATATTTCCTGTATCTGACTGCTCTCCTATAAACCCTGTTGGCTGTCACATCAGTGAGTTGGACCAGTTTCCTCAAATAATTTTCCCTCTCATTGATTTAGCCTCTCGCATTAAGCTTTTGGCTTCGCAACGAGAAGGGGAGGGAGACTGGAGAAAGAGGGGAAAAACAGTAGGAAGCTGTGGAGATAAAGAGGTTGGAGAGAGGTAGCAGACAGAGAGAGAGATGGAGGGAGAGAGAACTGAGAGAAAGAGGGATAGAATGAGAGATGGGAGGATGCATTGATGTGCACATACGGCCGGACCTCCGCTTCTGTCCACTGAAGTTATCTCAGTCTGAGTGGGGTCAGCCATTTATCCCTTCCAATTACGGCGAGACATGGCTGTGAAATTGTCCAATAAATCAGTGTCATAAAGGGACAGGCTGACTGTGTGAACCCCAGTTCCAGAGCCAGACAACCAATTAGGAGACAGGTACTCAGGAACACCCCACCACCCAAAAATGTAAATAAGACCCTCTCAATCACAACCACCTGAAAATCCAAATGAGACTTGCAGTTACTCGGAAGTAACTCCCACTACCACCAGAACGTTTAAATAAGACCCATAGTTACTCAGGAACTCTGGTCACACTTTACAATAAAGGTGCAAATAGTATGCTTAAGTAATGCTGCACTAATGTATCAATCATGATGATTTAATGAATTTATTAATGTAGGATGTATCATGAATTCCTGTTGCGCACCATTATCAAATGATCAGGTCACTTTCACTTTATGTGATTACGTCACACTTAATAGATCATTAGTTAAGGGATGTTAATTTACAGTTAGTTCATAGATTAAGAATTTTTGCGACCAAATTAGTTGGATTCCTCTTGCATAAAAGTGTCTTTTTGGATGATGCATTTGCCCAGCTTCTCTGATTAAAAAGAGTAGCTTCATATTTCGATGAGAATAGACCCTATGGTATTTTTTGACCCATTCATAACATAGTGGGTAAAACATGAGTTGTTTTTCTAAAATTGTTTTTGTCTTGTTGAGAACTCTATTGCATACATGTGGTGATGTGGTGCAAATCATTTGCACAGTATTTTGAGAGCAGTAATAAATTGGTTCAAGGTTGCAAAATAATTAATTCATAATAATTTGTATTTGCATTGTTGAATGCGATGGAGTGTAGCTTGCAAGAGAAAAATGCACGAAGACCAAAATCCTTTAGCAAGTAGAATTCAATAAATTAAGGGTGAATGATCAAACATGTTTTACCCTCCTATTATGCTCAAATGAATGAACAACTTTTGGTTTCAGATTAGTTTCATCCCCGTAATGTAAAACTACAGAAGATGTTTGTCACTGAAAGTGTGACCCAATCTTCTCTCAGCTCGTTTATGCCTTTCTACTGAACATTTTAATAGTCAAGTAAATAAAACGCGACTCCCCCATCCTCCCCTTACATATCAAGCACTGATTTTGCATGATTAAATTGAAATAAATGAGAAATGAATTGAAAATGCACTCAGTATTAGGCAACACAACAAGAACAAGATCAAAATGACAGTTTTATATAATAATTGATCGTGGGGTCAAAATGAGCCAAATAACACCAATGCTTCCAACATGTGAAGAGGACATAATATAATTTTTTTTTTAATACCAATTTCATGTTTTTCCTGTAAAGTAAAGGACGAAATCTAGCTGAAAAATGTAAGTTAACCATATTGGCGAACATTGAATCAGATCAAACTGACTCCAAACTATCCAATAAACTGGAAAACTGAGTGTATGAGACACGTGAAGCATTCATCGTAACTTAATCATTCTCAAAATACGCAGTGCTCTCGAAAATCTAAATAAGATCCACAGTTACTCAGGAACCCCCCACCCCCAATTACTACTCCCTGTAATTCCAAATGAGACGCTCAGTGACTCAGGAGTGGCCTTGACTGCCACCCAGAAAGCTAAACAGGCCGACACAGGAGCACCCCACCGCCACCACCACACTCCCACTAACACCAGCGCCACAGAGCCCAAAAACCACAAACGGCTGCTCATGACACTCTGCTTCATGGACGGGGTCGAATGCACCTGAGCTAAAATCACTATTATGTGCTCAATACATTTTCCAGTGTGTGGCAGATAAATTGATAGTTGACAGGTAAACCTGATTGTGTGGACTCTGTAAAGTGAGTGAAACGCAAGTTTGAGGGCTTCTCTCCTGACCAACTTTGTGACATTGAAAAATAGGAGCTCGGCTGATTGCGCAGCTCTGCAGATCAGTTGTACATCATATAAGCATTGGGGTTAGCAGTAGGGGGAGCGCATGGTGCGAAAGGCTCATTTGGAAACTTCAGCTGGAAAATTTACCAGATGAGAAAATAAAAAGAGAGAGAGAGGTGGAGGAAAAGAGATGGGATTTTGAGTCCACTCTGTTTTTACTGAAAAAGTCCCAGTGCCTTTAGTTGGATCAGTTTTAAATCACTCTATTTCTGTGGGGGGGCCAGGCCCAGTGCCCAGGACTAGGGTGAAAAGCGATGCGATCATCGACTCGCTCGCAGAACTGAGCTTTCATTTGTCTGTTCAGTCAGACAAACCATTAGCTGGTGCTTTAGCCCAGATTATTGTATATTTCACCGTACAAAGCTGGATTTTATTTTAAGCTGTTTTTTTTCTTCTTTTTTTTATAGTTTGAAGCTACATGGGTCTTCATCAGTTTCTCAAGTCTTCTCAGAATTCACTGAAGAGCTACCCATGAGAAATACAGAAATGTAGAATGAAAATAAAATTTCTACCATAGATTCGTATTGCACAACACAATTAGTGACTCATCATCCCAAGTACAGGAGAGTTCACTACGTTAGCGTTACACATTCTGCGCTATTTAAAACCCCGGCACCTGCTGATTCTACTATGTGTTAGCTTAGCTGTGACCTGTGATGCGTAAAGAAGCAGCTGGCATCACCGCGTGTTTTAGGGGCGAACCGCAGATGCCCACACTCATCCAGAATCAAGGCGGAGTTTTCTGAGCGAATACAGCTGTGGCTGCAGATGATTGGCCATTCCAGATTGAGGTTTGAGAAAGAGATCTTCAGCGTCACATTGGCCACTGAATTTATTTGGTTCCCTGTAATTATGTTTGGCACACTGCAGTCGGGATGTCATGTCATGTCATTTTCAAATATGCCCTCCTTATACATGAGCATATATGTCAGTTTTTGTTATGGCATGTGGACTCTGATATCCACCGCATTCCTTTGAAATAACCCCATCCCCACCCCTCTTCCTCAGTCTATCTTTTGACATGCATGGAACAGCAGTCATCACAGACAGTATCATCCCTCTTCTTTGTTAACAAATAACCCAGCGGCACGAGATTACATCCCTTTAATTCATTGACTAATGACATCGCTTACGTTTAGTCATTCTTCTCATGGTGACGTTCTTCCGTATCTCCTCTCCCTCATTTGCTCTTTCTCTCGCTCCCCCTTGCCCTCTCACACTGAGGGATTCCTCTTTTCTATCGCTGTTCCATGTCTTCCAATCCCCTTTTCTTTTCTATCCTCTTCAAATTAAAATTCAGAGGTGTCCTGATTGCAGCCGTGATACTGCCAAAGCAATTACTCTGTACAAAGCAGGTCCCTCAACCTCCTGTCCTTTTTACAGCCTTCGATCTTTCTCTCTTTCTGCTCCCTCTGTTTTCCGCGACACGTTTCCCGCTGTAACTTAAGGGGAGAAAATTCTCCTCCTCAGCTGTCTGGTGCCAGCTTGTATTTCTTATCGGTTTACATGCGCCTGTGTTGCTGGAACGGTTTCCCCCCCATACAGAGTAAATTCAGGCCTTGGTTTCAGTTTATCGTGAAATCTACTAATGACTTTGGCAGTTTATAACAGAGTTTACTGTATTTATTGCTGTTGTACATCTGCCCCTCTTTCTTTCAATTTTCCTCTCACTAACTCAACTGTGCACTTAATTGGTTACTAGCTCAAATTCTCAATGTGAGAAAATTCTGGAGTTTCAGAGGAACCTGGCCATAAAATCTAAATAAGCTTCACCTGTGCAAAACATCTGTCAAATATTCCTTCTCAAAGAAGGATATGTGCAGAGATCTTGACATAATAATAACTGTTGAGGTTTAAGACGTTGTATAACTTTCGAAATGAAAGATGCCAACCAGATAGTTTTCATCGCAAAGAAAGAGGCAAACATTCCAGGTGTTGGAGAGGTGTATAGGCTCAGTGACCACTGACCGCAGTTAGCTAAAGCCATATTGCCGATAGGAAACTACTCCTGTAAAAGCACTCATTGCAAAAGTGTTGAAGTCGTGATGCATTTCTGTGCACATTATAAAAATAATGACCTGCACTTATTGACTAATCATGAACAATAAGACATTAATTTAAAAGAAGAGCCTCATATGTATCACAGAAACATACATTTTAACCAGTCACATTTTGCTCTGGTCTTCATCAATCTGATCAGCTTGCAAAAGAATATGATACACTTCACTCCGATATATTCAATAAACCATATGATAAATAATTGACAGACATTTTATATGTCACATATATCATTATTAGACCTGTTCTAGGTGTAGGATAGGGAGTGGAAAGCCAGAGTGGAAAAAGAGGCAAATTCCAGGATATGAGTACATAATATTTTATGCCAATGCAGGTTAATCTTGACTGTATGTACTGCAGACTTCTCGATCTTAGCCATAATTTTAAAACTGCTCTGATAGTCTGCCTTTATATTATTACATTACAAGCTCAGTTGTTGATGCACCAGTATCACATTTTATTGCAATTGGTGTCTGAAAGTGTTGAAAATGAATTTATTCTGCATTGTTGTTTAATTTGCTGGTACAATTACCGTTGTAATAAAGACTACATTTGTCAAGCACATAGATTCACAGGTTGAAAAAGCAATTTTTATCCACTTAATGACTCCGCTGTTCTTTGAAAATTAAAGGAACTATGCCTTTCTAAGGAGAATATTGCCTATTACGTGTGAATACAAAATAAAGACAGACCTCCCTCCTTCTATTCCTCTTTATTTCACAAGTTTTTCAGTGGAAGGGTTTTCAATAGGCATTGTGTAATTCAGCAGTGCTATTTACATTATAATCACTGTTGCGGTTGTCCATTCTGCAGCCTCCTTGAGAGGTCTGTTACTTGGTTATATGCGGGTGGGGGGTGCTTATTTATGCACACTTAGGCTGGAGTACGGGCGCGTGTAATTCACTGTAAGCAGCATCATTGGAATTGCAAATCAATGGCCCGGCACGCTTCGCCACTCCCCGACCTCGCACTGCTGTCAGCCGGCCGAGCCGTTTATCTTCCTGTGAGCCAGCTGGGCACAGGGCCAATGTCCAGGAGCACTGTCCCTCTCTCCCTCTCTAGCTCTCCAACTCTGTCCCTCTCTCCCTCTCTAGCTCCCCAACTCTGTCCCTCTCTCCCTCTCCGGCTCTCCAACTCTGTCCCTCTCTCCCTCTCTGGCTCTCCAGCTCTGTCCCTCTCTGGCTCTCCAACTCTGTCCCTCTTTCCCTCTCCGGCTCTCTAACTCTGTCCTTTTCTCCCTCTCCGGCTCTCCAACTCTGTCCCTCTCTCCCTCTTCGGCTCTCCAACTCTGTGCGTCTCTCCCTCTCTAGCTCTCCAACTCTGTCCCTCTTTCCCTCTCTGGCTCTCGAACTCTGTCCCTCTTTCCCAATCCGGCTCTCTAACTCTGTCCTTTTCTCCCTCTCCGGCTCTCCAACTCTGTCCCTCTCTCCCTCTCCGGCTCTCCAACTCTGTCCCTCTCTCCCTCTCTAGCTCTCCAACTCTGTCCCTCTCTCCCTCTCCGGCTCTCCAACTCTGTCTCTCTCTCCCTCTCCGGCTCTCCAACTCTGTCTCTGTCTCCCTCTCCAACTCTCCGTCTCTCTCCCTCTCTCTCAACTCTCTTCTCTTTCTCTCTCTTTTCCTCTCTCCACCTGCTCTGTATCTTTCTTTTTCTCTCTTACTCACTGTTTCTCTCCACCTCTTTGCGTTCATCTCTAATTCTTTTTTCCTCCCAGTCTCTCTGTCTTTCACAGTTGAAGCCCTCCATGCAAGAACCAGTTATGTCACTTTTTGGTGTCAAATTACAAGGAGGTCAGTAACCCTGCCACCATTTTCACTGCTGATTAAAATAATTACCAGTCCCAGGAATATGTGTAAACAATCATTTGTCTTAAAGATTGGTAACTAAAATGTTCTGAGTTGAAATGCTAAACTTCATTTTTCTCAAAACGTGAAAAAGTGACATAACTGGTGCTTGCATGGAGGGCCTCAGTTTCAAAATGTGCTATTGGCGTGTTAGATTTTAAAAGACAAATTGCCAAAGGATAACATTCAATCAGACCGATTAGCCTAAAGTGCAAAAATGAAAATATTAAAAATTGTAAAGGAGAAGGTCAGAATATAATAGATGTTCCTTCAACACTAGCACTAAAAGCATTTACTTAACTGATGGTACTAGTGTTTAACAGCAGCCTGAAAGATTCAGCATCTGTTCAGGAAACCTGTCAGGAGCTAGAGAGCTGGTTGAGAGCAGTGAACCGGTCAGGGCTTCCCGGAAAATTCAAGGCTTGGATCTATCAGCACGGCATCCTGCCTAGGGTACTTTGGCCTTTGCTCGCCTACGAAGTTCCCATCTCCATCGTAGAAGGCTTGGAGAGGAAAGTCAGCAGCTTCCTCAGGAGGTGGCTGGGATTGCCTAGGAGCCTTAGCAGCATCGCCCACTATTGATGCAACACCAAGCTTCAGCTGCCCCTGAATTCACTAAAGAAGGAGTTTAAGATGACAAAGGCAAGAGAGTTGATGATGTACAGGGACTCCAGTGACCCCAAGGTGGCCCAGGCGGGGGTCAAGGTGAAAACCGGGAGGAAGTTTAGAGCCAACAATGCTGTATCTCAAGCAGTGTCTCGTATACGCCACAGGGCCCTGGTTGGAGCAGTGACCTGAGGTAGAGCTGATCTGGGGACCTTTCCAACACCACAGTATGAGAAAACCAAGTGGAAGAAGAGACGCAGACTGGTCCAGGAGGAAGTGAGGGCAGAGGTGGAGGAGCGGAGGACCAGCAGAGCTGTCAGCCTGAGGCAGCAGGGTGCCTGGACAAGATGGGAGCAGGCCATTGACCGAAAAGTCACATGGACTGATCTCTGGTGGGCAGAACCACAACGCATAAAGTTCCTTGTCCAGGCGTGTACGACATTCTGCCCAGCCCATCAAACCTCTCCATCTGGGGCAAAACGGAGTCTCCCAATTGCCCACAATACCCAGGCAGGGGCACATTGGAACACATCCTGAGCTGCTGTCCAGTAGCTCTTGGGCAGGGTCAGTACATCTGGCGCCACAACCAGGTTCTGAAACCCATCGCGGAAGCCATCAGCGTGGGAATCAGCAGCAGCAGTAGATGGTCCCATCCCACCACCCAGGCGATCACCTTCGTGAAGGCTGGAAAACAGCTGCAAAGAACCGCAGGAGCCAGGAACCCACCAGGACTCCTGGCAGCTGCAAAGGACTGGCAGTTGTCTGTCGACCTGGAGAAACAACTGAAGTTCCCCCGGCACATTGTCGAAACCACCCTGAGGCCAGACATACTCCTAGTTTCAGAGGAGAGAAAAGCATCATTCTGATGGAGCTGACAGTGCCGTGGGAGGACCGTCTGGATGAGGCCCACGAGAGAAAGAGGACCAAATATGAAGAGCTGGTCATTGACTGCCGAAAGCAGGGTTGGAAGGCAAAGTGTATGCCCATCGAGGTTGGCTGCAGAGGGTTTGTGGGGCAATCACTCTACAAAACCTTGAGTGCACTGGGCATTACCGGAGTGGAGAGGAGAAGAGCCATCAAGAATATCACAGAGGAAGCAGAGAAAGCCTCAAGATGGCTCTGGATTAGGAGAGGAGACCCATGGGGGGTAGCAAATGCCACCTGAACACAAGACGGGTCTGATCAACCATGGCTGGGTCGCCTGGGCAAGGGTGTCTGATTTTGAAAGACCCGAAACACCCGATGACCCCAGGTTACATCACTGATGATGTGTTCAGGAGCATCCAGGAGATGTATTCTATCAATAACAGTTCTGCAAAAATAAATAAAAAAATTACAGTTAAAGATGGACCTGTTATATGAATAGGTGGAGGTTTGTAATCACAGCTGTCTCTCTGTGGCAGATACTGGGCCACTAGATTTGTGTAACACTTTCTTTCCAGGGTGCATTTGTATTGTTTTTCTCTCTCTCTCTCTCTCTCTCTCTCTCTCTCTGATGACGGGTCTACTGTCACGGGAGTTCCTGAGATCTGCAGATATGCTACTGGCTTCCACAGAGAGCTCTTTAAGAAAGAGTATGTGGAGGACCTGGAGGTGGCTGAGTCCTTCTACGCTGGTCTCCCTCAGGTGGAGGATGACACCAATGCAGTGTTGGAAGTGGAACTGTCTCTGGGCAAACTGTAGCAGGCGGTCATGAGTCTGGGAAATGGAAAAGCTCCTGGAATTGACAGACTGCCCGTTGATTTCTACAGGGCTTTTTGGTCAGTAGTAGGTCAAGATCTCTTGGAGGTGTTCCAGGACAGTTTGCAAAAAAAGGACTGCTTCCTTTGAGCTGCAGGAGGGCAGTCATCACCTGGTTGCCAAAAAAGGGAGATCTGCAAAATGTGAGGAACTGGAGACCCATTGCGCTGCTGTGTGGAGATTACAAGATCCTCTCTAAAGCTCTGGCATCCAGGCTCAGAGAAGTAATGAGTGAGGTTATCCACGCGGACCAGACTTACTGTGTGCCTGGCAGGTTAACAAGTGATAATATCACTTTTATTCGGCATGTTTTGGATGTCTCCAGCTCATTGGGTCAAGATGCTGGTCTTATTTCCATAGATCAGGAAAAGGCATTTGACGGGGTTGAACACCAGTACTTATGGCAAACACTGAAAGCTTTTGGGTTCAACACAGGTTTCATTGCCAAGATCCAAGTATTATACCGTGACATTGCGAGTGTACTCAAAGTGAATGTTAGTTTGGCTGCACCTTTTTAGGCCCAGAGGGGGGTGCATCAGGGATGCTCTCTCTCTGGAATGTTGTATTCTCTTGCAATTGAGCATCTGCTTCATAAACTTAGGAAAGAGCTATCTGGTGTTGTTTTTCCTGGGTGTATATCAGCTGTTAAATTGTCCGCTCATGCGGATGTTTATTGTCAATAATCAGCAAGACATCAATAGTTTGGAAGACAACATTGGTCTTTTTAAGTCAGTCTCCTCTGATAAGGTAAACTGGTTGAAGAGTGAAGCTGTGTTAGCGGGGAAAAAAGTCACTTGGAAACTTGGTTCTACCAGGAGTGCTTAATTGGAGCCGGGGTGGGTTGAAGTACTTGGGAGTGTTATATAAGCCTTTATTTAAACAGGTAAATCACATTGAGTCCCAGGGACTCATTTACAAATGCGACCTGTATCAAACAAGACAAACGAAAAAATAATAACAAGACAAACTCAAAATGGCAACACTAAAACGTAAAAACAGATACACAAATTTACAGTTAAAGTACCTTACAAGGACATCAGGGTAAAAATACTAAAAAGGGAGAGAGGGTCAACTTGGAGTACAGGAGCAGATCTTTGAAGTGATCTCAATATTCCTCAGTAACAATTTAAAACTATTAAGAGGGATCAAATCTGACAGCTTCAGGCTAAGCTCTAACGTGTTCCAGGAGGAAGGGGCCGCATCGGAAAATGCCTTCTTGCCTTTCTTGGTACGGACTGAGGGGGTGGAGTAGGTTATGAAGTCCTGTATACAAAGGCTGTAGCCGGATTTTTTACGTGAAAAATAAATAGTTAAATAGGAAGGCAACAAACCAAAGATGGATTTCTAAATGAAAATGTACCAATGAAGGGTTCGACGCATGGAGAGAGATGACCAGTTGACTAATGAATACAGAACACAATGGTGAGTGAGAGGTTTGCAGCCTGTAATAAATCGCAATGCGCCATGATAGGCAGCATCAAGAAGTTGGAGACAGCTGGCGGGGGCATACATATACAGGACATCGCCGTAATCCAAGAGAGGCAAGAATGTGGCAGCAACTAGGCGTTTCCGTGCAGCAAATGAAAAACAGGATTTGTTCCTGAAAAAGAAACTCAATTTCATTTTAAGTTTCTTTAAAAGATTATCCACATGGATTTTAAAAGAAAGGCCATCATCAATATGAATGCCAAGGTATTTATAATTAGACACAAGTTCAATAGGTGTACCCTGAAGAGAAACAATGCTGTGAAGAGCATCTGGCACACACTTGCTGTTAGAGAAAAGCATGACCTTGGTTTTCTCTGCATTCAACACTAATTTAAGCTGATGCAATTGAGACTGGAGAACATCAAAAGCAGATTGCAGAGATTGAAAAGCATGAGAGACAGAGGATGCACAGCAATATAAAATTGTGTCATCTGCATAAAAATGGACAGATGCATTTAAAATAGACCCAATATTGTTTATATAAATTGTAAAAAGAGTCGGCCCTAAAACTGAACCTTGGGGTACCCCATTTAAAACCTTCACCATGCTGGAAGAGAGCTCGCCAACGAGTACTGACTGTTTACGGTTAGACAGATAATTGGCAAACCAACCAACTGCATTAGAGGAAAACCCAATGGCAGTCAGGCGCTGGCACAGGATACTGTGATCAACGGTGTCAAATGCTTTAGACAGGTCAACAAAAGTGCAGCACAATGGAACTTTTTATCTAAGGCCTCCATGATGTCATTTACCACTTTAACTGCAGCAGACACTGTACTGTGTTGCTTCTTAAAGCCAGATTGCAGGGGCGATAGAATATTAGGGGAGCCCAGGAAGTCTTTGATCTGGTCATTAACTAAGCGTTCAAGGACCTTGGCTAAGATAGAAAGCTTAGAAATCAGCCTGTAATTATTCAGGTTCTTGGGGTCACCACCTTTCAGGAGTGGGAGTACAAAAGCAGTTTTCCAGACCTCCGGGATTATAGTCACAGGCTCTGCTATGATGTCTGTGGCTAGGCGCAGAAAGAGAGGTGGAAGATTATCAGGACCAGATGACTTCCTAGGGTCTAGCTCCCTAAGGGCTTTCCAGACATCACCAACAGCAAAGGGAGAAAACGAAAAATGAGGACACCCAGAGAGACTACTGGAAGCATTCCTGGAGACATTGGATAGGGAAGGAGGAGAGGAGGGGGGAGGGGACGAACCAGTTCCAGGTGAGGAGTCAAACAAGAACCCAGAAGCTATAAAATGTTCATTGAAATGATTTATCATTTCAGACTTGTTGTATACTGGGACCGAGTCGACAATTTCATAGGGAGGCAAATCGGCAAGGTGGTTCTGGTGGTTCACCTGGAGAGACTTTACATTATTCCAAAATCTCCTGGGGTCGTTTAGACTATCAAGAGACTGAGCTAGATAAAACTCACTTTCAGCCTTCTTAACAGAAGCTGTGAACCTATTTCTAGCCTGGCGAAAAGCGAGCCAGTCAGCATCAGAACCAGACTGCCAAGCAGCCCAAAACTGGTTCCTTTTGTATAAAAGGGATGACAACTCACTGGAGAACCAGGGGCTATTACGCCCCTTTACACTGAAACGACGGAAAGGGGCATGCTTATTAATAAAATAACTAAAATTATCATAAAAATAATTCCAGGCCAAATCGACTTCACCAATCAAGAATATGCGATCCCATCTAAACTGATGCAGGTCATGGAGAAAAGCTTGCTCACTAAAGTTTTTCAAATTTCTTTTCTGAATGACACAGGGCTTGAAACTTGGAATTTTGCTATCCCTGATTGCTCCAATTACACAATGATCACTAAGGTCATTAGCAAACTACTGAATATTTATGGGGCCTATTAGTAATAAATAGATCAAGAAGAGAAGATTTAACTGGTCTTTTGGGATTAGGATGGGTAGGACCTTCGATGATTTGAGTGAAATCAGAAGAAAAACAATGGGCTTTAAAATCATCTGATGCAGAAGAAAGCCAATCCCCGTTCAGGTCCCACTATTTCATTAAAATGAAGCTGGGACAAGTGCTGCATTAAGGCAGGCAGTGTATCTGAGGACGCTGATGGGGGCCTATAACAACCTACAACAGTTAAGTACTGACCTCCAGACAGATTTAATTTCAAGGCTAGAAGTTCAAATTGCTTAGTAGCAGATGTAGAAAGCAAGACCTGTACATCAAAAAATTACCAGACATAAATCGTCACGCCTCCGGCTTTCCGAGGACGATCAGAGCGATAGATGTGAAAACCATCAATAGCAACATCCTTATCAGATATGGACCCAGAAAGCAATGTCTCAGAGATGGCAATTATATGAGCACCAGTCGTCTCTGCCCATATACGCACCATATCCATTTTTGGTAACAAGCTGCGAGCGTTAACATGTATAAATCGTAACCCTTGCATATTCTTAAAAACACCTGGTGAATTACAAAGGGTGGGAGGTTTAGACATAGGACCAGGATTTGGCTGAACATTTCCAGAAATTAAAAGCATGTTCTTGGGCGAAGAGTCTTTTATGGAGAAAAATTCGGAAAATGTTTTAGAAAAAAATAGAGGGTAGGCTCAGAAAATGGAAATGGCTTCTCCCGAGTATGTCCTACAGAGGACGCACTTTAGTTATTAACAACCTTGTGTCATCATCATTATGGCACAGATTTTCTTGTATAGACCCCCCCCTTGAAATTGCTGTCGAAAATCCAAGCTGTGCTGGTTGATTTTTTCTGGGACAAATTGCACTGGATTCCTCGGGCCGTTCTGTTTCTTCCAAAGACGGAGGACAAGGCCTGATACACTTGGCCAGTAGGGGCGCTGCTTTCCGCCTGCAGCTTATCCAGAGACTGTTGTTCGGCCCGAAAGATCTGGTGTGGAGGCCGCTGGCACACAGTATCCTCCAACAGTGTGGTGGTCTTGGACTGCAGGAACCACTGTTCCTAATGGATTTACAAACTTTAAAACTGCAAACTCTGCCACCGTTCTACCGTGTAGTTTTTTTCGGCACGGAAAATGGTGGTGAAGGAGAGAACAGAGCAAAGTGACTCTCTCTACTGGTTGCTGCTGGAACCAGTGGTGTATGCCTGACGTTTGGATGCCCCCTGCTGGGCTGGAACAGCAGTGACTGAGATGTTTTGCAGAGCCAGGATTCTTACGCTTGGGTCTGTAGTGGACATTGCCGGACCTGACCTGGACAATGCAGCTGCTTTGACAGCGAGTCTGGGAGCGAGGTCTGTGAGGCTCATCAGCCAGCTGCTGGGACACTGGAAACAGCGCCTGACAGAACAGGAGTGTCTTCTGCTAAAGGACTACTGTAGCGGTGTGACTGTGCCTGATACTGAGGACCCTTTCCCTTCTTTAGGTGTCCGTCCCAGAATTGACAAATGTGCGGGCTTTTTTCTGGATGAAAAAAGTGATAATGTGTTGAATCTGGCAGATGTCAAAGGTAAATCCCTGTATAAAATGATGGTTGAGGGTTTGAACAAGAATGAACTCCAAGATTGTGTTGATACACCTTGGCGAGGTCACCTGCACTTGGGCGATGATGTCAAACCTGCCTGGAGGGGTTTGTACAAGCCCCCATTAACAAAGAAGGCTGCAGACATACAGTGGAGGCTCCTACATGGAGCTATAGCAGTTAATGCCTTCCTGTCTGTTATTAACAGAGATTCAAACGATAAATGTCCGTTCTGTCCCGATTGAGAAACTCTGTTTCACTGTTTTTTGGAGAGTGTGCATCTGCAGCCTTTGTTTCTGTTACTAGAGTGTTTGTTCAAAAAAGTGGGGGAGGTTTTCACCAAGCAAATGTTTGTTCTTGGTTTTAAGTATAGAAAATCGATGAAAGACAAAAATCAACTTATTAACTTCGTGTTGGGAGAAGCAAAATTGGCCATCTACGTGAGCAAAAAGAGGAAGATTGAGAACTCAGTTGACATAGATGTGACTCTGCTGTTCAGTAGGATGGTCAGAGCTAGGATTATGATTGATTTTAATTATTATAAAGAAATGAAAGAATTTGATCAATTCAGCCTGATGTGGGCACATGGTGAAATGTTGCGTTCTGTGTTTGAAAATCAACTTTTTTTTCTCGGAGGATCTGTTGTGATGGGTGGTTCCCCCCCTCCCGATGGTGACTTTATTTTGTGGTTTGATCATGCTTTTGCATTGTTTTGTGTTTATTTGTAAACGTATTAAGTAATACAACTTAAAAAAGGTACCCTTAAAAATAAAAAAATATCTCTCTCTGTCTCTCTTTTTCTGTATCTCTTTCTCCCAATCCCCCTGATGAAAATATCCGATAGTTATTTCTTCGTAATACTATAGTATTTATGACTAACTATAGTATTACCATAGTTTGCATAGTATAACTAGAGTAGTACTATAGCCATCACATTATAATTATAGTTTTACAGTCAACAGTACCATGATATTACTATAGTCTACACAAATGTATTGCTGTAGTATGAATAACTGTAGTATCTACAATACTACACTACGGTGGCAAAAATACCATCCATTCACTATAGGATGACTACAGCTTAGAAGACTACAGCTTAGAACTATAGTCATTTTTCATAAAGGTCTTCACTCTCCATTCCTCACTCACACTGAAAATTTTCACCTCACTGCACCTTTCTACGGTAAGCTTGACGTAAAATGAGATTTGTGATAAAATTGAGGGGTATGTTTTTTTAAAATCTTTTTTTCTGTAATTAAAATGAAGTATTCAATTTCCATATAATGATGAATGCAACTGTAAACTCTGTTTCTGAAGGTCTCCTGTCCAACAGGCTTTCATTTCAACTGGAATTTTGCACACCTGATTCTGGTCAAGCTCGACTAGGTCCCTGGCTGCCGAATGAGGTGGCCGTTGTTGAGGGTTTTGAAAATCTACAGGATGATAGGTCTCAGAAAATGGGTTGGGTACCACTTGTCTAGAGTATTTTGTGAAGCAAACAGAGACCAGAGGTAAATGTAAATGATAAGGAAATGTTCTTGATAAAGTAAAACTGACTGCTTTCTCTCTCACTCTCCTGCGTAGATCTTTCTGAAACATTCTCCAGTCGCTCTGTCTCCCTCTGCACTGCTCCATTTCATCTTCCTCTCCCTCACTCCTTTTATCTGCTCTGCTTTTCAATGTGAAAATAAGTGTGCCAGTCTATCTGCCCGATTGGTCCCAGTCTCATTCACTCCATTCCCTCTCTCCATCCCTTCCTCTCCGCGGCTCACTCGTTTTCTTCCGAGTCTGAATTCACTGGATATCTCTCCCAAATTCGGCTGTTCCACAGGTCCAAATGCCAAATGAGATTTTAAGCAGAGGCATATTTTCCCCCTTAAATTGCAGTCATTTAGGCAGCATGCAGGTATAAACCATTTAGAGTTAGAGCACTCTGCGCAAACACCAGCTCCGTGGATGAGGGTTTGTGAGATGGGGAGTGTATTTTATTCAGTGTTAAAACCACAGTTATTGGATTCCATTTCATTTAGAATGTTATACAGTCCCTGCCACAAAGTAGACAAATCCTGTTTGACAGTGGTCCCTTCACAAAAGTCCTGTTCTGAGAGACATCCCATCCCATAGGTTTACACTCCAAGCACAGGCAAACCACACCTCAATCTACAGCTAAACAACTGCTTTCAGTCTAAAGAATGATAACTCCCCAGGGACTCAATTCAATTCAACTCAATTCAAGTCAATTTAGTTTGTTTAGCGCTTTTTTTAGTGCCAGAGGTCACTCAATTCACAGATTATTTCCACTCGTATTTATTTGGGTCTCATTTAGTGAGATTTAGTCATGTTTAATTACTGGGCCACTCCACAGCACACTCAGGTTTAAAGCCAGTTGGAGAGGTGGGGAGATGCATCGCTCTCGCGTGTGAGTGTGCTGAAGAGCCGCTGTAATCCGCGTGGTAGCGACGGGCACAGGAAGCGCTGAGCGGTGGGACGTGAAGGAGCCCAGCGGCGGCGGCTGCGGCTGATATGGAATGCAGAGGCAGTGGCCGTGCGGCGGAGAGGTCAGGCCGTACCTGGAGGCGAGCATCGCTGCAGCACAGCGGGTAATCTGGGACTGCGCTATCCCCCCTCATCCCAAAACCCCCTGCCCCCCCCCACCCGGCCCTTTTCCAATCTCTCAGACTCAGTGGGAGTGTAATACCAAGCGCACAGCCGAGCAGATGCAGAAGTCGCCCCGAAAACAGCATAACTCATCCCCTAAGCAGGTCTGCAGAGACCCGCCAAGGCTTACCGCAACAACCCCACCCCCCTAAAACAAGAGGTGCAGGTGGGGGCTGGGAGGGTCAGTGAGCGGTGCACCTGTGAGTGTGGCCGCACCTCCGCGCAGCAACCATAAGAGCCGTCACCTGCTCGGCTTTTTAATCTCCGCTAGCTTAGCCTTTGGCGGGGTGATGTGACCGCGGTGCTGAGATGGCCCCACAGGGTAGTATCTCAGCGAAATGGCTCTGCTTTCGCTCCGCTCACACAGCCCTGCTCCATTTCGGCCCCGGTGTAGAGATAAGGAATGGGAGCCTCTCTGTCTCTGATTGTTTTTTCAGGAATTATGGGAAGGCAGCAGTTTCGATTACCTCCCGGCCAAGGGGACGGTAAATAACACCTGAGAATGCTTTCATCAATCTCTCTCAGAATTGAGTCGGTGCATTTCTCAGTCTGTGTTTGTTACAAGTAAAAAATAAATAATAGTAAAGTAAAAATCCAGTAATGCAGCAGTTAATGAGTGACAGTGGCTAATTACCTGACCATTCTTGTCAGACGACTTAATTCCCCCATTATTGAATTGCTCCAAGCACTGAGTGTAATGAAGAGGCAGTACTGTGATCATGCAAGTCAAGCAAGTTGTGAATAAGGCTGCGATGGTCGCAATGGAGAATAGAAACAGACAGGGAGAATTGTGGAAGACTGAAATTAAATTGTATTCAATGAAGAAAAACCTCTTAAAGTAAAGCTCTTAGAGTAACTGTGGTGCCTTAATTGCACATGATGGTCAGTGAAATGCTTTTACCATCACCGAGCTGTAATTGCAGGTAACTGCCAAGAAATTTCTTAAAAGAGGGAATGAGAGCGAGGGAGAAGATGAACTGAAGAAGGCAGGAAGAGAGAGGAGGGTAAGGGAATGAGGGAGAGATGACAGTCCTGGGAGGATTTGGTTAGAGCCTCTGTAGTTAAACACCATGTAATAGCAGCATTAGCGGAGAGCACTCCCGGAGCGGCTCGTCTCTCTGGGCTCTGCGTGCCATGAGAGATGTCCCACTGTCAGTGCTATCACACTAACACACACCTCCCCTCCCCCTGCCTGTCTCTGTCTCTCTAATGCATACAAACATGTACCTCTCTCACACACTCTTTCTCTGTCTCTCTAATACTTACACACATGTACCTCTCTCTCCCTCTCACTCTGTCTAACAGTTACAAACATGTACTCTCTCTCACACACACACACACACACACACACACACACTCTTTCTCTGTCTCTCTTATGCTTAAAATCATGTACCTCTCTCTCATTGTCTCTGTCTCTGTAATACTTACAAACATGTTCTCTCTCTGTCTCTCTCTCTTTATCTCATAGATTTGCTCTCCAAACATTCAGTCTTAATGACTATACACAAACATATGTGCTGCCACCTAAAAAAAAAGCATTCTAATTTTTTATGTGCTCACACTATACACTATAAACTGGATGTTATTTGATTGCAAATACAGTGCGTTCCTCTTCTGTGTAGACATTCAGCATCCTTAAAGAATAATCGGTAATCTTTTTGAGGACGAACAACAGTATCTGCGGGTCCTGATCCTCATTCAATTATTCAAAAATGCGTAAGGCATCCAACATAATAATTGCGCAAGGACATAAAAAATAACAGTTGTCTGTTCCTGAAATGATGGAAATACTTGTGGTAATTTCAGTACTGTTATCCAGAACAGTTACCTTCCCTCTCAGAGATAAAACTCCCTCGTGATCTAACTTTATTCAGTTGTTGGTTCAGTGCTCTGATGTTTTTGACTCCTAGAGTTGAACACTTGATTTCCACTTTTAAGAGTGTACATGGCTCTCTCCTTGTCCAAATTACGCTTCAATGGAGGCATCTGCCAAGATGAGTTTGGTGTTTCTTTCATTTCATTTGGCAAACATTAGAAAATACCCTGCTTCTTCTCCTTTTTTTGAATTTGTTTTTATTATTTATTTTCAAATTTAGTTCTGTGTTTGACTCACAGCGATTTGTCTTGCTTTTGCGGACTGCCCTCTTCAAAGCAATCCATCATGTTCTGACCAGGCTCAAGTTCAGAAACAAAGATTCCCACAGCAAAACAATTTGTGCAGTTTACATTGAACAGAGCATCGACAAGCCCCGACCCAATTATCTGATCTTGAAGGATTCGAGGAATGGTCACAAAGCCCCCATTGTCCACGGGCTTAATAACTGTTTTAAAGGACAACTGACTGTGTTTATTCTCATTCAAGGAGATAGTGCTGAAGGCAGTGATGGCAGTAATTATGACACATTGGGCCTCATGCAAAAAGCGATATAAGAACACATTTTCTCTTATTTTTGTACGTATCCCCGATTTTTTCTTATTTTGTTCTTACTCATTTATTTCTGGGATGCACAAATGTTTTCTTATTTTTGCTCTTCTCTTGGGTAAAAGAAAATTTTACGAGTGGTCGAGAGCACTCTTACCGAGATAAGAGAAAACAGAAAACTGTTATCTCTGTCAAAAAATTGCTTGTCCAATGCATGGAAACACAAGTTTTAAAACCTACACATTAAAAATGCATCATATAATGAAATTTATATTGTTTTACTTTTTTGAGAAATTATAATGATTTTTTTTATTTAATTCTTGAGCTAAAGACTTTGGTCAGTTGATCCTAATTGGGTACGCTATAAAAACCCTTAGATACTTGCGTGCGTTCTGCTTTTGAATGGTTTTTAAGCTGGATTTATGCTTCTGCGTCGACTCCACGCAAAGGGCACGCCATCGCCTCGCGCCGTCGTGGACCTTGCGAAGTTCTGCGTTGAGGTCGTTTGCGTCGTGCTGTGCCGCGAAGCAATTCACCTTCAAACCGCTCGGTGGCGTCAGGTTTCCGAAGGACCTGTCATGGAATCACGCGAGACTCGTTGGTATAGTGTTTACATTACGTTATGGGCTGTATTTCATTCCGTAGGGTAATAATCCCTACATCCTACACCCTACGAAATCACTTCCCTTCGTAGCGAAAACTCTGAAGGGCAGCGGGGAGTAGGGTTTTCAATTAACGGTCGTTTGGATTGTCCTTCGACATTTCACGGGAGAACTGTTTTTACTGGGCTGCTGCTTTCTGCTTAAGCAAGAGTTCTGTGCTCGCGCAGCCAGTTCACTAGGGAGAACTGTTTTTACTGGCCATTTATCGGTTTCACGGTAGCTTTATAAGCAGAAGCATAAATCCAGCTTTACTATTTGCTGGATCATAAGGCGACAAATAGACAGATGGATAAAAATAAAAACCGGGGCGACATAACTAGCTGGATTTATGGCCAGTTGACTGAAGTAAACCATCAAGCTAGGTTTCGCCAGCTCACCTGTGCGCTAGGTTTTTACTAGCCACGACGGCGTCGAGACCACTAGGGCACTGATTGGTGCACCTTTTAGTCTCACATGGAGTCTACAGGTCCCAGAACCATAAATCCAGCTTTATGTGTTACGGCTCTCTTGTTCTAACAAATGCAGCGGCGAAGATATCTCCATTCAAATGAAGAAATTCAATGCTTGCTAGAAATGTTCTAACAAATGGAGCGAAAACATACAATCACAACTGGATACTACACGCAAAAATTCGGAGATTTATGGAATAATTTGTGAGTAGTTACATTCGCGTGGTTATCACAGAATAATAGATCAGTGCCTTGACAAACTAAAGAAAATGCGGCTGCGATATTTCAAAGTGTGGGACATGGTACCAAAATCTGGCAGCTCAAGTTATGAGACAGATAGATTTTTGTGATATGAGGCAGTGGACAGCATAATCGGCCAAAACTGCAAGGGAGAAAGAATTCCGTATGCAAGATCCACCTTTATACCATGGTCTGGGTGATTACTCTTCTCTGATTGGCTGGCAGGTATTGATTAAAACGTGGAACTGCACAGGTAGTTTGGCCTACGGTAGTTTCACCGTTCGAAATTCATCCGCTAGCCAACCTGTAACCAACCTGTAATCTAACTGCAACGTTAGAGCACCGGCATGTAACAGAAACTGCTCACAGTTCGCTAGGTACGTGCTATGACAACAGACTGATTTCAGATTTCAGCTCTCTGGCTCTACGGAAACTGTCATAAGTTCATTGTAATTGCGGGTAGCAAGTTAGCCACAGTCTGCATAATTGTGCATAATGTTGTGTTATGCATAATCTCCGTTTCAGCTGAAATCCGTCACTAAATCATTAGCTGGTGAAAGGATGTTAGCGTGCGCAAAAAAACTATTTCTCCAAGAAGGTAAGCTGAACGAAGTTAGTTGGTTCAGTTTAGCTTAGCCTATAGTATTGGCTACGAGAAGGCGCGGCGCCTATTTAATGATTACCAGCTTGTTTTTTTTAAGTGCAAAACTGTAACCAAAAATTTCTGAATGCTTTGATTTGATATTGCTGTCAAATGACCATGGTATAAGTGGGATAATCAACTCCTTGGTTTGCATTACACGGTTTAAAACAGGGGTAGGGAACCTTCTCCAGAAAGAGCCACTGTGGGTGCAGGCTTTCATACCAACTAAGCTGCTACATACCTGATTCTACTAATCAACCTCTGGAATGTTTGTTAAGTGCCTTGATTAGTGGAATCAGGTTTCTGGAGAAGGTTCCCTATTTCTGGTTTTAAGCGGACAGCTGAGGCAACTTCCGCTTCGCGTCGGGTGGTTATTCGCCTCCGCGTCGTGCCTTAAAAACCGTGTAATGCACACCTACCAGTTCCCTTAGATATCGAATGTAATCAGTACATTTTCAGCTTACCTTGATGTTTGGGTACCCAGTGAAAGATTTGGATGTGTATAAAAAAAATCAAGCATTCAGTCAAGAAAAATTCGAGTTTAATTTTTGTGCTGCCTACGTGGTAATCCATGTTACCGATGACACACTGGGTTGCTAGGGCACACGCAGCATATCGTTAGCCTCATAGCGTAATTGCCTCTCTCATTTCTTTACAGTTTTATTTATTTATTTATTTTTGTTTTATTATTTAAGAGAACAAATTTTATTTATTTTTTTTTTATTTTTTATGGTTTTGAGAAAAAAGGAAAAAATGCATTTTTTTGGCAACATGAAGAAACAGGCAGCCGATATCTCAATTTAGCAAAAATATGACTTAGGCAGTTATGCTATGAGGCTAACGATATGCATTCACGATATTAATATTCTAAACCCCCTTCTCAATAATAAAACCCCCCGAAATATATTGGTGCCTTCTTTTAAAATTGTTCCCCATTTTAAAACCACCTAGGTGCACACTGCAACGCGCTGTATCGTAATTTTGAAATGTATGCAAGTGTACTCGGGTACATTATGATATTACTAGTGTGAAAGCTGACCAGCGGGGGGAGAGGGTAGGGGGGACAATCGTACTGTGGCACGGGACCAATGAGCCATCTCACTATTTTGCGATCAATCGATGACAGAGCTGCTTAAAATAGGCAAAATATTTGACCATTGACTGATGAGTCATGGGGATAAATGACCCATATCACTATTTTGCCTATTTTAAACACCTTTGGTATTGATTGGTCGAAAAATAGTGACATGGCTCGTTGGTCCCCATGGCTTATCGGATCCCAGTCTCCCCTACGGAACAATCGTATAGTGTGAAAGCGCCCTTGGATTGCCACGAGCAGTTGGTTCTTTGCACACGGCACGTCATCTGCCCTTATATGGTGTTTAATGGGTGTCATATAATGCTAATTTAAAACAACCGATCACACACTTCCAATTTACGATCAATTGGGATTCAACATTCAGCACACATGGGTAAGAGCAGATTTGGACGGTAAGAGCGTTTGGTGCATCCGGAGTTTATTTCTCTTATTTTTTATCTTAGCAAAAAAAAAAAAAAGAACATATAAGAGAAATTTAAGAGAATGTTGCTGCACGAGGCCTGTTGTTTTCTTAAATCTCTCAATTTGCATTTGCGCAATTATTCATGTAGACCTATCTGGCTGTTGTGAGTGAACTCGAAGAATGATACACTCGTACTTAGATGAGTCAAAATTTCGGTGTCACCTGGCAGTTTCCTCCTAGTCTTTTATCTACCAGCTGTTCTATCACAGCGCTAAAACTTATCTGACCCCGTTGGATGTGCCCACCTCCTTTTATGAAGGAGCGGTTAAATGTTTCTGGGTCAGATCCAAGCCTCTGCAAGCATTATGGACAGAATTCAGAGAAATGAAGTCCCATGGAAAATAGTGTGAGAGTTAAAATTAGATGGGGTATGCATGATTGATACAAGTGGGGATACCTTTGCAGTATAACCAAAAATAATCAATGTGGTTGTTTATAATTATTCTGAATATGAAAATTAAGGATGCGATATGGACGGAATCAGAAAATTTATCTATTCCCACCAATCTCCGTAGTGATTTACTGCTATAATTAAGCAGTGCACTTTCATTAAGAAACATACAGATTTATTTGTTGTTTGTTTACAAATCCTTAACTGTTATTTTTAGGGACAAAATAATCAAAACTGATAAATATGATCATCAAGTCAAGTCATTTTATTTGTATAGCACATTTAAATACAACAGAGTTGGTCCCCAAAGTGCTTCACAATACAACATCATCTGAGTATAAGCCTGGAAGTTGGCAGGTTTTGTATCTGACCCATCTTCTGATTGGTGTCCCAGCCATAGTGTTGTCATGGTCTGGATTAGATACAGACTTTAGGTCTTCTCCCCAGGTGTGCCTGACCGAATTGTGTCACTAATTGTGTCACTTAAATGACTACTTTGCCGCTGCTCTATGCAGTTATCGCTGAAACGCGTCCATTTTCCCAGAGCACTAAAGTCGGGGAGCTTTTTACAAAGACAAGGTCAAATGGTAATACGGGAGAGTAAGCGCCATTTAAGGAAGATAATAAGTGCTCTAATTTGCATTGCACAGGGAGACCAGTGCTGGAGTAAGTAAGGGCTGCACAGGTGCCACTGCTCCAGGCTGCCTATTCACACAGGGCTCCTCAAATCTGTATTTTATATATATATATATATATATATATATATATATTTTATGTAGATTATATACTTTTTCAGTGATGACATGCCAAAGACCAAAGAAAACATAATTGTCTATTTGTTTTTAATATTAAAATGGGGCAATGTGGATGTACAATATGATTTTATGAAATTGCTCTGCACTGCTGTCTCTTATTTTAAAGCAATAGTGTGCGGCAGTTTTCAGCACTTTACCTTGTAGAGTGGCCCGTAATCCCTGGCTTGGGACCAGCAGTTGCACTGTTAACTGAGGGGTGGGAGACAGGGAGGAACCAGGGTCTTTAGTTATTTAACTTCTTTATTTTAAAGGTCTGTAGCCATTGTCAAATGTATTTGCATAACACATCATACAACAGGCGTAAACTCAGTGTGCTTCAGGATAAAAGCAAAAATCACAACACGGTAAAAACATATCAAATAAGAAGGTATTACAATAAAGGGCAATAAGATAGGTGCAGTAATAAATAATAATAATAATAATAATAATAATAATTCTAAAATAAAGGTTTTGCCCATTGACCGGGTGGGTAGCTTAAACCTAGCGAAAAGCTTGCAAAAAATAGTTTTTAGTCCGCTTATACTCGTAAAAGAAGAAACTGTTGTAGCAGACCTCATTTCATGGGGTAAAGGTTTACAGAGAGTGGGACCATAATGTCTGAGGACACCATTAGCTGATTTAGAAATTATTCAAGGTTTAATAAGAAACATTTGCTTGATGATCTAACGGATCTGACTGGTGTGTACTCTGTTCTCTGTCAACAACGTAGGAAGGAGCTAAGGCTTTTAAAAGCAAGAATAAATATTTGTAGATTCCTATAATACTATATTCATGCACATAAAAAATGCAACACCCAATAATTGTTAATATTTTGGGGTTTTTTTTGTATGTCTCTAAATCTGTTACGTTCTCTGTAAGTGGATTTCAGTCAGCACAACTCAATGCTGCAGATTTATTTATTGCTTTATTGCATAATTTTAGAGTCCAAATGAAATAAAATGTGTACAAATTTTGATAAATTTCCTGGTGTTGCATCTGTTATGCTCATGAGTGTATATACACTACAGACATTACACTGCCATGGAAAGTGTCTGTCCCCTTCCTGAAGTCTTCTCTATCTGTGTATTTGTGATCCCGCTTTGTTTTGGATATTCAGACAAAATTTAATATTAGACAAAGTCAACCTGAGAAAAAGTAAAACACATTTTTCAAATGATAATTCCATTTTTTTATGTTTTAATTAATCAAAAAGTAATTGGCAAGTGGGTTAAATTATAGTCGACATACCTAAGCTTCATTACTGTTGGTAATTTTTCATTTTAATTTTTAAACATGGCTGTCATTCATGTTGTTTTGATATAAACAACAATCATGTTTAGATTACAGGTCCCACTGGAACCATTAATCAGAGCCCACAGGTCAATGATCCAATGAAATTTGCAGTAGCAGCAAGCAGAATGTTTATCGTTTTAAAACTGAATTCAAAATATTACCAAAAATATCAGCTTTAATTGAAATATTGAAGGATTGGAAAATAAATAAATGTTATAATGAAACAAATGGGTTTTTTTCCCCCTAAAAACTTGCCATAATTATTGGATCCGCTTCATTTAATACTTCGTGCTTCATTTCCATTTCATTGCCAAAAGAACAGTTCTGAGTATTCTTCTATGGGGAGAAATAAAGTCAGAGAAGACATGGTAGTAGATCTGAGACCATTCCTACATACAGAACCTCTCCAGATTCTTTAAATTCCTCAGCCCACATGTATGAACTCCCTTTTTTCAGAGGATTCAAAGGAGAATAAGAGTGCTTGGCTGACCAAAATAGACTGCCTTATTGGGATAGAGCAGAGGTTCTCAATCTCAGTCCTGGGGCACCCCTGTGTATGCTGGTTTTCGTTCCAGCCACGATTGCACTGCAGAATTTTAATAAGCTTTTAATTTGTCCAAATTAGGAGCATTTCATGTTTAAAGCGGTTATTTACCGTCTAAACCCACATTTTGACAGAAAAATCTATGATTGCCATCAAGAATAAAAGACCCTCGAACATATTGTGTCTATTTTACCATATTTGCAAGCAATTTCAGCGAACAACATTTTTAAACAGATCAAATCAGACTCGGAAAAAATCAGTCAGCTGCAAATTAGGTTGCTGCAGACAGGTGTTTCACTTTCTTTCTAAATAACTTGCTTAAACTTTGACATAAACATGACAAAAAGCAGGTCTGACTCTTTCATTTGCTTGCCTAGTAAGTTGTTAGTTTTCATGACCGTGTCCACAGTTTCTCTAATTAGGAACCCGCAGTTTGTTCACTTCGATGGGCTAATTTTTTTTCCTTCTTTTTATGCGGTTGTTTCTAATATACCGCAATATGGATATGGATTTCTTTCCTCTTCATGGGATGTATGGATATTCGTTCAAATGTGGCTTCATAGGATAAATAACTGTGCTAAACATAAATGCACCTGGTTAAGACAAACTGACTGCTTGTTAAAATTCAGCGATTGCAATCAAGGTTGGAACAATAGCCAGCATACACAGGGATGCCCCAGGACCGAGACTGAGAACCACTGGCATAGAGCATAAACATGGCTGAATTTAGCAATTTATGCTAACATTATGAACTCCCTTTTTCATCTTGTCCCATTACTTCTCTGTTGGATTTGGGTCGGGGGACTGGTTTAGCCACAACAAAACCTTTATTTTGTGGTCAGTGAACAATTTTTACATTGGCTTTGATTCATGCTTTGGATCACTGTCCTGTTGGAAGGTTCAACCACGATTCAGTTTAAACGTTCTGGCCGAGGCAGTCAGGCTTGCATTAGATGTCTGCTGATACTTGATTAAATGTATGATATCATGAATCCTAACAAGATGACCAGGGCCTTTAGACGAAAAGTGCAGTGTAAAATATTCACCACCTTGCTTTATAGTGAGGATAAGGTTCTTAACAGGATGGCTATCTTTGATTTTGTCCAAAATCATCTCATGTTTATTGCCTAACAAGTCTCATCTGACCATAAAACTCACTGCCATTATAATCCCATGCCACCTCGCGAACTTCTTGATTATTGGTTATTTTTACTTTATATGCGCTCATTATATATACCACAGCTCTTCCTTCTGTTTGTCTTTCTATCTTTCTGTGCACCTGCTCATCCTTGAAGTTTTGTTCTAACCACAACTTGTCGTAAATTTTTTGTAGATTGTTTCCAGATTAAAGTCCCATATGGGTGAAAATGCAGATGTGCATTTTGAGGACTCTGTGATGTTGTTTGCAAGAATTATTCCCCTTATCAATATAAAACTTGTAAATGCTTCTAGTCCCAGAATCTCTAAATTTTGTTGAGGATTTTTGGATGATCTGGATAGATTGAAACTTGCTGTGTGTATTTAGGTTATGTAGAGGAAAGTTCTATTTGAAAATGGGTACACTGCAATTTTCAATATGGCCGCCACAGCAGCCATCTTGAATCTGGTTTCTGTTGATTTTGAGGAGAACAGATGATCCAAACAAATTCAAATTTACTGCACGCATTGGTGATAGGTAGGGGAAGGTTCCATTGAAAAATGGTCGCCGTGGGGTGCCGTGGGGTATCTTATTAAAGATACCACTGTCTCTTAATTGTTCTTACTAGCAATGCACCTGATAATTGGCAGATTTTGAGTTTACTTCAGCTCTTGTAAGCTGTTTTTACAGCTATTTCCATATTTGTGAAGTTCAACAGCTTCACTGTCGCGCATCATTAGTGTATTCTTTTCTCATAACTATGTTGGGGGATCAGTTTGTGTGACGCCTCATTTATTCCCTTGGGAAATGTAAATTCATGGGTGACCATGTACGTTTTTTTTGCCAGTCTTAATCATAAATTTATAAAAGTAAAATATGAATGGAACAATACATCAGATACATTTTTCTTGCAAGATTTTCTGGGGGTGCCAGACTATGATTTTTTTTTTTTCTTCAATTATTTTCTTTGAACTCAAGGTTATATTTTTGTCAGTATTTTGAATGAAAGATTGTAATAATTAACAGTAATCACATTTTTTTTCACAGTTTTCTCAGCTAATATTTACCAGAGTGCCAATATTAGTGGAGGGCACTGTAAATAGAATCTTTCCAGCAATCTAAATGAGGCTGAAATTTCTCAAAAAGCCCTACACTGTTCGACCATTGATCAAAATTTAGGAGATGAGATAAAAATTTATTGAAGTATATCAGCCTGGAAAGGTTACAAAGTCTTTTCTAAAGCTCTGACACTCCAGCAAACAACAGAGCCATTATCTCCAAATGGGGAAAACTCTTAACAGTCGAGAATCTTCACAGGAGGAGTTGACCACCAAAATTCTTCCAAAAGTGCATTGACAACTCATTTGGAAGTAACAAAATAAAATAACAAAATAACCCAAAAGAAAGTCTGTGTAACTGCAGTCCTCAGATATGGTCACCGCCCGTTACATAGGGCGAGTGAAAAGACGGGAGGTAAAGGTATTCACGGGAAACTTGCAAGATGAAAACCACTGGCATACAGGCTTATATGGCATTACCCAATAAAACACCTTGTTGCTCCCCAAGTCTTTTAGGATAATGATCTGGGGACTGATAAGTCAAAGTGATATTTCATAGAAGATATGGGTCCGGTTACATCTAGGGTGAAGCTAACACAGCACTGCGCTATACAAAGTTCATATCAACAAACAAACATGGTGACAATCTTCTACAGGGATGTACAGGGCAAATTTGCAGTTATCAGAAGCATTTGGTTGCAGCTGAGGCAACTGCTTTTTCTCATGGGTTATATTGAAGTTGAATAACCTTTTTCGTTCAAAAAGTGAAATCATTGTTAACAGAAACTTCTTTTTTGGTACTTCAATTACTTCTCATCTTTTGCAACATTTTGCATGCAGATCTGAAACTATTTATTATGATAAACCAGAAAATCAGAAGGGGCCCAATACTTTATCAGAGCAGTCTATCCAAACAATATAAAACACATTTTTTTTTTAATGAAAATGAATCCAAAATTAAATTAGATTGCTTTCAAAAGTCCAATACACAGTATGAGCATTCAAATACCAAGAAATAAGGGTTGATTGTCAGCAGCAATTGCGAACACATTAAGCTACAGTTTATGGTAAAAATAACATTCCAATCTACTGCTCCCATACTATTTGTACTTTATATACTCTGCGTGTACTATGCATTTATATACTATATCCAACATTACAGAACTTATATTGAAAATATTAATAACAGTGCCCCACATGCACAGCGCAGCCTGCTCGGCGTGTGTCCCTCAGGCATAGAGCTACATATTGGTTTGATACTGGGGCATCTCCCTCTCCTGGTTCTCATCCTCTACCATTAAACAGCAGCGGACTGGAATACAGCCTAAAGTGCACACAAACAGATAGTATTGATGGCTGTGAAAGCATGTACACTTTCTGGGCTCTGTGATTTGAAAAGCTATTTGGTATTTGTGTACACATGACTGCCTGAGTGATAATGCCTGTAATTCAGAGGCTGAATCACAGTGCACTGCATCACTAACTTGGAGATGCCAATAAATTGCCTCCAAGAAAGTGGGGAAGATGGCCCCGAAAAGGCGATCAGGGTCTGGACCCAGAAAGCCAGAAAGAAAACATGATTTCCATCAGAGGGAATTAGGTTCCCGACTTTCAATCACATATACGCGCACGCACGCACACACACACACACACACACACACACACACACACACACAATCACTAACTTTAGTTGTGTATTGCATGTCTACTCCTGGTTTCTTTTACACTCATTCTCCCAACATGATGACCTGCCTCACTTTCATTTTCAAATTGCTAAGCAAAAATAATTTGAATGCTTTTCAAGCTGGCAGCTGGGAGTACTTTTTCATGCTGTATTTTTTCAATTCCTTTTTCCACCTTCAATTATTTTGCTTCCGTTTTTCATATGGTCCTCCTCCCATCCATCTTTTGTTTTCCTCTTCAAACCTGAACTGAATATAGGCATGACGCACACAAGCACACAAAATGCACACATACACACACACACACACACACACACAGAAGCATGCAACACTTTCACTCAATGGAAAATTCCATCCATTTCGTCACAATGAATATTCTGCCCAGTTGCGGTAGTCACCTCTAAACTGACAGCTTGTTACTTACTGGAAGTTGTCAGTTGTAAGTGTACAGTGCTCAAAGTCAAACTAAATGCAAATGGCTATACATAAATACGTAATCAAAGGTATGGTCAGGAATTAAAGTCTGTGACTAAAATACAAACGCTACTCAGCAAACGTGTGAACTTAAATGTGTCAGATGAAACAGGATGCCTACCCAGCCTTGGCTGTTACTGCAGTGATCGGTATTCACACAGCAACACTACTCTGAGAGAAAATGTGCAATTTTCTCCGGGGTAATAAACGGTATGTTAACATTAACCTTGTTCCACAGCTTGCCAAGCAATGTCGATCAGCAGCCCTGCACACAAGCCAGTGTGAGTACCAACCAGCACCAACTCACTCCATCTCTTTATTACCTTAATTCGGTGTGTGTGTGTGTGTGTGTGTGTGTGTGTGTGTGTGTGTGACGTGCGTGCGTGCATGCGTGTGTGTGTCTGTGTGTGGGTGTGTGTGTGTGTGCGCGTGCCTTCACACACACGCGTGGTGTGCCGCCGTGCTAGCGCGCGTTAGTCTGGTTTCAGTCCCTGCACATGCTCGTAATGGGTAACTTAAAGTTTCGTAGTCCACCGGCAGTGAAGTGGATTTGTCGGCTGGCAGAGATTGCAGCGAAGCACTACCTTGTGTGCGTTTCTCCTCCCGCTCAAACTCTTATCTTTTTTCCGTCGGTATTCTCATTTTGACTTGTCCCTGAACCATGAGAGAGGTTTGCACGCTTCAGATAGAGCTCCAATTTGCCACAGTCTGCTATGTTCTTCCAAACGTTTAGCTAATGTCGGTACAGATGGGGTAGTGAGTGACCGCCTCTCCCCAATTCTCTCGCTATATACAGAACACCTGACCCTCTTGGGATATTACAATGAAATACCGCCAACGCGTAGAATGCTCCCCGACATGCATGGATGCTGTATAATCATCCGCGAGAAAAAGATGGAAGCGAGGTCGCTGCATTTGTTTTTTCTTGCTCGGTGACTCTAGCACTGCCACTGCAATTACCAAGTTTTACGAGTGTGATTACGGCGGTTATGGAGTCGTGCGGGTGACGTGAGGGCACTCTTTTTCCTTTGATTTCCCCAGCCCAACACCCCCCCACCAAGTTTTTCCTCCAAGTTTTCCCAACACAACTCTTTCCGTGAAGATGTTATACGGCGTAAACTAGCGGACTCTCAAACCACAGGGCAATATTAAACGTAATTACCTGTGATTGCGAACCCATTCAGTTCCTGCAAATTACATTGACAATGCTACTCTCTTATATGTGCGGCGGTACACCGAGTCCAGTTGCTAATATTTCATGAGGTGGTAATAATCTTACGCGCCAATTTGGATGTAAGTGGCCGCAGGAGCCGCGCTATGAAGCGTTGGACAGAACACCAGTGTGGAGCAGTGGCGCAGAGCAGAGAAAAGCAGTGGCCGGAACAAACCGTGTTGTTAGGAGCAGTCAGACAAACTGGACTCCAGAAAGTTCTGAGGTTTGCTTCTAGAGAGAGAGAGAGAGCAATATTTCCTGAGTGTGAATGTGTGTGTGAGTATGAGTCTGTATGCCAGACTGGTGCACCCGGACACACTCAGGTGGATGATGTGCTTTTAATTAAGAATTCACTCAAGTAGTTACTTCTAATTGGGTAACTTGTTCCCAGTGGTTTATCTAATGGAGTCTAAATTGACTTTCAATTAATGCAAGGGGTTATTAACGAAGCTGCTTCACTTGTTTTAAACCCTGTGAGCGTGTGTGCGCGTGAGCGCGGCTGTGTGTGTGTGTGTGTGTGTGTGTGTGTGTGTGTGTGGGGGGGTCGGGGGTTCAAATTTTCCCTCGCAGCTTTAAGGCACAGTTGAGATGTACCAAGTTTTTCTGCAGAACAGTTGGCACTGGAGTAAATAAGCACAAATCTGTTTATACTGTCCTCCCGTTCCCGTCAACATGCTACATTGTTCTAAGTTGCGTCTTTCGCATTTCAAGAAATGTTATTGTTTGTTTTTATCCCCGAAATTCTTATTTCCGTTCTCTACGGTGATGAAATGAGACCTTGCCAACCTTAATCGGATTTGCCTGCCCTGACTTGTTGCTTGGCGATGCTCTGTTTGCGGGTGCGTATCCTTCCTGCTGAGGGAAAGATAATTCTCTCTTCCTCCCCAACAATGGCCCGTGTGCGCGAACGTTCTGCGCGCGGCTGTCAGAACTCCGAGCATGTTCTCCGAAATGCTCTCTCTCAAACTCATTGTTCCGCTCACCGACTCCTAATAGACTGCCGCCGCCCAGCTCTGAAGCTCAATTGTGAACTGTCTCTTGTTCGCTTGCCGATGCGTTGGTTTGTATCCACACCGAGACCGGCACTAGCAAATTAGCTTTTTTTATTTTGGTTTCTCAATTCAAAAACGGAAAAGACCGGAAAATAGTCGGTAAATCGATCCTGCACATTGCCGCGTGCCTCTGATTCAGAGTGACACATCAACCAAGAATTAATCGCTTTACAGTAATTATTAGACTTCTGTGTGGTGCTTGTCCTTTTGTAATGCTTTTCATTACTTTGGGGAGTGAAGGAGGTACGGTCTTTTTGAGCATGCACCTTCCCAGTAAAACCTTTCAGTTTGTTTATAAAGAACTAACTGCCCTCATACCATTTCTATAAACTGTGCTCGGTATACCTGTGATGTCTCCTCAACGGGATAGCTGACCCAAGCCTGCTCAGTCATGTGATCTAGACCAGACTCAGAAATATTGCCAACGTTGTGCTTAACTGCAAAACTCAGTATTCTGATGAATACCATCAGTTGCAGGATGCTGTGTTCTCCTCTGAATGATGTGAATTTTGATGGCACACCGAGTGAAATATTCACAAGAGCGATGTGCAGATGGGGTGTGTGATTGAATAGCTGTTGCTGCACTCAACTATCTTCGGTGTCCAAATGGTACATCTAACGGGGACGTCCAGCTCTCTCAGTGCAGCTGTGAAACCGGTGGGTAATTTGAGCAATGCAGAAGTAAAGCGCACCTTGAAAACCGTAGCTGTAAAATTACCAGACTCTCTCATGTGGACTTTGGGCTTTTGACTGATGGTCTTTGGTGATGTTCCAGGCAGGCAGTTTCCCAGCATGCCCCTTTGCACAGCTGCTTCCTCTCTCTTTCCATCTCCTCTTAGTTAGATCACCGTGGACTTTCTTTTGTATGACCACAATGCCCTCCAGCTGCAGTTTTACCTGTAGCAGCCACTGCTGACACTTCCTGTTTCCACGCCTGACTGTGTAGCTCAGGGAGTGTGTATATGACAGCTAGCTCTGATTGGGCAACATTATCCAGTGACATGAGAGAATTCAAGCTGGGTGGTGACTGAAGCTATTTCCTGGCCGTAAAAGTGGAGAAAAGTGTCTCTTGGTGCCGGGGGTAAGTTGAATGTTGCTCCCTCATGAATTTCCATAAATGTCCTTAACTCATCCCTAACTGCTTTCTCTGGTGGCCCATTTTTTTGTGCGCATGCAAAAACACACAAAAAAACACAGACCATTATTAATAACCCACTTTATTTATGCAAGTTTTGTACTCTTTCTTCTTTCACTGATCTCTCTTTGCATTTTGAATCCAATACCGCCAACTCACCCCCACCCCCTCCCTTCACACACTCACACACACACACACACGCTCACACTCACACACACACACACACACACACACGCTCACACTCACACACACACACACACGCTCACACACAGACATACTAATGCAAGCGCACACACGCACGCACACACACACACACACGCTCACAGACAGACACATCCAGGCCCTTTTGCTCCAGCACAAAGCTATGTGGACAGTGAGGTCAGCAAACTGCGATAATGGCAGGGAGAAGGGAAAACCGTTCAGACTGTCAGGACTGGTCACAGTGTGTTCCTGTTTCGCAGCGTCCCTGAGCGTCGCGATGTTGGGCATCGTGGGAACCAAACTGTTTCTGTGTACAGTTATACATAAACATGGGACTGGCACTGCTCTCTAATCATAATGTACCTCAGATGAGAGTACAAAGGTGGCAGCAAGTGGTCTGAACCCCGAAGGCTTTTTCCACTAGGGGGAGCCGCTCAATTTTTGCCCACAGACTGCCCCCCTGCTGTACTGAGCTGAGAGTGCAGTCCAATGTGTGTCAGCCATTCAGAAGCACTCTGTTCTGCGAGCCGAACTGTTCTGTGAATGCTGCTCATGGCAACAAGATAATATTCAATTACTGCAGAGGGGAAAAAAGGTGTGAAATTTCCAGCTTCATTAATTTGGCAACATTTTACAACAAAAGACAGCTATAAATGGCTTATAAAAGATTAATAACTGCTAAATAGCTTATTGAAATGCTCTTTTGATTGATAGTCAGCATTTATTCGCGTAAATGTGTTGTTCAGAAGTAAGCCAGGGTGACAGATTGAGAATTTTACTGTGCTGTTGTGATGGGACTATTTACCATATACTGATGGTTATCTTGTGGGGAATTGCTCATATTGGAAACACTGAACCCTGACCCAAAATTCTGTTTACTCCAATTTATTGTTCTTAGACTGAAAATGTATTAATCTCATTTTGAGTAAAAATGATGCATCTATTAAGAAGTACTGTATTAATAAAGGAATAAGCCCCGAGAAGCAGTGGGTTACAGTGATTTTTTAACGGCGGAGGGGCGTTCTAAGGCACGACGCGCAGCGGAGTCCTTAGTGCCCCTCCGCTGTTATAAAATCACTGTAACCCACGGCTTCAAGGGGCTTATTGCTTTTATCAAATGGTTACCCTACATATAGCCCATTAAATAAACACACAAGAAAAAAATCAACAATTTATTGGTAATAATGGAACAATAAACTTGAGAACTATTCGTTCTTCCACCAAGCAAGATCGAGTGGACAGAATGATTGGCAAGCAACACAGACGCTAAGATTGCTTTTTCATCTAGCGCCATTATCATGTCACATCAGGCTATTTGGGCTCGTTAATGTAGATATACTATGAAAGCAGGCTATTTGGAATGTCTCCTTCGATCTCCCGAAGGCCCCCTTAAATAATTTTACGTTCGTTTCGGTTTTAGAGTTTCCTTGTTCTCAACTTGCGCCGATCGGCCATATCATTACAACCAGCAGTGAGTGTAGGGAACAAGATTGACTTTTGTCCTCCAGACTTGCCGGTGTCCGGGAAAATATGTTGAATTGTGCATTAGTTTGCTAGCCAGCTTCTCAACTAGCTAGTGTTCACTACAATGGATGTGGTTACCCATAGCCCATAAAATAAACACACAAGAAAAAAAAATCAACAATTTATCGCTAATACTTAAATAGCGAGCTAGTTAGCAACGTCGCTAGCAAGCTAAAGTGATATCGAACTCTATAATGCTATAGCTAGCTAGGTAGATAGCCAACTGGTTAGCGGGTTAAAAGGCTAAACTTCGCCAACACTGAAAAATCAAGCTAAAAGTCTTGAAACAAACGTAACCTAATGAGTCAGTTGAGCGCAGAGTAGTTGGTTGCTAGGCCAGGCGCGCAGGGATATTTTGTGCTGCAGTCTGCCTCAGAATACAGTGAGTTACACTGATTTTATACCGGCATGGAACCCTGCTCAGCCAATCACATTTAAGGATGGGAAGCACCTGTTTTATAAGCATCAATAACCTTGCGTTATTCTCAGTGGTTTCCTAAAGTTTATGTCATGAGCCGATAATGATCATCTTTATCTTGATAGTGCCTAATTGAAATAAAGATCAGCAAAAAATGACTTTTGTTCAGACAAAATTTTATCACACAAATTAGTCTGGCCTTAGGTGCTTTTTTCATAAGCAGGTCACTGATGATCCCCATCAGAATAGATTGTGTTTTACATAGTTTTTATTATACCAGGTTATGGGAGCTGCCATTACAAAGACAAATGATTGAACCCCCCCAGAACAGAACTCCACCTGCACTGCCAAACACTCAGCGCCAGCGGCAGGTGGCAGAGAACTCAGCTAAGATCACTGAAAATGAATCTTGAAGGGGCCCCTCGTTAATAAAAGGCAATTCGAATCAACGTTAATTAAAGTACGACAATGCAATTACTGTCATCTCATTAAGGAAAATAATAAAGTACAAATCGTGGGGCCGCTCTCCGCCGAAATGCCAATAGGTCCCTGATTGGATGCTGCTCTGATGGAATTCCTCTGAAATAAAGAATAGAATGAAACATTTTAAAGATTGTTTCTGTAATTACTCCTCTCATAAGGGCTAAGGGATAGAGGACTGGGGTGGCGTGGCCAGTGAGTCATAAACCTGTATGGGGGGGCGCAGTCAAAAGAAATACTGCTCAGTTCAATTACAACTGATGTCATCTGATAACAGGAATTACTTCTGTGTAATTTAGAATAGAAATGTGAATACACTCCCCTGTTAATTTATTAGATACCCTTCTCTAATGCAGCATACAACCACCTTTGGTCTCTAAAACAGCCCGAATACTTTTTTGTTTAGATTGAACAGGGTGGTGGAGACATTTCTTTGGGATTTTGGTCCATGCTGTGACTCAATAGCATTTCACAGTGTCGGCTTATCTCTCAGTCATGCCCATGTTGCTCTTCTGCTTTTAGATCTGATTTGAGCAGGAAGTTGGAATAAACTGAGGTTATTGTCCTGTCTGTGGAGCCAACTTGAGATGATGTGCACTCTGTGACATGACCAAGTCCTTGTGCATATGAAGTTTTTTTCTCATTACAACTGCATATTCATTACAGACTAGAGGTTTGTGCCTACCTCCCTTCACTGTGCTTATCGCCCCAGTACAACTCATTACATGCCATATTCATTACACTTTAAAGGTCCCCTATTATGCCACCAGGTGTACAGCTAATTAGCCATTGTGAGCCAGTTCAAAATCTCCCCTTCCTGACATCACAGGGGAGAGTGATCACCCAGAATAATGAAATCTGATTGACTGCTTGGCTGAAGGTGATCATTTCTTCTTGCCTCTGGTTGGTTACTTCCCCATGTGATGTCAAGAGGGGAAAGATTTTGAAATGGCTTGTAACAACTAATTGGCTATGCACCTGGTGACATAATAATAGGGGACCTTTAAGAGGTTGTGTGTGTTTGTGTGAGTGTGTGTGTGTGTGTGTGTGTGTGTGTGAGAGAGAGAGAGAGCGAGAGAGAGAGAGAGAGAAAATGAGCATAGATTTACTGCCTTATACAATATTTATGAAAGTAGACACATAGACACACACACAGACAGGCACACACACTTAGTTAATTTGATTGTCAGACTCTGCCAAAAGTCTGGCTATTGCAGTCCAGGGTTATGGCTGCTACTCCAAAAAATATGTATTCAGTACAATAGCTGCTCTAAAAAATATGCATACATAGTAACCCATTTACTATAACATCCAATACTGTGACTGGAAGTCCAGCATCGCAATGTTGAGCAAGTTCTATTCATCAATTTACGGGGTAACGCCCCTAAACAAAAGTGACAACTTTCCCTAAACTGCTAATTATGCTTATATTGGTTATCTTCACATCGGACTGCAACCCTTTCTAGTAACGTTTTATGACACAATACAAAACACTCTTTTGTACTTACGCAGGTGAACAATAGGAACTGTTTTCACCTCATCGCAATTTACAACAACCTCATGCAATCAGAGTGCTGAACACGAAGTGACTCAAAATAATTATTCAGTTTTTGAGGTCACTAGCCCATGGCTTTGAAGATATGAATAATGTGACAATTTTACCATGGAACCATATCCCCCTCACCTCCACATAGCAGTGATCTCCTTTCCTCTCCCCGTAGGCCTCTGCTGGTGTTTGTTTTCTCCTTAAATCAGCAACCAAATCAGGCCCAAGAAACTAGGTGAAGAGGTTAACTGGCTGCTTTAATTGATCAATTAACTGCCAAGTAAAAAAAAAAAAAAAAAAAAAAATATATATATATATAAATCAGCAGACCCTGCAGCCTAGCAGGAATGAAGATGACCGCTGTGTGCGATGACCAGATAAAATTATACCGTATGTTCTTTATTTTAATACATTTATTTTGCTTTTCATGTTTGTTTATTAATGACTGACAAGGACAATAAAACAGTGACATGCAAGCTTTTAAACAAGAGCCTGATGAATTATGCGCACAGTGTCGAGCCAAGGCTCAATTACAGCTCTAACTTACTCCTGCAAGTGTGAGAAAGTGCAGCAAAGGGTAATACAAGAGTTCACCCACAGACATCAACACTATCAAAACTCCTGCATATCTCTCCGCTCTTTTGGGAACATTTTGTTTAAGGTACTTAAGCTAATACGTGCGCTCGCGCACACACACTCAAACACAGACGCGTGTTCACACAAAGGATAGAGTGAGAGAGATATAGGAGAGGAGAGGCAGGGAGTGGTTCTGTTTGAGCAGGTTTCTATTTTGGCATAAGAGATTTTTCTCTTCTTTTTTTTTTATTAATGAGCCCGCGAACGCTCGGTCGTCAGCCCTTTGTCAGCAGGAGGCTGGGGCTTTACGGCGGAATTAAAACCCGATTATGTTTTCATTTCACGCTCTTTTATTGGGCCTGATAATAAAATTTTGTATAGTGGCTGGGGAGGAGAAGAAGAATGAGAGAGGGGGGGGGGTGAGGTGTAACAAGCTTACGGAGGTGAGATATACAAGAGGGCCTCTCTGTCACATGCCTGTACACACACACACACACGCACGCACACGCACGCACACACACACCAGCCCCAACGGTCTGTGCTGCCATCACTGTTGCCCTTTCTGCCCTAATTGATTAACTACTTTATTGATTAATCACACAGGAAGACAAATGCAAATTGCTTAATTTAATTATCTCCCACCTGGCCTGTTAAATGGCCTCCAGGGCCTGGGAGGGTGCTGTGAAGCACCAGCTTAAATCACCGTGCGACGGCCCAGCTCAAAACTTTTATTTCACTCCTGTCTCTTTTTTTCTCTTTCACTCTTTTTTCCCTCCATTTGCCTTGTTTGACTCAAGGTGCCCTCAGTCCCTGACTTCTCCCCTTCTCCCTTCCTCTCCCCATCAATCAATCATGCCCCTCCACGTCCGCCATCGCCGCTATAACGCTTTAATTACGTGGAATAAAAATTATGAGCCGGAACAGCAAGTCGTGAGCAGGTTGCCTTTAATTGCCTTGTGTTTTAATTCCAGTCGGAGAAGCGGGTCGCGTAATGGAGGCGCCGCGCAGGGAGAGTGAGTGACTTTCAAACGACCTGCTTAATCAATCGACAGCCAATAGCGTGAAGCCGTCTGGATTTAGTCTCCCCAGTGCCGGCCCACCCCATGAGTCTCCCCTCTCCTGTCTGCCACACTCTCACTCCGCTCTTCTTAGCAGTTAGTAACCACTGCCTCTGCGGAACATGCAGTGAATTCTGGGAAACGATAGACCATTCTGCTCGTAATGCCCCCCAGACCTTGGTAAAATGTATTAGGGAAAAACAAACAGTTAATGAACGACTATTATTAATTTTGTGGTCATTGTTTTCAGGAACAATCTTTTTAATTAAGAGAAAGGGTCTGGCTTTGTTACTCCCTGCCCCAAACCCTGTGTGACCTATTCTCCAATAAACAGAGAGCAGGCAGCCCGAACCAGCCCTCCATATTTATTGTGCGTTTGATTTATATCTCCATCCAGGGCGGGTCACTGCCATAAACACTCAGATATATTACATAAACCTGATTGCATTTAGAATGCGCAGAAAACATGCTGAGCCCTGCCAGGTAGCATCTAACCACCCTAACGCGCAAGCGAAAGACTCAACCTGCCCAGCAACATGGCCCATATACCACACCCACAAACCAGAATCTTAAGGACCCACACATCTCCCACTAACAAAACTAATCCATATCTTCTGCCACACCACTCTCAGTTTCTAAACTCTCTGTACAGGGAGGAGAGGTGGGGCTTTAGCTTGCAAAAAATCTTCTCACAGTATTGCTGGAATGCATTGGCATTAACAGTTCCTAAACATTTTAATGACATTGCGTGAACATTTTGTGCTAGCTGGTTTATTTGACTGACTCTCCACACTGCTGTAAACACTTTCAAGAGAGCAGGGCGATTGAGGGCAAAGTGGTGGCAGGTATTTGTTTCTGGTGAATTTTCTTCGCCTTTATGCAGACTGGAAACCGCTTGAGTACTGACATCTCATTTACAGTTCTCAGCTAGGGAAATGAAAGAGGGAACGAATGCTCTTAGATTCAGTTGTTAAATTACTGAACCAAATTATTAGGCACCCCCAAAAGAACGTGTCTCAGAGAGGCATAATCTCTAAATGTGTGACAGCACTGTCCTTCTTCTGCCAGTTCTTTTCTAGAAATTTCTTTTTCAGCTCTCTTGATATGACTAACATACACTCTTAGAAATGATTGTTAGCAGTGATAAAATTATGGCCGTGTCTGCGCACATATCATTATATGGACTTTTAATTGTGTAAATACTTTTATGGAGTGGGCTATTTAATCACCTTAAGTCATGTATACTCAGTAATACTGCGTACAACCACTGTCCACAATATTTTTTAGGAAATTTAGACATTAATTTTTCAGTAAATGCATGCTGCTGAAATGCATATATACATGAATAATGTAGAAGTGAAATAAATTGTTGAAGATTGGATATTGATTTAAAACAAAACAATAGAATATTTCCTGAATATATCGCTTTCTTCTCCTTGAATAATTTTTCCTCTCGTTCAATTCTCCCCCTTCATCTTTCTCCTCGTCTCTTCCACGATTTTCAATTAGCTTTATTGGCATGACGCATACAATCATCTTGCCAATGCATGTGCACAGCAAACAAAATCATAATTCACCCGCACAATGAGATGCAAGAATAAAATGCAACACAATTTACATAGATACTCGTATAAATTATTTGATTAAAAATACAAATTGCCTGAACTAATGCAAAGGCAAAATAATATTTAAAAAAAGGAATCTCTTACCAGAGGTCTAAAAAGTTTGAAGCAGAAATATCTCTCTCTCTCTCCCTCTCTCTCTCTCAGCTCTAAGCTCAGGGGACGGCTTTGAAGGCGGTCTGGGTGTTAATTACTGTAATGGTGTTTCTGCCACTTGAGACAGAGAGAGGAGGGGAATATTATATTATTGGTTTAATAAGAGCCATCGTCTTCAAACAAATCACAATGGGTCTTTCATTCTCCCTGAGCGACCTCCGTTCTTTCTGTGGTCATGGTTCAACTGTTATTCAGCTGTTTTTATTTTTTCTTTATTTCTTTTGTGGGTTTGCATTTGTGTGTGTGAGTGTGCGCGCGCGCGCATCATTGCTGAGCATTGTGTGAATCTGAATCAGCGCGGATAGTCATTGAGAACAGTTTTGTTCTTAAACTACAGGAAGACGGGGGCAGAAGAGAACCAACCGGCGGATGGATTGTGGAATGGCTCACTGATCATCAAAGTTTCACACCACAGCCATCTCTCGTGCTGTCGCACATATACATGCAGAAAGACCGACTGACAGATATGGATAAGTACATTCATCAGCAATCAATGGACAAACAGGCAAATACATCAGACACCAAAATTATCAGTATACTTAAATATTGCCAGGATGTATTTGTGCATTAAAAGCACACCTACAACTATGGGTTTGCTCTTCCCTCTCTCTCACACCCACGTAGACAGACACATTATCATACAAGCTTGCTTTTTCTGTCATACACAAATATGCTCATCTCCAGAAACACTTAATTAATCTTTTGTACTTTCTCTCTTACAAACACAAATACACGCACAAAAACATACACACCTCTCTCTCTCAAATGCTTGCACACACACAGGAGATGGGCAGAACCAGTAAGTAGGGGGCCCAGAATACAAATGGCCATTTTCATTTTCCATTTGCCACATTTGCCACACTGGTGTGGGGGTGGGGATGTATCTGCCTCCAAGAAAGGAGGGACTCCTGAAGCAGCCACTTCTCCCTCCCTCACACTCCCTCTCTCAATGTCTCCCTTCAGCATTTACTTGTCTTTAATCTAGCGTTCCTTGCTGTTTCCCTCTGTCTCTGTCCATCTCGTCCTTTCACTGTCTTTCTCAGTTGGTTGCTATGTCTCTGTTTCTAGGTGTCATGGGAACTCAGTTTAAAAAGAAAGCTTCAGCTGGCCTGGCAGAGCGACTGAACATCACTGTTTAGGAAAAAAACACTTTGTAAGGCATGCTTTGCAGTCCCTTATCTGTTCTGTGCATATTTAAAAGAATATTCGGACTGCCTGCAGCCTATTACCTTCAGGAACAATGCATCACGTTTATTCAACTGCCAAAGAGACTGGTTCGGGGCCTTTAATGCATTATGAGGTTCGCTGGCGAGGTGAAAAAGCATCGTTATTTTTTTAAAATACGGGCCTCTTACCCTCCAGCTAATGCTTATTTTTATAGCAATAAATGCAGGCCCCCAAATTAAACTACACGAGGACCACACGTCGGCTACACCTGCTCAGAAGGCCCAGAGTCAAATAATATCGATTTCATATTCTTAGCTGTTGTTATCCATGCGATCCGCGTAGTTCTGCGAATGATCTGTGGGACCTCGGCCGCCCGAAGTCTCTGTTATAATTCTGCGCGCGGCTCGTGCGCGCACGGTGTAATTCCTCTAAGTGCTCCCAGCTCACTCGCCACTTGCGGTAATCACACAAAACCGGCTCACCTCGCAAAGCACGAGCGCCGGAGCCAAGTGCTGGTTTCCCTGCGGTCGCAACAAACTATCGCTCTCCAGTGTTTTACAGTGCTGGTTTTTCATTTGGGACAGGCGATTAAATTGAAACGGTGGACTTAATTACCTTTCTTCTAAAACCGAGGACCTGATTTTTGAACACCGATGTGACCTTGGCCAGAATGTTTTCCGCACAATTGGTTCTTTTTTAATTTAGATATTAATCCAGAGAGACTGCCATACACGCAAGTGCAGTGATGGCCCGGCTGCTATTTATTCCGGCAAATAGACTATGAGGTAAGATTTAATGATATGGAATAGTAAGCGAGTTCATTTGCATAATTCCTATATATTATAGCCTATGTTTACGCTCAACGGTGACTCGGAACTCGCTCCCCATACTGATTAGCATCCGTACACCACTCAACTTTTGCATTTCAAATGGTTTGTCGTATTATTTTAATGTTATTCTTGGGACTGCAGAACCTATTCACAGCACTTCAGCAGACAACACTTACCCCGTGCTGCTGTCCGCGAGTCATCTAACCCATAGCTAAAAGTAATGTGACGCTACATCATATCACATCTCCTTCCCACCGCCCCCCACACTCTCTTTCTCTCTATTGCATGCTCACTCTCTCTCTCACACACAATCGTTCAAACCTTCACTCACTCCAGCACCGATGAGTGAATGCACGCGAACCGTTGTCCATTATCTGGATTAGCACTCCTCACTGTTGACATCTCTTATCCCAGTGGTGAGTGACAGCGCTTTTACTGAACTCCGCCGCCTATATCGCTCGCCGATTTTAAGATTAGCTACTATCGCATGTCTTTACGGTTGAATCGGGAGTCTGGTAGTTAAGCTCCTGCGGGATAAGTGTGTGTCCCCATTTCAACAGGCTAGAATTAACTTTTCTTTGAACCGTTGAATCTAATATTTGGTTTTATTCGCACATGCGTATATTTATGAGTATAATCGCGATCCCCAATCGAGTTTGATTTGGATAATTTGCGTAAATGGCTAGTCTCTTAATTTGTTCTGGTTTTCACGCGTGTTAAGTTGCACTGGAGATGGCTTCCGGAGCGCAGGACGGCGGTTCGGTAAAATAAGTCGCCTTTAATCTCGCCGACTGTGTGCTTTGCCGGTCTTAGTTGAGTCCTGTGCGGAGCGAACTAGCAACTTAATGCACACTTGAAAGTCCGAATATACAATGGATTGCTCTCTCCCAGCTGTACATTAAACCATAGACTGCGAATCTATTTGGATTAGTAGTCTACAAAAAACGTAAGTTATGTTGCATGTGAGCAACTTTGTTATTCGTCGCAAAACACAATTAAAAATATTATTTCTAAATTTGCCTCGCCGATTGGCTGCTCTATGTTTCATAAAGTTACTGTTGTATTCAATACATCAGAGTGAGGATAGCTCAGCCAATAGCCTAACAGGTTGCGCCAATTTATCTTTTTTTGCCTGTGCCCTATTGATCGTGCTTGGTCATATGGGTCATCTCAGTGTGGTTAATTCATTTTGTGGGTTTCGCTTGTAACTACAATAAATTAAATTCTATCTTCTGCTCTTACCTTGTGAGGATGCCTGTAGCTAGCAGCGCACAGCAGTTATACCGCCTGCCGCCAGGCTTTCTGGAAAAGTGTATGCGTGAGTGCTTGTCAGCTTGTCAACATGCGTTCGTGGAAGTTTGTGCATTTGTTTATATGAGTGAGTGTATGCATACTTATACTTGTGTGACTGTGTGTGTGTGTGTGTGTGTGTGTGTGTGTGCGCGCATGGGAGTGTTGCCTAATCAAAATCGTCAAAACAAAAAGAAAAAAAAAAAACTCTGATACAGTCTGATACCCAGAAAACTGATTATAGGGTAATAAATCCATTTGCATAACAGATCTGGAGCCTTGAGAATGCAGGCGAGGTTGGCAACTAAAGTGAATGTGCAGATCTGTTTTCTATGAATGGACCTTGTGTAATATTTTTTCAGAACTGCTCTGGCTGTTAATTAGTCAATGTACTCTCGAATCTCTTAATGGTATAGAATGGTTGGTGAGCACATTTTGTGTTAATGGATAGGAAAGCCATACAAAGTTTGGTGTATGAATGTACACAACTGCCTGTGTAAAACTGTAGTCTGGGTGTCAGTGATAGAGAGGGGGGGGGGGAAGAGCGAGACAGCAAACAAGCAAGTGTACAAATAACCCCAACAATAAATGGCAGAAATCATCTCAGCCTGTCAGTGTTTGAGCTATCAGTCAGGCTGCTTCGCTGCGACATCCCACATTGAAGTATCTGCTCACTCGCGCTCTTCTCTTGAACAGGATGATCTATGGCTGGTGCTCGACTGCTGGCGGATCGCACACATTACTCTAACTGTGGAAATTTAGGACGCATATTAGTCCATATGCTGGTAGAGAGTGCATCATTAGCATGACTTCCAGACATTACAGCTGACGCGCAACAAATAACCATCCATCAACGTTTAATTGTGATAATTTCTGTCACAATGTGTGCATCTATCGGACTCAAGGCCCCCCACACACACACACACACACACAAACACACGCATGTGCACCCCCCCACCCGCACACACACACACACAAACACATGCGTGTGCACCGTGCACCCCCCCCACACACACACACACACACACATGCACGCACGTCACACACACAGTGTTAGTATTAACCAAAAAAAAACGTTAGTTAGAGTGAATGTAGATGAATGTGTTCATGTATTTGAGTGAGGGTGGGAATGTATGTCAGATGAGTGTGAGATGGATTTTTGCATGTGGATGTGTGTGTGTTTTGGGGGAGAGAGAAGATGGGGTGATTTGATGGATGATGAGGCAGATGGAGACTGACACTCTCCTAAGGAAGGCCTCTCACACTGCCCCTCTGCGGAGACCCACTGTAGGGAAGAGCAGGTGTGTGGAGTCCCCCCTCGTTTCTGGTGTCACTCCGCTAAGGCGTGTAGGGTGTTGGTGTTCCGGTGGTAGGGGGGGGTGTTGTTATTACACTTTCTCTTCTGGTTTCCTGCTCCCCCTCCCTGATTTCGCCAGTCGTCCCTTCCGCAATCCTGCCTTCCTGTGGTTCTTTATGCTCCACTGTTGTCTTTTGCCAGTATTTGATTTCACGTTGAAACATTCTTTGTGGTCCAAAGGTGTTTGGATTGTAAAACAATTTTGAAGGGCTGTAAAACTTACAGTTTACTCCGCTGCGACAGATAATGTTTCAAAGTGCAGAGACCAGCTGCTTTAATTTGAGGGTACAAACAATGATGTCAAAGGCAACCATATCGACTCTCTGTGTCCGAATACTTACAGACCTCATTCTGCACTGTCCCAAAGAGGAAGTGGGTTTGTTCACCCAAACATCGACCATAGACATATCTCTCAAAAAATGTTGGGTCAAAGGTCAAGAGGGAGCCCGGTCTCATCTTGGCTTGTCACAAAGTGACGCTACTGACCAAGCGTTGATATACAATGAAAGAGGAGGCTTTTGGCATCCTTATTTGACACCAGTTTAAAATGAACCCCACCCCCTTACCCCTAACCTTTAACCCAAACCCTAAGCCTGAACGTCAAATAAGGACGTCAAGAGCCTCCTTTTTCGTCGTATATCAGCGTTTGGTCAGTAGCGTCACTATATAATGAGTCGGGATGAGAATGTGTCCCCAGAGGGGTGTGGAGTTAGATGGATGCTGTAATTACTTGCATTTAAACGCAGACATGCATGTAAATGCACACACAAACACGCACAGTTGCATTATACAGACTTTACCACAGACTCGGTGTATCTGCTGAAGGCATCATGTACGGACCCCATTCCATGGCTACAGCTATCTGGCTGCAATTTTCAGGAATTGCCTCCCCTGCACTTAGAACAACAGGCTCTTCTATTTTCTCAAGAAGGACCTCCCCCACCCTTCTCCAAACGCCTTATCCACCTATATCTTCTGTAGTGCAGTATGGGGAGGGCGAGCAGTGTTTGCGGCCAGCGTGTTCACCTTCATCAGCCCGGTCCTGAGCCTGTCATTGGCGGCACTCAGCCCAACAGAAATACTTTTGGCAGCGTGACAGTATCGTTTGCTCTCCCCATGGCCACTGAAGCATGCTGGTCGCGCCGCGGGGTGCAGTCATTGGGACTGGCTGACTCTGGGCGTTGGGGATGCAGATGGGTTCAGGAGGGTGAGCGGCGCTCTCGAGGTGCTGTCGTGTTAGTCCGTCGGGCGGAGGCTTGGCTGGCAGGCGTTTTGTAGACATCCCATCATCTCAGTTTGGCCACGATTGGTCTCCTTGTCTGACTCTTACAATCCCAGTGTCTGGTGAATCAATCCAGCCAGTGTCAGAAATCAATCCGGACCGTCTCATTCGTCATGAGGAGAGTGATAAATGTTAGGGAGCGTCATAAAATGACAATGCCTTTTTGCCATCATTCAGTGTTAAATTCACAGGCTTCACCTTCTGTCTGTTTGACACCCCTTTCCCCATCCCCCCCGTACAGGACAGGAAGTACTCTAGGTGGGAAGCATCAGATTGTGGCTGTGGCCGACAGTCTCGTCCAGGGGTCCTCCGCACTGCGGGTCCAGCAACTTGGTTTAGTGGAGGACTTTGAAGGGTCTACGCCTGTCAGCCTCCCTTATCTGAGCGCATGGCTCAATTCTGAGGCTAGATCTCCTGCTTGCTAAACGCCAGTGTTTGGGCTCGCCATGGAGAATACATATTCCCTGACGGCGCACTACGACGAGTTCCAGCCAGTTAAATACGGTGGCCGGTATAGCAGCGGAACGCTCAGCAATGGGCTGACTCTGCACCTGGGGGGCGGAGTCGATGGAGGCAGCGGGCGTGGCCGGGGCAAGAGTGGGCGGGGCAAGGATCAGGGGGGCGGGGTTCCGCGGTGGAGTCGGCGGGAGGTGTGCCTGCTATCGGCCCTGGTGTTCGCAGCGGGTATGTGCGTGATCCTGGGCAGCATGCTGACGCTGAAGTTCCTGTCCCTGGAGCAGGAGGGGCACTGTCGGGAGGACTGCCAGCAGAAGAAGTCACTGCTCAAAGCGTCGCGCTTCATCTCGGCCAACATTGACCCCACCATCGACCCCTGTGCCGACTTCTACACCTTCGCCTGCGGTGGCTGGCTGGGGCGCCATGGGATCCCGGAGGACAAGCTGAGCTACGGCATCATCACGGCCATCGGCGAGCAGAACGAGGAGAAGCTCAGGCGACTCCTGCTGCAGCCTGTGCGGCGGAACAGTCCGGAATCCGCCGAGCGCAAGGTGAAGGAGTTCTACCGTTCCTGCATGGACCTGAGCGAGATCGACCGGCTGGGCTCAGAGCCCATGACCCAGGTCATCGAGAGCTGCGGGGGCTGGGACCTGGCCGAGGCGCCCCCTGGTGGTGCCGGGTGGGAGAGCAGCAGCGCCCCCCAGCGCCCTGATTTCAACGAGCTGCTGTACAGGACCCAGGGGGTCTACAGCACGGCTGTCTTCTTCTCGCTCACCGTCAATGTCGATGACAAAAACTCCTCCCGGAACGCCATCAGGGTGAGGAGACCTCCTGCGGCTCTTATCGTATGGGCCTTTTGGAGCGGACTGCTTTTGTGTGTGTATCTCGCGTCAAGCTGTTTGAAATGTGCAAGAGTGAATGTGTACTGAGCAGCTGGGTGCTAGCATAGCGAGCGTTTGTTTGGACAGCTGTATATAATCAGCACGCATTTATTTGTGTCAGTGTGTGCCTCTGTTTTGCTGCTTCTGTTGCTCTGGAAACCAATGTGTGTGAATGTGTGCGTGTGTGTGCGCATACTCGTGCCTGTGTCTCTGTATGCTTGTATGTAAGTGAGTGTATGTTCGTGTGCATACACATGTGAGTGGCTCCTTTCTGGTATTTATATGCTTGGCGCTGTTTGTAGCGGCATATTATTCCTCGTATCAGTGTGCGCAGTAATTAGTTTGTATCAGTTTGTATTGTATATGCCTGTGACTGCATGTGTATGCATATCAGTGCATCTACACGTGTACTAAATTATCTCCTTGTTTGAGCCAGCATTTGATTCTGCCCCTATGTTTCAGTGTGTTGGGGTGTGCGTGCGCGTGTGTGTTCATGTCTGTATGTGAATATGTGTGTGCATGTCTAAGTGTTGTTGTCTCTGTGTTTTCGTGTACATTTGTGTGTGTGTCTATATGTTGGTGTGTCTGGATTTGCGTCGGTCTATGTCAATGTGTGTGTGTGTGTGTGTTGGTGTTTTTGTGTGTGTGTTTCAGTGTTACTACGTGTGTGTATGCGTGTACGGTGTTTCTGTGTGTGTGTGTGTGCGTATGCGTGAACGTGTATATCTGTGTGTGTGTGTGTGTGTGTTCGTCCAAATGTGATTTTGTGTTGGTGTTTCTTTATCTGAGTCAGTCTATGTCTGTGTGTGTGTTTCAATTTTTCTGTGTGTATATTTGTGTTTGTGTGTGTATGTTGGTGTTTCTGTGCATATGTGTCTGTGTCTATATGTGTGTGTATGGGTGTATGTGTGTGCTTGTCAGTGTTTGTGTTATGGTGTTTCTGTGCGTGTGTTTCAGTGTTTTTGTGTGCGTAAGCGTGTGTTTTGGTGTTTCTGTGTGTGTCCGTGTGCACGTGTGTGTATGTGTGAGTGTATATATCTGTGTACGTGTGTGTGTGTGTGAGTGCTTGCGCACGTGTCAGTGTTTCTGTGTGTGTGTGTGTGTGTGTGTGTGTGAGTGCATGAGCGCATGTCAGAGTTTCTGTGTGTGTATGTTTGTGTGTGTGTGTCTGTGTGTAAGTGTGTGTGCGAGTGTGAGTGCATGCCATCGTGTCAGAGTTTCTGTGTGTGTGTATGTGTCTATATGTTTGAGCGTGTGTGTGTATTTGTGTCTGTGTGTGTGTGTGTGAGTGTGAGTGCATACACGCGTGTCAGAGTTTTGTGTGTGTGTGTGTGTGTGTGTGTGTATGCTTGAGCGTGTGGTTGTATGTGTGTGTGTGTCTGTGTGTGTGCGTGAGTGTGTGTGTGTGTGTGTGTGTGAGTGCATGCGTGTGTGTCAGAGTTTCTGTGTGTGTGTGCATGTTTGAGCGTGTGGTTGTATGTGTGTATGTGTGCATGTTAAAGCGTGTGTTTGTATGTGTGTGTGTGTGTGTGTGTGTCTGTGTGAGTGTGAGTGCATGCGCGCGTCAGAGTTTTTGTGTGTGTGTGTGCATGTTTGAGCGTGTGTTTTGTGTGTGTGTGTGTGTGTGCCTATGTGAGTGTGAGTGTGTGTGTGTGAGTGTGAGTGCATGCGCGCGTGTCGGTGTTCTGTGTGTGGGAGATGATGGGGACTCTCTGCAGGTCCTAACTGCTCTGCTTCAGTCAGGCATCAGTGAGAATAATGGGGCGTGACAGAGCCCGGCTGCTCCCTGGGGCTCTGCCTGGGAAAACACCGAGAGATTGATGTGCCTGTGTGAGGTGGTGCCCCCCTCCTCATCCCTCCACCTCCCCTACACCTCCCAACACAGCCCTACACCACCCCCGGCTGCGCTGACCTCCTCCCTGCTAAATGCCAACTCTCTAAGTGACCCCAAAGTTACATCTCCTTTGCCCCTGACCCCCTGCAGAATCTCACTTCCCCACTTGACGCTTCTTCACTTAATTACTTGTCATCTGAAAGCTCTGCACAGTCGGTCTTTCCTGATTCAGAGCGCGTATGCTGTACCTGTAGATACCCACTTGACCTCCATAAGCTTTATTATGTTTGTCTAATTAACATGAATTGAAATATGTCTGAATAAAACTCTTCACTGAGGAGGAGAGTGTTCAAAGAAGTGTTGCCAGAAAAGACTGCGCAGATAAGCCTTAGACGGGTGTCTGATAAGTCCATTCATACTGACAATTTCCTTGGATTACCATTTTTCAAAGAGTGAGCTCTCGCTGGCCCCTTTAGAATGAGTTTTGTTTTAATCTGAAGTTCTGAAATTGTTTTAAAATAACTCTTTGAGAGGCTTCACGGGGCTGTACAGATATGGGAAAATTGAAGGTTTTCATTAGCATTCCGGAGGCCTCGAATGGGCCGCATATGTTTTACATGTTGGGCTGTTCTGACTCTTCACCTACAGATTGATCAGGAAGGTCTGACACTGCCTGAGAGGACTCTGTACCTGGGACAGGATGAAGATAGTGTGAAGGTACCATCCCACTTCCATCACGTCTTCTGTCATCCCTTCTAGTTTGAAAAAAGGTGAGCTGGTGTTGCAGAATGATGATGTCACTATGTAGTTCTTTCTCGACGCCTATCAGATCCTGGCTGCGTACAAGGCCCTGATGGAGAGGCTGCTGAGCATGTTGGGAGCGCACAACGCCACTCAGAAATCCCGCGAGATTCTACAGCTGGAGACACAACTGGCCAATGTGAGTGTGAGACTCCGCAGCGCCCCCCAGTGAATACCACTGGGAAAAGCAATCTCAAAGCATCCACTCGGTGCATTGTTACCCAATCCCATATAAAAAGGGCCTGAGTAGGTGCAGGTCATTGTTTTAGCCCAGTATTGAGAAACCTGTTCCCATTTATCAAGTGAAAGCTGTCATTGGATAATCAGTTCTTTGAGATATTGGATTGGATACACTTGGCTTACAACAACTGTATAGTAATTATAGCCCCCGGACAAAGTCAGGGCTACTATGGATTTGGCCTTGTCACGCGTCCTTTGTCACTGCCGTAGAGATTTCCTTGTGGATGCTCTACAGGCCACAAATCTAAAGCTATTTCTTTTATATATAGTATGGTATGTGTATGGGCAGTGGTTAGGGCACGGCGCCTATCGATTTTGGTCGCCATGGTAACATAATTCACTAAATGATAGATAATTTTGTGTCAAAAATAAGCCAAAATGAAAAATCAGGGCGATCATGGGCTACACCCATCGGTCATGGGCGACTGACCTGTCTAGTTGAGATAATGCATTTCTGAAGGTTTCCCTGTGTTAAATAAAAATGTTATCTTTGAATTCTGTTTGTGCTTTGGTGCGCTGTGTGCATGTGATGTGATCATGCTTGTACATTTGTGTGTGTGCGTTTTTTCCATGCATGTGTGACGTGACTGTGTATGGGTAAGTGTGCGAACTTGTGTGTGTGCGTGCAATTTTTGAAGATCACTGATACCGAGATGCTGGTGAAAGGAGGTTTTTCTTAAACTCTGTTTCCCATAGTTCTCAGGGACAGGTTTATCATTAGAGATTAGCCGCCGGATCAAAGTAAGGATTTAGTGCAGGACTCCTTCTGTGCGTGTAAGCGCCTGCGCGTGTGTGTGTCTGGTGTTTATCTGTGGTCACAATCTGTTTCAGGGCAAAGGCTGGTGCTGAACTAAGTCACTTCCTCTACCTCTTTCAAGGTTTTCCATACAATCTGTCTCCATCTGTCACTGCCAGCTTATCCCTCTTCCTCTGTTCCTGCTGTTTGTGGTGATAATGTTTTGGTCTTTTCTCCTGTGCTGCAGATAACTGCATCAGAGTTTGATGAACAGAGGAAAGACATCAACACCATGTACAACCGAATCACCCTTCGCCAGCTGGAACGTATCGCACCCAGTGTGAGTCCCTGAACACACACGCTCAAGCACACACACTAATGCACGTGCACACACACTCAAGAACACACTAATGCATGTGCATACACGCTCAAGCACACACACTAATGCACATGCACACACACTCAAGCACACACATGAACGCACATGCACTTATACGTACTCACACACAAAAATACGCATGCATACACACACAGGCACACGAACGCACGTGTGGACACATACTCCTACACACTGTAACGCACATGCAAATGCACACATGGACACACAATCGCACATGTACAAAACACATACTGACATGCACACGCACATCCACTCTTGCACACACAAGTATAGACACTCACGTATGTATACACGTGTATATGCATACAGACATATATACACACACTTACACTAACATACACTCCCGCACAAGCACTGACACATACAGACAGTCACACACAAATACACCCATAAACACACTTCTCAGTGAAGGGGAAGCTGAAGTCATCCTATCCAGCTCGTCTCCTGTTTATCCTCCTCATACAGTAGCTGTTGTTCCAGTGATACAGAGTCTAATGGGGATATTTAGGAGGGTGAGCAGGGCTGTGCTGGCAGACACCAGCCCTCGGGGGGGAGGTAGCACTGCCCACACCAGTCTGCCAGAATGAGGCAGGGAGGTGCGCCTCCACAGGGGGCTGATGGGAGAACCTGTGCCACTCAATCACCATCAGATTGGCCCTGCAGCGCCCGAGGTGTAACGCGCTCCCGGAGCGCGGCTATTCGACAGCGCCGCTCGCGTCTGTCAGCGCGGGACCCAGCAGGGCTCTGATATGGGGGGGAGACAGGGAGGCGGGGAGGGGGCCGTTTGGTGTCTCTGCGAGGGAAGATAGCCTCCGGGCAGATCTGGCATCCTTATTCATGTGAGATTCATCTGGAAAGGTGTTGTGTCAGGCTCGACTGAACTTCGTCTTTTTTTCCCTCTCACTGTTTCCTCTCTATCTTTTCCACTCCCATCCTTCTCTTCTGTCCTCACCTCATCCCCTGTTCTTTTCTCTGCAGCTCCATTGGAAGCGACTGCTGGACAGGATCTTTCAAGATAACTTCTCAGAGAACGAGGAGATAGTGGTCCTCGCCACCGACTATCTGCAGAAGGTGTCTGACATCATCAAAACCACCTCAAAAAGGTGCGGACTGTAGAGAGGAGGAAGGGTGGTCTCGTATGGAAAGGAGGGGAAATTTAAGGAATCTTATGAAACTTATACAGGAAAAATGTGGAAAAGAAAGTGTAGAATACGTCTGAGGAGAAAGGGCTGGGTGGCTGAAGCTGACATTTAAAGACGTCTTGAAGGGGAGGGATTAATGAAGGAAACTAAAGAGAGAAGAGAGGGATGGAAAGAAAACAGTGCAATAAAGACAGGATTTGTCTGGAGGGAGGGGGAAGGGAGAGGTGAAGAGATAATGTGGATTGCCGGGAGGTGGAGAGAGCGAACGGGTCGTGTGTCACTGTGGAGCGAGTGCCAGCTCCCTGATGGCTGATTGATATTGATCCGCTCCAATCCCCTGCAAACACTAACCATCATTGTCTGGGGACATTCCGCAACTTCTGTACCAGCGGGGATGTGGAGGCTACTGACAGCTGTCCAATACTGACCACACTTACAGCTCAAAATACCTGTCTATCCATCCAGCTCTCTCTCTGTCTGTTTTATAGTCCAGTCTTTGTGCAACTTAATGGGCCCAGAAAGCAGCCTCTCCAGTCTAGTTACTTTTTCACAACCCCTGCTGTTTTATTAACCTCTTAGGTATTCATGTAATTTCTGCATTGAGCATTGAACAGAGGGAAGTACAGACTGAAAAGCAAAAAAATATGCCTTCAACAATAATGATATTGAAATGGACACAAGGTGTCCAGGTTGTTTGCCGCGATAAAGAGCCTGGAGATGATATAATCCCTTCCCACAGCTGTCTGCTATTATCAACGGCAGATAGCTGGTGCTAAGAAATACTTCTCCTACCCATTTTCTCAGACCAGGCAGAGGAGAGGCGCAGTAATCACTCTCTTTCTCTCCTGCCCTCCTTTCTCCATTCTTCTTCTCCCTCTGGCTCCTGTTGTGTTCGCTAATAAGGCGTTTTACTCCGTCTCTTTTCTGTGCTCCTCCCTCTCCATTTGCTCACTCTTTCTTTCAATTAGGCCTTTCCCTCTCCCTCCCTCCCTCTCTTTCTATCTGTCTCCCTCCCTCTCTATCTGGCAGTGCGAGACTCCCTGCTGAATTCATTACCTTTATTTAATCAGAGGGTAGTGTTGTGGCCCTCCCAGTGGGCTGGGGGACCATTAGGATAGCAGAGAGCTCTGATTGTGTTTGAGAAGCCCCCCTCCCAGCCCCCAGTCACTTTAACCCACACTCTGTCACCAATCTCCTTTGTAGCGCTTACATGGCCTCTGTTTACATGCTTTAGTGTTCCGTAGCATCTCGAGGGGTTGAAACCTCAGCCCAAACACTCCTCTGTTTGGCTTTTCAGAGCGGAGGGGGGCGGGGTGAGAGGATGGGTGTGAATTTGAAGCCGAGATGTTTGAAAAACGGAAGCACAAAAAGGTCGATAACCGAATGGACAAACCGAACGGAGGCTTGTTTCTTATCGTCAGAGACGAAGGCTTCCAGGAAACTGTCACTCTCCCGGTCGGTAACAAATCTATCCTGGAGTGAGGCGGAGACAGACTCGTTGGGGAGCTCAACACCCCTTGCCGTGAGAGTCCATCAACACAGCCTGCCTCTTATTCACACTGTTGCATTGTGAGATGCTGTGTTCCTCCAGTTTCTGCCTGACCATGAGATAGCTCGTTTAGCTATCCTCTGCGGTTCTCCTGGACAGAGGGTAGTCCGAGCTGTGAAAATCTCGAGCTGTGCCTGAGTTGTGCTTAAATGCTGCTTCAATATTCCCTCATACAGTCCATATTTGGACATCTAACTCCTTACACTCTTGATTTTTGATTAAATTCCCCTTAAGTAGGTTCAAAGTTAGAAAAAGCTTTTTTTTCATATTGCAGGACAAGGTCACTTACTTAATTTGTATCTGCTTGTTACAGTGCTTCATTGACTTTACATCACACTTATATGAAGTGAAATATTCACGCCCAGGATGCCATGTTTATATGACCGCAGTATTACATCTAATAGAAAATATCTACATCTTGTACATCATTTTATACAAATTTCAATGTAATTCAGGACATATTTGGGATCCTCAAAAACCTTGGGATCTCCCGTAGAATCTAAAATAGGCCTAAAATTTTACAGGTTTGAATAAAGAAGCTGCATTTAACAAACCCATGTATGGGTCCGTAGGTTTTATTGGGGTTAAAATAATCTTCCTCTCCCCTTCCTCTTCGAACCACCCTTTCCTCTAAATTTTAAATTGAATTCAAATTGAGTTTACTGGGAAGTAAAAATATAAATACACTCTTTGTATGAGTGTGTAAATCTTGTGAAAGTACTGGGCAGGTAAACGGTCGCATATATGCTCGTACATGGAAGATGGCAATTGTGATAATATTCTCCTGTTAATACAAACATATTTTAAGTTTATTTTTTCCTTCAAAATGACAAATATAACATCTGTTTTATAGAGTTGTGGAGCATGCCTCATCCGTTGATAGCAGTGCGAGCAAAGGTAGAATTAACTATAAAGAAAGATAAATTGCCTTCCTTTACATCGTTTTCCTGACTCCCGCTCTCCTGCAGTGGTTTGTTCAGTCTCTATCGCAATCCGCCCCCTGGTTGGAGAATCGCTACTGAAACAATATTGTCAATGTGAAGCTGCCGCAGCTAATTGCATTTAACAGATGAATAAGTCAGTAATGAAGGGTAAACCTGAGTGACAGCATCTTCTCTCGCCTTTCTGTTTCCCCACCTCCTGCTTTACCTGTTTATTCCTGCCTCCCACTGGGCCCCTGTCCTTCTCTCTATTACATCTATCGCCATTGACATGTCCTTCTCCTCACCACTGGTGCGATAATGCAAGATAACATGATTAATTGGATAAAATGTGATCTGTATTGATATGTTGCAGTTTTTCTACAAGCTCTGTTGCAATTTATGTTTGAGCTAAAAGAAATAATTATATTTTTATTAATTACATCCAGTCATCCTCTATCCCCATTTGTGTCATTCTCATCTGAAAACTGAGCTCTGTGTGTATGCTAAGCCTCTTCTTCTTGCCTCGTTCATTCACTCACTCTCTCTTGCTCTCCATCTTATGCTCTCTCTCTCTCTCTCTCTCTCTCTCTCTCTCTCTCTCTCTCGAAGCAGTTCATATCTGTTTGGCATGAATAACATTTACTTCTGTATTGCCGAGACATCCAAAGCAGAAAGGTCAAATTATGTCACTTTCGTCTCCCTGTGAGAGTTGTCCTCTTTATCTCTCGCTCTGCCTCCTCTCTGCCTGGAGTTTAAATTGAAATGCATTTTTGGCATGACATATTTCACAATGCATATTGCCAGAGCATAGTGATAAACAACAATCAATCAATGGTAAAGCAAAAAAAAAAATCTCTCTCTCCCGTCCATCATCCATGATTGAGTAGTAAGCTTACCCTCACTCTGTAACATGCATGTTAAAGCACTCGTGTGGGTAAAGCCCCCTCTAATCCCTGTCTGTCACATTTACACAAGATAGCAAAGACTTTATTGCCACACAGACGGGTTGGTAGTATTTGTTTGCGTTACAGCATGTAAGCTCACGTTCATGTGCCCTTCTTCCTAATGACAAACACAGACAGTAAATACAATGAAGTCGGCCAACTCATGTAAATAGTTAATCATATATTATATGATAGTTTGGCATCTAGACTCTGACCCTGACATGCCCTGTTGGTCTGCTGAGCTTGAGGAGAAGAGAGCAGGGGGATATCTCCTCCAAGGGAAATTCAGAGCCCACAGGTTGATGCTGGAGGGTAGGTGATACATTAAGTCGCAGCAGGCAAAAGAGATTCAGCAGCAGCAGGCGATGTTACTAGCAGCAGCAGAGAATGATCTGGTGCAGCAACAGGCAGAGGCATGTTTCTTTGCCTCGAAAGCTGAGCAGGAGAGCAGGTTAAAATAGCCTGCCATACTGAGGGGTAGAGCCTTGGCAGATATGCATGGGAGCGTCTATGATAATAAGGTCATGCCTCTAGTTGTCTGCCAGATCTAGCTCTGCCAGCTATGCCCAATGAAGAAAAACACAATGATCAATGTTTTTAAGGCTTTCTGGGTGCTTAGCTTAGAAAAAGGGAATTGAGAGTTCTAATGGATCTGGGGGGATGGGTGTGAACTTTCCGATTTTATTTTTTTACATGGGCCTGCAGTGTATGCTTGAGGGCATGGGCCAGCAGCGTATGCTTGAGGGCATGGGCCTGAATAAGTCGTGGGCTTGGTGGGAGGGGTTAGTTGCAATCTTGCCCGCCCCGGCGGCTGTGCAGGAGGTTGTTTACACCCTCTCTGTGTCCGCAGGGTCCTTCATAACTACATGCTCTGGCGCATCGTGGCAGCCCTGAGCGAGCACCTGTCCACTGCCTTTCGCAACACCATCCACGAGTTTTCGCGCGAGATCGACGGGACGGAGCGGCAGCTGGAGCTGGGGCGACTCTGCCTCACGCAGGCCAACAAGCACTTCGGCATGGCGCTGGGAGCGCTGTTCGTGGAGGAGCATTTCTCCTCCCACAGCAAGGCCAAGGCAAGCGCCTCCGCAGGCCCCCACTGTGGGACTGTCACTGTGGGACTCCGGATTGGTCATCCGCCAGCGCTCACTCATCTTTCGCCATGCACTGAACACTGAGGGCTCTCCGCTAAAAAATGTCTTATCATCTGAAGTGTTGAGTCGTTAAGAGACATTTTCTTACCTCATTGGCAAATCTTTAAACGAGACAAATTGCACCCTCATTGGCAATATTTTTGTCTGTTTATCAAAAAAGGAGATGAGCAAATCATTGATTTAAAAAATATGAAAAGTGAAAATATGGAAATCTTTTGTATATCTGAAAGACTAAAATACTTTTTGCCATTGATTTCTATGATTCTTAAGCCCCCCCTGAGTTTCCATTCCGATATTGTTTTTAATACTTGGGTGTTTTATACTTATCTGATAAGCATGCGAGATGTAAGATGTAAGATCATACTGGATGTAAGATCATATACATGCTGTGTGTGTAGAACATTCTTTTATAGTGTGGGCTGCCTTCCATCTGCCTACTGCCACTCTCAGGCTTTCTCTAACTCCTGCGAACTTAATCTGTCTCTCTCACCATCTCTATCTTCCTCTCTAACTCTGCCTCACTCACTCTGTCTCAATCTCCCTCCCAATCTGGGTCTTTCTCATTCTTTCTGTATCTCTCCATCTCGCTTCCATTCTGTCTCTCAGGGTTTCACTAGCTCTGTTTTTTGCTTTCAGATACAGGAGCTGGTAAAGAACATAAAGCACTCCCTGGATGTCCGACTCCAGGAGCTGGACTGGATGGATTCGGAGACCAAGGAGGCAGCAAGGGCAAAGGTATCATTTCCTCAGGTCCTGTTCCCTGTGTGCGTCGAATAGTCTAGTCCAGCACCTGACCCACTACAGCGTTGTGAAAAAGTGTTTGCCCCTTCCCAGTTTCTTTTATATTTGAGTATGAATATTTCAGATCATCCAACTAATTTCAAGATAAGACAAAGACAACACAAAATGCAGCCTTTAAATGATCATTTCATTTATTGAAGGTAATAAGTTTTCCTAAACCTATATCAACTTCGTGAGAAAAAAATGCCCCTGTTTATTGCTTTCGCCCCCCTTTTCAGCAACAACTGCTATCAAACCTTTGCGATAACTGGCAATGAGTCTTTTACATCGTTAAATTGTTTTAATTCAGCTGCATTGGAGGGGTTTTGAGCATGAACTGTCTGTTTAAGGTCATGCCGCCGTATCTCAGTCAATTCAAGTCAGGACAACCTTAGCCACTCCAAAACCTTCATTTTGTTTCTTTTGAGCTATTCAGAGGTAGACTTGCTTGTGTACTTTGGATTATAGTCCTGTTGTATAACCCAAGCTTTAAGTCTCAAACTGATGGCCAGACACTTTCCTTCATTTTCTGGTAGAAAGCAGAATTCATGGTTCCATCAATCATGGCAAGTTTCCCAGGTACTGAAGCAGCAAAGCACCATCACCTTGTTTGACGGTTGGTATGAAGGTCTTCTTGTGAATTGTTATGTTAGCTTTATGTCAGACGTAACAGAACCCATGTCTTCCAAAATGTTCAACCTTTGACTCATCAGTCCACAAAATATTATCTCAAAGGTCTTGAGGATCATCAAGATGTGTTTTGGCAAATGTGTGATTAGCCTTTGTGTTCTCTTTGGTTAGCAGTGGTTTTTACTTTGCAGGTCTCCCATGGATGCCATGTTTACCCAGTCTCTTTTGTATTGTGAAATGGTGAACACTGACCTTAACTGAGGCCTACCATTCTTTTGACGTTAGTTTGGGATATTTTTTGACCTCTTGAATGAGTCGTCAGTGTGCTCTTGGAGATATATTGGTAGAGTGGCCACTCCCAGAAAGGTTCAAAACTGTTCAAAGTTTTCTCCATTTGTCGATAATGGCTCTCACCATGGTTTGCTGGAGTCTTAGATCCTTAGAAACTGCTTGGTAAGCCCTTCCTGACTGACAGATGTCAGCCACTTTGTTTCTTACCTGTTTTTGAATTTCTTTAGATTGTGGCATTGTGTGCTACTTTTTTCTGACTTCGCATTGCCCTATTGGTTCTATTTAGGCGATGTATAGATTCAACAGGGCTGACAGTAATCATGCCTGAGTGAGTCTTGTGAAATTGAACGCAAATATTAATTAAAATTGTTTACTTGCTTGATTTGGTAACTAAGGGTGAAATTGCTTTTTCATATACTGCCAGGCAGGGCTGCTTGGCTGTTTTCCTTCAATAAATGAAATTATCATTTAAAAACTGCATTTTAGGTTTGCACTTTGTCTGATATCAAAATTAAATTAATGATCCGAAATATTTGAGTGTGACGAATATGCAAAATGAGCGGAAATTGAGATGGGGGCAAATACTTTTTCACAGCCCTATAGGAGGTGATGTATTGAATAAATCTGGCCGATGATCTCATGTGTCTGTGTCACACACTCAAAATAATGACTCTCTCTCTACCTTGTGAGGTCATCTGTCTCTTTTCTGCTCTCCAATGTCTTCCCTCTCCCTCTTTCAGCTGGCATACATGATGGTAATGATGGGATATCCAGACTTTCTGCTAAAGCCAGAGCTTATTGACCAGGAGTATGGGGTAAGCCACACCCAGATAGGGATGAGTCAGTCCTGCGTAAGAGAGAGGGGGTGGTGTTTTATGATGTCATTAAACTCTGTAGCAAAGTGGAACAGGGTCTTTACGCAAGTCTCCTGTATCCCATTCCTCTTCTCCGACTCCACCCTCTCAGTTTGAGGTGAATGAGAAGACCTATTTCAAGAACATCCTGAACAGCATCAAATTTAACATCAAGCTGTCGGTGAAAAAAATCCACAAGGAGGTGGACAAGACTACGTAAGTAACATCGGGAGGAGCAAACACGCACAAACACTCATTGTTTAATTTCGTCATTGTTTCTATTGTAGTGATTTTTATTTACGCAGATTGCGGTTGTAATGCAGTCTCAGTTTTAGTTATTTTGATCCTTAGGTTTTTATTGCGGGTATGAAGACACTGTTGTTTGTGAAATTGCGATAGCAGAAAGAGAAAGTAGCCATCCTTCACATTCCACTGGGAATTCAGAGGCAATAAAGTCCAGGAAGTAGAAAATCAATGTTTAATATCAATCTAAGTTCTACATCAGTTTTGGCTTTGATTCAGTCCTTCAGTTTAAATATGTCTATAAATGAAACTTTGGTGGCAGTATTGTGCAAGAGTCTTAGACACGTAAAAAATATGCATGCAAAGATTGTTGTTTATCAACGATAATGAGATGAGTATCAAAAATGTACTATGAGGCGCAGTGAACAGTTTATAACGAAATCATATCAATATTTGTTATGAAGTTCAAACTGTGGTGTTCAAACTGCCTCATTTCGCTCTAGTACACTGTTCTACAGTTTTGTAAGACAATTGGCTGGAAGATTGTTCCATGTATATTTGAGAACTTCAAATAGTCTTCATGCAGGCTGGTTGTCCAGGTAATCCCAGACAACCTTGATGAAACTGGGATCAGGGTTCTGTGGAGGCTGCCCAATCTGTTACATTACGAATACATATTGTCCTCTGTAACAGTCCTTTCTTAATTACCGTTTACTGATGCATGATGTGCTCATGCAGAAAACAAGAACCGAACATCTTTGACTAAGTTCATATCAATATAACATCCAGAGTTACTAAAGACTTCAGCACAGTACTGTGCATATTGTGCATATTTTCTTCATTTGCATATCCTGGATAACAACCTGTGTGTTCTCTTACCTGTGTTTTCACTTACCTGTTTGTTCTCTTACCTGTGTGCTCACTTACCTGTGTTTTCGCTTACCTGTGTGTTCACTTACCTGTATGCTCACTTACCTGTGTGTTCACTTACCTGTATGCTCACTTACCTGTGTGTTCACTTACCTGTGTGCTCACCTGTTTGTTCACTTACCTGTGTGTTCCCTTATCTCTATGCAGGTGGCTACTTCCCCCTCAGGCTTTAAATGCCTATTACCTTCCTAACAAGAACCAAATGGGTATGTTAAGCTTATGCACTGCATATATACGCACATACATACGCATATGCAGTCACACAAACACAAATGCAAACACATACATACACACACACACACACACAGGCAAGCATACATGTACTGACACATACATGCATATATATACACAGGCACACACACTCACATAGTCATACATATGAGTACACACACACACACACACACACACACACACGCAATGGACTGTCTGTCATCCCCCAATAGTGTATTTGTTTGGGCGCTGGCTCACCTCTGCGTCTGCCTCTGAATTTAATTTAGTTCAGGGAAATCAATGCAAAGTTGCTCTGCTGCCAGCAAAGGACAGAGAGAGGGAGAACAGTCTCAAAATGCACCCATCATGCACTTCCACACATTTATGATCATCCTCCTCTCCCTCTGCAGCCCCCTTCCTGTCTGTCTGTTTATTTCTTTTTTTCCCCCCTCTCCTCTACCCTGGATTCAGAGAGTTAAAACTATGTTTCGTTAGCATGACAGCTTAATTAGAACCGTCCAGTTTTACAGAAGGTTACAGAAGCATTTTATGGAACTATAATCAACAGTAAAACCAGCACCCCCCACTTACTCCCCCCACCCCACACACAAAAATCTGGCATTTTGTTCTCATTGCATTTCGCATATAATATGAATTTTCTCCTTTGACACTTGTGTTACAGGAGCCATTAACTGGGATGTAAAAGTTGTGAGCGGCCTTAAATACAAAGGCAGATGTCGTAGTTTAGTGATCCATAAAAGTTCGCGGTTGAAGGTGCTTTCTGACACTTTTCGATTTATAATCAAAGTAGCAGACTCTAATGCTTTTGCCCCGAATTGTATGTCATTAAATAACTGCATGAAGTGACATTACCATGTTTTTGTTGTTAAAATGTACCATCTGGCCGTGTCAGACATAAACTTAGCCAACTCATATGTTCTGGATTGTTGACTTCAGTAGAAAATTGTTTATTTGAATTAATACTACACAAGAGCAGTTCTCAGGGCCAAAATATTATTAAGGTTATTCTCAGAGGTCAAATAAATAGCATAACTGACTTTTATGGATCTTCCTGTGGTCTTGTAATAAATATGATTGCTTTTTTGCTTTTCAAATTTCAAGCACAATTGGAGAGAGACACTTATTTGCATACTCTGAGTAACTGCAGAAATTTAATTAGCCGCAAAACCATCTGACTTCCTGGCATAAAAACGTGTTACGTGAATGCAATCCGAATGTACTGTTTAAGCCCATGCAATACTGTTAAGTTTTGTGGGGTAAGGAGGAAGTGATCCATGATTTGTGACCTCAACATTTAAACTTGATTGGCTCTTAAATAGCTATATGTTTACCATCCAATTGTCAAATGACCACATAACTGACAGACAGGCCAAGGCGTATGCACGCTAAATTCTGAGCTGTTTGGTCCAATTGATCAGATACCACACAAAGAACCTCACGAGACTGAATTAGGCTCATTGATATTGTACATCTTTGCATGCAAAATTTGGTATAGACTTTCATATGTGCTATGGCAAAAGTGATTACAGCATAGAAAAAAAATACAGATCAGAATTTAAAATATAGTTCCCTTTTATCTTTGATCACTTTATTAAATAAAGCGCAGCCTTCCTATTGCTGTGTAGGTTCTATGTAGTGGTGTGGTATTTCTCCTTTAGCGTTAGCAGAGAATGAACCATTGTGTGTTTGCTGATGCGCTTGATTCTGTGATTGTTAGCGCAGGTGATTCATGAGCTTCAGCTTTAAGAAGGCCGTTCACTGAACCACTTATCTTCATATCATCTGGTTATGCTAATAAAGCACTGTTGCCTAGACCCTTCCGCACACAAATTAACTGATTTGTGTGGTGGCTTCTGACATGAAGCAATTCCAATGAACAAAACAGTGTGCATCCTATATTAGAATAACAAATACGACTCATACTGCAATCACATACAGTACTTACGGGCAAACAGTACAGTTGCTTCATTTCTCTCTCTTTCTTTCTCTCTCTCTTTCTTTTTCTCTCAGTTTTCCCTGCTGGAATTCTGCAGCCTACACTTTACGACCCCGAGTTTCCACAGTAAGTACTATAACTCCACCCCAAAATATCCCAAGTATTATCTGTGCAAGAAATAAGTCCTGCCACATATACCAACAGTATATCCCAAGTCAACCCAGGTCAGGTCAGGTTACTTTATTGATACCCGAAGGTAGATTTGTGTTGCAGTTATAGAGAGCAGACATCCAACTTGCTAAACATATAGGACAGCCCTGACATTATTCACAAAGACATGACACAAAGACATGAAAGAGCTCCAAGCCACACTAAACCACAACCAAGCAATGACCTAAAACGAAAATAAAACATAAACCAATAAATCTAACCTTAAATAATAAAAACCACTAAGGGAATGGGTTTAAGAGAAGGATTTAAAAACTACTCCATTAAAAAACCCTAAAGGCACTTAAATAAATAAATAAATAAATAAATAAGTGTTCAAATTAATAAGTAGATATGTGCAAAATTTGCAATAACTTGTTCATCTGAACAATAGCGGCTGGAACAAAGCTGTTCCTGTAGTGCTTTGTTCTGCACTTTGGGACTGTAAACCTCTGACCGGAGGGAATAAGCTGAAATTCCCCGTGTAAGGGGTGGGAGTGGTCATTTACAATAGACTTAGTTATCCGCTGTAACTGCCTGGTGCACAGAGACTCGGGGCTAAGCTGTGGTTCACCAATCAGCTTGCCTGACCATTTCACATTCTGCATCAGTTTGTTTCTCTCCTTCACAGATCGAGCACCATACCATGACACCAAAGAATCTTTGGCACATACTGTACAGCTAATGATTACCACCACTAGTCCTGTACACTATATTGTCCCTGTGACAGTCTCAGTGCTTACACTCTGCGCCCAGTCTGTAGAAATGGATGATGATCTTAAGATGGTTATAAGAAGTGAGAGCTAAAAAAGTAATACTAGTTACACATCATACCTCTACAATGATCATTTCCTTGCAATTAATGGTGTATTAATAGCACTTCTATTAACAGTGTAATATATTGTGATAATTCATTATAAACAGATTTCAGGTGCATCTAGCCCTCACTCTGGCTGTGTTTGTCAGATTGTGTTGTTTTTTCTCTTAGTTTCTGGCATTGCCAGGTCATGAGGTTGCTTTCATATCCAATTAGCTGTCTTTTGCTATTGGCCATCTTATTATTTTGGCTCTAGTTCGGGCACTGGATGTGCTACTTTTAAGTCCTGCAGTCATGGGGCTTTTATCAGCACACAGTATTTGGGTATTAATCTTATTTTGTGCAGGAACATAACCATGTGATATGAATGTTCTTTACAGAATACGATGATTGAACACTCACTACAGGTAATAGAAAGCTGTGGGGTTCCAGAGAGCCTCGTCTCATCCCAACTTGTCATATAGTGACGCTACCTGACCAAGCATCGATATACAATGAAAGAGGACGCTTTTGATCCCTAACCCTTAACTCTAACCCGAACCCGAACGTCAAATAAGGACGACAATAGCCTCTTCTTTCGTCGTATATTGATGCTTGGTCCGGTAGGGTCCCTATACGACAAGTGGAGATGAGAGTGTGTTGATCCAGAGCACTGAATTAGATCCAGTAAAACTCTTTAATAAATTTAGTTTTAAAAGTGCTAATTATAAGCTGAATCATTGTGCTGATTGTTGATCCTGTTGAAAATGATTCGACAGCAGGCAGCAGACTTCTGTTTTCGAAAGCTGGAAATGTTATAGTGTACATTCTGAATTCATCCTCCAGCTGCACATGATGGATGAGGAGGAATTAGCCATCCAGAGTAAGAGTAAACAGCACTTAGTGAAATGTTCAGTGTATTCTGCTCTATCAATGTTTATTCGACTCTAATCGGGATTAAATGTTCCCTGTTAGAGTAAAATTTACTCTGTCACAGTGATTTAAACCTTTCAGCTGAACATTTTACTCTGTAGTCAATGATCTTTGGACTTTTAAGGCGAGCCAGTAAAGAGATCTTCTGTGATTTAATCATGACATTGTACTGTGCATTTGACTGAGGGAGAATGTAGGGTATGGTCTGCATAGAAAGGGAATATTTTTGAGACCATTTTTATTTCCATACAAACATGCCTTATATACTACATAACCTGACATGTCACTTTTAATTGATTAATAGTAACAATATTGTTTACATTTATTTGTTTGTTTATTTATTTATTTCTTTATTTTCATTAATTTATTTTACCCTCATTTAAACAAGCAGACCCATTGAGACCTAGGCCTCATTTGCGATGGTGTCCTAGTAACGGACATAATCACATCATCATAAAAACATAAACTATGTAAAATATTATAAACAATGAAATCATCATACATCAGTGCATTTAATGCACTCAACTGATAAGGTTATGGCAACATAATTGAAAACCCGTAGACCTCAAATTCCAAATACTTTATCACATTTTTGAATTTCTCCAATGAGATTAAGGCATCCAATTTAAAAATATCTCGGAACCTAATCCATGCCCCAGGAGCACAATGACAAAAAGTAGTTTTTTCAAGATCAGTGTTGACTGGAGCGACCTTAAGAATCAATCAATCCTGAGACCTTGCCTGGCAATAACTCTAATGTCACGCAATGAAGGTTGTCAGGTAATCATGTAACTTAAATAAGATTGCTTTATAAACAAATGTCAGCCACTGTTACATTTTCCTTGTGGCTAGGGACAGACAACCCACAGCCTGATTCAGAATACAATGATGCATTGTAAAATGATCCCTGGTAATATCATACAGTGCTGCATGACCGGACCATGTCAAGCTATTTTAAGGTGGTTGGGGCAATGTGCATATAAATACTGTAGATTGCCATCATCAAGCACTGTAAGGAAAGTAGACTGAATAAAAAGTTTCCTATTATCATGTCAAAAACATGATTTATTTCCCTAAAAGATCCCAAGTTCCCCTCTTCACTTTCAGTTAGATCATCAACAACTGTTCACAAAAATAGGTTTTAATCAATAAATATCCCAAAGTACTTATAGGATGGCAGTGGCTCGATTTCAGAGCCATCTAAAGCGCAAGTTTCAACTGTACATTCCCTAAGTCAATGGGATCTTGAGAATTGCATATATTTTGTTCTTCGTACATTTGAAACAAGTTTAAGCACTTGAAGTGAGTGCTACAAAGAATTAAAGGCTATCTGCAAGGCAGATAATGCTTCTTCCAATGAAGAAGTATAAGTATAAATCACTTTATCATCAGCATAGAAATGTACCTAACAGCCATTTTCAAAAGGGACCATATTATTAATATACGTTGCACAAAGTAAAAAATAAAGGTCCTAAAATTGCACCCAGTGGCACACCTTTAGTGACCTCTAGACGAGGGGATTGAGTGGAGTCAGCAAACAATACATTGAGTTCTATTTGATAGATAACTTTAAAACCACTGGCATGCATTCTGATCTAGACCTTTAGTGTATCGACTAAAAGCGAATGATTGACTCTCAAAGGCCTTGAATAAATCAAGAAACAGGACATTACTTTGTTGGCCACTATGAGTAATGTGGACAGATATGGGACTGTGACCAGAACTAAAACCAATTTGAAAAGTATTTTAAATGCAATTTATGCTAGGAGACAAATTAAGCTCGCGGTTAAGCAAGGATTCATGACTTTTGGCTAAACAAAGTGGCTTGGATACTGGGCAGTAATTATTAAGATCTCTTGTGTCTCCACCATTATGAAGTGGAAGCACATGAGCAGTTTTCCAGATTTTTGGTACAGTTTCCAAGCTAAGTGAAAGATTAAAAATATGTGTTAAGTGCTAGGCTTTTACTAAAGCAGCTAACCTCAACAGTCCAGGGTCCAGAAGATCAGCACCAGCAGACTTTTCTGGGTCAATTTTAAAAAGAGCATTTCTTACTTCCAAAAAAAGCTACTTGAGAAAAAAAAACTACTGGAGAAACTACAGTTTCACATCATTTGGGAGCGCTGGTCCTGATTGATAAATATCATTTTGTTTATGTTGAGCCACCCAATTAGTAATATCTATCAGATTTGGTTTCATTCATCGAAAAACAGTAGATGGCCTGCACTAAAAAAAGTGATCATTAAAAGCATGACAAATTTCCTTTTTGTCACTTATAGGACCGGAGTCAGAACATAACAGGGGGCAAAATTATTTGATTGTTCACCAAAATTTAGCAGGGTTACTGGCACTCTTGTGTTAGGATTTCAGATTTAAAAAAAAGAAAAACTGATTTTGCTTTGCTAATCATAGTACTACACTTGTTGTGCAGCTGTCTGAACGAAATCCAATCCAAAACAGATTTGGTTCTTTGATCTTTTGCCCACACCAAATTCCTCTCAGTCCATACTTCACATATATGTGAGACATATATGTGAGAACCACTTTGTATATCTCTCTTTAATTCATAATCTGAGCATGTTTGTCAGCAATGGTAGTAAAAGCAATTGAAAAATATGCGTGGGCCGGGTTTGGATCTGATGTGAGAGACACACATTGTGCAGGAAAAATTAAAATTGTGCAGGAACTAATGATTGTAAAAGTTCCAAAGATTTCAATTAAAAATGACACGTGGCTTTGACCTATGTAATTTCACATTCCATATACAGGCAATCGAGCCGTGATTGCTGAAATCTTGAGTAAAGACACCATTGTATGAATACCTCTGTGGCATATTAGTCAAAATAATGTCAATCAGAGAAAATTGAAACTATCAGACACCGTTTTTTTCCCAATCAAGGTTAAAATCCACAATAATTAACAATTCTGTAGCTGTATAATGAGAAACTATGTCAATGACATTGTTAATAGCGCAGGTGAGAGCTGAAGGGAATCTATATGCCCCTAAAACAGTTAGCTGGTTGTTTTCCCGAAAATATACTGACAGAGCCAGAATTCAAACTGTTTTGGAACAGAGGATAAGATTAGAACAGATACTGGAAAACATTATTTAACATAGACTGCTACGCAAAATCTTTTCCCTCATCAGTCTGCTCTAAAAAGATTATATCCTCCAAGATGTACATCACAATCTGAGACAGATTTTTTTTTTTCGCCAGACTCGACTAAAACATCAGGATTTACCCATTGGATCAAAATATTCACATAGTCAATTTTAGAGACCAAACATCTCACATTCCAATGTGGCAGCCCGAGCCCATCTCTCGAACTGATGAGATTCTAGGATAGGAGGTTCAATATCAGCGGGTACAACCGGATTCTAATTAGTGATGGGCACGCGCACACACACACACACACACACACACACACACCACAGGGTGTTGGGACTGCTCAGAACAAGTTGATTTCAAGGAAATGTTTCCGCAGAAAGGAACACCAATGTGGGCTACACGGTATGTTTCCTGATAGTAGTTTTGCCCCTAGCCAATGAGGTTGTATTCCATCATTATTAAATAACTGTCTGCGCTCCCAGAAGAGGTTAAAATTGTCAATATAGGAGATGCTGAGGGCAGTGCAGGCTACTGAGAGCCATGTGTGCATTTATATTTATTTATACATACATGTATATAAAATAAGGCACACCTAATTTAAATGTACTGCCCTACGTACATGAGACACATTGATACCATAAACTCAGCATTGACATTCATTTTATAATTAAGAGGAGAATTTGTTACAAGTTCTTTTCTTGATTATTAAAAGAGACTGGAGAGCAGGTGAAATGAAGTTTTTCCATGAATTGTAGGCAGGCTACAGAGGTATTTCCACCTCGACTGCATAATTAAGCAAAATGGATTGAGCTGCCAAAGGCTGGTCTTTATTATAATTGCTCACATTGCCAATCATGCCAAACAATAAAGCTGTTTGAGGAAAACTGGCGTTTAAATAGAACGCATGGGCTTTTCGGGTAGAATTATCAAAATTGCCAGTGCCCTCCATTACAGAAAAGATGGACATAACCTCAAAGATCAAGTATAATGCACGGTAATATTTAAAATTAGGAGTATGCAGTCAATTCACTCACGAGAGTTGGAAGTTCTAGGGACTATAAATAGAAACAAGTACTTGAGGACTGAATAAAACAAGATTTACACAGATAAAATTGTTGCCATTGGTCACATTTTAGAAGTGTAAAATTTATACTTTCAAACTCTCAGCTGCCTTTAATAAAAAACAGTTGTTTATTTTATAGAGGATTTTTTGATCTTTGATACAGATGGGAAAAGGCAAAAAGACTATCTCAGAAGATGGAGCAGCAACAGCTTTGGCACTACTAAAGAATGACCATGCTGCAGAAATATAATTGATTTGCAAATAAGAAAATGGCTGAATGACAGCTCTTCAGCTAAATGGAGAGTAATGGGGCCAGGGAAAGTGCTCATTAAATACCATGCTATTTAATGTATACACACATATAAAAGCATAGGTAGCATTTGGAGAATAACTCTCTTAAGAAATTAAAAAAACTATAGTATTTAATAGCCAAATTTCTGATAGAATGTCCAGTAGCACTGAGGGAAATAGCTTGGGACTTACAATTCATTGCATAAAACTGTGAATTTCTTCAGGAAGGTGTATAAGTGTTACAACTAAAGTTCCAAGTTCCATTTTTATTCATGACTGAAATTTCATAAATCATAAATAAATTTCATAGATCATAAATGAGAGGTTACTTCAGAAACAGCTTTTAGGAGAAATATAAGATCTAAAAAAATGCACATCCATGCGACTGACACATTTTTGTAATACACAGCTGGTATTGTCTTGTACAGTGAACTGGCTGAAATATGAGCTGTTGTAATAACTAGTGCAGTACCCATTCAGTTGCTGCTTGCGTGGTATAATGCAGTGCCCGTTCAATTGCTGCTAGAGTGGTATTGATGCTTGCAACTTTCTTGATTTCTTGCAAACAGCCCAGTCAAACAGCTTCAAACTCCACACTGCTCTTCCTTGGGTCCTCAGTAATACACCCACCAATTTTGAGGTTGATTGGATAAACAGCTCTCGCAATATACAAAGGACACAGACGCATACATATACACACAGACTGAGTCTTTGCTTGATAGTATGATAGAGAGTGGATTTAATAAAGTGAATTAATTTACTTTAATCATGTATCAAAATAAAACCAGAGAACTGCAGAACAAAATAAACATCAGCATGAGAAGACAAAGGCTTTGCTAGACCAGATATGACAAGCCAAACATGCACTCAAACATTTAGTGTAATGCATCCTACATCATCAACTGCAGTAAAAGCCTAGAAACCAATCTTAAGAAAATAGCAGTATCTTACAGAATTACAAAAGCTATTTCTCATGCTATTCACATTTTAAAACGGCACTGTAATCTTTTGCTTATGTCGGGATGGTAAAGAAAAGGCGACATAAACAATTAGATGCTTGGTGCTCACTGCTTAACGTCCATCATCTGCCACTATTAGACGGCACACTTACATTTCTGGGCATTATGTGGGTGTCCCTGAAAAATATGCGTGGTGGTATTGACAGCCACCTCCTTTGACTGGAGCCATCGTGGATTTTTTTATTGAGTGCATTGTGAATAGTGGGTCTGATTTGAGAATTCAGTTTACACCCCTTCCTTCTGTAACACTTTGTAAAGATGGATGAGTTTGATTTTTGGGCTTTTGTACTGTAGTACATCATGTTAGTTGCAGGATAGTTTGTCCTTCCTATAAGGATCACTTCGTGCCAGTAGTGGTACTATCTTTCATACAGTTCTCTCAGCTAGCTGCATTGTAGTCTACTGGAATACTCATTGAGGACATAAGTTTAGTCAAGCCGATGGAACTCTAGCTAATTGATCACGAAATCCCTGCTTTGAGGATGCAGCGAGCATCAATCTATTTTTAAAAATACAACACAAACATGGGTATTTGAAGAATATTTGAAGAATACTTTTAACAATTGGAAGAATTTCTAAAAAAAAAAAAAAAGGAAAGAAAAGAAAACAAATACATTTTATTTTGATTTTAAACTGTTTATTCCTCAATTTCTAATTCGTTCATTTCACCATATGATCTGCTGCAATGCTTTTTTTCTTGATGTTTTAAAGGTAATTTAAATGTACTCTGAATAATGAGAATATGTTTGCTGTCTACATGGTTAAAATGAGATTGAGATTACTTCTAAAAAAAAGTGAATGGCCTCGATGTGCCTCGATGTTAGAGGTCAGTCAGCCGTGGATGTTCTGTATTCTACCACCATCGTGTGGAGCTCAGCGGTACTGCAGCTCAGTTCTGACTTTCACTGGATCAGAATTTTCTTCATTAGACAGGATCATCACTCCTGGGAAATTGCAAAGTCACGACATTAGCTCAGTGGATGAATCCCACTGTCTTCTTATTAACCTAGATAGCTCGGCCCCATGATCACAACATTACCAAACTAAGTTTGGGCTCAGTCTGTACCTGATCAAGACTCGGGTGTCTGTAGCAATGGGTTTCTTCCAGCCTCTGGCATGGTGTAAATCAGTATGGATTCATTATACAACCTGTTCATTGGTTCTCTGAAGTAACATGTCCGGTAGCCACAACTAAGCTGTCAGATGAAATAATGCGTGGGACAGGGCTGCTCAACCCTGTTCCTAAATGTACACCATCTTGTAGATTTTCAATCTAACCAAAACAAAGCACCCCTAATGCCATTTGAGGGTTGAACTGAATTGTAGTTCACCAGGAACAGAGGTGGGCAGCTCTGATGTGGGGCCATAATGGAGGAGAATGCACCAGTGAAGCACATTCATTTCTGTTGCTTGGTGCAGGAAGGCCAAACTGGCAGTTCTAAATTGGTATTCAATAGGAACTTTGGAAAGAAATATGACTGCTGGAAGTCATTATTAATTACCTCCGCATTGTCCGTAGGTCACTCAACTATGGAGGCATAGGAGCCATTATTGGACACGAGCTAACACATGGATACGATGACTGGGGTGAGTACACATCCGTGTCCTGAGCATAGACTGTATTAAAAGATGGACGCAGCACCCGGGTCTGAAAAATGAGGCCGATGCGGAAATCTCTAAAACTTGCATTCTATTTAATGGCCAGCAGATGGCGATGTCAGTGGTTGCAGAAAGAAGTTCAATGCTATAGAAGTGTATGAGAAAATGACCCTACTTTCCCACCTGATTTATTATTTAAATAATGATTTTCCACATCATTTTATGATATCTATCGCAAGTTTCAAGTCTCCTTCGATATATCATGATGCTCATTTTTGTAAATTATGGTCCCAAATAGACTAGAATAAGGGATGAAGCCAGAATATGCTTTAGGGGCGTGGCTATCCTCTGGTCCTCGTCCGATCCGGTCAGATCCGGATCCAGGCTCCTCCCTGGATCTTCAATTCACACTCTCGTCCAATAGGAATCACATCCAGTTTCAAAATGACAAAATGGCGCAGTTCAAATAGCCAAAACCAAGGCTTCCTAAATGGTATGCTGAAACCAATGGGTGACGTCACAGTTGCTTCGTCCATCTTTTTATACAGTCTATGGTCCTGAGCGCTACGGCCGATCAGAGGAAAAACCCAACACTCAGATGCACTTTCATTGTGTGCCACAGGGGGGCAGTACGACCGTTATGGTAACCTGAAGCAGTGGTGGACAGAGGAGTCCTTTCGGAAATTTCAGAAGAGAGCGGAGTGTATCATAAATCTGTATGACAACTTCACCGACTACAACCTGAAGGTGAAACTGACTCACAAGTGGCTGTGCAATCCTACTTGTTAAAACACCAACACATGCATCTAAATATTCATGCGTGCCGAGCAAAGATGGAAAATCGGAATTTAGAGAGTTAGAACCCTTACTATTCTGTTCCAGTGACCTTGATTTGCCCACCAGAAAGTAGAAATAATTTGAGAAATCAGCTGGAAATCAGAAACATGGGGCAGGGATTTTACCCTCTGACCTCTAGACTTTCCTAAAAAATGACACTACTATCTACATGCGCGGAGACTTCAAACTGATGTCATGTCCTTGTTTGTTTGTAGGTCAATGGCCGTCTGACTCTTGGGGAGAATATTGCTGACATGGGTGGCCTAAAGCTATCCTACTTTGTGAGTATCCTTTATCCGTCTCTGCCTGTTTTACTGAATGTGTGTCTATTCCTGTAAATCTCTCTGCTGAGGTCTTACTGTTACTGTAAATATATCTGAGTCTTGCTGTTGGATTTATCTGTGGATCTCACACTGCGTGGAGATCATGTAGCTGTTATTGCTGTAATAGCCCTGTAAAGTGCTAACGGGACTTAGCGCTGTCACATGTGCCTGCTGACAGGCTTATCAGAAGTGGGTCAGGGACCACGGCCCAGAACGGCCCCTCCCTGGACTCAAGTACACCCATGAGCAGCTGTTTTTCATCGCCTTTGCACAGGTAGTAAACTTTCCACCATTCCCCTTAACCACATAAGTCCTACAGACCCATATATTGGCCTGACAAATGCAGCTGCTGTATTCAAACATGTGGAACTTCAGTCCTACTTTACATTCTAGTGGAGATCCTAAGGTTTCCTGCAATCCCAAGTATGTCCTGCCGAATTGCAGGAAAATATGTATAAAATTATATGCTAGATTAGATATTTTCCATGTGATGTTATGCTGTGCCCATAAAAACATGGCATCCTGGGTTTGAATATTTCACTCAGTATAAGTGTGATATCGCTTCAGTTACGCACCACAGCCAGCAGATACAGAATATGTATGTAACATTCACCAAAAATATGAAAAAAATGTTTTTTTTCTGACTTTGAACCTACTTAAGGGAAAACTTAAGTAAAAAGTTAGAGTTTAAGGGGTTTAGACACCATTCCAGTACATTAAGCAGTATTCAACCTTACCCAGTAAGGGCCAGCGTGGGTTCAGACTGTCATTCTAACCAAGTATTTAGAGACCTGATTTTACAAATAAAAGGCTTTTATTGATTCCTAAAATCAGGTGCGTAACTGCATGGCCAGAACAGAAGCCTGCACATACACCAGCCCTTTCTGGTTATGGTTGAAGGCCATTGCAATACACACAACTCTATCAAGATATTACTGCCATATCCCCTATCCACAGAGTACTGCTTACATTTTTTTTTTTTAACTAAGATTCTTACTTTTAATGTTGTGTTTGTCTTCTGGGAATCACTGACTTGATCTTGATCAGACTCTTCTCTCCCTACAGAACTGGTGCATGAAGAGAAGGTCCCAGTCCATATATCTGCAGCTGCTGACAGACAAGCATGCGCCTGAGCATTACAGGTAACAAACAGCACAGTAACATACACTACACGCAGCACTGATAGTCTTTTACACAATGCAGTAACATACACCTGTGCTTGAACACTACAGGTAATACACAACACTGATAGAATCATTTACACAACGTTTTTATGTGGTTATGAGTTAATGCCTGTATTGTTTGCACTCATATTTGAAGTCAAAATTTTAGAAGAAATAAAACATTTCATTGAAATACAATTGAGAGAAAAATATGAATATTCATCATTTTCTCCAAAAGCGTGTGCCGCACTTATTGGATCCCCTTCAATTAATACTCTTTGCAGCCTCTCTTTGCCAAGATAAAAGCTATACGTCACCTTGTGTAGAGTATAATGATGCTGGAGAAGACAAGGCGAAGAATTTGAAACCATTCCTACCTGCAGAATATCTTCTGATCCTTTAAAGTCCTTGGTCACATTTATGGACTCTCCTCTTCAGCTCATCCCACTGGTTTTCTTTTAGTTTTATTTCAGAAGACTGTGAAGGCCCTAGCAAAACCATGATTCTGCAGTTGCTGAACGATTTTTCTGAATTTCGATTTGTGTTTTGGATTATTGTTTTCTATTTGAAGAATCATCAATGGCCCAGTTTAAGCTTTCTGGCAGAGGCAGTCAGATTTTCATTTAATGTCTGCTGGTACTTGATGGAATCTAAGGTACCATGAATCCTAACAAGCTGTCCCAGGCCCTTTGGAAGAAAAACAACCCCACATCATCGAAGAATCGCCACCATACTTCACTGTATGAAAGCGGCTTTTCACGGAATTGCTATCCTCGTTTCTCAGCCAAACCCACCTCTGGTGTTTATGGCCAAAGAGCTCTAGTTTGGTCTCATCTGATCAAAGCCCCCAGTCCCATTGGAAGTTTCAGTACCACTCCACGCACTATAGACACAAGTTTGTTTTTTGTGATTTAACTCCACACAATAACTGAAACTTTACACAGGAGGCAGTAACTGATTAATTTCACACATGAATTACTGATTGCTACACAGGCACCGGTTGTACACTACCACCATATACGCAGAAGCCTGAATGCTCAGCCCTCCGGTGGGAGAGAACTGTACACTTGTATATATGTGTGTGTTCTTGTGACTTTTGGAGACGGAGTAAAGAAACGTCCTCTCTTCCCTCTCAGGGTCATTGGCAGTGTGTCACAGTTTGACGAGTTCGGCCGCGTGTTCCACTGTCCGAGGGGCTCCCCAATGCACCCCGTCGACAAGTGTTCGGTGTGGTGACCCCCCTTCTCTCACCTGCACCGAACCCCCAGCCTTCCACCAGGACAGACTGCTGCTGAAGCCCACTGTTCACCTCTTCAACTCTTTTACTCTTATTTTATATCATGCCTTACATGGGAATCGTTTATCCATAATACAATGCTCCACGAAAAGCAGCTAATGCACATGACTTCAGTCACTTTTCCGTTTAGCCACCATCTCCTGACTCTTTGATTACTGTCATAGCTATTGGGTTGTCATACTCATCAATATCATTATTTTTAAAGTGGATTACCTGTATTTTATTTCATGTTCTCATCCTGTCATGATTTTGTATCACGTCACAATTACTATTGTGACATTAGGGAGTTCCCTTTTTCTATTTGTTTGGTTAATTTCCCAGCCTTCTGTGACTGTTATGTGGATGGTTTCATGAATCGCAGTCACGGTTCATGTTGGGGAAACGGTTAAACCTGACGCAGTAAAGCAAAGCCAGAAGATTGCAAGGAACCAAGCCAAAGTCAGGAACCTGGCAAGAGGGTACACTATACTGAATTCAGCACTGGAGTGACTATTGGCCCTGAAGTATCTGATACTGGATTACGAGTGTTGGACTGAGCCGGACTGGGACCAGTGAACTGACTTTTTGAGTGAAAAACATTGCCCAACATTTTTTTTGCAACAGTGCCCTCTAGTGGCTGGGTCATGAAAAATCAAGGCGTCACAAGCTGTAGAGGACCTGCCACAACGGAAAATGGAAACGGCGGTCAGAGACACAGAACGCACGTCACGTTTGTTTAATGTGTTCTCGCTTGTGGCGTGGGATTGCTGTTTTCGTGGGGATTTCTGTGAAATTTGATGTCACTGTGCCGGTGATGTTTTTTGTGTTTCGGCTCTTTTTGTGGACTGAAGTTTTCCCGTCTCTTGTATTTGGTAAAGGCTGGTGCCAGGCCAAACCCATACTCAACTGCACCCTGCACAATTTGTCACCAGGACATGGCTGTGTTTACATTACATTATCCTGATGATAATGGCACTCACCTGTGGATTGGGTGTGTGGGTTTGTGAGTGTGTGTGTGCAGGCGCATGTGAGGCACAGCATACCACTTGAAAATTGATGACATTCTGTCAGAGAGCACTTATCCTCCCACATCCTTGCCAATTACCAACCTTCCCAGAGGAACAGGCTGTTTCTTGTCTGCACTGTGTGAACATTTTGTTTTATTTTCAGAGAAAACATTCCATTTAATAAAAAAGAATACCTGTTAGTTATATACAGTGTATTCAATCACATGCTGTCTAATGTCAAGAGGACCATACATTTATACACTAAATATTAAAAAGTATTTAATTTTATAAAAAAAATATACTCATAGAATGATTTCTTTGTACAGGTATATATACACAGCAGGAAAAATGTATTGTACAGTGATTACTATGACAAAGCATGTTTCCTTCATGTATAGTAACAGCTCCTGTGTGGCTAGATTCAGCAGTATCAATTTACTGCTCAGCTGCTATCTCCAATATCCAGTCATTCTGTCTGTTGAAAAAATTCACAGAATGATAGTTCCAGGTCCTGAGTTTTCAGGTTTTGACAGGCAATTACAGCTAAGGCAATTACAGGGAGAAATATGGGTATCTGGACTTCTGTCAAAATAATCAAAATAAGGGGTGTTGCACTCATGGAACCTATGGCTGATTCCTTTCACGTTTTTTGGTTGTGGACCTCAGGGTGCCACAGTCATTATGATAAAAGAAAGCAGACCCCACGTTTAGCGTGGATATTTGTATTTCTGCATGTGAACGGTGTACCAGAATGCGTGTCATTGTGCTGTGTTTTTGTACAAGGCATTAAACGGTGACATGCGAGTGCATCTGTGTCTGAGCTGTGACAGCAGAAGGTTTTCTTTCCATGTGGTAGCGTGTTAGCACATTGGCAAGTTTTCATTTGTCTGTTTGTCTGCGTGTCCGTCTGTCTGCGAGTCCGTATCTCCCCGAGATATGGGCCAGCTCCCGTTTGGTTTCCCAGCGCTGCATTGCTGTGATCCAACGTTCGCCATTTTGCCCCGAGGTCACTGGTCCCCCCTGGTTCTTAGGTGAGAACAGAGACACTGACAGCTGTACACATCAGCACATCATTCAACGTGGACCAGAGTCCAAACACATAATGACATTTTCAGACCTATTCAAGCATTGGGACCTGGATTATACTGAAGAGGAACAGAGTGAAGATCTGGGATGTCACTGTGACCCAGCATGACAGAGCGGGAGAGGAACGACAGGGTCAATGGAAAGAACATATAAGATCATCAGACGATGGAGTTATGGAGAACTGCAAAGCATTTCCATGGGATATCTGTTAAGAGCTGTGTGTTTGTTGGCCATGGCGACAGCTAAGCACCTCAGTTTCACAATCAGGCAATGTGCCAGGTGTTCGCTCCTCAGCAGACCCCAGGGAAGTGACCTTCTCTGTGGTTGGTTCCTCCTTTTTATTGGTTTTCTCCAGTTTCTTCTTCAGGCTGGTGAAATTGGAGCGGAACCAGCTGTGAGCTTCCAAAAGGTTCTCTGTAATCTGAGAGTAGAGGAGCAGGGAGGAGAGAATAACTGATAAGCACAGAGGAGGAAGGCGAGAGGAGAGTGAGACTCGGCAGGTGGGGGTACAGCCCTGTGAAAGGAGTCTGACCTGCTGTGACTCCATGCTGGCCTCTCTGAGCCTCTCCTCCGCCTCGTCTCTGCTCCACCTCAGCTGCCTCATGTTCTCCTCCATCCTCTGGACATAGGACAGCCTTAATGTCAATCACCCATAACCCCTCCCACTCTCGCCTCCAGACACAGAACAGCTTTAGTGTCAATCACTTATAACCAACCTTCTCCTTTACTTCGCACCCAGACACAGGACAGCCTTAGTGTAAGTAGTACACAACCCCACCTATTCTCGCCTCTGGGCACAAGACAGCCTCAGCATCAATCACACATAACCCCTCCCACTCTCACCTCTGGACACAAGACAGCCTCAGCATCAATCACACATAACCCCTCCCACTCTCACCTCTGGACACAAGACAGCCTCAGGGTCAATTACACATAACCCCTCCCACTCTCGCCTCTGGACACAAGACAGCCTCAGGGTAAATCACACATAACCACTCCCACTCTCACCTCTGGACACAAGACAGCCTCAGGGTAAATCACACATAACCCCTCCCACTCTCGCCTCAGGACACAAGACAGCCTCAGGGTCAATCACACATAACCCCTCCCACTCAAAGTCACCCTTGTGGGAGCTCACAATCTACCAGAGCGACACTCTCAAACTCAGTATGAACACACGTGCGAGTGACAGGCTGAGGAAGGGATATGAGAAGAGGTTAATCTCATATGAGCCTAAGGTGAGTACATCTGTCCTCATCCATACCCCTCAGGACATATCAACATCAAAACTACATATGCCACAGTGGCAGCAAAAAGGAGTGATATTAAAAATACAAGTGAAAATTATCTTTCAGAAAAATGTTTGGTTACATGGAAGATAAATCTTCGCCAGTACAGCATTATTTTATCCTTTAGGGACAATCCTAACACAGACCTGGCACTTATCCTGCAGCATTAGCCGTTGTTCTCTTTCAGTCTCTAGCTCCCCCTCCTGGTTGGAGGCCAGATGCTGCAGCTCAGATTGAAACTGTTGGATCAGCTGACTCTGAGAGGACACAAGTTTACTTTGTGAACATTTCTGATCTTGAAGACAATGATTTCTTTGAATTAGGTATTCTTTGTATTTTTATTTTTCCATACAAGACAGTTTAAGCAAGCAAAATTAGCCAGTTAGCCTCTGCAAGTGTAAGCTTATGTGTTAAGGAGCACCATTTACAAGAGGCAGTTCACCCAATAATTAAAGCATGTTTCCATTTGCCCAGAGTACTATCCATCTAACCATGAAGTTTAGCTGAAATCTGCCCACTTCTTAACACTTGATGAATTTAATGAGTTCAACTTGACACAATTAAACTCTATGGCATATAATTTTGTGGTGCTAAAAACAGCAGAAGTTCACCCTCGACTATTTCCAAATAAAACGCAAAGGTTATTCACTAATATTCACACAGCTCATCTGAGCACCATTTCTTCCAGATCTACTTCTTTTTACTGCAGTTGGCCATATCTGAGCAGGTGAGTGGATATGAAACTGAAGTTCAGGAGCGTGGCACTGGCAGAATGAAACAACTTGATTTAGTTCCAGTCAAGTAAATTGTCAGCAACTTGGTTTATTAAAGCACAGAACAGCTTTGAAATTCATGGTTGAGATGTTAACAGCTTCAATTTATGATGAGGAACAAAAGACCGACTAATACTGCAAGCCATGAATTTCGAAGCCGACGGCATACCTGTTCATTATTCTTCCTCTCGTACTCCTCCTTCAGGCTCTCTGCACCTTTCAGGGTCTCCTCCATCTCCTGGAGGAAAGGATACAGCCTCAGGCAACAGTGTATGTGTGTGTGTGTGCATGTGTGCGTGTGTGGCTAAGTCAAAAATGTGAGGCAAAATGAGATAAGACACGCGTCTCATGAGGGTATGGCCAAATGTGGTGAGCGTATGCAGTAAATGCATGAAGTGTTTCTCCAAGGTTGACTGCCTTTGGGGAGCTTAAAATTTTAAAATGAAGACATATCTCAAAGATAAGGACATGGATTAAGGTTTTCACTTTGCAAAAATTGGTACTGGATGACATATGATATGTTACATTAATTCAACAACCCCCTACCCAATATAATGGTAGTGGAAACACTGAAAAGTATAAGAGATATGCTTAAGGTAGGAGCATTTAAGAAAGCAGGTACCTTCATTCTCAGTGAGGCGGCCTTAACTGCCCTGTTGTCCACATATTGCTTCAGCTGAGTCCTCAGGTCTTTAATTCGGGCCTTCTGACTGGACACCAATTTCTCCAGTTCGCCCACCTTATCCCGCAGCTCCCGATTGGCCCGGGCAAGGTCGCCTGATCTTGACGTCGCCTCTTCCAGAGCCTTCTTCAGCTGACAGGGAAGTAAAGAGGAGCAGGGGCAGCCGATTAAAAAGAGTAAGTGTCGATGTGGTGGGTGTAGCTGGAGCTCCATTACTAAGCCAGACGTACATCATTAGTCTCCCGGTGTGATGCCCTCCTCTGACCAGTCCTCTCCTTTTTCAACTGCTCCTTCACTGAGTCAAGATGATCTGCCAGCCATTTCACCTCCTCTCTGGTTTCTCGTAACTCCACCTCCCTGATAGTGCAAATACAATTAAAAGGGCATGAAACTGAGGGTATAATTTGAAAGACACAAGCAGCTCAGTGAGCAGCAGAGGACATGGTGCATGTCTTCCTCACAGATACACACACCTCTGTGAGAGCAGCTGCTGGTGCTGGATCTGGATGCTCTCCTGTTGGTCCTGGGCCCGGCTCAGCCCGCCTACCAACTGCTTATTGGTCAGCAGAGCACGTTCCAGAGTCTGGGCGAGCTGCTTATTGTCCAGACTAACAGTCTCCAGCGCCCTCCGCAAGGGCTCCATCTGGTGGTTAAGAGAGTCTCAAGCGCTGCGTTTCTCGCGGATTAATTACAGCCCCATTTCACTTACAAATAAATGAGAGGAGGGGTCCCATTCTTCCATGGGTGCATTCTGCATTGTGCTGGTGCGTATTTGTCAGTGTCTTACCTCAGTGTCTGTGGTAATTAAATCATGCTGGAGTTTCTCCACCTGACACTGTAACTTTTCCACCTCCTGGTGAATCTGCACTCTGAAAGCACAAAGAAAACACAATGGCTCACATTAGTGTCCACTTCTTCCAGGAACACCACATTTCGTGAAAAACAGCGCAATGAGCACAGTGGCTCACTTGTATATTCAACGGTTTTAACCGAAGCGGGTAATTGTTTGCAGGACTCTGCAAGAACTGTGTGACATGCTGGAGACAAAAATATATGCACATATTCTGTGGTGTATACATATGCCATCATCAGTTGCAAACGACATTGAATGTACGATTTATAAACATGGGTTTAGGTATACTTTTTAGTCAAAAACTTATCAAAAAATGATAGGCTGTCTGTGGACAAATTTTGACAACGTTTTTACTGATTTTCACGTTGGAGAGATATCTGCACAGTTTCAGCTTCCTTCCTTTACAGACGAACGACGACGACAATCAAACAGGCTATGACATAAGCCCATCGGACCTTCGGTTCAGATGAGTTATAAATGGGTCAAAAAAGCATTTTCAATGTGGCCACCAAGACAACCACATCGGAAATTGGATTTTGAGGATTATAAAAACTTTGGTGTTCTCGTTGTCTGTAAGATATTTGCAAACTATCAGCTTCATTGGCCCAACAGTTTCAGAGAACATGATGTTCACAGACGCCAAAGACGAACGACAAAGGACACACAGGCTATGACATAATCCCAGTGGGCCGTGGGTCCAGTTAAGCTGAAAAACAATAACCAGCAGAGAGTCAAGATAAATGTTGAGTTGGTGGCATAATAAACGCAGTGAACACAGAGTAAGTCCCTGACCACTCTTGCGAAACATATCAACATAATATAACTGCTTGAGACGCCTGGGTTCCTGCGGTTTGGAAAATTAGTATCAGCCAAATAAACACCTCATCATTTCAGCTCAGTGAAAATACATGTCATTTAAAATTAAAAAGTGGTAATGCCATTTTATTACCACAGATAAGATGCAGAATAAAAAAAGTAATTTGCGAGCGAGAGAATGCTTTTTTCACAGAGTCCTGGGCCTTTCATGACCTCAATCAAAAAATCTATTTAGTGTTTGAGTTAAGGGTGCTTATAGGAGTATTTATTCCAGAGGCTGATGTCCATTGTGTTTTTAACTACAGCTCAACAATGTGATCTGAAACCAATATAGAGTGCCTTGTTCAAAGAACACATATTATATTTCTATTTGATCTGAATCATTTTGTTACCATAATCATTTACATGGGCGAGGTAAAACCTGGATATCTGCAGTTGATAGCATGAGTCCACTTAATTATATCCCCGAAATACGAGTTTCGGGGATATCATGGTTTCGCCCCATCCGCCGCCGCGTCCGCAGATTTTAGCGTGATAACGAACAAAATACTTTACATTGGCTTATCATTTTTAGCATATGGGTAGATATGGTAGAGAGGATGAACTGATTAGATTTTGGGCAAGCATGCACTCCTAGGTTTGCCACCAGGTGGCGCAATATATATATATATATATATATATATATAAATATATATATATAAAAAAAATAAGTTTTTTAACCATATCTCTGGAACAATTACTTACACAGACCTCAAATTTGCCTCATATTGTAGGTCTAGTAAAGGGGAATCTAATAAAGGGGGCTTCGAGGATTGGGGGATTTCGGGATATACCCCTTGCCGTCGGCTGCCGACAGCGTAGGCCTAGTTCCATCAAGCAGAGATCCAGTTGGTTGATTATACCATCTGTGCGCGGATTAGCCATTGTTTTGCGAATGAGAGGCTATGTTTATGGTGACAGGGTGAGCACATATTCATGTGAGTGTCTGTAGCCCTTTAAACAAAGGGAACTTCTAGCATTGCAGAGTTAAATTTCCCGGTTAGTTTGCGGTTTTTTTCTGTAAGTGTGTGCATTGTGTACAGGCATGTGTGTGCACACATAAGACAGTGCTGGTGCAGCCCTCCATACCTCTCCTCCCTGAGGGCGATGACCTCCTCCTCTCTGTCCCCCAGCTCAGCCTGCAGGGCGTCGCTGCTGCTCTTCAGACGGGCGTGAGACGCCAGCATGCCTTGCAGCGTGTGCGCCACCCGCTCCCCGTCTTGGCACCTCTCCTGCAGCAGCTCCTCCAGCTGGCACATCTGCGGGCACACGGTCAGGGCGCTTCATGAGGGAAAAGTGCCCCCAGATACAGGTGCTGTGCACGGGGACATTCAGAGCAACATCCTGCGACCTAAAAAGCATTCACTCCAATGGACCAAATCTGTTCTCAAATCCCCACTTTGATGCCTCATATTTCTTGTTGTGGTTCTTCTGTGGTCTGCATTCCTCATCCAAGAGAGCTGTGGAGTCACCTGGTTTTTGTATTCATCTTGATATTAAGGATCAATCAAGAAGACATAAGGCGAGCGAACTGTATAATAGACTGCTAATAAATTAATAGCTGATTAACAACAAATACCTGCACGCACTGCAGCTGAGCAGGACCAGGAATGAAGGTCACTGGTTTACACTATGAAAATCAGCAGAACTGACAACCAAAATAGCAATACAACTGAAGGATTTGGTCATTTTCAACTTATAAATGTAGTGATACCCAACTTTTTGCATGTTATAATTTTATCAGTTTTGTTCAACAATAAATCCAATCTAGATAATGAAGGTTAGGTTTCCTTTAAACTTTTTATGCTTGCCCATATTTACCAGTATGGAGAACCATTTATAACAAAACTGAGCCCTAATTTCCATCAATTGGCGAATAAATTTTAATGCAAAACTGATTATAATTACCTCCGCCAGGAGGTTATGTTTTTGCTTCTGTTTGTTTATTTATTTGTTCGTCCGTCTGTGAGCAGGATATCTCAAAAACGGCTGTATAGATTTTAAACAAACTTTGCAGGATGTTAAAGTAGCACCGGAGGAACAAGTGACTAAATTTTGGCAAATCTAGGCCAAAGTACAGCAGAGATATAGGCCAAAGTTCAAATCCAGCTATTGCTGGCGGAGGTATGACCTCTGACCTCTCTCTTGTGGAGCTCCTGCAGGCTCGTCATCTGGTCCCACAGGGCCTGGTAACCCTGCACAGCGTCGTCCCGAGACACTTCGGCCAGGGCCAGCTCCTGCTCCTTCTTCTGCAAACACTCCGCCACCTGAGCCGAAAACGACAAGAGCTGCATTCTTTCGCCTTATAGTAAAATATATTCAGTAAACATTCTCATATGCAAGGAAAATAAGTGTCAATCTTTTGCTGTGATGTGAGGTAAAACAAACTACCAGGGAGGGGGAAACAGAAACCGGGAAGGTGTTATTTTGAGAGAGAGACTGGAAGTGCTCTCTGTATGTGTGCCTGCTCATGTATGTGTGAGGGTGTGTGTGCATGCTCATGTATGTGTGAGTGTGTGTGCGTGCTCGTGTATATGTGAGCGTGTGCGAGAGTTCGTGTATGTGTGAGTGTGTGTGTGCGTGCTCCTGTATGCGTGAGCGTGTATGCGTGCTCCTGTATGTGAGTATGTGTGCATGCTCATGTATGTGTGTGTGTGTGTGTGTGTATATGTGTGCATGCTCATGTATGTGTGTGTGTGTGTGTGTGTGTGTGTGTGTGCTTGCTCATGTATGTGTGTGTGTGCGTGCTCTTGTATGTGTGTGTGTGTATGTGTGTGTGCGCGCATGCTCATGTATGTGCGTGAACATGTGAGTGTGGGTGTGTGTGCATGTGCGCGCATGCATGTGTGAGCGCGTGTATGTTTGTTTGCTCTCATTTGTGTGTATCTGCATGTGTATTCTGAACAAAAGTAAAAATATGGGTGAAGGACACTTCACCAATGTGCTGTCCCCTTTTCAGTGAGACTTCCCTTTCCATCAGTGGGAGCGCACACTCGCTATTCATAGCACAGCAGAGAATGAGCAGGACGCTGGTGCTGACAGGGCAGGCAAAAGGGAATTTTGAGAGCAAATTCTATTATTACGTTCGTCTGCTTAGTGAGGGTCTTCAGCCTCATCTTTCATGCGCAGAGATCGTTCCAGTTCCGAGTGCAAAAACAATTCGATTACATAACACAAACTTTTCTGGAGAAGACTGCAATGGTCCAAGGATCATCTGACTAAATTTTGGACCGAATTGAGTCAAGGTCAAAGTCACAAAAAAAGCGGAAATCACAGGCAGGGTATATTATGCCTGACTTCACTAGTGTAAGACATGAAGTGACTAGTGAGAGGACTGAATGCTTGGGAAATATTTGTGAGAGAGAGTGTCTTTGGTCATGGAGGAGTAAAATTTGTCTAGAACATCCTGTAGAACCCGTGGAAGGGTAAGAATGAGTTTTCTCTACTAAGATGAGTTTCCGGAAAGTCCCTGAGGCCAAATGTGGTATGCGGTGGAAGTTTTGCCATTACAGACATGTTAATATTTTGGTGCTCCAGCAGACTTTGCATCAAAGCACTTCTGATCTGATTTGAGTTTCTTTGATTTCAGAGTTGAGTTTGTTTGTTTGAATTACATCTGGTATACATCTGGTTTTCACCATACCCAACCAAACCGGCTGAGAGAACAGCATTGAAAAAAGGAAATGTTGCCCTCGACAGACTCAAGCAGATGACATATGTATTGCTCTTCTAGGCCTGAGTGTCTGTTTGACACAAGACACATGTATCTGAGGCAGAATATTTTTATCTGTGCCTGACAGTAGACACAAATGGCAAGCTAAATCTGGCACATAGACTGATTGTGGATCTTACTATGGATCTTTTCTCCCATTTTGTATCTTTTTTTTCCCCATATTGTAGTCTTCTTGGTGCTTCCAAACCCATGCAGTCTTGCAGGATGCAGCAGAGTGTACAACCCCATTTCCAAAAAAGTTGTGACGCTGAGTAAAATGTAAATAAAAACAATGCAATGATTTTCAAATCATTTGAACTTTATACTTATTTGAAAATAGTACAAGGACAAAATATCAGATGTTGAAACTGATCAATTTTATCTTTTTTTGAAAAATATCCGCTCATTTTGAATTGGATGACAGCAACGTTTCAAAAAAGTTGGGACGAGACAAAAAAAGACTGGAAAAGTTGCATTATGCTTAAAAAAAAAAGACAACTGGCAGAACATCTCACAGGTAATTAGATTATTTAGCAACAGGTCAGTAACATTATTGGATATAAAAAGTCTCTCATAAGTACAACCCCAATTCCGAAATAGTTGGGACGAAGTGTAAATTGTGAATAAAATCAAAATGCAATGACTTTCAGATCACATGAGCCAATATGTTATTTACAATAGAACATAGATAATATTTCAAATTTTGAAACTGAGAAATTTTACATTTTTATCCACAAAATGAGCTTATTTCAAATTTTCTGGCTGCAACAGGTCTCAAAAAAGTTGGGACAGGGGCCTGTTTACCGTGGTGTAGCATCCCCTCTTCTTTTTAACACAGAGTGGAGGTGTCTGGGCATTGAGGAAACAAGTTTCTTGAGTTTAGTCATTGGAATTTGATCCCACTCTTGTTTAATACAGGCTTCCAGCCGCTGGAGAGTTTTGGGTTTCTTTTGATGGACTTTTCGTTTAATTATGCAAGGCAAGGCAAGGCAAGGCAACTTTATTTGTATAGCGCATTTCATACCAAAACAGCACTTCAATGTGCTTTACAGAAAATTGAGGCAAAGGCCTCACCAGAGCAGTCTAATGCATCATTCATCATAATACAGTTAAGAAATATTGACAGAAGAGGAAGCAAAATTTAGATTAAAGAGAAACGAACAAAAACAAAATAAAAAAAAAAATAATGATAATTATAAAACAGATAAATAGAGGAGAGATATTAAAAAACAAGGCAGGATAAAAACAAGGCAGACAGTGTGAGATATATATATATATATATATATATATATATACTTTTGTATATAAATAAAATAAATGTAAAATGTAGGAAGGAGAAATTAGAATAAAACAGGGCACGCTGAATAGAATAAATGATGCAAATGTAAAACAGAGAAAGGATAGATTAAATAAAAAATGGGGCATGCTAAATAAAACGAGAATTAACAAGCAGGTAGATAAAACAAATTAGGGAAAGGCATCAGCGAACAGTTTAGTCTTTAATTTAGATTTAAAAATGGCAACTGAGGAGGCATTTTTAATGCTATCTGGGAGCTGGTTCCAGAGATTGGCTGCATAGTAGCTAATAGCGGCTTCACCGGTCTTTGTCCGAGTGGGGGGCTAAGTTAAAGTAAAATTTTGTCGAGACCTAAGGGTCCTTGCAGGGATGTAGCATTGGAACATGTCTCTTAAGTACTTTGGTCCCATACCATTTAAGGATTTAAAAGCAAGTAGCAAGGTTTTAAAATCAATTCTGTAATTAACTGGGAGCCAGCGTAAGGACCGCAGGATCGGGGAAATGTGTTCTGTTCTTTTTGTTTTGGTGAGAACCCTGGCCGCTGCATTCTGAATCAACTGGAGCTGTTTAATGGTGATCTTGGGAAGCCCTGTAAAGAGGCCGTTGCAATAATCAAGCTTGCTAGAGATAAAAGCATGAATGAGCTTTTCAAGGTCTTTCTGTAACATGAGATCACGTAATTTAGTGATGTTCTTGAGGTGAAAAAATGCTGATTTTGATACTGCTTTAAAGTGGCTGTTAAAATTCAGATCACTGTCAATGATCACACCAAGGTTCCTGACTGAAACTTTAGCTTTTAGCCCCTTGGTGTCTAGAAGGTTAGCGACCTTAAGCCTTTGTTCTTTCTGACCAAATAGAATGACTTCTGTCTTGTCTGCATTCAATTGAAGGAAGTTATGAGCCATCCAATTATTAATTTGGTCAAGGCACTGAGAAAGAGATTCAACAGGAGTGAGATCATCTGGTGGCAAAGCTAAATAAATCTGGGTGTCGTCTGCATAACTGTGATAACTGATTGAGTAGTTCTTCATAATTTGTCCCAGAGGGAGCATGTAAAGGTTAAATAATAGGGGTCCTAGTATTGATCCCTGGGGAACTCCACAGGTCAGGGTTACTGGTGCTGAGGTACAGTTGCCGATAGTGACAAAAAAGTTTCTCTGCTGCAGATAGGACCTTAACCATTTGATGACCATACCGGAGAGGCCAACCCAATGTTCAAGTCGGTGTAGTAAAATATTGTGGTCAACTGTGTCGAACGCAGCACTGAGGTCTAACAGCACCAAGACTGATGTTTTGCCTGCATCTGTATTAAGGCGGATATCATTAATAACTTTAATTAAGGCAGTTTCAGTGCTGTAACTTTCTCGGAAGCCAGACTGATAGTCATCAAAACAACCGTTTTCAGTCAAGAAAGTAGTTAGTTGGTTAAAAACAATTTTTTCGATGATATTCCCAATAAAAGGCAGTTTAGATATGGGTCTGTAATTGTTTAGAACTGAAGGATCTAGGTTATTCTTTTTTGAGCAGGGCTTCACCGCTGCCGTTTTTAATGACTGAGGGAAAAGACCAGTCTGTAATGAAGTGTTGATAATCTGAAGTACATCACCTTTTATAAGGTGAAAGACAGATTTTAAAAAGTTGGTGGGAAAGGTGTCCAGCTCTGATGTAGAGGAACTGAGCTTTTGTACAGTTTTATCTAGGATATCAAAGTCAATCAGACTAAATTCTGACAACATGTTTGGGACTCTTCTCATTATGCTGGGTAACTCAGGCTGTATAGCTAGCTGGGACTGAGATATATGCTGTCTTACGTTATTAATTTTTTCTATGAAAAAGGATGCAAATTCATTGCAACTAGTGACAGAGAGAAGCTCAGGTGGTAGTTGTGGCGTGGGGTTTGTTAATTTCTCAACGGTGGAAAATAGCACTCGGGTATTACTCAAGTTTCTATTGATGGTGTTGGAGAAGTAAAGCTGCCTTGCTTTGCAGATTTCTAAATTGTACAGGGAAAGTGTCTGTTTATGGATTTGATGGTGAATATGAAGCTTGGATTTTCGCCATTTCCTTTCAGTTTTTCTGCACTCTCTCTTTAACTGTTTAACTGTTGGATAGTTTTTCCAAGGAGCTTTCTGTTTATGAGTGACTTTTTTATGTTTCAATGGAGCAATGTTATCCATAATTTGCATCATTTTTGAATTAAAATTGCTTGCTAGCTCATTCACAGAGTCTGATAATTGACTTGAAGTTTGAGATAAAGCATGCTCAAAAAGAACTGCAGTGTTATCAGTTATGACTCTCTTACAAGAAGTCAAAGGCCTGTTATGGATATGAGGAGACATACAGACATCAATAAAAACACAAAAATGATCAGACAGGGCCAAGTCCATTACATTGGTGGAGATGTTAAGTCCTTTTGCAATAACAAGGTCAAGGGTATGACCATGGGAGTGTGTTGGCCCATGTACACACTGTGTTAAATTCAATGCATCAATTAGTGAGAGAAATTCCTTGCCGTAGGTATTGTTGGGATCATCCACATGTAGATTAAAATCCCCAGATATAATAATGTGGTCAAAGTTTAAGCAAATGACTGACAATAGTTCAGCAAACTCCTCCAAAAAGACCTTAGCTGAGTGTTTAGGGGGTCTGTAGACAGTTAGTAGTAAGATGTTTGGAGAACCCCTGATAAGGGCACATAAATAATAAGGGCACATAAATAATAAGGGCACATATGCGCCAAATGTTCTCAATCGGTGAAAGATCAGGACTGCAGGCAGGCCAGTTCAGCACACGGACTCTTCTACTATGAAGCCATGCTGTTGTAATAGCTGCAGTATGTGGTTTTGCATTGTCCTGCTGAAATACACAAGGTCTTCCCATGATTCTGTCATTGACATTACTAAATGGGCCCAGGAATACTTCAAGAAACCACTGTCTGTAAACACAGCCCGCCGTACCATCCACAGATGCCACCTGAAACTCTATCATGCAAAAAGGAAGCCATTGTTGAGCATGATCCAGAAGTGCCGCCGTGTTCTGTGGGCCAAGGCTCATTTAAAATGGACTGTAGCAAAGTGGCAAAGTGTCCTGTGGTCAGACGAGTCCAAATTTGACATTCTTGTTGGAAATCATGGGCGTCGTATCCTCCGGGCTAAAGAGGAGAAAGACCACCCCCCCTGTTATCAGCGTTCAGTTCAAAAGCCAGCATCTCTGATGGTATGGGGACGCATTAGTGCATATGGTGTGGGACACTTGCGACATCTATGGCTTCGTAGTAGAAGAGTCCGTGTGCTGAACTGGCCTGCCTGCAGTCCTGATCTTTCACCGATTGAGAACATTTGGCGCATAATTAAACGAAAAGTCCATCAAAGGAGACCCAAAACTCTCCAGCAGCTGGAAGCCTGTATTAAACAAGAGTGGGATCAAATTCCAATGGCTAAACTCAAGAAACTTGTCTCCTTAATGCGCAGGCACCTCCACTCTCCCTGTCCCAACTTTTTTGAGACCTGTAGCAGCCATCAAATTTGAAATGAGCTTATTTTGTGGATAAAATTGTAAAATTTCTCAGTTTCAACATTTTCTATGTTATCTCTGTTCTATTGTGAATAAAATACTGGCTGGTGTGATTTGAAAGTCATTGCGTTTTGATTTTATTCACAATTTACACTTTGTCCCAAATATTTCAGAATTGGGGTTGTAAATATGATGAGGGCTTAACCACTCTATGAAAGACTGCATGGGGAAATAGTTCAACAATTTAAGAATGTTTTAAACTTAAAATTGCAAAGAATTTGGAGTTTTTATCCTCTATGGTAAATAATATCATTAAAAGATTCCGAAAATCCATAAAAATCTCTGAATGCACGGGTTGAGGCTAAAATCCAGTTTTGAGTGGCTGTGATTTTCAGGCCCTCAGGTGGCACTCAATTAAAAACAGACAGGATTCTGTAGTGAAACTCATTGCATGGGCTGGAACACTTCTGTGAACCATTGTCGGAAAACATAGTTCGTCACTGTATCTACAATGCAAGGTAAAACTCTGCCATGTAGAGATTAAACCATATACAACCAAGATCCAGACACACTGCCTGCTTCTCTGGGCCCGAGCTCATTTAGAATGTAGAAAAGTGGAAAACTGCCCTGTGGTTTGACTAATGAAAATGTGAAATTCTTTTTAGGAAATCATGGATGCCCAATTCTGTGGACTAGAGAGGAGAGGGGCCATCCGGTTTGTTATCAGCAAACAATTCAAAAGCCAGCATCCATGATAGTATGAGGGTGCATTAGTACACATGGCATGGGTAACTTGCGCATCCATGAAGACCCCATTAATGGTGAACGATATATACAGGTTTTGGTGTGAGATTTACTGCCATCCAAATGCCTATTTAAGGGAAGGCCTTGCTCATTCCAGCAATACCATGCCAAAGACCACACTCTACACATATTACATCAATATGTCTCTGTAGTAAAAGAGTCTGGGTGCTAAAGTGGTCTGCCTGCAGTCCAGACCTGTCACCCACTGACAATATTTGGCGCATTATGAAACGATAAGTATGACAAAGGAGGCTGCAAAGTATTGAGCAGTTGAAATCCTACATAGAGCAAGAATAGGAAAACATTTTGCTTTCAAAACTACAGCAGTTGGTCTCCTTAGTTCCCAAGTGTTTGCAGAATATTGACTGAAGAAGAAGTGATGCAACACAGCAGTAAACATGCCCCCATGCCAACTTTTTTAAAACATGTTCCTGGCATAAAATTCAAAATGAGCACATATTTTCCAAAAAACAATAAAATATCTCAGTTTCAATATCTGATATATTGTCTTTTTACTATTTTCAAATAAATATAAAGTTCAAATGATTGAAAACAAAAGCATTGCATTCCATTTTTATTTACATTTTACACAGCTTCCCAACTTTTTTTGGAAATGGGGAGGTAAGTTTTGAAGTGTATTGCTGAATACAGGTGCAGGGATGGCATCTGTACCTTTGCATACTTCTTCTCCAGCGAACAACTTTTTTTCTCTTGTCTTTTGAGCTCACCCAGTTTCTTCAACTCAAGCTGCAGTTCAGCCTCCCTTGACTGGGACAGAAAAACAAAACTCAGGCACTGCAAGGATCGCAGCGCAAACACTGCAATGACCAGTCAAAACCCTTCAAGCATTACCATCCAAACACTGCAAGGACATCAGTCAAAACCAGTGGCAGTCCATCAGTGGTATCAAGAGTTTTCGGTAACCCCACGTTTCAAAGCTTAATTACCTAAACCTGTTGCAGTTTATGCTGCCTGATTAGCAACAAAACAACTAAGAGTAATTGGTAGAGTGACTTTAATTTATTTAATTACAACCCCAATTCTGAAATAGTTGGGACGAAGTGTAAATTGTGAATAAAATCAAAATGCAATGACTTTCAGATCACATGAGCCAATATGTTATTTGCAATAGAACATGGATAACATTTCAAATGTTGAAACTGAGACATTTTACATTTATCCACAAAATGAGCTTATTTCAAATTTTCTGGCTGCAACAGGTCTCAAAAAAGTTGGGACAGGCAAAAAAGGGCTGAAAAAGCAATTAATATATAAGAGAATTAATCAGCTGAAAGAACATTTAGCAAGTAATTAAGTTAACTGGCATTAGGTGTGTAACATGATTGGCTACAAAAGGGATGTCTTAGAGAGGCTGAGTCTCTCAGAAGTAAAGATGGCCAGAGACTCTCCAACCTGTGAAGGCTTGTGTAAAAAAATTGAGGAATACTTTAAAAATAATGTTCCTCAACGTCAAATTGCAAAGGCTTTGAAGGTCTCATCATTGACAGTGCATAACACCATCAAAAGATTCAGAGAAACTGGAAAAATCTCTGTGCATAAGGGACAAGGCCGAACACCTTTACTGGATGCCCGTGATCTTCGGGCCCTCAGACACCACTGCATCACTCACCGGCATGATTCTGTCATTGACATTACTAAATGGGCCCAGGAATACTTCAGGAAACCACTGTCTGTAAACACAGTCCGCCGTGCCGTCCACAGATGCCACCTGAAACTCTATCATGCAAAAAGTAAGCAATTGTTGAGCATGATCCAGAAGCGCCGCCCTGTTCTGTGGGCCAAGGCTCATTTAAAATGGACTGTAGCAAAGTGGCAAAGTGTCCTGTGGTCAGACGAGTCCAAATTTGACATTCTTGTTGGAAATCATGGGTGTCGTATCCTCTGGGCTAAAGAGGAGAAAGACTACCCCTCCTATTATAAGCATTCAGTTCAAAAGCCAGCATCTCTGATGGTATGGGGATGCATTAGTGCATATGGTGTGGGACACTTGCATGTTTTAAAAAGCACCATGAATGCTGAAAGGTATATAAAGGTTTTAGAGCAACATATGCTCCCCTCCAGATGACATCTATTCCAGGGAAGGCCTTGTGTATTCAAGCAGGACAACGCAAAACCGCATACTGCAGCTATTACAACAGCATGGCTTCGTAGTAGAAGAGTCCGTGCGCTGAACTGCCTGCAGTCCTGATCTTTCACCGATTGAGAACATTTGGCGCAAAATTAAACGAAAAGTACGTCAAAGGAGACCCAAAACTCTCCAGCAGCTGGAAGCCTGTATTAAACAAGAGTGGGATCAAATTCCAATGGCTAAACTAAAGAAACTTGTCTCCTCAATGCCCAGACGCCTCCACTCTGTGTTAAAAAGAAGAGGGGATGCTACACCAAGATAAACAGACCCCTGTCCCAACCTTTTTGAGACCTGTAGCAGCCATCAAATTTGAATGAGCTCATTTTGTGGATAAAATTGTAAAATTTCTCAGTTCCAAAATTTGCTATGTTATCTCTGTTCTATTGTGAATAAAATACTGTCTGGTGTGATTTGAAAGTCATTGCGTTTTGACTTTATTCACAATTTACACTTTGTCCCAACTATTTCGAAATTGGGGTTGTATTTAGTCAAATTTATTTTCAATAGCATGCATTGCATCACAAAGTTATGAGGTGTTTTCTTCTGCACATAAATAACAAAACAAAACATCAAAGTCTTCAGAAGATTTCTGAGCTCATGTCACTCATGAAAAGGCACACATTTGCGTGAATTAGTTTACATGGCTCATTTAACAATAAAGATGCTATACAGCAAATATAGTCACGGGTAAATGGAGCGGCTAGGCACAATGCACGGCTGAATGACATTGTGAGGATATCAACCATCCGAATAAATGCAAAAAATTCAAAACTTTCGCTTACTTAAAAAATAAACAAACTTTATTTTTACCACTTTATTTTAAATAAACTTCAAGATATGCCACTGGGTTGAGAAAATGTCACCAGTCAAGCAAAAAGGAAATTAAAATAAGCAAATATTTGACATTTCCTTATAAAGATCTTCAATCTTATCACAACCAAATATAAAGCCCTAGGTGCGAGATATTTTTGCAGTGAGGATTAAAGACCAAAATCAATCAACAAAGAGGAACACGACAAAGTTCAGCAAAAACATACACACAAACACACACACATATAATCAATAAAACCTCCACTTCTCCAGTCAGGTCAGGTCAAAGGTTGCCCATACCTCAGCCTCATTCAACTGTGCTTGCAGAGAATTCCTCTCCTCCTCCAGTTTTCTCGCCTTGTCTTGCATCTGTCGCATGAGAACGACAGGAAGGTTTCCACCATGTTCTGATCCACTCAATCACAATCACACTAAATAAGTACTAACACACAGAGTCACCTGTAAACAGTGGTTAGACACAGAGTCACCTCAGCCAGCATGTGAGCCCCATCTCCCCAAAGAACTGCCCCCTCCTTCCCAGCACCGTTCCGCTCTGCCCAAAGCTACTCACCGCACTCTCCACGCACTCCTTCTGTGCGTTAGCCTCCTCCAGGGCTAGCCTGGAGCTCTGCTGCAGCTGCTGGTGCTCGCGCTGCAGGGTCTCGCTGTGGGGACAGAGAGGACACTGCAGTCTCTTCCAACCTTAGCAGGGCCTCTGAGTGGCTGGTTAGCAGAGGTGGAAAATCCAGGGGTCAGAAAGTAAAAATCCTGCCATGTTTTTCTTCTATTCATGAACTTACCCAGCTAATTTCACTTAGAAATTCTACCCTCTGGCTGAAAACAGCACAGGCATCAGTACTCATTAGCAAATCGAGGTGACCTGAACAAAACACTGACAGGATTTTAAATCTGAAGCACGGTTTTCCACCCCTGTTGGTTGGTGGCTAAAGTTCCCGGAGCAAAGAGGCAGGAAGGACTCACAGATCTTGCTGAAGCAAGAGGCGCTCCTTCAGCGCCCCCTGCAGTTCTGCCTGAATGTTGCACCGTGCAGCATCCAGAATCAAGTCCTGCTCCTGTAGCTGCTGCAGCACACGCCTACGTTCAGCCTGCAAGGGGGCAGGAGAGACCGATATGATGAGTGTGTGTGTGTGTGTGTGTGTGTGTGTGTGTGTGTGTGTACACGTATTCTGTACTTTTAAGGATTAAAAAATGCCTTGTTAGGACATAAGGACCTCACAAGCATAGTAAAGTCTGACATAAGTAGCACCTTGAGGAGATTTTTTTGGGGCCCTTCGAGAAAAAGGCATAATTCTGGCCCACGGCATAGGTGTAGGCTTAGGTTTATAAATGGCTTTTGGTTAGGACTAGGTCTAGTTTTAAGTTTAGGTTTTAAGTTTTTTAAAGTTTTAAGTTTACAGTGAGGTGCTACATTCATTTTGTAATTTTAGGAGGTTTGCAAGTTAGAGTTTAGGTCAGGGTCTGGGAAGATGTTAGTATTGGGTTTCATTTCAGGGTTGAGGCTATAGAGCTAGGATTTTGCGGCAAAAGTTATTTTTTGGACCCCATGAGAATAGAAAAATATTTTTTTGAGTGATGCACCTCAAAAAACAAAATCTTTTCGAGCATTTTAATCTTGTATTTCAACTAACACACTTATTTCTATTACCTTTTATCTTGATAAATGAAATTCTGCAAGTGATTTTAAGTCATTTTGACTCATTTCTAAATTTGTCCTTGGGGTAAGTGGAATTATATTACCGCACAGACAAAACTACAAATTAGTCAAATCGACTCAGTGGCAGAATTGCTTTTCTAAGAAGACAGGTAATAGTAATAAGTGGTTAAATACAAGATTACAAAGCTTGGTAAGATTTTGCTTTTGCAGTGTGTACGTGTGCATAGAAAATTCAACTCATCCTCAGTTGAGTCAACATCCTTCAAGCATGATACAAAAAATCCCACTATAAAATTTTTTTTCAGAAAGTTTTGTATACACTTTCAGTTTTCTGGCACTGAATAGATATTTACCAAAGATCTTTGGTCCGCTTGTTCCATGTTCATATTTACAGTCTCTCGGTTCCTTGCCAGCACTTTTAAAGCACAATCAATTAGCCACTTAAAGACCAGAGCCCACAAAAATGTCAGATTCTCTGGATATATTCCCACGAGTGCTGGAATTTATGTTCTTTACTTGCTTCAGCAATGAAAGAACATTCATAAATCACATTGAATCATGCATGTTTGCCAAATATCTTCCGATCCATTTGCCAATTAATCAGTCTTACAAAACTGTATTGTAGTTCAATATAATTGTTCAAACAGCTGAAGGACTAGGAGATTCACACCTCTGGCAGACAGTGAGCCAGAGCACTAACACTCACAAACTGTAAATATAAAGCAGAAAATGGGCGCAGAAGCCCCCAGGGTTTCATAACTTACTACAGGGGCACCTGTAGCCCCAAGGGCCAGTACTCTACCTTCAGCTCTGCCTGATGCTCTGACACAAGCCTGGTATTCTCCACGGTCAGGGAGCGGAGAGCAGCATTCAGCTCCGAACACTGGCCCTCCAGCCGCACATTTAGCTCCTGAAGAAGAATTGGGGGAGAAGTCACAGAGAGGCAAACACGTTATGCTCACGATAGACATTTCTGACATACAGCAATCTCACACGGATAGGTAGAATTACAAACAAAAAATTCGTAAGAAGTGAAGAATTGCGAAAAACTATAAATTTAAGTCTTAGACTGTCAATCTGCAATTTATTCACGTTTGAAAATGTTTGCGCAATGGTCAACTCAATGTTTTTGGTTAACCAATTTTTCCTGTAAGTACAATCAAACGTGGGTCTTGTCAGGAAGGAAATTCTCGCCATTAATTGAAATTAGGTATTGAAAGGGAAATGCTAAATTCTTGTATGCTGTAAAGCATTTGTTATGTTATGGTCACTTATTCATTCACATCAAATGCATTTTACTCATGTTTTGTTCATTTGAGTAGACAGGCACTGCAACATTGGTTTTATGAATGTCTTGATTTATAATAATTATGATACATTTTTTGCATCGGAGCTACGAGTGTGCAGCCAGCTTCAATATTTTTCATGCTTGTTTGCATTGGCTGGCACCTCATCACTTCAGGTGTGCGTTTCTTTCACCTTGATTCAGCACTGCAACATTAACAATGCAGCTAGGTAGTGCCTCCCAATCAATACAGTTTAAAAGACCACCTCAAGAATAGAGGAAGAACAATGTTTGGTGCCTGAAAACTCAAAGTTTGGCAGCAAACTTGAATTTTAAACCTTTACTATCTGCAAGGCAGTGAGGTTTTGTTTTTCACTTGTTGCTGAGCAGATCTGTAATCATTGTCACTTACTTTGCATGGCACGTGCAGATTTGCATGCCTGCAGGAAAATGTCACTGCACCAAAGTACAGAATACCAAAAGAAAAGAAAGTGCTGATCCAACCCCCCGTTGTTTACCACCCTCTTCTGACAAGAGGAACCAGTGCTGCCTCAATTACATGCGCCACTTTTCCTTTCTGTTTTCTTTTTCTTATTTTGCAAACAGAATTACTCCACAACACACACCAGCATACGGTACAGATCTTCAGCGATAAGCTTTTTTTTTTTTAGCTCCCGCCGCCAAGCGGGCGCGGGAGCTATGGTATTAGGCTTCGTCCGTGCGTGCGTGCGTGTGTCCGTCAACACATTTTGCTTTATCTCATTAACTGTTTCAGTTACAGGCTCCTGATTTTCACTGGAAATGCATCTCGTAAAGGCCTACAAATGACGTGTACAAAGGTGACCTTGGCCTATTTTTTCAAGGTCACTGGCCTAAAAAATATCACCAAAAACTTCAACATTTTGCTTCATGTCATCAACAATTTCAGTTACAAGCTCCTAATTTTCACTGGACATGCATCTCATAAAGGCCTATGACGCGCCTAAAGGTGACCTTGCCCTATTTTTCAAGGTCACTGGCCCAAAAATATCACCAAAAACTTCAACATTTTCCTTTATCTCATCAACTATTTCAGTTACAGGCTCCTAATTTTTACTGGACCTGCATCTCATAAAGGCCTACAAATGACGTGCCTAAAGGTGACCTTGGCCTATTTTTTCAAGGTCACTGGCCTAAAAATATCACCAAAAACTTTGACAATTTGCTTTAACTTATCAACATTTTCAGTTACAGGCTCCTAATAAGCTCCTGCCGCCCGAGTGGCACGGGAGCTATGGTATCAGGCTCCATCCATGCGTGTGTCTGTCAACAAAAACTTCGACATTTTGTTTATCTTAACGGCGGGAGCTCCTGGGGCCGCCAGTGCACTATATTTTATCTATAAGTGGCCAAAGGTTATGGGCGATTTTCAGCCAAGTGTGCAATTTAGGGGTAAAAAATATCTTATTGCATTTAACCTACTTAATTCAAAATAAACATCCAGGAAGCAATTTAGTATGTTGGAGAACATTTTTTTCTAGTTTAAAAAAACTGTTTAGTCACGATTGATGGGAAAAAAACAAAAAATAGCAGGATTTTTATGGTCAAAATGTCCATTTTGTTACCCATCTCAAGTGGGGTCACTTTTACTCAAGTTGATTTTTTTCTCTTTTCCCTTGAGAAATCTTATCACTTACAAAACTTTACAGGTTTCTTTGTATTTTAGGTCTCTAAAATGGATTTGTCTCCCCATTTCCTACTAGTTCTCCTCTAAACATTTTAGTCAACATAGCCACAGTACCCTGAAAAACTTTTGGATGTGTCTTTTTTGTTACCGTAGTTTGTCTTTTTGGTTACCATCATCGAGTAACAAAAAAGACGAATTGGTAACACAAAAGACAGGTATGAGGCCACAATTTAAAAAAAAATCCAGTTCAAGACATATAATTTTGATGAAATCTTGATGAAACAAGGCCAAGGCCTAGGCCTACTATACTAGCTAGTCTAAGTAGACCACCAGTTTCGTCCAGTTCCCAGCGGCCAAACCCAAAATGGCTTTGGGAACACATTTGACGTTTTGTTTGATTGATGATGTGATGCTTGCCCCAAGATTATTATAAGCACATTCCTCATAATGACCAAAAAAGGCATAAAATATTTCAGAAGAACCTGGACTTATTGCGTAGTTATTCCGAAAAAAGTGAAACTGTTCTTTTTTTAATAGATTCTATGTGATTAAATTCCGGCCAGTTGAAGTAATCACATTTGAAATGACTTAACTCAGTCGTATGGAACTGATTCCCTTGCTTCTGTAAAATACAGTGTTTATATTGCACTGGTGAACAAGATTGGGGTATAACGTCTTTGTGTCATATGCTCAATTGAAATTTTATTGATTAAGGAGGCAAACAGTGGAATTGTGTGTGATTTACGCATTAATACATTTTCACATATTCTTAGATGTGGTCTCTCCTGCTTTCTGGTATTTGATGCACAGTACCGTTGGTTCTTTTTTTCAATGAAATTGTCTAATTTAGATGGCTCTGTTGTGGTAATGAGGGAGGTTCACTTATTTTCCACTCGCAGCCATTCAGAGGAGAGATACGAAAGAAGACTGACCTGCAGAAAAGAGCTGTGTTCATACCTCCCTTTCACAGCATTGAAACCACACCAATGCTCTGATCCATGTCACCTACGTCAGCCGTTAGACCACCTTTGAGTACTGCAGAAATGAGCAGCTTTTGATTCAAAAATTGAAAATAAAAATCTGTCCCCAAGTTTACAAATATAGAAATGACCACATTTTAAATTACACTATATTTGAAACACTGGTATATTCAGTACGCTTCATCAATCACCTGTTTTATGTGGCTGCTTTTCATTTGCATTGTAGTGTAGTGTGACTACATTCAGAATATAGAACGGATTCTCATGGCTTACTGCTTCATGAGCCTCGCAAACTAATTCACGCAAATCTGTGCCATTGCACGAGCGACATGAGCGCAGAATAAGACATATTGATATTTTACGTCGTCATTTATATTCGGAAGAAAACGCCTTATAATTTTGTGATGCAATGTATAACAAATCACAAATAAATTTGACTGCCGCAGTCCGAGCAACAATACAGCGTTGTGGTGGATGGAGGGGGCTGTACTATTTAAAGCAAGTTTTACGCATTGTGACCCCCGCCCCCCCCCATTTCTCTGAATTCTTTAAAACTTCTTTCAATGGTGGACACTTTTTTTTCTTTAAATAAAATTGTCACATGAAACCACCAACTTTTGGTCACTTTATACATTTTCTTTTTTGTTACCATATAGGTCTTTTCTGTTACTCAGCAGATATTAAGCCTTTTCCCCTACATCTTTTTGTAAAACACTGTAGAAACTACGTAAGTAAAGTGCATCTGAAACCATTTTTCCTCAAAAACTTGGTTAAAACTTAAATATTAATTGTATTTTGACAAAAAACATGGTAATAAGAAAGACGTCTTTCTTGTTACTGCGGTAACAAGAAAGACAACATGAAAAATTAAAAAATGTATTTTCTCATAATCAAAGATAGTTCTTGCATTGCACCTTTGTAGAATCCTTAGAAATTCACTGAGAAAACAGAATCAGGCCAATTTACAGAGAAAAGAAATGGGTTTGATTTTTCAAAAGTGTCTTTCATGTTACTTGCACACTTGGCTGAAAATCGCCCGTATACGTGCACAGCTCAGGTGGCAGGATTCTGTGTCCCTCAAACATATTATACTGCAAATGTTATTTATACATATGCTGCATACTCATGAGTGCACGGTGAGATATGGTGATATATTACCAGACATAGGTCCCAGTAACTCCTCCTCAAACATATTTCATGGCAGATTCACACAGAATTACTGCAGACTCGCACAGAGTTGCACAGTATGACAGCAGTATTTTTACATATATTCAGCAGTGTTGTAACCTGCACTGTTTGAAACGAGACCAGTGGCTAACCGTAGGTGGAGTATTCAACGGTGATCTTCTGACCTGCACTTTCCGTGCTGCTGTTTTCAGGCTGTCTTCATTCTTCTGCAACCTGCTATTCTCCTGCTGCAGTCTGTCTAAGCCCAAATGGGCACTCTGGAATATACAATGGGTTCATTTACAGCACTGGGATGAGTATAAGCAACCACACAAGCGCAAAGATACACACAGATCAAATCATTTCAAGTAGAATATCCAAATATCCATACTATAATCTCCAAGTCAAATGTGAAATATGAACTTAGCAAATAATTGATATAAAAAGCCTCAGAAAAGGGGATGTGTATTAGCACACATGTAACACTCACTTTTAATTCCTCAGTCAGCTGGGAAACAATGGATTCTTTGGCATCTGTAATATCAAAGCACAGTTAGCAATGCATCCCTACTCCAGCAACGATGCTAAACACTACTTGTCCTCAACTATGTGGCCAATAATTAAACTAGGCTAGGCTGAGCCTCATAGCTCCACTGAGGAAAAAGCTTGACGCAGTTTCACAAAGTTTTGTTCCAGACGATCCTACACCTCCGAAAGTTTGGAGTAGTTCCGTTCCATTTCAGCATGACCACACTTTGCACACAAAATGAGGTCCATACATTGATGCTGGATACTAGGGTAGAGGAACTTCACAGGCCCTTACAGCAGCAAAAATGAGACTGTATATGCATTAGTACCCATCATTTTGAAATGTGACACCAGATAAGCAAGTGAACACTGCTCTAGCTGTGTAGCGTATATAAAAGTACAGAGCGACACGGTGATTCCCTGTGGTGACCTGCTTGGTCTCGGAGCTCTTGGCACTGCTTCTCCAGGTGACCGGCTCGCTCCTCCTCCTCCTGCAGCACCCGTCTGACTTCCTGTCTCTCGCTCTGCAGGGTCTGGCAGTTCGTCTGTAGGGCTCGTACCTTTTGGAAAGGAGAGGCTCCGACATTCCAACCCGTACACTGATTCTCATGTCACCAGTCTGCATGAGACTGCATCAGTACAATACTTACCACACCATACTCCTCTATTCCAGTGGTAACCAACCATGTTCTTTCATGGACAAACTACCATCCTGTCAGTCTTCAGTTAAACACTTATTTGGCATACCTGCTTATTAATCAGCAGCTCAATGCAGAGCAATGACACTTTGTTCCTTTCCTCTTTGCCAAATAAAGGTGGTGGGTGGGTTTGGTTACTTCAGTAACCACTATGCAACAAGGTGTCAATGGTTCAACGAGCTGAGCTTCGTTTGACTTGGAGCGACCCCTGGCCCCCTGCAACAAGGCTGGTGCCCACTAACTAGTTCAGCCATTTGGTAATTTTTTCACTAAAACTTTTGAATGTCCTTTCCCACTTCCCATTCTTTTCTCTTCCTCAGGATGTCATACCTGCTCTCTTTCACGCTCCACAACTCCCTCGATCTCCGTCACCCTCTGCAGCAGGGCATCCTGGGTTCTTTGTGCGTCTAAGCGAAGTTCTGCTTCCTCAGAGAGTTGGGCCTTCAACTAAGAGGGGGAATTAAAGAGAGTTAGGAAATTATGATTTTTTTTGTTTATATACTTGTCCTGAATAGCATCAGATTAACAGTACATGTAAGCTGCAGCATGTGTTTTTTTTTTATCATGTTCATATATATATGTGTGTCCTGAACAGCATCAGATTAACAGTACATGTAAGCTGCAGCATGTTTTTTATCATGTTCATATATATATGTGTGTCCTGAACAGCATTAGATTAACAGTACATGTAAGCTGCAGCATGTTTTTTATCATGTTCATATATATATGTGTGTCCTGAACAGCATTAGATTAACAGTACATGTAAGCTGCAGCATGTTTTTTTATCATGTTCATATATATATGTGTGTCCTGAACAGCATTAGATTAACAGTACATGTAAGCTGCAGCATGTTTTTTTTTTGTTTTTTTGTTTTTTTTTTATCACAACCGCTGACCAGCCAATGATCAATTTATTCAAAATGATTAAATGCCTGCTACTGATTTTAAACCATAAAAAATCCTCAGAAGAGAGCTCAGCTCCTTGTGACCTAAAATCACACGGCATATCCTGTCGTTGCTTCTTTGAATTTAGAACACCAAGTAAACTGGATCCCTGTGAGGGGATTAGACGTTATGATCACTTTCACTCAAAAACAGAGATTGACACGACAACCTAATTTATGATCACTTAATGAAGCCATCTGAAACTGTGCAATGCAGAAATATCCTTTTGAAAAATACAATGAGGACCAGCATCACAGAAAGCCTCAGAAACCAAACTTGAGATTCCTGCCTCACAGACAGGGGAGGATTGAGCAATGTCATCTCTTACTTAAATGAGCAGTTGCAGCTTATGATACAAAAATGTCCAAAACAAGAAATATTACAACAGAAAGTATCCAAAAGCTGGATTATAAAGTTAGCAGCAACTGCGCTCAGTAAAACCAGGAAAAGCTCTTTATATTTCAGTGCATCATGCAGATTTGGGAGATTTCTGGCTTAAAAGGCAGCGCAGTACATGTACATTCAGTCCAATTTTAGTTTTAGTTCAATGCAGTTATCTAGCAAATTTGATCATCCTGCTCTGTGCTAATCCAGTGGTATTCAGGAGTTAGACACAGTGTTAACATGATCTAACATTTAGTGTTAGATCAACACTAGAGAAAAAGGTCAATGTTTAGCTGTTCACCTCAATCAATTTCTCAGCCATCTGCAGCTTGATCACCTTCAGCTCCTCAGCAGCAAGGGCCACGTCCGTCTGTGAGGACAAGGAGCCAGCAATACTGTCACAGCCTAAACTACCATCACAGCTCCATCATTATCACCTATGGTGCATGCAGTCAGAGACGGAATCAGGAGCTAGCATTAGCTGTAATGCTCATAGGAATGAATGCAACCATTAGCAAGTATTCCATTCTTTGTGAAGCCACGTGCAGTGGATTCATAGCATCAATACTAAAAAATTCTCAACCCATTACCGAATCAAAAAAATTTATGGAAGTCAACTAGCAGCATCGGAAAGGGTGCTTCTTAAACCATTACAAGAGGTTCAAGTGATCCTGAAACTCAAGTGATTTGTCCGTTTGAGAGTGGGATACAAGGCTGAAATGAAATACCAAAGTTGTTAATGTCCTGCAGACATTTTTGGCAAATGCTCACCAAACATGATCAATATTTGTGACTGCAAGAGCTTATGGGTCTTCCAATAGGTTTCTATATGCGAAGGAATGGCAGAGGTCACGAAATTGCCATTTTTCAGATATTGTCAAAATCTGCGCTATCCAAGTTGAGACGTGTTGCATTAAATTTACATATCAAGTTTGAACACTTTACCAATATTATAAAGGTGTAAAATGGACAACATCAGTTTTTCAATGTGACCACCCAGCCATGCCCACTTTTGAGGGTAGGGGGCTGAAATGCAGTGGTTAGTGAGCTACAGATGTTGCATATCAAGTTTTGTCAAGTTTTATCAATATTAGTGACCACTAGAGGTTACAGGTGGAATTGTTTACGGACGACAGACAAAAGACAATGGAAAACAATGACCGACAAAAAAGATGGATGATGAAGTTAACACCATCTTAATAAATCAACTGGTCAAGTTGAGTTATTCAGAATAATATAAATCTATCATTCATTTTTTTTTCTTCTTGATCCATAAAAACACAATTTGTTAGCTAGAATGGATGGTGAATCATGAGGCAAGGTAAAAAAATATTTATTTAGCTAAAAATATTCCAAACAATCCAGCTATCTAACTGAGCAATAAACTTTAGGTGTTGAATTCATTCACAACAGAAGACCACAGAACATACGGCATGTAATCTTGTTGTACCATCTCTGTCATGCAAGTACTACTGAATGCCATTATTTAATCATGTAGATCTGCTGATGTTGATGTATCCTATAAATCAATCAATCATATGAATTCAATCATTAATAAGTTAAGTGGCATGTTAAAGTTCCTCTGCTGTAGTCAGCAATTATTCAATCAACGCGTATGTAAGAGATTCTCGCGCGGAATTGAAGTCCTTGTGCATGGAGGGGTTGGAAGCAATGGAATTGCATACAGACGTTTCAAATGATCTTATTTTATTTAAACGATCATGAAACACAACCATTGCTTCCAACCCCTGAGTATAGAAAAGCGTGAGAAGTCCGGAGTCGTTATTGGTATGCTTTAGCTATAAATGAAAACTGGCCACACCCGATAATGTTGAGAGTATACGCGTTTCTGTGCTGGTAATTTAAATGAATGATTGAAAACAGGTCAAGACCAGTCATTAATTTTAAGGCATCGTTTGAGCTTCCCCTATTGCCATTTCACGAGCCACCACTGATCACTATCATTTTAAAGCACACACCTAGTGTCGTCTCAGCCAGTTAATCAGCGCAGTTAACCTAAGCTCTGTCTGTTAACAGTGTGTGGTGAGCTATGAGTGGTCCTGCCAAATGTTTTGTCATTTTATCACATCGATATTGCCTTGAAAACCCCATCAAAGCAGCATTCAGCACTGCTAAGTTAAAGGGCATATAAAGTTGATTCCCATCGTTTTTGTTTATTGGCCAAACAGCGAGCCGCACCTGCGCAAACGCACCGAAATAGAAGGATTATCTACCCATGTACACAAAACATTGGTTTATATGAATTAAATTGGTCATGTGACAATGCAAGATGTCAACAAAAGCAAGTGATTTGTTTGTAAACATTGGACGTTCAACGTCCCGTCTGAGAATCGACTTTAGATGCCCTTTAAGTGCCCAGCGCACGTGTCTGATTGGCTTTTCACCAACCAATCACAAGCTATCCATAGCACGTGTATTTGTTTACATTAAAAAAAATGACACCGCCATGACACATCCTCCAGTTGGGGATCTAACCTCTTCCATCCTCATACGCGTGCTTACTTTAAAAATGGCAACTTCCGGTTGCAAAATATGAAAAAAAGGGTGGTTTTTTTGTTTCTGTCCTCTAACATTTCCTTTTTTGTTTTTAGAAACGGAAAATGAAAATCAACTATTCTTCTTCAGTTTTGTTCATGCCCTCTTGACCCTGTTAAAGAAAAACGCCTTGTGTTTCCATTTTAATCTTTGTATTTTAATATGTAAATCAAATAAACACTTATTTTTTGTTTTTTAATATCCTTTTCTGAACGAAAAATCCAATGACCAAAAAATACACGGACCAACCTGCCCTTTACTTAACACTAACACTGACCACCAGTTTTCAATTTGTTCCCTTTCCTCACCTCATTTTATCCAATACCAAAACATATGCGATACACTGCAGCCAACAGCCTGCTACATTGTTTTCAAGAACCACACATTAGCAAAACATTAGCAAAAGTCAGAAGGAAATTCTAGACTCTGTCTGAAGCACGCAGCTTACAGTGGATACCAGAAAATTACAACACGCTTCCAAAAAAATAGAAAGGTACGCCAAATTAACTCAGGGAAACGAAAGCCATGTTAAAATTGGTGCAAACACGCAGGGCAGCATGGAGTCAGCGAGAGGGAGGTATGGAAGCAGGAGTAGAGGGGAGGCACCTTGGCTGCAGTGGCAACCTGCAACTCCTCCCTTAGCCTCTGAGCCTCCTCCAGGGCCTCCTCCCTCTCCTGACAGGCCTGCCACAGCTCCTTCTGTGCCACCCGCTGCTCCTCCTCGCTCTCCTTCTGCAGTGCTGACAGCTGCTCAGACACTCGAGCTGTGGGAGAGCCGAGAGATAAAGACGCGGACATTCAAGGCCAGGGATACAGGAAGTGACAGAAGGAGAACTCGGCTAAAACTGAGAAATCTGGGCAGAACAGCTTGAGTTGGGAATCACTGAGATAAAAATGTTGAAGTGATCTGTAATTTTGAATGGCATTGTCAATCTCAAAAACCATTTCAATCTTATTTGTCTTCAATTCTTAAATACTTTAAATTTTATGTTTACAATTAATGTTTTTTTTCTGAATACAACAAAAATATTGCCAATGAGGTGAGAAATGTACACTTGCCAATGGAACAAGAGTCATCAGAAGATGACATATCCCCCCGGCCCCCACAGTCTAATCTCAGAAATCCCAAAATATCAAAAGGCACCAGTCTAAGACTTGCTTAATACGCACAGCAATTTTCGTTAAAAAATATTGAATGGTATTTGAGTTCTTCACTGAAAACAAAATGTCCACAGATGGACAGAAGGACACACAGACGACAGCACTGACAACTATATCCCCCCCAATTTATATGTAGGGGGGAAAATAAGGAAATCTGAAGTGCCAAGCAAACAGTTAAGGGGGAATTAGATTTCACAGGTGCATGAGATGTAGCATCTGCTGTTAAGAAATAATTTTTGCAGTGAAATACAAACACACGTAGCACCTGAAGGAAATGTCAGAGCACAGCAGGAGAGACCCATTCAAGGTCCTCACCTGAGTTAGAGAGATTAAGCTGTCTTTCCGTCTCCAGCCGGAAGGTGGCGAGTTTCAGTGAGTGCACAATGCTCTCCAGACGACACATCCGGCTTACCAGAGCCTCACAGTTGCGCCACAGAGCCGCCTCACCACTTAAGCCCCCCGCTGCTGGCCAAATCCGCACGGGACTCACAGGCCGTTGGCCGCCATCCTGCACCGAAGCAGGGGGATCAAGGGGCTGCTCGCATGGGACTCCCAGGAACTCCATGTCCTGGATGAGAGACTGGGTCTGCTCCTCTGCCACGAGGAGGTGCTGCTGGACTATGGACAGAGTTTCAGGGGCCGAGGCCCCTATGCGAAGGGGCTGGATTGCAGCTCGAGACATCACTAGTGACAGTACAGGAATAGTAAATAACTGGCACCTGGCTCCTCTGCCTTTTTTTACTGCCGAAATGGCCAGGGCACAGAATGCACTCTCAAGTGTATGGTGTTCCATGGGAATCGTGCACTGAAAACTGAACTCCGGAGCACCACTACTTCAACACACACTTAACAATCTTGCTAATGTGGTATGCTAAATTTTCATTCACAAACCGAACATATTCCTGGTCCGGTACGTAAAGTTTCAATGTTCTGTTTTTCCATCGTTCAATTCATTTCGTATGGTCATTGGTGTATTGAAATACATTAACATGCGAACGTCATATTTTTGTGGATATTTGGGCCATGTATTGCCATTTCTAGCTAATGGTATTACGAAGTAGAATAGTGCCGTTAATTGCAATACGGCAAGCAATGACTAGTCTTGCAGCGACGGTTGGGAAAGACATGCCAGGCAGAGTGGTACTGACTTAGCTTTAGCTAGCTAACATTAACCAGCTATTAGCTAACATTATGTAGTTAGCTCCAGCTTTATCGCAAGATTTCCACTGAACGACATGAATTTTTCATTATTTAAGTATGGGATTCTGTAAAATTGCATGCGATGATTCTTCACTTGCTCATAATGGTACTATTTTGTGACCCGTCGTTCCAAAATACATTTCATCTCCAATCTTTGCTTACCTCGCAGAGAAGTTACTTCCTGACAGCATGGTTTCTATAGTGACGCGTCGGAAAGTTCCCTCTTTCAAACCAACCCGCCTCATGCGCGCCCTGTGCTCCATGCTTTGCAAGTGTTCGCCACATACGCCTCAACGGGAATTGTAGTTTCTGAGGCAGTTGGGGTTGCTTAAACTACACTGGCTATTATTTGCGTGCATTTTGAACAGGACGCAAGATGCTCTTCTAATGAGTGAATAATTTATTACTGACAGCAAAATATCCGTAGTAGCTTGGAAATTAATATAAGGCTGAAATTTAATGAGTAAATGAATGGTACGTTCGAAAAGACTGTGTATATCATGGAGGTACATTCCCTAAGATCTTGGATATGTTGGGGCAGCTGTAAAAAAATGTCAACAGTAAGCTAACACCGGCGGACCCAACCCTGAGGCAGCTTGATCTAAATTTGAACTAAAGGCTTTGCAAGTACATGTCACATACAGGGCCTATGTATCGAACAAGATGACTAAGTGTTGGTAACTGGACCAGGTGCTGTTCTTGGAATTTACACGCAGCATCCACTGCGTGAATTGTCTCCCGTTTTCCATTATCTTTGCAATATTGAGGAATCGTTGAATGCTGGGGCATTACTGCCTCAAGGCTTTGCTGACTCTCGGTTTAATAGCAGGCACTTGAATGTTATCTGTTGAGAGCACTGCCCAGAAAATGGGGTGGTTGTTAACTTCAAGGCTGACTCTGTCAATTCCAGGATTATTGACTCTCTTCATCAAAATGAGCAAAAACTTTTTGCACCGATATTAAATACTGACTTGTTCCTGACTGCTGCTCAACGTCACGTCCTCATTCACAGCTTAGTGAATTCCTGAAACATAGAAAGGACTGGGTGAGTTCTCATATTTCTTTTCCAATTTGGCACAACATGAGCATCTCTCAAGTCATTATTAAAATCATGATGGAGACTCAATTATTGTGCTCTGTAATTTGTGGAGACTGACCCTGTGTTGACATAACAAGGTTACAGACTGCTGTTTTGATTGCAATAGGCTTCTGCAAGTTTTTTTTTTTTTTTTTTTTTTTTTTTTTTGCTGTGGGCTGGCAGTGTGGTGTTTCTTTATGTGGTGACCTATAGGCGTGACACAACTATAGGTTAAGATAACTCATCATAAGTACTCTCCAATTCCAATCAATGGTTGCACTATCCTATTTGTTCCTGATATTTACCTCTGCCAAACCAAACATCTTCACAGGATTGCTCCTTTATTCCCACTTCCCCCTTTCCCAGTAATGGGACAGGGTGTCTAAAAAAAAAGCAGAGGGAACAAATCACCCGAGTTAGGGTGTATTACAGTCCCCTCAAGAATTAGCAGCACCCATCATGAAAGTGAGCAGACATGGCCAAGAGCCATCAGGAGATGGCATAGCCCCCTGACCCCTGCTGCATACTCAAATTAACCTTAGTCAGCGTGTGACTGATGTGAGCTCAAAGTTTTATGGTTTCAGTGAACAAGGACAGGCTACAAAAAAAAAATATATATATATATTGGAACAGCACCAAATTTACCAGGAAAAGGACATACAGTATGTCCATACTGCCCCCATGCTTGGTGAGGAGGATGGGTTGGGTTGAAGGGAAGAGGGTTTCTGTAACTGGCATGAGAGTGAGCCTTTCACCACATATTTTGGCACCTGGAGACAGAGACTGCAAGTAGCTGGTATGAAAATGTAAATTCTAGGGGGTGTCCAATGGGAACCCCCTAATTTTTCTAAAAAGTCGCTCTACACAATTTTAAAAATATCTTGAATACAGATGTGAGTGATCTTGTGCCCAATACTTTGTCAGCGTATTCTCTGTGCATATACTGTAGCTCTCTTTTCTTTGTATGTATGTGTGTGTTTCTGAGTGCCTTCCTTCCTGTCTCCATAATCCTGTACTCTGTGCGTGGGCATCTCTAATTCCTCCCTGTGAAGGTCTGAGAAGAGATCACAAAAGGCATCCTCTCCTCCTAGGTTCTCTAATATATGATATTCAAGGTTACGCAGCTATTTCCAATTTAGAGCCATCCTTGTAAAAATGTGGGCTACAGGTCATTGTGTGCCAATTCTGAATATGACAAGATTTCACTCTGTGGTTCTAAATGGCATGTGGCTTAACCAATGAAATGCATGCCAAAGGTTTTTTGTGGGGCCAAGAATAATGGACTTCATAAATAATACTCTACTTTTGAGTGTGTGATCAAACGTCTCCATTAAACCTTTTAAAGTGCCGCAAAATTTTGTAACATGTTCAGTTTTCTATCAAACTTTCTCATCTCACTTTGTTTAAGTTTAGTGGGGGTTTATGGCAGTGAAGGGGGGTGTCAGGGGTCATCCAGATGAGCTCAGAAACGATCAGGAAGATTTGTTTGTCTGACCAGTGTGTGCCCTCACAGATAAGGGAAATACCGCAGTAAAATGGAGAAAGACCAGAGATTTCAGACATGTCGCTGGTTTAATGGCCCTACTTTGGTCCCTGATTCTATATTGGATCCTTTGTTTTAAGATTTAGACTGAAGAGAAGCTTTTAAGAGCAATCGCTGTCAGCTAGCTAGCTTGTGAAGCTAGGGCAAAAACCGAATCACAGCGATTAAGCATAAAAATGATGACAAACATTTCCCCTAACTGGCGTCAGCAGGGTGGGGAGACGGATAGCGTTTTATCAGGAGTAATGTAATACGCTATAGCAAGCATGGAAGAATAATGCTGCTTTAACTAGCAATGAAAATACACGTTTCAGGCTGCACTGTCAGTTTGTTCTTTCGGTAAAAGAACCTGCTGATCAATGGTGAAAGAGGTCGTGTGTGCGAGATGGCGTTGAAAGCGACAAATCAGGGCTGTAAGAGCTTCTCCAGTAGGCATCATAACTAGCTAGCTGTACCTAAGCGACTGCTTTTAGACTCACTAGCAAGCTAGCTAACGCCTCTGAAATCTGCAAGCACACTTGGGTTGCAGTTGCACAACACTGCCGCGAAGCCTCGGATAAGTTCATGCATATTACAGCTAGTCAGTTAATAGAGTTGGGGCAAAAATCAAATCATATCGCTTTAATGTCATGATCATTTACAAATATTTTCCTTAGTTAACGTTAGCTAGCATACTAGCTACCGACATGGCCACATCCAAAGCGCAACGTAGCCTAATGCGCGATGGCACACATTACATATCAGTCTAGCCATCATGAAATTATCAGTAAGCCTCCGTGCGTACAAGCGCTACCCAGAAGCTGATTGGTTGGTATGCAAATGAGGAACATGGTTTCCGTTCGCGCCCCTAATAAATAACGTCCTAGCGGAAGACCCGCCTTGATGAGACGCTAACAGATTGCATTTTAATTTTCATTGTGTCCCAAAAAGAGCGTGGTGACATGTATTTGAAAATGCAATGGACTGGGAGGCGCTGTTTCCCTTACTGCATTTGAATATTGTCCCATGTATTGCAGGATAAGTCTTTGAAAATGAAATGTCAAATGTCGTCATCATTATTATATCATTATTATTTCCAAGTGATTAGAAAACAGCATTTTCATTTTCATGTTGACCCTAAGAGAGCGTGTTGAAATGTAAATGTAAATGCAATAGGCTGGGGGTGCTGTTTTGCTTATTGCGTTTGAATATTGTCCACTGTATTGCGGAGCATGACTTTGAAAATGAAAAGTCAAACAGCTTTTCATTATCTGGATGAAGACCAACAGCAATATTAAATTATCCTTGGAATACAATCAAAACCCCATCAATTTTCTGGACCTTACCATCTACAAGGACAATGATGGAACTCTTCACACCTCTATGTTTCGCAAAAGCACAGATTGGAATACCATTCTTCACAGCAACAGCTTTCATCCCAAGTGTCTTAAGGATAATATCCCCTTTGGACAGTTCCGACGTATCAAACGTATCTGTGACCATGAACAGGACTTCACGAAACATGCAGCGGAAATGAGATCTCGCTTTCAAAGGAGGGGATACAAGGGACCCATCCTCACACAAAGCTTGGAGAAGGTCAGTGTCATGCAGAGGGATTATTTGCTTAAAAAGAAACCTCCCAGAAACACATCGGAGCGCCCATTCTTCGTCACTAGGTACAGCACAGCAGCCGAACATGTTAAAAGGATTGTCCTTAAAAATTGGGGAATCATTCAAAGTGACCCTATACTGAGAGACACTTTTCCTGAGCCACCTAGGGTCAGTTACAAAAGGGCCCCAACTATTAGGGATAAAGTTGTATGGAGTCATCTTCAAGCAAATAGCAGCAACATCTGGTTACACCGGCAACCAAAAGGCACTTTTAAGTGTGGACATTGCAACCACTGTGATAACGTTCAACGGTGCAAAAGTTTTGAGGACACATCCACCAATAAAGTCTATCACATCAATTCCTTCATTAATTGCAAAACAACTCATGTTGTTTACAGACTGGAATGCCCTTGTCACTGGTTCTACATTGGAAGAACTAAACGCAGATTACAGGACAGACTCTGGGACCATAAAAATGCTATACGCACAGGAAATAAAGACTATCCCATGGCTGTGCATTACGCTGAAGCCCACAGCAACAACCCGGCCTCTCTTAAAATTATTGGCATTGAAGCTATTAGTGAATCCACGAGGAAAGGAGATTGCCTTAAACAGTTATTGAAGAGGGAAGTCTTTTGGATTTTCTTGTTAAAAGCCACTAGATTCTCAGGCCTTAATGATGAACTGGACTTTACTCCTTTTCTATAGGCACCTTCGCCATTCCTATTGGCTTCTTGCTCCCTTCTGGCGTTTTGTCCGGCCTTATTGGAGACTCCCAATCAGCTTCTTTCTTGTCTTAAGTGTGTCCGCCTTTATGTATATATATATATAATTTTTTTTTCTCTCTCTTTTTTTAATAATGTGTCGTATATATAGTGTGTCTATGCAGGGAGCCTGTCACTTTAAACATTTAAACTCACGTCTACCTGCACAACCTATGACAGGTGTAGGGTAACCTATATCACTCCCTCCCCTAGCCCTTCCTCTGTTTGAAACACTCTGATGAAGGCAGAAGCCGAAACGCGTTAGTGTTTTATTAATCCACATGGATAAGCCACTTTAATAAAGGCTTTTTTAAATTTTTGATGGAAGAGTGCCTTGTCATTTTTCTTTCTTGAGGAGCTTTTCATTATCATTTGAATATAGTCATAGATTTCCCATATGTGTATGTGAAAATGAAAGTGATAATTGGATTAATGCATTTTAATTTAATATTGTCTCAAATAACTCATTCATAAGTGGAAAATTATAATGCAATAGTGGGATTACATTTTCATTTGAATATTGTCCGCTAGTGTTGCACGATACACCGAAATTCGATACTTTTTTCGACACTTTTACTTTGAAAACGGTTCGATACTAACGTCTCTCCACGTTCGATACTAGAGCCAAATGCAGTTTTTCTGAATAGTCACTGGGTGGCAGCACTAGCCGAGACAAGTAACACCGGGACATTTCAAAAGGAGACCACTCAGGCTGTTCTTGCTTGTAATTTGTTACCTGAGCTACATGAGCCGTGGCATTTGTGGGCTTACTCCCCCCACTCTGGTAGAATTTGAAGTTTTAAGTAGTTATTTTTTTGTATGACAAGTTTGTTAATAAAGCGTTGATTTGAGAATGTGATCAACCAGTGGGGACAGTCTGTTTCTGACAGAGGTGCATAGTAACGATGAACATGTACTTCGTTACGATACTTAAGTAGTTTTGAGGATTTGTACTTCACTTGAGTTTTTTTTTTTTAAACCGGGACTTTTACTCTACTACATTTAAAAGATAATAAAAAGTATACTTTGTTACTTTGACACTGGCCACTTCGTTACTCGTTACAAATTAAAATATGAATGCAATTCATCATTTAAGGATTATCTGGATGTGGTGTGTTCGAGAACAACGGTGGTCGGCAGGGTATCTTAAGCGCTTTATGCAGATGTCTGGCAGCGGACATGGAGCTGCAAATTTGTGCACACAGTTACAAAATTATACCACTAGATGGCACACCCGGATCAGTTATTAAATATTCACAAGCAAGCCGAGTTCAGTCCTATCTCTGTTTTTAAGGAGTAGCATGAATTAAACTCCTGAGCTAAGCCTGATATGCAAACTGCTCAATATAGTTACCCATAGTATCTATCCAGCAGTCCAAAAAAATTGTCTCTTGCTACAGAAAAAATCGTTGTCCTCTGTAGCAACCACTTCGGCTACAGTGAGCCAATGATACCCCAATTAGTAGTTAAGAAAAATCAGTCTTCTGAAGCAACAAGAGGCTCCTCTGAGCCTGTACTCGGGCCGGGTCTAGGCCTGGGCCAATCGCGAAACCGCGCATGAGTGGGACAATCGTGACCCCGAAAAAAAAGAAGAAGAACGGAGCTGAAACTTAGACTCGTGGCCTACCGGCCCGAGTAAAAATTCGACATGCTATTGATACTATGTAATTCTACTATCAATTATACTCAGTTATAGTGGTTTTTTAAACTGCCAGTAAACTCGAGGAAGAAGAAGAAGTATATTAAGGAGAGACTGCCTGTTTGTTTTTTGAATACTGCATCTTTCATTCACCTGAAAATTGATTAAAGAGCACGAGGAGAGAACAATGCATGCTTGCTTTGCTTCTTTCTATGCGTACTATGAAAAATACTTTGTACTTGCACTTTTGATACTTAAGTATGTTTTCTCACAAGATACTTTTGGTACTTAAGTACATTTAATATGAGCTACTTAAAGACTTTTACTCAAGTAATTTTCTTATGGATGACTTCAACTTTTACCAGAGTAACTTTCAGTCATGGTACTTCAACTTTTATGTAGTTATTTTTTTCCAGTACTTTAAACACCTCTGGTTTCTGATCCATTAGGTATCGAGTATTGAATTGTATCGTTTCAGTATCGTTTTGGTTTCAAGTATCTTTTTGGTATCGAGTATCGTGATACTAAATTTGGTATTGATATCGAAGTCAAAATTTTGGCATCGTGACAACACTATTGTCCACTATGGGCTTCCATATATCAAAATAAGAGCATTGAGAATAGAATGGTCATTCTGCCAAGGCTAACATATGCAAGCACAGCATTTATGCCATGCAGGGTAATGTTGGAGGTTAAATAGGCTAAATAAATAAATATACATATTTTTTGTTTTTTTTTAATTTACGCGTTAAATATTTTATATTCAAAAAGTGTGTGATATGTCATTTAGCTGCGTAGCATGCAGAAGTAGTCTGTGTGGTCCTTCAAAATCAAATTAACCCTCAGACTAAATTTTGCACTGAAAAATCAGCAAGGTCTGAATTAGGTTGGAGAACATAGGTGCTTCATTTGCTCGCATGATAAATTGTTATTTTTCGCGACCATGTGTCCTCAGTTTCGAAGATTAAAATCTAGTGATTGTTTACTTTTGTTAAGTTCTTTACTCTTTTCGTGCAATGGTTTCATATATTTCACGACGTGGATATGGAATTTTTATTTTTCACGGTTTCGTAGGTTATGAGGATAAATAACTGCGCTCAACATAAATGCACAAATAAGACGAATTATTAGCTCGTTAAAGGGTGGCAACTGCGGTTGCAACAAAAAACAATATATTCGGCGGGACCACAGTAACTAGTTTGGAAATCACTGGTCCAAAGTGACCAGCAGAGGTCCTCACATTCATACAAATTATTGTTCACCGATTCCCATACAAATCGACTACGAAATTACTCTATGATGAGATCAAGCTTATCTTCTCTTTTTATACTACTACTTTGATTTTGCATTGAAATGGACTTCGGTCATGACATTACATCGTGGACAAATCAATCTGCCATAGCGGCATTGATTATTATCATATTGATTTGCAGTAGACAGGCTTTATAGGCTATGTCATTCACAGCAAAAGGCAGAAATTAACTTGGTCATGTTGCATTGATTCAGTCAAGTTTTGCAGACATGGAAGCATGTCTCAAACTCAATATCTTAATAATCTTAATTAATACCAAACTCAAATATCTTAGATATGGATCATTTGCGGTTCGATTCTGCCCTCTGCTGGCCCTTTTCCAGACCTCAACATTGTCGTTTTTCGGAGACAAAGATGGATACGACTCTAAAAGAATAATTCTGCGTCAAACTCAGTGAAAGAATTTCCGGTATAGTAGTTGGTACGCTGCAGGGTGAAGTTGCCTTTTAGACGCCGACTTCCAGGCTGCTCAGCCTGTCAGGCTGCGTAAACTCCGCCCCCAAAGTACAGCCAATCAGATCGAGCTAGAGTACAACCAATCAAAGCTCACGAGGCAGCCAATTCAATTCGGAAGCCTTTACTCGGGAAAAGAACAACAATATTGTTAAAAAAACGAATGCGTTCAATCTTCTTTTCATATTAAAGAAACTGATTAGTGAGGTAACGTTAGATATTTCAGCTATTTTGATTATGTTAACCAATGCAAACAAGTGCTTTTTTTTTTTGTCTTACAGTTAACTTATAGACTGAACCTTAGCTAAACAGGTCATACTTGTTAACTGTTCAAGTATAACTCTGAAACATAAAAGTGGCCTATTTGTGAGATATTTTGTACAATAAGCTGTTTAGCTGAGCTTCTTAAAAACTTCAACTGACAGTTGCTGTAATGTTTGCTGCCTTCAAGGCTGATTTAGAGCACTAGTGCCTTTAAAGAGACTAGTGCCTTGCAGGCTGATTAGAAGGCTAATGTTGATTTCATATTGCATAAGCTTTGATAGTATTCAGTCAGATGCCTTCCAGGCTGACCGTAGAGACTAGTGCCTTGCAGAAAGGTTAGAAGGCAAATGTTGATTTCATATTGCATAAGCTTTGATAGTATTCAGTCAGATGCCTTCCAGGCTGACCGTAGAGACTAGTGCCTTGCAGAAAGGTTAGAAGGCTAATGTTGATTTCATATTGTATAATTTTTGATAGCATTCAGTCAGATGCCTTCAAGGCATTGGGTGCTGGGGCGGGCGCCTTTTTTAGCGGGCGGGGAGATAGGGCTCGAGACATCATTTGAACTCCTAAAAAGAGTGTAAAAAAGTAAAGACGACATCAATATGCAACAACACTGCTGTCAGTTTTCTGAGGTAACGTGGTTGATTTTGAACTGTAATAAATCTATGGGCTGAAAAATAGAAGATTTTAAATTAGCCTTGAAGGTTCCAACTCAGTAGAGGCCCCCCTCAGTAATGCTGAGGGAGTTCTACTGTCAGCCTTGAAGGCATCAGAATTGTAAACACACATATATATACAGTTGTATGCAAAAGTTTGGGCACCCCTGATCAAAATTTCTGTTACTGAGAAAAGTTAAGCAAGTAGAAGATGAACTGATTTTTGAATGGCATAAATTTAAAGATACAACACTTTTTTGGACATTTTAAGCAGTAGTGGTGTATTACTTTTGTTTTGTACAATTCTAGAGCAAAAATAAAGGAAATGAGCACCCTGCAAAAGTTTGGGCACCCCAAAAGATTTGAGCTCTCAGGCAACTTTGACTATAGTCTCAAATCATATGTAGCTTGTTAGGGCTATGGCTTGTTCACAATCATCGTTAGGAAAGGCCAGGTGATGCAAATTTTGAAGTTTATAAATACCCAGACTCCTCTATCCTTGGCCCAACAATCAGAAGCCATAGGGTCCTCTATGCAGCTGTCTAGCTCTCTGGAAATGAAAATAATTAATGCCCACAAAGCAGGAGAAGGCTATAAGAAGATAGCAAACGTTTTTAGGTTGCGATTTCCTCAGTTCATAATATAATTAAGAAATGGCAGTCAACAGAACTGTGGAGGTCAGCTTGAGGTCTGGAAGACCAAGAAAACTGCTTATCGGATTACTAGAAAGGTAAATCAAAACACCCGTTTGACAACAAAAAAAGACCTTTGGCAAGATTTAGCACACCATGGTGTCATGGTGCACTGCCCCACGGTTCAGCGACACTTGCTCAAATATGACCTTCATGGAATAGTCATGAGAAGGAAACCTTTCCTGCATCCTCACCATGAAATTCAGCATCAGAAGGTTGCTAAGGAACATCTGAACAAGACTGATGCATTTAGGAAACAAGTCCTGTGAACTGATGAAGTTAAAATAGATGTCTTTGGCTGCAATGAGCATAGGTATGTTTGGGAGAAAAAGGATGCAGAATTTCATAAAAAAGAACACCTCTCTAACTGTCAACACATAGTTGATCCTGCTTTTGGGCTTGTAGGTTTTGCAGCCAGCCAGTGGCACGGAGAACATGTCACTGGTCGAAGGAAGAATGGATTCAATCAAATTTCAGAAAATTCTGGAAGCAAACATCTCACCATCTGTCAAAAAGCTGAAGATGAAAAGAGGATGGCTTCCACAACAGGATAATGATCCTAAACACACCTCAAAATCCACAACTGACTACCTCAAGAGGTAGTTGAAGGTTTCACCGCAGCCCTCAAGGTCTCCTACCTCAACAGCATTGAAAATCTGAAAATGGACCTCAAAAGAGCAGTCCATGCAAGTCAGCCAAAGAATCTCACAGAACTAGAAGCCTTTGAAAAGAATAATGGGCAAAATCCACCAAACCAAAATTCAAAAACTCTAGCTGGCACCAAAAAGTGTTTACAAGCTGTGATACTTGCCAAAGGGAGTGTTACTTAGCACTGACCATGCAGGGTGTCCAAACTTTTGCTTTGGACTGTTTTCCTTTTTGCCATTTTGAAACAGTAAAAGGATGGAAATTAAAAAGTAATCTTGCTTAAAATATAAAGGAAATGTGTCCTCTTTAACTGCATGCCTTTTGGAGAGCAGTCATTTTTACTCGCTTAGCTATTCACAGTAATAGAAATTTTGATCTGAGGTGCCCAAACTTTTGCATACAACTGGAATGTATGTGTGTATATATATATATATATATATATATATATATATATATATACACACACACACACACGCCACCGCTCAAAAGTTTGGGATCACTTGCAAATTTTTTTTGTTTTTCCAAAGAAAAATACATTTTCATGCATTTCACAAACATTTTTATCCATTTCACAAATGATTAAAATTAATCAGATGATTTTCAAAGAATGATCTACATTTTTGCATGGAGGCCTATTATCAGCAACTGTCAGTCCTCTGCATCAATCTCCTAGTATGGCTGCTAATCCAAGTTAAGCATTTTATAAGGCTAATTGATTATTAGAAAACCCTTCTGCAAAATGTGTTGCACAGCGGAAAACCGTTAAACTAATAAGGGAGCACAAAGGGAGCATGGCATTCTTGAGGTTGGTTTAGTACCTGAAGCATCAGCAGTTGTTTGTTTGTTTACAGGCTCAAAATGGCCAGAAAGAACGAACGAACTTTAGAGAAGTCTATTGTTGTGCTTAGAAAATAAGGCTATTCAATGCGAGAAATTGAAAACTTAAAATCTCTTACCATGCTGTCAACTACTCCCTTCAGAGAGCAGCACAAACTGGCACTAACAAGGACAGAAAAAAAGGAGTGGAGGCCCTGATGCACAACTGTGCAAGAAGACAAATATCTGAGAGTGTATAGTTTAAGACAAAGACGCCTCACAGGTTGTCAACTAGCAGCTGCGCTAAATAATCAAACACCAGTTTCAGTATCAACAGTGAAGGTGGGTTTTTTTTTTGATGAAGGCAAAGTTTGAAGTACATATTCATCATTTTCCATTAAATCATCATTTCTAATGTCAGCATGTTCTGTTCATTTGCTATATTTCCTATTCAGACTAATTTCATGTGTGTTTCCATGGAAAACAAGAAAATTTCCAAGTGATCCCAAACTTTTTGAGCGGTAGTGTATATATATATTGGATGAAATCATCAGCCTACTAACCAGCCTGCAAGGCACTAGTCTCTACGGTCAGCCTGGAAGGCATTTGAGGCAACACTATTGAAGATTATACAATATGAAATCAACATTAGCCTTCTAACCAGACTGCAAGGCACTAGTCTCTACAATCAGCCTGGAAGGCATTTGAGGCAATACTATTGAAGATTATACAATATGAAGTCAACATTAGCCTTCTAACCAGACTGCAAGGCAGTAGTGCTCTACAATCAGCCTTGAGGGCATCCGAGGAAATACTATTAAAGATTATACAATATGAAGTCAACATTAGCGTTCTAACCAGACTGCAAGGCAGTAGTGCTCTACAATCAGCCTTGAGGGCATCCGAGGAAATACTATTAAAGATTATACAATATGAAGTCAACATTAGCCTTCTAACCAGCCTGGAAGGCACTAGTGCTCTACAATCAGCCTTGAAGGCATCCGAGGCAATACTATTAAAGATAATACAATATGAAATCAACAATAGCCTTCTAACCAGCCTGCAAGGCACTAGTCTCTACGGTCAGCCTGGAAGGCACTAGTCTCTACGGTCAGCCTGGAAGGCACTAGTCTCTACAATCAGCCTTGAAGGCATCGGACTGAATACTATCAAAGATTATACAATATGAAATCAACATTAGCCTTCTAACCAGCCTGCAAGGCACTAGTAGTTCTACAATCAGCCTTGAAGGCATCTGAGGCAATACTATTGAAGATTATACAATATCAAATCAACATTAGCCTTCTAACCAGCCTGCAAGGCACTAGTCTCTACAATCAGCCTTGAAGGCAGCTAACGTTATAGCAACTTGCAGTTGAAGTTTTTAAGCCCAACTAGACAGCTTATTGAACAAAAATATCTCACAAGTGGGTCAATTTTATGTCTCAAACAGAGTTACACTTGAAGTTATATTGTAGAAGTGTTTAAGTTAACGATTATTACCTGTTTAGCTAAGGTTAGGTCTACAAGTTAACTGTAAGACAAAAAAAAAATAACACTTGTTTGCATTGGTTCACATAATCAAAATAGCTGAAATATCTAATGTTACCTCACTTAATCAGTTTTTTAATGAGAAAACTCCCGATTAAATGCATTCGTTTTTAAAAATATTGTTGGTCTTAAGCCCTCTTACCGATAAAGGCTTAATTGAATTGGCTGCCTCGTGAGCGGATTGGTTGTACTCTAGCTCGCGATCTGATTGGCTGTACTTTGGGGCGGCGTTTACGAGCCTGACAGGCTGAGCAGCCTTCGACGTCTGAAGGCAACTTCACCCTGCAGCAGTTGGCTGGCACAGTCGCTGAAACCAGCTCCAGGAAGCGAAATCTTCGTGTCCTTCACTTGAAAATGCGGTGGCCGTTTCCAATCCTGCAAATCATTTTTAATGTTTCCAGCTAGGATTGGTAAAAATCATCAGTTCAGAGCACTCATTTTTTCTAAAATAAACTGACGCCATCTCGGTTATTTCTACATTATTAGTGCAAGGCTAGTGAAGAGAAAAAAAAATTAACTGTCTCGAGACACTCCTTCAGAAGTCCGGCACAAGGTCGCCGATTGGCTGTACGCAAATGAGTTTCTGTTGGTGTCCGGAACTCTAGAGGGGAAAAAAACATTTCGCCTCCAGTGAAAGCACATTGAGTGCCGGGAAGAACGGTCTTTTTGCTGGGTCCCTTCCTAGACAACACGTTACAGTAAAAATGGCAAAGCAGAAAAAACAATAGCTCGAGATCCTATTCCAGCATATAGCTACCAGCAACTGTTTGCATTAGCTAAATATATTTATGATCGTATCTAAAATAGGCGAAATATTGGTATCAAAACAGAGCTAGTTAAGTACAAAGAATTGAAAGAGATGTCCCCAGTCGCTATTGGTTCATCGCTTGATATGATTTTTTCCTGAGTTTTAAAATAGCCGGGTTTAAGGCTGAAGTAAGCACACTGTTATAAACTTGCACCTTTTTTGCCACTTATTTAACTGCAATTTTACGATCAGTTCATAACAGAGGTTCTGAGAATGTTAACTCCACAGTTATGCGCGCAGGACTCAGCTTACAGTTTACTGTGCGTTAAATTAACTGATAAATGAAATCCATTGATAACAGCAGTAGCACCTAGTAGTTCGGCTTTCCATAAATGAATCAATGCCGCGCTCTAACGTTATTTGCTAAAAATAATAATAATAATAATAATAATAATTGTTATTAGTATTAGTATTAGTATTATTATGCCAACTTTTTGCGTTTTCGCTTGACTCTTGCTGGAACACGACACCAATCACTTTACGGAAGTTTCTATTGATAAATGATGACACTCCAATTTACAGTGCTGCTCGTTGTTCTGGTCATCTTGCCTGCCTAAGCTATAATGTTACCTAAAATAAATTGATTTAATAATTTATATATAAATATATGTGCCTGTTAATGACATTGGTCAAAATATTTATTGGTCATGATGATTCCGCAGCTGTAGGCCAAAACCTTTCTTCAATTTAAAATGTGCTTTTGATCTTAAAAGGAGTTCTGCCTCTTATTGAATGGAAAATTAATGAACTCGTTGGAAAAGCTGAACAATCTGTAGCGGGTTTTTTTGTTTTGTTTTGTTTTTTTTTTTTTTTTTTTTTTTTTTTAGGAAGAGGCTATTCGCCCTGCAGCGCTTCCGCGTGAGACTTCAAAGAGTGGGCGGATTACAAAATTAAGTGTCACTCCACGGGTCCACCATGCAAAATCTGCAAAAAGCGGCAAGGTGGGGGGCCTGTGGATCCGTTCTGTATATTGACCATAGGCTGGCCCTGGGGCATGGACGTGACTGATCGTCAAATGATCATGTAGGGTAGGAGAAGGGGTCACTTTTGTTTTTCGCTTGTTATGAGCAGCTATTTCCCCCCAAAATATACTGATAATGTTTAAACTTTTTTCGCTGCAACTACAAAAAGAGCAGACTTTTCCCTATTGTAGAATGAAAGTGGACATGTTGAAGATTTTTCCCTGCTATCAGTAATTTTTTCATGCTTCTGGTAGTGCTCGCCCAGGACCCCCAAAAGGGGCCAAGTTTGCCGCTGCGAAAATATATGCCATATTTCGAGGTCGATATCTTACCTTCTGCGGGGTGTTGATAAATGAATCTTTGCCAAGAAATAGGAAGATGCCTATGCTTTTGTATTCAAAAAGAAAATTTTTGCCAGCTATTTTCGTATTTTCACACTAGGCTTTCAAAAACCTTATTATTAGCTATTTTTTGTAGTTTCACAGTTCCCCAATAGGGGGCTATCAACTTGGATTGGTGCAGTCGTATGCTACAGAACAACAGCAACAACAACAAAATGGCAGCTCATGAACATGGGGTGTAAATAGTGCACATTTGGACCATAGATTGTATAAAAAGATGGACGCAGCACCCTGGTCTGAAAAATGAAGCCCATGCGGAAGTACCATAAAATGGCATTCTATTTAATGGCCAGCAGATGGCGACGTCGGTGGTTGCAGAAAGAAGTTCAATGCTATAGAAGTGTATGAGAAAATGACCCTACTTTCCCACCTGATTTTTCATTTAAATAATGATTTTTCACATTATTTTATGGAAGCTATAGCAAGTTTCAAGTCTCCTTCGATATATCATGATGTTCATTTTTGTAAATCATGGTCCCAAGTAGACTAGAATAAAGGATAAAGCCAGAATATGCTTTAGGGGCGTGGCTATCCTCTGGTCCTCGTCCAATACGGTCAGATCCATCTTTCTCGTCCCTCCCCGGATCTTGATTCTTGCTCTCGTCCAAGAGAAATCACATCTGGTTTCAAAATGAAAACATGGCATAATTCAAATCGCTAAAATGGAGGCTTCCTTTATGGTATGCTGAAACCAATGAGTGACGTCACGGTAGCTTCGTCCATCTTTTTATACAGTCTATGATTTGGACATGGTTTTCATTTTTGGTGTGTTCTTTATACTGTAGGTTGAGGAAGTGACAATAGGGGGCAGCACCATAACACTCGCAAACGTTCGCAATTTTTTTTTTCCTGTTCCCAGGAATTCAAGTAATGGTTCTAATCCCGTACGAGTACCAAAATCCAACTCCCTGCAGAAGGCAAGTTATTGGGCTCGGAACATGGTCATCTCAAAATCAGTGATTTGGGGTAGGGGTAACATTTTCACCTATACCTCCCACATTAGGTAATATTTTTCATTGGTTTTCAGGGGAAACATAGGCCTTCCTATAGGGAATCCACCCACCAAAATGTCATATCCCAAGTTGGACCATTTTCTGTCAAGACTTAATTCTCTTTCTCATTGAAATCCGTGAAATAGTGCTTAAATGAACGGCAAAATTCTATTTCTAGCAATTATTCTGTAATCACTGGAGATAAACTGCTCATACTGCACATTCTAAGTAAGCAAGGTCAGACACATATATCCACCAAAAATTGTTCATTTTGGCTGACCCACCCCTTGCCGCATTTTGCATGGTCCATCCGCGGAGTGACAGTTAAATTTCTTGTTGGCCCAGCTGCTGGGCAAATGGCAAAACTGCTTCTCTTAACGGCCCTGCTGCAGGGCAGATAGCTGATGTCGTTCCCTCAATTCATCCCGTAGCGGGGTGAATAGCCACTTCCTTTTTTTATGTCGCGCCCAAATAATTCCCATAATCTTCAGCAATATGTGTAAATATAATTTTGATGCAATTTTGCGATAAATAAACTACATTGTTCTCATACAATATTTTTTGTGAGGGTGCGTTCAGGAACCACACACGAGTACCAAAATTCCAAAAATCGTAAGCCTTTATTACAAAAAAGGGTCAAAACCAGAAAAGACAGGAATTGCCAAAATCCATAAAAAGTCAAAATCCAAAAATGAAGTCGATAAACATGCAGGGGTCAAAACCAGAAAAGCAGATGTGTAACAGTACATGAAACAGTAATCCAAAAATCGTAGTCAAAAATCCAGAAGGGTAGGTCATACACAGGGCGTCAATAACCAGAATCGTGGTTGCACAGAAAAAGGGTCAGAATCCAGAAAGTAGCAAACAACAGCAAGAAGGGGCAAGGCAATCACAAGGTCGTACAAAAAATGTCATAGTTAGAAGCAATAATCAAAAGGCATATGAGGCTCTCTGCAGGAGTGAAAATTGATCAACGTTCTGACAAGGTAAAAGCTGCAGTGAAGACCTTAAATACACAAGAGGGAAGTCACATGCTATGCAGGGCCAGGTGAATGGGATAAGAACTAATTACAAAGGGAAATACACAAGGGGAAGTCCTTAACACAATAATTGGCAAGCACCAAGACATGGACAGGATACACATAGACAACCTATGACAGATAAACGGCTCTGATCAAGGAGTTGTATGTGCACAGATCAAGGAGTGCATGATGGCAATTAAGCACGTGCGAAAGATTTCGCGGAAGCACAGGGATATACAGGGAAAGTAAAGCAAGGGACGGAGACTAGAACAGGGCGAGTGCTGAGATTGTGTTAGTAGTAATTAGTAGCGGTGCAACTTTACAAATTAACCCAAGTGCTCGTTAGTTAGTTAGTAGTATGTACATGGGTTTGTTAGGTTAGTAAGTATAATACAAAATGAAAATGTTAGTATTATTAGTAATCAAGGAAAGCAGAGCGAAGGAAGTAAACGAGAATTGAATTAATAATGTGAAACCCCAGAAACCACTGAAATCACCCGAAGCATGTGGGCACGCAGACTGGGAGGACGGACTGTACCGTATTGATCACAAGACAGGGGTGACAAAAGTGCAATGAATACAGAAATGGCATGAACAGAAAGACTAGGATGTACAATAAGCAAAATCAAAAAATAAAAGACATGGCCAAAATCCAGAATCATGACATTTTTCTTATGGAGCACGTGTATTTTTATGGTAATGTTAAAGTAGGCAACGTCATCAATTTATGCTGAATAAATATATGAGGTAGGTTTGACGTGTCGTCACGTTACATCTTGGGGAGGTCTTCCTAAATAAGTGCTTTCATACAACTTCATGTCAAAAAATCCAAACTATCCCTTTAAACGATACAATATCCCACTGTCATGAATAATTTTAATTTTAAGAAGCTGTAAACTCATTTCCAGCAGCTTTAACCTCACATTGCCAGCAATTCAAACTTCGCATTATCGCCAGCTTCCAGCTTGCCCACGCAGTTTCCCCTGGAACTGCACTTTTCTAGTTTGTCTTATTTGTGCATTTATGTTGAGCGCAGTTATTTATCCTCATAACCAACGAAACCATGAAAAATAAAATTTCCATATCCACGTCATGAAATATATGAAACCATTGCACGAAAGAGTAGATTTTAATCTGCGAAACTGAGGACACATCGTCGCGAAAAATAACAATTTATCACGCAATCAAACGAAGCACCCATGTTCTCCAACCTAATTCAGACGTTGCTGATTTTTTCAGTGCTTAATTTAGTCTGAGGGTTAATTTGATTTTGAAGGACCACACAGGCTACTTCTGCATGCTACACAGCTAAATGACGTATCACACTCTTTTTGAATATAAAATATTTAACGCGTAAAAAAAAAAGTATATATTTATTTATTTAGCCTATTTAACCTCCAACATTACCCTGCATGGTATAAATGCTGTGCTTGCATATGTTATCCTTGGCAGAATGACCATTCTATTCTCATCGCTCTTATTTTGATATATTTACTTTCACTTCCGTTTCAACAGTCTGCCCTTCTTTACCGTTGAAATCAAAAGAGAAAAATAGGACCATGGGTCCTGTAGCTTACCGGCAAGCAGTCTAACAGCGATGATACAAGTTATGAAAATTTCATGTGAAGTTTGACATTTGAATCAATGAAAATCAATGTCAAGGTCACTCAATAAAAGTTCACATACATTTATAAAACCTTCTGTAATACAATCCTAAGCTCTGAAGTAGTTTTGGTGAAACAAGTCATTATAATATGACAATATGTATTCAATATGTCAATTGTGAACTTTAAAGTTCACAGAATGTCAAATTGTAGTCAGCAAATGGACTTCATATATGACTTTCTAAATGTCTCTATACAAACCTTGGCTCAATCTATGACCATTTTGGTGATACAAGTCATTGTAATTTCACTGTCGAGTTTGACCCTCAAAGGTCACTGACAGTCAACTTGAATGTCACCAAATGAAAGTTCATATGTGACTTCCAAGATGTCAGTAACACAAACCTAGGCTCCATCTGTGACTGTTTTAGTGATACAAGTCATTGAATCTTCACAAGGTCACATTTGACCTTTGAAGGTCAATACGAAGGTCACCAAATGAAAGTTCATATGTGACTTCCTATGTCAGTAACACAAACCTGGGCTCCATCTGTGACTTTTTCAGTGACAGAAGTCATTCAATTTTCTCTAGGTCAAGTTAGACCTTCGAAGGTCAATATGAAGGTCACCAAATGAAAGTTCATACATGACTTCCTATACGTCTCCAATACAAACCTACACTCAATCTGTAACGATTTTGCTGATATAAGTCATTGAAATTTCACTGAATAGGTTGGCCGTTGAAGGTCACTGAAGGTCAAGTTCAAGGTCACCCAATGAAACTTCATACATGACTTCCTATATGGCCACAATACAAACCTAAGCTCTATCTGTAATAGTTTTGGTGATAGAAGTCATTGAAATTTCACTATGTGAAGTTTGACCTTTGATGGTCACCGAAGGTCAAGTTCAAGGCCACCAAATGAAAGTTCATGTATGACTTCCTATACATCTCCAATACAAACCGAAACTATCTGTAACCATTTTGCTGATATAAGTCATTGAAATTTCACTGTGAAGTTTGGGCATTCAAGGTCACTGAAGGTCAAGTTCAAAGTCACCGAATGAAACTTCATTCATGACTTCCTATATGCCCGCAATACAAACCTAAGCTCCATCTGTAATAATTTTGGTGTTAGAAGTCATTGAAATTTCACTATGTGAAGTTTGACCTTCGAAGGTCGCCCAAGGTCAAGTTCAAGGCCACCAAATGAAAGTTCATACATGACTTCCTATTAGTGTTCAATGCACATATGTTCCCAATCTTCAATATTTTCAAGCCTAGAAACCTTTGAAAATTGTAACATTTTGCTTGACCTTAAGTTTGACCTTTCAAGGTCATCTGAGGTAAACTTTAACACAGCCAAAATATAGGTCATATATTACTTCCTATATGTCAGTAATACAAACTTAATCTCTATCTGCAACCATTTAGCTTCCACAGGTGATTTGGCCCATTCTCCATAAGACCCAATGTTAAAGTACAGCGCCCCCACTAGACCCACTTCCGTCACTTCAATCAAAATGGCACTCGCACTGTACATAAAGTGAATCAAGGTGAGTTTATTGCCAGATTCAGAAAAAAAGTTATCTGACAGTTTTTGAGAAATAATTTTTTGAAATTTCAAGTCATATCTTTTAACATTGTTACTATATTCCCTGACCTCGAGTTTGACCTTTCAAAGTCATCAGTGGTCAAATTTAATATTGCCAAAATATAGGTCATATATGACTTCCTATATGTCAATATTACAAACTTAATCTCAATCTGCAACGATTTGGCCTCCACAGGCCATCTTGCATATCATAAAGTACAGCGCCCCCAATTGACCCACTTCCGTCGATTCAATCAAAATGGCGCTCGCACTGTACATTGACGGTACCAAGGTAAGTTGATTGCCTGATTTAGAAAAAAATTTATCTCGCAGTTTTTGAGAAACCATTTTTTTTTTAAATTTCTCAGTCCTATTTTTAACATTGGAGCCAAAATTTCAAGGGCCCATAAAACGGACAAAAATGATTCAATCAAAAATCCGAGAAAAACGTCCGGAGATATGGTCTAGTGGTATGTTATTGCACATTTACACGAAAATTCATCAGGCCAAAAAAAAGATAAAAAATGTTCCAGACGACGGACGACGGACGCCACACCACGACAATAAGCTAAAAATGAATAAATGAATGAACAAAAACCAAAATTGGACCATTTTTATGAAAGTGGTTTTGGCGGTTTTCGTTTCTGATTCCAACGACGATAAAGGAAAAACAAACCTATTGTCCGTTTTTCGGTAGAAAACGGGGCAAAGAAATAACCATGGTTTCCCCGTTTTTTTTTCATTCTTCTTTTAAGGTTAAATTACGAAACAACGATGGTTTTTCCTTTTTTTCATTCCTGCTCGAAAACTAAAAAAACGAAACAACGGTGGTACTCCCGTTTTTGGTTTCAAAGTAAAAAAACGAACTGCCTGAAAGTACACGGACCATCCTCCGCCGTCGTTCTGAACTTGCGATAGTTTCTACCAATGAGTGTAAAGATGCAGGGGTTGACAGGCGTGTGCTTCGGAGGAGGACCGCGAACTGTCTCTCTCTCCTGAGCTGGCAATAGAGGGTTGCATACGAGCAAGTCTTGTACATGGTTCTCGGACTGGGCATTCCAAATTCGGGTGGGATTGGAGATGTCAAATAAAAAAAAAAATGTTCTGGAGACAAAACATTTGTCCTCTGTGATGGAAAATACATTAATAATCATTTAAAGTATAGTCATTACGTGATTAAGACAATATGTTGATCATAATCTGATTAAGTATAAACCACATATGCTGCTAAATCTATTACATATCACAATGAAATAACCAATGAACTACTTCATATCAAATATATAATTATGGTTAAATTGTACTAATGACACACACATTCCACCTATTCCATATATTCAGTGTTAGACCATTTATTCCAGTGCATCTATCTGTGTTCTGAATGCATAAATTGTCTTAGAGGCCTTTGCTGAGGGAGGATGGATAGTTTGTGAGAAAGCTAGAGACTGGTATGCATATGATAAAGTGTGGCCTTGCTCTGGCAGAATTATACTTTTAATGAATTGTTCCCTTTGTGTGCTCCCTGGAGATAAGCTGGACTACTCCTGGTACCAAGATGTTCCTTCTTTTGCAAATGACTGATCATTCGAGTAGACCCTGCTTCCAAAAGGGCGGTATAAAGCTTGTAACAAATCTTAGAGAGGTTGCGCGACCTGGAAACTTCTTCTGTGGTTGTGCCTGACTTGCAAGTGCATAAGATCTAATAAATCTTTTTCCAAAGACACTCTCCGTTTTGTTCATTAATAGAAAATTGCCACCATACTCTATCTATTCTCAATTTGTCCCAAATGCACAGCTGTATTTTTTATGACTGGGGAACAGGCATATACCTATACTTACTCCCACATGCCACAGGAACCCTTCTGTCGATTTGGACCAGACAAGGTAACCGTCATTGCCCTTACACGTAGGCGAACTTTGGGCATCAAATACCCTGTCGCTAGTTCATGATTTGTCCCTCCCCAGTTCACTGTCGGTAAGCACTCACCACAGCTGACTGGGAACTCCACACCAGCCTCACAGCTTCTGAGAAGCATTGACCCATATCTGGCTATAATGATTTGGCCCTTGGAAAAATTACCCAGGTCTCATTTCTCCATTGACCAACACATCGACAAAAGGAACGACTGTTTGCTTACCATCTAAAGTCTGTTGGCAGTCTTTGGCAATGTACTTCTTACGAGATAAACAAGGTTATTTCCTTCATCTGTGGGTCTTCTTAATGTTTTAGCTCCTCAGTCTATAATAAGTGCAATAGCAACCATATCTGTAACTGAGAATTTGTGATTTGAACAAGAATCTACTCTGCCTACATGCAGTTCAGGCAAAACCTGATAAAGCGGATCAAAATTATGGCTGCTGGCTGCTCTCGGGAGTCTACCGAGGATGATTAAGAAGGGGGTCTTCAGCAAGAAAAAACCGACAACTCGACAGAAAAACTATTGAAACCATCCGAGTCTTTGATGCAGTTCATTAATGATACCACGTGAAACATTGCATTAATTTCTGCACTGTCGGCCCATCAATTAGCAAAGATAGCCAACTGTTGCTGCAGTCAACTGGTGGTATTACGAATTCCATCAAGTTGATTCATACAAGTCTGTTCGTTTTCGAGTTTCCATTCAGTTGCCACATCAGTCGTGACACGTGCTGTTATAGCAACTTCTCATAAACTAGGTGTAAATACCAGGGGCCTTATTTATAAAAATTTGCGTGGATTTCATATCTAAATAATACGCTCGCACAAAAAAATAAAAATGACATTTTGTAGAAAATAACCTAATTTATAAACCTATGGGTAAAATAAACTGCATGGAATTTTCATTTATTAAATCAGGATGGACTTGGAACTTATTGACATTGTGTATAATCTTAATAATTTCCCTTTTTTAATGTCAAGTTTGTTTTATAAATCAGAAATCTGCAAAGAAAGTGACGTACGTATCCTTTTTTGCGCCTACGCACCGTTTATAAATGAGGCCCCAGGGCATGTTTGGGACATGCTGGTGGTGACGTCGACCGGCCCGCCCATGCGAACAAACACCCGTGCCCGAAGTCCCACCCTCCCAGTTCCGCAAAGCTTGGGCAACGAATAACCTAGCGCGTGTTTTGGCGGGTGGAGAGCGCGTGAATTCCCGCAGTCAGACTTTCAAACTTCGCATCTCACTTATTGTCACAGATCACGACTATCTGTACATGTCCCACGATAAACTGATTCTCCAGAGCTTGTTCAGGTAAGGTTTGTTTTAATTAAAACTACAACAGGACTGAGATGTCATGTTGCCCTTCATTGACGCATTTTAGCAGTTTTCTCATATGTAGGCTATTGTGATTTTGTTTCATTATTTAATGCCATTTCTTCATACGATCAAGAGTACAGCGTCATTTGTTCTTTTTCTGAAATTGCATTGTTATGATAGTGCTTCGGTATTTCTCAACCGTGTGAGGTATTGGCAAGAGCTGTGGATTGAATTGTATTCAATAACGCAAATATGTTCGTATTATTATTACTACCTGAAGTGAAATTTTATTTAAATTTCTTCACTTCTGAAGTGTTTAGATGTCTGCTGCCTGATCCCTTTCTGTGTCACCCCGCTTGTGATACAGGCATGAATTTGTGGCGTATGACTGCATGACAGTCGCAGCAGAGGCGAGGCGAGCACTTACATCCTGAATTTACGGAAATCCCCATTCTTTTTTTTTTTTTTTTTTTTTACATTTTATTTACTACAAAGAGGTATTTGTTGAAATACAAATGTTATACAAAATATATAATTGTCGCATAGAACATACATTGAACAGGCCAGGGGAATACAGGGTCTATAGGTAAAGTCCTTTGTAAATTCAGATCAGATGTACATTTTTTAAAATACTAGAAGTTTTGGAAGCCGTCTTGTTCTTCACATTTTCAATTATGGTGTCATACTGTTTAACTTCAATCACAAATTGGCGAAAGCAGGGTTTAGATCCAGTCCAGACCATTTAGATTTGCGAATATGAAATATACAAAGAATGATCAGGTGTTGAATTACGTAAAGAATATTCCTTTCCATTCCAAAAAAAAAAACACAAAATATAGCATCACATTTAATACATTAACCTGTACATTAATACCCATTTTTTTCAAATATAAACTTTTGCATATCATTCCAAAATAACTTTGTGTGGTGACAATGAAAAAACAAATGGAATATGGTTTCTCTATCTACACTACAAAAAGCACAGGTATAGTCCATATTAAGCTTAAATCTTTCCAAGACTTCTTTAGCAGGGTAAATTCGATGTAATATTTTAAAGGAAACTTCTTTCACTTTGTTATTAATGCAATATTTATTTAAAATACAACAGGCTTTTTTCCACTGTAAATCGCTCATGATAGAGGACCAAAAGAACCTCGATGCAGGGGGTGTTACACAATTCAATACATTCCTAATGTGTCTGTTACTGCACGTTTTTTTCTGAATATCAAGATCTCCAATAAAAATCTGCTTAAAGTTGGTTATGTTTGTTTCTGTGATGTTACAATTCTTTATAAACAAGAGATCTCCAGTGGGAATTGCATCAAAGATAATAGCATACTCTTTGGTTGTAACTGGAATCTTACATTTTTGAAGAAATTCTGAGTATGACAGTAATACACAGTTTTGGTTTATCAATTGACCAACTAACAAAATTCCATTGTCAAACCATGAGCGATAAAACAGGGATTGCTTCATATATAAAATGTCTTTATTATTCCAGATAAAGTATCTATGAGGACTAAAATTGTGTTGATACAGTAGGGCCATTCTTTGAGAAGTGAACCAAAATGTCACACACGTGACCAGATGTCATCAAATAAAGAAATACTTTGAAAATTAATGTAAGGTATCAAATTTATTCCTTGCTAGACTCCATACCCGAAACTATGAAAATTCTAGATTTTTCAACTTCACAGAGTTTTTTGAAGTCAAATAGAGTTATGAAAAACCTGTTTCGTGTGAAGTCACACACGTGACCAGTCGATTTGACCTCTGACCTTAAGTAGTTAAAGTTAATGTAACAAATAAAATTTTTACTTGATAGACTTGGATAAGTAGTACTCCTATATAAGGTCCACAGTCATGAACCTCCAATGCTTTTGTAATTGAAGGAGATTTTTTCTACTATTTGTTACATTTTTGGTCACACACGTGACTGAGAATGGCCCAGTAACAACCATGCCAAAATAGCTTGCTTATGAAAGTTAGCCAATTTAATTGGGATTTTGTCAACAGAGAAATTACATTTCAACAAAAAATTTATGACACCAATAGAATTAAATAAATATGAGGGAAAAGCGTGCCAGATACTACTGGGATTCTTTAATAATTCTATTAACCATTTAATCTTGAAGGTATTATTCAGTATATGAAAATCCAAGAACCTCAAGACCACCTTGTGCTCTACTGCCTCTGATTACTTCTTTTTTAAGATAATGAGGTTTTCTCCTCCAAATATAATCATACAACATTTTATCCAATTTCTTGATTACATTTGTTAGGACATTTAGCGACAATGAGATATAGACTGACCTGGAAATTCCTTCCATTTTAGATTATAAAACCCTACCAAATATAGAGATATCTCTCATTAACCATGAGTTCAATTTCAAATTAGTTTTTTCAATAATGGGATCAAAATTAAGTTTATATCATTGTTCCAAATTTTTACAAATAACAACGCCTAAGTACGTCACCTTTTCTTTAATAGGAATTCCGTAACATATCGACAAATGACAGCTTTTAATTGGAAATAAGACAGATTTATCCAAGTTCATCTTTAATCCTTAAACATTGGTGAACTCATTTATACAAGTCACTGCTTTTGAAATCTGATTTTGGTCTTTAAGAAAAATTGCGGTATCATCTGCTAGTTGACACAATTTAAAGTAATTCCCCACTGCATTTATTCCTAGGAAGGGTGATTTTTTGATATAAGTGGCCATTGTTTGGGTAACTAACAAAAATAAAAGTGGGGATACTGGACAGCCTTGTCTAATACCACGATGAATGTTAAGCCTTCCTGAAGTACCATACATTAACTTCACACAGCTAGAACAATCATTATACAGTATCTGGATACTGTATCTGCATTTTGAAAATATTTCCCAAAACCAAAAAAGGCAATGGCTTTAAACATAAATTCATGTTCTATAGTGTCAAAAGCCTTGTAAAAGGGCCATTCTCAGTCACGTGTGTGACCAAAAATGTAACAAATAGTAGAAAAAATCTCCTCCAATTACAAAAGCATTGGAGGTTCATGATTGTGGACCTTGTATAAGAGTACTACTTATCCAAGTCTATCAAGTAAAAATGTTACTTGTTACATTAATTTTAACTACTTAAGGTCAGAGGTCAAATACGACTGGTCACGTGTGTGACTTCACATGGAAACAGGTTTTTCATAACTCTATTTGACTTCAAAAACTCTGAGGTTGAAAAATCTAGAATTTTCATAGTTTTGGGGTATGGAGAATAGCAAGGAATAAATTTGATACCTTTCATTAATTTTCAAAGTATTTCTTTATTTGATGACATCTGGTCATGTGTGTGACATTTTGGTTCACTTCTCAAAGAATGGCCCAAAAGTCAATGAACAGTATGAAACTTTCATCGGGTATTAGATTATTGTAATCTACCATATCCAATATCAAACGAACATTATTACTAATATGGGTCATTCCATGTCTATTCAACAAATTTCAGAAAATTTCCCCTCCTGACCATCTCAGATTTATTTAAAAAAATTCTCACACCAAGGCCATGTACTTAATAGGATATGTGCAACGTTTCAGTTAAATATCATCTTTAGTTTTGACAAAAAAAATTAATAAAGATGGCAAAGTTTTGCTGATTTTCGCACTCCTTTTTGCAACGTCAAATAAAAGTGGATTTTTAGGAGGCAATATCTCTAGTTATATCAATGCCATGGGCTCAAAAATTTCCACAGTGTAGCATCTATGCCCAGTACACTTGTGAAACACATTTTTAATGGCAAATATGTTTCCATTAGGGAGCTGTGGCTGTTTGAAATTGCGAATTTATTTGACGAAGTAGTCTGTGACACCAACTTTGAAGGCCAATTATGACCAAAGTTATGCAGGTAGAGAGCTGATTTTTTCTGGGCAAGCTCTCCTCACATAGTGCTATTGGTATAATAAACAGCAAGCATGTCAATTTTATGGTTGCCCAGAAAATACACAGCAAAATCCTAAAAAAGCCAAAATTTCCTGAAATTTGACATCAAATTGCCGAGGTGTGATAACCTGTAAATTCTTGAAATCTTCACCATCTTAAAGCTTACGTTCTTGGCTATCTTTCTTTAAAAGGTGGTTGTGGTGCAACTCTTCATTAAATAGTTATGAATTTTTTGATAACGCCTTGTAAACGCTCGTTTTTCATTGTTTCTATGTGATTCCTTGCATATTGCAGGAGTTTCTGAGGCTGGAATCGTAACATCAGATAACAGAAAGTCACTTAAAGATCTGCAATATTTAGATACATTGGTTATAGTACCATATATAGGTCAGGAAATGCCATATCAAACTTGTATAAATGAAATTTATTTAGCAAAATACATTATAGCCACATCATTACTTTGTCCAAACATTCAAATGTATCATGGTCAATACAGTGTACATTAGATTACTCATTTCAAGTTCATCATAAACAGTTTTGCTGAATTAACAGATTCCTCATTTAGGTTATATCTGCGTCCCATGGCAGTTGTGGGTGCTGGCATCTTAGTGATGACATGTTGTACAGGTACCCAGCAAACATCCTCTCTGTGTGGCCAGTAAAAACTTCTTGCTGGTCCACGAGGGTGCATGAAAATTAATCTGATGTCATCGGTGCTCAGATTAGGACTTGCCTCTCACTGAGACATGTTGAAACATGTTAACAAAACTGATGAATGATGACGTAATCTCAACCATTGGATGGCATTGGAGGGCTTACAAATTGTTTATTTCCCCAAATTGACATTTATAATTGTGCATACAATAGCAGTTTAATTAAAGTGTTCCTAATTTTGATAAATGACCTGCTATATAATAGAAATAGCCTAGGATGTAAAAAGGTTGATACTTGTAAGTACCCATTTCTCTGCCAGATTCACATAATTATTATATAGGAAAATTCATGTTTGTGCTCAATATATCTTTTGACAGAAAAATACATATGCAGGTTTGAATCCCCTCTGCGGTTTTTGTTATCCCATGGGACATGAAATTGAGGCACATTGTATCCAGTGTTCTACACTGAAAAAAGACAGAGAAACCCCAAAGGAACAGGGAACACCTTGGTGTGGACTTTCAGACACCAATGGTTGTTAGGATCAGATCTCAAATTTGCATTAACATTAAAAAACAGTTGAAAAACGAGCGTTTATAAGGTGTTACTGAAAAATTCATAACTATTTAATGAAGAGTTGCACCACAACCACCTTTGAAACAAAGATTGCCAAGAATGTAAGCTTTAAGATGGTGAAGATTTCAAGAATTTACAGGTTGTCACACCTCAGCAATTTGACATCAAATTTCAGGAAATTTTGGCTCTTTTAGGATTTTGCTGTGTATTTTCTGGACAACCATGAAATTGACATGCTTGCTGTTTATTGTACCAATAGCACTATCTGAGGAGAACTTGCCCAGAAAAAATCAGCTCTCTACCTGCATAACTTTGGTCATAAATGGCCTTCAAAGTTGGTGTCACAGACAACTTTGTCAAATAAATGAGCATTTTCAAACTGCCATAGCTCCCTAAGAAAAAGAGAAAAGCCATTGAAAATGTGCATGCCTAGTTTACTAGGCCTAGATGCTACACTGTGGACGATTTTGAGGCAATGGCATAAGTATAACAGGAGATATTGCCTCCTAAAAACTCCCTTTTATTTGACGTTGCAAAAACGAGTGTAAAAACTCGCACAACACTACCATCTTTATTATTTTTTTCTGCCAAAACTAATAGACATATTTGACTGAAATTCGGCACACTATCCTATTAAGTATATTACCTTTCTGTGATAATTTTTTTAGACAAATCTGAGATGGTCAGGTGGGAGGCATTTGTTGAATTGACATGGAATGACCCATATGTCTCTTTTGCATAAAGCCAGATTGCTGTTCATCTATTATTTGATTTAGCCCTTGTTTAATCTCTTAGCGAAAATCAAAGCAAAAACTTTACTGTCATTGTTACGTAAACTGATAGGTCTCCAATTTTCTATATGTAATCTATCTTTGTTTGGTTTTGGAATTAATGTAATTACCCCTTATTTCAATGCAGTAGGATGCTCACCTTTTTGAATAGATTGTTTAAACATGGCTAATAAGAGGGGCGCAAGTTTTGAGGAGAAGATTTTGTAAAATTCTCCTGTTAGACCATCGTTACCCGGAGATTTGTTATCTTTAAGACATTTAATACCTTCAACAATTTCAGATAATGAAATTTCCTGTTCACAAAAGTCTCTAAACTCATCATTTATCTTATTAGTGTCATCAGAAATTTTGTCAAAAAAGGCTCAATATGAGATGGTGGGGGAACAGAAGAGTATAAATTTTGATAAAATTGAGCTACATGTTGAGAGATTACTTTAGGATCTTCAGATACTGTGCCATTGACCATCAACTTACTTATTGTTGTAAATTCAGCATTTCTTTTTTTCTCACCCAAAAAAGTATTTTGTATTTTTCTCACCTTGTTCAAACCTTTTATGTCTCGATCTAATAAAAGCACCCCTGGTTTTCTCCTCATAAATACTGTCTAATTGACTTTGCAGCAGATTCATGTTTAGGACATCCTGGTTAGTCAAAGTATTACCATCTTTCATGTGCAAATCCAAAATTGCTTTGATGATCTCAAATTCTTTCTTTTTTTTTTAAATTTGTGAGTAATTTACCTTTTATAATGGCAACTTTTTCGTATTTCATTAATTCCCAATAGTACCCATAATTGCCAATAGTACAGGCTTGCTTCCAATGTTTATCTATAATATTGTCAATTTCCAGTTTGAGGTCTGCATTTTTTAATAAAGAATTATTAAGTTTCCAATAGTCAGTACCGTATTTCTCCCAAACAAACATTCTTTAAATCAAGTTTAATGAAGATCCCTTTATGATCTGTTAATATGGCTGGTTCTATCAGGACATCTAAAACCATAGTAACAAGATCATTGGAAATTATCCACAAATCAATACGAGACTGTAAGGTGATATTCTTGTTACACCAAGCCTACATATTCCTTGAGGGGTTTTCTCCCTCCAAATATCTACTAAGTCAATTCTTGAGCATGTATTTTTCAGTTCATAGACATCAGTTGTATTCTTTGGAGGCCATCGATCTATATTTTCATCAAAAACAGTATTAAAATCACCCCCCCCTATTACATTGGCTGATGGGTAAAATGAGTACAAATGACATATTTTTTGACTCAATTTCTTGAAATAGTGCTACATTGATGATCTTATTATTGGTGGCATAAATATTAATCAGAATAAATTGACTTCGATTTATATCAACAACTAAAAATATAGCCGCAAGCGGCAATTCCGGGGTTCAAGCCAAGAAAGACCATTAGTAGTTGAAAGCTTTAACAGCTTAATTAAAAACCACTTTAAGAGGTATTTATGTGGACCTATTTTGCCAGTGTAATGATTGGACCAAAAACTTATGATGTATAGTCTGATTTGTGTTATGTTAGGCTATTTTGTGTATTTGTAGCTCCCCCTTGTTTCAGGCAGGCCTATGCCCTTGTTCACCAACACCATCACCCTCTATTGGTTAATTTCAAATCATTTTGAGTACATGTTTCAACAGCTTAATTAAAAATATCCAACAAGTTTGGTGATGCTTGGACAAACTGTTGTCGATTTATGGCCATATTTGCATCACGCACATGCACATATTTGGAACTGGTGGTGCCCCCTCTTGAGCAATTTCAAGGGTATTTTTCATTGACTTATGTTGACATATCCTGCCAGTTTTGTCATGACTGGAAAAACAACTTCTGATTTATAATCCAATTTGTGTTACGCCACGCCTATTTTTAGCATTTGTAGCGCCCCCTATCGGTCAATGTTAATGAAATTTACACTGTATGTTTCAGGTATTTATGTGGACATATCCTGCAAGTTTTGTGGCGATAGGACAAACAATTTCTGATTTATAATCGGATTTGTGTAATACCACACCCTTTTTTGCATTTGTGGCGCGCCCTAGTGGTCGATTTGATTGAAACTTTCAGGCTATTTTTCAGATTCTTATGTGGACATATCCTGTGAGTTTTGTAATGATTGGGAAAACTATGATTATAGTCCGATTTGTGTTATACCACGCTGCTTTGTTTTGCATTTATAGCGCCCCCTATCGGTCAATTTGAATGAAATTTTCAGAGTATGTTTCAGGTACTTAAATGAATATATCCTGTGAGTTTAATGGCTATAGGACAAACAATTACTGATTTATAGTCTGATTTGTGTCATGCCATGCCCATTTTTTGCATTTATAGCGCCCCCTACATGCCGATTTGCATGAAACTGTCAAGGTATGTTCCTGTTATTTATATGGACATATTTTTTGAGTTCCGTGATGATTGGCCCAATGGTTCTTGACTTTTGTCCATTTATGCGCTAAGCCACGCCCCTGCTGAAGTTCATTGGTCAATATCTTGGAAACGAAATGAGATTTCAACAAGCCTCAAGTACACTTTGATAAGCTTGGTCCAATGATGATCCACAGCGAATTTTGAAGGAATCGGACCTACGGCCTAGGAGGAGATGTCAAAAATGTGTTTTTCAAAAAATTCAAAATGGCGGCAAATCCAATATGGCGGATCGTAGGGGTTCTTAGAAAAAGTTGTAGAGTTTGGACCATAGAATGTCTGTACCAAGTTTCATGTAAATCGGACCTACAACATAGGAGATATGACCTTCAAAGTGAAAACCTATTTTTCTTGAATTATAGCGCCCCCATCAAGCGGATTGAGTTAAAAATGGCTTGGGCAGCATTTGCACACAACTTCCAACCAAAGTACAAAATTTCAGGTCTCTATCATTTACCATCTCGGGAATTTGCCACAACATTTCTGAAGAAGAAAAGAAACTACCAAAGTGCAGTTCCAGGGGAAACTGCGTGGGCAAGCTGGAAGCTGGCGATAATGTGAAGTTCAGATTGCTGACAATGTGAGGTTAAAGCTGCTGGAAATGAGTTTAAAGCTTCTTAAAATTAAAATTATTCATGACAGTGGGATATTGTATCGTTTAAAGGGATAGTTCAGATTTTTTGACATGAAGTTGTACGAAAGCACTTATTTAGGAAGACCTCCCCAAGATGCAATGTTACGACACATCAAACCTACTTCATATATTTATTTGACAGAAATTGTTGATGTTGCCTACTTAAACATTGCCATAAATATACAAGTGCTCTATAAGAAAAACATTACATGAGAACGAAGTAGTCTATTTATCGCAAAATTGCATCAAAATTATATTTACACATATTGCTGAAGAATATGGGAATTATTCGGGCGCGACATAAAAAAAAGGAAGTGGCTATTCACCCCGCTACAGGGTGAATTGAGGGAAAGACATTGGCTATCTGCCCCGCAGCGGGGCCGTCAAGAGAAGCAGTTCTGCCATTTTCCCAGCAGCTGGGCCAATAAGAGATTTAATTTTGTAATCCGCCCACTCTTTGAAGTTTTGCGCGGAAGTGCTGCAGGGCGAACAGCCTCTTCCTAAAAAAAAAAAAAAATAAAACAAAAAAACCGCTAAATAAAAGGCTACACGTTTTTCAGCTTTTCCAACGAGTTCATTAATTTTCCGCTCAATAAGAAGCAGAACTCCTTTTAAGATCAAAAGCACATTTTAAATTGAAGAAAGGTTTACAGCTACAGAATCATCACGCCCAATAAATATTTTGACCAATGTCATTAACTGGTATATATTTCTATATAAATAATTACATCAACTTATTTTAGGTAACGTTATAGCTTAGGTAGGCAAGATGACCAGAACAACGAGCAGCACTGTAAATTGGCGTGTCATCATTTATCAGTGGAATCTTCTGTAAAGTGATTGGTCTCGAGTTCCAGCAAGAGTCAAGCGATAATGCAAAAAGTAGGCCTAGTAATAATAATAATTATTATTATTATTATAATTATTGTTTAGCAAATAACGTTAGATCGGGGCATTGATCCATTTATGGAAAGCCGAACTACTAGGTGCTACTGCGCTGTTATCAATGGATTTCATTGATCAGTTAATTTAATGCACTGTCTCCTTGTTATTTTAACTGTAAGCTGAGTCCTGTGCGCATGTATAACATTCTCAGAACCTCTGTTATAAACTGATCGTAAAATTGCAGTTAAATAAGTGGCAAAAAAGGTGCCACTCAAAATAACTGGCAAAAAAGGTGCGTGTTTATAACAGTGTGCTTACTCCAGCCTTAAACCTGGCTATTTTAAAGCTCAGGAAAAAATCATATCAAGCGATGAACCAATCGACTGGGGACATCACTTTCATTTCTTTGTACTTAACTAGCTCTATTTTGATACCAATATTTCACCTATTTTAGATAGGATCATAAATATATTTAGCTAATGCAAACAGTTGCTGGTAGCTATATGTTGGAATAGGATCTCGAGCTATTGTTTTTTCTGCTTTGCCATTTTTACTGTAACATGTTGTCTTGGACGCACCCAGCAAAAAGACCATTCTTCCCGGCACTCAATGTGCTTTCGCTGGAGGTGAAATGTTTTTTTTCCCCACTAGTTCTGGACACCAACAGAAACTCATTTGCATACAGCCAATCGGCGACCTTGTGCCAGACTTCTGAAGGAGTGTCTCGAGACAGTTAATTTTTTTCTCTTCACTGGCCTTGCACTAATAATGTAAAAATAACCAAGATTGCGTCAGCTTATTTTAGAAAATATGAATGCTCTGAACAGATGATTTTTATCAATCCTAGCTGGAAACATTAAAAATGACTGGCAGGATTGGAAACGGCCACCGCATTTTCAAATGAAGGACACGAAGATTTCGCGTCCTGGAGCTGGTTTCAGCAACTGTACCAACTACTATACCGGAAATTCTTTCACTGAGTTTGACGCAGAATTATTCTTTTAGAGTCGCATCCATCTTTGTCTCCGAAAAACGACAATGTTGAGGTCTGGAAAAAGGCCAGCAGAGGGCAGAATCAAACCGCAAATGATCCATATCTAAGATATTTGAGTTTGGCTGAGTCATTTAGTCCAATGGAGATTTTAGTGCAGGCGTTTCTTACATATTGCAACTTCTAACTCAAAGATGGTAAGTCCAATCTTGGAAAGGGACCATACGAAAGAGGAGAGTCTGCTGAGTAATATATGTCAAAATTGTGTTCATAGTGCCAAAAATATGGAAACACAAGCAAGTTAGAAAACTGCGTTTAGCCTTTGCAACCTGCTTTTTCTTGTAGCATTTAACATTGGAGTTAATGGAGCTTCGGTGAGCGGTCCCGTCGCTTTTCGGCTCATACAGCCAAAACCGTTTGTCCAATTGCTTCCATAGTTACATTTTTGTGAACAGCACAACCTTTTGCTACAACTTGGATATAAAAATATTCATGCTGAGTGAAAACTGTGGGAGTTAGAGCAAGTTTAAGAGAAGACTTCTGGACCATTTTGCTGATGTTCGTCACTCTAGCCGTGATGTCTCCACACTCTAAGTTCCCAGAATTAATTGTAAAAAAAATAATTTAAAAAATTATAATTAGAAAATTATAGAAGTTACAAAAAAGTTGAAAAGTAAATAAATTATCCAAGCGTAGCTTAACATTTTACACTTTGAATGACGTTTCTAGCTAAAAGTATGTCAGAGTAAAAAATAGCTGAAAATAGCTAAATTTTAAAAAATGTGTTTCATTGTTTCCTATGGGACAAAAATATTGAAATAAAAATTAATAACTCAAAAAGTATGAAAGATATCAAAAGATATCAAGAAGATAAATACAAGCAACCTAATTCAGAACAAGCTGAATTTTTTAAAGTTTGAATGAAGTTTCTAGGTTAAAGTATGTAGGAGTAGTGAGTCAGCACAAAATGTGGAGAATAAAGAAAAAAAAGAAAGAAAGAAAGAAAGAAATAAAGATTACACTAATAATAATAATAATAATAATAATAAACCAGCACAAAAACAATTGGGTTTCAGCCCTTCAGGCTTGAACCCCTAGTGATCCATCTTCCAGAAGTATCTTTCTCATTGTACAATATCTGACCTCTAAATTTATCCTTTAAAATGGTGACCCCTGCTGATCGATTACTGCCATTAGAAAACCACATCTCACTACCCCACTGATTTTTCCAAAAAGACTTGTCAGTTGTACATGCATGAGCTTCCTGTATAAAATAAAAATCGGCACCAGTCTTGTATACCCCTGGCATTAACAGAAAGCACAGAAAGAGACATTAGAGCAAATAATAGAAGAAAAAAGGAAAAATATGTTTTGTATTGGCTAAACCTAACCTTTTTCAAAAGGCTATAGGATTATCGCATATTAAACAAGTATTCTAAACAACTGCACAGCATAACTTGTACAAACTTAGATCATTAACTGTTGAAAGTTTCGAAGTTTCAATGTCCCCCCCCCTTCCTTTTATATTGTAAAAAACAAAATCTTAACTTCAAAATCAAACCTTATATTCATTGTAATAATATAGTTTCCATCACATTCACTTCCAAATTCAACACTGCCACATTAATGTTCATTCAGCTTTACTTCCCTTCAAGAGTCACTTCTTTCCCATTAATAAACGCCCTGAATCCCCTGAAGTAGGCAATCTTGCCCTCCTTCCTTGCCGTTTCCACCATTGGCCACAAACGACTTCTCGCTTCTTTGTCAAGGGTGGTTAAATCTTCTTTGAAGCGATATTCCTGATTTTTCAGAGAGTCACTTTGCTTTGCATGCTGCCACGTAAGATCCCTTGCTGCCCTCGATACAAACCTCACAATGATCGGATGTGGTTCGGAAATCCCCATTCGATGACACCACATTTGGCAGCCGTCCATAGTTAGGTTTCAATTCCTTACTGTGTTTACACACAGACTCTCTTCACACGGAAGAGGGCGTAAAAGTGCAATGTTATGTTAAACTCATATTTCAGTTGCTTCTGGATGTGCATGAATTATCTGCCGGAATCTCCGCTAGATAATAATAATAATAATAATAACAATAATAATAATAATAAAACTAGAGGCACTCCGAGAGTCCAAATCTCCGCCAAGGCAGCACAGTCGAAATCTTGCTGAGTGAACATGGCTCATATATTGTTTGACCGATCACGGTCAAAATCCATTGGGTCCATCCCTGATGTAATAGCAACCCACCCACAACATTTCAAAGATATCCGTTTGTTACTTTTTGAGTTATCTTATACACAGACAGACAGATAAGCCAACGCCGACAAAAACATAATCTCCTTGGCGGAGGTAATAATAATAATAATAATAATAATAACAAGGCAATCAGAGATGGCAGACTTCACCCCATTCACGCAAATATTGGCAAGTGCAGAAACACAAACAAACACGGAGAGCCACTAGATGGCAGACTTCACCCATTCACGCAAGTGCGTAAACACAGATAGACAGACAAACAAACAAACAAACAAACACACTGAGCGGCTAAAAACAGTACTTCACACCCACTCCGTGGGGTGAAGTAATAATAGGAGTTGTTGTTGTCCATTTTATTCTACAAAGCAAAGTACTTCCTCGTCACGTCTGGAAGGCCTATTTGGAGTGTTACTTCCCTCTTGGGTTCTTTGCATAGTAGTTCCTTCAGATGTGTTACAGGGAAACTGTGTATTAGGCATTTCAGTCATTTCATGAAATGCCAAAAATCTTTAGGCATTTCATGAAATGACTGAGCAGAAACAAGGTCACAGTTTGCCTGTAACAGATCCACTTTCTAATGTTGGTCGTTCTGGGTAAGGGTATCTTCTAAATGATGGTAATGTAATGTAGGTGTTGGTCTAAAGTTTTCATTGTCCTTATAGGAGATGATGTGTGGGCTTGATTATATCTTGGTCATCTGATGCTTTATACTTGCGGTTTCACAACTGATGTTTCATCTTCTTTTGACTGAGAAACTAATTAGCTTGTTTTATTTTAATTGGTGCAAGTTATTTACCACAGGTCTATTATTTTTTGAGACTATTTTTATCTTGGGGGTGCACTCAACCCTCCAGACTAATTTTTGAACCTAGGAGCACATGCGCTCCCAACCTGAAAAAGTTGGGCGCGCAGACGAAAATTTAGGCGCGCAGGCCAAAACTGTGGTCACGCAAAGTACCATGATACTTTTCTGAATATTTACAAGCCCAAATAAAGATACCTGAACACACTATCAGTTGTTGCTGCATTTATTTAAGAAACATTATCAGAAAGCACTTTGTGAACTGAAAAGTAGATATTGATGTTCACAAGAATGTTTGAAAAATGTATAAATGCAGTTATCATTTTGGAGAGTTATCATACAAGTGTAAATGTATGTACAAGTCTCCATTTCTCCAAAGGACAACTTTTCATCAAACCCTCCCCAGTACATAAACTGAATCATTCACAGAAAAATTATGGCCAAATTTAGATGAGTACCCCCCTAAAACCAACATATGGGGATAAATCAATGAATAACTCCCAATTATCACAGTGCTAGTTCTAAAATTTATAACTGTTATTGTTGCTGCCATCCTAAGGAACAATTTGACACCAAACATGGCTTAATTGCTTTGAAAATATGAGACCCAGGAGGAATTGAAGCCATAAAAAGCATAATTTGGCTACATTTTTTCATCACAAATTGAAAGTTTAATATTAAAATGAATATAGTTCCCAAAGTGATCCACCATAAATATTTGGTAAAAAGTAGGTGCAGCATGCCAAGTTCGTTAGCACAAAGTTTCAAGAAATCTTTCACCGGTAACAATGTAGTAGGACGGCTTATTATAATAATTATTATGACGCAGTGTCTAGAGACACGGCAGTTTTTATTGGTACGGCAGACGATTTTAAGGGATTAGGATAAGGATTCGGGATTATGGTTAGGGGAAGGGTTAGGGTTTGGGGTTAGGGTTAGAGTTAGGGTTAGGTCAGGGCAGGGCTTGAAATGGGGACTGCCATACCTCTCCACATTGAAATGCATTGAAAAACTTCCGTACCCGTAGCAACTGCCTTATTATCATTTACCAGGTTTTTTTTTTTTTTTTTTTTAATTTCGCTATGTAGATTTTGCACATCTCGAAGGGTAACGGAAACGCACACAGAGCGTGAGGACGATGTCCGACGTTATTAGCCCCAAAAAAACAGTCTGCTTCGTGACCGTACACTGTTCGTGACACAGACTCACATTTGAGGAATTGCACTGATAAGCCTATGGTCGTCGCTGGAGTACATTGGACAGGCGTCACCAGTTAGTTTTTGAATCAGTTTTGAACATTTGTTGCAATCGACAAAATACTATTCCTCTGACAGCTGGCCAATTATCGGAACCCCAAAGAAAACGGACTACAAATCTATAAGAACCTCAGCTTTTCTCATCTTTATCGTACTCTAATGAAAATAAATAATTTTGCACGCGGACCAACCAGTCACCGATTTCATACATACTGCATGAATAATCATGTACATGCGGAACTTCAGATCAGAGTGGAAGTGCGCATCCAACCTAATCCATCAGGATAGAAGGTTAGCGATTGATATTGAAACGCAAAATAAAACCATTCGCCACTGGACGCAAGCACCCATAGCTGGTATCAACAAGACTCAAAACTGCGTGACGAACAGTCTAAGGTCACGAGGCAGACTGTGTTTTCGGGCTAATAACGTCGGACATCGTTCTCACTATCCAGGTGCATTTCCATTACCCTTAGAAATGCGCAAAATCTAAATAGGCCTAGCGAAATAAAAAACCGGCAATGAAAACGCTTTCTGATATCATGAAATTTGCTCTCCGATCTGCAATATTAGTCACCGAAGCCAAGGCCTACTACGTAGACTACTGGACTTCTGCAGCAGACCAGCTAGTGTACTTGTAATTTCGCGTATTGTGGAGCATTTACATCGTTATTGTCAGACAAGGTTTTACAAATTTGCCGCGCGCACAACTCAGCTGACAGTAACAAGGTCGAATGCTTTGCCATTCTCATCGATGCATGAGTACAGCCGAGCTGTGATTGGCTGCTGGCACCAGCCGATCTGTGATTGGCTGATGTATGTAATTGTACCAACCAACCTGCAGAAAAAAAATTCGCGGCCGGCGGCTGATAATTAGGGAGTGAATCGCTGCCCAGAATAGGCGCACAGTGCATGAAAGGTTGGTCGCGCAGTGCGCGACCGATGTGAGAATGTAAGTCGCAAAACGTAAATCTTGGTCGCAGTCTGTAGCGCTGGCACTTCAAAGCAAGTTCAACATTAGCCTTGCTTTCTTTGCTTAAGATGGCTCTAAGAACCCTACACTCGCAATCAGAGATGTTATAAGTTACCATGGCAGATTAGAAGAGAGCCACCTTTGTGACTTTGAAAATCTTGGCTTTAGACTCAGCATACTGCTAACCCACTAATCTCAATTCGTAGAATGCTCCTTGTGACTATTGTTTCGTGCTGGCTTTCTGGTTTAGAGAACTTTTGATTATCTTTAAGATTAGAAATTATTTTGTTGTGAGTGAACATTTCCTGGGCTCAACAGTGGGCTCTCATATGGAGCGCCGATTTACTAAAAAGTCTCTAAAGGATGGCGTGGTGCCTGTTGAGTGTTAACTTGTGCAGTGGATCAACGACAGCTGGCGAAACCTGTCTAGGAGTTTTGTGCCAGGGGCCTGCCAAGTATTATTTGGCGCAGTGGATCACGGGACAATTGAGAAATTTAGCAAGCTGGTTGCAATAGTGCCACCAGTTGTTTTGGGAGTAATTGCAAAACAGCTTTTTATCTAGACACCTACATGATGGAGATCCCAAGGTTTCCAAAGATACAAAATATGTCCTGTGGAATTACATGGAAATGTGTATAAAATGATTCAAAAGACCTAGATATTTTATTTTTGACGTAATGCTGCAGTCATGAAAACATGCCATCCTGGGTTTGAATATTTCTCTCAATTTAAGTGTGATGTAGCTCCAGTGGAGCACTGCAGCGAGCAGATACAGATTATGTGTGAGATTGTTCTAAAGTTGGGGGGAGCTTTTTGAACTTCAAACCTTAACTCGTTTTCCAACTGGCCAATATGAGGAAAAATAGCTGAGGAAAAACACTGCTACCCAAAAAAATAATTAAATATTTTATTTATGTCCAACATGTCTTCATGATTCCTCTTTGGAAAGCTTGGTTCTTGGGCTTTCTGAGTATGATTATGAAAAATTTGCCCTTGATATAGGCTTAACACAGTATGCAAATTAGCTCTCATGAATATCAAAGAGAAAATGGGTGAAAACGAGCAATCATTGTGAAAGAGACTGCCATTCCCATATTAGCTTGTTTGGCCACTAATGACGGTGTTCAAGCAATCCCTCCATCTCCTGACACGCAATTTCCATGGTCGACCACGACCGAAGGAAGCCAACAACATACTTTGAAAGTGTGTAGAAGACGAACAAGATGACATATTGACTACTTGGAGCACAAAAAAAGGTTAAGTGCATTTTTGAAGTTTCGAGAAGAAGCACTGTAAAACTTTGAAACAATGTAAAAAAAATACAATCTGTATCCAATTTACTAGTTACAGCAAAAAATGTACTTAACACTTTTGTACACCAAGCAGTCGTTATTATGCTTTGAGGAGCCGAATTATTCCAACGAATGTTGGATATTTCCTCATTTAGGTATCATCTGAAAGAGCAGATTCTCCGCTTTCTTTTTGTGTATAACACAAAGTGATGCAATTTAATGCAGACAAAATGCGATCATGGAAAGTTTGATTACCTTTCTCGAGGGTCATATCTGACCGTGATATGGCAGTGCCATTTGGAAAGAATTAAGGGGAAATTCTAGCGAAAACGGGGGGAAAGCTGCAATACGTCCAGTCGTCACTGGGGTTCACAAGCTATGGGGGGAATGTGAATTCCCGGGCCCTTGTAAGCTAGGAGTGGATGCACATACTGAATGCAGGGACTGACCTGGATCCAGCTGTAGACTGTAAAAGGAATCCTGCTCTGGACAGCACCCAATCAAGTTTCCTCTTTTGGCCTGCCTAGTCTCCAATTAAAAGACTGTGATAATTTTCCCATTAGCCCCCATATGGGTAATGTGGTACACTATTTCAATGACAAGTTCTCTGGCCTGCCACCTGGCTCAAATACTCAAATAGAATGTGAGCCAAATTAAGTCATGTTGTCTGACAAAGAGTGTTCTCTGTTCTTTATCCATCATGCAGATGTGTGCACATGTTGGTCATGCAAAACTAAGATTCTGGATAAGGTTAAGGCAGTCAGTCATTTAAATTTATTGAGATACTTTTATAAATGAATGCAAAATCCCTCTGCATATGGTTTTCTTCATCAATTTTGTTATCCACTCCTCTCAAATATGCTGTTTTTCCAGAAACACAGAGAATCCTGATTTGGTGAAAGAATGGCTTCCAAAAGAACAGAAACTACCAGCCCAGTGCCTAATGCACTCGGGAGTAGCCAACAGAAGAGCCAACCAGCAAGAAAAGGGAATAAGGACTCTACCCCTACCGCAGTGGGTTCAGGAGATGCAGGGAATGGAGCACCAAGGTCCCGATCTATGCCCACAGGTATCTGGGGACCAGATGGCAAAAAATCCACCTGGACGCCAAGAAAGAAGAGCACATCCCCAGCAGATAGCAGACAGAGCACATCCCCAGCAGAGGGCAGACCGAACACCAGGAGTTCACGCCCTGCTGCCAGTCGAGGGACAAGGGGTGCAGCTAATCAGGCCACTCCTGCCCCTTTCAAGAGCCCACCCCAGAGCACAGAGCCCCCACCTAAACTGGAGGAGGTTCCCCTGGGTATGGATGTGAAAATAGATCCCAACATAGTAAAGGCAGTGGAGCAGCAGACCCGAGGCCAGAGGCGCAACCCTGCATGGTACGCCTGGCGCGAGAACCGCATCACAGCTTCCATGGCACACCAGATCTCCCGCAGCCACTTTGCCAATGGGCGGGGTAAGTCTCCGCCCATCTACCACCTGAAGGCCATCACTGGCAAAAAGCGTGGCGTGAAGACACCCGCCACGATCTGGGGCATCGAGAACGAGGCTAAGGCGGTGCAGCAGTACAAGCAACTGAAAAGGAAGTTGCTTGGGGGGCCGGTGGTGGTGGAGGAGTGCGGCCTATTCATCGACCCCGAGCATCCCTATCTGGTAGCGAGCCCCGACGGCATTGTGATGGACAAAATGACCGGGGAGCTCTTTAGCCTGGAGATCAAGTGTCCGTACAAACATCGCGATCACACGGTGACCAAGGCCTGCGCTGGGGACAAGCAGTTTTGCCTGGAGCTGCGGCCTGATCCCCAGGAGGGGGAGTCACCGTACCAGCTCAAGACCAACCACAGCTACTACACGCAGGTTCAGTGCCAGATGGCCGTGTTGGGGCATCTCAAGGTCGACTTTGTGGTGTACACCAAGTGTGACATTGCCATTGTGCCAGTACATTTTGATCGTGAGTTCTGGGACAGCACACTGGCTAAGTTGCGATTTTTCTACAAGAATGCAGTGCTGCCATACCTGCAGAGCAAAGGGGAGGGTGGTCCCCTCCTGCAACGGGACGAGTAGGCCAGTGCTAGGGACTGATAGTCTCAGGGATGGTCACATGGTCAACAGGCAGAATGCTCAACTGGCAGAAGTGTGGTGTGAAGTAGTGATGACATAGATTAGGTTTGAAGGTGTAAGTGCTTGCTTTGCAAAGACAGGAAATGAGGGCTTAATGACGCTTAAATAATTTCCTGGTTTAACTGTTCTATTGAAAAAGGCATGTATGGTGATATGAATTTTATGGAAGCTGAACGTTGCGTGTTGAGCAGTTGGAGGGAAAATGGTTGGATTTTTAAAGCAGTATTGTGTAAGATGACAATGATTGTGGATGTAAAAATATGAAGGTTTTTGCACTGGCTGGGTTGAGAGCACTTTAAACTCAGGTAAAATTCTTGGAAGCAAGGACTTAAATGCATTACTTGGCTGAGTTCTAAATACATTTCCGCATCATTCAGACCCGTTACCTGCTTGCAAGGAAGAACCTGGCATTACATAATGGTGTCCACACCACAATAATCAACATTCATTGGGAGAAAAGTTACCAACATTCACGCGACAACCACAATTCACTCATGCATATGTAGTTCCTCCACAAAGAACACAGCCAAGATTCATTTTCATTTATTATGGAGCTATGTATGGTCTATAATAGACTATTTACAACCTTGGTTTTTCTTAAGTTACAAGTATTGTGTTGGTAAAGAACTGATAGTTCCACCTAAGAAAGCCCAATCAGCTCCCAATCCCCGTAAGGGCAACACACTGGCGCTGAACTGAAAAGGTCAATATGGAAATAAAATGGAATGCTGTAAAAATACAATGGTTACTCCCTCCAGTCCCCACTTAGTTTATGTTTGATTCTATATTGTTTCAAGTTATAACAGCAGGGACTTCCAAAATTCGGATAATGGATGTCATCAAGCTACAGGTGTACAAACTGGAGCTCATTAAATCATTACAGTGTTCAAATGACAAGGCTTCTCATCCCTTTTTATATACAATCAAAATACCAATTGTTTTGTGGAATTCCCATGCTTTTAACTTTGCACCCAAAATGCATGTAATCACATGCAACACAACTACAAACATTCAACATGGATAATTTTCTCTCCCACTGAAGGCAAGATTTATCTGCACAGAACACTTGAAAGCAAAATTAATATACAGTAGTGTGCAGTGATAATTATAAAAATGAAGATAAATCAGAAACCAAGTACTATTCAAGTATTTATGTCATGTTATATTGGATCATATAGATGAAAATAAGTAAACAGATAACAATATATAGTAAAAACAAAAATAAAATGTCTTTTTGAGAGAAAAAGTATCTCATTTGACCTCCCTTTGCTTTGATTACAGCATTTAATCTTTCAGGCATAATTATGTCCTCACTTGCTAAACCATTCCATATAGTTTGAAGTTCATTCCAGACAGATCATTTTGACGTTACAACAGATTTACTCAATCAGATTAAGGTATGGAGTTTGAGCAGGCCAAGTTATAACTTCTATCTCATCACCACCATTTCTTTCCACTGAGATAGTTCTTGCACAACTTAGAAGTGTGTTTAGGGTCATTATCTTAGTGAAAATAAAATCCCAAACCAATCAGTCTTTCCAGATGGCAGTGCGTGCCTCGCAAGGATGCTATGATACTACCTATCATCCATGATTCTATCGATTTTTATGAGATCGCCGGCTCCTTTCGAGCTGACTGAACCCCAAACCATAATATTACCACCTCCATGTTTTACTGAAAGAGGCTACATTTTTTCAAACGTTCTCCAACTCTACTGTGCACATAAGTTCTGCGTTTGGCGGAAAAAATTTGAATTTGATTCATCGATCCAAAGGACTTGTTCCAAGTCCATTATTGTCCAATCCTCAAACTCAAGTCTTGCTTAAATGTTGCCAGCTCTTGACAGCAACACAACCAAACCATTTCACACAGGCGTCTCGAAATAGTTCTTGATACTTTCATCCCTTCACTTCTGATGCTACTTATCAACACAGTTGTCATGCTGTCAACTGCTTTTTTTTCCACTTGCCATACACAGATAACGAACATCAGAGGCACTGCCATTTTGTGCCTCTATTGCCACTACTTTTCAGCGAACCAATCTCTCTGAAACGATTGATGGTGTTTCTTACAGGACCATGGCAGCATTTAACATCTTCAGCACAGTGGCGTTGCACAATATTTTGGGGCCCCCCTGCAGGTTAGACTATGGGGCCCCTCCCTCAGCCCTATCTAAAACAATAATAGAGTGACATGGGATAGACATTGTGGCCACTTAATGCTTTAAAAAAATGTTTATTTTTCAGGCATCACAAATTTTAACAAGTGGCTTTTTTTGTAACATTAATGAATTGTAGAATGTTCGTATCATTTAAGTTCACACAACGGAACGGTTTAAACAACATTCTGTACAAAAGAAAAGTAGCCAAAAAAAGAACAAAAAAAAAAAAAGAAGGACCAAGGGTCCTCACTTGCAGGCGGCTGGTTAGCTGGCAGTGTTCCCGCCAAAGTTGCCGATTGCGGCTCATTAGCAGCCCCCGGATTTTCGGTCGCTACTGCTGATGGGTTTTCAGTCTCGTCCTCCCTGCTTGAAGCTTTAAAATATCCCGTCAGTCTAGGGATTTTTTTCAAAAGCTGTGACTCCCGTTGCAGCTTCTCCCGTTGATTTTTCCGTTTCTGCGCTCCGCTGTCGCATCTTTTACCGGATTTTTTTTTTTTTTTTGCTACTTTATTCTTCGTTTCAGATTTTAAACTCTGGCTATGTGAATAGTTCCAGTGCAACAACTTATTCATTTTATTGGACAATAAAGCCAAGCACACGCATCATCCATTAACCAATCACAATGGCTTTTATTTATTAAAGATATTTTAATATCCCCGCCCAGCTTAAGATCCTTTATATCAAATACACAAAGCAATTCGAGCGCTTTACAAACATTACTAGTATTTCTCCCGATGGATTTTATGATCCCGAGCTTTGTCAGCTTGCTACGGAGGTAGTTACATGAAAACCATAGTTATCCTTAAACTGTCAGCTTGTTTTTCACGTAGGTCTGTGTGGCTAGCTTGCTTCTAAAGTCTATCAGATAGCTTGCTAACAAAACTAGCGAGCGAGTTCTTAAAATTATTCGCGATCCAGTCGAAACTCGATTAAACCAATACAGTAATGCAAACAATGTTTGCTTTGTGTTTCTTGCTCCGATGAAGGATGCTGCACTAACGTTACTAGCCAGCTAGCTAGCTTCCTACAGAGCTACACGGATACAGCATCGTTTACTGTGGGTACACAAAGAGCTGCCGATTCTATTCATTTTCAATGGACACCCGACGCTTTGCAGCATTAGCAGCGCTAAACGCCGGTGTCCATTGAAAACTAATAAAATCGGCAGCATTTGCAGCTCTTGGTGTGTACCCACAGTTAGTAGCTGTTTTTCATAGCTGTTTTTCATTTCATCAGTGCTTATGCTTGCAAAGTTTGTTCTGTATTTTTGGCTTAGAAGGGTACTGCACTAACGTTACTCACCAGCCAGCTGACATAATTTTTTTGGACAAAATGCGTCGTTAATTATGGTAAAAATTAGCATATGATAAAATGTTCAACTATTCCACCTGTCTCGAAGCATGAGGCAAAGCTACTCGGCTCAGCTGTCACGGGGCTGGGCTGTTTGTCGCTGTCTGCCTGGACTCATAGCTGAGCGGCGGGTTGTAAACGTTGGCCGGGTCTGGTGGTGAGCCAGCTGGCTCGGCTGTAAAGGGATTGGGGGCCTGACTGCGCTGTCTGCTTGGACTCGGAGCTAACCGAGGGGTGGCCGGCCAGGGTGAAGAGCTTACTGCCGATGCATCTGCAGCGACGTAAGATTCTACCTTTGCTACCTGCTGGTACAGTGATGTTATTTTTGGAAGCTTGGCCCTCTCCTGTTCGGCTTTCGCTCTCATTTTGTTTAATTGTAATAGCACTTGGGTATTTGCGCTTCATGTTACTTCCTGCTTTCTTTTGGGTGCTGCCCAACCAGCCAATGAGCATTGGCAAAGATGATGAACAGCCGGCAAGCCCTATCGCAGATGAGCAAAAAATATTGGAACGATACACATGACGGGTCGCGTACATGGACTGTATACAAAAAAATTATATATTAATTATATGTTGTCATTTATATACGGTCTATGGGCGCGTAGCAACATCGAACGGACGGGGCCCCGCCCTCTGCGCCCTGCTCCCATTGACGGAAACCCAAGTAGATAGAAAATGTAAAGGGGAAAAAATCAAGTAGGAAAATCAAGTAGGGCCCCCTGAACTGCGGGCACCCCCCGCACCGCGGGGGCTGCGGGGGCGGCCGCTACGCCAGTGCTTCAGCATCATGTAAGGCCACAGTGCAGCTACCAGCAATCTCAGAAAGCTTCTTCCGTTGTGCATTGGTGTTTGACACTGCTCAAAGTTCATGTCACCTTATATACTGGAATAACTGACCATCAGATGTAATTTTGCAGAATAGTGTTGCTTCAAACTAGTTTAAACAAATTTTTTCAATCAATAATAATGACTTGAGCCTTCAAACATGCATTCAGGCAATGCAAGAGTCAAAAAAATGTTGACACCTTTCAATTATAATAAAAAAAAAAATAGCCCCGCAAAGCGGGCATTACCCCTCAGCCGTGGATGCAAATTCAAGATGGCAGCCGTGGCAGCCATATTAGATATCGGAGCGCAACGAAAATTGATTGGCTTCTGTAGCTGCCCACTCCCAACACCCACAGCAAAAATGGCGTTGATCGGCAATGGTGTTTTTGACTTAATGCACGGAATGCAAATTCAAGATGGCAGCCTTGGAGGCCATATTAAATATGGGAGCGCAACGAAAATCGATAGGCTTGTGTAGCTGCCCACGACCAACACCAACACCAAAAATGGCGTTGATCAGAAATGGCGTTTTGGACTTAATGCGCGGAATGCAAATTCAAGATGGCAACCGTGGCAGCCATATTAGATATCGGAGCGCAACGAAAAACTGATATGTTTCTGTAGCTACTCACCACCAACAACCACACCAAATATGGCGTTGATCGGCAATGGCGTTTTTGACTTAATGCGTAAAATGTAAATTCAAGATGGCACCCGTTGCAGCCATATTAGACATGGGAGCGCAACAAAAATCGATAGGCTCCTGTAGCTACCCACTCCCAACACCAACACCAAAAATGGCGTTGATCGGCAATGGCATTTTGGACGTAATGCGCGGAATGCAAATTCAAGATGGTAATCGTGGCAGCCATATTAGATATCGGAGCGCAACGAAAATCGATAGACTTCTGTAGCTACCCACTCCCAACACCAACACCAAAAATGGCGTTGATCGGCAATGGCGTTTTGGACTTAATGCGCGGAATGCAAATTCAAGATGGCAACCGTGGCAGCCATATTAGAGATCGGAGCGCAACGAAAATCGATAGGCTTCTGTAGCTACCCACTCCCAACACCAAAAATGGCGTTGATCAGCAATGGCGTTTTGGACTTAATGCACGGAATGCAAATTCAAGATGGCAACCGTGGCAGTCATATTAGACATTGGAGCGCAACGAAAATCAATAGGCTTCTGTAGCTACCCACTCCCAACACCAAAAATGGCGTTGATCAGCAATGGCGTTTTGGACTTAATGCGTGGAATGCAAATACAAGATGGCAGCCGTGGCAGCCATATTAGATATCGGAGCGCAACGAAAATTGATTGGCTTCTGTAGCTACCCACTCCCAACACCCACAGCAAAAATGGCATTGATCGGCAATGGTGTTTTTGACTTAATGCACGGAATGCAAATTCAAGATGGCAGCCGTGGAGGCCATTTTAGATATGGGAGCGCAACGAAAATCGATAGGCTTGTGTAGCTGCCCACGACCAACACCAACACCAAAGATGGCGTTGATCAGAAATGGCGTTTTGGACTTAATGCGCGGAATGCAAATTCAAGATGGCAACCGTGGCAGCCGTATTAGATATCGGAGCGCAACGAAAAACTGATACGTTTCTGTAGCTAGTCACCATCAACAACCACACCAAATATGGCGTTGATCGGCAATGGCGTTTTGGACTTAATGCACAAAATGTAAATTCAAGATGGCACCCGTTGCAGCCATATTAGATATGGGAGCGCAACGAAAATCGATAGGCTTCTGAAGCTACCCACTCCCAACACCAACACCAAAAATGGCGTTGATCTGCTGTGGCATTTTGGACTTAATGCGCGGAATGCAAATTAAACATGGCAATCGTGGCAGCCATATTAGATATCGGAGCGCAACAAAAATCGATAGACTTCTGTGGCTACCCACCAACACCAAAAATAGCGTTGATCGGCAATGGCGTTTTGGACTTAATGCGCGGAATGCAAATTCAAGATGGCAGCCATATCGGAGCGCAAAGAAAATCGATAGGCTTCTGTAGCTACTCACCACCAACACCAAAAATGGCGTTGATCGGCAATGGCGTTTTTGACTTAATGCACGGAATGTAAATTCAAGATGGCAGCCGTGGCAGCCATATTAGATATGGGGGCGCGATAGACTTCTGTGGCTAACACCAAAAAAATCAATAGGCTTCTGTAGGTACCCACTCCCAACACCAAAACCAAAAATGGCGTTGATCGGCAATGGCATTTTGGACTTAATGCGCGGAATGCAAATTCAAGATGGCAATCGTGGCAGCCATATTAGATATCGGAGCGCAACGAAAATCAATAGACTTCTGTGGCTACACACCACCAACAACACCAAAAATGGCGTTGATCGGCAATGGCGTTTTGGACTTAATGCGCGGAATGCAAATTCAAGATGGCAACCGTGGCAGCCATATTAGAGATCGGAGCGCAACGAAAATCGATAGGCTTCTGTAGCTACCCACTCCCAACACCAAAAATGGCGTTGATCAGAAATGGCGTTTTGGACTTAATGCGCGGAATGCAAATTCAAGATGGCAACCGTGGCAGCCATATTAGATATCGGAGCGCAACGAAAAACTGATACGTTTCTGTAGCTACTCACCATCAACAACCACACCAAATATGGCGTTGATCGACAATGGCGTTTTGGACTTAATGCACAAAATGTAAATTCAAGATGGCACCCGTTGCAGCCATATTAGATATGGGAGCGCAACGAAAATCGATAGGCTTCTGAAGCTACCCACTCCCAACACCAACACCAAAAATGGCGTTGATCTGCAGTGGCATTTTGGACTTAATGCACGGAATGCAAATTCAACATGGCAATCGTGGCAGCCATATTAGATATCGGAGCGCAACAAAAATCGATAGGCTTCTGTAGCTACCCACCAACACCAAAAATAGCGTTGATCGGCAATGGCGTTTTGGACTTAATGCACGGAATGCAAATTCAAGATGGCAGCCATATCGGAGCGCAAAGAAAATCGATAGGCTTCTGTAGCTACCCACCACCAACACCAAAAATGGCGTTGATCCGCAATGGCGTTTTTGACTTAATGCACGGAATGTAAATTCAAGATGGCAGCCGTGGCAGCCATATTAGATGTGGGAGCGAAACGAAAATCAATAGGCTTCTGTAGCTACCCACTCCCAACACCAATACCAAAAATGGCGTTGATCTGCAGTGGCATTTTGGACTTAATGCACGGAATGCAAATTCAACATGGCAATCGTGGCAGCCATATTAGATATCGGAGCGCAACGAAAATCGATAGACTTCTGTGGCTACCCACCACCAACAACACCAAAAATGGCGTTGATCGGCAATGGCGTTTTGGACTTAATGCGCGGAATGCAAATTCAAGATGGCAACCGTGGCAGCCATATTAGACATCGGATAAAACGTAAAATCGATTGGCTTCTGTAGCTACCCACTCCCAACACCAAAAATGGCGTTGATCAGCAATGGCGTTTTGGACTTAATGCGCGGAATGCAAATTCAAGATGGCAATCGTGGCAGCCATATTAGAGATCGGAGCGCAGCGAAAATCGATAGGCTTCTGTAGCTACCCACTCCCAACACCAAAAATGGCGTTGATCAGCAATGGCGTTTTGGACCTAATGCGTGGAATGCAAATACAAGATGGCAGCCGTGGCAGCCATATTAGATATCGGGAGCTTAAGCGAAAAAATTGATTGGCTTCTGTAGCTACCCCTCCCAACACCCACAGCAAAAATGGCATTGATCGGCAATGGTGTTTTTGACTTAATGCACGGAATGCAAATTCAAGATGGCAGCCGTGGAGGCCATATTAGATATGGGAGCGCAACGAAAATCGATAGGCTTGTGTAGCTGCCCACGACCAACATGATCACCAAAAATGGCGTTGATCAGAAATGGCGTTTTGGACTTAATGCGCGGAATGCAAATTCAAGATGGCAACCGTGGCAGCCATATTAGATATCGGAGCGCAACGAAAAACTGATACGTTTCTGTAGCTACTCACCACCAACAACCACACCAAATATGGCGTTGATCGGCAATGGCGTTTTGGACTTAATGCACAAAATGTAAATTCAAGATGGCACCGATTGCAGCCATATTAGATATGGGGGCAATTTTGAAAAATCGATAGGCTTCTGAAACCACCCACTCCCAACACCAACGCCAAAAATGGCGTTGATCGGCAGTGGCATTTTGGACTTAATGCGCGGAATGCAAATTCAACATGGCAATCGTGGCAGCCATATTAGATATCGGAGCGCAACAAAAATCGATAGACTTCTGTGTCTACCCACCAACTCCACCAACACCAAAAATGGCGTTGATCAGCGATGGCGTTTTGGACTTAATGCACGGAATGTAAATTCAAGATGGCAGCCGTGGCAGCCATATTAGATATGGGAGCGCAACGAAAATCAATAGGCTTCTGTAGCTACCCACTCCCAACACCAAAAATGGTGTTGATCAGCAATGGCGTTTTTGACTTAATGCACGGAATGTAAATTCAAGATGGCAGCCGTGGCAGCCATATTAGATATGGGAGCGCAACGAAAATCAATAGGCTTCTGTAGCTACCCACTCCCAACACCAAAAATGGCGTTGATCAGCAATGGCGTTTTGGACTTAATGCGTGGAATGCAAATTCAAGATGGCAGCCCTGGCAGCCATATTAGAGATGGGAGTGCAAAAAAAAATCAATAGGCTTCCGAAGCTACCCACTCCCAACACCAACACCAAAAATGGTGTTGATCGGCAATGGCTTTTTGGACTTAATGCGCGGAATGCAAATTCAAGATGGCAGCCTTGGCAGCCATATTAGATGTGGGAATACAACGAAAATCAATAGGCTTCTGTAGCTACCCACTCCCAACACCAACACCAAAAATGGCGTTGATCGGCAATGGCTTTTTCGACTTGATGCGCGGAATGCAAATTCAAGATGGCAGCCTTGGCAGCCATATTAGATGTGGGAACACAACGAAAATCAATAGGCTTCTGTAGCTACCCACTCCCAACACCAACACCAAAAATGGCGTTGATCGGCAATGGCTTTTTCGACTTAATGCGCGGAATGCAAATTCAAGATGGCGGCCGTGGCAGCCATATCGGAGTGCAAAGAAAATCGATAGGCTTCTGTAGCTACCCACCACCAACACCAAAAATGGCGTTGATCGGCAATGGCGTTTTGGACTTAATGCGCGGAATGCAAATTCAAGATGGCAGCCGTGGCAGCCATATCGGAGCGCAAAGAAAATCGATAGGCTTCTGTAGCTACCCACCACCAACACCAACACCAAAAATGGCGTTGATCGGCAATGGCGTTTTGGACTTAATGCGCAGAATGCAAATTCAAGATGGCAGCCGTGGCAGCCATATTGGGGCGCAAAGAAAATCGATAGGCTTCTGTAGCTACCCACCACCAACACCAAAAATGGCGTTGATCGGCAATGGCGTTTTGGACTTAATGCGCAGAATGCAAATTCAAGATGGCAGCCGTGGCAGCCATATCGGAGCGCAAAGGAAATCGATAGGCTTCTGTAGCTACCCACCACCATCACCAACACCAAAAATGGCGTTGATCGGCAATGGCGTTTTGGACTTAATGCGCAGAATGTAAATTCAAGATGGCGCCATATTAGAGATTTTTGGACTTCACCAACACCAAAAAAGAATGCAAATTCAAGATGCAAATTCAAGATGGCAGCCGTGGCAGCCATATTGGAGATTGGAACGCAACGAAAATCGATAGGCTTCTGTAGCTATCCACTCCCAACACCCACAGCAAAGATGGCTTTGATCAGCAATGGCACTTTTGAATTAATGCTCGGAATGCAAATTCAAGATGGCAGCCGTGGCAGCCAAATTAGTTCAATCAGGAGAGACTAAAGTGAAATCATAAAAAATATTTATTATGCTTTCAGCATAAAGGAGTAACATGCTTAGAATCAAACAAGTATTTAGCGCTTGGACTCTTCGGGAAGACTTGTAGAGCAGGAGCGCTGCTCAGAGCAGCAGCAGGAAATCCCCCGAAGAGTCCAGACACTGGTGGCGGTGGTGGCTGAAGGCTGGTGGAGCTGGCGCGGCAGTACAGGAGGTCTGATGAGTAAGGTGGTGTTGGGGAGGAGGAGGGTCAGCAAACGGCAGCATGGGTGAACTAGGTAGAGAGAATGACATTTTTTAAAAAGACAGCAGCAGAACGATTGGCTAGCAATGCGACTGAGGTGTGCCCCGGTTGGATAGAAGAGATCAGCTGCTACGCCAGCTGACAGCTCAATTGACAGCCCCGGACATTGACTGCAGAGATTTACGAGTGAATATGCGTGAATAAAATAAACAAAGTTGACGTGCGCGAGAGAGAGTCTTCCTGACTGAACTTTCGCTAAGCTTCATATATCGGAGCGCAACGAAAATCAATAGGCTTGTGTAGCGACCCACCCCCAACACCCAGACCAAAAATGGCGTTGATCGGCAATGGCGTTTTAGACTTATTGCACGGAATGCAATTGTGGATGGACAAACGGATGGACGGACGCCGTGCGTGATGACAATACCCCACAGCCCGAATTATTCAGGGCTGAGGGGTAATGAATGTTTTCAGTGTTTGTGTATTACCCATATTTGTACCTTAAAAATCTTCTGCGTTTTTTTTTTTTTTTGTTTTCATTGCTTACTACAGTACTTTTCAACACATTTTCACCAAAAAATTATTGAGAGGTAATCTATTAGGACCCCTTTTAGATGAAAGTGGTGGTGTGTAATCATCACTGCACACTACTGTACATGCAACAATGCATATTCATGATAGGTTGTGCATGTTAGGCCAACTCAGGCCGTTTGGTGCAAATTCACATGAATAGAGCTGACCGATGCACTTAAATAAAAGACCACCAAAGTAGAAATTCCACCTAATTTCAGAGCAGCCAAATATTTTATGTTAACTTGGCAGAGCAAATTTTGAGGGTGTAATTTCGCATGACTGATCAGCAAAATGCTTTTATGCAATGAATCAATATTCAGAGAAAGAGATCTTCATGAGTGTAGATTACCATTCGGACCAGTCAGGTAAGTACCAAGTGCAATTTTTAAATTTATAAAGCTGGCTATCAAATTTTTACAATTGTAAAATAAACCAAGCATGGTCTGTTGAACACTCCTTAAATGCTGTTACTGATGAAGGTCCACTGGCTTGTAAAATAGACTGTAAAGATTCCAACACAACAACCCCCCACAACTCCAGTTTACTAGCAACTTGAGCCTTATCCAGCTATTTGGATGCTGAGGTTCTGAAGTGGGCAGCAATCATTACCACACATTTTTCTGACAGGCGTCAATTTACTCAGTGGTGGGATTTCTGAGATAAATTTAGCCGCGCCCATTAGTGCACCCGTCAAAACCAATCAGCCAATAAAAAACTTGGCAACGCATTTTGGTTCCTGGGAATAAATTAGATTTCGGACGAGCCCCCAATTATTTTGCGACTCCTGCAGGCGTTTAGGAATGAGGGAAGCAACAGAAATGCCAATGTTGTTAGGCAAGTGCTGCCATTTACAGACACAAGCAGCGGTTACAGCTACATGCTTCCACTTAACAGGGTGCCAAAAACTTGCAGAAAATGTGAAGCAAGGGATAAAGGGAAGGGTGGGGGTTGGTGCTAAATCATAAACCAAACTCAACAAAAAAAAACTCTCCCAAGCCTGTCAGTTTCCCACTGGCTAACTACAGCCCCCCAACAGCTGAAAGAAGTGAAATAAGAGCTCATATGGCAGCATTATTCTTACCTGCATAAAATAAAATGCACTTCTGCAACCACTCATGAGACCTAGTGTTCCACTCCACCAGGCATCCTTCAATTCAAATCCAGCCCTGGTTCCCCTTCTTATCGGTAATCGGCAATGCTGATGGGCAGATTGGCTTAACACCTGACTCCCGGGTGAAGGGAGGATGGAAATCCAGCAGTTCTCATCCCTCAAAGACTTGATTTGAGGAACAGGCAACTAGCCAATCAAATACAATGTGAGGAGCCAACAACAATGAATAAATAAAGTAAGCCAAATGCCCAGACCCCAAAACCACTACACAAGTGCCTTAAATGAGTTAATCTGCTGCAGAAACGCGACAGACCCAAGTTACTTCACAGGTAATTATCGCACAGGGCACCATTACTGCAGAAAGGCACTGTGGCAGACAGGTCAGGTTAAATCAAAGCCATGTTTGGCATCTTCACGAAGTGGCTTCTGTCAATTTGAACAAACAATTTGAACAAAGGATGAACAGGCTTGTAACAGGTGGCTGGAACTGAAAATGACAAAGGGCCAGCCTAAGATGGGGAAAACTGGGTCACTTACACAAGTGGGAGGAATGGAGGCACTGACTGGGCGGGAATCCCTCAGGAGCAGCAGGGGACATATTGACCAGCCTTTATTAACAGGGGAAAAGACTGATCCACGGTAAAACATAATACACAGTGCCATCACAGAAAGACCGCAACAGCTTAAGAGATGTAGCTATTAACGGGTGACCGGACTGGTGACATTATCACTGTATCAACAGAACCTAATGCACATCGGCCAAGTCTCAAGTGTTCATTGTATTGCATAACTGGGTACTTTGAGGAACACGTCACCAAATAAAATTTTAGAAAACACTCCCAACAGTACATACAAACATATTCATATTCAGGCTGAAGTACATAGGAAAGCATAAGTTTTACTCCTGAGATAACACTTCAACGCACCATAGTTAAAGCATTTGCAGTGTCTTGACAACGTTTCCACAGTCATACAGGTCCAAAGCATGTTGCCCGTGACATGTCTTTGCCACACGCAGCCTACTGTTGAGTATCAATATCAAATATACATAGATAAATGTACATGAAGTGACACCTTGGATTGGTCGTCATTGGGAGAGTTATCTATGAGGATGAATACATCTCTTACAGAAGAAAAAAAAAATGTCACAAGAGGCATTTGTAGGAATGAACGTGTATCTTGTGCAAATCCATGTGGGTCAATGACGTGACATTGTCCAAGTGCGCTACTCTGGTTTAAAATAATTTTAAATGATTCATAATAAGGATCACTTTATTCTATAAAATCCGTTTAATTTGAACATATTTCCAGTTTATCATAAAAATGATACATATTTTATGTTTTGCCATCGCAAACCCTCAAAATGTCAGGTGGCACAACCGTCCGAGCACGTTAACAAAATGTGGAATGTATTAAATATGTAATTTTAAATGTGAATTAATATAATATTAATACGGGGGCATAATTTATATTGAAAACCTTTCAAATAAACAAAGTTTAATAGTTCATTTGTTTTTAAATTGCTTGGAAAACCAAAATACCCGCCCCCTACAATAAAGAATCCGTAAGTTACTTTTAATACCAAGCTCAATTACAAAATAGTAATGTTTTAGGCAGAGTAGACACTCTAAGGTATACTTACTAAAAAAATCACTTAGAAAAAAAAGAGGGGTGTGTTTTTTTTCAAGAAACTTTTGGTTGCTCCTGGACATTTTTTGGCTGGTGAAATTGCAAATACAGTCTAAAACTGTACTAAAACCCTGTAAATGTTGTGCAACTATTAAGACTTGTTTAAACACACTCTTCCAACTTCAAATAAATGCATTCTGTTCATTTTTAAAGATTTATTAAAAAAAAACATTTTTAAAAGGCTTGTTTGTCATTGACCCATGTGCAAATCAGAAGATGACATATCCCCCCGGCCCCCACAGTCTAATCTCAGAAATCCCAAAATATCAAAAGGCACCAGTTTTTAAGACTTGCTTAATACGCACAGCAATTTTCGGTAAAAAAATATTGAATGGTATTTGAGTTCTCCACTGAAAACAAAATGTCCACAGATGGACAGAAGGACACACAGACGTCTGCACTGACAACTATATCCCCCGCAATTTATATGTCCAGGGGATAATAAGGAAATCTGACGTGCCAAGCAAACAGTTAAGGGGGGATTAGACTTCACAGGTGCATGAGATGTAGCATCTGCTGTTAAGAAATCATTGTTGCAAGTGAAATACAAACACACATAGGACCTGAAGGAAATGTCAGAGCACAGCAGGAGAGACCCATTCAAGGTCCTCACCTGAGTTAGAGAGATTAAGCTGTCTTTTCGTCTCCAGCCGGAAGGTGGCGAGTTTCAGTGAGTGCACAATGCTCTCCAGACGACACATCTGGCTCACCAGAGCCTCACAGTTGCGCCACAGAGCCGTTAAGCCCCCCGCTGCCTGCCAAATCCACACGGGACTCACAGGCCATTGGCCGCAATCCTGCACCGAAGAAGCGGGATCAAGGAGCTGCTCGCATGGGACTCCCAGGGACTCCATGTCCTGGATGAGAGACTGGGTCTGCTCCTCTGCCACGAAGAGGTGCTGCTGGACTATGGACAGAGTTTCAGGAGCCAAGGCCCCTATGCGAAGGGGCTGGATTGCAGTTCAAGACATCACTGGTGACAGTACAGGAATAGTTAATAACAAGTAGGGGGAATTGTATGAAAAATCGTTTCGCGATGGATAGAAGCATGAAATTTGGCACACGTCCCTTGGGTAATCCTAAGACATTCTGGAAGGGGTGCCCGAAAAAATTTTAAACAGGAAGTGAGTTATTGACTAAATTCAAAATGGCCACCTAAACTGTTGGCAGTTGACTCAAAAGACACCAAAAGAATCCCTTAAAATCAACAATTCAGCAAAAATGTTCCTTGGGTGATCCTAAAACATTCTAGGAGGGGTGCCCAAAAAAATCTGAAACAGGAAGTGAGTTATTGACTAATTTCAAAATGGCCGCCTATACTACTGGCAGTTGACTCAAAAGACACCTAAAGAATATTTTAAAAGCATACAATTTGGCAAAAATGTTCCTTGGGCGATCCTAAAGCATTCTAGAAGGGGTGCCCAAAAAAAATCTGAAACAGGAAGTGAGTTATTGACTAATTTCAAAATGGCCACCTACACTACTGGCAGTTGACTCAAAAGACACCTAAAGAATCTCTTAAAATCATACAATTTGGCACACGTGTCCATTGGGTGATCCTAAGACATCCTAGAGGGGGTGCCTAACATATATTAAACAGGAAATGAGTGACCAAATTAAAAATGGCAGTCTAAACTGCAATTAATGTAAAGCACAAAAAAGATACCATAAATAATTTGGTAGGAAAATTGAAAGATCCTGTGGAAAATATTAATCAAGTATATTCAAATGTATTGAATCCTAGAGGGGGTGCCTAACATATATTAAACAGGAATTGAGTGACCAAATTAAAAATGGCAGTCTAAACTGCAATTAATGTAAAGCACAAAAAGGATACCATAAATAATTTGGTAGGAAAATTGAAAGATCCTGTGGAAAATATTAATCAAGTATATTCAAATGTATTATCAATCACAAACAAAAGCATTGTTGTATTGATTCATTATACTCAATTGCTGAATTACTGTATTAATCATCATATATCTGAATGCATTGAATAATCAAGTACTAATTGATATGAACTGAAACAATGTATTAATAATCAAGTATTCACTAAAGCAATGCATAATCTAAGCGTGTGAACCATGTATAATCAAGTATCAACTGAAGCCATATATTTCTGAATGTTTTTGTGCTGAACTCTCTTTCTCTCCATCTGGGACTTGGCACTGCTTACAGCAGTGACTTTCCGTTCCTCTTATCTGAAAAATTCAGAAGCATTAAATTTAAGCAGCTAAGAGGTGAAATATAGTCAGTACTCCCGGTAAACCTCAAAGATGACATCTGGGCTGGCTGGACCCTGAGTAATGTGGGAAGAGGAAAAAGCTGCAGACCCGTTATACGTTGAGCAATACCATGACTGGTGAAGGTCAAGTATCTTTAGATCTGAGAAGGGGCACAATGGTTGGTTCTCATGGAAACTGTGAAACTGGCAAAGTTGATATGTTGCATTGTATATGAGTGACGTAAAAACCCTCCCAACAGAACAAGAAGTAAAGAACTATAAAGAAGGGGACTTAGATTTCGGGGCTCGCTCTTTGTCAGCCCTCTGTGCACGACCAGAGATTCTCCACTCAAAGATGCTTTGCATCACCTGAGTGTTCTTCTTCAACTCTTTGCTGAAGATCATCATCTGTCTTTGTATCACTTGATGGTTTGATGCCTATTTACATTTGTCTGTTTCTATGCATATGAATTTACCTGATTGTACTCATGATTTACTTTCTGATCAATTACAGTAAAATTATTGTGCTGCTAAACTGTTTTTGGGTCCTTCATTTAAAGGTCAACGCTAACCAGTACGAATTCCTCAACAATCCTTATTAAATCCTAGAAGGGGTGCCCCACAAACTATTAATCAGAAAGTGGTTGTTTTTCTCTTTTTTTCCTTTTCTGTTTTCATTTTTTAAGGAAGTGAACTGTTGAAGAAATTCCAAATGCCTATATTGACTGTTGACAATTCAGTTTTGCATCCTCTTAGTTATGATACACTTTGCATCTTGTTTACATTTACACTCTTATCGTCTTGTTCATTTTACTCTTTGCATTCTGTTATACAATCGATGTTTCTTTCCCACAAGATTGGTCCTGACATCCATCAAAATAATGCATAATTTGTGATTTAAGTCTGGTTTTGTTGACACCAAGCTGACTTAGCCGACTTTCATAGAAACCATGGAGTCCTGAGAGTTCAAAAATGTATGTCTCCTCTTCCAAATTACTTTCTATGTATGATACCAATTCAGCGAAGACCATAGCTTCAACACATTTTCACTTTCATTTGACTTGTTTTTCTCAGATCTCTTGATGCCCCAATATGTGTTTTTATATTTAATAAGACATTCAAGATGGTATTTAGCTTCGATTGCAATTAGGTTCCCCCCCTGAAATTTTTGCTATAATAGAGCTGTGTCCTGCATTTCAGTGGCCATTTTGCGCAGACTGTCATCAAGCTCCATCGTTGAGCATTGATGAAGTTTACCTGTCTTCAAATTACAGAACAGGCACTCAGTAATACATCTGTTTAAAATGCACTGGCGCTTGGATCGCCGCAGTTCTTCATCAACGGAGTCTTGTTTTCTTTTCTTACTCTGGCGTGATTTTAATTGCTTCAGCTTTGAGTCTGAAAATTTCAGATGGCATGACTTGTGCCATTTGGCTTTATTTTCCTTAAAAGCCTCAACCGTACCACAGCCCTTGAAATCCATCTCCACGGGCATCCCATCCAATTCCTTTAATTCTTTAACTAAATTAAAGAAAGTGCCATACAACTCTGCACTGTTTCTTTGCAGAGAATAGCTGGACACTTCAAATCCCCTCCCTCGGAACAAGTAACACACACACTCCAGTCCATGCTTAACCCTAACCTTCACAGTGACCAAAATAAAATACAACCTCAATTCCGAAATAGTTGGGGCGAAGTGTAAATTGTGAATAAAATCAAAATGCAATGACTTTCAGATCACACGAGGCAATATGCTATTTACAGTAGAACATAGATAACATTTCAAATATTGAAACGGAGATATTTTACATTTTTATCCACAAAATGAGCTTATTTCAAATTTTCTGGTTGCAACAGGTCTCAAAAAAATTGGGACACAGGCAAAAAAGGGCTGAAAAAGCAATTAATATATAAGAGAATCAGCTGAAAGAACATTTAGCAAGTAATTAAGTTAGCTGGCATCAGGTGAGTGACATGATTGGCCATAAAAGGGATGTCTTAGAGAGGCTGAGTCTCTCAGAAGTAAAGATGGCCAGAGGCTCTCCAACCTGTGAAGGCTTGCATAAAAAAATTGTGAAATACTTTAAAAACAATGTTCCTCACTGTCAAATTGCAAAGGCTTTGAAGGTCTCATCATCGACAGTGCATAACATCATCAAAAGATTCAGAGAAACTGGAAAAATCTCTGTGCGTAAGGGACAAGGCCGAAGACCTTTACTGGATGCCCGTGATCTTCGGGCCCTCAGACGCCACTGCATCACTCACCGGCATCATTCTGTCATTGACATTACTAAATGGGCCCAGGAATACTTCAAGAAACCACTGTCTGTAAACAGTCCACCGTGCCATCCACAGATGCCACCAAAAACTCTATCATGCAAAAAGGAAGCCATTGTTGAGCATGATCCAGAAGCGCCGCCATGTTCTGTGGGCCAACGCTGAATTAAAATGGACTGCAGCAAAGTGGCAAAGTGTCCTGTGGTCAGACGAGTCCAAATTTGACATTCTTGTTGGAAATCATGGGCATCGTGTCCTCCGGGCTAAAGAGGAGAAAGAGCATCCCTCCTGTTATCAGCGTTCAGTTCAAAAGCCAGCATCTCTAATGGTATGGGGATGCATTAGTGCATATGGTGCATATGTTATAAAAAGCACCATGAACGCTGAAAGGTATATTAAGGTTTTAGAGCAACATATGCTCCCCTCCAGATGACATCTATTCCAGGGAAGGCTTTATGTATTTCAGCAGGACAATGCAAAACCACATACTGCAGCTATTACAACAGCATGGCTTCGTAGTAAAAGAGTCCGTGTGCTGAACTGGCCTGCCTGCAGTCCTGATCTTTCACCGATTGAGAAAATTTGGCGCATAATTAAATGAAAAGTTTGTCAAAGGAGACCCAAAACTCTCCAGCAGCTGGAAGCCTGTATTAAACAAGAGTGGGATCAAATTCCAATGGCTAAACTCAAGAAACTTGTCTCCTCAATGCCCAGACACCTCCAATCTGTGTTAAAAAGAAGAGGGGATGCTACACCATGGTAAACAGGCCCCTGTCCCAACTTTTTTGAGACCCATAGCAGCCATCAAATTTGAAATGAGCTCATTATGTGGATGAAATTGTAACATTTCTCAGTTTCAACATTTGCTATGTTATATTTGTTCTATTGTGAATAAAATACTGGCTGGTGTGATTTGAAAGTCATTGCGTTTTGATTTTATTCACAATTTACACTTTGTCCCAACTATTTCGGAATTGTGGTTGTAAAATAAAAAATAATTAACTAAAAGAAAATAATTGGAGGTCACCTGTGTTAAAAGTATCAGATATTAAACTAATGTAATGTGATGTAGTGTTTTGAAGCCTTTAAAAAGGCTGTTGGTTAAAGCTAATTAATGCTGCTACTCAAGTTAGGTCTTCACTCCAGACAAGTATACTGAAAACAAAACAGAAAAAGAGAAGCAGAGCAAATGTTAGTGAGAAGACACACCCACTTCCACTCGGGGGGGTGAGGGGGGGACGAGAACCTGTCTGCCCACACATTCCCGCACACTTTTCCCGCTGTCTTGCTGGGGCCATTCTATATTTTCTCATACTCTATCCCAGCTGCATATTGGGGGTAGGAAACAACAGCATTTTGTTTCCAATTATACAATATTTTTATACATTCTCGATAGTACATGAAACTGTGAGCTTCTTTCCTCAACATAAGAAATTAGTCCATTTTTAGCTAATGACTTGTGCCCAAATAGAGGGCTTGATCTCTGGTCATATAAAGATTTTAACAATGTATTATCCATAGATAATCATTCATTCGGTCTTTTAAAGGTTATTATTTTTTTTCTTTTTAATGTTTATGTATGTAAGCCACCAACTTATCAATCAGAAATTAATTCATTTGGAAGGTAATCTCATAATGAGTGTTTTTACGCCTATTTTTTGATGTTTAAAGTTGTTTAAAAAGTATTTAAGACATTTTTCATTGTCAAATTCTTTTATTATTACTCTACTTACTATAAATGTAAACACTGTAATTAGCACAATCAGCCAAAATGTCAGAATTATATGACCTTTTAGTTAATCGTGGGTCATTTCTGGTAGCCATTTTGGATTTTCCCTTTTAAAAAGCATTAAAAGGGTCTGAATTTTTGGGCACCCCTTCTGAAATGGTGAGATACACCCCAGAGAATGTGTCCACCAAATTTCATGCTTTTATCCGCCGCGTAACAATTTGGCCATTTTTTGAGCTTAATTCCCCCAACTAAACTGGCTCCTGGCTCCTCTGCCTGCCTTTTTTACAGTAGAAATGGCCGGGGTACAGAATGCACTTTCAAGTCTATGGTGTTCACTGGGAATCCTGCACAGCAAACTGAACTCCGGAGCACCACTACTTCAACACACACTTAACAGTCTTGCTAATGTGGTATGCTAAATTCTCATTCACAAACCGAACATTTTCCTGGTCCGGTACGTAAAGTTTCAATGTTCTGTTTTTCCATCGTTCAATTCATTTCGTATGGTCATTGGTGTATTGAAATACATTAACATGTGAACGTCATATTTTTGTGGATATTTGGGCCATGTTTTGCCATTACTAGCTAATGGTTTTACGAAGTAGAATAGTGCCGTTAATTGCAATACGGCAAGCAATGGCTAGTCTTGCTGCGACGTTTGGGAAAGACATGCCAGACAGAGTGGTACTGACTTCAGGCGCTACTCCACTAGACAGTTTTTACTGTTAGAAGTTGCTGTCGGAGAGAAAATCTCTAGTGGATAACGAAACGACAGTTACTTCAGAGAGTGCAAAAAAACTTTCGGAAGTTTGTCGCAGAAGTTATTGGTGTCAAGTGGAAGGACTACTGAAAGAATGTCATAATGACTCGCGACAGCGCTCTCAGAGAATAGAACCGGTTCTATTTTGGGGAAGCTACTTTCGGGAAGCGCAATAGTCCGTGAATGGTGTGGTGTATAAAAGGGCGTGTTGTGCGGATTTCTTCCTATTTGACAAAATGACAAGCACTAGTGGCCAAGAATTGACGAAATCGGAGACATTTCAGCTGATAAACAGCTACCAAAACCAACCCAGTTTATGGGATGTTAGCTCATCAGAATATAAGGACAGGATGAAAAAAATCGCTGCTTGGGCTGATGTTGCAAAAGCATGTCCCAGGGACGTCGCTGAGGTACAGCGGAAGATGCATAATTTACGAAATCAGTTCAATGGTGAGCAACGTAAAATTAAAACCAAATCAGGACAGGGTAGGGGGAGACCGGGTCTAGTTGTTACACGTCCATGTTGTTACATTCTAAATAGTTCCGATAATAAAACACAGACGGGCGCTCTAATTTTCCTGTTGCTCATGAAGGTGACCCAGCGTCTTTACTTGACAGAAGGACGTCGTCAAAAAGTCATGAGGTTAGTGTCCCAGAAAAAATGCTCGAAAAAGTAACTTTCTTTGTGTTTGGGAGATTTTATTAACATATAGTGTAATTGATACATACCTGAGATTTTCTGGATTATGAGGGAGGAAGACATTAGCCACTGTGTCATGACACATCCATGTAAAGATTGCACTGGAACATTTCAAAATGTCGGGACAATGGCGAAGGGTTGCTGATGGACTAGTTGATACACCCAAGTTGTTACAGTAACAACTTGCCCCAAAACCTGTAACAACTTGGACAAGATCAAATGACCTCACTGAATGACTTTCTACCTTTTTTTATTTCAGAAAGATGCCTCGAAATTACAAACGAATAACGGAATGTGGCAAATGCCATTAGAGAATGACTCAAGAGGTTCCTTACTGTAGCTTCGTGGGATAATAGTAGTGAGGCATCCCCTTAACTTGCCTACTTAAGTGGGAAACACGTCTCACTTAAGCAAATTCTTAGTGTAACAAAATGCCCCACATCCTGTAACAAAAAACCCCATATATGGGGTTGTTTGTTGCAGGTGATGGGGGTCTATTTTTTCCTCACCAGCATTACGCATGTGCAGAATATAGGGATTGCTGCAGATCAGTCATGTAGTCTAATAAACTTTCTGTCTTTACAGTGCATATTGATAACAAAAACCCGATAATGTCAATTCTACAGCCGTTAAAAGAAAAAGTGTAACAATTAGACCCATTCTCCCCTACAGAGGTTTCCTCCTTTTTATTATAATGAAGGCGGCAACAACAGCCGCAACCTGTTGTCTCCTCGCCGGCAACATGGTAAATGAGGTCGAGTAGAGCGAGTAGAGACCCTTGTGTTACATGATATGGCCATCAATCGATACTGTCAAACTGTAATGATCTCTCAAGTGGAACGTCATGGGAAATTTTATGACAACAGTTGCTTCCAGAAACATAGTTGACAGTCGATCAGAGCTTCTGTCAGAGACTTTTAATCTGAGGTGGATAGGCGTTTGATATTTCTGTCGAGAGTTGGCTGACAGAAAGTGTCGACATAATCTGTCAAGTGGAGTAGCGTCTTTAGCTTTAGCTAGCCAACATTAACCAGCTATTAGCTAACATTATGTTAGCTCCAGCTTTATCGCAAGATTTCCACTGAATGTTATGAATTTTTCATTATTTAAGTATGGGATTCTGTAAAACTCCATTGCTCAAAATGGTACTATTTTGTGACCCGTCGTTCCAAAATACATTTCATTTCCAATCTTTGCTTACCTCGCGGAAAAGTTACTTCCTGACAGCGCGGTTTTCATAGTGACGCGTCGGAAAGTTCCCTTTCAAAACAACCCACCTCATGCGCGCTCTGTGCTCCATGCTTTGCATGCATTCGCCACATACGCCTCAAGTTCGGAATTGCAGTTTATGAGGTATTTAGGGTCACTTAAAGGTCTTCTGCCACGGAATTACAAGTTGAACTTATTTTATGTAAATTTTCTTTCTGAATTCAAATATGACCATGTTTTTGCCTAAAATCATTCTATAATGCAGAAATCTAAACAAAACGACTATGTTTGGGAACACCCCTAAAAATTTGTATTTTTTTCACAACTGTTCGGCAGTTTGGGTGCGACGTATACTCGGGAACGCTCAGCCCTGAGGAAAAAGATGGCGGCCGAGGCAGTCGTAAAGTCAAGTGCGTAGCCGGTAAAAGATGAACTTTTCGCCTTAAACCTTATGTTAGTCTATCTGAACCTACTACAACAACGATCCCCTTTGTTTTTTTTTCCCCAAATTCTGAGCGATTTTGAAGACGCTTATCAAAAAAATTAACAGTTTAGTCATCGAACTAATGCTGAGTTCCATTTGTACTCGGAAGTCGGAATTTCCGAGTTCCGAGTCGGAAGTTTCAACTGGAACGCCCCCCGTGGTCGGATTTTCGACTCGGAAAGTCAGAGAATCTTCACTACCCCCGAGTTAACATTTAAAGATGGCTGCCCCAGGTGTAAACAGTAATTAGAAGCTCCTGTAATATTTCGTTAGTTACTTCTGACTCGTGTTTGTCGCACTAAATCAGCCGTATACATTGTTCAACGTATACATATGGAAATCTACCGTGTTTGAAGGTTGTAGATGGACCGCATATTTGTCCAGAAGTTGCTTATATTCGGACAAGACAAACGCGAGAATAGCTTTCGTAGACGTGACCATCTTGTTTTACATCTCTTCTTCCCGGCTTATGGCGGTTGGAAACTTTTTTCCGACTTTGTAACTCAAACGTTGATAACTCGGCTGTGACGTCATTCCCAGCTGCGACCTCCGACTTCCGAGGTAAATGGAGCGCAGCATAAGTACAACTCGCTTGCCAGTCATGGGAGATAAGAGAACGAAGGATCAAGGCAAGTCAAACAAAGCTCTCTCATTTACGTCCATAATACAAGATTCTGTGTGCGATATGGACACAAGAAATGCAAACGAACATTCTTATGCACAAGCCGAATTTGCCCAGCTCCCTGACTCCAACCCCTGCACGCCTGTCACGAAAAAAGGTAAGTTGGAACCTGCTGTGTCCAAACTACAGGATAACATCGTCAGGTTGGTAGCGGAGAAGATAAAGGAAACGTAGATTCCTTAGCTTGTCTGATTAAAAAAAATACTGATACGATTGAGTCTCTTAAAGATTCAATGGAATTTCTCTCAAGAGAGGTTCAGGGTGTGAAAGCAGACATGATGTCCGTCAAGTACGTTACTGACGAGCAGCAGGGGAAACTTGCCGAGGTGGAAGACAAAGTGAATGAAATGGAGCGTTACCATCATAGATGGAACTTGAGACTGTACGGCCTTTCCGAAGCGGAGGGAGAAGTGGTGAAAGAGCGTGTTATAGACATTTGTAAGGCGGTCGTCCCAGGTACCTACTGCGAGAATCTCCAGTTCCACATTGACGTTTCCCACAGAATTGGCCCAAAAGACAAGGAGAAAACTTGTCCGGTAATCACACGATTTACATTGAGGTCGATGAGGGAGTTGGTGTGGAAACATGCAAAAGACTCTGATTAAAGACAACAAACTCAAATTTGGAGAAGACCTGACTTACAAGGATAAAGAAGCACACAACAAGCTGTGGCCACTGATAGCAGAGGCCCGCAAACAGGGGAAGAAGGCCTACTATGTGGAGCTAAAGCCATCATAGATGGTAAAGAGGTTAGGGCTTGATTAGTCTGAGAGTTGCATTGGTCTCAGCATAAGCAATATGCTTTAAGTGTTGATGGCATTTTATTACCGTGCATTATACTGCTTATATTCCTTAGTCTTTTTTTTTTTTTTTTTTTTTTTTTTTAATCTCTCAAGTATAGCCAATCTGTGGTACAAGTGGCTGACAGCCATTGGCTATTAAATGCCTTATTTTATTCTACAGAATGTTTACTTATTATCACTTTGTTACCATTATTATTATTTTTCAATTGTGAAACTGAATTTGTTTGGCAGCTCATACTGCCTTATTATTCAGTAGGTTTTACTTGAAAGAGTCTGCCTCAGGTTATATTGCAAATAATTGTCCGATGTGGTTCTGAAGAATTATCCAAAGGTGAGGTTCATCTATACTGGTTCTAGCTACTCAGGTTCTTAAACGAGTATTTGTTATAGTGCTCATTACGGCACTTTCTTTGTGTTCACTCAATGTAAGGGGTATTCGTGAACAGGTCAAGAGGAAAGCTGTCTTTTTATTTTTTATAAATCTCAAGGCTGACTTTTATTTTCTTCAGGAAACTCATGCAGTAGTTTCAGACTTCAATTTTTGGAAAAACCAATGGGGAGATAGCATATGGTTGTCATATGGGAGTAGCAACTCTGCTGGGGTGGCAATTTTAAAGGGTTCTTTTCAAGGGAAAATACATTAGAGCATTTCCCATAACTCTGGAAGATGGGTAATTTTAGTTGTGGAGTTTGTGAATGATATATTCATTTTGGGAAACATTTATGGTTACAACAGTGGCACTAGAAACAAAACCCTCTTTGATGACTTTGAGGAACAAATCCATGCACTAACAAATACATTTGTGAATGCTAAACTTATTTTTGGAGGAGACTGGAACTCCATTAGTGATCCTCTTAGGGACTGTTTTCCCGCAAGATCTTTAGGAGGATCCTATGGAGAATTTAGGAACCTATGCTTGCATTTAAACTGCTGTGATATCTGGAGATTAAAAAATCCTTTACAAAGCCAGTTCACAACAAAGACCTATCCAGGAGGTCCAGAATTGATTTCTGGCTTGTTTCTAATGCATTAGTGGATGAAGTGATGGAAACCAAGATTGAGCCTTCTGTTCTGTCTGATCATAGGATTATTTACCTGACTTTGCATATGAAAAATGTTCCAATCAAACGCAGACAAAATCTCTGGAAGTTAAACAACACCCTTTTGAAGGATATTGTTTTCAAGGAGAAAGCTGTTGAAATTATTTTAGAAAACTGGAATAAAGCTCAAGCTGAAAAAGTATATGGTAAACACTGGGAATACACAAAATTCCAAATTCGTAATATAGCCATCACAAGGGGAAAGGAATTGGCCAAAGAAAAAAGATCTCACCAAGATAAAATTATTAAGGACATAATATCCTTAAATGAATAAGAAACTTTCTCTCAAGCCAGTATCAACAAGTTATCTGAACTCCAGATCGAACTGGACAGTATTTATGAAAATTTGGCGCAGGGTGCCTTTGTACGCTCTTGACGTAAATGGCTGGAGCAAGGGGAAAAGAACACTAAATATTTTTACAACCTAGAAAAAAGAAATGCTAGCATAAACAATATATATCAACTTAAGATTAATCAACAAATATTTGAAGACCCAAAGAAAATATCCAACTATGTGGAAGATTTTTACAAAAGATTATACACTGAACCAGATAACAGTCATGATGCTCTCTCCTTCCTATCCCCCCTAAAGAAGGGGGCGAGGCTAATCAACCAGACTCAAAAGATTTCTGTGATCAAGATCTATCCTTAATTGAGGTAAAAAAGAACATTAATCGTTTAAAAAATAATAAGTCTCCTGGCAACGATGGACTGACTGGGGAATTTTATAAGGTCTTCCAAGAACATGTTGCTGAGTTTCTGTTAAATGTTTTCAAGGAAGCTACTGAGGTTGGTAAACTCCCTCCCTCTATGTGTCAGGGTTTAATCACCTTGATTCCTAAAGCTAATAAAGACCGTTTGCTACTCGAAAATTGGCGGCCTATAACCTTAATTAATAATGATGCAAAACTTTTTGCTCATATATTTGAACAACGCCTTGAACTATGTTTACCTTCAGTTATAGATGAATGTCAGTCTGGTTTAATGCAAGGAAGACTCATAAGAAACAACATTAGATTGATCAACTAAACTCACTAAGTGTGTTAGAAGAAAATAGGACAAACCCTTGCTGTTGCTGTTGCTGACCTCTTGGCTGTGCTGTAGCGCTGTTCGTTGGTGGTTATTCTGCTTGAGTTGAGACAGAGGAAGACGTGTGGGATTGAAGCTGAAGATTTACTCTTGTTTAAACGGGGTTTTCTGAAAATAATTTGTGTGTTAAGGCTCAAACAGTAAAAGAGATTAGACGATTTGCTCCGGAGGTATAACCTTTGTCGCAGTAGGGGCAGGGAGAATCTTCCTCCTTCTTTTTCCCCTTTTTCCCCCTGTAACAACTCGGTGAGCAAACAGCCAAATTAAATCGCTAATCTGGTCAAACAAAGGCGACGGGGTTTTTGGGGGTTCAGTCTCCCGGGAGCAAAGTAAGGTAAAGTAAAATAAATTTAAAAGCTAAATTTAGAGAATAAACTAAACGCTAAATAATTGTCTAAGTGAATTGTGCGATATACAAAGTAAAACAGTTGTTTTCAAGGACTGAGGTACTGTCGCCTGGTTTTTCTGTAGCTGATTTAGCTAACGAACCCCAGCAAGCTCTCAACGCCAAGAATATTATCGAATTACCTGGATATCTTACTATAACCCGGCTTGGTTTCATACTTGGTCGCTTGCCTTTCATACAGTCTTCTAGCCAATAAATATTGACGTTCACCGGGGTTTTTTAGTCCCCTTCGTTCTCTATCCTGACCGCATTACCGCATAAACGCATTGCCAAGCTTGAATATTAACGCGAGCCGGGGCTTTTGTCTTTTTCGCATTTTCTTATTACCGAAGGGCTCTTCTGATTAAACACATTGTAAATTACCCTATCTTTGTATTTTCCTCCAGTTGCTGTACCTTGATCAGCTGATTAAAGTTTAACTGCTTGTTTGAGTGCTTAGGACAGCTTGTTGGGGGAGGTACCGTGGTTAGTTCGCTCACATTGTAAACGACTTGTTTATTCGGTCCGTTTTAATTAAAGGGAACCGGGGCTTTACTCTTTTCTCGGTAACCCTTAGTCGTATTTGTGGCTAGCTAGCTAGATAAGTACTGTTTGCATTTTTGGCTGGGGATCTGAGATTTAGTATTAAGTTAGTAGGGCAGCAGTCACTTGAGTCGTCCATTCGGTTAGGTTGGAATTTAAACGGTAAGTTTTACCGGACTGCTCCGCCTCCTCCCTCCCTGGCGTTGTAGCCAGTCTGTTTTGTCTGGGTTCTCAGCTAAGCCCTGTGATATTTTTAGGTTAGTATATTAATAGTACTGGGACTAGATAAACTCAAGTCGGCTTATTAGGAGTGCTTATTACATATAGAGTTTGGCTCAATTTGGTATTTCATTTCTATTAACTGAAACTAAGCCCCTGTTAAAAGAGGCTTATAATCCATTTACATAGTTTCCCCATGTTTTCTATTGTGACTGCTGCTTAGGGCTTCTTAGGTTAATAAATTAATAAATTGTGGTTCCTGGGCTTCTGTCTTGGCATTAGTAATTTTCTTTTATCTAGGGTGAGCAAGGTCATTAGGTAGGGGGTTCAAAATCTGGCCAAAACTATGTGACGGTTGCAGGATGATCGCACTTTTGGAAAGAGATTTCCAGGGTGGGTTTGTCTGCCACCGGTGCCAGCTAATGGAGCATCTGGAGAGCAAGATCCTTGATCTTCAGGGCCAGTTGGCGGCACAATATAGTTCACAATCAGTAGAGTTCCTCGAGGAACTAAGTAGTATGTCATTTAGAGAAATGGTGTGTATGCCAAAGCAGGGTGGTACAGGGATCCCAGAGCAGGCAGGGAGAGAAAGTTGGGTGACTGTAGGTTGACAGCGCAGGAAAGGGCGTGCACACCGTACAGCGACAGCTCCTCCAGTGGGTGAGGTGTCCAATCGATTCCAGCCCTTGCAGGAACTCGAATTGACCCCTGACCCTGAGAGTGAGGGGACTGATGAGCAGCAGGGCACCCTGTTGGCCTCTACCCCTCAGAAAAAAGAGAGTTAGTGATAGTGGGGGACTCAATACTTTGAGGAATAGATAGCTTAGTCTGTTCATGGCGACAAGGAGTCTCGTGACAGTGAGTTGCCTGCCTGGTGCCCAGGTAGGAGACCTCCTGGAGCGTGCAGGACAAGCTCCTGGCCAGAGCGGGAGGGATCCGGTTGTCATGGTCCATGTTGGGACAAATGACATAGGTAAGGGTAGGTTTGAGGTTCTGCAAGGCAAATCTGTGGAATTAGCTGAGAAGCTTAGGAGCAGATCCTCAACGGTAGTGTTCTCCGGGATTCTACGGTACCACGTGCAAGCAGAGGAAAGCAGAATTTTATCTGGAGGTTTAACACGTGGCTGAACCTGGTGTAGGAAAGAGAGGTACAGGTTTATGGGGCACTGGAACTTTTTCTGGGACAGGGGTGACCTGTTCAAGCCTGACGGGCTGCACCTGAACCGAGGGGTACCTTTGCACTGGGTCAGCGTATGTTGAGGGTAGCACAGGATTATTTAAACTAGGGACTTGGGGGGCAGGGAGGTTAGTGAGTGTTACACATAGGGAAATGCAGACTGCCCTGATGGAAGCTGACGGCGTTACATGCACAATTGAAGATATACTTTGAAAGCAACAAAGCGTAGTGGGGGGCTTGAAGCAGTGGCCGCATGGGAAATCAAGGAGGAAGAGCATTAGTAATAACCTGAAATGTTTTTATTTAAATGCAAGAAGCATAAAAAATTAACTTCCAGAGCTTGAGGCCATTCCAATTAGTGAGGGCTATGACATAGTTGGGATTATAGAGACATGGCTTAGTGAAGAGGATGGAGATGAATATAATATAGAAGGTTATAAGCTCTTTAGGAAGGATAGATGTAATAGGCGAGGAGGGGGCGTAGCAATCTATGTGAACGAAAACATAAATGTACAGGAAATTCCCAAAATTGAACATTCCTTGCCCTGTGAAGATATCTGGGTCAGGCTCATTGGCAAACACGAGACAGGTTTAAACATAGGAGTATGCTATCGACCACCAGCTTTGGACAGTACAGTCAATGAAATGCTTTTTAAGAGGATTACGCAAGCTTGTAGAGGTGGAGGGACTATAAGTATGGGAGACTTAAATTATCCTGGTATCGATTGGGAAATGGTGAAAGGACAGGGTAGGGGGAAGGAAGAATTTCTAGATGTTATAAATGATAATTTTTTGGTGCAGTATGTTAATAAACCTACAAGAGAGAAGGCAATTTTAGACTTAGTGCTCTGTAATGACCCAGATAGAATTAGCAGTGTTGAGGTACTGGAGCCACTTGGGACAAGTGATCACTCTGCTGTTAATTTTGATGTTTCATGGGAAGTTAAAAAGGTGTATTCAAAAACAAAAATTTTCAATTTTAGGCATGCAAACTTTGACAGGATGTGCTCATATCTAAGTGAAATAAAATGGGAGACACTCCTGGACTGTGAGTCTGTAAATGAGATGTGGGAAAGATTTAAGGGGGTTTTACTTGATTCACAATGCAAATTCATTCCAAAGGTGTCCAAAAGTAAGCTGAAAAAGCAGAATCCTAAGTGGAAAAGTATTCGTAGGATTTTGAGGGAAAAGAGGAATCTTTATAAGATGTACATAAAGGATAACAGTGAGAACATTAAGGCTGAATACTGTAAAATGCGGGCTGTGGTCAAAAAAGAGCTGAGGAATGCTAGAAGACTGTATGAAAGACAAATTGCAGAGGGGGCAAATACTAACCCTAAGCACTTCTTTCAGTACTGTAGCAGAAAAAGGAAAGTCAAAAGCAGGTTAAGTGCATAACGAATAAAAATGGATTGCTGCTACAGCGCCCTCCATAATTATTGGCACCCCTGGTTAAGATGTGTTCTTTAGCTTCTAATAAATTCAGTTTTTTTCTAAATAATATAGGACCACAATGAAAAAAAGAGGAAAATCCAACCTTTAATTCAAGTGCATTTATTCATTGGGAAAAAAATCCCACATTAAGAAATAATTCTTTTACATCAAATCATGTGTCCCACAATTATTAGCACAGCTGATGTTAATACTTTGTACAACCCCCTTTTGCCAACAAAACAGCACCTAATCTTCTCCTATAATGTTTCACAAGATGGGAGAATACAGAAAGAGGGATCTTCGACCATTCCTCTTTGCACAATCTCTCTAAATCATCCAGCGACCTGGGTCCTCTCCTCTGCACTCTCCTCTTCAGCTCACTCCACAGGTTTTCAATGGGGTTGAGGTCTGGGGACTGAGATGGCCATGGGAGGAGCTTGATTCTGTGTCTGGTGAACCATTTCTGTGTAGATTTGGCCACACGTTTAGGGTCATTATCTTGCTGAAAGACCCAGTGACGACCCATCTTCAGCTTTCGGGCAGAGGCCACCAGATTTTGATTTAAAATGTCCTGGTTTTTCAAAGCGTTCATGATGCCATGCACCCTAACAAGGTTCCCAGGGCCTCTGGAAGAGAAACAGGCCCACAGCATCACCGATCCTCCCCCATACTTCACAGTGGGCATGAGGTGCTTTTCTGCATACTCATCTTTTGTGTTCCGCCAGACCCACTTAGAGTGTTTGTTGCCAAAAAGCTCTCTTGGTCTCATCTGACCAAAGCACACAGTCCCAGTTGAAGTCCCAGTACTGCTTAGCGAACTCCAGATGTTTGCGTTGATGATTGTGTGTGAGAAAAGGTTTTTTCCGTGCATGCCTCCCAAACAGCTTGTTGGCATGTAGCTAGCGCCTGATGGTTGTTTTGGAGACTTTGTGACCCCAAGATGCTACCATTTGTTGCAATTCTTTAACAGTGAGCTTTGGAGAACTTTTTATTTCTCTTACCATCCTCCTCACTGTGCGTGGTGGCAAAATAACCTTGCGTCCTCGTCCAGGCTTGTTTACCACTGTTCCAGTTGTTTTAAACTTCTTAATGATTCCTCTGACAGTAGATATGGGCAGGTGCAGGTGAGTGGCTATTTTCTTGTAGCCATTGCCTGACTTGTGAAGGTCGACACACATCTGCCTTACTTGAATGGTGTGTTCCTTTGTCTTTCCCATGTTGAAGAGTGGATAAGAGAAATGGCCTCTGTGTCACGTCATATTTATACCCCAGGGAAACAGGAAGTGATGAATTACTAATTAAATGTTCCTAGATACTCTGATCAACTTTGTAAACTACTGTAGAAATGACAGAAATACTTCAATTACATTTATTTCCTAGGAATTGTTAGGGGTGCCAATAATTGTGGAACAGGTGATTTTATCAAAAATAATTATTTCTTAGTCAGGGATTTTTTTTTCCGCTTAAAATTCACTTGAGTTGAAGGTTACATTTTTCTACAATTTTCAGTGTGAGAGTATGCTTCTGCAATAAAAATTGAATTTATTTTAAGGCTTTTAATACATCTTAACCAGGGGTGCCAATAATTATGGAGGGCGCTGTATATGATGATAAGGATATTGCGGATGCCTTAAACAGTTACTTTGTTGAGAATTTTACCTCAGAGCGGGTCTTTATTCGGCCAGAGGTTATGTTAAATGCTCAAGATTATTTAGCGGAAATTGAGGTTAGGGATAACGAAGTATTAGACAAGTTGCTTAAACTAAAGGCATATAAGGCGGCGGGTCCAGATGGCTTGTAACCTAGAGTGCTCAGGGAAGTTAGTGAGATCATCTTTAAGCCACTATCCGCCATCTTCGGACGTTCTTTAGAAACTGGAGAAATACCAAATGATTGGAAACAGGGCAATATAATACCAATATATAAGAAAGGGGACCGTACTGAGCCAGGAAATTACAGGCCAGTCAGTTTAACTTGCATTGCATGCAAAATATTGGAATCTATCATAAAAGATGAGCTGGACTTATTTCTTGAACGTAACAGTATCTTGAGGGATAGCCAACATGGTTTCCGTAAAGGGAAGGTCATGCCTGACAAACCTTCTGAATTTTTTGAAGAGGCCACCAAGACTTATGACCAGAGCAGGGCTTATGACATCATATACTTGGATTTTCAGAAAGCATTTGATACAGTACCGCATAAGAGACTAATTTTTAAAATGAGCTCCATTGGAGTTACAGGAGGTATTCTGGAGTGGATTCAAAACTGGTTACACGACAGAACACAAAGAGTGGTGGTCAATGGTATCTCATCTGAGCTAGGTATGGTGGGGAGTGGTGTCCCCCAGGGATCGGTGTTGGGACCCCTGCTGTTCCTCATCTACATTAATGACCTTGATAGGAATATTGAGAGCAGATTAGTTAAATTTGCAGATGATACTAAATTGGGGGGTTTGGCAAATAGTTCAGAGTCCACTAAAGTGATTCAGGATGATTTGGATAGAATCCAGAATTGCGCAGAAATGTGGCAAATGAAATTAAATGTAGCAAAATGTAAAGTTGTACATGTAGGTAATAAAAACATTAGAGGGGATTACTTCATGGGAGGTTTAAAACTGGAATGTGCTCCACACGAGAAAGATCTGGGAGTGATTGTTGACCAAACCCTCACAGGCTCTAGCCATTGTGCCGTAGCAGTTAAAAAAGCCAATCGGATGCTGGGATGCATTGCCAAAAGTATTGAGTACAAATCTAAGGAGGTGATGCTTCTTTTCTACAACACATTCGTCAGACCACATCTGGAGTATTGTGAACAGTTCTGGGGACCATACTTTAAGAAAGATATAGAGGCTCTAGAGAAAGTTCAGAGAAGAGCCACTAAGCTAATTCCAGGTATAAAAGATGAAAGCTATGAGAAGAGGCTGAAGATCCTTAATCTCTTTATTCTTAGGAAAAGGAGACAAAGGGGTGATTTGATTGAGGTCTTTAAATATGTTAAAGGGATTAACAAAGTGAATTATGTAGGATTCCTTCGACCAAGTGTTGTTAGTAGAACTCGGGGTCGCGAAATGGAAGTTGACCAAAGGTAAATTTAGCACTGATATTCGGAAATATTTCTTCACCCAAAGAGTAATTTCGATGTGGAATAGCTTGCCTGACCATATTGTTGAGGCAGAGACCTTGGGGGTTTTCAAGAGCAGGCTTGACTTAAAGCTAGATACCATTGAGTCATTGAGTATGTGAAGGGATATATTCACAATAGTATAAAGAAACTATGTAGATCTCCATGCGCCCCCATCAGATTTGAATGAAGTCTGTTTTATTTGATAGTGCTACATATCCACTATATGTACCAAAAAGATTGAAGTGGGGTTCGACTGTATTAACCCCTTTTTGACCATCCCAGTAAGGCAAGGTTTCAAACGCGAATTGGTACAATATATGGTCTATGGATTGAATAAAGGGATGAAGGCAACAAGGCATGATGGAAAGGTAACCAACTGAAGGTGCACACATCTGGCCCTTGGCCAAGGGTTATTTCATTAGTTGGAGGGCCTGAAATAAAAATCTATTCATCCAACTGAGCAGCAGTGAGAATGGGACAGGAAAAGCAATACATGTAACTGCACACATGTGGGTGGGCCCAGGACGGGGGATCAGATAGAACCCTCTGAGCAGAAGGTGGAAAAGATCATCAAAAAGAAGTCACCACATTTTCTCATTCACATCTTGTTGCATCAAGCTGTTGCACTGTGTACTTTCAGTTTCACCTGACAATGTGCACAATTTTTACTTTCTAACTCTTGGCTCTTTTCATGTTTTCCGTCATTATCTCCAAAAAATAACAGATTGGGGGGGAAAACCAAGTCTCTGACATCATACTTTCACCTGAGTTTTCTCTAACAAAGTAGGGATGATGGAAATAATGAGTGATTTATTTTCCTGAAATTAGCATGACAAAAGAAGTAAACAATTTTTTTTAAAATTTATTCATGAGCAGTGAAGCGTGCAATCCGTCCGGCCCCGCCTCCAATCTTTTAAACATTCCAAAGGAAGTCAGCAGATGGCCGGACCCTATCCATTGGTTCAGAAGAGACCTTTAAATTGCTGATTGCTCCACTAAAAATCATCCATTGGCACTGAATTCAAACTGACACCTATGCTGACTTATGTACCTTAACAGCACTACATAGACAAGCGTATGGAATGGTCACGTCACACCTTTCAGAATGATGGTCAAAAAGGGTGAAAACAGTTGAACCCTGCATCAATCTTTTTTGTACACATAGTGGACATGTAGGGCTATCAAATAGAACAGACTTCATTCAAATCAGATGGGGGCGCATGGAGATTTACAGCCGCAGAATACCCCTATTTTTTGCATTTTCACCGAATTGAGCGCCACCTATAGTTCCGCGCCCTCACCATCCCACTACAATTTTAAGTGGAATAGTACAAGGCACTGTTATAGAATCATATCATGCATAAACAAGCTTGGGCTAATGAGGGCGCAAGCAAGGAATGCCTCAAACGTGACTGCTACTTTGGTCCAAGATGGAGTTTTCAAGCGGCCCCTATAGGTGGCGCCCTCAACAGCCCACCAAATTTCGTAATTTTCCAAAACTCCTCCTAATATAAACTGACAGCAGTAAAAATGAAGCTGGGCTATTGAGGGCGCACTGAGATATTTCAACTCAAAAACCTATTTTTCTTAAAAGTCCAATTTTGGCCCTCTGGAGGGTGACCCTTCTCGAGACCATAAAAACCAAACTGTCGACTTCTGGAACCTGAAAACCTGGAATTTTCCTATTTACTAATAGATCTTACACCAAAAGAAATTTCAGGCCATTTACTATCACACATATATCAACCCCTAATAGAAATCCGCCTGACCGTTATAAATTCTGGCAGTTAATGGTATTAACAGAGATAGGAAATGTAACAACAAATGGTTAAGACAGATAGTGCATCTGTTACACCACGGTGTAAAAGTTATTGGGATGGCATATTTTATAACATACAGTGGAATAAGGTTTGATCTTGCCTCAATAAATATGTTTTAGGCAACAAAGTCAAAGAAGTGCATTTTAAAATTATTCATTTATTTTACCCCACTAACTCTTTACTTAAAAGGTACAGAATCGATATATCAGATACTTGTGTCTTCTGTGATTGTATGCTTGAAACTGCCTGTCATTTTTTTTTGTGAACGTGTGCACTCAAGGTTTTTTTTGGATAGAGCTTGAACTATTGTGTAGTTCCTTATGGTTTTGCAATGTCACTCTCAAAAAAAAAAAAAAGATATTATATTTTTCTATGAAAACGCAGGATTTAATGATGACTACATTTTTACCATAAACCTTCTTATTGTTCTGGGAAAATTTCACATCCACAAACGTAAATGGGGGGGTGAAACCCTGTTTTGCAGCTTTTAAACATGAAGTCAAGTTGTATTTGGACACACTAATGGGACTTAACAGCCGCTAAGCGGAGCAAACTCTTTAAATCTGCGAAAATCTTGCTTCCTCTATGTAACAATATATTTATACCCTTTCTCCTATATGTTTGTATAAGATTTCAATATCAATAAAAAAAAGAAAAAAAGAACGCTCAGCCCTGCCCCCAACCATTCATAGATCCTGCATACAATCCTTACCTATGCCCATCGCGCTACCTTTCAAATCGACCAACATTGTTCACAAAAAGAACGCCAGTCTACAATTATGTATGAAGAATACGAACAATCAGAAACAGAGAATACTTCAGGTGCCGATGAGAACCTATGCGATTTCATAGCTATTCATTATTGCAAGGCAGTCACTCAGTTGTGAGATATGAAGGTGTGCACGTCGCTGGTTTTCATATTAGCTGCAGGTTTAGCCTAGCCAATGTCAGTATCTGAGTTTCCATTTCCCCGTTTTAATGCGTATTTTGAAGTTACGCATCAAAAAAGGTAGCTGGAAACACCATTATTCGAAAATAAATCCTCTGATTCAAAAAAAAAAAAAAAAAAAATTACGCTTGCTTGAGGTGGATTCTCATTTTTGCGAAACAGATTTAATGCGCATAATCTGAAATGGAAACACATTTTTCTAATAAACGCTGATATACTATGCGGCATGCTGATCAGAACGCTTCCCTTGCGACCCCCATATGCACACCACCTAAATTTGGTCTTAAAATCCACAGATGAATGTATTAAATTTTATCAGTGTTTCCCGCATCGGGAAGTGGAGCATTTTTTTTTCAAATAGTAAAATCAATGAATAAATTCATCATCGATAAAATTTATCGAAGCAAATTTCAACCGATAAAAGGCTCCGTTTCATCGATCTTTGTTGCCAACTAACGCTATCCTAACGCTGCCGCAGTTAATTGTTCTGATTGGTGTATAAAATGTTGAACTGGTGTGGACAGGGTGCAACCTACTGTGCTACTGATGACATTGGATGTGGACTCTTCAAGCTGCAATGTGGCGTCGTGCAAAATCGGACTTAGACAACTTACTGTTAGTTAAAGGGGACCTATTATGCTATTTTTCCAAGTTTATATTTTGGTCTTTGACTCCCCTCGAGTACTCCTGATCGCGCAAAGCTAAAAAAAGGGTACTTATTTCGCTCATACTGCCATCCTCAAAAAACCCCATTTGTAGTCCTTAGTAGTCTCTCCCTGAAACGCCTCATTGGGGTGGCTCTTCCGCTATATGGCCCCCACTCCCCGTGTGCCCACTTTCTTCTGACTGGCCAGCTCTGTGGAGGGCGGATCTAGGCGGGACGAGGCTGCAGAGCGCAGTTTTCCTAGTCCGGCTTCAAAGTGAAACTGACGCGTCTCCCGAAGGAATCGTCGGGCATATTCTGCAATCTAACGCAGTACATGTGTATAGATCTAATGAAATTAACTTGTTCTAATAAACGCAACGGCGAAAGTGGAGGATGCAGTGCGGAAGTCTGGCAGTTCAAGCACGAATTTGCTATCGGCAACAGTGGTGAGTAAAGCGGTTTTTCTACTCTAGCTAGGATGCAGGTGTAACCTAGAGAAAGCTAGAATCCACCGCATCTAGACACATTTGTAGAACGGGTCGACATGCCCAAGTGTAGACCGGAGACCGTAGAAATCCAGTGGGTCTGAGTTTAGAGGGAAACATGGACAGTGAGGAGCAGCTAAAAGTGGACCAACAGGCTTATGGACTGCTTCGGTGTGTATTGGGACCTGCTGGTTCGTGTGCATAGCTGTGGTGTGTTGTTAGCGTGGAGAAACGAACAGCTTCTGCGCTGGTATATGACGGAGGGGCGAAAGCTCCAGGCTAAACGGCCTTTTCGGAAATTGCCCGTGGTAATGGTTTACTTATTGCTTCGGAATGACCAGCTTTTCCTCGCGGAAAATGGGCGCAATATGGTAGTGTCCGAGAGCTAGCTAGAGCTCCGGTTATGTCATGAACATAATACAGGTTTTACAGACCTTAAGTTCCGTCTGCGTGAACCGTTGCTTATGTGGAGCTAATCGATCAATTTTACAGGAAAGAAATACCTTTTTAATCTTCGCCTTTTTCGGCTTTTTATTTACCACAACAATTTCTAAAGGGGGATGAAATTATGTCAAGGTAGTGCAGAGAAATCATTTGTAAACCGGTAGAGCTTCGGCGTTTCCCATTGCTTTCTCGGTAGCACCAGAGAGCTTGCTCAGACATTTGCGAAGCATCCGGCTGATCCCGTTCATGGATAAGTGAAGCGATCACTAACTGTAGTGGCTACAATCAGGCAACGTTATGATGAAACTGCCACGTTGATGCTTACCGAAGTAACACAAGCATACCTATCATAATTGCTGCTTATAAGTTAACCAGGAGCGTTTTTAATTAGCACGACACGCAAACTAACATGCAGTAGCTGATAAGCGGTCATGACTGAATGTAATCTGTCGCGCGAAAAATTCGTTTCGCGTCCGGTGTGAAAGCTGCTTAATGCGCGCGTGTATTCGCGTCTATGCATTGACTTTGAATGTAGGCTAATCTGACCGGCGAAAAATTCGTTTCGTGTCAGATGTGAAAGCAGCTTTATGGATAGTATGCGACAGCTAGAGAGAGCTCGGTTATGTAATGAACATAATACAGGTTTTGCAGACCGTAAGTTCCGTTAGCGCGGACAAGTTGCTTATGTGGAGCCAGCGAATGGAGCACTTCTACAGGATAGAATTACCTATTTAATCTCCGCCTTTTTCGGCTTTTTATTAGCCACAACAATTTCTAAAGGGGAATGAAATTATGTCAAGGTAGCGCAGAGAAATCCTTTGTAAACCGGTAGAGCTTCTGCGTTTCGCATTGCCCGTAGCACCAGAGAGCTCGCTCAGACATTTGTGAAGCATCCGGCTGATCCCGGTCATGGATAAGTGAAGCGATCACTAACTGTAGAGGCTACAATCGGGCGACGTTATGATGAAACTGCCACATTGATGCTTACCGAAGTAACACAAGCATACCGATCAGAATTTCTGCATATAACTTAACAAGGAGCATTTTTAATTAGCAGAGCACGCGAACTAACATGCAGTAGCTGATAAACGGTCATGACTGAATGTAATCTGTCGCGCGCGTCCGGTGTGAAAGCTGCTTAACGCGCGCTAAACGCCTTTATTTGCGTCTTTGCATTGACTTGGAATGTAGCTAATATGTCGCCCGAAAAATTCGTTTCGTGTCTGATGTGAAAGCAACTTTATGGATAGTATGCCACAGCTAGATAGAGCTCGGTTATGTTATGAACATAATACAGGTTTAGCAGACCGTAAGTTCCGTTAGCGCAGACAAGTTGCTTATGTGGAGCAAGCCAATCGAGCACTTCTACAGGAAAGAATTACCTATTTAATCTCCGCCTTTTTCGGCTTTTTATTAGCCACAGCAATTTCTAAATTGGGATGAAATTATGTCAAGGTAGTGCTGAGAAATCATTTGTAAACCGGTAGAGCTTCTGCGTTTTGCATTGCTTTCATGGTAGCACCAGAGAGCTTGCTCAGACATTTGTGGAGTATTCGGCTGATCCCGGTCATCGATAAGTGAAGCGATCACTAACTGTAGTGGCTACAATCGGGCAACGTTATGATGAAACTGCCACATTGATGCTTACCGAAGTAACACAAGCATACCGATCAGAATTACTGCATATAACTTAACCAGGAGCATTTTTAATTAGCACAGCACACAAACTAACATGCAGTAGCTGGTGACCGAGCGGTCATAACAAAAGAGACAAACCCTTGCAATACAGGTTTTACAGACAGCAAGTTCTGTTACCGTGGACAGTTGTACCAAGCATCCAAATTACAAACTAGTATAAAAAGTTAGCTTCAAATGAGGTTTATGTTCACACACCTTCTGTAGAATTTCCCCTGATATCACTCTTGCATATTTAGGACACAAACATTAGCAACAGTAACATGGCTACGTTAGCCGCTGTGCTACAGCCACAATCAACTGGCTATCACGTCAGGTTGGCTTATGCAGTAAAAGCAACTTACAGCTTCTGTATCTGTGAGTCACGGACAGTCGCGACCGATACAGGCTTTATCCTCAGACATTTTACAAAGCCTGCGTTTGGGGCCAGTTGTTAGTGCTAACTATCGCTAGCGGTCCTGCTAGCCACCCGTAACACGTTAGCTTCACTTACATTATTTGCCGTTTTATCGTTACTTACAGCTTGTGGCTCCGAGCGCTTGATCGATGCAACTGCTTCAGGTTTGAGAAGCAGCTGAAACGCTTATCCTGTGTTGAATTATCCTTTATTGACAAAGCTGTCTTTGGTGAAATGCTGAACACAAACTGCTAACGTTCCCTTTGGCCGTGGCTGTTTGCAGCCAGCCAACAAAAAAAGCTACCCACTTGTAACGGGTGTTAATCTGCGTTGTGTTCTGCAAGGCTATGCTGACCGGAAGAAGGACCCAGGGCTACAGCAGTTACTGGTTGTTCTCCTTTAATTGCGCTGTACGAGTCAATAAGAAAATAAAGCTCTGTAATATGCAGTCTCTTCCAGACACACGGGTTATCACTCGCCTCCTCTCAGAAAGCATAGCGCGAACTGAGATTTTAATTTATACTTCACATTTAGGACATGAGTAAAATAACGCAAAAGTGCTCAAGAAACAAAACACATAAATGCACATTGCATTTGATTACTCCTGAATGTTAACATGCTATTACAACCAGTGCGAATTATGTAAAGAATGAACAAGCAGTGCACATACCTGTACGAGTCAATAAGAAAATAAAGCTCTGTAATATGCAGTCTCTTCCAGACACACGGGTTATCACTCACCTGTTAGCACATAAACACACAGGAAACCCTGTAGCACTTGGAAACGTGTCTACCGCGAAACTCGTAAAACTTCCGTTTTAACAAAGTCTATATTCGAATGACAAAAAGCTGCATATTGACAATTACATAGCTATCATTTGAACATCATTCTATTACATTTGCATCGTTTTTTAAAACCAAATAATTTCCCAACTCAGACCGGGAAAATAATAGATACCTCCTCTCAGAAAGCATAGCGCGAACTGAGAGTGGCGCTGAATTGACGTCACCAATTGCGACCTCTTAAAGTGACAGTACAGGTATTAACACTTAACCGTATATAGGCTAAAAGACCTACCTAGACATAAAACGTGTTCAGTATTTATCAGGATTTTGTGGAATTTCAAAAATAAAAATACAAATATAATTTTAACCTCGTTACATTCACCCCTCCTGAAATTCACCAACATCCTGATAGCAGGTGTCTTTTAAGGATTATAACATGTCTACTCCAGACCCGATCTGGCACAAGTAAAAAGAAAGACCTAGTCCACTTTGTCAACTCAAAAGTTACCTCACATTCAAGGTTCAGGGAAGAAAGAGGTTGATCAAGTCTCTGAATTCCCCTAGTTTAATATGACGCCTTGTACGCCACACAACACTTGGCCCTGTAAAATTTGTCCCATAGACATGTACAAATTAAAACTCAAAAATTGGTCCAAAAAAAAAAAGCACATAGCTGTACTACACAAACACCAACATACGTAATAACTCAACCCTCAAAACTAGCAAAGAGAGAGCGAGAACGGCTACCGAATGGAATGTTTGGACCCTTAAAAAATGGTTTCTGAACCATTGATTCTATCAACCTGTTCACTGATTTCACTAATCTGCCAGCACGCGTTCTAACCTGGCCATCAGCTTCACTGGGTGCATGTGGGTCTGTGTGAACTGAGGTGTCTGCACATGGTGCGGGTGAAATGGTTGGGTTATTAGTATAGGTACCAGCAAGACTGGGTGCCGGACTAGACTGGGCTAGCTCTTCCGTGTCAGTCAACTCAGACTCAGGCGAAACTTCAGATGAGATTTCAGACTCCTCTTTATCTCTGAGATTTGACAGGGTCAGGGCATCGTCACCCTGAGTCAACAGTCCCGGTATTGAAGTCGTTTCATCATCATGGTCGCAGTCCTCCAGATTGGACTCCTCACTGGTCAAGGACAGATCAGTTGCATGGGCATCCTCATCCTGATTCAACTCAGGAAGTGGCAAAAAGTTGACCTCCAATAAAAGATTCCTGTGCACAACTCTCGTGTGTCCGGCTGCATCTTGTATTTTGTAGACATTGATACTGGGATTCACACCAACAACTGTGTACACTCCATTCTCCCACTTATCGGCTAATTTCCTTTTCCCTCGTTCTCCCTTGTTTGCCACCAAAACACGATCTCCCACTGACAGGTGGATGCCCTTGACACGTCTGTTGTATTGCTGGGTTTGGTGCTGCTGCTCAAGGGAAGAATGTTTCTGGGTGACTTCCATGGCAGTTTTCAAGCACACAAGCAGAGACTTAGCATATGAGTCATAATCAACGACTCCCGGGTCATTCAGGACCTGCTTAAACATAACGTCCACCGGCAGTCTCGGGACACGCCCAAACATAAGGAAAAAGGGCGCGTAACCTGTGGTCTCATGCACGGTAGCGTTATAAGCAAATGTAAGAGTCTGGATTTGCTGTGGCCACTGGTGTTTTTCCTTAAGGGGGAGGGAACGGAGCATGTTACCCAAGGTGCGATTGAATCGCTCTGTTGCCCCATTGCCCATTGGGTGGTAGGCTGTTGTGTGAGATTTCGCGACACCAGCCAGCTGGAGGAGTTCCGCAATCAAATTGCTCTCAAAATTAGTGCCCTGGTCGGAATGAATCCTCTCCGGAAATCCATAAACACAGAACACATTATCCCAGAGCTTTTTGGCAACCTGCTTTGCTGTCTGATTAGTACAAGGGAAGGCATGGGCAAGTTTGGTGAAGTGGTCAGTGACCACTAAGACGTCCACCGACCGCTGTTTGCTGTCTTCCGCTGACCAAAAATCCATGCACACTAACTCCATCGGGGCAGAACTCTTGATGCTCTCCAGTGGTGCGCGAGCAGCAGGTTCTGGCGACTTCCCACACACACATCTCTTACAGCACTTGACATATGCCCTTACATCATTCTCCATATCAGGCCAGTAGAAGCGCTGCCTTGCAAGTGAGAGAGTCCGATCCTGACCCTGGTGACCAGCCAGATCGTGGATGCCAGACAACGCCTTGTCCTTTAGACTCTGAGGCAACACAAATTGGGATCTCCGCTGCTTGGACACAGGGTCTTTCGTCACTCTATACAAGACACCATCACGGATCACCAGCTTATCCCACTGCTTGAATAACCGGAGAGCCTTGGAGTCAGCACCATGCTTCTCCCGCCTAGATGGCCGCTTCCGGGCAGCGACGAAAGGTAACACTTGGGAAATGCCAGGGTCTTGCTCTTGACTCAGTTTGAGCTCCTGGGCAGAGAACATGGGTAACGCATCCTGACCAGCAGCCAGTTGTTGGGTGTGTTGAGCCAAGCAGAGTGCTCTGACCTCTGCCGCATTACTCCAATCGCTGTGAGCCTGACAAAGAGCCTTGACCTCTGCTATATCACACAAGACCTTAGGTGATGAAGAGACTGCTGATCTGTGGACCTGAGACTGGGAGCTAACCCTGAAAACATCCTGCACGGAATCCTCAGCCACTCCATCGGCTTCCTGGGTCAGAGTGGAATATGGCTCTTCCAACAGCCTCTGGCCAATAGGTTTTTCGCAAAGGGGTCGCGACTCAAGGCATCCGCTACCACATTGTTCTTTCCAGGCAAGTGTCTGAGCTCAAAGGAGTATGATGCCAACTTAGACACCCAGCGGATCTCGCATGCATCAAGTTTCGGCTTTGTTAGGAGGTAGGTGAGCGGATTATTATCCGTCCAGATGGTAAAGGTACGGCCTTTCAGCCAGTGGCTGAACTTTTTCAAGATACACTCCACTTCACAGCCATAAACTCCAGTCTATGTGCTGGATATTTTCGCTGTGATGCACTGAGAGTCTTACTTGCGAAAGCAATAGGTCTGGCCTTGGTTTCCCCCTTAGGCACTTGGGAGAGTACTGCTCCAAGTCCATCCAGCGACGCATCAACTGACAGGATGAACGGCTCATCAAAGTTTGGATGGGCGAGCACGGCACACTCCAACAGCCCAGTCTTCAACTGATCAAAAGCGTTTCCACATTCCACCGTCCAATCTGCAAGGGTAAGTTTACGATAAACGCCTTTGGGACTTCCCATCTTTTCGCTGCCTTTCCCGCCTCTTCTGCCCAGCCGTCCAAAGCAAACAAGGGCTTGGCAATGGATGAACAGTTTGGGATGAAATGTTGGTAATAAAATACCATGCCAAGGAAGGATTTAATTCTTTGAACAGAGGGTGTGCGTCCATCAGTCTCCATGAGGTCCAGAACCTTCATGTTAGTGATGACCTCCACCTTTGCAGGGTCAACGGAAACACCCCCACCATCAATGATGTGGCCAAGGAATCTAACTCGCTTTTTTAGCAAGTGGCACTTCTTGGGGGCGAGTTTCAGATTATTCTCCCGCAATCTCTGAAACACAGTGTGGAGTCTGGACAAGGCCTCATCCTCCGATGGTGCAAAAACAAGAAGATCGTCAAGATAACATAAAAGCTTTGTGAAGTTCATGTCCCCAAAGATGCTGGTCATCATCCTCATAAAGGATCTTGGGGCTGTTACAGAGACCTTGTGGCATACGGTTGTATTCAAACAACCCAAGGGGAGTTGTGAAAGCTGTGTACTCCTTGTCAGCTTCATGCATAGGCATGTTGAAGAAGCCAGAGGTGAGGTCCATTGTGCTAAAGAAGCAGTTGCCTCCAAGAGCAGCCAGGCAGTCGGACTGGTGTGGTAAGGGATGGGCGTCCTTCACGGTGCGAGCATTCAGCCATCTGAAATCATTGCAAATCCGCAACCCTCCATCCTTTTTCCACACCATCACTAGAGGCGAAGCATACTCGCTAGAGGACTTCCTGATGATCCCTTTTCCTCCATATCAGTGAGAACCTGCCTCAACTTCTCATAGTGAGCTGGTGGAACTCTCCGATATAGTAAGTTTAAATGGGCGATCATCTGTGAGAGGGATACGATGTGTGTATCCCCTGACCGCTCCACAGTCCAACGGATGCCTGGAGAAAATATCTTGATACTCAGTTAAGAGCTGTATAAGCCGAGATTTACAATCACCACTAACCTGACATGAGTCAATGTCGATATCGCTTAGGCCCAACTCTGAAAGACTTTTAGCTAGCTGAGTGGCAGTACAGGTTCTGGATGACCTGTCAGGTTGCTGGTGCTCAGAGTCAGGTTTTTGTTTCTCTAAAACTGCATGAACACCCTGGAAAGCATCAAAATCCTCGATTGCCAAACATGGAAACACGTCAGCTATTTTGCTATTTCTTTTCAGCGTGATAGCTTTGTCAGATGGGTTTACAACCATCATTGGTACCCATCTATCCCCCAAAGAGGCGTGACAAAGGCGCCCAACCAGAATACTACGTGGCATGGCTTTAGAGTCAGTTGGCTCCACGGTAACGGTGCTGCCAGGTGACATAGGTGCCTTAGCAGGGAGTTTGCCCCAGACTAAATGCTCATGCCTGGGCAGAAGTGTCACTGCTTGGGTGAGCTTGACAGTGCCAACCTTGTCAGGAACTGCACTCCCCCGCCAGCGCTCAACATTGGTGAACATCGATAGGAAACAGTTGATATCGGGGTCTGACTGATGTACATGTCTGGATGCAATGTCCCAATATTCACTGTGACCCTTCAGGACATGGATCAAGTGTTTGATGACATTAGAGCCCAAGATGAGGTCGTCGTGCTGACCTGGCACTAACAAAGTGGGTATGATACAGCGAACACCATAAAGCTGCATCTCTAAGTCATAAGAGCACTCAGGTCGAGTCTGCAGACCACCACAGCCAATTAAAATAATGTCCTCTACAAACTGTTGCTTCTCCAGCAAAACCCCAACGGAAGTTAGTTTCGCTACAGCATTTTTACTGATGCTACATGCCATGGAACCGGAGTCCAACAGGCCTCGAAGCTGCACGCTGTCATTAACAAAGACAGGGGTATAGAACAACTCCCCAAAAGCTTGGATTCTCTGAGTGGCTTGAATGACTACACGTGACCCTTTGGGTGCCTTGGCACAGCTGTCCTCATATAGCTGGGCAAAGTCGCAAGATTCAGAGAGGGGTTTGTCCGTATCACCCACACCGACCCCCTCCAGGTGTGGGTTTTCTAGTTTAACTGCTGGTCCTGGCCGCCAACACTGTCGTTTGGCTGGAAACGGCGTTGGCTGGACTGCTGGGGGCAGTCCCTCTTCCAGTGACCGGGAGACAAGCACTTGAGACATCTGTTCTCCCGTCTGCAGTGAGACAAAGTGGAATGATCAGGAGTGCCACAAACTCTGCACATTTTCTGGGAAGAGTGAGGCACTGTGGTTTGTGTACTGAAGTTAGCTGGTGCTTGTGCATGCGGTGTGACAAGACGGTCTAACAAGTTCACCAAGCTTCTCATACAGTCATTGTCAACACCAGCAGCAACTGGAGGTGCTGCAGATGGCACTGAGGACACAGCAGTGTTCAAAACAGATGTATCACCAACCATTGGCACACGACTCTGTGAAAGGACTTTGCGCTCCACTGTGCTTGGCTTAAGTGGCCTAACAGTTGCAGCTCGAATTTTCTTTTCCTGCATGTGCTCATCGAGCCTCTCTTGAATTTCACAGGCTGACCATTTCTCTGCAGACTTGAACTTAAAAACACTTGCAAGAGACTGGTCAGGGCAGTGCTTGATAAACATCATACTGACCTCAAGGCCCGGGTCACCAATGCTACGGCCTTGCCGCTTCAGGTATTCATCTGCCACATCCATTGTTTTATTTAGCCTAATCCAATACTCCATAGCATCCTCACTTGGCGTGGGCAGTGTGTTATAGAAATCTGCCAAGGGCATGCTTGAGTATGTCAGTTCGCTAAAATGTTGCTTCAAGATATCAAAGATCTTGTGGGGATTTGCATTGTGGTCAATAGATTGGTCATTACGCAGTTTTATTCTCACCACATCACCTGCTTTGCCCATAAGCCTCGCCAAGATTTCTTGCGAATGCTCATGAACTGGGACAGCTCGCTTCTTCAAGTACAAAGTCATGAGGTTTTCCCACTCGTGGACTGTGAATTTGTCAGAGCCATCACCCCTGAATATGGGAGGCTCCTTTGCGTCTGATTGCATTACAACCTTGACATTGGACAGTGTCATCTCTGATGGCTGTTCAGGAGTTCTGGTACTATTTGTGCTCCTGTCTGACTGTAACTGAGCTACGATGGATTCACTTAACTTTTCAGCTAACTGTGTAATGAGTGAGCCCAAATCTGGGTTCTGCTCAACCTGGCTCGGCAAGGCCCTATCAACATTGCATGTTGAGGTGAGCTGTGGAGTGTCTAATGCTGAGATATTAGGCCCTGGTGTTGTGGTCACCATGGGTCGATTGAACAACCCCCTCCCCACACCAAACCTGTACTCAAAAGAGTCACGATCAGTATCATCGACCATACCCCCAAATAAGTATGTCTCACCCTCTGCCATATTACTGCCAACTGCTATACAAAAGGAAAAAAAATGAGGCAATAAAAGAGTAAAATTGAAATTAGGATCACAAAACACAGCACTCAAAGTCAGACTGTCACAGCAATCAGTAATCAACTGTACAAAAGCAATCAGCTATTACAGTGACACAAATCATTAATTATATCGGTTCAACTAAATTCGTACTGCTTTTCCTCTGCGTTTATATATGGATACCTATAGACATTTTTCGTTCCCACTTTTTTAATTTTTACTGTCCAGTCCACAATATATAAAAAAAACTGTCCAAGAATTCTTCTTTCCTTACTTATCTTCTTATGTTCGCCAGCTCAGTCCATAGAAAATAAAAAAACAGTCCATTGCGCAACCATGCGCAGTCCAAAGGAATACCTCAGTACCGTAAGAGGCAAATGAACGCAGCTTCCCTCGGCGAACGAGCTGATGTCGAACTCCAACCAATCCTTGAAAGGTCACGGCACCATTGTAACGGGTGTTAATCTGCGTTGTGTTCTGCAAGGCTATGCTGACCGGAAGAAGGACCCAGGGCTACAGCAGTTACTGGTTGTTCTCCTTTAATTGCGCTGTACGAGTCAATAAGAAAAATAAAGCTCTGTAATATGCAGTCTCTTCCAGACACACGGGTTATCACTCGCCTCCTCTCAGAAAGCATAGCGCGAACTGAGATTTTAATTTATACTTCACATTTAGGACATGAGTAAAATAACGCAAAAGTGCTCAAAAAACAAAACACATAAATGCACATTGCATTTGATTACTCCTGAATGTTAACATGCTATTACAACCAGTGCGAATTATGTAAAGAATGAACAAGCAGTGCACATACCTGTACGAGTCAATAAGAAAATAAAGCTCTGTAATATGCAGTCTCTTCCAGACACACGGGTTATCACTCGCCTGTTAGCACATAAACACACAGGAAACCCTGTAGCACTTGGAAACGTGTCTACCGCGAAACTCGTAAAACTTCCGTTTTAACAAAGTCTATATTCGAATGACAAAAAGCTGCATATTGACAATTACATAGCTATCATTTGAACATCATTCTATTACATTTGCATCGTTTTTTAAAACCAAATAATTTCCCAACTCAGACCGGGAAAATAATACATACCTCCTCTCAGAAAGCATAGCGCGAACTGAGAGTGGCGCTGAATTGACGTCACCAACTGCGACCTCTTAAAGTGACAGTGCAGGTATTAACACTTAACCGTATATAGGCTAAAAGACCTACCTAGACATAAAACGTGTTCAGTATTTATCAGGATTTTGTGGAATTTCAAAAATAAAAATACAAATATAATTTTAACCTCGTTACACACTCATTTCTGGTGGCATTGTCTTTTGGAAGAAAAATCCGCGTCCAAAAGTAAACGGACAAGCAGCTTTGGGAGAGATACTGACAAAATTGCACCTCAAATGATCTGCAGTTCTTCTTTTGTATTTCCAAAAGAGTAGATGCTACTAAGGCATAGTATGATCTGCCGTTGTTCGTGCCTGCTAGAATAGTTTCCGGTGTGGGCAGGTCCAGCGCAGTGGTTGGCTCTGGCTAGGTCTGTACTAATTGGATGGCACAACTGACGTCAGGTTTTGCCCAGATCTCGCGAAGATCTCGGGAGGAGCTGTTCAAAGAGGAAATCACGCTCACGAAATCACGTTCTTGGATTACGGCAAAACCCCTGTATCTTATGTTTAGAAACTTTTCAGAGGTTGAGCATGGACAACCAACATTATAACATTACTAATATGCATTAAAAGAAGGATCAGCATAATAGGTCCCCTTGAATGTGATAGCATTTGACACAATTCTAATTTCATGTGTAAGCATACTGGTTCCAAAATTTTCAATGTGTGGCATGTGTCCCCATCAGGTGGTACCAGGATTTTGTGCAAAATTCCACATAGCCTTTTGTTAGTGCATCTGGACCTGGTATTATGCGTCAAGATGTTAACTTGCGAATTGTTGGAATGTGTAGAACATTCATCCAGTTAAATTGACCTAAATTATATAATTTTAGTTTGTTAACATTACTTGATTAATTTCACCAAAGTACACCATTAAATTGTTTAAATTGTAGTTAATACGGCATGACAGATATTAGGCAAAAACTCAATGTTCAAATTTCTTGATCCAGATGATTATTTGGCTTCAATGCTCAACAAATCTTGCCTCCCTCTAACTTTGATGGAAAAAGCTCTTTAGTTCATGATGAGCACCGCATGTTAATATACGAAGTATAGTAAGTTCATGTAGTCAAGTGTAAAGGCCTATAATTCCCTTCATGCAGTCAAACTCTGATTTGTAATCATTATATTATTCAATTTATTTATGTTATGCAAGTTGTATTATTGTAAAAATGATAAAGATTTGTATGATTATTATACAAGTTACTATTTTACAGATTTAATATTCATACAAATATTATCATAGACTTCTATTCATTACAGATCTATTATTTCAAATTGTTGTAATTTACTTGTGCAATATCTAGTTTTGATAAAAGTTAATATAATGCGAGTCTCAAAAATAACATTTCAAAAGGTATGTCACCAATTTATAGATAACTTACCACATCCTTGAAGAGCTTTTGGTGCCAAGAATATCCCTCTTGCTTTATACATGTATAATGATTTGATAATTACATGAACACCCCTGCTTCTAGCTTAAAACCACGCAGATGACGGGCATCCAAGATACTTGGATTTATGATATCATTTGCTGTTTACTGAGAAAACTTGTGCATTGTTTGTAAGGATTGACTGAATTTAGTTCTGACCTTTGTCTGACCCTGAAGAGACTTATTATAATGTTGGCAGTCGTTCAGGAACTAGATCATAGTGGTTGGGCTATCAAATACTATCAGGACTGAATTTAGTCCACCCTTACACCTTACACCAAGTGTTTAGAATGTAAGCCAATGGCTGGTATTCACAAAGAATGAATATGTTTATTCCTGGAATAAAATAAATCATGGACTAAAGTTTAGTCCATCAGCTTCATTCCATAGTGGCGTATGGTGTATACAAATGTAATATACCATACACCGATATGGAATGAAGCTGCCGAGTCCTTGACTAAGTCGTATCAAATAGACTTATTCCTGGACTATTTCAAGACTTAGTTTCGATACAGATCGATTTGTTCTTGGAATATTCCTCCTTTGTGAATACCAGCCAATGTTGTCATCTGTCAAAGGACCTTTAATGCTAAAATTTGGATGTATAAAGCTGTAAATAAAAGAAAAAGTTAAAAAGACTAGAACTTCTGAGGCCGAAGATGTGGTTATAATATCGTGTGTTTGTGTTTTATTAGGGAATTTTAGATTTTGGCAATGGTAGGTTCTGCTTATTATTGTGCAAAGGTAAAAATGACAATGGTATACATGTAGGAGACAACAGTTGAACTACATGCAATAGTATCAATTTTACCATCCTATAATCCACCATAGTCGAAATCCTGGATCCTGGTGAAATATAAAGGAACAATTGAGACCATTTTAAAATGTCAGTGTTTGTTTATATTAATTTGAGATTGAAATACTCCTTAAATTCATTTAAAATACCATCATCCTGAATAAAATGGACAAAATGCAAGAAGGAATCCACAATCAAACAGTTGGTATATAATGTTTATTGTACATACATTGGAAAATACAATGTTGCATCAAGTGAACATTATTTTATTAGAAATCATCAAGTGAACATTATATTCATTGACCTTGACAATAATTCCAAACCTGATGCCACTTGCAAGTCAATATACAAAACCCAAAACCAGTGAAGTTGGCACGTTGTGTAAATCGTAAATAAAAACAGAATACAATGATTTGCAAATCCTTTTCAACCTATATTCAATTTAATACACTGCAAAGACAAGTTACTTAATGTTCGAACAGGTAAACTTTGTAATTTTTTGCAAATATTAACTCATTTGGAATTTGATGCCTGCAACATGTTTCAAAAAAGCTGGCACAAGTGGCAAAAAAGACTGAGAGAGTTGAGGAATGCTCATCAAACACTTATTTGGAACATCCCACAGGTGAACGGGCTAATTGGGAACAGGTGGGTGCCATGATTGGGTATAAAAGCAGCTTCCCTGAAATGCTCAGTCATTCACAAACAAGGATGGGGCGAGGGTCACCACTTTGTGAACAAATGCGTGAGCTGATTGTCGAACAGTTTAAAAACAACATTCCTCAACGAGCTATTGCAAGAAATTTAGGGATTTCATCATCTACGGTCCGTAATATCGTCAAAAGGTTCAGAGAATCTGGAGAAATCACTGCACGTGAAGTTTACAAGGCCGAAAACCAACATTGAATGCCCGTGACCTTCGATCCCTCAGGCGGTACTGCATCAAAACCGACATCAGTGTGTAAAGGACATCACCACATGGGCTCAGGAACACTTCAGAAAACCACTGTCAGTAACTACAGTTCGTTGCTACATCTGCAAGTGCAAGTTAAAACTCTACAATGCAAAGCTTAAAGCCATTTATCAACAGCACCCAGAACGCCGCCGGCTTCGCTGGGCCCAAGCTCATCTAAGATGGACTGATGCAAAGTGGAAAAAGTGTTCTGTGGTCTGACGAGTCCACATTTCAAATTGTTTTTGGAAACTGTGGACGCGTCGTGTCCTCCGGACCAAAGAGGAAAAAAGAACCATCCGGACTGTTATAGGCGCAAAGTTCAAAAGCCAGCATCTGTGATGGTATGGGGGGGTGTATTAGTGCCCAAGGCATGGGCAACTTACACATATGTGAAGGCACCATTAATGCTGAAAGGTACATACAGGTTTTGGAGCAACATATGTTGCCATCCAAGCAACGTCTTTTTCATGGACGCCCTGCTTATTTCAGCAAGACAATGCCAAGCCACATTCTTCACGTGTTACAACAGCATGGCTCCGTAGTAAAAGAGTGCGGGTACTAGACTGGCCTGCCTGTAGTCCAGACCTGTCTCCCATTGAAAATGTGTGGCGATTATGAAGCGTAAAAATACGACAACGGAGACCCCGGACTGTTGAACAACTTAAGCTGTACATCAAGCAAGAATGGGAAAGAGTTCCACCTGAAAAGCTTCAAAATTGGTCTCCTCAGTTCCCAAACGTTTTACTGAGTGTCGTTAAAAGGAAAGGTGATGTAACACAGTGGTAAAAAAGGCCCCTGTGCCAACTTTTTTTTGCAATGTGTTGCTGCCTTTAAATTCTAAGTTAATGATTATTTGCAAAAAAAAAAATAAAGTTTCTCAGTTTGAACATTAAACATCTTGTCTTTGCAGTGTATTCAATTGAATATAAGTTGAAAAGGATTTGCAAATCATTGTATTCTGTTTTCATCTACGATTTACATAACGTGCCAACTTCACTGGTTTTGGGTTTTGTACATACCACAGCGTGAATCCCAACAGTTAACATATTAATGATACTGACTACCCGGCTTGTCTTTTTAAAAGAACTACTTGTTTTTTGATACTTCATTTAGGCGGGAATTCCCGGGAAATGCTCCACGTTCTGGCATGGGAAATGTCGGTGGTGTGAAAAGACATACATTCCCCACATTTTAAGACCAAATTCAAGTGCAGGAGGGGGTCACAAGATTGGTTTTCTGGTAACATAGTGATGCCATGCCCCATAGTCTATGATGAGGAGGGTTGGCTCCGTTAAAGAGCATGCACATGGCTACTTAATGCACGTTATTCTGCATAAGTAGCCATGTGCTTTCTCAGACCGTGTAACTCCACACTGTCCATATTCAACTTCCGCATATACTTCACTTAGTGATAAAGTGCCTTTTTTGATATTATCCAAGATCAGTAGCACGATCGAGGAGTGCAGTCACGAACAGTAGGCAATGCCAGACTGGAAACACAATCTGACCGTTCTCCATTTTCGCATTTGAGGTTGCCTAGCAAGGAAGTTGGTATGTGTTTATCTGACATAGGTATGCACGCACATCACCGCCTATTAGAGTTGTTTATTTGCTCTCAACCGCTTGAGGGAAACATGGAAACGCACTTAATTCGCATTTAGTTTAAGCGAATTTTCACAAGATTCGCTTCAAATTTAAATGGAAACATAGCTAGTGACTGCTGTCAATATTGGCAGCGATGATGACGATAATAATAATAATAATAATAATAATCATCATCATCATCATCATCATCATCAATACACTATCCAGTAGCAAATTTCGAAACAAACATCTAGTATGTTGTATGACAAATTCTTACCGACTTCGGGCTTGCATTGATAAACTTTTTCTGCGGCATTAACAGGGAGTGAATGCCGATTTAAAAAAAAAAAAGATTATGTGCTTGTATATTAAAAGCACTGTAGAGCCCCCTGTCGAAGTCGGTGTCCTAGAAGTGGTCACTGCAAATTACGCTCGGTCCATGCCACTCTCACTTTCGCGGCCCGAAGTTGTCTTCGAGCCTTATCCTTGTGGAAAGTGTGTAGGCTTACCGCGTCTTTGGTTGTTTTTCTACAACCCCGCCCCCCACGATGCAACGACCTGGCATTTCAAGTATTGAAGCAAATTTTAAATAAAAAATATTGCACGAATACACACAGCCAAGCTTAAAAAATGTCAGGTGCGTTCCCGAGTGTACGTCACGGGTGCACGTGATCATGCATATTCGTTTTTTTCCCGATTTTTGGAGGCTGGGCGTAAGAACTGGCAAAGTGGCTAAAATAGTAACTCCGAATTTTTTTTTTTTTTTTTTTTTTTTTGTCGAAACGCTGTTCGCAGAACTAATGTTAAAATGTTTATCAAAAGCAGTCCCTAGAACATATATCAAATAAGGCAGAAATTTATTGAGTAAATTAATGGTATGTTTGAAAAGACTGTGTATGTCATGGAGTTACTTCACCAAGATACTGGATATTGTTGTGGCAGGTGTAACAAAATGTTCTTTTAATGCTTTTATTTACATATTGAAAATTTACAAAACAAACATGGCAAAAGTCATATAAGAACAGGTATCAAAGCAGCACAATGAGATAGCCAAAGAGAGAGTCGCTAATATCAACTATATACATTCAGTAAGGTGCAATAAATGAAGTCGTATAAGAGGTAGTTGTAACAAAAATAATGTAGAAGACAAAAATATTACTTTTCATACCAGGGGAAATTAATTTTGTAATTAATTTAAATTGATAGGGAAATCTTTCAAGGTATCATATTTTCTGTGCTTTTGCTCCTTTCAGTGGTTTTAAGGATTTCAAGTCCAGTTTAAGCTCATTCATGAAAGCAGCAAATCAGCTGTAACAAAATGTTAGCAGTAAGCTAACTCTGGCGAACCTAACCCTGAGGCAGCTTGATCGAAATTTGAACTAAAGACTTTGAAAGTGCATGTCACATAGAGGGCCTATGTAATCAGCAAGATGACTAAGTGTTGGTAACTGGACCAGGTGCTGTTCTTGGAATTTACACGAGGCACCCACTGAGTGAATTGTCTCCCGTTTTCCATTGTCTTTGCAATATTGAGGATTCATTGAATGCTGGGGCATTACTGCCTCAAGGCTTTGCTGATTCACTGTTTAATAGCAGGCACTTGAATGTCATCTGTTGAGAGCACTGCCCAGAAAATGGGGTGGTTGTTAACTTTCAGGCTGACTCTGTCAATTCAAGGATTATTGGCTCTCTTCATCAAAATGAGCAAAAAATTTTTGCACCGATATTAAATACTGACTTGTGCCTGACAGGTGCTCAAGGTCACGTCCTCATTCACAGCTTAGTGAATGCCTGAAACAAAGAAAGGACTTGGTGAGTTCTCATATTTCTTTTCCAATTTGGCACAACATGAGCATCTCAAGTCATTTTTAAAATTATAATGGAGGGGCGCCCCGGTGGCTCATTGGTCTAAGTGCGCGTACCACAAAGGCTGTGTCCTTCCCGCAGCAACCTGGGTTCAAATCCGGCTTGGGTCATTTGCTGCATGTCTTCCCCATCTTTCCTGTCTCTCTACACTATATAACTATCGAATAAAGGGAAAATTCCCAAAAAAATAATCTTTAAAAAAAAAAATCATAATGGAGACTTAACTATTGTGCTGTGTTATTTGTGGAGACTGACCCTCTGTTGATAAAACAAGGTTACAGACTGCTGTTTTGATTGCAATAGGCTTCTGCAAGTTTTTTTTTTTTTTTTTTTTTTTTTTTTTGCTGCGGACTGGCAGTGTGGTGTTTCTTTATGTGGTGACCTATAGGCCTGACACAACTATAGGTTAAGATAACTCATATTCTAAGTATTCTCCAATTCCAGTCAATGGTTGCACTATCCCATTTGTTCCTGATATTTACCTCCACCAAAGCGAACATCTTCACAGGATTGCTCCTTTTTTCCCCACTTCCCTCCTTTCTCAATAATAGGACAGGCTGTCTAAAATGAAAAGCAGAGAAAGTTCTATGGTTTCAGTAATGGTTTCAGTGAACAAGGACAGAGCTATTGAACACCCCCCCCCTTGCATTAAAACTCAAAAACTGTGCGTATACATAACAACTGTGTTTTGAGAGGTAATATTATTGGTACCCTGATGAGAGTACAAAAAATTTTTTTTAAATAAAACTCACCTGGGATCAAAAGTAGATTATTTTTTTCAATGCACAATTCTGATTGCCATCCACCGCCATGATAGAAACCATGAGGGGCCAAAGAGATCGAAGACACACATGATTTTTGAGGTGAAGGCCATAAAAAATATATTAACAACTGAAAATGCTACATTCTGCATTGTAATTAAAAAGTTTGGAACAGCACCAAATTTACCAAGAAAAGGACATACAGTATGTTCATACTGCCCCCATGCATGGTGAGGAGGATGGGTTGGGTTGAAAGGAAGAGTGTTTCAGTAACTGGCGTGAGAGTGAGCCATCCACCACATATTTGAGCACCTGGAGACAGAGACTGCAAGTAGCTGGTATGAAATTGTAAATTCTAGGGGGTGTCCAATGGGAACTCCCTCATTCTTCTGAAAAGTCACTCATTCTAAAGATATCTTGAATGCAAATGTGAGTGATCTTGTGGCCAATACTTTGTCAGCATATTCTCTGTGCATATACTGTAGCTCTCTTTTCTTTGTATGTATGTGTGTGTTTCTGAGTGCCCTCCTTCCTGTCTCCAGAATCCTGTACTCTGTGCGTGGGCGTCTCTAATTCCTCCCTGTAAAGGTCTGAGAAGAGATCACAAAAGGCACCCTCTCCTCCTAGGTTCTCTAATATATGCTATTCAAGGTTACACAGCTATTTCCAATTTCGAGCCATCTTTGTAAAAATGTGGGCTTGAGGTCATTGTGTGCCAATTCCGAATGTGACAGGATTTCACTCTGTGGTTCTAAATGGCATGTGGCTTAACCAATGAAATGCATGTCCAAGGTTCTTGTGGGGCCAAGAATAATGGACTTTATAAATAATACTCTACTTTTGAGTGTGTGATCACGTCTCCACTAAACCTTTTAAAATGCTGCAAAATTTTGTAACATGTTTGGTTTTCTATCTAATTTTCTCATCTCACTTTGTCTAAGTTTAGGGGGGGTTTTTGTGGCAGAGAAGGGGGGTGTCAGGGGTCATCCAGATGAGCTCAGAAAGGACCTGGAAGATTTGTTAGTCTAACCAGTGTGTGCCCTCACAGATAAGGGAAATACCACAGTAAAATGGAGAAAGACCAGAGATTTCCAACATGTCGGGGGTTTAATGGCTCTCGTTTGGTCCCTGATTCTACTTTGGATCCTTAGTTTTAAGATTTAGACTAAAATGAAGCTTTTATATATGAGTCACTGAGTGTAATAGCGGTCTAACTCTAATTTTCCCATTTTTGAGTTAGACCCATATTTCGCAAGTTAAAGGTAAAATCTATTCAGGGCATAAGTGGTCTAGATGTCACAGTGATGCATCTTACTATACAGAGATTTTTAGTAGTGTTGCACCGATACCGATACCAGTATCGGGTATCTGCCCGATACCTCGTTAATATGCTCGTACTCGTACTCGTCCACATTTGCCGATACCACGCACCGATACCACTTAATGTAAGACGCAAGGTAACTGCCTGCTCACGGTCGCATAGCCTACAGTATGTTGTACTATCTGACTTCTATGTCTAGGGGGAGACAGCGAGTTGGAAAAAATACGAGAAAGAGAGCTTTATAGTCATCACATCACATGCAGGCATACGCGCATACACACAAGAGGTGTATAGTAAAGAAGTACATGTAGACAACTTCGTAACAGTACTTAAGTAGTTTTTTGAGGATTTGTACTATACTTTTTTTTTTTTTTTTTTTTTTTTACCGGAACTTCTACTCTACTACATTTAAAAGATTAAAAGTATACTTTTTCTTCGTTACTTTGACACTGGCCACTTCACTACACGTTACAAATTAAAATATGTATATAATTCATCATTTAAGGATTATCTGAATGCGGCGTGTTCAAGAAGAACAACGGTGTTCAGAAGGGTATCTTAAGCGTTTTGTGCAGATGTTTCTGCCAGCGGACATGGAGCTGCAAATTTATGCACGCAATTACAATATTCTATCACTAGATGGCACACCCGGATCAGTTATTGAATATTTACAAGCAAGCCGAGCTCGCACAAGCACACATCCACAATCACACACACAGATTTAGAATTGTGAATCTTCTTATTTTACTACAAATATATAAGTAACATATGGTTACCTTAAACATTTTAGTTGTGGTTAAATCTTTTTCATTTGTCATTTGTGTAATTGAAATATGGCGATACCGCACACTTTAAGTGATGCCTTGTTTGCTTGGAAAGCTATTATTGACTTTAGTTGGATTGAGAATGCCTATGAATGTGTGTAGAAACTATCTGTGCCAATTAATAGTTCTACTGACTTTTTATGAAGTTGGGTGTGTCACCGTGCCTATGCAGCGAGTTTACTTTTCATTTGTCAAGCTTCAGTAATGTTTTGCCTCATTTGATGCCAGTGCTAGTTCAAAGGCTTTTTGTCGGGCCTAAATACAGAAAGATTTTTAGCAGTTAGGCCTACTTTTTTTTTTTTTTTTTTTTTTTTTGGAAATAGCCATGTGTGAATCATTTGATATTGGCCTCTTTTAGGCTTGTTATAAAAAGAAAATAAAACCTGTACTCCGAAATTGTCATTATATTTTCCAGGAAAACATTTCAGAAATATCGGTATCGGTACTCGGTATCGGCAAGTACGCAAAATAAAATACTCATTCTCGTATCGGTTTTTAAAAAAGTGGTATCGGTGCATCCCTAATTTTTAGTTATCCTCACTTCCATTAAGACAAAAAGAGTGAGTGCAACAGTGGTCTAACTCTTTGAACCCTTCAAAAGTCACGGATTTGAAAGATGATCTCTACCTTGTACCGCCTGTCCACCACTTATTTTATCTGGGTCTGATCAAAGATGAAGATGGCCCAAACTTTCATCCAGATGATGACAGCAAAGACAGCTGTGAGGAACAAGATTATCTGATGGATGACTTTCTCAGTGGTCAGCAGTTTGCGATACAATGTTTTCAATTTTGATCTGTATTCTCTTGCAATTTTGTGTTTCAAATTCCAAGGATGCCGGAAATTAAAGCTATTATTGAGTTATTAAAATTGAGTTATTAATTTACTTGTCTGAAGTCAGTTACATTTGTTAAGACAGCCAGTGCAAGAGTGGTCTAACTTATAAAAAGGGCCTTTTTCAGAAAATTTAGAGGAAGTAACCTCTGAAACATTACTTTTGCAGAAAAAAGTTGTGTTATCTTGAAAAACATGGTCATAAACTCTCAGGTTAACAACAGATGGCATACCCTACATGTGTCCTGAATTTTATCCAGGGCTTGAACTTTGGCATAGATTATCTCAAAACTATGAAAAACGGAGTTAGACCACTCTTGTCCTCAGGGGCTCATATATATCCCAGACCGATTAGGTATTAACAATAGAAATTCATGCAAAACATAATTTTGTATTAGGGTAATTCCGTGCCAAATCACCAGAAGGCTCCCGACTGACCATCTCAGATTTGCTGCATAACTTTTTGTTTTGATGCCCTTGTTACTAATAATCACTGTGCAAAATTTTAAACCAATATCTCCACTAGTTTTGGAGATATTAAACCAACAAAAAGGGGGCATGGCCCCATATTTAGCATAAAAACGAGTACTAGAATCAAACATCCATAGTTTGATGGCTAATAACTTTTAAACTGTTCACACTAAATGGTTCAAATTTTCACACATGATTCTTTGATATAATCAGGCTCTGTCCACAGAAGGAGAGCTTTGTAAAGATAGAAAGATGTTTTTACCTTCAGTTGAAACTCCAAAAGGTATACTATCAACAATGTAAATGGCAAAAGTAACATTCTAAGGATACTTGTATAATATTTCATTTGAAATCGACATGTTTGGCACCAAATTTCAATGTTTAGGGGTTAATTGCAAAGCACTCAAAGGGTTAACCACTGTATTAAAAGGTTTGTTGCAGACTATTAGACAAAATAAACATATCCTGAAAGAATGAAATTTGCATCCTTATTAGTTCATTGGTTATAACCCTTTGAAAATGGTCACAAACTGTGACCAGAGGGTCAATGTGGGCCACGCCCCCTTTTTCGGGGGCCCATAAAATGAGAATGGAACGAGATTTCAACTCGAAACCACCTGCGATTTGATTTGCTCATCACATGCAACAAAATATCACCAAATGAAGCAATTCTGAAACCATCAAGCTGGGAGCACCCCCCATTTTGGGTGATTTCATATGGAATGACCCCATAGAGTCTATTTACCTTATTAACGACCGAATAGTTACGCTTCCGGCAGTTGGGTCCTTTCACTTGACCATGGTAAACTGTACCGTCTCCGTGTGAGAGCTGGCTATTATGGGCACTTGCGTTAATAGCATAGCTGCCAGCCCAGGTTAGAAGTTCAGGGGGCTGTTCGGGTGGGTGTGTGGGCGGGATTCGATAGCGCGGCTCTACCCCCCGATCACTACTGCGCCGACTCAGGCTCCAAATGTGCAACATGGCAGCGCCCCTATCGAGGATATTTTGGCTCCATTTTTGTTGAATGGGAGTGAATGGAGACGCGTCGTCCATGTTTTATACAGTCCTTGCTTTAGACAGACTTAAAAATAAACAAAAATACCACAGTTCTGCATTCAACGGAAGTCCCGCCTCCTGGCTCGTGTTTATACAAGCACTCATCTGAGTGGCAGCAGACTCTCTGGGCAATGAACGAGCCAGGAGGCGGGACTTCCGTTGAATGCGCGAGCTTACTTGAAGCAGAGTGGTATTTTATTATTTTTAGCGAAAAATAACCGCGTTTCTGGAGTTCTGAGGGTGCGAGTGGACAAAGCTGACTTGGATTATACTGGACGATGCGTTGGACGATGGTTTGAAAGTTTGTCAACGGACTTTTTGTGGAGTTTTCCCATTAGTACTGCGTGACCCCATTTGCTTCCAGCAAAAAAGGAATTTGGATAATTTTTCAAAACTCTCCAGTGGCCATAAAGTTGCGCCAGGTGAAGAATAACTTTGTCCGTTCAAGACATCTAATGGTGAGTAATTGAGATACAAATTATAGTTTTTGGGTGGAGTATCACTTTTATCCAGCTGATGCAATCATGCCCTTCGAGCTATAGCTTATGCCAATTACAGTGAAATACGTTACGTAATTTGAGTATTATTTAATTTAGCCTTTATTATACCGGGGAATCCCACTGAAATAAACAACATGCAGATATGGCCAAACATTATCCTGTTTAAAACCTAACAACCACTCCAAGAGTAAACGCAAGCAAGCCACAATCTAATTTTTAAGCTCATGTCAAATAACATTGACGAATGCCGTTGCTGCCCAGCTAACTCATATTCGGTTGGTGGTTCTCGCCAAGAGCAGAAAACATGAATATTCATATATTCACTTAATTAGTGACGTAAGGGCTAAACGCTGGCTATACGACTGAGGCCAGACTGCTAAGTCAGTGACCGTTGGGAGCGACCAGCACTTTATCAGTATGGATTCCAGACTATAAAATTCTAAAGAACTAGAAAATCTAAGCAGTTTTCTGTGAATAATTAGACAGTGTGAGATTGGTGTGCCAGAAGCATATCTCTGAAAAGAAAATGAAGGAAAAATAATGCTGAGAAAACAAGAAGAATAACACAAAGTGTTCAAAATTTGCCAAAGTACTGTTAAACACTATATACAGTAAGTATCACGTCTAATAAACAGTAAATTTAATTCATACAGAGGTTTCTCTATCAAGAATTAGAAAATTTCAATTGCTATTTGAAGGCAAAAAATGAGGGTAAAATGATCAGAAAGCTAGCAGTAAATATAAAATTTAGTATAAAATTTAATAGTACATATTAGATTTATAAAAGAATAAAAAATCAAATGAACTGTTGTGGGATTGGAGACTGGAGACTGGATGGATTTTTTTAGTGTACAGAGTCAAAACAAGACAGTGAGTGGAGGAATTTGGGACCAAAGCAGATAAGGGAGCACAGATAGAGGTTAGAAAGCGGGGCCTAAGCAATACGATTGCATGTGGAATTTTCTTCATTTATTTAACAAGAATAAGTTCTGCCCAGAAAACGAGTCATGTGAAGGATCAAATTTTATAACAAGTGGTAACGTGATTTAAAAAATGTGACTGAAAGCTTTCCTGACCGAAGAAATGCAATTAATGAATAATGAATCTTTTCTCCGTTTTGAACAGGAACTAAGTGTCAACCAGTGGTTCTGCATGGCAAAGAGATAGAATGGCTAATAACCTTTCCCCTGTTTATTTAACTTTTACAGGAAAAGATCCAAGCCCAAGCGAGAGGAAAAGCAGCAAAATTATGATGATTGGGTTTTTGTTCATTGTTGTATGCATCTAACTCATTCTCTTGGAACTTTTCCACAGAGTGCGCACTCCAGAAGAGAGGAGATTAAAATAACCTTGAGTGAAAATGATAAGCTGGCCAGCTAAGGATTCAACTGCGGGGTTGCAACTTAAAAGTTTACCTTCTAAAATAAATTTGAGGGAATCCAATTCGGAGTATTAACACAAGACTAAATTCAAAAGGTGGACCACCATATAACTGAAAATGTCGACTAATAACGTGATCACATTCTAAATTTATTTTTGATTAGGCTGACAAAGTCTTTTCCTCCAGACTAGTAGTGAGAAAGACGGGAACTGTGACAGTGACGACAACTGAGTCTTGAGTGTTCAATTAACAGAAACAGACTGAGCTGACCAAATTTGGGATGATTGTTTACCTTTACATGCTGGGATCCCAATGAAAAAACTATATCACAGTTGAATATTTACGCATGTTTTTGAATTTTAAAAAAACTGCATATTGTAACACACGGTCTAAAGCAACTCCACCTGGTTCTGCTGAGGACATGGGAAATTGTAACCATGGCTGGGGCTAATAAGCCCTGACTGTGCATCTCCTCCATGCTCTGATCGGAACCCTAGATTGAGGTATTGAGGTGGGTTGCTAAACCAAAATTCATTGAAAAAAACACTTTGAAAAGATATTATTGTTCCTGTCCCATCTTTTGACCCAGAATACACTGAAACTCAAAGTTATGAGTACACTGCCCAAAAATATTGATTTAAAATTGACAGGAGCTCAGTAGTGAGGGTGAGCAATTTGGTAATTATGAATTTTTAAATAATATTAATTTATCAGGGTGGCACATGCACTGTGGTCGACAACTCATTATATTCCAAATAATTAAAGTGAACTTGATGATTTTGTAAAGCACATTCAGACCGAGGGGACAAAATACACAAGACAAATTTCTTGAATTGGGACTTACTCAGCTGGTTAAAGAAGAATCTAAGTGTCAGAACTATAATTGCAGCATCTGTTTCCAATTGTTATTGATGAGTTGTAACTTTAACTGTTTCATCTATTATTCCCACAAAGCTGCAGCAATAGCCCCAATCCAACTAGAATGATCTCATAACTATCCCATTATGAGGGGTGAGGAAACCTACCCCCTCCAGAGTACAGAGCTCAATGCAGAGCACCTGCGTGTGTGTTGTGACTCACTCTAGAGATGGGTATGATCTCTATAAAGGAGACAACCTAAGGCAGGGGTGAGTCGACCCCCAGGTGACACGGTACTGTATTTTGGCATAAAGTGGCAATTTTTGAAATCAAAGTCTTTTGGGAGATTATTATTATGGGCTATTGCATGCAGGCACTATTGTAAGTCCTTGGGAAGGCCTGGATACAGGGCAGTTGCTAGGAATTCTGGGCCCCCTGACAGAATATCGGTGTGGGCCCCTGTCTTTTCATTGCCATTTTTTACGACTATGTATCATGATGTTATTCTTTATATTTCTGTTTTTCAGTGTTGTTGGCAGTGCCTAATGCAATACACCCAATTTTTCCTTTTTTACGATTAACCACTCGACAAAGAGAGTATCATTATGTAAATTATGAATTATTAGTTGTCTTATTCACATTCACTCACTCGCTCACCATCAAAAACATATTCAGACTACTGGTGGTGAGGGTCTATTGCTGGGTCCGGTTCAGATGAAGTGACCACAGCTGATTCTGGCGTAGAAGTACTTAAAGGTTTAATTGTTCCGTTTCATATTACTTTCGTAAACATTTAAAGTTATGTTCCATGGAACAACTGATGAAGAACTAACCTACCAAGTCTTGGAATAAACAAAATCTAAATGGGCTTCTCAGTACCATAGCTCTAAGCACTCAGCTTCATTTTGCTATTGTTAAGAGGAGGGCAAGCTCTGCAAAATTACCCCCTGCGTGAACAAGACTTATGTCAACAGGCTAAAGTAGCAGTTTAGTCTTAGTGGTAAAAGTAATGTCAGCTTTGTCAAGCGATTATTTAAGTTACTCCTAAGGTTACCACACTGACTGCATGTAGTTCGCTAGGCAAACCTAGCCTGTACAGTCACTTACAGCTAGAGAGAGCGAAGTACGCAGTAACCACTCATAATAACGGAGGAACGTGTCCTAGGCTGCTACTACCGGATTTTTTTGACGGCATATTACAATGGCTGGCGAATGCTAACCTTACCGATCTTTTCTGTGGATGATACCGTTAATAACTAAGTAATGCCATTCTTGTCAGGCGATTATTTACTCAGCTGACCGCAAGTTACATTAACGTAACGTTAGCAGCTGGATAGCCAGCCTAAACAGCTAACATAGCGAGCCGGTTAAAGGAGCAATATGTAAGAAATGTATGTTGATTAATCATGAAATGGCCCTGATATATCACCAGACATTAAGGAATGAAGTACTCATATCACTGACAACAGTAGTCCAGCCAGAATATTCTCATTACAAAAGCGAAGTTGCAGCCCACAACTAATGTTGATGTTGTCGTTTTGTGTTTTGGCCTGTTGCGCCGCCCTCCACCTATCTCCCAATCATGAACTCAGTAGCATCCAGGTTGCCAGTTACCACTGAGCTGCAGCTACCAGCATTTCGGAGCACAAATGTCTGACGTTACTAAACCTAAAAGGCCTCGTTATGATTCCGAAATACGTCGCGACAAAGTCAGAAACAAAACAAGGATCTGTATAGGACATGCCTTTGAAAGATGGAGACGGCTGAAAGCAGAGAAGAATTTGAAGACCGACGCCGAAGTTGCTAATTTTATCCTGGGCAGGGGGGTATACTACGAAGCTGGCTTTGTGATTAAGCCTGACTTCAGCACTTAGTAAAACCAGGAACCTCTTCAAATCTGGAACATGGACTAATGTAAAAGGAGCTGCTCCGGGTTTTACTTTAGCTTAAAGTCAGGCTTAGTCGCAAAGCCGGCTTCGTAGTATGCCCCCCAGGTAAGATTCAGCTAAGTTTGGCTAACTTAATTCTATGTAATGTAGGCACAGACATTTCAAATATTCTCAACAGTCGAATAACCTTATGTATGTTCGTTCATGGGACGTTAGTGCGTATGCAGGCGGGTCATCGAATTGACTAGGTAACAAATTGTTTGAGAAATAAAAACCGTGGCTCTTCATTGCTAACATTAGCAATGCATTATTAGTTCGTTTCTCTGGCTTTATGCTGAGACGCTGTGGAAACCGTCCCAACATTAGCACAGCCATTATGGCAATATGAAATGTATTTGAGACAGTACATCGGACAAATGAGTCCTCATTCATTCTTTACGCATATTATAGTATGGACTTTAGTGGGCTATCCAAACAGAAGAGTGACGAGCAAGTTGACCAATATGACCATTGCTAAAGTTAGTTAGTCATTAATCTCGATATTTTCTGAACTGAACTGAACTGAACACAACCCTGTCAGAGCAAATCATTGGTGATATTGAAACGTAGCCATGGTAGCTCCGTGTAGTAGACGTTCTTGCTGGATCCGGCAACCTAGCTGGCAACCTCTCGTCTGGGGGAGAGGAGGAGGGGATACTGCGCTCTGCACTATTTTGAATGTGATTGCACTACCAGTTTTGGCCACAAACTTACATATTGCTCCTTTAAATACTCTCACCTTTCTTTGAAAAGAATTTTGTAATGTTCTGGACCCATGCTTTGCTCCTGCCGTCCTCTCTCTATTTTTTTCTGGTGTCCAGATTTGTGTGTTTTTTTTTTTTTTGTTTTGTTTTTTTTTTTTTTTGATGGTGCACCCTGTTTGCTGCCTTAGTTCGCGACCTGGCCAGCAAAAACGCAGAGACAATTTTCCAATACAAGCACGAAGCATGGATCGGACCATTTTTTATGAAGGGGGTTACTGAAATGTATTTCATCAATATTGCATGCTTTAATGGCTTTGTTTAAACTTTAATGCATTATGAACATTAGGTAAATCTATGCAGAATAATTTTGTCATGGCGGCTACTGTGGGTTTTGTGGGCCCTAATGGACTGTGGGCCCTTAGAATTGTCATCACCTTTCCCCCCTATACGACGGCGCTGCTTGGATGAAACTGTTTTTAAAATGTTCTGACACAAAAGTGTCTGCGTGGTCTTTGCAGCAAAAGTAAATATTATAAAATCTGGTACATCTAAGACTTAAAGCGAAATTGTGCAGGTGCAGATGACCCTCGTTCTGTATGTGCCAAGTGCATAGTGGATCTGCATGTGCCTGTATTTTATTTTCTCACTCCAGTGACGGGCGAGTGGCAGTTTAGCGCACCAGCCGGTCAAGGCCCGCTCCTTCCTGGAGTCTCCCTGAAGTTTTGAACGAATATGCTGAGACAGTGATTCCAGTCATGAAGGCTCGTTCACCAAAACAGATGAAAAAAAATCGCAAATCAATGCTGAATATGGACCTTGGACATTGGACTAACTACCTGCAATAAGCAACATTAGTGGATTCAAGTGGGACTTTAGACTGGGACTTAATTTACCAGAGCAATGAAAGGCCTTGAGAAACCTGGACACGAATCACAATCGGGAGTTCTCATGCTGGCGTGCAAGACAGAAAGGGCCCACCAGCCATATTTTATGTTCGGACTCATAAGAAATTCACTTGTGTGTGGTATGGGGGTCATAGACCAGGGGTAGACAATGCTGTGCCATTTTTCCACCATGGTTAATGTGTGGCCATGATTGGGATGGCCTCAACGGGAGGAATGTTAAGGATTATATTTCTCGTCATATACATCAGTAGATCAATAACCACACACACCCCCCCCCTTCTGTAGCTTTGATTAGTAAGCAGGCTTTGTGAAGGTGCGTTCAGGAACCACACACAAGAGAGGGAAATCCAAAAAACGTATGCCTTTAATGAGTTCCGGGTCAGTTCCAAAAAACACTAGAATTGCCAAGCCACGAAACGAAATCCAAAAACAGAGTCAACTAGACAGGCCGGGGTCAGAACCAGTGAAACAGATGAGCAAAGGTACATAGACGGTAGGCAACTCGTAGTCGATAAACAAGGCAGAGGGTCATACACAGGGCATCCAAACACAGGAATCGTGGTCATGCAAAAATAGGTCGAAATCCAGAAAGACAAAACAATACAAAAAAGGACAATGGCAAGAATCTTGGTTGGACGAAACATTCGAAGGAAACCAATACTCAATGGCATACGAAAGGCGTTCTGACAAGGTCAGAACACCAGTGAGGACTCTTAAATAGACAGGAGGGAAGTCACATGCTATGCAGGGAACAGGTGAGCTGGATCAGACTAATTACAAAGGGAGGAACACATGAGTGAAATCCTACCACGAACATTGGCGAAAGCCAAGACACGGACGGGAATCATGCAAACAGCCTATGACATTTAAACAGCTCCGGTCAAGGAGTTCTAAGTGCACAGACAATGAGTGCAGGAAAGCAATTAAGCACGTGCGAGAGATCTCGCAGAAACGCAGAGGGAGATAGGTAAAGCTGAGCAAGAGGCGGAGACTAGAACAGGGCGATTGCTGAGAGGGAATTAGTACTAATTATTAGCGGTGCAACTTTACAGATTTAACCAGAGTGCTTGTTAGTGAGTTAGTAATATATAAATGGATTAGTTGGGTTAGTAGACTATAATACAAAATACAAATGTTAGTCTTGTTAGTAATCAGAACAGCAAGGCGAAGGAAGTAAACGAGAATTGAAGGAATAATCTGAAACACCAGAAATCATTGAAATCACCCGAAGCATGTGAGCACACAGACCGGGGAGACGGACTGAACCAACTAGATCACAAGACAGGGGAGATAAGTGCAATGGAACTGAAAATGGACTGAACTAAAACCTGAGAAATACAATAACAAAAAAGAATAAATAAAAGACAAAATCATGAACATAGAACATGAACATAAACATGAATATAAAACCAAAACCATAACAGGCTTCTGTTTAGTTGATTTGAAAACATAATCAGATGATGTATTTGATTTCTGTAACTTTAATCAATACTTGTTCATCAAAATCATAAGTTGTTACTGAAAACATAATCAATTGAATCATTTATGTACCTACTTGTATCCTATTCATCTGACTGTGTTTTTCCACTCTTAAACTGTAATTTTCCACACCTTTTAAGTGTATATTCTTTCATTTTTTATGAAACTAATGTTTCTGTGCGCCACCAATATTTCTCAGAGAATCCAAGGGAAAGAAAAAAACTTGAGAGATAACCGAAGAATTGTGATTGGAGCAAAGTTGGTTAAAAAAACGTTAGAGATAAAATGGTTACAACCCATGTATTTTGATTGGAGCAAAGTTGGTTGAGTTTTTACCATAAATATTGCTCTGTAAAGAATGCCGAGTTAGCACTTCTTGGCCAGGGACTGCTCACCGGGTTTGGATTATTGCACAATTCAAGGCTGGGAATAAAGATGGCTTCTGAAGATTTTGTCTCTCTCCAATTATTCACGAACAAGGGGACCTCAAAAATATGTAAACATCTAGTGAGGAAACCACAACATATATCATCAATTGTACTCATTACGATAAATTGCTTTTCAAAGAACTCATCTATATTTGGGGTTTCTAGTTACCTCTGCCAGGAGGTATTTTGAGCACTGAAGTGTTGAGGCGTATTTATTGGCAGGATTATTCAAAACCTATCCAATGGATTATTATAACATTTATGGGGAGTTGGATTTTGATTGTAAGTGTTAGTGGATTAAAACCTGCTGGCAGAGGTATACACTCTTTGGGTGCACTGTAGTTTAAAAAAAACTGGGTTTTGGCATTCTTTTCATTGAATTAAAAATTTAAGACTGCTAATTAACAATCAGTGATGTTGATAGGTTTTCAATTTAGTGAGTCCCCGGGACCCACAGGTGGTGATTTGAGTGGGTCCCTGGGAAATTCAATGGGTCCCCAATGAAAAAAAAAAATGTATTTCTTTCTATTTCTTATATTCTTATATTTCTTAAATTGTAGTGCTAAACTCCTTTGATGGTGGTATGGTATGATATGGTTATAAATAACGGATATATTCATGTATGTTCAAAATGTATCTGAAATTAAACAAATTAAACAGTGGCGGCTGGTGAACTGGCAATAGGGGAAGCTCAAACCCATCCCTTAAAAATAATGATTGGTCAAGACCTGTTTTCAATCATTTATTTAAATTACCATTGCAGAAACTCCGAATAAACACTCAACATTATCAGGTGTGGTCAGTTTTATTCAATCATATTCAACTCTCTGGAGGTTTATCAGTTCGCCGTGAGTATTTTATGGCATATTTACGACTTTTCCCTGCTGGAAGAAATGGAATTATTAAAAACATTTCAGATGATCTTATTTAATTTAAACAATTTAAATGAAACACATGTATTGCTTGGAGCCCTTTAAAGAAAAAAGTTTAGAGAGGTCAGTTCACCGTGAACGCATGTGAAACTTAAACCTTCACTCAAGGACTTCAGACAAGAAGAATCTCTTACATATGCTGATTGAGGCGGGGGAACGAATTGGCATCAAAACTCATTTCAGATGATCTGATTTAATTTAATTAATGAAAACTGACCACACCTGATAATGAGGGTTTTAGAAGTTTCTGAAATGGTAATTTAAATGAATGATTGAAAACAGGTCATGACCAATTGAATCATTATTTTTAAGGGATGGTTTGAGCTTCCCCTATCGCCAATTCACCAGCCGCCACTGTATCTGAACCAGCGCTTTCTTGTGAAATCGAACTCTCCGCCATCATTACCGCGTAAAATATCAACGAGGTGATGTGACTCATGTGACTCCAGCTCCTGACTGAACTCAGACGCCCGGCACAAAGATGTACCAGTTTCAAGACAGTGAGCCGTTTCTGCAGTAGGGGAGAGCCGGTGCGAAAGTAACGTGGGACGAAAGTAATACGGCGATTAACTCACAGCCATACGCACTTCGATGCGTCAAATTAGGTCAGCACGTGCAGCTCGCGACACTCTCCAAGCCCGGGAAAAATCTTGAGGTTTCGTCACTTCCCCGCGAAACGAGACCGGGAAGACTGTTTTCCACAGTGGTGAGTAAATTCAGACAAATGGTAAACTTTTTTGATTTAAAGAGTCTTTATCGCTCCATGTGTCATATTTATGATGAAATGATAGGTCATTTAGTTTTGCAACATAACCTGAAGTTTGAAATGTCAGACTTTTTCCACTTTAGAAGCAATCCTGGTTCAAATGTCAGGAGTTACTGTCGGGCGGAAGTAGCAACGGTTACGTTCGTCCCTCTCTGCTAATGCAGCCGCATTTTGTGTTTTAAAGCTCATTAAAAAATGTGTGTGTTCTATTTTACCGACAGAAAATTCCAAGAGTTAGGGTCAGAACTGCCCAGAGAGGAAAGGTTGACCAGCAGGTTTACGCAAGGGCCTTTTTTGATGTCCAAAGAGGCAAGAGTATAAGGAGGGCAGCAGAGGTGCATGGCGTTTGTCATGTCACCCTGTTCAGGTACTGCAAGAGGAGGGCAGAGGCAGGAGGGCGGCAGACCGGAGCCCCAGGGTACAGGGCTCACAACAAAGTCTTCACAGAAGAACAGGAGAAGAGACTGCAGGCATATATAAAGAGAGCAGCTGATATATGAACCCCTAAGAACCATACCGGGCCATCCCGCACTTTTAGCGAAATTGAGTTGAGGTAGTCAGCATGTGCAGAAAACTGAGATCTACGTTTCCTAAATGAGCCAACCCAATCTACCCACATGGATTGTTCAAACAAGCAAACGTCCTCTCTGCCACTGTACATATGCACTGCACTGCCTTAGCCATAGTGGACCATCCCACAACTTTTCCATTATTCAATGTGAACATGGCGGCTCGGTATCTCACTAATGAGGAACTGCTTGCTATGATTGATGATGATGGTGAAGTGGAAGATAATGGAGACCCAGAGTTTGTCCCAAATGAATCAGAAGATGATGGTTCTGCTTCAGAAGGAGGTACCTTTCACTTTAAATGAAACAGAAGGGCATCCAAAACCGACATAAAAAGTGCATAACGTAATTTTACATATCTTGGGTTTATAACATAAGCAGTGTTTCTAGTTCCCAGATACTCTAGATGACACAGGAGGCTGGCAACTTTAAGTCCCATTTTCTCAGAAGTTCCCCAGCATGGGTTGGCCCAGTATGGCTCTTAGGGGCTCATATATTTTGGCCTGAGTCCTAAAGAGGTTGGAATAACACTGCAGACAGAGCTACACCACTACCGCCATTTGCCTACATCAAAGTCAAGCCTGTTCTTTTTTAAATTAATTTGACATTATTTATGTCATTGACATTATTTATGTATTTGAAGTGTGAGTTCAATGTATAGCTAGAGTCATACTAAATGCAATTTTAAATAAATCCACATTAAAAAAAAAAATCTGATTCATTGTAGGAACATACTCTCAATTAACCTCTTTCATGCTGTTTTAGGTGCGAAAGTTTGCATATGAGCTGGCCAAAAATATTGGCCTCAAAACTCCACGTTCATGGGAGAAAAACCAGATGATTGGCTCACCTCCTTCATCGAGGCAACAGAACCCTGTCCAGCAACCCTCAAGCCACCAGCATGTCCCGTTCCACCAGCTTCAATGAGACCAACGTGACGCGTTTTTTAACAATCTAAAGACTGTCCTTATAAAGGCAAATGACATCTGGAACATGGATGAAACAGGTAAAAATTTATAGTTGATTCTAAATTTAAAAGCACCAGTGATTTGCACCAGCAATAATTCATTTCACTGATTATTTCAGGTACCACAACGGTTCAAGTGCCAGACAAAGTCATTGCCACCAAGGGCCAGCGCTTAGGTCGGTGCTGTGACCCAGAGGACATTGGTGACCGTTGCCTTTTTGCTGCCAAGACACAAAGGCAACTTTGTTCCCCTTACTTTATCTTCCCAAGGAAGAAGTTCCATGACCACTTCATCCGGGATGGTCCCCTGGCTCCACTGGTTCTGCCAATGGATCGGGGTGGATGGAGGAGACAGATTTTTGGCCTTTTACAGCATTTTGCAAGACACAGGTGACCCCAGAGTCAAAGTTGCTGCTACTCTTAGACAATCATGCATCACACCTCTCCCTATTGACTTTTGCAAGTCACATGGCATTGTACTCCTGTCATTTCCACCCCAGGTCTTCAGCCGCTAGACCAGCATTTTTGGTCCTCAGCTACATTAACAGAGGGCTGCACAGAAAATATACCGTCATCGGAGCCCAAAAAGACAGACTGAACTGAGATAAATGGTGTGTTTCAGGCGCCATGCATTCATGCTCTGCATGTCAATATATTTGGCCAATCAGATGGAGCTCTACTGCCCTAGATGTCCCGCCCCCTAGGTAGATGGGAGAGACTGAGGTCGCGGAGAGAGATTGCAGGTTATGGCGGAGGGACAGAGAGAGCAGAAGAACTCATGGCTAAAAGAAACAGCATGTCTGTTATTTGGAACCACTTTGGTTACAGGAGAGATGTGCCAAACACAGGTACTCTGTAGGTCATGTCGAACGGTTGTTGCAACCAACAGAGGAAGGTACTAATCTCCGTAGCCACCTACTACACAACCACAAAGAGCTGCAAGAAAGCATTAGCAAAAAGCAAAACTGCTGACGTTAAGTCAAATAGCAGCAAAACAGTCCAGCAGACATCCATTCATCAGAGTTTCGCAAGTGTAACTCCGTATGAAAAAAAGCAAAAAGAAATAACAGAGGCCATCGCACGTTATTTGGCTAAGGACCTCATGCCACGGTGTGCAGGATTGTGAGTCAAACAAACTGGACCGACGATACCAGATTCCATCCGGAATTATTTTTTCCCACGCCGCCATCCCACAGATGTACAACACCTGTCGGAAGACAGTTCAGTCGAACTGAGTCAAGTTGTGCACTATGCAAGTACTACAGACCATCCCAACAGAGCCCTATATGAGTTTCACTGTGCATTTTCACTTGAACTGAAAACACGATGTCTAGAGACTGTGTATTTTCGGACTATCTGCTGAGAACAGCTCTTGGAATGAGGTGTTAGCCAGCTGGGATTTGCATGAAGATTGATGACAACGGATGAACGTGAAGGCCACCGAACTCAACAGCTGGGAGACTTCAGTGTTTTGGCCACAGGCTGCATCTGGCCATGGTAAGTGAGTGGAGGGAATAAACTGATCTGCTTGTCATTATAGGTAGTCTACATTGTAGTCTTATTGTTTTGTTACGTCAAATTTTCTTCACATGAAAAAGATAATGAAGTAATATTGGTAGAAGATAATATGCCAAAACCTAATCTCACATTAATTTGGCCAAACATCTGGTGTTAAAATGCTTTTTTTTGTGATTTGCAACGTGTATATCTTGGGACTTTGAATGTAATCTGACGTCATGAAAAAAAATTCGTTTCACGTCCATTGTAAAAAGCAGCATTAGTCATGCCGCCTAGATGGCTTATTACATTAGAATGACATCACTCTGTCAAGCTAGCTAGCTAAATACAAGCTAATGATGTGCCAGCTATAACAGTATCGAGGATATCACTTTGCTTGCTATCCAGATAATACTGGCTCTTAGTTGGGGCTATGCTCGATCTGTATTTTTGGCTTAATTATTTCTGAGTCAAGAAGGACTTGAGGTCAGCGGTTGCATGTTAATACCAGGTGTAAACGAATGTAGTCTAACTATCCGATTGCAATCCGACACAAAAACACATTTCACTACCAGGTGTAAGTATGACCTTTGTTTCATTTGTTAAAGGATTAGGAATATTTACACACAAGGGATGAATTTTATTTGTGATAGTGTGAGCATTGATTAAAAAACGAACTGCAGACTTTGTATTTTACAGCATGTTGATTTGTTCATTGATGATTTTAAGCTCATGCAAAACACAAGTTTTACTATATGGTAGATGATTGTTAAAAAAAAAAACTGTAGTATTGGTATTAATAGTCTTTAATTATTGTGTCACAACTATGGTGTATATTGCAGGTATTATTTTTTAATAGTAGGTTTTAAATCATTAATGTTTGTCGTGTCTTCTCCCCAGAAAATGCTGTTAAATATGATGACCGCATTGCTCGAGCTGCTGGGCTGTGCAAAAAATTGGTTGGACACTTTTCAAGCTGGAAAGAGAAGGTGGCACTCAGCAGGAGCACAACCTCCCGGAGCAAATCACTGAATGCCCAACAAGGTGGGGGGTCCAGGCAAAAGATGAAGGAGTTGGCAGCAGCGGCCTTAACCTTCCCTCAGCAGACAGAAAATCAAGGCAACCTGGCAGGACCTGGATATCTTGAGTCTGTAAACCAGGCACTACAGCCCTGCAAGAATTTACAGATGCTCACCTTATGTGAAACCAGTCCTTCATCTGATGAAGACATCAGTTCCACGGAAAAGGAAGAGGACAGTGATTTAACAAAGTCCATTAAGATGAAAATCCTGGACTATATGAACACTAAGTATGACAACCCAGCAACCCAGGAACTTCTGGACATGACGTGCTTTATGGATTTCAAAGCCAGCTACATCAGCAAATGACATTAAGACCTGGAAAATGGATGCAACAGCACTGAAGGTAAAAATTTTTATTTGACACAAGATGATAAAATATTTATATAAATAATATAAAAATTTTATATACACAAATCAGATATTGCATGATCTTGAATGGAACATGACATAACTGAATATTAGTGCAAAATGAATAATCATTTTTTTTCCCCACTGTATTATTCTCTCTGTTCTAGGTGAGGTACCCAGAGGCCCAGAGCATGGATCACCCAGTGCCACCAAAGAAATCACAAAGACTCAGTCCCTGCTTCATCTTCTGTGCAACTGGCACAAGCCCTGGAAGCTGAACTCAACAGCTCTTGCTGTCCCCACCATAGACAGTGAAGCCGACCCTCTGGCTTGGTGGAAACTCCACCAGGTCAGCTACCCACAGCTGAGTAAAAGCCAGGAAGTATCTATGTATACCTGCAAGTAGACCCTCAGAGAGACTTTTTAGCACATCAGGAAATGTTGTAACATGCCAACGCACATGTTTAAAACCTAGCAAAGTAAACATGCTGGTTTTCCTAGCAAAGAACTTGCCATAATAAAGCATTTACACAAGTGTGCACACACAGAGAATACACTTCCATACACACAGACACACAGTACATACATTGCATGGTGCCCTGGTGATTGTTCTCCAACGTTTCTACTTGGTTCTACATTTATATGGTTCCTTGTGCTAGTTTTTTTTTGGAGGACGATGAACAGATCATTATTTTTGTTTTCTTGTTTAATTTTACCATTTATCATATCATTTTGGCCTAGCACACTTTAGACAATTGCAGTGAGAGACTTTGCAGTTGAATTTAAATTATTATGTTTACATTTATTTGAAATTTAAAATTATTTAACTTGTTTTCAGATTTTTATTTTTTATTTCAACAATCAGGTTAGGGATGTTTCTGTTTAATTCGGAAATGTTTTAAGGGGCATTAAGATGTTTTGTTTAATCACAAGAAACTGCATTGCCATGCACCTAAGTTGGTTCAATCCCAATATAGCAGCTGTAGCCAGGTGCAACAATAAAAAATATGTTTTGGAATGGAAATTTCATTTCATTTTTTTTCAGTGTTTGGTTAGGCTACTCACTGTCTGGGGTCTATTTCCGAATCCCCGGAAAGACATTAACACCATATACTTAAGTATTTGTTTATTTATCAAAGTCATATCGCATCGCAAGACCGACAACATTTTGGTCCATGTTTTCCTAATAGCAGCCTTAATTAACAGTGCAGCTGACAATTGGATGCGAATAATCCCTGGAAGAACTTTGACCATTTACAACATCCCAAGTCTTGTGGCTAAAGCTCTGCCTCAAGCTGTGACAGCAAGCAGCATTTCATCTGGGATCGAGTGCACCGGTATCTGGCCCTTGAATCCAGATATTTTCAGTGAGACAAACTTTGCTCCAGCTTTTGTGACTGACCGTCCTGCACCAGCACCAGCTCCATCCCTAGTGCCAGTGCCAGCTCCATCACCAGCGCCCTCTTTATCACCAATGTCCGCTTCATCACCAGCGCCTTCTTCATCAACAATGTCCGCTCCATCACCAGCGCCCGCTCCCTTAAGACACCACCGACCTAGCCAGAGCCCATTTGAGCTGCATCCCCATGAGTCTGCCATTCCTGTAGATGGTGAGAGTTTGTGTCTGTGTCTTTAAATGTGCATGTTGAGCCTTGCAAAGCATTTTTTTTTCTTTTTGGAAATATTATCTATCCAGGTATGCTTGTGGTTCCAGGAGCATCTAGTGGCACGCCAACACAGAGGTTCAGCTCAGAAAAGGTTCACCCATATCCAAAGGCTGGCTTGAGGAAAGAAAATAAAAGAAGAGGCAGAAAGAGGTGAGCAGAGTGTCGTTTTTAACTTGTCTTGATTTTCTTGCTTGTATAAAAACAAGCTGATTCTGACTATCATCTCATTGAATGTTGCAGGTCAACAGCAATACTGACCGACACCCCAGTAAAAGCTGCCTTGGGGGAGGAGAGTCGGCAGAGGGGCCAGAAAAAACAGTCCTTTTCAAAACGCCCAAAGAAAACGTTTAGTGGACACACTGCAACCAGAGTTTCTCAGGGCAATGATGACGAATGTCTTGTTTGTGGGGAGACATTTGCCTCATCTTTGCCTGGAGAAGTGTGGGCGCAGTGCATCTTTTGTCTGCTGTGGTCACATGAGGCATGCACTGAGGGTGCAGCTCATTATATCTGTCACAACTGTGATCATGAGTAAAGTAATTTCATAATTTTTATAAATAGACCAATTGCACGTTAAACATGTTCACGTTTACTTTTGAAACATTTGAAGCAAATGAAAATGTTTTTAAACAAATGTCTGATTGTTTTTGTTTCTGTTTTGTCATTTTTATGATTGAATTAAATAAATTCATTTAAAATGAAAAGTTTTTTTTTTTTTTTTTTAGATAAAGTGCATTGTATATTCACAGTTGCATGTTAGCAAAGACATTGGGCCTCATGCAGCAACATTCTCTTAAATTTCTGTTATTTTTTTTGCTAAGAGAAAAAATAAGAGAAATATACTCCGTATGCACCAAACGCTCTTACCGTCCAAATCTGCTCTTACCCAGATGTGCAGAATGTTTAATCCCACTTGATCTTAAATCGGAAGCGCGTGCCCGGTTGTTTCAAATTAGCATAATATGACACCCACTAAACACCATATAAGGGTAGGTGACGTGCCGTGTGCAAAGAGCAGACTGCTCGTGGGTGCTCGAGGGCACTTTCACACTTGGTACGATTGTTCCGTACAGTGCCACAATACGATTGTCCCCCCTCCCCTCTACCCCCGCTGGTCAGCTTTCAGACTGGTAATATCGTAACATACCTGCTCGCATAGATCTCAAAATTCTGATTCAGCGCGTTGCATTATGCACCTAGGTGGTTTTAAAAAGGGAACGATTTTGAAAAGGAGGTGCCAATATATTTTGGGGGGTTTTATTATTGAGAAGGGGGTTTAGAATATTAATATTGCGAATGCATATGCTGCGTGTCTCATAATTTGAGCTGCCAGACTTTCGCACAGCGTCCTGCACTTTGAAATATCGGTGCCGCACTTCCTTTAGTTTGTCATGGCACTGACGTATTATTTTGTGATAACCAAGCGAATGTAACCACTCACGAATTATTTCATAAATCTCCAAATTTTTGCATGTAGTATCCCATTGTGATTGTATGTTTTCGTCCGCCTACATTTCGAGCAAGCATTGAATTTCTTCGTATGAATGGATTTCGCCAGTGCATTTGTTTGAAGAGGAGAGCCGTAACACACAACAGTAATCCTCCGTGCTCAAGTACGGTTGCTTTCACATTTGGTTCGAGCAGCCATTCATCTGTCTCAGCAAACAGATCTGCGCGATCCCTAAAGACCTGCTGTCTGCGCAAGGCCTGGATGGCCAAAGCGTCCAACTGCAATAGGTAAGCCATTCAGAAGCAGAATGCACGCAAGTATCCAAGGGTTTTTATAGCTTCGTCCTAATTAGGATCAACTGGCCAAACTCTTCAGCCAAAGAATTAAATAATAGAATCATTATAATTTCTCAAAAACATAAAACAATCAAAATGTGATTACATGATGCATTTTTAATGTTTAGGTTTTAAAACTTGTGTTGCCGTGCACTGGACAAGGAATTTGTGGACAAAGATAACAGTTTTCTGTTTTCTCCTTTCTCGGTAAGAGTGCTCTCGACCACTCGTAAAATTTTCTCTTACCTAAGAGAAGCGCAAAAATAAGAAAACATTGGTGCATCCCAGAAATCAATGGGTAAGAACAAAATAAGAAAAAAATCGGGCATATGAACAAAAAGAAGAGAAAATGTGTTCTTATATCGCTTCTTGCATGAGGCCCATTGTTTGATTTTTTTTTTATGAAAAACGATAGCAATTTAAAAGATTCCAGTTAATTTCATCACGTTACTTTTGTCCGGCCCGTGTGCTACTTTCATCCCGACTGGAGGGGTCGAAAGTAGCAATGCGCAACTTCCGTTCAACTTCAAACTATGCCGAAGTCAATATATATTGGGATGATTTAGCACCTGATATTGACAGAGCACACACGAAAGTAGTTAATCGCTCCGAAAATTTTTTTCGGTCTGTAACGTTATCTTTTAAAATGACGTCTGTGAAAAATGTTACTTTCGTACCAGCTCTCCCCTATAGCGCGTTGGTAGCCACCCGCTATACACTGCACACACTGACCGTGGGTTAACTATCTTGACTTGACGTGACTTTTTTTTAATATTCGATAATTAATTTTGACGTTCGGTGGTTCGTTTTATTGATAGAAAATCGATACGTATTCAAATATGGAATATTCATGACAGCCCTACCAGTACTGTGATTTTAGACACAAGTTGTTGTTCACAATGTATCGTTTTTCATGGGAAAAATGAGGTGCGTCCCTGGGACGCATGGATAATGCATTTACTGCGTCCTTTCAGATTTTAATTCGTCAGGGACGCAGGACGCGTACCTAGCAACATCACTGAACAATGTAATACCATGTTAGATTTTGCACATGCTACATAGAAAAGGAAGATCGAAAAGGCTAGGGCTGCTGAGCCGTTATCAGGTCTGGTGACCCCAGAGGAGCAGAACCCCCCCCCACTGGGATGGGTCTGAGGCGGGTATAATACAACCCCAATTCCGAAATAGTTGGGACAAAGTGTAAATTGTGAATAAAATCAAAACGCAATGACTTTCAAATCACACCAGCCAGTATTTTATTCACAATAGAACAGAGATAACATAGCAAATGTTGAAACCGAGAAATTTTACAATTTTATCACAAAATGAGCACATTTCAAATTTGATGGCTGCTACAGGTCTCAAAAAAGTTGGGACAGGGGCCTGTTTACCATGGTGTAGCATCCCCTCTTCTTTTTAACACAGAGTGGAGGCCTCTGGGTATTGAGGAGACAAGTTTCCTGATTTTAGCCATTGGAATTTGATCCCACTCTTGTTTAATACAGGCTTCCAGCTGCTGGAGAGTTTTGGGTCTCCTTTGATGGACTTTTCGTTTAATTATGCGCCAAATGTTCTCAATCGGTGAAAGATCAGGACTGCAGGCAGGCCAGATCAGCACACGGACTCTTCTACTATGAAGCTATGCTGTTGTAATAGCTGCAGTATGTGGTTTGCATTGTTCTGCAAGGCCTTCCCTGGATTAGATGTCGTCTGGAGGGGAGCATATGTTGCTCTAAAACCTTTATATACCTTTCAGCATTCATGGTGCTTTTTAAAACATGCAAGTGTCCCACACCATATGCACTAATGTATGCCCATACCATCAGAGATGCTGGCTTTTGAACTGAACGCTGATAACAGGAGAGGTGTTCTTTCTCCTTTTTAGCCTGGAGGACAGGACGCCCATGATTTCCAACAAGAATGTCAAATTTGGACTCGTCTGACCACAGGACACTTTTACCACTTTGCTACAGTCCATTTTGAATGAGCCTTGGCCCACAGAACACGGCGGCGCTTCTGGATCATGCTCCACAATGGCTTCCTTTTTGCATGATCTAGTTTTAGGTGGCATCTGTGGATGGCACGGCGGGCTGTGTTTACAGACAGTGGTTTCTTGAAGTATTCCTGGGCCCATTTAGTAATGTCAATGACGGAATCATGCCGGTGAGTGATGCAGTGGCGTCTGAGGGCCCGAAGATCATGGGCATCCAGTAAAGGTCTTCAGCCTTGTGTTATGACTTGAAAATCACAACAAAGAAAACCAGCAATGACAACTTAAACAAATTTATTCTTCACTGATAAAAAAACTTCTACAAATAATCCACTGTTTAATCTTATAATAACACTCTCATGCCACTATGTAACTCTATTGCCAAAACAAAAACTCTGCCTGCTACTGACCAAAATCACAGCATTTATATAGACTAGCAACATTCTGGAAAGATCTACAGGATTCCTGGGTGATCCAGCCCCGCCCAGGCAAGAAGATGCCAGAAACTTCTAGAAAGCACTAGTCTATTTCATCACAAAGAAGTGGTATTGCATCAGATCATGTTTTTCCACAGACATACCACCAGAGGGTGCTAAATGATAACCAAAATAAACAAATAGCTGAACAGTAAGGCAGCACAAATAGAATGTCACAAATCTCCATTTACAAATGATATACAGTGCTTTACATAAAACAGCCATATATAACACCTCCCCTCTTCAAGAAAAGAAAGGTTTGCTAAAATCTTTCTTTTGTTAAAACTAACACAGCTTTATAATCAGTATAATCTTGAACTTTACGCAAAAAGTATCATTGATCATTATAACAATCCTATACATAACAACCAGTCCAATTTTCACAATCAAATAGAAAAGTAAAATTACATGCAAGAAAGTGCATCTGGAATAACACTGTCTTTTCCCCTAATGTGAGAAATATCCAAATCATACTCCTGCAAAAGCAAATTCCATCTTAGTAATCTTTGATTCTTGTTTTTGATCTTATGCAAGAATGTGAGGGGATTGTGATCACTGAAGACCTTGATGGAAGTAGCTGAACAAGTCAAATAGACTTCAAAATGTTGTAAAGCCAAAACAAGTGCCAAACATTCTTTTTCAATTGTTGAATCGTTTTTTTCTGATGTTTATCAAACTTTTTGGAAAAGTAACAAATAGGATGATCTACTCCAACAATGTCCTCTTGCAGAAAAACTGCGCCTGCACCAATATCACTGGCATCAACAGCCAACTTGAACTCCTTTTTGAAATTAGGAGATAAGAGAGCTGGTGCATTTTTGAGGATAGCTTTCAGTTGGTCAAATGAATTTTGACATTTTTCATCCCAAACAAATTTTGCATTTTTCTTCAGTAAATTTGTCAAAGGTTCTGAAATGATGGAGAAATTTTTCCAGAATTTTCTGTAGTAGCCAGCCATCCCTAGAAATCTCATTAGTTGTCTTTTAGTTGTAGGCTTAGGAAATTCAGTGATAACTTTTACTTTTAAGTATGAAAGAAAAGAGGATAGCACTCCAAGTTTTAAAATTTATTACCTGCAAACGTTTCGGGCTGTTAACCCTTCTTCAGTGCAGCGAAAAACAAATCGAGTATCACACAGTTGACTTATCATAGCAGCACTGGCTCAGGTGTGATAATTATCCCCTCATTAACACAATTGAAGCTCGTTAAACACAAGTGAAGCTCATTAAACATCAATTGTCTACAATGAAATCTCCACCCAAATGAAACAAGTATGCAGAGTAAAAAGAAGGAGAAAAAAAGGGTCAAAGAGATCAAAAAATACTTGATCACACCAAAAAACAAATCACAACATCACAGAAAACAAGTCAACACGATCTCCTCATTCATCCCATTAGGAATGAGGGTTCCAAGAGTGCGAATATATTGGCATTCTTTCTGTAGGAGGAGCCTATCCCTATTACCACCTCTAGATGGCACCTCCACTACCTCCAAGCCCATGTACTGTAAATCACTGGTACTGTGATTGTGGCTGTTAAAGTGCCTAGCCACAGATGATTTCTCATCATGGTTGCGAATATTACATTTATGTTCACATATTCTCATTTTTAATTCCCTTTTAGTTTTTCCAACATAAAATAAATTACATGGACATTTAAGCAAATAAATCACGTATTTGGTTCAACATGTAATTCTTCCTTTAACCTTGAGCACTACCCCCGTTTTGGGATGGGTGAAAGTGTTACCCTTCATCATGGTGTAACAATGAACACAGTTGTGGCATGGGAAGTTACCGCTGGGGATCCGAGGCATAAAATGCGTGGGCTTTTTAGGTGGGCCTAAATCTGATTTAACCAAAAAGTTTCTTAAATTATAATTTCTTTCATAAAAAAATCTGGGTGGAGTTTGAAAAGCACTTGCAATACTAGGATCACTATCTAAGATGTGCCAGTATTTGTTGACCACTTGTTTGACAGTACTCGAAATAGGGCTAAAAGTAGACACCATGGCAGGCCCCTGAGTTGAGATGTCCCTGGAACTAGGGCTTAGAAGATCAGACCTTGGTATCTGGCGTACTCTATGTAAATGTTTATCAAGCAGAGTGTCCTTATACCCTCTATCTTTGAAGCAGTCTAAAAGCTGTTTGGCATGAGACTCAAACGTTTCCTCAGAGTCACAAATACGCTAAATTCTCAGTAATTGACTATACGGAAGACTTCTCTTAAGAGCTGGTGAATGATAACTACTATAATGCAGAAAAGTGTTTCTATCAGTTGCTTTTTTGTAAATTTCAGTGTGTAAAACTGTACCTTCTTTTTTCACTAAGACATCTAAAAAGGGGATACGCTCTAAGTCATAACACAAAGTAGATTTTATAGATTCCATCTTAGAATTCATATAAACATGAAAAGCATTTAACTCGTCCTCTGTATCCGACCAAATAAAAAACAAATCATCTATATATCTCCAATAACAAGTCAGAAACTGGTAATAAGGGTTATCATTATAAACAAAGTCCATTTCAAATTTCCCCATAAACAAATTGGCATAATTGGGAGCTGCCGGAGATCCCATGGCCGTGCCCCTCAATTGGAGGTAATATTTTTCTTGAAATTTGAAATAGTTTTTTGTCAAAACCTCATTCATTAAAGAGATCAAAAAGTCAGTTGAGGGATGCAATTCATCTCGTAAATTCAAAAAGTGTTTCAAAGCTTCTAAACCAGCTGAATGAGGAATCGATGGGTATAAGCTCGAAATGTCCATAGAACATAAATAATCAGTTGCATTCAGCTGGCAATCTTTGAGTTTATTCAAAAAATCTGTGGTGTCTTTGAGGTATGAAGGTAAAGCGTACACCAAATCCTTAATGCGAAAATCTACAAATTGTGAAAGTGGCTCAGTGAGTGATCCAATCCCAGCTACAATGGGGCGGCCGGGAGGGTTTGACAAGTCCTTATGAATTTTGGGAAGACTGTATATAATAGCCCTAATGGGGTTATCTACAATCATATATTTATATTCACTTTCACAAATTTCACCATCCTGTACAGCTCTTTTCAAAACGCTCCTAATGTGATTACCAAACCTGGGAGTTGGATCAAAATTTAAGGGCATATACACATCTTTCTCACTTAATTGTCTCTCAAGTTCACCAATATAAGCAGTCTTGTCTTGCACCACTGTGGCGCCACCTTTGTCAGCTGATCGAATAATGATATCATCACAGTTCATTAACTCCACCAAAGCTTTTTCTCTGACTCCAAAAGATTAGAAGGAAGGAACATTTTATTACTCTGGGCACACAATTCCATGACGTCACGTTCCACCAGGCGATAGAATGTTTCCACAGATGGATTATTCACCTGTGGTATAAAAGTACTTTTGGGCTTAAAGACTTTTTCAATGGTGGTGGTGAGAGGTAGCTGCAGCTGACTGTCATTGACATAAGATGCACAGTTCCTACCATTGTCCTTTGCATAAAATGCCTTCAATCTAATATTTCTGAAAAACTTAAACATTTCCACTCTAGTGGTAAAGGAATCAACTTTCTTAGAAGGCACAAAGGCCAGACCTTTAGATAAAACTCTGCATTGATCATTAGTCAACTCACGGCTGGAAATATTGATTATTTTGGTGTAGGCTGGGGGATCCCGTGGGCATGGCCGCCTCTTCCCCCTCCTCGTCTTCCGCCGCCTCCTCCTCTTGGGGCCTGCGGTGTGGGGGCGGGCTTTCTTGGCCGTAAAAAATGCTGTTGAGATGATTCCGCATCGGTGCTCTGTCCATCTGATGACGCACTGGTACTTGGGGTTTCCCTCTGGCGTAGGGGCCTAGGAGCGCAGCCAGAGAGCCAAGTATAAACCCGGTCATCCCTATAGTCCAGGGTATCATGACGATACTTCACCAACTTGCGTTGTTCCAGTTCTTTTCTGTATGTCTCAATCTTGGCGTCACAATCTGCAACAATGTCTTTCAGTTGGTCGCGTGAAACTTTCCCAGCCATTTCATCCTTAACCCTTTCATGCGCGTACCATGAAAAAGAAATTCAAGATTTTTTTAATATTGATTTTATGACTCTAAATAAGGCCAAAAATGAAAAGCATTTTGATTTTTTTAAAAATATGGTTTTATATTGAAATTATTTTACTGTCACGTATGTGGATTTTCTTAACAAAAGGAGTAAAAAATTACACAGAGCAATGACAGAAAGTATGGACCATTACATGAGTTTAATGTAAAACAACAACTGTTTATTCAAGTATATCATAACAGTATAACAGATTTGATGACTTTTTGATGTGAGATATAAAAATCTCTAAGATTTTTTTTTCAAATGAAGATAAAATAATTTTACAACGATAATATCATACAACTGATTTTTCAAGTACCAGTAAAGATTTGATGATTTGATTTTGATGACTATTTCATGACTTTAAAAATCTCTTTGAGATATTTGTTCAAAAATCAAGATTAAAATGATAAAGATACTATTATATGATGAAAAGGTAATGTAAGAACTGATGTTCAATACTTCCAAGTGATTGATGTTCAATACTTCCAAGTGATATCTCCTATACTTTGAGTGAAAGCCTTCAAAGCAATCAGGACAGAGTGCAATCTGACATGTTACACAGATAAATCTAGTCTTCCTCTGGCACCTCTCATAACGGCACCTCATGGCATTCTTGACAGGTGCACTTCTTGGCCAATGTTGCCCAATCCCATACCGCACCTCATGCACAGTATTGACCTGATGTTTTCTTTTTGGAGGCTGAGAATGGCTTGGCCTCCCCCTGTGCTTTTCGACAGACCCACCCATGATCAGACCTTGGGCAACAGACGCTTTGAACCTTAACAGATCAGATTGTGCTAACTAATAACATTATACAACTACACAGACAGCAAAGAATGTTGAGGTGATGGTGACTTCAGACATACTGTACACACACACACACACACCTATATATATATATATATAGGTGTGTGTGTGTACAGTATGTCTGAAGTCACCATCACCGCACCATTCATTGCTTTCAGTGTGTTTGTATAATGTTATTAGTAAAACTACTTTAAAACCTTTAGCTAGGTTATCATTTATGTTTATATATTTCTTAAATGTTTGTTATCTTTAATATAGAGTGGTTGAATTAATCTTTAAACAATAACAATGAATAAAAACACTTCCTAGGTACAAAATCTGATTTTTGCCATTTAACTCCTTTGCTGTGCAACGTCCACATACGTGGACAGTTGGTTTTTAAGGTAAAAAAACTATGTTTTACATGAAATTTCATTTTTAAACACATAAACTTGTTCAGCTTACTTTCCTGTACACTTAAATATTTTTTTTTACCTGATTTTGCCTTCTTGAGTAGAAAATTTTTACTGATATGCCTGGAGCATTCTGCAAAAGGTCATTACCGTCGGCCATGTTGTATTGATGATGTCATCAAACAGTCAATATTGCAAATACAAGATGGCACATACTGTTATTTTACTGCAGTGGGTCTACTGACACTGTCACCTTGTGGTCTGGAGTATAACAACAAGGTAAGCAGTAGAAAACAGGGTTTAATTAACTGTCCACATATGTGGACACCGCGCATGAAAGGGTTAAGATTAGTAATCTCAGTGCGAATCTTTTCCAGCTTGTCATTCTCGTTCTAAATGACGAGCAGCATCAAATCAAGCGAAGCACGATTTAATATTGAACACCACTTCTAACAAAAGTCTGTATTGCCACGGCCCAAGGTCGGCTCCTTGTTAGTCCGTGGAATCCTGCTGTTACGCCAGTACTGTGATAGCACTGTGCCATGAAGTAAAGACCTTATTTCTTTCTTGCGGAGGTGTTCTAAAGTGGTAGAATAAGATTCCTGACTAGCCCCTTGTGAGAATGGGGCTGCCGATTGAGGGAATAAAATCCTCTCCGTCTCTACCTCGGAGAAAGAAAAGGTGGTTGCCCTTGCTAGGGTCAGTCTATCAATGTCATCATAACCAGACATGATGGAGGAGCCACGTTATAAGGAATGAATAAAAATGACAAAAAACGCACTCAACTCAATCGTAGAAAACTGGGTGCTAAATCCTACACTGAACGTCTAAGTATGAAAGAAAAGAGGATAGCACTCCAAGTTTAGCCAGCCATCCCTAGAAATCTCATTAGTTGTCTTTTAGTTGTAGGCTTAGGAAATTCAGTGATAACTTTTACTTTTGCATCAATTGGTTTGACTTGACCCTGTCCTACAATATGACCTAAGTAAACAACTGTAGCTTTACAAAAGTCACTTTTAACAAGGTTGATAGTCAGCTTGGCATCATTCACTCTCTGAAAGAAGTTTCTGATGTAGGTGAGGTGCTCTTGGAAGCTGTCGCTGGTGATGATAATGTCATTAATATAGGTCTCACATCCTGGTAGTCCAGCGATCACTCTGTTTACCAGACGTTGGAAGGTGGCCGGAGAATTTTTCATTCCAAAGGGCATGACCTTGCATTGGTATAATCCATCTGGTGTGACGAAGGCAGAGATCTCCTTTGCTCTGTCTGTTAGAGGGATCTGCCAGAAGCGCTTGAGGAGATCAGATTTGGTGACATACTTTGACTGTCCAACTTTGTCAATGCAGCCATCAATCCTGGGAATAGGATATGAGTCCGTTTTTGATAGAGCGTTTGCTTTCCTGTAGTCCGTCGCCATTCTGTATGTTCCATTGGGTTTCGGAACTAGGATGCATGGAGAACTCCAGTCAGTGTTACTTAGTTCAATAAAGTCATTTTCAAGCAGGTATTTGACTTCTTGTTTAAGGTATTTCTGCTTCTCTGGATTCATTCTGTAAGGATGCTGTTTTACAGGCTTGGCATTATCTTGTAGGATGACATCATGGTAAACCATATCAGTTCTTGATGGAACGTCAGGGAATATGTGACTATATTCAAATATGAGCTGCTTTAGCTGCTGTTGTTGAAAAGGGTCCAAGTGGGACAACTTGCTGTCAATATTTTGAAGAATGTATGAATTTTCAAGTTTGGCTGGACCAGGTTCATTTTCCGAGGGGCAGTCAAAACTTCTTCAGAATTTTCCAGTTCAATTGTATTTACCACATTGACTGGCTTTTGCTGAGTGTCTCTGTCAATGTATTCTTTCAGCATGTTGATGTGACACATTTGTTTTTATTTCCTCCTTCCAGGGGTTAAAATGACATAATTTAGATGACTGACCTTTTTGAGGACAGTGTAAGGGCCAAAATATCGGGCTCTTGGAGGGTTTCCAGGAACTGGCAAAAGTGCAAGGACTTTGTCACCAGCTTTAAAACTTCTATCTTGGGAATGAAGGTCATATCTGGCTTTCATTTTGCCCTGAGCCTCTTTGAGATTAGACTTAGCAAAGTCACAAGCCTTAGAGAGACAATTACGGAAGTCAGAGACATACTGAAGCAAGATCAGTGGGACATCATCTTCAGCCAGCAACTTTTCCTTCAGAAGCTTCAGAGGTCCACGGACTGTATGCCCAAAAACAAGCTCAAAAGGACTGAACCCAAGAGACTCCTGAACAGCTTCACAGGCAGCAAACAGAAGAAGATGGACACCTTCATCCCAGTCCCTCTCTGCTCCAAGGCAGCAGGTCCTTATCACGCTCCTCAGGGCCTGATGGAACCCCTCCAAAGCACCTCAACTCTCAGGATGGCAAGCTCACGACCTGCACTGTCCGATACCAAGCCCATGCATAACTTGTTGAAATATGCCAAACATATAATTTGACCCTTGATCAGACTGAATAGACTTAGGAAGACCAACTAAGCAGAAAAACTTGGTAAGAGCCTTGATGATAGTCTTTGCCTTGATATTACGAAGTGGAATTACCTCAGGAAACCAGGTGGAAGCACACATGATAGTCAGTAGGTACTCACAACCAGATCTAGTCTTCGGCAATGGTCCAACACAGTCAATGATGATCCGACTGAAAGGTTCTTCAAAAGCAGGAATGGGCTTAAGTCGAGCCTTTGGAATATTCTGGTTTGGCTTCCCAACCATTTGACAAGTATGACAGGATTTGCAGTACTCCTGTACATCGGACCTCATGGAAGGCCAGAAGAAAGGATTCCTGACACGTTGAATGGTCTTCTTGATACCCAAATGATCTGACATAGGATTGTCATGGGCCAGACTAAGAGTTTCTTGACGATAAGACTTTGGAAGAACAATGTGTTGGGTGATCATCCACTCTTCATCTGCAGAAACATCAGGTGGACGCCACTTTCTCATAAGCACACCATTTTTGTAGTAAAAACAGACAGGAACTTGAGTAGCCTCTTGTTCACTTGCAGCCTGTGGTAGAAGATGCGCTAGATCACGAGCTTGTTGTTGCTCCTGAATAAGTTGTTTCCGAGACAGAATGTCATTAGAATGACCTGACAAGGATAAGTCTGAAGATTTCCCAGACATCTCAGGACTGGAAGGTTCCTGATGAAAAGACTGCCCAATGAAGGTGTCAGCCAGATTGATGTCCAGGTCAGCATCATCTTGAATAGCCTTTTTGGCCATAGAATGAGTAACTGCACATGAAGGATAGAGGTCTGGAATGTCCTCCTCTATAGAGTCAGATTCTTGATCAATCAACGGAGTTTCAGTTACAACAGGGTAGGGCACAACCTTATCCCCAGCAAGATCTTTACCAAGAAGCAAATGAACACCTTTGAAATGAAGAGAAGACCTAACACCAACAGTAAAAGGCCCAGAGACCAAGTCTGATTTGAGATGAACATTATGGAGAGGTACACTTGTAAAACCACATTCTACTCCTTGAATAAGGACATTAGCCTGAGTAGACGATTTGTCCGAAAAAGGCAGAATATCTGCAAGAATAAGAGATTGGGAAGACCCAGTATCCCTTAGAATTCGAACCGGAGCAGATGAGGAAAATTCGTGAAAGTGAGACAAAACCATTGGTGATGAATGGCTCAAAACCCTCCATAACAGAATCAGACACAGAAGGTAGAAATTCAGACGAACCGACCTTTGATACAAGAGATTCTCTCTTAGTGAAAACAGTTGGCTTGGTTTCTTCTCGTTGTTTTTTCTTGAGAGCATAACACTCAGAAAGAAGGTGACCTTGCTTTTTGCAGTATTGGCAAGACACAGAAGGTAAAGAATCAGAGCATTGCTTCTCACTGGAAGGTTTCCTCTCAGAAGTGGCTTTGGAATCATTAGAAGTGTTATTAGAAGAAGTCTTGGACTGAGACTTGCCTTGAAATTTAGAAAAAGTGGATTTTTGGACAAAAGAAGACTTATGAGTTAATGCATAACTATCAGCCAGGATGGTAACATCATGCAAAGTATTGGCTTGTTTTTCCTCAAGTGATCAGAACACTGTTGGACAGATAACTGGTTATAGATTTTCCTAGCTTTACTAGTAAGAACACTTTACAACATCATTGTCCAATGCTCTTTTGGCCATTTCAAATTTTCAGCAATTTTTTCAAAATGGGTAAAGTATTGGTCTACATCATTTCTAGGAAGGGAGGAACAAGTCTGATGTTTTTAACCACATCAAAATGATCAGAAAGTCCAAAAGATTTTGTAACAGTACCTGCTTCTATTTTCTTCATTTCCAATTCGTACTGCAAGTGCATCCTTCTTTCTTCCAGTTCTCTCTCCTCCTCCAACCTTCTTTCTTCCAGTCTTCTTTCTTCTAGCTCTCTCTCCTTCTCCAACCTTCTTTCTTCTAGTCTTCTTTCTTCTATTTCTCTTTCCTTCTCCATCCTTCTTTCTTCCAGTTCCAGTTGTTTCAGGCGTAGCTGCACCTCAAGTCTTTGTAGCTCTGTTGCAGGCACTTCCACATCTATAATCAATTCTGCTGCTTCTTCCCCAAAGATCTCTTCATCGATGAAATGTTGAACCAAAGTTCAATATTTCTTGTTTCTTCATTGATGATTTCACATCAGATAATCCAAGAGTTGAGGCTATTTGCAGCAAGTCCTTCTTTGCCAGCACAATTGATTCCTGGGTTGGAGTTTTCGAAAAATTTTCAACATCAAAAGTCATGATTGCTGGTTTTTCAAATAGTGACAAGATTTAAAATAATAATTCAGCTTTAATCTTTGGTGAATCCAATCGTTGATCCAATGAATGGTTTATCTCGGTAGAACCTCCAATTTGTTATGACTTGAAAATCACAACAAAGAAAACCAGCAATGACAACTTAAACAAATTTATTCTTCACTGATAAAAAAAAAAAACTTCTACAAATAATCCACTGTTTAATCTTATAATAACACTCTAATGCCACTATGTAACTCTGTTGCCAAAACAAAAACTCTGCCTGCTACTGACCAAAATCACAGCATTTATATAGACTAGCAACATTCTGGAAAGATCTACAGGATTCCTGGGTGATCCGGCCCCCTCCAGGCAAGAAGATGCCAGAAGCTTCTAGAAAGCACTAGTCTATTTCATCACAAAGAAGTGGTATTGCATCAGATCATGTTTTTCCATAGACATACCACCAGAGGGTGCTAAATGATAACCAAAATAAACAAATAGCTGAACAGTAAGGCAGCACAAATAGAATGTAACAAATCTCCATTTACAAATGATATACAGTGCTATACATAAAACACTCATACATAACACTTGTCCCTTACGCACAGAGATTTTTCCAGTTTCTCTGAATCTTTTGATGATGTTATGCACTGTTGACGATGAGACCTTCAAAGCCTTTGCAATTTGACGTTGAGGAACATTGTTTTTAAAGTATTCCACAATTTTTTTTACGCAAGCCTTCATAGGTTGGAGAGCCTTTGGCTATCTTTACATCTGAGAGACTCAGCCTCTCTAAGACATCCCTTTCATAGCCAATCATGTTACACACCTGATGCTAGTTAACTTAATTACTTGCTAAATGTTATCTCAGCTGATTCTTTTATATATTAATTCCTTATTCAGCCCTTTTTTTCCTGTGTCTCAACTTTTTTGAGACCTGCTGCAGCCAGAAAATTTGAAATAAGCTCATTTTGTGGATAAAAATGTAAAATATCTCAGTTTCAACGTTTGAAATTTTATCTATGTTCTATTGTAAATAACATATTGGCTCATGTGATCTGAAAGTCATTGCATTTTGATTTTATTCACAATTTACACTTTGTCCCAACTATTTTGGAATTGGGGTTGTACTTTGTGCACAGGGAGGAGAGTTTGCGCACTTTGTTCTATCCTCTTGCTTATTTATTTTGTTCTCTAGTTTTGAACTAATCACTGCAATAAACAAAGGTATTATTCACCAGCCCTGGACTTTGACTCTTTTTATTGAGAACCGATCTAACAGATCTATAAACCATCCTAAGGTGTGAACTGCCCACCCTCTACTATTCAGACTTTTCGATCATGTGGTGGTTAAGTGTTGAATTCAGACTGCAGCAGTAAACCCTGGTTCTCTAAGATATTCCTTGTCATGCCTGAAACTCAGAAAAAAAATGTATCCCTGCCTAACAGGGTGGCAAAGAAAATCCCCCAAAAATATCCAAGGAGCGCAGCTTCAGAGCTGCAATGTTTAGAGTACTCTTGGGGTTATCTTCGCTGCCACTCGTGAACGAGTATGGCGGCCTAATGTTTTATGTTTTGGGATTGTTCAAACGTTTTCATTTTGCATTTATGACGCCTCATTGCTTCTTCAGCGAGTCTATTTTGTTCGAAATAGTTCATGCCTTTCCTTATAACTTTCTTCCAAATATGGCGGTCAGATGCGAGGTTAGTCCATTCAGATGGACTGATGTTGGACTTAACAAGCGAGTATTTTAGTAGGTCTTTATGTCTTTTCTTAGGAGCACCAACATGACGAGTACCCTGGGCAAGTTGACAGAAATAAAGTTGTTTAGGCAGGCGGTAGTTCGGCATTCTGCAAACGTGTCCAACCCATCTAAGTCTGTGATAGAGCATGATGGACTCCAGACTAGTTGTAGAGGCTTTCTTGAGTACATCTGCATTTGTGATCTTGTCTTGCCATTTGATGTTGAGGATTCTTCTTAAACAGTGTTGATGGTAAGTTTCTAGTTGTTTCATCTGCTTTCGGTAGATGACCCATGTCTCACAACCATATATTAGGGTAGGAATTATGATGGCATTATACACTGACAGCTTTGTACTGATTTTGATATCTTTGTGACAGAAAATTCTTTTACCCAGTTTTTGATAGGCAGCTGCAGCAGCACTTATACGATTCTGGATTTCTGCGTCAAGTGAAACGTTATCAGAGATGGTGCTTCCAAGATATTTAAAGTTGCTAACTGTCTTAAGCTGCACACCATCGATCATGATGGAGGGTTTGAGGGAAAGCGGTGATGGGTAACCCTGCTTGTGCTGAAATAGGACTTCGGTTTTAGTAGTGTTTAGAGTGAGGCCAAGTCTGCTGTATGCAAGAGCGAATGCATCCACAGTTTTTTGCATATCAGCTTCAGAGCAGGCACAAAGAGCTGAATCATCAGCGTATTGGAGTTCGACTATCACTGCCGAGGATACTTTTGTTCTTGCTTGAAAGCGCCTGAGGTTGAAGAAATCACCATCAAAACGGTAGTGAATAGACACCCCATCAGTAAGTGACGGGCCAGCAATCTTTAGGACAGCAGCCATAAACAGAGAGAAAAGAGTAGGAGCAATGACACAGCCTTGTTTGACACCAGTGTTAACTGGGAACGGCTCACTTTCAACACCTTCGTACAAGACTGATGCAGTCATCTCGTCATGTAGAAGACGAATTAGTCTAACAAGTTTTTCTGGATAGCCATATTTTAGTAATATTTGCCATAGGGTAGGACGGTGGATTGAGTCGAAGGCCTTGGTAAGATCAACAAAAGTGATGTAGAGTGGAGATTGTTGCTCACGGCATTTCTCTTGTAATTGGCGTAGGGCAAAGATCATATCTATACAACCACGAGAGGGTCTGAAACCACATTGACTTTCTGGGAGGACTTCTTCAGCCAGAGGTGTTAGACGATTTAACAAGATCCTGGCGAAGAGCTTTCCCATGATTGAGAGCCGAGAGATACCACGGTAGTTGTCACAACATGATTTGTCACCCTTCTTAAAAAGAGTGATAATGAGCGAGTCCCATATTCAAAGCAGGAGCTTATGGATTTTTTAAAGGACCAGTGTGTAATATTTGGCATGGTTTATTGGCAAAATCTGAATATACTACCCATTAACATGTTTATATAAGTGTATAATCGCTATAAAATAAAATTCGTTTGGTTTTCGTAGCCTTATAATTATGCGTTTATATATACATATAGCAAGGGCCTTGCCTTAGAGACATCGCCATCTTGCACCGCCATGTTGGTACGGCAGCCCGACCGGACAATCCAGCCAGCTAGAGAACGCTTTTCGCGTGTATAAATCCCAGTCGTGGAAGACGCCATTTCCGCAAAAGTGTTTTGGACCTCGGAGGCCACCGTTTTTTTGCCGACGGGAGGGGTGAGCTTGAGTGAGTGAATGAGCGCTGCAGTCTAGAATCTGAACGCTGGATGTCACTGTTTCCCCCCATTTTACACACTGATCCTTTAAAGCATTTTTTGAACAAAAAATGAACTACTCAAGCAAACTTATTTAATTTTTTTCTCATTGTGTTAAAATAAAAGTATACGGCTTCCCCTTGTGTTTGAGCCTAAAATAGGATTAATTGTGCAAGTGTTCTATTTCTTAGAGTCATTTTTGCTGATTTTTATGAACAGTGCCAGGAATTAACGCTGCCAAGGAGGTTATGTTTTTGCTTCCGTTTGTTTATTTACTGTTTGTCGAAATCGACAGCCAAGTCACCTCGTTCCGTTAGTCGTCTGTCTGTCTGTTTGTTTGTTAGCAGGATCTCGAAAACGGCTGCATAGATTTCAACCAAACTTTGCAGGATGTTGCAGTAGCATAAGAGGAACAATGATTAAATTTAGGCATATCCAGGCCAAATTACAGCTGAGATATAGGCCAAAGTACAAATCCAGCTTTGCTGGCGAAAATTAAGTACAGGTGAGATATAGGCCAAAGTACAAATCCAGCTATGCTGGCGGAGATTTGAAGTCTCGAGTCAGACACCAGACGATTTCAACAACGGTCCCGCTCGATTGTCACTTTGTTTCGTTGTCGTCTGTCTGTCTGTCTGTCTGTCTGTCTGTCTGATTGTTAGCAGGATTTCTCAAAAACGGCTGCATAGATTTCAACCAAACTTTGAAGGATGTTATAGTAGCACAAGAGGAACAAGTGTTTAAATTTAGGCATATCTAGGCCAAAGTACAGCTGAGATATAGGCCAAAGTGTAAATACAGCTATGCTGGCGGAGATTTGAAGTCTTTCCAATGGGCTGGATTTTCAATTGGCGTGCTTTTGGGCTTTGCTGCCACCTGGCGGTAGAATGCAACAATACCCAACATCAGCCAACGAAAATAACTGATACACAGAGTTGCCTTGGCGTGGCGGGGGTGTGCGCTCCACTGAGTGCCCTTAAGCAATTTTATATTTTCCAGTTGTCCTAGGCCACACATTTAAAGTTCTGGGGCAAAGGTCAAATTACTAAATTATTATTTAACATTTTCCTGTTGTGGAAGCCATCCTCTTTTCATCTTCAGCTTTTTCACAGATGGTGTGATGTTTGCTTCCAGAATTTTCACAAATTTAATTGAATCCATTTTTCCTTCTACCAGTGACATGTTCCCCGTGCCACTGGCTGCAACATAAGCCCAAAGCAAGATCGATCCAACCACCTGCTTGGCAATTGCAGAGGTGTTCTTTTCATGAAATTCTGCATCCTTTTTTCTGCAAACATACCTCTACTCATTGCAACCAATGAGTTCTATATTAACTTCATCAGTTTACAGGACCTGTTTCCGAAATGCATTAGCCTTGTTCAAATGTTCCTCAGCAGCCTTCTGATGCTGAATTTCATGGAGAGGATGCAGTAAAGATTTCCCTCTCATGACTCTTCCATGAAGGCCATATTTGAGCAAGTGTTGCTGGACCATAGGGCAGTGCACCATGACTCCATGCTGTGCTAATTCTTGATGAAGGTCTTTTGTTCTCAAAGAGGTGTTTTTATTTACCTTTCTAGCAATTCGATGAGCAGTTTTCTCGGGAAGTTTTCTTGGTCTTCTAGACCTCAACTTGACCTCCACCATTTCTGTTGACTGCCATTTCTTAATTATATTATGAACTGAGGAAATTGCTACTTAAAAATGCTTTGCCATCTTCTTATAGCCTTCTCCTGCTTTGTGGGCATCAATTATTTTCATTTTCAGAGAGCTAGACAGCTGCTTAGAGGACCCTATGGCTTCTGATTGTTGGGCCAAGGATAGAGTAGTCTGGATATTTATAAACTTTGAAATTTGCATCACCTGGCCTTTCTTAGCCATGATTGTGAACAAGCCATAGCCCTAATGAGCTAAATACAGTCCGAGACCATAGTCAAAGTTACCCAAGAGCTCAAATCTTTTGGGGCGCCCAAACTTTTGCACGGTGCTCATTTCCTTTTTTTCACTCTAGAATTGTACAAAACAAAATTAATACACTAATATTGCTTGAAATGTCAAAAAAAGTGTTTTATCTTTAAATTTACGCCATTCAGAGATCAGTTCATCTTCTGCTTGCTTAACTATTCTCAGTAACAGAAATTTTGATCAGGGGTGCCCAAACTTTCGCATACAACTGTATGTATCTACTACAAACAAATCACATATACATGGCAAGAGACTTCTTAGCCATATGTTGTGCACATAACAGGGTAAGCCAAATTATCTCATCTCAGGCTGACACTCCGTCCTGGAACCTGGGCCTCGAGTCATTCCTGGAATTGAAATTGATCGCTCCCACGCTTTTATAATCTTTGATTCAGCTGTCTCATTTATGTTTGGGGACCAATGTTTATCAGGCATCTGTGAGGGCTACGCTATGAGGGAAAACCATCCCATGGCATGATAGCAGACACTGGACTGGTATGGGGAGCTGTGCTGAGAGTTGGTGGCATATGAGTTGATAACTGGTGGCTATGTTCTGTGGATATACCATTGAATTTTGGGTTTTAGCAAAAGTTGGCCACAAAGGAGAAATTGTTAGGATGTTTTCAGGGTTATTTTTGTCTGCTCTGGAGATGCCCTTGCTGTGTTTACAGTGGTAAATACATTTTCATTGACTGCTGTTTCATGGAGAAAGAATTGGTGATCACAAAAACATGCAAACGACTTGTTTAGATGTAGATTTGCCACTTTTTAATCTGTTTTTCATTTAACATAATACTGTTGTAAATTAATCTCAAACTGCTTTCTGCAGTTCTTCTGCCTTCATAATTCTGATATTCCTTATTCACTTGGTTCAGCTACCATATAGCCACAATACCATATTGGCCTGTCAAATTGACCTCAGTATGAATGTCCTCAGTCCCAGAAATTTGCCAGCAGAGCACTTCCCAGAGCATCACACTCCCTCGACCAGCCTTTCTTCTTCCCACAGTGCAGCCTGGTGCCATCTCTTCCCCCAGGTAAACGGTATGCATGTATCTGGCCAATGTACCTTTGTACATGATGTGAAAACACACCAGGACTCATCAAATAAGGCAGTCCTCTTCAATCACTCCAAGCTCCATTTCTGATACATGCGCACTCATTGCTTGTGCTTTCGACGATGGACAGAGGTCGTTTACATGGGCATTGTGACTGGTCTCCGGCTACAAAAACGCATAAGCAACAGAGGGAAAGTCTTCACTTTCCCATCATTAGGTTCAATTTTGAAGGTGTAAGTTGGATGGATGAAGATGAATTATATAATCTTGCAGATTCTAAAATACCATTTAGCGATTTACTTGACCAAGGTACCTGGGGAAGTCCGTACTCCTATGCTGGGGCTACAGGAGTTCCACGAAAAAAGACAGTCATACTTGTATTATCACATCTCTTCCTATTCTTCACTAATGGACCAATAAACCACAGTAACACCCTGCCTATGCCTTCTGATGGTCATTAAATGATTCTGGTGAAAATTATGCTTGTTATGTACTCAGTTCCAAGCACCTGTGCTGGGATACTTATAAACTGCTTTGGATATAGCTAAAACTTGTATTCACCCATCGCTTACAACCCTCAAAGGGACTGTGTCCTGGTGTTCACATTTCTCCATCCGCCTCTAGGTTACTACGACCAAACCTGACCATGTCCAATTGTTTACATTCCCCAGCTTCTTCAGGGTCATTACACCTCTCTTGTCTCGCAGATGAGCACAGCCAGTAACTCAACCTGGGGAATTTGTTTATCCACTGAGGTTGCTCACCATCCACCGAGTTTGATTAACACAGCAGGATTTGGTAGAATTGTTCCGGAGACAGAAAACATCTGTCCTCTGTGGTGGAAAATACATTAATAATCATTTAAAGTATAGTGATTGTCTGATTAAGACAATATGTTGATAATAATTTGATTAAGTATAGACCACTTATGCTGCTAAATGTATTACATATCACAATGAAATAACCAATGAACTACTTCATATCTAATACATAAAAATAGGACCAGCGGTCCTGTAGCTTACCAGCAAGTAATCTTATAGCGATGATACAAGTTATGAAAATTTCATGTTAAGTTTGACATGCGAATCATTGAAAGTCAATGCCAAGGTCACCAAATAAAAGTTCACATACATTTATAAGACCTAAATATAATCCTAACCTCTGAATCAGTTTTGGTGATACAAGTCATTGAAAATTCAATATGTCAATTGTGAACTTTAATAGTCACAGAAGGTAAAGCATAGGTCAGTAAATGGACTTCATATACGACTTTCAAAATGTCTCTACACAAAAACTTTGTTTCAATCTGTGACCATTTTGGTGATAGAAGTCATTGTAATTTCACTGTCGAGTTTGAACCTCAAAGGTCACTGACAGTCAAGTTGAATGTCACCAAATGAAAGTTCATATGTGACTTCCTAGATGTCACTAACACAAACCTACGCTCCATCTGTGACCATTTTAGTGATACAAGTCACTGAATCTTCCCTAGGTCACATTTGACCTTTGAAGGTCAATATGAAGGTCACCAAATAAAAACTCATATATGACTTCCTGTACATCTCTAATACAAACCTAGGCTCTATCTGTGACTGTTTTGGTAATACAAGTCATTGTAATTGTATTATGTCAAGTTTGACCTTCAAAGGTCACCAAGTCAAGTTGAATGTCACCAAATGAAAGTTCATGTGTGACTTCCTTTAAGTCTGTGATACAAACTTAGGGTCTATCAGTGACCTTTTTAGTGATAGAAGTCATAGAATTTTCACTCGGTCAAGTCTGACCTTCAAAGGTCAATATGAAGGTCACCAAATGAAAGTTCATATTTGACTTCCTACAGTGCCGTGAAAAAGTATTTGCCCCCTTCCTGATTTCTTATTTTTTTGCAAATTTGTCACACTTAAATGTTTCAGATCAGCAAATAAATTTGAATATTAGACAAAGACAACCAGAGTAAATAAAAAATGCAGTTTTTAAATGATGATTTAATTTATTAAGGGGAAAAAGCTATCCAAACCTACCTGGCCTGGTGTGAAAAAGTAATTGCCCCCCTAAACCTAAGAACTGGTTGTGCCACCCCCTGCAACAACAACTGCAATCAAGTGTTTGCGATAACTGGCAATGAGTCTTTCGCATCGCTATGGAGGAATTGTGGCCCACTCTTCTTCACAGAATGTTTTAATTCAGCCACATTGGAGGGTTTTTGAGCATGAACGGCCTGTTTAAGGTCATGCCACAGCAACAGAATCGGATTTAAGTCCGGACTTTGCTTAGGCCGCTCCAAAACCTTCAGTATGTTTTTTTTAAGCCATTCAGAGGTGGACTTGCCAGTGTGTTTCAGATCATTGTCCTGCTGCATGACCCAAGTGCGCTTGGGCTTGAGGTCACCAACTGATGGTTGGACATTCTCCTTCAGGATTTTCCGGTAGAGAGCAGAATTCATAGTTCCATCAATTACGACAAGTCGTCCAGGTCCTGAAGCAGCAAAGCAGCCCCAAACCATCACACTACCACCACCATGTTTGACTTTTGGTATGATGTTCTTCTTATGAAATAATATGTTAGTTTTATGCCTCATGTAACGGGATGCACACCTTCCAAAAAGTTCAACTTTTGTCTCATCAGTCCACAGAATGTTTTCCCAAAAGTCTTGGGGATCATCAAGATGTATTTTGGCAAATGTGAGACAAGCCATTGTGTTCTTTTTGGTCAGCAGTAGTTTTTGCCTTGGAACCCTCCCATGGATGCCATTTTTGCCCAGTCTCTTTCTTATTGTTGAATCATGAATACTGACTTTAAATGAGGCAAGTGAGGCCTGCAGTTCTTTATATGTTGTTCTGGGTTCTTTTGTTACCTCCTGGATGAGTCGTCGATGCGCTTTTGGAGTAATTCTGGTAGGACGGCCATTCCTGGGAAGGTTCACCACTGTTTTCTCCATTTGTGGATAATGGCTTTCACCGTGATTCGCCGGAGTTCCAAAGCCTTAGAAATGGATTTGCCTCCCTTTCCAGACTGATAGATGTCAATTTCTTTGTTTCTCATCTGTTCTTGAGTTTCTTTAGTTCGCAGCATGACATGTTGCTTTTTGAGATCTTTTAGCCAACTTCACTTTGTCAAACAGGTTCTATTTAAGTGATTTCTTGATTCAACAGGTCTGGCAGTAATCAGGCCTGGGTGTGGCTAGTGAAATTGGACTAAAAAAATGTGGTTAATCACAGTTAATTCATGATTTAACAAGGGGGGAATTACTTTTTCACATAGGGCCAGGTAGGTTTGGATAGCTTTTTCCCCTTAATAAGTGAAATCATCATTTCAAAACTGCATTTTGTATTTACTCGGGTTATCTTTGTCTAATATTAAAATTTGTTTGATGATCTGAAACATTTACATGTGAAAAATGTGCAAAAAAAGTAAGAAATCAGGAAGGGGGCAATTACTTTTTCACAGCACTGTATATGTCTCCAATACAAACCTACACTCTATCTGTAAGGATTTTGCTAATATAAGAAATTTCACTGTAAAGTTTGGCCGTTGAAGGTCTCTGAGGGTCAAGTTCAAGGTCACCAAATGAAACTTCTTACATGACTTCCTATACGCCCACAATACAAAGCTCTATCCATAATAGTTTTGGTGATAGAAGTCATTATAATTTTGCTATGTGAAGTTTGACCTTCAAAGGTCACCCAAGGTCAAGTTCAAGGCCACCAAAATAAATTTCATATATGCCCCTATAAGTGTTAAATACACAGATGTTCCCAATCTTCAATATTTTCAAGCCTAGAAGCCTTTGAAAATTGTAACATTTTGCTTTGACCTCAAGTTTGACCTTTCGAGGTCATCTGAGGTCAACTCTAACACAGCCAATGTATAGGTCATATATGACTTCCTATATGTCGATAATACAAACTTAATCTCTATCTGCAACCATTTGGCCTCCACAGGCCATCTTGCTTATTCATAAAGTATAGCGCTCCCACTAGACCCACTTCCGTTGATTTAATCAAAATGGCGCTTGAACTGTACATTGACGGTACCAAGATTGCCTGATTTAGAAAAAGATTTTTCACGCAGTTTTTGAGAAATAATTTTTGAAATTTCAAGTCCTATGTTTAACATTGGGGCCTAAATTTCAAGGGCCCATAAAACGGACAAAAATGATTCAATCAAAAATCCACAAAGATGTCTGGAGATATGTATGTAGTATGTTATGGCAAATTTACACAAAAATTCATCAGGCCAAAAAAAAGATAAAAAATGCTCCAGACGACGGACGCCGGACGGCGGACGCCACACCATGATAATAGCTTATCGGCCCATAGGGCCGGTAAGCTAATTATGGTTAACTTGTAATCATGATTCACACATTGCACATATTCCATATATTCAGTGTTAGACCATTTATTCCAGTGCATGTATCTGTGTTCTGAATGCATAAATTGTCTTGGAGGCTTTGCTGAGGGAGGATGGATAGTTCGTTAGAAAGCTGAAGGCTGGTATGCATATGATAAAGTGTGGCCTTGCTCTGGCAGAATTATACTTTTAACGAGAAAAGGCTGTTTCTGAAGAAACTGCGAGTGGGATTGTTGTCTGCTGAAGCTGCTGATGCTGAACTGCAATTGCAGAATTAAGACAGAAATTGTTTGAATAAAAGTATGAATGAGTTGGAAGTGGTTGAAGTTTAGTGTGAAGCTTTTTCTCATGCACTCCCATTATAACGAAGGTTGAGAAAAAGTTGAATATTTTTATGAGTATGAATTGTATTGAAATGTTGAATGATATGAAAAATGTTGAGAAGTTGCTGAATATTTTGAAGTTTGAATGAAGTTTCTATGTGGAAGTATGAGGGAGTTGAAGGGTTTTGAAGATGAGTGGAAAAAAGTGAAGTTTGAAAATTCCGCATTCATTTCAAATGGGAAAATTTGTCGGAAAACGTGGAATATCTCGGAAATTTGCAGTTGCTATGGTGTGCAGGGTGGTTGCTAAGGCATTGCTAGGTGGTTGCTAAGGTGGTCCGGACGGTTGCTAAGGTGTTCTGGGTGGTTGCTAGGGCATTGCTAGGTGGTTGCTAAGGTGTACTAGGTGGTTGCTAGGTGGTTGCTATGGTGTTCAGGGTGGTTGCTAAGGTGTTGCTAGGCGGTTGCTATGGTGTTCAGGGTGGTTGCTAGGGCATTGCTAGGCGGTTGCTATGGTGTTCTGGGTGGTTGCTAGGGAGTTGCTAGGCGGCTGCTATGGTGTTCCGGGTGGTTGCTCGGGCGTTGCGAGGCGGCTGCTATGGTGTTCTGGGTGGTTGCTCGGGCGTTGCGAGGTGGTTGCGATGGTGTTCTGGGTGGCTGCTATGGCGTTGTTAGGCGGTTGGCAAGACATTCCTGATGGTTGCTAAGGCTTTACTTGGCACTTCCGATGATGGTCTGGGTGGTTGCTTGGCTCTGATCCGAGCAGGCTAGAGTATGGCTAGAGTTCCGCATTCATTTCTAATGGGAAAAATTTTTCAGAAAACGTGGAATATCTCGGAAATTATGAATTTTTGGAAAATTTTGAATACACCCAATAATGTCTGAATCGGGCTGAATAATTTGAAGTTTGAACGGTTTGAATATGTTGAAGTATGTGACAGTAGTTAAGGTCCGTAAAACGGCGGAAGAGGAGGAAGATGAGGAGGAATAATAAACAAACTGGTAGAATAACATATAGTGGGATTGCTGCCCACTCAATGAATTGTTCCCTTTGTGTGTTCCCTGGAGATAAGCTGGACTACTCCTGGTACCAAGATGTTCCTTCTTATGCAAATTACTGATCATCCGAGTAGACCCTACTTCCAAAAGGGTATAAAGCTTGTAACAAATCTTAGCGAGGTTGCGCGACCTGGAAACTTCTGTGGTTGCGCCCGACTTGCAAGTGCTTAAGATCTAATAAATTTTTTTCCAAAGACAATCTCTGGTTTGTTTATTAATAGAAAATTGCCACCACACCTCTCTCTATCTATTCTCAATTTGTCCCAAATGCACAGCTGTATTTTTTTATGACTGGGGAACAGACTTAGCCCGATACTTACTCCCACATGCCACAGGAACCCTTTGTTGAGGATTATATTTCAATATTTCTCATATTCATTAGTCATCAGTAGAACAAATGCCATGTTGAATAACCATAATCAATAATCATAATCAATAACCATATTATGTAAGCAGCAGTAACACACACACACACATACAAGCAGTTCACACACACATGAGCAGTGCACACATACACATACACATAACACACACACATACAAGCAGTTCACACACACATGAGCAGTGCACACAGATACATGCAAAGGCATAAGCAGCACACAAACACATACACACACACACACACACACACACACAAACAGTTCACACACAGACAGACACACACATACAAGCAATTCAATTCACACATGCATGAGCAGCTCACACACACATAAGCAGCGCGCTTCTGTAGCTTTAGTTAGCAGGCCTCTGTTTAGTTGATTCAAAAACATAATCAGGTGATGCATTTGATTTCTGTAGCTTTGATCAATATTTGTTCAGTAAAATCATTAGTTGTTACTGAAAACATAATCAATTTATGTATCATTTATGTATCCACTTGTATCCTATTCCTTTGTCTGTACTTTTCATCTCTTGGCTGGAATTTTCCGCTCCTTTTTAGTGATGTGCAGCTCATCTTTGCTTTGAATTCCTGAAGGATTAGCTAGCATTGTTTTGGTTTGCCTGTCTAATTGTAGCGCGAGAATGAGAATGCGGAAAGACCATATTTGGAAGATATTTCCTGTGGTGAAGGTATAAAAATTGGGTGTGAAAAGTAAGAAATCAGTTCTTCTTGCGCAAAAAGAACTCGGCTTTACATTTATCAATATGCCTCAATAAAGCCTAATCGTGTGAAGAATCTGTCTCTCTCCAATTGCTTGAGGATGGGGGAACCTCATGATATGAAAATATGTTTGAATGAAAACCACAACACCTTCTGTCGATTTGGACCAGACAAGGTAACTGTCATTGCCCTCACACGTAGGCAAACTTCGGGCATCAAATACCCTGTCGTCAGTTCATGATTTGTCCCTGCCCGGATCACTGTCGGTAAGCACTCACCACAGCTGACTGGGAACTCTCCACCAGCCTTGCAGCTTCTGAGAAGTATTGACCCATATCTAGCCATAATAATTTGGCCCTTGGAAAAATTACCTAGGTCTCATTTCACCATTGACCAACACAACAACAAAAGGAACGACTGTTTGCTTACCATTTAAAGTCTGTTGGCAGTCCTTGGCAATGTACTTCTTACAAGATAAACAAGGTTATTTCCTTCATCTTTGGGTCGTCTTAATGTTTTCGCTCCTTAGTCTATAATAAGTGCAATAGCGACCATATCTGTAACTGAGAATTTGTGATTTGAACAAGAGTGTACTGTGCCTATGTAACGGGTTTAGTGCTTCCACTTGCCATCGCGTTTGAGTGTAGTGTAATGGTGTTCTGCACCTTTAAGAAAGTAGTAGTTATGGGAATGATGCGTTCTGCTCTTCCCAGTTTGTCTTGCCCGCGCAAGTGTGGCAGCATTGCCAGGTCGGACAGTTGTGTGATGCAACTTCCTTTGTCTATCTTCAGAATAATAAAACCCTCGACTGGGAGTTCGTGTCTGCTACTTACAACACAACGCATAACACATCTGTTACACCTACATGCAGAGTTAAGGCAAAACCTGATGAATTGGGTCAAATGTGTAGCTGCTGGTTGCTTTCGGGAGTCTACCGAGGATGATTAAGAAGGGGGTCTTCAGCAAGAAAAAACCGACAACTCGACAGAAAAGCTGTTGAAACCATCCAAGTCTTTGATGCAGTTCATTAAGGATACCACATGAAACATTGCATTAATTTCTGCACTGTCGGCCCATCATTTAGCAAAGATAGCCAACTGTTGCTGCAGTAAACTCGTGGTATTACGAATTCCATCAAGCTGATTCATGCAAGTCTGTTCGTTTTCGAGTTTCCATTCAGTTACCACATCAGTCGTGACACATGCTGTTATAGCAACTTCTCATAAACTAAGTGTAAATACCAGGGCATGTTTGGGACATGCTGGTGGTGACGTCGACCGGCCCGCCCATGCGAACAAACACCCGTGACCGATGTCTCACCCTCCCAGTTCCGCAAAGCTTGGACAACGAATAGACTAGAGTGTGTTTTGGGGTGGAGAGTACGTGAATGCCTGCCGTCAGACTTTCGAACTTCGCATCTCGCTCATTGTCACAGATCACGACTATCTGTACATGTCCCACGATAAACTGATTCTCCAGAGCTTGTTCAGGTAAGGTTTGTTTTAATTAAAACTACAACAGGACTGAGATGTCATGTTGCCCTTCATTGACGCATCTTAGCAGTTTTCTCATATGTAGGCTATAGTGATTTTGTTTCATTATTTAATGCCATTTCTTCATACGATCAAGAGTACAGCGTCATTTGTTCTTTTTTCTGAAATTGCTTTGTTATGATTGTGCTTCGGTATTTCTCAACAGTTTGAGGTATTGGCAAGAGCTGTGGATTGAATTGTATTCAATAACGCAAATATGTTCGTATTATTATTACTACCTGAAGTGAACTTTTATTAAAATTTATTCACTTCTGAAGTGTTAAGATGTCTGCTGCCTGTTCCCTTTCTGTGTCACCCCCCTTGTGATACAGGCATGAATTTGTCGCGTATGACGGCATGACAATTGCATCAGAGGCGAGGCAGAAGCATCCTGAATTTACGGAAATCCCATTCCTTGAAACCACATTTGGCAGCCGAACGTAGTTAGGTTTCGATTCCTTACTGTTTTTACACACCGACTCTCTTCACACGGAAGAGGGCGTAAAAGAGCAATCTTACGTTAAACTCATATTTCAGTAACTTCTAGATGTGCATGAATTATCTGCCTGGGCCTCTGCTAGATAATAATAATAATAATAATAATAAAACTAGAAGCACTCCGAGAGTCCAAACCTCCGCCAAAGCAGCGCAGTCGAAATCTTGCTGAGTGAACATGGCCCATATATTGTTTGACCGATCGCGGTCAAAATCCATAGGGTCCATCCCTGATGTAATAGCAAACCACCCACAACATTTCAAAGATATCCGTTTGTTACTTTTTGAGTTATCTTGTACACAAACAGACAGACAAACCAGTGCTGACAAAAACATAATCTCCTTGGCGGAGGTAATAATAATAATAATAATAATAATAATAATAATAATAATAATAATAATAATAGGAGTTGTTGTTGTCCATTTTATTCTACAAAGCAAAGTACTTCCTTGTCACGTCTGGAAGGCCTATTTGGAGTGTGACTTCCCTCTTGGGTTCTTTGCATATTTGTTCCTTCAGATGTGTTACAGGGAAACTGGGTATCAGGCATTTCAGTCATTTCATGAAATGCCAAAAATCTTTAGGCATTTCATGATGAAATGACTGAGCAGAAACAAGGTCACAGGTTGCCTGTAACAGATCCACTTTCTAATGTTGGTCGTTCTGGGTAAGAGTATCTTATGAATTACGGTAATGTAATGTAGGTGTTGGCCTTAAGTTTTCATTGTCCTTATCGGAGATGATGTGTGGGCTTGATTACATCTTGGTCATCTGATGCTTTATCCTTGCGGTTTCAGAACTGATGTTTCATCTTCTTTTGACTGAGAGACTAATAAGCTTGTTTTATTTTAATTGGTGCAAGTTATTTAATATAGCTCTATTTATGTTTTGAGACTATTTTTATCTTGGGGGTGTACTACAAAGCAAGTTCAAAATTAGCCAGCTTTTTTGCTTAAGATGGCTCTAAGAACCCTACACTCGCAGTCAGAGATGTTATAAGTTACCATGGCAGATTAGAAGAGAGCCACCTTTGTGACTTTGAAAATCTTGGCTTTAGACTCAGCATACTGCTAACCCACTAATCTCAGTTCGTAGAATACTCCTTGCGACTATGGTTTCGTGCGGGCTTTCTGGTTAAGAGAACTTTTGATTATCTTTAAGATCAGAAATTATTTTGTTGTGAGTGAACATTTCCTGGGCTCGACAGTGGGCTCTCGTACGGAGCACTGATTTATTAAAAAGCCTCTAAAGGATGGCATGATGCCTGTTGAGTGTTAACTTGTGCAGTGGATCAACGACAGCTGGCGAAACCTGTCTAGGAGTTTTGTGCCAGGGGCCTGCCAAGTATTATATGGCACAGTGGATCACAGGACAATTGAGAAATTTAGCAAGCTGGTTGCAATAATGCCACCTGTTGTTTTGGGAGTAACTGCAAAACAGCTTTTTATCTAGACACCTACATAGTGGAGATCCCAAGGTTTCCGAAGGTACAAAATATGTCCTGCGGAATTACTTGCAAATGTGTATAAAATGATTCAAAAGATCTAGATATTTTCTTTTTGACGTAATGCTGCAGTCATGAAAACATCATCCTGGGTTTGAATATTTTTCTCAATTTGTTATGTAGCTTCAGTGGAGCGCTGCAGCAAGCAGATACAGATTATGTGTGAGATTGTTCTACAGTCGGGGGAAAAAAAGCTTTTTTGAACTTCAAACCTCCTTAACTCTTTCCAACTGGCTAAAATGAGGAAAAATGGCTGAGGAAAAACACTGCTACCCAAAGAAAAAATTAAATATTTTATTTATGTCCAACGTGTCTTCATGATACCACATTGGAAAGCTTGAATGTTGGGCTTTCTGAGAATGATTATGAAAAATTTGCCCTTGATATAGGCCTAACACAGTATGCAAATTAGTTCTCATGAATATCGATGAGAAAATGGGTGAAAACAAGCAATCATTGTGAAAGAGACTGCCATTCCCATATTGGCTTGTTTAGCCACTAATGACGGTGTTCAAGCAATCCCTCCATCTGCTAGGACGCAATTTCCATGTTCGACCACAACCGAAGGAAGCCAACAACATACTTTGAAGTGTGTAGAAGACAAACAAGATGACATATTGACTGCTTGGAGCACAAAAAAGGTTGAGTGCATTTTTGACATTTTGAGAAGAAACAATGTAAAACTTTGAAACAATGTAAAAAAATATGATCTGTATTCAATTTACTAGTTACAGCAAAAAATGTACCTAACACTTTTGTACACCAAGCAGTCGTTATTTTGCTTTGAGGAGCTGAATTATTCCAAAGAATGTTGGATATTTCCTTATTTAGGTATCATCTGAAAGAGCAGATTCTCCGCTTTCTTTTCGTGTAACACAAAGTGATGCAGTTTAACGCAGGAAAATGCGATCATGGAAAGTTTGATAACCTTTCTCGTGGGTCATATCTGACCGTGATATGGCAGTGCCATTTGAAAAGAATTAATGGGAAATTCTTGCGAAAACGGGGGGAAAGCTGCAATACGTCCAGTCATCACTGGGGTTCACAAGCTATGGGGGGAATGTGGCCCTTGAAAGCTATGAGTGGATGCACGTAGTGAATGCAGGGACTGACCTGGATCCAGTTGTAGACTGTAAAAGGAATCCTGCTCTGGACAGCACCCAATCAGGTTTCCTCTTTTGGCCTGCCTAGTCTCCAATTAAAAGACTGTGATAATTTTCCCATTAGCCCCCATATGGGTAATGTGGTACACTATTTCAATGGCAAGTTCTCTGGCCTGCCACCTGGCTCAAATACTCCAAACTCAGCCTGCTCTAAGACCTCCAAAAGCACTTCAGGCTGTGGTCAGTTTATCGCTCTAGGAGAATGATTTAGGAAGAGAAGGGAAGAGAGGAGAGGGTAATTGGTCAGGCCAGAATCCCCACACACAGAAATGATGAAATTGAAACGAGAGATGTCAAACTGCCATAGAATGTGAGCCAAATTAAGTCATGTTGTCTGACAAAGAGTGTTCTCTGTTCTTTATCCATCATGCAGACGTGTGCACATGTTGGTCATGCAAAACAATGATTTTGGGTAAGGGCCATTCTTTGACAAGTGAACCAAAATGTGACACACGTGACCAGATGTCAGCAAATAAAGAAACACTTTGAAAATTAATTCAAGGTGTCAAATTTATTCCTTGCTGTTTTCCACACCCCAAAACTATGAACATTCTAGATTTTTCAACTTCGCAGAGTTTTTGAAGTCAAATAGAGTTATGAAAAGCCTGTTTCCGTGTGAAGTCACACACGTGACCAGTCGTATTTGACCTCTGACCTTAAGTAGTTAAAGTTAATGTAACAAATAAAATTTTTACTTGATAGACTTGGATAAGTAGTCCTCCTATATAAGGTCCACAGTCATGAACCTCCAATGCTTTTGTAATTGAAGGAGATTTTTTCTACTATTTGTTACATTTTTTGTCACACACGTGACTAAGAATGGCCCATAAGGTTAAGGCAGTCAGTCATTTAAATTTATTGAAATACTTTTGTAAATGAATGCAAAATCCCTCTGCATCTGGTTTTCTTCATCAATTTAGTGAACTATTCTTTTTAAATGTGCTGTTTTCCCAGAAACACAGAGAATCCTGATTTGGTGAAAGAATGGCTTCCGAAAGAACAGAAACTACCAGCCCAGTGCCTAATGCACTCGGGAGTAGCCAACAGAAGAGCCAACCAGCAAGAAAAGGGAATAAGGACTCTACCCCTACCGCAGTGGGTTCAGAAGATGCAGGGAATGGAGCACCAAGGTCCCGATCTATGCCCACAGGTATCTGGGGACCAGATGGCAAAAAATCCACCTGGACGCCAAGAAAAAAGAGCACATCCCCAGCAGATGGCAGACCGAACACCAGGAGTTCACGCCCTGCTGCCAGTCGAGGGACAAGGGGTGCAGCTCATCAGGCCACTCCTGCCCCTTTCAAGAGCCCACCCCAGAGCACAGAGCCCCCACCTAAACCGGAGGAGGTTCCCCTGGGTATGGATGTGAAAATTGAGCCCAAGATGGTGGGGGCAGTGGAGCAGCAGACCCGGGGCCAGAGTCACAACCCTGCATGGTACGCCTGGCGCAAGAACCGCATCACAGCTTCCATCGCACACCAGATCTCCCGCAGCCACTTTGCCAATGGGCGGGGCAAGTCTCCGCCCATCTCCTACCTGAAGGCCATCACTGGCGAAAAGCGGGGCGTAAAGACACGCGCCATGACCTGGGGCATCGAGAACGAGGCTAAGGCGGTGTGGCGGTACAAGCAACTGAAGAGCAAGTTGCTTGGGGGGCCGGTGGTGGTGAAGGAGTGCGGCCTGTACATCGACCCCGAGCATGCCTGGCTGGCAGCCAGCCCTGACGGCATTGTGATGGACACTATGACCGGGGAGGTCCTTGGCCTGGAGATCAAGTGTCCATACAAACACCGCGATCACACGGTGGCCGAGGCCTGTGCTGGGGACAAGCAGTTTTGTCTGGAGCTGCGGCCTGATCCCCAGGAGGGGGAGTCACCGTACCAGCTCAAGACCAACCACAGCTACTACACGCAGGTTCAGTGCCAGATGGCCGTGTTGGGACATCTCAAGGTTGACTTTGTGGTGTACACCAAGCGTGACATTGCCATTGTGCCAGTACATTTTGATCGTGAGTTCTGGGACAGCACACTGGCGAAGTTGGGATTTTTCTTCAAGAATGCAGTGCTGCCATACCTGCAGAGCAAGGGGGAAGGTGGTCCCCTCCTGCAACGGGAAGAGTAGGCCAGTGCTAGTGACTGATAGTCTCATAGATGGTCACGTAGTCAACAGGCAAAATGCTCAGCCGGCAGAAGTGTGGTGTGAAGTAGTGATGACATAGATTAGGTTTGAGGGTATAAGTGCTTGCTTTGCAAAGATAGGAAATGCGGGCTTAACGACGCTTAAATAATTTCCTGGTTTAACTGTTCTATTGAAAAAGGCATGTATGGTGATATGAATTTTATGGAAGCTGAACGTTGCGTGTTGAGCAGTTGGAGGGAAAATGGTTGGATTTTTAAAGCAGTATTGTGTAAGATGACAATGACTGTGGATGTAAAAATATGAAGGTTTTTGCACTGGCTGGGTTGAGAGCACTTGAAACTCAGGTAAAATTCTTGGAAGCAAGGACTTAAATGAATTACTTGGCTGAGTTCTAATTACATTTCCGCATCATTCAGATCCATTACCTGCTTGCAAGCAAGAACCTGGCATTACATAATGGTGTCCACACCACAATAATCAACATTCATTGGGAGAAAAGTTACCAACATTCACAAGACAACCACAATTCGCACATGCATACGTAGTTCCTCCACAAAGAACACATGCAAGATTCATTTTCATTTATTATGGAGCTATGTATGGTCTATAATAGACTATTTACAACCTTGGTTTTTCTTAAGTTGCAAGTATTGTGTTGGTAAAGAACTGATAGTTCCGCCTGAGAAAGCCCAATCAGCTCCCAATCCCCGTAAGGGCAACACACTGGCGCTGAACTGAAAAGGTCAATATGGAAATAAAATGGAATGCTGTAAAAATACAATGGTTACTCCCTCCAGTCCCCACTTAGTTTATGTTTGATTCTATATTGTTTCAAGTTATAACATCAGGGACTTCCAAAATTCGGATAATGGATGTCATCAAGCTACAGGTGTACAAACTGGAGCTCATTAAATCATTACAGTGTTCAAATGACAAGGCTTCTCATCCCTTTTTATATACAACCCCAATTCTTAAATAGTTGGGATGAAGTGTAAATTGTGAATAAAATCAAAAAGCAATGACTTTCAGATTACATGAGCCAATATGTTATTTACAGTAGAACATAGATAACATTTCAAATGTTGAAAGTGAGACATTTTACATTTTTATCCGCAAAATGAGCTTATTTCAAATTTTCTGGCCGCAACAGGTCTCAAAAAAGTTGGGACACAGGCAATAAAGGGCTGAAAAAGCAATTAATATATAAGAGAATTAATCAGCTGAAAGAACATTTAGCAAGTAATTAAGTTAACTGGCAACAGGAGTGTAACATGATTGGCTATAAAAGGGATGTCTTAGAGAGGCTGAGTCTCTCAGAAGTAAAGATGGCCAGTGGCTCTCCAACCTGTGAAGGCTTGCGTAAAAAAAATTGTGGAATACTTTCAAAAAAATGTTCAACGTCAAATTGCAAAGGCTTTGAAGGTCTCATCAACGACAGTGCATAACATCATCAAAAGACTCAGAGAAACTGGAAAAATCTCTGTGCGTAAGGGACAAGGCCGAAGACCTTTACTGGATGCCTGTGATCTTTGGGCCCTCAGATGCCACTGCATCACTCACCGACATGATTCTGTCATTAGGCGTGTTTCCACTGGGTACTTTTTGGAAAGCGGCTGAGTGTTTTGGCTACACCCACTTTTTAGTTCCTCTCGGCCCTCCGTTCCCATTAGGTACTTTAGTAGCGGCTCACCAACGGAGTTGGAGTGTGACGTTAATACTCATACTAATAATTTCTTTTAACTTTTTCCATTATTGTTTTTCTATTCTTGAATTCGATTCTCTCAAATGTTGCTCTGCTTATTTCTTGGCGATGTTTATGTTGTGGTTTGTGTCGAGTTCTACTCACGTCACATCCCGTCTCAATGGTATCCAATCAGCATCGACTAGTGAGTAGCGGCTCAGAAAGCGGCTGAGAAAGTACCTACCCGAGGTAGGTACTTTCTGAGCCACTTCGTGAGCCGCTTATCGGTGAATGTGGGCGGATCTTGGGCGGATCCTCTCTCCCAAGCCACACCCATAGCGGCCCACGAGGGCAAAAAGTACCTAGTGGAAACGCGCCTATTGACATTACTAAATATGCCCAGGAATACTTCAAGAAACTGCTGTCAATAAACACAGTCCGCTGTGCCATCCACGAATGCCACCTAAAACTCTTATAAAGGAAGCCATTGTTGAGCGTGATTGAGAAGCGCCGCTGTGTTCTGAGCCAAGGCTCATTTAAAATGGACTGTAGCAAAGTGGCAAAGTGTCCTGTGGTCAGACGAGTCCAAATTTTACATTCTTGTTGGAAATCATGGGCATCGTCTCCTCTGGGCTAAAGAGGAGAAAGACCACCCCTCCTGTTATCAGCGTTCAGTTCAAAAGTCAGCATCTCTGATGGTATGGGGATGCATTAGTGCATATGGTCTGGGACACTTGCATGCTCCCCTCCAAATGACATCAATTCCAGGATAGGCCTTGTGTATTTCAGCAGGACAATACAAAACCACATACTGCAGCTAATGCAACAGCATGGCTTCAAAGAGGGGATACTACACCACGGTAAACAGGCACCTGTCCCAACTTTTTTGAGACCTGTAGCAGCCATCAAATTTGAAATGAGCTCATTTTTTGGATAAAATTGTAAAATTTCTCAGTTTCAACATTTGCTATGTTATCTCTGTTCTATTGTGAATTAAATATTGTCTGGTGTGATTTGAAAGTCATTGCATTTTGATTTTATTCACAATTTACACTTTGTCCCAACTACTTCGGAATTGGGGTTGTAGTAAAAACAAAAATAAATGTCTCTTTGACAGAAAAAGTATCTCATGTGACCTCCCTTTGCTTTGATTACAGCATTTAATCTTTCAGGCATAATTATTTCCTCACTTGCTAAACCATTCCATATGGTTTGAAGTTCATTCCAGACAGATCATTTTGACGTTACAACAGATCTACTCAATCGGATTAAGGTATGGAGTTTCAGTAGTTTAAAATTACAAAAATGGAGCATGCACATCTACTCAAATACAGGTGCAGGACAATTTGAGAATCCGCAAATAAAATGATGAAGTCCGCACACTGAAGGACAAAGCCTCCTAAAAATTTATTGTGTCAACGTTTCAATCAGAACGATCTTGATCAGGATCCTGATGAAGATTGTTCTGATTGAAACGTTGACACAAATTTTTGGGGAGCATTGTCCTTCAGTGTAGGGACTTTATTTTATTTATGGAGTTTGAGCAGGCTAAGTCATAACTTCTATCTCATCACCACCATTTCTTTCCACTGAGATAGTTCTTGCACAACTTAGAAGTGTGTTTAGGGTCATTATCTTTCTGAAAATAAAATCCCCAACCAATTAGTCTCTTTCCAGATGGCAGTGCGTGCCTCAAATTTTGCAGAATAGTGTTGTTTCAAACTAGTTTAAACAAAATTTTTGATATCAATAATAATGGAATGAGCCTTCAAACATGCATTCAGGCTATGCAAGAGTCAAAAAATTTTTTGACGCCTTTTAATTATAATAAAAAAAAAATTGTTTTCAGTGTTTGTGTATTACCCATATTTTTACCTTAATAACTTCTGCGATTTTTTTTGTTTTCATTGCTTACTATAGTATTTTTCAACACATTTTCACCAAAAAGATATGGAGAGGTAATATATTAGGACCCCTTTTAGACAGAAGTGGTGGTGTGTTATCATCACTGCACACTACTGTACATGTAACAATGCATATTCATGATAGGTTGTGTATGTTAGGCCAACTCAGGCCATTTGGTGCAAATTCATATAAATACAGCCAACAGATGCATTTAAATAAAAGATCACCGAAGTAGAAATTCCACCTAATTTCAGAGCAGCCTAATATTTTATGTTAACTTGGGAGAGCAAATTTCGAGGGTGTAATTTCGCATGACTGATCAGGAAAATGCTATTATGCAGTGAATCAATATTCAGAGAAAGATCTTCATGAGCGTAGATTACCATTCGGACCAGTCAGATAAGTACCAAGTGGAATTATTAAATTTATAAAACTGGCTATCAAATTTTTACAATATGAAATAAACCAAGCATGGTCAGTTGAACACTCCTTAAATGCTGTTACTGATGAAGGTCCACTGGCTTGTAAAATAGACTGTAAAGATGCCAACACAACAACCCCCCACAACTCCAGTTTACTAGCAACTTGAGCCTTATCCAGCTATTAGGATGCTGAGGTTCTAAGTGGGCAGCAATCATTACCACACATTTTTCTGACAGGTGTCAATTTACTCAGTGGTGGGATTTCTGACATAAATTTAGCCGCGCCCATTAGTGCACCCGTCAAAACCAATCAGCCAATAAAAAACTTGGCAACGCGTTTTGGTTCCTGGGAATAAATTAGATTTCGGACGAGCCCCCAAATATTTTGCAACTCCTGGGTGCCAAAAACCTGCAGAAAATGTGAAGCAAGGGATAAAGGGAAGGGTGGGGATTGGTGCTAAATCATAAACCAAACTCAACAAAAAAAACTCTCCCAAGCCTGCCAGTTTCCCACTGGCTAACTACAGCCCCCCAACAGCTGAAAGAAGTGAAATAACAGCTCATATGGCAGCATTATTCTTACCTGCATAAAATAAAATGCACTTCTACAACCACTCATGAGACCTAGTGTTCCACTCCACCAGGCATCCTTCAATTCAAATCCAGCCCTGGTTCCCCTTCTTACCCGATAATCGGCAATGCTGATTGGCCAGATTGGCTTAACACCTGACTCCCAGGTGAAGGGAGGATGGAAAACCAGCATTTCTCAGCCCTCAAGGACTTGATTTGAGGAACAGGCAACTAGCCAATCAAATACAATGTGAGGAGCCAACAACGATGAATAAATAAAGTAAGCCAAATGCCCAGACCCCAAAACCACGACACAAGTGCCTTAAATGAGTTAATCTGTTACAGAAACGCGACAGACCCAAGTTACTTCAAAGGTAATTATCGCACAGGGCACCATTACTGCAGAAAGGCACTGTGGCAGACAGGTCAGGTTAAATCAAAGCCATGTTTGGTATCTTCACGAAGTATCTTCTGTCAATTTGAACAAACAATTTGAACAAAGGATGAACAGGCTTGTAACAGGTGGCTGGAACTGAAAATGACAAAGGGAAGGGCCAGCCGAAGATGGGGAAAACTGGGTCACTTACACAAGTGGAAGGAATGGAGGCACTGACTGGGCGGGAATCCCTCAGGAGCAGCATGGGACATATTGACCAGCCTTTATTAACAGGGGAAAAGACTGATCCACGGTAAAACATAATACACAGTGCCATCACAGAAAGACCGCAACAGCTTAAGAGATGTAGCTATTAACAGGTGACCTGACTGGTGACATTATCACTGTATCAACAGAACTTAATGCACATCGGCCAAGTCTCAAGTGTTCATTGTATTGCATAACTGGGTACTTTGAAGAACACATCACCTAATAAAATTTTAAAAAACTTTGTACAGTACAAACATATGCATATTCAGGCTGAAGTACATAGGAAAGCATAAGTTTTACTCCTGAGATAACACTTCAACGCATCATGGATAAAGCATTTTGCAGTGTCTTGACAACGTTTCCACAGTCATACAGGTCCAAAGCATGTTGCCCGTGACATGTCTTTGCCACACGCAGCCTACTGTTGAGTATCAAATATACAGATACATGTACATGAAGTGACACCATGGATTGGTCGTCATTGGGAAAGTTATCCACGAGGATGAATACATCTCTCACAGAAGGAAAAAAATGCCACAAGAGGCATTTGTAGGAATGAACGTGTATCTTGTGCAAATCCATGGTTATTCTCCATTCACTTACAAACTGAAAACTAAATATTCTAGCAACAAAATGACTCCTGCTTCTAATCCTCGAGGGTTTGTTGCAAACCATCCTTTTAGAAATAGTTCTCTGAAACACAATCATCAAGTCAGAAACTGCGAGGTCAAATAGTTTCTCAAAACTCTGCAGAGACCTGGAGCATATGTTGGATTTGTAGATTCAAAAACTTTTGATGCAATCAAAAGAGGACCATCCCTGACAAAATTCACGCAAATTCTCCTATCCACTGTCTATTGTCCCCTCATATAAAGGACCCTCCCCTGCACTGTAGACCTGATGTGGAAGAGTGATAATGCTGATAAACACAGGATTAGGAGGGTTGTAGGGAGAGGGTTAGTGGAGACCAGCTGGCAATAGTCCCTGATCATTGTTCCACAGCTCTAATATTGCACCGGAGGCTGTTGGTTTATTCTATTCAATCCCACTTCCAGCTTCCCTTCTTGTTGCCGAGTTCTCTGAACGGTGGTTCTGACCGAGTTCTCGGATTGACCGTCACAGCCCAGCGTGTGCTGTGAGCGGGGCGGTCCTAATCGCCGAAGCGCTTTCGGGACGCGGTGCGCGCCCTGCCGGACCGGCGGATGTTCTGCTTGGCGTCGCGGCAGGGCTGGCACACGAAGACATCGGGCACGTGCGTGCGGCGGATCTTGGCGCAGGAGAGGTGAACCCAGGTGCCACACTCGCCGCATTCGATCATGGGGCGTCCTGCAAACGGCTTCATGCAGAAGCATGTGATCAGATCCCAGGAGTCATCCTCCCCTGCACCAGCATGACGAGGGGGAGTAAAGGAAGGTGATACAGAAGAAGGGAGAAGAGAAGAAAAAAAAAAATCAGATTTTGGTGAAAGAGAAATAACCAAAGCCAGGCATTCTTAGCTTCCATTTTCAAACTGAGCGGTTCAAGAGGTAATGGCATGCATAATGGTAATTGGTAGTAAAACGGCAGTTAAGGCATTTCTTTTTCGAAAACTATATTAGACTTATTAGCGAACACTTTTGTATAATTATTTGCATCACCCTTCTTCCTCTCTCATACCCTTTAACCCAGAGTTCTCCAACCTTGTTCCTGAAGAGCTCCCATCCTGAAGGTTTTCACTCCAACCAAAGCAGGGCACACCTCATTTCTCAGCTTAAGAACTTGATGAGCTGCTAATTAGCTGAATCCACTGTGCTGAATTAACACTGGAGTAATAATCTACAGGATAGTAGCTCACCAGTATCAGGGTTGGAGACCAATTCCTTCCATATTTACCTTCAAGCATGCCATTTTCTGCTGAAGCATCTTCTGTATCATATGCTGAAATAGCCCAAGGGAAGAATAGTCATGAATACATGTGACATCAAAATGAATTTATGACCAACATCCCACAATGACAGGGGAACATACGCATATGAAAACACAACTGATCACACAAAAACCAAGACAGAAACAAAATGTGGTAAGAGAGCAAACAAGAGGGCCAGGAGGGGCAAAGAAGGCACTGACCAGAGCTGATGGTGGTGTTGCCGTCAGTGGCATGGGTGTCCTGGTCCGTGTCACTGCCCCCCTGTTCAGGAGTGCTGCTGGCCCAATCTGTGTGGTACCCTGTCTCCTGGTCATCAGGCACGTTTCCAGTCAATCGCTGTTCCATCACCAGGCGCATAATATCCACAGCCTCGCCCTCACGGTCCTCCCATGTCTCTTTACCTAACAAGCTGCCTCTGCCCTCACCTCCCACCAGATCTTTTACATTCCGGCTCCCGTCCACTGCCGTCCCTCCGAACGGCCTCTCTACCTTCTCATCTTCCTGTGGAATAATCACTGCATTCTGCACCTGCCCAGTCCGACTCAGCATTGAGAGATCAACAGGCTCTGCCTTCACTTCCTGCTCTGATCTCAGTCCGTTTTTACCGTGATCACCCTTAGGGCACTCTCTGATGTCGTTACACCACATATTTACATGAGCTCCGCCAAAAATTTTTAAGTGACCCCAACCTGTCTGGGTATCCTGGCTCGAGATGGCCCAATCCACATTGCCAGTGTGCTCCTGGGGCAGCTGTTTAAGTGCCGAGTCTCTGGTAATCTGTCCACACACGTCCACAAAATCCTCTGGGAGGGGCTGTGCCATGACTGCACCTTTGCAATCATTAGAATCCGACGCAGAAATCTGACCCGCCACACCTAAGCTGCTGCAGAGAGACGCTCCATCTGCCATTTCAAACTTGTGCTTCTGTGGACACGGGTCCTCTGTGGGCTTCTTGGTGCCAAAAGACTTCATGCCCCCTCCAGCATCTCGGCTTCGCTTATTGGCCCTTCTTCCCTCATCCAACACATTCCTCTTCTCTCCTTTCCTCTTCTTCCCCTTTTCTTTATTGACTGTAGTCCCCAATTGCTCCTCCTCTAACTTCGCTTCAGAAGCCCTCTCGGACTGGCTGGGAGAAGAATATGATTGAAGGGCTGACGGAGATACCGAATCTTCGCAACATGGAGGGCCGCCAGTGCTACTGTCTCTTCTCACCCGGGCATAACATCGCCAATCCTACAGAGGGAGACAAATGTAGCCCAAAATCTTCACTACTGTATTTTATTATTGCATTAAAGGACATTATTCAAGTTACAGACGACAAGAACCACATGCAGAAATTTCAACAGCTTGGGATGTGGCGTGAGTACACTGGTTCACGTGCTTGGCTTCAATTTCCGCGGACACTGTCAATAATGTGCAAAACCTACCTCATTGGGGTATGGAATGTAGCCGGTGTAAGCCAACACAAAAGAACAGAACTGGTTGAAGTCTTCGACTGTGCGTTTTCTCTTTCCCTGTGAAACAAAAAGAAACAATATACCTGACTTTTTAACATTCGTGACATACCAGACACCCCAAGGCATCTGCAGCTCGCGAACAGCAAAATGGAAGCTCAGGAGACACCGTCAGAACTACTCACGAACAGCGAGGCTCATTCGACCGACCCCTCTAATGTCCATTGCATAATCCGAAACAAAATTACTTACTGGCGTGAACAAGCAACGCTCCATTCAACGCCTATAGCAGCTGCCACAGACGACCTCTCCCAAATTTCCGATAACATGGAGAATCATCAATAAAGTATTACCTATCGGAATTTATTTGCAATATTAGGCAATTAGGTAACTAGAATATAAAATTCGCCATACCGAAGTTCAGAAAAGTGGAAGTACCTGCACGTTATTCCCCATCCCCCTCATGAGCAAACAATTTAAAATGCATGACTCAATAAAGGGCTACACTGAAACCACGTCGTTTCAAAAATTCCACTTTAAACGCGAAAATCTTTTTTTTTTTTTTTTTACAGCACGGACCAAGGGACAACACTTCAACACTGCCTGTGTTGGTCATTTGACGTGTTCCATTCATTCGGGCAAATAACTAAATGAAACAAATTCAACGATTTTCGGACCAAAAGCCTCTGCTTGATCTTGTTTAATCGATCTATCACATTGCACAACTGGCGAGAAATAGTCAATATCAAAACAGTTACTGGAACAAGCCGTTCTTCAGAACATATCACGATAAATCGATTACGTCATCATTCAAAAGCAATCTTGCGCACCCGTAGAAGCAACTCGGGACTAATTGTAACCCCAAGGATCAAACGGACGGTTATTTTTCTTTTTGTGGCTACATATGTCTTTCGCCGGCACTAAACTGGAAAAAGGCCCCTGCTCTCGCTATTCTTGTCCACTCAATCCAATAACTGCCACAGTTTTATTTTATGAAGTCCGAGAAACTGTATTAAGGGACAGTGCTACAGGCTAGCACAGGCTATGATACCATTTCGGGTCTTATGGGAAAGTAACCTATCGGGGCATGTGGCCATGAACAACGAAATAACCAGCAAGCCAACTAACCCATGCGTGTTACGATGACAAGTTAAGTGAAACTACTTGACAGATCAATAAACAAAGCATAACATTTATATTTCACCATACTTCCATTACGGTTAGTTACGTTGTTCGTCTCAGTATTTTTCACGCCGTGGTTTATTTAGCAAGCTAACATTAGAAGTCAAGTTTGGGAAACATTGCTGGTAACATGCACTACCTCGAACATCGCTCTTTTTCGTAAGGCAGTTGCTACGGGTACGGCAGTTTTCCAATGCATTTCAATGTAGAGAGGTACGGCAGTCCCAATTTCAAAACCTGCCCTAACCTAACCCTGACCCCTAACGTAACCCTTCCCTTAACCAGAATCCCTAATCTTTATCCTAATCCCTTCAAATCGACTGTCGTACCCATAAAACTGCCGTATCTCTAGACACTGCGTTTTCGTAATGTGAAGCAATTCCACTTTAAATTCTCGCCAAAAGATGGCGTCTGTGGCAGCTTACCAATCGTTATTTGGGCGGTCATCGAAGAATGACAAATTAACGAAATGAACAATAGACTGGCCTCGAGTAATAAGGAACTTTCGAGCCATACTACAATTCACCATGCAAACCGTAGCTAGTTTACATCATTGTCAGTAGCCTATTTAAAAAAAACCTCAGTAGGTAACCTATCACGGGTAAAAAGTGAGGGGAAAGTCGAGGAAAAAAGGTAAGGTAGCGGACAAGTACATCTTAACCAGCTAAACAACGAGTGTTAAAATAACGCTAGCCTTACGCGACAATAAAAAAGATGTGCAACAAGCAGGCGAAAAGTTAATGCGGCTTTCAACCAAGTAACTACCAAAATGTGCACCATACCACACTTATTTCTCTGCTTTTCAAGAACTGAAGCACAATCTATGTCAATGATTTTGCAAGAGACAACGTCTATTGCCTAGTCGTATCAGTTGAGATTCTAGTAAGATTTGGGAAGAGGTAGGCGACAGCTCGTCGTCGCGTCGTTGTCCAATGGTGTTTTAAATACTCACGAGGCCACAGAATATGCTCATCAGCTAAGCTGCATGCAGACTTTTACAGGTGGCATTTAAACATCATATGGCACTTTACCTGATTTAACATGTTTCAATATTTGAATACCCTCAACAACGGGAATTTTATGCAGGCTTGCACGCTGTCTCGTTCGAAGTCCTCGGTTATCCGCAAATGGAAAGGGCAGGCAGCAAAACTTCACAAATCAGGAAGGAAACCATCGGCAAACATATTCGGTTCACCTAAAATAATGCACCAGACCACAGGACATCATTCCCTAACTGATAGCTTTCATCATTCTAACAGGAAATATTGATGAAGAAAATGGAAAAGGCTTTGCAGACGCCTGGTCGTCTTCGTTCAACTATCCAACTGTAGATGGTTTTATATAATTTTCTCAGTGTATCAGACTAACAACACACGATCGAAAATCACGGGTGATATTTTTCTTCACGAAGTAGGCGACTCTTTTTTCCCTTTCAGAAAAAAAACTCTGCTTTCAGTCCCAACAAACTGCTTTGGATAAGAAGTCCAGAAAATCCACACTCAAGAAAGCGAAATGGTGGCAATGTTTGGTAGTGTTGTATCCGCCAGTGAATATGTATCCTTTTCGTTGGTTTTTGTAAACACCCTGTTCGGCTGATGATTAAAACTGAGTCTTTAATAGCTTACACGAATGTACGACAGATAGAAACGATTTCATTCTATCTTTGACATCAGCCGGGCGAAACGACAGGACGTCTGAATCTGGGTAAGGGGGTGACAGGAGTAATTAATCTACCACCTGACTAAACGTGACTCACGCAACATTTTATGCTGTTTCAATGCAAAATATGATTTTTTTGTGCGATGTTTATCTTCAAAGATACAACTCTTCCATAATATTTCCTTGGTAACATATTAAAGAATACTTGCTTACGGACCCCACCTGATTCTGAAAATGAAAACGTCCATCAGCTGGCAAAATGCCACAACATACATTTTCTTCTTTCAGTTGCCTGTATGATTATGGTCTTAGTGCTAACTCCGCTATCTTCGTTTTGTACATACTCAAGCTTTGTATGTGTTTGGCTTGTAATTTAAACGTTTGGATTGAATTTGCGGCGCATCTCGCTATTGTGAGCCCGTAAAAACTTGGGTCTGCGTTATTCGAGGATTTTTATTGGACAGAATTTCCTGGATTTTCTGTCGGTGGCGCTAAAATTTCCAACAATAGCTCAGACTTTCGCGGGACTTCAGACAGCTGCGCTGATGCAGTCCGATAAGCTTTATGGTTTCGTTTTCTTTTAGACGATAGTGGTTCAACGGATGAAATGATGCTGTAAGCGCGACCACATACAGTAGTTGCCTTGTTCTTGTATCACATGCTCTATAGTTTAATACCACAAACAATTATAATTTATTGGCCGTATGATCATACAAAAGCCAGTAAAACAGCGCGCAGGCAACGAAGTGTTTGTTTTTCTCGATCTCAATTTGATTTTGCAGATTGAGAATTGTAATGAGCCGCATATTGCCTGACATCTTGCGAAAGTAGTATCGGGCCTACCAAAGAAAACGGCCAGGCTGTAACAAAAGTTTGTCAGATGTCTACCTTTTTCAAAGAACCAGCAACACAATTAAAAACTCATTTGGTTTGTCTCTGGGTTTGTTGCAGGCCGTGCGATTTATGAGTTTGGTTCTGGTGAAAATGTATCGACTTCAAAGTGTTGTGCGAAGTTTTGCGGGAATATGGAATGTTTTCGATTTTGTGTTGCTGGCTATTTGAAAAGGGTAGACAACTTACAAACTTTTGTTACAGCTTGACCGTTTTCTTTGGTAGGCCTGAGTATTGGCTATTGCTGATTGCATAACAATATGGTAATCCCATGGGCTGTAGCCTATTCGATTCACACATACCCAGACACGAGACGTGACACTGTAAGGTGGGGATTGAGATCCGAAACGACAGGGATCAGGTTCCGAGGTATTCTGCGTAAGTTTCTTCACCATTAGTGAAAATCGAGGCCAATTCGATTTCTTCCGTACTGCATGATTCTGGTAGGCCTAATGTTCGGGCCATTTACCAAAAATTATAGAATTACCACCTGTGTGAAACTAGAAATTACAAGATTTACTTTAATGGATCACTGGTTACAATTACATTTATTTGCTGACAAGTCCAGCATTTTCAAATCGTAATTTATGATGATTTGTATCTACGGATTTGTATCATACTGCCAAAAGCTGCCCTCCAGCAATTAGGCCTACTTACATTTTAGTTTCCGGTGTAGTGTCCGATTCTGCTCCCCAGTCAAATCGTGCTCCTCATGAGAGTTGTGTGACACTGCCGCTGGTTGGCTGATTTAAGAAAATCACTTAAGAAACAAGACAATCAGTCAGAGATTGCAAACCCTTGCCCCTTTGACATTCGTTTAATTTTCTGACATGTCGTTGTTTTTGTTTTGCATTGCTAATTTATTTAATTTTCACAGTGGGGGAAGCGGCCACAAGTTAAAATGGCATTGACTATGCGTATGACGTCACCGTCGTTGACTTTGGGATTCCAAGGGTCAGAGGCAAATGTCATTGATAATCTGTTGTGGGGGAAGGAGAGGCGGGTTATATCTTACGGCGGCTCCACCGTATGATGCATGTGTCCATAGTAATATAGGTAGGCCTATCGGAGATTCTTGACTTTATTTCCTCAAGCATGAAATGGAAAAATTGGATCCAGAACAACACAAAATGTGTTGCCAAATCCGTGATCCAGATCATCTATCAGCTGTTGATCAGCAATGGTTCTGTGCCTCTAACCTGAACATTTCAAGGCCTTTATTCCAGGCCGATTTATTGTAAAATATTAGTTAAATGGGATTTTCAATGTTAAATGAAAATGGCCACCAAATCTGCAGTCTGGGTCAGATCCAGATGAAACTTGGTTTGATGATAGATATTGCCACCCTATATATGTGTATCAAATTTCAAGTCATTTCAAACAGTTTTGGTGGATATATGATTTTTTGAAATTTCACCCCATGTTAATGATAGGGAGTTTTGTGATTTTCGAGATTTTTTTGTGAGTTTTAATTTTAACCTAGCAGTCTGACGTAAGAGGAGGACCGAGCCACGGGTGGGACCTTTCTGCTGTCGAAGTTTTATGTAAATTGTGCCAATAGTTTTTAAGATATGCTTCTGGACAGACAGACAAACAGCTGGACCCGATTTCAATACCCTCGCTCCCCCTTTGGGGGCGAGGGTAATGTGTAAGGGGCGTTGCAGAATCAGCACACACTTGCCAATATGAGGTCACTAAAGCGAGTAAGTGTCATACTTTTCCATCTCCAGCGATTCAGCAATTATATTTAAAACAAGGAGGTTCACTTAAACAGAGAAGTCATTAAATCTTTAGGGCTCCTACTTATCAGCACAAAGCAAATAATACAAATGTGAAATCACTCCTTTAATCAGTGGTCATGAAGTGGGATACAGCTCCAAAGAGATGGTGACACCCTTGTTACGAATAAAATATCTTTGCTTCCGGCTGAGGTTAGAAACAGTCCGCTTATGATGAACACTATTAGAACATGGGAAAGGGTGGTGAAGTTTACCCAAAGGAAGGGTCTCTTCTCGGTCCTGCACCCCATTATACAAAATAAAGCCTTTCCCCCTGGATTGGGATTGAGTATATTCCAATGCTGGTATGATCATGGTTTTAAGATTGTTGGTGACTTATTTGAGTCTGAAAAATTACTCTCATTTGAACAGCTGAAAGTCAAATATGACACATCTTCTAAATACTTTTATGCTTTTCCTCAGGTTAGATATTTTATCAACAATCTTAATATCTCGGACAATCAGCCAGTTTCTTCTGTTATTGATTCATTTCTGTTACATTTTGACCGCAATAAAAATTTTATTTCCCACGGTTATGAGAAATTGCAATCCATCAATACATTCACCATTGGTAAAATTAAAAGGGTATGAGAGAGGGATCTCGGGACTAAGTTTGGGGAGGAGGAATGGTTCAGTGCAGTGGGGTCTGTAGGTAGTATATTTTTGTGCAATGGGCTGACAGAAAGTCAGTATAGAATCCTTCACAGATTGCAGCGCACACCCCAATCTCTTCATACTTTTTATCCTCAGATCTTTCCGCTCTGTGTAAAATGTAAGAAAGAGGTCAGGTCTTATATACATTGCATCTGGAGTTGCTCTTTGATAACTCAATTTTGGGGGAATTCAAAGGAGCTTCATTTCATTTTTGGTAAAAAAAAAAAAGAGAGTTTTGGTCTGTTTTTACTGGGTATCTCAGAGGAAGGATTCTCAATGATAAGTGTCCAGAAAAAATATTGAATAAATTTCTACTGTTAGCCAGGAGATGTATTTTATTTCAATGGATTAAGCCTAGACCTTCAGCTATAAATCAGTGGTAAAGAGATATTTTCTGCCAATGGAATGATTAAATGCAGTCTTGAAGGGGAATGAGAGGGCTTTTGATAAGCTGTGGGCGCCTTTTTCAAACCATCTCCCAGACTGTATAGCAGACCTCATATGTGGGGGGGTGTACTGTACTGTTGTCTGGCGTCCCTCCAGTACCCCTGCGAATGTCTAATGCTCCCTTCTGAGTATCCTATTGTTGTGCCTCAGTGCTGTATTCCCTGATCTATGTGACACATCTAAGCTTTATGAAATGTCCATATTGTGTGCTATGTAGTGCTATATTATGTATGTATGTAATGTTTCTCCCCCCCCCCTTTTTTCCTTTTCTCTCTTCTATCTAATGATGTATGGGCTGCTCTTTTTCTTGTTGCTGTCATGTATGTGTTTTCTTTGTTTCTCTGTTTTGTTTGTTTTATTGTTTTGTTGTAGTTTATGTCTATTTCAAATTCAATAAAATATTGGCAAAAAAAGAGATTGTGACAGTAACCTCTCAAGAATCATGAGCATTAAAGATCCCATGACACCCAAAATTTCAATAAATTACTTTTGATCTTTCTACTTTTCCCAAGGGAATTTGTATCTGACACTAGTTTTTCATTCTTCTATTCATGAGAAGTGTAAAATGCAAATTAGAACCTTGCTCGGGAACACCCCTTGAAAATTGCTAATAGATTACATAATCCATGTAACGTCATCATCAGAAGGACAGTTCTCTGAGCAGAGTCGGGGCAAGGGGGTTTTGCATGCAGTACCCCGCACATGGGTGATTCTCACGAAACTGTCCTGACTTTTGCAAAAACAATTTTAGGTCAATTTTGCAAGTTTTTTCTCTCATTAGTAGCAAGCAGGGTCTCAATTAAATGGCTCAATTAAAATGAGAGATCAATACATGTTTTTTAATACATTTTCAGAATGTTTTATTGAGTCATTGACCAAATAAGTTCATTACCGTCACACATTTTCAATTGATGATAACTGAATATGTATGAAAGGTAGACCTTTTATTTTTCTTCATGTGTGTTCTATTTATAGTTCAGAATAGCCACATTGTGTAAACATTCAGAAAAATGTTTATTGATATAATAACTTTAGTTATGTTCATTACCGTAACAAAATTATATGTTTTATACTAAATTTTTTCTGCAGTGTAAATTTTACGAATAAATAAAAAATGTCAATTCAGTAATCTGAAAAGACTTGACAAATAGTTCCTGTACAAAAATAAAATTTGAAGTTATCACTCATTCTCATCGAAATATTTACATATACAGCAAGTGTTACGGTAATGAAAAGCTTTATTACGGTAATGACCTCACATGGCATTCATACATCATAGAAGCCATGTTTTTAGTGTTCACAAATTAGGCTATATGGTCCAATCTTTTTCACTGTTTATCATGTAAGGCTACATGATTAAATTGTCTTGGGTAATGACAAATTAAGCTTGACCTCACAAAAAACAATGAATCAAGAGCAATTCATAACAGAATAACAGAAAGTTTAATACAACCACAATCAATACAATGTATACAATAACATTTTCAATTAAGAGCAATTAATAAAAAGTATAAAAGATATTAAAAAGTTGAATGGTAGCTGAATAGCTGAAAGTCTTGAGAGCATTTTAAAGTTTGAATGAAGTCTCTAGCTGAAAGTATGCTGAAGTAGTTGAAGTTTAAAGAGGCTGAAGATTTGAAGGATTTGAACATTCTCTCCATTCATTTTGAATGAGGAAAATTTTTCAGAAAAAGCTTAATATTTTAAAAAGTACAAATAACTTCAAAAAGTTGAATGGAAGCCCTAATGTCCTGAACGAGCTGAGCGTTTTGATATTTGAACGGGTTTTCTAGTACAAAGAATGAAGGACTAGTTAGACTGCAAAAAATGGTGGAAGAACTCAGAATAATAAGAACATATAAAGATTTGGATAACAATAGTGTGAATGCTGACTCAGCATTCACACTAATAACAATCAGTAACTTCAATTCAAAAAAAACGAGGGTAAACATCGGGGTAGCCTTTCCCAGGTGGAAAGAGCTAAAGAAGGAGAAAGACTTTCAAAGGGACGCTGAAATTGCCTGCTTTCTTCTCGACCGTTAAGTAAATGTTGCTGTCTAAATTACAAGCTTTTTTCATTCATTACAGACTCGTGTTTGACAGCTGTAGGGAGCAATTTTAGCAATTTTGATGATTTAGCCACTGAAATTCAGTCAAGAAAATTTCGAGTTTAATTTCTTGTGCTGCTATATGTGGTAATCCATGTTACTGATGACACACCGGGTTGCTAGGGCATGCGCAGCACGCATTCGCGATATCAATATTCTAAAGCCCCCTCTCAATAATAAAATCCCCCAAAACATATTGGTGCCTCCTTTTAAAATTGCACTGGCAAATAAAAAGCCAGAAAAAAGAGGAGATTAGATACGGAATTCTTTCTACGCAAGAGTTAAATACTGCTTCTTTCTGTATATCTCCCCATTTAAAACTACCAAGGTGGATACTGCAACGCGCTGTATTGGAATTTTGGCATACTCAGGTATGGTACGATATTACTAGTGAGTAAGCTGACCAGCAGGGAGAGGGGACAATCGCACTGTGGCACGGTACCGAACAATCGTACCTTGAGCGAAAGCGGTTTGAGAGTTTGTATTAAAAACAGACACTTCGCCGTAGACCGCAGTTCAGTGTGGTATTGTGAAGTGGTTTTGGATGATATGATGTCATAGCTTCTTGGTACATAACGGCTACCGTAGTTGCAACACGCCTTTGGAAAAGCGAGGCGCTAGAGAGCACTATTCGTTTGAATGCAAAATATAATTTCACCGCTTGATGGGTGAAATTCCTACACAATGTACCTTTAAAAACCACTGGAATGGGTTACAGACTTACTTTTTTTTGCATGCTCAGAAATAGTGATTTTTCAACTTCTCGTTTCGGAAAAGTGAACACTATTGTGGTGTTCAGCATAATTTCCTGGGCATGTCGAAAAAAAAGTAAGTCTGTAACCCATTCCTGTAATTTTTTATGAATTTTTAAAGAAAAAAAAAAGTGAAATTTGCTAAAAAAAAATAAAAAGAATAATTAATAGAAAGAATGCTGCTACAGGGATACATTTGGAATGAGGAATTATTAGAAATATACTTGTATCAAGACTGGCGGTATGATTTAAATCCATTCAACTTTGCTTACTCTAGTCCAGTGGTTCCCAAACTCGGTCCTGGGACCTCCCTGTGTATGCTGGTTTTTGTTCCACCCTTGATTGCAATCGTAGGATTTTAACAGGCTGTTAATTTTCCTTATTTAGGTGCATTTAAATTTAGAGCAGCAATTTATCCTCTTTTGACATTCAGTATTTTGACAGATATGCATACATACAGTGAGGAATAAATTCTGCATCCACAATGCGATATATGAGTAACAACTATACAAAAAGAGGAAAAAATTTACCCAATCAAAGGAAAAAAATCAATGGGTTCCTAATTGGTGAAACTGCAGGCACATGGTTGTAAAAACTTACAACTTACTAGACAAGCCAATGATAGTCAAACCTGTTTTATGTTATGTTTTTGTTACTGAGTGCAAGCAAATTATTTTGAGAGAATTCTAATCACCTGTGTTGAGCAACCTGATTTGGTGGTAAGTGATTTACTCAGTGCCTGACTTGATCAGTTTAAAAATGTCAAAGTATTATCTGAAATGGCTTGCAACATCGGTGGAAAAAAACAAAACCGTATATTCAAGGGTCTTTTATTCTTCATGGCACACATGGATATTTCTATTAAAATTTGGCTTAAGACAGCAAATAACTTCTTTAAACACAAAATGCACCTAATTAGGACAAATTAAGTGCTTATTAAAATCCTATGATGGCAATTCTGATTGGAACGAAAACCAGCATACACAGGGGGCCCCAGGACCGGGTTTGGGGACCCCTGCTCCAGTCAATATAGTTAATCTCCTTTTGTCTACTACTACTCCTGGTACCAGCCAACCCCTAGTAGACCAAACAACACCTAGTAGCTACCAACTATGCAGTATAACCCCTAGAAAACCAACCACAAAATTTGGAGCCCTGATTATACATATATAATAAATTACCGTAACACTTCATTTCATTACCGTAACAGCCTTGTATATGTTACGGTAATGAATGCTGAGCATTACGGTAATGAATGGCAGTCCCATGTTGCTAGCAATAATTAGCATAGCTAGCATGACTCGGCAGAAATATTTTCACTAACAGTTTGGCTCTATAAAAGTTACTTTTCCACAGAACATAAAATAATTATCTTCAAAACTATTTTAAATATACCCTGTTATGGTAATGAACAGTAGTAGTGTGCCAAGGGGTGTATATAATTACAATCCTTAACATATCTACCAGAAGAACTTGAAAGATGATCTTACCTGGTAGCCATTTTGCAACTTCTCTTCCACACAATGCATCAGGGGACAAAAAAACTTTATTTATTGGAACACAGGGATTTTAATGGAGCCAAATATTTCTGATACGGAAATGAATTGTTCATACTCCGGACACATGTATTTGGCCCAGAAAATAATTATTCACAAATGGTTGGCCCAAAATGGTAACACTGCTAGGTAAAGGGTAGAACCCCAACTATGTTTTGTTTTTATATGTATATTAAATTATGGGGATGTATTGTGATGATTTTGGGTTTAAGGTAAAAAATAAAAGTCCGGACACGTTACGGTAATGAAATTTTAGGTTGAAATGTTGTCACAAAATATCGAGTAATCCATCAAATGCAAAGACAACAGTAGTCCTACAATTAGTACATACCATAGGTTGATATATAATGCAAAAGTAAGATTGTTTTAGTAGTTTAGTCTATCAAATCCTTACAGACATGAAAAAATGCAATTTCGAGAGAATCACCCACTTTCGTCTCGAGCTACTAACAAACATTCAGATTTTTCACTTCCAAATTTGATACAAATCATGTGCAACACTTCCAACAACAGAAGTGAGGGTGAAAAAGAAAATGCTTTGTTTTCGGAGTCCGCTGAAATATTAGATCTGTCAGAATATCATGAAATTCAAGCTAAGATTTAGGCAGCTGGAATAGGTCGGCCATATCATTATGAGCCTGAGCTGGAAGCAGGTTTTAGAAAGTCAATGTATTGTCAATATGATGTGAAATAAATAATTATAAAGTCATTTTTGGCACTATCCAGTTGGCAAAAGTGGGGTCTTATGTAACAATGGTGCCTGGTGAACTAAAAATTGGTGAAGCACAGACCATTCCTTGAAAATAATGATTGGTCTTGACGTTTTTAGCTTACCGATAAGCTATTGTCATGGTGTGGCGTCCGGTGTCCAGAACATTTTTTATCTTTTTTTTTGGCCCGATGAATTTTCGTGTAAATTTGCAATAACATACTACCAGGCCATATCTTCAGACTTTTTTCTTGAATTTTTGATTTAATCATTTTTGTCCGTTTTAGGGGCCCTTGAAATTTTGGTTCCAATGTTAAAGATAGGACTAAGAAATGTAAAAAAATTATTTCTCAAAAACTGCGCGATAAATTTTTTTCTAAATCAGGCAATCAACTCACATTGATACACTTTTTGTACAGTGCGAGTGCCATTTTGATTGAATCGACAGAAGTTGGGTCTATTGGGGGCGCCCAATCGACATATAGGAAGTCATATATGACCTATATTTTGGCAATATTAAATTTGACCACAGATATAACTTGAAATTTCAAAAAATTATTTCTCAAAAACTGTCTGATAACTTTCTAAATCTGGCAATCAACTCACATTGATACACTTTATGTACAGTGCGAGTGCCATTTTGATTGAATCGACGGAAGTGGGTCTAGTGGGGGCGCTGTACTTTAACATTGGGTCTTATGGAGAATGGGCCAAATCGCCTGTGGAAGCTAAATGGTTGTAGATAGAGATTAAGTTTGTATTACTGACATATAGGAAGTAATACATGACCAATATTTAGGCTGTGTTAAAGTTGACCTCAGATGACCTTGAAAGGTCAAACTTGAGGTCAAGCAAAATGTTACAATTTTCAAAGGTTAATAGGCTTGAAAATATTGAAGATTGGGGACATATGTGCATTGAACACTTATAGGAAGTCATGTATGAACTTTCATTTGGTGGCCTTGAACTTGACCTTCGACGATCTTTGAAGGTCAAACTTCACATAGTGAAATTTCAATGACTTCAATCACCAAAACTATTACAGATAGAGCTTAGGTTTGTATTGCAGGCATATAGGAAGTCATGTATGAAGTTTAATTTCGTGACATTGAACTTGACCTTCAGTGACCTTGAATGCCCAAACTTCACAGTGAAATTTCAATGACTTATATCAGCAAAATGGTTACAGATAGTTTCGGTTTGTATTGGAGATGTACAGGAAGTCATACATGAACTTTCATTTGGTGGCCTTGAACTTGACCTTCGGTGACCTTCAATGGCCAAACTATACAGTGAAATTTCAATTACTTATATTAGCAAAATCGTTACAGATAGAGCCTAGGTTTGTGTTACTGACATCTAGGTAGTCACATATGAACTTTCATTTGGTGACATTCAACTTGACTGTCAGTGACCTTTGAGGGTCAAACTCGACCGTGAAATTACAATGACTTGTATCACCAAAATGGTCACAGATTGAGCCAAGGTTTGTAAAGGGACATTTAGAAAGTCATATATGAAGTCCATTTGCTGACCGCAACTTGACATTCTGTGACCTTTAAAGTTCACAATTGACATATTGAATACATGATATATAATAATGACTTGTATCACCAAAACTGCTTCAGAGCTTAGGATTGTATTACAGAAGGTCTTATAAATGTAGGCTATGTGAACTTTTATTTAGTGACCTTGACATTGATTTTTATTGATTCAAATGTCAAACCTCACATGAAATTTTCATAACTTGTATCATCGCTGTAAGACTGCATGCCAGTAAGATACCGGACCCTTGGTCCTATTTTTTCTATCATTTAGGCTAATTGACTTTACATGAACTCCGAAAAAAGTCGGGACCATCAGGTGTAGGCAGTTCTACTCATTAAGATAAGACCAACACTCATAAGCTTAAATCTTTTTTCAATCATTTTCCTCGATGAACACATTTTCCAATAATAAAAATAAGCAATCGTCAGTTAAATTACTTAAATGCACAGCGTCCTTCCTAATGCAATGTTGCAACGATTAAAGAGAAAATGTTTAATTCACTGTACAAAAAAAGACAAACTACTCTAATGGTTCTGTCCCATGCACAGAACTTGGTGCACAGAGGACAGAAAATTAAGGACTGGACTCGAGAGCAAGGAAGGACTTGGGGAAGTTCAATAACAAACGAAAAAGAAATGCAAAACAAACAGGAACAGAGTTTCTTTAAATCAAAGAACGGACAGGAAAATAAGCAATACTAAATAAAAGTTAAAACAGAGGGATCCACAAGTGCGACACAGAAAGTATCTTACAAGAATTAAAAACGCTGCACAGGCATGTGTAGTCAAATACTTCGCACGGAGACTGCGCTAAGCTCCGTCTTAAAGGCAATCGTGCCATTTTACTTTTAAAGCCTGCCGCACACTGGAGCTATCTGCTGAGCAAAAGTTATTCGAGACTGTTTGCTCAGCGGATAGCTCGCTGTGAGTGTGCATAATTTTCAGCGAGTTTCTGCCTCGCAAGGTGTTGAGGCGAAGATCAAGCATGTTGATATTTTTTGCCTCGCGAGGTGAAAAACTCATCGTGTGCGCGCTACTTGAGCTACGTGCTGAGGACAGAAATTCAGGTGGCCAATCAAAACGCATCCTTCGTTCACGTGATTTCAAGATTGGGGCCGCCATCTTGAAATCGTGTGAAGGAAGGATGCGTTTTGATTGGCCACCTGAATCTCTGTCGTGAGCATGTAGCTCAAGTAGCGCGCACACGATGAGGCTTTCACCTCGCAAGACGAAAAATATCAAACATGTTTGATCTTCACCTCAATGCCTTGCGAGGCAGAAAACTCAACGAAAATTAGGCGCACACAGGGTGCTATCTGCTGAGCAAACAGTCTCGAATAACTTTTTTGCTCAGCAGATAGCTCCAGTGCGCGGCAGGCTGAAGGTGCATGATTGTTTAATTACAACAGAGAAAGTGAGAATTAGAAGCAAAAATCTGCAAACAAATAGCATTGTCTGAAATGGAATTTTATATCGACAAGACGCGTTTTCTTTATGTTAAATTACTGAGAAAAACTTGTCAAATCTGATTTTGTTGAGTGTTTTTGGAGTTTAAGTAGTGTTAAAATATATTCATGATTGAAAACAGTTTAAGACCAATAATTATTTTTAAGGGATGTTCAGTGCGTCACAAATTTTTTTTTGACCATCCGTCACTGGTGAACAGTACTCGTATGACCTCGGCTGCATCTGTGGCGTAGTGAGCTGCAGCTCGATTTGATTTACAAGGTTACGTTATTGACATTTGACATTGTTTATTCTTGCTTACTGACATGTGATGGCGCATATTTTGACTTACAAAGTTGCATCAACCTTGGGTATTACATGTAGACTGTTATGCACACCAGCTGCCTCTCACTGCCCAGTAGCGTAAAACAAATGTGTAAGTACAGCATATCAGCAATCTGATGGCTGTTTCAGGCCATAGTCTATGCTGCATGTAAGCATGAAATGGCTACCTTTTATGTTCTACAAAAATGAAAGAAATTTATTTCTAGATGCACTTTTTTTCGATACGCACTTTGCACCAGTAAACTGCCTTCCTGAGATGACGAATCATTTTGATCACAAAACTCACATTCGTGGTAAGTGAGCTTTTTTAAGGGGTGAGGCTGAGGAAGTTAAAAAGTATATGCAAATTTCAGTTTATTTCTCAAAGTAGTGATTTCACAGATGGAACATGCAAAAAAATTTCAATCATTATACAAGTAGATATTTACATGTAAAAATGAGCAAAACTATTTTGATTGCATTGAACCTTTAAGTACAACCCCAATTTCGAAATAGTTGGGACAAAGTGTAAATTGTGAATAAAATCAAAACGCAATGACTGTCAAATCACACCAGCCAGTATTTTATTCACAATAGAACAGAGATAACATAGCAAATGTTGAAACTGGGAAAATTTACTATTTTATCCACAAAACGAGCTCATTTCAAATTTGATGGCTGCTACAGGTCTCAGAAAAGTTGGGACAGGGGCCTGTTTACCATGGTGTAGCATCCCCTCTTCTTTTTAACACAGAGTGGAGGCGCCTGGGCATCGAGGAGACAAGTTTCTTGAGTTTAGCCATTGGAATTTGATCCCACTCTTGTTTAATACAGGCTTCCAGCTGCTGGAGAGTTTTGGCTCTCCTTTGACAGACTTTTTGTTTAATTATGCGCCAAATGTTCTCAATCGGTGAAAGTTCAGGACTGCAGGCAGGCCAGTTCAGCACATGGACTCTTCTACTATGAAGCCATGCTGTTGTAATAGCTGCAGTATGTGGTTTTGCATTGTCCTGCTGAAATACACAAGGCCTTCCCTGGAATAGATGTCATCTGGAGGGGAGCATATGTTGCTCTAAGTTCTTTATATACCTTTCAGCATTCATGGTGCTTTTTAAAACATGCAAGTGTCCCACACCTTGTGCACTAATGCATCCCCATACCATCAGAGATGCTGGCTTTAGAACTGAACGCTGATAACAGGAGGGGTGGTCTTTCTCCTTTTTAGCCCGGAGGACATGAGGCCCATGATTTCTAACAAGAATGTCAAATTTGGACTCATCTGACCGCAGGACACTTTGCCACTTTGCTACAGTCCATTTTAAATGAGCCTTGGCCCACAGAACACGGCGGCGCTTCTGGATCATGCTCAACAATGGCTTTCTTTTTGCATGATAGAGTTTTAGATGGCATCTGTGGATGGCACGGCGGACTGTATTTACTGACAGTGGTTTCTTGAAGTATTCCTGGGCCCATTTAGTAATGTCAATGACAGAATCATGCCGGTGAGTGATGCAGTGGCGTCTGAGGGCCCGAAGATCACGGGCATCCAGTAAAGGTCTTCGGCCTTGTCCCTTACGCACAGAGATTTTTCCAGTTTCTCTGAATCTTTTGATGATGTTGTGCACTGTTGATGATGAGACCTTCAAAGCCTTTGCAATTTGACGTTGAGGAACATTGTTTTTAAAGTATTCCACAATTTTTTTTACGCAAGCCTTCACAGGTTGGAGAGTCTCTGGCCATCTTTACTTCTGAGAGACTCAGCCTCTCTAAGACATCCCTTTTATAGCCAATCATGTTACACACCTGATGCCAGTTAACTTCATTACTTGCTAAATGTTCTTTCAGCTGATTCTCTTATATATTAATTGCTTTTTCAGCCCTTTTTTGCTGGTGTCCCAACTTTCTTGAGACCTGTTGCAGCCAGAAAATTTGAAATAAGCTCAATTTGTGGATAAAAATGTAAAATGTCTCAGTTTCAACATTTGAAATGTTATCTGTGTTCTATTGTAAATAACATATTGGCTCATGTGATCTGAAATTCATTGCATTTTTATTTTATTCACAATTTACACTTCGTCCCAACTATTTCGGAATTGGGGTTGTACTTCTGTGACTGTGGGGGAAATATAAATGATATTTTATTAGGCAAATTTAGAGTGGTGTAAGTACATGATGATGCGAGATAAAAATGCCCAACTTCTGAAGTTTCCGTTTTTATTTCTTTTGAATGTTAAGAATCTTAATTAACACTCTATAAGTTATGTTCACCATTAAATAAGACTGACTTATATGGATAAAATAATTATTTAAATATTTATAGGCTGCATAACCATAGTAAAGTGAATTTTTTTTGTCCACAAATTGGTTTGAGAAGTGAACTATCACCAGCCAATACAAATATGAATTTGCTCATAACAAACCATACTTTCTCCTGCTCTATAGCCGGATGAAATAAAAGCATTTATACTCCACATAACAGTCCTGGTGGCCACCCAGACACATAGGAGTGAACTACATGGCTAAACTCAAGAAATATTTTTCTGTAAACAGAGCCTGCCAGTAAATTGAGGATTACTGCTGAGTGCTGTGGACATCTGTTGGAACATAGGTACTCTGACTCCTGCTGCCGCGGTCCTAACCTCAAGAGTTCTGAATAAACCAGGCCAAGATGAAAAATGACAATGAGGAGGGGGCCCAAAAGAGCCCTTAGAGAGAGTGCCAGGGTTTTTAACTCTGGCTCATTGTGCATTAGGGCCAGGCTGTTGCGGCCGGGACGGAACAGAGCAATTGTTAGTGTCAGTAATCCATGGCTGCAGCTTGCTGGCTGGTAGCTGTGGCGTCTTGGCTGTTACGGCATGAGTATGGACACATTCAATGTAGTCTGACACTGGTGGATGGCTGGCGTACAGCCTCAAAGGTAGCCCCCTTTGTGGCACTGTTCCTGTTGGATATCTCAATACTGCTCAAACCCCCCTCCTCGTGCCTCTCCTTTCCGCTCTCGCACACCCACAGCTCTTTACTGATCAATCAAATCAGCCGCTCTTCATGAGAACCCAGCACCATCCCTCCTTGGCAGGGAGAAAAGAGTGGAGAGAAATGGAGAAACATACGCCGTCAATAAGGTTGTGTTCAACAGTCACATCAAAGCAACATGCGTGATCCATCATCAATTGTGTGGCATTGATAATAAGCCACAGATCTTCACAATAATTTGCTTTTGCTTGGGTGCTATAGCTGTTTTACAGCTGGTTTTCTCATGTGCTTATTACTCTTGACCAAACATTTTCTTGCATACAAACTGAACAATAATGCAGTCTTTCTCTGCCTTTGTTTCGTCACATAAAAATTACAACCATGTATAGCAAGGAAACGTGAGCAGGAGACAGAAAAATACCAATTATACAGACGGAAAACTAGAGCAAAAGCATCATTTCGAATCTAAGCTTTGATTAAACATTGATTATTCAGAGGTCATATTTTCAAGGTGCATTGTGGCCATAACTCACACCATTTTGAAGATCGATTCCAAAAAAAGTTTTTCCCCACACAAACATATACAGTATGCTAGTCTCATGATGGAGAGCAAGCAGTCACTCTTTACCTTAACCCTTTAAGGCCTAATGCAAAAATCCCAGCAGAGAATCATGCGGCCATGTTTACCATAGTAACCTGTATTTGGGCTGAAGCACAGCTTCTCAGCTTTCAGGAACAGTTGGAAAATTTTTTATTGCGCAAAACTTACAGTAATTACGGTACTTTCAAAATTACGCGCATATCTGTGTCGGCAACGACACGTTCTTAAAATGCGCACATGCTGTCCCGGTTTAAATGGGTTAAACTTATGGAGTGCTTTGGCCAGAGCCTCCGTTTTCTCCATTTCCAGATCGATAGTTGGCTCATCTAAGAAGTGTTGAAGTTTGGGCTATGTGAAGAGGAGAATGATAATGGGAGGAGAATGAAAACAGGATCAGGAGAATTGGGTTTTCATGGCCATTCCTGACACAAAACAATATCCAATAAAACATACATACATGAACACCCAACCTGAGTTTATGGGTCACCACCATGGATCGCTGATAGGACTGCAAAAAAGTAGAGGAAGAAACTAGACTGAAAATGGGGGCACAATTTGAACTGAGCCAACTTGTAATAATTTCCAAGGACACATTTTCTGCAGTACTTGGCCAGTATCTGGAAAAAGGACACCAATGATGCTGAGAGAGGACATCACTGAGATGTTCCTCACCATGCCATGGTCATCTGGGCTAAGTCCACTCAACTCTTCTGGCCTCCTGAGAGACTGGCCACAGGTCACATGGTCGGCTCCCCCGTAATCCCATACCCATCTAGCAAGTGTCTGTACTCCTCTTCTGTGCAGCCTGAGAGAGAGATGTGGAGAAAGAGAGGGCTGGGAACTGTGAGTAAGATAGAGAGCTAGTGTCCCAGGTACTGCCCCATAGCGGGTACCAAGCCTTACTCTCTGAGATCTAAAATACTGCTGGTAACCTGCTGTACATTGTGTGAGAGCACACACTGCGCATGCCAAAGTTGTTCCTCATAGTACATTCACATATCCAACTAAAGCGGTAGGAGACTTGTTCTGACTGTATCATGCATGTCGGTCTGTCCTCTGATTTTCTATACAACTGTTCATTCAATTGGCTTATTATTAGGCGGGTATTTTTCTGAAAGCCCACTGAATTGCAATATCCAGTGTTAAGTTCCTAAGTTGAGTCTTGATAAAGTTGCATGAGGCAATAACAGAGACCAAGCAATTGGCCTGCTCTGGACAGGCAGTGCACTAGTCAATATTAATGAGTTATTCAGTGCCCTTTTCTGTTGTTAAAGCATCAGTCATGTCAAAATCAGCCCACACTAGGGAGAGCAGGAATGCCGAGTGCAGAATAATGGTCTTTTCTGTGTTTGGGAGCAGGATCTGGGAGCTTGGTGAGCAGCAGTTCCACTGAGCAGACGTTGAGATCCAGCTTGTCCACGTGCAGCTGGCTGAAGTAGCCGATCTTCAGGTTCCTGAGAAAGAACAGCACAGCTGACTCACAGAGACTGAACCGTCTCACACGCTCCCTTGCTCTTTTTCCCTCACACGTACATGCACACGCGACACACACACACACGCACACACATTACTCACAATTCACTGCGTAATGTATAAAATGCCCATCCCACATATATCCACAATGAGTCAAAGCCAAATGACTAACTGCCCCATAAGCTCACCTGTAGGCCTGTCGAACTCCACAGACAAGTGTAAGCTGCCCCATCAACAACTTCATTATGGTGGACCTCCCTGCCCCACTCTCCCCAGCCTGAGAGCAGGAGTGGGCAGATGGGGAGAGAACATGATTACTCTCAGATCTTGCTTCCGTGTCACATATTTATGCATATCCTGTAGTTTCTGTCCAACGTACACTTATGGCTTGCATTTTTGCACCAGTCAAGATCAAAACTTAAGCTCATAATCACTCTCCCAACATCTTAGTGCTACATAGTATATGAAAGTATGTTTACAAAATGAAAAGTTAACATTTATGGTAACACTGCAGTGGCCTCATATTCCAGCAGAACTGGAAGTATCAGCCCCAGTAGCAGCATTATCACAAGATACCAATACTGGTTGCTCTTGTAAAATTTGCGAAATTTGCAAAACAATTGGCTGTGTAAGTCTCGGAAAGGGGCTTTAGTTTCTGTAGCATTTTGTAGCTTTGGTGCCCCTGGTATAACTAATGACTGGTGGTGCTAGCAGCCTTAACCATGGGTACATGACAGTAAGATCATGGTAACGATGGCATTATTACAGTGTCAGAGCATGCATGTAAAATGGAGTGGAGTTAGAGAAAAAAGTACTAACTATGCTGATTCTAGACTCCAGGTCAGCGGGGACACACAGCGCAACTCAAATCAGTGAGCTGTTGGGAGGTGCAGACAGTAGAGTATCACACATGGATTCTACAACCTCCACACCGTAATGGGACTTCAGACTCCTAATCGATGGGTCTGAGTTCAGGGCTGAGAGGAGAGCAGGGAAGTTATATTGGATAATTCAATGCCAATAAATTCAAGTTAAAAATGAAAATGTTTACATCCATTTTAACCAAGCTAGATAGAAAGCTATTATTGAGTGGATATGCACATACAGTTTCTGCAGCAGTGTGAGCTTGTTCTGCACCTAAGCAGCTCTGTTAACATTGCATCTGAACCTGTTGATGAACACTTCAGGGACAGAGAGAATCAGTGGCAAAGAGACAGATAAAGATGGAGTTCATGAAGTGAGCGAGACCTCTGGGAGAACTGAAGAAGCTCTTTAGCGACAGGGTAAGTCACTAGCCAGCGCTTGTACCATCATCGTTTGTTCCACCTCTTGCTGTTGAAGAACAAATGATAATGATATTCAAGAGTAAGTGTTTCTTTCCAAGCAGCAAATGAATTGAAAAGTGAATGAGAGGATAGCAATCACCTTGGTATTCAATATTGTAATTCAGAGCCTGCACATCAAGCAAGAGGAGGAACAGATTCGGGACAGATTTTGTCAGCACTGTGTGTGTCCGTGTGTGTGTTATGTACCTGGATGTGTTCTCTGTACTGAAGCTGCTCCTCATACTCTCTTTGCTGGTTCTTCAGACAGAACTCCTTGGTCTTGACAAAGTTCTCGTAGTTGCTACAGTAACTCTCCAGTGTAGGTGGATGATGTTTGTCATCACCACCGTACAGGAAATTACGGTCATGGGACACCACTGGAATGGTTGACTGCCTTTTCTGTGTGTGTATGGGAAGCACAGTCACATGCAAATGAGTAGCTCTGCCATACTCCACTGATGTGTGTGTGAGGCTGTTTTTGATATGTACTAGGGGTGGGAACTGGAGCATCACATTAATATTCAGGATTGCGGTAAGGACCGCAGGGTGTGAATACCTGTAGATAAATTTCTCACCACAGAATAGCTCTGACATCCAGCATGAGAGAGATGACCCAGAGGTCAGAGTGATGGTGTCTTCAAGACTCATCAATGTATCAACAGTATATCAAGGGATTGGTATGAATTCCAGCGCGAGCAGGAACTACGTTCCGTGGTCAGTTTGGACTTATTCCATTTTTATAACCAAATGTTTCTCCGCTCACCATCAAGTAGCAATAGGTCAGGCCTAAAAGAACATCAGAGAAACAAACAGTTACTCACAAAATCAGATGAGAATTCTTGATTCACAAATTCTGTGACAGGGCAAGTAGAGAGAGCAAAAGGGGAAGAGAAAAGGGGAGGGTAGACCAAGAGGAAGAGAGATGTACCAGCAATGGAAGTCATGTGGAAGCTCACTCAGCTTAGAGGACTCTGCCCAATGCTTACCTCATCCTCCAGCTTCCTGTGAATTCCCTATAACACAGAGCACACCATCTTGTTACGTTCAAAATGAGCTTTATAAAGATAACCAAGATTTTTTTGTTAGCACAAAATAAGATGAATTTCAGTGGATTTATGTGCCAATCCACAGTATAAATCTAATGTATAGAGGGTGATGCATTCAAATGTATGCTTTGTAAATATTTCGTTTTCACATATCCACAACAATATTCCTCTTTTGCACGATCATGATTTAAATGTGAAACACGATGTCCGTACATCTGGAAGCACAGCACAATTATTGTTTTCATAAGCGTAGACAATTAATGTGATCTGGTCACAAAGCCAAACAGACACACATAGCTCTCTCGCTCTCTCTGCAAGCACGTACAAACAGTTTTAAAGTCACCCATTTTAAAACCTACTTGGTTGTCTGCTGCTGTATTTTTGAAGAGAAGCCCAGACCTGCCAGAATGACTGAAGCCCTGGTAAAGAGACGGATGAGAGGGAGGGACTGATTATCTGGGCCAGTTCTGCCTGGAGTGCAGCATCCATACAGCCACATCCAAAAGTGAAAAACTCAGAAATGTCCAAATCTACACACAACTAGGCAAAACACATCTGGGTGTGATGTCAACTAACAGACAAGTAATTCAAGCAAAAGAGGTGTTTTTATTATATTCTGTGCATATCTGGATGGATTTAGTTCACGGCAAATCTCACAATGAAAAATCAAGAGAGAGAACTGGCCAATTTTAATCTCCCAGCCATAACCTATAATCTCACGAATAGTAGGGGCTTTTAATTTGCATGTGAGTTGTTCGGCAGTAACTGCAGAGTCCTGACCCGGCTGCCAAAGCAGTGATATCAGTGTGGACGTACCATCTGGCAGTAATATTCAAATATGTGAATAGTTTTAATGTCACATTTGACAGACAGAACCTCCGATATGCATTACAGTGAGTCAATCAACATATTTGATACATCCTGCTGGGCGCAATCTCAGTCCGCACCCGGCAGGTGCCTTATCTGCCTCAATCTCCTCCAGTCTGGAATAACTGTACGACAGCCACAAGGTCTCCAGTCTGTCTACTCCGAAATCACAGAACACATGACGTGCTTCTCTGATTCTGTTTTATGTTCATAATACACAACTTTTTAAAAAATGCCGCAAGATGATGAATCAGTAATTAAAAGTCGGGAACGCAAACTCCATAATGCACTCAGTGGTACATAAAATAAAAATGTATTGAAAACTTTCTGGCATCTGCAGTGGGATGCAGTAGATCCAAGTCTGTTTTCATTTTGGGTATGGAACATACAAGATATAGTACATCTCCTGAAATGTCATATTGTGTCCCATCATTAGCCACTTTGAGTGTTTGCATGGGTCTGCAGTTAAGTCCATCTGTCACCCCAGATAAGCAAATACACTTTGTTTATTGTAGAAGGCCAGTAGTATACTCCTACTTATGTAAAATGTTCATACGAACACAGAGATTCCCAAAATCCTCTTCACGGCAGCCCTGCGTTAACTCGAGCAATAAATCTGAGCAGGACACACACCCTTCCCCAAGCCTGGTGACTCATGTTGCATTAGTGATGCAGGCGTTGAGCTGCCACTCATCGGACATCAGGCCCTCGCGGACAGCGTTGCTATCAAGCACGGTCTGCAGGGTGGGTGTGTCGTCATCCGCCACCTCAAGCTCCACGATCAGGATGGAAATGTAGGCAGGAACTCGCAGACTTTGGCTAGCCAGCATATCCAGCAGCATGGTCTTGCCCAGCCCATCTCGCCCAACCAGGCTGTAGCGACGCCCAATTGCCAAGGATAGCTCCGCCCCCTGCAACAGAGGCCTGAAAAAACCAGGATTTCATCGTCAAACTCAAAATAGTGAAACAAATCAATTTCTCAACACTTGCACTGAACCTTCTCACAAAAACACAATACCGCAATATAAAGCTTACAGTGTCACACACACATCAACATAACTTCTATTTGGTGGGTTTGGGGATGTTTATATATCCATCCTCTTATTCCTGGTCAGGGTCGAGGGCGGTGCATTGGCAACTTATAAAGAACGAGAAAGTAAATATGCTCAACCAGAGGTCTAGTCTTGAAGATGACAGTTACTGACCCACCATTCTTCAAACAAGGCATCAAAGTCTTCAGTCTGGATAGCATGCAGCGGCACTTCCTTGATGAGTCTCCCCGATTGTCTTTATTACTGCTGTCCCCCTCTATGACCCCCGCAAACAGTGGGAGTCATTGCTCTTCCAGCATCTACATCAACATGTTCTACGGTGAAGCATTTAACTTGATGGAATTTGTGCAAGTAAATGGTAGAGGGAGAAGGAAAGGAAGAGAAAGGGGGAGATAGAGAGAGTGAGAGAGAAGCTTACAGTGGACTGGAGGTTTCATGCTTGCCTTTTTCAGTCCTCCTTTCATGTTTGGCCTTGAGTTTGGCCTCAGCCTCCTCCAGCTTCTTGGCATCCACTGTTTGGTAAAACAAATGGGGTAGGGTGGTGGGAAGACATAGCATCTCATTTCTACTTGTAAATTCTGAATGGGATTTTGCTGTGGAAAAAGAAGACACAAGGCCCTCACTGTGCTCAGCAACGTTTGACCATCCAGATCCCTTGAACATCATTGCCGGCAGTTTCTGTTGGTGGGGAAGGAGACAGGAGAAAACGTTACCGCAGAAACAAGTGAGTATATGAAGTATATTTTCATATTGCATGATTCCGGTAATCAGAGGCGGACTTTGCCATTAGGCAAGGTAGGCCATTGCCTGGGGCCCCTAACATCCAAGGGGCCCCCTGTAGACCTGAAAAAAAAATTATATATAGAGTTTCGCTTATTTTTGACTCTCTTTATTAATCACGTCATTCTAAAATGTATACGCTAAAATTGCGTCAGTCAATTTCAATTATTCACGAATTGCTGAGCTAAACTCCCCCGTCTTATTACAATGGACTATTCCAAGAGTGCGTCTAGGGAATTACACCGGTGAAAACCATGGGCTGTAGGCTGTATATAAAGACCGACCGAGTTTGTTCACATACAGCAGAAAATCTGACGCTGGTCGAAACAGTGATGGCGAGATGATGCCTCATGAAACGTCAAAGCCTCTCAGCCGAATGAACCACCAAAATGGTTCGACCTCAGAGCTCCAAATAAGTACGCTAGGGACGCCTAGTGGTGAATGAAAGTATGACGAAAGAAAGAGTTTCCAGTCAACCCAACCCATATCGCGGAACAGTGTCCCGGGATGAAGCCTCAAACGTCACACGCAACGTCATTTCGCCAATGCGAATCACATCTCGATACGGAGCTTCGCTGAGAGGGATACCCGACGTGCTCGACCCACGCCTCGACGCAATCCATTACATCTCTAGATCGAAAGCGATGTTATTTACGAAGAGACGGATTGTGACATCTGTAAAATTGGCATTTATAATGAGAGATCACATAAACATTCTGAGCGAGTGAAGTTTTACCTCATGAAACACGTCTAGAGCCGCTGAAAACAGCCTGGAAAAAGACCCTGCTAGTATTGATATGTAACCGGGGTCCTAACATTAGCCTCGAACAGCTACGGCAGCCAAGAGAAATAAGTGGAGCGAAGAAGCCCTCCAGTTAGCGTTGCTTTTTAATAAATACAACCTGCCCGATTTCCCCAAGAACTAAACATGAGATCCCATAATATCCCTGCTCAAGCCCTGTGGGGTTGGAGGTGACTTTATCAAGTCATTATGGTTCAGAAATTAAAATGTGTTATGTTGCTATGCATTTTTTGTATTACTTTGATGGAAAGGTAAATAAGACTTACTGTAGTTACTTTACTGTGTTTTAGTGCAGTCTGAATAAAAAAAAAAAAAAATTAGGAGCGAGATGTTTGTTTTTAGTTTGTTTGTTAAATGAGATTTGAAAAAGGTGGAGGGCCTCATGCTTCTGTTTGCCTAGGGCCCCTAAATGGCTAAATCCGTCCCTGCCGTTAATACATAAAAATATGATAATTTATGAGAAAGGAGGACAGAGACACAAATGCTTACATCTGAGACAGCTGAAGCATCCAGCAATACTTGCTTCTGTACAGGGTGGCAGTTATAACCGAAAGGGAAAAGATGGGCAGTATCAATGGGGAAGGGCCAAAGATTGAAGTTGTCACAGAGTGTGAATCATAATGGAGGCAGTCTGTATTGACTGGGGACAAAACTGTAAAGTGAATGCATTTAAAAAGGCGTTTCCTCACTGTTTCAGTTTGTTGACCATTTACAGGCAGATGTCATCAATGTTCTTCCCATTCTTGCTGTCAGCAGAAACCTCTTGCAAGCCCCCTCCAATGGCCTCAAAAACCTTGTCTCCATTTTCAAAATTTGCTGTGCCCCTGTCCAGAACACCTAACACGCATATACTGTAGTCATTACATGGATGAATGCACAGACAAGGCAACATTGAAAGGATAGCAAAAAGCCACATCTGCTGTCTGGCGGCCCGAGTCTTGGATGTTTTCCGGGTTCAGCAGCTCCTGAAGACGATGCGCGCGAGAGTGAGGATCTGCAGAAGGTGAGTGTACGACTATGACGGAGGAGGGCAGTAGTGTGCGTCCCATCATACACCGAGCCAGAGCCCATAGTGGCTTAATCGCCCTAAAAAAAAAAAAAAAAACTCAAATCTAATACAGTCACCTGTGTGATTCAAAAAATCCTCAAATATGAAAATGTAAACAAATAAATAGAAACAAATCAACAAACATTCCAACATTCTCCAAACGATGAACAATCAATTTCTTGTTTAAAAACTCAATCAACCAGCCATTAGCGGGACGTAACAACATGAAAAGTAATCAATATTTACAAATTTCTTCGGGATACATTTGCCAGGGCTTTTCCTGCCCTTATTTCCATTTGTTTAAAATAAGACGGAGTTTAACATTAGCTCCTGCGTTTTCAGTCATTCACCCCACGGTACAGTGATAGCAAGTATAATTTTTCACTGTGTACTATAGACAGAGAGAGAATAGCAATCGGTACTCCCTCAAGGGTCTTACAGTACCTGCGATATAATCAAACACCTCGGTGTCGATTTCGGAAAATTCGCTTTTCAGAATATCCATTTATATCGCCATGACATGATACACCGGTCCTGTCGGCAGCGCGCGCGCCTGTGTTATCAAAAAAAAAAAAGTCAAGACTTGTGGGAATTGCACTGCTCATAAGAGTTCACGCAAAAGCAAAATGCAGCCTCCTGTCGAGGTCCTTTCTTCGACCCATGCTCCCATCATAAGCAAACTGAATGGTAGTTTTGTCATTTTGGTGTCATAAATTGTTCACTGTTTCACATTCATTAGTTTTCAAAATTTCATAAATAGTCGTTGCGGTTCCCATTCGGACATGTTTTCGTATTTTCGAGGTCCCCTTATCTTCAAATAATTGGAGAAAGGTAGAATCTTCAGAAAATTATCACACTTTATTCAGCTCATGACCTAAAGCACGGAGTAGTCTCTGCATGTAAAGAACACTACTCCACTCATTCCAAATAGCCATTTTTATTAAATAAACCTTCCAATCACATTACACTGGTTATAGCTTATCTCTTTCCCTTCTCCAATTAGTAGGCATGTTCTCTATGGGATTTTGAGGAAAATATTGGTTGCGCACAGAGGTATTGTCCCCATAAAAAAAGAAAAATACATTAAAAATTAGGATGGAAATGGATACGTAAATGGCTCAACTGATTATGTTTCCAGTAATATACATCACTGATGATTCCACTGAACAGATGTTGATCAACGCTACAGAAATCAACTGAATAAATATTGACTGAATCAACTGAGCAAATATTAATCAAAGCAGAAATCAACTGAACAGATATTGATTGAACAGAAAATAAAGGGCTTAAATGTGTGTGAACCGCTTATGTGTGTGTTACTGCTGCTTACATAATATGGTAACTGATTATGATTATTGATTTACTGATGAATATGATGAGTAATATTGAAATATGATCCCCCAACATAGTGTTTGGAGATCTTTTTTTGACGTAATTGCTTAACAATTTCTCCGAATCAAGCCTCAAGAAAGAATGCACTGACCTGCAAGTTCTTAAAATTGCCAAATGCATTGCCGAAATATGGCAATTGCTCCCATGAAAGCGGAATATTCAGATGATAATTTCAGTCAGACCTAAATATTCCATGCTTATATTTGTCAAATTGTGAGATGGTTGACATATTTACTGTAATTTTTCATGGCTTCTCTTTAATTACATTGAGGGCATAGGCAAAGCTTGTGGGGGCCCAGGGGACCCCACCAGTGAAATAAAAAAGTTCAACAACCCATTATAAAGAGCTCATTAGCTCCTCTCTACACTAAAGTTTACGCCCTGAAAACAGGATTCCCAATACTACCTATCCAAACCATTACTTGTTACCCGAGGAATATAATGGCAGGAAAAGGGGGAGATAAAATTTTAAAAAGATTCAGAACATAATGGAATATATTTAGAAACAGAGATCTGCCATTCGAGGAGGCAGCCTCACTTTTAATGCACAATAAGGCCTAGCCCTACTCTCAAACTGTTTCAACTTAAAACCTGCATAATTAATTTACTGGGTAATAAATGGGCCTGTCAATGCGTTGCCGATAATGATTACAACATGATAACAACAAAGAGGTGACAAGGCTATAATATGAAATTATATGAATGGAAATTATCAGCATAATTAATTAGAAACTAAATCCAATCTTTAACTGAATTCCATCAAACACTATTATGCAAACAAAACATAAATTGCCCATTTGTCCTAATGATTACATGCTCATTTAACTTAGAGTTCTCATTGACTTAATAAGGCCACCTTATATTGCTTGACAAGTGAAAATTTACTTACCCCATTGGCAAGATGGTCAAAATTACCTCAAATCAAGAATACATTTTTTGTCTTACTAAGAAAATGGTGATAGAAATAAGTGTTTTAAGTCTTAAAATAAGTAAATTTCCCTTTCTTGAAAATCACTTTTTGCACACAAATGTCAAACACTGCCTGTGATTGAGGGTGTCACATACCAATACCCCCCCAACACACACACACACACAAAACAAAGTTATAATGATCTGAATGTCAAACAACTCTCCTTTCATTACTGTATGTTGAATGCATTCATTTGAATTTCAGTATGATACAACCATTTTGTAGCCACGCTACGACACCAGGAAAGTGCACAAATGAGTTTGGACTCAGAATATTTCATATTTGTATTTCAGTAAATGTCTTCCTCAACATGATTAGAAAGTCAATACATTGTCTGAGTATTCCAGTAAGGATCAAAATTCATGAAAACCACTACTTCAGCCACAACATTCCTTACCTTTTTTCACACACAAAAAAGTGAAAAGGTATTTTCCCCCCTTCCTGATTTTTTTTTTTTGTTGCATATTTGTCACACTTAAATGTTTTAGATCATCAAACAAATTTTAATATTAGACAAAGATAACCCGAGTAAATACAAAATGCAGTTTTTAAATGATGATTTCATTTATTGAGGGAAAAAGCTATCCAAACCTACCTGGCCTTATGTGAAAAAGTAATTGCCTCTGAAACCTAATAGCTGGTTGTGCCACCCTCGGCGACAACAACTGCAATCAACCATTTGCAATAACTGGCAATGAGTCTTTCACATCGCTGTGCAGGAATTTTGGCCCACTCGTCTTTGCAGAATTGTTTTAATTTTGCGACACTGGAGGGTTTTTGTACATGAACGGCCTGTTTAAGGTCACACCACAGCATCTCAATTGGATTTAAGTCCAGACATTGACTAGGTCACTACAAAACCTTTAATTTGTTTTTTTAAAGCCATTCAGAGGTGGACTTGCTGGTGCGTTTCTGATTATTGTCCTGCTGCATAAACCAAGTTTGCTTGAGCTTGAGGTCATGAACTGATGGTCGGACGGTCTCCTTCAGGATTATCTGGTAGAGGGAAGAATTCATGGTTCCATCAATTACGCCAAGTTGTCCAGGTCCTGAAGCAGCAAAGCAGCCCCACACTATCACACTACCGCCACCATGTTTGACTGTTGGTATGATGTTCTTTTTATGAAATGCAGTGTTAGTTTTATGCCAGATGTAATGGGACATACACCGTGGTTCGCTGGAGTCCCAAAGCCTTACAAATGGCTTTGTAACCCTTTCCAGACTGATAGATGTCAATGACTTTGTTTCTCATCTGTTCGTAACTTTCTTTAGATCACGGCATGATGTGTTGCTTTCTGAGATCCTTTAGCCTACTTCACTTTGTCAGACAGGTTCTATTTACGTGATTTCTTGAATCAACAGGTCTGGCAGCAGTCAGGCCTGGGTGTGGCCAGTGAAATTGAATTTTTAAAAAATGTGGTTAATCACAGTTAATTCATGATTTATCGGGGGCATTACATTTTTTCACATAGGGCCAGGTAGGTTTGGATAGCTTTTTTCCCTTAATAAGTGAAATCATCATTTAAAAACTGAATTTTGTATTTACTCTGGTCATCTTTGTTTAATATTAAAATTTGTTTGATGATCTGAAACATTTAAGTGTGACAAATATGCAAAAAAAAAAAATCAGAAAGGGGGCAAATACTTTTTTTGCATTGCTGACTAGCCTGGACCAGTCACAATTACATTCCCCCCATAATTTTTTTACGCAGGGCGCATTTTAACTGTAGCTTTACTTGTTCTTTTATGTTTTTCTGTTTATAAGTGAGGATGCAGAAGCTATTTTCCGACGCCAAATGCTGCAAGGAAAGAACGTTCTACTCCTCGTGGCAATATTGGGTATAATGCTGTGACATTTTGTGCTGCCAGCCTGCCACTGACTAGATTGTTTGGAATTTCATATCAGAGCTCGGCGTGCGAGATGACGACATTCAAATCAGATCAGTACGCCGTTCCTCCCTACATTTTGTCATGCGCATACTCAGTGCCCTTACTGCACGGTCCTCTCTCCAAAACTTCGAACTGACCTTAGCTATTGCGCACGCGTGAAACTTGGCTTGGCTTGCTGTGGGGAAGAGAGACAGTGGGAGTTAGCTCCGTAATGGCGGCCTCGGTATTGCTGTCCACTGAGAGCCCGAGACCCACTTTTGCGGTCGGCAGTACCGGAGTGCCAGCAGTTCCAGGTAACGGACCTGGTGCAGTGGGTCCCGCTTCTTGGAACCGTTCGTTGGATCGGGCTCTGGATGAAGCTGCGGCCACCGGCTGCCTGAACCTCAGCGGAAGGAAACTGAAGGAGTTCCCGAGAAGCGCCGTCAACCACGATCTCTCAGATACTACCCGGGCCGGTAGGCAGCGATCTGGGGCGGGGATAAGGGTTTGGATGATCCGGGACTGGATTGCCCATACTGTCTCGCCTTTAATTTTGAAGTGCTTGATCGTGGGTTTAATTGTATTTCGAGAAGTGATATTTTAAATTGTTCACGTTGACTAACGGCAGCTGAGGTTTGGAGACCCTATCTTGCTGGTAAACACGAGTGAGAGGACGGCTGACACACGCAATTTGGGACAGCACCGAGTTGCCCTGAAAGGATAGCCTGCTGACGGGGTTATGGTTGAGATCTGACGCAAATTACAAAATAACATTTTTATTTTGTTATATTTACGTTACGCGAACATAACATTTTGGAGTCGACATAACTCATGCGTGCACTAATTTATCGCAACGTGCTGTGAAGATACTTCTGTTATCCAAATACGTGGTGTAAACACTTTTTGTGTAGGTATTAATGATAACTTTACGCTCGTAAAATCGCCACTGATTTGCCGTGATGAGAAGGGGGCATTGGCTGCACAAACGTGCCACATTTATCCAATATTGATTTATTGTCCCTGCCCGAAGACTGATGGGATGATGGTAGGCTCCGTATCAAATATTGTTGTAATGTGGCTCAAAACTCTCTGCATGGGATTATGGTGGCAAAACATTTTGCGTAATGAATTTATCATGCTGTACTGGTGCAGCCTTGTAGATGCTGAGTTACATTAGCGAGGTAAATATTAGGCTCTAATACTCTCACTCATTCCTCTGTGTTATACGAACATTCTGTCCCACTTCTGCCTGAATGTAGGTCAGTGAAATTAAGCGTTGTTTTGATCACCAATGCTGTGCTCCAAGGCACTGCTACTGTTTCAGTGTGAGCCGGTCTTCCAGTAGGTCTGAAATTTGTGGGGCACCATGCTGGCTTGCAAGAGTATGGGAGAATGGAGTGATGAAGAAGGGTGGATGGATTTGAGGAGAGAACTGAATGGAAGGGAAAGAAGGTTTGTGTATACTGACCTGTTCTCTGAAAGGGGGGGAAGCATAAAGAAATGTTTATGTGAGATGCAGGGGAGTTTGTGGTGGGGTGGTTTGCTGTGGCTAATACGAGAGGTGTAATGCAGAAGAAGATGATCGATTGGAGATGGGGCAAGAGTAGAATGGGGCTAACGGGATGAGACAGAGGAGAGGGGATGGTGTTAAACAGGAGGCTGAGGGATTGTATTGATGAGAGAAAGGCGTAAAGATGGTGTGCAGTTTCTCCCTGCAAATGGATACCATCAGTCCTGCACTTGTTACATTAGGGTGTTTATAATTTATTATTTGATATGAACTGCCCGGCAAGAATGACAGGATTGAGCTTCGTACAGAAAGCTCTTCAAATTATCTATCGCAAAGCATTGAAAACAGCATTTCTTGTGCTGCTACTTATTTGGGAATTGTCTTATTCTGGGCCTGTGTTTGTGCCTATGCCTGATGAGGTATTTGTCTCAATGGATGCATTTTTGCATTAACCGCAGCAAAGCAGGGGCCAGCTCTGTTAACGCACAAGTCATTGAGCGACTGAGTCAGGGAGTGAGTGATGAAGTTACATCAGTGGTCGGTTGCGTGTTGGAGTTTCCCTAGCTGTTGCGCTTTGAAAATGAATTGCTCAAACAGTCATCAGGAGGCTTTTATAGCGAGGCAGGCTTGAGCTTTGTCTGAAAACGTAGTGAGATCTCGATGCTAACAGCATTTTAAGTCATAAAATGCTCATTCCCGAGACTAAGGCTGTCTCAGTTTTAGAGTCCTTAAATATTCTGTCTACAAAGATATCTAATTTTGCTTGTTTGTAGGTTAGCATCCTTGATCAATAGGGGCATCCCATAATGCACTATGAAACCAAAAACATTTTGGGAATTATATCAAGATGGTGAGAGCGAGGGCTGATGTGGCCTCTGAAATAATCTGCAAATTTAAGTTACTCAACCTCTTTGTTGTATTTTACATATGTTCTGTAAACAATATGTAGAAATGTCTTTTATTACGATTTAAGTTACATTGATTGTTGTTAGTTTTCATACGTCAATGTTTTTCATTGATTATCATTTTAGGTTGCTTAGTTGACTCAGTCTATTGCTTCTAATGTCCAGCTGACTACTAAGCTAAGCTAGTTAGCCCAGCTAGATCGCGAGAGCTAGGTTGCCTCAAGTTTAACTACTGGGTTCCGGGCTCATTCCAGGGAATTATTGTTAATTTGTGATAATCTGTGATGGCAAGCTTCATAGCTAGCAAGCTGTATTCATGAGGACTTGATTCCACTTATCAGGGACCAAAGTTGTGTTTGAAGCCTTCCTAAAAGCTTGTAACCCTTTATGAAACCTTGTATGCAAAGAGAAAGGATGTTTGCATGGGAGAGAAATTCTCCCATGTCTACCAAGAGATAGCAGTTATGTTTTTCTTTTTTAATTTGGCGCATCCAATCCCACTCAAATTTGGAATGCCCAATTGGCGAACTATGTACACAAGCTTGCTCGTATGCCACCCCATGTTGCCATCTTGGGAGAGCAAGACAGCTCGCGGTTCTCCTCCGAAGTTCACGACTGTCAGTCACTGAGACTTTTTTTTTTTTTTTTTTACACTCATAGCTTGAGACTTCGCTGGCTCAGAACAAGCGAAGTTTTTGGTTTTGGTTTTGTGACATAGCCTAGGGCTGTCTCTTTTTTTGCAAAAACAAGTTCAAACAAATTTAAATTATTAAGTAATTTGAATCAATTCGAACACAAAACACTTGCATGATGAGCAACCCTCCCCCCTACACGCTGTTAATAATTAGCTAGAAACACAAGTTCCTCGTTTTGATCGAAATATTTCCTGTTGATCAGAACATCCATGCACTTGACTATGATTGCTTGGTTATTGGGTGTTTCAGTGTTAGCTATAGCTACCTTGCTTTGTAAGGTGACTTGTTTCCAAGTCTTGCTTAGCTAGCTAACTGATTTTACTTCACGGTGTGAGCTTTGCTGCTAAAATTGCATTATGCCATATTGAGTGGCAATTAGCCATCAGTTTTCTTGAATTTTCAAATGTACTACTGTTTATATTCAGTTGTACTGAGACTTTAAAACTTAAGCATGTGTAAAATGAGAAGCATCTACCACCCCCCCCTTGCTCAACAAAATAAAGAGCAAAATAAGAAGCATTTTACCCAACCACCCCTTTCCCACTCAACAACATTTTGAGTGTGCGCAGGAGCCTATGACCGAGTACCACCACCAGCTCATTCTGAGCCAGGAAAAACCCTGTGATGGTGTTATGCTTTTTTGAATTCAGCCGTATTATTAATAGTTTGACCTTAGAATTTTTCAACAAGTTCGAACTATAGTTAAGATTTCAAATCAAAATTGACAGCCCACTGCCTGTCCTCAAGTATGTCTATATGCTCCAGCCATACTAGGTTTTGACCTGGTCCTGTTTCTCAGTAGTCCAGATACGATGACAAAATGCATTAATATCCATCCCATATTGTTTTTTGAAGATAAAATACATTTTATTCCAAAAGTTTTGCCTCATAGAGATGATTTTTCTTAGCCCCGTTACAGTCTGATTGCATTTGTGCCAGTTTTGAGGGCATCTGGCCTACCATGTGATACTGATTTAGCAATGCAGAATCAAAAGGCTTGGCCAAGATGCTCTGAGGTCAGCAGCTCGGCATCACATGAGCAGCTACAGGGACTCTCCTCAGGTGGAATTGGTGCACTCTTATTGGGAGACATTAGAACGGACAGTGGAAACAAGGGGTCTGTAAAATGCACAGCACGTCCATACCGATACATGGAATATGGAGTCTGTAGGGAAGGAGACAGGCATACTTTTACATACTTTGTGTGTGCGTACATGTGTGTGACTGACTGCATGTATGTGTGTGCTGCTTTTGCTCTGGGCCCTGTGTTGTCTGTGCACTGAGGGGAACTGGAGCGCACACTCATTGCTGTGTGTGTCTGTCTGCTTTTCTTCTGTTTGCCCCAGAGCAACAGCACAGTCTACTTTAGCTTCTCAGCAATAGATGCATAGATCTATATCCATGTAGTCAGGTCCAGAGTTGCTGGCACCCAATAAAGGAAAAAATAGCTGGACAAAAAAAAACAACATAGTAAATAATTCTAATGTTCAAACCTATTGACAAACTATAAATTAGATTTTTAATAAAGGTTTTTTTCTCATGCTTTAGTGTTTCATATTTAATGGTCTCAATTTTTTAATGGAAAGTCAAAGGAGTCACTGAATGGCACCTCTTAATGTAAATAAAATTTAAAAAACTTCAAATGATAATTTTGTTTATGTTACGTACATACTCTTTGTCTGGTGGTACAGTGCGTTACGGAAGGGACATCACAAACATGAAATATTCAAACCCAAGACGCCATGTTTTTATGACCGCAGCACTACATCAAACGGAAAATATTTAGATCTTGTGCTTTATTTTACACGCTTTTTCCTGTAATTCAGCAACATATATTTTGGATCTTTGGAGACCCTGGGATCTCCACTCGAATTTGAAATTTGCCTGAAGTTCCACAGGTGTGAATAAAGCAGCTGCATTTGGCATAGCCACATTTGGAACTGGAGAGTTGAGGAGGTAACATGTCATTGGAATTTTGTCCAGAAGAGTGTTATAGTCGAGTGATACCAAAATTGAAAGTATTACCCATGCACATCATGGGAATATTTGGTTTCAAATTAATAGTGCATGTAGGAGAAATATGGAAGTTGGTCATTGATTTTTTTTTTTTTTTTTTTTTTGGGGGGGTCGTTTTAATCCAGATTAAATGCTGAAACTTGGAATTTAAGTTATAATGTAACATGTCTCAACATATAATAATGGGTTTTAACAATTTCTGAACAATGGCCATTTTGTGACCTTTGATATTCCTTCACCTACAGACATCTATTTGAGCGACCAGTAACCTCTAGCGGTCACAGGTATAGATCAAATGTGATGAAACTTTGCACACGACATCTGTAGGACACAAACTGGTTTGAAGTTTCATTTCAGCTTTGTTCCCTATGCCTCAGTGGGTGTGGCGAGTTGGTACACCGGTTGAGATTCAGGCTCACTTGAACATCTAGGGCAGGGCTATTCAACATTATCCGTTAAGGGCCAGTGTGGGTGCGGGCTTTGAATCCAACCAAACAGTTGCACACCTGATTCTAATAATCAACCTTTAGATTCTTCACCAAGGTCCTTGATTCATAGAATCAGGTGTTTATAAACTTGGCTGCAATGAAAGCCTTCACCCATAAGGCCCTTTCTGGATCATGTTGAATAGCCCTGCACTAGGATTTACAGGTTCTGTTGACGCTCTCATGCGGAAGTTGGAACAGCTGCCCACCCCCGTCCTATATGTACACCATTGACACCTCTGATCTACTGTCTCAGAGATGTTCAACAAATTTTCAAAAATTTTCTGCCGGTTCCTGGAAAAAATAGATCTCTCGCCTCCTGCTTGTCTCTAGCTGCCGTGCTACAGCGTGCAGTAAAGTCCACGCTATAGCAGCATCTCTGCTGGTTGGAACTTGGAGCACTTGTAGCCCCTTGCGACTGTAGTGAAGTGACTGTATTAGCACTGTGCACTGACCGCTATGACTAAACTGTGCTTCTCCGTGTCACTCATGCATGAACACATGCTCATCTGTGTACTGAGATACATCCTCATTTTCTCATCTCGGGACTCTCAAACTGCTTTGCATTGCTCCTATTTCAAAGGCATTTGTCCATGAAGATTAATGCATGCTAACAGGGATAATGTATTTCTAACAGGAGGGTACACGTATTCCTTGGGTTCTGAAGTGTTAGTGTAGAGCCCTGCTTTATTGAGGCCTGAGGCCAGACTGCTGCTTTCTGTGGCTGTGTTCTGAGTGCAGGGAGGGGAATTCACTGCCATGTTCAGCGTCGGTGTGACGGTCCTGTGAGACAGAGGGCCGAGGGGCCTGAGAGGAGTGTCACAGATGGTGGGGAGAGGGGCTTTGTGCTGAAGAAGAGGGAGAGAGAGCAGAGGAGGAGGAGAAAAGGGGGATTTGGAGTGAAGAGAGCAGGGCTCTGTTGAGGAGCTGGGCTCTCAGTCAGGCTCTTCCTGATGGAGCAGTGCTTGTCCTCAGTGCTTCTGGCCTGTGGCTCGTCTGTGCTGTGTGTGTTTTTGCCTGCCAACCTGCCCCTGTTCAGTCCGGGGTCTCAGTTTCGCTGGCTCTGTCCTCTGTCTGGGGCTTTTGTTGTGTTTATTACAGAGGCCCTTTGTACAGGTGATTCTCTGCTGGTGTGCTTCTTTCTCAGGTGTGTGTGTGTGTGTGTGTGTGTGAGTGAGTGAGTGAGTGAGTGTGTTTGAGAGAGTGAGTGAGTGAGTGTGTGTGAGAGAGAGAGAGTGTGTGTGTGTGTGTGTGTGTGTGTGCGTGCGTGCGTGCGTGCATGTGTGCGCGGTGTGTGCTTGTGAGTGTGTGCATATGTGGGAGTGTGTGTGTGAGAGAGTATGTGAGTATGTGTGCATATGTGTGAGTGTATGTGTGTATGCGTGTATATGAGTGTGTGTGTGTGTGTGTGTGTGTGTGTGTGTGTGTGTGTGTGTGTGTATATATGTGTGTGAGTGTGTGTGTGTGTGTTTGGGGGACTCCAGCGGATGGAGCAGACGGCTGTGAAAGCAGCTTTTCCTGCATCCCGGATCCCACTCACAGCTGCAGAGATAAATATAGAGAGGAGCTGGAAAAGCCATCGGTGTGCACAGCGTCCACACCACACCGCAGAGCTCACACACACACACACACACACATACACACACACACTCATGTGCAGAAACACTCGGCTGTGTGCTACTATACAGATGTTTTCCTACCCGCTCACAAACACAGCCTCTTGCGACCACAAGACAAATATGCCAGCACTTATAAATACACACCGGTTACTGCAAGTATGCATTTAGATGCACATGCCGTAAGTGTCGTACGTACGCATACCAGACTTCAGTTTTCAGAAATGCTGGAAGTTCTCTAAACTCATGCCAGAGTCCTTTAAAACTGTGCTGCTCTACAAATGCCTACAGTATCTGTACTTGCACAAAAATGCATTGAATACGGTTATCTTCTGTATGTTTTCTCTTGGTAGATTTCTTTATAGCTTCAGTTTTGCTCAATGTTGCAGAATATTATTATGTCTCCCCCGGAAGGAGAGGGGACACATATTGTTTTAGGCTTGGTTCCCATTCGCGTTCTGGTTCACGTTCCCACTCGTTTCCGGAGCGTAACTCCAAAACCATTTGCATGATCTTAACGAGCCTTTGCATACATACTACTCAGGTCCTGAAGTGGTGCCTTTTGGTATGTGCCTGTCTGTCCAGCAGTCTGTCAGTCCGTCCGGATGTGATCTACAACCCCAATTCCGAAATAGTTGGGACAAAGTGTAAATTGTGAATAAAATCAAAATGCAATGACTCTCAAATCACACCAGCCAGTATTTTATTCACAGTAGAACAGAGATAACCTAGCACATGTTGACACTGAGAAATTTTACAATTTTATCCACAAAATGAGCTCATTCCAAATTTGATGGCTGCTATAGGTCTCAAAAAAGTTGGGACAGGGGCCCGTTTACCATAGTGTAGCATCCCCTCTTCTTTATAACACAGAGTGGAGGTGTCTGGGCATTGAGGAGACGGGTTTCTTGAGTTTAGCCTTTGTAATTTGATCCCACTCTTGTTTAATACAGGCTTCCAGCTGCTGGAGAGTTTTGGGTCTCCTGTGACGGGCTTTTGGTTTAATTATGCGCCAAATGTTCTCAATCAGTGAAAGATCAGGACTGCAGGCAGGCCAGTTCAGCACACGGACTCTTCTACTACGAAGGCATGCTGTTGTAATAGCTGCAGTATGCGGTTTTGCATTGTCCTGCTGAAATACACAAGGCCTTCCCAGGAATAGATGTCGTCTGGAGGGGAGCATATGTTGCTCTAAATTCTTTATATACCTTTCAGCATTCATGGTGCTTTTTAAAACATGCGAGTGTCCAACACCATATGCACTAAAGCATCCCCATACCATCAGAGATGCTGGCTTTTGAACTGAACACTGATAACAGGAGGGGTGGTCTTTCTCCTCTTTTAGCCCGGAGGACACGACGCCCATGATTTCCAGCAAGAATGTCAAATTTGGACTCATCTGACCACAGGACACTTTGCCACTTTTCTACAGTCCATTTTAAATGAGCCTTGGCCCACAGAACACGACGGCGCTTCTGGATCATGCTCAACAATGGCTTTCTTTTTGCATGATAGAGTTTTAGGCGGCATCTGTGGATGGCATGGCGGACTGTGTTTACAGACAGTGGTTTCTTGAAGTATTCCTGGGCCCATTCAGTAATGTCAATGACAGAATCATGCTGGTGAGTGATGCAGTGGCATCTGAGGGCCCGAAGATCACAGGCATCCAGTAAAGGTCTTCGGCCTTGTCCCTTACGCACAGAGATTTTTCCAGTTTCTCAGAATCTTTTGATGATAGTATCCATTGTCGATGATGAGACCTTCAAAGCCTTTGCAATTTGGCGGTGAGGGACATTGTTTTTAAAGTATTCCACAATTTTTTTACGTAAGCATTCACAGGATGGAGAGCCTCTGGACATCTTTACTTCTGAGAGACTCAGCCTCTCTAAGACATCCCTTTAATAGTCAATCATACCTGATGCCTGATAACTTAATTACTTGCTAAGTGTTCTTTCTGCTGATTCTCTTATATATTAATTGCTTTTTCAGCCCTTTTTTGCCTGTATCCCAACTTTTTTGAGACCTGTTGCAGCCAGAAATTTTGAAATAAGCTCATTTTGTGGATAAAAATGTAAAATGTCTCACTTTCAACATTTGAAGTGTTAACTATGTTCTATTGTAAATAACATATTGGCTCATGCGATCTGAAAGTCATTGCATTTTGATTTTATTCACAATTTACACTTCGTCCCAACTATTTCGGAATTGGGGTTGTATTTCTGTCCGGAGCATAAATCCATTTGCATGATCTTAAGTTAAGATTCTTAACAAAACTTTGCATACTTACTACTCAGGTCCTGCACTCGTGCCTTTTGGCATGAGCCTGTCTGTCTGTTCATCCGTCCGTCCGGTGGGTTAGGCAGGGAAGGGGGCTGGGGGGAGACATGTTTTTACGAGAAAAAACACATTCTAGTTTAATGACAGTGAAAATATTAGGTGTATTGTTAGGTCTAAGAAACTCATACGCATTGTACATGTACATCTTCTCTTTCCTTGTTTACATGTATCACAGCCTCTGCTTCGCGTCGTCATGCTGTAAGTCTCTGCTCGTCACATGCTGGACACATGCACTTCCACATGCCAGAGTGAGGTCAGTTCTCACTGATCTGTCTAGACTGAGCCAGCCACATGCTCCTCTGCTGCTGCTGCTGCGTGCGTGCGTGTGTGTGTGTGTGTGTGTGTGTGGTAAACATCACATGGTCCGACTGCATCATTTTAAAAGGTTTATTATGAATGAAGAGTGCAAAGCCCTTCGGAGTGTGATTGTGGGACTGAATTTGGAGGACATGGCAGACTTTCCTGAACATTATCTCTGAATATTATGGGGAGGTTGAAGGCTCGAGAATTATTTTTAGGGAGACCATTTTCGTTAACCCATTGTAGCCCACCTGGATGGAAGAAGATAAAAAGACAAGAAAGATAAATTGGTTGCCATGGTAATTGATTTGTAGTGGCATCTTTTCATACTTGTGGCTCAGCTGGCCGCAATTTTTCGCCAAATTTATGCAAATTTTGCAAAAGATATGATTCAAACAGAACATTCTTATTTGTGATTTGGGGGGATTTTTTTTTCTGCAGTGTCAGATTACATAATGCTGTAGGTAAAGTACATTCAAAGTGGTCACTTTTTTTCAACATTTTCAAGCTTTAAAATGTTCATGCTAAACAGGGCAGTTTTGGCCCAGATGGAGGTGCTCCTGTGGTTTGGTCAGAAGTTAGCTGTTCAGGGTTCTGCCTGCCATTCATTATTTCATCTTGCCCTTCAGTAGTATCTCAGAGCTGGTTGATGTTTTGTCAAGTCTTACCAAGTGCAGTCTGAAGCATATGTGGGGGTGAGACCTTACAGCCTTTCTCCTGTAGGCCTCTGGGACAGTGTCTCTGAAGTGTACCTGTGTTCCTTTAGCGTAGCAGCACAGCACTGATGCTGTCTCTGGCAGTCGGCCACAGGTGATACCAGGCTTTTAGCACACAGGTAAAAGGGCTGTGACCACACGCAGGTGCTCAGCGCCGTGGTCACAGTGAGTGTGTTATTTATGCACAGGGTGAAAGAGCTGCATTTACCGTTTATGGGCTGGAGGGACATGCATCCTGCTTTCACTTCTAATTTCTGTGAAATCAGCCACTATTTATAGCCATTGGTGTGTGAGTGCGTGTGTGTGCGTGCATGTGAGTGTATGTGTGCGGCAGTGTGCATATGTGTATGAGTGCATGTGTGTATTTGTGGAAGTGAGTGTATGTGCACTTGTATACTTGAGCGTGTGTGTGTCTGTTTGTGTGTTTGTGGATATGTGTGCGCATGCGCGCATTTGCTTGTCTGTGCATCTGTGTGTGTGTGTGATCTTGCTTGTTTGGCTGTGAGTGAGTTTGTACTGCTTCCTCATCACCAGCCACAGTAAAGAATAAAGATCTTTGAAAGTTGAGAGGCCTTTATCTGCCCAGCTGACATTCACACTCCAGGAACAGTCCTCAGGAGAGCAGTTACTGTACACAGACCTGACCAGCCTATAAACACACTGTGCAGAACGCAGACCCCTGAAACTGAGTACAGTGTGCATTACAGAGCTGCACTGTGGTAAAGGATGAAGGTCTCTCTGACTGGGGCTGGGTTACACTGCAGGCTGCTGTTACTGCAGAAGGGCGCTGAGGGCGACTCAGTCACACTCGCTGCTAACGCCACGCGGAGACGGCGCTGCCACGTTAGCCAGCTCTCACCCCGCTGTGTGGGGTTAGCACTGCACTCGCTATTCAGCACTCACTGCTGCCGATTAAGCTGTCAAGCGCCTGTCCCAGTGCCCATGTAACATCTCTGTTGTTTTTGCCAAAAGTTTGCATGGACCTTGCTGGTAGTGTAGGAGTTTGATAATACACTGTCTGAAAGGCATGTTATGCCCAGTGTTGTGCTGTATACCAGCTATATATTTAAAATGGCCACTCAGTGAAATTATGCCCCGGTAATCTGTCTTTGCGTGCATTCAGTGAATCTACTGTCGTCTGCCTGAATGATGTAATACGATGTTTTTGGGACATTTCAGGACATGGCGCTCTCTTCTCTGTGGGGGGAGTGATGTGTACTTAGCCTGTTGGGGGAGGGGGGTGGTGATGGGGTTTTACAAAGCGGTTTAAGCCTGCCGTTGACTACAGTCCCTGAGGCCTCGAAGCACCAGCATAAAGTGAAAGGAAATTACGAGCCAACCAGTCTTCAAAGTCAGCCTTGGAATTGCTTGTGCACAGTGGTGTCAACTGTGAATAAAATATCTCACTCGTAAATCTAAAGATGTCTTAAAACACATTTATTTATAGAGGTGGGTGAAGGTGGGAATGGAAATACAGGGCCCTGTACCCATTATTTCTGCAAAGGATGGTTGCACCAACTATTGATATGACTCAGTTTTTGACACTATTCTTCAAAATGTTACTGTTTTTTTTTTTATAAGCATCTTTGCCCTGTAGAATTGTTTTGTATATGTCGATAGCCATTGCACAATTCCATATACTCTAAATTGTCCTATTTATGCATCCTATCCTACTACTTTAATTGGCAACGTGTCTGTCTGTCCGTCTGTCCATCCATTCCTTCAACCGTCTGGGGTTGCAAGGTGCAATCTTGCTTTGATCACCTCCATACTTTGCAAAAACTCCGCTCTGGCGTCTGGCATACGTTTGATCTTACCAAAAAAACAATAAAAACTTATTTTTGCAGGTTTTTTTTTCGTGCTGACTTTTAGTGTCCATAAATACTGTAGAACACTGGGCGACATTGTGGTGTTAATCTGAGCAGGGCTAGTCCGACCCTGACCTTGTTCTGGCAGGGTTTTGGCTTTGTGGGGTTTGACTCCACGAGGTCCTGTCTGCAGTAGAAGGTGTGTGACGCCCCCCTCTCCTCGCTCTGTGCAGACCTGTCCCGGAACCGGCTGCCGGAGCTCCCTGTGGAGGTGTGTATGTTCGTGTCTCTGGAGAACCTCAACCTGTACCAGAACTGCCTACGCTCCCTACCCGAGAGTCTGCTAAACCTACAGGCCCTGACACACCTCAACATCAGGTAACGCTCTCTTTCGCACAGTGTTAGTCCGCACGCTCCTGCATGTGCTCACTCAGTGTCACTGAATACACAAGTGTGAGCACTCTTTCACGCACAGTGTCAGTCGGCATCATCCCACGTTAACAGTCACTCAGAAACTGCCCTCTTGAAGCAGTCGGGCCTCTCGCACCATAAAAACCATCTTGGGCTCTCAGGAACTGTATGCAGTGCTCAGGAACTTCTGCTAGCTGTAATTATTAGCATCTGGGGCTTCCCTGCGTGTCTAATTTTTACAGGACTCTGCATACTGGGGTGTTATATGATTAATGGGGGGGGCTGTTCCACTGCTTCTCCTACAGCTGTTTCCTCCAGTTTAGTGTTTCTATGCTTTAGCTGGAGCTGAGGTGGTGCTATGTTACCTGTTACATTCAAATTCACGGGTTCTGGAGAGGGTTCCTGAAGTGCTAATGTAGCTATTGCTCCCAAATCCCCCCTCTCTTGTTTGGGCACTCGCTCTCACCCCCCTATATTACCTTCTCGTACTCCAGTCGGAACCAGCTCAGCACCCTCCCAGGCCCCGTGTGCAGCCTGCCTCTTAAGGTGCTGATCGCCTGCAACAACAAGCTGGTTTCTCTGCCGGAGGAGCTGGGTCAGCTGCGGCAGCTCACTGAGCTGGTGAGTCTCCCATGTTGTAGATGTGCTCTGCTACACTGCCAATAACACTGTATGACTTTATTGATCATGTGTTGGCATGCAGTAATTATTATGCCTCCACCACACTCAGTGGGTAGGAGGAATACTGTTTTCCGGTCGTCTGTCCTTCCGATACTCCGTCTGTCCGTCAATCATATCTGTGCGCGATATCTACTGAGGGAGTGGACGGATTTTGACCAAATCACACATGGAAACTCCCAACTGAGGGTTGCTGAACTCGTTACGTTTTGGAGGTCATCGGGTCTCAGGTCAAGGTCACTTGACGGCAGTTGTTTGTGGGTGCCGAAGATCAACTTTTATGTTGGTGAAGTTAAGGCAGGCAGAGCTACTGTAGGCTGAGGCTCATTCATTACCCCTCGCCCATTTCTGTTCGTAAATAACCTGAAGTGTACCGAGCTTCACTTTGGACACTACTTTCACAATCATGTGACTTGCTTACTAGTGAAGGGGCATGAGATAAGCTTTTTTTGCTTTAGACTTCCTATCAATACTTGCGCGAAATATTCTTCTGGATGTGCTCGTGAATATTATTCACATTTTCCTTCCATTTTGGCTCTCTATAATGAAAACAGTTGTTGAATACGATGGAGCTTATTTGTTATTTGCAAAGTGAGAAGATGAGTTAGACCGACCGCATCGCATGACCATCAAAGTGGAAGTATCCATACGCAAAATGGCATTAATTTCATACGAGGCTATCTATCCCTTACGGAAATGGCCAAAGTGTTCCAAATGCCAGAGGCATAGCAACTGAAACATTGTACTGACCATATAATTAGAGCTCTAAGTACAGTACAGATCACATCAAAACGGAATTTTATCGCGGTAGGGTCGGGAGAAGAGAAGGTAAAGGTAACTTCAGAGCAACATGAGGGTAGAAACGCGTAGGTTGTCTGCGAAAGCACGGCGCAGGGATACAAAGCATTAATAAATATAGTACCCAGTCACAAAACCCTTCTAGGATACACATCACAGGTGGTCCAGCGTGTGCTGAAGAATGTCATTGTTGGCTTAGCGGCCGGTAAGCATCTTCCAGCAGGGGATGCTTTCACACGCAGTCACTATAAATGGTGAAAACTTCCCAACCCCACACTACCACGTAAGATTATTTCTTCCTATTCATATATTTATTTGCTTAAAATTGGTGCTTGTCGTTGTATTTTTATTGTTGTAGATAGCTTTAAAATCACAAGTTTTTAATTGGTAAACCATTGCATGTAAAGGAACGATGTATGAGATAGAACCAGAAGTATACTGCATGACGCGGCTTGATGTGTGAGGTTTGTTTATGAGGAGAACAGCGGTGAAAAAGAGCGGTTCTTTTGGACAAAAATCATGAAGTTTTCTATATATTTTAATGCTATTTAGTGCAGACAGGAAAATTCCTTTATTTTTGTTGTTTACTCTTAACGTTCTGTGAAAATGAATGACACGTGTTAGTGTATAGGACAAATCCTCTGTCATGGTTTAGAGAAATTTTCACTTTGTTTCCGTTATATTGTAGATTGCTGGACTTTGTGGTGCTCCTGACATCCAGCGAGAAGATTTTAGTTAGATTACGAACTCTCACACTCAGTTGACACACGTCTTCAAAAGCAAATTTCTTCCGCGCTTCCACGTGCACTATAATGCGGTTTCTCACAAGTTTTAAATTGAAAGTGCATGTTATGTTTTTGGAAGTGGCTATTCGCCCCGCAGCGAATAGGAAACCATACTTGGTCAGGAACTATATTTTCTTACCTGGCGCCGCCTCACAATCACTGTCGGCAGTTAAAAGGCTTACAGCATTAATCTCGCGATACAACAAGTTAGTCTGGCAGTAGAGTGGCGAAACAAAGATGGCAAGACAGCAGTAAATTAGGGAGAGTTCTCGCAATTTTTTCTGTTCTGATGTGAGCTGTATGGTATATAGACAATTATCATTTTAACCCTTTAAGTGCTAATCACTGCTATAGTCACACAAGGCGCAAAATAAATGAAGCAAAATTTCAGATTTCAGCTTTTAAAAGGTCAACAATTTTGTCCATATTTAGTCGGCAGATTAGTTGGCAATGACCTTCAGAAGGGTTCACAGGTACCTTTGAGTCCTTCTGAAGGTCATTTTTCAAGTAAATTATGAATGATTAACTTTGGGAGGAATAGGGTGAGTAAAAATTAAGGGTTAATGGATGCAATTCTGCATAATTAACTTTGTATAGATGTAAATACCCTCAAGTTAAAGTGCAATCTGTCAGTCTGGTGTGCCCGTATCATTCGACCCATGTAGGAATCCCATCCCTGGGACTTTCTATTGTAAGGGTGAAAATGGTTTTACCCTGCATCTGGGATTTTGCTTGATATAATTAGACCTAATGTATCATCACTTGTCCTCTCTTGCTCCCCCTGTCTGCCAGGACGTGAGCTGCAATGAAATCCAGATGCTGCCTCCCCAGGTGGGCCAGCTGGAGGCGCTGCGGGACCTCAACATCCGCCGGAACCACCTGGTGCGCCTGCCCTCAGGTTAGAGGCTCCCCTCCTCACCCTGAGTACAGCGCTGTGTGGTTACAGTTGGCTGTCCCTGACGCTTCTCCGCAAATGACCTCTCTCCCTTCTGCTCAGGGTGAAGCTATGTTCTTCATAATGTCGTGTTATCTTGAGATGGGTGGGCAAAGGTGTCCTGAAAACCTTTTCTGTGGAAAGGAATTAGGGCTGCACGATTCTGGAAAAAATGTGAATCACGATTTTTTTGTCTAGAATTGAGATCACGATTCATTGGCACGATTTTTTTCCCACAAACTGAAATGTTTATTGTAGTAATTTAAAAAAAAAAAAAACAACAACAACTGGCCATAAAAGTGCCGTTTAATAAAAAAGGTAAAAAGACAAAATAAGCAAAATGAGTGCACCTTAAGTGCTTTTTGACTCCACATGGCCCTGAACTAGGGATGCAAAAATGTCAAACCGCAACCCAGAAGATGATACTGCTCAATTATAATGTCATATCAAACAGGCAGGCAGCGATGCAAGTCCATCCGAGGCACATTTGCACACAAACAAAAGCCTGCACGGAGAGAAAGCAGCACGTCGACGGCATTCCAGCATAAACCAAGATTAGTTTTGGGGCAACCCTTTAAAGCCAAACCACGTATCATCCACGTATCATCCAACTGCAGCCTTGGAAAAATGGCTGTCAAACTTCTGTGGCCGTTTAAAATGCTTCTGGTGCTTTGAAGTCAGCTCCATCACCTTGGCATAATTAGCATACCCTAAATCTATTCCTGTGTAGCTACTTTGCCGACCTTAAGCTGCTTTTCCACCGAACGTGAAACCATTTTTTCGCACGACAGACAACATTCAAAGTCAATGCAAAGTCTTCCCATTGATTTTGAATGCACTAATCTGTCATGCGAATAATTCGTTTCACGTTCGGTGGAAAAGCATCTTAAAAATCAAGCAATTTATTTAGCCAACAAGTACAACCGGCATGTAGCCTATAATGATTAAAAAGCGATCATAAAAAGTGGACATACCAAACAAGGCTTCCGTGTAAGAGTGCCAATAACCAATAACAATAAAACCATTTTAATACGGTCCTGGTTTTCAAAAATATAACAATATAGGCCGACGCAATGTGGAAAACATTTCATTAAGCCTATCCACCGTGAGGTGTGACTTATTTTCGTATTCACATCAGATCGTCAAATGTAAGCCTATAAAAATAATCTGGCAAATGCACGTAGGTGAATCTGTGCTGTTTCCTGGTCATTTTAGTCTCAAAATGCGACTGCCGAAAGAACAGTATAGAAATAAATTGGACCGTCTTCCGATTCAAATTTGTAATTGTGCGAATCAAGTGCTTGATTGTCAATTGAGCATGGGACCAAGGTGAGAACTGTTGCTGTTTAGACAATGATAATTCTGCAAACCTTGACGTTGCTTTGTTCATGGCTTTGAATTTAAGCAGCTGTATGGTCATGACCGCATCAGGTCTGATTCGTAAAGCAAAAATAGCGAGCTCGTCCGCTCGCCCCGTTGCGGGAGTTATTATTAATTCCCCGGGTGGATTTTCATCAGTGTTCATTCTGCATTTATTTTTCCTGACAACAAACTTTCCTGCACTCTGCACTTTAACATTTCTCCGTGTCTCCCTCGCTGCTTCTGAATCTGCACTGCTAGCCAACTCCATTTGAATCGAAAGACCAACGATTTGTTTACCTTCTCTGGCTTCTACATGAACTCAAGTGAAGTAGAGCTGCTTTGCCATAGGATGAGCGCGAATGTAACGTCAATGCTGAGGCCGGCCCCAAGAGACCGCCTACTACTCACTTTCTTTGAAAACTAAGAGTTAGTTTGCTCTGCGGCTCCTGAAATAATGCTGGAAAATCGTTGACATTTAGAAATTAGATCGCGCGTAGGAGTGAATCGAGATCGCGATCTTCTGGCGATTTATCGTGCTGGCCGAAAAAGAAATATAAGTCTCCTGTGATTGGCCAGGGCTTTGCTTGCTACAGTTACTGTGGCTATATGGCTCATTTTGAACGTAACTTTTATCATCCTGTTTCGGTGTGGGCAGTGAATCTGTTGAAGTCTTCTCTTTTTTTGAGGTGCATGCAGATGCTGGGAATGCTCCATGGCACATGTAGATAAAACACTGGCTGCAGTACAGTATTAGGATTTACAGACAGACTCCTGGCAGCATCAGTATTAGCTTTGGTGAGGGAGAGAGGGGGCATTCAGCTGGGTGTTTTTAGTCTGACTTTGCAGCAGTAACACCTCTGGTCAGTCCAGGACTAACAATATGAATACGCTGTGGAGTGGAGTGCAGTCAAAAGGGGGTACGAGTGCGTCCCCCTTAAACCGTATGGTCAAGTTGGTTGGGCAGAACCGTTGTTTATACACTACAGGCCAAAAGTTTGGGAGCAAGATCAAATTTGTACAAAAAAAATCATAGTTTCATCGGCATACTTTGAAACAAAATAAACATGATTATTATACATAAAGAGTCACTTATCAGAATACATTTTTTTTTCAAATTATCAGGCCCGTATTACTAGGCCCATGGTCCTAGTAGTGTCTGCAGGATTGCCGTTGGCATCTGGTGGGCTGTAAACCGTGACATAAAGTGAATAATGCAAACTGTGATTTGTTTTTTACTTTTTCACTGTAGTTGTGACTCTTGCAAATCTTCTCAACCCAAAAACTAAGCCTCTCCTTTCTTTTGTTAACATTTATTCAGCAATGGTGTGGTAACATCAATGTGTACATTACCTAAAGGTAAATAGAGGAAAATGGTGCATATCAATGAAAGAAAAGTCTAATCATGCAGTAAACACATCCCAAAATCCATAGATTTCATATTGGTTTTTAAGAAAGGTATTGTGAACAGAAATGATTTGCTTCCAAATTTTTGACCTGTATTGGCCTTGCTTCCAAACTTCTGGCCTGTAGTGTATTTTGGCTTAAAGAATTGAATGTGGATAGGAATGGGTTCTTAGCTAGAGTAGAAGATGCAGTTCATGTGCAGCTAGCTCAGTCATAAGGCTTAAAGCGTAAGGCTTTATGGCGAGTTCTTTCCAAATTTTCAGTTATTTATTTCATGTGGTTTATAAATGCTTTGTCCTTTAAAACTGAATGAATGTTGTCTGGATGGTGCAAAATGATTCTGTGCTCACTCTGGCTTCACGCTGATGCTTTGCTTATGTTGAAACAGAGTTGGCAGAATTGCCATTGGTGCGTCTGGATTTCTCCTGTAACAAAGTGACGTCCATCCCCGTGTGTTACCGCAATCTGCGCCACCTTCAGAGCATCGTATTAGACAATAACCCCCTACAGAGCCCGCCTGCACAGGTAACACATGCATGCACAACCCCCACACTTCCTTATGGCGGTCACAAGTGAATAGTGATGGTGTGGATTTACTGAACTGAATGCTAGTGTGATGCTTGAAATGGCCTAATATTTTTCCCAGGGAAGTGTGCTGCATCAAGGTGATTAGTGTAGTTTCCTGTAGAAAGTCTTCATTATTACCGTACATTGAGGGAAATGGGTTTTAATTCAATGAGGTTTTGATGTGTGTTCTTCATCTTTTATGTCTTTGCCACAGATTTGTATAAAGGGCAAGATCCACATATTTAAGTATCTGAATATGGAGGCATGTAAAGCTACGCCAGAGTTACCAGACTACGACCGGAGACCACTGGCATTCGGATCCTGGTAAAAGAGGGAAATGGGGGTGCATGTGCATGCATACACACGTTCACGCGCGCACACACACACACACGCACACTCTAGTTTTACCCTGTCCGTCTCTCAGGAAGAGGTGGACAGGAAGAGTGGAAGGTGTAGTGAGTGATGGAGGAAGGGGAGGATGAGTGCACAGAGGATGTAAATACAGCCCTGATGGGTACAGCTGGAGGAAGGTTCAGGCTCAGAAAATTGAGACAGACACAGCACTCAGTCATTTTTACATGTGTATCTACATACACACGCACTCCTGCACAGGTGTGCGCAGCTCACTAACCATTCACATTCTAACACATGATCCCACTCACTTGTATAACACACTTTCACGCGCATAGACAAACTTACCCACGCATTCAAAACTAAGCTATGAGGAGACTTAAGTCAGCTATATATACAGTTTCAGTCACACATGCTTAAATCATGTCTCAGTGCTTCATTTTTGGTTACATTTAAGTGGTTAAACCTCTGTAAAACCCTCAAATGGTGCAATTCAAGGCGTAAGTTAAAATAATTTCCTTCACCAGATTGTGCCCAGAGTTTGGGATTGTTAGAAAATTTTTATTTGGAAAAATGTGAAATAAAATCTAATTTATTTGGCACTTACTGGATGAAAAGGTTTAGGAAAGGCAAAACACAAGTGCAGCACAGTTGTGGGAAATTTGGCTGTCGTGCTGGTGTGAACCCGCAGAACGATATGACTGCTCTCAGAGAGAAAATGAAAGGCAAATGCTCAGCAATAATGGAGGCAAATGGTGGTAATTATCATGACTTAAAGATTTAGGGGTTTTTTTGTAAAATGCATTATGTTTTGTTTCTTTTTCTAATTTCTGCATGTTAGAAAAATGTGGCTGTGTTCAGATTTTGAAGTGCACTGTACATGGTTGGTCAGCACCTGCCCGTGCAGATTTGCTCTGTTTTCTGGATAGTTAGTGATTCTGCAGGGGGACCTTCATATTCCGCCTTGTATCTGTATTGAGCCGTTCACCTTGTGTACATCTTCTGTTGCCTGTCTGGCTGTGTACCCATGTAGAGATGACATCTCTCACCATCCCTTTCTCCCTCTCTCTCTCAGTGTGGAGGAGCTGTACCCAGGCCGACCGTACGGGGCTCTGGACTCTGGCTTTAACAGTGTGGACAGTGGAGACAAGAGGTGGTCTGGAAATGAGGTGAGAGTCGGAGAGAGCAAAGGGACAGAGCAGAGGGCAGATGTTCTCCTGCATGCTGAGTATTTGTAATGTGATCAGTGCACTGCGCTGATCTGCCCTGTTCATCTTGCTGATGTGTCTCACAGATTTGCCAATTCTTCACTCTTTAAAGCAGTGTTTTAGCTTAGCTTGTAGGGTGTCACCTTAGGATGCTCGTACCCTGGCCCTTTAGCTTTGGCCTGTAACCTGCAGACTACGCCTTTAACTTGAACTTGAATATATAACCTGTAGCCTGTTCTCTGTAGCCTGTAGCCAAAGCATGTAGCTGATGGCTCACAGGTGCTGCACCACCATGCAGTGTTGGCATTACTCTTTCCTGTTCCTTTCTTCTCTCCTCCCTCCCTTTCCCTCCGTCTCTGCTCAGCCCACAGAGGAGCTGTCTGACCTGCCGCTGCGAGTAGCTGAGATCACCAAGGAGCAGAGACAGAGGAGAGAGAGGGAGCGGGAGGAGGGTCGAGCGGGGGGCCTGGTGACCAATGGCAGCGGTGAGAGTGAGCAGTGGGGTGGAGTCTGTGTTTCTAAAGCCCTGCCTACAATCATACTCACTGACTGCAAAAGAACGCTCTTAAAAAAAAAAACACACAACTACATTAATACATTCGATAGGCCATTCCAGTTGCATGCCTGGATGCTGTTTATTACACAATAGTCTGTGCACCGAGTACATTTTTTTCCCTGTGAAGGACCCCATTCATTTCTACCTTATGGGCATGTGGTACGTTCCTTCTGTTGTTCCTGTGGTGACTCTGTGTTTAGCTTTTAAAATCTAACCTTCCTTTATTGTATCTCCCCAACGACGATAGTCGGGAGATACTATGGTTTAGTTCTGGGGCCGCCGCCGCCGCCGCCGCAGAGATTTTCTGTTCCGGGCTCTGGAAGCGACAATTATCACAGGAATTTTTTCTAATTTTGCACAGGCGAAGATATTTATTTGACAATGCTCAAGACCGATTTTCGGCAATTTTGGACGTCCAATATGGCTGCCGGCGGCCATTTTGTCTGAAATTTGGGGATCGGGGAGATACATGACTCGGTCCCTGCGGCGACCGAGTTATCTAGTTTAAAATCTCTCATAACGTTTGAAGTTCAGAGTCCTTTTGGACCCCTTGATTCATCTCTCATCTTGCTAATAAGGGCTCTTCCCTAGAACTCTTTAGTGGGAGCTTTGGATGGTTTTAATGGGTCGAACACATCAAATTAATTAATGAGCTCTGCCACACTGATGGAGGAATTGGCTTCATTAAAGGTGAAAATGGCTCTCATGAAGTGGAGCTCGTGTTGAATGGGGGACCTTTGTCTGCCTGTGTTCTTCTGTCTGTCCCTGGTTTCTCATTATGTCCGTCTGACTCCTCTTCCTCCAGCTGAGGTTGAGCTGGAGCAGATCGACTTCATCGACAGCTGTACGGCTGAGGAGGAAGAAGAGGAGGGGCGTGGCCGAAGGCCAGAGTCTGTCAGTCTGAGCTCTCAGTTCATGGCCTACATGGAGCGACGCATTACGGCGGAGGTGTGTGTGCTGTGGGAAGATGGCTCCAGACGTTGTGTGTGCGTTCGTGCGTGCGAGCATGGTAGATGTTCACTTGTTGAATATTTGCATGCATTTCTTCAGAGTTCCCCAGGGAAGTTCAGCTCATCAAGAGATTCTAGGGGCGATGACCAACGGCGACACAATGCTGCAAACAACCGGTAAACACACACACTGATGCACATGTGTGTGCGAACGCGCACACCCCACACACACACACAAACACACACACACATGCTCAAACTCACATGCACACACTCATATGCCCACACAAATGCAGTCTGTGTGCATACACATGCAGGCATGCGCACATGTGCGTGCAGACGTAGACACATTCACTATAAAACTTATATATGCGCTTATAGTGTCTGCGGTTCATGATGTGTGAAATTAAAAGTGCACTTTGTGTCTCCCTTCTCAGGAGTGCAGTGGATTGCGTCAGCACAGCGCCATCTACACTACACTCCCAGGTACTGCAGACTATCTTTCTCTGTTTGTGTTCACCTGACTGAATAGGACCTGTTTGGGACTTTCGTGCGTGAGACGGTCCGTAGACAGCGCGTTTCTCTCTGCTTCTCTCAGCGAGTGGCAGGGTCGGGAGCGGGCGTGGAGCGCGTGCGGAGGGAAGCTCAGCTTGCTGCGCAGCGGTACGAGGAGGAGAGGCAGAGAGCGAGGCATGCTCAGAGAGAGGCTGTCACCAACTATGTGAAGGTCAGGGGTCACGGCGCCCTCTGGCCACTACTCTGACACAGACATACAAATGTGAATAGAGCCCCAGCATTACCCATCAGTGAACATGGAATCTTCTTTGTGCGGAAATCTGAGTGTATAGAGATGACTGTACTGTATCTGGGCAAATTTTCATGGGGTAATTAGGCCTGTGACTAAAACCCGGGTACCTGGGTCCCGCCCGAAAGGTTCAGGTCCCGTGAAGAAAATTGCGATACCCGTTTCCCGAAAATCAGTACATTGATTGTGCACGCGATTAAATGATGGATAATCGTTCATGGCATCACCTAGACATTCGCTAATAATATATACATTATTTATTCCTGTAGCTCACGACTGTCGTGCACCAACGATTAGTTTATCAACTTACTTGAATGGGAAACAGATGGAGAATCGATTAGTGGCAATTCGAAGATTTTATATAAGGAGGTATTAATCCCTACCTCCTTGGTCTAGTCAGCTCGCGCTCGCTAGCTGCATTTCGATCTGATCGGTGTCATGGTTTTTTTTTTTTTTTCTTTTCAACAGTTATGATGCTGAATTTTGATGATATTGAAACAAATTACACGTTATATTTATTGAGGTTGTGATTGATAGTCCTGGTTAATGGTAAAAGTGATGATGAATACGGCGATTTGGTAACAATTGAAGTTGATGGAATAATTATCAAATGACGATGATAATCAGGAAATGGGAAATTCAGGGTGCAGATATGATTTTGAGTTTTGACGATGGGATTGTTATGATGGTATAATGAAATACTTATTAATGATAATAATGACATCAGTCGGACATCCGTACACTTTGATATAGGCCTAGTAGCTAAATGAATTTGGAAAATGCATTTGGGAAGTAAAATATCATATTCGTAAAGTAGCCTACCTGATCAGTCCATCAGGGACTAGACACGCTGTGTGTGTGTGTGTAAGTACGTGTATGACTTGAAGTGATATCGGACGGACGTTGACCTGCTTGAGCTGTGAAGTTTGTTTACGAATTAATTCCTCTAGCCTACACTGTCGATCACAATGTGATTTGCAAGATTCAGAGTTGGACATTATTCATACTTGACAGTTGACAATGAAATACTTATCACCTCGAATGAGCTTTTCGGTGTAAGTTATCTTTCTGTTTCTCGGTCTTTCTTTCTTTAATGTACGTAAACGTGTTTGAAACTTTGAGGTAAACAATGAACGTGGACATGCATGCCTCGTAGACGCAAGACACTAGCATATTTTCTTCACTCTCTATCTGTACTCTATCTTGTCTCAACAATTTCCTCCACCTGTTTTTCTTTTCTGCCCATGATTCATTTCAGCTGTCAATCACGAAAGAAGTGTCCTATGGAGACTGCTTTTCATCTAGACTTTATTCTCGGGGCAGTGGGCTAGTAGAGGTCTAGATCAAAAATACCAGCTTTTTGTTCATTTAAGCAGGGCCGGCGTTTGCCTTGAAAATTCGGAGGCAAAGATCCATCCCTTTATTGACAACAATTAGTCCTGGCTGGTTCTCAATGTTTTTCCTTTATTAACACATTTTCCAATTTAAGAATAATCAAGTGACAATTGAAGACACGGCTTCTCTCCCCCATGCAAACTAACAGCGACAAAATAATGGGCTATATACAGTGCAGAAGAATAATTTAATTATAAATGGGTCTATGCACTGGCACTCAGCAACTTTATTTTTTTTCCAGCGAGAGCGGCATTTCAGAACTCTTTTGCTAATGAATGTAATTTCGGCGACAAGTAGTACGTACACCTGTTTTTGCAGCACAGTCATGCAACTTGCTGTAAAAAATAGACAGCTGTCCGATTGGAAAATGTAAACGGACGAAACCAGGTACTTGTCACCAGAATTACCTTCATTCGCTGAAGAGTTCTGAAATGCCGCTCTCGCTGGAAAAAAGTTACCGTTGCTGAGTGCCAGTGCATAGACCTAGCTAATTATAATTAAATTATTTTTCTGTACTGAATATAGCCCATTATTTTGTCGCTGTTAGATCGCATAGGGGGAGAGAAGCTGTGTCTTCAATTGTTACTTGATTATTCTTAAATTGGAAAACGTGTTAATAAAGGAAAGCCATCTAGAACTAGCCAGGACTAATTGTTGTCAATAAATGGATGGCTATTTGCCCCCGGTTTTTCAGGTCTAGAACTGCCCCTGCGTTTAAGTGATTTTCGGGTACCTGGGTACCCGCCCAAAAAATCGTCGGGTTCCCGTTTTGAAAACATTCCCGAAATTCCCAGGCCTAGGGGGTAATATTTTCCTGGGAAAATGTTTCAATGGGCAGATGACCAAGGTTATTAGCAGGTGAATGGCTTGTGATATTGGATTATTACTGAGTTTCATAAGCAGATAAGATGTTGATCGGAAGCTCTGTGTGTTTTTGCTCCTTCAGCACAAGGCTGCTCAGAGCCCCACTAAACTCAGTCCTACTGACAGCGAGGTGAGGAGAATATTTCTTCAACATTCCACTGTCTATGCCTTTCTGTACTTTACTGTCTAATTTTAGTTGGCTGGAAATGGGGAAGTGAACAGTGAGGGACTTCCTGCTTCCTATGTGTTTGACCTGGTGTCTAAAAGCCTCCCTGCCTTCCCTCCCAGCTGACGCATCCTCCCAAATCTCCCATGAGCCTCTATCCTGGGTCTCCCCGAATCATGGCCCTCGAGGGCTGAGAACTGCTGGTTTCTCACCCTCCCTTTACCTGGGAGTCCGGTGTGATGACAGTCTGGCCAATCAGTGGCAATAACTGTTCACTTAATTGCCTGGAAGGAGATAAAACCAGGGCTAGATTTGGATTCGAGGGCCAGGTTTGGAGAGCCCTGTTCCACCCCATCGCTTTATTTATGTTTTCCCTTCTTCGCTCCTCCCTCCCTCTCTCATGCCCCTCACGCCCCTCCCCCCAGAGTGTGTACCCCTCCAGACGTTCCACTCACACCGATGACTCCGCCCTGTTCATGGTAAGACAGACTGGACCAATCCCTTCACTCCCCCCAGGTCTGCTGCACTTAACCTGCCCATAACCACTAGATGACTAACTCTTGGGTTGACTGTGGGTTTCAGTTTGGGTTGCTTTGCTTAACAGTCATGAGACTGCAGTTAATAACCTGCCTACTGAACATTTGTGTTCTTCATTGTGTGTCTGTATATCTTTCCAGAATTGTTTGGTCTGTATTTTGCAGTTCATCTGAAACTTCTCTCCTGATTCTTTTTCTATGATAAGGAATGCATGTCCCTGATCAGTTGTTTTTTGATGGCAACTTGTGCATGCATGTGTTATGAGTGTGTGTGTGTGTGTGTGTCTGTAAGTGCCGTGTGTGTGTGCTCATACATTGGGGAAAATGAGTATTGAATGCGTCAGTATTTTTCTCAGTAAGTATATTTCTTTTTTTTTTTAAAGATTTTTTTTGGGATTTTCTCCTTTATTAGACAGTTGTATGGTAGAGAGTGACAGGAAGGTTGGGGAGAAGAATGGGGAAGACATGCCGCAAATGACCCCTGCTGGAATTGAACCCAGGTCGCTGCAGGAAGGACACAGCCTTTTTTATGGTGCACATGCTTAGACCGATGAGCCACCGGGGCACCCCAGTAAATATATTTCTAATGGTGCTATTAACATGAAATTTTTGCCAGATGAGGGTAACAACCCAGGTAATCCACACATACAAAGAAATCAAAACAAATAAATCTGTGAATTATGTGTAATAAAGTGGAATGACACAGGGAATTAGTATTGAACACATGAAGAAAAGGAGGTGCAAAAAGGCACGGAAAGCCAATAAACCAACTGAAATCTGTCACTATTTAGAAAGCAATCCTGCCCCCCATCAGTGCAAATTAGTATCAGCTGGTTTAGTCCTAATTGATGGCTTATAAAAAGGTTTCTCATTACCAAGGTGTCTCAAAAGAAGCAGCTCATGATGAGTGAAGGCGAAGAGCTCTCTCTAGACCATTGCAACCTTATTGTTGCAAAACATACTGATGGCATTGGTTAAAGAAGTATTTGGCTCATTCCATACTAAACTGTTCAAATGTGTTACAATGGTGATGAAAATTCAAATACACCTTTTCCAATTCTGCAACCACCGACGTCGCCATCTGCTGGCCATTAAATAGAATTCAATTTCCGCATTCACCTAACTTTTCAGACCTGGGTGCTGCGTCCATCTTTTTATACATTCTATGGTGATAGCGCATAGATTGTTTATGTTTTTATGGTCGTAACACAATATTAGGACAGAAAAATTTTCATTATTTTTAAAAGCATGGTATATATGATTGTCTGACGCCTTGTGAAATTTTGATGCAGGAAGTGGGTACCTTATTTTGCCGAGGTCATCTTTACGCATTTGCATACATTATGCAAATTAACCTACAGAGATGGACGTAACACGTGAGGACGCGACTGGTTACGCCCACAACGGTCATTTCAAGTTGCATTTCTCATCAGACGAGTCCCAATAATTTAGTGCAGACAATTGAAACCGTTATTATGGGTATTTCTCTGCAATATTTCATTTCACTTTCTTTTGAAGTATCAACAGACATGTCATGAGCATTTCATGAAGTTGGCTGCCAAATTTTATAACAAAATATGTCCTTCACAATGCCTTGGCAGACATCAGGAAGCCACATTTTCTGCTGTGTTGTTGGACCGATGATTTTTTTTCTTATTGTATCTTCAATTCGGGAGTGAATAAATATGAACGACGCAAAACATTTAATTCTCCTAGAAAAAATTTTATTGACCATTCTTATACAACATAGTGAATTGTACAGTTTAGTATGGAGTGACCCATTTCTGAACTTCTGAATGCTTCAGTGAGCACTGTAGGGGCCATAATCCGGAAGTGGAAAGAACATCATTTCTCCATTAACCGGCCACAACCAGGTGCTCCTTGCAAGACTTCTGGCAGAGGAGTCTACAGAATAATCAGACGAGTTGTCCAAGAGCCAAGGACCACTCGCGGAGAGCTTCAGAAAGACCTGGAATTAGCAGGTACAGTTGTTTCAAAGAAAACAATAAGTAATTCACGCAACCGCCATGGCCTCTATGCTCGCTCTCCGCGCAAGACTCCATTGCTGAAGAAAAAGCATGTTGAAGCTTGTTCAAAGTTTGCTGCACAACATTTGGAGAAGCCTATGAAATACTGGGATAATATAGTCTGGTCAGATGAGACCAAAATAGAACTCTTTGGATGTCATTGCACACACTGTTTGGAGGACAAATAGCACTGCACATCATCCAGAAAACACCATACCAACAGAGAAGTTTGGATGTGGGAACATCATGGGTGGGACTGTTTTACAGCATATGGTACTAGCAGACTTCATATAATTGAAGGAAGGATGAATGGAGAAATGTACTGAGACATTCTCGATAAGAATCTGCTGCCATCTACCAGGATGCTGAAGATGAAGCGAGAGTGGACATTTCAGCGAGACAATGATCCCAAACACACAACCAAGGAAACTGCCAATTGGTTTCAGAGAAAGAAAATAAAGCTCTTAGAATGGCCCAATCAATCACCTGACTTGAATCCAATTGAAAACCTATGGAAAGAACTGAAGATCAGAGTTCATCGAAGAGGCCTCCGGAACCTTCAAGATTTGAAGACAGTTTGTGTGGAAGAATGGGCCAAAATCACACCTGAGCAATGCATGCGACTAGTTTCTCCATACAGGAGGCGTCTTGAAGCTGTCATTATCAACAAAGGCTTTTCTACTAAGTATTACATAAATTAGAGTTAGCGTGTTCAATACTTTTTCCTTGTGTCATTCCACTTAATTACACATAATTTATGGACTTATTTGTTTTGATTTCTTTGTATGTGTTTATTACTTGGGTTGTTACCGACATCTTGTCAATAGCCCCATTAGAAATATATCGACTGAGAAAAATTTTGACGCGTTCAATACTTAATTTCCCCGCCGTTCATGGTTGTTTTGGGTTATTTCTTCCTTCAAGAGGACGGTAAACTTGCAGTTTATTCTTTGTGAAATGTGGCAGAATATACTGCTCACATATCTTCACACCGGAGGTTGATGAAGACACATTATACTCGATTTATAGCACAGAGATGCATTAAGAGTCACCGAAAAACATTCCTGTTAACCCACTTGTTGTGACTCAGTGCTATCAACCTCATCGACAGTCCTTCCTAAAGTGCAGAGATAAGCCTTTACGTCAGGAGAAATACCAGTGCCCGCTAATGATCAGGGAGTGGCCTGGTGAATCTCACTTTCAAAGAGAATCTCTCCAGTGATTTGTTTTGTCCTCTCACAATGCTCTGACCGCAGGAAAACTTAACCTTTGGTCCTGAAATGGTCGGGATCTTTGGATGACTTGCGCTGATTTTTGGGTGCTCGGGCGCTCTCCTGTTGTCCCCCTGCCACTAACGCTGACTGTTTTCAGCACAGCCCTTTCCAGAGGGTCCTGCTGCTCACCTCTCGTGCTGCACACTGCTCTGCTGCTGAACTCCTCTCTCTCTTTTCCTCTCTCTGCCCCTCTCCATTCCTCTGTGCTCTCTGCCGGGCCCAGAATGGGTTTGAGCCCCTCATGGTGTTTGAGATAGACACTGACACCAACACTATTAAGAGGAGGCCTGGTACACACAAGCAGGTGACCGGCAGCGCACACTGCATGTACACACACACACACACATACACACACTGACACACACGCATACGTATGCAAACACACACGCACACACATAGAACAACTCCAGCACTGGCTCCCGGGTCGGCTCACTCGGTTTGCGAAGCAGTAGTGACTACCATGTCTCCGGTTCGATCCCCGCTCGTACCAGCCAGCAGTGGTACAATTGGCGCACCACTGGCTTTGCACTGCTGGGAAGTTAATTGGGTGGGACTGCCCGGTTGGGGTATTAGAATAGTTCAGAGCTCTGTTCATTGCTCTAGCGCCTCCTGTTGGCCAGCCGGGCGCTCGTCAATTAGATTCTAAGCTTGTTCATGTTCGGGTATCCTCCGCCCTCACTCTGAACTTGCGAAGTTTCGAAGTTTCGTGCTCCGGAGGAGAAGTGCGAACTGTCTTCACTCTCCCAAGATGGCAACATGAGGTCGTATACGAGCAAGCTTGTGTACATAGTTCGCTAATTTGGCATTCCAGATTCGGGTGGGATTACTGATGCCAAATTTTTTTTATAGGGAAAAAAAAAACTCAAGCACTACTAGGGACATTTTCTTGTGCTGAATCATATGCGTATGCGTATATTCACTTATTGTTATCAGTGTATGCTGCATGTGCACAGACACAAATGCATACAGTATACAGTGCCGTGAAAAAGTATTTGCCCCCTTCCTGATTTCTTATTTTTTGCATATTTGTCACACTTAAATGTTTCAGATCATCAAACAAATTTTAATATTCGACAAAGATAACCCGAGTAAATACAAAATGCAGTTTATTAATGATGATTTCATTTTTTAAGGGGAAAAAGCTATCCAAACCTACCAGGTCCTATGTGAAAAAGTAATTGCCCCCTAAATCCTAATAACTGGTTGTGCTACCCTTGGCAACAACAACTGCAATGAAACGTTTGTGATAACTGGCAATGAGTCTTTCACATCGTTGTGGAAGAATTTTAGCCCACTCTGCTATGCAGAATTTGTTTTAATTCAGCCTCATTGGAGGGGTTTTGAGCATGAACGGCCTATTTAAGGTCATGCCATTGCATGTCAAGCGGATTTAAGTCCAGACTTTGACTAGGCCACTCCAAAATCTTCATTTTGTTTTTTTAAGCCATTCAGAGGTGAACCTGCTAGTGTGTTTCGGATCATTGTCCTGCTGCATAACCCAAGTGCGCTTGAGCTTGAGGTCACAAACTGATGGTTGAACATTGTCCTTCAGGATTTTCTGGAAGAGAGCAGAATTCATAGTTCCATCAATTACGACAAGTCATCCAGGTCCTGAAGCAGCCAAGCAGCCCCAAACCATCACCCTACCACCACCATGTTTGACTTTTGGTATGATGTTCTTTTTATGAAATGCTGTGTTTGTTTTACGCCTGATTTAACAGGAGGCACACCTTCCAAAAAGTTCAACTTTTGTCTCGTCTTGTCAGTCCACAGAATATTTTCCCAAAAGTCGTGGGGATCATCAAGATGTATTTTGGCAAATGAGAGACGAGCCTTTATGTTCCTTTTGGTCAGCAGTGGTTTTCGCCGTGGAACTCTCCCAGGGATGCCATTTTTGCCCAGTCTTTTTCTTAATGTTGAATCATGAACACTGACTTTAACTGAGGCAAGTGAGGCCTGCAGTTCTTCAGATGTTGTTCTGGGTTCTTATGTGACAGCCTTGATGAGTCGTCGATGCGTTCTTGGAGTAATTTTGGTAGGCTGGCCACTCCTGGGAAGGTTTACCACTGTTCCAGGTTTTCTCCATTTGTGGATAATGGCTCTCACCGGAGTCCTAAAGCCTTAGAAATGGTTTTGCAACTCTTTCCAGACTGACAGATGTCAATTTCTTTCTCATCTGTTCTTGAATTTCTTTAGTTCACGGCATGATGTGTTGCTTTTTGAGATCTTTTAGCCTACTTCACTTTGTCAACAGGTTCTATTGAAGCAATTTCTTGATTCAACAGGTCTGGCAGTAATCAGGCCTGGGTGTGGCTCGTGAAATTGGACTCAAAAAATGTGGTTAATCACAGTTAATTCATGATTTAAGAAGGGGGGGCAATTACTTTTTCACATAGGGCCAGGTTGGTTTGGATAGCTTTTTCCCCATAATAAATGGAATTCATTTAAAAACTGCATTTTGTATTTACTCAGGTTATCTTTGTCTTATATTAAAATTTGTTTGATGATCTGAAACATTTAAAGGAGCAATATGTAAGTTTGTGGCCAAAACTGGTAGTGCAATCACATTCAAAATAGCGCAGAGCGCAGTATCCTCTCCTCCCCTCCCCCAGAAGAGAGGTTGCCAGCTAGGTTGCCGGATCCAGCAAGAACATCTACTACACGGAGCTACCTTGGCTACGTGTCAATATCACCAATGATTTGCTCTCACGGGGTTGTGTTCAGTTCAGTTCAGAAAAGATCGAGACTAATGAGTTACTAACTTAGGCAGTGGTCATGTTGGTCAACTTGCTCGTCACTCTTCTGTGTAGATAGCCCACTAAAGTCCACACTGTAAAATGCGTAAAGAATGAATGAGGACTCATTTGACCGATGTACTGTCTCAATTACATTTCATACTGCCATAATGGCTGTGCTAATGTTGGAACGGTTTGCACAGCGTCTCAGCATAAAGCCAGAGAAACGGACTAATAATGCATTGCTAATGTTAGCAATGAAGAGCCACGGTTTGTATTTCCCAAACAATTTGTTACCTAGTCAATTCGATGACCCACCTGCAAACGCACTAACGTACCATGAACGAACATACATAACGTTATTCGACTGTAGAGAATATTTGAAATGTCCGAGCCTACATTAAAAGAATTAAGTTAGCCAAAATTAGCTGAATCTTGCCTGCCCAGGAGAAAATTAGCACCTTCGGCGTCGGTCTTCAAACTCTTCTCTGCTTTCAGCCATCTCCATCTTTCAAACGCATGTCCTATACAGATCCTTGTTTTGTTTCTGACTTTGTCACAACGTATTTCGGAATCATAACGAGGCCTTTTAGGTTTAGTAACGTCAGACATTTGTGCTCGAAGCTGATAGCTGCAGCTCAGTGGTAACTGGCAACCTGGATGCGAAATGCTACTGACTTCGTGATTGGGAGATGGGTGGAGGGCGGCGCAACAAGCCAAAACACAAAATGACAACATCAACATTAGTTGTGGGCTGCAACTTTGCTTTTGTAATGAGAATATCATGGCCAGACTACTGTTGTCAGTGATATAAGTATTTGAAATTAACATCATTCCTTAATGTCTGGTGATATATCAGGGCCATTTCATGATTAATCAACATACATTTCTTTCATATTGCTCCTTTAAGAGTGAAAAATATGCAAAAAACTAAGAAATCAGGAAGGGGGCAAATACTTTTTCACGGCACTGTACATAAAGCTGAGCGACTCACAGGGCATTTGTCCACCTCATTCAACTGCCTGCTTACAGTATATTCTTGCTAAACACTGTACACTCCGTGCGCTAGAACATATGTGGGCACCTTGTGTGCTGAGCTCGAACATACACATGCATGCTCACACACACACACATACACACCCGCACAAGCACACTCACTCATACACACACACAAAGTACACGGCTTGTGACTTGAGTGCCCTGTGTCTTCTGCATGATGTGTCTGTTCATGGTGCCTCATTAACTCATCAATGTGGCTAATGACTAACTGCACTAATAAATTACACTCTCTCCTCTCTCTCACCCTTCTGTTGCATGTGAAATTCACCATTTCATATCATCGCTGTGTATTCCTCGTGCTTCATTAATTTGTGTATCATTTGCTCTGTCCATCTCTGCCTGTCTCCCCTCTCTTTCCTCTCATTTCCTTCGGCTGCTCTCTCTGCCCTCCTTCATCCCTGCATTCCCCCTCTCAGTCTCTCTCTGGGATGTCGCTCGATGGCTGCCTCTCTCGCGCTGCCGATGTGTCCGACCCTGCCCCCATCTGCCCGATGAAGGTACTGCATGGGGTGGCTGTGACAAGACAGTGCTGGGTCCTCTCTCGTTATCTGCATCATATTCTATTGATGTAATGAGTGTGATTGAAGAAACCGTGTGAGATCTTCCTGTATATATGGAATATTTTACTGTATGTTGGAATGATGATATATCATGATCTTCCCATCTTGTCTCACTCCAATTGTGTGTTCAGCAGGGTGAAGAACGTCCCCCTCTCTCCCACACAGGTGAGCACCTCATATTTTCCTTTTGTAAGTGCACTTGCCTGGCCTCATTCTCTGTAGGGAATGCTCCCTGCCTGAACTTGTAATATTAAGCTGAGCACAATGATGTGGATGTCCTTCATAGAGCAGTAAAGTGATGACGTCACGCTGGTGTCGGAAGTAAATCTTCCCATTCATTTTACCCATAGGCTTTTTTTAATATTCACTTTTGAAGCACTTTCCGTTGTTTTCAAGCCTCCATCGATTTTGCGGCATATTTCCAAGTAACTTCAAATATCGTTTTTCTTGACAAGCGTCCGCTATAATTTAAATCAATCTAATTTTTTGCCATCATGCTTATCCTCTTTGTAGTCGAAAAACTACACGTCCCATGATCCTCCTGATTCCTGGGCAGAACGAGTTCAAAATGCGTTAGAAATGTCCTGCACCTCGCCATAGCTATTTGTTTGCCTAGCCTGATGAGATTGCAAATTAGTTTGCCACTCTGAGTTCTTCTTAGTTATGCTTACCTTGCTAGATATTATGTTTTACAACTAGCGCAGATTTACTTTCATAGTCAAGCTTCTTTGGCCAACGTTTGTTTGCTGAAAAACTTGGTAGCTGGCGAATGAGCTAATCAGCTTTGTCAACGCATAGCTGATCAAGCTACGCAGCTAATTCATGTCTACTTGCTCATCTAACACTAGTTAAGTGCCGAAATAATCGCTATTCACTGTTTTTAGCTATTTATATTCACCATGTGAGGCTAGCTGAGCAAGCAAACTGACTGTTAGCTGGCTAACTTAGCCAGCGACCTAGTTCACCAACTTCGGTAGCAGACCAATGTCATATTGGGTAGCTATATGTAAATGCCAGCTTATGAAATGTTTGTGGCTCCACACTAGCTAGGTAACCAAATAATGACTATTCACCATGTTTATTGACTTAACAAACTCGCTAGCTAGGCTAGCGAAATAGCTAGCTTGCTATTCCGCTAGCTTAGCCAGTTAAAGTCAGTGAATTTCAATGCTAGCTAGCTTGCTAAATAACAGTAAGTGACATTAAACTAACCATTTACTGTTTTCTATCGATTTAGCTATGTGCACAAGATATAATAAGCTCACTAGCTGGCAAGCTAGGTGGTTTGGGAGTGTATCTAATTGTTGCAAGTAAATGCTAGCTAGCTAGCTAAATGGCAAAATAAGTATTTACTGTTATCCATTCATTTCTAGGCATGTAGCTAGTTAATAGTGACACTCTATGTAGTGAAGGTTACACGGACATAGGCAGCGGCAATTTGCAGCACTGATCAGCAACCGTCGAGGTGCGTTATGAATGTTGGCTGAAACTGAGGTACTCCATTGGCTGGGGACAAATCACGGGGTACTCGCCCGTTTGTATAGAGGATATAGAGGATATATAGTTTGCAGGAGTGCATTACAAACTGTACTACAAGTGCAACAGCATATAATTTCTGGCAGTAAACCACAAATTTGATGTGATCATTTGTATCTGTATACCCTGTAGGCTAATCTCAGAGCGAGGCGACTCATAAAATTAATACGAGTTCGAGCAATGCCAGAGAGTGTCTAAACCCCATTATAAATTCCCATAGGGATTTTACTTCCGACACCAGAAGCTAAGTAGCTGTGACGTTATCACTTTACTACTCTATTGCGACAGTATGACAATCCTAGTGCTTACTGGTGAGGGCATCATTTAAAGTCCCTGAACCATCCCTGAGGTGTGACCTGCCCCCCCACCAATACATGGTTGTAGTCAGCTTCCTGACCTGTAGGGGAACCGCACTACCTGTTAACCATCGATTGTCCGTTAGGCAGTGTCCTCCTTCGCAACATTTCCCCTCCTCTTTTCATTTGTCTGCTTCCTGTTCCGTCATATAGCCCTCCAATCACCCTCCTACCCTGGCCCGACATTTACACCCTCCTGTCGAGGCTCCGCCTCACGACCTGAAACCCTTCTGTTACGCCTGGGTCAGAGAGAGGAGAGGAAGAGAGGTAGATCTTTTGGCTAATAGACACCTTTCCCTCTTTGGTGCATGCTTACAGTAATGAGTCTCGCAGATATGTAGTGTGGCTTTAGAGTGTGCATGAATGGCAACTTACTTAGCATGGGTCTTTTCTGAGTTGACTGGCTCATCCTGATTACTGTGCTGAAAAGAGTATGCGTCATGGTGATGAACACGGACAGAGTATACTGAAGACTATAATATGAAGGTGTTTCTTCAGATCTTTAATGAAAGCTATCAAGCACTGACTAGTGGTCGGGTTCCTCAGCACAAAGCCCTTTACTGTAGCTAGACACAGTGCCTGAGTTTTACATCATTCTTTAAACAAAACATAAATGCTGTTTACTTTTGCAGTACCCTTACACTTTAGGTTTACTCATCAACTGACTTATGAAAAATGTTAGTTAAATGCTGTTATATATCAGCTCGCTCTTGACATGTTGTCCATGATAATCATCACTCTTGAATTGGCCCTCATTTTCTCCGCCAACAAGTTGGATGGAGGTTATGTTTTGTACTGAGGCCCTTTTTGTTTAAGAGTGTTGTTGTTCATGCAAACTGTGCTACTTGTCAGCTAGCCCCTAATGAAGAATCGTATCGGTCATGCTAACGGGCATCGGTTTGTGACTCTCAAGGAGAGACGTTCTGTTGGAAATTCTATTCTGGCGAAAAATAATGTTTGTGCGCACAATTAATACTCTCTTTCCCCCTCTATCCCTCACTTCTCCTTTCTTATTTTCCTTCCTCCCTCATTCCTTCCTCTCACTCCTCTGTCCTAGGAGATTCAGGGGCCCACCAACCTGAGTCAGAGGCGTCCGGCCCCCCTCAGCGTGAGGATCCCGAGGGGGAGGACGCAAAGCTGGTGGAACAGCTACGCAAAGTGAGCCGTTACCCGCGGTTACCCACCACTTCCACATTACTCAGTTACGCTCATGACACCATACTCCTGTCACATGGTGCTGACCCTACACTTTAGATGTTCTCACTGTCTGTCAGCGTTATCAGAGGACCCAAACTGTGCATCCAATCTGTTCTACTAAAAGAGACACTTGTCATTAGTGTGTTCTTAAATGATCATAGCAAATTGTACTGAGTCCTGGGACCATGACTTGAACTTTTGAAGAAAAATATATTCCCGAAACTCTGATCTCGAAAGTTTTGGAGCACATGGGCAGAGGGTGATGTAGTGGGTTAAGGTACGGAGAGCGCTGCAGGGTTGTTGGGCAGTGTAAGGCCAGGTCTCCTGACTTGCATTGGGTTTGCTTCACAGAACATCGAGGGCCGGTTGAAGGTCACGCTTCCGAGCGACCTGGGGGCGGCACTGACAGATGGGGTGGTGCTCTGCCACCTGGCCAATCACGTTAGGCCCCGATCTGTACCCAGCATCCATGTGCCCTCACCTGCTGTGGTGAGTGAATGAGCGAGCGACTTAGACTTCATGAGTGCGAGTGAGTGTGTGACTCTACGGGTGCTGCAGTGAGTAAGCCTTCTAATCAGTGCGTTATATAGTGAATAAGTAACTTGAGCGTGAGGTAGTGCAAGATTGAGTTATGTAATGAGCGAGTGAGGGATGCAGTTAGCGAGAGATCAGTTGAATAAGCTACTTGGTGAGTGACATAGTGAGTGCAGGACATACAGTAGTTGGTATGCACCAATCTGACATTTTCAGGCCTGATATCGATACTTAGGCTTTGGGTATCTGCCGATACTGAGTATTCATCTAATACTAGTGTTTAGTTAATAAACTGCGTGCCTAACATTGTGTGGAAGAGACTGGGATCTTTCTTTCATATCCAAGTCAACATCAGGCTAGACTTAAGCTCAATGCTGCTTTCCTAACTTTGTTAAAAAAAAAAAAAAAAAAAAAAAGCAACAAATAAATACGTAGATATAAAGGTACTGAATCATTGTTTATTAAAATCTTTGTATCTGATACCAGATAAGGCTATTTGAGTCAGTTTCGGGTCGATACCCGACATCAGTATTGGTATTGGTGCACCTCTAGGACATAGTATCTTAGTGTGTGACCTTTTGACTGACTGGTTGACTGATAATGCATTTTGACTGAAAATGGTTCTGGTTCGGAACCAGTTTGGTTCAAGATGCTCCGAACCTTGGTTCTTTGTAGCGAACCGGCCCATGTTTCCACTAGTTTTGAGCGGAACCGCTGTAAACAAGGACACGTCAACTGGGTGCGTGATTTGGTACTGCACGTGAAGATGAAAAGTCAGTCAATGCAACGCAGGAAGACGGAGCACTTGGATTATTGGCGAGTGTTTGTCCTGTTACTACAGGTCTTTCTGTTTATTCAGACAAGAAACACGGCCCCGTTATTCTCAATAAGAAGACATAGGCAACTGTTACGTGCAAGACGATTGGTTTGAAAATGTTTTCAGGTGTTAATTGGCTTCAACGTGAAGTAGAAATAACAACTAACCGTCTTAATGCTATATCTTACGGTGAAACTTCACCCAACTGCAAATTGGTTGAAAAACTTAAAACGGTCAAACTTGTCTGAATACCAGCGGCAAACGTTGCATAACCCTGGACTTTGTGAAACTTGTTTTATCACAACAATCAATTAAAAAACGTAGACAAACAATTGATCCATATCAACCACCAAGCGTTAACTGACGTTAGGGAAGCTAACTGTTAAAAGCTACTGTTATAACGAGTAAAACGATACAACGCAATATGATATTTTGAAGGCTACACACATTCAAACGTAAGGGAAAGCATTCCGCATGTAACGTTCGCCAGTAAATAGTAAAATCAGTACTTTTCGGCTTACCTTGATGTTTTGGTACCGGATAATCATTCAGGTGTGCAGAAACACCAAGCTTACATCCAGTGAAGAACATTTGGAGTTTAATTTCTGGTGCTGCTATACGTGGTGACAGCCATGTTACTGATTACACACAGCGGGTTGCTAGAGCATGCGCAGCATATGCATTTGCGGTATTAAATACTAATTTCTGACCCCATTCTCACTAATAAAACCCCCAGTACATATTGGCGCCACCTTTTAAAATCGTACCGTCGAATAAAAAGCCGAAAAAGTGAAGGATGGATACAGAATTCTTTCCGCTGAACCATGTCAACAAACCAATGCTGTGGCTAACGTCATCACGGTTCGCTGAAAGAACCAGCTATTTTTTGGTTCCAGCTGGGAACCAACTTTTTGAGTTCCGAACCTATTTATTTTTGGTCGAAATGCACGGAATGGTTCAAAATTATGTTCGGGAACCGGTTCCGTGCCGGTTCTGTGTCAGTGGAAATGCACTATGAGTGATCACGTAAGTGCTTATCAGTCTCCTCTCTGAAGTATATTGTCTTGGGCGCTACTAGCCCTTGTCAGTTGTTGACGCTCTCTCTGTTGACCAATCTTTCAAGCCCAAACTGACGATGGCCAAATGTAGACGGAATGTGGAGAACTTCCTGGAGGCGTGTCGCAGGATTGGGGTTCCACAGGTGAGAGCGCCAGAATTCTGCTGTTATGCTAATACTCATGGTTAAAGCTTTGAAGCTTTCTCTCACTGTCGCTCTGCTACAAAGACTAACTCGGATGAATGTACAGCATATTAACCTTGAATTATTGCCTGCTCTATGCTTCTAACTAGCCCTTTCTCTCTCTCTCTCTACCTTTTTCCCTTCTCTCACACCATTCTGCTTTGGCTTTCACCACTGCCTCACTCTCTCCCGCTATCTCTGTTTCGCGTCCCTGCCTCTGCCCGCACTGGGCCGCTGTCGGGACAGGAGCGCTTGTGCTCCGTCGGGGAGGTGTTGGGAGGTGAATGGGAGCGCATGCACAGGATGGTGGAGGCCCTGCTCGCCATCGCTCCCCCACTGCTCCCCTCGCCTCCAGCTCAGCTGGCAGGTTTTGCGCTCTTTTACCTGTCCGTCATGTCCCTGCTGTGCGCTATCTACTGCCACCTGGTGCCCAGGTTCTGAACCAACTGCTGCCATTGGAATTGCGTCGGTGTCAGCAATCTCAACTTAATCTCTGTATGCTGTCTAGCATTTGTACCGGCCCATGCTAACACACAGATACACATGCAAACCCAACATAGTGTCAGTGCCCTAGTCTCCCTTGTCGCTCTTTGATGGTCCGGCGGAATATTCCGGAAAAGCACAACCTTGAATTGGGACCCACTTTGCCTTAAAGCCTGACAGCACAAGCTGGTCCGAGAGAACTGCCATCTGTAAATCCAACATTATTTTGAAATTTATTTTTTAATTTACTCAAGCCATATCTTAGCTTTGCTGCCACTGTTCCTGGGTTTTTTTGGAACTGAGAGGCACAGAAGTGGCTTATGTTTTGGACTTTGAAGCCCTGAAAGCAGACTGGACCTGGCTGGGAATTTTGTATGTCCCGTGCTGCTCTGTCTTGCACACACTCCTTCCTCACCTCACCTTCCCGATCCCCTCTGTGCCTTACTTTGTGTGGGTTTGTCCCTTAAGCAGACCTGATGCCCCCTGACCCAACCCGCCTGTACCAAACAGAGATGCTGGCACTAGACTGGGGAGAGACAAAGCTCTTGTGCACTCCATACCTGAACAAGGCCAGTTTCAATTGCACACAGTACCAGAGCGCAACTGAACGTACCTGAATCTGAAAGTATTCCTTCCTGCTTGTGTTTCTTCTGGTTTCGAGTGATGTTTTTTAAAAGAGTGCGTTGGTTTTTTACGCTTTGAAAGGAACGTAATTATATTTTTGAAAATGTTTTTTGGAACCGTTCTTATTGTTCTTCAGGAGAAGCCCAAATTGAATGCCAGTGTCAGGATCAGCTCCTGTCTGGCTCCTCTTCCAATCATATGCTGGTTTGATTAAGCTAATGACAGTCAACCAAAACCCACCCAGCACTAAAGCTGTACAGTCTGTACTAACTGGTTGTAATTCCTGAGTGATGGCGGCCTACATACCTCCCACTGCTCTGCTCTCAATAAAGATCATGGCAAAAAACCTGCTGTATCTCTCTTTCTATTCTTACAGATACTTTCCACAATTCCGTGCTTCACTTTTCAGATGTTTCTCCAGATCTTTGAGCCATGCACATGCCCATTCACATCCGCATGTTAACACCACAACCATTCTGAGGGGAAGTTAACTCTGGGCTTTTACTGACTGCCAACTACAACTCCCAGCATTCTATTGGGTGATTCCTGCTCAACACTGCCTCTGCCAGTGGTTCCTTGTGACCTTATCTCTGCCTCATGTTCTTACCCATACCTGTCCTTCGATGTCAATCTTTTTCCATTGACAGTTTCTTTTATGTTTTGTTTGCTTCCTGGTTCCATATGATTTTCCCTCAGTTATGTTCAGTTGTTGTTTGTCCATCATTGACCATGTTTGTTTTTTTTTCTTATTATTTTTCCCATTTTCTCATCCCTCCCACCCTCACCACCCCCAGAGCCAGCTTTGTCTGCCTCTCCACATCCTGGAGGAGAAAGGGCTCCCCCAAGTGGCCGGGACAGTGAGTGCATTGCTGGAACTGGCTCCCCCTAAACACTCCCCTTACACTGCCAACCCTGGCACCACCACCGGGGTCATATAGGACAAACAGACGGACAGACAGAAGGGAAAAAAAACACACACTGGGAGCCTGTGAATCTGCTCCATTACCCTTCACCCGTCTTCGACTCCCTATCGCAAGAGGCTGAAAATGACCAGCACAGACACTGCTGACTGAACACTCTGACCACTGCCCCTGCGTTCCGCTACCACGTCACAGTGCTGAGAAACAGACTGAGACTTGGACTTCCGAGCTCTGCTGCCGGCCGAGAGATGCTCTCATCCCCAGGAGAGACGGAGAGAGGTGGATGGATGGAGGAGTGAATGACTCAGCGAGTTTGTGCTCATTCTGAGCTCAAAGGTATGCCTTTGAAGAGGAACTGAAACATGACAACTGCTGACGGAGGCCAGTATTCAGAGACATTTACAAGAGTGAGAGACGGCATGTCTCTATTCAAACACCAAAGTCTCTTTTTGTCCTTTGGATATTTTTTACCTTTGGATTATCATGTTATAATTACACATTTTTAACATCAAAGGTTAGAATTGTGTGTGTGTGTGTGTGTGTGTGTGTGTGTGTGTGCACGTGATAGAGTGAGTTGGGCTGGACTTATGCCTTGGGAACACGGGGCTACAGCCTGCCATTTGTCCCAAGGGGGTCACATGACTCCAGTCATCAGGGCCAGTTCATGTAGCTGGCAATTCAGTCACTTAAATAAGACATTTCTCGGACATAACTGAAAGTTTAGACTTGCCCAAAGACCTCTCTCACCTGGGGTGTGTGAAGAGTGGAGGTGGATGGACAGGGCTGGGGTAGTCCTCCAGCCCTACATCTTACTCGAGGCTCCAGGGATCTTTTTTGTACATATTTCTTTGCATGCAGAACTGCATTACCAGCATCTTCTCTTACTTCCACACTCATAGCATGTATATTTTTCTAAAAAAAACCCTTGTTTTTAAAAATATTTTTTAAAGGCTTGAATAGCTGTTTAAAGCATGAAACTGTCTGGATTCACCATACAACAATGAATGAAAAGCATACTAAAGTGACAGTACTTTCTTGATAGAAGAATGCTGTATTAAGCACTATGAAGATCCCATTTCGCTCAGAGCTGCAGCACTGGATACTCTTTCCTTATTGTGCATTTTAACGAGTGATCAACAGCGATGCAGTAGTACTGAGGAGTAGTTCTTGTATGGAATAGAAGTGGCCTGTGGGGTTAAAGAGTTGGCACCAGACTGCTGAGCAGATGTTAATGTGTCGCTTGACATGCTCTCAGAATGGTATTCCTGGCCTCTTTAGATCCAAGAGTCACCCTTAGCAAAATTAACAGCTGTTGGGAGCTGGGATTATTCAGTGAGTACAGAGTGGGTCATTCTCTCGCAGGGGATTTATGATTTTCAGCTGAAAGGTGTGCTTTTTCTGTCATTCTTTGGTTTCCACAGTGAAGCTACATGGCACCATGTTTAAGCTGTTTAAATTTGTTTCAGGCTCATTATTTGGCTGACTAAGTGCTTGTACTGAGTAAAACTGAATGTCAGTGAATGCTTGTTCTGAGCAAGGGTGAACCTAAGTCAGTGTTTGTACTAAGTGAGGGTCAGCGCAAGTCAGTGCTTGGACTAAGTAAGGGTGAATATGAGTCAGTGCTTGTACTGAGTGATGGTGAACCCAAGTCAGCGCTGGTATTAAGGGCGAACCTGATTCAGTGCTTGTACGAAGTGAAGGTGATCCCCATTCGATGCTTGTACTAAGTTAGGATGAGCCAAAGTGAGTACTTGTTTTAAGTAAAGGTGAACGCGAGTCAGAGTTTATACTAAATGAGGGTGAATCTCAGTGCTTGTACTTCATTAGGGTGGGGCATAATCAGATCTTGTACTAAGTGAGGGTGATTCCAAGTTGGCGCTTGTACTGAATAAGGGTGAGCCTATGTTAGTGGTTGGACTAAGTGAGGGTGAACCCAAGTTGGTGTTTTAACAGAGGATCAACCAGAGCCAGTGCTAGCTCTTAGAGTGAACCTTAGTCAGTACCTGTTCTGAGTATTTGTGAACCCAAATCATTACTTGTAGTAAATAAGTAAGTAAGGGTGAATCACAGTACCTGTCTGTTCAGAGTTGGGGTAAATCCATTTCAGTGCTTGTACTTAGAGAAACTGAACCTTAGTCTGCCAGGACAATGTTTGGGTGGACCTCATTCAGTACGTGCACTGAGTGAGGCTGAACCAGTCAGAGCTTGCAGTGAGGAAGGTCAGTCAGTGCCTATTCTGAGTAAGGGTCAACCAGAGTCAGTGCTTGTGAATCCAGATGAATCTACTTTGAAGCCAGTACTATGTAAAAGTGAACCACAGTCAATGCCTGTTCAGAGTCAAGGTGAACCTAATCAGTGCTTGCACTCTGTAAGAATGAGTCCAAGTCTGTGCTTGGATTAAGAAAGGGTGGACCTCAGTAAGTATTTCTACTGAGTCAGGCCGAAGCTGTTAGTGCTTGTATTAAGTAAGATTGAACGTCAGGTCAGTGCCTGCTCTAAGGTAGAGTCACTGCTTGTCCTATTGAAGAGTGAAGCTGAGTCAGCACTTGCACTAAGATAAGGTAAACCCGAGTCGGTACTTGTACTAAATACGGGTGAATCGGAGTCACTGCTTGAATTAAGTAAGGGTGAATCTGAGTCAGTGCTTGCAGTAAGTATAAGTGAACCTGAGTCAGTACTAACACTAAGCATGGGTAAACCAGAGTCAGTGCTTGTACTAAGTAAGGGTGAATCAGAGTCCATGCTTCTACTAAGTATGGGTGAACCAGAGTCAGTGCTTGTACTAAGTAAGGGTGAACCAGAGTCAGAGCTTGTAGTAAGTGCTTTAAGAGGCCTGCTCTCAGCCTCATCAGAGTCTGACTGTGTTGTTAGTGTTGGGTTGAATTCCCTCACCTACTTAGGAGCCTGTGATTGACTATGATTTGGGTGGGGCGGAGGGGGTTCTCTGGTTCTACGTGTCTCCTGGTGGTTCTTGCATCCACATGATCCACGTGGGTCACATGGGGACTGACCAAAATTTGAAAGTAAAGGAGAAGATATCAACAAAAGGTATATTTTTAACCACTTTTAACTTGATTTTTTAATTGACCTGAGTTTGAAGAAGGAAGTTAAAAGTGACTTCATTATGACTAAAATGCAACAAATGTTACTGTAATTCTGTACAGATTTTTGTCATGATTTACATTTTTATGGGATTGGGGCTGTTTCTTACAGTGATGTGACACTACAGCAGGGTTGCTCCCTGCGTGACTCTGTACAGTAAATAAATACATTCCATACATTTATGTATGCTGCGCTTTCCCTGTTCTCTAAAGGACTACTATCCTTTCCAACAGCCTGTCAAATTGCCAAACATTCTTAATTTTCATTTTATTACTTTGTTTTAAGAGTTTTATAATAAAATACTCCTCCCTCACCTTCCAGTGCACACTCGTGGGTTTAAAATGGAGAAACAAACTGCAGAATATTCTGGAATGAACATTATTATTATTATTAAATATATCAATAAAAGTTTCCCTCCACTGCCTTTGTGAATTTTTCAGGTCTGTTGAAGGGTCGGTCCCTAGAGTATGAGAATTTTCACATGATCAAGGGATTTTAATTTTTCATACCACACATGATCTGAATGAATTAGGCTTAAGAGGGTAAATAATCCCTCTGAGCATGAAATGACCTTTGAAATGAAAAAATATCTGAGATGGGAATAGTGGTTGAAATAAAAACCAGAACACATTTGCGGTGTGGTGGGGGTGACTGGGAAGGAAAGGCACCACTGGTTGAGACTTAGTATTAAAAAAAATGCATGAGCATCGTTCATCCACACATTGTATCCCACTAATTCACACCGAAATTACGAATTTGGGGAGATGCCCTGTGGTTGACATTATTTTAACTGTTTGTCCACTATTCACAAGACCATATGCGGGGAAAAGTACGACCGTGATGCTCAATGGAAAACAGGACATTCATTTCTTTTTCTTCTTGCCCTTTTTACCCTCCTTGGCTTTGGGTTTCTTCCCCTTCTGGAAGGGCCCCAGGCCCTGTCGCACCATGGTACCACGCCACCAGGACTGGACCTTTGAGAGTAATTCGGAAAATAGTAACTTGGGAGGCAAAAAGAGCTACGCTAACAGAGCACCAGGACTTATGGTGAGAACAGACTATATGTATTGGGAAATAACTTAAGGAAGTTTATATTTTGAATTTAAACTAGAGCTGGACTCTCAGCTGTACTTTGGCCTAGATATGCCAAAATTTAATCACTTGTTCCTCTTGTGCTACTTTAACATCCTGCAAAGTTTGGTTAAAATTTATGCAACCGTTTTTGATATATCCTGCTAACAGACAGACAAACAAATGACTCCTGCCTAGCGGGACCATTGTCAAAATCATCTGGTGTCTGACTCGAGACTTCAAATCTCTGCCAGCATAGCTGGATTTGTACTTTGGCCTATATCTCAGTTGTACTTAATCTCCGCCAGCATAGCTGGATTTGTACTTTGGCCTATATCTCAGTTGTACTTAATCTCCGCCAGCATAGCTGGATTTGTACTTTGGCCCATATCTCGGCTGTACTTTGGCCTAGATATGCCTAAATTTAATCACTTGTTCCTCTTGTGCTACTGTAACATCCTGCAATGTTTGGTTGAAATCTATGCAGCCGTTTTTGATATATCCTGCTAACAAACAGACAGACAGACAGATGACTACAGAATGAAGTGATATGGTTGGTGATTTCGGTAACCAATAAATAAATGAACAAACGGAAGCAAAAACATGACCTCCTTAATAAGTTTTGTTTTAAGTAATAAGTTTTGAATTGCAAAAAAGAAGGCAGGAGTACTTCTGGAGTACAAGACCATGGGTAAAGGAGAGGGGTCAGCCAAAAGGTGAGGACATGAGCAGTGAAATGCACATAAACTCAGATTTAGGCCCAGTAACAGGGGCTGTACACACCTTTATGGCAGCAGCCCATTCCATCTCCTCCTTCTTCCGCTCTCTGCGAAGCCTCTCCTTCTCAACCCTGTCTGCGATCACCACCTGCTCGCTCTCCCTGTACTGAATCACAGAGCAACACCGCAGCACTAATGTACGCATCCACTCAGGTCACCCATCAACGAGCAGATGCCATACTGCAGTGAGCTCGGCTACAGATTTTAGTGTGGTGTTTTCAAGGTTTGAAAATAGTTGGAATTTCGAATAAAAGTGCGTCTGTGTAGCGTTAATTCCATTACCGCCATCTGAGTAATTCAATGTAATTTGCTATTGCAGCTTTGTGCACCAAAAATGTTTGAGAGAGTGTTGTTCTTGCTCACCTGTTTGGCCAGCTCTTGCATGTGTGTATTTGCGTTCTTGCTCAGTTTGCTCTTCTTGCTTAGCTTTGCTCTTCATGGTGTTCAGCTCCTGTTGCTTGTCCTCCATGTCCTTTTCGTAACGGTCCATCCACATCTCCAACTTCTCCTCTAGAGCCTGTAGAGTGCAGCATAACACCAGAACCTCACGCCACTTTAATCAGCACATCATCAGGAATATGCGCACCCATTGTGGGACTGTATTTTAACATTCTACGCCAAGTGGAGGTTGTATTCCCTTCAAAAGCACCACAATTGAGCAAGTTTATAAGCCTTTGAACAGCAAGGTTGTTGGCCCAGAAAAGCTACTCCTACAGTCAAAAAAAGGAAAAAACAGATACTATTCAGATACAATCAGCAATGCTAATTCAAACAATTAGTTTCGAGAGGCTTTCATGGAAAGATTACAATATACAGCTTAATACATATTGATACATCCAACAAACTGCATTTGGTCTCTAATAGTCTCAGCTGTAACTGCGTCACTTTCATCTGGTAGTACTCACAGACTGGTCCTCTTTGAGGAATCTCTCCATCTCAGTCCGAGAAGTCCTCTCCTCCTCCAGCTTCTTCTGCAGACGCTATAAGAGAACAGAGAGAAACTCGCTAGGTGACGAACACAGCACTTCATTATGGCTGTGGGAAAAAGTAATAGTTTGGGTACAATGGTGCTAAGTCCGGCCTTTGTGTGCTGTACATGCACTTGGACGTCAGTTCTCAAAAATGGATTCAGTGTCAGCTCATATAACAAATCCCCAGGTCTTTCGCTGAAATTACCCATTCAGGGTCAGTCTTCAGAGGGTGTTCAACTACTATTTACCGATCTTATGGATTTGAAAACAACCTGATGAAGTGTGGGCTTCGTAAAGTGACAATTTCCCTGAGAAAAAAATGCGCAAATGAAATAAAATCCTTTTTGTGCATTAATTTCCATTGTTTATTTCGAGATGTGATGTGTTGATTGACGTCTCGAAAGCAGTGGTCCTCGAACTCAGTACTGGGGGACCACTGTGTAACCTGGTGTTTTTTTCTGTCCAGAAATGCAATCCTAAAATTTTATTGAGTTGTGAATTTTCTTTAATTAACCTTTTTAGCAACACTCAACCATGGCTATGGATGCAATGTATAATTTAACTTCCGTATTCACATTGTGCTATATTGAAAACAAGTGCATAAAATAGAGAAATTAAAAATGTAACTTAACATTTTTTAAGAATTGATGGGCTCCATTGTATAATTTGTATATTAATATAATTATGGACACAGTCACAAACAAGCCGACGCTGAGCGCCGAGAGAACCCCACAGCCCCTAACTAATCATTAATAAATAGAGGTATACGCCAATGGCAAGGCACAGGTAACTGTGCCAAGGTCAAAAGTCAAATCCACTGATGACCCTCACGTTGCACACCTACCCGTCATAAGTAACCTGCAAATCAAATTTGAAGCTACTGTGGTTAATACTTTTGGAAATATGGCTCGGACAAAATTTTAAGTTCACGGTCACAGCGCCAAGGTCATAGGTCAAATTGCACATTGCATTGCACACCTATCCCTCACAAAGAACCAGCGTACCAAAATTGAAGCTCCTGTGGCCAATACTTTTGGAAATATGGCCCGGACAAAATATGGAACCGCCCGCCCAGACACCACAGGCTATAACAATACCCCATCAGCCCATAAAAGCTGTGGGGTTAAAAACTAACAATTTATTAAATACTGACAAGCTCAAATCCAAAGAAAATGACAATGACTCTAGGCTTTTTTTTTTTTTTCCCCATGGAAAGAGCATAGCACTTGTGCACAGCAACCTGTTGAAGCTCATTAATTCATCTTAGTATTACTTTGATCAGTGAATTCATTTGACCTTGTGTAATTAGTCTAATTACATACTCCATGGCAATCATACAGAAGCTATTGCTATCATAATGAGGAATTAGAGTGTAGTCACCATCTCAACATGAAATGCAACCAAATAGCACCTTAAAAGAATCTTGGGATTGCAATCAGGGTTGTAATGAAACCAGTTCACACAGTGGTTCCCCGAGAGTTTGAGAACCAGTGATCTAAAGTAGCGGAGCGTACTACAAGAACAGACAGCATTGACTAATGCAGGGATCACAAAAATTTGCCCTCAAATCAAAATCCAGCCCTGATTTTCTTACCTCTCAGGTAATCATTATACTATAATTGGAGACGTCTCTGTCAATTTGAACACCCTTCTATTTTCTCGACAACCGTTCATTCGATTGACTTCAGGCTTGACGGGTGTTTTACGAAGGACCCAAGGAGCTGCACTGTCCAGTGTGAAGTTGTTTGGCAGAGCGGTTCAGGAAATCTCAAAAAAGCTACAAGCAGCAATAATGGAGGCCAAACAATCCAAGGCCATTTTCAAACAGTCATTTTTGAACGGGCACTGCACTGGATAAATTAACCAAACAATTAGTGCTTCTCATTGGCCAGACTGCCTTTAAACCTGACTCCCCCTTTAGGACCCTGCCATTCAGGACTTGCTCAAAAAAAGTCTGCTAAAAGTGTTTCAGTCTTCTATGATACCTAAAATGCTTTTTTTTTCCACTCCAGGGGAAAAATATGACGTATTGTCAGTTCACTGGCTTGCTATAGTTTTTGCATGGAATTCACAATGAAACAAACACTTCTGTACTAGCAGAAAAAGTGACTGACACATTACTGTATGTGTCTAAGTGTGAACGTGCACAAATCTATACACACCTCAATCTCAGCCTCCAGATCTTTCTCCTTCATGGAGTTGAGCTTTTGCTCCTGATACACCTGCAGCTCAGAGTTCTTGGTCACAAACTTCATCTCCAGGTCAGTCTTGGCTTTAGTCTCCAGCTGCTGGTCTTTCAGGTGGGCGATCAGCTCATGACGCCGCTGGGGAGGGGAGAGGGGTTACTTCACCTCATTGTGCAAATAAAGACGCTGGTGTCCATAAATTCGCAAATTTATATGAATAATTCTGTAATTGAATTTCCAAATGTCTTGCTTCACTGAAAAAAATTTTCAAGTCTCTGTGACACAAATACTGAGTGATAAATAGGCTCAAGCACAACAAACAAAAATTTGGCATTATTTGTATTATGCATAAAGGGGTTTCAGCAACCGATCAGCGTCTGAGCCTCATTTTTCACCTTAACACAGTAAATGACCAGGTGTAGAAAGGTAAAATGCGATTCTATACTGCTTAGCGCACAGATACACACAATTATATGAAGAAGTTTCCCTGTATTGTGCACTGCTGCTTAGGTGCAGAATTTGGTTTTATTATACATCTTCAATTCTACCATTTAATTTTTTCCTCAGTGATCACCTTTAAAAACCTAGCACTGCATTACATAGGATTGACTTAAATGGTACACATACTTGCCTGCTTTTCAGTATATTCTCTTGAGTGGTATTTTCACAATTGCTCTTTATAAGGGTAAATCCTATTCTTGGATGGATGGTCATATATTCCCAGTTTACAGAATGACTTATGGTGGCTGGCTTTCTGTGTGAAAAACAATGCAAGAACAAGATGCTGACCAGAAAACTGTGAAGCCTATCTGAAGTGATGTGAGAAGGACATTTATTTATTTTTTATTTAACCAGGGAAGTCCCGTTGAGATTGCAATCTCTTTTTAAAGGGAGCCCTGGGGGTTGAGGTGGGGAGGGAGAGGGCAATTTGCACAGCCAATTAGATCAGGGGATGATTAGGCAGCAGACTGAAAGAGCCAGGTTGGGACTTTAGACATGACACTGGGGAACCCCCCACTCTTATAGAAGAGTGTCATAAGATCTTTAATGACCACAGTGAGTCAGGATCTCGGTTTAACGTCTCATCCGAAAGAGGGTGTCTCCTTCAGTACAGTGTCCCCGTCACTGCACTGGGGCATATTCCACCAGAGGGAAGATTGAAACCTACTGGCCCACCAACACCTCTTCCAGCAGAAACTTGGTTTTCCCAGGTGGTCTCCCATCCAAGTACTGACCTAGCCCACACCTGCTTAGCTTCAGCCACGCGGCTGGAGCAAATCGAATAGTGGTATGGCTGCTGGAAGAATTCAGCTTCGCTTTTGAAAGCCTGTTCCTTTGGAGCACAGTTTTTACTTAAAGTTATTACCTCCGCCCAATGAAGTTGGAGGAGGTTATGTGATCATTACTCCTGTGATCTGGAAAAACCTAGTGAGTTTATCAGTGGCAACTGGCAAGGGTCTCATAAACTTTTCCTAAAAGAAAAAAATAATAGAAACTTGATTTTGACAGTTCAAATGACACAAATAGCAAGTGTTTTAAGATTTTCACTGCTAGATTACAGCAATTGAGGGTCAAACTCAGTTTCCACCTAAAGTGACACACATGCTAGGTTTTCACAGATCACAGGAGATTACCGTTGGTTTGTTGGTTTGTTTGTAAGCAGGATTACGCCAAAAGTTATGGATGGATTTTCATCAAATTTGGTGGAATGATTAAGTATTGTTCAAGGAAGAGGTGATTCGATTTTGGGAGGTCAAGGTCAAAGGTCAAGACCGAGGGGCATGCAAAAGGTCAAAAACACATTAAAAACATATTTGCGCGAAGACTACAGGACTACATAAACACATGGGTTGCGAGCTGATACTGGCAAAAATAACATTGAGTACATTGGCGGAGGCACTTGCGCTCTCTGAGCGCAGCTCTAGTTGTAATTATTCACTGAATGTCTCGTTTTTCTCTCTTGGCTGTCCCTCCAAAAACCAGCAACAGAGTTGTCTGTGAAGCTTTTGTATGCACACACCAAGCCACCCAGATACAAACTACCAGAACATGACCTCAGCACATCTGACTGAATTCTCCAGCACATTGGATTTGAAAACAGTGAATATTAGGTTTACAGGGAGAATGTCAATAATTAGCAGGTATTCCAACCAATTTTGAGTAATGCAAGCAGCAACTGCAGCCCTTCTTAAGGCCCATTCAGACCGGGGCGAAGCGAAAAAGCAGCACGGATTTGCGGAATATTCGCTGCATGGAAATTCCGCGTGAAACCATGCACACCGGACTCGGTGCGAAATTCCGCAATCTTGCGTTCCAGTTTCGCACTACAGACAAACCAATCCGCGGGATGTTTAATCAAATTGGACCATGAGAGCAGCAGCAGCGATGATGACATTTTTGGTATGTAAAACGATAACCTAGCCTCACGTCTGCTTTTGCGTGACAGACGGTCATCTCCGTAGCCACCGAGCGTTTTCATTATTGATGCCCAGAGCTGGTCTTTCAGCTCGTTGTTCAAGTAATCATCCCGCGTCTAGTCATACAGATCAGGATGCTGGAGAACAATATTGATGAGACGCTCTCCTTTGTTTGTCACCGTACTGTGCTATGTACTGAGTTTGTATCTAGTTTATGTGACTTTGCAGTTTGAGGTTTGAATGCTGTAACGTGAATAGAAAAGAAGCATTTCATTGGCTAAAAGTCTAGTTTCGCAGACGGATTTTCGCAAAGCTTAAGTCCGTGCGGATGTTTTTTCTGCCGCACGAAACTTCCGCCTTGGTGTGCAAGCTTACATTAGAACCCATGAAATAAGCTTCTATAAATATCCGCGCAAATAATCCGCACGAATTTCCGCGCTTGGTGTGAATGGGCCTTTACAATGTCATTGTCTTAATACTTCCGAAAGGCACACAACCATATATTCAATTGCTCCAGGTTACCTGCAGTTCCAGCACTTTCTCCTTGCGGATGTCCAACAGCTGTCTCTGCAGAGCTTTTGTTCGGCGCCGACCGTCTTCCTCACTGCATTGCAGATGGAGGGTGATAACTGTCAAAGTTGGTCAGCCTCCAAGCATTTGCATGTACTGCATGTAATTACTGCTATACTAAAACACTGATAGGCACTTAGGATCAAAGGGGTAGTGCCTACTAAGAAAGCAACTTTAGGGGCCCAACCTGAGGATGAAGTCACGGATGCGAGCCTCCCTCTTCTTTTCTTCTTCTATGGTGGATAGCAGACTGTGGAATGTTCCAGTCTCCCGCAGTTCCTTCAGTAGATCAGAGATCACTCGAGCCACAAAATCCCTGAATATCAAGGCACACCATCTGTCGTGTTACATCCCATCCTGCATCTATATAGAGATTAAATTAAGCCTCATTCTGTTTGAATACCTAACACCACAGTGGATTGCATTGTTATAGAATTCGAGCAATCTTCAATGCCCAAAAAAAATAGCCGGATCTAGCTTTTTCACCAAAATTTCTTGCGCTTCCGAGACTACCATGCTTTCAGTGCACAGCTTGCTAGTGCTTAAGGTCAATTGCATGTGCATAGTAACATTGAACGATAGCAGTCTAATCATCTACACAAGTGCTTTTCAAACCTCTCCTGGAGTACCACTCCTCCTGCATATTTTAGAGCTCTGCCTGCTCCAGCACAGGTGAGTTAAATGATCAGCTCGTTACCCGTGAAGACGCTTGATAATGAGCGAATCATTAGAATTATCCATGTTAGTGGGGTGAGATCTAAAACATGCGGAAGAGGTGTTACTCCAGAAGTGGTTTGAGAAGCACTGATCTGCATCATCTGTGATTGCTGACGGCAAAAAAATTATACTAGAAAATTATATCAATCACCTGAATATCGCCATGGAAGGCCCTTCTCGATGCTTCGAGAAAATGACCGTTCCCAAGCTGAAAGCTTCTTAATACGGCTTCTATGCTCGGTATCTTACGGCCAAGTTCTGATACGATGCATGTCAAAGTAACTTTCCGCAGCTCCGTGAGACCGGAATTGACTCGGCCACCGAACTATCCCATAAAGCATCGGAAATGGGGCGTGACTGCAACATCAGGGCGTTTTTTGGTATTGATGATTGCTCGGATTGCCTGAGACTCTTTGTGTATATGTGCGTGCAGCCTACCTGTCATACTCCACCAGGGCCGGGGGTTCAGGAGACGGGCGTTTACTCTCTGGGATCAGATTAGGCGCCTTATTCGACCTCACTTCCTGTTTGACGTCTGCAATTCCTGTTGCCTTTGTCTGCTCTTGTGCCTCCTCTTTTCTCTGATCCTGCATTTTCCCCAGTGTCCAGTAGCACCAAATGGAAAGGAGAGAAGAGAATAGTGGATAAAGAGGCATAAAGAGACGAGGGAGAGAAACAGAGATGTGTACTTTATGACATAAACATGAGAAAATACAAGCGTGAATGTGAATCCTTTCAGTCTCTTTATTGTTGCTCTAGTCAAGTGTCTGCTGGCCCACACTGTCTGGTCAGAGAAGCACACAAAGAAATGCTTGATCTCTGCTGACAGTAGAAGAACCCATAGACATTTTATTTATGTATTTATTGCTTAACAACACTTTCAGCACACTTTTTAGGGCTTCATCATGTCTCTTCTGAACACGAGAAGGAATCAAATTGCATACCATTCACTCAGATACTCCAATCTATGGGCAATTTAGCTTTTCCTGTTAGCTGGACAGATCTTTGGACCTTGGGATGAAACCCAGAGCACCCAGAGCAAATGTGCAAACACAGGGAAAACATGCAAACAGCACAGAAAGGCCTCATGGCAAATCCAAACCTATGACCCTCCAGGTGTGAGGCTTCACAGACTTTATTTATAATTGCAGTTAGCCATATACAAACCCCAATTCCAATGAAGTTGGGAAGTTGTGTAAAACGTGAATAAAAACAATGCAATGATTTGCAAATCTCATAAACCCACATTTTATTCACAATAGAACATAGACAACATATCTGATGTTGAAAGTGAGACATTTTGCCATTTTGTGAAAAATATTAGCTCATTTTGAATTTGATGGCAGCAACACATCTCAAAAAAGAGGGGACAGGGGCAACAAAAGGCTGGAAAAGTAAAAGGTACTAATAAAAAACAGCTGGAGGAGCATCTTACAACTAGGTAGGTTAATTGGCAACAGGTCAGTAACATGACTGGGTATAAAAAGAGCATTTTAGAGAGGCAGAGTCTCTCAGAATTAAAGAATGGCAGAGGCTCACCAATCTGTGAAAAACTGAGTCTACAAATTGTGGAACAATTTCAGAAAAATGTTCCTCAATGTAAAATTGCAAAGATTTTAAATACCCCACCATCTACAGTACATAATATCATCAAAAGATTAAGAGAATCTGGAGAAATCTCTGTGCTCAAGGGACAAGGCCGAAGGTCAATATTGGATGCTTGTGATCTTCGGGCCCTCAAGCGGCACTCCATTAAAAACAGGCATAATTCTGCGCTGGAATTCACAGCAAGAGTTCAGGAACACTTCCAGAAATCATTGTCTATGAACACAGTTTGCCGTTCAATCCACAAATGCAAGTTAACTCTGTATCATGCAAAGAAGAAGCCATTTGTGAACACAATCCAGAAATGGCGTCGTCTTCTCTGGGCCAAAGCTCATTTAAAATGGACAGAGGCTAAATGGAAAACTGTTCTGTGGTCTGATGAATCAAAATTTTTAATTCTTTTTGGAAAACACAGACGCCGTGTCGTGCGGATAAAAAGGAGAGGGACTATCCAGCTTGTAATCAGTGCTCAGCTCAAAAGCTTGCACCTCTGATGGTATGGGGTTGCATTTGTGCCTTAAGCACGGGCAGCTTACAAATTTGGATAGGCATTATCAATCCTGAAAAGTATATAGAGGTTTTACAACAACGTCTCATGCAATAAAGGCCTTGCATATTTCAACAAGACAATGCTAACCCACATACTGCCATCCATCACAACGGCATGGCTTCGCTGTAGAAGAGTCCGGGTGCTGAAATGGTCTGCCTGCAGTCCAGACCATTCACCAATAGAAAACATTTGGTGCATTATAAAAAGAAAAATCTGGCTAAGAAGACCCAGGACTGTTGAGCAGTTAGAATCCTACATCAGACAAGAGTGGGACAACATCCGTCTTCCAAAACTCCAGCAAATGGTCTCCTCACTTCCCAGACGTTTACAGACTGTTGTTAAAAAGAAGAGGGGATGGTACACAATGGTAAACATGGCCCTGTCCCAACTTTTTTTGAGATGTGTTGCTGCCATCAAATTAAAAATGAGCCAATATTTTTCATGAAATGGTAAAATGTCTCACTTTCAACACCTGATATGTTGTCTATGTTTTATTGTGAATAAAATGTGGGCCTATGAGATTTGCAAATCATTGCGAACTGTTTTTATTTACATTTTATACAACGTCCCAACTTCATTGGAATTGGGGTTTGTATGTTAAACTAATCTATTTCATTTAAAAAAATACATTTTTTTTCTGGGTTTCACTGTGTTAAACAACACTTTCATATTATCAGCAGCAAAATAATTTGCTCTAACATGGTTAAACTCGGAACAGTTTAACATAATGTGTCTGACAATGAGTGTATAGTTGCACCTGGTAAAGATAAGTGTGTCCTCTCTTATGTGATTGCTTTTTTACAGTAAAATTAAGCTTGTTTCTTTATTGTTCAACAATATTTACAGCATTTTTTCAGCCATTTCATGTCACCTGCCATACACTCATAAACCTATAGGAAACCAAAGCTTATGCCATTTATTCAGACCAATGGAAAATTTGGAGTCGCCAAATAGCCTAGGGTGCATACCTTTGGACTGTGGGAGGAAAACTGGAGTACTCAAAGCAAACATGGGAAGAGCATGCAAACTCCACACAGAAAAGTCCCAGGCCTGTATTTGAACCCAAGACCTTCTTGCTGTGAAGCACAACATTGCCCACTGAGTCAGACAGTCAAAGAGAAAGACCTGGCAACGTAAACACTACAAAGAACTAGCAGGCAAAAAGGGGCGAGGAATGTGGCAGTACTTGTGTTGTCTACCTCTAGGTGGCACATGGAGGCATGGGGCATGATGTGTCCCAACACTGCCAGCTGGTCCTCACAGTCCTGCAACACTGTGATAACTCTGAGCCGCTCAACCGTTGACCACTGTGCTGCCATCCTGTTAAAGTACAAAAGACCATTCAGATCAGTATTTCCCAACCCTCTTCCTGGAGTACCCCTGCCCTGCACATTTTATATGTCTCCCTGATCTGATGCACCCACTCCAGCTCATGAAATCCTCCATTAATGAGGTGATCAGCTGAATCAGATGCCTAAAATCAGGGGGAATCCAAAATGCGCAGGGCAGGAACACTCCAGGAGCGGGGTTGGGTTCTGATTAAGATGGCTAAAATCTTCATTTTTACTCAACACTCCACATTCAAAGGTGCCCAACATTATAATATACTGAGAGGCATTAAAAACGCATAATAAAATATACTGTTTTAAGTAGTGGTAAATGGTTTCTTTCGTGGTTGCAAAACACAGTCTCGGGAAACTGTGGTTTTGGTCGCGAGACTTGCCCTCATTGTTATCGTTACATTGGCAGTCAATTCAGCAGTTCTTATGCATTATCTGACATGACAGAAGACGTTTTATGGAATGTGTTTTTGTGGCGTCACAGATGACGCACTTTGTCGGGGACGACAGCTGACACATCTGGTCATTCTGTGTCATCCCTGTGGTCTGGATACAGTCATTTAATGGACATTAATGCGTCCAGAATCTTTTCTTTGAGACTGGCCATCATTCAACATTCAAAATGTTTGATTCTTCTGAGATTCATTTTTTGTGGCATTTGAAGTGGGAATGATGTGACTTTGTTTATGTGTTTTTATTGGCCCTGATCTTCAACTTTTCATGAGCAAAATGATTTCTCTCAGTGGCGTGGCCAGCGGGGGTGCCAAGACACGTCCCTTTTTGACTGCAATTAGCAGTTCTCAATAATTTTCCTTTATTGACGCGATTTCCAATTATCTTAATTGGCAATTGAAGACATGGTTTCTCTCCATATGTGATCTAACAGCGATTAAATCATGGGCTAAATTCAGTACAGAAAAATAATTTAGCTACTTAGGCCAATGCTTCGCAATGATTGAACTGGTCCGCGTTCCAATGAAACGCGGACTTTCATTCTCGGTATTGTGTGGGTTGGGAAAAAAAGTGGCATTCGGCAGTTAAATAGGCTATAAAAAGCCTGCGGCTCAAGCTATTTGCGTGAGAGTCGACAGGAATGCAATTTTGAATGGCGTTGATTTAAATACAGCAAATACGCGTCCAGATGAATGATTGTCGTCTTACCTAATCGGGGGAGAACAAGCAGCACCTGTTAACTGTGGAGTGCTCTTGGAGTGAACCTTCTGTTAATTATGAAAATGACTGAGAACAGGTCAGGACTAATAATTGTTTTGAACGGAAGTTTTGTGCAACCCAATTCTCTGTGCTTGTTCCCCAACTGTAGCTACTGAATTTAGCCCATGATTTAATCGCTGTTAGATCGTCATATGGAGAGAAACCGTGTCTTCGGTTGCCAATTACGATAATTGGAAAACGCGTCAATAAAGGAAAATGATTGAGAACTACTAATTGCAGTCAAAAAGGGACGTGTCTTAGCACCCCCACTGGCTACGCCACTGATTTCTCTCAATGTGATTCACGACCATGATCCAGGGAACTGTGCTTGTTGTGGTTTCCCGACTAGATGTTTACATATTTTTGAGGTCGCCTTGTTCATAAATAATTGGAGAGAGACTGAATCCTCAGAAGCCATCTTTATTCCCAGCCCTGAATCGTGCAATAATCCAAACCCGGTGAACAGTCCCTGGCCAGGAAGTGCTAACTTGGCATTCTTTACAGAGCAATATTTATGGGAAAAACTCAACCAACTTTGCTTCAATCAAAATACATGGGTTGTAACCATCGTATCTTTAAAGTTTTTTCATTCTCTAGCTTTGTTTATTAAACCATGGTGGAGCACAGAAATGCTGGTTTTTAAAAAAATAAAAGAATATATACTAAAAATGGTGTGGAAAATTACAGTGAAGAGAGGAAAAATAAAGCCAAAGGAATAGGATACAAGTAGATACATAAATGATTCAATTGATTATGTTTTTTTCAGTAACAACTAATGATTTTACTGAACAAACATTGATCAAAGCTACAGAAATCAAATGCATCACCTGATTATGTTTTCAAATCAACTAAACAGAAGCCTGCTTACTAATCAAAGCTACAGAAGACTACTGCTTATGTGTGTGTGAGCTCCTCATGCATGTGTAAATTGAATTGCTTGTATGTGTGTGTGTCTGTGTGTGAACTGCTTGTATGTATGTGTGTGTGTGTGTGTTACTGCTGCTTGCATAATATGGTTATTGATTATGATTATGGTTATTCAACATGGCAATTGATCTACTGATGAATATGATGAGAAATATTGAAATATAATCTTCAACATGCTGTATTTAGATAATCATAATGAGGTGTTAAACCAAGAAACGATTCGAACCCAGACACTTGACATTTTGCAATGCTTACCATACCTGATGGTCATCATGTCAATCAGCAAAAGGAAAACCTTTCAGTTTTCAAATTAGACGACAAAAACCACTTAGCGTTTTTAATGCCTCTCAGTATACTACCACTCCACCGCTGGCATCACAGCACAATGCATTATACATCAAGATACGATCCAGTAGAGGGAATTTGTCCAAGACAGCGCAGCTCGCGCGAGTGATTGGGATGATGACTGCATTTATCGAAGCGCCAGCACATGTACTCAGGGATCGTTGCAAATAGTACGATTAATTACGCAAACAAAAAGTTTACATTCACAAGCCAGGGCAAAATAAATAAATAAATAAATAAATAAATAAGAAAGACAGCAAATACCAATTCAGGAGCAGTGCAACCTACCGGTGCTATTTATTGGGGCAGACCACGGTTCCTGTGTATCGGTGACCATAGCAACAGCTCAGTGAATACCGAACTTCAATACTTCAATCTTTCTGCCAAAAATGTATCTATGAGTAAGATACACTGACATTGTATAGTTTATAGTTGAAACCATTTGAGTAACTTAGTTTCGCATTATAACAACTAAAGTACTTTCATGTAAAAATAAAACGTTTAAAAGCATTTAACTGTACAAAATTAAGTTGATTACGACAAAATATACATATTTATATCGGGGATATTTGCAATAGGCTTCAGTTTCAACTGTGGGTTAGCCACAAACTCGAACAAAAAAAAAAAAAATAAATAAATTATAATAATTTTAGTCAGGCACGACTTTCGGCACCGGAAAAAATATTTCCCAGCATGCCTTCAATACTTCCTTTTCCTCCATCTTTGATAGCTTTACAGGTGAGGAATTAATGGCGACAAAAATTTCAAAACATTTTATCAATGTAGCAATGCGTGTAGAGTACAATTCACCTATGTTCACATAACAGTTTTTCCCTAGAGTATGAATACCCCGCTTTTTGTGGAAAATTTCGAACGATGGCTTAGATGCTGAATGGATTTAGACTGAGCTGGTAGCTGCACAGTCCTCAGGCGCGTATACTGGACTTTCCACATAAAGTGTTTGCTGTATATTGGAATTAATGAAGCCACAAAAATATTATTGTACACAGCTAGCAGATCCTAAAATATACGTTTATTTTGTCGGAAATTGTTCATTATGTTTATTATTCAATTTACTCATGTCATATGCGATGTAGCCACTCGTGCTAACTTGCTAATAGTGTAGTTAGTTGTTCGTCGTGCGTTGATGGAAATCGTCTCCGTTTTAAAGGACAATTTATTTATGCTCGATGAATATCACTGCTTCATCAAACCCCTTCAGTTGTCTAGCGATATTGTGTATTGATAACGTTATAAATGTCAGCTATGGGCGTTTGGGATCATGGCATGAATGTTCTTGTCAGCGGAACTACCATAGTTTGATACTGGCTGCTAGCTAGCATTGGCACATTTGTTGATTTTATTTATTTTTTTAAACTCGTTTTCTATGTGTTTCAGGTTTTCCCACGCCTGAGTACTAGACACCCACAATGCCAGGAAGGTGAGTACGATGCTTGAGTTGGTGTCTAATTACGTAAATACTCTTGTCGGGCCTTCGTATATGTGTGTAGTGTTAGATGCGTGACTTTGCAGAGTTGGGTTTTTAGACGCGCATTTCTGCCATTGTACCTCTATTAAACAAACCAGCGGCTTAGTTCATTGATACTTCGGTCATTTAATGACGTGACGCAGTTCTGTCCGTCAGTCTTTTTTACTTTTAGATTACAGCCTTGACCTGGTGTAGTAAGCGTATAAGTATTCAGTGGCTGCTTGTGTTATTGCATTTTTATATGGCCAAATACGCTGAAGTAGTAGAGTATTCGCCTTGGAGGATATCGTGATACTGCGGGAAAAATCACGCCACGCACCAGTGATCAAAAGTTGGCCAATAGATTGCTAGAAATTGCAAGATTCCATCATATTAACAATATACATATAAATACTTTTTATTTATCTGCGCTTTTGCAATGCACAAGGAATACCAACATGCACGGAAGAGTTTGTATTTTCCTGGGTTATGCATTCTTGGCATCTTATGCTGATTTTGTATCTTATGTCTTAATGTAGATGAAGTTAGGATGTGTGCATATTATTTGTTATTTAGAAGAAAGGTGTTTGCCTAATATAACGGCATGAAAAAAAAAGGCTATTATCATCGCTCTGATTTTGAAAACATTCCATGAATTGACGCTTTGGTTTGATGCAGTCAGTGTGTCTGTCTCTCTCCTAGACTGTGGAGTAAGGCGATCTTCACTGGGTACAAGCGCGGGCTGAGGAACCAGCGGGAGCACACGGCCCTGCTGAAGGTGGAGGGTGTTTACACACGGGAGGAGACCGACTTCTACCTGGGCAAGCGTTGTGCCTACGTCTACAAGGCCAAGAAGTGAGTGGTCCATTATTCTGTCTGCCTTTGCTCTATTCTGGACACAAAGCATTTGCTGTGTTTTCTCAAGAGACTTATTCTGTGTCAGTTCAAATGGAGGTGTTGCTCACAAACTCAGATTTTCTTCAAACTTTTTAAAAATGTTATTTGGGACCAAAAAGTATGCTGTACAAAATATTTCTCCTGAATTTTGAAAATTTCTTTAAATTTTTTTTTTCCCCCTGGGAAATGTGGAATTTTCATGCTGCAAAAAGTGCTCTTAGTTGAGATGCCATTTTTAAGGTTCAAAATCTCCAGGAATATAATCCCTAGAGTCCTGAAAATTGATGTGAGCAACACATTTCGCAAATTCTGTCTGATTTGACATGGAATGACCCAAGAGCACTGTATTTAGCTGATACTACTGGGAACGCTCTGTAACGATTAGGGGTGTAACGGTTCTGAATCGATGCTTTTTTAAAGCGTAGTAACACCACCTGCTACCATGAGGCGAACATCCGAGCTTTCCCTTTTCCTTTATTGACTCTCGTGCTGTCCTGAACGAAAGTGCCTAACATCAAAGGGCATGGGAAATGCTTCCGGAAAAAACTTGACTGACATCAGTATTTTTCGGCTATGTGCTGGGAGGAGCCAAGCAAATGAAAACAAAATCGTCTCCTATTAACCAATTAGGCAACTCCAACAAAAGTATACCTGTTCCCGTTTACTTTGCTTGATTAGCAATGAAATGGTGGATTCGTTTACTCTTTAAGTTGAATGAGTGGAGCTGTTTATTGAGACAACATGTTTGATTGCTGCATTTTGAAATTTAAATGGCCATAGAATAGCACAGATTTGCATGAACACGATTGCCATTGCCACGCCATTTCGTGCGACTGATAATTTATATCTCACATTCACATTACATCAGCTTTTCAGAATGTTTTCCACCTTGTGTATTTTTTAGATGCTTAAACTCCATGGCGATCTTATAACAAATCTGTTTTAAAGTAATCTTGAATGATGTCCTAAAATGCTACAATGAGAGATGTAATTCAGAGGAAGATTTTTTCTAATTGTTCAAATTGGCATTCTTTCAATCTAACGCCGTAGCCCAGTTAGGTTTGTCTGCTTTTCGCCATCACATCTTAATCGTTATAGGCTACTGGCTAAATTTCTTGATTGTTATTTAGGCCAAGTACACGGAAGTAGATTTAAGGAAGGGCAGAGCACCTGCAATTAAAGAAATTTAAACTCGGGCTTCTTCCCAACGGCATTTTATATCGTTTTAAGCCGCTTCAGGTGTGTATGTTTCAAGAAATTACATGCGACTGCCTACTCAACCCATGATGGCAAGTTGTCTCATGACACTTTAAAAAAAAATCCTCATTCAACATCGCCACATCCCAACTCAGCATTTCATCTCTCATTGTAGTATTTTTAGGAGATCTATAATGATAAAATAAAAATAAAGAGATTTATTTTCAGATCGCCCTGGATTTCAAGCGTCTAAAAAATACACAAGGTGGAAAACATTAAAGCGGATGAAACGTGAATGTGAGCTATAAATTATCTCAATCACACGAAATGGCCAAATACGCGTTCTTGCAAATCTATGCTGATTTAACTTTCAGAATGCGGCAATCAAACATGCTGCCTCAATAAACAGCTCTACTCATTCAGCAAAGTAAATAAGCAAATTCCCTGTTTGACTGCTAATTGAGCAAATTAAACAGGGACAAGATTAGAGTAACCTAATTGCTTAAAAGGAGACGATTCAGTAGTCCTTTACTTGGCTCCGTGCAGCATGTCGCCGAAAAATACTAATGTCAGTCAAGTTTTTTTTTTTTTTTTTTTTTTTTGCCGGAAGCATTTCTCATGCCCCCTGATGTTTGGCGCTTTCGTTCAAGACTGCGTCGGGTTTAATAAAGGAAAAGGGAAAGCTGATGTTCGCACCATGGCGGTCCTATGCCTTAAAAAAAATCGATTCAGAATCATTATACCCCTAGTAACGGTACATTTTTCTTCCCTATTTGGTGGGACTGCTGTGCCGTCAATGTTGGTCTGAGCAGAAATTGGCAGAACTCTGAATGTCAAGCAGTCGCCCTATCAGCTGCTGTGGTAACAGTGCTGCAGAACTGGATGTTTCCTTTCAGATTTGCTTATCGGCAAAAAAGCTTTTTATCTAAAATGTTGGCAACATTTTCCTTGAGTAACTTCCCACCTTTGTCTTTCACAATGGTCTGTTTTTTCAGATAACATCTGGGTCATTCCATGTCAGATCATCAAACGGGTCATCATCACCACCACCTTCTCAATTTTGCTAATTTTTTGTATGCAGCTGTGTAAATATGTATATATCACTGGCAAATCTGAAATTTCAGCTCATTTGGACCAAAAATGAATTTTTGGTGAATTATTTTCTAAGGGTACTGCTCGTCAGTTTTTTTGTCAATTGACATTTTTCTTGTATTTAACTCCTTCAACCCCACAGCCCTCTACAGAGGGCTGACCAACATATTCCCTTCAACCCCAAATTCCTGTAGGGAAAATTCAAACAATCTGACTAATTGATTGGAACATATCAGGTTACATTTAATGGGATTCCAGAGATAACAGTAAGATACAATGTCCAGATAATGACCAGCCCTCTACAGAGGGCTGTGGGGTTGAAGGGTATAGTGATGCTAGAATATCTGGGGTTGAAAGAGTTAACATGCCATAACATTTTATTATTACACGTATAGCTTTGAAACTTTGCATCTAAGCTAATGTTATACTGCTTAAACAGAAAATGCAGTCCAGTTTACTTCATCTTTCTTGGTTCTGGAGCTATTAGGACACCAAAAGTGCCTTTTGTTCAGGCAGTTCCATGTTTAGGTCTCCAAAGCACCCCCAATATAAACCCTAGCATAGGCTCTCTGGCATTTTTCCCATTCATTTGTGTCTGCTGAATATAAATCAGGCTGAATTCACCATGAATTTATCACCAACTGCGGTCGGCCCCTTGCCAAATGTGAAAAAAACGCTAAAATGCCACCTGTTGAAACCCTCGTATCTCCAGGGGCACACCTAGAATTTTCTTCTTTTTTTTTTTTTTTTTACGGATTCCTCTATTATAGTAGAAAGGCCACTCCAAAAATTGTCGATGTGTTTTGACCAATATAAATTTTGCAGTTGTCTGAACAGGGGTGGGGTAATCTCAAGAATTGCTTGGCATTTTCAGCTTAAACACAAGAAAAATGTCAATTGACAAAAAAACTGACAGACATTACCCTTAGAAAATAAATCACAAAAAATTCATTTTTGGTCTGAATGAACTGAAATGTCAGATTTGCTCATCACAAATACATATTTATCTAATGTGAAAATATGGAAGCAATCTGTGACTACATGGTGAGAAATGTTTTGTATATCTGATGATTTGACATGGAATGACCCATCTCTAAGTTCATCATACGAGCATTTTGGCCTCATCTTTACTACCCATTTTCATCTTTTTATGAAGCTCTTAACTGCTCATTTTCTGAAAGTGAAATTGTATTTTCCCACCTGAACATATGACAGCGCTGAGTGTTTTTGAGTGTTATAATTTTTTGGTAGTGGTCTGCACCATTGGGAGTCCTGACGAATGTCCACTCCGGTGCCTGGGCTGTGATGTTGATTATGCCTGTTGCGGTTTAGGAATACCGTCACCCCCGGGGGCAAACCCAACAAGACGAGAGTCATCTGGGGCAAAGTCACTCGTGCCCACGGCAACAGTGGCATGGTGCGTGCCAAGTTCAAGAGCAACCTGCCTGCCAAGGCCATTGGGCACAGGATCAGAGTGGTAAGACTCCTTCAGCCACCCGTCTAAACCCCTGCTCCTGCCGTTTGCTGTACCAAACTCACGAGTGACTGGGTCTGTATACATGCTACACTACCCAGTCTGCAGTGTTGGCTTTTAAAGGTCGCCTATTATGTCACCAGGTGTACAGCCAATTAGTTATTACTAGCCATTTCAAAATTTTTCCCCTCTTGACATCACATGGGGAAGTGACCAACCAAGAAGAGCTGATCAACTTCATCCGAGCAGTCAATCAGAGTTCATTTTTCTGGGTGGTCACTCCCCCTTGTGATGTCAGGAATGGGAGACTTTGAACTTGCTCATAATGGCTAATTAGAGGGTATCGCCAATATGAAAAAAATGCCCGGATGTAGCGTTTTCGGCAAAATACCTTCCAGAACTCACTCACTTCCGGTATGTTGTTGAGATCATGTTTATTGTTTACCGTGAGCTACCTACAGTTTAACAATGCACGCACGCAGACATATATACGGTCATTGTGCGTATAAGTCTCTCATCCAGGGGTATTTCTGAAGTTTCTTCCACTTATTTTCGTTTGACGAACACATGGCAGCTTCACAGTAACGACCCATGGCCTTAATGACTACAGTTCAGTTATTGTTGGGCTCTGCAGAGGCTGGAAGCGACTGGGTTACCAAATTATCCCACAATGCATCTGAAACGGGGCACGAATGCAACATCCGGGCATTTTTTTCGTTTTGGCGATACCCTCTATTAGCTCTGCATCTGGCGGCATAAGAGGGGACCTTGAATGCAAATTTGACCTGAAATTTGTCTTGGCTGAAATTATGCTGTATGGAAGTAGCTGAAACTGCAGTAGATGGTTGTCCTCTTGAGTTCTGGTGCTGGATTCGTCCTAAGCATGCTGGCATCCCTAGTGCTGGAGTCACTGGCCTGTACCGAGGGGTGATTTTTCTCACTGTGTGGCTTACTGACGCTGGCTGCTCACTTCACACACACATATATCGGGGAGTATTATATGGATGTGATCCCTGTCTTCCTTCACTGCTTTCAACGTTCAGTGATGCAGTCCTGAGGCATGACGTTCTGGGGTTTGGTCTGACTTCTGTCATACATACCCCTTTGTAACCTTGCACATATTTCTGCCTGTGTACAAACCATAACTCCCACTTACCCGGCTACTTTCTTGAGTCCTTACAGCTGGATCTCTTGAATTAAAATGGCCCCAAACCATCACTGATCTGCCACCATATTATTGCCTGAGATGGGTCTGTATTCCCTGATGCATACCCCTTTCATTCTGGGAGTTAGAGCGCTTCAGAGGTGGCCCTGAAGCGCTCTAACTCCCAGTATGAAAGGGTCATGAGACTGGCCTAAAATTTTAGAGCGTTCTGAATTCAGAGCACTCTTGGAGGTGGTTCAGGGCTGCTTCAGAAGCGCTTCAGCGGCAGTATGAAATGTCGCCGAATGTTTCGACCGCTCTAAATTCAGTGGCCCGTGAACTGGAATGTCCAAGCTGAGCTGCAAGCTCTGAAAATATCAAGATGTAAGTGATCTCCAATGTCCGGCGATGTTCAATTAGTTGAGAAAAGATAAGTGCCTTTAAATATATTTTCATGTGACGTTTGAAGAAAGTTTGAATTTTGCGCAGATATCCCATGCTCACGAATTTGAGATCCGATTTATCCCATAAATGTCAGCGTCGTATTATTTGGAAAATGGAGAAATAGCATTGGCTTCTGGCTGGCAGTATATCCAAGTCAATGGAATGCTAGCTAGCATGCTACCGCTCTTCTCCATTAGATTGATTAATTCAAGTGTTTACGATAAGTTAAATGTGTGACGAATTTCTTTACTTGCCAAAAGCGTTAGCATGCTAGCTAACGAATCATTCATCCCACAGACTTGAATAGACAGTCAACTAGAGGCAAACGCCAGCGATGGTGAACGTTTCCAGCACGATAGGCTTTGCGAACGTACTGATGTTTGCCAATGAACGGAATCTGAGCCCTCACAACGCAAGAAAGCTGTATTGCACGTGTGTGATACCAAACCAGTATCTAATGGGTTGTATCACGCCGATTTTTAATCATTTGTGGGATAAATACCGTATATCGTAACCAAACATTCATGTATGTGTAACCTTTAGAATTTTAGCGTGCAGTGCATACAGGAGGAGGGCGATAGGTTACTGTGGCAACTACATCGGTCTTGCACGCACCCTGGATGGTCGCAAAGGGCAGTATGAAACGACTTGGGCCAAACCCAGTTAGAGCGCTTCAGATGCAGCCAAAATTTCTCTGCGCAGTATGGAAGGGGTAATGTACAGCTAGCTGAACCCCTGTAACTAACTTCTTACATAAGTTTTCCCTTTAGTAGCTTCCAAGAAAGAAAAAGCCTTTTTTTTTTTCATGTAAGACAATGCCACAGATATTTGGTATCTGCTGGCTGCAGCGCTTCACTGAAGCTACGTGACACTTGCATTAAGATAAATATTCAAACCCAGGAGACATTGCTTTTATGGCCACAGCATTACATCAAATGAAAAATACCTAGGGGCTATACACCATTTTCTGCACATTTCCCTGTAATTCAACAGGACGTATTAGGGATTGTTGAAAACTTTGGGATCTCCACAAGAATTTAAAATAGGCCTGAGGTTCCACTGTGGGTGACTCCTGGGTCTGTAGGTTTTGTGGTGTTCACACTGAGACAACGCTGAAAATGTCCTTGTTAAGATGTATTAAAACACAAAGAAGAAAAAATATGCAGTTCCCCTCTGAATATGATGCTGTCCTGGCCAAGAATTTGAAGAACTGTTCTGTTCTACAATAACATGAATGAGTTAGTAGCTGCTGCCGTCAGCACTGTTCACAGGAAGATAGAACAAAATATTGAGGCTGCTTCTTTTTTTTTCTTCTTGTGGCAGATTAGACCACGGTCAAAAGCTGTCTCACAAAAATATGTTACTCTGAGACATGGTAATGAGTAAGGTTCCATTCTGGAACAGTTTATTTAATTATTTAATTTGGATTTAAACTTGGGGAAATTTCAGATTATAACTATGATGACTGGAAAGTTAAACAACCTTATGCCGGGATCAGACTATACAATCTCAGTTGATTTTAGCCCAGTTTGGATGTCATAGGGCATTGGGTGGGCTTGAAAACGATAAATAGTCATCGGGGGCGAAGATCGATCGTTTCATGCCGTGTAGTGTGCCATAGTGGACGACAACCAACGTGGCATCTGCGATGCCTCACGGAATCCCAACAGAACATCTAGCATTTTTAGGGCCCGAGCACCGACCGGTGCCAGGAACCTATTGTTTTTGATGGGATTTTTTCTTCTTCTTCTTCTTCTTCTTCTTCTTCTTCTTCTTCTTCTTATTTTTATTCTGCTGCGAGAACGCGTTTTTGAGGGTTTTCCCATGCACAAAAACTCACAAAAATTTGCAGAGACGTCAGTCGTGGTGAAAATTACAAAGTTTTGTTATTTTTGTGCTTGACATGCCCCGATGGCTCTATAGCGCCACAAACACGTGGCCATTTTGGAACGCAATTGCTCGGATTCTCACGAAATTCTATATGGCCATAGTAGTCATTATGAAGTTTTTTGTCAATTTTTTGAAATTTTTTTGCTTAACAGGAAGTGAGCCATGAGCCATTTCCTCGTTTTTTTAAGAATTTACGAAGACATTTTTGAGCGTCTTAGCATACTCGAAAACTTCGCCAAACTTTGCTGAGAGGTTGAAAATATCAATCTTTTTTCGATTTGAAATCCCAATTGTCACTGGGTTTGACATGGTGGCTCAATAGCGCCCCCTAATACATAATTGCATTTTTGAGGGCCTCAGCATGCTCGAAAACTCACGTAAATTTTCGCAAACTTATTGAGCCGGTGAGAGGTTATACTATGATATAGGGTTTCCAGATGGGCGTGGCAAAATGGCATTATAGCGCCCCCTAGAAAATTTCAATGAAGCAGCCCTCAAGAGCCTGTTTAACGACATGTACGAAATTCGGTGCCCATGTGGAATATGCCGAGACCTAAAAAAAAGTCTCTTGGTGCCATGACCTAGACTGAACAGGAAGTCCTCCATTTTTAATTGAAATCACAACTTTTTTTGATTTTTCACCATTCACAGGCGTCGTACTTTAACGAACTCCTAGAGATTTTATCCGATCAAATTAAAATTTGGCTTCTGACATCTAAAGACCTTGCCGATGTTAAATTGCGAAGCTTTTTCGGATTCATCGAACGATGTATCCATGGCGTTGCGGCAAATTTGGATGTTCCGCCATGAAACAGGAAGTTGGTTTTACTCCCACATACTATGTGAGATTTGCCTGAAACTTTACAAGCTTGATAAAATTGTCCTCCCAAATATAAATATATGCTGATATTAGATCGGGAGTGGCCAGGTGGCTCCACAGCGCCCACTAGCCACGGCCATGTAAAGATAAAAGTGCTTGAATGTTCATGAAATTTGGTGTGATCAATGAATTTGTCATGCAGGGTTATGGTAATTTTTTTGAAATTTTTTGGCCAAACAGGAAGTGAGCTATGAGCCATTTCCTGCGTTTATCCAAATTTTTCAAACACGTTTGAGGGCCTTAGAATACTCAAACTTGCAAAACGTTGCAAAATGTATAATTGTCCTATCGTTATCAATTTCATATATCAATTGGCACTAAATGTGTCATAATGGCTCTACAGCGCCCCCAATCAGATTTTTAAAAGAATTTTTGTTTTGAGGGTCTCAACATGCTTGAAAACTCACAAAATTTTGTACACGTATAAAGCTAATCATGCTTATTATTATGATAAAAAAACTTACTGAAAGGCGTGGCAAAATGGCATTATAGCGCCCCCTGGAATATTTCAATGAAGCAGCCCTCGCAGCTCGGTAAATCTACATGTATGAAATTCGTTGGACATGTGATTTATGCTGAGACCTAAGAAAAAGTCTCCTGGTGCCATGACCTAGACTCAACAGGAAGTCCGCCATTTTTAATTGAAATTTCAACTTTTAAAAATTTTTCATCAGTCACAGGTGTGGTACTTTAACGAACTCCTCCTAGAGATTTTATCCGATCAACTAAAAATTTGGCAAGTGACATCGCAAGACCTGTCTGATCTTAAATTGTGAAGGTTTTTCGGATATATCAAACGATGTATCCATGGTGTCGCGGCGAATTTTGATGTTTCGCCATTAAACAGAAAGTTGATTTAACTCACACGCACTTTGTGGGATTGCCCGAAACTTTACAGGCTTGATAACGGTCTCCTTCCAAATAAAAAATTTATGCTGATATTAGATCGGTGTGGCCAGGTGGCTCCACAGCGCCCTCTAGCCACAGCCATGTTCAGATAAATGTGCTTGAATGTTCATGAAATTTGGTGTGATCGTTGAATTTCTCATGCAAGGATATGCTAATTTATTAGAAATTTTTTGGCCAAACAGGAAATGAGCTATGAGCTATTTCCTGCATTTTTTCCAAATTTTCAGGAGTGGTGTTTGCACTCCCTTCAGGAAAACGCATTGTACACAGTCCAGCAGTGTCCAATGGCTGTGAATGGACACCTGCACCCATCAACATCTCGCCACCACCCCAACGTGCTTGAGGGGTGCGAGGGCCCTTTCAACGCTGCTTGCAGCTTTAATTTAATTTTATTCTTCGTCTGACACGACGGGTTGTCACTTCTGTGATGTTGACCAATAGGAGCATAGCTGACTGCGCTCTGCATGAAGAGATGAAGCTGCAGCGCACACATTTGTAAACATAGCCTTGAGAAAGAAGAGTGATGCTGTTATAGCAAGGTGGAGCTGTGAAATGTTGGAAAGGTTCGTCCTCCTATGGCAACAACACCCTTGCCTTCTTGATGTCTCCTAAAGGGACTATCATGACAGGGGGAATAAAGATGATTTCTGGCAAGAAAAATCAGAGACACTTCAGCAACCCGGGCGAGTACTGCCAGTAGCATTAAGCTAGCAAATCAGTGAAAACGGTTAAGTGCGTGACCACAATATTCCCATTACTGACCGAGGTATCGAAGTACTCCATTAACACAGTGACTCATGTAAGCAACATTACCCGATTAAGCCCTTATTCCGGTTATTAGCTACCCTAATAAGATAGCTGAGTTATGCCATTAATAACTGCAATATTATCACATGTTTACACCTTACCCCATTTACTATATAGCTCTGGAAATGCTTAATTTTAAAGATATTATGGGAAAGGTTACACTTCATTCCTTGAAAAATACGGTGAACGTTGTGACAGTGAAAACGATGATTGGTCGCGGAGCATCGTATATGACGTGTGTCTCGGCCATGTCACGGAAAGAATTTGACTCCATAATCGCCTTATCTGACACAGCAATCTTAAGAACGGACAAAAACATTGTGTAGTCTGATTCTGGCATTAGTCTTGTCTTAATACTTGATATACCACTGCTAATTTTTTATTTCCCCTCCCCTCACATCCATGCCAGTGGGTAATAAAATCAGTGTGGGATAGTATGTAGAGCACTGCACTTTAAAAGGTCTTCCAATGGGGGATATATGGTTTGTGCCCTGGGTCGTTTCGTTTGCTTTGATGTCTGGATGCTGACTATATCCATCTCTTTGTCTTTCAGATGCTGTACCCCTCACGGGTGTGATGTGCTGAGATGTACATAAAATAAAAAAAATCTGGTTGAAATTCTGGGTGTTTTTTGTCATCAGTGTTTTTTTTTTTTTTTTTTTTTTTAATGAGGGTTGGGTTCTAGCTCTTGCATTCCATTTAAAGCTGTTTGGGGTTTAAGGCCTTCTGTTCTCGTGAGTTGGGATGTCACCATCTTTGCGCATTTTATGAACAAAAGAGGAATTGATGGTCTGACTTTCATGGCCTTAAAATTCACAGCTCATCCGTAAAATTGAGTCACGTTGCAGTTGCAGGGCATTTAATGTAAGTATGCAGTTGAAGAGATGAGCGTTTCAAATTGAAAACACAATTTCTTTCAACGATGCAGGCAGTACAAGGAGGCTTTGTGTGCCAGTGCTCTTTGGCCAATGGGTTGCTTTTAGTTCCAGTAGTCCCCAAATTCAGAATATATTTAACATGCTGTAATTTGCTTTTATTAAAGGCCTTTGACCCAAGGTGGCTGTTCTTGACAGGCTTTGTGTTTATATAACCGGTTCAAAAGCTGTCACACCATTTCAGCCGTCCTCTTTTAGTCCTCCAACTTCACTTATGCTTCTGACTTCATCCGTTTGTGTTAGTATATAATAAATATTGAAGATGACCTAGCACATCTCTGAAAATTTGATATTAACTAAGATCTACACTTAAAAATATAAATGCCCCATTTGACACTTTTAAACTTTAATTAGCATTAAGGGTTTTACAATATATGACGTCATACACAATTCATTTTATTGCTCAATATGCAACAGATTACTGTTCTTTAAAGCAAGATAGTGGCGTATGGCAATCAGGGATACTCGTAGACACGGTTGGGATCACGATGAGGAAGACGAGCGTGTAGGTTTGTTTCTCTCAGGCGGTTCCAGGCAGTTTGAGGTGTGATACGTCTGTTGTGCAGACCAACTGTTTCATCTGCTGTGCGTGTTGCTGGTCTGAGGCGATCACTTAAGTGGAGAAGCCGGATGTGACGATCTTGTGCTCGTGTGGTCACACGTGGATGACGAGGCTTAGGTCGATTTGCTGTACTGCCAGTCTGTCTAAAACAAACTCTTAAACGCCCAGTTGTCTGATAGTGAACATTCAGCTGTACAGCAACCGCTCTGGTGGACATTCCTGCATCCAGCATTCCTATGGCGCGTTCCCGCATGATTTGCGACATTTGTGGCATGGTGACTTTTGATGAAATTTGACATATTGGGGTGGCCTTTCATTGTCCCCAGTTTAGGGAGTGTCTGAGTTCTGTTCACGCTGTTTGAGCAGCGTCTGCACATGCCACACCTATGTCGTGGGTGGAATCAATGCATCACTGAGAAAGTGCTCGCTGGCAGAAATGAACACAAATGTTGTATACAAATCAAGACAAATAACCATTTTGCACAATTAAGACATTATCAGCTAATTTAGGGTAACACATTTCATGTTACATAATTTACATGGGGCGTTTATATTTTTGTTAAGTGTATATTAACTTTGCAAAAAAAATTCAAATATCTACCACTTGTCCCCCTTGCGAAATTGAAGTCTGTAAAATAATCCAAAAAAAACAGTATTTTCAGTTCCATGGCCAAATTTAAACCACTGTAGCCCGTAATACTGCATGCATATCAAAATGGTTTCTCAACCTTTAAGACTGCAGTTATACAGCTAGAACTGTATAGCTAAAATTTTGGGCTGGAATTCTCAAAACTTGCTGAGAGATTTAATTTTATACATTCAAGTTAAGATACTCGAGCACAATGCAACTATTTTCAATGAAAGGCCACATAGAATACAGTAATTTGCTTTCAAATAGTGAAACGTGAATCAAAGCACATTATTGGAGTGATTTTTATGTTCGGGAAAAGTTTCAGCTCATTCCAGTCAAATACCTGATTCTGAGGAGGCTCAAAAAAGACAGTTTCCTGTGAAATTTTTGTAATTTTTTTGTCATATTTCAAAAATTCATAACTTGAAAATTATTGGGAGTACAACAATAAGATTTGGCATGGTTTCATTCCTCAAGTAGATGGATCAACTTGATTTTTTTCAAGGAAATCCTTCACGTGAACTGGGAGGCCTTAGGTGAGTTGGGATGGAATGACCCTTTGGGTCTTATGGAGAATATGCAAAATGACCTATGGAGGCTAAATGGTTGGAGATCGAGAGTAAGTTTGTATTGTCGACATATTGGAAGTCATATATGACCTATATTTTGGCAATGGTAAATTTGACCTCAGATGACTTTAAAAGGTCAAACTCGATGTAAAAACAGGAATTGAAATTTCAAAAAATTATTTCTCAAATACTGATGACCTTTTTTCTTCTAAATCTAGCAATCAACTCACCTTGGTACACTTAATGCACAGTGCAAGTGCCATTTTGATTGAATCGATGGAAGTGGGTCTAGTGGGGGCGCTGTTCTTAAACATTGGGTATTATGGAGAATGGGCAAAATGGCCTGTGGAAGCTAAATGGTTGCAGATAGAGATTAAGTTTGTATTATTGACATATGGGAAGTCATATATGACCTATATTTTGGCAATGTTAAATTTGACCTCAGATGAATTTGAAAGGTCAAACGCAAGGTCAAGGAAAATATTAACTGTTAAAACAGGACTTGAAATTTAAAAAAAATATTTCTCAAAAACTGATAACTTTTTCTAAATCTGGCAATCAACTCACCTTGGTACATTTGATATACCGTGCAAGTGCATTTTGATTGAATCAACGGAAGTGGGTCTAGTGGGAGTGCTGTACTTTATCATTGGTCCTTCTGCAAAATGGCCTGTGGAAGCTGGTTGCAGAGAGAGGTATAGGCTGCGTCTGAATAGTCTTTTTTTGCCTAGGAAAGTTCCTAACTCCTAAAAAATGATCTGGAAATAATTACATGGCAGCCATGATAAGGGCATTCGAATTCTTTAAATGTTAAGGAAAGGTGCCTCATTGCTCCTAATTTACCTCCTGTAGTTTAGGGTACACAGAACCATCCTGTTTGAAAAGAAAGGAAATAACGCAATCCCACAATTCTGCGCAGCTGCAGTATTCAAAGTGGCGACCATTCATCCGGCTAATTGCGTAAAGAAACGTATATGATGGGCAGGGGACTCGTGATCACATTGCCTAGTGTAAGTGCGTTCGGATTCTCTAAATAGCGCGGTTGTCTTCCTAAGCGGTGAGGAATTACCTTTTACACCAGGGGTGTCCAATCTTATCCGTAAAGGGCCAGTGTGGGTGCAGGTTTTTGTCCTAGCCAGCAGTGCTACTGCACCTGATTCCACTAATTAACTAATCAGGGGTTTCAATCAGGACCTTGGTGGGTAGAATCAGGTGTGTTAGTGTTGGGCTCTAACAAAAACTAGCACCCACACCAGCCCTTTCTGGATAAGATTGGACACCCCTGTTTTACACCTTTACCTTCTGATGTTTTCACAAAGGTTAAAGAAAAGTGGTTGGGAATTAGTGGATAGGACGTAATTTTTTAAAGATTCAGACGCAGCATTAGTATGTATTATAGACATATAGGATGTCATGTATGACCTATATTTTGGCTATGTTAAATTTGACCTCAGACGACCTTGAAAGGTCAAACTTGAGGTCAAGCAAAATGTTACAATTTTTCAAGGCTTCTAGGCTTGAAAATATTGAAGATAGAGAACATTTGTGTTTTGAACACTTAGAGGAATTCGTATATGAACTTTCATTTGGTGATCTTGAACTTGACCTTCGATGACCATTGAAGGTCAAACTTTTTTGGGAAATTTCAATGACTTGGGGCGCCCCGGTGGCTCATCGGTCTAAGCACACGCACCATTAAGGCTGTGTCCTCGCGGCGACCCAGGTTTGATTCCGACTTGGGCCATTTGTTTCATGTCTTCCCCATTCTTCTCCCCAACTTTCCTGTCTATCTCCACTGTATAACTATCAAATAAAGGAAAAAATCCCAAAAAATAAACATTAAAATTTCAATGACTTACATCACCAAAATCATTACAGATAGAGCATAGGTTTGTATTAGAGACATATAGGAAGTCATATACGAACTTTCATTTGGTGACCTTCATATTGACCTTTGAAGGTCTAATGTGACCTAGTGAAAATTTAATGGCCTGTATCACTAAAATGGTCAGAGATGGAGCCTAGGTTTGTGTTACAGACATTGAGGAAGTCACATTTGAACTTTCATTTGTGACATTCCAAGGTCAAACTCGATATAGTGAAATTACAATGACTTGTATCACCAAAATGGTCACAGATAGAGCCCAGGTTTGTGTTAGAGACATTTAGAAGTCGGATATGAAGTCCATTTGGTGACCTCAACTGGACTTTCTCTGACCTTTCACACTTGACATAATGAATTCTCAACGACTTGTATCACCAAAACTGCTTCAGAGTTTAGGATTGTGTTACAGACATAGAGTATAGGAGATCTTTTAAATGTATGTGAACTTTTATTTATTACCTTGCCGTTGACCTTCAATGATTTGAGGGTCAAACTTCACATGACATTTTCATACCTTGTATCATCACTATAAGATTGCTTGCTGGTAAGCTACAGGAACCTTGGTCCAATTTTTTAATTCTTCAGACTTTATAAGTTGACTTAGATGTGATTCTAATTACTTTCTGAGGAGGGGGATGGGATGCATACTCAAATGACTGAAGGTGGTAACACCAAACCAGTAATCCCTCGATAAAATGCTTGTTAATCGGTCTCCAAACAGATTTAAGTCCAGTTCAGTAGACATCCATACATGCCGTAGGTAAAAGATATACTGTTTATTTTTTCCATCTTCACTAATTTCAGATAACATTTTTAATCAGATCAAATTGGTACTTGACGTTGGTTCCAATTATATTGCCGAAAACAAGTATTTTGATTTCTTTCAGTTTGCTTGAGCTTATTGACATGCAAATGAAACAAACATGTTTGACCTGTTGCCAAATATATGGTTGTTGTAATCGTGTCCACGGTGTCATCATTTAGGAATCTATCGATTCATTTGAGCGATTTTCTCTTCTTTACGCGGTGGCTTCCAACACAGGATCATCGCAATGTGGATTTGCGATTTTTATTATTCCCAGCATCCATGGATATGTTTGTTAAAATGTGGCTTAAGGGGGTGAATAACCTCTCTAATTATGAAATGCGCACAGTTAAGGAAAATGGCTTGTTAAAATCCTGAGATTTGCATTGCGGTTAGAACAAGAACTAGCTTACACACGGCCGACCCAGGACGGAGTTTATAAACCACGTAGTTTTCACACCACCATTCTTACCCTGACTTCCCTGTAACGACTGTTTATAACCACAGTTTAACGACATATATGAAAGTTATTGCAGTGAACTCCCAGACATGTTAATTGATCTCAGTAATATCTGTAATCACATCTTTTTGAAGAAGGTGCTACAAGGATGCGCTTAGAGTTTCAGCTCTGTGCCCGGCTGACAATACCAGCCTGGTGCTTGTGGGGATTGTAGTTTTTGCTGTGTATTCTTTACTGAAGGTAAAATTGCACATAAACTACATTTCCCTATCAGCATTCTTTTTCCACTGGCTCCGAGAGCTGCCTTATAAAGAAGTTGTTTTCCTCCAGTCGCTGATTGGGATCTGCTGTCTGACGAGACGAAGGCGCAGGTATCGAATGCTGAGGTGGGTTTTCACCCATCTATGGTGATCTTACTAAGACTAACAAAAGGGTCAAGTCTGATATCCATTTACATATATATATTTTTTCCCATCGTAATTAGCCCTTCGTGAGAACAGCCGCAACGTTTCCAGAGCAAGTCGAATAGCCTTTCTAACGGCAATGCGTGAAACACTGAAGCTCAGCTATATGTATATTTTTAAAAAATCTATACAAAAACGTAATTTTATCTTATAATTCTTATCGTCAAATAAAAAGCATGACGCTAATGATTTGTAGGCGATAAATTGCTTCGATGCTCTTGACTTCTGATTTGCAAAGTGTATTTTTCATGTATTTTGTCTGGTATTTGCATTGTAGCTTGCTAGATTTGTATACAGTAGACTCTGAGATTTAGTTTGCTTGAATGCAGCAATAAAAATAGCCTAATATTTGCTCAGGACGAATGCTGTCTGTAGGCAATTGTTTATTCATTTATGTATTTATTTTTTAATTATTTAATTGAAATGTTTAATTTTTCCGTGACTTCCGTCATAATTATCCGATAGTGACAATTTTATGTTCAGTTTCTTGTTAGGCTTCTCTGAATAGGGTAAAGATTTGTCACGTTTCCCACCCTTAAGAATTTTCGCAGCTTACATTAAAATGAGATGTCATAATTTCCATATTTTGGTACATATTGTGTAAAGACATCTCATCACTGAATTAAAATATATTTGAATCAATGGGTATTTTATTTCGCCACTTAAATTATCCATAAATGAAGGAAGAAGTTCTTATATCTAAGACGTTGTTTCCCAGCGTCTACGTATAGCAGCGAAGTCGGCGCGATTGTTGCTTTTGCTGCACAAAATGTTTCTGCACAATGTTTCAATGTTTTCAGCGATTAAAATTGGCTGAAACTGCCGATAGTTGTTGCAAAAGGTAATATGTATTCTGCATAGCTGCGCATTGCAATATGATCGAACAATTCAGTCGTCATTATAGAACATCGCGTTCACGTCAAATGTTACTGAAACAACTGCCTTATTCTCGTTTCTTTTATTCTCAATCTCGTTTGAACATCCGGAACTCTCTGTCCCTTTTTCAAAAAGTATTGTGGGGGGGGGCGGTTTAGGTGGCAGGCATGGGAGCTTCGTTCCATTTTTGACGTGGACACCAGCGGTTTCATGGATTATTTCAGAAAAAAGAGGAAATGTCATTGACGTCATACACCGCTCACTCTCCGGTGTGTCCGCGGGTTGTACAGAAATTATGTTGGAAAATAGTTGCTGTGATTATAAAATGCTAAGGTAACCTAATTGCCATGTATGACTAGCCGCAGTGTTGTAAATGTAATTATGAAGTTTTTTTTTTTTTTTTTTACAACCCCACTCCGAAATAGTTGGGACAAAATGTAAATTTTGAATAAAGTCAAAACACGATGACTTTCAAATCACACCAGCCAGTATTTTATTCACAACAGAACAGAGATAACATAGCAAATGTTGAAACTGAGAAATTTTATCATTTTATCCACAAAATGAGCTCATTTCAAATTTGATGGCTGCTACAGGTCTCAAAAAAGTTGGGACAGAGGCCTGTTTACCATGGTGTAGCATCCCCTCTTCTTTTGAACACAGAGTGGAGGCGTCTGGGCATTGAGGAGACAAGTTTCTTGAGTTAAGCCATTGGAAGTTGATCCCACTCTTGTTTAATACAGGCTTCCAGCTACTGGAGAGTTTTGGGTCTCCTTTGACGGACTTTTCGTTTAATTATGCACCAAATGTTTTCAGTCTGAAAGATCAGGACTGCAGGCAGGTCAGTTCAGCAGACGGACTCTTCTACTACGAAGCCATGCTGTTGTAATAGCTGCAGTATGTGGTTTTGCATTGTCCTGCTGAAATACACAAGGCCTTCCCTGGAATAGATGTCGTCTGGAGGGGAGCATATGTTGCTCTAAAACCTTTATATACCTTTCAGCATTCATGGTGCTTTTTAAAACATGCAAGTGTCCCAAAACATATGCACTAATGCATCCCCATACCACCAGAGATGCTGGCTTTTGAACTGAACGCTGATAACAGGAGGGGTGGTCTTTCTCCTCTTTAGCCCGGAGGACACGACGCCCATGATTTCCAACAAGAATGTCAAATTTGGACTCGTCTGACCACAGGACACTTTGCCACTTTGCTACAGTCCATTTTAAATGAGCCTTGGCCCACAGAACACGGCGGCGCTTCTGGATCATGCTCAACAATGGCTTCCTTTTTGCATGATAGAGTTTTTGATGGCATCTGTGGATGGCACGGCGGACTGTGTGTACAGACAGTGGTTTCTTGAAGTGTTCCTGGGCCCATTTAGTAATGTCAATGACAGAATGATGCCGGTGAGTGATGCAGTGGCGTTTTAGGGCCCGAAGATCACGGGCATCCAGTAAAGGTCTTCGGCCTTGTCTCTTACGCACAGAGATAATTCCAGTTTCTCTGAATCTTTTGATGATGTTATGCACTGTCGGTGATGAGATCTTCAAAGCCTTTGCAATTTGACGTTGAGGAATATTGTTTTTAAAGTGTTCCACAATTTTTTTACGCAAGCCTTCACAGGTTGGAGAGCCTCTGTTCATCTTTTCTTCTGAGAGATTCAGCCTCTCTAAGACATCCCTTTTATAGCCAATCATGCTACACACCTGATGCCAGTTAACTTAATTACTTGCGAAATGTTCTTTCAGCTGATTCTCTTATATATTAATTGCTTTTTCAGCCCTTTTTTGCCTGTGTCCCAATTTTTTGAGACCTGTTGCAACCAGAAAATTTGAAATAAGCTCATTTTGTGGATAAAAATGTAAAATGTCTCAGTTTCAACATTTGAAATATTATCTATGTTCTATTGTAAATAAAATATTGGCTCGTGATCTGAAAGTCATTGCATTTTGATTTTATTAACAATTTACACTTCGCCCCAACTATTTCGGAATTGGGGTTGTAGATAAATGCCATCAGTTGTTTTGGCATGCTTGAATTTGCTTTTGATCCGTCGCAGAGTGTTATTAACTAAAGACTATCAGAGGCAGAGAACTTCTGTATGAGATGACTTTCTGCTATAGGCCTGGGCTCCTTTATGACTGTTTTGAAAACAATGCATAATACGAAAGTGAAATATAAAATTTTTGGTTTTCAATGTACTCCCACTGCAAGCTGAATTTGGATGTAGAATTTTGCTGGAAATCACTCCTTTGCTAACTGGCATCCAACTTCGATATACAAGTGGAATAGAAGATGACAAGCATTGTTTGTTTGTTATGTTTGGGTGGTGATGGAACTGTGGTTAAAATAAAGCACACAGACTTTTGTTCAAAATTGTTCCTATCATTTTACTCTGTGGCAGACAGTAGTGACAAACGAAGAAGGCGAGCACTGACACGACACCCATCGGCAGTCCCATGTTGGTGAAAGAAGATGAAAGAGTTAGATGTGGGAAAGGACTACCTTCCAATTTGTCCTGGGTACCGGGCTGTTTCCAGAAGAGAAATTCCATCCACCTCCGATACAGACCCATATCATCTCTCCAAAGTCCAGGTTAGTCTTCTTTCAGAATTGTATGGATAACAGTCGTTGGCTGAAATTGATTTTACAGTAACTTGGTTTTGTCATATGGTCAGGTTTGGGGCGTTTGGATAAGGTAGCCTTGGTCATCACAGTCTGGGTGGAATTTGCACCAATATCATTTAGTTTTCTGTGATACTGGTAGCCCTTGTTGACGGTAGCTCTTCTCCATGCTGATAATTATGGATTGGTAGAATGCTAATATGTACATCACAATAAAAAACAAAAAAACATAAGGAATAATATTGGCTGGTCATATTTTCAAATAGAGATTTTTACTGAGCCCCCAAGGCTGCTGATGTAACGCATGACTGCCTCTTTGAAATTTGCATAGCATTGTAGTCAGTTAGCTGATGCTGTTATTCAGCACGACTTAACACCGCCAGCCTTCTTTACATGCAGCGCATTAATGCGGCTTGATGCTGACTGAATACAGTAAGATTATGTGCTCAGATTAGAAGGTACAACTGCAGTGCACTTAGGAATAAAGCCAACGGTTTCAATTGGAGTTGTGATTTTCAGAAACCTACTATATGCTTCCTCGTAAGAGTTGTTTTTGTCAGAGATGCTAAAGTTGATGACAGTATAGCATAAACTGCCATACTTTTGAGTAATGTATAAGGTAAGTTTTTGTACTTATGAAAGCAAGTCAGAACACAGTTGTGTGGTTTCAAACTATTGGTTGATTTCCCCCCATGAAAAAGTGAGATTCATGCTTTGTGTGAGGCTTCATCAGATGTCAGTCTTTATTCCAGTTTTGCTTTTTTATGGCAGGGAAGTGAGATTGGGGGTAGCTGTGGAGCTATGAATGTGTCGAAATCTGAGGATCTGCTGTTAGGTCATTCTTTCAGGGTTTTTAGCTCGGGGTAAGGCGGTTGGCGGCTGACTTTTCCTGGATCAGCTTGCCAGGAAGTTGAAGGTCATGTGGTAGATGTCCTCTTTAAATATGTGAACTTCAACATCCTTTCTCTTACTTATGTTATCAATGATACGTCACGGCCACCATGAGCGAGTGAGTCAAATCTGAAGAAAACGTTTTTTCCGTCTTTGCGTGGAAATTTAACTTTGGTCTAGTTGAAAAGAACTTGTCGTATTCACTGCGAAAACAAAATCTTACAGAGTACGGTAATCTTGTATTTAGACTTGAACACTTATTTTTATCATACTTTTTATGAGAAAAAAATTCTGCCACTGATTTGATGGAATTTACTCACTTCAATATTTTTTCATTTGGTAAGATAATTTTGCTTAGGTCTGCCTATTGCTGTCATCCCTCTCAAAATCTTTTACGTTTGTCATTTGTTCTATGGACTTGAGAGTGAATTGTAATGTTTGTAAGTGATTATGTTGTATATACTGTAATATGATGTAATAAGACATGGGTGATTGATGTGACAAACACACCTTACAGTGAAAAGCTATGTGCCGGAGACTTGTGGCTGCAATGGTTGAAATGGGTGAACAGCTGTTGCTTTGTTAAAGGCAGAATGCTAAGTCTTTGTGTGTGTGTTTTTTTCCAATGCCTTTCCTGTCAGCATTGAGTCAGCAGGACAGGAGAGTCTCTCTCTCTCTCTCTCTCTCTCTCTCTCTCTCTCTCTCTCTCTCTCTCTCTCTCTCTCCTCTCTGTCCCACTCTCTATCAGCCTCCCTCCCACTACCGACCCTCTCCCTTCACTCTGATTGGCTGCTCTTCCCAAGACCCTGTGCCTATAGCTGCCTGTGTTCATTTGTTTTCATAATGTAGACTCTCCCACGCACCACATGGCTGGCACGAACAGCCAATGGCACCGCAGGCTTTTGTGATGCTGGCTACGTGGGCGCAGGAGTGGTTGCTTGAATACTTGATTCTGACGAGGCTGTGGTGGTTGTGCGTTTGTGCCACGTGAGAGCGTCATGGAAATGAAGGGGGTGGGGGGGCTGCACGTGTTGAGAGCTGTCCACGGCATAGTGCAGAAGGCACCGTTCCATGGTCACCACTGTAGGGTGGCAGGGTGATGAAAATGCAGGATTTTAAAGTGGATGTAACCCATTTATCTGAATACCGTAATTATGATGGTATTGCTCTCTGTCCTATTACTAGAGATGAATATGTTTTTTTTTTCAGCTGCATCTGTTTTGTTCCTCGGAGGACAGGGATATTTTTGTGCCACTTATTTGGGCCACGGAGCCTGATTGTCAGCACTTCCTGTCCTAAGCGCGCACCGGCAGCGCATCCTTGCTTCTTGTTTGGTTTGCCAAGCCTCTGTCAACTTCTTTGTTCCTCTCTACTGCAAGTCCGTGACTGAATTTCTTAACCAGGGGCCCCTTGTGACTTTGCGGCGACACACAGTGGTGTGTGCGCGTGTGTGTGTGTCAGGAATATGAGGTGTGCGTGCGTGCCCTGCACGTGTTGCTCATGCTTCAGTGGCCCCATTATTTTTCTCTTGGCTCTAACTGCATGTTCCTCTGGGAGTGGGGAGGGGGGTGTCAGATGGAAGGAAGTGGAATTGTATGAGGCACAGCATATAAGACATCAGAGGGGCCGTTTTCCCTCTCTCATATAATAACAAGAGGAAAATTCCTAGGTGCTTGCATTTCATCCTTTGCTTTCGATGTGGTTTCACGTGATATATTGCAAAGAAAGAATTCTTCTGCTGAAGTCTTGTCATGGAAATCAGACCTGGCTTACAGATTTTGCTTTGTAAGAACAATATTGTGGTTTTGGGGTGCGAATTTTGGTGGAATTCATGTAAGAAGCAAGTGTATTCGTGTGTGTATCTAAAGCCATGAGACTTTTTATTTTTCCCCAGAAGTCAGTGTTTTCAGAATCTATGTATATGGGAAAATGGAAACTGGAAATGGAAACTCATTTGCATCTGCAGTCACCTCATCCACAGACCTGATGCATTATTCTCTCCTCCATCCAATGGATTACAAAAAACATAAACAAAAATAACCTTGCAAAATCTTAAAATACACAGCATGGGTTTAGTAATCCCTTAAAGTGGTTATTTCAAATGTAAACCTTGTTCTTAATTTAGTATCACACCCTGCTCTGTGTCTGAGGTTGGAAATGTGTGAAGCTGACCCGGTGGGTACATCCGCATTGCTGCGTTTGTGGTGCCAGGGCAATGTCACTGAGTCCGCTGGCCAGGGAGGGCAACAGATGCTGACTCATTCTGCTCCTCTGCCAATGAGAAATTACAGCCTTTAAATCAAAACTGTGACCCAGTCAAAAAATATGAAAAAATCAAAACCATTACTGGTCTGATTTGCAGCCCTAAGTGGTTTACCTAAAGTGTTTTTAAATGGAGTAGTGTGTTGAGCAGCATTATCTCTGACCAGAGTGTGTAGAGATGAGCTATTCTGCCATGGGGGCTGGATGTTTGGGCTGTGTTTAAGGTGCTATGTGCAACATCCAGAAATTCTTTGTCATCACTAACACTGGTGGCTGTTAATTGAACTGTAGTCAGAATTTTGTTGCTCGTGCTCGCACTCGCGCACAAGACTGAACCAGATAGATGAGGGAACAAGCAAAGTAAAATTACTCTGTTGTAACACTTTGATTATTGTTAGGTTTTTATGCCCCCGCCATATATGGCTGAGGGGATATGGGGTTACCCTTGTCCGTCCATACATCCGTACGATATTGCTCTTGTTGATGGGGGTATTGGCTATCCACTATTTTTCAAAAACCAGTCAAAAGAATTCATTGAACTAATACACGTGCTTTGTACGGACACTACGGGTGTCCATCTCATACCTTCCTTCTGAATATTTTAAATTTTGACGATTTTTCAGGTGTTCAAATTTAGGTAAATTATGGTTCCCTCTCCCTGCTGTAATGGGGGGGTGTAGTCTATCTACCTCTCAAAAACTCAAAAGAGTTCATTGAGCTGAGACATGTGCTTCGTAGGGACCAAAATGGTGTGCATCTCATACTTAGTTTCTGTATTTACAAAATTTTGACGATTTTTCCAGTGTTTGAATTTTGCTATATGTTTTCTACTTCCCCAGGTTGGGGGGATCTGCATCTCACAAATACAAAATCTCTATAGTTTTTTTTAAATTGGTTTTGTAAAGCGTAATATTGTTAGTTAGCATTGGTGAGTGACATTGAAGTGATCCTGTCTCAAGAGTCGTCAGTCGTTACTGTAGCATGATTCATTGAATGCGTTTATGTGATACATCAGTGTTAGCTTGCTAGTTAGTTTTGTTAGTTTTATCAGTTTCTGTTGTCTGTTTGCTTTCTCTGAGAGGCTCAGTGAAATCTGTATAGCTATATTCACTGGATGATGATGCTAATAGTTAGTGAACTAGAGGAACCATTAAGAAAAGGATGTTACCACACTTCATTATTGACATGATAGCTTCCATCACAACTCCAATTTTGCTGAACCCACGCACAAAATAGACCTTTTCCATTCTCAGCTTACATTGAAATACTAAATGAGTCTGGCAGTGGGTTGAGACAACAATAACTTTATCCTAAACGATCATCAAAAATACACAGATGATAGGAGTGGGATGAGTCACACTAGACTGAAAATGGTGCACATAAAATCTACAAAGTAATGTAACAGCTTCGAAAGAATATACGTTTTTGGTATCATGCTGGAACATAGTCTGTGTATGCATCATTTGATGTATCATAGTAGTTTACCTTGCTGTATCATTGTATCTCCCTGACGACGATAGTCGGGAGATACTATGGTTTAGTTCCGGGGCCACCGCCGTCGCCGCGCCCGCAGAGATTTTCTGTTCAGGGCTCTGGAAGCGACAATTATTACAGGAATTTTTTTCTAATTTGGCACAGGCGAAGATGTTTATTTGACAATGCTCAAGACCGAATTTCGGAAATTTTGGACGTCCAATATGGCTGCCGGCGGCCATTTTGTCCAAAATTTGGGGATCGGGGAGATACACGACTTGGTCCCTATGGCGACTGAGTTATCTAGTTACTGCTTGCCTTTATTTCATTACTACTGTCAATAGTCTTTTGCTGACATTAGTGGACTACATTTCTGACTTAATTTGCTAGTGTTGTTCACAAGCTTCTATAGCTAGTATAGGGGAGGCAGGCAAGGCGCTCAGAAGCGTACACAAACATCACTTTTTTTGGATTTTCACGAAAAATCCACCTCTAACCTCCATATAAAAAATCAATCTGCAGGCTGATTTTTTAAGCCAAGTTACAGTCCATTTGCATATCGCCACTTGAGAAGTGAGTTATACTTCTAAAGAAGTTGCACATAGCACCTTTAAGAAGTACTTACTCTTAACCCTGTAAAATTTAACTTTTGCTTAAAGGCCAAGAAAACTTTTTTCAGCTCTTACCCCAAAAAAGTACATGTTCTTCTTGTTCCATGAATATTTTTTGTGAATTTCTGCAATTTTTATGTACCGAGTAATCAAACTTCAAACCTCAGAAATACTACTAATTAGCAGAAGTTCATGAATGCTGCCATTCCGTATATTTTAGCCAATCCAAGAATTGACTACTTTGTGTGACAATGTCCCGGATGTTTTGACACGCTTTGACACCAAGAAATCTGCTGATCTATATTAAGTGTTTTCAACTTAGTCTTGATTATCGCTCGTGCTGCAGCTTAATTTTACGCCGAATGCTCAAGGTCTGGTATTACCAATCATTGTGAGAACCTGAGCGGCAAAATCAGTGTTAATGCCGCTGTGTGCGGCTATTGATTACTCCAACTAAACGGGAAACTCGGACCTACCCATGAGCATAAGTTTGTGCTGATTTCTCTTAGTGTAGCCTGGCATATTACACCAATTATTGCGCCAGTACTGGAAATTGGTGGAGAGAGGGCACACAACATTCCTTTATATAAGCATTTAGTCCTGGCTAGTGCACAATCATTTACCTTTATTGACATGTTTCCCAATTATAGTATTAATCCATTGGCAATTTAAGACACGGTTTCTCTCCCCATGCAATCTAACAGCAATGAAATAATGGGCTAAATTCAGAACAGAAATATTGTTTACTCAAAAGAAGGCCTATGCTTTATGAAAGACAAACTACTCAGAAACTTCCGCGCTACCTTTTCTGCACATCAGGTAATTTAACTTGCACGTCATGATCGTTTAAATTGTTTAAATGAAATAAAACACCATTTGAAATGTTATTAGTCAATCCTGAGGAAAGAAAAACGCGAGAATTCCAGAGTCATAATCGGTTTCCGGGTTACTAGTGGAGAAATCTACCAAAACGCACGTGAAACTGAAAAACTTTGACGTACAAGGACTTTAATTCCGCATGAGAATCTCTAGAATACACGTGATTGAATAATGACTGATCCGCTTTCCACTGAAATATCGCCTTTCACTCTCGATACTGCATGGGTTGATTAAAAGGTGGGACTCGGCAGTTAAATACAATTTTGTTTTATGAATTAAAATTTTCAATTATCACTTTTGCCATTAAGTGCGAGATAGCTGACTATGGCGTGAGAACATGATATGCCACTAAAAAGCGTGAGACTCAGGCCATCCGTGAGAGTTGACAGGTATGCAATTTTAAATGACACTGATTTAAATGCACCAAATTATGCGTCCAAATGAATGATTGTCGTCTTACCTACATGTTAATGGAGTGAATCTATTATTAATTATGAAAATGATTGAGTACAAGTCAAGACTAATTATTATTTTTTAAAGGGATGTCCTGTGCCCCACCAAATTTTCAGTTCTCGCTACGCCACTGGTTTTATTTAATTTATGACCTCCATGCGCTCAAGAGTTCCAGTGTCTGGGTGATACAGCAGGCTGCTCTGATTCCGACAAAAATGGCGCACAGCCAACAACTTTAAATCTGATCTTCTAAAAAATTTTTCAAATATTACTCAAGAATTTATTTGAATAATAGGAGCCATGTGCTTTTATTGGGTAAGAGCTGAAAAAGGGGTTTTCTTTGCCTTTAAGTCTTCCCTTAAGTAAGTCCAAATTCAAAAAACTTTTTTTTTTCATATTGTAGGATGATTTCTCATACATATTCAGTATCTGATGGTTGCATTGCTTTATTAGAGCCACATTACACTTGCAGTATATTGAGCTAAATATTCAAACCCATGGAGCCATATTTTTATGGCCACAGCATTACAGCATTACATCCAATCTAGATCTCATAAATCATTTTATGCATATTATCCTATAATTCAGTAGAACATATTCAGGATTGTTGAAAGCTGGTGATCTCCACTAGAATTTAATATATGCCCGAGGATCCACAGGTTTGTATCAGCTGCTGCATTTGACGTCCGAAGGTTTGGGTTAATGTTCCAGCCTTGTTCTGCCTACTGCATTATACTAAAAAATGTATTGGAGGGCGCCCCGGTGGCTCATCGGTCTAAGTGCGCGTACCATAAAGGCTGTGTCCTTCCTGCAGCGACCTGGGTTCAAATCCGGCTCGGGTCATTTGCTGCATGTCTTCCCCCATTCTTCTCCCCAACTTTCCTGTCTCTCTACACTGTATAACTATCAAATAAAGGGAAAATTCCCAAAAAATAATCTTTAAAAAAAAAAAAACATGTATTGGAGGAATAGGTGTATCCATCTCATTAGTATAAAGTTTACAATTAAATACCAGAATACCAGTGGTGTACCATGTGATGTTGATTTGTGACAGCTAGCTTTTTATCTTTGAAAGTAAGAGGTTGAAAGATGTACTGACAATAGGCAGACAAACATGATTGAAGCCAGGCAAGAATCTTTAGCCAGTGTTTGTGAATGTGGTTGGCAGGGAACTTGTTCAGCACTCATAGTGTAATGACTTTCTGGTCTAGGAAAAAAGTGCTACCAATGATAGACATAAGGGAAAAATAGGAGTGATAATGGGGCTAGTATCAGTGAGTGAAAATGTTTCTATGGACATTCATGAGGCTGATTTTGTGATGTGATTTTTCTCTTGTAATAGCAACTTGCATCGGTCTCATGCATATTCCATGTGATGCAGATTTGACTCTCGAAGCCAATTGCAAGCTTCACCTCTGTGTTTTCTGTCATCGTTTTATAATATCAAGTGTATTGGTCAGTAATTGTACTAGAAATAAGGAAACTAGTCAACTGGATAATACATATAATGAGTGAACGATTATCAAATACAATAGCTCTTTGACTTGTAAAATTAAAAACTGATACTTTTTTGGGTCGCAAGGCATACTGTCCATTTTTGCCTCTTAACAATGTCCATTCTGCAATATCTTTGAACGGTAGATGTATAGTTTGCTATCTGCCACGTGCTCATTTAGAGAACTACGTTCAACATGCCTCATTACTTTATATGATTAGCAAATACATCAAGCTAATGCCATGTTATTGACTTTCATTGGCTCCATAGTTGCTGTAGGTTGTCATCCCTGCAGATTGAGGCGTAAATCCAGGTACCATAAGATGTGTTAATGTTACTTCTGAAGCTCATTTGTTTGATGCTGCACTGACCCAGGCATGATACATTCATCAGTAGTCGCGTTCCAGCTCCTGGTGATTTAAATATGCCCCCTCAGCCTGTATGATCCCCGGCCAAAAAAGATGAAATGTCCAAATATTGATTGGAGGTTCTTTTGTTTGTGGACCTTTGTTACACTAGAATTGTATTATGCAAAACATTGTGGCTGAGGATTCAATTTCAATATCAAAAGAAAACCTTGCTTTTAGAATAAGTCTTTCATTTTGGTTTGCTTACATTGGATGGCAACATTTAATGACAATTAGCAGGGCTCCATTTCCTGTCAGATGAAGAATCACTGCGAAATTATTGCTAATTAACACAGGGTAACTGGATCTTCCCCCCCACGTCTCTGCTAAATACACACATGCATAGTCTTTATTATATTTGCAATCCCCTTACTTACATACCAAATTTGGCCTGACACAGAGGTGGTCTACATTTCTCGCTGGTTTCTTCTCTTGCTTTTGCTGTTCGGAATGGCTCGTGTAAGCAATGTTCTGTAACAGTTTGCAGTATAAAGCTAATAAAAACCCTGGTCTTTGTTTCTCTCTGGCACGTGTTAGGATGCCCTGGAGACGGCTGCTCGGGCGGAGGGGGGGCTGCCCTTGGATGGGGGCGGGACGTCTCGCATGAAGGATTTGGAGGAGGAGTCTGGGAGGAGCAAGTACCACCATAGCATCAGGTTGCTGAAGCCGTTCCGCTCCACTAGCAAGTGAGCTCACCTCCGTCGTGCAGCATGTTGTATCTGTGCATCAGTACACTGGGTGTCATTCCTTGGGGGTATTTGTGCGGCAGAGGCACCAGCGATTAGCCCTATTTGAATTGGCCTGACCTTTGCCCCTCTCTTGACCTCTCCCCAGGCACGAGCACCCAGTGGACAATGCTGGCCTCCTCTCTTTCACCACCTTCAGCTGGCTCACGCCGCTCGCCCTCAGGGCCCACAAGAAGGGCCAGCTCTTCCTGGAGGACGTGTGGGCCGTGTCAGAGTGGGAAAGCTGTGACACCAATCAAAGGAGGTCAGCGTTGCCCTGAAATCATGGGTTTAGTTTCATCCATTAAGACCCTTTCCACACGGACATCGATACTTTCCCCCTCTTTTTAAATAGAATTCTGTCCCTGTGAGCTTTTTCTACAAAAGATCTGTGGACACATGCGAACGTAAAAAATGACTACGAACGCTGAAATCAAGTGTTCTCGGCCAGTAAGTGGCAATGACGTCTGCACTGGAAATGCCAAACACCAGAGAAGAACATCTCACAACACAACAGTTGGCTTGCGTGTAATGAACTGCGACATTGTCGTTTTGCAAATGCTACGTTTTGCACGTCCACATGGAAACCGGCGTTTTAAAAAATGTTCACTTAAGAAGACATTTTTTAAAATCTCCATTTTCATGTCCTAAAACACCATTTGCTATGGGGCAAGCAGCCAAAACACATGGAAAACGCTACATTTTAAAAAATATCTGTGTACGTGTGGACAGGGCCTAAGTTTAATCATGGCAGGGACCATCTACAACTAGACACCGAGTAGGCATACATCCTTGACCAAGATTGGAAACAGGTAATGACCTTGTGTGTTGCCTTATTTTCTTGATGGAATACCCAAACGATTCTGGGTAATTTTCAATTTGTAACGTAGATAGATATGGAGGATCTCCAACGACTGAGCCCGAGATATCAAATTTATGCAACGAGAGTAGTGATTTTCATTTATTCCCAGCCTACCATTTGGGTTTCATAAATTTGATATCCTGCGCTCAAGAACTTGAGATCCTATTTATCCTATAAATCCCTGTGTTGTATTATTTGGAAAATGGAAAAATTGCATTAACATTAGCTTCCGGTTGCAAATCTATTCAAGTCAATGGTATGAATAATTTGCTAGCTAGCACACTAACACTTTTCGCCATTAAATTAATAAATTCAAATGTCTATGATAACAGTTACATGTGTAACTTATTACTTTACTGGTCAAAAGCGTTAGCATGCTAGCTAACGAATTATTCATCCCATTGACTTGAATAAACTGTCAACTAGAAGCTAATGCTTTTCGATCTACCGAATTCATAATATGTCCAATTGTATTATACTGTGCACATGATCGAAATAAACTAAACTAAACTAAACGCCAGCCATGGTGAACGGTTACCGGCTGAATTGGTAAGGTTACCTTTGCAAACATATCAGTTGACGTTTATCAATGAACGGAGTCTGTCTAATTGCGACCCGAGAAAGCTGTATCACACTCGCGTGATGCCAAACCTGTATTTCATGGGTTGCATCACACCGATTTTTAATCATTTATGGGATATAGATAGATCGATAGATAGATAGATAGATAGATAGCTGAAACAGTAGACCTAGACTCAAGCTGCCTTTCAGGTAACTTGAGTTATACAAAAACACCAGCTTGAGTCAGAAGAGATTCTTTGCACCTGATTTAGCTGGTTGAGGAGGCTCGGGCACGGTACAGTGTGCAGGTGCGACGTAGTGTGACCCCTGACCCCTGCCTCTCGCGCTGGATTTACAGGCTGGCTGGCCTGTGGGAGGAAGAACGCGAGGCTCAGGGTGACCAGGCCTCCATCCGCCGCGTGGTCTGGGCCTTCTGCCGTACCCGGATACTGCTCTCCATTGTCTGCCTCATGGTCACCCAGCTGGCTGGCTTCATCGGTCCAGTAAGTGACACCCTATTCTCCCCACTCTCTCTGTCTTACTCTTTGTGCCTCTGTCTCTCCTGCTGTATCACTGTCCAGCTCTTTCTGTGTCGCTGTCTCATTTGGTTAGATGTGGGGCATGGTGGGGTGGCAGAGGTTTGGTCCTGTTATGTCCCCACACTGTGATGGGGAGCGTGCAGGTGAGTGTCCCTGGGGGGGTCTGGCTGGAATGTTTGGGTTCTCTTACCCTCACCATAGGTATCACTATGACGCTCTTAAGTTAGAGAAGGAAAATAGCAGGTTGAGAAGCTGCTGTTTTAGAGCAGTGAGGCAACAGGGCAGCGAAGATGCTGGAATTCTCATCTTGCATTGCAACTGGTGATCTTATTGTCTGAGTCTGTGGTGAAGGTAATAGACTCAGTTTTACTTTTTTGTATTTTAATCAGAACAATACTAATTATTACTCATAGTAGTAGGAATCTTCTGAACTTTTGATGTGTACATGTCTCACAGCAAGTGCCTTACTTATGACCAATCTGCACTAATGAATCTGTTTTCAGTTAGATAGTTCTGTAGTGGCCTTCAGATTTATGTGAAAGTCCTGCATGAGTTCAGGGATACTCAAATTGTGTAGTTCGTGTAGGACCACAGCCCAGAATATTTGTCTGGGAGACTTTCCCAGAACCAAGATGTGCTAAATTCATCTCACTGGGCAGTGCAGTCAAGACCTCACTGTTCACCTAACTGAGGCTAAATTGCTGTAAGCTCTGTGGTCTGCCAGCTGTTTTTAACTGCCTTCACCTGTTGAAGTGAATAGCTTAAAACCATGTTGGCTGAAATATGCCATCACTCCCAGCCTCCGTTTTTTGGAGTTGAAAAATGTCACAGAAAGTTTGTTGCCATGTTTTGGTTATCAGCTCTATACTCTAGTCGCTACAAAGTCACCTGCCTTCATTTGCCTTCCCTTTTGTGGCTCTCACTTCTCTAGCCGCCTGTCAGTAGTTAATGAAAGTAACAATGAGAATAAGGTGCAAAGGTGTTTTCTGACTCAAATTAATGCATCTTGGCCATAAGCTGTGCTGTAGGCTATTATGGTCATTTTCTTCCCTCACAATAATTTATGAGAAGACTTAAGTGAAAAAATGCTGAGAACATGCCAAAGTTCTGTTTAATTGAGCGCAATGTTTTGTTTTCTGTTATTTTATGCTCCTCTAATGTCATATCATTCTTTTTATCATGTGTGTATTATGTTTCATTTGATGTTCAGACATGATGTTTATTTTGCTCCATTATCCTGATACAAAGCTTTCGTGTGAATTTTTATGGTTTTTTTTTTCATAAGGTGAAATGCACTGCAGTAGTGTAAGTAATGTCATTGCTGATGTAATGTCATTGATGAGACACCCAGGTGTGCCACCTTTTCTTAGGTTTGTAGACAGGTGTCTGCAGCTGTGTCCACGGACACGCGTGTAGGGGTTAACACACCGCCTTTTTCCAAGGAGAGCTTCTGTCACTGTCCCACCTGCGGGGTATGTAGTGAGTTTCTGTCTTCTTCACTGTCTTTTTGCCTTTAGGTCCACTCAAGTGGATCAGGTGGCATCACTCGGGCCCTGGAAAAAAAACTAAATCAATTTTCCAGTAAATCGGAAATGGGATAGCCCAGTAGGACTTTCTGAGCTTGGCCAAAAAGGTCCATTGGGCTAGAATTGAGTGTTCAACTTCAAATTTGAAAGCTAGTTGTGTGCTCACAGCGTGTGAATTTGTTTACACCTCTGACACTTATGATTAAGAACTAGAAGTCTCAAATTTTCGTGTGGAATTGGCCATGCTGCCTCACGATGACGGAGGGTTTCCATCTTATGCATGTCCCTCTTGTATGTGCCTTTATTGCATATACATTGACCTTTATTACAGTAGCTACATGAGATCAGTTAATGGGTCGCAATTATGAAATTAAGCAAATTACTCTTTGCACTTGTCTGTGGATATTCACATTTTGCCTCCTTCATTTTCAGTGAATGTTTCTGTAATGGAGTATTCCTAAATATTGAACGGGTATTACAAATTCACTGGAGAGTTGGAACAAGAGCGAAAATAGATTTATATGTTTGATGTGTTAGAATGGCAGTTAAGTTAATTTTACTCCACTTTTATTTTTTACGCAATTCTTGTTTTGTCTTGGGCCATCTACTGTTTTTTACAGGAGTGATTGGCTAGCAAGGCTTTTCGCTTGCCACGTGTAATAAATATGAAAAGACGATACCAAAATTTGGAGTGTGCATTGTCATATCCATTCTCAATATATTTGTCATATAATGACCTTATTAATTGCTTTTAAGACTTTCACCAGATTGGTTTCTAGTATTTACAGCAGTCTTCACATTTTTGACGAGAAAGAAAATGGAAACCCCCTCGGTATCTAATTGTCATGGAAAGTCAGCCTTGTTCCTATTCTGTGGAAAAGGGTCTAAGACCCTGGAGGCTGGTTATTATCACAGAAATGTATTGTTTTCCTTGTCTTTTGATTGGTCCTGCTCAAAGATCCCCACCTCTTGGACCTCATCCATTGAACAGTTTCAGTGAAAATGGAAGGTTGTACTACATCCATTAAATCCAGTATTCTGGTTTCTCCGTGACTGGTTGGCAAAACTTTTGGTGTCGCTTTATGCTGCCTGAAAAGTCTCCTGCCCACTATTTATGTAGTGTGGTGGGGTGGGGGGTTTGGAGTGGATCTCCGTGGGCTCGTAGAGGGTGGTGGGGTTGTCTTCTGGACGTTGTGCGAGAGCAGGAGCTCGCCACTCCCTCCGCATGAGGGACATGTGACAGAGGCTGTTCTTCAGACTCCACAGGCTGTCCGTTAAACTGCGGAGGGGTATTTCACGAGAGGCGGGCAGAGACCGCGGCCAAAAGCCTGAGAGGTAAGGGAATGTATTTCTTACAGGACCGGCTTTCTCCGTCACCGTCATTCTGTCCATAATCCTCATACATGCCTTTGTGGCTGCAAAGCTACTGTTTTATTGTGTTTATTTACTCTTAAACTACTTACTGTATTCTTGTCAGATTTGATGGAATTTGACTTTTTTTTTTTCTGTAACAATGTTAATATGTACCCTATGTCTATGATATGATCTGTGATATTGCTGACTGGTATATACTGAATGCTCAGATAAACATCTGGCGCTTGCCTACAGCAGTCAAGATTTATGTTTTCAAACTAGTAGCTGGACTGATGGATCATTCCCCAAGTAGAATTGGGGCATTGAGGGTCTACTTGTCATGCCATAGAGATATAGTGATAGAAATGGGGCTGAAATTCACCCTCTCCACCCTCGCTGCTGGAAAGCCATTCTGCTGCACTGGAAAAGAACTTTTTCTCCTCCGTTGCTCCAATAGGCAACGCTTGGGACAGAAGCCATCATGTTTTTTATTTTTTTCTTCTCTCATTCATGGTCCTTTCTCCTGTACCCGGAAGATCTCGAGGCAAAGTCAAACATGAGTCAATTTCTTTTATGCTCGTCAACAAACCAGTGGACAAATTATGACTACTTAAAATATAAAGACCAAAAAAGAATTTCTGCGGGAGAAAAGCCTTATGGGACTTGTGGCCGCAATGTGGACTTTGCCACCCTGCTTACTCTGTTTCTTTGTAATTCTGTGATGGTTGGGGGATTGTCTTCTTTTTAATTCTGTACTGAATTCACTGCAGGCATTTACCTTGAGTCATATATTTCCACGTTCGTTTTGTCAATAAAGCGATGCTGCTGATTTGAACATTGTGTGTCTGCTGGCACTCCCTGTGTGTACTTGGAACCCTTGAGTGTGTGTTTGTATGCGAGTCTGGAGCTGTGGAACCCTTGAGTGTGTGTTTGTATGCGAGTCTGGAGCTGTGGAACCCTTGAGTGTGTGTTTGTATGCGAGTCTGGAGCTGTGACAGGTTGTTTGTGTGTCTTTTGGTATCAAAAGTGAAAGTCTTCCTCTGATGTAAAGAGATGAAATAGGCAGGTGTATAAACAGTTCAAAAGGCCTGTCATGTTCAGGGATTGTTTGTTCCACTGTTTCACTGCATTCTCTCTCTCTCTCTGGGTTCTCTGTTCTTTTTTTTTCAGTTTTTCTGTTGAATGAAATCCCTGGTGTTTATTTTCAGGTATTTGGGAAAAATTTCTCCAACCTCGCAAGTGTGTGGAATGTAGGTATAATGTCTTAATATCCACGCAACGCGAACAAGAAGAATGTTCTGGAATGTGCCCTGTCTTACCTTCACTCCCAAAAGACCCTTTCAGTGTTTTTCATTGTTCCTCTCCTGTTCTTTTCAAAGGAACTTAATAGAAAAGGCCGCTAAAGGTAAATGTTGAGAGTACCACTTTAAAGAGCTTGTTCACTTTTCTCAGTAGTGCTATGATTCTGTATATGTCTGACAGCATTGTGTATGTGATAACTGAGAATGCCATGGCGAAGTTGGTGCCCCATTTAGGTCATGGATGTTGATATTGATAATGACACTAGGGCCGCGCAGGATGGAGAGGAAAAGTCAGTTAGTCACGCCTTCTGTGTTCTTTCACCCTCCTCCTGTCCTCCTCCTTAGGCCTTTGTGGTAAAGAGGCTCCTGGATTATATTGAGCAGGTCACACCAGACCTCTCATATGGCTTGCTGCTGGTTCTGGGCCTGCTGGCCACAGAGCTCATCCGTTCCTGGTCCCTGGCGCTCACCTGGGCCCTCAACTACAGGACGGGCACCCGCCTCCGCGGCGCCATCCTCACCATGGCCTTCCACAAGATCCTGCGGCTCCGGAGCACAAGAGACAAAACTGTGGGGGAGGTAAGACCTGGGGCCTGAGTGAAGAGCTGAAGGACAGGCACTGGCTCTTTGAGTCCTTTCTCTCTGATAGTATACCTCTGACGTTGTGAGCCTTGCCCCGCTGTATTTTCATGGCATACTGTGCATACCAGCCGAATCTGCTGTCCCTGCTTGCCCTTAAAGGAATTGCCATTCCTTTCTGTCCTCCCAGTTCACTCCCATTCTTTTTTGACTCCCAATGAAATAAGTTGTTTCAAATTGACACCAATGAAGGAGGATGACATTGATTTTAAAGAGTACTAATGGCCGTGGTTCTATACAAATACATTGACTTTAGCACCACAGCAATGCAACAAATTGACATATCCCATTAAGGAAAAGGGAAAGGCTAATGATTGTTTAGAGTAGAGGCACATGGCATTTCACCAAAGAACTTAACAGGTTTTTGTGTATTTCTAGTCATTTAAAGACTGACATGAGTAAGTGTATTCCAAGGCTTTCTGGGACTGGCTGACACACAGGACTCCTAATTTCACTGACAGATACCAGCAGGGGAAAAATTGTGCAGTTGCAGAAGCAAGCATGGGAGGACTTAGGAGAGGCATTGGAGAAGGATTTTCAGTCAAGCCCAAAGTAGCTTTGGAAAACCATTCTACATCTTAAGAGGGTAGAGTGGGATTAGGTCCAGGCTGTTCCCAACATGGACAGTGAAACTCTGATGTCATCAAAAAGGGATCAGAACCCATTTCTTTTATGAACTGGGCAGAGGGGAAGCCAATTGCCGGATCAAAGATAAGACACTAGGTTGCGTCTTTAATGAGGTGGGTGAGGAGAAATGGAAGAGGGCTAGGAGAACCTGCTGTACCTAATAATTTGCTCACTAATAAGTTAGCACACTGGAAGAGATACAAAAGAAGGATGACTAGAATTTTGGGTAAGACAGTAGGGGAAATCTTTTGAGTAAATCTTTAGAGTAAGATGATCCAGCCCCACCTGAGGCAAAACCAGAAACTTATATGCACAAGACAGACAGAAGGCATTGGCTACATCTGACCGCACTAAGGAAATAGGGGAGTTAACGAGACCATCAACCCGTGTTATGTATGAGTATTTTATGTAAAGCACTGTATATCATTTGTAAATGGAGATTTGTTACATGCTGTTTTTGCTGCCTTGCTGGTCAGCTATTTATTTTGTTCATCAGCACCCTCTGGTGGTGTGTCTGTAGCAAAACATGATCTGATGTAATATCACTTCTTTGAAATAGACTAGTGCTTTCTAGAAGCTTCTGGCATCTTCCTGCCTGGAGGGGGCGGGATTACCCAGGAATCCTGTAGATCTTTCCAGAATGTTGCTAGTCTATATAAATGCTGTGAATTTGGTCACCGTGAGCAGAGTTTTTGTTTTGGCAACAGAGTTACAAAGTGGCATTAGAGTGTTATTATAGGATTGAACAGTGGATTATTTGTAGAGGTTTTTTTTTATTCAGTGAAGAATAAATTTGTTTAAGTTGTCATTGCTGGTTTTCTTTGTTGTGATTTTCAAGTCATAACACCAGTTAACCGCGAAACTCGCGCAGACAGCTGGAACAGAGAAAGAACCAATCAGACAGACACTTGTGACAATCTCTGGTAGAAGTCCTCTTGGTGGGCAGAGACTTCTTCATTGGCAGAGGACCTGGAGTGAATGAGATCTGCCAGGAAATGTCCTAGCTTCTGGGTGTTATTGGAGTGTTGAGGCAGACTTTAATCCTCAGTGTCATATGGAGCTCTGGAACGGTACCTTTTAAGTGGCTGACAAAGCGGTAACCTACGTTTTTAAATAAGGGGATGGGATTTTGTGTTACAGTTATCCAGCAATTGGGTTTCTCCGTCTCTTTTTGAAAGTCTTCACCGAGGTGCTGGAAAGGAAGCCAGCTGAAAGTTGAACCACAGATTTAGGAAGAGCAACGCTGGTTCACACAAGGCCACAGAGGAACCAACCATTCACTCTCTCACAGATATATGAGGGGACATAAAAATTTACCTATCGAGTCTGCAAATGTGCCATGGGTTTTGAGAAGGCTGAAGACTGTATTTTGGGATCTCTTGTGGGGGGTCACTTTGGGAGTATAGGGTGCCAGTGTTGCAACTGCAAGCCATTCAGATCCTTAACACCCACAGATCTGTGAGCTGTGCTCATACTTGCGGCATTTAGACAAGCCTATTCAAGCTTGATATCGGCCAAGGTTGTAGCTTGTCTTGCTCCTTGTTCTCGGTATGTGCGAGCAGGATCTCAATTACCAACCAAATTATGGAGCGTGTGAAGTGAGTTTGTTGACATAGCGGTGGTATCTTTGCTTTTTACAGATGATCTCATCTCTGTGGCCTCATTTTGCAGTGAACTTTAGCACACTTAGGAACATCTTGCAGCTGATGGAGATGTGGCTTGGATGAGGTACAACACCTCCAAGTCTTTGACCACGGTCTTCTCCTGGAAAAAAGATGGCTTGTCCCCTACAAAAGGGTGAAAGTCCATCCCAGGAGTCCAGTTTATTGGGGTCAAGTATCTTCAGGAGAGAAGGAAGAAAGATGTTGCGAGACCAACTCTTGTGTAAGTGCTGCAGCCACAGTTCTGCTGGCATTGTACTGGGTGGTGGTCATGCCCAGTTTACCTGTGAAACTTTGTCTTAAACCTCACCCATAGTCACATTGTATGAATATTGGCCAAATAGAAGATATTAAAAATACAAGTATCCAAAAAAGGTTTACTCCATAGGGATTAGGGTTAACAGGAGGACTTAAGGATAGAACCACTGCTCTTCCATATTGAGAGGAGTTAGTTTAGGTTCTTTAATCTGATAAGCATTTGAGCATCTTTTGGGGTGTCCTTGGTACCTCTGTCACGGATGAGACCTAGGGGCAGACTTTTGACACATTGGAAAGATTTTGCCTTCCAAGAGGACTAGGATTGCCACAGGATCTCCCAAGATGATGTAGAGGGAAATTGCTGAGGTGTGGGGTGTGAGGGCTGCAGTGCTTGCCCAGCTGCGATTGTGACCCTGGCCTGATTTAAGGGGTTGTGCAATGAGTTGATGGATTGATGGCTGGAGTTTGAGAAACCATGAGGAGAATAAAGCTTTAAAAGGGTAAGACGCCTGTATAGGGATAAGCGATTTGTCTAATCTTTTTCTCAGTTGATCAACATGTGCTCGAGTGACGGGCAGCGTATGTTTGAGGCAGCAGCAGTGGGCAGCCTGCTGGCAGGCGGACCTCTCATCGCTGTTCTGGGTATGGGCTACAACCTGGCCATCCTGGGCCCAACCTCCCTGCTGGGATCTGCAGTCTTCATCCTGTTCTACCCTGCAATGGTGAGCAGCAAACCACAACAGACACACTGCAGTGCCATATCTATCATTGTATCTACATTCACGTAAACTATCATGTTTCGTTGTTTTTTTATTTTTATTTTCTCAGAGCAATAGAATCTGGTCTACAGTGTAATTCCTTAACTTTGACACTGTATGAAAGGGCTGTTGTTTTTGTATTGTCTACAGAGTATGGGTGAAAAACCGCTGCCTTCACCTCATGGTCATTGTTTTCAAATCCCAAGTATTGGAATACTGAGGCAAAAATCTGAATTTGTGTCACAGTCAAAATACTTATGGACTGCTCTGTATTTAGCTAGCCTTCTTATTTTCCCAGATGTTCAGCTCTAGGCTGACAGCCTACTTCAGGAGAAAGGGTGTAGCCATTACAGACCTGCGGGTTCAAAAGATGAATGAGATCCTCAACTATATCAGGTTCATCAAGATGTATGCCTGGGTGAAGGCTTTCTCTCAGTCCGTACGCAGTAAGTGACCATTTTTTGTATGTGTTTATATGTGCATTCACATGTGTATGCATTTGCTTGCCTGTGCACACTAGGTCACACATTCTGGTTGTCTTCTGGTAGGAATTCGCGAGGAGGAACGAAGCATCCTGGAGAAAACGGGATATTTCCAAAGCATCACAGTGGGCGTGGCCCCTATCGTAGTGGTGATTGCCAGTGTGGCCACCTTCTCCACCCACATGCTGCTGGGTTATGACCTCACTGCCGCCCAGGTAAGCTTGTTCTGTTCATATCTGTGATCAGATTTACAGCCCCAGTCGTGTGTGAATTTCGAGGCGTTTAATGGGCTTTTTCAGCAGATTCATCAGAAGTAGAGGGAAGAAAATAATGTTTTTGATTGTATTACAGGTTAACGATTGTCTGCTGAATAACAGGAACACTTTGTAGTGAGTGACTCTTTCACCACAGCTGTATCTGATCAGTAAGCATTTGTATGGAAACTGGGGCAATACAGTGAAGCTTATTGTAGCCCCCGGACGAAGTCGAGTGGCTACTATGGATTCACGCGTGTCGTCTCCGCCACCACCCCCGCCACCGCGTCCGTGTCCGTAGACACTTTCATGAGAACGCAGTACAAGCTGCAATTTTTGACCAATTACTTTCATATTTGGCATGGACATGCGTTACACTTCACTGATGACTCCTATCGATTTTGGTTTCCATAGCGACAGTATTGGCTACATAATGTGTAAATTAGTGCTGAAACATACACTCTGCCTTGTGGATGCTGTACAGGCTGTAATTTTTGACCGATTACTTTAATATTTCGTATGGACATGTGTTACACTTCACTTATGACACCTATCGATTTTAGTTGCCATGGCGACAGTTTTGGCCAAATGATATGTAAATTACTGGCAAAACATACAGATTTCCTTGTGGACGTAGTACAGGCTGCAATTTTTGACCGATTACTTTCACAGTTGGTATGGACATCCGTGACACTTCACTTATGACACCTATCGATTTTGGTTGCCTTAGCGATAGTATTGGCCGCACAATGTGCAAATTAGTGCTGAAACATACACTCTTGCTTGTGGATGCTGTACAGGCTGTAATTTTTGACCGATTACTTTCATAGTTAGTATGGACATGTGTTACACTTCACTTATGACACCTATCGATTTTAGTTGCCATGGCGACAGTATTGACCGCATAATACGCTCATTAGTGGCAAAACATGGAAATTTCCTTGTGTACAGGCTGCAGTTTTGGGCCGATTGCTTTCATATTTGTGACCCTCCAGCAGCAAACCAGTCACATGGGTCAATTTTTCAAATATGAGTTTTTGGGCTCATCTGAAAGGGCATTTAATATGGGCCCAAAAACTCATATTTGAAAAATTTACCCATGTGACTGGTTTGGTGCTGGAGGGTCACATTTGGTATGGATATGTGATATACTTCACTTATAACACCTATTGATTTCGGTTGCCATGGCAACAGTATTGGCCGAATAATGCGCAAAAAAGGGGAGAAGCGCACTTTCGGGGGCTGCATCTATGCGGTCGCAGCCGACCGGACTGTCTAGTTTCTAATGTCATGTATTGCATTTTTTGGGCAGTCATGTGGGGGAGATGAAAGCTGCCAATCTCAGACTTGGTGGGGCCTGGTTGCTGTAGGCCAAATGTCGTTCATATGTGTTTGCATGGTGTTTCAGTTGATTGTCATCTATTGCTGCAGGTGGTGGGTAATTTCTGAGTCCTCTAGAAAGTGACTAAATTTTTTTTTTTCTCTGAAACAAAATACCCTGCCTTTTCCTTCTATCCATCAGGCTTTCACAGTTGTAACTGTCTTCAATGCCATGACCTTTGCACTGAAAGTCACACCCTTCTCTGTCAAGTCCTTGTCTGAGGCATCAGTGGCAATGGAAAGATTCAAGGTAAATGGACTCATTCTTTTTGGTCTGTTTCTCCCTTTCGTCCTCTTTACTGTCCTGAACAACCCCCTCCCCCTTCCCATCAAGGCCAGAATCCATTACCCCCAACCCTTGCTTTGGTGCACTGGCTCCAGCACATCCCTTTGGCCTTCCTCCAGGAACTTACGGGTTGCTTATCTCAGGTACTTTGTAGAAGAGGGTGAGGCCAGGGAATGTGTGTTCATTCAGTTGTTGTTCAAGCCCTTACCTATACGTATGGCTTGCCTTGGGGAATGTTGTGTGAAAAGTGGGTGGGTGATTCCTCTGGAGGACAAGGCCTCTCTGGGTCAGCTCAACATTTCTTGCAGTACAACTGCGCCCAACGGCCAGGCCTTGCCTGCTCCACTTTGCTGGAGATTGCTTTTCACTGCTACCCAGAGTTCTGGGAACCCTTTGTACAACCCCAGTTCCGAAATAGTTGGGACAAAGTGTAAATTGTGAATAAAATCAAAACGCAATGACTTTCAAATCACACCAGCCAGTATTTTATTCACAATAGAACAGAGATAATATAGCAAATGTTGAAACTGAGAAATTTTTACAATTTTATCCACAAAATGACCTCATTTCAAATTTTATGGCAGCTACAGGTCTCAAAAAAATTGGGACAGGGGCCTGTTAACCATGGTGTAGCATCCCCTCTTCTTTTTAACACTGAGTGGAGGCGTCTGGGCATTGAGGAGACAAGTTTCTTGAGTTTAGCCATTGGAATTGGATCCCACTCTTGTTCAATACAGGCTTCCAGCTGCTGGAGAGTTTTGGGTCTCCTTAGATGAACTTTTTGCTAAATTATCCGCTAAATGTTCTCAATCGGTGAAAGATCAGGACTGCAGGCAGGCCAGATCAGCACACGGACTCTTCTACTACGAAGCCATGCTGTTGTAATAGCTGCGGTATGTGGTTTTGCACTGTCCTGCTGAAATACACAAGGCAATCCCTGGAATAGATGTCATCTGGAGGGGAGCATATGTTGCTCTAAAACCTTTATATACCTTTCAGCATTCATGGTGCTTTTTAAAACATGCAAGTGTCCCACACCATATGCACTAATGCATCCCCATACCATCAGAGATGCTGGCTTTTGAACTGAACGCTGATAACAGGAGAGGTGGTCTTTCTCCTCTTTAGCCTGGAGGACACGGCACCCATGATTTCTGACAAGAATGTCAATTTTGGACTCGTCTGACCACAGGACACTTTGCCACTGTGCTACTGTTCATTTTAAATGAGCCTTGGCCCACAGAACACGGCGGCGCTTCTGGATCATGCTCAACAATGGCCTCCTTTTTGCATGATAGAGTTTTTGGTGGCATCTGTGGATGGCACAGCGGACTGGGTTTACTGACAGTGGTTTCTTGAAGTATTCCTGGGCCGATTCAGTAATGTCAATGACAGAATCATGCCGGTGAGTGATGCGCTGGCGTCTGAGGGCCCGAAGATCACAGGCATCCAGTAAAGGTCTTTGGCCTTGTCCCTTACGCACAGAGATTTTTCCAGTTTCTCTGAATTTTTTGATGATGTTATGCACTGTCGATGATGAGACCTTCAAAGCCTTTGCAATTTGACGTTGAGGAACATTGTTTTCAAAGTATTCCACAGTTTTTTTACGCAAGCCTTCACAGGTTGGAGAGCCTCTGGCCATCTGTACTTCTGAGAGACTCAGCCTCTCTAAGACATCCCTTTTGTAGCCAATCATGTTACACACCTGATGCGGTAATTACTTGCTAAATGTTCTTTCAGCTGATTCTTTTATATATTAATTGCTTTTTCAGCCCTTTTTTGTCTGTGTCCCAACTTTTTTGAGACCTGTTGCAGCCAGAAAATTTGAAATAAGCTCATTTTGTGGATAAAAATGTAAAATGTCTCAGTTTCAACATTTGAAATGTTATCTATGTTCTATTGTAAATAATATACTGGCTCATGTGATCTGAAAGTCATTGCATTTTGATTTTATTCACAATTTCCACTTTGTTCCAACTAGTTTGGAATTGGGGTTGTAGATGAGAACAAGGCAAGGATGAGATAAGTCACCTTGCTGTGGTTGCCTTTCCTCTTGGTCAACAGGGAGTTGTAAACCTATGAAACAAGAGCCAAAGTTGATAGTTCTTGGCTGACACTAAAGATAGGTGAGCCAAGTAACACTGACCATTATTCGCCGGTGACAGTTTCCGACATTTGCAAAAAAATAAAAGTTTTATTTATGTCTGTTTCTCCATGAATATTTCACCGGCCTGCATCCTGTGAATTCATGAACTTGCAGGGATAAAACTGAAAAAAGCTGAGTGTGTGTGCGTATGCGTTAGTGCTGATTCAGCATTTCTGGGCGTGGGCTTTGCACACTACCCTTCCCAGATGGAAACTGATGAGTAATGAAGGGGAGGGATTGCTGAGGTAGTCCTGTCCTCTGAAAAAAATCCCCGATGTGTATGTAGTGTGGGGATCTTATTTTTAGCCTCCCGATTGGCTATTGTTTCCATTTTGTACTGCACTACACACTTTGCTATTTTATCATGTTGTCAAGCAACAAAATAGCACAGATTTGCAAACTGGACTTGCATGCCAAAGTTTGCAGGTTTGATCCTCAGGGAGGGACCTCTGCTGTATCCTTGAGCGAGGTGTTCATGTTGAATTGCCGACATAATCCATATATCCAGTGGTATAAGTTACTACTATGTAAAAAGTGGCATATGGTTTCATGGTTATGAGTGTCTGTAGAAGGTGATAGCATTGAGTTTAGAATCCAGCGGTAGAAAATTCAAAATAACCATCTACAGGAGTGGTATCGTGTGCAGTTTTGGGCATGGTTCTGCTAATCAAGTTACTGCTAATTAGCTAAGCTAACTCTTTTGTTGGCGGATTAGTGTTTCTGCTAAATTTGAAAACTGATAGTGGACCAAATAGCTTACGTTAATCCACTTTTGCTAACTTTAAGGCCACTAACTTTTTCTTTTCTTTGCCTGTCAAGTAAATAAAATTTAATGGGGCGTTTCACTGACTATCAACCTTATTTCCATCTATCTGAGTTTGGGATGGAGAGTGAAAACTGCTTGAAGTTTTGCCAATTTTTTTGTATATCTTTGGAAATCAGCTGCAAAATCTGTCTGCTTTCCACTCCAGTATCATTATTTGAAGCGTGCAGTGACTAAATTTGAGGTTGGGAAGAACTACAACCTTTTTTAGCTTGGTTTTTCAGCTTGTCTCCGCCTCTAGGTTGCCAAAGCGTGTGCCTTGAAATCCACTAGTTAACTTTACTGTTGTCCTGTCTTGCAAACTAGCAACATTTCCAGCAGCAGAAATGGCATCCCAGAATATGAGTACAGAGAATGTTATGGGCAAGGATACATTTTACTGGAAACTAACATTAGCGAGATAGCGGACCTTCAATAATGTTACCTTTTGGTCAGCTGGCAAATGCTTTAGTTAGCTTGGAGTTGTTGCGGACTGGAGCAAGATAGCAAGTGGAAGATTTTGGCTGCCATTTCAGCAACACATCTAACCTGTTTTAACACGGTCAGCTTAATTTCTGTTAAGTAACGTTAGCTTATGTGGGTAACGTAAGTTAATTTGAGCCAGCAAGTGGGAAAAATTTTGCCAGTCTTGAAATTTTGGTCAGATCAGTGTGTTGACATAGGAAAACAGCTGATGTGTTTGGGGTGTCTTGGTAGTGTAGTGTGTACAACATTATCCATATGCTTCACATGAGGCATGCTGTGTGTAATTCAAATTCAGTTCTTGACCTTTATCAAATCACTCCCCCTGTCTCACTTCCCATGCTTCATGTCTTTCGATAGAACACTCTCCAATAGAGCTGAGAAGGCCTGAAAAAGGCATTTATCTCCTCTCAAGAATGTCTGTACCTCTTGCATGTGCAATCCTCCCTAGAGTCTCTTTATGATGCCGGAGGTGGAAATGATCCGACCTCAGCCACAGAGCCCCTCAGTGGCCATAGAGATAAACAACGCAAGCCTGGCCTGGGAAACGGGCGGTCACAGCGCGCAGCCCACACCCCGGGGCACACCCTCTGTGGCGGTGGTCCAAAAGCACGGGCTCCAGCGGCACAGAGACGCTGCCCGTGGAATGAAGAAAGGTGAGGAGTGCGTTATAGAGGAGCAGACCGGGCACCTCCTGACAGAGAAGGGTGTCGAAATGGCCTCCAGCCCTGAGGACGAGACCACACCTCTTCCCACCATCAGCCAGCGCTTGCAGAGGACCCTACACTGTATCAACCTCACTGTGCCTCAGGTCAGAATTCAGCATTTAACCGGATGTGGTTGTGTGTAGATGTGGGTATGGGCCCTGTAGATACATCAGTTTTAATGTGTTTTATAATTGTGTAAATCGTTTAGCATATGTGTTTGTTTGATCAAATACAAAAACTCTGCCACAGGGAAAACTGGTTGGAATCTGCGGTAGCGTTGGCAGTGGGAAGACGTCTCTGGTCTCTGCTATCCTGGGTCAGGTAAGTTTGGCTGTTGCTCACTGCTGGGAGCTCCATCTCTACAGCTAAGGATACTACCCTCTGATGCCTTGGGCTGCTGCATTGAGCCCCAGGCTTTTAGAGAGTGCTGCCTCAGCTGGTATTAGGGTGGTGTTGCCATTTTTCTCAATGGTGTTTCTCTCTCCTAGATGACCCTTCTAGAGGGCTCAGTGGCAGTGAGTGGAGACTTTGCATATGTGGCTCAGCAGGCATGGATCCTCAACGCATCTCTGCGGGATAACATCCTGTTTGGGAAAGAGTACGAGGAAGAGAGGTGATATCACTTGGATCATGTCTAACATAGGACCGTGGGCTTTGAAGCTTTGGAATGACTGTCTTTGAACTTGGTTGCACTGTAGATAGCATGAAATAACTTGCTGAAACCTTGCTTGGCCAGCTTCCCCCTGATCAAATAGTGCCTTCTTCAGAACATGCACAAAATACCAAGCAGCCACAGGGGAGAATGTGGGAGTGGTTCTCCAGATTACTAGGGGGAAAGGGGGTGTTGCGTGGAGAATGATGAGAACCAATTAGGAGTGTGGTGCAATGGACATATACACTTATTGAAGATAAAGATATTGTGAAGTGTACAACCACCATCATGCACTCTCCCCAGGTACCAGATGGTTCTGAGCACCTGCTGTCTGAGACCGGACCTGGCCATCTTGGCAAATTCTGACCTGACTGAGGTAAGATCCCAGTCCAGTATTGAGCCAGTGGGATTGTGTTTGACAAGCTGAATTTGTGGAATTTAGTGCTGACCTAAACTTTTACAAATGTTCTGAGGTAAATGGATGATCTTGTTTGGTCCTTGAAAATTTGCTACCAGTCAGACTAATCACTATCATGCATCCAACTGGTGACATTCAAAAATGGTCATTTCTATGATCAAACGAATTAGAACATTGAGGTACTTTCTCCTTCTGTTCAGTAATGACATTCATTGGGGGAATGTGTTGTGCTGTTCACTCTTGCGACTGCTTTTCTCTTCTAGATTGGTGAGCGTGGAGCCAATTTAAGCGGTGGGCAGCGCCAGCGCATCAGCCTGGCTCGTGCCCTGTATAGCGATAGGAGTATTTACATCCTGGATGACCCACTTAGTGCACTCGACGCTCACGTAGGCAACCATATCTTCAACAACGCCATCAAGAAGCACCTGCATTCCAAGACAGTAATCTTTGTCACTCACCAGCTGCAGGTACCAGACTTCATTCCTCATAGTTGAGTTCACCATGCTTTGCCTGATCTTACCCTATACTGTTTGGCTTTACTGGAATTGATCTGGTCTCATCCTATCCATTCTGACTGGAATTCCCCTGATCTCAGCCAATCCAGCCTGATTTTACTCATCCTTCTCTGGCGTATAAGCCTATCCAGTCTTGCTTTACTCAACCTTCTCTGGTCTTAGTCTATCCAATCTGGCTTCACTCAACCTTCCCGGGTCTTAGCCTATCCAGTCTGGCTTTACTCAACCTTCTCTGGTGTTAGCCTATTCAGTGTGGCATAATTCACCCTCACCTGGCCTTAACCTATCCAGTCTGGTTTTACTGAGCATCCCTTGGTCTTTTCAAAAGTCAGACAAATCCATAAATTCCCTGAAGTTTGTCGGACTTCATTCTTTAGATGATTATCCCCGTTCCACCATATTGCAATTGTGCTCGTCCGCTTGTCAGTCCATCTGTCTGTTTGTCTGTCTTGATAAATAGGGATTAGTTTTTCAGACACTAGTTTACTAAGATGAATTAAATTTTATACGTTTATTTTACTCGTCATGACTTTCACTGGTTTTGAAAGCTGTTTTTAAAAAGTATTTTTTGGAGAATTCTGGCCCTTATTTTCTATGTTTTTGGACTTTGAAAGGGATTCAATGGTGGCAGGGAATATTGATTACAATGTCTTCTCATTATAGTCAGATTTATTTCCTGATCTTTGTTTTGTGTGTCTGCAGTACCTCGTTGACTGTGATGAAATTATCTTCATGAGAGATGGCAACATTACTGAGCAGGGCAGCCACGAAGACCTCATGTCTCTTAACAGAGATTACGCTGCCATGTTCAACAACCTGCAGCTGGGAGAGGCTCCCTGCATTGAGGTGAGGCATTTCAGCTATGTAGGGGGAAGGTTATGAAGAATGTGTGTGTCAGCATGTGCGTGGGCGTGACATCTTGTTCATTGTAATCAGGTGACCAACAGGAATTCAGGTAGCTCTATGAAGAAGCCTCCTGAGAAGATGAAGGCAGGATCCATAAAGAGGGACAAGCCTGAAAGCAATGACAATGGTGGGTGTGTGGGTCCGTGCACTGGCATTACTGCTCAACAGAACCTTTCGGAATTCTCCGTGTTGTGTATATGGTGCTCTTGCCTGAGATACTGTGGGGTGGAGCAGGTGATAAACTTTGGAAATGACCCCTTAAATTTTTCCACCAGGTCAGCTCATGCAGGTGGAGGATCGTGGTAAGGGCTCTGTTCCCTGGTCTGTGTACAGATTGTACATCCAGGCTTTGGGTGGAGTAATGGTGTTCCTCCTCATCCTACTGCTCTTCATCCTCAATGTTGGAAGTGCTGTTTTCAGCAACTGGTGGCTCAGCTACTGGATCAAGGAAGGAAGTGGGGTGAGTTGGGAGTTTACGTGGGGAGTTGACTAGATAGTCTGAGGAACAGCGCAGGTTTTTTGACTGTCTTGGAAGGAAAAAGCCACAAGCTAGGGAGAAGTTCACTGCACTAGCTCACGTCTTAGTTAATTGTGATGTTTGACAAGATGCCAGTCCGGCAGCCTCATATTAGTGTGCACTGCATTAGAATGGGAAATATGTTGAACAGTTTTCTAAGCATTGTATGGCTGGTAAGCTGAAGTCAGGCCTTGTATTGATGGTGTTGTGACTGTTCCACGTCATTCCGTCACATCCTACCTGCAGAACACCACAGTGCAGGTGGGGAACAGCTCGGTGTTGAGCGTCAGCATGCGGGACAACCCCCTGATGCAGCACTATGCTGGAATCTATGCGCTGTCCATGGGCATCATGCTGCTGCTGAAACTCGTCAGGGGAGTCGCCTTTGTCAAGGTACCTGCTGTGTGTGTGTGTGTGTGTGTGTGTGTGTGTGTGTGTGTGTGTGTGTATGTATGTGTTTGTGTATGTGTGTGGGCATGTTTTTGTTGGGATTAACTGCATCTGTCTCCAGGGAACACTTCGGGCCTCTTCTCGGCTACATGAGGAGCTTTTCCGGAAGATTCTACGCAGTCCCATGAAGTTCTTTGACACTACACCTACTGGCCGCATACTCAACCGTTTTTCCAAGGACATGGACGAAGGTAGGGGCAGACAAGATTGAGAGTCACCATATGACATGCCCTTTCCCGAATACCATGAGGACAATCAAGTTTAGACCCAGCTTACGCATAGTGCAGCATTGCTCTTTATTTTCTTTCTGTAAGCTTTTGCTTCTTTTAACCCTCATTTGGCTCTCCTGAATTTACTAATTAGCAGCTCAATGGCATCCACAGCTGTCGAATGCAGTGTTCTTTGCTAGGATTGGAGTGAAGACTTTAGGGATGTTAGACCTCCACGAACAGAAGTGGGCAGCCCTGACTAAGAATATCCCATATGCCTCCCCTTCCTTCACCCAGTGGACACTCGGCTGCCTTTCCAAGCGGAGATGTTCATCCAGAACGTGATTCTGGTCTTCTTCTGCCTTGGTGTGATCGCCTGCATCTTTCCCTGGTTCCTGGTCGCGGTGGGGCCCCTGGTGATATTCTTCATCCTGCTCCATGTGGTTTCCCGCGCTTTTGTCCGCGAGCTCAAGCGGCTAGACAACATCACACTATCGCCTTTCCTGTCCCACATCACCTCCAGCATCCAGGGCCTCTCCACAATCCACGCCTACGGCAAGGGCCGCGAGTTCCTGTACAGGTGGGTCCACAGCTACCAGCCAGTCCCCAATTTCTTGAAATTATCCATTTCCTAGAATAAGGCTAGTGTGGCTGGAAATTGGATTTAAATTTCAACAAATATGAACTTCAACAATTTTACTGTAGTCCAAAATATCAAAATACAAATGTTCTACATGATTTTAATCTGTGTCCTAAAACAGAACATTCAGCGAACGTCATAATCTTTGGGACAAAGACATATTTCTTTATTTGGCTTTTTAATTTATTTGGCTGAATTTTAAATTTTAATCGAACAAAATGTATGCAGTCCAAGAACAGATTCTCAGATATGCTCAAAGGGTAGATTTTCACATTTTGATTTCAATGTGTGAAATTACGGCATATTTTACCTAGCACATTCTTGATATGCCTTGTCCCTCTCTGTAGGTTCACTGCAGGTTCCATTTGTGTTTTAGGATGTGAGTCTGAGTGGACCATACGAATTGTAGAGGGAACACAAAAAGAACATAAAAGATCAATATAAGTAATGGAGTTGCTGAGCTTGAGGTTGCATGAAAATCAGCTCGATATGCAGACAGGACTTTGCTTTGATTGGGGAGATAAGCCTTCTCTTTTTAGTTGAACTGTAGGGAGGACAGCGCTTCCCTGTGACCAACTACCCTTGTTTCTCTTTCTCAGATACCAGGAGCTGCTGGATCAGAATCAAGCCCCGTTCTACCTCTTCAGCTGTGCCATGCGTTGGCTGGCGGTGCGTCTGGACGTGATCAGCGTGGCTCTGATCAGCATCACGGCGCTCATGATCGTCCTGATGCACGGCCACATCCCACCTGCTTACGCCGGCCTCGCCATCTCCTACGCTGTTCAGGTACCTCTGCGCTCTCTGAAGCATTATGGGCATGTCCCGCCATACTTGCACAGTCCTCCTCTCCACCGAGGAAAGAATTTACTTACCGCGTGTGAAATGCATGCCTGAGGACTCAAGGCTATGTAATGTAATGTGTGATATGGTTCAAGATCATCCTTAGGATGACGTGAAGTAACTGTTGGAAGTTCACACATCCGCCATTCTCATTTACACCGCCTCCCCATCTCTGTTCTCTCAGCTCACTGGTCTGTTCCAGTTCACTGTGCGTCTGGTATCTGAGACGGAGGCCCGCTTCACATCTGTGGAGAGGATTCACTATTACATCCAGGTGCCTGGCTTTCTTCTGATAACTCTCAATGTTTGATGTACTTCAGTGGTTAAACTCTTTTGAAGAGGTGTTTTGCGATGTTTTATCAAAAGTCTATGTCTCAAGAATGTCAGTTCTTTAATTTACCAGTCATGACACCAGCATTAGACACTTAAGTGAATGTTAAGATTCATCACAGACTTGTAACTATACACTTTAGAGTTAAACATGCACCATTAGTTTATAATTTAGAGGTTTCTTTGTGGAATGCTGATTTGACCCCTAGTCGCTGGCTCTGGAGGCCCCGGCCAGGATCAAAAACAAAGCACCCCCCCCAGACTGGCCCCAGGAGGGGGAGGTCGTGTTTGACGGCACAGAGATGAGGTATCGGGAGAACCTGCCTTTGGTTCTGAAGAAGGTGTCCTGCACCATCAGGCCCAAGGAGAAGGTCGGCATTGTGGGCCGCACCGGCTCAGGTCGGTAGTGCTCTCAGTCTGAGTTGCCTTGTGTAGAGTACTCTCAAATGTTCGTCATTTTAGCCCAAAAAATTCACTCATTCTCCTTGACACTCACTCTCTATAGCCCACAGTCACCCTCTTACTCTTAAAAAAAGGTCTTAAAAATTGAAGATTAGAACACTTTTATCTTAAGTATAATATTTTAGCTTGTTCCGAATTACTGTTCGTTCAACAAGTGAAATTGTCGGAACCCACTTGCAAATCTGAACCCCCTGATCAATCTAGAAGTGAGTCAAATCTTACTCCTCATTAGTGAAAGTAATAAAAGAGAAAATAATAGAAACTAGAGGCACTCTGTAGTGTAATACGTCACTCCGTGATGAAATAGCAACCCACCCACAAAATTTCAGAGCTATCCGTTCTTTACTTTTTTGAGTTATCTTGCACACAAACAGATAGACAAACCAGCATCGGCAAAAACATAACCTCCTTGGCGGAGGTAATGAGATTCTAAGTTAAGATTATTTTATCGCTGCAGCAGGCTTGTGTTTTCGTATGTGGGACGTGTAGCCCTCAGTCAGTCTGCTCTGCAGTAAGTCACCTCCATAAGAAATGCATTAATTGTCCTGCTTGAGTTTGCCCTGCTTGATGGCTCCCTCCCCCTGCTCCGACCCTCAGGGAAGTCTTCTCTGGGTGTCGTGCTTTTCCGCCTCGTGGAGCCCTGCGGGGGCTCCATCAAAATCGACGGTGTCAACATCTGCGACATCGGTCTGGCTGACCTGCGCAGCAAGCTGTCAATCATCCCACAGGAGCCAGTGCTGTTCAGTGGCACTGTCAGGTGAGGGCGCTGTTCCCTCAGTGTGCAGTGTGCCTGGTTGCAGTTGTGGGCAGTTTGGGTTTACCTGGTTTCCGTCTCCTGTAGATCAAACCTGGACCCCTTCAACCAGTATGCTGAGGAGCTCATCTGGGACGCCCTGGAAAGGACACACATGAAGGAGTGTGTGAGTGTTAGTGCTCCGAAGGAGATGGAGTAGGAGTGGATCTGAGTGGTGTGGTGCGGTGGAAAAAGAACCAGAATTTTTTCACAATTGTTCTTGGACCAGCTTTGCCAGGTTTTGCTGTGGGTGAGGGAAGGCTGGTCAGTGCATATCCCAAGCAGGGAGTCTTCATTGACAAAGTTTGCCCTACTTTATTGCACGGCAGCGACCCCCACTGGTTGACTGGGCTTTTGCAGTTTTTCTGCAGTCTGGCTACCCTGTGAACTCTCCTGATGCAATGGCTTTCCAGATCAGCTGATGGACTTCAGATTGAAAAAACTAGAAAATGAATATCAGCGAACTGTTTGTCAAATAATTTTTTCATTAAGAACAATAAAGCATGCCAATTTTCCAGGAAAATTGAAAATTTGTGGTAAAGTTTTGTCAAAGAAAATTGAAACAGGGCTTTGAATTTGAAGCCATTTGACATACATACTGTGGCCCTTATACCTCTTGTATTCATTATCTAGGAACTAAATTAGACCAAACTAAAAGATGACTGAATTATATAAAAAGTTTTTTTGTTTTATTAAGTATGCAGCTTATTAAATGTCAGTCAAATTTTATTAACCATGTAAACGCCTCTGCAAAATTAGATCGACTTGGAAAAACAATAGGATTAAATGAGTTTAGGTTGATGGACTGATAGATTAGGTGTTATTGATAGAGACAATGCTCTCCTCTGGCCTGGTCAGAGGTAAACTGTCCCAGCCCTTTAATTAAACAAAGCAGTATTTGAATTTAAGGGTCAGGGCAGGAGAACTGGGGAGCGAATGTGTGTCTAAGATGGATGAAAGTAGATGAAAAGAGCTCTCCTTGATTTTAAAGCCTCATCGAAGGAGAGAAGGAGTGTAGAGGCAGGTATTGACAGTATGATAAGTGCTTGAACCCCTTTAGTTTAACAGAGTAATATAACACAATGACAGAAAAGGCTATTCAGCCCTACAGTGGTCGCCATTTTCTTTGCACCAATGAGCCCCCATTAGGAACAGTGACGACCTGCCTTTATCAATCCATAGGCTTCTTGTTTGAAAAAACTTTATCACATGAGCTATATCTAAAACGGTCAGGTGTAGATTATGCCCTAAGAATAGATGTAAAAAGATAGGAATGGGGAGGTTAAATACAGCCACGTGAAGATGTTTTATGTCTTTCCTTTGATCCCAACTCCCCCATCCACTCTCTTGCTCTCTCTTCCCCTCTCTCCGTCCCTCTCTTTCTCCCAGGTGTCCCAGCTCCCTCTGAAGTTGGAATCGGAGGTGGTGGAGAATGGGGAGAACTTCTCTGTGGGAGAGAGGCAGCTGCTGTGTGTGGCTCGAGCTCTTCTCAGACAGTGCAAGGTGACGAGTTCTGCCTCTCAGTCCCTCCGTCTCAGTCCCTCCGTCTGCCGGCGCTTTTATTGCTATTTTATGTCTCGGAATATTACACAAACATAATATGAACTTCCTCTTTATGAGGGAAAATGTACCAACTGTTCAAATGTATTGTATGCGGTTCTCGGCGTATCTAAAAATTTGAGTTGTTTAGTACTGTGAAAACTTCCCTTTTTGAGGAATCTTTGGGTAATTCTGAGAACTTTGGAAATGTATACTGTTATCAGGTTTTTTTCATGAATCATCAGTTCCTCTTTGGTTTTTGTGTACTAGATCAATTTGTGGGATTGTAGCAAACACTTTTCACACAGTTCCGGATAAAACCATTTATAATATGTCATCAAACACAATCCTGGTTCACCACAATGTGAACACATTTTTGTATAATTTGATGCACTTCACCAAAAAGCATGTGGAATGAGGAAACCATAGATGCAAGTGTATTTTGTCAATTATTGCCATCCACGACGGCTGACAATTAGATTGCCCTTTTTATGAGGAATAAAATCCTGTTGTTATTATTAAAATATGATTATAATAGAAAATATGACTTGACTTGTTGACCTCAGCATATTATTTACCTCTACCACAGCTAGCTTCACTTTCAGCAGGAGTCTGAAACACCTGAACAACCCTCTTCTTCAAATTCAGTTTGTGTGGTTTCATCTTTGATGGGCTCAGTTTGACCGAATAGCCATGATTTTCTGTGTAATTTGCCTTGAGTTACTCATTTAGTGCTCTGATAACTTTCCTGCCTTCTTTGGAACAAATCGATTAAACATACAATCCCTGTGTGGAGTTTGCATGTTCTCCCCCTCTTCACGTGGGTTTCTTCCAGGTACTCCAGTTTTCCTCACTCAGAAAACCATGCATCGTAGGAACACTCCTACCAGTGCCCTTTACCAAGGAACTGGCATTAGAACTGGAGTTGGTCCCCGGGCGCTGTTCTATGGCTTCCCACTGCTCCTAACTATTGGATGGTTTAAATGCAGGGACAAATTACCCCATGGAGTTCAATAAAGTATATCTTATCTTATCTTGAACAATGTTAGCAAATAGCTGCAAAAATTCCAGTGGTTCTTTATGTTACAGTGAGGTGCATCTATAATACTTCCAAATCTAGAAAGCTCTCTGTGAAACAATCTGTATGGTTAGTTAATAGTCTTGATTGATGGAAAATACTTAAATTCCATATTCAGGTGAGCTGCTCCTTTAAGCAGGGGACTGAAAATTCAGCAAATTCTGGAAACCTTCATAAAGTTGCCTTGAAAATTACCTTCCCTCACGACCACACCCAGGACCTCTGATACAATAACATGAATAGCATGTACTGTAATTAATGTACCAGCTTTCCAAACGCAGAGTAAATGATGGAGTATCCTAGAAACGTACACATCTGGGAAAGCTCGGCTTGATCGTTGTGAGCTCTGACAGGGCCCTATAATTTCTGGTATATAAATATTGACTTTGGCATTGGGTAAATATTGCTTAGAGAACACTATTATACTTACTTGCATTGTTCCACCTGGATGAGTGAATCTGTACCCAGCTAACACAAAAATTTCTCGAGACTCAGCTGTCACATGAAGAAGAGTCCAGTTAAACATTTTGCAATTGCTGGGTATCGAACAGGTTTTTACAGGTGTGCTTGATACAGTCCCAGCTCACAAGTGAATGTAGAGGTTCTGTTCCAATAATGTGGAAGGATTCTGTGGCAAAAATCAGGTGTGCTATCCAATAGCTGCTGGCAAAAAGGAGGCTCAGAGTAGCAATGTCTCTGTGACACAAATACTGAGTTATAAAGCCTTAAATAGGTTCATGCACAACAGGAAAAATTGGCATTGTTTGTATTCTGCGCAAAAGGGTTAATGCACAACCGGGAAATTTCTCCAACCCTCCTGCTCTAAAACTCTGCTGAGGCACGTGCCAACTTTTTCACGCAGATCCTGATCCTGGATGAGGCGACGGCTTCAATGGACACGGAGACAGATTCGCTGATCCAGGAGACCATCCGCTCCGCCTTTGAGGACTGCACCACCCTGACCATCGCACACCGGCTGCAGACTGTGCTCAGCTGCGACCGCATCATGGTGCTGTCCCATGGACAGGTAATGCTGTGCAAACAAACGTAACTGCAGATGCTGGTAGAGCTTGCACAAACATATTACCACAGATGCTCCCAGTGCTTGCACAAACACTAACGTCTGCACAGCTGCATCACTATCCTCTTTTTTTGGACCGCTACCATCTTACAGTTCAATTCAACATCTTCATCGCCATGGCAGCACAATTAATATTTCACCACGGAAATCCATTTATGGACAGAATCTTCTCAAACTTACACATTTGCCTGCGCAAGTACATTTCAACAGTGGGCGGGTACAGTTGCACATGCAGCTATCTATAGTCAAAAAGGAACATGTAAATCCACAGAAATTTGAGTAATGCGTGCAACTTAGAATGTGTATGAATAATCTTTCATGAGGAAGAAACTGCAAATATTTCACCATGTATGCTGTCCCAACAATTCTTCTCTCGTTCAGGTGGTGGAATTTGACGAGCCTTCCAAACTGCTGGCCAATGAGAACTCTCACTTCTGCGCCATGTTGGCTGCTGTGGAGAACAAGATCTCTGTGAGAGGCTAAAGAGGCGCAAGGGAATGTGCGCAAGGCAGAAAAGTGGTCTGGTCAGGAAGATGACCCCACCCAAAGCAGACACTGTCTCGCCATGCTTTATCTAGGCTCCGCCCCCTTTCTGCAGTCCTGCAGTTCATCCTGCTGCCTGCTGGAGGTGTCATGTGGAGGGCTATTGGGCCAGGGTCCTGAGCAGGGCTGTCCCAGGGAGAGCCAGCTCAGAAATCACGCTCAACCTCATGGTTCAGGAAACCAATGATGCTCTAGCAATGTTTTCAGTAATGTTAAAGGAAGCTTTACACATGTAGCTGTATTAATTTAAACAATTCTGTTTCATAATATATATTATAGCCAGTAATACGTGTTTATATAATATATATATACCTATATTTACAGTACAAAGGATGTATGCTCAGATCATTTTTGTACTGACTTTGTACACCATCAGTGCAAGACATTTATTATGTATTTTCACTTGTGTTTAGCTCTGTCACCTCCTTGTGTTGAGAAAATTGCTGTCTTCAGAATTCTGCAACATTGCTGCCCCATTACTGAAGCACTGGACCCAGGATGGTCTTATTGGCTTGTATGGCCCGGGTGGTGTGGCCTGGGTCTGATTAGGCTTGTGTTGAGTAGGAGGGAGTTCACAAAGTGTCTGATCAATGTCTTCACTTCATACTCTTTGACGATGATTTTTCCCCTGACAGTATCAACCCAGCAGAGAGGCCTTGAACATTAATCGTCTGTTTCCTTCAACTTTAGTTCCTTCCATCTGTGTGTCTTTTTAATGATATATTTGGGTTGTTTCTTGCCACAAACCCACTTTCTCAAAGTAGCTCTGTAGTTGCTCAGCAGCGCTCTCTACTGGTGGGGGAATCTGTGATAAATGCAAACTGTCTTTCCTTGGAGAGGACAGTTTGTAAATTGAAATGTATAAAAGTGAAGACATTCAATGTCTCTGTGTGCGTGCTGATGCGCAAGTGTATGATATCCAAGCTGCACAGATCTAAACTGCTGTACTTGATGTGGACTCTGACTGAACACCAGAGTTGATCAGGCCTACATTTGTACTGTAATGGCAATGGGCTTACCAACAGGCCTTTTTGAATGTGTCTGCGTGTCTGTTGTTTTTATTACTTTTATAGCCTTAGCATGATGTAATTATTGCCTTTCGATCAGCAAATGAGAAGAAGAATGATAAGAAAATCTATGAAATATGTTAATAAAACTATTTTAGGTTTATTCGCTGTGTCTGTTTGATCTAAATTTGGCTTTTGGGCCACAAGGAAGTGAGATACCCGTGCGTGTAAAATTCACATGACACCACCAAGTCGGTAATCATTCACACGAGGCACGCCTCACTCATATTCTGTTCCATTTAAAAACTTGTTTTTTCTGCACAGTTTCAACAATTACAAAACGTATAAGAGCAGAGCCGATTTGTTTTTCATTCAAATAACACCCGAAGCATTAAACTCTTTCTCGGGCATAACTCTATTACATCTCATTCAGCTGAAGTGGAATAAAATCGACATTTGAAAACTGCAACGGACTGTGAGTTTGTGGGGGACTGCTATCATCCAACACCACCTGAAAGTCGGCTGTCTTGAGGCTAACGATTTTTAAATCACTGAACAAATTTGTTTCAATGTGCTGGACCGATGGGTCTAACGCCTGTAGTCCTTGTGGATAACAGAGGCATCTAGTGGTGACGAAAAACTAAGGCAGCCGGCTCGGTAGCAGTCTCGGTTGTGCATATTACCATACCCACCGGTTCCCTGCTCGTAGTAGGTTATACTCCACCCCCTTCGCAAGCGCCCCGCATACTCTGCCAAAGCAAGGACACCAGTACCTCTCGGGTGACTAAGATACAACCGCGAATAAAGGTCATATATTGTGTAACACGTTCTCTGAGGACATCGCTTGCCGGAATGCGAAAGGATATTTGCTTATATAGAAAGTATTAAATTCTCACGTTGCAATCGCTACTTTCCCCCTTCGCATCCAATCCAGGCGTCCACGCTAAGTGGTAACCTACAGGAAATTTGAATGTAACGATACGTGCCTGCCTGGAAACGAGAGACAGCCTACAGTAAGCATGATGCAGCTTTCACTCCGAAAGAGTGCCGAAATCTTGATTTCTGGTACGGCTGTCAGTCGCCAAATTTAATTGTTTATGGACAATTCAGCAGCTGCCGGACAGACATCAACATCCCCTGGGTCGCCTCTGTAGCGCCCCCATTCAGCCCGAAAACTTTCCTCTCTCGAAGTGATTTCCTCCTCTGTTTTTACTTCCTGTTTTCAACGGGAGTCACTTAGCTCAGCTCCTTTCATTTCAACTTTTGCTCCTCTTTAGCCTACCGTACTTTGCCTTCTGTCATAATAATCTTTATCTGTTTTCAATTCTTTTCGTCAAAGTCGTTCGAACTTAATTTCGACGTCTCGTCTCTCGATTTTTTACGCACAGGAGAAAATGTTGGACTCGATTTTAACTTCGGCCCAGATGGATTTTACGTAGATCTTGATTTTATTTTAAAATATGGGCCGCACTTTACATGTTGTGACACTTTGGAAAAAAAGGTTCGTTTTCTTCTCTGCTTGGCTTGCCCAGCTTCGATCGTCCACTAGCTGCGTTACAGAAAACCAGCAAGCTAGAAAGCTACCTCTCCTTTGCCTATTTTTATTTTGCACCATTTTCTATTTGTAAATTCATTTTGATACCGGTGTTACCCTTTTTTTACCTTTTAATTTATTTCTTTTCGAAAGTTATTATGGCTGACTTCCAGCGTCCAACGCTGTGCTGCTGCCGGAAGGTGCTGACTGTGCCCAGCAAGTCGTGTGAGGGTGGCCGGGGGATGGGACACTGTCACCGGGTCGACATTGCTTCGGCGTCCAACTTCCACAGCTTTAAGCTCCGTCATTTCCACCTGGACCTACGTCTCAATTTTGCAATAAAGGAAATGACGGGCTGGCAGGTTCTTGAACTGGTACCAGTCCAGCCCGGGGTGCAAACTCTAATCCTGGACACTCACCCGTCCCTGCTCATCCATTCCATAGACTGCAAGGTGCCCGGAACTGCTGGCGCTCCGGATACCTCTCTTTCACTTACCTACCGGGTGGACCCTTTCACCGATTATGGTTCCTCACTCAACATCAACCTACCGGCGTCAGCGATCCGACCGCACCGGGCGTTCCAGATCACCATCCGCTACACTACGACTGACGGCCCTGCGGTAAGGTCATGTCGGTGACAGCTGTAGTACCTAAAATAATGACAACGATACCAGCTTACTAATCATAGATAAATGTCGTGTCAGTGTAGAGCGTTACCATTATCCCGCTTTGCATGTAGGCAAATAAGAATGTGTATATTTTTATAGTTTTTTTTGAAAGCACATAACATCATGAAAGTCGACTACCATCACCGCCTCATTAATCCTCCCACTCCGCAAGCATAGCTATGTAGGGACAATAGCCCCGTCGGGTATTGTGCTGGTAAATATGCCTTTCACTGCCGAGTCCTTCACCCCGTAAACAGATGACATTGATAGAAAGTACAGAAAACATGACTGTGCTTTTTTTCTGGCGAAACGCTTCTGCCCAGCAGTTGCATGTAAAACTGTATAAGTTTGTACATGGGGTAACTGCAATGTTTTATAATTATTGCTAATAATAATAATTGTTATTATACAGTTAATGTTGTTTTTTGCTATGTTGTCTTGTGCAGTGAATCATCAGCAGTTTGTTTTCCAAATGTACGCTGATAAACATGCAAAATTACGCTGCCTTACTTTTTTTTTTTCAGTTCGCACTCTTATTTTCATTTCTGTTTCTCTCCCTGCCTATCCACCCTGATATCCTCACAGATCTGGTGGCTGGACGCGGAGTTGACGTGTGGACAAACCCGGCCGCTGGTCTTCACTCAGGGACACTCCGTGTGTAACCGCTCCTTTTTCCCCTGTTTCGACACGCCAGCTGTCAAAAGCACCTACTCTGCCACTGTTCGCGTGAGTCTGCTGCACACTTCTAGTTTCAAGTGCTCTTCTCAGCTTCTCAGCTTCCTTTCAAGCTCTTTAACCCTCATGGCCTAGAACAGGACTTACTGTTTAGTGAGCTGTCCGTCTTAGTCTATAGCACTCATCAGCCCATGCCCAACCCTTTATATTGAGAGTCTGAGAGACTGTTTTAGTCTTTAGCTCTTCAGCACAATCTCACGTTTGCTCGAAATTTGACTTTCTGAAGTTATTATTTCAGTGTTGGTTTATGATTTTCCCTGACGGGGTTTTTTTTGTCAGTTAGAAAAGATATTTTGGACACATGCAGATGTTTATCTTGACTACCATGCTTCACAGATGAGGCTGATGTATGGGCATAGATGGGTCAAAAGATGTAGATTTACTGGAGAACAAATAGAGTACTGAGATATCTTGTTCTCAGGGACTACTACATTCTGATGCTAGGTCAGGTAGGTGGCCTGGGGCATGTCCTTGTGGAGTTTGCTTCATCTCCCCTTGTTCCTCTGGGTACTGTAGTTCCGTTTGGCAGTCCAGGCTATTTGGAAACCCTTAAGTTTCCCAGAGGTGTGAGCATGTGATTGAATGATATGTGATCCCTGCAATGGATTGGCTGGCAGACTGTCTGGGATGTGTTCTTGCCATTTGCCCACTGGACGATAGGATAGGCTCCAGCTCTCCCAAAATCCTGCCCAGGAAAACACATTTTTTATGCAATACTAAGAACAAACATTGAAGATTATAGCACTATTGAAATATGTTTTTCTCAGAATGATGATTTTTATGCCTTCAACAATTTGTGTATATTTGCAATGGGACATGCATATTTGGGGTCCTCAATGACAAAATAATTATTTTTCACCAGAGTTTAAGTGTTACACATTCATTGTACTCCTTATCCGATCATAAAATGTCACTTTGACTTTGAAAATAAATTTGGGCATTAATGGTTAAGTATGAAAAGATGTGGATGGGGATGAGCCTTGCGTCTGTGTTGGAAGTTAGCGGGTGATTATCCTGTCCTGACCACTTTGAGAAATTTTTTCACCTTTATGGCTAAGGATGACCCAGGCTAACTCCAGTGCAATGTGAAAAGGCCGTCTATGCTGACCCCCTCCTGCAGGTGCCAGAGGGGGTAACGGTGCTCATGAGTGCTTCTCACAGTGCGTACTCCAAGAGGGACCGGGTTTTCCAGTTCTCTATGGAGTTCCCCGTTCCAGCCTATCTGGTGGCCCTCGTTGCAGGGGACCTGCAGCCTGCCGACATTGGCCCCAGGTGAGGCAGTGGGAAGGAGGTGGTTGGTGGTGACGTGGCGAGTGAGGTAGATTCATGTTGGGTGGCAGAAGTTAGATCATTTGGGATGGGTAGCGATTAGGAAAGGATAAAATTAGATAAAATTTTGGTTGGCAGTTTTGAAAAGGAGTCTTTGAGCAGAGCATGGTCAGTTTGCTGAATTTTTGGAATTATAGAGGAGGTACTTAACCTTATCCTGAAAGGGCCATAGCGGGTCCAGGCTTTTGTTCCAGCCATGCAGCTACACCTCAATCTCGTAATAAACTCCAGGAGTCTTTGCTTAAGACCTTGATGAGTGGAATCAGTTGTGTAAATCATTGGTTTGAATGAGATCCTGCATTCACACTGGCTCTCTCTGAGTAAATGGTAAATGGTAAATGGACTGCATTTATATAGTGCTTTCTAGTCACATGATATGACCCCAAAGCGCTGTACAACTATGCCTCACATTCACCCTGATGTCGGAGGCTGCCATGCAAGGTGCCACCCTGCACATCAGGAGCAGTGCGGGGTTCAGTGTCTTGCTCAAGGACACTTCAACACGTTCTCTGGAGGTGCCGGGGATCGAACCGGAAACCTTCTGATTCCTGGGCCGCCCGCTCTACCTCCTGAGCCATGCCGCCGGAGTTTGAATACTCCTGCTGAAATGAATGTCAGTGGTGAGAGTTGATGCAGAACATACTGGATGCTTTTCAAACTGTTGAGCAGAAAGTAGACCAATGGTGCACAACGAGGGGGTCTTTCTCAAGTTTCAGTGCCTACTTCTCTTTATCAGATAAAGCTTCCTGCACTGTAGGGTACCCTTGAGCCTGAGTAGCATATGGTAGACATTGCACAACAACAGAATGCAGCATCACGATGAATACTAGCATTTTTGTTCAATAGCTAGTTACCTTCTTAAGGTGGTATCTTCATATTCTGTCCTCATTATTCAGCTGGTTGTTTGTAATGGTCATCAGAGGTAGTGTATTCCATTCTCTCACCCATGTTTGTGTCTTCAGTTATTGTAACTTAAATGGATTGAGAATGTTTGCACAGCCCAGCAAATTTTGCCCGCAGTTTACTGTAAAGTTAGCCTGTGGCAGTTACGCAGGTTTATCGTACAACAGCCTGCACAGTAAGAAGTACGGACCCTGAACTAAGCAAGCAATGGGGATCGAGGTTTGAGTGGGATATATGGTTGTTAAATCTGGTCATGTAATGGCAGACTGAAATACCAGTTAGTTTCTGCCACTGTTTTACCATTCCTGTTACCTGTGCAGATATAATTTAATGTACAACAGTGCAAAGGTTGCCATCATGTTTCCAGATATCTCAGCACGAATCTTTAAGCTGCGATGCTTCCCTGTATTTCTCCGCTCCAGGAGTCGAGTGTGGGCGGAACCCTGCGTGCTCACCTGCGCTGTCAGCAAGCTAGGGGGCAGTGTGGAGCGCTGGCTGGGGGTTGCAGAGGGGCTGTTCGGGCCATACGTGTGGGGCCGGTAAGTCTGCAGAAAACTGTACAACCATGTACTGAAGAGCAGTGTATATTTCCAATAACAAGCATCATGGAGAGAATCCACTAATGCTGCATTATTTTCTTTGTTCTTCCTCTTCCTTTGCTCCCTGGTAGGTATGACATAGTGTTCTTGCCGCCCTCGTTCCCCATTGTTGCCATGGAGAACCCCTGCTTGACGTTCATCATCTCCTCCATACTGGAGAGTCATGAATTTCTGCTGATCGACGTCATCCACGAGATCGCCCACGGCTGGTTCGGGAACGCTGTCACCAACGCCACCTGGGAGGAGATGTGGCTGAGTGAGGGACTGGCCACCTACGCTCAGAGACGCATCACCACAGAGGCCTATGGTATATATATAATCTCATACACTCACAGCCACACACGCGCACACATTGCCACGGATGCCTATGATATATGTAATTTCATACACACAGATGCACAGAGACACATATATATGTGTATGTATATACTGTATGTATATATATATATATATATACATATACATATACATATAATATGAAGACTACAAAGGAAAAACGATCAGAGTCCAAATTTTGCATTTTTGTATATTTTATATATTTTATATTATTATAATATTTATAATGATATGGTATATTATTATAATATTTTATATCTTTTATATTTTTTGCATATTTTTTCAGTGCTTTGTTTCTAAGATTGTTTTGAATTTTTAATTCATCATTTCTCTACAACGTGAAAATGCAACTGATCATTTTTCCATTGTGGTCGTTTATATATATATGTATGTATGCATATGTTGTAACATACATACAAAGGTACATTCGGATAGATGTTGTTACAAAAGGCCATCACTACGGAGACCAAGTTTTTGGAAACACACTCACTCACACACGCTCATACACATGCAGACGCATCACTATGGAAGCTAATGTTATTGCTCCCACACTCACACATCAATACTGAATCCTGTTGCTCGCTCACACTTATGTACATCTTTTAAAACCACTTTCTTTCATCTGTTGTCTATACCGCTGCATCCCGATTGGACTGCTAAATCCCACATTAATGCCAGGGAAAGCAGCCTTGCACATGCATTAGAGGCAGCAGTCAGGGCTGCCGCCCAACAGCTGAGTCATTCTGCTGGAGGGCTCCTGCTGCCACAGTCAGACCGGAAGAGTCCCGCACATCACATGATAACAATATATATAACCTCACCCTTATGTCCCAAGATATCTCACTATAGGAACTTTGTGGGCACTGCTCATTCCATATACAGGCATTGTATGCAAAAGGAATTGAGTGTATTTTCTAGATATCGACTGTAGATGCATAAGCATAGTAGCATGTTTCCATATTTAAAAAGAATAATTAGTAAGTATGCACACCTTTTCTATACCCTTATGGCGCAAGATATTTTGCTACAGGGACATTATTAGGGCTGAACAGTGCAGTTACGGGCATTATATGCGACATTAGTTGCTAATAATTTTCTATACATGATATGGGCACGGTAAATGCATTAACATTGCAGCATGTTTTGAGTATTTAAAAAGAAGACCTGGATGATGTTTTCTCAACTGTTTACTCTGGTTACTTCCTGTCCTTGTGCCTTAGGTATAGTTTTCTCCTCCTAATTCTCCGTCTGTTTCTAATAAAATCTCCATGCCCCACCCTTCCCCAGGTGAGGCCTTCACTTGTCTGGAGACGGTGTTTCGCCTGGACGCTTTGCACAGACAGATGCGGCTGCTGGGGGACAACAACCCTGTGAGCAAACTGCAGGTCAAGTTTGAGCCGGGTATGTCTGCGGGGCGTGAGATTCCTGGGGGGAAGAGGGTGTAAGGCACTCTTGTCAATACAAATAGCATCTGTATCTACACGCAGTAAGGGCTCTTATTGCCTGTAGGCATCACAGAGTACAAGTCTGTAAGATGCTGTTAAAACGGTCTCAGGGAAAATGAGTTATCTTACAGTGATGTAAGTATTTGGAAAGCCTAATTGTCCCTGCGTCTGTTTGCCTGTGTCTTGTGTTTCCCTGTGTACTTTTCCTCAGGTGTGAACCCCAGTAGTCTGATGAATTTGTTCACATATGAGAAGGGCTTCTGTTTCGTGTCCTACCTGTCCCAGCTGAGCGGGGACATCAAACGATTTGACAGCTTTCTGAGGGTGAGGTGATATCTCAACCTTTTTTCTCTCTCTCTCCTTTTCTTTCTCTGTCTGCCTCTGTCTCTCGGTCTCTCTCTCGCTCTCACTCGCATACACACGCACACACAAACACGCACGCACGCACACTCTCCCCTCTGATCAGAATCACGCAAAAAAATGTCCATCTCTCATACGTAGACTCAAAAAAATTGTTCTTGCTCACAGATATGTATGCTGTTTCGTAAGCAGTGGCTAATTCAAAGTTTTCCTATAAATAACTGTCCAACACAGAGAAGTTGCACTCATAGTTGTATCTCATCTCTGCCCCCAGGCCTATATTGAACAATTTAAGTTCTGCAGTGTGGTGGCTCAGGACCTGCTCGATTTCTTCCTGGGCTTCTTCCCTGAGCTGCAGGAGAGCTGTGTGTCCCAGAGAGAGGGTGAGTGTGGAGGAGAAGAGGAGAGAGGGATTAGAGAGGGGGGGCAGCTCTCTCACCTGGTCACAGTACTCAAGCTGCACTCACATACTCCTCTGAGTCAGTAAGGGAACGGTTTTGCCACCTTGGCTTTGGTGCCTCATTGGAAGTGGTTTATTGCTGCCGCTGAGCAGGTAACTGGAGTGTGATCTGATGTGCTTTTATTAGCAGCATTCATACTGTCACATGGCTACCAGTTGTAAAACTGCAACACAGCTTGTATGTGTTCAGACTGTTTAAGAACTTCAAAAAGACTCCTTGTTCTTCGTGGGAAGCACATAAGGGACCATCTGTGCTTCCGCCACGGAATATTAGTTTAGCAACCATGCAACATTAGTGCTGTGATGAGAAATTCATAGCAATAGGCTGTGCACACATGGAGCAACAATTTGGTTTAGTCACCTTATGTTTGCTCCATTTAATGGAAATGAGATGTATGTATATTTTTGAATAAGGATCATTGTAAGTCTTCCACTGATGTGTTAACACAATTTGCCTAAACTTGTGTGGTGAGGATAATTCATTTGGGTAAAATTTTATTGTTGAAGGGGCCCTGTGGTTCATGGTTCTGTTTTGCGGTTCAGTAGTCGCTTCTCTGTGTTGGTCACCTGGGCCTTGTTTCAAGAAGCAGGATTACGGACTCAGCAGTAACGCTTACAAATTTTGGACACTTAGAAAATGGCTGCTCTGGGTATCATTCAGTATAGCTATCTACTTTCTCAGTAACCCTGTTCTTGGAGATCTACCATCCTGTAGGTTTTTACTCTTACCCTGGTGAAGCACTTCTCTCTCAAGAGCTTGAGGTTATGTTAAGCTCCTAATTGGTAGAGTCATGTGTGCCAGATTAAGGTTGAAATGAAAACCTACAGAGTGGTAGATCTTCAGGAACAGGACTGGTCACCACTGCTGTGGAAGGACAGAATGACCTGTTCTCTTGCCCCCCTCCCTCAGGACTAGAGTTTGAGCGCTGGCTGAATGGGTGTGGGCCCCCCCTGTGTGAGCCGGACCTCTCTGCTGGGGGGGCGCTGACCGGACCAGTCCAGCAGCTCTCTGAGCTGTGGGGGTCCGACGCTCCCGACTCCCAGGCCATCGCCAGCTTCGACCTCACCTCGTGGAGCACCTTTCAGACCGTACTATTTCTGGACCGACTGCTGGACCGATCGCCCTTGTCCAGTGGTAATGGCCTCTCCCTGCTTATCTATCAGGGCCCTTGGTTATGTAAGCGTGAATTAATGCTGTGCACTTTTTACCTCAACATTCTCCATTGGCTCTCCTACATGTCACTCAGAGGTGATGACCCGCCTGTCGTGCTGCTACTCTGCGCTGTTGGATGGCATGAATGCGGAAGTGCAGATCCGCTGGCTGCAGATCGTGGTCCGGAACTGCTTCTACCCTGACCTGCCCCGAGTCCGCACCTTCCTGCACAAACACGTGAGAAATGGAGGGATTGGGATGGGGAGATCGAACTTGGGTGTCAGTGGACTGTAGGATACAAATGGAGTTCAATAGGGCGAGGGGAAATGTCGGAATGAAGCTGGTATCCAGGGCGATGAATGTTGGCCATTATTTTTGGGCGTTTTTAATGTACTGTTCAACACACATTAAGATTCAGGCCCAGAGTTGTGCTGGTTAATCAGTTTTGTGTCTCAAAACTACAAATGGCATGGTGCAAAATGAGAGCATTTTGTTTATATCTGCTGCTAACCAGAGGCCACTTGGAGACAAGCACCAGGCCTTTATCAAAGCTGTTAAAAGTTTAGCAGCTTCTCTTTGTCAAGATTCATAAACACAGGAAACAAGATAGGAGGTGGAGGGGTACAGCTAGAGGGAGGAAAAAAGGAAAAGCAGCAAAGATAACTTCTGAGCAAGTGTCGCAGGCAAAACAAACCTCGCCCGCCAGCACTTATTTTAGGGCTTTTGATGCTGACTCAGTTTTACAATGGTGACCTCAAATGTTTTCAACTTGTAGTCCTCTGAAAATCTGTGACTTTCAGTTTGACCTTTTAAGGTCACTCAAGGTCAAAGGTCATGGTGACGAATAAAAGCCCAAATATATGGTTAATATAGTAAACCTTTGTCTATCTGCCACCGTTATTGAGTTATAATGGAAAATACATTATTCTCACTGATGACCTTGACCCCCCTGACATTTAACCCCCAACCACTACGGAGACTATCAAAGCTGCCCCCGCTTGCAGCATATGGAAGCAGAATCGAAAGGTGCACATTTTGGTTTTAGTTTGAAGTAAATGTGATGAATTTGAAGGAAATTATTGCAAAAAAACCATTTTGACATTTCTGATGACCTTGACCTTGACCTTGACCTTGACCTTGACCTGATCACCCCTAAAATTTAGTCAGGTAATCTACGGACTATTGCCCACCGATTGTGAAAGTTTGAAGTTAATCAGTGCAACCATGTAGACGTTTGATTGTTCACGCATGGACACGCGAACAAACGAACAGACAAACAAAATAAAAGGTCATGGAACGATGATTTGCTGAAATTGAACTTAAAAAAGGTGAAAAGGTACAACCCCAATTCCGAAATAGTTGGGACGAAGTGTAAATTGTGAATAAAATCAAAATGCAATGACTTGATCACATGAGCCAATATGTTATTTACAATAGAACATAGATAACATTTCAAATGTTGAAACTGAGACATTTTACATTTTTATTCTCAAAATGAGCTCATTTCAAATTTTCTGGCTGCAACAGGTCTCAAAAGTTGGGATACAGGCAAAAAAGGGCTGAAAAAGCAGTTAATATATAAGAGAATCAGCTGAAAGAGCATTTAGCAAGTAAATACATTAACTAGCATCAGGTGTGTAACATGATTGGCTATAAAAGGGATGTCTTAGAGAGGCTGAGTCTCTCAGAAGTAAAGATGGCCAGAGGCTCTCCAACCCGTGAAGGCTTGCGTAAAAAAATTGTGGAATACTTTAAAAACAATGTTCCTCAACGTCAAATTGCAAAGGCTTTGAAGGTCTCATCATCGACAGTGCATAACATCATCAAAAGATTCAGAGAAACTTGAAAAATCTCTGTGCGTAAGGGACAAGGCCGAAGCCCTTTAGTGAGTGCCCGTGATCTTCGGGCCCTCAAACGCCACTGCATCACTCACCGGCATGATTCTGTCATTGACATTACTAAATGGGCCCAGGAATGCTTCAAGAAACCACTGTCTGTAAACACAGTCCGCCTTGCCATCCACAGATGCCACCTAAAACTCTATCATGCAAAAAGGAAGCCATTGTTGAACATGATCCAGAAGCACCGCCGTGTTCTGTGGGCCAAGGCTCATTTAAAATGGACTGTAGCAAAGTGTCCTGTGGTCAGACGAGTCCAAATTTGACATTCTTGTTGGAAATCATGGGCGTCGTGTCCTCCGGGCTAAAGAGGAGAGAGACCATCCTCCTGATATCAGCGCTCAGTTCAAAAGCCAGCATCTCTGATGGTATGGGGATGCATTAGTGCATATGGTGTGGGACACTTGCATGTTTTAAAAAGCACCATGAATGCTGAAAGGTATATTAAGGTTTTAGAGCAACATATGCTCCCCTCCAGACGACATCTATTCCAGGGAAGGCCTTGTGTATTTCAGCAGGACAATGCAAAACCACATACTGCAGCGATTACAACAGCATGGCTTCGTAGTAGAAGAGTCCGTGTGCTGATCTGGCCTGCCTGCAGTCCTGATCTTTCACCAATTGAGAACATTTGGCGCATAATTAAACGAAAAGTCCGTCAAAGGAGACCCAAAACTCTCCAGCAGCTGGAAGCCTGTATTAAACAAGAGTGGGATCAAATTCCAGTGGCTAAACTCAAGAAACTTGTCTCCTCAATGCCCAGACTCCTCCACTTTGTGTTAAAAAAAAGAAGAGGGGATGCTAAACCATGGTAAACAGGCCCCTGTCCCAACTTTTCTGAGACCTGTAGCAGCCATCAAATTTGAAATGCGCTCATTTTGTGGATAAAATTGTAAAATTTCTCAGTTTCAACATTTGCTATGTTATCTCTGTTCTATTGTGAATAAAATACTGGCTGGGGTGATTTGAAAGTCATTGCATTTTGATTTTATTCACAATTTACACTGTGTCCCAACTATTTCAGAATTGGGGTTGTATATTGCCTAAAGAACAGAATCAAAAAAAATTATTTTGGCAAAAATTGTACTTACATCAGAGTGACATCATCACAACCCCTAGAACTGCATTGCGTTGGCAAAGAGAATGGCGTTAGTTTCAAGTCTCTAACTTAATTAGAAACAAAGTTTTGGATCAAAATGTGTTTTTGACCTTTTGTGTGACCTTGACCTTTGACATTGAAACTTAAAAAAGTATGGGTATATGGACAGTACCCTATGCTAGCATGTCTCCATGTTTTGTTAAGAATGGTGCAGGATAAATGGCAAAAGCGTGCTCAACTAACAAACTGACAGACAAACAGACGTCTAACGCAACCGACTGATATACTTGCGAAATCGTATCATTTCAGCAAGTAACAAACTGCACTGATTACAACACCTCACCCTGCTAACTTCGTCGCAGGCAAGGTAAAAAGGCAAATGGAAATGATCCATAAGGAGACTTGTTGTTGCTTCTTGTTGTTAACACTTTACTGGAACTCTGACATTTTGATGATGTTTTCATTACATTACAGCTGTCTCAAGATGGCGTAACTGATGCAGTCTTTTCATTTCAAATGTTATGAAGCTGTCATAACATTTTTGCTAAATGTTTTGATCATAACAGTTGACATAATGCTGACATAGTTTTATATGTCAGTTGTCATAATTTGACTTCATCTCTGATGCCATGTAAAGTCAGCTTTATATCATGTATATAATGTAATGCTAGCCTTATGTTGAGGGTTCATAGTGTCATTGTTATTGCGACATTGTGACGAAAGGCTGTAAATATACATTGTTTACTTTATTCTGTCTCTCAATACCCTCTGTTTTCTCCAACCCATCTCTTCCCATACCATCCGCTCTATTTTCTCCCACCAGACATCCCGTATGTACACAGTTCCTCTGTATGAAGATCTGTGTTCTGGGGTGATGAAGTATTTTGCAGTGGAGGTATTCTATCAGACGCAGGCCCGGTTACATCCAAACCTGCGTCGGACCCTCCAGCAGATCCTGTACCAAACCAGCGCCGTCCCCACCGGGAACATCTCCCCCCTGGTGCCCCCTCCCACCACAGCCCCCGCCCCGGCCGACCCTCCAGCACCTGGAACTATTGCCCTGCGAGATGTCAATGTGTCTGCCTGAGGGGTCTGCAGGGAGTCAGACTGACACACATAAGCTGAGAGAGACGTGGTGGGTCTGATCAATCCAGGTGTAGGAGAAGAATGGACTGAACTTTGCAGAAGTATTAAAGTCTGGTCCGGTCTCCTTCAGACCAGTGGAGATAGGAAATGAGACTGCCATGCACACTAGAGAAGGCACTCACGCACATGATAGCAGTACTTTATTTAAGGTGTGGCCGTGATATGTCTGAATTTTTTTTTTGTAAGCTAACTGCTGAAGCTGCTCTGGGGCTAACAACAGGCAGACAGTCTGTCTGTCTTTTTGTCTGTCCATCTGTTTGTTTGGCAGTTTGCCTGTGGCTGTTTCTGTGTGTATGTGTGCATGTTTCAGAAGGGACTGACACGTTGAGTAAGATTGCGTGCGTTTGTACATGTGTGTGTGCGTGCGTGCGTGCGTGTGTGTGAGCGTGCGTGTGTGCGTGCACTTGTGTTTCTGTGTCTGCGTGGATCCCAGGAACAGCTTGTACCCAGCAACAGTAGTAAAATGACTCAACTAGGTTAGATTTTCTGTTGACTGATAAACTTGATTCTTGTGAACTTGGTGGTCAATTGACTGGACCGTGTTTGGACTCTGGCGTTGCATTAATTCGACTGAACCAGGTTCAGCACCTACAGCTTGCCAGTCTCTCAGTTGAAGTGACAGTGCGAGTTGGTGACCTGAGGTACTTCTGCTTATTTTGACAGAAGAGTTGTGCATGAATATGTTTTATTGGAGGGCAGATTTGTTAAAGAATTCAGCTGCGCAATTAACTCGCAACACTACACATTCTTATACCGCCATCAATGAGGTCAGTTGGTAACCACTTGACGATTCATTGTGGATTCACTTTCAGTTCAGGGCAGAGACACTCTGATACAAACCTTCGAAAACCTGCCTTTGCTTTTCTCAGCAGCCTCCATAACCCTCCTGATAACTCCCTCATATATACCTGGTGCTAACTCCTCCCACTTTGCAATCTCAGGTATGTGTCCCAGGAGGGAGGGGGAGGAGCCACATATGTGCCTTGTAAAATCTAGAACTTCATTATGCAGGTCATGCATTTGCCCATAGTAGCTGATCCTGGTAAAGGACCAAAATCTACACTTATCAGTTGGGTATTAGTGAAAGGGATGAATAATCTGACCTTAGTTCAGTTGCTCATTGAAAAAAGAGCCCCCTGTGCAAACTGTAGCTCAGGTTTTTGGTCTCATTGCCATATTTGGCCATAGCCACATCTTGTAACATGCAAAACCATGTGTGCTGCTAGTCTCCAACCTAATTTGTCTCAGATCTTTTTGTGAAAGACTGGCAATGTTTTAAAGAAGAGATTAATCATCTGGGTAAAGATCTTTCACACAATGATTCAGTTATGTTTGGTAAATAATGATTTCCGTTCAGTATTTTGATTTCCCTGTTAATAAAGGACCACGTGCCCCAGAATTATGATTGAAAGGTCTGTGTTGTGATTACGGTAGTACAGAGTGGGGCTGAAAGGGTAAGGGGTGGGCGTGGGGGCTAGCAGTGCTAAGTAAGTACACCCTTATTAGGAGCCTTAACGATTTGCACAAATTTGAGAGATTGCTGTATTTCATTGTTATATGTGTAATAAAAACGGGTAGTTTCCTGTTTTTCAAAATATTCGAGGCTTTGGCTCTTTTTTTTTTCAAATCTGTATCTGCTCCATTGGAGATAAACCCCCACCAGATTTCACCGTGACAGTTGAAATCCTTTCTTTTCTCGCTGCTCCTCTAAATTCTCTCTTCTTTAGTCTGTCTGCTGTAGATGATCGTGTCATTTAGAAGAGTTACGCTTTTAAGCTGGTTTTAACCGAACACAATCTTCCTAATTTAACACTCTCATTTACTGTGGTCTTATCCTGCTTTTCAAATGATCAATCATATACAAAGTTTTCAGTCACTGCGCATTTGGCTGGTGTATCCATCAGGTTAAAGGTTATCTCGCATAAATGAAATGCGGCCAACATGTCACTACATGTTACCTATTTGCTGGTTGTCGGAACATGTTGATTTACACGAATGATTTTCTCAGTATCGACCACGACCATGTTTTCAAAAGCCGAATGTTTCCGGCTGTAGTCCACAATAAAAATCTTTTGTGTACTTTTGGCAAATCAGTCATTAAGTTTTATCTATCAATTAGTCCATGAAATGACCTTAATTTTGAAATGGTATTCTCAGGACTCTCAGTCACATCATATTACAACTGTAGACACCTCTGTATGTCCTTAGATAATTTCTCGGCAACCGTTCATCCGATCAACTTCAAACTCAGTGGATATATTGCTGAGGACCAAACGGTGCGATGCCTGATATGAATTTGTTTGTCTTCAGCGATTCACGATATTTCGACTATGCTGCACTCAGCATGAGAATCGCCGGTCCCGACCAGGCACGTTTTGAACAGGCACTGTTACTTGAAATGGTGCTAACTTGAGGTAACCTGGCTTTAGTCTGTGCGATGTGATGGCATAACATGTCCAGCAGAGGGGGAGCTCGTTGCACGCATCTGCTAAATGAGGTTTGGGGAAATCTGGCATATCAAGAGTAGCAAGGAGTGAAAATGCAGAAAGATGCTCTCCAGGGAAAACAATCTCACAATGAAAGAGAGCTAAGTGTAGTACGTGTGACTTCAGTTCGCGTGAATGATTTTAACAGAACTACGAAGAATTTCGACATTATCTTCAGTCAGAAAGCTGAACAAGAGAGGAACAGAAACTCGTTACAGGTGTTTTGCTTTGAGCCTCTGGTGGTCCCTGATGCAGTGCTAGCAGATTCTTCAATGAAAACCGTCTCGCCGCTTCCTTTCTTCGTTTGTCATTAATTCCATTTTGCTCCAGTAGAGGGAGCACATACAAATTACGAAACAAGGGGTGTCCACACATCGACAGACAGCTGTTCAAAAGAAGCAAAGGAGGAGGTTGAGCACACATCGTGGACCGATAGAGAAGTTTATTTGGGAAGGTGAATGAGTCTGAAAGGTGCATCCAAACCAGAGGAAGACCGCACTATCATTGTTAAAATAATTAAAAATCAAAGGCTAATCCTGTATTTTGTTGCCAGTTTGCGGAACAGTTGGAGATAAGGTCTCCACGAAGCATACAACTGACAACAGCCAGGGAACATCGAGCGTGAGGGAGCTTAACGGTGAAACGGCGCCGGGAGGCAGTTGGAGGGACCCGGTGCTGGATGCGCTCGGCCTATCTCTCCCCAGCGGCCTGCCATGGGGGAGACCAAAATTATATATCACCTTAACGACCAGGAAACACCATACCTGGTCAAGCTGCCCATCGCAGCGGACAGGGTCACTCTTGCGGACTTCAAAAATGTCCTGAATAAACCGAATTATAAATTTTTCTTCAAGTCTATGGACGATGATTTCGGGTGAGATTTTCATTAGCTTATTACCTTTATATCGCTATCTAACAGTAACGTGTCGATACAGTCATTCAGACAATTTTGTGTAGCTTTTTGCATTAATACAGGGGCACTGTATCGAGTTTAACATGCTACGTACGCGGCTAGCTGTTTCACTGCAGATTGTCTATCCATTTCTCCATGAATGGACTGACCTACATAAAATTTCCTCTGACTTGGCGCTGGGAGTATGTTTTGAAAGACCTGAATTATTATGAAGTTTAATATGTTTTAAAATGTTATGGATGGCAGCTTTTCTTTGCTAGCAGCGACCATTTTGGAAATGGAAGGCTCCGCTTGCTATATGGCTATTGGCAGATCATTCAAGGGGGTGGGGGCCATGAGAGGTAACGCATTTGCACATCAGAGAACTGGGGCCTCATTTATAAAAATTTGCGTGGATTTCATACCTAAATGATAACGTACGCACAAAAAAATAAAAAGACATTTTGTGGAAAATAACCTGATTTATAAACCTATGAGTAAAGTAAACTGCATGGAATTTTCATTTATTTAATCAGGATGGACTTGGAATTTATTGAAATTTTGCATAATCTTAATAATTTCATCTTTTTTAATGTCAATCTTGTTTTTATAAATCAGAAGTCTGCAAAGAAAGTGACGTACGTGTCTTTTTTGTGCCTACTCACCGTTTATAAATGAGGCCCCTGATCTTTTGGAGTGCGCATTTCTCTGAATTTTTTTTAGTTTTTGTTCCAAGTCCTCTATCCCGCAGAAAATTGCTGTAATTTGTATTGCAGCATCATTAGTATTTTGAAGTGGGCCTACCACAAAAATGGTGTGTTCATATGGCTAAGCTTAATGCTTGCCATATGTTCATCTGTCGTGAAGTGATTTTAGTTGCTACAGTGCTTATTTTTTCGATGTAAAATGTGATTGAAATTTCCGCCGTAACGGCACCTACTGTAAATAGCACTGGTTACTTGATGATCGGTCGGCTCCAAATCGTACGCTCACTCTTAACTTGTTTCCCGAATACTTGCAAAGTTCATTTTCCGTTGTGTGCTTTTAGTGCATCATTATCCTCCTGTATGACGTTTTACCACGCAATCACCAACACCTCGTCACTTATGTCTGTCTTGAAATTCCATTCTTAAAGAAAAACTGTTGCCAGTGTTGGTTGGGTAACTTTGACGGAACAGTTTTTAAAAAGTAAAATATTACTCATTTTCTGTCTCTCTGTGCGGCGGCAAAAACCACATTACCCTTCAAACGTTCTAATAAATTGTTTAGTGCTGCTAGTTTCCCCATTTCGAAATTTGGGATATTTTTTGACATCGAAATTTTCCGATATCTCCCATTTATTTATTTATTTATTTTATTTCGGGAGTCTGCTTTAATAACGATTTCGTAAAGCACAACCTGTGCAGTTAGTGGTAGTGGGAGTGTAAGCATGACACTTTCGTCGATAGTAAATTGCTTTGACCTTTTGTGCTCGCTGTCACTCATGGGCACTCTTAATTGTATGCGTCATCATATGCATGCTTGCATCTTGTTCTCCATTTAAACTGCTTTGCACTGTGAGTCAAATAGATGGATAATTGCCTTTTCTTATTACGCTTTTCTTACCAAAGGGTGGTAACTCGAAGCCTTTTTCATGGAAATTCGGTGCTACCACTATATCTGTGTAGTGCCAACTTGGGTGATGCGCGACAGCCATTTAGCACCGCATCAACTGAGATGGAGATTATTTATTTATTTTGCCAATTAGCAGAATTAGGCAGGGCGATAAGACGGTTGGACGAAAGAAGCTTGTGCGTGATTTAACCATTACATTGAGGAAACCTTTGTGTAAAGTGTCATGGGATCGTGAGGGACCGCAGAAGTTCTGAAGTTGGTTTATTCTCTCTTCTTGGAGAGGAGACTTATGTTCCTACAGCACCTTGTTTCCATTTTTATTAGATAATTTTGCTAGATGATTGACTTCGCCCTGTGGACCAACCAACGTCACTTCCTTGAGAATATTAGGGTTCATTCCAAATTGCTGCTATTCGCCTTCTTCATCTTGCCTTTTGCTTTTTTTTTTTTTAACAGCAAGTAAATTTTGAGTTTGAGCAAGTAGATTTTGAGTTTGGAGTTATGGCTTGGGTCTCTCCTCCAGATATTATCTGGAAATATATTTTGACAGAATTTGTGTCTGCTAACTAAATAGTTTACGTGCTCATCCAGCCCCCCCCCCCCCCCCATCTGATATGAATACCACACAGATATCGGACATGGCCTCTAGCTGATGTTGAAGGGGCTAGCACAGGGGTGGGCAATCCTGGTCCTGCTGGGATGGTGTGTATGTGGGTTTTTTACCCCTCGGCCGACTTTGGCTGGAGGGGTATCGTCGTCACCTGCGTGTCTGTCGTCTGTCGTCCGTCCATGACTTTGTCCGGGCCAGTACTCAGCAACTAATGATCGCAGCTTCACCAAATTTGGTATGGTAACTCACTATGACCCATATATGTGCAATGCCAGGTTTTTTGCTGGATTTGACCTTTGACCTTAGCGCTGTGACCTTGACCCTGGAAATATTGTCCGGGTCAGTATTCGGCAACGAATTATCGCAGGTTCACCAAATTTGGTATGGTAACTCACTGTGACACACAGATGTGCAATGTCATGTTTTTGCTGGATTTGACCTTTGACCTTAGCGCTGTGACCTTGAGGCAGGAAATCTTGTACGGGTCAGTACTCAGCAACTACTGACCGCAGCTTCACCAAATTTGGTATGGTAACTCACTGTGACACATAGATGTGCAACGTCATGTTTTTTTGCTGGATTTGACCTTTGACCTTAGCGCTGTGACCTTGAGGCAGGAAATTGTGTATGGGTCAGTACTCAGTGACTACTGATCGCAGCTTCACCAAATTTGGTGTGGTAACTCACTGTGACACATAGATGTGCAGCGTCATGTTTTTTTGCTGGATTTCACCTTTCACCTTAGTGCTGTGACCTTGAGGCAGGAAATCTTGTACGGGCCGAGGGGTATTCAGCAAAGCGTTATGTTTATTTCTATCAATTACCCTGACTAATTGAGCTAATTGGTTGCAAACGCATATAGATTTGTGCAAAGATTTGATCAAAGAAAAATGTTTTATGTAGGGAGTAGGGATGTGTATTTCTGGAAAAAGTACTATTCGATAATCACTGCTAAGTATTCGAAAATTATTTGAAAATTTCCTATCCTATCATTTCCATCTGTCTCCCTCGTCTTCTCATCTATGTGTGACAGATGTGGGACCGATCGGGTGAAGTTGATCAACAGGTTAATCATTTATACACAGCCCATTGCGAAAAGAATTCTTCTGCAAACGGTGGTCTTGTCGTTCCTTGCTCAAGGTACCATTGGGGAAACTTATAATTCCATTTCTCAACTTGTTTAATGGTTTTTAAATCGTCATAATGGTTGTGGACTTTCATCATTTTCTGCAACAGGCGCAAGGTGGAAAATGAGACCAGGACTGGAATGAGACCACTGAGTGTAGATTTTTACTGTTGCGCATCAGAAGTTTGTCACACACGGTAAATGTATTGCTTATGGTACCATATAACTGTGCGAGGGAGGGATTAGCCAGAGCTGCCTAAGTGAAAGCCTGAATAATATTTGTGTATTGGCAGCAGCTGCTGGAGTCAGAGAGCAATCAGGTGATCCAAGCTAGCAGCCAGCTGCTCTAGTCCTGCTGTAATGGGCAGTGCTCCAGCTGCCCCTGGATCTGTGAACATACGCACACATCTGTACATCGGCTCTCTAAAGAGGGGGAAGGGGGGTTGATTCTGGGCAGCAAGATTCCATCTCACAACACCTTGCCAATGCCTTTCATGTCAAATATGAAAATATATGTAGCCTGGCTTCGCTCCGCTAAGCTTTCACGCTTAACCTGTTCTGGTAGCTTTGATAGTTTTTTGAAAATGAGTGCTTGGACCCACAATGTTTATATGCAAACTGTCCTCATTAATTCATCTAGTTATGCATCCAGCTGCTGCTCCATGGCTCCTGCTAAGTGCAGTTTGTCTTCGCACTTATTCGGGGGACCACCTGTGAAAACGCCAGACCTGAATTACTTTGCATTTTGGCACCGTGGTCTGGTGCTGAGATGTCACAGTCTGCTTAAGAAACGCGAGGCTGATGTGTCAAACAAGAGCACAGGATTGGAATCACCGTGTGCCTGTTTTCATCTCCAGTCATCACTGCTGTGTATCTCATCTTAATGTATTTAGCGGAGGATCGTATGAATATTGGGTGGAATCGTATGTAAAAGTGTGTGTGGCTGATTATGGATTCAATTAAATTTATGCAGTCAATGAGGATCAGTTTTATTCTGCTGATATATCCTGCTCGGACAGTACGGCGGTGTAGTGGGTAGAGTTTTATGACTCGTGGCAAGAAGGTTTTGGTTCTCTGGGCCGGGATCTTCATTTGTGCAGTTTACACGTTCTCTCCATGTTTTGTGGGGTTTGCTTTGGGTGCTTTGGTTTCATGCAGTGCAAATACATGCATGTTGGGCTTCTTGGAGCCCGGCAGTCCCGCTAAGGCACTGGCAGAAAACCTTGGTTAAGAAATCAAAAGTTCTCCCTCTTAGTTTATTCCAGTCTTGTGAGTTTACTTTAACCTGTTGGTAGAACTGATCCGTGTGATCAGCTGAGTTAAGGTAGGAAAACGTGGAATTTTTACTCTCTGACCCCTGGATCATCCACCTCTGCCTGTAGATGTGAGTTTCAGAGTGAATTTGATTATTCCCCGTGAAGATGAATGTCCAGAGTGCGTCTCCACCCCCCACCCATTCTAAGCTGGGATAGGCTGCAGCCCCCCTGCATCACTGACCAGGAAAAGCTGGTTTAGATGGTCAAATGGATAGATGCATGAACTTTTACACCTCTACAGAGCAGCTGTATTAGTGCAAGCCTGAAACACGGGTACAATGCATTGAGAAAACCTTTGGAATGAGAGTTGTATTATTTTAGCTCCCGGCCATCAAATGGTGGGGATCACGCTGCTTCATAATAATTTGGCTACACAGTGGCTGCATTTTTTTGTTTTAATTGGAAACTGAAAAATGGCACTAATGACCGTTTGTTTCAAACTTTAAAATCAGTTCATTAATTTAACCAATGGCGGTCATGCTGGGCATTAGGGTATTTATTGAAATGCATGCTCAACTATAGTCACTGTAAGAACAACTTAAAGTTCTACTGCCAGTTGTTGGCAGAAAAAAACATGAGGAAATGCTTTGAACAGGCTTAAATTGCCTTGCAAAATGATAAGAACAGTTATTTTGGGATTGTTTTATTTAGCTTTTTTTTTTTTTTTTTTTTTTACTATTAGTACAGCTTCTAGTATGCAGAATGGAGCTTTGATGGAGGGCATATTTACAATGTTCTAACACTTGTAGATCACAGATTATTGCATGCTGCAATGGTCACTATCCAGATCTGCCAAAACTGACCAGTACTAAAAATGAGTAAAGTCATGGACCTGCCAAAAAAAGCGACGACTGTGACTGAGCTGTAACCATGTAAATAAGTGCTCCTCTGAGAGGAGTAAAAATAACCAGGAGGATCCTATACTTTGCCATTATATCTGGGAAATAGTTCAGCCTCGTATCATTATCTGCCATCTGGATCATTTCAATCAACAATTGCTGCCATTCTTGGAATATCACAGTCTGCATTTTGTCTTGTGCTTTCCTCATTTCTGGATATGCTCTTACGTTCGCAGATGATAAATCAATTTCCATTCTATCCCACAAAAACTTTCTTCACTGGAGTTTTTTTTTTTTTTTTTTTTTTAACTGCAAACAAAGATTAGGGGGTTCCCCTGTGTTTCAGCCAAATTCTGTTCCTGGCTCTAAATCAGTCCGCTGGAATGCCCAGTCGACCGTGCTCACAGTGAAACAAATGCTAAATGCTGTCCATATTTTCCCATCTGTGTTCACTAAAATATTTGCTGCCTTTTGGGAAAGATCCCCACACTTGCCAAGTTAATTACTTGGATGCAAATTGCAGATTTTTTCTAGTAAGTTTTGGGGAAGCGAAAAATTGGACTGCATGAGTAAGAGTGTGGATCACCTCTGCGCTCTGTTCTTCTGTTGTGATGATGATTCTCTTGAGCTGTGTCTGTGGCCCTTTCCTGGCTGTTATCTCATGCTCAGCTGGACATGTGTATAAATCACAGCCAGGAATAACAGATGGCTGGAGCTTAGAGTTTAACTTAAAACCACAACAATGTCAACTCGTACAGACGTGACGAATTAAAAGGAAAAATACTAAATAAGTGTATGGACAAACAGCAGATGCAGAAGCTTCTGTTCATTTTCCTGGCATGGTTTGGGTCCAGTCTTCCCCTTAAAGGCGGATGGGTCACTGCTAATCAATGCAGAGTTCTTCTGTGCGATCACCTCTACATCCTGAGATGGAGCATTTCTACCATGATGGCATTGGTCTGTTCCAGGATGACAATGGCTCTAGCCCAGCAGGGCACAAAGGGTTCCTGAATGGTTTTATGAGTATGATAATGCTCTTAAACATATGCCACCACCTTTACAGTCACCAGATCTCAAACAGTTAGACTTATATAGGGATTTTGGGAGAATGTATTTGACAGTGCTGTCCGTCACTGTCATCAAAACACCAAACAAGGAAATATCTCTCGGAAGAAAGGTAGAGTGAAGATTTCTGCTTGTAGACTCTATGCGAAGGCATGTTAAGATGATCTAGCAGATTGTGGTGGCTCAACACATTATGAAAACTGCTTGTGTTGATTTTTCCTTTAATTTGTCACCTGTCTTTTTTGAGTAATACAAGTGAAGTACTGCTTGTAACGGTCTTACTCCAGAGACATCCTTCCCTCTTTGCCTTTTTTCCCTTCTTTCCTTTAATCCTCCCTCTTTCTTGCTGAATCAGTGTTTCTCTTGTAAAGTTGACCTACTTTCTTCCTCTCCTTGTTTGGTTTTCCGCTCTTCTCTTTCTTCCTGTGTGTATTAATACATGTGTGTTTTTGTGTGGGATTAATAGCTCTGTTGTTGCTCTCCGCTGCGCTCCATTTCTGCGCTGCGTTTGATAATCTAATCAGCATGGACCCTGCGCAAAGTGAGTCTTAAGAGGTCAGTGCCTCTCCCTGATATGCCAAGTTCTGTCTGTCAATGGAACCGGACGTTGGCTGAACCGTGGAGGGGAGGGAAGAATGAGGGAGGTAGAGGACTGTGGAACAGACGGAGATGGGAGAAATTGTAATGAAAAGGGTGCGTGTTGAGAAGACTCACTGTTCTGAGGTGCATTTCCCAACAGCGTAGTAGCTAACTAAGTTAGCAACTTAAATATTTCGTCCATTCACTGTCAATGCTTCCAGCTATGTCAGTTAGCCTCTGTGATTTTGGAAAACGCACCCCTGGTTAGGACTGTGGTCTATTGCTGAAAGTATACAGAGATGTTGCTAAATCCTGCGGTGACCACTTCATAGCTCATGAGCAGAGCATGTTGTTCCTGCTCTGTGATGAGGCTAGCAGGTTTGAGTGCCAGGGAAAGACATGGGAATGGAGCTCAAAGCTCGGACTCTGGCATGGCTGCTGGGCTCCACGGTGCACACACTGATACAGTAAACACAGTTCAGCCCACCAGCTGAGCGTGCTGCTGTTTTCTGTGCCCTGCTGGAGCGGGAGATGCAGAAATGCCATACAGAGAGGGGGGGTCATGGAGACGCAGAGTACTGAAGGCATTGGAGAACTGATGAAGGGACTGCTATACCTGCATAATATTTTCTGCACAATAATAATGTGTGTGCATATTTATGTGGCTTATTTAAATGAGTGTAAAGTCAACCCCATAAATCCTAAGGACCCATATATTGGTCCTGAAAATGCAGCTTCTTTATTCAAACCTTGAGAACTGCAGGCCTATTTTAAATTCTAGAGTAGATCCTATGGTTTTCCAGCATGTCCTGCTGAATTACAGGGAAATGTGTACAAAATGATGTACAAGATCTAATGTTAGATATTTCGATTTGATATAATGCTTTGGCCATGAAAATATGGCATCCTGGATTTAAATATATCTCTCAGTATAAGTGTTATGTAGCTTCTGTGAAGTACTGCAACCAGCAGAGACAATATGTACGTGACATTGTCCTACAATATTAAAAAAAAAAAAAAAGCTTTTTCTGACTTTGAACTCACTTGAGGGAAAACTTGTGTGAAAACTAGAATTTAAGTGTCAGAAATGTGTAAAAATGTTTCAAGTAATGCATAACAATTATAAATGGGACTCTTATCAGGAGTTAAGTTTTTGAATTTCAGGCAGTGTGTGAAGAGAATGGATTTGGCCCAATGAAGAGTTTGGAAATGGAAAGTTGCTTTTATGTGGTGAATATTATATTTACAGTCAGTTTTATCAGCAGAGCCTCCCAGGAGAGTCTTTGCTGTAGGCAGTGGGAGATGTGTGCTGCATGTGAGCGTTTGTGCAGTCCGGCGCATGAGTACACAGGTGGGCAATCTGCTTGTAACTTGCTCGTGCGTAAACATGGGGATACATGCCTCCATACACTCCGTGTGTATAATCTGGTCTGCCTTTAAGCCCACAAGTACCTGTGTGTTCTCTGGAGGTTCCTTGATCAGTTTTTCTTGAAGTTCCCTCAGCCTGTCTTTCAGCTACACCCCCCACCCAACCAGTTGTTCAGCCATTGACTACGGGACCCAACGTGGCCGCTTCTTGATCTGTAAACATCTTTAAGCCTACGGTCATATTGCTGGCCTTAATGCTTGCTTCCAGTTTTTTAGGTCCAAATTTGAGCTTGTTAGTCCCAAGCCACCCTAAGAGGAGGTCAGGAGACTATAGATTTGGGCCATGTTCATTTGTCCATACTTGTGTCAGTACGTGAGTGTATCTGATATTTTGGCAAGGGACTTAAGTGGTCTCTGACCAGCTTGTTGTTTTCAGGTTTCATGTTTTTGCATGGAGGTGACCTGCATCTGACCCTGATGTGGGAACATCTCTGTCCTGAAAAAACCACAATGTGTGTGATGTGCATGAGCAACAATAAATAACGCCATACGCACCAGTGTCATGAAGAAAATTGATTGAGCTGTGCGTGCCTGTCATGATTGTTTGCTGTGGAAGTCCAGTACTGGCTGAGATGATGAGAATGTGTTGAAGTTAAGAGAAGCTGTGGCTGTAACTGCTGCTGTATGTAACAGTGATGTGTGCCTGTGTGGAGATCTGGGACGGAAAAAAACACATCTGTCACATCGCCTGAGATCAGATATGAATTTGATTCAGTACCGCATGTACAAGTGGCCAAATCTGATAAGAAAAAATTAGATTTTGGTTGTTCAAAGTTCTCAGAAAAAATCCGATCTGTTGCAGGTTGGCAAAAAAAAATTGTATTTTGGTGACTTCAGCCTATTTTGTCAATGGTAGCCTTAATGTGGCATGATCCTGCTGTATTTGGGATCTAACTGGCATATATCATGGCTGCCACTTGATATTTATAAATTTAAATGGTATACTGAGTAACATTTTCCTCAAAAAAAAAAAAAAAAAAAAAACTATGTATGGACTCAAACAGAATGGTCCCCTTGCCAGATGCATACACCTCGATCTAAATCTGTATCCGGGGCGGTTCGGACCCGTGCGGCAGATACAGACGCATAGAGGAACACGGTCGATGAGCAAACCTCCCAGGATTTCTTGGATTGTTCCGAATGCACAGCATGGTAAGATCACCAAGTATACATTAGAGATAACAGCTGTCAATGTGAAGTGACTTAAGACGGAAGGATTCTTATCTATATGCCCGGTTTTAATGCTGGAAGTTCCCAAAGGCTATTGTGCTTTTGCATATTCGTTACCCGGGGGTTAGCCCACTTGGACTGTCATTATAATGACAGTCCACGCACGATGAGTGGGGAAAAAAAGCTTAGAACTTTTTAGGAAAGTGATACCGCCTTCTGTATACAGCTGACTGCAAAAACGTTGTCACCGCCTGATAGTTCTAATGTTCCTCTAGTAATTAGCCAACAAATTAAGACGATTAGCTGCTTCACTCACCGAATAAATCCAGGTTTTCTCCACAAATCCAAAAATCTTCTCAATCTTTTTGTATCCCAATCGATAGACATATTTATTTCAAAATGTTGTTAATCGAAGGATAACAATCTGGAGTACCTGGAGAACAAGAATTTATTGGAAGGTAGGGATGATTTATATATTTTACAAGACGTTTTCGAAAGTCTAAGCTTGATAAACCCATTACGATCCTAGGCGGCCATTGTATACAATGAGCAGCACCTGGGCTGCCCGGGGGTGTTTATCGGCCGAGAAATGCATTTACTACTCCAAAATACCCATTTTTCTGCCCAGAAGTTGATAGTTGGAGTCTTTATCCATGTATATCTCACTTACCAGATGTCTCTGTAACACGAACGACGATAGAAAAGCCGATAAAAGCTACAACAAAATTTCACGCTGTGATATGTAATGGCAGTTCATACAAGCAGGACGGCCGACCGCCCCGGATATCGTGAAGGAAGGTGCGGACACCTAGGGCGTATTCGAATCCCTGTTCTTGGCGACACTCGGGTTGACTCGACACGAGAACGAAGTTCTGAACAGCCGAGAACCAACACGAGAACCCGTTCTTGTCACTCCCCACTTTTTGGAGAGTAGGACGAGTGTTGACAGGAACAAAGATGGCGGACGCGGGAGATACGTATGTGAAATTTACATTAATTTTGCCGATTAATCTTGTTAATAGCCCTCTGTTCACGAGAGTAAGTAGTTTCAGTGGCAATTAACTCTGTGTAGAAGCATGAAGTGACTTTCAGGCCCGGTTACTAGGGTTGATCTTGTTGATATTTTGTAAAAACCGTTGGTATCGCAATAATTGAATTCAATTCAATTTTGTTTTGCATCATATGCAGCCCCATGGGCTAGCCTGAGTTGGAGACTGGAGAACACCCGAACTCGCACTTCCGTGTTCGGAATGAAAAACCCCGCACCTCGCACTCGTGTTGACTGGTGTTGGGGTTTCGAATACGCCCCTAGCGGCAGAAAGCTGAACCGCGCATCTGGCAAGGCCGCCATTGAGTGCATCTCAAAGCCTAGGCTGCATCCTTCGACGGCTGCATTTTTAGGGGTCTTCACTTACTTCCATCCACCAAACTAACATTTAGGGTTAGTAATAAGATTAAATTTAGGGTTAGGGTTAGGTTTGGGGTCAGGCTTAGGATTAGAGATTAGAGTTAATTTTAGGTTTTGGGAAACCAGAGGTGACTCACTTAAATCAAAGCTGTTTAACGGAAATGAAATAACGCCATGTCAGTTTTGCGGATGAAATTAGGCGACGACCCCTAAAAATGCAGCCTTCAAAGGCTGCAGCCTACGCTTTGAGATGCACCCATTAATTCTTCTCAATCATCACCTATGACCCACTAGCTGGTGTGTGACTGCTTGTTACTGTTCAGGTTCAGAGTTTGGACAGGTGTGACTGACAGCGGAGGGGGCGGAGCCAGACAGACACATTCCTGTCAGTCACAACACCACCTGACCCCGCAGCCTCTGTCTGTTCGTCAAGATGTCATCCTGCACAATGCCTTTTTTTTCCAGTCCTCTTTCAAGTTTGTGTTGTGTGCTAAGATTTATAGTCGTGTGCAAAAATGTATAAACTCAGAAAACATAAATATGCATATTTTGGGTTATTTGTTTTCTTCTTACATTTCTCTGTGACTTAGCCTAGCAAGGCTAGTATGATATAATGAAGCAAGATTCAGAAAGAGTGGGGCTGATTGTTCTTTATTCATTTGTTTTTTGTTTTATTTTTGGTGTTACATCACCTGCTGGAGCAGCCAAGCTTTCAAAAAAAAAACAAATGGTCACAATTAAGTAGACTTTGTGAATGTTACGTAATGCAAAACAAATTTAAATAAATTTTAATTCTCTTGATTTGCATTGCACAGTAAATGCTATTGTAAATGTCATGTACAGCATATTTTTCTGCTGTACTGTATGTGTGAGAGATGAGTCATAAACGTGAGGGTGTGTATTGGAGCATGTATGACAGCACGGTAAAGTCACTTATGTAATGGCGGTATTTTTAGCTTCACGTCATTACTCTGTTTCCTTTGCTCTGTCGTCACGTTTGGTTGGCAAACTGGAATAAAATGAAAAGCACTTTGGTTTCTGTGGCTTTGTTGTTATACTTACTCATTTTGTGGTAGCATGTATGATTACGATTTCTGCTTTTAGAATGGAGATAGTATTATCACACTGGTATCATGCTGTTGGTCACCTCACCACGTAAAGCATCATTTACATTTCACATTTTTTCTTGCTCATTGAAGATTAGATGTAAAATTGTGTAAATACCAGTTTGCATTACCCTGGTATAACCCTGGTTGACATTATAATAGCCATGTCATGTGTGCGCGCAAGTTATTTTTGTTGAGTTAGTCGCCTGCTGATAAATTTGATATAATTTTTTTTTTTTTTTTTTTTTTTTAATTTGCTTGTCAGATTGGGCCGGTATTAACTACACTTTTCCTGTTGGCTTAACTTACTTGGCAGCTAAATAAAGGAGTTGTGTGCAGATGCTCACGAGAGGCACAGAGATGAAATGGACTGAGTTCAAGCACTCATTTTGAATTTCTTGAGCTTCAAGCTACAAACCCTTTATGTCTCTCCTCCTAGAAGGTGGTGGGGGGTGGAGACTTAGGCCTCCATGTTACACCCAGGGCAAAGCGTAACCCAAGTGTCTTTGCCATTTTATGACCGACTCTGTTACCATTTTCCTCTCCAGCGTCTGCGCTGCATAAATAGCTAATGCATTTGCGCCAAATTGAGCGCCCATGGGCGTGTTGGTCTTAAAATGAGGTGTGGTCAGGCACTCTGCTGGCGTGTTGCCATCTTGAGGCAGTATAAAGCTCTTCTGCGATTGACCAACAGAAACCAAGTCTAAAGTCAGTGGTCAGTTTTTAACCGCTATTTTAAGGGCGCAGTATTATGCGCGTTTGTCGGTGAGTGCACAACGCGCGTATCCTCAGCTTGTTACACGCACAGGGCCTAGCAGCAGCATCCAGACATGCAAACAATTGAAAATAAAAAGATTACAATGTGAATAATTATTATAGTGTAAATCAAAATATTTTAAAAATAGATGTCATAATGGCGAATGCGATCTTTTGCATGCTTGTGCAGCTATGTGCCCGATCATTGAATGCACTGATTTATTTAAATTGTGAAGGAACTTAGTCCATCAGCATCCAGGTGATTTGCGATTCAGTGTGCAAAATTGCATTTAGGTGTTGGCAGATTATTCAGGATGAAGCCATGACGCCTTTATACTTGCAAACTCTGCAATTCTTGTAGTCTTCCAGGTTATCCCCCCTGGAGGGATGGCTGTTTGGAGTCCATGGCATATCATGCCTAAAACTGAATTTCCGTTCAATCGAAAATAGGAAACGCAAGCTAGTTGATATACTCTCATGGTCACCAAGTAGAAGTGACTGAAAAACAAAGAAAGGAAATGAGTGTAAATGATCATGTGCTAATAATAAAAGATTTTTATAATAATTACACGCTTTCTTAATTTCTGGTCAGTCTTGTATTAATTTTCATTTCCTTTGTTACTCAGTATCGAAAGAATATTTGGAGTGCTTCAGACGTTTGGGTATGTCTGCGCAGATCAACCTGTTACTCACAATTTCATAATTCATTTTGAACCGAACTGACCCACGAAAACAATACCTGCAACCCATCTGTGCCGCTTTTTTTTTTTTTTTTTTAATTAAATGTACAACTCTGCATTTTGTTTGAAATGTGCTTACTTCAATTAACAGTTTGGTTGACAGACAAAGCAACCGTAAAATGCGGAACCTTATGAGCGTTAAAGCGACGGAAAAATTGTGGTCACCGTCTGTAATCAATCCAGATTTCTTCCATACATCTGACTTGGGCTTCAAGGATGAGATGTCAACAGTCTGATATCCACCAACAGTTATTTTTGTTGTTATGTCTTCAAGGTTGATCAATTTCTTTCCTTGCCTCACTGTCAATAAAACAGAGGCAAGTTCATTTTCACTGCTGGATATTATTCAAGGGGTTACAGTAGCGTAATCAAAATAACATTTTGTTTCATTCTCCCAAGCTATTATTTTCCTTGCTCCTTTTAATTACTCTTGGTTGTTGCCCCGCACGCACATAATTATGTTTTTACCTGCAACTCTGAATTATGTCTCCCCCCAGGAGGGAGGGGAAACAGTGTTTTTGTACGGTTTCCCGTCCGCGTCCACGTCTACCTCGGCGTTCCCACTGTTTCTGGGCTGTAACTCGGAAACCTTTCAAGATATTTACATCAAACCCTGCACACTCTTCTTACATTGTACAACTGTAAGTAGATGTGCCTTTTACTGTCTTTGATCATCAGTGAGGACGGGTTGCATTGGGAGACATCTTTTTTTTGCCTTAAAAACAATCGCTAGTTAATAGTTCTTTTTAATTATTATTTTGTTTCCTTGTTTTATGCACAATGTAAAAATGGGACCCTGGGATTCACAGTATTTGAAGCCTTTTTTTTTATTGGAATATGATTAAAACAATTTTGAACAATATTTGAAAATACATTTCTAATTGGAAAACATTTCTGGACATTACAGAGATCAGGTTTCGGCAGTGTTTTGCTCACGCACGACTTAATCCGTCTGCAGAGAAGTGTTTTTCCTACAATTTGGAAAATCCGCCTTTAATCAATTATATCAACATAATATCAATTCGCCAAGGTACAAGGGCATCAATCTTTTAAAGGACATGGGAGGTGACAATCTGATCAGTGTATTTCGTGATATGCCCAAAACACGCCTATGATTAAATAAGAAATTAAGTGCAACCCCTTGAAACTTGCGCCTTACTTCACGTCCTGATAACCTGCCGTTAAACTAGCAAAAATGAATTTGGACATGCCATAAATGCACATGCGTGACGTGTTTCAGACCATGCGCTCAGATTGTTAAAATAGGGCACCTACAGTTATTAGCTCAGTTCCCGTTAGCGTCGGCGTTCTCAAAGTGTTCAAAAACCGTTCAATATTTCTTTGCCAAGTTTTATAGGTGCATTGATCGGTTACTAAACTGGTGCCTTTTGGCATTTTTGGGTTTCGGGGGGGACATTTGTTTTTACGAGTAAAAACACACTCTAGACTTACAGTGGTTTTTATTGTGTCGGACTGCCATAAAAAATATGTAATCAATTGGCTAATAAATGCTTATCTGTGATGTAAATATGTCAGCTGCTTGAATGATATCGCACTAGAATTGGTGGGCCAGGAGCCTCCTAATTCAGGGCAGTCGCTGTATCCTTTGGGTACAACTGAGTGGAAGCTGGTATTTCAGTGTAAATTAGTGGCTAGTATAAAGCAGAATTGCAATTTACATTTCAGTGTAATTGCTTGGCATTAATGCTAATTATTTATAAGCATTTATTCCTTTTATTGTGATTTGGCACAGTTGTCTTCCCTATCCCAGAATTAATGGGGGGTTTCTATGGAAACGGGGGCAGGTCATTGGGGTCAGCGTGGGAGGAGGTGAGGATGGGGGAGGAGACGCTTAACGTGAGTGGATAATTTACTGACCATGGGTGTGTCCACGTGAGGTTCTGTGCATGCGTGTTGATGTATAAATTCTGCTGTCTGAATCCCTGTTTGGAAAGGATCATGGGTATCTTGGGTTATAAATTTTTGGAGGTGCTTTATAACTGCCTGTGTTTATCACTTATTGAGTATAATGTGCCTATATGAGAGCATGCTCATGTGACTGTTTCCGACCTCGTCAATGTCAGTGATCAATGAATTCAAAATTTCAGTTGGCAAACCCACACGGTCCTTATAATCTGCAATTTGAAGTATTTTATTTGAATCAATTATATGTTTTTATCATTAGCCTCCTAGCATAATTGCCTCTTTTTTAGATTTTTATTTATTTAATTATTTAAGTGAATGGATTTTATTTATTTTTTATTTATTTTTGAAGATTTTGAGGAAAAAAAAGATAACGATCTGGTTTATTGTGCATGTGTGTGTGTGTATATATATATATATTTTATATGTCGCTATCATTTGTCATTTTTTTTCTGTTATAGTGTGTAGGATGACCATAGAGGAAATGAGCCATTTGGCTTTATTGTGCTCATTATCCTCCATAATTTTAATTGGGACTAATTACTGCGCAGCAGTATTATGTGTATTTCAAAATGATCTGATGAATTTAATCAATCAGCCATAGAACCATTCACTGCGCCATCATCTCAGTTTATTACGGAGCATCCTGGGAGCTGGTGGACATTGAAAACATTAAATATAATTAGGCTGATTTTTGGATAATGAGTCCAAAAGGAAATGAGGGAATGAGGTTGTGTTTTGATTGTGTAATGTGACAGTCATCTGTTCTGCTGGAACAGAATTGGTGATTAATGTCCATCTCTCTCTCCCTCCCTCTTTCTCTGGATCTTTTTTCCTCTGGCTCTCTCTCTGCCTGTCTTGCCCATCTCTTCTGCTTTGGCTTCATCTGTCCTTCTCTCTATTCCTCCCCCCCACACACACACACACACACACACACACGCGCACGCAGGGTGGTGAAAGAGGAAATCTCCGACGACAATGCCAGACTGCCATGTTTTAATGGGCGCGTGGTATCTTGGGTAAGTGTCCCTCACAGTCTCTCTCCTCTCTAAAATCATCTCCACATCCTCTCCATCCTCACTCTGCGGGCCGATTCGGAAGAAGGAACTTTTGAAGTTTTATCTCCGCAGGACACTTTTGCACCCCCTCCATCTGTGGGTCTTCCTGTGAGTGCGCATGTGTGTGCTAAATAGCCTCAGAGTGTTTGTCAATTACAGTCTCACTACCCCTCTCCCCAAGTCCCAGGAGTGCTGAAGAGCTGGGGGCTGTGTGTTTATGACAGTGTATGTGTGTGTGTGTGTGTGTGTGTGTGTGGGGGGGGTGTGCGAGAGACATCTGTCCTAGATAAGCAGCCATTTCTCTCATTTAAAGCCTTTCTTCTCCAGCATGAAAGATGCAGCTGAATTATCCTCAGCGAGCTGCAGTTTGTCATATGTGTCTTTTGATAGCGCTTTCATGAGGAACTTTGTCTTAAAGTTTACCATGAGCTCTCACAGGCGCTAACATGAATACTGTGTACCTCACGTAGGTGTGTACACTATCGAGACTTACTCACGCACGCAAATTTTATGTGGAAAGACTCGCAAGCAGATTCGGACCCATGCAATAATAGTGAGACTTGCATGTGCAGTTTGTTTGGAGGCAAGAAACAAAATATGTTTTCCTTATGTTTCCGTCAAATTAATTTCTCAGCAATTTCATATTCCTTAAAGAAGAAGAGAAAATAACATTTGAATGTATAAAAGAAAGCAAATTATGACAAATGGCTGTAGTTTAATGATGTAGAACAAGAAGTTTCCACGCAATGATGTTGGGATGTACAGAAGTGAATGGAGGTTATTTCACAGGAGTTCATATGTTGAGTGAATTCAGTATTTGTCACATTTGGTGTCCATAACCAGTATTTTTCTGTAAGTGATTCTTCAGTTCTCTTTAAATCTGATTTCCACCATTAGTCTAAGCTCTCTGCAGTCACATTTGAACTGCGACTGTGTTGTTTTTAAGAGACAGGCGTTCTTTCCATAAAAGGGTGATGATTCTTAATGCACAATTGGGTCTTTTCTTGTTTTTATTTAATGTGAACCATTGACTGTAAATAAAGACAGGACATGGTGTGAACAAGCAATTGAGTAATCGGTCATTGAACTGTCAGCAGACTATTCAAGCGAGAGCATTTCCTGGCCCCCCTCAATGTATTCTTAATCAGTGTGCATTTTAAATGTATTAAATTCCGTGTTAATGGAATATATCCACAGAAACTGTCCAAGGTTGATTTAGAGGAAAAAATTGATAACACTACCCTGCATGTTGATTTAAAAAAAAAAAAATTTAGCTGATTTCCCAAAAAGGCCCCATATGACCTAATTTCAGGATGCTGAGGTAAAAAATGCAAATAAAATGTTTCTATCACGTTCATTTTTTTCACAAAATAGGAATGAAGATCTTCGTTATTATATCGGCTTTTGAGCACTGATCAAAGCACCAAAAAATGCTGTCAAATATCAGACGTTTTGGTTTTGATGAAAAAAAAAATGAAATTAAAATGTATGACTGAACTTAGTCTGCACTGGAGTGGAAAAAATAATGTCTTTAGAACAGGGCTGCCCAACCCTGTTCCTGGAGAGCTACCATCCTGTAGGTTTCTACTCCAACCCTAATTCAACGCACCTGATTCAGCTCATTAGCAGCTCGTCAAGATCTCTAACTGGGAAAGCAGGTGTGGTTTGCTTTGGTTGGAGTGATAACCTTCAGGATGGTAGCTCTCCAGGAACAGGGTTGGGCAGCCCTGCTTTAGAATCATTCATGCATGTGAAAATCTGCCGAGAATAGAGTAAATAGTTCTCACCGGGCTCAGAGGAAGATGGAAATCATGTCTTTGTGGCAGTTTTTCTGGTGATTAGGGGATGATACAAGACTTCTTAACCTTAAAAGTGGTTAAGTGTCGAAAGTGACAATGCTATGAAATGCACATCATACATTGTGAGAAAATATGACGTGCCAGAGCAAAATATACACTATATTTGGAATTATGTAGCACCCCAAAATTTGTAGGAAACATATATTAGATTTTATGAATCAAGAATGATACAGGGTGGTAGAATGGTTGATTTTGATATTCAGCCTTGAGCAATCAGTCTGATAACATTTATCCTCTATTCTCTGTGGAGAGCTGAAAGATTATTGTCCCTAAACTGTTCTTTAGTGCAGATTTCTGACTGAGGCATCCCTGCCTGAAGATACTTATTTACTGTCACACCATGCGGGACTGCACTGTGGAAAATCCAGCTTTAAACCACATATATTTGCCAGTTGGCAGTTTTCCTGTCAGGTGGTTAAACAAATAATTGAATTAGCTGACTGCATAGGTTGAAGAAACAGATGGAAAGAGTTGTTTCCTGACCCCTTGCCTGTCCACCTCCCAGTGAGCACGCGTAGTTTGGGGAAGGTGTATGCTACTGAGTGTTCAAGTGTGGAAAACGTCCTTCCCGAGTTCGCAATTTCAGCTCAGTGGAACCCCCACCAGAAAAATGAATTTGAATTGATCTAAATCAGACCAATACTGAGGGCTTGAGGCACACTGTATGCACGCTGTAGCTCTGTGTTGGTGCTTGTGTCCGTCTGTCCATTTGTGATTATCCGTTTGTTTGTCCTCAGCTGGTGTCGGCTGATGGCTCCCACTCTGACGGCGGCTCTGTGTGCGCGGACAGCCAGGCCGACCTGCCTCCACCTCCGGACAGGCCTGGGGGCATCGGCGACTCCAGGCCCCCCTCCTTCCAGTGAGTTCCGCGCAGCTGTGTGTCTTTCACAGTGAGAACCAGTGTGTAACTGTGTTCACAGGCATGGAATGCACATAGTGGAGTTTTTATTACCTCTGTATGTAAACATGCTGTGAGAGTGAGCATGAGAAGCGTTGTTGGATTGTAATCTGTTACAGGAGCAGTGTGTATGGTATCGTGTGTGTTCTGTGTGTAGTGTTTTTGGCTGGTCTGTCTGGCTCTTTGTGTCTCCCTATTCTTTTTTTGTCATCTTGCTCTCAATTCATTTTTTGGTTTCCATTTCTGTTTGGTTTATTGGCAGAACAAATGTAACACTTTCAATGCAGAAGCACGGATACTCTATATGTGAGCATATGTTTTTATCTAGGTGTGTTTGGCTCCCTCTCTCTCGTGCACATGCACTGAGGCGTTACGCACTGAAATGCCTGTCGTGCTCGGGCCTGGTGACAGTACAGAGTGTGTGTTGGGCTCCCTCTAGTGGCGAAGCCTTCATCATGGAACTGCCTTCCTCCAGTGGTGTTGAATTCCACTTAATGGGTCTTGGTAACTGGGATGAAGTCTTGAGCATTCTTATGCACATGTGGAGTGTGGGACAGCGACAGTGTCTCGGCTTATTTTGTTTGGAATGCTAATTTCTCTCGCCATTTCTGGACTTTCCCTGCTTCCCTCCCAGTGCGAACGCTGCATGCCCGGAGGCAGTGGGGAACGGGACAGAGGGAGAGTCTGTGCTTTCCCCGCGGAAAGAGAGGGAGAGAGACCGAGAGAGAGAAAGGCCTCGTAAGAGAGACGCGCGCGACCATGGTGAGCTACATAATGTCACTTGTCTGTAATCTGCTTTCCTGCGGCTTCAAGTATCTGTGTACCAGGCCCACTCTTGAGTATGTTTTGATGGACTGAATTCCCAAAAATGCAATTAAATCTGCGAGCAGTTTTGATGTAAGTTAACAGTGAATTTTGCCCTTTCAATTATAGGCAGGTGAATTACTATGTATCTCTGAGTCAGTGTACGATGTGCCTGCAGGAAAGTGTGTCTGATTATCCTGTGCCTGTCTTTCCCTGGCAGGGTCGCGTCTGAACGGCCATTTGCGGCCTGAGCGGAGACCAGAGCTGGCGGACTACGAGAGCCGCTCGACCCTCATGAGCAGCGAACTGGACTCCACCAGCTTCTTCGACTCTGAGGAGGACGAGTCGGCCAGTCGGTGAGGCCAGCGGTCCAGCACTCGGGGCACCTGGGTGGGTGGGGTCAGACAGGGGCAGGTTCCCTGGTGACAGTAGCAGCTGGTGTTCAATCAGAACATGCGGACTGTGGGTCAGTGGGGAGGCACTGGACTGAGGAGGCGATGTAATGTTCCCTCAGGCTGAGCAGTGCCACAGAAAAGAGCAGCTCGTCCCGACTCGTGAGGCGACATCGGCGACGACGGAGGAAGCCTAAAACTCCACACATGGAGAGGGTGAGGCCTCTGAGTGTGGATCCTAACGCGCACATTCATGTCTGTGTGTCCCTCATGCACACTCTCATAAGGATGCGCACACTCATGTATTGGGGCGCATACACACGTGCGAGGACACGCCAATTTACATGCACATGCAGACGCATAGGCACACGTTTGCGGACACATGCTAACATGCATTCTTTCATGCATCCATGCATACGCTGCCCGTCCAAAAAAAAAGTTGCTTTTTGAATTTAAATATGCAAATACTCAGGAGCCTATGACTGAATCATTATTGCAGTGATGAATATGTTTCAACTGGCAATAATTCCTTTAATTCTCACTGATTTAATGCGTAACTTCTCCTTTCTTAAAATTCATATCAGAAGATGTATCTCGTGGTCGTTGAAAAGATGTTACTGTGTTTCAAGAGGGGCAAATGATTGGCCAGCATTGAGCAATGAAAATGGATAAGGAGATTGCTGAAATAACTAAAATTGGGTCATGAACAGTCCAACAATTTATTAAAACCTGGAAGGATAGTGGTGAACTGTCAACTTCCTGGAAGAAATGGGTTGGAGAAAAATCATGACTTAGCCTGATTGGAGATCTCTAAAATGTTCAGTGCAGTCTCTTTTTGAAAAAATAAACAGCAGAGGTCATGACTATGTTTAATTGTGAAGGTAAAAGTATCTCCACATGCATGATGCAACAAGAACTTGGAAGATTGGAACTAAACAGCTACATAGCCACAAGAAAGCCACTTGTTCGTGGGGCTTGTAAGATTGTCAAAAGAATTCCACAACGAATGTGCACCGTGATAAAAGCTAAAGGTAGCCGAACAAAATATTATAGTGTGCAAATTTTTTTTGGATGCACAGTGTATGTGTATACACACACACACACACACACACACACACACACAAATATTCACACAGGGCACCTTCAGCTCAAAGACCTTGCTCTCGGTGTGTATTGTGGTTGGTGTATTTGGGTGTTTTTCTCTTTCTCTTCCCTCTTCTCTGTTTTTTTCTCTCTCCAGTCGTCCTCGTTCAGCAGTATCACAGACTCCACCATGTCCCTGAATATCATCACCGTCACACTGAACATGGGTGAGTTTGTGCATCAGCTCCTGCCCCCGCGATTCTCATGCTAACTTCCTCCACCATAAATATACGAAAAGTTATTTTATTTTGCATTCAAATATTCCTTTTGACACTGCACATTAATCGCAGAAATCAGATGCAGGTTCTGTTTTATATTCATTTAACGGTGTCTTGTATTCAGTTGATGAGTAGGGATTATTTCTGCTGAATTTGGGTCAAGGTGGAGTTGTACTTGTTTTACTTCCACTAGTTAAATAATGAAGTGGAGGCTCCTGGATGGCTCCTCCACTTAAGGTGCGAGATCACACATCATGTGGTTTAATGTTTTTGCAACGGCATTTTAATGTTGAGTAATTTATTGCGACACGTTGGCCTGTGGAGCTGTAGAGTTTTTAACTCTCTTGGACAAGATGGAACATTCCAGAAAAATCTATTCTCTGACCCATTTTGGCCTTGTTTTTGACTACTAGCATAGGTGCCCGCATAAGGTTATGAAAAGTTGTGCCCGCCTGTCTCTAACATAACAAACCCCAGGGGAGCTTGCCCGTGCGTCTTGAAGTGACCCTTCTGAGATTGTTGTGCCATGAGAGTGATTGGGTATTCTATGGAATGGAAAAGCAATGGGGGGGCTTCATTACATTAGTTGCCCAGTAAATGCTAATGGTGTAGATGACATATTCCAGGTCCCAGTGTCCTTACAGCTTCCCTGAACCAAAGCTGCTGCCAATGATTTCTCTTTCATGCTGTAATGCAAATTAACTCCACCGCAGGTCATCAGCCAGAAGGCTGGCCACAGCCCAAACTCAGCTAACTGCCCGCTCCCTGCCTGCTGTCCTTGGCTTCAGTTTTCCAGCAAAATAACTCGCTCTCTGTCACATCTCCAAAGCTCAGACTCAAGTTGGTTGTGAGAAATTAGTGTATCATGCTCCTTTCATTGTCCTGTTTGTAATCCAAGCCTGATTAATTGGGTGACCTGCTGACGCCACTATTAGTTGGATTCGCCAGGATACCATAAATTCTATTGGCTGTGCAGAAAAGCAGGTTCTTTGGAAGCCACCTTGAAACTATGGAACCAAGCCTTGTTCCAGATGTTCTGGAGAAAGAGGGCCTCAACTTTTCGATTAGGCTTGCAAATGAAGCTGGTAGCCTCTCACCTTGTAGGCATTTATAAGCATCTACATGTTTAATTATGTTTGGAAGGAGATCTTGAAACAGCCCATCTATATTAACAAGGGGCTTTTCTCAGTTCTCTTGAATTGAGTCTACGTTTCCCCCTTTGGCGTCTTTTCTATGCATCTTGGTTCTTCTCACCAAGGACGCGTGGAGAGACACAAGGAGAGAAGAAACAAGGAAATGTGTTTTTCAAGAAATGAGACGTCCTTTTCTCTGAAGCATCATGTGATGTCACGTCCGTTTATGATGACAGCACACAGCTAGGTCTGCTGTCAAATGTACTGCTTGAGTACAGGTATATTTAGCAGGAAGTTGTTCCTGGTTCTTGAGTTCCCAGAATTTGTTCCCAGGCATTGAGCATAAAACTCACTGCCTATCTGAAGTCCATGTGTAACAATGGAAATATTGGCTCGAGGACTTCTGTCCCCAAATTTTTCATCCCCGGACTTCGTCCCCGGAAATTTCGTCCCCCTGAACTTTTTGTCCCCGGACTCTTCATACCTAGATTGTGCGTCCCCAATAGTCTTTTGCCCTCTTCCTGAATTATAACACTATCCCTAACCCTAACCCTTTTATCATGGTGATCTGTCCATCGTCCATCTGTCCATCCATCTGTCAACAATGGTGGCACGTTTCTTGAGCATTAGGGGACGAGAAATCGGGGATGAAAAGTCCTTGGGGACGAAGAGTCCGGGGACAAAAAGTCCATGGGGATGAAAAGTCCGGGAACGAAAAATCCAGGAATAAAGAGTCCTGTAACCGGAAATATTTTTGTTTCTCCTCTCTGCAGAGAAATATAACTTTCTTGGCATCAGTATTGTGGGACAGAGCAACGAGCGAGGCGACGGTGGCATCTACATCGGGTCCATCATGAAGGGCGGGGCTGTGGCGGCTGACGGGCGAATAGAGCCTGGAGACATGCTTCTGCAGGTGTGTGTGTGTGTGGGGGTGCAAATGGGGAGGGGAGGGGGGAGTTAAAGTGAGTGAGATTGAAAAATGCCGTTGTCTGAATGGTGCCAAATTCCTATTAAGGACAGATGTGTGCTTACAATTCTCTCTGGCTTTTTCCACTCTGTGTTTCATTTAAGGTGAATGACATCAACTTTGAGAACATGAGCAACGACGACGCAGTGCGGGTGCTGCGGGAGATTGTGCACAAGCCGGGGTGAGGGAGACGTGCTCTGACTGTTAAGGAGCAAGAGGTTCTCTGGTGTGGTGCTGGAGAATATTCTGATGCTCAGTTCACGTACAGAGCCCGCCTGAGTCCAATCGCTGAGTTATGCTGCAGTGTAATGTGCTGTGTTGCGTATGTCTTGGGTACATACCCCAGCGCTTCGACAGTTCAAATGTTTCTAATCGTTGAATTTTAGTCTGTTACATCAGTGTATTCACCTCAACTTTTGGCAACTGGGTGAAATATTTTCAAGACTTCATACTTTCTGGCATCAGGAAATCACTTGTGGATTTTAGCCGCTGTCTGTTTAGACTGGAACACCTCATTCCTCCTGAGACTGGTTTAAATTGAACTTAATTTGACACGCACTGGGCTAATTTCCCACAGATGGCCAAAACGATAAAATTAAGCATCTGCTGTTTATTGCTGGATGCCATCAGAGAGCATGATGTCATTTGAACCATAAAAAAATGAGTTGGTTTGTAAATGTTGGTATAATGCTGCTAAATGCTGCCATGGGGACTGAACAAGGACATTTGTGTGGATGTACTCACACACACGCACACACACACACACACACACACACACACACACACACACACACACACACACACACACGCACGCACACATGTATACACTCAAACAAACACAAACATTCACGCACAGAGGAGACTGAATGTTAATGTTTGCGTGAAAATGCGTCCTTGATTTCTCTGTCTGTGCTGACCTGTAAAATCTGCTGGTGCTTTGTGTGTTGACAGCCCTGTTACTCTAACGGTAGCAAAGTGCTGGGACCCAAACCCCCGCAGCTGCTTCACACTGCCGCGGAGTAAGTGTTATTCCCTACTGCTGGGTCAAATAAATTCCGTTTCGTCTGCAGGAACTTTCCCCATGAACAAGGAACCGTTGTAGGCACTCGGTTTATCTGCGTACGTTTGGACCACAGGAAACGGGGTCTAAATTAAGTTCTTGGGAGATTATCAAGCCCCGCCAAAAAGTCCCTGTTTGTGGGTGGTACTTTCCAAAAGTACAGGAACTTTTGGTGTGGGGCTTGCAGCACTGAATGTTTCTGATTGGTTGACTACTTACAGCATTTTATTTCAACCAGAATTTTTAAGAACTTGTGGTTGGAAACCGGCTTGTTTTTGTATTTTGTCTGTTGTGCTCGGACACATCAATATGGAGCTTCAGGAGAAATCGTTCTACAGATGGACGGATGACAAAGACCAGGCCTTACTGAGCATTCATGCAGCGGATGACACAAATGAAATGTAGAACGCCCATCTCTTTCCCGTCTCAGCAGCCTAATTTGCCTAATCTTCGCTGGTCTTTGGACTGCTGTGGAAACGGAAACAACGATGGGCAGAGGGAATCTGTCTGTTTGTTGGAAAGTAGTCCCTGAGACTAAAATGTCTGGGTAATTTTGGGTGGAAACGCAGCTATAGTCTTGTTTCACTTGGTGCTGGCTCCTGCTGAAGTAGCCTATTGTCAGTGGTGTTGCCCCAGGTAAATGGCAGCTGAGCTGCGGCTGTGTGGGCACACTGGCCAGCCTCTCAGCCCTGAGGTGTGTCGGTGATGGTGGGGGTGGGGGTATGTTAGTCAGAAGAGGTCTGCTAAAAAATTGGCTCTCCACACTGGATTTTACTATTTGTGCTTGACTTTTATGCTATGCCACCAAAATTCACTGGAAAAGCATGCAAACCAATTACCTAATAGCCTGAGGAACTCCAAAGTGAAAAGAAAAAATGAGAAGAGATTGAGCAATTTAGACTTTTTGTCTTTTAATTTATCTGCATCTACATTTATGTTTATCTAATATGACAGTTCATCATTAAAAACTCATAAAATGTGATGCCTACAATGCTAAAAAGATGAATATAAAAGGCCTAATGTTTCAGCCTAATAGTAGCCAAATTTTAAGAATATCAGTTTGGAGGACATAAAGGAACAAAGTTTATGGTGTTTGTCGTTCCTCAGGCTGAAAGTGAGTGTACGGTGATAAATTATACATGGTTTTTATGGCTGGAAATGCCCCATTTTCTCCCAGGTGAGCCGATCCGGCCCATTGACCCTGCTGCATGGGTGTCCCACACTGCCGCCATGACGGGGGCGTACCCAGCGTACGGTATGAGCCCATCAATGAGCACCATCACCTCCACCAGCTCCTCCATCACCAGTTCCATCCCTGAGACCGAGCGTAAGTGCCATAACCCACCTGAGCCCTCTCACCAAACCCTAAACACCAAACCCAACACCTGCCCAGGTGTTGCGTCTGCTGTAAAACTTTGGTGGTCCATTGCTGATTGGGTAGAACGTTTCTGGAGTTCTGAAATTCAGTAGTAGAGGGCACTAATCTCTGCCCTAAATCATCTGCTTGCGCACAGCCCACCACATCTGCTTCCAGTGTGAACAGGTTCATGCTCTTCCTGTCTCCCAACCGCTGCTCTACCCACGCAACTGCTCTCCTCAAGCATAATATACCCTGCTGCTCTCCCATAAATCTGTTAGCTTTGATGCTAGCTGCCAAACACCCAGGAGGACTCTCAGTGAAACTAACCCCAAGCCTAGTCTGGTCAGCCAGGCTTAGCCTGGTTCCCATTAGATCTGGTCTCCCAGTCGGTCTGCTTACAGGAGTGAGGTGCATATCTGTCTTGGGTGTAGCAAACCTGTCTCTGACGGTCTACCAGATTCATATTGATGTTTTACTCCCTCTATAGAGGAAATGTTCAAGATTCATTTCCGTACATATGCACGTGCAGGCGTATACAAACACTCACATTTGACCATGCACACACATTCAACAAAATCAAATCAACAGAGGAAGTGCAGAGCGTATGAGGCCAGGTTATTTATGTTATGGCTGAGGGTGCGAAATGAGCCTTGAGAATGCATTCAGGTAAATACCATACCCGGCAAGAGTTCCTGGCATGGAGCATTAGGTGTGTGTAATCTCACTCATGAAGTTTATGTAGCTATTCCAGCACATTTTGTCTTCTCTTTTTATCCTCCCGGCATATTATGGGGGGATATAGTCATCTGTATGTCAGTGCGTCTGTCCGTCTGTAATCATTGCATTTCCGTAGCAGAACTGGAATACTATTTTTTTTTTTTTTTTTTTTTTTTTTTTATGAGACTTGCTGTGCGTATTAATTGGGTCCTAGACTGGTGCCTTTTGATACATTGGGATTTCTGAGATTTATACTTTTTCCAGAATTAGTTAAACTAAGACATTTGGGGGCTGGGGGGATATGTTGTCTTCTGATGACTCTTGTTTTTATTTATTTGTTTAAAACCCGGAATTCTGTTTTGTTGATGGCTTATTCTTAAAATAAATAAAATAAAGATTAGAGCAGAATATTGGCTGTCATGTCTGAGCATGTCCTTCTCATCTCTTTATTCTGATAAACTATAATGCATATAATGTAGGCATTCTGGATCCAAAGCCCCTCATACAGGCAGTGTCACCAGTAGATGAACATGGTCTAAAGAAACGGCACATCCCTCACTCTGCTTCTTCTGCACTTGCATGAGCACTCAGTAGACCAAACGGCAGGCATGTTCACATTGCATACAGCTCTCACCGTGAGTATTTGGGTGGGTCTCAGCCTAGTCGCTGAGATCTACTGCCCTGTAGGTTTTCTATCCAACCCTAGTGAAGTAGATCTCTTTCTACGGGTACAGAGCTTGTTGAGGTGGTCACGCGCAAGGTCAAATGTACCAAATCAGGGCTGAAATTAGGGCTCGGTGATGCGGACAAAATCTAATATAATATTTGGTGACTACATATATTGAAATCAATATTCGGGAGATATTTTATGGGTAAATATTGGTGTTCTTGTGGAATATTTACACAATGAGACTGTTGATAAACAGTCATTAGTAATGTGGTTATGATGACCAAGCAGATACAGCCAACTGCAAGAACATTCCAGTAAATGCAGACAACGGAATCACTTTACTGCCATACAGCCTTTTAAAAAACCAGAAAAGGCAACACTTATGTCTTAGCAGGATATTACAATATCCAGAATCCCAGACAATGTCTTATTGTCTATCACGATATCCATATAATATTGATACATTGCCCAACCCTAGTTGAAATAAAAGTAGCTGATGTATTTGGAGCCCCTGTAATATTCATAGGCTTGAATAAGCACACGCTGTACTGCGTTTGCACAGGCACTGGTTCCACAGGCACACAGAACCTCTGCATGTGTGCTTACTTCACCCCCTGCTTTTCTGCTGCTCACGGCTGCCTGTGCTTCTGTTTGTCTGTCTGCTTATCCATGTCGTCCGTCTGTCCGTCTGACCGTTGTCCTGCGCGCCCCTTTTGCTAGGCTTCGACAATATCCACCTGTCCATCCACAGTGACATGGCCATTGTCGCCAAGGCAATGGCCTGCCCAGAGTCAGGACTCGAGGTGCGAGACAGGATGTGGCTGAAGATCACCATCCGCAATGCTTTCATAGGTACCTTTTGTTTTCATAAAAATGTATTCATGAAGTTTCACTGCAAGTTTATATTTGATTGCATTATTCCTATTTGATGTCATATTGTTTCTGGCTTGGTTCCCTTTGGCGTTCCTGAAGTGTTTCTAGGCCGGAACTCAGAAACCGCTCAATATTTCTTTACCAAATTTTTCAGGTGCATTGATCAGCTACTAAACTGGCACCTTTGGGTAATTTTGGGTTTCTGGGGGTTGGGGGGGACGTTTGTTTCTAGGAGTGAAAACACTGCTGTACAAAATAGGATTACCTAGTTGGCTTGACAGCTGCAGTGAGTCCACCCAAATCTGTAACACAGACTTAAATAAAACGTGCTGTTCCAGGTTTTACAGAGTACTGCTAACTCCGTAATCTTGCTTTGTAAACGCTTGTCTTCTGTAATGTCTCAGGATCCTGTGCTCAATGCCCTCCTGTTGTGATATGATGTGGGTTTGTGGGGTGTGTGTGGTGTGTGTGTGTCCCAGGGTCTGATGTGGTGGATTGGCTCTATCATCGCGTGGAAGGCTTCACTGACCGCCGTGAGGCGCGCAAGTACGCCAGCAACCTGCTGAAGGCCGGGTTCATCCGCCACACCGTCAACAAGATCACCTTCTCTGAGCAGTGCTACTACATCTTTGGAGATTTGGGTGGAAGTGGGTATTGCTCTGTCTCTGTCCGTTTGTCCCCCTCTTGTTCTTTCTTACAATATGAACTTTTGTGTATACCTTCAGTCTTCCTCCCTTTATCCTGCCATCTTTTTCCATTGCTGTCTCCTCCTCTACAGAGGACAAACTTGGTAACTCCTAATGTTTTCCCTCTCTTCTGCTTGATCTCTCTTCTCATGACATCTCTCTGTTCCCTCACACTGTGTCCCCATCTCCCTCTCCTTCCTTCTTTTCCCTCACTCCCTCTCTCTGTCTTTCTCTGTCTCTCAGACATGGCGAGTCTCTCCTTGCACGACCACGACGGATCCAGCGGAGCTTCTGACCAGGACACCTTGGCCCCTTTGCCCCATCCTGGTGTGTCACCGTGGCCCCTGGCTTTCCCTTACCAGTACCCCATTCCTCACCCCTACAACCTCCACCCCCCCCATGAGCTGCCCTCCAACTACACAGGGGCAGGCGGTGCTGGCAGCCAACACAGCGCAGGTGAGGCCAGCTCTTACTGAGCGGGCATTGGAGGAACAAGCATTTCTGTAGGAAGTGATGTCAGAGTCACATGAACACCATATTAACTATTCGGCGGTGTAATAAATCAATATTATATTGATATTGTGTTATAACATGTAGGGGGTAGCCTCTAGGATTTCAGATATTGTAGTATTGTGATATGACCGAAGTGCTGTCTCTTCCGGTTTTGAAGGGTACACTACTGTAAAGGAATGCAGTTGTCAGCACTTTTTTTTTTTTTAATCCCCCGCCATGAAGTGGATCGGGGGAGATTGGAATGGCGCTCGTCCGTCCGTCCATCCGCGTGTCCGTCCGGGTTCAATGGGGACAAGTTTTCTCGGAAACTATTGCACCTACGTGAATGAAATTTTGTATGTGGCCAGTACTGATGACCCTACTGAATGAGTTCGACAATTGATTCCAAGAAATTCATTTTTACAGAGTTATGGCCCTTGACTCTGTTCGTGGACTTAAGTGTATGGGTGTTGCAATGGGGACATGTTCTCTCGGCAACTATTGCACCTACGTGGATGAAATTTTGTGGGTGACCAGTACTAATGATCTTATTGAATGAGTTCGACAGTTGATTCCGAGAAATTTATTGTTACGGACTTATGGTCCTTGTTTCTGTTCATCGACTTGGTGTATGGGATTTGCAATGGGGCCAAGTTTTCTCAGCAACTATTGCACCTTCATGGGTGAAATTTTGTGTGTGGCCAGTACTGATGACCCTACATTACATTGTACAAATATTTTGTGAAAGCTCCAATGTTTATACATACAGTATCACCACAGTATTGATATCGAGGTATTCTGTCAAACATATCATAATATATTCTGTCCATATGACCCAGCCTGAGAGACAATCTGTTATTGGTGCTGACTGTCAGTATTATGTTATTCATGCAAAGAATCAGTTATGGGGGGGACACAAAAAGTGAAATGTGACATGATTCTAAATTGGAATATGTAAACCACATGCTAACTGCTACATCATAGTTTTCACTGACATTCCTCCTCTCTCTGTTGTCCTTTTTCCTTGAATGTCGCAGGGAGCAGTGGCTCTAACTGCAGTGCGGGGGCTAAGCAGGAAGCAAAGCCAGGACCTGCTGGGGCAGAGTCCAAATCCGGTGGCAGCGGCAGCGAATTGGAGCTCAGGAGGGAGAAGGCCCCCAGCGAGCACTCTGTAGCACCCCCTAGTGAACACAGCGTGCGCAGCACCCATTCTGCCGTCCATCCCCCTGGCCTGCCCCCAGAGGCTCAGACACCCCCTGTTGTATCTCAGGCTGCCCCTGGGTCCCCCCCCAGCCGCGACCTTGACTCCATACCCCCTGAATTAACGGCCTCGCGCCAGTCCCTCCTCATGGCCATGGGAAACCCCGGCGAGTTCTTTGTGGATGTCATGTGACATGTGTCAGGTGACTAGGGTATGAAGTGGTACTTGGTACTCCTGTTGTTGCCAGGAGAAGGGAGGATGTGTGGGAGAGTGGGATGGACAGGGAGGCATGGGTGGGAACGAGACGTGCTCTCGGTTGGTCGTGAGAGTTTTCTTTCCTTCGTGGTCTCTGTGGTGTGTTGCTCCCTGCCTCTTTATTCAGTGAAGAAGACCAAGATCCAAGCCTCTCTCTGGAGTTCCCTTTTCCCTAAAAGACTGGACTGTGTGTCAGAGGGCTGGTTGGAGGGGAAGGTGAGACGCTGCAGATGGGCATGTTGCCCTGTCTGTCTCGTGCCCTCTGTTCCGTCAGCGTCCTTCGATGCCCCTGGACTCTAACCTTCCTGTCTAGTGTTTGCCTCTTTCCGCCAAAAAAAAAAACCCCATGTCCAGTGACATTAATGACAACTGAACAAAATGACTCATTCCAACATGAATGAAGTATGAAAAATAACCTCAATGGGAAAGAGAAATTGAGAAATTCTGTATATATTATTTGTAAAGAAAACTGAGGGAGGGGAAATAAATGATATGAAAAGCACATGCAGAGAAGAGGAGAGAACTAATCTATCACAGATGTGGACCTTTGTGCTCCTGAGAATGGTGGGATCAAGGAGGGAGAGTGTATCAGTAGAAGAAAGAGTGAGGGGGGGAGAGAGAGAGGGAGAGAGAGCATGAGTGAGGACATAGCATTTACTTTGGAGCTGTGCCCAAGCTGGTATTCGTCTATGTGTTTACAACTGCTTCTCCTCCATTTGGTGTGAGTGATGAAATTTCGGAGATGAGGCAACCACCTCATGTCTCAGTGGCCGGCTTTTGCTATCCTTGTTTCACCCTGATAAACAAAAAATAATACATGCAGACTGAGATTCATGCTTTACGGTACTAGTGAAAGCAAATGGCATTTTTATTTCATTTAAATCTGAGTGCCCTGTTCTTTTGGAGGGTGAATTTGGAACTTGGTCTCATTCTTTTTTTTTTTTTTCTAAAAATATAGCATCTCTTCCTCTAGCTCTCTGCTGTAGCTGCCATGGCAACAAGAGAATTTAACATATTTTGGAATGCATCAAGCCAAGCCATTTTGTCTCGTAGAAGACGGTGTTTGGTGGTTTAGTTTTCACTACATGGCCATTAGGAAAACCTGAAGTCCTTACTCGATCCTAATCAACATCACAGTTAGTTTGGTTAATTCCACCAGGTCAATCACAATGCATGCCAGGAGAAAACTGCGCGGGCACTATCAATCACTCCTGCCAATTCTCCGGCAGGCACTATTTTGGTGATGGTTGCTGTAAGACCGGGGGGGTAGTTGCTGTCTTTTTTGTTGGGGGGGAGATGATGCCTCTCCTTTTCTTCCTTCTTCCAATACTTTAAATTAAATCTGAATTGTTTGTTTTTTTTTTTTTTGCATACGCGGACATGAGAATGCGATATAGAAAATCCCGTTGGGACGGAATCAATTTGTGGCGGTCCAAGTTGATTCTCTGGCGGCCCGCCACACAATGGTCTATGTGTGGGAAACACTGGTATCTGCTAGCACTAAGCCACCTACTCCATTCTTCACCTGCCCTGGTGTCCTGTCTAGCCCTTGGCCTGTAGACTGCCTTTAGTATGTTGCAAAGAGTATAGCCTATTGTCCATACATGTATTTTATTTTGATAACCTCTCAACTGTATCAGTTACCATGGTTACCAGTACTTGTACTGGTAACCAAATCTGCCTTTTTGCAAGCAAATCTGCCGTTTTGCTTTAACTACTGCTTCCAAGCCAATATCCATCCATCTTCACACAGTCCCAAGATGTAGTAAATTTAAAATAACCATAATGTTAAGAGAGGATTCTAGAAAATCATTTTGTTCAGATATATTGAGATGAGAGGTAAAGAGACCCCTGAATTTTTTTATGGTAATAAAACTTTGAACATACCGAAAAACACATTACTTTTCAAACTTACCTTGTTATTAATGTCATTCTTCATCTGAGATACACGATTTGATATACTTATATAGCCGGTCTTATAGTTCAGCGTTGTGTTTCATGTAATGAATAATAAGGCGAAGACCACTCCTCTCTTGCCAGCCAACAGATTTTTATTCTGCGTGCAACGCATTAATATCAGTTGAGCAACTTCGCATGTCACGTTTCTACATCCACAGCTCTCCACAGCAGAGCTTAATACTAACTGAGTATACAGCGTGTCGTAACATTTTCCAGTTAACGGGACTGAAAACATAACCGCCTTTTACCTTAGATGGCGGAGGTAATTTTGAAACGGGGAGCTCGCGTACCTGCGTGCAACGCATTAATGTCAGTACAGCAACTTCGCATGTCACGTTTCTACAAGCACACCTTCAAATTGGAGAAGGAAGAAACGGCGAACCGCACGAGAAACCGCCTAATGCTCCATTAGCCTATCACGATAGGTAAATTAGCATGCTTCACAAAAGTGCCGTTCACGATAAAATAAATATGTATAAACTCCAAAGTAATCATCGAAGCAATAATGAACAAAATCTTTGACCTCTACAAAGAAGAATCTTCGCCTCCGTTTAGCATTTTGCTGCGTTTTACAAAACCACTGAAGAGCACTTATTTCATCTTACCTCTCCAGTGCAGAACTCAATACTGAGGAGAATACCGCGAATTTGGAGAGAGTTGCGTCGCCAAAATGTCAAAGATGAAACGGCATTAATATAAAATTCTACTTCACTAAAGAAAACTCCCCAAAACAATACATGCATAAATAAGAGGAAAAGAATAATGTGCAAACAGAAATTGATTTTTGGTGAAATGTAACACTGCATGTTCACACGGGTTACACCTGAATGATAAAGACGTTCAATCTTTTTTTTTCTCTCTGATTTTTTTTTTTTTCCGAGGTCCGAGGTTGCTAGTTACGGCTATGATGATGGGTCGGATATGCCGAACTGAATATGAGATGCTTCCTCACACAGCTGGCACTGGTTGCCCTGATCTGAGAGAATGTTGCGATTGCTAGTCTTGATTACAACATTGTCGTCATCGTCATGGTCGTTACCGGGGTAGGTGAAATGGGCTAACGCTTGTATTAAACAGTGGCGCGCCAGTGAAGTGACTGACTGGCGTGTTTAAAAATCGCGCCCATGAGGACGACCTGGCGGGCGTTTACAGGCGCCGGCGCGATGGCGCCCGTCTCGTGGCATGCACTGCAATCACAACAGGGAACAATAAGATTACTATGGTATTCAGTGTTTTCTACGGTGGCCATCTTGTGACAACTGTGACTTACTCGGGCAAAGCAATCTGAACACGTTCTCACGCAGGCAAACGAATGCTTGAGCGCTGACTCACGCACACAGCAGATTTGTCGTGACAATGCTGGCTTGGCAGCCTTGAACAAGTCTATCGTTCCTGTCTTTCGTTTTCTCAATGTTTGAATCACCATTTTTAATATTTTCTTCATTATTTTACCGCTAACATTCTGTATATTTATAGCAGTGGCGGGCGGTGGATGGAGAACAAGGAGGGCGATAAACATGTCTTTAAACTGCTCATTAGTTTTGATCTGTTTTCAGTCAATTTCCCTGGTAAAAGACACTTTAACTCTCCCCTCTCATGTGTAGCTAATTGTCTTAAAACGAGAAGTCGAACGCATCAGTTGAACGCAAAAAAAGGGCGCATTTCAATCTTTTTCAATTAAACAATCATTACGCACAGGTTTGACGACTTGCTTAGGATGTGACAAAATTTAACGCGGAAAATCCATAGTGGTTTTTTTCATGAAGAGTTGCCTATTAAGGCATGTAAATGAAATATTTTATAGAATTTATTATTCACTCGCCTAAAAATTTCATTATAAGGGAAACTAATGTTGACCAAGACCAATGATTGAAATCGGGTGACTAATCTCATCCATTTCAAGGGATGTTTTCCACCCCCTCGGTTTTCCGTCCACCGCCCGCCACTGATTTATAGTTTCTTTGCAACAATGTAAAGTTTTCTTCCTCCTTTATTACATTTTCTTATGGTCTTAAGTTTGGTTATGGAAGACTAGCGAATTCATGATTTTCCTTCTCTTCATAGCCTACATGCTGTGCTGTATGCTGTTTTATGGGGGAAAAAAGTAGTTTTATTTATAAAACATAGTTTTATTGATGAAATGTGGGAGTCATATTGTAATCTTCAAAAAATCTGGAAATGAGTATGCACCAAATGGCTTAAGGAATGTTTTAGTTGCAATTTATTGTCTGGACTGTGTGTTCATGAGCTCTGCTTGAGATGACCTGGTTTTTTGTTTTGGGTTTTTTTTTTTAAGAATATTTTCTAAAAAATGCTCCTCTGGTTGTTTTCAGTGTACCTTAAGTAATAGGTACCCAAGGCGAACCTCCAATGAACCCGGCTGTGATTTACCACTCGCATCAGTCAAGTCAACCCATCACACTGCTTGGATTAATATAATTCTCATACAATTCCTGAGTGTTTTTAGGATTGAAAAGAGTTTGGAAATGTATTTTAATGCACAAGATCCGGAGGTCGTTGCACTTCTATTACAACCCCAATTCCGAAATAGTTCAGACAAATTATAAATTGTGAATAAAATCAAAACGCAATCACTTTCAAATCACACCAGACAGTATTTTATTCACAATTGAACAGAGATAACATAGCAAATGTTGAAACTGAGAAATTTTACAATTTTATCTACAAAATGAGCTCATTTCAAATTTGATGGCTGTTACAGGTCTCAAAAAAGTTGGGACAGGGGCCTGTTAACCATGGTGTAGCATCCCCTCTTCTTTTTAACACAGAGTGGTGGCATCTGGGCATTGTGGAGACAAGTTTCTTGAGTTTAGCCATTGGAATTTGATCTCACTCTTGTTTAATACAGGCTTGCAGCTACTGGGGAGTTTTGGGTCTCCTTTGACGGACTTTTCGTTTAATTATGCGCCAAATGTCCTCAATCGGTGAGAGATCAGGACTGCAGGCAGGCCAGTTCAGCACACGGACTCTTCTACTATGAAGCCATGCTGTTGTAATAGCTGCAGTATGTGGTTTTGCATTGTCCTGCTGAAATACACAAGGCCTTCCCTGGAATAGATGTCGTCTGGAGGGGAGCATATGTTGCTCTAAAACCTTTATATACCTTTCCGCATTCATGGTGCTTTTTAAAACATGCAAGTGTCCCACACCATATGCACTAATGCATCCCCATACCATCAGAGATGCTGGCTTTTGAACTAAACGCTGATAACAGGAGGGGTGGTCTTTCTCCTCTTTAGCCCAGAGGACACGATGCCCATGATTATCAACAAGAATGTCAAATTTGGACTCGTCTGACCACAGGACACTTTGCCACTTTGCTACAGTCCATTTTAAATGAGCCTTGGCCCACAGAACACGGCGATGCTTCTGGATCATGCTCACCAATGACTTCCTTTTTGCATGATAGAGTTTTAGGTGGCATCTATGGATGGCACGGCGGACTGTATTTACTGACAGTGGTTTCTTGAAGTATTCCTGGGCCCATTTAGTAATGCCAATGACAGAATCATGCTGGTGAGTGATGCAGTGGCGTCTGAGGGCCCGAAGATCACAGGCATCCAGTAAAGGTCTTCAGCCTTGTCCCTTACGCACAGAGATTTTTCCAGTTTCTCTGAATCTTTTGATGACGTTATGCACTGTCGATGATGAGACCTTCAAAGCCTTTGCAATTTGACGTTGAGGAACATTGTTTTTAAAGTATTCCACAATTTTTTTACGCAAGCCTTCTGAGAGACTCAGCCTCTCTAAGACATCCCTTTTATAGCCATTCATGTTACACACCTGATGCCAGTTAGCTTAATTACTTGCTAAATGCTCTTTCAGCTGATTCTCTTATATATTAATTGCTTTTTCAGCCCTTTTTTTTTCCTGCTTTCTAACTTTTTTGAGACCTGTTGCAGCCAGAAAATTTGAAATAAGCTCATTTTGTGGATAAAAATGTAAAATATCTCAGTTTCAACATTTGAAATGTTATCTATGTTCTATTTTAAGTAACATATTGGCTCATGTGATCTGAAAGTCATTGCATTTTGATTTTATTCACAATTTATACTTCGTCCCAACTATTTCGGAATTGGGGTTGTACATTACTTCCATGTTCACAGCTCAGTCATACAGTGAAGTCCAGAGAGTTCAAATGGAGGCAAAGGCAGTTTGGGGTTGACTACAGGGCTTGCAGGAAACGCATTGTGGTACCGCAGTGGGGGCTGGGTTTGGATTTCACTCCAGGGCCCGGAAGCAAGGGTGTGGCTTTGGGATCTGGGGAATGAAGTTGGCCTGATGCAGCAGTTTGAAAAATAAAAAAATTGTTAACTGAGAATGCATGGCAAAGGAAAGTGTCAGCAACTTCCTCCAACCCAACCAGCAGAGCAGCAATTTGGTGTTATTTCTAGTCACATGATCTTACGGTCCGAGGGTTTCAGCCTGCAGGATTACCAAAGGTACGTGGACTGTTGCTGCTCTGGCTCAGCTTACAGGAAATGTGTGCATGTGCCTGAATTACTCACTTGTGAGGACAGAAAGACCTCTCAGGTACAGTTGAGTGCGAGCAAAACGTATTTGAGCATGTTTTTGCTGTCCTCGCTATGTAAAGGTTACTTCTAGGCTGAAGTTTAGGTCTAGGGTAACTAAAGGGATGATGATTAGGACTGTCTATATTTATGGTTAGGAATCAGAATTTGGCTCTAAGGTTGTGCATTAAATTGAGGTTAAAATTGGGGTCACCTTGGGGGGCGGTTTGTTGATTAGGGTTAAGGTTAAGGTTAGGGTTTTGGAAGGGGTTGAGTTTCAGTTTGGGGTGAAAAGATGGTGCTTTGATACAGAAATACTTTTTCAGTCCTCAAGTGTAGTAATACAAATTTGTGTGTGTGTGTGTGCATTTCTGCACGAATATAACCGCATGTCATTTTTGATCATTGGTTGAAAATTCTTTGCCGTCAATGACAGCCTAGAGCCTGGAACTCGAAGACGTGACCCTCAAGCCTGAAAAACCGCGACCTCAGTTCATTCTTGTTGGGATATTTTGCCTTCATCCTGTGAAATGCATGCCTCTATACATATGTTCCTCTTCTTTGTCTAAAAATCTTTCTTTGCTTTTGCAGTATGCTTTGGGTCATAGTCCTTTTGCTTTGCGAAGAGCCGTCCAATCAGTTTTAAAGCATTTTGCTGAATCTGAACAGAAAATATAGCCTAGTACAACTCTGCAATCATCCTGCTGCTTCTGTCAGCAGTCAGACAATCAATGAATGCATTTGAACAAGTTGTTTCTCATCTGTGCATTAGATGTTTTTCCAAAACAGTGCAGGCTTTGTTTTTTGGCAATATTATGGTTTATCTTTGATCCTCTGGATCTCTTGGTGTTCCAGAACTCACCAGGGCATTCTGTGTGTTTGGTAATATTCCAGTTGGTTCATTTGGCTTCGCCATATAATGGTTCTCTGTTCAGTTTGTTTTGATTTTTCAGCCTTATGATGAGCTGCTTCCCTGGCAGTGAGAGCACTTTGGACGTCATAATGAGAGTTAACAGCAACACATTCCAGATGCAATTTGAAATGGCAAATGGGCTTGAAATCAACCCAAGAACTTTTATCTACCTGATACTACATGAAATGATGAGGAAATGGCTCACATCTGCAATGCGGCGCAGTAATGATCATGTAATTTTCCTGATTTGGATCCAAATATCCCCAGATGAAAGTGGAAAGTCAGCACCGAGCTCATGTTTATCATTTAATTTCTTCTCCATTATGCATTGGTTGACTGATAAAAGAACAGCTTTATCAATATCCAAATTTTTATAGACCCAGCTGCAGCAGTGAGTCTTGTGGTGACAGGAGAATATGACTGTGTAGGATCTAATGATTTTTTTGAAAATGGGAATACAAAAGCACTTGTTCTGGTTGGACTGAAAACCAAAAAATGCAGAGCATTCTCCAAACGGTTTTGACTGCTTGAGGAATTACTCGTTTGTCTAGCCGATTAAGTGAAACAAAATAAAAAGTTATCAGAACAACAGTATTGCCCGTTAATGATCTTGCAGTGTTCTGTTTGTGGCTAATGTTGCAAATGGAAATACTCGTATTTAGCTGGTGTGTTTATTACAGCAGTTTTCAGCCCTGGTTTCGGAGAAAGATGGAGAAACCTTCTGGTTACGAACGTCTCTCCGTCCCTCATTAACAAATACGGGTTCTTTACAGAGATGGCAATGTCAAACCTTTGGAACAGCTTTGAACTTTTGAAACATTGTTTGAAAAAGGTTCGTAATGCTTTGAAACTATGTTTCTACAAGCAGAGCATACAGACAGAAACGTTTATTGCTGCTCTTATATTTCTAACAGGAAAAAACAATCGCAAATGAGCCTTAATTACTGATTATTTTTATATCATAAAATATTTGAACAAATCTACAAGGTAAAGGCTAATTTGTTGCTGTAGGCCATTCAATTTAATTGTATTGACATACACATCGTGCACCTTTGAATCCCATAGAACTGACTTATTTCGGTTTAATTTGCCCGTCAGGTGAGAAATCATTTATTGAATAAATCACTCATTGTTTTACACATTGGGATGGATTAATGTTACCGTTATTTCATTGGACGCATCGGACGGTAAATCTCTCTTTTTAAACCGCTGCATTGCTTGGAGGGAGAACTTCACGTGCTGAACTTCGATACGTTTCAAAAGTCCGTGCTCCGAAATTTACCGTGATGGACTTGTTTTCGTAATTCTGGAAATTGAGCTCCAAGAGATGTTCATTTTTCAAATGTGCAAGCAATTGGAGGAAAGCTTTTGAACCAGTGCAACAACGGATAAAATTTATTTCATAAAGCTAATAAGTAATATACCGTGGCCGCAAAAATTACTGGCACCCCTGACTGGCAATGCACAAAGAATTCTTCTTCTTCAAAAAAAAAACCGCCTATATTTATGGAGAAACTCTAAATAACGTGAAAAATACTGTACGATATGTATGTTCCCGGAACCAACCAAAATCATCTGATTCAATTAAAAATCAATTTCCTCCAAATCAAGGTTTTCCGATTAATGAAAACCTTGAAAATTATTGTGAATAACATCTACCAAATTTAAACCAGGTATTATATTCCTTTTATTCAAGTTTTATTTAAGTGTTAAAGAACTATATTGAGCCATTACATCACTTCCTGTTTCACCATGGTATAAAATGAGGTAACACATGCAATATCCCTTTGTCATCCAGCACCATGAAGAAAACAAAACAACTATCAGCTCAAAAGAGGTGGTAGATGGTCATAGACCTTTATTAATCTGGTAATAGCAACAAGAAGATTCACAAAAAATTGAATATGCCACTGAGCACTGTCAGGGCAATTATTAACAGTTCCATATCTTTGGAATTTTTTGAGAACCTCAAGGTAGAGGAGGCAACTGCATTTTGCCTCACAGGAAACTCAGGAGGATGGTGAGAGAAGCAACAAATCCCAAATAGTCATTGTGAAGGAATTGTTGGCTTTGGAGAAATCTTGGGGTCACCGGGTTTCAAAAAGCACCATCAGGCGCCACCTTCACAACCACAGTCTCTCTGGAAGGGTTGCCAGAAGAAAACCTTTTCTGACTAGAAGACACTGTGGCAAGCGCTTGGAGTTTGCCCAACGTCATTTAAATTATGACTGGAATAAGGTGCTTCAGTCAGATAAGACCAAAATTGCATGTTTAGGTCAGACACAGCATCGGCATGATTGTCGTCCAAACAGAGATTCATACGATGGCCCTCATACCCATGGTGAAATATTATGGTGGGTCAGTGATGTTTTGGGGCTATCTAAATTCAAGAGGTTCAGGGTGACTGGTTAAGATTAATGGCATAATGAATTCCATTAAGTATCAGGACATTTTGTTTGACAATCTGGTTGTCTCCACCGGAAGGCTGGGACTTGGCCGTAGGTGGACTTTCGTACAAGACAATGACCCGAAGCATACCTCATGATCCACATACAAATGGTTCTGTGACAACAAAAACATTCTGCAGTGGCCATCTCAGTCACCAGACCTCAATCCAATTGAAAACTTGTGGGCTGAGTTGAAGAGAGCAGTTGATAAATGCAAACGCAAAATTATGGGAAAAGACTCCAAGCCGTTATCCTTGCCAGAGGTGGTTGCACTAAGGACTAAATGAATGGTGCCAATTATTATGAAATTTTAATTTTGTTGAAAAAAACTTTGTGTTATATGACTGTTAGGATTTTGGTTGTTTTTATCGAAACATTAATAAAGTATGTAACACGTTGGCATATTCCGTTTCTCTATTATCATATCGTTCATATGTTTTTGTATTTTTTGTGCATTGCCAGTCAGGGATGCCAGTAATTTTGGAGCCCACTGCTCATACTCTGGTCTGCGCCAATGTATTGTTGGCTATCAATTTATATCTATCCGCTTATTCTAATCAAAATATCCATTTAACTTACTAGCTTAACAGTACGTCTCTCAAATTTCATCGCCAATGACAATCTCCACAAACATTCCTGCGGTGCAGATGTCGCAACTCGGTTATGTGACTTAAGTTTTGAAACAGTGTAGCAAACCTGTGTTGACACTGGAAGTGTCGAATGTGTTCGAAAGCTCGTTCACTTCACAAATCGCACTTAATTTTGGAAGAATGCAAAAAGTACCATACACTAAGGAAACCCTCACAGTTGGGAACTCAAGTGCACTTTTCCCAATTTGAAACTGCGCGAAGTGAAAAGTCGGCAGAAGACGGTCCACAGTCATTCAACGGTAGTTTATGGATATGAGTGAACAGGGCGCACAATTAAATAGGCCAAGATTCTAGAAAGTGAGATCCCAAAACACATTTTTTTCATTCCACTGTTTCTGCAGAATGGAATAAAACAAACAAAAAAAAAGTCCATGTTAATTTGGCAACTGAAACTGCCTCACGCAACAAATTCCCTGTAACTGCGATGACAAACACCATATCTTTCCAGTCACATTTAATTTGAAGTCCCTTTAAACTGAATGTGTTTAAAATTGAAGCTAATTAGCGAAAATAATGAAAATATGACATTTAAATGCCATACTCAGTCACGATCCGCAATTCACTGAAAGTCTGTATTTGTAGCTGGGGAGATCCTATCCTAGTCATCTTGGTGGCTGTCTAGCCTGACCTGATTAGACCTTCTAGAGTGCTATCTAGAGTCTGATCAGACCCTGGAACGCTGAGGCTGCAATGGTAAGGACCGGGCGGGCGTGATAGAAAATTTTATGCATGAATGTTTATTTTGTGTGTACGTAATGATAATGTATACATCATTCACAAACATATTAAATTCATGGTCCAGTGTTAATTTTTATTTTTGTGCGGCTGCTCGAAAACATCATATGACGCATTGTGACGCGTGTCAGCTGACTCAGTACCTCAGAAGGAAGGAGAGGTAGACATCTTGAATTGGAGGGATAGTAGGTTGTCTGTGAGCGGGTAGGAAAACGCGAAAGCTCGGTAGCTGGCTAGAAGGGAACCCTCGCGGCCCTGAAACCGCAAATTGTGTGGAGGGGTGGCTCTGGTGGGGGACAGAACGTGAAAGACTGGTAAGGGCTTTTCCATTCAATCCGATGGCACTGGACCGTTCAAACACGGATGAGCCGGTCACGACAGCAAATAAAAAAAAATACGCAAGCTCGCCTTGCCTGTCGGGTTAAGCTGCTTTCACACCGGACGCGAAACGAATTTATCGCTCGATAGATTACATTACACGCGTGTATTCGCGTCTTTGCATTGACTTTGAATGTAATCTGTCATGCGAAAAATTCGTTTCGCGTCCAGTGTGAAAACGGCTTTAGTGAGGGCTTTTCTGGGGGAATCAGTCGGGCGTGTTGAATACAAAATTGGCGTCAGTGAGAGAAGTGCGAGGGAACGTAGCTATCAAATACTAGATAGGACGATTACTCAAGAGTGTGATCGAGTAAATCGTGTCCAGTTAACCTTATCCTTCGTCGGCGAACGTCATATCGATCTAGCGTTTGATTGCGGACGAGCGATACGTGGAAATCGCATCACTATCAATTATCCCGCATCTTCCTGTCGTTAGTCTTTCGATGTTAAGATGATCAAATTCTTAAATATCGATGTCGCGATACATAACGCCACTGCAATTGAAAGGGTGTGTCGGGCTAAGGATTTCGCCTCGGCGGGCTGGATTTCTGCTTCTCGATTAACATTAGCCATCTAGCTTAGCTAACTTGTAGGTAGCTAATGCCGGCAGACATGTTGCTTGCCAGTAAGCGCCAACCTTATCATTCTGGGTGGGTTTTCATTCATTCTGGAAGTAGAGATAGCCGCTGTACACGTCGGCTTCCTTGTGCCCACAGTTTGACATTCCTCGTTCAATCACCTACTAGCTCTAAATATTGCAATAGAATCCGCTTGCTTGATTCCTATGACATGTGTAGCTTGATGGTTTACCAGGAAGGGGTCTTTCCCAGTATCCTTCTAACAGAAAACGTCTAAGTTGAGGTTGCGCAACGTATTGACCTAACATTAGCTGTTCGATCAAGATCTGATTGTTTTATTTTTATCGTTCACTGGAAACATGCAGAAAATACCAGTTTGAATAGGAATTGTGTGCCGTCCTAAACGGTGGCGTGTGTTTGTGTGTGGGCGGTCAGTAGCTCGTGAAGGACTTCGCGAATATGGATGTGTCGGTGATATTTAGCTCTAGATATTCAGATTGTTTGGGAGCCGCTTTTATGACGCCCTGAGTCTGAACAGAGATATTTCTTCTGTAATATTTTTTTATACTACACACATCTAGCATTTCCGGTGTAGGTGATGTAGATGACCTGGTCCGTGTGTGTACATATGCTTCTGCACACATTTTGACACCGATCTGCTGTTTGCGATACAGCAGGGTCAGGACATGACATAAATTGTTCATTTCTCTCATTTACCTATTCGGGTAGGGGCACATGTCACGAGGCGGGAAATTGGAGCTGACATTGCGAGTCCTGGTGAGGTTCTCTGCCTCAGCTCTCTACTCTGAAGTGGGGGGGGGGGGCCTTCTCCTCAAGACTTTGCATGGAATCACATCTTTGGGTCATCCTTCATTAATTACAGTGCTGATTCTGAACACTGCAAAATATTGATACTAAGCAGCTGCACTGTTTCCTGCAGGCAGACTGATGGCCTTCATATTCCCTTCCTTCCACCATGCACCGCTGTGCATTTGACACACTCAGTACAATACCTGCATTTCCTGCTTTTTTCCAATCTCTTCCTCACTAGTTTTCGTAATCCATGCCCTCTTTCACTGTCATGCTCAGGGTCTGCTGAATGGGACTGGGACTCTCTGACCTTGCCTCACATGGCAGGTAGCTAGCCAGGAAGTGGCGAACACCACAGCGTTATCTGCTCCATCCAGCCCTGCCTGGCCCTTTGTCGGCTATGACACTACAGTCTGTGCTTCCCCTGTTCCCATCTGGCTGTGTGACTGAATACACAAGTGGTGGAGATGAACCCACCCCTGGTGCTGAATCATTGTACTGGAGCGTGTCTCCATTTTACATCTGTTTAGTGACTTCCAGATAAACTGCGCAGTCTCAGACATGTGGAGTTACTGAGCTGGGTAGAAAGTTCTGGTTTATTATTTAGAATGAGCTTGCTTGCAGGACTGCTTGGTTTGCAATATTGTATTTCAGAATTGCCTCAGCATCTGTCTCCTGTAGAAGTGTTTCCGTATGAAAGGTCAAGTTCACGTTCTGCGCAGGTTAGCATTTAAGTGTTGCTTTTGGTGTGTGTATATCTACTGACCATTTTTTGAATTGGATGAACCCTCTGCTGCTCTGGACCGTTCAAGTTCAGGCTCTTCACCAATTATCTGGACTTATGAGGCTGACTGTGAGGGTCTGATATAGAGGTGTGACCATGTAGAATATCAGTTTTTTTTTTTTTTTTTTTTTTTTTTTCAAGGCGTAATAAAGGCCAAGTGCCTCCATTGGGTGTGTAGGCTTTTTCTTTTTCTTGAAATATACCTTTTTATCTAAAGCAGTCGAAAACAAACCACAACTAAACGAACATCCAGAGGCAAAGCAAAATGCTTCTTGGGAGAAACTGTGTTGAGAAGTCTGCTCATCACCAGTGAGGCTGCACATTCTCGCACCTTCCAACGGATGATTGGCCACCAGCTGTTTCCATGTATTCTGCCTGAATAAAAGTCAAGCTATTGACCGGTGTGTAAACTGTTGAGTAATGACTAAGAAGTGATACAGAGAAGCAGATATGCCAGACTAGGCACCAGTGTGAAACTGGAAGAGTGGCAATAATGTGAATAGGTAGGGGAAAAAAATCAATACTATCTACATCTCTGGCAATTTTTTCCATTGGAAATTTGTGAAAAATTCGTACACCTTACTGATGCACAAGTCTACCTGTACAGTGAATTGCGAAGAACCTCATACTTCAGTCGTGTGCACACATCCCCTTTGGATAAATGTAGGAGGTTTAGCTTCCATCAAGGAGAATTATTCTCAAACCAAGTGCTTTTCACCTCTGGAGAATTCCTATTTGTTTATATTAAGTAGAAAAGTTAATGGTCGTTTGGTCTAATTTTTCTATATTTTATTCAGAGCCGTTGTCTGTGAAGTTCAGGCAGGTGGTGATAGTCACCTTCTTCAATTTTGCTGAAACTTCGGTGGTTTTATGTCCCTACCCTAACTAGAAAATTCCCCAGATTTTTTTGGCCCTTCCTGCACCGGTTTGGGTTTTAGGGGTCAATCAAGTGCAAGCTGAAATAGGGCGTAAACTGCCAAATTATCAAAATTTGATTTTTGGGTTGCTATTATTCACTGCGCGAAGTTTATCCCAAAGTAAAAGTTGGAAAATTGAATATAGGGGGATGGTCAGTAGAAAGGGCGATTTTCGGCCTGGGAACTTCTTCGCAACATATAGGGGGCGCTCCAATATGGCTGCAATCCATTTTCGTCACTAGTTTGCACTCCTTATACTCTGTGTGCGATCAGTGCCCCAGAACTTTTACAACTGCACCACATTGGTAGTTGTTAGACTATCCATTACAGGTGAGAAAAAGTTGGGATAGTGTATGCGCACACCAATAGGTGGCGCCGAACATGGCGAAATGGTAAAATTTGATTTATTTGGTGCCGCCTGGTGGTGTGCACGGTCGACCGACAGGGCAAAGGTTTGTTGCATAATGAAGTATGGAGATCACCTTTTTAGTTTATGAAAGCCATTTCTTGGGATAAGGACTACTGTCGATAATACGTGGTGCTTTACTAACAGATATACTTGTACACCTGTAAAGCAATATCCGCTCAAAATTGCTCACGATTGGTCAAGTTATGAAATGCGCAGCCATTATCCCAAGGATATGTTTTCATGAATTATGTCTTTAGCCTTTATCAATGAAATTCCAACAACAAAAATCATGGGATATTCTTTGCGCATGTGAATATGAGTTGCTATAGGTGCATTTCGATGGTGTGTCCCAGTATAACAGGCCCTGTGATGGACTTGACCTTATTTCAGGTAATGATTATTGATTTTTCAATCATATCTGGCATATGTGAGGTTTCATTAGTTAGATCAATTATTGATTGAAGGCACCACTAGTGCTTCCTGTTTAGTCCATTGTTTCAGACTATTGAAAAGCCACTTTTTCAGTCTTATCCAGAATCATCCACGTATGTGAACGCCCTTAAAGTGCCAGAACTGGCTTGGATGAATATACAAACATTCCCAATGTATAAGAAACTGGCATTTTTTTCACAAAACAACTTCTAAAGACCCATTTTATACAGGTGGATAGACTTGCATGCAGACTAGGCTTGGGCGATATCCAAAATTAAATTTCTCGATATTTGCAATAACTACAAGTTTAAGGGTAAAGGATATCTCATACAAAAGTATTTCCTTGGGATTTTCACTGCGCATTTCAGCTGGACCAATCATGAGCAATTTTGAGTGGATATTGCTTTACGCGTGTACCAGTAAATCTGTTAGTGAAGCGCCACCTATTATGGACAGTAGTCCTTATCCCAAGAAATGGCTTTCATACTCTAAAAGGGTGACCTCTATACTTCATTATGCAACAAACCTTTGCCCTGTCAATCAACCGCGCACGCCACAAGGTGGCGCTGAAATACACCAAATTTTACCATTTTGCCATGTTCGGTGCCACCTGTTGGTGTGCGCATACACTATCCCAACTTTTTCTCACCTCTAATAACTACATACCAGTGTGGTGCAGCTGTAAAGGTTCTGGGGCACGGATCGCGCACAGAGTATAAGGGGTGCAAACTAGTGACGAAAATGGATTGCGGCCATATTGGAGCGCCCCCTATATTTTGCGCGAAGAAGATCCCAGGCCAGAAATCGCTCTTTCCACTGACCATCCCCCCTATAATTCAATTTTCCAACTTTTACTTTGGGATAAAGTTTGCGCAGTGAATAAGAGCAACCCAAAAATCAAATTTTGATAATTTGGCATTTTATGCCCTATTTCGGCTTGCACTTGATAAACCCCTAAAACCCAAACCGGTACAGGTAGGGCCAAAAAATTTTGGAAATTTTCTAGTTAGGATAGGGACATAAAACCTCCCAAGTTTCAGCAAAATTGAAGAAGGTGACTATCACCACCTGCCTGAACCTTACAGACAACGGCTCTTAATTTGTTTATTTGCTTGCTTATAATTTATAATTTCCTAATTAGGTCAGTCAAGATCAACCATGTTCCTGGAAGTGTGCCATCATACAGGTTTTCATTTCAACCCAAATTTAGTTTCCCTGATTTGTTTATAATCTTTCTGATGAATTTAAAGCACCTCCATACAATCTGCCATCTGTTAAGAAGTTTTTTTTGTTCTTGTTGGGAGTGAAAACTGAATGGCATATCTCTGGGAGAGGTGTTAGTCACTGGCTGAGATGATGGGCTACTTTAATCCAAGGATGTATTAAGTATCACACACCTAGTTATTTATTATCACGCACCTAGTTATCATGTCACCCTTTGTCATATCATTAAAGCACCTCTCCTGTATTATGCTATTTCGCATTATTCACTGTGGATTGTTTACATACTTGGGTTCAACATTCCTGGCAGTTTTAATGCATGTGGGGATAACGGCATCATGCTTCTGTTCCAGAAATTTCATTCAGTATTTATCTCCAAAATTTCATAAATAGGGATACATCTTATTGTGTAGATGTGGCTTTTCCAACTTCCATCTGTCCTTCACGGTCTGTCCATACCTCCACCGCATTTGTTTCCAGACCAGGTATCAGCCATCCCTTTCTTTTCCAGTCCAGAGCTCGTAAACCGCTCAATATTTCTTAACGGAATTTTATATATTCAACATATATTCTATTGTTTAGATGTGCCTTTTCATACTTGCGTTTGTCCGTGCATCCATCGCATTTTGTTTCCAGGCTGAATTATCAGCCATTCTGTGTCGGGGGATCAGAGGATTGCATGCTTGTCACAACTTGGGTTACAGCTATTCATACGAATGTTTGTTTAGCCTACTTAAATGATTGGGTGAGATTAAATCACACGACACGGTTCACTAGCAGTGATGAGTTTGTAAGCCAGCTGTCTTGCATGTTTGTGTTGGATGATGTCAGGGCCAGCTGTGAATGGGACATCAGTGGTGGCAGTGCGTCTCTGAGTGTAAGTGCTCCTGGGCTGCTCTGTGCTCGACTGCACACTCTCTGCTCTGCTATTGCTCCGACTGAAGCCATCGCTGTTGGGTCAGGATTGATGCGGTTCCATGGGTTGCTGTGTGTAGCGCTGTAGCCTCGATATGACTCATTCTGGATTGCTATGTTGGTCTCCAGTCTCTAACAGCTGTGCTGGTAGACTCCTTGATGCTGGACGAGACAGTACTGTAATTTTGTCTCCATCAGTCTCTCCCCTCCTGGCTCTCTCCTGTGCTTGCCTCTACACATCTTTACACTTGCATCTCTTTTCCCCAAACGATACAGCTCCTCTCTCCTCTGTCCTCTCTCGCTCCTCTTCCTCCCCCCGCCTCACTCCGTCTCCGCCCCTGGAGAACAGGGACACTGTGTCCCTCCCGGCTTCCTGTCGCAGAGCCAGGCACTCGTGGGCCTTCGCTTGGGTTTTCTGAAAGATCTGAGCTCCCTCAAAGCATCTCTCTCTTCCTCTCGCTCACACCGTTCCCCACCGTGGCCTGATATGGTCTAGTCTTAGCTCCGCCCCGCCCCCCAAATCGCTGTCTTTTTCTGCCTCTCTGTTTCGGCTTGTTTGTCTATCTCTCCTGTCAGGAACTGTAATTGAATGGAGGTGTATTTATGATCCTCCCTTTCTGTGGTAGCAAAGAAGGAGATTAGAAGATCACATTGAAGTCTGATCCCAGGTCTTTCAGGAACAATATCTCAGTTTGGTGTGTTTCTTTAGTATCATAACTGAGCAGAGTGCGACTGAGGCTGGGAATACACTGCTCTCTCGTTTTCTCTCACACACTGTGGGGAAATGTATATTTGGACAGGCAGAATTTGCAGTGCTCAGAGACAGTTTCCTACTGAGGATTTCACAGGTTGTGCTTTGATTACAAACGTGGCCGTGCCGAACTCCCTTAGCTACGCCTCTTCCTGGCACTGTTTTTTTTTTTTTTTTTTTTGCTGTACTGATGGTGCCTTAAAACATGGGAATTAGAAATGTTAAAATTCATCTTAGGGTGTCTTGGTGGTGCAGCCTTGTAGCGCTTGCTCCACATGCTCACTGTAGCTGTGTGTCCATCCAACTGTATCGCAAATCTTAAGCGCATTTTTGTAAATGTGGCAAAAGAAAATGCGCATTTGTGTGCTTTTCCATTCTTTATGCGCTTTTGTTTCACGAGATAAGCCGTAGGTGCAATTAGGTGACGCCGATTCTCCAGCCAGTTGCCATTGTCTCTGCAGAAGAAGACGGTGCACGCAATGACGTCACTAAGCGCGACGAATGAAAAGGAAAACAAACGGGAAAGCTGGTGGCGAAAACGAATGAAAGTAATCACTTTAGCTAGTTGGCTAGCTACTGCTTATGAAGTCTTTAATGTTACAGCTAGCACACCAGTGTAGCGAGCTAGCTTGCAAGCCTAATAAGGCTACTGTTTGCTTCTATCGTATTAACCGCTAGCTAGCTAAAGTGATAACAAATTCTTTATTTATTTATTGAAACCTCCTGGAAAGGAGAAATATTTACAATGATTCAGATATTTACATAAAATCATGACGCATGATAAGAATACACATATACAAACATTCTTTAACGTTATAGCTAGCACACCAGTTGAGAGAGGTAGCAATGCTAATAGGGCTACAGTACACCAGTGCACGCAGCTGGGAGGGACCAGATTTTACGCTACACCAGTGCCTCATCTCCATCCCCACACATGGGAACGTAGGCAAGCAAAAATTACGTAGTTAGTAAATGTAATATTTACTCGCATAACTTGCTAGTTTACCCATTTCCACTGCACTAAAGTTGATGCGTTCTAGTTGATGCGCATTTTGCGCATTTCCATTTAGGTTTTTGGAAGCGCAAATTCAAAATGTGCGTTAAAATGGGTGGACCTTCGTTGCTTTCTTTCCGTCTTATGCATTCCTTGTTATTCCTTTTTCTTAATACTGTTCTCTCTAATATAAAGCCCTTAATATTTGTGACGTGAGTCCTAAGTATTTGCTGTGTAGAATGCATAAGACCATCATCAGCTGCTCCCCTCACCTTAGTTAGCCCTCTCTTGACAGCTGAGAGAGTCCACTGCAGCATGTGTCTTTTCCTTGCAGGTCCTGATTTTTGCATTGCGCGGGCTTAGTCCGAACGGCTCTGCAGCAGAATCGGTCAGGCAACTGGTCTCTGCTGACATGAAGGTCTTGAAAGTTCTTGAAGTTTAAGCCTCTCCTTGGTGGTTAAGTGCTGTGTTGTTTTGCAGTTAAGCATTGCCTTGTGGAGTTGAAGCCACAGATGGCTCTGTGGTTATGAGGTTTGGTTTCTGCTCCTCTGGGCTCATTAGCATCAAGAACCCACGTTTTGGCGGGATGCACCGGACGAGCTCCTCGGGGAGCTTCAGTGAAAATGAAGGTGCCTTACTTGTCTACAAGCATTTTTACTGTCGAGGCGTACGAAAAATCTGTAAATTCCATTTGCAGTGGTGGGACATGCAGCTCCAGGACATTTCTCACTTATTTAAACGTTTTACATCTTGATCCTTGTGGGCATGTTGACTGAGAGAGGATAGAAATGCCAGCAATGGAAAGTGGCAAATATTCTGGGAAAGGGGGAATTTCCTAAGCAGCCAAAGAAGGTTTCGAGTGCCAGGGTGTGAGGAGATGCCAAAGTTAGGCTGAAATCGGGATGCCTTATTCCCCTAAAAGCTCCGAAGGCCCTTCACCTGTCGACAGGCGCACACTCTGAAAGGGCAGTTTGGGATTCCCTACTTCCTGCTGTTCCCTTAACTTCCTGTTTCTGGATTGCTCTTTTTTTTGTTTTTTTTGTGTGTTTTTTTTTTGTTTCAGGCCAGAGTGGCCATTGTCAATATCCACTCTTCTCTCAGGCTGTGGGGATAAAAACAGAAGGTTTAACCCAATGTCCCCCCCTACAGGAGTTTGTTCGCCATGGACCGAGCTGACTGAGACAACATCACGATGATTGGAGGACTGTTCATCTACAACCACAAGGGGGAGGTGCTGATCTCCCGGGTGTACCGCGATGACATAGGGTGAGTGCTGGTGGCATGATGGCAGGGAGTGTTGGCGAGAATTGGGTCAAGAACTTAACTGGTGGGTGGGGTGTGAGCGAGACATTGATTGACAGTTGAAGGCATTATGCAGATGGTTTGCTCGCTGTCTCAAAGCAGAAATCTCCAGATTAGGCACCTGTAAATTCTGCGTGGTGTGTCAGAGGGCGAGACGGATTTAACACTGTTTGGGGATGGAGGAGATTCGGGGACAAGGGACATTCCCTGGTTGATGGTTTCGGGGGCCATTCCCTTGATGTCCCAAAATGCTCAGTGTTCTACGATGGCTCTGCACTCATCCAATCAGAGTCCCCGCCTCGCTCCTGTTGCTCCTCCCCTGCCTTCGCTGATGCTGTTTAAAGCGTGGAGTCGCTGTGCTCTGCTGTTGGTGTCGGCATGTTTGGTCCTTAACCTTGTCTGTGCATACCGTGTCGCATCATGGAGCACGTATGTGTGTGAGCATTTACAGGCTTTGCGAGGTGTGTTCGCACATACGTGTGTGTGGGTGTTTTGTGTCTAACCCTCTCTCTCATCCTTCACATTCTTCCCTCACTTTTCTTTCTTTGTCTGTCCCCTCTTCTTTCCTCCGTTGCTACCTCATTTGTCCGTATTCATCTCTCCATTGGCTGCTGTAGGAGTAGGTAAGAGCGACAAGAGTCCAGTTAACTTTCGAGCATGGCCACCCTCTCCTCGATAGCACTGCCTCACGGTGTCAGCAGAGGGTGCTCTCACAAGGCATGGTACAAAGCAATGACATGCGCTTGCCTGAGCCCAACCAATCCCCAATCCCCACTCCCCGCCATGGTTACTGGAGTCGGTACTTTGCCTGTGTAAAATACGCAGTGGGCTTACATTCCAACTATTGAACACATAAGTTGTATTCAACTTGTATGTTTGCAAAGCTGTGCTACAAAGTCGGAAGGTAAATGGTTCAGATGTGGGTCACTAGACGTCGTTACTCCATGTTAAGCAGCGACAATGTAACACCAAATGTAATTTGCTCTTGACAGGAAGTGAAATCAGTGCTAGCTGGAGAGATGTTGCCATAGTTACGCCAGTGCTGCAGCTTCTCTCTAAGTGCCAGAACTGTGTGTGTGTGTCGTTAACATCACGCGGCTTCCTTGTCTTTTACTGTTGAATAGTACAAAGTAGTAATCTTTGGCAGCCTTTGCTGCCTGTAATTTAAAACTAATGACTACTGGTAAAGCAGTTTCCTTGCCTTTATGTACAGTTTGGTTACATTGACAAATTTCTGTATTCACCCACCAGTTCAGGAAAAAGTTAAATTGATTGAAAAAAAGTATTTGTTCAAATTCTAAACAATCTAAGCATCTAAAGACCAAATCAGAAAAGGGCACCAGCACTTTTTATCCTCCTGGCGTATTACCCACTGAAGACCAGGAGACCATCGCTACACCATCTCCTGGAAATGCGAGGGGTATTCCTGGCACAGTCTCATCTCTGGTCTGGTTCCCCAGACTCTCTTGAGGATCTGGATCCATTTCTTTTAAATTGGCCTGAAACTCATGAGGGGAGTGATGCCCAAAGCCTGATGTCACTGAGGATGTGAAAGCCACTGTCATTTTCAATTGAATAATTAAATGACATTAGGTACACTGCACTTGTACTGTTGCATTTGGCTCTTGCTTTTTACGCATGAAAACAGAAGGCAGTGATTTCTAAATTTATTATGAATTGCATTTCATTGCAACCAACGTGAAGACAAATGCAATATTTTGTCTGGTCAACTTAATTTAATTGTAAATATACATCTATTCCTGCCATTTAGGCCTGCAATGCATTCCATAAAAAGTTGGTAACAGGGCGATTTAGGACTAGTAATGAGGTGAAAATTCAATTGATGATGTGATTTGAAACGGTTGATGCCGTAGGTGATTGTACTCATGATTTCGTAGAAAAGCAGCATGGTCCTACAGGAGCAAAGGTGGGCTGCAGAACTGCAGTTTCCCTAAATGTGTGGGAAAATCATTTAAGATTTAACAGTGTCTCTCAAAGAAAGCTGGGAAGGGATTTGGATATTTCACCCTCTGCAGTGCATAGAATAATTAAAAGATTCAAGGAGTCAGTGCTGTCGACTTCTCTGGGCTCAGAAGCATCTGCAGTGGACCACCACATTGTGGAAAGATGTATTATGGTCTAATGAATCAGCATTGCAGGTCTTTTTTTTTTTTTTTTTTTTTTTTTTTTTTTTTGTTGAAGAAATGTATACCAGGTGCCCAGGACCAAAGAGAAAAGAATCATCCAAACTGTTACCAGCCAGGAGTCCAAAAGCCATGCCCAGCTGGTTTTCCTACTCAACAGCTGTGCAAAATGAGTTTGAGTATACTTTTTCTTCCTTCTACCGATATTACACCAAGGCTAAGTAAACAAGGAGAGGACGTGCTTCAAGTAAATTCAAAGGAACAATGCAGCACTCTGTAAAACATTTTTTGCCTTGTGATGGGCGCGGTTTATTAGCTTTGGAGAGAACTAAAGCGGCAGTTAGTAGGGGGCATACCTTTGCCTGCACCATTCTTTTTGACCTTTTCTGTGTTGTTGACCTTGACCTTTGATCTTGGCCAATGAAAATCCAATCACTGCTTCCTGTTTTCATATATAGTAACCTTCCCACAAAGTTTTGTCAAAATTGGTCCAAAACTTTTTCAGTAATCCTACTCAAAAATGGACAGAGAGACAAAAAATGGGATCATAAGTATAACCTCCGTCTTACTTTGTTGGCAGAGGGTAATGACGTGGTAAAAATTTGAAAGCTGAGATGTAACCTAAATGGCAAATTCCAGGGAAAATGAGAACCGGGAAACCTAAAAAACCATACCATGAAGAATCCTACTATCAATATCCTCACACCATCAGAAAATCATGGGCTATGCGGCTTGGCGAGGCCATTAATTTTGTGGGGATGCTTGAGACTTCTCTTGAGGTTGACATTCATAGAGAGCACCTTAGGGCATCACAGTTCAATGAGAAAAACATTACCATTGCGGGTATACAAATCATAACCACGTTATTCTGGCTTTACAAACTAATTTGGAATGCCGTCGGGCAGGGGGCAGCCAGACCGCTGTGCTAACCATATATTTTTTTTTTTTTTTTATCCTTCTTTGGGAACTTTTTATGTTTCAGGGCTTTAATGGGCTTCAGTGATAATATGGCACCAGGTCGAATCAAATACATTGTCGTGAGCTGCCTAGAGACCCTTTAGAGCCTGACTGTTAACTTTAATTATAACATAACCCTCTTAGGATGCTTCATTGGGACCTGTTCTTTGTCTATATTGTGGTCGATAAATGGAAATGAAGATCCACACTGAATGGGGGATGCGATGGTTAAGTGTCCTTGACTTGGGATCAAAAGCCTCGAGTTCAACTCTTTGCCAAGGCTTTTGCGGTGTGTTCTTGGGCTAAAACACTTCACTCCCACTGTGCCTCACTCCACCCAGGTGCATAATTGGGTACCAGCAAATTGTCAGGAAAACCTGATTAACCCTAGAACACTATTGCCGGGTGATTTTCACCCGAGCAAACGTGTTTACGTGATTTTCATCATGTTGTGTTTGAGTGTCATGGGTCCCTGGGAAGCTTCAGCGTCGTCTTTGACATCTTTGAAGGCATGGGTGTTCTGTTTACCTCAGGGTACTTTTTTCATTTTGTTAGACATAGCACAGTTGAAAATAAGAGAACACTAATTTGTCATGTGTTGTCATATTTTGATATATTTTGATGACAAGAACTTTTTATTGGGTATATTATATCGGGTAGAAATCACCCAGCATTAGTGATGGTGTTACTAATTTTAGCGATAGTGTTGTAGGGTTAAGAGCTGGATGGTAACCTACGATGGACTAGCATCCCGTCCAGGGGGAGTTGCAGTACTCTTAGTCGCTTTATGCTACAGAAACCACAGTTAAGCACTGGCCTGATTAGCCACATTGGCTCGGGACAGACTTTGCCTTGGCAGAGATTGAATATTGTTGGCTTACAGAAATACAGGGTGATTGTTTTGTGGTTGCTTGAGTGTGGATCATTTTGCGTTGTGATCTCAAAGGAGACCATTGAATGTCTAGTTTATAGAACTCCACATTTTGTCCCTGCAACGTGTTTTATGTCTGTCAAAGAGAAATCCATTGTTATCGTGGTCTTTGTTCTTTGTCCCCAGTGTGATGGGTCTCAGCTGCAGTGAAATCTGACGTTCCAAAGCTCCACATTTTTTGGAGTGCTACTGAGAACTCTTGGTGTGAGTGTGGTTTGTGACCCTGTTTGAGGGATGTGGGTGTGGCGTGTGAACTGTGTGAGCTGCTGGATTCTGGAGCTTGTGAAATAGCGGTAGGCCTAGTTGTGGGTGGTCTTGCATTCAGTGGTGGGTGGTGTCACCCAGCAGGAATGTACTGTAAAGTGGAAATGTTCTTGCGAGTTGACTAAAAGGCAGTGTACTGCTGTATACGGTCCCTTACTGTTAAAGGACCACTATGCAAGTGATTCTGCATGTTCCTGTGCCCTCCTTCCCTTTTAGCCCTGTTTGGAATATGAGGTCTTTGCGGAAGTGCCTGGGGGGGAAAAAAAAACAATGCTATCCCTTGTTCTCTCCTGTCATTTGCTTCACACTTTGCTTCATCCCCTCTACTTTGCTGGTTTAAGCACTCCTCTCACTGATCCCCTCCTTTGTCTACCCCCCCCAGGCGTAATGCGGTGGATGCGTTCCGCGTGAACGTGATCCATGCCCGTCAGCAGGTGCGCTCGCCCGTCACCAACATCGCCCGCACCAGCTTCTTCCACGTGAAGCGCTCCAACATCTGGCTAGCGGCCGTCACCAAGCAGAATGTCAATGCCGCCATGGTCTTCGAGTTCCTCTACAAGATGTGCGACGTTATGACCGCATACTTTGGCAAGATCAGTGAGGAGAACATCAAGAACAACTTTGTGCTGATCTACGAGTTGCTGGACGGTAAACTGGCTTCCCAACCTAAACTTCTATGCCCTTAATGACGCCTGCTCCAATGCTGTCTTTATTACTGGTCTGTTCGACGGCTCTGTCACTTATTTTCCTTGTCTAGTTGGATAATAATTGTATCACTTGTGAGCACTTTGAAACTTGAGGAACCTGGTTTTGCAGTAGTTGTGTCTGGGATGTAACGAGAGCATAATTGATTTGGGGGCGAAGCCTTTACTTTGGTGGTCTAATCTGGCCTGTTCTCCTCCAGCAATTTAAACTTAACATATGCATTATATGGGGAGTAGGGGCTAAAGAACATTTTCTGAGGGGTTAAGCCCCCCAAAAAAAAAAATAGGCCTCGTCATTATGCCCCTGAGTTATGTTACTAATATTCAGTCCTAAAGATGCCTGACATATCATGTTTACAATTTGCCTTTTAGTTGTTAAATTAGTTGCTAAATCTGTAAAATTACGCTGAGGATGGAGGAACCTGTTTTACTGATGGTGAATTGGCCATTTTTCGGAAGATGAAGCTCAGCAGCCCTCGTAATGGAAGCCAAACCCCTGCTTTATAAGAGAGCTCTTCTGTCTGGACTAGTGCAGTTATGTACTGCTGCGCCTCACTTTCATACTCGGCCAATGAGGAATCTAGGACAGTCGTGCCTGCAACTGTAGTCCTTTCCTAGTCATGCCTTTTCTACTTCAATACTTGGAGATGGTCTTTCAGTACGTGAACAAAATTGTGTTTGCATTTTTAATATGTGCCATAAATCTTGTGCCTCTTAACCTGTATTGTTGCATCATGTTGGCATTTGGTAATGGATGGAGATGAGATGCTTCTTGCCTAGGATCTATTTGCTTGTTCAGTTTGTTAATTAATCCACATGCTTAAAAGATGGCGTGCTGCCATTATTTCTTTTCAGCTCGATATGAGTTTTGAGTGCAAACTGATCTATGTGATGTTAATATGTCAAGCCCTCTTACCATCCTGTTATATTGCCTGTCCTGGGATAGTGGAGGTGTATTTACTGTCAGCAGGGCTCATAGTCTGGCTCTGGATAGGCAGCTTACTGTGTGGATAAGACTGAATTGAAGACTGGGTGAGACCATGTGGCTTTACTTGCTCTCCGGCCTTGTAATGCCACCCAGTTGTTTTCTTTTTAATGATATACTCCTTTGCTATGGTAACATAATTATAGTTTGCTGCTTGGACATAGGTGAAAGTGAATCCTTCATCTTTTATTGCCCTTTTGACTGACAAAGTGGTTCATCTCTGCCATTTTCTAATGACACACATGGCTTCTCAAAGCAATGGCAGTACTGCACTCTGGTTGGATGATAATATAAATTGTTTCCAGTTTATTCTGGGTCAGGGGGGAGCTGATGAAGGGTTGTCATTTGAGTGTGGCACCACAGAATAGGACCTGCCATGGCGGTGCCACACCAGCTGATGATTTATCAGTAGGCTGTGGTGGCGGTCTCCCTGGAAATGGTTTGTTTTTTCCCATTTTTCGGGCGAGCTCTGCGGAAGTGAAGTTTTCTCCTGTCCTGCAGCGCACGCATCGGCTGCATCTGCTCTGCTGCAGTTTTTTTAGGTTTTGATTTTTATGACCTTCAGATGAGAAAATCAAAACCTAAAGAAAATGTAGCTCAGACAGACTTCTTCCAGGCTGCTGATGGATGAATCTGCTTTTTCCATTTTTCTGATTTCTTTTGGAGTTTTTCTTCTGATTTTTACTTCACAGTTGCCTTACAAGTGCTCCATAGTAAGTAATCATGTTTGTCCCCGTATTTCAGTGATACTGAGCTGTTGTTCTTTATTTCCTGGCCAGCCGGTGTCTATCCAGATTGTTTTTATTTGGAATTTTTTGAACTTACGACATGGCATTAAAGTTTGTTTTTGCTCCAAAAAGTTTTTGAAATGTTCGCCTGGCTCAAGTTGGTGCACCAGGGATGGTTGTAATTGGTGCACAGCTGTGCTGTAATTGGACTTTTTTTTGCCTGAGTAACAAACAGCTTTTAATGTGAGGAGGTCACATTGCGCACAGCGCAGCAGGATTACTGGGATTTCGCACAGAAAATTAGTTTTTCTTTTTATGAACATACCGGGCTGAACGTCACTGCTGTTTTATAGTTCTGGGAATTTGTGCATACCCATATTCCCATTCCTACAGTTCCTCATTCCATTTAGCTTGTTAAGCTTGACTAACAGTACAGGTGCAGATGTCATGGAAGCAAGTAGGGGCAGGTCACCACTCCCTCCTGTGAGATGAGCGTAACACTGTAGGTTTGTGTTTGAAAGAGTCTGATCTTACACCCCTGTAGAGATCCTGGACTTCGGTTACCCCCAGAACTCTGAGACCGGAGCCCTGAAGACCTTCATCACCCAGCAGGGCATTAAGAGTCAGGTGAGGAAGAGGAGTGTGTGACGTTCGATGCCCTCTGTACGGACCGCACTCAAACACACCGGCTGCCATCCCCAAGAGTGGGGTTCTCACTCCATGGCTACACTGCCCTGCTCCTGCAGATCTGCTGTCCCATTGGATTTCACTTAGCCCTGATTTAGCCTGGCTCTGCCAGTCAGCAGCTCAGATCTTCTGCTGTTGACTAAGATGCGTGATGTTGGGATTGGGCTGAAATCCTATTGGTGGATAGAAAACCAGGAACAGGGCAGTTCTGTTTGAGCACTGTTCTGCTTCTCATTCAGTCCTTTTTTTGTGGTGGTCGTCCTTCTTTTATATCAGCGTTCTATATCTGTAAATCTGCTGTTCATTCTTCTCTTTCTGCACCTACATACCTGCTCCCCCCTTGGGCGGCTTTGTTGCGGCTAGTTGTGGACATTATTATCAAACACTGGAGGTGATGGGGTTGTGTTCTGTATGGATGTGTAACCGTTTGTCCTTTCTCTCTCTCACTGGCTCCCTCTGCCTTGTTTGGACACCGTGTCCTCAGCACCACGTAAGACATTTTTTAATTCTCCTGGTTCTTTCAAGTTGACAAATGAGATATGTTTCGCCTTTGTTTTTGGCGACTATGAATGAATACATCTCTATCTGTAGCTCTGACTGAAGAATGGTGAAATAACTCCACCAATTGTCCCTCCTTAGACAAAGGAAGAGCAGTCTCAGATCACCAGTCAGGTGACTGGGCAGATTGGTTGGCGTCGTGAGGGCATCAAGTACCGCCGAAATGAGCTGTTCCTGGATGTGCTGGAGAGCGTCAACCTGCTGATGTCTCCGCAAGGTAACGCTGACCCCTGGTGGCCAGAGGGGGGCACAATGCAGCCCTGACCCACTCCCAGGTCTCGGGGTACTGCAGAGGCACTGACTGCCTGAGTATAGGGTCGGTGCTTTGTAAATGAAATTACTGCTCGTTGTGGACTTGGTTGGATGAAATGATTATGGATGGCCCCATGATTCTCTGCCCCTCACCCCAGGTCAGGTGCTGAGCGCGCACGTCTCTGGCCGGGTCGTGATGAAGAGCTACCTGAGCGGGATGCCTGAGTGCAAGTTTGGCATGAACGACAAGATCGTCATCGACAAGCAGAGCAAAGGCGGCACTGCTGACGAGGCGGGCAAGAGGTGAGGCGGCTGAACGCTGAGCTGCTATCACACTATCCGTGTGTATCTGCGCTACGCTGAACTGCTGTCACACTATTTGTATGTATGTGCGCTACGCTGAGCTGCTATCACACTATTTGTATGTATGTGTGCTACGCTGAGCTTCTATCACACTATTTGTATGTATGTGCGCTACGCTGAGCTTCTATCACACTATTTGTATGTATGTGCTACGCTGAGCTGCTATCACACTATTTGTATGTATGTCTATCATCACACTATTTGTATGTATGTGCGCTACGCTGAGCTGCTATCACACTATTTGTATGTATGTGCACTACGCTGAGCTGCTATCACACTATTTGTATGTATGTGCACTACGCTGAGCTGCTATCACACTATTTGTATGTATGTGCACTACGCTGAGCTGCTATCACACTATTTGTATGTATGTGCACTACGCTGAGCTGCTATCACACTATTTGCATGTATGTGCGCTACGCTGAGCTGCTATCACACTATTTGTATGTGTGCTACGCTGAGCTGCTATCACACTATTTGTATGTATGTGCACTACGCTGAGCTGCTATCACACTATTTGTATGTATGTGCGCTACGCTGAGCTGCTATCACACTATTTGTATGTATGTGCGCTACGCTGAGCTGCTATCACACTATTTGTATGTATGTGCGCTACGCTGTGCTGCTATCACACTATTTGTATGTATGTGCGCTACGCTGAGCTGCTATCGCACTATTTGTATGTGCGCTACGCTGAGCTGCTATCACACTATCTGTATGTGTGTGCTCTACGCTGAGCTGCTATCACACTATTTGTATGTATGTGCGCTACGCTGAGCTGCTATCACACTATTTGTATGTATGTGCTCTACGCTGAGCTGCTATCACACTATTTGTATGTATGTGCGCTACGCTGAGCTGCTATCACACTATCTGTATGTATGTGCGCTATGCTGTGCTGCTATCACACTATCTGTATGTATATGTGCTACGCTGAGCTGCTATCACACTATTTGTATGTATGTGCGCTATGCTGTGCTGCTATCACACTATTTGTATGTATGTGCGCTATGCTGAGCTGCTATCACACTATTTGTATGTATGTGCGCTACGCTGAGCTGCTATCACACTATTTGTATATGTGTGCGCTACGCTGAGCTGCTATCACACTATTTGTATGTGTGCTACGCTGAGCTGCTATCACACTATTTGTATGTATGTGCGCTACGCTGAGCTGCTATCACACTATTTGTATGTATGTGCACTACGCTGAGCTGCTATCACACTACTTGTATGTATGTGCTCTACGCTGAGCTTCTATCACACTATTTGTATGTATGTGCGCTACGCTTTGCTGCTATCACACTATTTGTATGTATGTGCGCTACGCTGAGCTGCTATCGCACTATTTGTATGTGCGCTACGCTGAGCTGCTATCACACTATCTGTATGTGTGTGCGCTACGCTGAGCTGCTATCACACTGTCTGTGTGTATGTGCTCTACGCTGAGTTGCTATCACACTATCTGTATGTACGTGCGCTGAGCTGAGCTGCTATCACACACTATCTGTATGTCTGTGCGCTACGCTGCTATCGCGCTGTATCTGTCTGCTGCTGTATGAGTGCGTTAGCTTGAGGGAAGAAGGGAAACTTTGATTCTTATTTCTAAACTCATGTCCCAAAGCACACCATTTTAAGTACTCTCTTCATGCCACTGATTGCCGGAACTATTTTTCAACTACAAACATGAGGAAAATGCCTCAGTGAGACTCAAAAATGGAGTGCGGTTTAGTTGAAAGAAACTTGCTTTAAACCACCCATGCTTTACCACCGGCCTTATGAAATATTGGCTACCTCCAGCATTATTTTAAAGGTTTTCGTTTATTGCAGAGTGCTGGAATTTTGGGGCTGATGTTTGTAATGGGGAGGAAAAAATTACGATCTCAATAACACATTTCACAGGTACAGCTTCGTTCTGGGCCATTATGTCGGTGGATTGAACTCTAAATAGAAATGTGTTTCTCTTGCTTCTTAAAACGTCAAAAAAAAACAAAGCCATCTTTAGCAATATTTTACTGTTAATGTATAAAGGTCTGTCCATCGTCCAGTGATGGAGTTGTAGCTCGACTGAAATTCAACCTCATTCGTGAACATTCTACTGTTGCTTGACGTGGAGACTGGTCCTTTGCTGTTATGAAAAAGCATTAGTAAAGTATGAAAGTATAAACTCAACATCAATGTCCCGAGGACAATTGGTGCAGCGGACAACCCTGTGGTTTTGTAGCCACACTTTTCCGCTATGTCCCTTAACAGCTTGTATGTCTGGATATGCTTGTGTTCCCTCAAACTGATCTTGGGCTTGTGTGCATCTGTTTTGATTACTTGTATTTGTGGAATTTGTATCAGTGCATCTGTTTGGTCTGTGTGCTTGCCTCCATCTGTTAGCGCTGTAAATTCACATTTTGGCCCTTCATAGTGGCTGCGATATGAGCAGCACTCTGTATTTCATTATCAGGGATCACTGAAGCGCTCTCGCGTGCAGTGATTTTAAAGGTGTACCAAGCATGCCTGTGTAAAAGCAGAGTCATTGCTCTTAAAGGGGTACACTGCTGAAAGCAGGATTTGGGCTCATTTCTGTTATTTTTTGAGTAAATAAACTCCTCCAGACAGTTTTTCTTAACCATCCTTTCCATCTAGAGCCAAGGTAGGCTGCTTTGGATGAGCTAGTTAGTTTCTACCATGTAACCAGGTGGCCTTCAGTACCCTTGTTGTCGCTTTTGTTTTTAAAAATGCAATTCTGAAATGCTGAGCGAATAAACCACACAACAAACCATATTTGCACATTTAAAATCAGGTCTTTTCCATGTGGGAGTTTATGTCCTTTTGATTAAGTTTCAACAAGAGTGAAATACTTGGGTCCCCCGTCAAGGCGTAGCTGATATTCAGCGGTGGAGGGACGGACATACAGACAGGAGGACGGATAGACTGATATGAAAAAGCACATCTATGCAATAAGATGTATCCATGTATGAAATTTAATTGAGAAATATTGAAGGGTTTAGGAGTTCTGGTCCAGAGAAGAAGTGTGATGGACAAACGGACGGACAGACGAAGGGACATGGAAGGACAACACTCACTGCTTTGTCTCCATCCTTCTTCTGGTGGGGAATAAAAATACTGGAGGTTTCCTTTATTTTGCTGGCTGGAGCCACAGACTGCGCTTGAGTCGGATTTGCATTCGCATAAATGCTATGCTTCGGCTGCGGCTCTGGAATATGAAATGAAGACTGCTTCCGCTATATTTGAAACCTGTTCTAAAAGGTTTAATAAACACCTACCTGGTGAATAACTGACTTTGCATTTGTAAAAAAGGTTTCTGGTTTGTTTGCTAACTGGCAAATGCATAGCAGCCTATGCTTATCTTTAGATTGAAAGCATAGTTTGCAAAACTGTCTGGAGTACTTTATTCAGAAACTCAGCAGAAATGGGCCCAGTTGTGTTTTTGGTGAAGTAACCCTTTAAAGTGGGAAAATGGCCAGTCTGACTGAACCTGGCACAAAAACTGCCTTGGTTCCTCGCTATAATGCTAGCTAGAATTGATGTAGCTTTGCTTTACAATACAGAAATACTGTTGCACCAATGACCTTGCTAAAGGAGCATTGCTTTGTCTATCTGTCCATTCATTTCCCATCCATCTTCTTTCTCCGGAGCAGTGTCATTTTGCAATGCTGTGTTCATCATTGCCATTTTTGCTTTGATATTTTATTGCTTTAAAGTTGAATGATCAAATGGCAGCGACGCAAAGACTGTTGTATTCAAGTTTGTGCTATTGTGGACTTAATGGTAATCTTGTACTTAGTTTGCTTGCTCAGGTTTTTCTGTGGTGAAGGTGAATTGGGCTCCTCCATTTTAGTGTGCTTCTCACCTTTGACACCTCTCTTGTTTCTCCCTCTTTCTCTAGCAGTGGGAAGCAATCGATAGCGATCGATGACTGCACCTTCCACCAGTGTGTGCGTCTCAGCAAGTTTGACTCCGAGAGAAGCATTAGCTTCATCCCTCCTGACGGAGAGTACGAGCTCATGAGGTGTGTCTCTGTATGTGACTGCCTCTGTGTGTCCGCATGTCACCGTGTTTGTGTGTTTCTGTGACATTGCATCTCCGTTTGTCTGTGACCTCGTCTGTGACTTGACTCTGCTACTCTGAGGTGCGTTTCTTAGAAGCATAGTTGCTAGCTAAATTAGCAACTTGCGTAGTTCATCCATTCACGGTCAATGGTTCCAACTATGTAAGTTAGCATCTGTGCTTTCAGAAAACACACACCTATTTGACTGCCTCTGGCTGTGTCTCAGGGACTGTGTGTCTCAGTCTTCGTTTCTTTGTGACTTTCTGTGACTGTGTTGCTGTTACTCTGTGTCTTTGTGACTGTCTCTGTTACTCTGTTTATTTGTGCCTGTGTCTCTGCCACTCTGTTACTCTCTCTTTGCGACTGTGTCTCTGTTACTCTGTCTCTCTGTGACTGTGTCTCTGTTACTCTCTCTGTGACTGCGCTTGCGACTGTCTTGGTCTCTTTTTCTTTGACTCTTTGTTTCTGAGAGTGTGTGCTTGTCTGTCACTCTGTCTCTGAGTGTGTCTGGTTATGGGTCGGTGTTTGTACCATTCAGTACGTGCATGCGATCGTTGGCCAGGCGAGGCGTGCATGCGTGTGACCTCACCCCTATGCTGCTGTGCTACAGGTATCGCACCACTAAGGACATCATACTCCCGTTCCGGGTCATTCCGCTGGTCAGGGAGGTGGGCCGCACCAAACTGGAGGTCAAAGTTGTCATCAAGTCTAATTTCAAACCATCACTGCTGGCCCAGAAGATTGAGGTAAGGGTTCAGAGGTCAATGGCGGGCCTAATTTGGCTCATATCATTTCCTCTCATTCCATGGCGTTGCAAGTCGTATCATTTTATAACTCACTGCTGCTACTCCATTGTCCTTCTGTTCACAGATCAAATGGCTGCCTAATGGTAGTCTTACAGTCAGGAAAAATTGGTTTCCCTGGCGCTGTACTGCCTGTCATACTAATGAGTGATATTGAAACTGAAATATATTACGGAACGATTAAAAATCGTTTATTTGTCTCCCTTTCCTCCTCCTTGTGGTTCGCTTGGACTCTGCTCTGCAAACTGCTGGGGCCATGTTATGTCTGATGATCCAATCACCCCTAATTTGTTGTTCTTTCCAGGTTCGCATCCCCACCCCATTGAACACCAGCGGGGTCCAGGTGATCTGCATGAAGGGTAAAGCCAAGTACAAGGCCAGCGAGAATGCCATCGTTTGGAAGTGAGTCACGCCTCAGCTGTCGTGAATCTCTCCTGTGTGTCCTTCACCTTTTGTCCTCCCGGAGTGTGTGTGTTCAGAATGTAGACTGGTCCACTCACTTTCTCAGTCAGTCACTCACTCACTTTCTCACTCAGTCGCTCACTCACTTTCTCACTCGCTGACTTGCTTGCTTGCTCCCTCACTCACGCACCCGCTCGGTCACTCTCTAACTCACCTGCTCGGTCACTCTCTAACTCACCCGCTCGGTCACTCTCTAACTCACTCGCTCAGTCACTCTCTAACTCACTCACTCAATCACTCTCCAACTCACCCACTCGGTCACTCTCTAACTCTAAGTCACCCACTCGGTCACTCTCTAACTCACCCACTCGGTCACTCCCTAACTCACCTACTCGGTCACTCTCTAAGTCACCCACTCGGTCACTCTCGAACTCACTCACTCAGTCACTCTCCAACTCACCCACTCAGTCACTCACTCACTTTCTCACTCGCCGACTTACTTGCTCGCTCCCTCACTCACTCACCCATTCGGTCACTCTCTAACTCACCAGCTCGGTCACTCTCTAACTCACTCACTTGGTCACTCTCTAACTCACCCACTCAGTCAGTCACTCATTAACTCACTCACTCGATCACTCTCTAATCACCCACTCGGTTACTCCCTAACTCACTACCTCCTCACTTGGTCACTCTCTAACTCACTCGCTCAGTCACTCGCTAACTCACTCACTTGGTCACTCTCTAACTCACCCACTCAGTCAGTCACTCAGTTACTCACTCACTCCCTATATTGTGTTTGCCACATGACTGATGCTCTCTAAAGGGAGTGAGTGTACATTTCAAGCACAGCCTGAGTGTTTGGGTACCCCACCCATTTCCTGTTCCTGCTCTTTTCTGGGCTGTGCCCAGCCCGTAGCCTGTGTGCTGACTGGCTTGGGGTGGGTGTGTTTCTCTGCAGAATCAAACGAATGGCAGGCATGAAGGAGTCCCAGATCAGTGCAGAGATCGAGCTCCTTCCCACCAATGACAAGAAGAAGTGGGCCCGCCCCCCAATTTCCATGAACTTTGAGGTGAGTGCCAACTGGGAGCCCAGTCACGTCACTTATCTGTATCTCTTGTAGATTGCGCTGATGTATTTGAGGAGTTGATTTTGATTAAATCTCACCCCCACCCCCCCAACAGGTGCCCTTCGCCCCATCCGGGCTGAAGGTCCGTTACCTGAAGGTCTTTGAACCGAAACTGAACTACAGTGACCATGACGTGATCAAATGGGTGCGCTACATCGGGCGTAGCGGCATCTACGAGACGCGCTGCTAACGCCCCCCCTGCCCCGATGGTGATGGTGAAGGTGGGAGGGAGGGTGGGGCAGTGGGAGACCCTCGCCAGCCTCTCCCCTCCTCCCTCCATACTCTGGGGCTAATGGCACATGTGAAAGAGGAAACAGAAATATTACAGATATTCCAAACATGACGAGAAACTTCATGGTAGTCCAAACCAAACCGTTCCTGTGGAGACAAAAGCACCATTAGAAAATCTTATTGTGTAGTTATCTGCTAGAAATGAAATGGATCTTAAAAAATAAAAATGTATGACAAATATGTTTGAAAAAAGAAAGGATATCCTTCATGACGAGATGTTTACTAAAGAGATTCCCTGCCCCCCCCAGCCCTGCCCAAATGTGTATCTGATAATTCTCATTTCAGTTTCAGAAATATGGTTTCCGCTTGTCCTTACTCTAATTAGCAGTCGTTCTATTTGTTGTCTTGGGCACACCCCCCTCTCCTAACCACGCCTCCTCTCCCTGTCCTGTCATATTGAAGTAGAGCTTATCCTATCCCCAACCCCTCATCCTCTTTTTTTCCCCGCCCATATCTTTAGCCCCCACCCGCTCTGCTGATGTAATCGTATTATAGACTGTAGTGTTAAGTAGGCTACTGGACGTATTAATAGTATACACTTACTCTCCCCCCTCCTATCATTTTATGAGTTTCTTCATCACTTCCTCAGACAGATGTTTGTGTGTTTTGTATCCAGAATGCTTCATCTTTCCATTGACACCTTGTTCCTTCACCCCCCCCCCCCAATTGTATCCCTCATAATGGATTTATGTAAAAATGAAGATGATGACTATTCTATGGTTTCTGTTTTCATCTCTGTGCTGCAATGTTTGATTCTTGTGACCAAAATTGTCAAAAAAATGTATAGAACTTGTACGGCGCTAAAAAGGTCTTTTAAATGCAAAAATCCCTCTATCAGAAGGGTCAGCTGATTTCCAGAGAGTCAAGAGCATTTGTGGTCAGTTTTAGTGTCTGGCTGTGCTGCGTGTGCGTGAGTGTCTCGAAACCCCCGATGGGTTTGGCTTAGCGTCTCTTTAGGGCGTGGCCACCTTCTCTGCAGAACTGCCCATTGAGGTTTGGTGATGCCAGGTTAGGTCTAGAAACCCGACCACCCCGAAAAACTCATCCACAGATTTAATCATGCTCATGTCGCAGGATTGTTTTGCTGGCGTGACAGTGTTAAGATTGATCAAAATTTCTGTTGAAATGAAGCATTTTTGTCCTTGGGGAAGGAGAGGACCAAAAGCGGGGCTCCTTAAATCTGGCCCCTGAATCCAGACCCAGCCCTGTTTTTCTCTCCTTCCGGGGAATCAAGTGAACAGTTATTGCTGCTGATTTACCAGACTGTCATCACACCTGACTCCCAGGTTTAAAGCAAGGGTAGAAAACCAGCAGTCCTCAGCCCTTGAGGACCATGGTTTTGGGAGCGCTTGCCTAATGAATGGTTCGTGTAAATCGGTTTACCAAGTGACAAAATCAGCAGCTTGAAGTTGCAATATCCTGAACATTCCGTTTTTTCTCTGGTCAGTCACATGCTCTTGTTCTACTGTCTGTAGTTTCATTTGTCCCGTTTCCAGAAGCATCTTCAGAGTCCTAGTATAAGGGAGGAGGAGAGGAGATGAGCGACTGGTCAGCCAAAAATCAAAGAAAGAAACCATGAGCAGCAGTGTTTGTGCAACTCTGAATGAACTATTGTATTACTACGAGTATTGTGCATCTCTCCACTGATCTGTTTTCATCTTCATCTGCAATGGCATATTCAGGCCAGATGGCCTCATTCCTCATTTCCCGAGGAAATTTTCCCACTCCTTATCAGGGTCGATTTGAAGCTTACCAGTATCTCCACTCCCTGCTGCTCCCATGTCAACGCACACGCACGTACACACATGCACGGCTGCGGCATTGCGGTAGTAGACTGACGTGGAGAGAATATTTGAACCTGGTCCCATAGTCTGAGCTATGCCAACGTGTTTTTTTTTTTTTTTTTGGTGTTCTCTATCGCCCTCTAGTGGCTATGGTGTCATTGTACCTTTGACTTTTAACACTACAGCCTTTCCACTGACCCTAGTTTGGTACAGCTTGTCACACCCGCGCACACGCAGCGGCCACGCAGCATCCTGAGAGATTACCAGGGCCTGTGCCAGGGTTCTTTCCGCTTCAGTGTTTTGATCTCCGTTTGACTTTGTGACTGTCCAGTTAATCCTAAATAAAACATCGTATAACCAGCCAAGTTTGATTCCTCATCATTTGCATTCCTGCAGCCTCTGCCTTTGTCTGTGGAAAAATGTTTCCAAACTTGTAAGCTAATGTGGCATACATGTGCCCGGCCCATGTGTTTTTTGAGAGATGTAGAATGAAGATGGTTCCAAGTATAGTGATGCCTTTTGGTGTGCGTGCGTGCGTACGTGCGTGCGTAAATATTTGTATTTGTGTGGTGAGACTTGATTATGTATGCATGGTAGAAAGCTGTGGTCCTCAATGGTATGCCCCCCCACTGTGTATGCTGGTTATTGATCCAACCACAACTCCGCTTATAGGTTTTTAATAGGATGTTAATTTGTCTCCATTGGGTGCATTTCATGTTCAGAGCAGTCATTAAACCTCTCAAGCCACATTTTTGCAGAAATATCTGCATACTATGAAGACTAAAAGTCCTTTGGGCAAGTGTTTATTTTTCTAAAGTATTTTTGGTAATTACATTTTTAACCTAATTAAGACACTGAAAAATTCTGTAAGCTTCAAACAGGGTTTGCCAAGTTCATTCAACATGCAGTACTTTGCTTGAACTTAACAAAAACATGATACAAAATAGGCTTGACTCATTTGCTAGCCCAATAAAGGGATCGTTACCAGGACCGTACGATTACAGATTCACCAGTTGGGGAAACTCCCAATTCTTTAATTTGATTGATCACATTCTTTACCTTTATGCAGTTGTCTCCATTATATTAAAATGTGGACATGAAATTTTTAGTCCTCATGGCTGGCATGGTCTCTGCTGAGATATGGCTTAAAATGTTGTAAAAAAAAAAATCCCTCTCTACGTATCATTTATGGTGTAATTATGAAAAATGAAATGCTGATTCAAATCTTGGCATTAAATTTGCAGTTGGGACAAAAACCAGCCTAAACGGGAACCCAGGACAGCTTTTTAGAGCCACTGGTTTCAGGAGTACCTGGGCCAGGGTAGAGCATGTGTTCTGTGTGCCTTGTCGGTGGGGTACTGTTTCAGATTAGTCGGGAGTTGGGTCTTATTTTGGACTATAGCTGTAGCTTTTGTTTAGCTTGTGTAAGTGATTTTGTGCCTTGGGAAGGATTTTTTTTTTTTTTTTTTTTGGTCTCCCTAGCTTTGTTCCCCCAATAGATTGACCATGCATCGAGCCACTCTGTTCTCGAATGTTAAAAAAGTCACTCCCGTGCCAAAATATCTTCATCATTCAGCTAATTCCCAGATCACTAGTCTGATCAATAGTAGTCTGCTAGTCTGAAAAATCTTTTTGTGGACTAACTCCTGGTGTAACGAGGAGGATAAGCTTCTCCTGACCTTGTTTAATTTTTGACTGCTTTTACAGGCCCTTTGCTCGACATGCTTCAATTGGTGTGCTCCTAAATTATTTTCCCATTTGGCACACATCATTCATGTGGAAATGCTCTGAAAATGGGAGTGCTATTGAGCCTTGCTCTATCGTTCTCACCCCCCAATTCTTTCAAACTCCTTGTCGCCATTTCCAAGGATGGGTGACCCTGCAGTGGCAGTTGATGGGTCTTTACTGCAAACACCATCACTGCAGTCCCTGGGATCTCTGCCAGAGGGGTGGCCGAAAGCCAGCTCCGACTGCCCCTCTGGCCTTTCTGAACGGAAGTGACGAACCGTGAGGGACCCGCTCAATCTGTGCTGACAAGTCAACAAAATAAATGACCCTCGATGCCTGCGATACAACACGTAAATACCGTATAGTATAAAAGTTGATTCAAATGCCAAATCCTTATGCTCGATCATTGAAATAAAAAAAAATGTAACCAGTGCTTTTCTGAGAGACACTAACGTTTTCCTTGTCCATATTAAAAAAGAAGTCTGGTGGCTAAATGGCCTTCCACTCCCTGAGGCGGTCTCCCATAGCAACGCCCAACTGACTGGCACGAGTGAACAGGTCACTGAGGAGTCCTGACAGCCTGGCTTCAGGGATGCATACTATGCCAAATATAGTGTCACCGCCAAATTGTTTAACTTTCCCACACATGGAGTTCACTAGTGTAGTGCAGTCTACACAACTGCGAACATCCCAGTGGATACATTATATATGTCCCTTAGCTGGGATGACGGCTCTATTAAAGACCCCACAATATCAGCCAATCAGAAGACTGTTCTGCACAGTGCCCGAAATGTGACCTTGTAAGTGGGCTCTGCTTTTGTGTTTTGTCAAGTCAAAGCACGATGTGAATGCCAAAACTGCGCTGAATTTGTTTCTGGGTTGAGGTTACTCGCACTTCTTTCACTTCAGTTGTGCAATAGCAACCAGTCTTTGATTTATCGCTTAAAAAAAAAATGCTCCGTCGAATGCAATTATGCAAGAGTATATCTACGGTTCCCGTAGGATAGCAATCTTCTCAGACAGTGCACGATGAGGTTTTTTTTTTTCTTCCTCCCGTTGACTGCATTTCGGTGGTCTCACTCTCAACCAGAAAAAAACGTGCAATGATGAGTGCCTGCTATGTCAACTGGGGTATTGTGGATGTATGAGGATAGCCGCTGTTATTCTCTGTGATAACTGCACTTGTGGAAAAAAAAAAAATTCACTTTTTAAAAATCTTCAGACTTTAAGCACAACGAATGTGCCACCGTACGCCAAAAAAAAAAAAAAAAAAAGATTGGCCCAAGGCGCTAAAACTTGGTTCAAAGTGATCCTCTGGCTGATGGAAGCACCCCCTAAATTCCAGAGTTTAACGACACCGCGCTCTGGCTGCTCAAGAAACAGGGATCCTTTGTGGCAGGAAGAAATCTCCCGCTTGGAAAGAAAATAAGCATCCCTGAAATAATTTGAATGTAACTTTGAATGAATATAAATCTTACCATATTCAATAATAGCGAGTACCTGAATCTCGGTTCTGCTCTAACCTGACCCAGTTTTGCCAATACTAATCCAAACTGAGTGATATAGCGCGTTGAGAAGAGTAGTTATATCTAAGAATATAGGTTTACCCAAGAAAATGATAAACATATGTGACTTACTTTTCGCAGTCAAACTCTCTTGATTGATTCGATATGGCCAGTCTCATTTTTTAATCATTTTTCAATCTGACAGTTGATAGTAGCGGAGAAGAAAAGTTGTGTGCATGTGGGTGCATTTAACTGTGTTCCTGCATGGCGCCGGATGGCAGAGGAAAAATTGCTGTTTAAAAACAGGAGGGGCCCAGCTGTCCGAACGGTTGCACAAAGCCTTTTGGAGTTTGACATCTGATCCGTCCACGGGTCCGTTGGGTAGGGTGGAGAAGGCAATGACGAAAGAGAAGTTAAAAGTAAGGAATGAGATGGAAAGCTGCTTAGCCGAAGAGAAGGAAATGAACAGAGAGCTGGATTTGGCCGGAGTTCAGATTGCAGAGGAGGACACCGTGATTGAGAGGGAAGGAGACCCTGCGCTCTCCTATCCAGATGTTCACAGTAGCTGAGGTGGTCCGTCTTTGGCCTCAACTGAGTTCAAGTCCCACGGTGAGACTCGTAGCACACAGGCGTGCAAGACGACACGACGCCTTTGAGCAGTAGCCCATCCATCACTTTTACTGCAGCTGGATTTAGTATCTTAAATATTTAACTAGCAGCCACCAGAAAGAAAAAAAATCCCGATGGAGTACCGAGCTTTGAAGTTGCGCGAATGGTCTAGGGATCGTGAGCTGCGGGCAAGATTGTGCAGTCTGTGGACACCAGTGATGCTGTTACTGGCGGTACTGGAATGGTCTGAGGGTTTTCCATCCTGGAGAAAGGAAACGGTGAGTGAGTACTGAGAAAAAGGCCTCTAAGTTTTCCAGAAATTAATGTGGGCTTTCATGTGTAGCCTAGCGCACGATGCTTACCTAAAGTTGCAGTAACACTGTAGCGAAATTGTGTCCCACGTGCATCCTGCGAACCTTTGGTATTCACAAGGCTAACAAAATTTGAAGGAGAATGGAGGGACAGAGGGAAAAAGAGAGAAACAGAGGAGTAAAATGGTGTTGAAGGTCATGGGGGAGGTACTCTCCTCACATGTGGGTGACAGATATTTCTGTAAAGAGGGAAGGAGTGTGAGTGGGATGTATATCTGTGCGCGTGGGCCCATCTGAAAGAAGGTGCATTGGTGTATGGGGTCCTCGTGATGAGCTAATTTTAGATTTTAATCTCTGTCTCTTTGTCGCATAAAAAATACCAGTTGACTGTCACTTGCACCTGTTGTGCCAAATATTGAATTAAAGTTCTGCACCACTGAGCAGAACTGCCTTTTCTTCACCACTATGTATGAAAAATCTCAAGCTCTTTTTGTCTCTCCTCCAATACCCCCTCCTCGATTGCCACGTCTCTCACCCGCTTTACTCTCTCCCTCTCTGTCTCTCGTTTATACACCCCATCTCTTTTTCCTTTCCCCCCTTCCTCCTTGTTTCCTTCTGTTCAGTGCTCTGTCCCGCTCTTCCTCCTGCCCTGTCGGTCTTCTTATTTATGGTGTCTTACCTCTGTAGGAGTCAGGACTGACATCTCTGAAACTTTACGTTGAGGGTCCCAGTCCTGTGAACATTTGGTCCAAAGTGGCTCAGACCCGATCCAAACGCTATGCCATCAACCCCCTCGGACACAAGTGGGAACACTTCAACATCACATACAAGTAAGGGAGAGGTCTAAGATGTATACTGTACAGTATAATGTGGACGTAATTACAAAGACGGGGTAATGCGGAAATATTTGTGTATTTTTTTTTTGCAAGTATGTTATGGGCAGTGTTGGGGTAGTTGCAAGTAATGCATTACACATTACTAGTTACTTTTTTTTAAAAAAGTAATCCCTTACTTATTTACTCACTGCTTAAAGTAACTACTAGTTACTTTACTTTTGGATTACTCAGCACCATCATCTGAAATTCACCATAACTTAATTAATTAACCGCATCATGTGAAAACCTGGCATATTTTTATTTAACCAGGGAAGTCCCGTTGAGATTGAAATTGCTTTTTCAAGGGAGCCCTGGGGGTTGAAGTGGGGAGGGAAACGGCAATATGCACAGCTAATTAGATCAGGGGATGATTAGGTGGCAGGTCGAAAGAGCCAGGTTGGGACTTTAGCCATGACACCGGGGAACCTCCCACCCATATCGATAAGTGTCATAGGATTTTTAGTGACCTCAGTGAGTCAGGACCTCAGTTTAATATCTCATCCGAAAGACGGCATCTCCTGCAGTACAGTGTCCCCCTCACTGTACTGGGGCATTGGGGATTACAACACCAGAGGGAAGAGCGCAGCCTACTGGCCCACCAACACCTCTTCCAGCAGCAACTTGGTTTTCCCAGGTGGTCTCCCATCCAGGTACTAACCAAGCCCACACCTGCTTAGCTTCAACCACACGGCTGGAGCAGATTAAATTGTGGTATGGCTGCAGGCCATATGCCCAGCTCAGCACAAATCTTTATTCTAGTAAGGAGGACACACACAAGATCTGTCTTTCATGCTCTTTAATACAGCAAAGCCAACTGCGAAGTTGTTAAAATCAGCCCCAACAGCACTTCACAGAGAAGTGAGTCAAGTACAGGGCTACAGTACTGGCATAAACACGCATGAAAAAGGACGCTTCATTTGATTTTCTGTCCTCGGTCTCAATCCCCAATATGCTCAAAAGGAAGAAGAAGAAGTAGTTTTTCTGGCCTCCCTGCTGATAGTTGAAGAATTTAAAGTAATGCTAGTAACTAGATAATTTATTTGTTAGTAACTGTAAGGCGATTACTTATGTTATCAAAGTAATGCATTACATTACTGCATTACTGATAAATGTAAACTGATTGCTGTAGTTAGTTACTTTGTATTGCGTTACCCCCAACACTGGTCATGGGAATTGTTAGTAGAAAGCTTACATATCAGAAATATTTCCATAGACATGGATAGTTGTTATTGTTATAGACTTTAGAGCCAAGAAGGCTCTTCAGTATGTTCCTCACTCTCAGTCTTAGTTTTGTACACAGTATGTATTTGCTTGATTCTGCTGTCTCTTAGAATCACCAAGTTCCCCAACACTCTCAACAAAGAAGACACACGCAAAGCCATCAGCATCGCTTTCACCATGTGGAGTGATGTATCCCCCCTCTCCTTCACTGAAGTCACCCTTCCTAACAAAAGTGCTGATATCATAATTGGTAAGCAACAACATATGACAGGATAGTTATGTTTCACACATTTGTAATTTATTCTGTCAATTTTACAGGTTATCCAGTGGAACAGCAGTCTAATGAGGAATACTTTGGAAAGGAGAATTGGCAAGGCGAGACAGCGTCATAGTATTCATTCAGTAAACTGAGGAAAATAGGAAATGTTTACTGGAGTCAGCGTGTGGGCTCCTGCTATGTTATTACGCTGTGTGGACACATTTGAACTGCATTATCATGATAGACTTGTGTGTGTGTGTGTGTGTGTGTGTGTGTGTGTGTGTATCCAGGCTTCTACACCTTCAACCACACAGACTGCTGGAGGTCCCCACTGCACCCCTGCTTTGATGGACTGAATGGGGAATTGGCTCACGCTTTCCTCCCCCCCCGAGGGGAGATCCATTTTGACAACCACGAGTTCTGGATACTAGGCAAATCCCGCTTCAGCTGGAAACAGGGTACTGTTTGTGATCTACGAGAACCCCACCAACACCTTTTAGCGTGTGCTGGGATGCAGAGGTGGAAAGTCCTGCTGCAGTGAGAAGAAGTCCCTCCCAGTGCTTTATTTCAGTCTTCATGGGTTTGTTTGAATCATATAGTCGACCTTATTACTGAGATGAGCTCAGTTCATGTGCGGTGAGAAAAATATGGCAGCAGTTTTACTTTCTGGCCTCTGGATTGTCTTCCACTGGTCAGATGTGTTCACGTTCCTACCCCACAGCCCTTATGGACTGACAGGGTATTGTTATAGCCTGTGGTGTCTGGTGGGCTGGCAGTGGCTCCATATTTTGTCCGGGTCACATCTCCAAAAGTGTTGGCCACATGGGCTTCAAATTTGGTACGCAGGTTCTTCGTAAGGGTTAGGTGTGCAAGGTAAGGGTCATTAGTGGATTTGACCATTGACCTTGTCACAGTGACCTTGAACTTGAAAATTTTGTCCAGGCCATATTTCCAAAACTACTGAACACAGCAGCTTCAAATTTGGTCTGCACATTCCTTGCGAGGGATAGGTGTGCATCATAAAAGTCATTAGTGGATTTGACTTTTGACCTTGACACAGTGACCTGTGCTTGCCATAGATGTAGGCTGCTATTTATTAATAATTAGTTGAGAGCTGTGGGGTTCTCTCGGCGCTCAGCGTCTGCTTGTTTGCTTCTCCCCTCAGGTGTGTGGCTGAATGACCTGGTCCAGGTTGCTGCTCATGAGATTGGCCATGCATTGGGTCTGTGGCACTCCCGAAATCCTCAAGCACTGATGCATCCCAATGCCACATATACAGGACAGCGCAGCATTGCTCAGGATGACATCTGGGGCATCCAGCGACTGTATGGTGGGTGCCAGATGGTTGGTTGTTTGCCAGAGTATCTAATAGAGAATGCAGTCAGATAGGATTTGGGGAGTGCACACAATAAGTTGAACCATAAATACAGACAAATTGCCAGGAGGATTTTCAGAACTGTTTAAAATTGTTTTTTTTGCATGTTGGATTTGGGCAATTGTTAGTTTCACTGGTTATATCCGGCTCAATTTTAGGATTGAATTTATGCCATTTAAGTGGAGTCACATTCTCTGGACAGATTTGTACGAGAGTTGATTCTTATTTAAACTTGGTGTGTCTTTGCTCATGGATACATGTGCACGTGCACATGCACGCGGGTGTGTGTGCATGGACAGGCTGCGAGGACAAGAGGCGCGTGTGTGACCCGTGGGCTCGGCTGGGGTTTTGTGAGAGGAGGAAGAGCTTCATGAGGAAACACTGCCCTCGTCGCTGTGACCTCTGCCACGGTGAGAGGTCCAATGGCACAGCCTGGAACAGCACACCTGTACACATCCAGCCAATGAAGCAGCATATTACACACTCAAGCTTGGTGTAGCCTTTGGCTGTAGCACCACAGAGATGGTCTATAAGAGGCGAGCATCCATATTAGTAGTAGCCAGTGATGTCCTTGCTTTTGCCTGGGAAGCTTCAGAACGCCCCATGGACTGAAGCACCCATTTGGTTCTATGGGATTTTTCAGAATCCTACATGAATCCATGAGGAGTTCTCTAACCTTGCTTCGTATTTGTGATTTTACACCTTTAAGGGTTAAGATTTGCGCACAGAAACTCACTGTGCTGCCCTTCTGTAGCTGATTTCTCCTTTTCTCTCTCTGCTCTCCTGCTTGGCGGGTGCTGTACAGAGCCACTGGAGACAAATACCTCACCCACATCACCGCCCCCAAACATCAAGACAAAGCTGGTCCCCAGGGGGAAGGTGGTGGGCTTCCGCTGTGGGGCAAAAAATCCCAGAGGGCCCCCAAAAGTCAGGTACTGCAAATGTGTGAAAATGGTGCCCACCATTGAGGCTATGCTACTGTGGTTCCCAACAACTACAGTCTGAAAAGGACTACGATGCTATCGCAGATATGTCTACATCACCAACCAGGGCATGCACTCAAAATGGATGCAGTGGTCATATTATTGTGAGTAGGTCACGTGAAGCCAATCGATTCAATGTAGGCTGTGGAAGAGAGTCTACCAGCATTGATAATTTAAAGGCTAAATATTCTGTGAGTGGTATTCGTTACTGAAACTCATTCAAAATGTTACCCCTCTGTCCAAGTCACTGAAGTCTTCACTCACGATTATTCTGAGCATAATTGTAATAGGCAGTCAAGTCTCTCCACAATTTTTATCCATGCCATGACTTGGTTTAATTTGCATTAATGGTGGACCTTAAGTGTAATGTGTGCCTCTGCTTTGCACGTACGTTCCCAAATCTTTCCTGTTTTGTGTACTAACTGCATAGCAGTGGTCTCCAATCCTGCTCCTGGTGAGCAGCCATCCTGTAGGTTTTTGCTCCAACCCTAAATCATCACACCTGATTTGGTTAATTAGGGGCTCATCAAGATATCTAACTGGGGAGTGAGGTGTTCTTTGCTTTGGTTGGAGTGAAGATCTTCAGGATGGTAGCTCTTTAGACCACAGCTGCAGAACTTCCATAATAAAGTACCGCTATTCACACATCAACATGTCATATATGCTACCATTCTCTGAAATGTGGAGCCTAATGAAACCGGAAATGAAAACGTTTGAAAGATGTCATTAATGATTGAATTTATCCCTTTCTGATTTCAGTGGTTTCTCTCACTGAAACTTAAAAGTCAGGCAGGAATAGCTCATTATAGTTTTAGAGCTAACTTCCATTACATGGAAACAGCGGGGATAGGTGATGAAGGGAGTGCAGAGGAGCAGTATACAGCCAATGATGTTTGACCACCCCGTTCTCTATTCCACAGCTGGTACAAGGATGGAGAGCTTCTCTCCACATCCATCCCAGGCTACATCATTATCAAGGACCGGGACCTGCGCATCGTGGCGAATGAGTTTAACGAAGGCACCTACACCTGCAGAGTCCGACGGCGTGGCATTGTAGTGTCTGCTAACTCCTGGGCCATCCGCCTAAAACCAGAGCACTCTTCCAACAGCTAAGAACAAAGGAAGGACATGAATGGAAGAAAGGCAAGAAAAGAGAAAGGGAGGAGTAGAAAACTAGGGTATAGAGAGGGATGGAGACAGAGAGCACTTAATGGAGTGGAAAATGTAGGGAAAATGATGAAGCAAAGGTTAGAATAATGGGTACAATCAAAGAGCGTCATCGTTCACCAGGTCAAGTGGTGAACAGCCCTAATCCTCGAGATCTACCATTTTATAAACCAGAGGTAATCAACCCTGTTCCTGGAGATCTGCCATCATATTAACCACTTGTAACCAACCCTGTTCCCAGAGATCCTCTATCCTATTAATCAGTGGTAGCCAACCCTGTTCCTGGAGATCTCCCATCCCAAAGGCCAGTTTTAACCAACACCATTGCGGGAGATTTTCATTTCAGTTCTGATCTGGCACACCTTACTAATTAGCAACTCAGTAAGATCTCTACGTGCTCATTGTGTTGTGCTTTTCATGGAACGAAAACCACCTGGAAGTTAGATTTCTGGGACAAGAGTTGGTTACAGCACATATAGGATGGTGGATTTAGAGTAACAGGGTTGGCAGAGGTGTAAAATCCAGGGGTCAGAAAGTAAATGTCCTGCCAAGTGTTTCTCCCTCCACAGAATGAGCTGATCACTCATATTGGCTCTATCTCCTGTCCGAAGTAAACCCAGGTGGTTGGAATAAAGTTCTGGGGAGGATTTTTACTTTCTGAACCCGAACTTTACACCTCTGAAGGTTGGTTACCACTGAAAAAGGTTTTCACTCCAACCCAAAGGACACATCTCTTTCAACAACGTGCAAGAATTCGGTTGTAAAGAACACCTACTTGATGGCAGATCTCCAGGAACAGGGTGGGTTACCACTGACCTACTCCATACAATAGGATTTGGGCCCATGATTTTCTTGCCTTGCTAAGTCCTGCATCTTCTGTGCACATCACTCCATTGGGCAATTTTCTCAACTTCTTCCAGTTTTTATCTGACCTCAAGTGATGGCTAAAGTCTACAACTAAGAATTAATATCCTGGGACAGTGGTTCTCAAACTCGGTCCTGGGGGACCACTGCGTATGCTGGTTTTTGTTCCGACCACAAATGCAAACCCAGAATTTTAATGCGTAGTTACTTTCATTACCCTCTTTAAACAAAATCATCAAAAATAGCTATGCGTGCTATGAATAAAAGTGCTATATTCACATCCTGCTATATGGGAAGCAGCTGAACAAAAAGGAAGAAATTAAAATGAAGTGTACCAATGAATTTTAAGAAATCAGTTGGCTCCTAATTAATATAATTATTGATCAATAAGTCTGATCACTAAGTCTGACAATTTATTAGATAATGAAGAGTTTGAAGGCAAATGACTTATACCTGTTTTGTGTCAATATTGTGAGGAAAAAAATTTAAAGAACTTAAACCTCGTGTGCAGCAACCAATGGGATCTCATTAAAGGGGATCCATGATGCTAAATTTTTTTCTGGATGTCCAAAAGGGAACTTAAAAAATTTCTAAGCAAAAAAATAAAGATATATAAATTCCATCATTTCTAGAGTTTGATTCCTTTCATTCCTTACCCTCTGAAAATGGGCTGTTCTGAGTGGGCATCCTTTTAATGGAATGAGCTTTGTTCTAATTGGCCTGCGAACAGAGCCACCTTATCAATGGAGAGCAACCACGTCATAATCCCCCAGCCACAGGCAAGTCTCTAGTTAAATGCAGTTGACTGAATAAGTAGCTAGCTAGCTAGCTAACCATTTAACTACACAATGAGTATGGGAAGGTAACCAACGTCTGCAGGCTTAAAAAACTACACATTGAGTATGGGAAGGTAGCCATTGTCTGCAGGCTTAACAAACATGGGCGTGACATTCACAGAAGTGCGGCATGCAGTCACCATAATAGTTTCATTACACTTATAATTCAGTCTCTAATGTTAACTAGGATCCGTAGCTACCATCTGTATGGTAGCAACTGGTAGCTAACGTTCCATTTACTACACTAGCTACTCAATTGAAAACGGACTGAATTTGATTAATAACAGTCACCCATGCTACCTGATCCAATCAACGCGTCTCGTACATTGCTTCTGACTGAACTAGCATTGGTTTCTAAATTTACAGACAATTTAGTTGCTAACTAGGTCACTAGCAAGCTAGCTAATAAGTCACACAATGATTATAGAAAAATAATGCATGGATGCTTGTTAGCTAAGTAAAGCCCAGTAAAGCCTGTAAATTTAGTATGGACTTAGGCTCCCTGGAGCCTTATTTTAAGCAATATGTTAGAAATCTTGGTGAAATTTTAGATTCAGATTTTAAACTGGACAAGCAAATCAACTCTGTGGTAAAATCCAGCTTCTTTCACCTAAGCCTTCGATCAAAAGTAAAGCCCTTTTTATCCACCAAAAATTTTGAAACTGCTTTTATTTCTTCCCGCCTTGACTATTGCAATGCTCTTTATGCTGGCATAAGCTCATCCTCCTTATCCCGTCTTCAACTAGTCCAGAACTCTGCTGCCCGTCTTTTAACAAGAACACGCAAGCGGGAGCACATTACTCCCATACTTGCGGCTCTTCACTGTCTCCCTGTTCGTTTTAGGATTGATTTTAAAATTCTATTATTTGTTTTTAAATCTCTGAAAGGACTGGCTCCACCTTACATTTCAGACCTCCTAACAAAATACACTCCCCCGAGGGCACTGAGGTCCAATGACCAATTACTACTCACCATCCCTTCGTCAAGACTTAAAAAGCAGACTTGAAACTTGAACCAAGTTAGTTTTGCAAGAGGCACATAACTAGCTGGCTAGTTACATCACCAACCAAGCCATAAACATTTAATTAAGCTTACACTTGGAATTCAGCTTGGATATTAACGGAAATTTGAAAAACTTACCCAGCTAGCCACAGATGCTCTTTGAAAATAAATTGAAACCGCCTCTTCTTTTGATCTTCCGAAGGTCCCCTTTAATATTAATTTCATTGCCTGTCCAGTGTTTTACTGATCCAGGTCAAAAGTACAAAGCAGTCACCCAAAAAGTGAAAGGCAAACATAGGCTATAGCTAGTTCTGGGGTTTTGCTGATTGAAACTATAGACAGTCTGATCGCCCGCGTCTGCATGGATGTAGCCCCCAAGTACCTCTTTGTGATATCTTCAAAACTCTGACCTCCAGAGCGTTTACAAGGCATAGACTGAAATGGGCATTTTTAGCAAGAAATTGCACTTTATTCGGCCAATTCTGTTGCCATAGCAACCAACATCAATGGCCATCGTGACCTAACCATTACCTGTGCCCACACCAAATGTCTAAGGAATCGGTCGAAATTCATGGCCCGTAGAGTCCACAAGAAAATCTCTATGGACGCAGTGGAGGCGGAGGCGACGACCATAATTCCATATGAGCTAGACTGCGTGCGGGGGCTACAACAAGCTGTGGATGGAGATATTCAGAGGTGGGCTGAACAATTGTCACGAACCTGCATGTGATGTAAGAAGGGGAGCTAAATCTGAATGGCATGCCCAATGCCATGTTTGAAAAAGGCAGCCCACAAAAAATTCCTGGGTCATCTTACTTCATGGTTAGCGGGTTGGTAAGCACTCCAGATACTGAAATGTATGTGCAAAGCGCTGAAAAAAAAGTGAGATTTTCACATTTCCCCTTTAAATAACCTTAGTAGTACTTGGATCAGTGAATTTGTTAGACCGTGTGCATTTACTTGCAATGTAGCATTATAAACGCAATATGGATGTGGGGCTTTCACTCCCGTTGGCAGGCATTGCTGTTTCTTGCAAAATGTGAAGTCTAAGGGTAAAATGAAATTCAACTAATTGAGACAAATTGACAGCCTAATAGAATTCAGGGACTGCAACTGTGGTTGCAAAAAAAAAACCTGCATACTCAGTGGTCCCATAGGACCAGGTTTGAGAACCACTGTGCTTGGAGCCAATTATCACTGTAAGACTTGAGCAACACAACACATCACATTGCCAGTTTACCTTTAGCTTGAAACAGCTGTAAATTATGATATTCAGTTGCATTCACCCAGTGAAGTATGATTTCAATGCAGGGATCTGGTTACTTTTAGTTATATTGCAATATAAATAGTATCATGGGCTCCAGTCCATATTTATTAACAGTCATTCCATAAAACCCAGACTTACTGCATATAGTAACTGCACTGTAGTTTTTTTAGTTAAATTGGTGATTTATTTTATTGTGTGGTAGAACTGAAAAGGTGCTATATGGAATCAAATGTGTGCTTCCATTTGTTGTAACACCTGTCACTAATTTTCAAACATTAAAAACCCTTACTTTAAAATACTTTTAAATAAGACAAAATCATTGTTGATTTTTAAGTAATTTATTTTTTACTTACAGTTCTACCTCTTTTCCCATTGGAGACTGCTACACTGTTAAATAAGAAGGGGTAACATCAAAGTGAAAACAGTCAATTAAAACAGAGACGGGGAGGCAGCGCTACTCTTAGAGCTAGATTTAAACAGAAAGAAATAATCCAAACAAACAGGTAGAATAGCAGATGTACAAAAGGATCGTCTCAGAAAAGACTAATCATAATTAGAAAGCCACAACTGCATAAAAATTATTCTATGACAACAAAGTGGGTTAAAACAACTGCCCAGAGACATAATTTTTCTAAAACCTGGCTTGAAAATATTAGACAATAGGAATTCTCAGCAACTTATCCTACGATGCACTTATAAGACTTAACACTCTGAATAGAAATAAAGGAGAACACATTTCAATTTGTCTCCCAGTTGAACTTATAATTCAGAGAGTTAATTCAGTTTTGATGTTGAATCCTACACCAAAAATCTTATAAAAGCGATAACACCCCGTATCTGGAACTCTTCGTGGATCATTAAACAGGCACACCTAAAACAACAAAATGCTGAATTGAAACCTGTTATAGCAAAATAGAATAGTGGTGGCTTAAAAAAGGTTCATCCTTGAGAAAAATAAAATCAAGGACCAGGTAAACTAATCTGATCTATGCACGCAACAAAATGTATGACTGCCAATACTGAGGATACAGTAATACCAGGAAGGTGAAACGAAGACATCCCTGAACACTGAGCTGTATCACACAGGCACTCACAGGCCTGCGTGTTCAAAAAAGTGTCCTTTCCCAAATAAGGTAAAGAAAGAACATGCCAGAAGTTAAGTAAAGCTGACCTAAATAAACACACCAACTCAACCTCACTCTCTCCACACGAGTCTAAACACAGGACAGTGCAGAGGAATAAAAAAATATGGCTTTGTTTATTTTTGCTTTTTTAATGCATTTTTGCCGCAAACGACATGTAGCTACAGGTGTATATGGGTCACTGAACAAGAGCCTGCATGTGGAGAAGGATAACCGTCATAATCAGCTGTGCTCAACAAATGCCCCCCTTCAATCAGGGGGGGGACAGGACAAACACAGGAAAATAACACACCCTTTTATGACTCAAATATAAAAATAACATCACTTTTCAAAACGTTGATGATTTCAGTCCTGGCAAATTAAAATTATGTTTTTTCATCTGTGGACAACATTTGACATATAGTGCAAAACTGAGGTTATAATACTTTGCAGTCCCCTGACATATTCTCAGCTCCATCTTCTGGGGATTACAGCAGTGGTTGTGTGTAGAGACTGATTCGTATGGGTCACTTTATATTTATCAAGCTTTGAACATCCCCTAACGAGCTAAAATTAAACTGAATTTGAAAGGTCTATCGATTACCTTTCAAAGCTCTGTGGCCCCAGCTAATCTGCTGCAGGATAATAGGTTTGTTTGTCTGGTAGCGTGCGTGTGTGCATGTTTTAATACGGCGAAAGTGACTGAAAATGTGTAACACTGAGGGACAGACACATGGAAATAGACTGGCAGCTGGTCGCAGAAGGGGCGCGCGGGACTACTCACTCCACAAGGGGGCAGCACCAAGCTTCACATCCCTCATTCCCTGCGTTTTACCCCCACCACCAAAAAACAGTAGTCAGGCGAATTTATCACCCGTCTTAAAGGTAAGGCAATGTCAGTATACACACACACATACATGCAGACAGCACACATATCAGAGCTCCATGATTGTAGGCCTTTTCCCCTACACTTGATGGCAGAAAATTAATTAGCAGGCTCTGCAATCGCGGGAACCGCAAGACTCCCGGCGGAATTTCATCTATCACCCCAGAAAATCATCTCCTCGACTCCTTTTCTCGTCCTGACATGGAGACGGGGAGTAAAGACGAGAGGAGTGCCGTCGGAGATAACAGTGCGGGGAAGGAGAGGGGTTTTAGTCTTCATCCTCCTCATCCTCACTGATACTGTACCCTAGGGCAGCGCTGTGGTGCGGGGGAGAGGGGGGAGGGGAGGTCTTGCCGAAGAAGGGCAGGCGGAAGGTGGGAGAGGGGGAGCGTTCTCGCGTGGGGCTGCTGTCGGGGCTCTGTCGTGGGCTGATGGCCTGGAGCATCCGGCCCTTACCTTCTTTCAGCATGTGTTTCTGCAGAGAGAGACCACGCCCATTACAGACTGCATAACACACATTAGGACAATACTCTGTACCGATGAATGCTTGCTGCATGTAAGTTTTAGCAAAACAACATATTATGCCAGTTGAAAAATACTTCAGTCTTTTTACTCAATTTGTCCTTTTTTACTAATTGAAGATAAGGGACATTGATCTTACATGCTCAAATGGTGTAATATGTTGGCAAGGCTCAAAAGCATCTGGTCATACTAATGATAATGGGGGCAACCCAGTGAATACTTAAAATACTTTTCTTCTTGTTTAAGACAGATATTACGCAACAGAAAGAATAAAGAAAGTAATCAGATAACTGTGCCCGGAATTAAAAAAAAAAAAAAAAAAGGACAGCTGAAGAGGAAAATGGAAGGTAATTGAAAACTAGGATTAAAGACAAAGGAAACAACATCACTGAAACACTGAACTGAGCACGGCTTAATGTAAACAAGCAATGACGAACAACAATTCCCATATGCTAAAAGCACTTGGCCTACAAGACTCTCACCAGTGCCCCCTCTGGACCAAACATCTGCAAGAAGTTGCCGATGAACTCGCGGGATTTCTCCTCCCACTTCTGGATGAGGTCAATGCTCTTCTCCTCCACCTTCTGCACGAACTCCTTTGAGCGCTCCTCCACGTCCCGCACCTTACGCTTCACCTTGTCCACCCGCTCCTGCAGGTGGTACTTCTTCTCCTGACAGATAGGTGGCAAAAAAGCCATATTTAGCACTCGTTTATGATACTCATTCATTTAGATAAAATCAAAAGTTCCCTACGGCTAACTTGTTGATATCACAAAAACCCGAATGTCCTCATCATTGCGACTTTGAAATCAGTTACAGTAGCATGCAAAATAGCATTTAGGTATCCATCTGCCAACAGCCGAGTGAGTGAGCGAGCGACTCATTTGCATATTGGACTCCCCACAATAACTAATTTCTATGCTTCGCGTATCCATGAGTTAAAAAGAGAAGAAGATCTTAGAATAGAGTGGTCACCAACCCTGCTCTGAAAGATCTACCATCTTGAGGGTTTTCACTCCAGCCCTTGCAAAGCCGCAGTCAACAGTCAGAGATCTTGTTAAGCTGCCAATCGGTAGAATTAGGCGAGCAACATTAGGTTTGGAATGAAAACTAACCAGATGGTAAGCCTCTAGGAAAAGGGTGGGTGAACACTACAGTAGAGCACCCAACATGTCTTACAGCTTTTAGGTTCAGCCCATGACGTGAGGATTGAACTCACATTAATGAAGCTGACATTGAGTTCTTTGGCAGTGTAGCCTCTCTGAAGGTTGCGTCGTACGTACACATCGTAGTCACGGACAATGCGTGTGATGATGTCAGAGGTGGAGATGCCTTCTGTTCGCTGGGTGGGGGCAAACATGCCTGGGGGCGGGTCGGAAAGATGAAGCCAGGCACACACTTAGCCAACACAAGCTAAGAAATCAGACAAGCTATTGGCCAACATACCACAAGCTAACAAATCAGACACGCTATTGGCTAGTATGCCACAAGCTCAGCAATCAGACATGCTATAGGCCAGGGGTCACCAACCCTGTTCCTGGAGAGCTACCATCCTGTAGGTTTCTGCTCTACCTCCTATTCAGCACACCTGTTTCAACTAATTAGCCACTTAACAAGATCACTAGCTGGGCAAGTAAGTAGCTAATTACTTGAATCAGGTGTGCTGAATAGGAGGTAGAGCAGAAACCAACAGGATGGTAGCTCTCCAGGAACAGGGTTGGTGACCCCTGCTATAAGCCAACACACCCGAAGCTCAGAAATCAGACACACTAGTGTCATGTTCCTCAAATCAGTCTTCAAAGTCAGGGAACTGCTGGTGTTCGACCCTACCTTTACCCAGGAGTCAGGTGAGAAGCCAGTCCAGCAAGCTAATCAGCATTGTTTATTGTTTAGTTAATTACACAGGAAGAAAGAATATCAAGGCTGGATCTGGATTTAAGATCCAGATTTGAGGATCCCTGCACTGTTGGATAGTATGGTACAAGCTCAGAAATCAGATACACTATTGGCCAGTATGCTGCAACCTCCGAAATCAGACATGCTATTGGTCAGTATGCCACAAGCTCAAAAATCAGACCATGATGCCCACCTGCTTCTTTGATGTGCTTGTAAACGTCATCGCTCCCTGCAGAGGAGTATGGGATATCATCGTGGGCGACAAAGTCAATCTGGGAAGTATCAAATGGATGGAAAGATCTCACCCACAAATGTAGAACTTCAGCTGTAGATGGATAATGATTCATAATAGTATATGTTTATGTGGAGTTTTTTCGTACAGCGATCCAGTCTTGGGGGACTGTAATTCCAACAAGGCTCATTCCATATGCATGCATGACACTTTAATTTGAGGGCAATTTCATCTGCACTGAGTGACCCCTGCAGAGATTACAGCCTTTTTGATGTTGTGTCACTGTCAAAATAATGAGGGAACTTCACTGTAATTTTAGAGTTGAATCTGTCCCACTTACCCGGTGTTCAGCTAGGAACTCCGGTGAAAGCGTCCAGGGCGCATTTCGCACAACTTCGTCCACATAGCGGCAGTGGCTAACTGCGTCGTAGCGCTCGTCTTCATTCATGACAGTGAAGCCCTTGAACTTGTGAGTCAGCTCGTCGCTGCACACTGCGGAAAGCATGGGTATTATGCAAACTTGCTCCTACGCTGTCGCGCTCCCATAGCAATGAGAGTAATGACAGAGCTAGTCATGCTAACAAAACTTTGCGCTTCAGAACTGAACTAGTAAGTGAACAGGACAAGCTCCATACAGTATGCTGTCCACAGACTAATAAAATAGCCAAAATGCTCAAAAACGGAGATCAGTCAAGACAAAAGTATTAAGTGCCAACAGTTCATAAAAACAGAGGTGGGCCATTAATTTAAGCATTTATCATTTAAGTTATTTATTGAATAACAGAACAAAAAAAAAAAAAAACCAACCCCAAGCCAAGCATTCTAAGTCATATTTCCATAGACATTTGTGAATATACTGTTTACATCACAGTCCAGAGGTACCAATATGCCTAGAGTTAAAAAGGCAGGTAAAATTTTAGCCAATTCAACTACTTATCCACATGAATTTTGTGAAAAGATTGGACAAACTTTCAAGTTTGTTAACTGTAATTCACCCAAGAGGATGCTATTATGAATTGCGTCCAAGATGATTTTTCAAGTAAAACTCATCTTTGAATAAAAGGGTAGAAATTAAATAAAAATGTTCGTTTGTCAGCTATTTGATGCATGCATTTAAATTACCAAGCTATCATCCACTTGACCAGTGCTGGCCTGTACTGTATATAAAAACAGTCATATAGAAAACAGACAGCAGACCAAGAGATTACAAGAGGGAAGAGTTGCGCTTCTCACCGCCAACAATGAGGTGTGTGTTTGGGAAGAGCCCTTTGGCCTGCATTAGGGCGCGGGCATGTCCCGAATGGAACATGTCAAAGATCCCATCAGCATACACACGCACTGGTCTATCTGCTGCAGATAGAGAGATAAGGGGTTTACCACAGTCACAGAATTCATTCCCGTGGTCCAGTCCGTCTTTGACTAAGGCCTCGCTGTAAAAGCTACAAGCAGTTCAATAGTGATCTAAATTATACACAGAATCAATTCCCTGAAAAATTGGAAATCTTTAATTATTTACACTTTATTTAAATTATTTAGTTGAAATTCTCACTTTTGTTATTGTTGTTGAACAAGATTTTATAATAGTCAAGAAAAATTTACCTCAAAAGCCAATAATTTAGTATTAAAACAGAAAAAATAAGATTGCGACTCTCAAGACTATGGCACCAATGTTATGCAAGATAAATATTCTGGTTCCTCTACATGTCCACTCAGACACGCGTCCACTATTCTCTATTCTTAACTGGACAGACTACACAGTCAGCACTATGACTGCTTCAAGACTGGAAAATCCACAGGGCTTTGCAGCAACCATTCCTTTTTTTATGAAACAGGCCATTTCTAATCTGTGATGCTGCCATAATTGGTTTGCTCTGTGTATAACAGTGCATGTGAATTCTTGTACTAGCCACACAGTGAGGACACGAAAATGTTGGTTTTTTTTTTTTTTTTCCCCTACAGAGTGGGCACATTTTGTCCTGTCCTCACAACTACAGTGGCAAATTGTGTCTAATTTGTTAAGGTTAGAATTAGGGATAGGTTAGGGTTAGGGTTAGGGTTTGGGTATGCGTTGCTTGTAGTTACAATTAGGCAAAGACTGTAGAGACACACAAAGGATGAATGGAAGTCAATGTGATGTCCACACAAGGATAGAAGTGCAAGGATGTGTGTGTGTGTGTGTGTGTGTGTGTGTGTGAGAATGGGGGGGGGGTGGGGGGGGGCACTCACCTGGAGTACCCTTCTGTGCCTCCTCCATGCTGACACGCTGGTAGGGTGTGGTTGCAGTCTCTAACTGGTCAGCAAAAGGAGCTGGGTCTTTCAATCCCTGAAACACACACACTCTACATTACGTCTACAGTATCACAGGAGCATCAAGATCAAGCATTAGTCACTGGTGCAGTGACATTCCCAACAATCCAGACAATTTGGTTGCATTCTCATGGTCTTTTTCCTTAGGAAAGTTTCCAACTCCTTAACAATGACCAAGAGCTATTTACATAGCTGCCATGATGAGAGCTGTTCAAATTCTCAAAATACTATGGAAAGGTGCTTCAGCGCTTCCTTGCTTATTTCCTTTCACACAGGATACATTGGACCATCCTCCACAAAAAGATAGGAGACAACGCAGTACTCGCAGCAGCAATATTTAAAGCAATGCACCATCCGTCCAGCCGTTTACAAAAACAAACAAATGATGATGGTGCCCAGTGTAAATGCAGTTACAACCCAAATTCCGAAATAGTTGGGACGAAGTGTAAATTGTGAATAAAATCAAAATGCAATGACTTTCAGATCACATGAGCCAATATGTTATGAACAATAGAACAGATAACATTTCAAATGTTGAAACTGAGACACTTTACATTTTTATCCACAAAATGAGCTTATTTCAAATTTTTCTGGCTGCAACAGGTCTCAAAAAAGTTGGGACACAGGCAAAAAAGGGCTGAAAAAGCAATTAATATATAAGATAATCAGCTGAAAGAACATTTAGCAAGTGATTAAGTTATCAGGCATCAGGTATGTAACATGATTGACTATGAAAGGGATGTATTAGAGAGGCTGAGTCTCTCAGAAGTAAAGATGGCCAGAGGCTCTCCAACCTGTGAAGGCTTGCGTAAAAAAATTGTGGACTACTTTGAAAACAATGTTCCTCAACGTCAAATTGCAAAGGCTTTGAAGGTCTCATCCTTGACAGTGCATAACATCATCAAAAGATTCACAGAAACGGGAAAAATCTCTGTGCGTAAGGGAAAAGGCCAAAGACCTTAACTGGATGCCCGTGATCTTCGGGCCCTCAGACGCCACTGCATCACTCACCGGCATGACTCTGTCATTGACATTACTAAAAAGGACCCAGGAATACTTCAAGAAACCACTGTCAGTAAACACAGTCCGCCATGCCATCCACAGATGCCACCTAAAACTCTATCAAACAAAAAGGAAGCCATTGTTGAGCATGATCCAGAAGTGTCGCTGTGTTCTGTGGGACAAGGCTCATTTAAAATGGACTTTAGCAAAGTGGCAAAGTGTCCTGTGGTCAGACGAGTCCAAATCTGACATTCTTGTCGGAAATCATGGGCGTCGTGTCCTCCAGGCTAAAGAGGAGAAAGACCACCCCTCCTGTTATCAGCGTTCAGTTCAAAAGCCAGCATCTCTAATGGTATGGGGATGCATTAGTGCATATGGTGTGGGACATTTGCATGTTTTAAAAAGCACCATGAATGCTGAAAGGTATATAAAGGTTTTAGAGCAACACATGCTCCCCTCGAGATGACATCTATTCCAGGGGAGGCTTTGTGTATTTCAGCAGGACAACGCAAAACCACGTACTGCAGCTATTACAACAGCATGCCTTCGTAGTAGAAGAGTCCGTGTGCTGAACTGGCCTGCCTGCAGTCCTGATTTTTGACCGATTGAGAACATTTGGCACATAATTAAACGAAAAGTCCATCAAAGGAGACCCAAAACTCTCCAGCAGCTGGAAGTCTGTATTAAACAAGAGTGGGATCAAATTCCAATGGCTAAACTCAAGAAACTTGTCTCCTCAATGCCCAGGCGCCTCCACTTTGTGTTAAAAAGAAGAGGGGATGCTACACCATGGTAAACAGGCCCCTGTCCCAAATTTTTTGAGACCTGTAGCAGCCATCAAATTTGAAATGAGCTCATTTTGTGGATAAAATTTAAAAATTTCTTAGTTTCAACATTTGCTATGTTATCTGTGTTCTATTGTAAAGAAAATACTGTCTGGTGTGATTTGAAAGTCATTGTGTTTTGATTTTATTCACAATTTACACTTTGTCCCAACTATTTCGGAATTGGGGTTGTAGATTCTCTTGGCTCCGCAGTTGTGTTTTCCTAAGTCCTCATGAGTTCCCCTCAACATCTTTCCGTAACCCCACAGAGGTCAAGGAAAAGTGGTTAGGAATTAGACAATAAGACGTAATTTTTGACTATTCGACCTAAGCCATAATTTTGCCCATGGAGAGAGCCATCAGCCTGCAGTATACTCTCTCTATCCTTGCACCACAGGGATACCTCTGCTTGTTTGGGGCTGCAGGTTACCATTCGGCCTGTAGTCCCCTGACTGTGGGTACTACAGGCATGAGACTGGCCTGCACATTCGATTTCACCTGCCCACATTTATAGCAAAGTAAAACTAGGCCTACGCTGTCGGCGGCCGACAGCAAGGGATATATCCCCAAAATTCCCCAATCCTCGAAGCCCCCTTTATTAGATTCCCCTTCACTAGACCTACAATATGAGGCAAATTTGAGGTCTGTGTAAGTAATTGTTCCAGAGATATGGTTAAAAAACTGATTTTTTTGATATATAGCGCCACCTGGTGGCATACCTAGGAGTGCATACTTGCCCAAAATCTAATCAGTTCATCCTCTCTACCATATCAACCCATATGCTAAAAATGAGAAGCCAATGTAAAGTATTTTGTGAGTTATCGCGCTAACAGCTAAAATCTGCGGCGGCGGGTGGGGCGAAACCATGATATACCCGAAACTCGTATTTCGGGGATATAATTAGGGGACTGACCAATTTTTTCTGAAAGGAAAGCAAGACAGACTCACCACAGTGAGGCGTGGGACCTTCCCAGGTCTCTCTCCCTCCACAGCCTCTCCATTAGATCCTTCCTTCCTCCTCTTCCTTGAAAGTAACCTCTCTGAGCTGGGAATCTCCATGTCTGAGCGAGGGATGCAAATAGTCAGAACTTTCTTTTTGCAACTAGATCTACTACATCTTTTAGGCGACTGGAAAACCACAATTTATCTGTATTGCCTAGATGATGAAATATAAAATTTGACAATAACTCACGAAGAACTGAAAGACACGAAAGGGCATTTGAAGTTGCATGTTCACTACATATTATTGTTTTATCTAAAAGTAATTTAATTTTTTGATCTGGAAGCATGGGAGGTTGGGGCAATATCGAACCATTGACGCTACCAAGGATTTCAAAAGTGGAATTCAACAATCATTTCATTTCCCACCCGTCTGGTTCAAAAGTTTGGCGTAATAATGGTTATGTGCCTACTTACACTGGGAACAAATGCAAAACAGAACACGAGCTTGTTACATAAGTAAAACAAAGTTCTGAAAAGTCGTTTACGTGGAACCTATCTCCCTCAGGGGGAGATGATTCACTCTGTACACATGACAGACACAGGGCAAGGCCGTTATTCCCGTGACGCGCCCATTTACCCAGTACAACTGAAATGAACCACAAAATGCTGGAGCCGTATAACAAACAAATCCGGAAAATGCACTAATTCGGGTAATAGCCTTCAAAATTACCCAACGGACGCATACAGACTTAAAATAGGAGCTTTAAAAAATGACCCAATGAGAGTAAGTGCATGCAGAAGATTATAGCCTTTATAACGACGCATAGCCGGATTAGAATCCTGATTGATCATCGCGTGATTCTACAGGTTGTCCAGGCAGCTTTCTTACCCGTAATTCTGGTGAGCTAAGGAGTGATATATACCCTCATAAACACTTCGAATTCGTCTGTCCATTTCCACAAGCTAACCTGAATTTGATTAAACCGCGATCAACAAAACACCACCGCAACCACATCGCTGTCGAAAACAAGCAGTCCCTCTCCAGCAAAGAAATAAATGGTGTACAGCAGAGTGACTCAAGATGCTTTCACACCGGACGCGGAACGAATTTTCGCACTACAGATTACATTCAAAGTCAATGCAAAGACGCGAATACACGCGAAACGCGTGTATTTGCCTCTTTGCATTGACTTTGAATGTTATCTGTCGTGCGAAAAATTCGTTTCGCGTCCGGTGTGAAAGCGGCTTCACTGCAACAAATTCTAAATTATTGCCGCATGATTGCAATTCAGCTTTCTATTCGACTCGAGCGCGGGCAGACGTACCTAATATTTTTTGTCCACAATGCAGGGAATTCTCTGATTGGCTTACAATCCCATGCGACAGAACACTACGGTCTCTCTGGACTCTGCAAATGTACTCACAATGAACAGTGGGACTGTATCAATACTTGAAATATGGCTAGCTCCAACTAGCTAACGTTGTATTAGTTGTAATATTACGACAGTGTGTACGCAAACTTGTCCAGGAAGCTAAGTAAAACATCTGTCACAAGTTGGCAAATATCCTTCGCGATTCTTCTGATTTCGGCCAAAAAGCAAGAGATTGCACCTTAATCATATGGAAATGTTCGTTCCTGTTTCAAGTTAACTAGCAAGCTAGCTAGACAGTTCGTTATCAGAGCGGTCCCCCACAAACCTGAGCCCCGTGTGATGAATCAGTGTCCGTGCTGATGTGTTATGATTCCGTGACCCTTGAAATATCAGCGCAATTCGAAAAATGTCTGACAGATGCTCCGGATATTTAGTGCAGTGAAATACTGGTAATAATGGTCTATATTTGATATTAGCCTGAATTGTCTTTTGGACTACTTCAGACAGCTACTGGCCTTGAGTTGACAGCTGCGCAGGAAGTACAACAACCCGACCGACACTTTCAGTAGGAAGTGACGTACAGCACTCTCTTCGACCCGACTGACACTGACCACACTGATAGGCAGGCGTTTTCCCACGGGGCTGAGGAGCTGGCAAATTTCAGTGGTTACCGACGGTATTGCTGCTTATTTAGCCTGCGAGTCCAAATGCATATTTTATGATCTTCGATGACATTGCAATGACTTCTCTGCGGCGAAATTATTCAGTTTCACTGTAAACTTCCACAATATATCGTATCGTCACTGAAATAATTAACCTCAAAGGGCCGTTTTATTCTGAGCCTCAAAAATGCTGATTCCGATTGAATTTTATTCTAATCACTCTCTTCCAGTTCAGATACCCGCAACGGTCTTGTGCTGGGGTGGGCAATTCCGGTCTGGGAGGGGCCGGTGTGTATGAAGGTTTTTACTTCTGTCAATTACCCTGACTAATTGAGTTAATTGATTGCATACACAAATATAGATTTGTGCAAAGATTAGATCAAAGAAAGATGTTTTATGCAGGGAGACAAGAACAGTCTTTGGAAATTCAAAGAAATGTGCCTGAAATGTCATATTTCATGAATGGTTTGGATAATTTATATAATCAACTAATTAAAGGCAAGAAGTTGGTGTGAAAACCAGGGACAGATACGGCCCTTGTTGCCCACCTCTGGTCTAGTGCAAAAGAAAGTTTAAAAAAATGCTCAACACGATGCCAGAAAATCCCAGTCGAGCAAGACAGCCTCTTAAGTTTGTCTCTAATACAATGGATCCCAAACTCAGTCCTGGGAGACCCTTGTGTATGCTGATTATTGTTCCAACCAAAATTGCGATAAAATAACTTAAACAAGCTGCTCGTTTTTTTGAGTGCATGCTTTTCATATCTAGATTGATGACTTATCTTATTGATCAACATTATGACAGAAAAATGCAATACCACAAGGAAAATATGCAATCCCTGAGCTCATATTGTGCTTCTCCCAAAATGGCAATCACATAAAAAGAGGTAACATTAACTACCGAGGTAATAGGCTCACATCTTGGGTGGCATTATTTTTTCTTTCCTAAACAGCAATACAATGCCGATTTGTCTCATGATCATTTACTTTGTCTTTGAATAGTTCATTATCAATCAGATGGCGATGATTGGTAGCCAGGTGTCTGGACTTCCATTAATTAGCAGCCCATTGATTCAGATCAGTCTCAATTTGATCAGAGATTATTTGCCTCTTTTTACGAAAGGATATGTTATAAATTTAGCCCAAAAAAGCGCTACATGTTCACAGAAATGTAATTGAACATATCATTAAATGTAATTTCTAATGAAATATGATTAAGCAATCTTGTATTAAAAGCACCTAATTTGAAAAATCAATATCTTAAAATAATTTCATTGTAATATGATCAGATACTATTTGCCTCCTTTATATTAGTATACATCTGCAACACTGCCCAATACGTACTACAAGTCCTTAGAAATGAAATTGAATGCGTCATACATCACTATTTCTGATGTGATATGACTAAGATTTTAAGCAATCTTGCATGAATAACACCTAGTTTGAAAAATTTGTAGTTTGTTACATTGATTTATTTACAGCTGAGGCTGGAACAAATGCCAGCATACACAGGAACCTCCAGAACCCAGTTTTAGAGGCACTGCTCTAGCGCCACTGAGCAGCTCCCACAAAGCCCTTTGGATCCAGTGAGCAAAACCAGCCTCCAGTTAACATTCCAATACGTTTTCCCTATGGGTTTGAACTCATTCCCAATGAAAATATGCTACCTCCTAGTGGCCAAAGTCACTGCTATTCACAGTGTGAGAGTCAGAAGTATCTTACCCGGGAGTATTCCTGTCCATTTAAGAGACTTTGACAGAACAATATGAAACTTCACAGGACTAATACTGAAAATATGTTACAAGCAAAATTTTAATCACAAAACAAGCACACATGACAACGTACCATCTCAATTTTTATTACCTACTAGCAGCAAATGCAGATTTTATTTGGAAAAAAAAAAAAAAAAAAAAAAAACGACAGTGTGCAGCCGGACATTTACTTCAGTCTGCATTATTTAAAAAAATACAGGAATAATGTCACGGACTAAACCCATCAGAAGAGATAGAAAACACTTTGTGGATGATTTAACTACCACTTACTCCCAGAACAGTATTGTGTCATAATTCAGCTTCTATCATAAATACGACTCTTCAGTCATGATCTTCTGTTCAGAGAATTTTGTTTGGCACAGAAAGGGCTCATTTACAACAGAGCTCAAAGACACAAAAAAATAACAATACCCATCATTAAAAATAAAGAGGAAATTGAGAATGATACATGAAATCAAATAAGCTGCAAAAAAAAAAAAAAAAAAAACCAAAAACAAAGATGACTCCTGCTAATGGCAGACCAAGGTGAGGGTAATAATATTAGGGCATATTAATCTCAACCATGTTTTTGAAGCAGAAAATTCATACAGCACAGTCTATCTCACGTCCCAGGTTTGAAAGGGGAATGCACATCTTGTATGGCTTTTGCAAACTTGGCTCTGCTTTGGTCTAAGGCACAAGGAAGGAATGAACCAGTGTGGTTACACAGCATGGCAATACAGAATAGAAAAAAATGAGAGAAAAGAAAAAGATTGTTGCCACAAATGCTTGCCAGGCATGGTGTAACCAACCAGAAGGTTGAAAAGGAATGCTGGGGTCTCATCCACAACAAGTATTGGGAAAGGTCTTGGTCGCCATGCTACATCCCCATCCGAATGCTCTGAATGATCTGGAAGATTGCTGCAAGGAAAACAAACAATGGATGAAATTAGCATCAGTCAGAGTTCTAACATACCAAGCACATTTCAGGAGAGGAAGGCACAAAAAGTTTAGCAGCAAAGTGATTTTTGATAGGAGATGGGCTCAGATCCATCCCTCCATTCACAGTGAGTTAATAGCAGCATCGCCAACGTATCACCTTTCTGAGACATTGTTAAGAAATAAATTGCCATGTGTTGCTTTTGTTGTCGCATGGAGTTCTTCAACAGGATATGGTCCAATATCTAATCTAGCGTCAGAAAAAGAAACCATTGTAGTTCTTCTGTACTGTTAATATGGCATAGCCACAGAGCAGATAACTCGGCTCACCACAATCACGAAAATGAAGGTTTCAGAAAAACGGGACACAACAATGCATGTCCACTAAAGAGCCTTGATTAAGTCTTGCTTAAAATTGTCAAAACTTTACCATGAAGGCTTCACAGCCATCGATATTAGTTGTGTAACAGTAGCCTAGCTATCGGTTTCAGAGATGGATATATTGACACGTGAAATGCAAAACCTCGTTTTGCAGATCTATTCACAGGAGGGCATTCAAACGGTTCATACAGCACAAACAGGGTCATCTGATTTTCGTTCATGACATTTACCTGATCCACAGACTACGAAAATGAAGAGTGCCAACAGCCACGGTCCAACGGCCACTTTGTCATCTTGAGGGTTTCTCTGGAACAATACAAGGACGTTGTTACGAACACTGATACGGTGTAGAAAAGTTTATGGAAAAGTGGCAGCAATAAGCCCTTATCTCTGAGTTTATTCACGCTCAGCTAGTGGCATTCAATGCAAGTTTCCCATTACAAATGTGTGTCGAGGCATAATCCATGCCACAAATTCGTAATATTACGAAAAGAAAAAAATCAGCACCTGAAAGTTGTGTTAAAAAGCTATTAGTCTGCCTTTAAAAATTCTATTAACCAACTAACGTCAACACGACGAAAAAGATGTATCGTTACTAGCCAACAAGAACCATGACCAAACTCACCGTGCTTTTGGCTACGTTGCCTCTTTGCGTGATGTTTTTGCTATGCTTTTCGTTGGCCATGCGAATTCTCTGTTTAGCCACCATGACTTCGCAGTCAATCCGTATTTTAAAACAAGAAAATATGTTCTCTGAATCGTTCAAACCCACTTAACAGAGGACAGACGCCTTCGCAAGTCAGTGAATTAGCGACCGGGGGCGACTCAACCGAGATCAGAAGAACTGTCAACGTCCACACAAACGTTGCGCCTCCCACAAGAAAGCCGTATTCCGTGATAGTGTCGCTTGTCCGGTCAACCGACGTAATTGTTTAAATACTGAATTGTCTTTTTTCCTTTCACATTTTAAACATTCGCTCTTTGAAACTAATATAGCTTAACCATTTAAAGAGTAGTTTTATGTGTGTTTATTTCCCCTCAAAATTATTTCGTGTTCAAGAACTCCAGTCGAAGAGTAATTTTTTTAGAATGTTTCTCAGGGTGATTCAAAGCATTAAATAAAGGTTAAATAAAATGTTAAATCCAATTTAAAAAAAAAATAATGTAATATCTATCCAATAACGTGCACATCGGTCCTACTGCTACTATGTAAAGTGTCTATGCAACAAAGAATCTCTATTTATGCCTGTCCTTCGCATATCATCCGATCAACTTCAGTTTTGGTGGGAGTACTGTTGAAGACCCAAGAAAAGCAGTGTCGAGTTTGAAGTTGGTTGGCTGGTTCTCGAGAGGTCGAGAATGCACCTAAACAGGCATTGCAGCGCAAGCAGCAACTGCCATGCACTAATCCTGTATGAAGTGCCATATGAGTAAAAATTGAATCGTTGCTGTATAGTTTAAGGTCACAATTTAGACCTACAACCGTCTTGAATCCCGAATAATGTGTCCTTAAAATAGTTCCATGGACGATGAACTCACTGTGAGTTATATGCCTAATCCGTATGTGCACGATTTGCATTGCTGCGGCAGCATCACAGAACTGTGTTCACATTTCACTGCACATGGTTCTGCATAGCCAGTTAATACTATCATCGCTCCACAGCAGTCTGCACATCATTTCCGGCACAAGATGGCGCCCCCCTGTCCAGTCCTCGCAGGTGGGTGAGCGAACTTAGTGCAGTTGGAAACATCTTTCTCTCCGCCTTTCATTGCTAATTTAGTAAAATTGTTGTTCTTTGTCATTGACCACTATGGACGTATGATGTGAACACACGGACTGTTTAGATTGCTGTGTAATTTTAGATATTTGTTTAAAATCAGATCACGGTAGAGATGAAAAGCTCCAATGTGGCCACCAACTACTGTGGTATTTATTAAAGAACCCGCATTTTAATTAGATCTTATATTTGTCTGTTTTAATTGAGCCAGTCCGAGGATCGAATGGGACACTGCTGCTGTCTGGTCCCCCGAGCTGCAAAGAATACCCATCTTTTAAGAGGCAAGTATTCACATACCGTCGCAAGTCGCAAGCTTATTTTGCCGGTGTTGTGTCGGATTCTGTTCCTCAGTCGAATCGTCCTCCCCTCAGAGTAAATTTTGTGATACTTCGGCTGTTTTCCGAAAATCACGCAAGAAGTAACAAAACAAGCGTTGGGGACTTACCTTGTCTTTAAGGTAGACATCACAGATGACGAAAAGCGATGAAGCAATATTTTAATGATTTGTCCATTTGCGATACAGAACTCCTGTGATTGTCCAAAGTCACACAATTACCTATTGCTTTCATAATCAAAAGTTTTACTGTAAAATTGAGGGTAAAATATTCTCTCATCCTTTACGCTATTTCTTGATATCATTGCGCGGTTCGTTGTGGGGAACCGAAATCAGAGGAGAACTGAATCCCACATAACAGGCGTGTATCACGATTGTTTGGATTAACATGTGCAATTTTGACAGTATAGCTACTTATCGTTCTCTGATGTCACGTGCAACCCGACACCTGAGCAGGTTCAACTCTTAATTCGTTTTCCTCCACCAGGGATGATGGAAAAAGTAGATTTGTGGCATTCAGTAAGGATGGTACCTTGTTTGGCTGGTGCTGTGGTGACAAGTAAGGAACCTTTTCATTCGGTTACCTTTTACAGTTTTGGTCATCTTTAAAATTAATTTGTGTCTAAAGAATGAAGCCTAAAGCAATTGCTTCAAATATCTTAAGGCTTTTGTGGAAATCCTCATTGGACATCCACAGAATGTTTTCACTCTATGTATTGAATTACTTGGCGAGCTGTCCTCCTTGTCTTGCAGAGTCAATGTTGTGAGGGTTGCAGATGGCACTTTGATCCAGTCTCTGGACCTGCCTAAGACAGCCTTATTGGAATTCTCTCCACTGGGCACAGTGCTGGCAACATGGCAACCCTATACTAGTATGTGCTCCAGAGACCTTGTGCTTTCATAACTCTTCTCTGTTCTACTTGGTTGATAGTGTACCAGTGGATTTTTCTTCTCTACATTTCAGTTGGAGATTCTACACATTTAAATATTTGTGGAGTGAATTTATTTCAGCAGTTATGTTGCTGTAATTAACCTGGTTTCATTGTAATATGACCAGTGATCAATGTGGTTTAAAAAAAATCATTTTGCAGAATTTTTTGGTTATCTGGCAAATGTTGTTTGAGAAGCCAGTCACACAACAGTGTTCCATTATACCACCTTAGTTGTTCTAAAAATGCCTGAACAGGACTGGACTTCTGGTGGCCCTTGACAGTCTAACGAAGAACGGGCACAGAGGACCTCATAATAACACTTCCTTCTCTTTTCCCAGAAACCCAGGACAACCCCCAGGGGGAGGCTAATCTACAGCTATGGGAGCTGAACACTGGGACCTGTCTCAAGACTTTCTATCAGAAGAAAGTTCAGGGTTGGTGAGTGCAGGGCTCAGGATGGAAGCTACACAGATTCTAAAGGACACCAGTAGGTCAGGGAGGTGATGGGCAGAACTTGTGAAGTTCATTCTGCATCTTGGCCAAGCTTGGTTTTGAGGGGGTATTTGTGTCTTTAAAATGGCTAGAATTGTGCTTGGAGATGTGATATGGCATGAGCAAGCTTTTTGGCTTGTCTAGATTAAGTGCATCACAAATGGTGGTTGTATTGACCGCCTCTCCTGAAGTAGTGACTGTAATTATGCTGCCATCATGATGCTTTAATAATGTTGCCATTCTGTGTTTCCAGGTGTCCCAATTGGTCAGATGATGAGGGCATTGCAGTCAGAAATGTCAACAATGAGCTTCACTTTTTTGAGAATAATGACTTTAGTAAGTGTTTATTGGCTATCTCTTCCTCCCAGAAATGTGGTCACAAGTGTTTGACTGCTAGCAAATCTGCTGATGATGGCATGGCTGAGAATGAAGATTTTATATTGCTTTTCAGACACTATTGTCAACAAACTTCACCTCCAGAAGGTTTCAGAGTTTGTCCTTTCTCCTGGGCCTCAGCCATCCAAGGTGTGTTTGAATTTCACTTGTGGGCGGGTCCTTGAGGTCTCAGCCCTCTGATTGGCTTTTATGAGCCATTGTCTGCGTGTGTGTGTGTGTGTGTGTGTGTGTGTGTGTGTGTTTTTTTTTTTTTTTTTCCTTGAATATTGGTGTTTTTTTTTTTCTTGAATATTGGCTCTTTATTGATTACTGTGGTAACTGTACGATATTGACACCTACTGATATGAGACACTGTATTACTACTCAAGGTTGCTGTCTATGTCCCAGGAAGCAAGGGTGCGCCATCCTTCGTTCGACTCTACCAGTACCCCAATTTCGGGGGCCCAACTTCCGCCCTTGCTAACAAAAGCTTCTTTAAGTCTGACAGAGTGACGATGCTGTGGAATGCTAAAGGTACATTGAATCTTCACTGAAAGTTGAATGTCCCATTTGTTCTTCTCTATAAAAATAGTACAATATCCTCTTCATTATAGCAGTGGTTATTTTAAGTATTGCTTTTTATTTATGTGTTGAGATACTAGTGGACTGGTGGGTGAATCAGGCCCCATTCTTTAACAAGTTTTATGATTGGTAATTTCAGTCAATGTATTGTGCTGTTAATTTTTCGGTTATTTGAAAATTACAGACTTTGTAGCATTGCTAAATAAAGCATTGTTGAAAGATTTAGCTTTAAACGTGGTGCTCTTTGGTTTCTTATTAACTCGCACTGCTTAAGGTATGGTCACATTTCAAGTGAAAGTAAGAACGTAAATGATGGCTCATTGACCAGATGTGTTTGGAAACTGGACGGACATGAAGTGCCCAAATCCATTCAAACCCCCTCTGCAGTTCTTTTGGTGATTGTCTGGTAAAATTATTGTGCTGGGTGTTAATTGTGGGATAAGCTTTGCTATTTGTTGTAATTGAATTATTTATCGCTGTTAGTGTACTGGTTTTTTACCCACTCGGCACTTCTTACTGATGGAGTATTGTCGTCCCCTTTGCCGTCTGGCCATCCGTCTGTCCGTCCGTCCGTCTGTCTTCCTATTGCTTGTTACCACTCTAGCTGTTGGAGGGACAGCCTCAGATTTGAACAATTTATGCATATTGGGTGTCTCCAGAAGCCTATACGACGTCAAGGTCTTAGTTAACAATTTTGACCTCGTATTTTGTATGTCAAAGGTCGGCCGTGCCCAACTGTGAGGCAGGCCGAGGGGGAATATAGCATTGAGCAGAATCTAGTTTGTTCAAGGACATGGCGTTTTCCTTGTCCCCTCAGCCACAGCAGTGCTCGTAACTGCCAGCGTGGAGGTGGACAAAACGGGGGCCTCTTACTATGGGGAGCAAACTCTGCACTACCTGGCCGTCAGTGGGGAGAGTGCAGTGGTACAGCTACGTGAGTCTTCCATTACCTGTGCATCCCTGTCCTTCTCTACTTCACTTTTCAACCCGAATACTCCCTTTTCACACTCTATCCATCTCCCTCTCTGTTGCTTTTACAAACCCATTTCCAGAAAATTTGGGACGCTGTGTAAAATGTAAATAAAAACTGAATGCAACTATTTGTTCATCAGTTAAACCCTATATTTCATCGAAAATGGTTCAAAGACAATATGTCATATGTTGAAACTGAGAAATTTGATGTTTTTAATAAAATATTTGCTTATTTTGAATTCCAGCAATTTTTAAAAAAATTTGGAACAGAGGCAACAGAAGATTGGAAATGTTTCATAATGCTAAAAAATGCACCTGGTGGAACATCTCACCACTAATTAGATTAATTGGCAACGGGTCAGTGAAATAAGTGGGTATGAAAAGAGCATCTCAGAGAGGCTGAGTTTTTCAGAAGACAGAGAGGGCTTCACCACTCTGTGACAGACTGTATGGGAAAATTCTTCAACAATTTAGGAATGAAATTGCAAAGAAACTGGGGATTTAATCATCTATGGTATGTAATATCATAAAATTATTCAGAGAATCCAAAGAGATCTCTGTATGCAAGGGTCAAGGCCAAAAACCAATATTGAATAGCCATGATCCTCAGGCCCTCAGATGGCCCTACATTAAAAACAAACAGGATTCTGTTGTGGAAATCAATGCATGGGTTCAGGAACACCTCTGAAAACCTTTCTCAGTGAGCAAAATTTGTTACTGCATCCATAAATGCAAGTTAAAACTGTACTATGTAAGAAAACATCATAAATAAACAAGTTCCAGAAAAGCTGCTGCCTTCTCTGGGCCGAAGCTCATTTATGTTGGCCTGGGGCCTGTACCATAAAGCTGGATTAACATTCCCGGGGTTTCTTTTAGTTATCTGGCTGCACTTAACCAGACTTCCGCATTCCTGATGAGCAGTACCACAAAGACAGTTATCAACTCGGTAACTGAACCGAGGGTTTTCCAATCTAGGTATGTGCGCGTTAACATAAAAGGGGCGGTGTTTGAAGCAAATGACCAATTGTAAACATGGACAAACCGACTGGAAGCAAAGTTGCGTACTTTTCAAATGCGGGGCAAGCGCTCTTAATAAAAATATGAAGAGAAAATACATATCATCCTGGCAAAAATTAACACCGTTGCAGCTGCTAAATACAGAAAGGACAGTTGGCAAAAAATCACCGACCGTGTAAATGCATAAGTTAATTATAATGATTATATCCAGTGGTTAAAGTGGGATTTGACAGATGGGGGAACCCTAAAATTCGGTGTCGCACAGTGGGGAAAAATGACACAAATGATTGCAAATAACTGTATTTGCTTTATAAGCACTGACACTTTTTGCATTTTCAGTTTTGTTCCAAGTGGTGTTACTGTTATGTTCATTTTCGAAAATCCTCTTTCACAGTCAGCACTGCTGACAGCAATTGACGTCATTACTTGCTGCAACTTTTAGCAGTCCATCAGCTACCTTATTGCATTGATTATCTTTGAAATCTCTATATGTCTGCCTGACACCAAACTAATGCCAACCATGTCAAAAAGCTGACTCATCTCATCCTCTCCATAAAAGGCTGGCATTGGTGACGGCCAAGCTTGTGGCTCAAGAACATTTATTTTATCAAAAAGTGTCTTTTCGGTTTCTGTCACCATTCGTGATTTCATGCTGTCTCCAAGTGCCTCGTAAAATTTTTGTGGATTGATTGACTTGACTTGAAATATTTGTGCAAGTAACGTTACTGCTGAGCCAGAAACACAAACCAACATTGCTCGCAGAGCCTTTGTCAGGCTTTGACTGAATCGCTAATAATTTTATTAGTGCACAAACTAGCAGGTAAGCAGCCTGGTTAGCGTTTTGCACACAGCCTAAAGCAGCTAACGTTAACCCTTTTTAAATTTATTTATTTTTTTTTTAGTTGGCCGGTTTGAATTGTTGAATATTACAAAATGTCACCATCGACTTCAACTTAAGTTAATCCACTTACTTTGGATAAAAACGCCGTTTCAAACATTGACAATTCCTCGCAGGCTGATACGCGATCGATGCACTCACTCAAATGAAATACAGCATACGATACAGCTGCCTTTTAGTGAAGGCGGGGCTAGCAGAGACTGATGTTGCGCTGTGATTTGTTGAGCATCTTGGTGCTTTTGAGAGAGTGCCAGGCAGGCTGTAATTGAAAGCAGTCTGCGAAAATGATCTGTTGTCCGCGGCGCTACTGTTAGTCAAATCAATATTTCAATTCAAACAAAGGTGGCAGAGCGCAGTTCCGGACCGTTCCGGCCCACTTTAACCCCTGATTATATCACTGCAAATAACTCTCGTATTCATGATTGTATGTGGGCTATTGCTGCAATAGTGAGGATTTAATTTTACTTTTGCTGCTGTAAATCATGACAACAGGCGCCATGTGGGCTAGTGAGCGCATCTCTCTCCTTTTCTGCTTTACAAGATATGTTTGATCCAGCACGAAGCCTATTGGGTTATGTTGCCTTATGTTGCCGCGGTGATATAGCTCGGTAAGAAGTGAGCCGCCATCGTGGTACACAAAACCCAGGGTTAAACCTGAAGTAACCGCGATAAGCCCAAATCCACTTTATGGTACAGGCCCCTGAGATGATATGGAAAACTATCCTGTGGTCTGACCAATCAAAATCTGTCAATTTTTTTTTGGAAATCAAGGATGCCACATCCTCTAGGCCAAGAAGGAGAGGAACATCCAGCTTTCTATCAGCGCACAGCTCAAAAGCCAGCATCCATGATAGTATGGGGGCGCATTAGTGCATGTGCCATGGGTAACTTGCATACCTGTGAAGACAGCATTAATACTGAACAATATATACAGGTTTTGGTGCAACATGTACAGCCATCCAGACATCTTTTTTGATAAGGCTTTGGTTATTTTAGCAAGAGAATGCCAAACCACATGGTGCATGTGTTACAACATCATCGATCCGTAGTAAAAGAGTCAGGATGCTAGACTGGCCTCCCTGCAGCCCAGACAGGTCACCCATGGAAAAATCTGGTGCACAAATGTGACAAGAGTCTGTAAAAAATGTTGAGAAATGTTGAACTCTATAATCAAGCAGGAATGAGAAAACATTTTGCTTTCAAAACTACAGTAATTTGTCTCCTGAGTTCCAAAACACTTGGACGATGTTGTTAAAGGAAGAGATGATGTAACAATTGTTATGACTTGAAAATTGCAACAAAGAAAACCAGCAATGACAACTTAAACAAATTTATTCTTCACTGATTAAACAGTGGATTATTTGTAGAAGTTTTTTTTTAATCTTATAATAACACTCTAATGCCACTATGTTACTCTGTTGCCAAAACAAAAACTCTGCCTCTACTGACCAAAATCACAGCATTTATATAGACTAGTAACATTCTGGAAAGATCTACAGGATTCCTGGGTGATCCGGCCCCCTCCAGGCAGGAAGATGCCAGAAGCTTCTAGAAAGCACTAGTCTATTTCATCACAAAGAAGTGGTATTGCATCAGATCATGTTTTTCTACAGACATACCACCAGAGGGTGCTAAATGATAACCAAATTAAACAAATCGCTGACCAGTCATAATGGGCATTTAAATAGTGTCTAACAAATCACCAGTTACAAATGATATACAGTGCTGTACACAAAATACTCATACATGGCACAATGGTAAACATGACTCTGTCTCAACTTTTTTGAAACGTGTTGCTGGCATCAAATTCAAATGGAGTAGGAATTTTTCAAAAACAATTTCTCAGTTTCAACATTTGATATGTTGTCTTTGTGCTATTTTCAATGTATAATAGAGTTTAAATAATTTGCCAATCATTGCAGTCTGTTTTATTTACATTTTACACATCCCCCCCAACTTTTCTGAAAATGAGGTTGTACGTAATTAATGATTTTAATCTAATTCAATCGCCTTAAAATGTCTCTCCTCTGAGCAGCAAAGAATGGGCCGATCTATGATGTGGCATGGAGCCCCAGTTCCTCGGAGTTCTGTGTGGTGTACGGCTTCATGCCAGCCAAGGCCACCATCTTCAACTTGAAATGCGATCCTGTTTTCGACTTTGGCACGGGTCCCCGGAATGCAGCCTTCTACAGCCCGCAAGGTCACATCCTGGTGCTGGCTGGGTTCGGGAATCTACGGGGTCAGATGGAAGTGTGGGATGTGAAGAAGTACAAGCAGGTGTCTAAACCAGAGGCACCCGACTCCACCCATTTCTCCTGGTGCCCTGATGGTGAGCACATTGTCACGGCAACCTGCTCCCCACGCCTTCGAGTCAGCAACGGGTACAAGATTTGGCACTACACGGGCACGGTGCTGCATAAGGAGGACACCCCAGAGGGAGCTGAGCTGTGGGAGGTCCTGTGGCAGCCCTTCCCTAACGGCACTTTCCCGGAAAAGCCCATCAAGTACCAGGCGGCACCAAGTGAGCTTGGGAGCACCGAGGCTAAGCCTGCCCAGGCCTATCGGCCGCCCGCACTGCGGAATAAACCTGCCTCCCTCAGCTCAAAACTAGTGAGTAAGGCCTAGTGCCGACCCTGCTTTCTGTTACTTGAGAGCAGGGAAAACCAACCCTGTTTCTGGATACCTTTTGTGTTTAGGGTTTCGCATCAACCCTAACTAAGTGTGAGCCAATCAACTGCTAATGATCATGTTAGGGGTCTGTAAATTAGTTGGATGTGTTGTTGTAGGGCACGGCTACCCAAATCTGGCCCTCAAATCCAAATTAAGTACTGGTTTTCTCTCCTTCCAGGCAATTAATTGAACAATTATTGCCACTGACTGGCCAGACTGATATCGCATCTAACTCCCCGGTTAATGGGAAAGTGGAAAACCAGCTGACCTTGGCCCTCGAGGACCGTGATTTGGGGAGCCCTGTGTTTGGGTTTAAACGAGTTTACAGGAGGTTAGATCTTCTGGATCAGAGTTTGTTACTACTGGTGGTAAGAGGTGGTTAGATTGTCTTGCTTTATGACACCACCTCTACCCTGGAATCCTACTGAACGGGCGAATAGAAGGGCGAGACAAGATTAATATCTTTAGCTTCGATCCCTTGCCACCTTTCCAATAGGAACAGTGGAGGTCATTTTGTCTACAAAGGAGACTGCTGGTGAGATCACTGGGTCTTTAGGCAGGTGAATAGATTGATGTAATGAAATCTACAAATTGAAAGGTATATACCATTCATGAATGACCATTTATGCCGCACTTAATTTTAAAGCACTTTTTGTTTCAATGTTCTTCAGCATGATGATGAACCCCCACAGAGCCTGAAGCCCAGCTCAACAGGAGACAGGCAGATGTCCAAGACAGCTTTGAAGAATCAAAAAAAGCGGGAGGCTAAGAAAGCTTCTAAACAGGTTACTCCTCTTGCGGCGGCCTTACTCCCTGCATTGGTATTGGCTTTACATGGAGCGCATAGTGGCTGTGACATCAGTGCTGTACCGTTTCTGCAGGAAATCAAGTCAGACGCCCCTCCGGTGCAGCCGAGCCCCGACTCCACGTGTCCCTCCTCTGCACCCAGCATCACCCCTACGTGTGGTGACCCAGAAACTGACAAAAAGATAAAGAACCTAAAGAAGGTAAAAATGTTACAGAACTGATCCATCCAGCTGAGCTTGACATCCCCATGCATTCAGGAGTTTGATCCTTGCCTTTGAGACAGCTTTTTTTGCCCTTCTGCCAACAGCCACTGAATTAATCTAGTGCCTAGCACATTTTAGCATTTGCAGCCTATAGGCACACTTTCTGAGTGGCTCATCACTGGAAGGTTGTAGTAGTTGTATTACCCAGTTTTAAATTGTCATTGTACTGTTTCCTTGGACCATATCAAACCTACCCATCACTTGTGAACGTGTTTTAGGTAGTTCACAGAGTTCAATAACCTTGTAATTTTCTCAACTGAAACTTCATGATATTTCAGCTGAAATTGGTACTTTCTTCTGCAGAAATTGAAAGCTATTGAGCAGCTGAAGGAACAGCAGGCAGCTGGGAAACCACTAGAGAAAAACCAGGTAAAACATCATTGTTTAGATGGATTTTCACATCACCTACCTGAACAATGATTATGGGGGATGCAGTGTATCAAAATTCAAGAACACACTCTTAAACATGTTGATGTAATTGGTCCACAGTGAGAATACAAGTTCAAATATTCAACAATAAAAGTTCAGAAAATTCAGTGAAGTTCTTCTCTGATGAAGGCAAAACCCTGTACACTTGTGGAAGCAGATGATATACACTATATTTACAAATGAAGTGAAGTTATCGGACAAAACATTAACTATTTTTCTTCATACTATCTGCAATGAAATACCAGTATAAGTAAATTTAGAAAGCACTGATTTCTGTTTTTTGTGCATTTTCCATACTGTCCTAACATCTGAGTTGGGGTCATATGATTGAAAGGGAATATTTGAATTTCTGGAATATTCCCTCCATCAGGTTGAAAAGATTCAGAAGGAGGCCCAACTGCTACAGGAGCTGGAGGATTTAGAGCTTGGAGTTTAAAGTAAAAGAATTGTCTCCTTTTGCCAAACCAAATCTCCCAGAAAGCCCAGCTGGTCTACAAATGCTCATCCTACCAAACCACAATAGGAGATATGGCTTTAAACAATTATGGAAGTTATTCTTCCAACAAACATTGCAATTAGGCTTTTGCCATTTAATTGCTTGGATTTTTGAACCAGAAATGAGTATCAAAGTTGAGCATGGTAATGCTGCTGTACAACATGTAAACAGTTACACCATTTTCATGGGCTGTACATAATGGTTGTAATGCTGCGCAACAGCCTTTAGATTTCAAAAAGCAATACGCAGATCAAGGTTCTAACTCATGTTGTTGACTGTATTGAAATGTATTGGAATTTATATTTGATGAGTTGATTACACATTAAACCCATGTCTCCGGTTTGCTTTGTCCTTTTCTTTCCTCTTAAATTGAGCTTGCTTTTTGTATGTCGATACAAAAGCCAAACATCCATCCGTCCGCCATGTAACGTGCCTAATTGCGGTCAGTCTGTTGTAGTCATGCCTTAAAAATTACTTCAGTTCCTATAGTCTGTCTGTTACAGAACAGTGTGAAAGAAGGAAGCTGGAGTGAGAGATAATGTGCACAGGTACAGAATAGTGTCAGATGCAGTGGCTAGAAAGATAGTGAGGGCAGAGAAGGGAGCATCAAGAAAAAAATAGTGGCAAAGCCACTGCGCCCGCTTGGCCAAAATGGAACGCCCCCTATTGGCCAAAGTATCGGTCCAATTTGGCTCAAAATTGAACTTTGTCGGGGCGCCCCGGTGGCTCATCGGTCTAAGTGCGCATACCATAAAGGCTGTGTCCTTCCCGCAGCGCCCTGGGTTTGAGTCCGGCTTGGATCATTTGCTGCATGTCTTCCCCCATTCTTCTCCCCAACTTTCCTGTCTCTCTACACTGTATAACTATCGAATAAAGGGAAAATTCCCAAAAAAATAATCTTTAAAAAAAAAAAAAAATTGAACTTGGTCTAGACCTTATAACCATATATACACATATGAAATATGAAAAGGATCGGTGAAAAACTAAAGGCGCTAGAGTGCAGACAAGCTGAAAGTTTACACACGCACGGATGCACGCACGCGCGCATGACAGACCACCACTAAAGACCCCGAGCATAGCATAAGCCCCTTGGGCCTTTTGGCCTAGCGGGCTAAAAACTGGTGGTTGTGAGGAAAGGATAAAGCAGAAGTGACCGAGGGATATGGACAGAAAGAGGTTTTTAGCGTTCATAGCAATGGTAATGAATTGCACAAATGTAATCGAAACAAAGGATCAGTATGGTGGTGCAAGCTGTTGGGAAGATTTTAAATAAGGTAAGATGGTGCACTGGGATTTTTGGAGAAGGGTTTTAGAAGTAGTCACGAGTTGAGAAAACAGTCAAATGAAAGCGCAGTTGAGTCCTGGGGAACCCCAATGTGTGCTTGTTTTTGTTCCAGCCATCGTTGTAATTGATGGATTTTAATCTGTCAACTTTGTCTTAATTTGGCCTGATTGGGTGCACTTCATGTTTAAGAGCAGTTATGACAGAAATATCCATGTGTGCCACAAAGAACAAAAAACCCTTGACTATAGTGTGTTCATTTTTCTCCATATATTGAGCAATTTCAGCTAACAACATTTCTAAACAGATCAAATTAGGAATTGGGAAAATCTGTTAGCCCTAAATTAGGCGTATATCACAATGTGAATATGGAATATTTATCCTTCATGACTTATAGATTTGTCAAATGTGGTTTAAGATGATAAATTACCGCTGTACACAAAAATGCACCGAATTAAGACACATCAACAGCTTGTTAAAATCCGAAGATTGCAAATGTGGCTGGAATGAGAACCAGATGCATAGTGTGGCGCCAGGACCGAGTTGGAGAACCACTGGATTAATGTAACTCGATAATTTGGTAACAATACTAGAAAACTGTAGGTGGCGGTAATACTTAATATATTGAGCTTCGATGAAGTCGAAGAAGACGCTGCTACCAAGTACTTCAATTTGCTGGGATTCACGTGAGGCTCCTCTCACTTGCCTGAACGGTTGACAATTTGCTCATTTCTCAGTGAAACCATTGAATGGTGAAAGGAAATGGAGAGACGATGGTTGTCTTTTTCGCTTCTCTTTATGAGCATTTTTTCTTTATTCTGTGCCTCTGCCGGTAACAGCGGCGTGAAGAAAATGAAGATGCAGTTTGCCACCGGACCACTTCTAAAATTCCAAATCTGGTAAATTAAACGAACTGGAAATATGTATGTTAGCTGGCCAGCTAGCCACCACATCTCCAATCCTGTTGTGTTTATATAATGATAAGATTACATGCAAATACTGTCGTGCCAGCTTGTTTTGGACTTGCTGCTTATCCGAGGCGACTGTCGTAGTTAGCTAGTGATAATCATGTAGCTAGAACTACCCACAGTGTGTCAACTTCTGTTCTGTCGGCGAGCTATAGCTACATGATTCTCGCAAATGTAGCTGGCGTATGGCTGATGGTTACTGACCACTGCGTTATCTTAACGCTGTTGCTAGCGTTAGAGTTATTTTCTAACGTTAAGGTTAGCTAACTAGCTGCATGAGGATGACTATTCGTTAAGTATGCTTATAATGGAGGTCTAGCTGGCTAACTAGCTACTGCGTTATTGCTCTTCCTAAAAAGCGAGGTGTTAACATTGTAGCTAGTTGGGAATGTGTTTGGTTGCAGAACTATAACTTTGCTTGCTAGCTAGGCTACCTGATCAGATGTGTTTGCTCGTGGTTATGTTTGCTAGCGCATGAAAGTGGATAGGTTGGACTCCCTGCCATCCCTAGCCCCGGAGATCGGCATCGATAGATACACTTGGCATCGGTGATATTAGCCAGCTAGAAAACGACCTAGTAAATGCTGTGTGTCCGAAGACTAATTTCGAGAAGGTGGGAGAGTGCAAAGCGGTTTTGCTTTTGTGTCACACAGTAGCTACATGGTTAACCTTCGATCGTTGCAACAGGTTATTCTTGGTTCACGTCATGACTTCTACTCAACTCTGGGATAAAATCTGTCATCTATGTAATGCTTGCTGTCGTGCCATCTTGTTCGCCGAAATTTGACCATTTGTAATTCGGGTGATAAACCTTTGGTCTTTGTCCGGACTTTGACTGAAGTTGTGCGTCCCTCCTCTCCCGACGTATGTTTAAATTAGATAAATGCCTTTATTGAAATAATGGGAACTTTTCCTTGAAGAGGATTTGTACACTGGCTACTTCTGAGATTATGGGATTGTAGTTATGGTGTACTCCGGATTTGGCAACAGCAGTGAGCCCAAAGCTCATTGCATTTTGCAATGACTTCAGCATTTTTACCTCATGTATTATGCAACCCATCTGTACGTGTTCTCTACTCGACAGTTACGCCAAAACTTAATGGGTGTTACTGCGGAAGTGCTGTATGTAAGAGGCTTTGTTTCAGCTATGATTCGTTTCAGAACTGTAAATGTAGAATTGTGCCGTTTGGGAATTTGTCTTTATAATGACCCGAAGATGAATCTTTGGTTACAAAATGGGATTAAAGAGTTGGCTGAATAAAGCCTAGAATCCTCTCGTATGTGGAGTATGGATTGAAGTAAAAGAAAAATGGTCTTTCCTTGGTCCTTTCTCAGCCCAGCCAATTGTGTAAGCCTGGTTCATTAAAATATCACCCCAGTCCTTGTCCTGAATCCTGTGTTGTTTTACTGTCTCACAGTATCTCCTGAGGGTACAAGCGGGTGTTTGAGGAGTACACGCGGGTCATAAACCAGCGCTACCCAGACATCCGCATTGAGGGGGAGAATTATCTGCCCCGACCTATTTACAGGTTAGTGACTCCTCTGCTTACATGAAAACACAAAGGTTTATTGTCAATGATGTTTTAACCCTGATTTTAAAATATTTAACCCATAAATCCTACAGACCCATATATGGCTGTGTTAGTGCTATAACCATAAAAACGTGGCATCCTGGGATTGAATATTTCTGTTAGTGCGTTGCAGGTTCAGTGAAGTGCTGCAACCAGCAGATACAGAATATGTGTGTGTGTGTGTGTTTGTGTTGTTGTGTTGTTGTTGTTGTTGTTGTTGTCCTACGGCACCGGAAAAAAAAATGCGTTTTCTAAATTTGAACCTACTTAAGAGGAGATTCAAGTGAAAATCAGATTTTAAGGAATTAAATGCCTAATCAGGGGCTGGCTGGAAACCGTAGATGTGATGCATCTTGTGCTTGTGTTGGTCTGCAACCATTTTAATTGTATTGTTCCTAAATGGTGACAACATTGGGGGGGAGACGCTTTTAAAGCAAGCACTTGTTATTCTCATGAAAACAACAGGAAAAAGGCTTGAGCCCTAAAACAGTTTCTACTCCCTCAGTGTGCAAACACATTGGCTGTACTGGCCCGATGCCTGGAGCCTGTAACACAAAGAAGGATCAGAAGCATTATTACCACACTGACTAAAACTGTTATGCATATGTAGAGTTTGGGCTGAAGTGAAAAGTAGCCATCTCTGGATTTGCTTAGTGCAGTTTTTCTGCTAACTCTGTGATACAGCCCTCCTTTACATATTACCATCGAGTATGTAAGCCGCTTATTATGTCCCCCCTCCCACCTTGTGCTATTTTGTCAGTTAAATGTTCTGTGCATATGTGATAAGCCGCTGATATGTAGCCACATCACAGAATGTAATATCCAGATAAGGGTGTGTCTGGAGCTTGTTTCATGTTCATGTTTTGGGGTGTGTGTTGTTTATCTGTATTGTGCTTGGTTTGTTTTTTCTTCCCTCAGACACATAGCTTCTTTCCTGTCCCTGTTCAAGCTGGCTGTTATTGGGCTCATTATTCTAGGCAAGGACCCCTTTGCCTTCTTCGGTATGCAAACTCCTGGCCTGTGGGTCTGGGGTCAGGAAAACAAGGTGAGGTCAGCACCCCAGTACAAAATCACTTGCGAACGGAATCTAAATATGAGTCTGAGTATTGCTCAGTCCATTTTTGTGGTCTTTTTGTATACTACATAGATAAGAATGTTTAGGCACCAGCTCATCCAACATTGCAGTCTAAAACCATGGACATTTGTATAGATTTGGTCACTTCCTGTTGCTAGTACAGCCTCACTTGTTTTCGGAAGGCTTTGCATGTGATCTTAGAACATTGCTGTGGAGATTTTTTTCAATGCCAGGTAAAAAAAATCATTGGTTAGATTGGGCAGTGATATGGGCAATAAGGGCAGGTTGAAGTGGACATAGCAGTTCCCGTTGTGTCTGGTTTAGGTAGGATTATGCATGAGTCAGTTTCTGCTTTACAGGTCCTCTGTGGTGTCTGGTTTAGTTAGGATTATGCACACGTCAATTTCTACTTTACAGATCCTCTGTGGTGTCTGAGTAAAGATGATGCACACGTCAGTTTCTGCTTTGCAGTTTCTCTGTGGTGTCTGGTTTGGGTTAGTTAGGAGTCTCAGCAGGCCAGTCGATTTCTATTTCACCAATCTCCGCAAAACCATGTGCGGACCTAGTTCTATGCCTGGGGTAATTGTCATATGGCAATGGGAAAGGGTCTTCTCCAGGCTTATAGAAGTTCAGGATGATCTCTAATGTGATTTTGTGGTACGACATCAAGATCTTCCTGTAGTGAAAACAAGGTGCCTTCCCCAATACTTAAAATATGTCCACACACTGTTGGCCATGTAGTCTGTACGGATGTATTCATCATTGGTGTCCATTTTTAGCCCAGACAGAAAACATCTCAAGAGTACTTGCACTGAACGGATGCTGTTGAATAAACCAAATGATTCACATAATTCCCAGTAGGGGAGAGGATATCAGATGTGCACATTGCATCATTGGATCAGCACTGTGGGGTGAGTTTTGGGGATTCAGATGAGTGTAGTGGTTTGGGTGTTTGCTGTAGTAATTTTGCTGTTGAGTCCTTAGAGATGGCGTGGGTGAAAATACTCACCTCTGCGTCTGTGGCTCTTCACTAATGATGTCCTTTGGGGGAGGGAGTTAAACTGCCTGTATCTTGCATCAGCTCTGTCGTATTTTCAGTTCCTCCCCATGGTCAGCACCTCTGGGAGGACAACAACCTCCTCATATGTGCTGAGGACCTGTATGAGTTCAGCATTAGTGCCATTTTCTGTAATCTGGATTGAAATGGTTGCTACTGACCTCTTCTGTATTGATGGAATGACAATTTGGCTAAAATGTTGTGGGGTCAGAACATATTGTACTATTTTAACTTCATGGTTTTGTGTCGTTAGTTGACTTGTCTTCTTGACAGGAAGGCACTGAAAGTCTGTGCAATGAAAGAATGGAATTAAATATACACTTGAAATTGAAGGCTAGTCTACAGAATTGGTTGCCACGCAAAGTTGATGCATGTTATGTTAATGGCTTATATTATCTGTCAAATGGGAACATTTTGCCATTAAAGAGGATTAAGTTTAATCGAAATGATCCTTTTGTATTGATCGATCACTAGAGTTAGCCCAACAGTATACGGCAGTAAATTTTGACATCTCCACCCATGTCTGGGCTTTATGAAGGTCCACAGGGAAGGCTAATCGCAGGCTAATCTCTGCGGTGTTTAATATCCGTATCCCATTGGAGGAGAGTTTTCTGGCAGTAACCCAAGAAAACTGGCTTGTTTGCTGTATATGATCCATGACCATTTTCACCTGGTCAAGCTCTTCACATTTTGGCCACTATTTTTCCAGATCTATGCTTGCATGATGGTGTTCTTCCTGAGCAATATGATTGAGAACCAGTGTTTGTCTACGGGTGCCTTTGAAATCACACTTAATGGTATGTTTTTCTTCATTGCTATTCTTTCTTGCTCTCTATTTATTGTGGAAAGTGCAGATTGAAATGCTAGACAAGCATTTTCCAGACATTGAATTACATTGCTAATGATACTTTTATGATGTAAGGCCAAATTAGCAGACCAGGATAACAACTGCAATGAATTTGCAGGACTGTGTCCTCTGCCCCTGTTTGGTTCGCTAGTTAGATTGGTGCCTCACAGCCTCAATATGTACATTATCATACACCACCTATGACTCCTTTCATTGGCTCAATGCCTATCTGCTCCCTGTCCTGGTATATGGGAGGTGCTGTGTTTGAATGGAAAGCAGTGGACAGTGGAAAGGTTTTTTTTTTTTTTTTTTCCCTCCTTTTCTTTTCTTCTTCTTCTGCAACTGCGTGCTCTCAAGTGCTCAGGATTGTGTGTAGGGGAGTCTGGGGTGCGATGAGCCATGGGGACTAATGAGCCATATCACATATTTGTAATCAACGGATGTCACAGCTGCTTAAAATAGGCAAAATAGTGATATGGCTCATTGGTCCCCATGAGCCATATCACTATTATGCCTATTTTAAGCAACTCTGGCAACTGTAGATTGCAAATATGTGATATGGCTCATTGGGCCCCATGGCTTGTCGGACCCCAGTCTCACCTACGTCATGTGAAGTTGGTCGTCAACCATTCTCTTGTCAGGTCAATTTTTCTGGATGTATGAGGTGTTCTAACCTCTGCTTCATCTCTACAGATGTGCCAGTGTGGTCAAAGCTGGAGTCGGGTCACCTGCCTTCCATGCAGCAGCTGGTCCAGATTCTGGAGAACGAGATGAAGCTCAATGTCCACATGGACTCCCTACCACACCAACACTCGTAACCTGACCTGCTGTGGGACTGGGATCCCAGACTTCTGTAGGTGCTTCCCTTCTGACCGGTCATCTGAAGTCATCTGCTTTCCACGCTAGTGATGATTATACATGATATGTGGAGCTATGCTCAGTGACTACCTTGTTAGGTACACCTTTCTAATACTGTAGCTATAGGACCCCATCTTTGTTCTCTTAACAGCCCAAGTTCCTCATAGTGTGGATTCATCAAGGTGCTGGGAACATTTCTAAGGGATTCTGGTCCATGTAGTCTTAATGGCATTGTGCAGTTGCTGCCGGTTCATTGGCTGCATTTTAATGCGGCAAATCTTCAGTTCCACCACATCCAAAGGTGCTCTGTTGTATTGAGATCTGGTGACTGAAAGCTGTTGGAGTATGATGGGAACTCGTTGCCTTGTTGGTGGAACCAGCTTGAAATTGCATCTGCTTTGTGTCATGAGGTGTTATCCTGCTGGAAGGAGCCATCAGAAGGTGGTAGACTGTGGCTAAAAGGGATGCACATTGTCAGCAACAATGCTGAGGTTGACTGTGCCATTTAAATGTTTATTTGGTATTTGGGGACCTTGTGTGCCAAAAGAATATACCCTGTAAGATTACACCACCACCACCAACACCAGGCTGAACTGTTGACACAAGGCAGGATTAATCTATGGTTTCTCCAGTTTTCCACTGTATGGTTTTGGGGAGCCTTTGCCTACTATAGCCACAGTTTCCTGTTCTCAGCTGGCATTGAGTGGAATCCGGTGTGGTCATCTGCTGTGGCAGACCGGCCTCTTCAAGGTGTGGCGTGTTGAGCGTTCAGAGATGCTCTTTTTTTTTTTTAAGATTATTTTTTGGGATTTTTGAGTTTATTTGACCTCATTTTATTGGAGACAGACAGGAAATTGGGGAGAACCATGGGGAAGACATCGGCAAATGACCCGAGCCGAATCGAACCACTTGAGAAGGACACCACTGTGTGCAGACTTAGACCAGAGACATGGGTGTGAAAAGTTAAGGTCACCTCATTTTGATTTGAACCAGTCTTGCTATTCTCCTGTGACCATTCTCATTAACACGGCATTTTCGCCCCATAACTACCACACCACTGTGTGCACTCCAGAGACATGGGTGTGAAAATCCGGAGAACTGTTCTGTGATTCGGCAGTCAGTGTCTTGGATCGCACTTCTTTCCCATTCTGATTTTTTGATCTGAAGAACAGCTCAAACTCTTGACCATGTCTGCATGCTTTTGTGTTGGGTTGCTGTTGCATGACTAGATATTGCCATTAACCCTGTAAAACCTGAGGACCCATACATGGGTCCATCAAATGCAGCTGCTGTATTCAAATCTGGAAAACTTCAGGCCTATATTAAACTCTAGTGGAGATCCTAAGGCTTCCAATGATCCCATATGTGTATAAATTGATGTGTAAGATCTAGGAATTATCCATTTGATGTAATGCTGTGGCCATAAAAACATGAGGTTTTTGGTTTGAACATCTCTCTCAATGTAAGCATGATGTGGCCTCAGTGAAGTGCAGCAACCAGCAGAAAAAGAATATATATGTGATATTGTCCTATTATTAAAAAAATGCTTTTTCTGATTTTGAACCTACTTAAGGGAAACCTTAAGTGAATAGTTTGAGTTTTAGGGATGGCATACAGGTGTTCCAAAGAAAATGGCCACTGAGCATATATACGCTTCCATACATGCTAAGCAATGGTTAATCAATAATGTCCGTGTCCTATTGATCTCATACCTAATGCAGCAGGTGCTTGAAGGCACATGATTGCATTACATGGTTATACTATTTACCGCAACAATGTGAAACTGGTTTGTCTTAGTCCTCTCGCTTGCATTCCTCCATCTGCTGTCTAATCTGCATTCCTCTGTCCGTAGGTTGTTGGTGGGTGTGTTCACAGGCCGTGAGACGATGCCAATGAAGGTCTGCGCTCAAGGCAGGTTCACTGCAGGCGCAGGCTGGATGTCCCCAGTCGTCACTCACAGCGCCTTGGGAGACGCCCCCCCCGACATGGGCTGGGGTCCACAGAACCACGGCGACCATCTTAACTGCAGTCCCGCATCGTGATGCAATCATCATGCTGTGTTCGATAGGACTACCCATGAGGTGGAGCCCATGTTTGAAGAGGCCAGCATATTCTGTGCTTGCTGATTCATGGGGGGAAAGAAGTGGAGACAGGATTGTGGAAATTTAATCTTAAGCAATGTTTTATTTGAGTAACAACTCCTATATATTCCATCTGTATTTTTAATGTTTCTTGTTGCATATCATGCAAATAAAACAGTTATAAAGTGGTATCAATGAAATTTATTACTTTGTAATTTTGTCAGATAACGTAGGCCTATAGGTCCATGAACTTGGAAAGGTGTGTTTTCGATGTATTTAAAGAATAAAATGCAAATTTATGGGGTTATTCAATATTATACTACAATTTGAGAACTGTAGCACTTTCTCTGGAGTTGGATATGAGTGAGATTTTCTTTTGAGTGATCCTTCCCTGGTGTGTGAAATTTGGTAAAATGATAAGTGTGCTCTGTTGAAATAACCTAACGGTTAAATTGTCTGGTACAGTGGTCACCAACCATATTCCTGGAGTTCTGCTGTCTTGTAGGTTTTCACTCCAACCCTAACAAAGCGCACTTCATTCAACAACTGGAGTGCTCATTAAGCTGGTAATGATGTGGTCAGGATTGAAATGAAAGCCCTTGTGATGGTAGATCTTCAGTTATAAGTTTGGTTACCACTGCTGTGGATCTTGTTAAGGCGGCTAATGTTGTTTGCCACATCCCCTTATGGCATGAGAATTTCGGTTTGTGATGTGATTGACTGGCCATTTTAGGACAGCATCATGGAACAGCCAGTATGTTTGTTTAATATTGGAAGGACTCCACTGAGAAATCAATATTTCAACAACTTATCAGTTATAATGAATTGTTGCTTTGCATTTTTACATATCCTCCACTCTGCGGTGTAATCACCAATAAGTCCTTGGTTTTTTTTTTTTTTGTTTTTTGTCTTCCATCAAATTTTCAGTTGGCAATCCATGTCTTACTGCGATGAGTTACCATCATTCACAATGGATGCCCCTGTTCATTAGTTAGTGTGCCCTCTGACCATTCTAACTTCCAAACGATGTCCAAGGTCTGATACAGGGATTACAAGGGGGTCTCTCAGGATCACTGCTGCTCAATATAGGGTCTTCAAAATGAATCGGCCTCCGCTGCTCACTCATCTGAGACATAATTACGGATGAAAATTCACTTGTTATCGAGAAAACTACATATTTCCACTTTTTGATTTGTGCTTTCCATGTTTATTTCAAATGCCAAAAGAGGTTGCAAATACCTTTCAGACATTGTCGTTAAATGCTACCAGAACTAACAAGATTCAGTTACTCTGCTATAACATTCATGCAAAGCAAAGTATGCGCATTGGAATATATCGAAGTTGTCTTACTGTAACAAATGCTGGTTTCTTTTTAGACATTTTCTTCATCAATCTCTGTTCTTTGTTGCCATTGGTTTACATCATTCAGTATGCCATACCCTTATGCTGTACGTTTTTACGACCCAGTCTAGGACAGGCAGCATCAGGTTGGGAAATGAGAGATGAAACAGGTGGGGAGAACTACAGTAGGCACAAATTACACGCTGAATAGTAACTCGAGTCCCTAACTGCTTTACCAGAGCTAAACTAAACCTATGGTTAATCTTTAAAGGTTTGCCAGGCATGGGGCAGCTTTTAAATACTGAACTCCCGAACTCTCAGTCCACAAGTGAAGACTGAGAGAATGAATAGTGCACCCCCAACAGAAACAAGTTTCTGCCCAGTATCACATTAAAAAATTATGAACAATAACAAAGCAAAATGACAAAGAATTTCCCCGATGGAAGGACCGTGGGATCCAGCTGGGAGCACCCTAACTAACCAGAGTAAACCAAAAGGCGTGCAACAGGGGCAAGATGGGAGAGGGATAGTTAGATGCGGAAACCAAGGTCAAACACCAGGAATTCACTGCGCAACCACAACAAAGGGCAAGGGCTAGAATTCAAGTCGAAATGTGACAAGCCAAGGGTTAACCACAAAAATCCAAACAAACTAAGAAAAGGGCAAGGTGAGAATCGTAAGCCTGAAGGCAAACCAGTTCAGTGTTGGTCCCACCCAGAAGGCAACAAAATACTTTACAGTACATGAATGCTTGATGTGACGTCGAAGAGCTACACTTCATCTGGCACTTGCAAGTAGTGGCCTTAAAAAGTACTGCCCCCCCCCAGAAGTGGAAACATTCGATCGGAGAGCTACCCTGCAAAAAATGTGCTATAGGAATTCCTATAAATGTGCTATAGGAATCCAATAGAATTCTATAGAACTTTAGTACCTCAAGTCCTATAGAAAACAGTTCCATAGAAAATCTCTGGAGGACTTTTTTTTCAGTTTGGCATCTTAAATCCCACCCAAATTTGGAAGGCAACCACAAACAAAGCAATCATTTTATATGACATTTCCCAGCAATAGTTTCCCAACTTGCATCCCTGTAGCACAATGACCATCCGGGTGCTACTCTGACCGAGGCTGGTACCCAGACACTTCTGCTCCACAATGCAGTGCTTTAACCAAGTGAGCCATTCAGAAACTTGCATGTTCATGGTTAGAAATAACCTTTAGATGTATAAAGATGGTGGGAATAGGTCTCAGCAGACCTCAAATTGTATTCAAATTAGTTCTAAATCTGTATATAATCTGCAATCACATGCATGTGAATGGAAAAGCATAATTTGATTGAATTTTTAAAATTAAGGGAAAAGTTCAAAAGGTCAAAATTTCAACGTAATTCTGTCTTCGTAAGCAATAAAGGAACACGAGTTTTCCATTATAGCATAATAAAGTTGTAATGCCTTACATTTATATTTTTGAATTGCTGCCGAGGAAATGGAAAGAGGTCTTCATACAGCGTAACTGAAATACTTCTAAGTTGTGTGGTCAGTCAGTCAATCAATCGTCTGATCAGAGAATCAATGAGTAGGTATGTGCCTGGTACCCCATGTGCTTAAGCACACCTTAAAGTTAAAAGGGACACAATTTCCTCGCTACTTCTGTATCGTGGATATCACTGCATATTGCACATTTTCATTCCATTAGTCCGGTTTCTCACTTCTAGAACCCAGGTGCACATAAGGTAAATTGACCCTTCGACAGAGCATTGCAAGGATTCATAAGATTTATTTTTATTTTTATTTAACCCTTATTTAAGATGTCTTTCCCATTAAGCTTTTGTTCTATTAGAAGGTCCTAAAGACCATCAAAGTCCTATAGAACAGGTTTTTCAACTAGGGTGTTCTATAGGAAGGTCTTATAGAACAGCAATAATCTTATAGGACTTTCTTTTTCCATAGAGGTGCTCTATGGGAAGGGCCTTTATGGTTTCTAGCAAATTTTCTAGCAAATTCTATAGAACACCAGAAAATCCTATAGAACATGCTGTTCTACTAAAATGTTCTATAGAGTTCCATTGATGTTCTATAGAATTCCATAAAAGTCCTATAGAACATTTTTTTGCAGGGTAGGCAGAATGAATACTAGGGCAGAGGTCGTAACACCCCCACCCTCAAGAAAAAACAGAAAAACCTATGGTCTAGGTTTTCCACAAGGAATAGCAATGTGAAAGTGTGTCAGCTACAATGTTCTCTGACCCTTTTTTTTGCACAACTCTTAAGTTGAATCCTCGGGTGATCAAAGACCCACACATAAGATGCTGACTAGAATTACACATGGCCTGTTGGAAGATAATTGGGTAATGATCAGTATAGACTAAAATGGGTTCTGGACTTGATCTGAGGTACACCTCAAAGTGGTCTTGAGCTTTTCTATCCTGCTGTAATTGCAATGATACCGGTTGAATTTTTTTTTTTTTGAAAAGAAGCACACAGGGTGAGCGATTCCAAGTTTCTCCTCCTGAAACAGCACTGCTCCAGCCCCAGTGCCACTGGCGTCAACCTCCAACATAAATGGTCCAGTGAAATAGGGAGCAGACAAACTGGGGCATTAAACAATAGACTTTTAACAGTGTCAAAAGCATGCTGGCAGTCAGCTGACCATAGAAATGGTTGAGGTTGGTGAGAGCCGAAACAACATGAAAAGTTCTTGCAAAAACTCCTGTAGTACCCAGCCATTCCTAAGAAACGCCTGAGTTCCCTTCTGGTCTTGGGGACAGGGAAAGAACTGTTTGCCACGACCTTGGCATCCACAGGACAAACTGAACCCTGGCCCACCTTTTTCCCCAAATAGGTAATCGTCCCATGACCAAATTCACATTTCTCAAGGTTTGAGGTTAATGAGGCATCCCAGAGGCATGAAAATACAGTTTCCAATGTATAAAGATGATGTCGCCAAGTTGAAGTATAAACAACAACATCATCAAGATAAGCCTTGCAATTATCAATATTTTCCAGAACATGGTGTATTAGCCTATGATAAGTTGCAGTTTTTTTTAACTGAAAGGCGTCTCCGTGTACTGCAAGAAGGCGTCTGGAGTGATAAAGGCTGACAGTTCTGGAGCATGTTCAGTGAAAGGGACCTGCCAGTATCCCTTTAATAAATCAAGCTTTGGGACAAACTTTGCATTTGTGAAACCTATCCACACAATCTTCAATTGACGGAAGAGGAAAAGAGTCAACTTAAAGTCTCTGGTAATCAGCAAACTATGCGTATTGGAATATGTCGAAGTTGTCCTACTGTAAGGAATGCTGTTTCTTTTTAGACATTTTCTTCATCTATCACTGTTCTGTGTTGCCATTGGTTTACATCATTCAGTGTGCCATGCCCTTGTGCTGTACATAATTGCCGAAATAAGTTAGTTCAATCCCTGAAGCTATCTTGTTGCTCATGTTACATGGTCCTTATCAGATAGAGAAGGCTAGACACTGTGATGCTTAAACTTTATGGACAAAATGTGGAGAGGGTTACTGAGTTCAGATATTTAGGATTATGGTTTGATGAGAAATTTGTAAGGAGGAATCTTAAACTGGTTGAAAAAAAAAAAGTACTGAATCTCATGAAATTGGTTTCTGGTCATGAATGGGGAGCAGATAAACAATCACTTCTGAATATTTATAGGTTCTTAATATGAGCATTTATTGACTATGGGTGTATGGTATGTAGAGCAGCAGCAAAAGACATTTTGGAAAAGTGAGATTACAATTTGGAGCTCTAAGACTTGGCATTAGTGCTGTTGAAACAAGCCCTACTTACCCCTTGCATATTGGGTGAAGTTAAAGGGTTCTGGAGGGGAGCAACCTGCAACCAAGGTATTGCATGACTTGGGAATTTGCACAACAACAAAAAGGTAAGGGATTTGGTTGGAATATTAATACTGTAGCATAAAGATATGCTTCAAATAGGTTAGATTACGGGACAAATACTGTGTGGGGTAATGTTCAAGTGTATGTCCAGTGCCTAATAGTGATTTGCAGTTTGTTGAGCCAAAAGTGAATAGATTAAGAGAAATGTGGATAATGACATTTGGTTCAAGAATATATGAGTAGGAATTATTACTGCATGCCAATATTTACGGATGGTTCTAAAGATCCAGGGAGTGGGCGTGTAGGAACAGGAGTCTCCATACCGGAGTTTGAAGTAATCGTATGCAAAAGAATTAATGATGGATTATTGGTATTTACAGTTGAATTAGTTGCTATAATTTTAGGACTAAAATGGATAGAGGAAGTAAGGCCTGAGAGAGTTGTCATCCGTTCAGACTTCTGCAGCTCTTAATAGTTTGAACTCAAAGGAAACAATGAGAGATGATTTAAAGACCACAATGGAAAAATGATCAGTCACATTTTCATGTTGTGGCAAAATGATCTTAGAAACAAAGCACTGAAAAAATATGCAAAAAATATAAAATATATAAAATGAGCCCCTGAGGACAAGAGTGGTCTAACTCCATTTTTCATAGTTTTGAGATAATCTATGCCAAAGTTCAAGCCCTGGATAAAATTCAGGATACATGAAGGGTATGCCATCTGTTGTTAACCTGAGAGTTTATGACCATGTTTTTCAAGATAACACAACTTTTTTCCACAAAAGTAATGTTTCAGAGGTTACTTTCTCAAAATTTCTGAAAAAGGCCCTTTTTATAAGTTAGACCACTCTTGCACTGGCTGTCTTAACAAATGTAACTGACTTAAGACAAGCAAATTAATAACTCAATTTTAATAACTCAATAATAGCTTTAATTTCCGGCATCCTTGGAATTCGAAGCACAAAATAACAAGAGAATACAGATCAAAAGTGAAACATTGTATCACAAACTGCTGACCACTGAGAAAGTCATCCATCAGGTATTCTTGTTCCTCACAGCTGTCTTCGCTGTCATCATCTGGATGAAAGTTTGGGCCATCTTCATCTTCGATCAGACCCAGATAAAATGAGTGGTGGACAGGCGGTACAAGGTTGAGTTGAGATCATTTTTTCAAATCCATGACTTTTGAAGGGTTCAAAGAGTTAGACCACTGTTGCACCTTAAACTTTTTGTCTTAATGGAAGGGAGGATAACTAAAAATCTCTGTATAGTAAGATGCATCACTGTGACATCTAGCCAATTATGCCCTGAATAGAGCTGGAATTTTTACCTTTAACTTGCAAACACAGCTTTGAAATTAAATATGGGTCTAACTCAAAAATGGGAAAATTGGAGTTAGACCACTATTACACTTAGTGACTCAAATATTATCATAATATATAATATTATTAAATATTATTATAAATATTATAATAATATATAAATTATACAAAAATGAAAAATTTGGACTCTGTTTTTCTTTTGTGGTCTTCATTTATTGATGGAACTTTTTACAATAATGCTGAGAGTACAAAGAGCTGGAATTGGTGTATATTTTTGCTGGGTTGCTGCTCATGATGGTATGGAGGGTAATGGGAAAGTAGATGAGCTTGCAAACAGAGCTTTGAAATTAAATATTGACAAAATCATGAAAGTTCTTTTGATGGTGTTTTTACAGTGCCATGGCAGCATTTTACCTCTTCAGAAATTTTTCTATGAGCAAACAGCATCATGTAAGGCCATTAATGTAGCTAGGTCAGAGAGCTGCTTCTTACATGTTTTGGAAAAGGTGAACCTAAATTATTCATAAGAAAGGCAGAGAGCATTCATGCCATCCTTGAAAAAGTCAAAAAAGGAAGTGGGACATGGTAGTAAAGGGAGACACTACTAAAGTGTACAGATATCAATTAAAGGGAAGATTTTCATGGGGAAATGGGGAAGAGAAGGAGGATATATAAGCTAAGAAGTAGGTGAAACTTGAAAGATATCTTAGGGGTTAGTGAGAATGGTGTGAGGGGCTGTTCATTTTTCTTACAGATACAGGATCAAAATATAACAGCTTTTTAATGTTCCTGAAATATGTGAAGCCTTAATGTTGCACACTCCGGAACAATAGATGGCGGTAAACATCTGAATAAGCTTGTACACATCACTAAGATTAGAGAAGAAGCAGTTATGTAGCCAAGTCGTGTCTTCAATAGGTCGGAAAATTTGGCATTTTTTGAGTTTTGAATACTTACTAATGGCTGGGGGAAACTTGGCTCTCTTTGATAATGAAGTATTGCGCAAATTAATTTACCTTTTAGTCGCGTCCTATAAATTGTTTTTGCCGGTGTGACACACTGTTTAGCTAAGTGAACTGCACTCACGTGGGCTGAAGGTCCATGTGCTCAAATCTTAATGTCGAATTAACTACGAAGTCAACGTTTTCGATCATTCGTATACGGTAGCACATACTCATCGTTCATTTCGTCATTTGGATGTCTAGTCGATTTGGCATTTATGGCCCAGTGTTTATGTAAATCGTCAGAGAAATTAGAGCAATGCAATGGATGCGCATGCGGGGATTGAGCCGGGATCTCCAAAAGAAGCAGCAAGCAATCGTACTAGAGATGAAGGAAGCAACAATGACAGTGAAAAAAGGGGTGATTGTGCATTAGCTCCGACTCATCAAAAAATTGGAGTCTTCTTCTGTGGATCCACTCCTCTTCTATGGCGAGCAGCTGACGTGAAGGCAGCCAGGGAGAATGGTGTAGTTGGAACGCTCGTGGGGTCTTTGGCTCGACAGCCTCGCCAGAACAACCGATTGGGTAGACCATTGGAGCTCCTGCAAGAGGAGGCGCGGCTCCTGAGGGAAACCAACCAAGCTGAGCTTTTCTCTCCCTCGGAAGTATGTAGTGAAATGCGTTTCTTTCTTTCTTTTTTTTTTTTTTTTAACCTTATTATATAGCTGGAGAGAAATTGTTCAAAACCGTTGAGTTACCCAGGTTCAGTAATTCTTGATAACATGGACAAATCTTTGAGTCGCTGTTTCTCAAAGCTTAGGTTGCATTTCTTGGCTGCGTGGATAAAAATGTTTTTGTTTTTTTGCCCCAGTCAGGACCAGTTGACGAGGGGTTCCCCGACACCAATTACAACTTAACATGATCATTGGAAACAAACCAAAAAAGATTATGTTATTATTAGGTTTATTGTATATAACTCAAAAGTAACATAACATATTAGAACCTGGGCTGATATGCACAGATCATAAAAGAATTAAACCCCAAACTCAGAAAAGGGTCATTCCGTGTCAACTCAACCAGAGCCCCCCAACATCAAAATTTTGATTTTGATAAAACTTTGCAAGAGATATAAATGCCAGTTTTTACCCATCTGACCCTTTTTAATGAGTAGCTACAACTCTAATTAGTTGTATTGGGAATATTTTAATAGTTTCCTCGTATGTAGGATACAAAAGTAAGTCAGATGTTATGTGAATGGGAAATATTTGGTCTTAAAGTTGTTTTTTTGGCCAAAATGGGCCTACTTTACCATGCTATAACTCAGTGCTGACATACAATAGGAGGCCCAATCTTTGGTATGTTGAGACTACTCTCGTCATGAGTAGTCTCAACAAGGCATTATAATTTAATGAATAAAAGAACATACCTTTAGGGTGAATGGAATCTGTACAGTTTTTGACATCTTCCTTCATCGAGTTTTAATGTATTTATCACAAAACGTGCTGCGGAGAAGCACAATTTTGTTAAAGGTTGGCTCAGCTAGGGTGTATTTGCAACTTGAAGATGATGTGGAAGGTGCTTCGATTGAACACAGTATATGATCCACAGGTACATAGCATTCATCATCAAGTCTTGGCCAGGGGAGGCTTCTTGCAGGGCCTTTGGGATGCATAAATCTTATTAATGCAGCATTGTTTTCCAGACAAATGCCTTTGATGATTCCAACATACCAGTCATCATCATATATGGCAGCAACATACTTCCCCGCAGGGTACATAAGGGATCCTTACATTAGCCTCATTTATGGTGACATTTCCAGCCACAGCAGAAGGGAGCAAGCTGACATCAGCATCAAGAATATTTTGAAATATTTTACAGAGCTGTTCAGAAATTGTGCTAATGTCATCATAATTTTCTATTATTATGTGTGGTCAATTTATTCTTTCATTTTGTGGGGAAAATTACATCTTGTTAATTGTTCGTTAAGGGTGGAAGACAATTGAAATAAAGACTTGACCAGATTGTGATTGAAATATAGTAAATTTATAACAGACAAAGAGTAAAAATTACAACCGCAACAGAGGAATGTTCTCAGCCACAGTTTGAGAGCGCTCTGCCGGGCGTTGCCGGACATCAGTTCTTATAATCCACAGTCCTTTAGCTGTACATCAATTGGCTGTAGATCTGTCTATAACCGTAGTCTAATCAGCTCCCGCCTTTCTTCATAGTATTGTCCAGTCTACTTTGGACAGGTCTCTGAAAGGCGGTTACGGGATACCTGATGCCACTTTGGACTGCGCTTAGGGCGTTTTCTTTCTTGGCAGAAACTGTGAATTCCTGTGCCACTCTTGACCTTGGTCCTCTGTACAGTTCCTCTCACACACAGACACACATTCTGGGTAAATAGGTTTATAAGCTTTGGGGGTATTGACATAAAAGATGTTTTAAGCAGTAAAAAATAATAATAATACAAAAGATGTTTTGATAATAATACTGATGATAATAAGATGATAAGAATGCAAAAGATGTTTTGTATTATTCCACAACTCCCTCCTTTGGCCCCATTTTATGGGGGCAACACTAAGCGCTGAAGCGATTACATTCTCACCCTTTTGTGCTGTGAGCACCTACGTTTACATATTGCTATCAATGGGGTGATTGCATTAGCATCCTAGCGCAGCGAAGCAAAAAACCTGACCTCCGGGCTCTACTTGACCACTGGGACCCCTCCTTGGGTGCCCCCTTCACCCCTTGACAACTCAGGGATCCACATGACCATGGCTTGGCCATGACGCCAGTGGAGGTCGGCTTGGCTAGTTGTCGCCCAGCGTCCGCTCCAAGCTTAAACCCTTGGTCCTACAGCAAATCTGCATATTCGGCATTTTAATTTTACTTCATATGTGGAAGTGCACTCATCAGCCACTATCACGGAATATGGATCTAGCACATGAGCACATGGGCACACTCTAATGTCATAAATTTACGGGCTAATACCCTTCATCCACTCAAATCTCATTCACACTCCTCCTCAGACAACCCCAGAATCTCTCGGCAGTAGGCTCGCTGAAATTCAGGATCAGTCAGAAGTTGTCTTCTGAGGTTAGGCAGGTCTGGGCGATACTTCTCCACCCACTTCCTGCAGGCCCAACCTGCTCCTCCGCCTTGTCCATGTTTGCAGTAGGGATTTCCAATGGGGCAGTTGGGCGTGTAGGGTTCTGGAGGACACACCCACTCGTCACTTCCTGTCACATCTCCGGTCACCTGTTGGTACAGTAACATAGTCGCCTGCCGGGCGAGGTTAGGGCAAGTCCCCGGCCTCCAGGCCTATGGGGTCATCTCGGTACTCCTCTAACTCAATATCTTCATACCCCTCTCCATTTGGAGGGGTCAGTACCACAGATTGATTACGTTACATAAATCAAATTGAAATGTGTTCTCACTGTCCAGGTCCACCTTTAAAATTACCTTGGCTCCACAGGGGTCTGAGTTCACTGTAGCTGCGTCTGTTACCAGTACCAAAGCCAAGATTACTATAGTACTTGCTATTTTCATGTTACTTTTTGGGATGTGCAATTAAATTTGTCTTGTCCGTGTATTCCAGTGATGTATGTGTTAGGACCCAACGATGTGTGTACTGCAAGACCAGGCTGGAGAATGCTCCTCCTGCTATTAGTCCTCCTACTACTGCCGCTACCATCAACATGTCTTCCGTGAATTCTTGGTGTGGTGTAGGTGTCGTGTGGGCGTCTTTCTGAGTGCGGTCAGCGTATAGCAAAGCGCTTACAAGAAGTAAAGAAAATCTTACTAGGAGAGCCAATCCCTCCTTCCTTATTCCTAGCCACATTTCATTACGTTTCCTCACCCTCCTTCGATTCTCCATCTCCATCTTCCTTGTTGATGTCCTGGAATGACAACAGGGTAGTTCTTACCTGCTCTAGTGACCGCTCTGGCGGTCTTGCTTTTGCACAGTGTGCAAAATGATGCCAGGTCTTATCTCCCTCCTTTTCGACCCGCACTGCGCGGTCGGAAACCTCAGTGATCTTGAATGGTCCCGTCCAGATCAGTTCGTCCCAACGTGGACGGCCTGGCGCCTTTAACCAGACCCAGTCGCCAGTGGTCACCCCTGGGGCCGGGGTGCCGTTGTCCTCGTCTCCTGTGGAATTTGCTGCTTGCACCTGGCGAGAGAAGCTTAGTCATGTTGCCCAAAGCCTGCATATAATCTGACAAATCTGTTTGCAGCAAGGCTGCGGTGGGGACCACGTTAGGGTCTCCCGGAGGCCCAAGCATGGGCCTTCCAGTGAGTAGTTCATGTGGTGAAAGAAAAGTGTCCTTCGCTGGTTGCTGGCGCATAGAGTATAGTGCCAGTGGGAGGGCCTCAACCCAGGTCAAATTAGTGGAGTACATGGCTTTTGCCAGTTTTGCTTTCAGGGTTCCATTAGTTCTCTCCACTAATCCTGCTGATTGCAAATGATATGTACAATGCTTTTTCAATCCTATTCCTAATTTTGCTCCCATGTGGGTCAACATTTCATTCCTAAATTCTGACCCATTGTCACTATACAATGTCTTTGGAATTCCCCACCTAGGAATAATTTCTCTACTCAGGATTTTTGCAACTGCGATTGCATCTATAGCTTCTACCCCATTTAGAAAAAGGTCATATCAATACTAACGCATACCTCTTCCCCTCACATGGTGTTAAATGTATGAAACATGTGGAATGGCCCAGGGGGTGTAGGGATTGCCCCCTTCTGTACTACTACCCATCTTTGTCATGTTGGACATTTCTTAGAAAATTTTCTTTTTTTTTTTTTTTTTTTTTTTTAGTAAATAAGTGATAGTAACTTTGCTCTATTAACCACTTGGTCCCTCCTCTTGGTACACGGCACTGCCCATGCACCAAATCTGCAGCAATATGGAAGAGGGATTTTGGCAATATAGGTTTACCATTGGGTCCCATCCACTCGTCATCAGTGTGTTGTGTTCCTTGTGATGTCCATTGACGTTTTTCTTGTGGGGGAGCAGCATCATGCTCTGCTCACTTCTACCAACTTTGTCCTTTTACAACTCCACAGCCATTAAAATGGCTAAACTCCCGCTCTCTGTTTACCATCCAAATTAATTCCACTTACTTTAACCAACCACAGCCATTAAAATGGCTAAACTCCTGCTTTAACCGACTCCACTTACACCAACTTCACTTACTCAGACCAACTAATTTCACTTACTCTGACCAACTTCACTTTTTACCAATCCTGCAATTACTCTAAGAATTCCATAAAATACTGTAAATATAGGCTAATCAACGGGCACCTGAAATTAATCTTGAATAAATGCTAATTTTATTGTGGACATCTATATTAGCACTTCATGTAATAGAATGACAACTGTATTCAATCTAACAAAGACAGAACTAACAAATATGCCAGCAATGCAGGTGTTTACAGACACTCACAGAGTTCGGTTCATTCACATTGACTTCCACACACACACACAATCTGAGCTCAGCATACCCACACATACACCTCAGCACTTAAAGCACCTGCCAACAGCACTCAAAAACATTCCTTGCTCCATTCCCAATTCACTCACTCCACCACCAGCGTGTATTTACAATAATATACACTCAGGTCCTGATCTCTACATGCACAGTCCAATGGCCAAGTCCTTGATTGGATATTTTATTGTTATGTGATCTGCAAGTTTCTTCTCCACTTCCTTTACTCTTGTCACATACACGTGTGTATTAACTTGTAAGGCGATCTGAATGGATCTCCCGTATAGGACCTCTAGACCGTTCAGAACTCAGTGGCTGACGTCCCCCCACCTAACCTATTAAGTCCTTTGTATCCTACCGTGTCCACCGTCGCCCACAACGTTTCAAATTAAAATATCCCTTGGGTATTTCTCTGGCTTACTTGCAACGGATTTTTTTAAATTTTTTTATTTTATGCCGTTACAACGCCCCCGTATCCACTTTTTATTTCACTTTTCACCTAGGACTTTTATTTAGACTAGTCTTTAGAGTTGGGTATTGGAATGCGCACACAGAAAACCAGTATAGAATATTACCCTGTGTCTGTTACTGAAATCATACAAAAGTATAATAATATAATTTTATACCTTTCCGTCAAACGTCAGACACTTCGTATTCTATCCTATGCAGATTAAAAAGCTTCTGCCTACCTCTGTCTTTGGCGGCTGTGAAGTGTCTGGCGATTGTCGTCAAGGCGTTGTCCAAATTCTGACCGAGTTTTCTGGTCAGACCAAGAATCTCCCCCCCACGTCGGGGTCACCAGATTTGTGGGGAAAATTACCTCTTGTTACCCGATGGTGTTCGTTAAGGGTGGAAGACAATTGAAATAAAGACTTGACCAGATTGTGATTGAAATATAGTAAATTTATAACAGACAAAGAGTAAAAATTACAAACCGCAACAGAGGAATGTTCTCAGCCACAGTTTGAGGCGCTCTGCCCGGGCGTTGCCGGACATCAGTTCTTATAATCCACAGTCCTTTAGCTGTACATCAATTGGCTGTAGATCTGTCTATAACCGTAGTCTAATCAGCTCCGCCTTTCTTCATAGTATTGTCCAGTCTACTTTGGACAGGTCTCTGAAAGGCGGTTACGGGATACCTGATGCCACTTTGGACTGCGCTTAGGGCGTTTTCTTTCTTGGCAGAAACTGTGAATTCCTGTGCCACTCTTGACCTTGGTCCTCTGTACAGTTCTCTCACACACAGACACACATTCTGGGTAAATAGGTTTATAAGCTTTTGGGGTATTGACATAAAAGATGTTTTAAGCAGTAAAAAATAATAATAATACAAAAGATGTTTTGATAATAATACTGATGATAATAAGATGATAAGAATGCAAAAGATGTTTTGTATTATTCCACAATTTCCAGAAATAAGAAACGAAAGATTGCGTGGAAATGCAAATTGCGCATTATTCTCATATTAACTGGAAGAATTTTCTAAGAAGGAAACAAGACACCACTATCATTTTTGGATATATTGTGCACTAATATCTCTTCTAGAACATATCAAAGATTGGGCCCCCTATTGTATGTCAGCACTGAGTTATAGCATGGCAAATTAGGCCCATTTTGGCCAAAAATACAACTTTAAGACCAACTATTATCCCATTCACATAACATCTGATTTACTTTTGTATCCTACATATGAGGAAACTATTTAAATATTCCATATACAACTAAATACAGTTGTAGGTACTCATTAAAAGAGTCAGATGAGTACTTAAAAACTGGCATTTTTCATTTGCGATTGTGTTTTTTTTTTTTTTTTTTGGCTCCTCCTAGGTACTTCAGGTCACCTTCTTATAGAGGTACTCCCAAAATAAATTTGAGCCAAATCTGAGTGGGTGACGGTGGAAGATTTTTGTACTTTGGTTGAGTTCATATGGAATGACCTTAAACTGATTAAATAATAATTTCTTGTATGCTAGAATTGTTCATACAAAACATTTCTCATAGGTGTGAATTAGGCTTTTCTGGTATACGAGAAATGGACCTTTCTTGTTTATATGAGGAGTGTACCTTCAAATTGACATGATCTTAAAACCCTATACCCTAACCTGCAGTCATTATCATTTATCAAAATAAACAGTCCCCTCTTCCTTGGTGTTTGATTAGCTCCAAATCCTCCGCCATAATTTCCTGGATTTCATTTCCCATCACTTGTGAGATACCCAAACTATCCCTTGCTGTGTTCGCCTGCATCCTCATCCTCTCAGTCACTTCCTTAGCATCTCTCTCGTTCTTATCCTGTTCTTCCTGCTCTTTCAAGTACTGTCCTTACTGTTCCCATTACTGCTGTCACCATTTTGTTTGTCTCTGCATAAGATGTTGTACCTAATGCTTGTGTTTGTTCTCGTATCTCCCTGTATGTTTTCCTTTTGTCACCCTAAACTGCCCCCACTTTGTTATTCTGCCCTCAGTGAAAACATGTAGCTTGCTCTTTAATTGGTTCACATTGCTCAGAAAAAAACCTTAATTGCATTGCTACAATATATGAATATATGTGCATTTCTCAGAGAACAGATGCTGCCACAGACTCGCAGGGAGTTGAACAATACCGAGAGAAGCTGGAACGGAGCTACGAGGAGCAGAAGATCCTGGCGCTGCAGGAAAGGAAGGCAGTACGACTTAGGGTGCTGGCACAGAAACGAGGAGGTACATGCACATGCACACACTCATGTATTCTGTCATTCACTCACAGCTACATACCCTCTGGGATTGATGGTAAGTATATGCTGTTAACTTTGCAGTGCAAGGACAGCAGGATTTTTGTTCCTGCTTTAGACATTCACTCAGCCATAAATGTGCCAGGTGATATTGTAATTGTAGCCCCCGGATGAAGTCAGGCGGCTACTATGGATTCATGCTTGTTGTCTCTGTCGCCGCATCTGCATCTGTAGACACTTTCTTGTGGACACTGTACAGCTGTAATTTTTGACCGATTACTTTCAAATTTGGTATGGACATCTGTTATACCTCACTTATGACACCTATAGATTTTGGTTGCCATGGTGAATGTAATGGCCAAATAATGCACAAATTTGTGCTGAAACATAGACACTTCCTTTTGGACGCTGTACAGACTGTAATTTTTAACCGATGACCTTCATATTTGTTATGTGTTATACTTAATTTGTGATGCCCATCGAGTTTGGTTGCCATGGCGACAGTATTGGCCAAATAATGCGCAAAAAAGGAAGAAGGAGGCTTTGGGGGGGCTAATCCCATGCGGTCGCGGCCAACCGGGCTGTCTAGTTGTGAAATAAATGCATTTGTCGTTGTGATTCTCCAACAATTGCGGTAAAATATTTCACTGACAAATTGAGCTAATGTCCAGGTCCCATTTGAGCATGTGCGCTTTCTTTCCAGATTCGGGGAGATAGATTCCTCGGATCAGGATGTGCAGGAGCAGTTGGATGCACTTGAGAGGTCCTTCTCTTTCCCTCGTCAGGCCATGGCAGTTCAGCTGCACACTGCTAGAGCAGGACTGAGCCATTCACCTGAGGAGAGGCATTTCCTAGCAGCTGATTGGCCACGGCCGCGGGATGAGAGGTCGGAGACCAGATTCCGTGTTTTTCGGGACTTGAGGAAACAGGGCTTCTACCTCACCTCCGCTGGCAAGTTTGGGGGAGATTACCTGGTGTATCCAGGTAAGTCCAATTCACCTTTTAGGCTATTTATCTCTCCTAGGGCTGGTTTTTGAGAAACCAGTTAAGTCCAGTTCTAGACTTAATTATGTTCTGAATTGAGATTCTTTTTACGAACCTCAATTTAGTCCGAAAGACTGTGAAAACAATCTGTTATCTGATGTGGAGCATTGTGGGTAGATTCATTCAACCAGTGTCTGAGATGAAGTAAAGTCAGGGCTAAATGGCTTCCTTATCAAGGTCCTTTATACTTCCACCTTTAACGTCCCCTTTTTTTTAGGTGACCCCCTACGTTTCCATGCCCACTTTATTGCCTTGTGCGTGCCGATGGACGCAGCCACACCCCTGTATGATCTGCTGGCCATCTCTCGGCTGGGTGCCAACGTGAAGAAGACGGTGCTGTTGTGCTCCCCCAGTGAGGATGGCGTGGGTGGGGAGGAAGAGGAGGTGGTGTACACTTCGCTGCAGTGGAGTGGAATGGCGTAGCAGCCCATCGCTTAGTTTTCACCGCTTTCCTTCCTTCCTTGTGCTCCACCTGGAAGTCTGTAGTGGTTTTCCAGTGGTAAGGAGATAACAATCTGTTAAATGAGTTTGGGAATATGAATTAAAAGCATGTGGATTAGGATTCATTTAGGTATTTGGAGCCAGTAAGATAAGACCATCCTCTGCTCAAGGTATTTTTCTGGAAAAAGTGATGTATAAATGATTGACCTGTGGATCTACCACTCCATATTAGCCACACCTGTAGTGAAAATCGTAAGAACTGGCATTTGAAGATACAAGGATATTCCGCTTCCCTAATTCATATTGTTCTGATTTTCTCCCTTCTCACACTGGAGCAAGGAAAGGAAGGAGGTGAAATGTACGCAATTTTAAATGAGGCATCAGACTGACACCCTGTGTCCTCTCAAACCTGGACCATAACTTGGACCGAACTTATCAGTTTATTTGGATCAGGATTAACGATTGCGTTAAAAGCTCATCATATGACAACCACGTCCAGCATGCACTGCGAGCTGAATTCCACTAAATGTGAAGTATTAACTCTGACTTGAGTTTGTTCAATATTGAAATAAAAGTTGAAATGCTTAGTATGTTGTGTGTGGAATATGGGAAGATATTGCATTTGACTCTCTTTTGACTTAGCTGCGAAAAGTAATCTTGTACTGGAGTTCATACATGGTTTTCAGACCAGTATTTATCACCTTCTAGTGATTTCACTTAAGAATGGCTTTTTGTCCTGCATCTAATGCTGGTGTGTATGCAAGCCATGGAATTTATTTGATGGATTTCAGAATTCATTTTGGCCCCTGGACGAAGTCGGGTGGCTACTTATGGTCGTCTTAGCATTTGCTGCTGCCATGTCTTTCTGGTGGACCTTCTATAGGCCACAAATTTCAGCCAATTCTTTTGATAGTTGTTGTGGGCACGGGTTATGGTTGGGTCACGACACCTATCAACTTTGGTTGCCGTGGCAGCAGAATTGGCCCAATAGAGTACAATTTTATTCTGAAAATGGTCCCATTCCTAGAGATTTTCCTGTGGATGCTCTACAGGCTGCACATTTTATCTGATTCCTTCGATATTGTGGCAGTGTTATGGTTGGGTCATGACACCCATTGATATTGGTTGCCATGACAACAGAATTGGCCAAAGAAAGCACCATTTCATGCTGAAGATTGCGACATTTTCAACAAAATGTGAAAATGGAACAAGCGGACACTCCGGGCCTTCACCCATGCAGTTGCGGGTGACTGGACTGTCTAGTTGTTCTTGCAGCCTGTAGGTGTGGACAAGGTAAAGTACATTTTAGTGCTTGTGTTCAGACTGCATCAGTTGCCCAGAAGACTCAGTCTACACAGTTGTATGGCACTGGCTAATTCTAACATGCAGCATGTGAATGAAGGGTTACAATAATGAGGCTTAGGTTAATTAGTGCAGAGACTTTGAAAAGTTCCCATTTCAGTTGTTGCCACTCATCCTGAGATGTAAAATTTAGTCAAAGCAGACCCTAAGTGGTACGTTTGCTAAATTACTTTGGCCATGTTGTAATTCATCTAAAAGCATCACTGAATTCAAGATTGACCATTCTGCCTTGATTTTTTTTGTTTTCATCCATTTTTAATCACAGTTGCATCGAATGTATTTAAAAGGAATGGGCTCCATACAGCAAAGAACTGTTAGAACAGTTTGAGGTCACACTCTCCACCACAACCCAGTTAGGTCACAAAATATTACGTACTCATCATTAATCCCAAGTTGCTGTTTTCTGTTTGTAAAAAAAAAAAAAAAAAAAAACCTGATTGTTTCTGGCTTGCTGCTGAACAAGTGCTGTAAAACATGGCAAGCTGAAGGCTTCTCTATGACTGGTTTTTTTTTTTTTTTAGCCAGTTGATGGTTTTGGTAACAAAAGTGGAATTCAACCAGTTATATAAGTTGGCTTGCAGTTGCATATAATATTAATACTAAACATGATTGATGGACAGTGAGGGGCTCTGTCAGTGCTCTGTTACTCTTGAGCTGTAAAGCTGACAATATAAAGTGCTTGCTTTTAAATGAATACTCGAAGGAAGAAGATTGGTGAGTTATTAAAAGCAGTGCCTTGTGAAGGTGTTGAATTACTTTCTCAAAGAGAGCACTGTTGCAAAATGCAAACTGGAGGCTGTTTTCAGAAAAAATGGTTTAAAAAAAAAAAAAAACACTGACTTGACATACTCTGTGGAGGCAATTGGTTATTTTAAATGCACACATTTAGAATTTAAGAGAATATTAATATTGTTCCTTGCAACATTCATGGCAGAAACGATCTTCTGACTGAGGTCATACATTCATTGAAGAACTGCAATACAAATATTGAACAAGATCAGAATGACAAAACTATCAAAAAATATTTGAAGTTCAGGACTGCCAAGCCGTGTTCCTGGTGATCTAAAGCCATGTAGATTTCATTCCATCCATATGTGTACCTCATTTCACAGCTGGAGACGTCATCGAGCTGCTAACCAATACTGGTTAGCAGGTCAAATTGATTGAAAACCTATACGACCATAGATATACAGGTAGAGGGCAGGCAGCTCTGTGCTTTAGAGTCTTGTGCTTGCATTTACAGCGGCAGACCCGCCGATTAAGCGCAGCATGTGGATATAGTCACGTTTATGCCCAGGTTTCCGTTCTCGGCGAAGAGGTGGGCAGTGGCAGCGTCGAACACCAGGCAGTCGCTGTTCATGATGGCGGTGGCCACGCCCTCGTGGATGGAGCGGGGCGTAGCCTCCCAGGTGAGCCGGCGGCGATGGCCGTTGAGCTCCAGGCGGTACGCGAAGCTCGTAGCCTGCTTGCGTGTGCCGATGAGCAGCACAACGGCAAAGAACTGCTGATGGCCCTCGTACTTCTCCTGCTTCTCCAGGACCAGCATGAAGTGGAAGCCGAAGCACGACTGCATCATCACCCAGTCCACCGCGCCCGGCAGGGCAATGTCCGTGGCCAAGAAGACGATGTCCTCGCCCTGCAGCGTGGTGATGGACTTGTGCTGGTGCATCAGGTGGGGCATGACGGCCTCCAGGGAGCCCTGCCACTTGCAGGATGCCCCAGGGCAGGGGCAGGCGTAGGGCCGGTACTCGCACTGGTCCTCGTGCTCCGGCTTCTCGCTGTGGTGTAGCATGAGGACGCAGCCGGTGGAGGAGAACTGTGGCGGAGGAGGAATGAGTGGATCAAAACATACAGGTTGGAGATCAGGCCACACATCCTTGAGCTTAAAATAACAATCCTGATTCCGCCCCCTCCCCTGTGACCCTTTTAACCCCTTAATTTTTCACAAAAGTTTTCCATCAAATTAGTTCAAAACTAGAAAAAGTATTTTTTCAAATTGTAGGACAGAGTCACGTACATATTCTGTATCTGCGGTTGCAGCGCTTCACTGAAGCTACATCACATTTATATTGAGAGAAATGTTCCAACCCAGGATGCCAAGTCTTTATGGCCACAGCATTACATCAAATTGAAAATCTCCATGAAAATCTATAGATATTGTGTATCCTTTTATACACATTTCCCTTTAATTCTGCAGGATGTATTTTGGATTTTTGAATAACTTTGGATCTCCACTAGAATTTAAAATATCCCTGAAGTTTGACAGGTTTGAGTACTGCAGCTGCACAGACCCATAAATGGGTCTATTGGTTTTATGGGGTTAACTGAGAATTGGGTGTGAAGAGAGTCTGGCCAATTAAATGCAGTTTCTGGCCAATTAAATGCAGTTTCAGTTGGACTAATCGTTCAGTTGATTACCTGTGAGGTAACAAATCCAGGGGCAGATTTGCATTTGTGGGACAGGTGGTTAAATGTTTGACTTGAACTGGAATTTCACATACTTTGCCTGGGTTATATTTAACCCTGTAAGTCAAGATTACAGACCTAGGAGCTTTTGTTTCTATTACAGCCTTATTGTGGCCTGTGTGTTTAAAATGCTACTTGTTTTGAGTGTGTGTGCACAGACTAACACAGGCTTCGTGCAGCTATAAATGCCAATGCGGAGCCCAGCAAGGTTAGTATGTTTTTGTGCTTTAAAGGCAAACTTGCATGTGACAGCAGTTCATGATGAACCAAGTTGTTTGCATATAGTGCCTTAATTCTGAATGAGGAGCTGACGCAATGACCCAGCACCCCGCCCCCAGAAATGACGACACGCTCCTTGTTCCGCCATTTTGAACTTACTGGCGCCAGTTGCTTCCTCTGTACTGCGTTAGAGCTTCCTTGTTGTTGTTTCCTCGTTGTTTTCTAAAGATGCCTGGAAGATACTTTTGTATACAAAACTGCCCCAGTGCCTCCCACGATTGTCATGGCAAACGGAGAGACAATGGTTTGCGTTATTTTGGTTTACCAAAATGGAAACGATTGCAGGGAGATCAGGTCTCCAAGGTGACGAGGAGATGCCAGATGGCTTGGGTGGCTGCTGTGAAACGTAAGGATATTACCTTCCAAAGTTTCCCCAGGTGGATGAGAGTGTGTTCACTGCATTTTCATGAAGGTAAGCTCTATAATTGTCTTTCAATGTGTTCATGTTGTAGACTTTTAAAGCCCAGAAGTTCACCTGGCATGACATTGTTAACCCCTAACATTACCTAGCTAGCCTCAAACAAGTCCCGGTTTTCCATGGACAACGCCAGCAAATTTAATATTGGAATTATCCTTCATCTTCTCCAAATACCTTTCATTGGCGTTTTCATTTAGTTTTTCCCTATAGGGACCAATTTCTTTTGCTGCCACCTTGTTCATTTTTCATCTTTCTTTGACTTTTACTTCTTTGGTAGCACGTATCTACAACTCCCGTTGCCCGTGGCAACCGATAGTGTGTAAGTTCAAAATGGCGCCGCCTTCCCCGAACGGGTACTGGAATGATGTAGGTCCTCATTCCTAATGTGTTCTGCATAAATCTCCATCACCTACCTTGAAAGGTAGCAATGGCTTCTGCTTGTAGAACAACTTATAGGCTTGGTCTTCATTGATCAAGATTTTTTTCAATGCACTAAAGATTCCAAATTGCCGAAAATATTGGTGTAATCCTGGACAACATTATGTCTTGGCTGAGACAGGGCCTCATACAGTATCTGCTTATTTCGTCTCTTCCATAGACTGTATGAAAAGATGGACGAAGCAACCGTGATGTCACCCATTAATTTCAGCATACCATTCAGGAAGCCATCAATTTTGGCAATTTGAACAGCGCCATTTTGTCATTTTGAAACCAGATGTGATTCCTATTGGACAAGAGCGTGAATTGAAGGTCCAGGGAGGAGTGAGGGGTGGATCTGACCGTATCTGACAAGGACCAGAGGATAGCCACGCCCCTAAAGCATACTCTGTCTTTATCCTTTATTCTAGTCTATTTGGGACCATAATTTACAAAAATTAACATCATGATATATCGACGGAGACTTGAAACTTGCGATAGATACCAATAATGTGGAAAATAATTATTTAATAAATCAAGTGGGAAAGTAGGGTCATTTTCTCATAGACTTCTATAGCATTGAACTTCTTTATGCAATCACCGATGTCGCCATCTACTGGCCATTAAATAGAATGCAAATTTTAGAGATTTCCGCATCGGCCTCAGTATTCAGACCTGAGTGCTGTGTCCATCTTTTTATACAGTCTATGGTCTCTACATACTCATTCAAAATGGTCCTCTCCCACCATTCTCCCCATCCCATAGGTCAAGCCACTGTGCTGAACCCAATGAGCCAACTTAACAGAGCAGCACTTGGATAGAACAGTGCTCTCTTGGGCTTGAATCTAACCTGGGCCTTTCTATGTGGTGTTTACATGCCCTCCCTGCATCCTTCTGGGTTTCCTCTGGGCACTGATGTTCTGCCACAATCCAAAAACATGCTTGCAAGCCATGAATAAGTAGGTTCAATGAGGGATGGTTGGATTTCTCAATACTTTGTACCCATGTCGCAAAAAATCTTGTTCAAAAGACCAGTGTGTCTCTGTACTTTGCTGCAATGATGATAGACTGGAAAGAAGGGAAATGTGCATCAAGTTTTGTGTGAAAACTGATGTCATATCCCCAGCATATTCTCCCAGTCTTGCCTGGTATGGTTCTTTTTTTATCCCCCCGTCATACGTGGCAGGGGCATATAGAGTTACCCTTGTCACTCCGAACGTCTGTCTGTCCGTATGTATGGCACTGTATAAGGGATGTTGTCTATCCGCTTCTCCTCAAAAACTACTGGACAGCATCCAACAAGCTTTGGTAAATGCTTTCTAGATAGATTGAAGGTGTGCGTCTCATTTTGTTTGACAAAATAGGATAATTTCAAAATTTTATGGGCTTCACAAACTCTCAGTGGCGGGGGCATCCATGTCCCAGGACACTAATTTTCTAGTTTTTTCTTTCATCCAAAAAAAATCTGAAGATGAAAGTGATTTAAGGACATTTCACTATCCTTAATGATTTGTAAGTAGAATTAAAGTATTGCTGCCGATAATGGCTTGCACATAAGACCTTATGTTTATCTGCTGGGGGAGATGACTTTGACAGAAACTGCATTTAAAAATGATGGAATTACACTGTAAAAGTGAAGACTTGGAACTTATAATCATAATTTTAATATTATGATTTTAAGTCATGACCCTGGTGACTTACTTTTGTCATTGTTCCTTGTCTAAATATACCAATTGTTGTAGTTAAGATATGAGAGCCTGCTTTAATGCATAAATGTGATTGTTTCCTCACGTTACTTGATTGCACATATAGTAAATGTACAAAGCATATGAAATGGTCCCGGCTCAACATGTTCTAAAGTTTTCTCAGTATGGAATCAAATTAAAGGTTGGACCCTCTGCCACCAGTGCATATGCATACTGCAGGCTAGTATAGAGCACTCTGTTGACTTCCCCCGTTTCTTGGCGCTGGAAGTACGGACACTAGAGATGCAACAATGGTAAAACAAGGGTTACATGCAGTATGGGGTAAACTGCAAGTAACCTTTCCCACAATCCAATGAGTAAAAACTGACAAATCAACTGACTGATGCCTTATTGACTCTGGTCAGTGGCCTGAGCCTCATCAAACAATGCAGTCAGTGGCATGTTTTCAAAGCTTTTTTGAGTGTCACAGCGCAGCGCAAGCATTGTTGACTTTAAAAAGCAAATATCTGCTTTCCCTCTTTAAATAGAGGGACCCTAAGAGCTCCCACAGACAGTGGAACTTGTATAGTTTCACTCGCTTAATGTTTATCCCTTTCTTTGTCCCATTTCTGCCATCATTTAAAAATGCACCATTTGCCAACAGGTTGTGGTGCAAATGGGCTTAGCTTATATTCATAACCATGTTTCTGCCGAAACTTGACGGCAGGTTTTGACTCCGGTTATACCGGCCAAACTTGCTAAATAGGCAGCTTGATTATTTTTAGGTTCATACGACTGAATAGCCTCCTTCAAAAGCTCCTATAAAATTTTAGCCGAGCTCATATCAGGTGGGCAAGATATCGATAAGTTCAGAGATTGCTCCGAGAAGTATTGCTGTCCTCACACACACTGCAGCGTTGAAGACGGAAAAAAAACTGCAGTTCGTAGAAACCTGGAGGGCGTTTCCCGAAATCGCGGATGCTAACTTACATATACTGAGAGGCATTAAAAACGCAAAGTGGTTTTTATCGTCTAATTTGAAAACTGATAGTTTTTCCTTTTGCTAATTGACATGATGACCATCAGGTATGGTAAGCATTGCAATATATCAAGCGTCTGGGTTCGAATCCTTTCTTGGTTTATCACCTCATTATGATTATCTAAATGCAGCACAGTTCCCTGGATCATGGTCTTGAATCACATTGTGAGAAATCATTTTGCACATGAAAAGTTGAAGATCAGGGCCAATAATAATAATTTAAAAAAAACACAAAGTCACATCATTGCCACTTCAAACGCCACAAACAAATGAATCTCGGAAGAATCAAACATTTTGAATGTTGAATGACGGCCAGTCTCAAAGAAAAGAAACTGGACGCATTAATGTTCATTAAATGACTGTATCCAGACTGCAGGGATGACACAGAATGACCAGATGTGTCAGCTGTCGTCCCCGACAAAGTGCGTCATCTGTGACGCCACAAAAACACATTCCATAAAACGTCTTCTGCCATGTCAGATAATGCATAAGAAGTGCTGAATTGACTGCCAATTTAACGATAACAGTGAGGGCAAGTCTCACTACCAAAAGCACAGTTTCCCGAGACCGTGTTTTGCAACTACGAAAGAAACCATTTCCCGCTACTTAAAACAGTATATTTTATTATGCGTTTTTAATGCCTCTCATTGACTGTGGATGGACAAACTATACAAGTTGCTGCTTTTGGGAAACGCACCCCTGAACGAGTCCGGGCAGGTGCACGGCTCCACCTGGCAGTCTCCAAGCGCGCATCGGTACAGGCCCTCGCAAACACTAACATCATTCACTAGCCAACTTACCAGAAGTTTATTGCATGCATGTGTGACAGTTACTACGAACACCAGTATCACTTAATCTGTCACCTGCCCATTTAAAAACAAGATGATGAGTGATAAAGGACGGTCTGCGTTTTACAAATCATTCCGTCCCAATAAAAACAACGCCGCAAGTAGTGTAAAGTGCTGGGTCACGCAAGGTAACGGCAGTTGAAAGCGCGAACCATACCTTGCAGGGGAAGAGGACGGCGGATGCCACCTTCTCCATAGCCAGGTTGCGGATGCTCGGGGTGAGCGATCCCCTGCAACTCGGGCAGCAGGTCAGTTTTTGCCTGCATTGATTGCAGACCAGGTGCCCTGCCTGGCACTGCAGAATCGGGGGAAGGACATAGTCAAAACAAACCGGGCACTCGAACAGCGAGGTGAGTTCGTGGTGCGGTGGAGACACAGCACCAGATCCAGATATGACAGTGGCGAGGCTGGCGATTGGTCGCACGGAGACTAATGCTTGGGCCGCCGAGGTAGGATGTTGCTGATGCTTGATGCAAGTCTTATTCGCACTGGGTCCGGTGGAGGACGGTCGGCTCATCGCTGGGAAACCATCGAAACTTGTAAACGAGTTTGTAAATGGTCCAGCAGGACCGATATTCCCGACAAAGTCCGTTCTCATAAAACCGAGCGACTGATATCTTCCCTGATGTCCATGTGAAAAGTGTCACGCTGTCCGTACTCCTTTACTTTGACCAGTGGGCATTTCTAGATATAAACCTCCTCATGAAGGAAAAAATATTTGGTATTTCTGGCAGATGTTGTCAAACCAAGATAAAATCCACCCCTCTAATGATCCACCATCTTTCTCGCACTATTTTCGAGCGTTACATGCTGTCACGACGTGGCTTCCTCAATGGTCGGACGCAGCGAGAACGCTGGTACGTAATGACGAGTGTGAGCTCGAGCTGCATGAACTCAGAAAAGCTTCCAAATGCATTTACGCATCACAAACCATGATTACACGTAATGCAGGAACACTTGGGTTTAGCTGAAGGCAGGAAAAGAATCTGTGATTTGTGTCGATACCATGGGTGCCAGGGTTCGATAGCGTAATTGTGAAAATAAAAGCAGCAAATCAGGAAACTAGGTCTTGAAAACGAACGTATGTGTAAGGCTGCATTGGAAAATTACTTAAAATTTATGAAAAAGCACGCCAGATGTTCAGTTGCATACCCCCGGCGCTATTTTCTGGCCACTTTTACGTCACCTCATAAGTAAATTCGCCATTCGCTGCTCATTCAAGTCGGCGTGACTGGCCTTCTGTCAAGACGTTATGCTATTTGATGAAGTTTGCCTTCAAATGTGTCGGCCGCATTGAACAAAGTAGTCAGCAGTACAATCTCCCATCGCAAATCCTTTGATCAACACGATGCTGCGGAGGCATTGGCGAAAATAAATGCTGATTTGCTTTCCTTTCTTTTATCTGAATGTTATCATACATTATCAGCTATTAAAACTGCAACTATAACATGAGCACATATCGTTGTCTTGCGTTCTCAATAACGTCAGGCTTTTTCGGCATTGAATGTTCTATTTTACACGTTCTTCCATTTGAGAAGACTTGCTAGCAGACACAGGAGGGGGAAAAACAGGAGATTTTAAAAAGTTCTATTTATTTATTTAGTGCTTTTATTGGAGACAACTGAGTGAACATTAAAGTAAGGCCAAAGAGAGCCTAGACTTTCGTATTCGGTGTGTATCAGAACAACCCATGTGGTGTGTTTAGTATCAGAACAACCCAACACCTTTTGGTGTGTTTAGTAGCTGAATTGATTTTCATGTCATGTTTTTTTTCTACCATTCTGTAAAAAAGCAATCACATGAATTTTATTTCTGTAGATCAATTAACGGAGTGTTTTCATGTATTATTTCAACTCAAGCAGAGTACATGAGTCTTAGAGTGACCATATGCACTCTGGGAGTTTAGTTGACCTTGAACATTGCTCTGCGTGCCACTGTCGGTACCACCACTCGAAATGAAATGTAGCAATATCATGGGACTTATATTTTGGTATAAGGTTGATACTCAATTAGCTGGTTGTTCAATTCAAAGAAATTGATCATCAATAATTCCTTTAGAGAACAACTCTCCAAACCTTTTTTTTTTGATAATTTGATTCTTATTTTCCTCAAAATTATGAAGGATGGCTTGTATTTTCACTGACTATTAAAGTGAAAAAAAGTGAAAGACAACTTCTGCACAGAACCAACATTAAATGAAATGATTATTTATATGGAAACCAGATGTTATGACTTGATTTTTTTGCAATTGTTCTGTAAAATTGTACAGCACTTCAAATAAAAAAGTGACCAAACCAAAAAATAAATAAATAAAAAAACTAAACATCGGTGTCTTTCCTGGCCTCAAAAAGGCTTAGCCAATGATAGACAGAGGCTTTAGCAGTCACATTACGGTGACATCAACTGACCACAGCTTCACCAAAGTCTGTATACAACCCCAATTCCGAAATAGTTGGGACGAAGTGTAAATTGTGAGTAAAATCAAAATGCAATGACTTTCAGATCACATGAGCCAATATGTTATTTACAATAGAACATCGATAACATTTCAAATGTTGAAACTGAGACATTTTACATTTTTATCCACAAAATGAGCTTATTTCAAATTTTCTGGCTGCAACAGGTCTCAAAAATGTTGGGACACAGGAAAAAAAAGGGGTTAAAAAGCAATTAATATATAAGAGAATCAGCTGAAAGAACATTTAGCAAGTAATTAAGTTAACTGGCATCAGGTGTGTAACATGATTGGCTATAAAAGGGATGTCTTAGAGAGGCTGAATCTCTCAGAAGTAAAGATGGCCAGAGGCTCTCCAACCTGTGAAGGCTTGTGTAAAAAAATTGTGGAATACTGTAAAAACAATGTTCCTCAACGTCAAATTGCAAAGGCTTTGAAGGTCTCATCATTGACAGTGCATAACATCATCAAAAGATTCAGAGAAACTGGAAAAATCTCTGTGCGTAAGGGACAAGGCTGAAGACCTTTACTGGATGCCCTTGATCTTCGGGCCCTCAGATGCTACCGCATCACTCACCGGCATGATTCTGTCATTGACATTACTAAATGGGCCCAGGAATACTTCAAGAAACCACTGTCTGTAAACACAGTCCGCCGTGCCATCCACAGATGCCACCTAAAACTCTGTCATGCAAAAAGGAAGCCATTGTTGAGCATGATCCAGAAGCGCAGCCATGTTCTGTGGGCCAAGGCTCATTTAAAATGGACTGTAGCAAAGTGGCAAAGTGTCCTGCGGTCAGACGAGTCCAAATTTGACATTCTTCTTCGAAATCATGGGCTTCGTGTCCTCTGGGCTAAAGAGGAGAGAGACCACCCCTCCTCTTATCAGCGTTCAGTTCAAAAGCCAGCATCTGATGGTATGGGGATGCATTAGTGCATATGGTGTGGCACACTTGCATGTTTTAAAAAGCACCATGAATGCTGAAAGGTATATAAAGGTTTTAGAGCAACATATGCTCCCCTCCAGAGGACATCTATTCCAGGGAAGGCCTTGTGTATTTCAGCAGGACAATGCTAAACCACATACTGCAGCTATTACAACAGCACGGCTTCGTAGTAGAAGAGTCCGTGTGCTGAATTGGCCTGCCTGCAGTCCTGATCTTTCACCGATTGAAAACATTTGGTGCATAATTAAACAAAAAGTCCGTCAAAGGAGACCCAAAACTCTCCAGCAGCTGGAAGCCTGTACTAAACAAGAGTGGGATCAAATTCCAATGGCTAAACTCAAGAAACTTGTCTCCTCAATGCCCAGATGCCTCCACTCTGTGTTAAAAAGAAGAGAGGATGCTACACCTTGGTAAACAGGCCCCTGTCCCAACTTTTTTGAGACCTGTAGCAGCCATCAAATTTGAAATGAGCTCATTTTGTGGATAAAATTGTAAAATTTCTCAGTTTCAAAATTTTCTCCGTTATCTCGGTTCTATTGTGAATAAAATACTGGCTGGTGTGATTTGAAAGTCATTGCGTTTTGATTTTATTCACAATTTACACTTTGTCCCAACTATTTCGGAATTGGGGTTGTAGGCTTACCTCATTTTGTTGTTAATTCCCACTCGTTATGAGCTGTTATGTCAGCTTGAATTGGATCATGCCCAAGCTAGTGCTCCCCCTCGTTTCCTGTATTGGTTGTCTAGCAGCGGGAGATCGGTTTATGATCCATTTTTTATCCTCCCGGCATATAATGCGAGGTATATAGTCATCAGTATGTCTGTCCGTCTGTCCATCTGTCTGTAATCATTTCATTTCCGGAGCAGAACTCAAACACCTTTCAATATTTTTTAACAAAACTTGCTGTGCGTATTTATCAGGTTCTAGACTGGTTTGTTTTGATATTTTGGGATTTCTGAGATTAGACTGCGGGGGCCAGGGGCACAAATCATCTTCTGATGACTCTTATTCTCTCTAATTGCTAATTTCTTCTTTACAAAGCATGCCTCATTGTTAGTTTCTTCTTTACAAAGCATGTGTGAGTGAAATGTGAGTTGTCCGTCATATTCATTATATTGAGTTGATTTTTACATTAGCGGAGGAGTTGTATGTCACTACTTTTATAATTGTGGGATCTGGGAAGTCCGCCACAGATTTGATCATTAAACACCGCTAGCATGTTTCACCAAATTAATTCATGTTTTAGCTTATGTGGTCAGCCAAGCTGGCATCATTGATTGATTACTATGCATGTGCAGTAGGTTACTGAACACTACAATTGCGTTTGTTTGGTTATATAGCTGAGCAGTTGTTGTATTGGTGGAGATGGTTCTTTGTTAAATTGCTGGTGTGTTCAGCTGTTGGGTGTAAGAACACTCCCAGAAAAGCAGACAATTTGGATCTTCAACGAGAACTTTTTTACCTGCTGCTGTAAAAGAGCTTAAGTAATATTACATTTGACGTTGCAGCTAAGGGGAAAATGGTGGATTTTGTGGGTGTTTCAACCTGGATATTAAAGTATTTATAAATCATTTCAACTATCTCTGAAAGTACCAAAGACATACCATATTTCGCAACACCTCAGGGGCAGTTCTTTCATTTGCAGTTCAGTTCAGAAGAAGGTTGTCTTTCACTTTAAATGGAGGCTTTGGAGTTCCTGCAAGCAGCTCAGATTAACATTTCACCATTGTCCAGCATAGTTAATGGATACAGCGTATAAAGCAAATGGTGAGTTTTCATTTTTTTTTGGCACAAAACAAGTGGCTATTAAAATCCCAGATGAAGCTGTTGCCGGAGGTCCTCTAGACAACTGTAGGCACTGCTTTGCTCTGTCATTTGTAGAAGCAGATCTAGTGTTGTGTTTGTGAGGTTATGGATTGTGCTATGTTGACAGAGACAGGTTTCTGCGGATGTAATGTATGATCGCTGTGTGTTGACAGTTTGGTGCTGCTTTATGTCTTGGCAGTGTGTTTCTGAGTCCATGTTTTGTCTGTTCTGTTTCAGAATCTTGATAATGTTGATAGCACTGTTCATACTGTATATGTTTTGGAATGTCCCATTGCATTGCAGTAATGCACTTTGTCTGCTTCTGGGAGTAGTCAGAGCAGACACTCTGGGGTTAACCCTTGACCACCATCTCCTGAAGCAAAGGACTTGTTGCTTGTGAGACCTACAGGCAGAACAGATCTGTAGGTCACATGGTGTCTCACCACATTAGAAAAAAGGAACTGTTCCATTCCAGTCAATGGCTGCTCCCTCCCACTTGGTCCTGATAGTCATTTCTACTGAAGGGAACCTCTTCTCTGGGTCCCCCTGTGTTCCCATACCCCCCATTTCCCAATGATGGGAGTGGGTGTCTGGAACAAAGAGCAGAGTGGGCGAACAACTCAAGTTATGGTTTTCCATGTCCCCACTCTCTTCAACACTGCCTTTCATGCCTCAACCCAAATAACAGAGAAAGCCAGGCAACAAGGCCCAAGCGGAAATAATTTCTTAAATATTGCCATTCAATGACAAAAGCTCAAATGCAAACTATGTTATGTCTGTAGGATAGTACCATTTTTAAAAGCATTTAGTCCATGAATGAAATCATCGCGCATTACTGTAATGTGAAATCGATAGCAGGCAATCTTTACCAATGGTGAGCCGTGCAGTATTGCTTTGGGATGGTTGGCCATTATAGAAGTACAGGTCAAACATGTGCTCCATTTTCCAGTCAGAGAGCAGTGAGCGTTTAGGGCTGAACAGGAGGCTGTAAGTGCCGTTGATACTGCAAACCCAGATGGGCAACTTGGGTGTCTTCAGCATGCTGCCAACCTTCAGGAGAAGAAAGACACTATCATTTTGGGGTGGAAGCAGGGCGCTTGTCCATTAGCTGAGATTCGGAAGCGCGACTTTGGTTGAAATCACTCCCTTTGCTCATACCCAAGAGGAAACCTTCCTGCCTTATGTGTTTTTTCTCTTTTGTTCTTATTTCAGGTTCTATAACCTCTCACCCTCTCTATATCTGTCTCTTTCACCTTCTCCACCTTGCTCTCCACTTTTTCTCTACCACAATTCCTACTACAGCATCCTATGGAGGTTCATCAAGCTCAGGAGCTATGGTGTCTCGTTTGAGGAAATCTTCCCTTCACTGGTGGATCATCACCTATACTACCATTTATAATCACAAATTATTTTTCTAGTTAATATACTTGCTTGCATTCACTTGATGGTGTCATCCATAGCTTTTGCACTGTTCATAGTCCATACCAAGGAACTGGACAGACTATGTACGTGTTGAATGGATGAGAACCAGAGTCTTCTGACTCAAAAATGAAAAGTTCTGAGTTCTCGAAGTCTCTGCTTTCTGTAAATTCAGATGTTTGCCAGATAGGTGATATTTCCGGTTAAAGGAACTTGTAACTGATGTTAGATATTTTTATCTAAACATCGTCAGAGGGCACTACACGCATTTGACTCATTTTTCACCAAATGCTAGATAGTAGCCTCTGGTTCTCACCCCATCAGTTCTCATGAATACACAAGGGTGACTCGGATGTGTACAACTGAGTCTAGATGGAGAAACTGGCCACTGTACCCTCGGCAGCTGGGAGTGTTGCTCTTGCTCCCGGCTCCAGTGCAGGTATCCAACATCACTGCGGGTCAGGACTCCATGTAGTGGCTGCTCAAGTGGGTCCCCATGCTCATCATACTGCTGAGTCCCATTAAACATATTGGGGCTGGCCCGACCCGTCAACAGCAGGTTCAACAGGGCCTGAAAGACGCACAGAGTCGGTCAGACACCAAAATCACACACACTCAAGCAGGCTGACTCACAGGGGACCAATCACTCATACTAAAGCAGAGTCCAGGACACGACTGTTCAGTAATTCAGATTGAAAGAGTCTGTTAAATACTCAGAGGAATTTGAGATAGATACACTCAGCTTCACATAGCATACTTCAGTGTGTGAATATGTACTCAGTAACCACTTGCAGCTCAGAATACAAAAGGTATTGCATATTCCCAGGGTTGGTTTTGTATGACTTAAGAGATGGGTTCGATACCAGCCAGTGCGCCACTGAGACAAGCTGGGACTTGTTGGACATTGTTGACTGTGGGGCCATTTTATTTATCTAATGTTTACTCGTATAGCCAGGACCTTCACCAACCTACAATTCAATTCCTTCCAGATATCCAGAGACGCAGTCATATGGCTATGGTAACAGCTGCCATAAATGGGAAAAGCTAAACCCTGGACGACAGAAGTGTACATGGTTCCCACTTATCTGCTGTGTTGTACAACATTAGGGGCAAGGTTATTATAGCAGTAGATGCCCCAGCTAAAGCAAAGTTGCACACTGTTAGTGACAGAAAAGGTTTCCTGCCCAAATCCCTCAACTGATGATTCAGAGCTTACCTGGTGACACACGAAGTTACCCAGACTCATATGTAGGAGGTGGGAGGTGGTGGAGTCCAAGTCTTCCTGCAGCCTGTCAGAAAATAACAGGATATCTGTTTAAAAAAGTTGATGTAAATGAACAGACAACTCTGGTCGATTTTGAATGTATACCATCAGTACTAAAGCTGGTGCTGAGATGATGGTAAAGCAATGGCATTTTTCATGAGACCATTTCCATATACCCAAGGACTATACAACTGTCTGGGGCAATTTCATAACATGGAATGTCTTGATACACTTGATTGCATCAAATTTCTTTCCAGTATGTGACATAGATGTGGTCTTGGGCGAGACCTTGAGATCTGGTCCAAATGGAAGAGTCTCCTGCCCAGTCTGTGAAGTCTGAGAGGTTGGGGGAAGTTTCTTTCAGCCTGATTCTGGAGGGGGCTTTGTTGCCTATGTTGGTTTGTGCTGTCTAGGCTCTGTGTTGAAGTGTGTAGTATAACTTAATCTAAGGATGTGTGGAGCTGAAGATTTCACTGTGGCATTTGCCAAAGTAACTTAGCTGGTCTTGATGCTTCCTGAAAAAAATTGAGGTGCATAATATAGCTGATCTGGCACAGACCTCTCTAAGGTAAGAATGGGGTTATTCAGTCTCTCTCTAGGCCAGCACAGAATAAATATTTACAGCATGCTCAAGACCATTATGTTAATTTAGCTAAGTAGGTACTCATGTACTGAGGTCATGTTACTTTTAGAGTAAAAGGCCGTAATAATCCTTGGTTTTCCCCTCAACTGTCCACTTTACTGAAAGAAAGGAATGCTGCTTGGGCTAAAGCAAGAAAAACCAAATCCCAGGTTGACTGGCTGATTTTTAGACAGCTCCGAAATCGTTTTACTACTCTTGTCAAAAAGGCTAAATCTGAGTACTACATTTCTCACACTACATATAACTTAACTAATCCAAAGAAATTTTGGAAAGTAGTAAAATACTCATTTGGGGATATAATCATAAATGAGTTGCCAGCCTGCATTGTAAAAGATTAGTGCATTTTATCTGAAAAGTCAGCCATTCTTAAAAGTTTAAATGAGCATTTTGTCTCTTCAGGGTCTCTGTTTGAGTCTTTACATACAGATCAAAAACAGCCTAATGAGCAAAGGGTTCACTCTTCACCTTCCCCAGTTATTTCTAAGGTTCAGCCATTCAATTTTACTCCTCTTGAAGTGAGAGAGGTCCATAGAGCCTTAAAGCAGCTGGACTCTAACAAATCTCTATGGTCCCGACAAGCTTGAGCCTTACTTTCTCAAGTCTGCTGCTGACTTTATTGCAGAACCTCTGACCCATGTTTTCAATTTAACCTTCTCTAACAATGAGATTCCTACAATATGGAAATCTGCCTATGTTCTACCTTTGCTAAAAGGAGGGGATCCCTCAGTTGCTAATAACTACAGGCCAATCTCTAAATTATGTGTTTTAGCTAAAGTCTTAGAAAAAATTGTAAATGAACAACTTAAAGAATTTTTGAAACACAAATGGCATTTTATCACAACATCAATCAGGCTTCAGAAAACAGCACAGCACGATAACTGCAGCCATTAAAGTGGTGAATGACATTATTGAGGCATTGGACTGCAAAAAATACTGTGCAGCCCTTTTTATTGATTTGTCTAAGGCTTTTGACACGGTTGATCATGCCATTTTAGCAAATAAACCCCACAGTATAGGCTTAATGGCACATGCTGTAAGATGGTTCTCAAACTACTTGTCAGCTAGAACGCAATGTGTACAGTTTGCTGGATCTTCCTCCTCCTTCCTGACTTTATCAAAAGGTGTCCCTCAGGGTTCCATATTAGGACCACTACTGTTCTCCATTTATGTGAATAACCTCTGTGATAATTTACCTAATGTAGCTTTCCACTTCTATGCAGATGATACAGTTATCTACTGCTCTTCCTCCTCAATAGTACAAACCCTTCAATTTTTACAGTCTGCTCTCGATGTTGTTCAGTCTCATTTATCCCAGCTGAAGTTGGTATTAAATGCAGACAAAACTAAATTTATGCTTTTTTCAAATGGCAAAGAGATAACAACTAATCTGCCCAAGATCACAACAGCTCAAGGGGTTGAAATTGAAATGGTCACAGTGTATAAGTACTTAGGTATCTTTATTGATCAGAATTTGTCATTCAAATTACACATCGAAAAACTTGTTTCCAAATTGAAACTTTTTTTTTAAGAATAAATCTTGCTTTTCATTCCAGGTAAGAAAGCACCTAATATCAGCAACGTTTTTACCTTTATTGGATTACGGTGATCTACTCTTTATGAATGCTTCTGAGCAGTGCCTAAAGAAGCTGGATACTGTGTATCATTGTGCTTTACGTTTCATTACTGGTTGTGGATATCGTGTGCACCACTGCACTCTGTATGCTGCTGTAAATTGGCCATCCCTTAGCGTCCACAGATTCTCGCATTGGTTGACCTTTGTATACAAATCCATTATTGGGATGGTTCCAACGTATCTGGGTAAATACTTGCAAATAAAGCATAATCAATATAATCTACGCTCTGAAGGTACTTTGCAGATGCTAGTCCCAAGGGTTAGGACAGAATTGGGTAAGAAAGCTTTTAAGTATGCTGCTCCATTTTCCTGGAACAATCTACAGAAAAACCTGAAATTGTCAGAGCTGGTTAACTTTGGGGAATTTAAGTCCATTTTAAAAGATCATGAAAAAAGTTCTCTTAGTAAATGTGATTGCTTTTAAATTAAATTTTGCTGACATCTTTTAGAAATCAGTCCCTATTTATGTGTCACCACTGGACTTTTGCCCTTCACCTGTTTGTAATCAACTGGATTTTATGTTCATTTGTCTGCAATGTATGTCAGTTCTATTTTTATTTGCTGGAATTGTTTGTAATTTTGTCTTTGCTGCTCTTGCCAGGTCACTCTTGAAAAAGAGATTTTAATCTCAACGAGGCTTCACCTGGTTAAATAAAGGAAAATGAATGTAGAAGGAGAGGTGAAAGGGTCCTGGGACTTAACGAGATAAAACACCCATAGTGCGCAGACTGCACACGGGGTAAGACAGGGATCATACCTTTCAAAAGTTCTGGAAAAGATGAGGCTATACAGGAACAAGATGACCCCATGAATCCCCTCCTCTTTAAACTGTGGGTTCAAGAGGCAGCTGTTACTGATGAACCTAAAACCTCATGTAAACACTAAAACTCCTGTGAAAAATGTCAGTCTATTTGTTATGATGAAAATGTTGTAGGCTTCTAGGTGCAATGTTCGGTCTTTTGAATATTTTGGTATGTTCATTACATCTTACTCACACACTGTATGTGCTCATATATGAATTTCCGAGCGTCCTCCTTCTCATTGAAGTTGAAAAGCTGTAACTACAGATGGGAATTTAAAAACAACATAAAATAAAGGTTTAACATTCTTGTGCCAACTTCGACAGACTGGTTATTGTGACAGGTGCTTTTATAGTTGTACATAATGGTACACTGTAGTATAAACAACATAGTACATAAGATTCCAGACTGGCCAGGTAAAATCCAGTTCGATTAAAAATAAGAAGTGTGTATTCTTACACAGGGTCAGACCTAATATACAAAGTTTAATGTGCCAATCCCTGATTACAGTGTTATTATAGATATGTCAAGATGGGCCCAAATATTAATTTTCGCACATCTACCCATATTACAATGCGTTTAAAATGTAAAGACAGATGAAGACCACAATGGAAAAATGATCAGAGTCACATTTTCATGTGGAGAAATGATTAATTAAAAATTCAAAACGATCTTAGAAACAAAGCACTGAAAAAATATGCAAAATGTATAAAAATATTATAATATATAATATGATTATGTATTATTATATATATTATAATATATAAAATATTCAAAAATGAAAATTTTGGACTCTGATCATTCTTCCTTTGTGGTCTTTAGATGGATGTATATTTTCAGGTTTTTTCAGTTCAACGCTCAAGTCATCCTAGCAGAATTTTCAACATGAGTACAGTCCCATACCACGCCAGATACTACAGACCACATAAAACAACAGATGTTTATAAAGAACTGCTTTTTACTCTAGGTTTTTACACAGTGACAGTCTCACACACACACACACACACACACACACGCACACACACGCACACACACACAGGGAAAGGATAAAACAGTGAAATACTTGCCCTCTCAGTGAAGTTGTCCATCTTGTAGTCGAGCAGTGGGGTGAAGCCATGGTCAGACGTCACCAAAGAGACCGCAGCATTCTGCTCCTCGCCTGCAGTCCACAGGATATCTGCGAGGGCAGCTGCCAGGGCTCGTTCCTGCTCTCTCTCTCCCACCTCCCGCAGACTTCAGTGAGTGAGAGAGACCGTGAAAATGCCTTTTGCTTTGTCTCATTTTAGCTCAGTGCAACCCTCAGCACTTTGTAATTGAAAACCCTGGTGCTAAAAGTACTTAAGTCACAAAATGTCTATTTAGAGAAAAAAAAAGGTCTGAATATACTGTACGCATAATGGATCAATACAATCTGCTGATTGAAGGCCCCAATGCTAAAAGTACTTAAGCAGCAACATTTCCATTTTAAGAAAATTGACTTAAGTAACTATTAAAGATGTTTTCCCATCTTTATTTCACGGTGTGTGAAAATATGACTTGTGTACTTTTAGCACTCAGCTCTTCAGCTCTATTATTGCGTAACATAGGCATTTTTAAACACATCAAATATCAAGGATATTTGCCGATTTACAGACTGAGAAGCCTCTTTGATCTTTATGGGTTTACTTTTGGGCTTCAGGAACCACTTTCAAGTCAGAGGAGCACTCATCCTAATAGACCGAACTGGATAGTGCACGCAGTAGGCAGAAGGATCTTTAAATGGAACTATGTACCAACCAGTGTGTTGTTTCGTATAACCGTTGCATTACATTTGGAATGAGATGTTGCTTTTTGAGTTTTTCGAAAGCAATTTTTCAGTGCATTCAGTGCCGCAAGACTGTGTCAATAGAGATAATTTGTACCGAGATAATGCAGTTTATCAGAAAACTCATCAAATCTCAGCAAAGCTACAGTATCTGGGTGGATGAAACACAGCAGCCAAGTCCTCACCTCTGCATCCCACATTCTGAGCTTCCGTTCCGGGTGAAGAGCAGGTATTTGACCATATTGGCCTGCACCACCATCTGTATAGCACGAGCCCCTCCCTGAGTAAGAGTTCCACTGGTTACCAGAGTTTTCACAAACAGGTAAGAATTCCTCTTCCAGTTATTTGGGGTTCTCTTCTGAATATGAGTGCACTCTATTGTCTCCCAGATGCCCCCTGGCCAGGATTTACCAGCACATCAAATGTATGGGTAGTGAGAAACTTGAGAATATGTACATGCAGTGAGCACCATAATTCATTGGACAATGACACATTTTTTGTTATTTTGGTTCGGTTGACTGAGTCAGTTACCAGAACTGAATGCAGGTGAACATTTATTTTACAGGCTTAAAAGGAGACTGAAGGTAAAAAGTCCTTCTAGCAAGCAGGTCAGTGACCTGAAGATGGCTGCAGCACAGGCCTGGCAGAGCATCACCAGGGAAGATGCCCAATGTCCAGAATTTTCTGTAAGTCACAGAGTTCATTCATCAAGCAGTCATTATAAAAAAATGATAAGGAACCAAAAATAAAAAAATAGTGGCAAAGCCACTGCGCCTGCTTGGCCAAACATGGCCAAAATCGAACTTGGCCTAGATTTTATCAACTCATTTACATGCACATAAAATATGAAAACGATCCGTGAAAAACTGAAGGCACTAGAGTGCTGATGAGGAAAAAAGTTTACGGATGCATGACAGACCACCACGAGGGCATCTAACCACAGCATAAAAAATTATAACTGTATTCTACTTAATATTAAACTGTCCAGTATTTTTTTTATGCTCTCAAAAATGGGCGGGGGTATTGCATACAAAAGGTGTTGTCACTTCTAAATGGCTCATCAAATTAAAGCTTAAAGTCAGTCAAGCCTTATTGTAATTGTATCATTTCCAACTCAAAGTGCTAGAGTACAGAACCAAAATAAAAAAAAATGTGCTACTATTCAATGAATTATGGTGTTCACTGTACATTGGTGATGTATCCAAGAAACCCTTCCGAGCTAAAGTTTCTGGTGCCGCTCCGGTTATACTGGTATGTCCGACCTTGTTTTCCGCATGTAAAACACCTTTTGGCCAAACAGTGACATTGATACCTGCTTAAACTGGACACTTAGTGCGCTCTCAGTTTCATTCAGAACTGGTGAGGATGGCTGTGATGCCAAAGGAATCAAACTGATCACTGTTGATTAACATTGTTTCCAGTCTGAAGAAGGATATTACAGGTTTTGAGAGCTGGAACTCGACCCTCTCACTTTATAAAATCCCCCCAAAAAACTGGTTTATGAAATTCAGTATCACCATGCAACAATGAAGGAAAATGTTGTAGCGAAGTTTTGTATGGATGGTGATCGGAGGAAAGTGAGCAAGCTGACCATTGCACAATTTTTTTCATTTGAAGTATGAACATACAGTAACCCTATTGTCTTGCAGATCCATCAACATTTATTGCTATCATTTAATTTTCCAGAGAATGAGTGATACACTAACATAATTCAGAGTAAGGTTAGTTTTTAACCCCTTCAGTACGGTAATAATGTTTATTTGTAGGATAATTTATCATCGCAAATGCCGGGAACCTTGATAAGAAGTGTCTTAATATGACCGCGGCCAAGTTTCCAAGTGACAGCTCAGTGGCGCAGTGGTTAGCACTGCCGCCTCATAGCAAGAAGGTTTTAAATCCGGCCTCCGGACCTGCGGCCTTTCTGTGTGGAGTTTGCATGTTCTCCCAGTGTTCGCGTGGGTTTCCTGCGGGTGCTCTGGTTTCCCCCACCCAGAAAGACATGCATCACAGGAACGGTCCTGCCAGTACCCCTGACCAAGGAACTGGCCTTAGAACTGCAGTTGGTCCCTGGGCGCTGCTCTGTGGCTGCCCACTGCTCCTAACTATAGGATGGGTCAAATGCAGAGGACAAATTACCCCACGGGGTTCAATAAAGTATATCTCCTCTCATCTCATTCTGGTTTACAAGGAAACTCGCGCTGAAGAAATGCCTATTTTTCAGAAAAAAAACATTGGTTTGTACTTGGATCAGACATGTGCCTATGACTATTTTTAAGAAAATAAAGCCAATATTGAATTCTATGCAGCAGAATTCCAAAAATGTTTTTGTTCCCCACCGAAACATTTCAATCGTCACGACATTATACAAATACAAAGGTCGACTTGGCTTCAAAGTTTACATCCGAGACAGACGTGCGTGATGGGGAATAAAATTATTCAAAAACTGCTCATCCGATGCCCTGTGGTAAGCCCCAAAATGGGATTTTGAAAGTAGGCCTACTGCGGTATTTTTGCATGTTAGGACTGTAGGTATAGCACTCAGTGGACATCAATGGACACCAAATGTTTATGTAGTCACTTGCGAATAAAATGTCTATTTCCCATCCAAATAACCTGTCAGATCCGGTCCTATACCCGAACAGCAACAGAAAATAATTCCGGCCGCTCGCACTGTCTTTGCTTAACAAATCGGGCCGTAGCGAGTCTGGCAAGCCCATTAGTACATAAGGCTCCCGTCCGCATAAAGTATTTATTTTCATACTAGTATACAAGGTTCCTGGACTGAAGGGGTTTAGTCATACCAAACCATTTTCAGTTCTGCTTTTATCGAAAAACTGTGATGAACCAATGATGTGTGACTGTTGTTTAAACCCACATCCCCTCTGGCCATTGGTCTGGTATATTAGCCGCTCACCACATCATGGCTTCCATTGAAACACCAGACGGCCACTTGTGCAACTGTAATATATCACTTCTGTTTCTAAATAATATGACCACTAATGCAGTCTCATTTCTCTGCTTTCTGTTTCGTGTTCTCAGTGGATTCTGGTGACAGTACCTATGGGCCTTTGAGAGATGGTCATAGTTTTCTTGATCATAATTGTCTAATTTTTGCCTCTGTTGAAAATGGTCAAGTACTGTTAAGTTAGCGCACGTTGAGTAAATGCAGTTTTTCATCTCTATAGTTACTTGGTCTATGCTGTTTGCCACTGACAGACGTGTTCCACCAGTCATTTACATCCAAAACCTCTATTCCCTGATTCTGCTTCAGTCATGGGGTCATATGTTGCAGGTTTTTTCTGAGTTTGTATACGATCAGATCGCAGTTCACACACACCGTAGTTTCCACCCCTGACCAACACTGCATGCTGCTACGGACTTAAATAACTTTAGCTGGGGAATTTTGATCAGCGGCTATATTTGAATAACACAAGTACAAACGTATTAACTCAGTTGTACTAAGATGGTCTGAGAACAGACAACAAGCCTTGAGAGGTTTAATAATGGTAAACAGTAAGGGAGCTGCGACTGCATGCACTCCTACTCTTCCAACCCACAAACATTGCCAGATTAAACCAGCCTCCGGAGGAGATAATGTCATGGCATGTGATCGAGACGGCCCAATTCTGACAGAATAAAAATGATATGTGATTGTAGATGCTCTCCTGGGAAAAATAATGGCCATGTATGAAATGGTTAAATGTATTAGCAACAAATCACTAATTAGAAAATAAGCAAAATTAAAACAAATTCATAGCTGAGATATTCTGTGCTGCTCAGAACTAGCAGCTTGAGAACAAGTTCATTAGGATCAAACTTTTGCCAGGTCAGGGTGCAGATTTACACCCTAAAGAGATCATTTGATTACACATTAAGCACAAAATAACCTGGAAACATTTTTTAGCTATTCATTAATTGTGAAGCCATCAATATTGCGAGGAACAACACTATTCTTTTTGTAAAAAGTTGCTTGCAAGTGTTACCCACAAGGTTCAAACATTTAAAAAAATAACAGGGAAAATACTAAGGTACTTTATGTATTAATTGATCTTTTTGCAAATTTCCAGACTAATGATCTGTTGTTAAGACCATTTAAAAATTCTATTTTGCCATTTTGGTCTCGGCTCTTTTTTTTGTTCAGGATGAATACAGAACATGGTTGTGTTCGTTCCTTTTTGACTACCGCTGCTCACTTACCATTTCTGCCTCCAGGGCATACGACAAGTCTGAGTAAGGCTCTCTGAACTTGAAGAAAGACTTTTTCCACTCATAGTTGAAGATATGAAAACTGTTCCCAAATAAAACCTTACGGAGGCTCTGAAAAATAGAAGACAACTAAAGTTAATTGAAAAATAGGTTTTGTATTCAGCCTTATGTCTCTGCGGATAAACATGACATGAGTCCTATGGAGCTGTGATCAACAGTAATAGCCACGTTTTTGTGCAGGAACTTTGGAGGAAAGTTGTTTAACTACTGTTAAGGCGTTCAGATGGAAATTAAATGATATCTGGTCGAGAAGTCAAAGTTACCCAGTCGATTTGAATTTGGGCTGATCCAGGACCAGTGGGACTAATTACCACCGCTATCTGTTTTCAAACATCTGCAAGTTTCCCTGTTAACTATTATTTAATGCATCTAGCATTTCCTCCTTGAGCTGTAAACAAAATCATATGCTATTATCTGCACAGTAAAGCACATACCCTCATGTTTTATTATACTTGTGAAGATCAAAACATCCTATTTCCATACCACCCAACTGAAAAATTAACCCCAATTTTTGCAACCTCTTAAAACCCAACATAACCCCAATATTAACCCTTACCAACAAACTCTCCAAAATAACCCAACCTTTACGCTTAATTCAACTTTAAAAAAAGGTCCTTGTAGTGCTATTTATTTTATACTTCACCATAATTGTGGGGTATTGCCCTTCTCATAAAGCATTTTTAGGCCCCTAAAATATAGAAAAACAAGCACACACACATTCACACAAACAGTGCTTACAGGAGAAGAATTGTTCTTGTATACTCTAAACATTTACCCTGAAGCACCTTCTCTGACTGAATCTGGTTCTTAAGAGGCTGATGAATAAATGAAGGGCTGCATTCAGGGGCTTTATTAGCGATGCAGGCCGGTGGGGGCCATTACAGCTGAGGGTGCAGGGGGAGAGGGGCAGGGCGCTGGGTTTGGGAGTTGGGTTACAGGCTCACGTTCGGGAGGCTGCAGGACTGACTCACCATAGCCATCTCCGGAGAGACGGGCAGCCCACCCAGACCAGGAGACACTGCTAGCGCTCTGGGGATGGAGTAGGGTGGGGGCAGCAAGGTGGTGTTCTCACGGGATGACTTAGAGCTGGATGGGGGTCTCCCTGTTCCCTCTTCTGCATCATCCTCTGGTTTTCCTGGGGACCTCTATCAAGGAAAAAAGACCGATATTTCTACTGGAAACATTAACAGAGTACACGCTCAGACACAAGCAATTCAACCTTACATTTTTTCCCAATTGTTCTAAAGCCCCATTGTGTTTTAGCTGCTTCTTGTTTACTAGTGGAAAGAAGAACAGAGAGAGAATTCCTGTAGTCACTGGAACAGAAACTTGTAACTGCAATCCAGGTGTTGTTGCAAGCATCGCAACACATGACAGACCAAGATTAAAGAACACAGCATTTGTGCCTTTGGCAGAAACAGAGATGAGCCTGGGGGTGATGGAGAGTCACTCACGTCTTCTTTTCTTTGCACCTCCGTCTGCAGGATCTCAATGTAGCTCAGCCTAGATGGCTGCAGTGCCCTAACAGAGTTCAAAATCTCCTGATACTCCGCCATTGCCTGCAGGAGAATGGCTTTGGGCTGGTGGTGCCAGACTTCTCATACCCACTCTCACATAGATAGACCGTGAGCTTAGGTGTTCCAGGAGGGATTAAAAAGACAAAGTGTCCGGAAGAGCGACTGATGGATGGATGGAGGGAGGGAGAGAGAGAGAGAGTCGCGCAGTGTATGGAGTAAAATTATACGCGTACCCTCTTGTCTGGGGCCATTGAGAGATCAAATTCACTGACAGCACAATATGATACACACGTTCTCTCTCTCACACACACACGCACACTCACACACACGGCACCTGATTGCGTGAGCACTGCACTCTGATAGTGTTTTCCGTGCAGGATCAGTTGCCTAACTGTAAATGTCATCCATACAAAGCATTATGAAAGAGTGATTAAGACAGAAGTGGATGTTTAGACCGCAGCCGCATTAGTAATGAAAAAGAGGACCTGTTCCAGCCCCGGGTGGGATTCCACTATTGAACCATCAGTCAAGCTTTTACGAGGCATGATTTAAAATCCTGTCACATTTGTATCACTTAATATTCTCCAGTAAAAAAAAAAAAAAAAAAAAAAATTTCCGCAGGTTCAATCTGTCCGTAAGGTAAACTGGCAATTGAATGATTGTCAATCCCAACAAAAGAACTAAAATATAAGTTATAAAAATAACCATTGAAAATACTGATGATAAGGCAATATATGTTCTTTGATGAACTAATTTGGTCAAACTCATAGTAGGTAAGACGATTTGAATTAGAACATCTGTCCATATCATATTATGGCAACAAGGAATTTGCCGAAAGTAATTTAGACGAATGTGTTAGCAGAGACGAGACACGCTCTTTAATAATGAAGCTGTTGATTAAAAGACTGCTTACCTTAATGCAATCCTGTAATTCCAGCCTAAGAATAGAAGAGATCGCATTGGGTTGCATAATGGATCATGTCAACGTACGTGGTATAGAATTGCTGTACATTTTGTAACAAGTCGAAACTACTATCGCGACTTAATAATAGAACTGGATAGGCCTACACTTATTTATGAATTTATTTTATCCTGAACTCCATTGCTATCTGTCATTATGCCCTTTTTAAAGTTGATTTGATGATTTAACAACTGGCTTTAAATACAGACAAATCGTATGTTTGAAAGAAAGTGGGTTGCATTCATTTAAATAGTCTTTCTGGATTAACTATTTCCTCGACTCACCCGCGAGCGTTGAAAATCTCTCTCCATTTGCCGAGGTCGGATAACTGACTGAGAATGTCCTCCAGCTCAGTGTCGACATTTGGAACTTCGCTGTCGGCGTCGTCCTTCATCTGGGACAAACGGCACAAATCCATGCGGTTTGAGTCCTATGCATTAAAGTTCTTTAGCTGGTGACCCATACCTGCCGCGTGGAAGCGCAGCGCTGTGCGGGGATAGTATGAGTCCCATCGCTCTCTGACAATGACAGACCCTCCGTAGGGACCCTCAATTACTCTTTCAGACCTTTCAATGTTTCAGTGAATAGCGAAGCACTGTCGGTCAACTGTTTACAATTACACGCAGAGTGCCGATATATGAGTACATGCATAATGCTACCCTATTGAATACTCCTGAATTATCGTTATTCCTGCAATTTGGTTGATGATCACTGGAGGGCTGGAGAGCATTAGGAGCCTCTCTATTCATTGACTCAGCAGGATCTCCTTTCACGCAGAGCTGCACATTCATACATTGGGCTATACCGACCTACTGCAGCCCCATTTGGATTAAGCAGCTGTGGTATACACTGTATAGGCTTGCTCAATAATACAGAGACCAAGTATGGGCAATACTTTGCCTCGGTGTAGAAGGTAACCTATAAAGTTAACCTTTTAAAGTTTTATTGAACATCAGTTCATATCAAAGGCGTAACTTAGTTGGGGTTTGTAAAACAAATATAATGCAGAATAGGCCAAATAACTCCCTACCCAACAAGATGATGATGGTGATAGTTACCTAGTCATTGAAAGAAGAAATTTTCATATTGCGACTGCAATAGTGTTGATTAGTAGTTGTAAGAATGCACTCTGTAGAATTCACTAAAATGGACATTTGCCAGTTGTTCTTTTAAAATTTTGTTCCAGAGGGGCATGATCCCTGACCTCCCTGCAGGACTGAAATTCTCAATCTCTGTTCATTTGTGCTCCCAGAATTCCCTGCCTGAAGCTATGCCCCTGGTTCATTGAGTCATTTTTACTGTGTGACAGATTAGACACATTTAGCAGCTATGCTGAGACTCCTGTCTTTCCATCACTCTCATTATCTCTTCACATTAGGAGAAGCTTTGTCATCACATTTCCAATTAACACATATGCCTGTGTACATAGATACACTCACACATAAAATGCATTAAGCCACTTATGAATGCATTCACTGAGCCAAAGTACAAACATTTTACTCCATGTATACACAACAAACTCCTTAACTCTGTTCAATCACTGTGAAAAGTGAAAGGAGAAGGGGTTGGAGGGAGCAATTCTAAACAGCCTCAACTTTTCAAATCCAAATGTGTGGTGACCTTAAGCTCATATAACGTTTTAAGGCAGCACTTCATTTTCTAAGTTGAAAATTTGCGGGGATTGTTTCATAGTGACCAGAGGTTTACTTTTAGTAGGTAGTCTAACATCAGTGGCATGTAGTGTGAGTGCTGCATCTACCCAGAATAAGCTGTTGATGTCCTTCCCTAAAACCATTTAATGTTGCACACACTGGCACAGATGGCCAATTTCTACAGATGTTTCTGCTGCTCACGGGAAGCATGCATTCTGTCATATTTTCCTCAGCCTGGTGATTGAACATTCAATATTTTGATCTCTTGTGATCTCTTGCCCAATATTTTAACCATTATGTCATGATTGAGTGGCACGTTGGCACAGTGGTTAGCACTACTGCCTCACAGCAAAAAGGTTGTGGGTTCCAATCCGGCCTGGGGCCTTTCTGTGTGGAGTTTGTATGTTCTTTCCGTGTTTGTGTGGGTTTCCTCCGGGCACTCTGGTTTCCCCCACCCACCCAAAAAAAAAATCATAGGAACACTCCTCCCAGTACCCCTGACCGAGGGACTGGCTTTAGAACTAGAGTTGGTCCCTGGGTGCTGCTCTGTGGCTGCCCACTGCTCCTAACTGTAGGATGGGTCAAATGCAGAGGACAAATTACCCCACGGGGTTCAATAAAGTATATCTTCATCTTCACTTGATTGATTTGGCACTTGCTCCACAAAAAAAAAAGTTCACTAAACTTAAAAATGAACTGCATCCAGCTGCAAAATATTTTTTAGTTTGCTTAACTTATAGTTCTAAGTTTTTTTTTTTTTAAAAATGCATTTGTGCACTACTGAGACTTGACGATGAGCTAGCTCAAAAATACTTTGCAGCTGATGGCCTTACTTTTTTAAATTTAGTCAACTTTTTCTTTTTTACCGTGTACTGGACCCTGGATCAGATTTTTTCTGTGTGCTATTGCTTTTATTGAGAAAAATAATCAAGTTCCTAGTGGCTAAGAAAACTACTTGAATAACCTCCAGCTGTAAGACAGTACAGACTACAGCAGTGTGTTCAGAAACCGGATTTAACAAACTTAATTAGGAAATATTATCAGCACAATGAGATATGGCAATTTATAATAAAACATATAAAAATTATTTTAAACACCACTGTATGCTCTCTGATGACAGAGGTGTGATGCAGCATGCATAAAATGAAACTGGGGCTGCTTCATGTTCAAAGTATACTTACGTGACTAGTGCACTTAGAGCACTACTCGCCTAAACACTCTGATATTTGTCAAGACTGTAATACAAGAAACTAAAAGGAGTAACCAATTTTACCTTGGATCGCTGTGTTCCTCAAGGAAAGAAATCCAGACAGTTGGCCGGACAGGCAGGCAGGCAGGAAGATTCTAGATATTCTCAGCACTATCTCTCAGACATTACACTGAGTTTGAGGAGCAGAGTAAACCTGTTCGAAAGAGCACTCTGTTTATAGGCTCCTGCCTGGGTGGTACTTTACATATTCAGAGGGTAATAATGTCTAACACAATAAACTGTTGAATTCAGAACCTGTACGTCCTCTGGTAGCTCCTACTTTGCTGTAAGTGGGTGTGTCTTGCATGCAATGAGCATAATCACCTGACATTCATGGCAACACAGTATCTTAGCAATGATCTGGACAGTCCAGTTGTTCAATAAACAAAATTATACTCTCTGTGTGAAAATCTGTACTAGGCTGATCAGAAATGCATATGAGTAGCTGAAAAGATGATTTTAAATGTATTCCCTGTGCTACACCATCCTACTCTGGCCTGACAGTGTAGCATAGTACTTGATTAGATTTACTGGAGTAGAATGTCTAAAAATGTGGAGCCACAGACTTTATACAGATCAATGTGGTTTCATTAGCTGTTGATGAGTGCATAAAAGAACACAGAAGGAATCTATTTCTCAGATTTAATTCATTTTGTGTTAGTCTCTGGGGTTTGGTTTCGAGCTGACAAGAATTCATAAATGCTCTATTTTATCACTGAGAAGAAACTGCAATACCTTCAGGTCACAGCTTTCATAGTTTACATACAAAACTTTAGCAACCTTTTCATATGACAAAACAATAAGCATGCAAATCAACAAATCTATTTTGCTCAATAAATGCTATAAAAGTTGTTTTACAACTACAAATCTGAATTATTATAACTATTGGCACATTTTTAAAGGGTTCTTTTAAATAAATGAAACCCCTAATACACTACCATATCCCAATGATCGGTTGAATTCACTGTGAATTTTAAATCACTGTTTCCATAGCAGAATAACTTTCAGATTTTCGAGGGCACTATGAGAACTTCAGATGAATTACAACAATAAATAAGCATTGGTGATTAGGTGGAAGCGTCACTTCAGAGGAATTGGTGAATACATAATCCAAGTTTCCTTATTTACTTTGCTCAACTGCTGTGGACAAAATGGTAATATACAGTGCTGTGCAAAATTCTTAGGCACCCTGCATTTTGTAAAATGTTAATCTGGCTTTAGATGTTTACTTTTTGTTTTCCACAGTGGGTTTGCTGAGGGAAAAAAGTATATTAGAAATTCTAAATGCTAATTTAAAAAAAAAATAGTGTTATAAATAAATATTTTGAATTTCATTAAAAATAGCAGATACAGACAGTATAGTCTTGGCAGATCCCTGATGTCAACATCATCATGGCCATCTGAAATCACTTGGAAGGATAGATTCAAGAGGGACAGTTTGGAACAAGCGAAAAGCCAATCATCTTATAAAACTTTTGCACAACAAGACAGTGTCCAAAATTTTTACGCAAAGTGTAGTCACACCAAATATTGGTTTGATTTAGTTTTTAACAGTTTACAGCTTTGTAAAGTACATTTCTCACTTCATAGAAATTCTTAATTTCATAATTTTTGCAAGCATATTTGCCTTATGAAATTGCTTTGAGTGTGACTAAGACTTTTGCAGATTACTTTAAGTGTAAGTAGCAGTCCATCCCAGGAGATGCTCACGTTTCAAACACAAGCTCTAAGGGGGGCATGTAACATATGGAATTCAGTCTTCAGTCTTTTGTGGTTTCTATCTATTCAGATGTCTAGTGATGAGTACACTTGGAAGGACTAGTGTCATAGGATGAGCTCCATCTAAAAAGAATGGTAATGAATCTGAGCTGGTCTTCTGCAATGACAGCCCCGGTGCTGTAATTACTTGCTGTGGAAACTCAATAGAACATGAGGACCCCCTGCCTATTGGTTTAAGACAGTTCTCATACACCAGCAGGCAGGAAGCTGCCTCAGGTTGTCATCAGAAGGATGCGTAGTCTGTTTGAAAGGGAAATTGGCGGCTTAAGTGGGTCGGATTTGCCTCGTCCTTCATCGAGCGAACGGACCGGAAAAAATGATGCTGCAAGACGCCCATTGAGGACCGGTAACAGCAGAAGCTCAGTATCACAGTACGACCAATCGGAGGCCCTGGAACAACGGACCGTCAGTACATAAGATCCGCGGCCCCCGCGTTCACGGCTGCCTCTTTGGCCTCCTGGAAGGGAAACTGGATTCCGGCCATGCGGATCAGAAGGATGTTGAGGGCGTGCGCAAGAAAAGTGAAGAAGATCATCCAGAAGGAGCGATCGAACCATTCCGTGTAGGTCTTGTACACGAAGTTGCCCTCGTTGTTGTTGGCGATCTTTTCTGACAATCGATGGAGCCTCACCTCGGAGGCGTACAGGATCATCACGAGGCAACTGCAAAAACCTGAGGAGGAGAACCATGTTTATTCCTGTCTAAATGCTCCCCAGCACTCTTTTCATTGATCCTGCTTCTGAAAAATACGGTCAAGAACAGACCTTGAAGTACGGCAGAAGGAATGTGGAAAAGATGCCGCACTGAACTGGAACCCAGCAAAACAGAGCTGAAATACACCCCTTATCATGTATGTCCAGTGATAGAATTGAAACAGAATTAAATTATTGAACATTATTTAGCTTTGAAGCATATGTTTCTCAGCATAAATGTGGAAAAATTAAGTATCAGACTGAATTGCAGTATACAGTACATGAAATCCGAGGAGACCAGATTATATGGTTTCCTGCCAGAAATAACGCTTAGCTTTGCTGACTCTTTCTCCATTTACCATCCAACTGCGAATGGCAAATTTTGATCGTATGTGCATTTATTTTTGTGTGTAAAGGGGCTTTCACATACATCGTATGATTTTTTTATGTCGTACAATTTTAGTGAGTCCACGACAGAAGTTACTGATGTACAACCCCAATTCCGAAATAGTCGGGACAAAGTGTAAATTGTGAATAAAATCAAAAGGCAATGACTTTCAAATCACACCAGCCAGTATTTTATTCACAATAGAACGGAGATAACATAGCAAATGTTGAAACTGAGAAATTTTACAATTTTATCCATAAAATGAGCTCATTTCAAATTTGATGGCTGCTACAGGTCTCAAAAAAGTTGGGACAGGGGCCTGTTTACCATGGTGTAGCATCCCCTCTTCTTTTTAACACAGAGTGGAGGCGTCTGGGCATTGAGGAGACAAGTTTCTTGAGTTTAGCCATTGGAATTAGATCCCACTCTTGTTTAATACAGGCTTCCAGCTGCTGCAGAGTTTTGGGTCTCCTTTGACGGAGTTTTTTGTTTAATTATGCGCCAATATTATGCGCCAAATGTTCTCAATCGATGAAAGATCAGGACTGCAGGCAGGCCAGTTCAGCACACGGACTCTTCTACTATGAAGCCATGCTGTTGTAATAGATGCAGTATGTGGTTTTGCATTGTCCTGCTGAAATACGCAAGGCCTTCCTTGGAATAGATGTCATCTGGGAGGGAGCATATGTTGCTCTAAAACCTTTATATACCTTTCAGCATTCATGGTGCTTTTTAAAACATGCAAGTGTGCCACACCATATGCACTAATGCATCCCCATACCATCAGAGATGCTGGCTTTTGAACTGAACGCTGATAACAGGAGGGGTGGTCTTTCTCCTCTTTAGCCCGGAGGACACAATGCCCATGAATTTCAACAAGAATGTCAAATTTGGACTCGTCTGACCACAGGACACTTTGCCACTTTGCTACAGTCCATTTTAAATGAGCCTTGGCCCACAGAAAACGGCGGCGCTTCTGGATCATGCTCAACAATGGCTTCCTTTTTGCATGATAGAGTTTTAGGTGGCATCTGTGGATGGCACAGCGGACTGTGTTTACAGACAGTGGTTTCTTGAAGTATTCCTGGGCCCATTTAGTAATGTCAATGACAGAATGATGCCGGTGAGTGATGCGGTGGCATCTGAGGGCCCGAAGATCAAGGGCATCCATAGAGAATCACCTACGATGCCAGAAAATTTTGAACAAGTTCAAAATTTTACGACGAGAGCCTACGACAGCCTTTTCTGTCATAGAATACATGAATTTCGTAGGATATAGGAGCTTCTTGCCAATTACCACACATTTCTGTCATGGACCTGTTGTATACCCATCATACAATGTATGTGAAAGCCCTGTTAAACAGATTTTGTTGCGTGTGCCAACATGTATTTTCAGAGTGCTGTGTATACATTGTATGCATGGTGTTTGCTGTGCATATATCTAAAATATTTGGCATGTAAATGTGTTTTTGTGCTTGTTTGTGGTGTATGTGTGCATACATTTGTGCTATGCACAGTATGAGCCACAAACATGACGTAGGAGTATTGTGTATCATCAAAAGGCACGCACGTGATGCATAATGTGTGGGTGTGTGTGTGGGTATGTACACTTGTGTACTCACAACAGATGAAATTCCACAGGTACAAGCCCAGGGGGCCGTGCAGTGTCTCGTATGGGTTGCCAAAAGCGTTGTACATGAAGAAGGTGGAGGCCACAGAGGAGAAGATGATGAGCACACAGCAGAAGAGAATGACACTGATGTGGAGACTCGCTGGAATCACATTCAACAGGTCGGGGAAAACTGGCCCCAGGAGGAAAACATAGAAAATATTGGCAGTGACAGAAATTATGTGACATCTTCACCTCTATATTTAGCAGCTGCTTTCACTAGTGGTACAGCCTTGTGCAAATAAATTGGATAAAGGTGCTTGTCAATTGAATGAGATGAATGGAGTGCAAATAGCCATGCCAAGCCATGGATGTTTTACATAACCACCTCAAAGATCACTGCATAGTATCTTTTAGCCATGTTTCATTAATTTCCTTGACTTCTATGATGCAACTAATGCGATTGCATCATCAACACAGTGCTGTAACTGTGTTGGACTGGCCTGGCAATTGACCTGACCTCAATCCCATTGAGAATCTCTGGTCCATCATCAAGTCAAGGCTGCAGCAAAAGGACTGCACCACAAAAGCCAAAGTCATCAATGCAGTTGTCCAAGTGTGGCATCACAATGAAGAAATCAAGGCAACCTGCAAAAACCTGATTAGCTCCATGCCAAAACGGGTGAAACAGCTTCTCAAGAACCGTGGAGGACACATCTCGTGTTGAGTGCTGAATGTAGATGCTTTTAAAGTAATAAAAAGCCTGAAAACCTTTGTTCATTGGTTTTCTCTCTCCGGCCGGCTTTATCCAATTAATTTGCACAAGACTGGACTGATACACTGCAAAATGTGAAAAAAAAAACGATTCAATACTGTTTTCTCTCAGGCCGAAAACAATTTTTACCACCAGGAGAGCATAGTTTTATCACCATAATAGGTATATTTGAAAAAGGAAGTATGAGGCGTGGACAAATATAAGCACTTCCATAAACAACAGCTTTGTGAAGCTTACTGCATCTTGTTTTCGTTGATACTGATTCAGATATGAACTTATCTAATTCCGTGGTTATATTTAGATCTTTGAATTGTGGCCACTGCTCTATTCTGCTGATGTTGTTTTTTTTTTGTGTGTTTGGGATATGGTTTTTGACTCTCTTCACACTGCCATGTTAAATAATTTAGCCTTTTTTTTGTGATGGACACACCTGCAGTTTTCGCCCCTTTTCAACAATTAGTACCCTCTAGTTGCTTTAGAGACCAGCTTTGCAAAGTGCTGCTGGTAAGATCTCTTTTTCTGACACCAGAGGCAGTCTTTACCATTAGGCAAAGGCAGGCAATTGCCTTGAGCCCAAACTACCATGGGCCCCATAAAACCCTTAATAAGGTTAAGATATATATTTTTTCACTTTTCATCAATTAATCATTTCATTCTAAAGATCCATGGGCTAAAACTGCATCATAATGTGCATAACTCAAGAGTAACTGGAGTCTCAGCAGCCCCCCCAGTCCCCACTATAATGGACTAATTCCATGATTGCATCTACGGAAATGATTCAGAGTGTAAACAGAGACGAGGTTGGGTGAAAATTGAAATTAAACGAAGCTACCCAAATGGTTGTGAAAAAAGGAAGAAGTCGGGAAGAGAGTAAAAGGTATTTTATCAACACTGCTGACATTACTCTTCCTACTCCTGTGATCTGTTCATAACTTAAGAGTTTCAGAATAAGTTACCATTGTCTCAACCATTGACTGTATGGCCAGACCCCTTCTGTACATTAACATTAGCTGACAGGTAAAAGGTCTGTTTGATTATGGTGAAAAATTTATGCATGGATTTAGTGAACTAAGAATTGTGATTGAAGCCGTCATGTCAATAATGAAATGTGGCAACACATCTTATCAATAATATTCCATCTAAACCACTGGGGTTGTAATCTAGAACACATAGCTATACTCTGACATTGCTAAGCCTCTCGGTGAAAGCTAACCTTAATGTTTGAAAAAAGGGATTGCAAAACTTGGCTGTAACTAATGCCAGTGTATCTTATAAATGCAGTCAATGTATCATGCCACAGTAACAACTTTCGAGAATGGATTACTTCACTGACACTTGCCTATATTTGGTTGCTAACGATATTAAACTCAATAAATCTAATTAAAAAACAAGTTAATCAAGGTGTAATAAAAGACAAACTTAGCTAAGTTAGCTATCTCATGCATCACATCATTCAGTCTTGTGTTCGAGCAACTTAATGTTGACCTCAGTTCACTTGACGACCACCATCGGTCTCAGTTGTGACTGGGAATTAATGAAAGTGACACATAGCACCTTTAAGTAAATTAAAGAACAAAGATAAAGAAAATTTTCTGTTTGAAGACCAGTGATGACAAGAAGTTACAAGTAGTGCTTTATTAGATAAATAAGGATTGAAAAAGGAGGAGAACACCAGATGCGGAGGGCCCCCAAATGGCTAAATCCGCCACTGTCTGACACACACGGCTAATTAGCATTCTATTTGATTGGACTGGCCTATTTAGATTGTTTCTAATTGTGGTTCTTTTGTTTTCAAAGTTAAAGCCATGTTTCAGGAGTGATTTTGGTATTTTTCCATCTTGTTTATGATAAAATGATAGGCTATTGTGAATGTATTCCATGCATATACTGGCTACTTTTACTGGGTACTTTTACTTTTGCATATGCAAAATTGACCTATTTTGTATGGTAAACTACATTTAATCTAAAAAATTATTCATTTTAGCAGTTTTTTTTAAAAGGGCACGTCCAGTTTAATTGATTTATGGAACTAAGCTGAAGTCAAATAAATGTCCTTATGGCTCTGACAAATCTGTAAAATGGCGGAATACTACCGAGTCTCTTATTCATTTGAATTTGCGGCAGATAATGTTTTGCAGAGGCAACGCTGAAATGGAGTCAGACGAAACCACACACTGGAGAAAATAATTGTGCTATAAGGCCACGCCTCCAGCCGTCCAGCTCAATGGTCTATTAATACCCGGACTGCATTGAATGATTCCTCACTCTAGTAATCATTGCCTGCATCTGTTTGTCATTTCCACAGTGTGGTAGTGTTGCTATATAATACCGAGCCTCTCACTCATTCTTTGGGAAGTCTCGTAGCCTCATACTTGTGTTGCATTCCTAGTCTTGTATAGACGCAGTTCCCTGTATTTCGTGTGTACTTATATAACTCTTGAAACTTACTGCTGTTATTATTTATTTCAGCACTTTATCCCGGGAACCTCAATTACCGTTTGTTCTCTATTTTGTAATACATTGTTACTGAAGCCATAGCCTGCAGTTGGTATTGCCAATAGTATCTCTAAGGGAACTCGTTCCCTCTTTTGTTTGTATGTCTTAGTCCATGTCTTCTGCTGTGCAGTCAGTGAAATAAATATACAACCAAGTCCATCCTTGCACCTGAGTCCAGTCCTCAACTTCCTGTCCTCCATGCCTGTCACAAGGGTACATGACACAACCCTTACATGTGCCTTTTTTTTTTTTTTTTTTTTAAATAACTATTTGTTTTAAGTTTACAAGTCAGCTTCTAATGTACTCAACTTAAAACCGCCTAGGCCTAATTTGTAGAAACAATTATGAAAAAATAGAAGTCGAAATAATGTTTTGCTTTTTAGGATTATACCAGTTTCAGTTCGGCAATGGGAAATGCTAACTGACCCATTTAGCTGCTCTGCGAAGCTACCGCGATGACTGAAACCCTGAACAAATATCTAGTTACACACTGATGATGAACATGCAATTTTGCTATCAACTCAAGTTTTTTTTTACGGTCCAAAGAATTCATTTTTACCGGCTGATGATTCACTTGTTATCCTGAGCCAATCAGGCCGCATTTGCTGAACTAGTGTAGAAAGTTAATTCTTGTTGCACAATAGGCTAAGTGGTCAACTGCAAGTCAAGCAGAAACAATCTTTCAATTTTGACAACGTTCCAACAACTAATTAATGGAAATCACACAAAAGAGCGCGGTCCGGTTGGCCAAATGAGTCCTAAATGGAAAAAGAGTCATTGTGTTGGCAGTCTTTGGGCATACAGCACCCACAAGATTTCTTGGCACATGAAAAACGCCGCTAAAAAAAACTAGTAATTGGTTAGCATACCCCATGTTTTATGATAATCCATTGTTGTCTTTCAAATTTATTTCACCTCATCCATTCTAAGGGCATTTGACGCTGAGGGCTCCCTGGAGTATCGTTCGTCATGCGTTAAACCACACTTTGTCACCATTGCATACATTTGGGAAGGCAATTTGCGAATCAGGGGTAAAATAGGTCATAAATTCGATCTATTCTCAGGTCTACAGTTGGAGACAGTTGCTATAACTCAATCATGAATAGCCTACATTTCGGCCGACCCATTCTTGAGGCCATAGCATATCGACCCTATTTGTCTGCAACAGCGAAACAAGAAGCTCTGCTGGTTTATTTTAAAGGAAAATAATACCATTTGCAGTCATTGTATAATCAAAATAAAAAATAATTGCACTGCTGGCTAAACTTAGGCTTGCCCATATTTCCGCTCTGTTGAATAATTCATTAACCGAGTTAATGCTTGTTGAATTGCAATTGGCTTTGAATAATAAATGAACTGTAACGGCAGCACTATTTCAGGACGAACTGTTTCGCCGTAGTCAATGAATATATCATTTTCTTTAATGTATTGATGAGTTGCACCAGAGCGCGCTACTTACAGGAGAACCGGAAGGGTCTCCCACCGAGACCGCATTGCTTGACTCTCTCTCCGTGAAAAAGACCGTAGCTTATCCTTCCAATGAATTTGTTCAGTTCGGGTCCTGTGGCGTTGACCAGCTGAGCACCAGTTTTGCACAGAACGGAGCCCTTCACCCAAAATTGTGTTCCCATTGCAGCAGCGACAACCAGGACACAGGCAAAACTCAAAACGCCAGCAAAACAAAATATTATTTTCTTTTGGCGACTCGGCATGTTGGGACATCTAGTTTCCACGCAGAACAGACACCGGATAAAGGTCTCGCTAACAGCCCTTGTGCTGATGTATCACAGTCAGTTGATCTCTCGAGGATCACAACAGTCCGAAGAAAAGACCAAGTTAACCGATTTCTCACATATTGTTGAAAAAAATTCCTCACCAAATACATCGGGTGCATGGAAGAATAGTTCTCGCGAAGTTAAAAGCGCACAATACGTTGTTACAATTCTAAAATGTCCTCTCTGTATAAAATTACACGGATCTTTTTCACTGAGCTCTGTCTCCAAGTAACCGAAGGTTTATATTTCTGGTAGCTGTCCGGAGAACGTGATCAGAGCAGCCTCAGTGACCTTCAGTCTGATTGGACATATGGGAGAGCGTTCACTTTAATAGTAATTGGTTAATGGGACGATGTTAGTCTTTCAAATGCCCCTTTTATTTCAAAATACAGTGGTACGCTGTGCATATAAACAGGAGTCTAAAAGTTTAGAACGAATAACCTGTTCAAGAAATTTCAGCACCGCAGTACTGAACAGCCGCACGAATTGACGTTGAACATCCGGACTCTAATGGACAAAGACATTAGGGTAGAGCGGGGTAAGATGCTCCAAGAATTTTCATAACTAAAGGTAAACAACATGAGTTAATAGTTTTTTTTTTTTTTTTTTTTTGCTTGAATGGACAGTGTGTAAAGTTGGCTACGACATCTAGAAAGATTTGTGACACAGTCACTATAGAAATATTTTTAAATGTTTAATTACTTTTTTTTTTTTTTTTTTTTTTAAAGGTCATCTTACCCCACCCCTGGGGTAAGATGCCCTTCTGGATGGGGTAAGATACCCCATCTGTTTTATGTTATTTAGAATAACTTGTAAAGCCCAATACATGCTGGTTTTATTGAATTTTGCATAATTATCATATTATAGCTGTCTTAATTGACAGGTACACATCATACAAAAGATCAACATGTTTTTTGAAATTTCCTTGCTAAATAAATGGGGAAAGAAAGAGGTACATTCTCCTCAACCTAACTTTTTGTTAACTGACTGAACACTAAGGCACAAGTGATGGAAAAGTACTGTTGGCATTAAATGCATCAAGGAATGGATGGTTATATCTTGTGGACTACTAAAAAACATGAAGCGCCACATTTGATAAACATATTGCGGTATGAAACCTATATGAGTATCCTTGAAAAGTCTTTAAAATTAAGAGTAACCACAATGCATTTCACCTAATATATTTTTTTTAGGCATTTATGGGTATTGATATATATATATATGATTCATTATTGTGTAACTCCATATGGCCCTACTTTCAACATGTATGGATGCACTTAACTTTCCATTCCCAAGTTTATAAAAATCATCATGTCTGATATACATTTCCTAAAAATAGAACATAATTTTTTTTTTAGAAAAAACCTCATAAAACAGAATGAATATGACTCAAAATGGGTTAAGATGCCTTCTTGTGGGGATAAGGTGTGGGGCATCTTACCCCAAACCAAAAAGGTCATCTTACCCCCAGCACTACCATATTGGTTTTGGCTCATTAACTCCAATTTCTCCTATTAACACCCTACAGGACCCCCTTTGATACATATAGAAGGCATCAGAGAGTTACACGGACATGTCCTGCAGACTCCTGAAGCATTCAACTGCTTGTGGCAGAATGATTCATTTGGTCATTTTTTATAAGAAAGACAGTAAAAACGCAAAGCACTTTGAGTACTCACATGTCACTTGCTCTGTTGACTCATCTGTTGCTCAGGATTTCCCTCTAGGTGGCAATACATTTGTCTAAGTCCAGAGCCACATACTGGACACAGCTGAAATTGAATTATAAGCAAAGGGCATCTTACCCCCAGGGGCGTCTTACCCCGCTCTATCCTACTATTTACTTTATCTGACTCCATTGTAAAAATTGAATGAAATGTTGGTGCCATTTCTAAACTTATATTTTATGCATATTTTATATGTTTTGGTCTCACCTAGCATGATTGAATTTTTTTAAATAAGTTTTTATATGAAACTCACTGGAATCACAATCTTTAGGACAAATTGTTTTCACATTTCTCTGATTATTCTGGTGAGTTCAATGCAAGTACAAAGGGGATTTCAGTATCTATTTTCGATTCTTGGTTTTTGATTTTCATTGTTTGCCTGTTCTAAATTCATCCCATGATGAAGAAAATTGAGTGCCCCATCAGATCAAAAGCACTCTGTAGGAGTCAGGCATGGGTATGTCCGTGACCACTGTCAGGGTGAAATGCCGTGAACAGAACCACAGGCTTTAATGTACACTGAACAAAAATATAAACGCGTGAACCAAAAATGCTGAGTTAAATTGACCTATAATGAAATATGCCCACAAATAGGGTTTATTGGTATACTGAATGATTTGGTTTGCTCTATTCTGGTGACCCACTTCTCATTGACCACTCCCTGTGAGATTACTCACTCACTGAGTTATTCCGCCCCTGAGCTGCGTAGAGCATAACATTGAGTTGGTCAGTCAGCGTGACCAATACACAGGCACTCCTTGCACCAGGGTCAATAAAAGGCCACTGCAAAATGTGCATTTTTGTCACAAGTCACAAGGCCACAGATGTCACAAGTCATGAGGGAGCGTGCCATTGGCATGATGAATGCTGAGATATCTGTGACCGCGGTGTCAACACACTTGAATGTGCATCATTCCACCATCAGCCTGTTGAGAAGTCGATTCAGAGATACTGGCAGTACTGTGAATCGTCCACAAGCCCCATGACCACGTGTGACCACGCCCACACAGGATTGGCACATGCGGCTCTAGCACCTCCGTGATCTGCTCCGACCAGCCACCAGGACAGCTGACGAGACCGTCGGACTGGACAACAGGCGGATATCAGCTCAGACTGTCCGAAACCACCTGAGGGAGGCAGACCTCCGAGCCCACCGACTGCACTGAGGTCTCGACCTGACCGCCGTCCGTCATCGGTACAGACTCGACTGGCCCAACCGTTACCTTTGCTTGATGCTTGCACGGTAGAGGACGGTGTTATTCAGCGATGAATCGCGATTCCAACTGTACTGCGCTGATGGCAGACAATGCCTATGGCGACCTGTGGGCGAGCGTTACGCTGATGCCAGCTCTGACTTGCACTGCAGGAGGAATGGGACAACATTCCACAGGCCACTATTGACAACCTTGTGAACTCCATGCGCCGGAGATGTACCGCTTTCCGTGATGCCGATGGTGGACACACTCGCTACTGAGTGCTGTGAACTCTGCCCGCTGACCCCTGTTGGGTTTAGGCTGCATTAGACGCTCTGCTGGTGGAGGATGTAGATTAGTTAGCCGGCTAAAGATGGTTTGCTAACATGACGGTTAACATGTTCTCTTTTTGAGTAGCTGTCAGACAGTTAGGATAGATACAATCAGAATAGATAGCATTATACTTTTATAGAGCAGAACAATCAGTAAGCACCCATTTTTGTTCCAAAAAATAAGCCAAAAACCACCAAGGCCATTGCATCAGCTGTTAGAGGCTCAGGAACCAGCCCCTTTGCAGCAAGTACCCAATTCAGGCTGCACACTTTCCACACCCAATTTGCACCAACACCAGGCAGTGCTGCTTTTGCATTTGACCTCTGGTTTCAATAACTGCATAATCATCACCAATCTAAAATAATTTCCTTAAGAAATATTTAGCCAAACAGCTCCTGGCTGGCATCAGTCATGGCCGTGGTTAACTCTACCAAACTACCAACACAAAGTTATACAGATAGAGTAGTATGTGACTGCAATGGTGATGGGAGTATACCTAACACTGTGTTAGAGTTCTTTCTCCACTCTGTCACATGCCCTGTCTGCTTTCCATCACACCATCCAATATGAAAAGTAAGGAACTTTGGTCATTTTGGCTTATAAAAATCAAAAACCAAGGGCATAGGTATAGATGCCTTTGTTTGAGTTTTGCCTACTCATGCTCTGCAGTAGAAATACCTTTCTTTCTTTCTTTCTTTAAAAAAAATCCAATAGTTAATGATAAGTCCATGTATTTAGCCAGATTTACAGTATGTAATATATGCATATGGTAGTCTGACATTTTGACAAAAGAGACTATGTGTAATCTGTGGTATTGCAAAATGTGATCCAAAAAAAAAAAAAAAAAAATTTCACGCCTAAAATCTCTGACTAAACCCCCAACCAAAACATTAGAAAACTGACCCTGGTGTCTGTATATTTGTGTGTGTGTGTGTGTGTGTGTGTGTGTGCATGTGTATCTGAGAGCTTTTAGTGTAATATTTGAGTTCTGAGAGTCTATTTGGTGGTTGAAACTGTTTTTGTTCCTTTTCTTGATATGTTTCATAATATGTCTGCCAATTGTTCAGAAAATGACTGAAGAGCAATCTTTTTTTATCCATAAAACATTCCATGGTGATGCCATGCAGAACAAAATGAAGGTTTACAAAAGAGAACTGTGATGGTCATTCTGCGGAGAGTGCAAATGTTTACTGCATTTGTACAAAACAATCTATCAATAATTGATGGTGATAATAATAAAACATTACTTTACTCAGTATGATATTCACATCTCTTTATATACAGTGGACTCCAAAATTACTGGCAACCCTGACTGGCTATGCACAAACAATACAAAAAAAAAAAAAAAAAAAAAACAACAATAATATAATTACAGAGAAACTAAATAAACTAACATGTGTGAAATACTTTATTAATGTTTTGATGGAAACAAGCAAAATTCTAACAATCATTTAATACAAAATAAATTTCAACAAAATCATCTCATTATAATTGGCACCCTTCATTTAGTATTTAGTGCAACCACCTCTGGCAAGGATTAACAGCACGGAGTCTTTTCCTGTAATTTTTGACAAGGTTAAGGCACACATTTGGGGGGACATTGGACCATTCCTCATAGCAGATCCTTTCCAGATCCTTCACATTCTTGGGTTTGCGTTTATCAACTGCCCTCTTCGACTCAGCCCATATGTTTTCAATTGGATTGAGGTCTGGCAATAGAGATGGCCATTGCAGTATGTTGATGTAGTTGACAGAGAACCATTTCAGTGTGGATCTTGAGGTACGCTTTGGGTCATTGTCTTGTGGAAAAGTCCACATGTGACCAAGTCCCAGCCTTCTGGCGGGGGCAACCAGATTGTCAGCCAAAATATCCTGATACTTGGTGGAACTCAGTATGCCATTAATCTTAAATTAAACCTGAATGTTTATTTGTTAAGGACATCTTGATTGATTCATTTCAAATCTGTTGTGGTAACATACTGAGCCAAAATGATAAAAATATTTTCATGAACATATATGGTCTACACATTCTAAATTGACATCCAAAAATATTCATTCATTCATTCATTCATTCATTCATTCTTCCTTGTATCACAAAATTTCACGAGAATGCATGCCAATGCATTGATTTGTGGCAATTTCATTGCGGGCTAATTTTCAGCACTCTCCAATGATGGAGCTTTTTCCTGCAGCAGAAATGTTGGGTAGTCTTAGTGAATGCTGCTGTTCTAAGGACACAGTGAGGACTTACACTCGTACAACACTGAGACACCAAGCCTGGCTTCACTGAAGCCTAAATGGACCTAAAATCTTCAGCAAATAACTGAGTTAACCATTAAATGCCAAAAAAAAAAAAAAAATTTACTTTTGTCCACAGGCCTTGCAGAGCGTTTTACGGAGATGGTTAACTGATGAGCGTCCACTAAAGTGATTCAGGATGATTTGGATAGAATCCAGAATTGGGCAGAAATGTGGCAAATGAAATTTAATGTAGTGAAATGTAAAGTTGTACATGTAGGTAATAAAAACATTAGACAGGATTACTTCATGGGAGGATTAAAACTGGAATGTGCTCCACATGAAAAAGATCTGGGAGTGATTGTTGACCAAACCCTCACAGGCTCTAGCCATTGTGCTGTAGCAGTTAAAAAAGCCAATCGGATGCTGGGATACATTGCCAAAAGTATTGAGTACAAATCCAAGGAGGTGATACTTCTCTTGTACAACACATTCGTCAGACCACATCTGGATTATTGTGTGCAGTTCTGGGGACCATACTTTAAGAAAGATATAGAGGCTCTAGAGAAAGTTCAGAGAAGAGCCGCTAAGCTAATTCCGGGTATAAAAGATGAAAGCTATGAGAAGAGGTTGAGGTCCTTAATCTCTTTAGTCTTAGGAAAAGGAGACTAAGGGGTGATTTGATTGAGGTCTTTAACAAAGTGAATTATGTAGGATTCCTTCGACCAAGTGTTGTTAGTAGAACTCGGGGTCACAAATGGAAGTTGACCAAAGGTAAATTTAGCACTGATATTCGGAAATATTTCTTCACCCAAAGAGTAATTTTGATGTGGAATAGCTTGCCTGACCATGTTGTTGAGGCAGAGACCTTGGGAGTTTTCAAGAGCAGGCTTGACTTAAAGCTAGATACCATTGAGTCATTGAGTATCTGAAGTGATATATTCACAATAGTATAAAGAAACTGGCGAGCCTAGTTGGGCTGAACGGCCTGTTCTCGCCATTTATGTTATGTTATGTTATGTTATTTGTTCACAGCCCACTCATGATTAACAGAGTGGGCTGTTTGTTCTCCCCCCTTTTTCTTTCTTTCACTCACTCTCTCACTCTGTCTCTCTCTGTTTAAAAAAAACTTTCCAGACCGCCCATGTTTCACTGTATTCCCTGCAGGGTTTTCTCCTCTTCAGCTGCTTTGCATTGAGAGCTCTGAACAGAGTCCCGTATTTCTCCCACAGCTAGCAGCTGTAGGTTCTGTGCTGCTCCCTGGGCTGAGGTGCTAGAGCCTCGCCTGGGCTGGAAGGCCTCCGTTATTCGCTGTCTGAAGGAATGGGACAGGTAGAAATAAAGGATGGGGTCAAAGCAAAGGTGCATCACAGCCAGCAGCAGTGTGGACTCCTTGGCCAGGAAGAGGTGACGCTTCGCGGGGCAGCCGGTGATTATTTTGTTCTGGGTGAGCACATACGGTGTCCGTACGCCGTGGTAGGGCACAAAGCAGATCATGTAGGCTAGTGTCACCATGGCGATGTTGCGGGTGGCGTGACGAATGCTGACCCGCTCCTCCTCACTGCTGCAGCGGCTTCTCCACAGCCTCTTGAGCACGAAGCCGTTGGAGATGAGCACGGCGGCCGAGGCGTTCAGGAAGATGGCCATGCACAGGAAGTTGGTGAGCAAGTGCCAGTGTTTCCCCAGCTCCTGCTTGAACTCCACGCAGGTGACCAACGCTTTCTCTGGGATCTGCTGGATGGGGATGGCCATGTTGGGCACCATAATGAAAAGCACCAGTGCCCACACCACGGCTGACATCATCCTGGCGAAGCCCACTTCCTGAATGCGATAGAGCCGGGAACTCTGGGTAATCTGCAGGTAGCGGTCGGCACTGACGAAGGCGAGAAAGATGATGGCGGCATACATGTTGATGTAGATGAGCACGGCGGAAACCTGGCAGTGGAATATCTTGAGGCGCCAGGGCGCAACCTCCAGGTCGACTGCCACCTTGAAAGGCAGGGCCAGAGTGAGAAGGAAGTCCGAGACCAGAAGGTTGATCAGATAGACATTCATGCATTTCTTGGCATTGTGGCTGCGGACGAATGCCCACAGCGCCAGCAGGCTGCCAGCCAGTCCTGTCAGGAAGATGAAGCTATACAGGATGACAAAAGGCTGCATGTGATCGTTGACTGGGCAGCCATTTGAGTTCTCAGAGGAGCTGGAGTTCCTGTTCATTCTGCTCTTCAAAATTGGAGGGAGCCAGTCCAGATGAACACCTACAAACAACAGCAATCACCTCCATTAAGCTTGTGCTGGTGAATTGATCATATTCAAAAGGCCATTTGATACATGTAAGATGTGTCTGTTGACAGTGTCTGATGACCAAAATGATGCAAAGGAAATAGTTAAAAGATTTGCCCGACTGTGTCGTATACCTATCAAATATTTGTGACGTTGCAGACACCGTCCTTTGTTGACTCATATTTTTATTGGCTGGGTGGACCGAGCCAGAGTTCAGAGGTTGTCAGGGATATACTAGATTGTCAATACAGTAGTGTTGTCAAAAAGATTGGTGGCTTATAAAACAATAAATATATAATAAACAAAGATGACAGCTTGTGCAATACTTCATCCAACACTTTTTTAAGCAGAAAAACACTTGTGTGTCTGAAACTTTTCTGAAGAAGTCTGTCAACACGTCTTACAAGAAAAAAAACGGCTTTAATTTGTTTTGTACTAATGTGTTAAGCACATTTTATGCATGCAAATACCATTCTATCCTTTCTCAATCAAATGGACAGAGTCCAATATAATGTCTATAAATCAGTCAAGTTCGCTCTGATGGCATTTGGTTGAAAATAATGACAATTTTCTGCAACGGAAATCAGCTATGACTGTTGTACGCCTATTTTTGAAGACAATGTTGTTTATAGTTACCAGTAGGAGAAACTAAGTAGTGAAAAATACGTCGAGTCACACAGTATCATGTCCCAAGATTGATTCCCCCTCTCATGAGTCTTGCTGACTTCATTCTCTCCATATACAGTGGCATCTGTGATTGAGCTTCACAGAAATGAACCGTAATGTGGGACAGTACTCCCACACTTCTCCTATTTATTCAACCATCAAGATTTGAACTGCGCAATTGAATCATTTGAGGCAAGGTTAACTTTAAGCAGTGGTGTTGTGGAGGGAATTTGAAGGTATGTGGAGTATAGGCTCCCCACCAAATTTACACTATACCCTTCTATCAGCCAAAAACCATTGAAAGACATAGGAGATAATACTCACTTTTTCCTTGGTGATCTACCCATCTACAAGATAGAGTATATCCAATTCTTCAGGAACTGCTACACCACTGACTGTGAGGCAGTTGTATGCATTTTTGGAAACCCTAAATAAATTGCTTTACCTTCTGTTTCACGTCACGTATCACGTTTCAGGTCGTACCTCTTTGGTCTGTCTTCACATAGGCCTGTGCATTTCCATGAGATAACAGGAAGTGGTTTAAGCGGTTAACGCTGCTGCTGCACACCAGTCTGGCTTTCACCTTTATTTAAAGTGAAAACTCGTTGGAAGATGCGTGTCTTTTTCATACTATCTTTTTCCAAAGCACCTCAACCAGCAGCCCCCTAGAATCTTCTGAGAATTGATCTTTTTACTTTTGAGAAAAGCTGAGGCTCAGCCGTTTGTGACCAGCCTGTGGGACACTCCTCACCTTTATGTTGCGCGTGTCACAGGTCTTGTTGGCGGAGGAGTGGTGACTTGTTCCAAAAAGTGAAGTCACAGAGCCCACATAGTCAAGATTAATGGGTGCATTGCAAAAGGAATAACTGAATAAAGTCTGAAGAACTAGAGTCAGTCTTATTGTGTTGAGGCAATGATTTTCCAGACCATCTTGCAGCCTGAGAATCTGTCTGCTTTCATTGTTTGGGATTTCTTCATACCTTACAGACAATATCCCCCCCTTTTTACTTGTAGTACTTTTATCAGTACTGCTTAATTTTGTTTTTGGGTACTTAGTGCGCCAACAAAGACACTGACTCTGTCAACTGCATGTAAGGACTGTCATTCAGTTTGCCTGGGAAAATAACATTGAAACACCCTACTGAATGTTTGAAATAAAGTGTCGGATATCATTATTTCTGAGAAATAAAGTCATTATATATGTTGCTGGCACAAATGTGGTCAGATATGGTTTTGTGGTTGCTCAAGTAATTCCAAACAAGAGATTTCTTCCAAAGAAAACTACGTGAGAAGTGCAAAGGAAAAAAAGAGTGACCAACCACATAAAGCCCAATTTGCCATAATTTTAATCAACATTTCTAGAGCTCTTTAATTAAGTCTTTGACTACTGACTAAACTGCTGATCGGTCTCTGGATTTTGCTGGTTTTTATCTAGGGCTGTGCATTCAGGTCTGTGGTGAACAAGCCGCATGTTAACATGAGTTGGATCTGGAAATTAGTGTATTAGTCTTATATAAATAGTCAGAAAAAATAGAAAGAAAACACATGAAAGATTCACAGTACATGATTAAGAAACTTACCTCAAATTCAGTCTCACTGAATGTAAAAATATTAAAATCCAGGGATCTAGCTCTGTGTGTCTTGTAACTCTTTAGCAAGGAAAGCACAATGACATCATCTTCATCTTAGCTCAGTACTCTCTTGTCACTGAAACATTTTCTTCACCAATCTCGCTTGGGTGCAAATTCTTCCACAAGTCTCAGGTTTGAGTTGGTAATGCTAACATTTTTAAACCAAGAGCATAAACTCCATGTGCCTGAGAAGTGAAGCTTTAAGACTAGTTGTGCTCAGCTGTGTGTGTAGTGGGAACCTGTCTCGTTCAATGAAACCAAATAAGAGTCAGACTGCTTTACATATTTCTGAATATAGTCCCGGTGACTTCCTCTCTCAGCCAACCACAGTCATTATTAGTCACTAGTACGAGAGACAACAGCCCCGTCTCTCATGGAACAAAGTCATTCTGAATGGGGACTTCATCGTCTGCAGTACCTTCTCTTACTGGAATACCTCTTGAGTTACCATAACTTCTGTGATTATCAGCATAGAAGATCTTAGACTCTGGTAGCAATGTTTGTTTTTTTCCTCACATAAAAAGACATTTCAACATTAAATGTCATACTTTTTTGTGATGTTTGCATGGTTTTGAAGAGATAAGCACAGTCATACCAGCTACCTTCAGTATTTTCCATGAGGCAAACACGTAAAGGTCACAGGTTCTGAAGTACTTTGGTAGAGTTGTGTCTGGGGCTATAATCACATGTAAACAAAATTTCCACTTTGAATGATTTTAAATTTTTTTAGAAAAACTTGTTTGAAAAGTTTTTTTTTCTCTCCTAGGGCTATGGCTTTTGTGATGACTGCAGACAATTTAACCTCCACTCCCCCCACAATTCACAGTAGGTTTTTTAAGTATACTTGTGCTTAGAGTTAGCAGAATCCTAAATATTGTATCATTTATCAATATTGTTAATCTTAATTTGTTTTAGTTCTTTTGTTATTGAGCTACTTTTTCCAGAGGCCCAACACTTACCTGTATGTATGTCTCCTAATGTCAGAAAGGCTATAATGGCTTGTTGTCAGCCTGTTAGGAGGGTGTGCTTAAAATTTGCAAGTCAAGGCGCTGACCGATTTCTGATTCTTGGGAGTTTTCCATGGTACCTGTTTATTGGAGAGATGCCGAGGCTGTCTAAGCCCACAGGATTCTGTGGTGGTGAACAGACTGTGGTGCATGGAATATTCTTTTTTTTTTTGTAGCTACAAAAATTGATGCCGAAGCAAATATACTTTTGTAGGAGTACTTTTGTAGGAGTCTGTCTGGCTAGCTTATTTATTTAGCTTATTTATTTATTGGGAGCTCACTAACAGCAGTTCTAAACTGGACTGAGGGCCACTTTTTATCCCCCCAGCATAAAATGCGGGGGGATATAGGCATCGCCTCGTCCATTTCTCTGTCTGTCCGTCCGTAATCATTTTGTTTCCAGAGCAGAACTCGGAAACTATGCAAGATATCAGCACCAAACTTGGTACATGTATTCTATGTATAGTCTAGATGTGCCTTTTGCTACTTTGGAAATTTCGGGATTCCTATTTTTCTTGTTTCCATGGAAACTAATCTGGATTTAGTGCAAATTACACTGTGTTCGTTTCCTGAGCAGAACTGAAAAACTATGTAAGATATCAGCACCAAACTTTGCACATGTATTCTATGTATAGTCTAGATGTGCCTTTTGCTACTTTGGAAACTTCAGGATTACTATTTTTGCCATTTCCATGGAAACGAATCTGGACTTAGTGCACATCAGGCCTAGTTTGTTTCCGTAGCAGAACTCAAAAACCGTTCAATATATCTTACTGAAACTTTGCATGTGTATTACTCACATACTGAAGTGGTGCCTTTTGATATTTTCAGATTTCTAAAAATCTTTTTTTGTTTCCATGGAAACCAGTTGCATTTGGACTCTGTACAGAGATCGGTTCGTTTCCGGAGCACAACTCAAAAACCGTTCATTATATCTTTCTTAAACTTTGCATGTGTATTACCCACATACTGAAGTGGTGCCTTTTGATATCTTCAGATTTCTGAAAATTTTATTTATTTTTTGTTTCCATGGAAACAAGTTGGATTTGGACTCTGTACAGAGATAGGTTTGTTTCCAGCGCACAACTCAAAAACCGTTCAATATGTCTTACTGAAACTTTGCATGTGTATTACCCACATACTGAAGTGGTGCCTTTTGATATTTTCAGATTTCTGAAAAAAAAATTTTTTTCTTTCCACAGAAACGAGTTGGATTTGGACTCTGTACAGAGATGGGTTCGTTTCCGGAGCAGAACTCAAAAAACCGTTCAGTATATCTTACTGAAACTTTGCATGCGTATTACCCACATACTGAAGTGGTGCCTTTTGATATTTTTAGATTTCTGAAAATCTTATTTTTTTCGTTTTCATGGAAATGAGTTGGATTTGGACTCTGTACAGAGATAGGTTCGTTTCGGGCCGAACTCAAAAACCGTTCAATATATCTTACTGAAACTTTGTATGTATATTATCCACATACTGAAGTGGTACCTTTTCATATTTTCAGATTTCTGAAAAATTTTTTTTTCATTTCCATGGAAACAAGTTGAATTTGGACTCTGTACAGAGATGGGTTTATTTCGAGCAGAACTCAAAAACTGTTCATTATATCTTTCTGAAACTTTGTATTTTGCATTATTACTGAAGTGGTGCATTTTCATATTTTCAAATTTCTGAAATTAACTTTCCATGGAATCAACATGGATTTGGACTCAGGGCTGGGTTTATTTCGGCAGATGTTCATTAATGACTCTTGTTTTATTATTGCCTTTGTCAACATGTGGTTCATAGTCTTTGGTAGATGTTGCCAGTACATACTTCCAGATAATTCCAGAGGAAAATCACCTTAACATTCTTGTTTGAATTTCTTTGAAGGTGTAGGATTGACATGACTTTTGCAAATAATCAGAGGCCAGGGGGATGTGTCATCTTCTGATGACTCTTGTTTGTTCTTGCCAATGGTTTTTTCTTATAAGTGAAACGATTATTTTTTTCCACTAATCACTAGAAATTACCCACTACCAGAGTGGGTTTGGTGTAGAATCAAAATTCGCCCCATCAGGTTTTGGAAATGACAACTAGGAAGCATATTTCCAGGATTTCTCCCCTTTTTTTACTCGGGCCGGTAGGCCACGAGTCTAAGTTTCGGCTCCGTTCTTCTTTCTTTTTTTTTTTTTCTCGGGGCCGCGATTGTCCTGCTCATGCGCGCGCGCAGTTTCGCGACAGGCTCTGAGGAGCCTCTTGTTTCCTTAGTTTCCCACGCCAGTGACGGTAGATTCCTGTGTCAGTTTCATATTAAGGTTGCTCTCAGTGCTCAAATCGCCATGGTTTTATGCAGCCCTCTGGAGGTCATAACAGAAAATACATTTACCCTTGCCTGTGAACAAGGCCGACTTGACACAGCACATAGGAGACAGATTTCAGAAAATTTCTGCAATGTGTGCAGGAGGATGTGTATATTGCTCTCCTTGGCTAAAGGTCTTAAGATAAGGTAAGATACACTTTATTGAATTGTGTGGGGTAATTTATCATCTGCATTCGACCTTTCCTTGTTATTTAAGAGCAGAGGGGAGCCACATCTGGGATCAACATCTATTTCTAAATCCAGAGCCTTGGTCCATGGGTTCCTACAGTTTAGTCTTTCAGGGCGGGAGGAAACCAGCACAAAAACAGGGAGAAACATGCAAAATCCACGAAAGGAGGTCCTTGCTGGCCAGGACTCGAATCCAGAACTTCCTTATTGCGAGAAAACAGTATAAAATCTATTAACTTATGTCAAACATTTGTCATGACTCCTTGTCTATAGGAACATGAAATAATCCCATCCATTGGGATTTGTAATCTAAATACAAATTACGGTCTTGTGCAAAACAGTTTGCTTCGCATTTCCACTATTATTGTTTGTGTTGCACTACCTGATGAGATGTGACATTAGCCTGAATAAACTGAAACAAATTTTTAGACAAATTATTTTGTGACAAAATTTAAAGAACACACATATTGTTTGCAAAAAGTAACTGGCCACTTTGTTACACAATTAATCTGGTTTAATTTATGATTAGATTCAGCTGATTTGACACCAGGGTTGCATTTAGAGTTTGGGTTAGGATTACAATTTTACATGGTCATTTGTTCTGAAATTTTTTTTGGCAAAAAATGTCCAAATACATAAGATTAGTTAGATACTTATAATAAAATATGTCCAAATTCCTCCAATCTTCTCCCAAGCAATTAACCCCTTTGCACAGGAGCCAAATCAGGCATATGAAGGCCTTATAATTCAAGATTTGAGCATCGTGCACAGTGGGAACGCAGTGGATGAAACATGGCACTTGTTGTATTTAGAATACTTGTTTATTTCAGTTAATTTTCATCATTTTAATATAGAAAAAGGGCAGCAAATACAACAAATCTTTGAGATAATTCAATATTGAAGGTGTCAAAAAAAATACCGAGAATCGAAAAATGGTTCAGTTGTAAAATAATACATTTCCAGGATCATAAACTCCTTGACCACAAGTGTGTTACATGTGAGTGTGATATTCAAAATTTCTGACTGTTCATGAAGCCAAATAACAACACTCTGAAGTGGCTCCCCAATTGGCTCCTGAAATGGCGCACAGTCAAATCATAAAATAATGATATTTTACCACAGATCAACCTTTCTGACTTATGAAGCTAAATGTGAATTGATAATTTTCAAGTAGAAATTACTATGAGGCCATCACTAGGCAAGGAAGTACATCAATGACCTCTAAAAACCTCTCCAAACCCAACAAATGCTTTTTCTTCATTTTATAGAATTAAAATTTTTCCCACTTTTCACCAGAGCTCAATTAGCCAGCACACGTACTTATTTTTTTTTTTAAATGTTTATTTTACTGTTAGAATGCTTAACCTGCAAGGAAACCATGTGCTCTTACCATCTCTCATGATGTGGATGAGGGATTGGTCTTTTGGAGGCATGTAAAATGAAAAAAAATTTAAAACTACGAGGAACAAGGGGCTGCATACTCAGTCCTGCAGTGGCCCAAGTAGGTCATGCCACTCAGTACTGTAAAACAGATGCAGTCTGCCACAATGCAGAGAGGGACATCACAAGAATAACTCTTGTACAATGTCTTGTTCAGCTTCCTCCTGCTGTGACAAAACATGCTGTAACTCCCTCCCTTAGTGGCCATATCATGAACAGTAGAGGGTCTCGCATCTTTGACTCGGCCCCATGCAGCTGACTGCTCTTGAGTGTTATGGAAAAACCTAGTAAGTAACAAAAAGCTGATTCCAAGAAAAAGACAGAAAACTGTATCCCTCTGGGGTTAAGCTCTTGTCCAACAATAAAACTGACATGGTAGTTATTTGTGCATTACATAATAAGAGATATTTATGGAGGAATTTTTTTTAATCTTTTCTATTAGTATCCCTGGCACTATGAGAAACTTTTCCATCTGAAAAGAAACTTTTCCATCTGAAAATATAAAATGTAAAAGCTTCCCTCTTCTCAAAATGATAGAAAAAACCTGACCGATTATGCAGCTGCAGTGCTAATTCATTTGACATTAAGTTTTTCAGTGTTAACTCCACCCATCTGCTTCCCAGGGAAGCCATTTTTCAGTCGTTATTAGGCACTTTGTTTATTTGTTGACTACATAAATAACCCCGTGAATAATGAAATTCAGTGACCATGAATGTCCATCAGGCCAAACTTTTAAATCCAATTTGTATCTTGAAAAGTTTTCATGGGGACTTACCTCACCAGATCAGATAATATTGGTTTATGTGATGATTCATAACTGGCTAATTCACTGACCAGGTTTAATCATTAAAAAATAGAAAATTTTAATTTGTGGAAGAACCACGGAAGAATCAATTTCCTTGATCTTTACTTCATAAACTGATTAAATACCGATCTATTTTTTGCTTAATATTTTTAAGTCTACCCAGCTGGAAAACATAGGAAATCATTATTATTTTTTTCATGTATCTTACTGTATATGATGAGGCAAAGCCTAATAAGTACAAAAATGGTCCTAACTTAGTCCCCCATGTCCCACCAGACACACAGTCAGCCTTGGAAAAAATGAGGAAATTATGGTCCTCTCTTATTTTGGCACCAAAATTAGACTTGCTAGGTTTTTACATACCACTCAAGTGCTAGTATCCAGCCAGCATATGAGAGCACAGCAAATTTGCACAAACACTTTCCACGCCCTATAAGGAGCAAGTATGACTCACAAACACAGTAATATCCGAAACACACCTTACATATACAAAAAAGAGATATTCTGCCATGAGGAAAAAGCAGGCAATATGCTACTTTAGCTTGAATGGAAAAAAGTTTTACACAGCTAAAACAGCTTGGGGTCAAATCAAACGTGCAAAAGCATTGGAAAAAATATCATCAAGATAATTTTATACTGAGGTCAAATTAGGAAAAGTCTGTCTATTATTTTTTTGAATGATAAACTCAATAAAATAACATAAACCCATTGAAAGATGTAATTTTGTTGAATGCGGTGTAAATTCTAAAATAGATCTCCAGACTGAACAATATGCCTCTATATTCACTTTAGACATTACCACATTCCCATAGACACTCCATTCAGATCAAACACTGCTCCTCCTATGTGGAAGGAGGACTATTTGAGCTGCTCCCCTGCTTTGCCTTTGCAGTAAAGAGACCTCTGCCTGCTGCTGCACTGCTTTGCTCTCTGTTGCTGCATCACTCTTGGCTGCAGCTCGTTAACATCCCACCTCTACCCCAGCCTCTACCTGTAGGCTCTGAATTTGGGGAGAGGGGATATCCTGACACACCCTAGCACAGCTGGTTGCAGGCTATGTCGGGGTCAGAGCCTAGATGACAAACTACAAACTATTATTGAATGTATTTGATTATACTGCAGTTAACAGTTTACTTGTATATTGACTGACAGAAATGCATTTAAAAATATTGAATTGGAAATTTTATGTTGAAACCTATATTTATATTTTACTGCTCTATGTTAAAGGGAGAAGTTCTTGGTGAAAGTTTGATGCAATGCAATAGGCTAGGTAGGGAAGCCAGTTGTCAAACCCATATCCTCCTTTGGGACTAAACTTAAGACAACAGTTTCAGCTCAATTTTTCAAACCTTTTCATGTTTCATTTTATGTCAAACCAGAAGCAATATAATACATCTTAAAAGCAGAGGCCTGGAAAATGTACATGTTTAATCAAACTTGGAACAAACAGGCTTTGTGAGAGATGATTGCATGTTGAGCACTATACTGTGCACAGTTTGACATTTTAGACAATGTCAACAATGTGTTTTGAGTGAAGATGTTTGAAAAGCGCGTTGAGAAATTGTCCTGGAGTTTCAGTTTGAGGAAACATAATGCTTTCCAAGATTTTGATTCAACTGCCTCAGTTTTGGTAGTTGTGTCTGCATATCCATCAGTGTATACACACAAAAAAAAAAACTCTATGAACATGTATTATACATATCGTAACTGCCTTTTCTGTGTTACACCGTTTCCATTCCAAATTTACCTCCAAGATTGGGGAAAAGATATCAGATTTTTCATTGGAGTATACAGATGTGTGTTCCTGTCTTCAGAACAATGCACATTTTGTCTTAGCTATTTCATACCATTTGATTTTGTGAAAAGTGGACATCTGTTGGGCTTATTTTTATATATGAGATTAAAGCAGGTCACTACTGCACTCCAGCACCTTGTGTGGATGTGGTTATGGACACGTGCGCATGTGTATAAATGTGTATTCAGCAGTCTCTTCTTTCATCCTCATTGTACTGTTTTCCTCTGAGTTCTTCCTGTTTGTCTGTTGATGTGGAGAGTTACAATGCGTTCCTGTGTCAGCCCATCCAGAAGCCCGTCTCATCACTGGAGTTTGTTTATTTTGCCCTCCTCCCTCACCTGTTTCCTCTTTCTCTGTAAATCAGAAGCCTAAAAGCTGACAAAGGGACCTCCTCTCAGATTCGATTGAACTACACAAACCGCAACTTGTAAAGGAGTGATATTCAATGTGAGCTTAAAACCATGGCACTAGAGTTTGTGTTGTTCTTTTGAAAATGTTGTCTAAAACTTTTTAGATTCAAAGGACTTAACACCTCAGTAGGTGTCACGGTTCCTGACGTCCACATTTTTATTGTGCTATTAGCACACGGGGGTCTTCTCAGTGTGGACTATGCCATGCACCGGTAATCCCGAGGTCTGATTAAACCTTTGTGTGGAACTGTTTTTTTCCACAGACTCAGAAGAGTACCTACAGTATTTTATGCAGACACAATGACAGCGCTATTGCAATTGCTGCATTTTCAAGAGGTTGAGTGGTTTTGATATTTGAATCCTTCGTGCATGTGAGGGAATCTACTTCCTGCTGTGCATGTTCTCATTTCACACAACTGCATGACGGTGCATCTTTCATGAAAGCCCATCGTATGTTGTGCAATCAACCATACCAATTTCTGCACAGGAGCAGTCTGGTGGAGGAGCCTTCAGTATGCAAAAACCTGACATCAGTAGTGTCCAGTGCAATCCAAATTGCAACGCGTGCTTCTCTCAATTTCATACCGAGATACACAGATTAATAAGAAGAATGTTAAACAAATAATACAATAATGGGCACTACAATCATTGGAACTAATCTTCATTTTAGATTGCTCAAATTTAATTTGAAATTATGCAGAAGAGACTGTTGTGCAACTTGTCCGGCAGGAAACTGTCATATACAGGAATCAAAAAATTCTGTGTGGTAAAGGGTTTGATTCTAAGCCACATAAGCCTGCTTTCCACCATGCAGTCCAGGTCAGTTCCATTTGTTACACATTAGAATGGTTATTTTTGCATTTCCATTGTGAAAACTGTGGATTGTACCAAAACCCATTCCAATCCTTCTTGTTTATTCTTACCTCTTTGTTGAGGTACCTAGCACACCTATCCGATGCTAAAAGGAAGCCCTAGAAACACTGAAGTCCATTGACTGGTCAAGAGGGAATTATCCCTCTTGCTCAACCAAGGACGTGGTTGAAATGACTATTACCATCTGGTAACAACCCCACTTACATTTAAGAGCACTGATTGCCGTGAAATCGCAAACCAGATCTAGGGTTTCGGGTCCATACAGGTTAAATACTGGTTTTAAGGGTACTGAACTGAAGGCGTTCAGTGGAAATGCAACTATACATGCCCCACATTTTAGCTAAACCAAACATTTCCTGAGCTGGAGGTTGTGGCTTAATGTATTTGTGGCATTTCAGGTGAGCCTCCAGTAACCCAGGCTGTATTAGTCACTTCTGTCAACATTACACCCCATTTAGGGGACTATTGGCTTTTTCTTTGGTTTCAAACAAGGTGATGTAAGGGCATTGTGAAGACTGAAAGACAACTGTAAAAATTAAAGCTTTCATAAAATTGCAATAAAATGAAAGCCTGTTTTGAGTCAACAATATTGATGTTGTGTATTTAAAATGTTGCTGATTTTAATTTTACATGAAACAATTTGAGTTTAGTTCCATGTTATAGGGGTAAACTGACTATCCATCCTCAACAATTTTTAATATACTGCATTTATCTATCCCATAGAAAGTAATGGGATTAATGTTACCACAGAGATGGCACCTTTCACCTCTGGATTCTTTCCCCCTCTGGCCTCCACTTTAAATTTCTGCCTTTTAAATTCTTTCAAATTCATAATTCCATGAAGCTATGCCCCTCCTCTTTTTACAGATCTATCTTCCATCAGTTTGCACCAGTCGGTCTCACATGTTGCTGACACTGTGAGCATTGGTCATTGACGGCCTCCTCCCCTTGGCTGTGGTGTGAGAGAACTTCCTGAGCAGCGACTCGCGGAAGGTCCTGCACATGAGGAAGTAGATGACCGGGTCCAGGCAGACATTGAGGGCGGACAGGAAGAGGGTCCCTTCCTTCACCTGGAAGAGCAGGAAGCGGCTTCGCTCGCTGAAGACCCAGCCTGAGGTCTGGCTGATGGTGTAGGGGACCCTGCAGATGTGGTACGGCACAAAGCAGAGGAAGAAGACCAGCAAGATGCTGAAGATGCTGCGGTTTGACTTCCTGTGTGCATCATTGTTGTCCCTCTTCACTCTCTTGTAGGACTGGTACACCCGGCGAGCGATGGAGGCGTAACAGAAGCCCAGCAGCAGGAAGGTGGCCCAGAAGATGGTGACACACAGGTATGTGGACGTGCGGTGCCACTGGATGCCCAGGGAGGTTTTGAGGTGCATGCACTGCTTGGAGTTCTCCTTGTTTGCCGGCAGGCTGGTGAGGACGGAGTTGGGCAGCAGGGTGAGCATCACCAGGCCCCAGGTGAGCGCAGACAGCACCCGAGCAGCGGACACGTTCTGCAGCGTGGCAGAGGCGGATGAGGGCGAGCCGGCCACACACACAATCTTCACGTAGCGGTCCAGGCTGATGAGGCCCAGGAACACAATGCCCACGTACATGCTGGAGTAGAAGAGCACAGCGGTATAGCGGCAAACCACCACATGGAGGCGCCAGCCGCCCAGCTCCAGCACTGCAGCCACCCGCCACGGGTAGGACAGCAGCATCAGCAGATCAGCCACCACCATGTTCTTCAGATACACCACCAGCCCGGAGCAGCAGGGCACACGCAGGAAGATCCAAGCGGCCAGCAGGTTCAGGACCAGCCCTGCCGCACAAATGAGGCTGTACAGGACTGGCAGGAGCTTGTGAGTGAACACGCTGCTAAATCAGTCCCGTTAGTGAGGGGACCGGAGCTGTTATTGAAGCCCATGCTTTAAACCTGTAGAAGGCAAGAGAGATTTCATGGTTTCATTGTGTTTATATTTTCTTGTGTGTATAGCAGCCATCCCACTATTTGCAATAAATAAATCCATCCATTCTGTATACCTGCTAAGAACCTGCGCATTCACCCTCCATAGTTATTGGCAATTTAGTGTCTCTAATAACCTGATGTGCATGTCTTTGGACTGTGAGAGGAAACCAGAGTACCCAGCGGAAACCCAAAAGGAGAACATGCAAACACAGAGAAGCCCTAGGCCAAATTTGAACCCACAAGGCAGTTTTGTAAGGTGAAGCAGTTTTTTTTTTTTTTTTGTGAGGCAGCAGTGCTAACACAGCGCCACCGTGTTGCCTTTGCAATCAAACAATCAATCAATCAAACAATCAACCAACCAACCAACCAACCAATCAATCAATCAATCAAACAAACAAACAAACAAACAAAATGATAGCAAATTAGTCATCCTCACTATAAACGAGCTTTGGTTATTTCATGTGGTTTCTCCTCTGTCATTTCATTCTCTGGCAGAATTTTTTTTCTTTGAATCTCTGTGAACCTAACCGCTGATAGAACACTTTCTAACAGAACTCTATTCTGAAATAACCAGCCAAAATATGTCATAGATTTGTACAGCCTTTATATTTACACTACTTTAACAAAAACATACCTTTACAGCCAATAATTAAACCAGCCATAATCTGGATACAGATCTAAAGACATCGTCAAATATCAGCCTCCAAGCTGCCATTTTTTACATCATATTTTACAGTATAGTATAACATACAGTGTATAGTGTAAAGGACTTCATGCTATTTTATGATTTATTGCATGTAAAGCACTAGAGAGCATCATGTAACATGTAATGACTCTTTGCTGAGAATAAAACGCAGTTTTATATTTACAGTGCACACCAAGTAAACTGACCAGAGGAATTTGCAGCTTTTCCTATCCACAAAAATAATCAACCTCTATATAATCACTTAGTCATAAATGACAATAATAGGTTTCTTATTTTGGCTATATCAAAAGCTAATACTTGTTGTAATGTTGGCAAACATCAGTCATCTCACATCTATTCATAATTGTATAATCATATAAATTGCGAGCAAGAAGGCTGACCTTTGTTGGTGGACGTCTTCAAATCGACTGGTGTTTTCTGCAGAAGCCAGTGAAAAGGATGATTGAGATGTGTTTGGATTGTTGACCTGAGGGTTCATTGGCCAGAATGACTCTCAGGCGGCGAAGTGAAGACCTGCGGCTGTCGTCCGTTATATGGTTTTTCACATCCGTTTCTCAACATTTATTTCTTGAGATGTACCTACTTCCACAGACACACATTGCTCAGCCTCTCTCTCTCCCTCTGAATCCTCTCACTTCATAATTCTGTTCATATCAGTTTGGTTTAGTTTTCAGAACCAAATCCTTCCTCATGACACTGTCTGTGCCCCTCCCCGCTCTTTGACCAGCTGTGACTCTGAGGTTTGAAGAATAAGAGGAAATCAGTGGGGGATCAGAAGAAAGAGGAAGTGGTGGATTTTTATATAAGCCTGCAGTAGGATGTGTTATTTGGTATCTTTCAGTCCACTTTTCAGTGACACTATAAACACGGCGGACTCTGAGAAGAACACATTCATATGCTGCGCATCTACAGCCTCAGTCTCTCATTCTAAACAAGCAACTTCTGCGAGGTGGAATCGTTTTCACATGGAAAAAACAGTCTCGTTGCATCAACTTGATAATGATTGTCTACCCTCAATGAACTCAGCATACATTGTTGTAACCTTTATTTATACAGGTGGTCTCATTGGGACTCGAGGTCTCATTCTCAAGAGAGACCTGTACATTTACCATTTCCGTGAAAGTGAGCTCAGTTCACAATAATCAGGGCTCTGTGTTTTAGTCTACCCCTTTTCTGTATATTTTCCTGAGTGAAAGATACATCTACTAAGGGTGATAACATTCCCTCGTCCATATAGCCTAATAGAGAAGGATATGGCCCGCCCTCTGGAAACCATATTCTGATCTCTCTCCACACGGGATGCAACGCCATGCCTCGCCTAATCCTTGAGTGAACAGGTGCTATATTGTGAATGAAGGAATCATGGTGAAATCATTCACACTGAGTTGCTTTTAATTTGACTCTTTATTCCTGGTTATTAAAGACATACGATGAAACAATTTTTCCTGCTCAACTCTTGTGTTTACAATAAAAAAATCTTCTACTACTACCCCACCTACACCCATAAGATGAAGCTCAAGCATCAAAAAACTGTAAGAGAGAAGGATATTAGGCGCTCATGGGATGAAAAAATCTTTAGGTTGAAAGAATAAATCTGGTGCTCTTGGAAAAGTGGGATGAGAGGACAACCAAAATTAGTAGGTCTTCCAGGCACTCAGAAAAAATAGTAGGGTCCAAACGAAGCCTAAGATAAAAAGCCTTTATTAAAGCATGGCTGAAACAAATTTAAAAAACCGACATGTTTCGACCTACACGGTCTTCATCAGGGCGTAACAAGTCACATGGGTAAAGACTGACATATATAGATGGTACCAACCAATAAACAACCGGACTAGTGTCACCTGGTAAACTGCTAAAAGCAAAAGTAACAAAAATGACACTTAAGTTAACAAAAATAATCAAACAATAAAATAGAGAGGTGACAGAGATAATACAGACGGGTGGTTGTAAAACAATTAAATAGAGAAGTGACAGATATACTACGAGTGTGGTTGTAAAAATACCAATAACAATGAAGAAGAAGACACATAAGGCAATATTGAAAAATAAATGGCAAGAGGTATCAATATTAAACGAGTGCAGGAAATATCAACATAAATACAGAAGGAAGTGAATAATCAAAATAAGTAGAAAAATCATTATGGCCAGGATAATGAGGCAATACCGAAAAATAAATAACAAGGGGTATCAATATTATGGGTACAGGAAGTAACAATATAAAAACAAATACAAATGGGTATAAGAAATGTCAATATAAACACAGAAAAAGAAGAGAATCATAAAAATGATAAAAAGTCAAGATCCTTGTTAAGGCCAGGATAATTAAGGGCATCAAAAGCATGCTTCCCTGTGGCAAAGCTTGTGGAATCTGTTACCGCCTCTGATATGCGATTGAACGTGTTCAATGCCTTCAATTCTGAGAGCGGAATCGTTACTATCATGAGCCTCAGCGAAATGTCTTGCAATAGGATAAGTGAAATTCTGCTTACGTATGGCATATATGTGCTCGGTAAGGCGATCGCGAAGACGTTTCTAAGTACGGCCAATATAAAAAATTCCGGGACAGGAACATGAAAGACGATAGACCACATAGACAGTATTGCAATTAATGAAATCTGTATGTCTGGACTTTTTGCCAGTTTTAAAATCAGAAAAAGATTTGGTCTGAATGATATTGACACAGTGATTGCAGTTATGACGTTTGAAAACACCAACGAGTTTACTAAGCCAATTAGTTGTTTTGTTGAAAGTCTCTACACGAACATTCCGCACCAAGAGGGTCTCTCCGCCCTGGCTCATTTTCTTTCGCACCGTGTTGATGAAATGCCCCGTACGGGCTTCCTCCTGCAACTGACGGAGTGGATTCCATTCCACACAATAATGTTTTTATCTTCATGGATAAACCATACAGGCAAAAAATTGGTGTTCCGATGGGCTCTTGTTTCTCACCTAATTATGCTTGTCTGTATTTGGGTCTCTGGGAACAAACCTATGTGATGAATTCTGCTAACCCTTTTTTTGATTCTATAACTTGGTATGGCCGGTTTAATGACGATTTGTGCTTCATTTTTGATGGTGATGAAACTAGCTTATTGGCTTTTCATAAATATTTAAATTCCATCACTGATCATATAAAATTGTCGATTGAATATTCTAAGGAGAGTATCAATTTTTTGGATCTTACTATCTCTAAGGACGATGTTGGGTTCTTGCACACTGACATTTTTAGAAAGTCTACCTCCCGTAACACAATTCTGAGAGCGGATTCTTTTCACCCTGTGCACCTCAAAAATAATATTCCTTTTGGTCAGTTTCAACGACTACGACGCATTTGTGACAGAGATGAGGTCTACGTTAAACAGTCTGTTGATATGTCTAATCGTTTTCGTGAGAGGGCCTACAAGCCCTCAGTCATTAAACAAGCGCGATACAACGCATATTCGCTCAGTCGTGTCAACCTGTTAAATAAACGCAAGCGTAAGAACCGCCCGCAATCTCGGCCCTTCTTTGTGACACAATACAACACTCGGGCGGCATATATCAGAAACATCATAAAATCCAATTGGTCCATCAGTGAGACTGATCACAACCTCCGCAAGGTTTTTCCCGAACCACCGATGTTTTCTTTTCGACGTGCCCCCACTCTAAGAGATAAACTTGTGCAAAGTTATCTCCCTGCCGGAAAAACAACTAATTGGCTTAGTAAACCCGTTGGTACTTTCAAATGTCGTAACTGCAATCACTGTGGCAATATCATTCAGACCAAAATTTTTTTCTGATTTTAAAACTGGCAAAAAGTACATGCATACATATTTCATTAATTGCAATACTGTCTATGTGGTCTATCGTCTTTCATGTCCTTGTCCCGGAATTTTTTATATTGGCCGTACGATCGCCTGACCGAGCACAAATATGCCATACGCAAGCAGAATTTCACTTATCCTATTGCAAGACATTTCGCTGAGGCTCATGATAGTAACGATTCCGCTCACAGAATTGAATGCATTGAACACGTTCAATCGCATATCAGAGGCGGTAACAGATTCCGCAAGCTTTGCCAGAGGGAAGCATTCTGGATGTATGCTTTTGATGCCCTTAATTATCCTGGCCTTAACGAGGATCTTGACTTTTTATCATTTTTATGATTCTCTTCATTTTCTGTGTTTATATTGACATTTCTTATACCCATTTGTATTTGTTTTTATATTGTTACTTCCTGTACCCATAATATTGATACCTCTTGTCATTTATTTTTCGGTATTGCCTCATTATCCTGGCCTTAATGATTTTTCTACTTATTTTGATTATTCACTTCTTTCTGTATTTATGTTGATATTTCCTGCACCCGTTTAATATATTGATACCTCTTGCCATTTATTTTTCAATATTGCCTTATGTGTCTTCTTCTTCATTGTTATTGGTATTTTTACAACCACACTCGTAGTATATCTGTCACTTCTATTTAATTGTTTTACAACCACCCGTCTGTATTATCTCTGTCACCTCTCTATTTTATTGTTTGATTATTTTTGTTAACTTAAGTGTCATTTTTGTACATTTGCTTTTAGCAGTTTACCAGATGACACTAGTCTGGTTGTTTATTAGTTGGTACCATGGATATATGTCAGTCTTTACCCATGTGACTTGTTACGCCCTGATGAAGACCGTGTAGGTCGAAACATGTCGGCTTTTTAAATTTGTTTCAGCCATGCTTTAATAAAGGCCTTTTATCTTAGGCTTCGTTTGGACCCTACTATTTTTTTCTGAGTGCCTGGAAGACCTACTAATTTGGGTCATAAAAAAACTATACTCGATAATTTACTCTGGGCATCCGTGTTATAAGCTTTGTGTATTCATCCTCACATTGGAGACATCTGTGATCACATCATCTACTACTGTACATCTAAGGGAAGCAGGTTCTGCTTTACCCTACAGGTCGCCATGTTAGCACCTACAGAACTGCGCTTTCACTTATTGATAGTCCACATACAGCACAAGATATGCTCTAGCAGACACCATTTTAAAGCATAATCAACCACCCACTAAAGAAATACACAACATATAGTAATAATGCAGTATCTGCCTACTAAGATTATATTTCACTTCCTGTACACAGCACGGGGTAATGTTTCTAGTTTAAAATAAAAAGGCAGGTAACAATTACAAAACCATAAAAATTATAGGACGCACTTAATGATTTATAAAATAATTTTATTTCTTTGTATAAAAGGAGACAAGCAAACAATTCTCAAGTATATTGCGAGCAACACCATTTTTAGACATTCAAGAGTCACCAGCACTTGAGCAAATGAACGCACTACTGCACCAACATCAATCATGCAAGTTTCTCACAAGGCAATTACATCACAACTGAGTAACACTAACTCCTAGCTTATATGTGCATAATTAATGGTATCAGATGATGTCTGAGTTAAAATACCAGACGGCTAATGTGTACTGAAGAACATACATAGACTGAGCACTGCAGATATAACGCTAAAAAAAAACCTAATTCCTTTCAAATCCATCTATTCAACGAAGTACAAGAAAAGACTACGTCATAGTTATTATACGTTTTACGTAACACATTTTTAAATAAACTTGGTACGATCCATTCGCTTCACAGTAGCATTCATCATGACTGTGCAGGATTTAAAAAGAGACAGACAACTAATCAACCATTAAAAAGGATTAAACTGCAAATTTTCAGCTACGATCAAACGATGTAATTACATACTAGAATAATATCTGAGAATACAAATGGGCAGAGGATTTTAAATCACAAATAAAAGGGAGCGTTTTTGCGGAGTGGCCTCGTTTTGTCTTAATTTCTGTACTTTTGGCATCGGGAGTGGTTCCTTAAATGGTTTTATGCTGACAACAAGCCCAGACAGCATGTGATGCCAACCAAGAAAGGAAACGTTGTGCAGAGGTACAATCTGGTAAGATCTGAACTGTCAGTTGATGCTAAATGCTCATGCTAATCTGCAGCACAGGCGTGAGTTGATCAGCACTAAGATTACATGTAATGACTCAGACTGAGTGCAGGTCACTATACGTTTGCATGGGTGTGAAATGTGACTGGGTGAGCGTGACACTCAAGAGCCTGAGGGTAATCTCCAACCACATCTCTATACATTTAGGTGTCTCTGTTTCCTCTGTCTATCTGCATATCTTTGATGATCTTGGCACCCCCTCCTCTAGTCTGTACCATATCCCTTTGTCTGGGGGAAGTGGACGATGTTTTCTGTCTGAGTTCTTATTCAAATCTCTGTCCCTAAGGTTCTTGAGTATACTGTAAATGAGTCCCAGCACTCAGGAAGATTCACAGTATGGACCACAGTAATACAATAAACACGCCCACTCAAAATTGTTATTTAAATAGCTTTGGAAAATTCAACATTCATGAACACCTATATAAACAAAGTTCATTATTGTATTGCACACAGTCAATGTCTCTGCAAGTTTTTGTTCCCGGAGCAAGAAACAGTTGGCCACATTACCCTAGGCCTTCTTATTAACACAACCACTCCTGTGAACACACGCCAGAATATACAAAAATAATTTTTGACAACAAGGTAAAGTCAAGAAATAAGTTAAAATATCACAGGCAAATTTCCAGTTCAACATTTAAATACATATAAAATTAGATTATTAATCCAACAATTACAAGATAAATTAGAGTAAATGCAGGTGGAATTTTGTAATAATAAAATAATAATTATGTATCACAGTAATAAGGCTGAAGTTTTATAATGCACATCACAGAATATCACAATCTATCATATGACTGTAATATTTGCCCACTACCACAGAAAACAGCCCCTAGCATTCGCTATTGCATTACCCTCAAGGCTATTTAAACACTCCCTTCAGTAAAAATTCTAATCCAGTCTAAATAATTACAGGTAGCTTTTTTTTTTTTTTTAAAGTTCAGCTTCCTTTAAACTTTGTTTTCTGATGATATTGAATAAAAAAAAATGTAATCATGTTTCAATTAGTTCTCCCCAGTTTCCACATACTGGTACAAGAGAGAAGTGAACAAGTAACGAAATATCTAGATCAAAATCAGCCAGAGTCCAGATATTTCCTGTCCTCCTGCGGCTGCCGCCTCTCGGCTGCTGTTTGGTAATTGCACTCATACGTCTAAAAATATATCACCAGTAGGAGGCACTGTTCCTCTTTGCTTTCTTTTCTTGTTTTGCGCAACATGTCCATTTCCTTGCATTCCCTCACTGATCCTCCTCACTTGTCAATGCCTCCAAAGATCTCCAGCCATTCTGTGATCTTTTGGGTGGATGGATCATTGCAATAGGATATCAGCCATTTTTCTAGTTTTTTGTTTATCTGACGGTACGCCTGTTTTTGTAAAGGCAGAACACTTGGAGTTGTGTTTCTCTGTAGTACTCAAGGTGTGCACAGTCCAAATGTATCATTCAGCTTTCATCAAACTGTTTGCGTAAGATTATCCAAGTTTGGATATGTTGCTTGCGCGTACTTTTGATGTGAGAGATATGGTTCGAAATGGCTGCCGTGCCTCTTGCTCACAGGGGGCAATTTGCCACACATATCGCAAAGGGCTCTCAGATCCATGAAATGATGGCTCTACATGAATGTCACAGCCATAAATAACAGTAGTGATGGTAATGATAATCATCATGAGAAAGACCGCAGTTTTGAATGCATCAAAAATAAATTAAGATAAATGCGGCGCTGAAATATGACATCGTGATCAAGATCACTTCTTGCCGACAACGTTATGTTCCCGTTCTTTTGGAGTCGACTTCATGCTGGTCCGACCTTGAACACAGGATGAACACACAGCGTCGTTAGACATGTACATTGTTTTTGCATGCTTGTTAACTCACAACCCATATACAGTGGTTCAAACTTTCACAAATTTTTAGTTAGTTTGGATTTTCAAATTTGTCTTTTCATGCGCGCACACACTCGAAACACAAATGAAAACAGAGAAATCCATTGTACCTTGTTATTCCGGAAGCCGCGGCCACAGATCACGCCTAGCAGTGCGTTTAAAGTGTGGGCAGCACAGAGCAGCACCTGGACCCCACTCGTCACCATGAGCACAGAGAAGAGTGACACATTCCACGCCACCACCCCCTCCGGCTCCTCACACCGATGACCACCGTCCACTCTCAAACAGGTAATGTCTGACGCTGTATAAACACACATGCACACATACCATCATATCAGTCCTACTCCAGCTCTCTTTCTCTCTCTCTCACTCTCTCTCTCACACACACACATATACATGCACACACACTCTCACAAACACACTTATATGCATATAGATACAGTACTGAGCTAAAGTCTTAGGCACTCTACATTTTTTAATATTTAAATCTAGCTTTTAGATGTTTACTTTTTGTCTTCCACATTTGTGTTGCTGAAGATAAAAAGTATATTTGAAATTCCAAATGCTAATTTATAAAATAGTTTTATAAATGAATGTTTATATTTCATTAAAAACAGTAGATACAGATAGTATAGTCTTGGCAGATCCCTGATGTCAACATCATCATGGCTGTCTGAAATTACTTGGATGAATAGATGAAAGTGAGACAGTCAGTCTGCATAAGAACAGTGGCATGTTTTCCACTATGCTTGGAACAAGCAAAAAGCCAATCGTCTAATAAAACTATTGCACAACAGGACAGAGTCCCAAATTTTAGGCAAATCGTAGTCAGGCCAAATATTGGTTTGATTTAGTTTTTAACAGTTTACAGCTCCTTAAATTACGTCTCAGTTATTAGAACTTTTAATTTCATTGTTTTTGCATGAATATTTGCCTGCAAAGTTGCTTTAAATGTGCTTATGACTTCTGCACAGTACTGTACGTATACACAGTATATGTGCGCACTCATATTAATGCTCTCACATACTCTCTCTCCTTTTTCCTGAGGGGTGTGTCCCAGCTGAGTCCCTGTGTGCTGTTGTGCAGGCAGAGGGGCCCCTGCTCCAGGCCTCGCCCGCTCACTAGAAGGCAGACGGCTGCAGCTGCTACCGCAACACAAGAGTAGCCCACCTGACACAGCATCTGGAGAGACAGGAGGAGTAGGCTCACATCATACACCTGTGTACTGTGTGCGCGCGCACACACACACACACACATATACTGACCACGCAGGAACATTAAAACAGAGGAATGGCAAAAATTGAGCAGCTGCTTACCTCGGCCCTGAACAGACAGCAGCCTGTCTTGTAGCTACTGGATACAAACCCTCGGGCCGCCAGGAGCACCTGCGGAACACAGAGATAAACATCAACACACAAACAAACACACTGAAACATGCACACAAACACAGCACAGACATACGTACACAAACATACACTGCAAAACATGAACATAAATGACCCACACAGGTGCACGCACACACACACACAAAAACACCATGCAGAACACGTACATTAATTATTGTGCACAAATACTGCAGAATACATGATTAAATATCAACACAGGTGCAAAAAAACACACAAGAGAACACATACATAAATATCTGTACACACACATACGCGCGTGGGCGCACTCACACTGCACAATACAGGCATAAGTATCTGCACAAGCACACACACACACACACATACACACACGAGACGACTTGAATGTTATCATTCCACTGAATGGGCAAAATCATGTTATCAGTGCAATAGATATGAGCTAGAAGGGTACTGTTGTACCTATTAATAGCTTGAATGGTTCATCATCATTGATTGATATCGCTGATCAGTTAAACAGAAATTGTGTTTTCTGACATGATAACCATACCGCAAAGCAGGAAGTAACACAATGTGAAAATAGTGCAAAAGTTTCTGCAAGTATGGAGGCTGGGGTAGTTGAATGGGCATGGTAAACAAATAACTTTTTTCACATGGGCCCCGGGTCCGATTCATGCCCCTGACAGCGTAACATTTATCAGCGCGATGTTTGCTTGCCTTTTAAAAGAGTCAACTATGTTTTATAAAAGCATGATCGCCTTTCCCTAGCGCCCATCTTAACTTTTTAAAAAGCACAACTGACTTTTGCTAACCCTGAAACGTAATGTTAATGTGATGAAAAATTTTAGTCACTTGTAGTAGGTACAGTAGGGCCCAGAGGACATTGAATTAACTGATAACATTCAAAGCGGGTGCACATACATATCAAAACAAGCATGAAGGCCCACAAAGGTATCTGCACGCATACATATGAAGACCACAAAGGAAAAACGATCAGAGTCCAAATTTTGCATTATTGTATATTTTATATATTATATATTATGATAATATTTATAATAATATATAAGAATATTATGTATTATAATATTTAATATATTTTATATTTTTTGCATATTTTTTCAGTGCTTTGTTTCTAATAACGTTTAAAATGTTTAATTCATCATTTCTCCACAATGTGAAAATGTGACTGATCATTTTTCCATTGTGGTCTTCATATGCATGAGGGAACATCTGAGCATCTCTCTAGACTTTTGTGAAATATCTGGAAAGCACAACAGTAGCTGAACTTCAAATCGGATTACAGAACAATCATTTCTACTGCCAAAGTGCTTCTCTACCTTCACGGTTGACTACAAATGAAAATCTCTCTTTACATATAATTCATTATACACCACAAAGCTCCACAATGTTAGGGTCCTGGAAATTTGTTCTCAATATGGCATTGAATTTAGCTATTTTAGATTTGTAGCAAAACAATTCACAGGTATTAAAGTGCAGATTCTGTGCTAGTTGTAGAAAAAAAAGAGTATATTTATACAGTTTGGTTTCAGCATTTTGAAATTCCAGCTCTTTTTGTACAAAGACAGCCATTTCATGGCACCACGATATTTTGCACGAATGGCTTCACATGTTTCTGAGGTGCCCAATATGTTTGACTGCATCCACAGTGCAGGTATCAACAAACTGTCTGTACCCTGTTTTCATTCTATTCTTTTGAATATTGGCATTAATGCTTGTGTCACAGACACCTAGCAACATGAGGATTAGAGCCGTGAAAGTGAAAGCCCAAATAAGTGTAACCATCTGAAAAAGTGCTAAGAGGCGTCAAAGCTCAGGTGAGCTCAATACTCATGAAGGGCCGGACTGGCTGAGGAAAACCTCTACAGCTGACTGCAGAAGAATTCACAAGTCCATCATGCAAAACCCTCAATCAGAAACACCCACCAAATCCCTCAGAAACACTTCAGGAGCCGGAAATAGATGTGTGAGAGACCACTGTCCTCAGAGGAACCCAAAAGAAGTAAAAGAAAGGACCATGTGGGCAAATCAGACCAAAATGTTCTTGTTCAAAAGTGCAATAGCAAAGTGTGGAGACAAAAATAAATGTCCAAGATCCAATGATCCTCCCATCTATGGAACAGACTGAAGGGGATGTTTTGTTAGGTTTTCATATTTGGCTGCCACAGACTCATTTGGCTGTATGTAATTGCAGTCTGAGGCCTTTCTGTATGGAGTTTACATGTTCTCCTCTGGTTCGTATGGGTTTACTCTGAGTAGTCTGGTTTCATCTCACAGTCCAGAGACAAGCATGTCAGGCTAATTTGAGACTTTAAATTGTCCATAGGTATGGGTATATGAGTGAATGTTGAGTGATTCAACCCTTAATGTTTTTCCTTTCTATTGTTTTTTGGAAATAAACACTCATTCTGAAATTTATGAGTGCAACATGTTCCGTAAAGGTTGGGTCATATGTGTTTTCACCACTGCGTTACATTACCTTTCCATTCAATTACCCTCCAAGAAATTGTTTGGGGAAGTGAAGACACAAATCGTCTGAGTTTCGAAGGATTTTTTTTTTTGCCCGATTCCTCCTTGATACACAATACTGTGCGAAAGTCTTAGCCACCCTGCACTTTTAAAAATTTAAACCTGTATCATATTTTACTTTTTTTTCCATATTAGAGTTCCTGAAGATAAAAAATAAATGTTTGCATTCCATTAAAAATAGTCAATGCAGATATTATAGTCTTGACAGAGCCTTGATATCAACATCATCATGGCCATTTGTAATTTCTTGGAAGGATAGACACGAGTGAGACAGTCAGTGTAAAGAAGAATGGTGGCAAGTTTTCCACTCTGCTTAGAACAAGCAAATGCTAATCATCTTATAAAACTATAACACAACAGGAAACCTGCAATCACCACTTCTCCCTGAAAAGACATTATCTGGAAGACAGCATATGTTGCTCCAAAATGCATATACACCCTCTCGCAAATTAATTGAAACAGGCTGCAATTTTTTTCAATATTACATTACAATTCATTTTCTCAAGAAAAATTTGCCAATTTATCTTTATTTTTGCATTTCTTTAAGCCAGACAAAATGAAATCATACTGCATAAGAAAAGTCTAGTTGAAATTTGAAAAAGGAAAAAAAACATTTATAATTCACCTTTTTTTTACAGCTTGTTTCAATTAATTTGCCGGACGGTGTATGTTCTTCAACATCAGTAGTACCTATGTTCAAGTTACCCATGCCATAGGCACTAACACACTCCCATATCATGGCAGGGGCTGGCTCTTCCTTCAACAGCACATTGAGTTATGTGTAGTTATGTAACTCTTGGATTATTCAATCACACAGTTTTTTTGAAAAGTGGCGAGCCTCAACCACTTATTTTTTGTAAAAACTGGGCTTTGAGTGGATGCTCCTTTTATATCCAACCATGATGGTGTCGCCAGTTCAAAACAGATACACCTGTTTCTTGTTTTAAGCATTCCAACACTTCACAAGTCATAATTTGCCGTCCCTACTTTTTTGGGACATCTTGCCTGCATTAGATTCAGAATAAGCATTAATTTACGATGAGAAAATTTTTAACTTGATAAGATAAATGATTTACAAATCTCTGCCTCGTTTTTACATGCATGTTCCGCGCCATCCATACTCAAAATGGGGTTGTGGTTTAGATCATACTTCTTACAAGTATGAAGCAATCGCTGACATTGTTATTGTAAATCATGCTAATAATTATAATTTTGTTAAAGCAGAATTAGAAAGCGTCAATCAACACAGATGATACAACTCCACCAAACAAAAATACACACACTTAAGCACAGAGAGCTAGAGGGTTGAATACCTCCATTTTCTGAGGTAAGAGTACACAAACACAAAGTGGGGACCTACCAGAAATCCAGATGCCCACAGCCCTGTGCCCCATTTAGCCTCCTGGGTCACGTGACCTTCCAACAAATAGCGTGTCTGCAGGTTCGGGAATAGCAACAGGGCATTGGCCACCATAGAGAGTATTGCCAATGGAACCAGGGAAACGCCTACGTGGTGGGAACAGCGAGCGACACACATCTCACCAATAGACTGTTTCAGGAGGAAGGCACAATGAGATACTGGTTACTGCTGACAGAAATTCTCACTGTATATCTTGCAAACATACCCAATTAAACAGATAGACTCCTGAGATAAAGTGACACAAAATATTACAGATACAAAATTAGCGTGACGTACCTGAATGAAAACTCTTGAGTCTAAAATAAGCCAACGGTGATCAATATGTCAGCCAGTGAAACACAAACAGCAGGTTCAAACTGAGCGAGTTACAGTAACACAATATGGGTGCGTGTGGGGAAGGACTGAGAGCGAGAGAGTGATAAATGTATTGACGCACAAAAATCGGACATGAGGAAATTTTTACTCGACTCTGTTTAAATAGTGTCCACATGCCGCTTGCATCAACAACTCTGACAGAGCTAGACTCCACCCCTTATTCTGAATTCAATGAGCATGCCTTTATATGGAGAAACAACATTGATAGGCTTTGCTTGAATAACATCACATACACAACAGAGTATGCAAAGTAAAACTGAAATATAGCTAGAATTTACCCATTTTGTTTTCTGAGAGAGCTTCCCAAATTAGGTTCTGAGAACACAGGGTTATGTTCCGGCCAGCTCTGTCCTTAGTAAAGGGAACTGACAACCTAATCAAGGCATCATGAGGTCGAAATGTTCACTGCCAATTGATTTGTTATCCAAGCCTTTGTTCTGACCCGTGTCTCCATTTTCAGGAATGGGATCCCACAGCGATACTATCCACCCATCCACCCAATCACTTAATCCATATGAAGTATATTATTCCATTTGGATGGCACCATCAACTGTAAATCATCTTTTAATGTAATTTATGTCACATTCAAATACACCTGTTCCTTTACGCCACCTAAGTACCCATTGGCTCTGTGAGAAAACCAACATCAAGACAGCAATTTTCTCTTTGGTGCTACAAATGCGTGCCTGAGTTTTGCAATAGCGCAGTCTAATATAGGAGGTCTATTTTGGGGCTTTAAGAGGAAGTATGAGATCTGAGCCTCACTGTGGGTGGACTGAATCAGCTCAATGGCACCAGGAGCTGCAGAAACAAGGACTGAAGTGAATGCCAAGCAAATCTACCAAGGTCTGATCTACAAGGTGCTGGAGTATACATCGCCGTTGTGGTCAACCATGTTTTACAGCTTCATTTCATGCCCAATAAGTTGGGGCATTGAGCCGACATATTGTTGAGACACAGGCACAACAAACGATGAACAATGTCGCCAAAAACGCTCACGTCTGTGGACTATTTCAGTGAAAATTAAGAAACCATGGTCAGTACAATAAGAGTGCAGCCTGTTAGTGCAGGCAGCAACACAATTCTTGTTCTTTCAGCTCCCGACTCCAGCACATTGGATGTGAAATCAAACTTTGAACATGAGGGTAACATGCAAACAGTCAGCTTGAAGTTACCTGAGATTAGTCGCACATCCAGTAATTAATGCAGAAATTACAGTCCTTTTTATACCTAGCCTTCCAATTTTAGGGAAACGAATGTTTATGAAATTTGGTATTTGCTTGCAACTCTGAATTTTCGTTACTGACCGAAGTCTGATGCATATACACCCGTGAACACTTCTTTGGTTCTCATGCTGCGACAACAGTTCAAGACCTTTCAAAAACTTTATTGCACTTAAAATAGCGATACCAGAAAAAATACTCAGTTATTCAGGACTTAAAATTGATTACAATAATCAGTCTCCCCCCCAAAGCAATGCAAGATTAATAGCCTTAAAGCAACATTACAGCTTGAATTGCCACAACCTGAATGCCTATCAAGCACGTTAGCCACAAACTATTGCCAGCCCTCCATATTTCATGATATAGGATTTGCAGACATTGTTAATAAAATACTGCATGCCTTTGAGTTTTGCAAGGTTGGGCACGATATAGATGACAGCTGAGGAGGTTGCTTCTAATTGCACAAATCAGTAGTGAAACATTACCACAGCACTGCCCCGAAACCCGCAATCACCACTTCTCCCTGAAAAATTGCAAAACATCATCAGTCTTTCTCTAGCGGCACAAACCAAAACCAAGAGGCCTCAATCCATTGCATAAGCAGTATAGGGTGAGAACATGACCATATGACCAGATGAGAAGACGCGTCATTTAAGCATCAGTATGACGACAACCTTGCGTGCTAAGCATAAGGCCTTATCTCATTAACCACAGCAGAAATCGGTTCCCACGAGATTTATCACAAAAATCCCAGAGCATGCTTTGAATTCTTTTTCTAAATACCCGACTTCTTAGTACAAAGCAATTACAATCCCAATTCCAAAAAAGTTGGTACATCATGGAAAATGCAAGTAAAATCAAGAAGGACTGATTTGATAAGTTCATTCACCTTCTACAGGATAAAAACAGAACTAAAACAGATTTTTTGATACTTAACATGAATTTAATTGCTTATTGCAAATAGGCAAAGTGATGACTGCATCACAATCTGAAAACGTAGGCACGGTTGACCGTTTGCCATAGTAATATCACCAAATCTTTTAATCACTCTCATTAAGCATTCTCAATCAGAGACAGATCAGGACCACAGGCAGACCAGTCTAGCACCCGTATTTTCTGCTTACGCAGCCATGCACCAGGACATCGCTGGAACAGATGACCTCTAGATGGCAGTATCTGTTGCTGTGGTACTAATGAAAAAAAAAAAACACACTCACACAATAGATATAATAGAAGCATCCCATTCCAAAGATGGTTGTAGTGCAGCAGGGCCCTGATGTTCAGCCTCAGCACTGACAGTAGCAGAGTATGAGATACCATCATTATCTCTCCCTCCCATTGGAGAACAATTGAGGGCAATAAGAACTGGAATGGAGCTATATATATATATATATAGGTATAATTATGAACTTGAGAACATACCAAGTATAGTCAGCATGACTAAGTCCAGCCACAGATAAGTCATGCTGACTGTCCCCAACAAGTTTCACGGGTACTTTTTGGGACAGGAACTGAAAAGACCTTTTCAGCTCTTTACCTATCCCAAAGCCAGAGAACAGGTTAAGACTTCTGATGGAAATGTTTCAGTGTCACACATTATTAGATACTCCAGATTTAAAATTTCATGACAAATGTTCTAACCTCAAAGTCAGTTAAAAGCCATTCCTAATAAATGGTTTAATGCTGTTTCCAAATGCTAAGCAAAGTAAATGCTGGTAAACATTCAAATAACAGACATGATGCAATAAAAAAATAGCATTAGTACACACACCATGGAATGGGCACCTGCAAGGCAGTGATATGCACTGGTGTGTTCATCAGCAGATCATGAGTCACAGAGCAGGAAGCCAGCATATGCCCTCTGTTCAGTTATTTTGGGCCATAGCGGGCCATCTTCGAGTCCCACAATCAGGGGTTTTTGTAACACTTTGGGGCCAAAAACAGCAATCTCATTCATGGTCACAGGAACCCCTGGGCCAGTGTCAGAGAAGTGAACCATTACCAAGGATAATTTGCTCAACGATAGGAAAGTAACTGCACTGATTAAAAGCAGTTTTCCATTTTAAAACTAACAGTTGCTTTCATGCAAGGGTTTCAAAAATTACCCTCATCTCTAAAACCTAGATTACAGATCGTAATTCATTTTTTCACAAGTTATTGTCCTTTTGAAAAGAGATTGCTGCGACAGTTCGGAACGGGCGTAGATTTTGATGTAACCAACTCTGAGTCACTACTGAAATGATTGTGATTTTGTATAATGGGCTGGTAATATGCAATGACCCTAAAGAAGACTAGGGCTTGCCACAGTCCACAAGCTGATACGTCACCAGTTCCTCATCTTCAATATTTCAAAATCTCAACATAAACAAACTGGAAAACTATGACAGACCAAGAGCAGTGACACGACACACAGACACAAAAGTATTTGTCATTCCCTCTACTGGTAACAGCGCATTAGAAGCATAACAGCATAACAGAGACAGAGAAGCATAAAAGGCCTCCATATAAGTTGATATGAAAATAATAATTTAAAAAAAAACCATGGGGATCAAATTGTCTTCATACAACAGCTATATAACAAATATTAATTATGAAGAAAGCGGAAGGTTCAGAGTTCCAAGTTAATTTACTGAGGCAACATTTACAGTCAACTAGAGAATTATTGGTACACATTATGAAAATGGTTGGGTAAAATGGTTATATAAAATAAACATATGAGGAATCACAATTCAGGCTGAAAACACGGGAACCCATGTTTGAGAACCCATATACAGAGGCAGAAAAAAAAACAGAATGAGCAAAAATAAATAAATAAATTAATTAAAAAAAATTAAAAAAGATGGATTGAGTCATAGATTTTTCTCCTAAACATGTGCTTCAGAACCACAGACATACCCTTGATTAATAATTGGCAGAACCGCTAGAGAGGATGACGGCACCGAGTCCACTCCTGTGATGTAGGATAATGCTAGTCATGTCCTGTACAGTTGGTAAACACGTGGCGGTATCTTATATCACTCCTACAAGCAGAACATTCCAAGGTTTTCTCTCGTAGACTGCCCATTACTGACCCCTTGATCGCTTGTGGCAAAACAGCCTTAAATCATCACAACCCACCGCTATATTTCACTGTTGGTACCATGTGCTTTTCTTTGTAACACACTCCCTTTTTGAAAAACATACGTGCGTACGCCAAAAAGTTCCATTTTTGGCTGTAGTCGACGAGTAAAAAAAATTGCATCCTTTCGCCTTAATTTCAAGCACTTTTCTTGACCTCAATGGACAATATCAAACGGGTGAAGAATGATACAAAGAGGAATTCATTAGGACAGAGGAAAAGACAACCGTGGTGCGAAGAGAACCTGACTGCATTTACACAAAGCGACGTCATCATGCCATCCACGTCCGTCATGTTCGCTTATTTTCACGAAATGCCGGATGGACGGTGCATCGCTTTGAATTTTGGTGTTGCCAGGGATTATGTGATAACATTATCTCCTTCTTTTCGCAAAGGATGGCCCAACGTAATGTACGCTGAAGGAGATACGCAAGGAATCACTTACGTTCCTTTTCTTGCTAATCAGAGAATTCTAATACAGCTCTTATCATGGCCGCCACTTCAATTATTCCAGGTCATTTCCAAGGGATAACGAACATTCCTAAGCAGACAACACTATTCGACCGCAGACATGGTCTCATATGACCACGTAGCCCTAGTATGATAATCCCAGTGATGCTTGATACAGGTGCTGCAAATTATGGATCACTCTTAGTAAGCGCTTCTTTGGTGCGTGCCCTCAACTCTGAGACATGAAAATGGCATCTAAGAGTTAATTGAGAAACTTCATAACCCCAACAATACACTAAAGTGCAAAACTCTCATCAGTTATCCTCATTTTCCTCTTTGCCACCCAAAAATCCATTCAGTATTTTAGGGCAGTGTTGACAAAAATCTCATCCCAGGCAAATCTTATACCCTTTGGTACTTTAGAAACATTTGCTCTGAAGCTTTTCATGTACTTTGTTACATCCTTAACCTTATTAGTGTAGGAAAACAATTTCCCTCATCTGAAAGCTTAGATTTTTCCCTTGGAGATGGATGACAAAGGGGTTTCACAAATGCGACCTCATTACCCCAGAAAAAGATTCTGGTTCTGGACAAATAGCATGTTAAAACAAGTGAATCAGAAAATCAACTGACCTGCCATCCTGCCTCGCCCATTTGGGAGTGGAGTACAAGACAAGACTTTGATCAATATTTGTGACAGGTAAAGGTTACAGGTGTTAGTGGCGGAAAGAATGTCAAAGCCACAATACAGCCTTTTTTTTTTTTTTTAATTGTCAAAACCTGTTATTTATATGTTGAGGCATGTTGTATACTATTTACATATCAAGTTTCAGGTTTCTAATCTATATCACAAAGGTATAAAATGGACAACTTCAGTTTTTCAATAGGACGACCTCACACTTTACGAGGTGCAGGGCTGAAATGCAATCCCAAAGTATTTAATGTGCAATAAAGATGTTGCATAATAAGTTTTGGGCAATATATTTGACTAAACTGAGCAATATTAGTGACTGCTAGAGGTTGAATTGTTTACAAAGGACAGAGTTCACACCATTCTACTAACACTACAGGGGCTACTTTGCCCTATAGCACAAATGCTAATTTAGCTTAATCTGAGGGACATATTAGTTTGGTTTTACAGGAAATACTCCTTGAGAGAGCAATGATTTTGACCTATGTTTAATTTTTTTTTATTTGAAATGTATGAGTAATGTTTAATACAGCAAATACAAACCATTTCAATAAAATATTTCATTTGAAAATTTGAGCAATCATTTTTTTTTTTTTTCCCCATTGGTCACAGAGTGTTTCAATAAATCCCAAATCTAGTGAATTCCTGAACTTGGCAGACAAGCAGTTTACAGCTTTTCAATAGCACTGTTCTGGCATCTCTAGAGCACCAGCAGAACAGCCTGCACATACCTGCTGATGACTGCTAACAAGAAGCCAGTGCTCGATCCACATGCAATACCTGGCGCAAGAGGTCATTTACTTCACCGGATATCGCAAGGGGCAGATTATTGGAAACACCGATTTTACAGCTAGTGCCTCGTCTTCTTATAATACTCACCACTTAATAAAGACCGAATCCAGATGACCGCTTCCTCTTCCAGTCACCTCAGTTCTTACAAGGAATAACATTTACAGAAACTTTCAACAGAACTCCACCTCTCATATATTTATAATCCTTAAAAAAAAAAACTGCATTTTCTCATCAGCTTTTCTTTTATTCCAAAATAAATTTAAAGTTTTACAGGATTTACAGTGATCCGCTAGTAAAATCTTTCCCCTGCAAATGAACCTAGTCTGAACTCATCAATAAGCAAAAACATCAATGAATGACTAACATGTCCTCAAATGCAGAACAGCGAAATCAGAGTCCACAATATTCCCAGTGTTTCGTAGTGGGGTAAAAGGTTCACAGAACTGAAATGCAATCTTACAGGTACAGTTTTGGTTTTGAACCAGGTTAGTGAGAGAGCAGATTGCCGACTCGGCAGCCTTTACATTCCCAACACTTGCCAACAGCATTCTGTGTAATACATCTTTGACTCCCTGCAGCAAAATCAACTTTTTCACTTGGAAGGCATGTGATGCAATAAAACCAAACAGTTCTGAGGTCAATTCAAAGTCATTTCAGAAACCTCAATCAGAGACTGATTTACTGAATGGAAATGCCCTAAGGACATTTGCATAGGGTGGATGTGTCCCTGAGGCGTGGAGGTCTCAGCTGGCCAGGCTGGGGAACATCTCAGTGAGGGTGGTCTGCTTCCTGCCCTTCTGTAAGGCACTGGTGGTGCTGAGGTGGGAGGAGTTAGGACTGCAGGGGGCAGGGTCAGTGACGGAGGCGGAGCTGTTGCCCTTGCGGAGAGCTGGCTTATCTTTCGAAGTGCTAGATGTTTGCCGCTTCGCCTTGTTCTTCTGCTCCATCTGGGCAGGTGCAGCGCTTGAGCTCGAGCGCCCCCTGGTGGCTCTTGTCCCAGGGCTGTCCACCGCGGCGGTGCTGGGGGCGGGGTCGAGCTTGTCGCGGAGCAGGTACTCGTCCGGTGAGCCCTTGCTGCGGTCCACGGCGCGCTGGGCCTCCTCCCGGTCCAGCTGCTTCTGCAGCCGGAGAGCCAGCTGTCGGTCGCTCTCCTCCTGCTGCCGCCGGCTGAACAGCTCCTCCTCCTCCTGAGCCAGCTCCAGGACCAGCGGGGCGCCCGGCACCGTGATCGCCGGGGTGCGGGGACGCTTGCTGTCCAAGAAGGGGCCGCCGGCTGCGTCCATGTCCCCACTTTTCCTTTTTACCGAAGCCCCTCCTCTGGCCTGACTGAGGCTGGAGCTCCACCCACCGGCGTCCGGCTCAAACTGGGAATGAGACGCATCAGGTGGGAGGGGCTTAGTGACCTCCGGAAGGGAGCAAACACTCAGCTCATTTCCATAGTAGTCCAAGGTGGGCATTGGTGTCTCATCCATCACAGCAGATGAAGGCAGCATCAGGATATTCTCCTGCAAAAGAACATGTACATACTCACAAGTGCGTTTCAAACTCTCACCCCATGCTAAAATACCGAGTGCATAACTTTATCCAAAGCTCAGTCCCAATTCCCTTCCCTTGGCGCGACCCCAGGTTATGGAGTGCCCTTGCTGGGATATGGCCCTAAAGAATGGAGCTACAAGGGGTTACAGTCTTTACCGAGGAAATGGCACAACACTACCATACATTAGAAAAGGGCTGTGCCCGATTCAGATTTCTTTGAATCAAACTGGATTTGGCCGTTCAATACGAGGATTCAACTCTAAGTTCATTTTGTTCATATAGACTATCTGGCAATCAAAACATTCATTGGCATGAGTTGAAGCAATTATTTCAACTACAACCCCAATTCCGAAATAGTTGGGATGAAGTGAAAACTGAATAAAAATCAAAATGCAATGACTTTCAGATCACATGAACCAATATGTTATTCACAATAGAACATAGATAACATTTCAAATGTTGAAACTGAGACATTTTACATTTTTATCCACAAAATGAGCTTATTTCAAATTTTCTGGCTGCAGCAGTTCTCAAATAAGTTGGGACACAGGAAAAAAAGGGCTGAAAAAGCAATTAACATATAAGAGAATCAGCTGAAAGAACACTGAGCAAGTAATTAAGTAAACTGGCATCAGGTGTATAACATGATTGGCTATAAAAGGGATGTCTTAGAGAGGCTGAGTCTCTCAGAAGTAAAGATGGCCAGAGGCTCTCCCACCTGTGAAGGCTTGTGTAAAAAAAATTGTGGAATACTTTAAAAACATTGTTCCTCAATGTCAAATTGCAAAGGCTTTGAAGGTCTCATCAGTGCATAACATCTTCAAAAGATTCAGAGAAACTGGAAAAATCTCTGCATAAGGGACAAGGCCCAAGACCTTCGGGCCCTCAGACGCCACTGCATCACTCACCGGCATGATTCTGTCATTGACATTACTAAATTGGCCCAGGAATACTTCAAGAAACCACTGTCTGTAAACAAAGTCCGCCGTGCCATCCACAGATGCCACCTAAAACTCTATCATGCAAAAAGGAAGCCATTGTTGAGCATGATCCAGAAGCACCGCCGTGTTCTGTGGGCCAAGGCTCATTTTAAATGGACTGCAGCCAAGTGGCAAAGTGTCCTGTGATCAGACGATTCCAAATTTGACATTCTTGTAGGAAATCATGGGCGTCGTGTCCTCCGGGCTAAAGAGGAGACAGCCCACCCCTCCAGTTATCAGTGTACAGTTCAAAAGCCAGCATCTCTGATGGTATGGGGATGCATTAGTGCATATGGTGTGGGACACTTGCGTGTTTTAAAAAGCACCATGAATGCTGAAAGGTATATAAAGGTTTTAGAGCAACATACGCTCCCCTCCAGATGACATCTATTCCAGGAAAGGCCTTGTGTATTTCAGCAGGACAATGCAAAACCACATACTGCAGCTATTTCAACAGCATGGCTTTGTAGTAGGAGAGTCCATGTGCTGAACTGGCCTGCCTGCAGTCCTGATCTTTCACCGATTGAGAACATTTGGCATATAATTATACGAAACGTCCGTCAAAGGAGACCCAAAACTCCAGCAGCTGTAAGCCTGTATTAAAGAGTGGGATCAAATTCTAATGGCTAAACTCAAGAAATTTGTCTCCTCAATGCCCAGACGCCTCCACTCTTTTGCGAATGAGGGTAATTTCGGCGACAACGCCTGTTTTTGCAGCAAGGTCATGCAACTTGCTGTAAAAAATAGACAGCTGTCCGATTGGAAAATGTAAAAGGACGAAACCAGATACTTGTCACCAGAATTACCTTCATTCGCTGAAGAGTTCTGAAATGCCGCTCTTGCAGGAAAAAAGTTACCGTAGCTGAGTGCCGGTGCATAGACCTAATTATAATTAAATTATTTTTCTGCACTGAATGTAGCCCATTATTTTGTCGCTGTTAGATCGCATGGGGGAGAGAAGCCGTGTCTTCAATTGCCAATTGATTATTCTTAAATTGGAAAACGTGTTAATATAGGAAAGCCATCTAGAACTAGCCAGGGGTGCATTTCCCAAAATCATAGATGCCAACTTACATGGTTGGGCCCATTGACTGTGAATGGAATAACTACAGCAACTACGCTTTTGGGAAACGCGACCCAGGACTAATTGTTGTCAATAAAGGGATGGATATTCGCCCCCGCGTTTAAGCGATTTTCGGGTACCCGGGTACCCGCCTGAAAAATCTTCGGGTTCCCGTTTTGAAAAAATTCCCGAAATTCCCAGGCCTACTTGAATTTACTAATTTAATGGCGAAAAGCGTTAGCATGCTAGCCAGCTAATTATTCATCCCATTGCCCTGAACAGACAAGAAGATTGCGCTTTTTCCATTCTCCAGTTGCAGCTCCTGGTCTCATTTTGCTATCATGGCTGAAGTTTTGATTTTACTCAAGGCCTGGTGGTGGAAGCTGGATTTAGTTTTGTTTTGAGTTGTTTTTTGAATAAAACAGTTTCTAGGCTCTTTTTAGGATGGGCAAATTAAGCAGCAACCTGGGCTTATTAACTGGCTTTTCTGAGTAGCGACAGAATAGATGGGGAACATTCAGGATCAGAGCAGTTTAGGCTCAGCTTATTAACTGATGGCTTATTAAGCGGCGATTTCACCAATCACTAATCTATAGTGATATCCAGACTTTTTCGTTTGTTTCCTCTTCACAAAATCCACCTATGCCATTTGAATTGAGGTTTTTTTTTTTTTTTTAGAAATTTATGGACCATGCTGCCTCTGCTTACATCAGCCTTATTGTTGCAGCTGTGAGCAAGGCAGATATTTGGCATTTGCCCAAGGGAATAATCCACAATTACAAATCACTGAGTCCTCTGACATTGACAATGTGTTCTCTGCCACTGGCTAGCTATCTTTCGTGACGTCATCGCCTTAGATGGCCAAAGGTAAATTCTTTCAGAGATGACTGCGATTTGCAGTGATTAAAAAGAGAATAAATTTGCAACAGCTGATTATAATTTGAAATGACCACTGCACAAAGGATGTATTTATATTAAAGATTCTGTGGTCCAAATCTTATTTTTGAATGAAGAAGCACTTTAAACCCCCATTTTACAGAAATTGGTATTTTTGCGAAACAGCGCCCCCTACAGCTTCTAGCTGCAACTCACGCTCTTAGTCCTGCCTTGCTCTTATATCAGTTCAGAGGAGCAAGGTAGCGCATGTAATTCAATGCAGAATTTTAATTTTCACACTTCTAAAGCGGGACAAAGAAATAAACTGCATCAAGCACAAATCGCCATGTAAGCAGGGCTTCTGCTGAATCGTGAATATTCATTTTTGTAAAATGTTTTCCACTAAGAAATGATTTTACATATATAATTACATCTACATCAAACCAAAATATTCCAACTGATTTTAACCATTTTTTGCATGGTTTTTTGCAAAGATATACTTAAATTTACAGTTTCCTTTCCCCATTTTCCCAAGTGAGGTTTGACTACAAAACTAGTGTGCATGTACAGTACCTGCAGTACAGCCAAAACCAGGTCAATTCAGCATACCGGCTCATCCAGGCAATTTTTCTGGTATTTTCACGCTGGCCTTATAAAATGCATTACCCAAGATTTTGATCTCAAGAAAAGGTTGAGTGCTTGATTGAAAAACCTGAGCCACACATAACTGATTCTCCACTATGCATGTCACCAAAGGGGCATTGTGCCAATACAGTCGCTAAGATTTACACATATCCAAGCAACAATGATTCAGCATTAGCCAATTCAGATCAGGTGCATTAGACAGTGGACATTCTGATAAAAGGAGGATACATCAGGGAAAAAAAGGAACATGCGAGTTGTGAGGAATGCAGACATGAAACATTGCCTACGATTATGAAAGCAATGACATTTCATTAGGAGTGGAGTTCCCAGCAATACCAGTATGGCCACAATCCCACAAGAGCCCATCTTATTTCAACAGCACCATCACCATCACAATAAAACCAATTTTGTGGGTTAAGTGATCCATACGAAAGAATGAAACTTAAAACCAAATTATCCTACCATAAATTAGAGAGGAATACAAATTAAACAGATTATTCAAAATGAAGCAACACATTCCCAATCAATTAAAATGTCTAATGTTACTTCTTTGTGCACAAACAGCTTTCCATAGATGGTGCCGTCATCATAAGTGATACATGCAAAAGAATGAAACTAAAAACAGTGGCAAAGCCACTGCGCCCGCATGGCCAAACATGACCAAAATCGAACTTGGCCTAGATTTTCATCCCATTTACACACACATAAAATACGAAAACGATCCGTGAAAAACTGAAGGCGCTAGAGCGCTGACAAGGCAAAAAGCTTACGGAGGCAGGACAGACCACCATGAAGGCAACTAACCAGAGCATGAGCCCAAAAACTGAATTATCCCTCAATAAATTAGTTAGGGAATATGAATTAAACAGATTATTCAAACTGAAGCAATATATTCTCGGTCCGATAAAATAGGTAATGTCACTTCATTGAGCACAAAAACGGTTGTCACTCCATCCAAATCAGTCAGCGACCGTGGCATCATCTTGCGCTCTCCTTTACTCCACATATTACAACCATAACTACAACTGTACTCCCTCGTCTTCACAATATCCCACCCACCTCAGCTCGTCCTTCCGTTCCCAGGATGCAGCCCAGTGCAGGCATTCATCACCTCGCAGCTTGAGAACTGTAATTCACTCTTTTCGTGTTGTGCTGGCACACTCTCAACAAACTCCAATACATTACTCATCCATTCTAAGAAACCAGAAAATATCCCTCCACTTCTGCAACATCTACACCGACTTCCCATAACCTCCCATGTCTTTCAAATTCCTCAGCATTACTTGTAAAGCTGTACATAGCTTAACCTCATTTACCTCTCCAAACTTCTCTTTCCCGACACACTCTTTCAGTCAGGTCCTCAAATCCCAGCCTTTTTTTTCACATCCTTTGAGTTTTTCCACCTTTGGGGCCAGATGATTCAGTGCTGCTGCTCCCCAGCTCTGGGAGACCCTTCCACAGCTCTTCCCTGACTGTCCACGTCTGTCTTTATTTAACCAACAACTCAAGACCAGCCCTTTCACCCTGCATTACACTAACTCTTTCACGCCAGCCACGAGCTTCCAATTTCTTTGCCACTTATTGTTTGTCCTTTCTTGCATGTTGTTTAATTTTGCAATTTTATGTTCGCTGTTTTTTAGGTCTTGTATGTGTTTAGAATATGCATTTAATGCTCACTGTTGTTTATTCTTCTCTTGCTAATTTGTACCATTTATTTTTTACCAATTTTCCCTTTTTTCTGTATTTTATCCGACAATGTACTTAAGTGACCTCAGGTCAGAGAAAAGCAAAATAATAATAATAATTATTATTATTATTATTATTATTATTAACACAAGGCGAATCAACACTGCAAAACAAGGATGAATTAAGTCACAATGTCAAAGAAACGAAACCCACAAGCCCGGAAGACTTCAGTCCCTGAGAGTGAGCAGGTATGGGTTTACCTTGTTGGCTGCGAGGCTGGAGGAGGGACTGGTGTCTGCAAAGGAGGCGGATCTCATGGGAAGAGGCGACAAAAACCTGAACACAGAATACGCGCCGGTCAGCTACACATCATGACACTGATCAGGCAGGCGGCACCACAGGCCAGCACAATACAACAGACTGCATTCAACTTTGCAGCAAAAACAACATGTAGGCATGACGCAGGGCTGCACAATTAATTGAACTGCAATTATTTTAAGTGTAATAAAAATAACTGCCTCAATGGGAAGCACAGGAGCAATTGCTCCTTTTCTTTTCAATGAATCATACCTGATGCAGTACTAAACAGCTGCCAAACATCAGAGGCTATGAGAATTGCGCCCAGAAACAAACTTCACATATAACAGTATTTATTAGTGATGTGCTGGAATGTGCAACATTACAGTCAGCAGAATCATCACTTTGACCAAAAATTACTGCCTTCCTGCTTCCATTTACCTAAATCAATTAGTAATCAAACAGGCAAATTACCAATTTGAAATGGTAGACTGTCCAAGCTATTTAAACAGCATAGTTTGTAGCATTTTGTAGCAGCGTAATACAAAATACTACCCATAGGAAGCGAACTATAGGATGTACAGAGGGGAAAAAGGTATCATACATCTTTACTCAGTCAGGGTAAGTCAGAAAATTACTATTTTTCCCAAAAGCTTCAAGAACTCCTTAATCATTCTGGGTTTACAATGGTTTTGATTAGTCTGTACGCCAAATAAATTGCTTGATTGATTTTCAGGCAAGGTACACGGGAACAAATTTAGGGTAGAATAATTATGCCTTAAAAGGTGAATGAAGCTGTGCACCTTCACTGGTAACTAGCTGACTTCAACAAAATTTTTGTCCTCGTAGCATTTCACATGGCCTCTGACAATTGGCAGTGGTTTATCAAAGATCGCATCAGGTACGGTTCATGGAAACAAAAGGAGCTGCACGCTTGTCTGTCCCAAGGCGGCAATTCTTATTATGCTCAATATAATTGCGATTCATCGTGAAGCCCTAGCAAGAAACACATCCTTCAATATTACCATTATCACATTTAAAAAGCAGAGATGCAGAAAACACAGACACACAGGTGATCCAATTAAAAATGCCCTTTACTTTCCATGGCAGTGCATTGTCGTTTCAGTATAGTTCCATCTGGCATTTTGAATTCATTTGTTTGAGAGGTAAAAAATACCGAAGCCCCTCCACAGTCCTTACACAGAGGCATGAAAATTTATCTACTCAAGGCCAATGTTAATCATTTTGTGGGTAGCAGAGAGGAGATGTGCATATACCTCCAACTGAGCAATGATGAATTAGACAGTGTCTTAATGAACATGTGTTCCAGACAAAGCAAATGAACCACGAGTATAATACTAGAATTCGCCAGAGGTTGCTCAATTCTCAGGGTTGCATTTAGAGCTGAAAAGATTATTTAACCACTCGATCAAACAAATATTAGTTGCCAAAAAATGAACAGTCAGAGTCATTTTTCAAGCAAAAATGTTAAACATTTGCCAGTTCTTACGTCTTAAATGTATGGATCTTCTGCTTTTCTTTGTTATTTCTGTCAGTAAATGAAGAGTTCTAGGGTTTTAGACTGTTTTTGGATAGAGGAAACAATCTGAAGATTTCACTTTAGCCTCTGGGAAATTGTGATGAGCAGTTTCAAAATTTTTTTGACATTTCATTGAATAAACATTCTATCAAGAAAATAATCCACAGATTAATAGTCAATGAAAATAATTGTTAGCTACAGCCCCAGTTGCATTATTGTAAAACTCCAACTGTATCCTGTATATTTATAACCAGTATCATGGCAGCACCAGCATAGTCCACTCGATGTTCCCAGTGGACCATGCAGGAGCTGCAATGATCAAGGTCATAATAATGTGACAACTTTGGATCTAAATCTCCTGACTAAGGATCACATTGCAGCCTGTCCCATGGCTGCTGGCCAAAGTGATCTCGGGCAGTACTGTACCAATTCCAGAATTCTTTGTCCCATTTATTCATTTAGACCCCGAATAATGAAAAACAGGGCCCTGGTTGGGGGGAATCAGAACAGCGTAAAATCGCAATATTTTGTGAGGCAATATTGTACCGATTCAGAGACCCCACGTATCCTGATTTTATTATGTAAATTTTTAATAGATGTTGCAAATACAAACTCAACCACTGAGTACCAGAATGATATTGACTTCTCAGTCCTAATGAGTGCTAAGATGGTGCTAAATGCTCACTGTCTGGGTAGGTTAGCACAGCAAAGGTGAGGACACTCATGAGATGTAGCCGTATGTTGGACAGGAAAAACACGGAGATGCGCAACCAGAGAAACATATACCAATACCGCAATAAAATCATATTGTGACTCAAGTATCGTGACAATCTCGTATCGGGGGCCTCTGGCGATTCCCAACCCTACCACAGATGCCCTTTATGTCATCTTTCCCTGGGTAAGTGAGCCATCATGGCCATAAATCCCAAAACTATGCGTCCCTGTTCACCTCCCACTTTCCCAGACTGCTCTGCTCCATAGAATGGCATATGCCCACATGTCTAACTGTATTCACATACAGTGCTGCACATTTCATTCAAGCAAATTTGCTGACACTAATAGAACACAAACAATGTACAGTGCCGTGAAAAAGTATTTGCCCCCTTCCTGATTTCTTATTTTTTTCCATATTTTTCACACTTAAATGTTTCAGATCAAACAAATCTTAATATTGGACAACGATAACCCGAGTAAATACAAAATGCAGTTCTTAAATTATGATTTCATTTATTTAGGGAAAAAAGCTATCCAAACCTACCCGGGCCCATGTGAAAAAGTAATTGACCCCCTTTGTTAAATCATGAATTCACTGTAATTAACCTCATTTTTTAGTTCAATTTCACTAACCACACTCAGGCCTGATTATTGCCAGACCTGTTGAATCAAGAAATCACCCAAATAAAACCTGTCTGACAAAGTGAAGTAGGCTAATGGATCTCAAAAAGCAATACATAATGCCGCAATCAAAAGAAATTCAAGAACAGATGAGAAACAAAGTCATTGACATCTATCAGTCTGGAAAGGGTTACAAAGCCATTTCAAAGGCTTTGGGACTCCAGTGAACCACGGTGAGAGCCATTATTCACAAATGAAGAAAACTTAGAACAGTGGTGAACCTTCCCAGGAGTGGTCGGCCTAACAGAATTACTCCAAGAGCGCATTGACGACTCATCCAGGAGGTCACAAAAGAACCCAAAACAACATCTAAAGAACTGCAGGCTTACTTGCCTCAGTTAAAGTCAGTGTTCATGATTCAGCAATAAGAAAGAGACTGGGCAAAAATGGCATCCATGGGGGAGTTCCAAGGCGAAAACCACCGCTGAGCAAAAAGAACACAAAGGCTCATCTCACATTTGCCAAAAAACATCTTGATGATCCCCAAGACTTTTGGGAAAATATTCTGTGGACTGATAGACAAAAGTTGAACTTTTTGGAAGGTATGCATCCCGATACATCTGGCGTAAAACTAACACAGCATTTCATGAAAAGAACATCATAGCAACAGTTAAACATGGTGGTGGTAGTGTGATAGTCTGGACCTGCTTTGCTGCTTCAGGACCTGGACGACTTGCCATAATTGATGGAACCATGAATTCTGCTCTCTAGCAGAAAATCCTGAAGGAGAATGTCCGGCAATCAGTTTGTGACCTCAAGCTCAAGCGCACTTGGGTGATGCAGCAGGACAATAATTCGAAACACACCAGCAAGTCCACCTCTGAATGGCTTAAAAAAACAAAATGAAAGTTTTGGAGTGGCCTAGTCAAAGTCCGGACTTAAATCCAATTGAGATGCTGTGGCATGGCCATAAACAGACCGTTCATGCTCGAAAAACCTCCAATGTGGCTAAATTAAAACAATTCTGCAAAGAAGAGTGGGCCAAAATTCCTCTACAGCAAGGCGAAAGACTCATTGCCAGTTATCACAAACGCTTGATTGCAGTTGTTGTCGCCAAGGGTAGGTTTAGGTTTAGGGGGCAGTTACTTTTCCACATAGGGCCAAGTAGGTTTTGATAGCTTTTTTCCTTAACTAATGAAATCATCATTTAAAAGCTGCATTTTGTATTTACTCAGGTTATCTCCGGCTAATATAAAAAATTGTTTGATGATCTGAAACATTTAAGTGTGAGAAATATGAAAAAAAATAAGAAATCAGGAAGGGGGCAGATGTACATGATGCACTGTACATGACATGAGCCAAGTAATGTAATAGCTAAACTCTTCAAGAGCAGTACAAGTCTGCAAAGTAAATGGCTTTGCACTGAATTTACAGAATCCAAGCACATCCCAAAGCTGGAAAATAATTTTTGCAAGAGCAGAAAGTAACCAGCACATAATTACTAAGAGGCCCATTAAAAAAAGTTCAAACATAAAACACAGACACCCTGTTTACAGAATTCCCCATAAAAGACACTATGAAAGCATTATGAGCCCGTTGCATCTCAATGCAGTTGGCACATGCCAAACTAGATCAAAGCACTACAAATAGCGCAATATAAAATACCTCAGCACAATTAAAAAATACCTCAGCCTTCACGATATGGCATGTGCTTCAGTGAGTGCATGTCAATGCTCCTCACCTCTCAATGTCTCCAGCGGCGCTCTTCTTCTTGGTGGCGGCGCTCTCTCCAGGGTGCACGTTTCTCTGCGATTCTGACATGGGACTGGAATTCTGCAAGCCAAAAAGCACATGCAGGCTTATGGAGCTAAACCTTCCGTATACCCTCTGTCCAACGACTACAACTCAATGCCAAGCAGAGAGAAACCGAGCCCATTTAGAAACTCTGCCAGGATTCCAGAACCACAAGCTAAATATCCCATTTTGATCCAGGTTGACAACATCACAGGCCTCTCGATGACCCGAGGTCTCGGGTAAAATACGCACAAAATCAAGATTTGACACACAATGTTCCGTAAACTGCAAGAGTCAGTGCAATGCACGAATATTTATGAAAGTTAAACCCCTCGTCCTGAATAAATGATGCACAGCCTAGTTTTCTGACACTCTCCAGTGTTTGATATGTGGTGATCAGGAAATGATGCACAAAATTGTTTCACCCGCCAGAGTCGGGAAAATACCCATGGCAAAACAGCGCTGACTAAGTATATCCAGATTCCACGTGTTCATATGAAAGTTAATTTCATGCAGCACAGTCATCCCATGCATCGTCTTTCATAATGCAGCATGACCAGCAAATGGTTATGTTTTGATACGTCAGTCAATCATGAGCTTCCACTCCCCGCCCACTCTCTTCACTAGTCTGTATGAAGTCTAGCCAGGAGAGTGTAAATAAAGTGGTTTTGTTATTTCTACACGTTTTAATTGTTGTCTCATCATCTCCAGCTTATTCTGTTCTGAAATCTGATAGCATACTGCCCACATGCAGCGTTTTTTGTGCTGGAAGCGGCCAAAACCTCATTTTCAGAGCGCTCCTCTCCAGCACTCATTGTTGCCAAGTTACAAGAACCGTCATCTTGGCACTTCCGCAATCCATGGTTGCAAATTCTCAGTTTAACGTTACGTTCGTTACCTTAGAAAGGTTTGATAATACAGATAATGAAATTGCATATAGTCAGCAACTGAGCCAATGAATGTCCATTTCCCAAAAGCGCAACTAGAACCGCTAAAGCCGTTTGGCTGTAGTAGTAAACATTGTTTAAGTAAAAATTAATACTAAAGAACTAACTTGTCAGCAAACCTAGAGTTCCCAAAACAGAATATTTAACAAACCTAACTGTTGCCAATTGATTTGAAAAATCATAGCTGTTGATAATTGGAAGGCCCTCCCCCTTCTTGATTTGTTGGTGAGAGAAAGGTGACATTGACGAGACCAGCGCTGTTCCAAAAAGCGCTGTGAGCAGAGGGGAAAAAGAAAGCTTAAAGTCCAGGGTGTTTTTGCGTCGAGGACGCCATGCGCTGTCAACGCTGAACTTCAAAGAATTTCAGTGGCGGCTGGTGAACTGGCAATAGAGACGACCAGCAGATCCAGGTACTTTGCCAAACGTCAGGCCGCGCCCCTTTTTGGGGGATAGAAAAACTCAGATCCCATTGAGCCTAATGTAATTTGATGTGTTTTCAGGTGTAAAATTTATTCAGGTGTAAGATTTTTTAAACTGAATTTCCTGTTTGTATTCCTTTATTGATATGTCTAGCGATTATCTTGCTACCTTGCCCAAACCTGAGCGTTCGCGTTATCTTAATAAATTAAGGTTGATCGGTCCACCCTCTTGCGCTTTCACTACTGCGAATTTCGAAGTCTGTGTCAGTTTGGGGTTAAGAATAACAAAAAGTGCACATAACGTTAGACCGCAAACCTGACTCGGTTGGCTGACGCTACTTTACGTTAGCTAGTTAAGCGATTAAAGAATAAATAATGACACGAGACAAAAATTGTAGCGAATAAACCTATTAAAGTATAGTACCAAGTCATACATATTAAAAGGGTACTTACGTTACTTTCAAAGTTTAAAGAAAGAGTAGCATGGCCTGTTATGAAGCGTTTCCCACACATGTAAACATGGGAAGACACTGGATACATAGCTTTTACTCTTCATCTTCTCTTAACTCTCCTTTTTGGAGTCTTCCCTTTTCCAGGTAGGATGGGGAACCTGAGGTCCGGACTGGTCATTTTATTGGAGGTGCAACCCGGCACACGACAACTTTTGAGCATTTTACTGCTAAATTATCGCGCTTATTTCTCATTGATTTCAATGCAAAAGAGCGTTTGTTTTCCCCCAAAAAGGGGCGCCGCCTTAGCGCTGAGCTCTTGATGACGTTGAACCGGTCGTCTCTATAGGGGAGGCTGAAACCCATCCCTTGAAAATAATGATTGGTCATGACCCATTTTCAGTCACTCATTTCAAATCATTCAATCAATCATTCAGCATTATCAGGTGTGGTCAGTTTTCATTAATAACACACACCTGTCAACTCTCACGCATTCGGCGTCAGTTTTAGTGGCATATTTACATTCCCCTGCTGTGGTCAGCAATTATTCAATCAGCGAGTATGAAAGAGATTCTCGCATGGAACAGAAGTCCTAGTGCATGGAGGTTTATCAGTTTCACCAGCGTTATGACTCCAGACTTCTCACGCTTTTCTTTACTCAGGGGTTGGAAGAAACGCGTGTGTTTCATGATCGTTTAAACTGTTTAAATTAAATAAGATCATTGGAAGCAATGGAATTGCATAAAGACGTTTCAGAGTGAAACAACTGTGAAAAAGTCTAATGTAACATTGCAGCACAAATTGACATCACACAAGGCCTACGCAGCCACATACTGTGTATCGGCTGTGCTGGTTATAATAGGGATTTTTTTTAATTTGAGATGTAATTGTACGCCATTGAAATGCTGTCTCCGCCACAAACCGCTAAGAGTCTGACCCAAACAGCTGATCGCGCAGTTTACTCCGATGGAATACATCAGTTGGTTAGTTCAAGAGCAACTGTGTTTTTTCTGAGCAGCTGAAGCGCTGTAAATTTTTTGTAATATAGCGTAAAATTAAAGTGGTGTATTATTTTCAGGTAGGACCTCTTTTAGGCTGCGAAAATACGCTACTTTGGAACCGTTCACAACTGTGTATCGCCCAAATCTCCGGCCAGCACTATCCGCTCGTGTGGCTAACTGGGGGAGCTTTCTACTGCATCTAATGTATGTAGTGGCAATTTGTAGCTCATACAACCCCACTTCAAAAATAGTGAACTATCCCTTTAATACTCACCTGAACACTTTATCATGCAGTAATCTGAAAATTCACCAGTCTCAGACAAGACAAGTGCCAAAATTCAACACAACAACAATTTGGACTAAACATTGGTTAGCTGCTGAAGCTGTTTGAATCTTTAAGCAAACCAATGCTAAACCCAAGTCCAGCTTCAAAAACGATTTTAGACGCTACAGTGTGAAACGGAGCGGTCAGCCACACTCTTACCCTTGTATAGATCTTGAAGCTGTATTCGGGTTAATAGAGAAAGCAAAGCACACGCAAAAGCAAAGCAAACTGCAGTGGAAGAGAGGAAATCTTTACTAAGAGAGGGGGATGAGCGCATTCAGATTTGACCTCTGAAAAGTTGTGAATTAACATTTATGATCCCCCGAGTTCAGAGGGTTGACCCCTGCAATAAATTCACAGAAGTCACTGACCCTTGAATCAAAAACAAAAAAGCAAACAAAAAAAAAAAAAAAAAACAGTGAGAGCCCTGACATAACTTGTCATTCAAAAGCAGCAATACTGTAACAGAGTTGACTCTGACCAAAAGACAAAGGTGCCCCCTACTGGCCTAAAGCAGAACCACTTCCACTCATTTTGGAGACTGAATTCCGCATTCGGCTGAAGGTATGAGCATTCCAGACATGATGGCAGGGGTATTCATGATCCCAGAACAGACAAAGCTCGCAGGGTACAATCAATCGCAAAAACACATGACAGCATTTCATTCCCAATGGAGCCTATCGGTTAAGAGAGTGATGTCTGGATCGGGGGAGGCCAAAGGTCCTCCACAACAGTAGTGTCTGCTGGTTTCCGCCGTTACTCCCCGAAATTGATTTCAATGATATTATGTTTCCGCCCCGACAGCTGCATCCACCGCTGCAGAGATTAGGAATGAGTGCAATAACTGCAACAGCTTTTAAAATTGGTAATCCATCCTTGTCAGGTAGTTAGACATCATTAAGAGGAAGAACTGATTAAATTTTGGCAAATTTCTGATGACACAATTTGCAACCAGGGGGCACCAAGTGTGAAAATTTTACATTTTGGCCATAACTCAAAAACCATTTGTCTGATTTACTTGCAATTTGGCTCATATCGTAGATCTAATTGAGCGCTTGCCATGATAGGTGGCACAGGGTGATAGTGGTGCAGGGGACTGGATGACAGCGTAGGCCTTGCTGATGAATTAAAGTGGCCATTTCACCTCACGTGGATTCTAAGGTCTAACGTGGCGAGTGTAAACACAGGAACAGCAGACCGTTCGGCTCTGCAGGACCGTAGAGGAAGAAGCCCTGCGCCCCGCCTCACCAGCTCCAGACTCAGCAGCCTGGCCAGCTTCTCATCCTCCTCCAGCTGCCTCTCCTCCAGCGCTCGCCTCTCCTCCGCTCGCCGCTCCTCCTCCTCCGCCAGGAGCCTCTGGATGTACTCCTCGCTCGCCCGCCGCTCCGCGTCCTCCAGTGCCCGCTTCTCCTCCGCCAGCTGGGGCAGAGGACAGGAGGCACCGGGTCACAAACCTCACGCAAACACCACCCTACTCACACACCCCACAAATCTCACGCAAACACCACCCTACTCACGCACCCCACAAACCTCACGCAAACACCCCACAAACCTCACGCAAACACCACCCTACTCACACACCCCTCACACACCCCACAAACCTCACGCAAACACCACCCTACTCACGCACCCCTCAAACCTCACGCAAACACCACCCTACTCACGCACCCCTCAAACGCAAACACCCCCACAAAACGCAAACCTCAAACCGCGCAAAAAACACCACCCTACTCACACACCTCACAAACCTCACGCAAACACCACCCTACTCACACACCACAAACCTCACGCAAACACCACCCTACTCACACACCTCACAAACCTCACGCAAACACCACCCTACTCACGCACCCCACAAACCTCACGCAAACACCACCCTACTCACACACCCCACAAACCTCACACCCCACAAACCTCACGCAAACACCACCCTACTCACGCACCCCACAAACCTCACGCACACACCACCCTACTCACGCACCCCACAAACCTCACGCACACACCACCCTACTCACACACCACACAAACCTCACGCAAACACCACCCTACTCACACCCCACAAACCTCACGCAAAACACACACCACCCCCACAAACCTCACGCAAACACCACACACACCCCACAAACCTCACGCAAACACCACCCACCACCACCCCACAAACCTCACACACCCCCACACACCCACAAACCTCACGCAAACACCACCCTACTCACACACCCCACAAACCTCACGCAAACACCACCCTACTCACGCACCCCACAAACCTCACGCACACACCACCCTACTCATACACCCCACAAACCTCACGCAAACACCACCCTACTCACACACCCCACAAACCTCACGCAAACACCACCCTACTCACACACCCCACAAACCTCACGCAAACACCACCCCCACACCCCACAAACCTCACGCAAACACCACCCTACTCACACACCCCACAAACCTCACAAACACCCCCACAAACCTCACAAACCTCACACACCACCCTACTCACACACCCCACAAACCTCACGCAAACACCACCCCACCCCACAAACCTCACGCAAACACCACCCTACTAACCCGCCCCACAAACCTCACAAACCTCAAACACCACCCTACTCACACACCCCACAAACCTCACGCAACACCACCCCACACAAACACACCCCTTCACACACACCCCACCCCACTCAAACCTCACGACACACACCACCCTACTCACACATCAAACACCCCACAAACCTCACACCCAAACACACACACCACCCTACTCACACACCCCACAAACCCTCACGCAAACACCACCCACACCACCCAAACCTCACACACCCCACAAACCTCACACCCCACACACCACCCTACTCACACACCCCACAAACCTCACGCAAACACCACCCTACTCACACACCCCACAAACCTCACGCACACACCACCCTACTCACACACCCCACAAACCTCACGCAAACACCACCCTACTCACACACCCCACAAACCTCACGCAAACACCACCCTACTCACACACCCCACAAACCCCACACAAACCGCACCCCACAAACCTCACCAACACCACCCTACTCACGCACCCCACAAACCTCACGCAAACACCACCCTACTCACACACCCCACAAACCTCACGCAAACACCACCCTACTCACACACCCCACAAACCTCACGCAAACACCACCCTACTCACGCACCCCACAAACCTCACGCACACCACACACACCCAAACCTCACACACACCATCCAAACCCCTCAAACCTCACGCAAACACCACCCTACTCACACACCCCACAAACCTCACGCACATACCACCCTACTCACCCTACTTCGTCTGACAAACAAAAATGTTTTTGAAATACTCTCCCCTGAATTGTTGATGCCTACATCATGTTATTTTGAGCTCAAGCACTCAGGTATTGTCGATCAGGTAGTGCCTGTCAAACATTATTCTTGTGGCAGCCTGCAGACATTGGGAAATAAATTCCTAGTTGAGTGCAGTCGCTCTCCCACTTAGGCCTAGTCCCACCCATTTTGGCTTACCACTGGATGTCAAAATACGACACTTATTGCTGGATACCACAGAATCACTAAACTTTTTGCCGCACCCTATAGCATTGAACCAGAGGTTCGAAATTCAGAACTACCACAGCTGAACCGTAACTATCGGCACCCCTATTCCATCCGTCCCATTCATATAAATGCACAGAGGATAGAGGGAAAACAGACAGACACACACCTTGCTGATCTGGTCCTCGTATTCCCTGCGCAGCTCTCCTGGCTGGCTGACCCTCGGCCTGGAGGCCACCGCTGAGCAAAGAGCAAACAAAACCAAAACTCTCAGACACAGAGGCAATACTGGATTGCACACACCAAGAGTTCAGTTCCCCAGAACAAGAAATTCAACCATTTACAGAGTCTGCATTTTGAAGTATTATGTTCACCGTGACAACAAACAGAAAAGTTGTAAACCCTGCCAGGCGAAATTGTGTTTTTTTTAACCATCAAATATCGCACTGTTTGAAAGTTTCAGTATTCAGCATTCTAACAGCACAAGCCATTTTATGATGCAAATCCTACAGTGAATATACTATGTCAAATTATGTCATAACAGCCCTTAGCCTGACTACACAGTCCCATAGGTTAGATTGTATAGTATTGTTCAGATCTGTCAAAACACGGACATCTCGACATTCATACTTTGGTTAAGGGCCAGCGATCAAAACCCATTATAGTTTTAAAACCATAAAACAAACAAGCTTGGATAAACAACCATTTAATCCCGGCATCCTCAATCTTATCCGGAAAGGGTCAGTGTGGGTGCAGACATACATTACAAACAAGCTGTTACACCCCTGGTTCTATTAATCAAGGCCTTAAGCAAAAACTCTAGAGGCTGATTAGTAGAATCAGGAGTGCAACTGCTCAGGTGGAATGAAAGCCTGCACCCACACCAGCCCTTTCTAGATAAGGTTCAGGATGCCTGCTTTAATCTGAGCCATAACACAGTGAAGAGAGACAATTCCCACACAAACACAGAGAACTAGAGATGAGCAGACACACAGGAGAAGGGACACTCACTGGCCATGTCCTCCATGTCCTGGCCACTGACCCTGCGCTGACACTGTGTTGGGAAAGCCTCCTGCAGGCGCCTCCACAGCTCCACGTTCACCAGCGTCTTGTTGCGGCCATGGAGACGCGCCCATGTGGAGACCCGGCGGCGGCACAGTGGGCAGCAGAGGTTGGCCTTGTCCACTGTCTCCAGGAAGCAGGGCTTGCAGAAGGTGTGGCTGCAGGGCAGGGTCACCGGCTCCAGGAAGATCTCCAGGCACACAGGGCAGATGCAGTCGGCTTGGGACAGCCCCCCTGTGCTGATCCCCTCCCCCACGTCCACTTCAGTCTCAGAAACTGGCGCCATGGCCCTTCACCCGCTCTTCTCTTAGGCCCGTCTGACGCCGTCTCCTCCACGCTCGAGCCCTGAGAGAGCTGGAGGCAAAATGAATCAACAACAGCGTCAAGCATCACATTTCTGTTCCCCCCCGCAACACATTGCTGCACTTGTTCATGGTGGCCAAGGGAGAAGCACATCATCTTTGAATAACAGAGGGAGTCAGGTGGGAGGGATTCCTTTTCTACCCCCGACAAGGAGGTTATGTTTTTGCTTCCGTTTGTTTATTTATTTATTCGTCTGCCTGTCAGCAGGATGTCTCAAAAACGGTAGTATAGATTTTAACCAAACTTTACAGGGTGTTAAATTAGCACAAGAGGAACAAGAGATTAAATTTTGGCATATCTACGCCAACGTACAGCTGAGATATAGGCCAAAGTTCAAATCCAGCTATGCTGCCGGAAGCATGGGCTCTCGCGAGTCCAGCTCTAGTCGAAAATGCATTTACCCAGGACGTGCAATGAAAATGCCATCCAATACACTTCTGGCCAAAAAAGTCGCCGTTTGGATTTAAATGAGCAAATATACTGGACAAAGAAAATTAGGGACCACCCCAATTTTCTAATTTGAAATATTTGATAGTTCAAATTATGTTCCATATCATATTTCAATATTAAAAATCAGAGTGATCCCTAACTTTCTTTGTCCAGCATACTTCAGAGACTATGATTAAATCATGATTGCTGTGATTTAAGTGTTTCAGCCAGCAAAAATGATTTTAACCCTGACTGGTGCACAGTGTAGCTTCTCATTTCTGATACAACTATGTTGGACGCGACATCCCATGGCTGCAGTAAAGTGTTTCAAGAGGGGCAAATTATTGGCTTGCATCAAGCAAAGAAAACCGCTAAAGAAGATGCCGAAATCACTTGAATTGGGTTATGCACCGTCGAACGCATTATTAAAACCTGGATGGATAGAGGCAAACCCTCAACTTTATCAAAGGAATGGGTCAGAAAAAAAAATCATGGGTGATCGTGATTGGAGATCAGTAACACATGGTGAAAAATTGATCGTTGAACTCATGGCTACTTTTAATTGTTCAGGTAAGAACATTTCCACACGCACAATGTAAGAAGAACTTGCAGGATTAGGATTTGACAGCTGCATGGCCACAAGAAAGCCACTTGTTTGTGAGGCTAATTGGGGGAAAAAACTACTTCAATTTGCAGGAGAGCATATAGATTGGACTGTGGAGCAGTGCAAAAAGGTCATGTATTCAGAAGAGTCCAGGTTTACCATGGATGACTATAAGTGCGCCAGAGTAAGAAATGAAGCTCACGAAGTGATGCCCCCCTCATGTATGGTGCCCACTGTACAAGCCTCTCAAGGCAGTTATTGATCTGGAGTTGCTTCAGGTGGACAAGTCCAGGCTCAGCAACGTTGTGCAGCAAAAAAAAAATGAAGTCACCAGACTCTCTGAATGTAGTGAACGACTAGGTTATCCCATCAATGGATTTTTTTACACTTGACGGCGCAGGCATATTTCGGGATGACAATGCCAAGATTCATCACACTCAACTTGCGAAAGACAGTTCTGCGAGCATAAGGAATTATTTTCACGCATAAATTGGCCGCCTACGAGTCTTGACCTTAACCAATTGAATCTTTGGGATGTAATGGAGAAGGATTTTAGGAGTGGAACAAAACATTCATTTTAATCACTTTCCATGAAAAGGTTTGATGCACTATTAAGTCATAAAATCACACATGAAAGTTGGACATCAGAAAATGTTGCCTAAGCTTAACTGACAGCCAAATAAGACTAAGTGACAGCATAAAGCGGTCTATGGTTACCACGTATAAACATCAACCACAACCCCCAAATTCGCGGGATGAACTGGGCGCGTCGCAGATCACAGAAAAGCCGCTTTCACACTGGACCCAAAACGAATTTTTCGCACTACAGATTACATTCAAAGTCAATGCAAAGACGCGAATACACGCGGTATTCGCGTCTTTGCATTCACTTTGACTGTAATCTGTCGTGCGAAAAATTCGTTTCGCGTCCGGTATGAAAAGCAGCTAAAGACCGAGAAATTCCAATCCGCGAGGACTCCAATGCTATGAACAGCAGCGGCGAAGCACCAAAACCGGGACAACACGTCATATAGCTAGTTTGCTGTCCACATTTTTTTTTTTTTTTTTACCTGATACTCAAAACAGCCGCGTTAGCAGCGAGCTAGCAAGCCTCGTTCACTAACGTTAACGTCAGTCAAGACAATAATTTGCAATAAGTCAGCAAATTGACTAGGAAGTAGCGAGGTGCAAAAACATTGACGCAGAAACGCCACTAACGTTGATAACTACCCGAACAAGCAAGCTCAGAGTTAGTATCGTGACTCAACATTTACTCGACAACCGTAGACACACATTATTTTTATATTTTACCTTCAAGCCGACGCGGCCTAGAAGTCTTCAATGAACCGCGCGCATTTCCACCTATTAGCTAGTTAGGTAACAAACTTGGCCAGTTTCGCTTATATTTGACAATTAGCAATAACACATAAGCCAACGCTTTGATGACCGTAGATAAGACCGTTAAACATTCAAATAATATTGCTAGATAATAACAGTCACGATATCAGTTATTTTAGAAAACAGCCGATGGCCAACTACATGGAGCTCAATACGAAATTGCTCCTGGACTGTTCTCTCCTATAGTTCTGCGCAAGCGCGTTCTGCCGTTCAGTTATACTGCGCACGCGTTCAAAGTGTCCACCAGGGGTGTCTAATCTTACCCACAAAGGGCCAGTGTGGGTGCAGGTTTTTGTTTTACCCCAGTGCTACAACACTTGATCCCACTAATTAACTGATCAGAGGGTTAAATCAAGACGTGGCTGAGTAGAATCAGGTGTATTAGAGTTGGGCTGTAACAAAAACCAGCACCCACACCGGGCCTTTGTGGGTTAGATGGGACACCCCTGCGAGTAGACCGTATGGTGTTTGCACTGATATTCATTATGCCATGCCATTCATATATCTTTTTATTAATTGGTTAAGTATGATATTGCTCGCATACAGTAAAAACGGCCCGCCAATATATCCTGTATTGGCCGACCCTGTATTGGCCGAGTTCAGCAGGTGCACAAGCAGTCGCAGACCTAGCATTTAGCACTTTAATGAGTCTTGAAGTGGCGTACTTCAGAAGTCATAGTCATAATATCGTCATGATAGCACAACATACTTAACCAATTAATAAAAATATTATAAATTGCTTATTTTCCCATTGCCTTGGTATTGTCCTTTGGGTCGCAGTATTAGGCCTCGGGCCAATACGGCAACCCTCAGGCCAATACGAAGGCAATACGGAAATAAGCAATCAATAACATATAATATACAGTCCATGATGCCATGTATTATGAGAATGTAATTTACTTCTTCTAACTTTCATATTGTGTTACGGTCAAATTTGACCCGTTTTCAAATTAAGATATGTGAAAAAGTTCCATTTATTTATTTATTTTTTTAATTGGGAAAAGAATTTATGATATCGTTAGACATAGCTATATTAACACAACAAAAGAAATTGTCACCATTTTAGTCAATTCTGAATGTCTTTTAAAAAAGAGGTGACGTCTGTGGTGATTTGGGTCAAAAATGACCCGGCAGAGAATATTGGCTGTTGCACGTACCATTTAAAAATTGTGTGTTGCTCTCCGGGTCAAATTTTGCTCAATTTGGTGGACATCCATGCACACAAGTGAACACACATGCACATGAACAAATGCACACACACATGCGTGCATACACACACGGTGGCACACACGGTTGCACACATGCAGACGTACACAAACGCACATGCAGGCACGCGCATATCCACGCGCGCACACACACACACACACACACACACACACACACACACACACACACACACACACACACACACACACACACACACAATACCATTCAGGATCAATCATCATCATATTTTCCCACTTGGCACTTGTGAGGCCTTTGGGTCTCAGGTCAAACAGTCGCATAAAGTCTTTCTTTCTCATCATTGTTCTTCTTGCCTGCATACAGTCCATATTAAGATTGCTGAGGAAGTTATTTGTTTTGGAGGAAATGCATTCTCTGAGATAGCTTTAAATTGATCAAAAAATGTTAAATTTAGCAAAACTGAAAACCTTTTCGGCATCTGATCATCTAACTTTGCTGGTTAATATCTGTTGGTAGTCTTTCAGTATGAGGCAGTATTCCTGATATTTGTGTAAAATCTTAAGCTCGGTACTGATCACACCATAAAATCCCCCCACTCCATTATGCATTGAGCGAGGGAATTGCATATGTGGCTGGAGCGTTTGACAACGAGGACAAAAATGACAAATAACTGGTCAGCAAAACCTTTTAATTCTCAGACTGTGAAAATAGCTTTAGTATTGGTTTTACTCCAAACTAAACATAAGTGTCTTGAACCAGCTGTGGCAGCTACTATCCGGCAGCACCGCTTGGTTTCAGAGCTCAGTATTCAGAGAGCGGGTCAGTCTTTTCCCTCACGGCCAGGGGTTAGTGAGGATGGTTAGTTAGAGTCCAGTGAGGAAGAAGTGGAGGCCTCAGGTTTGTAACGCAGCCGCAGTTCAGGTCCCTCTTTCTCTTTTGCTTCCGGGGACTATGAAGTAAAAACAAAAAAGTAGTGGTTCAGAGAAACATAAGCAGAAAAATGGAGAAAAACAGTTGAATAAGAAAGAGGAGAGTGGGACAGAAAAAATTGGGATTTTATAAAAGGGACAGAAATGGGTTGAGAGGAAATGAATGGCAACACATAGAACAGTGGTAATAAACAAGTAAATTAGAGAAAAGTAATCAATTTCCATTTTACTGGCTTTGAAAGGAGGAAAGGAGGTAATGAAAGTGTATGAGAGATGTGTGGAAAATTGTAAATATTTTTCAAGGTCAGTGGGATTCGTGATTCTTTGTCTCACGTGAGTTTCAGCCAGCAATCCCTTGGCCATGTAGTGCTCTGTCTTTAGTTTAATCTCCACTTCCTCTGGAATATCAGGAACCATAACGTTGATGAAATTGCCTATAGCGAACACTACATGCTGGAGATTGAAACAAAAAAAAAAGGAGGGAGAGCAGGGGGGCATGAGAAATCTAAATGGGTAAAAAGGAATCACTTCATTAAGCCCACTTTGAGTTTGCAAAATACATCCATAATTAGCAAAACAAAGCTTCTTGGGTAGCACCTCAAAGTGCACTTGACAGAGAGGTAAGCATATCTGTTCATTAATAACTACTGATCACATCGTAATGCACGAAATGTTCAGACCACTCTAGAAGTTGTAGAATCCATATGAAAAATTCAGGTGAACTCTCGATGTGACATAATTACTCAGCAAAGTCATTTGCGCACAGATATGGTCAAATTCTCCATTTTCAAGGCCCTCACTTCCAATCAGAAGTTTTAATGATGGCATCAAGAAAAAATTGCCATAGCCAAAATCCAAAACAGTTTCACACTATGAAACTTAAAATAATACATTTTGATGACCTGCTGTTTCAGTTGATGTAAATCTCACCTCAAATATGATAATAAAAGCCAACTGAATAACAAGAAGTTGGAAAAATTCCGGCAGCAGGTTTCCATTATGGTCTCTCTGGCCTCGATACCTGAGTTTTAAAAAAAAAAAATGTTTGATGAATGGTCTGGAGATATCATTCGTCTGCTCTCAAGAATAGGGAGTTTTCGCAACCACGACGGCAGACGCCTGGGACGGTAAGCTGATGCCAAAGTCGATTTGCGCATGCGGGACCCTGAAACTTCTTCCGTATTCTCCAAATCTGCTACAGTGGCCCAATTCCAATCAGACCCCTTACGGACTCACTGACTTAGAGGCGCGTTCACGGGAAGTCCGTGACTGTGTGAGGGCTGTTCCATTGTCAGATCATCAAGTCAGTGAGTCCGTGAATGAGCCCTTACTGTCCCCTTACCATAAGTCAGCACCGATGCTGACTTTGGGTAAGAAAATTATCCCCAGTTCATAACGTTGTGAATCAAAGTCGGGGGATGACGTCGGAATACCGGAAATGTAAATTAAAAAATAAAAAAACGGTAAATAAACCAAAGAGCGGTCCGATCGAGGCAATGGAAGGAGCAAGAAAGAAAAAGTTTACGTGTAAGTATTAACATTGATTGCCACAACTGCGTGTAGTTTGGCAACGTGAAAGGGGGTAAGCGTTGTTCCATTCCAATTTATAGGATCTGGAGCCCTCTCAGACTCAGTCCCTTACAGCTGACGTCAATTAAGTCAGTGAGGGTTCAGAGCTTGAGTCTTCAGGGGGCGGATTGGAATTGGGCCAGTAGTAGGCCGATTTCTCGGTCGCCATGGATCTTCTACGATGGAGCGTGTTGGAGTGCAACCAGCCAATCAGCACTTGGTAGCGTCATCAGCACTCAGAGCGTGGTGTATGCAAATATTCGCTCGCACCTCTGGCTTTTTCAATGCATCATGGATTCAACAACTAGGCCCACTACTAGTAGTAATGCTTTTCCTGTGAGTATGCGGCGACTGTACGTACATCGCGCAGTCAGGTTTATTTCCTCGGGCAGTGCGAAACTGCACAATAATTTAGAACTTTAGATCCCATTATTGAAACTTAAATAGGAGTTCGTTATTGTTCAGGAATGCTCTCGTCAATTCAGAGCAGCTCTCCTAAAATCTTAAAATTAAGTGACCACTCTCGTCATCTCCTCCAGTTAACTATTACTACATGAATATTTTGGAGAAACACCAACTAACTTAACACGCGCGCACAATAGAGGGAGTGCAACTGCAGCCGACGTCACGCACCGTCCTCGTACTCCTTTTGCGAAACTGCACATAAGTCAGATGGTGGCCATAGACTGTATAAAAAGATGAACGCAGCACTCTGATCTGAAAAAAGAAGCCCATGCGGAAGTACCGTAAAATGGAATTCTATTGAATGGCCAGCAGATGGCGACGTCGGTGGTTGCAGAAAGAAGTTCAATGCTATAGAAGTCCATGAGAAAATGACCCTACTTTCCCACCTGATTTTTCATTTAAATAATGATTTTTCACATTATTTTATGGTAGCTACAGCAAGTTTCAAGTCTCCTTCGATATATCATGGTGTTCATGTTTGTAAATTATGGTCCCAAGTAGACTAGAATAAAGGATAAAGCCAGAATATGCTTTAGAGGCGTGGCTATCCTCTGGTCCTCGTCCAATACGGTCAGATCTACCTCTCACGTCCCTCCCCGGATCTTGATTCTCGCTCTCGTCCAGTAGAAATCACATCCGGTTTCAAAATGACAACATGGCGCAATTCAAATTGCCAAAATCGAGGCTTCCTTTATGGTATGCTGAAACCAATGGGTGAAGTCACGGTTGCTTCGTCCATCTTTAAATACAGTCTATGATGGTGGCACGAGCTCACCGATGTAGATCTTGCTCCGTCGTGGTTTGCGAAAACTCCCTATTGACACTGTGAATGTTACATCATTTAGATAATAACACCTGCTAGTACTACTTCCAGAGTGTGTGACAGTGTAAACAGTGCAAAATGAATGATTCTGCCAGACAATAGGTACAGTTGAGCGTCAGTATTCTCCCACCCAGACAAGGTTACTGCAGGTCTACCTGCATAGTAAATTGGGGTGCTACCTGCATAGAGTCTTGTTCTTGCCGATGCTGTCCGGGGCGATGGAAAGGGTGAAGTTGACATAACCCTTCAGACTGCTGTCAGTGGTGTAGCGATAATAGAGGCGTGGCAGGAAGTCAGAGGTGAAAGCAATCAGGACGGCCTGGTAACAGGACAGGAAGTTACCAGATGTGTCTGAGGTGGTCCAACCAGGGACCTATTGTGTCTTATTTGCTTTTAAGGGAGAACATGATGGGGGTGTTGCTCACATTGCTGATGACAGCAAAGCGCGTGATGACCTGTATGATGTTGAGCCAGATTCCAATGTCCTGGGCACGCTGTGCGACAGGCCGTCGGTACTCGCGCACAAACTTTTGAGCATCCAGACGCAATTCTATCCAGTTGTTGATCAGGGCAAAGAAGGGTGCCAGTGGGATTGCCGCCACAAAGATGGTAACAAACCCAAACTGCAACACTATAGCAAAACATAGATGTACACAGAGTTCGACCAGAGAGACCTGAAGTGTGAGAACTGTCAGTGCTAAGTCGGTGACTTACTGTGCACTCAGACATATGACATCATTACAGCTTCTATTTGCTATTCTAGCATTTTTTGGGTGCAATTAATGGCACCAAGTGGCTTAAGGTACAGTTATAGATATTACTAATACAATCATTTTGTTATGCTAGCATCTCATTCTCATGAATGCAAACAGAACTCAGTATTGAAGCCAGAGGTGTGTTTGTTTGAGCAGATTTCTCTCTCATTGGTTGAACAAGTGATCAGTAAAAGTTCCTTCAAAGCATTTGTCAAGGGAAAACATACATAGCCTCTGTTTTCACCATAGGATTCATAGTTTTCTTTGATGTTTGATTTAATAGCAGTGTGCGATAGCTGTGGTTCAAATATTGCACCCTTATTCAGAAAGCCTGGAAATAAATCACCTCACAGACACAATAAAGTTTGAATAAAACAATCTAAAGCAAACATAGCTAAAGAACTGATTCCCAAAAATTTCTGAGCTCATAAATATGAAAGGAGTGTCACATTTGTTTGAGGTTTAATATTATTTGAAGTACAGATTTTTTTTGTAGTGAACCATCTGACCTGCATCCTGCACAGATCTTCTGAAAAAACACAAGCAGCATTATTGACTAGTGATTCAAATTGATAGTAGGTCTGAAATGGAGAAGGGAGTCCTCTGGTTTGACATCAAATGACCACAGTGTGACCACTAGAGTGATCTGCCTTACTGCCTGATTCCTGAAAATGACTGAAATTACTCTCAGAGATTTGATAGGCATGGAAGCATGCTTCTCGCTCACCCATGTCCATGTATTCGCGGAACAGTCCTTCACAAACCAGCAGCTGGTAATCAGTCTCCCATGGCATAGCGCACTTCCCCTGCCCCAGTTCTTGACCCCCATCAACACCCACAACCTCTGTGTTACTGTCCTCACATTGGTGGTACTTGCGCTCTTTCCACCATCTTTTAAATTTTCTGTGGGGAGAGAAAGGAGAGGGTTTTGGGATTTAATCAAATTTAGACTTGCAGTGCAAAAAAGAGGTAATGAAGAGCTAGAGACCTTAAAAGATGACGAGTAATTATGGTGATTAAGAGGAAGAACACAGAGACTACTATTTTCTCTGATAGAAATGGACTCCAGGTTAGGGGCTGCCCCGGTTGAGTCAGGTTTTAAACCAAAATTGGTGTAGGTCCAGGACATAGTCGCTAGCTATCTGGGAAATGATAGAAAAAGAATAGGGGATAAAGGTTGGAGGCTAAAAGGTCAGTATGGTTAAAGCAAGAGTGAGATGGCATTAAGGACAGGAAAAGGATAGAAAAAGGTGAACTCACAGAAACACAAACTCCTGGACATTGTTGACGATCTGTTTTCCCACCATGATCACAATCAGCTCCTGTGCAAGCTCGATCAGACAGCCCCCAGCATCACACTGTCGGGTACATAACATACATGCTTGCACATCATGCACATATAGCAGAATGCCTTTAAATTACATTCCTTTAAATTAATGATTAGTCTTGACCTGTTTTTATCCATGAATTTAAACTAACAATACATGAACATCAAAAACACTCACAAAATTTCAGTTGTGGCCAGTTCTTCTCGTTAAGGCAAGATGAGCAATGGAACATGACATTTTGACATAATTATTGAATTGTGGATACTTGTTGATAATCTTTGTTTTCCTTGTCGTATTTTTAAACAATCGTGAAGCGCAGGATAGAAGGCCTGCATCGCTGAATGTGCGAAACGAAAACACGGTACTTAACCGTGGCCCTTTTGTCAAGTGAGTAAAACATTTCTTCCGAATTGAATTTACTATTTAATTGTCGTAACATTACATTGAGAAAAGAAGGTTTGTGTTTACCTGGAAGTTGTTGATTATTCTAATTATTAGAATTTATTGAAAACAGGTCACAACTACTTATTAGTTAAAAGTAATTTTTTGCGCCTGCTCTAATTTCATCCGAGCAGTCATTATTGACAATTTACAATCCAGGTAATCCCACAACTGCCCTCTTGGGTTAAAATGTGACGATCGGGTGGGACTGCGAGAGGCCCTACAATGCTTTGATTCATTTTTTGGGTGATAGACTTACTGTGGCACTAAGTTTCTTCCATTTATCTATGAGCAAATCACAAGCGATTCCAATCATTTGAGTGGTAATGGTCTTTTCACACCAGGGAAGAAACAAAAAATGAATTGAAAATGTTGAATACTTGTTGACAGGAAAAAGGAAAGTTTCCGATTCGGGGCAGATAAGCTCGTAGAGATTAGAGGTTAAAATTTTTTAATGGACATATTTTTTTGGTTGCCTGTTTCATTCGTCGTATGAAAAGATTTTAAGTCTGAAGAACTTGATGGCATAAATAGACTATTAATAAAAACACCACACTGTCATGATGTATGTCACACAGAAAGAGGAGTAGACAGCAGACACAGACCTGTGGACGGAAGGACAGCTGTATAAAATACAAATCCCAAGACAGCATCATGGCAGGGGGCTACTTACGTCTTCAGGCGGTATTCCAAATAGAGCACTCTGTTTTCCAGGGTATCCAACAAACCTGGGAACCAATATCATAAATGGTTTTGAAAAAAGCTGTCTTTTGTAAAACAAACTACTAAAATCAGCCATGAGCAATTGGAACAATTTAATAGCAACGCAATAATAATGTTGCACGTTGTTTCGACACATTCTCATCCCGACTCGTCATACAGTGACGCTACCTGACCAAGCATCAATATACAATGAAAAAGGAGGCTTTTGGTGTCCTTGTTTGACATTTAGGGTTAGGGTTTGGGTTAAGGGTTAGGGGGTAGGGTTCGTTTTTAACTGGTGTCAAACAAGGAAGCCAAATGCCTGCTTTATCGTTGTATATTGACGCTTGGTCAGGAAGCGTCACTATACGACGAGTCGAAATGAGAGTGGGCTCTTTGTTTTGTAGTGGATCCGATCTCATTTTGGCCACAGGCAAACTCTTGACCTGGTCTCAGTGACTCACCTGCCCTTAAAGAAGCCAATGTAAATGGGAGTAGAGTAGAAGTTGACAAACTGGAATATGAACACTTTCAGGATGAAAGCATCCTCATATTTTGTCTGAGTGCGATGCATCTCTGGTGGGGGATAGACACAGTTAATGCACACTCAACCTAGAACACGTTTGTGTATGTGTGTATGAGAACGAGAGAGGGAGAGAGAGAGAGAGAGAGAGAGTGTGTGTGTGTGTATGGGCGAAAGCATGTGTATATTTGCCTTTGATGAAACATGCACTGAAAAAAACAATCTTTCCAAGCATTATAATCTTATAATGGGACTTAAAACCTATTTCTACAGTATTACCTTTTTTCTTCGAAAAAGAAATTCTGCCTCTGATTGAAAGTAATTTTCTTTCATTTCCCGATTTGTCTGTAGGGGAAGTGAAATTGTCTCTCCCCAAGGGCAAATCCAGAAATGACTCAAAATTACTGCAAATCAGTGGCAGAATTTTATTTTGTATGAAAAAAAGGTAATAAGTATGAAAGTCTAAATACAAGATTGAAAAGCTTGGTAAGATTTTATTTTTTCTGTGTGTGTAGAAGCTTCAGTTGGCCTGCAGAACCAATCCCTCCCGCTCATACTCTCTCACCCCATCGTGTGAGTACTTTGGCCAGGGAGGTGTACACTTTGGACAACAACAGGATCACAATGAGGTTGAGCACAGAGCCAGTGATGCTGGCAATCCTTCCAGCCTAGAGGGAGACATAGAGCAGCAGTCTCAATACGCGCTGAACAGAAGAAGCCTAGAAAAATCAGTACACATAATAAAAGAAACGTCAGTGCTGAGTGGACACTCACAGAGAAGTGTTGAGTGGACACTCACAGAGAAGATGTAAAACAAACGTCAGTGTTGAGTGGACACTCACAGAGAAGATGTAAAACAAACGTCAGTGTTGAGTGGACACTCACAGAGAAGATGTAAAACAAACGTCAGTGCTGAGTGGACACTCACAGAGAAGTGCTGAGTGGACACTCACAGAGAAGTGTTGAGTGGACACTCACAGAGAAGTGCTGAGTGGACACTCACAGAGAAGATGTAAAACAAAGGTCAGTGTTGAGTGGACACTCACAGAGAAGATGTAAAACAAACGTCAGTGTTGAGTGGACACTCACAGAGAAGTGCTGAGTGGACACTCACAGAGAAGTGTTGAGTGGACACTCACAGAGAAGATGTAAAACAAATGTCAGTGCTGAGTGGACACTCACAGAGAAGTGTTGAGTGGACACTCACAGAGAAGTGCTGAGTGGACACTCACAGAGAAGATGTAAAACAAAGGTCAGTGCTGAGTGGACACTCACAGAGAAGTGTTGAGTGGACACTCACAGAGAAGTGCTGAGTGGACACTCACAGAGAAGTGTTGAGTGGACACTCACAGAGAAGATGTAAAACAAACGTCAGTGTTGAGTGGACACTCACAGAGAAGTGCTGAGTGGACACTCACAGAGAAGTGTTGAGTGGACACTCACAGAGAAGTGCTGAGTGGACACTCACAGAGAAGTGCTGAGTGGACACTCACAGAGAAGTGCTGAGTGGACACTCACAGAGAAGTGTTGAGTGGACACTCACAGAGAAGATGTAAAACAAAGTGGACACGCACAGTGTTGCTGAGTGGACACTCACAGAGAAGTGCTGAGTGGACACTCACAGAGAAGTGTTGAGTGGACACTCACAGAGAAGTGCTGAGTGGACACTCACAGAGAAGATGTAAAACAAACGTCAGTGTTGAGTGGACACTCACAGAGAAGTGCTGAGTGGACACTCACAGAGAAGTGTTGAGTGGACACTCACAGAGAAGATGTAAAACAAACGTCAGTGTTGAGTGGACACTCACAGAGAAGATGTAAAACAAACGTCAGTGTTGAGTGGACACTCACAGAGAAGTGCTGAGTGGACACTCACAGAGAAGTGTTGAGTGGACACTCACAGAGAAGTGCTGAGTGGACACTCACAGAGAAGATGTAAAACAAAAGTGCTGAGTGGACACTCACAGAGAAGTGTGAGTGGACACTCACAGAGAAGTGCTGAGTGGACACTCACAGAGAAAGTGGACACTCACAGAGAAGTGCTGAGTGGACACTCACAGAGAAGATGACACTCAAAGAGAAGTGCTGAGTGGACACTCACAGAGAAGTGCTGAGTGGACACTCACAGAGAAGTGCTGAGTGGACACTCACAGAGAAGTGCTGAGTGGACACTCACAGAGAAGTGTTGAGTGGACACTCACAGAGAAGTGCTGAGTGGACACTCACAGAGAAGTGTTGAGTGGACACTCACAGAGAAGTGCTGAGTGGACACTCACAGAGAAGATGTAAAACAAAGGTCAGTGCTGAGTGGACACTCACAGAGAAGTGTTGAGTGGACACTCACAGAGAAGTGCTGAGTGGACACTCACAGAGAAGTGTTGAGTGGACACTCACAGAGAAGTGTTGAGTGGACACTCACAGAGAAGTGCTGAGTGGACACTCACAGAGAAGATGAAGAAGGTATTTGTTGACTTGGAGATAGTGATGCGCATGATGCTTCTGTAAATGACTATGGCCATCAGAAACATCAGGACGACTGCCATCTGTGAGACACGAACATTTCTCAACGTCTCGATTGGACAGGATTGAACACAGAATTTTATTGTCGCAATTTCAGATGTGAGAGATACAGTAAGCTCCACGATGTTGGAGACAAAGGCATATGTTTTCTTAATTTGGCTGCTTACGTCACAATTTTAGATTTGTAAGACAACACTGCACATGCACCCTTAAAAAAGTCACAATTTTAGATTTGTGAGACAACACTGCACATGATCCCTAAAAGTGCATGATCTAGTGATGATGTTAGAAACAATCTCACCATCATGATAATGGCCATGGATCCAGTGATGGTGCGCCTGAACCGGCTTGACTCAGGGAAGTAGGGTTCCTCTGCTCCCGTCACAGGATTGCGCATGCTCATGGGTGCCATAGCACAAAACTCTGGCCTCGGGCGCTCCTAGGTTACAGGGACACAATATGAGTTAGAGGCACATCCTACATACATGATGGAAAATACTTGACAGCTCTTGTTTTGACCCTCTGTGTATCGGATGACTCTCTGTCTGGATTCTCTGTGCGAATAGTACATGACATTAATAAATTGGCACCTAATCATGTCATTGCAAAACATACGAGATCCTCCTAAAAATCATTTTACTGTAAAATTATTGATTGGCTGGTCTTAACTGAATATTTTAATGGTGGTGTTAGAGTCCACTCTGGAAAATGAAGGCAACAGAGTTCTAGAACAACCGAGTTCCCAAAAACCTAAGGGACAATGTAGTCTCTGCTCAATTTAACCCTTAAAGAGAAGTCTTTTTCTCATATTCCTCACTGCTCTAAAGCCTAATGAGTTTGAAGCATAGATTTTTTTTGGAAATGTTCAAGCAGCATTCTTAGTCAGAGTTCTATTGCGCTGAGTTACCAGTGGTGATTGTAACATGAGTGTTTAAATGTTCTGTTAGGAACATTCTCATCACAGATTTGTGATTGAGCTGCTGAAAAGGTTAAACACAGAGAGGTTGGTATGATTGTTTCCAGTTGAGTCTAGCAGATTCAAATGTTATCAGTCAATTGAATTGGCGTTATCATCCACTATTAGCGGCACAGATATGAGCTAGTCAGGCCCTACTGTACCCACTAATATCTTGAGTGGGTCGTTATCTTCGATTGACATCGCTGATCAGCTGGACAGAAGTTGCGGTATGTGACACGATGACTGCTGCAAAGCAGGAAGTGACATGATGTGAATATATAGAGTGAAGGTTTGCGCTATGATGGAGGCTAAGCTGGTTGGGTGGGCGTCTAATACGAAAAACTTTCCAACGAGGGACCCAGATTCTATTCTCGCCTCTGGCAGCTTAACTTTTATTAGTGTGAGGTACAGTTGCCTTTTTAAAGAGTCGACCATGTTTTATAAAAGCACAAATGCCTTCCCCAAATCTTCAATTCTAACCTTAATCTTTTTACAAGCATGAGCACCTTTCCCTAACCCTGAATCCCATCTTTAACCTTTTAAAAAGCATGATAGCCTTACTGTAACCCAGAAGTCTAACCTTCACCTTTTAAAAAAGCACGATTTTCTTTCTCTAACCCTGAAACGTAACATTAACAAAATGAAAAGAACAATTTACCAATCGCTTGTAATAGGCGCAGTAGGGCTCTACTGGCCCAGATCCATCGCACTAACATTTGGTACATTATGGCCCTACAAGCCCATATCTATTGCAATAATGTTACAGATGATAACAACCGTTCAATCGACTAATAACATCTGAAGCGGTCGTCGAGCCCCACCTCCATCTTCTCAAAGTAAGAGCAGTCCCAGCGGTGCGCTAGGGCAGCGTTGGTGCGTTTCCAGTATTCCAAGAAGGCCACAGCCCACAGAGATATGAAGACGCTGTAGAACACTGTCCCCCCATGGTTGAACAGCAGCCCTGCCTTTGTGACAATGATAGAACCGTATACTAGAACTGTGTCTCACACTCAATACATAAAAGATGTTTTTTCACAGGTAGCAAAAACCACACTCAATTATTAGCGGTCATGCTCCATGGAAAAGCAATTAATATCCTCACGCATGCAAACACTCTCACGTGCACACATACACACCCAAAAGTGCACGTTCACGCAGTTCCTTGTACGACGCATACCTTGAAGGTCTTGCAGATGCTGGAGAGGTTCCAGTAGGAACAGGTATTGCAGAGGGGGCACATAATGTAGGTGCTACCGCTGTCACAGAGCTCTTTACTGTGAAATGAGGGAACAAATTTTGCGGTCCAGGATGGCTTGAGCATTATTTGTCATCATCTTTAGGTGCGGCATCTCAAGAGTCATTTTATTTCATGATGGTGCAATGTCAATACCATAAGCTAAAATGTCGCTGCCTTTGATGCCTTTGACACCACCCTGCACCACCACCAACAGAAAGACCACACACACAAAGTATGTGATACTCACGCTGGTACGTCAGTGACCACAAGCCAGATTCCAAACAAGAACACTACTATTCCTATCACAGAGGCAGGCAACAACCAACCTATGTAGAATCCTGTAGGAACAAGGGGCGAGAAAGATACCATTGAGAACTCAAATAAACTAGGAACCTAAGCCATTGTAAACTTTATAATATTTGTAGTGACAGTGTCCACAAATCACACCCAGCCAAGCAAAATACAGTGCGATCTTCTCTCCGAAGTACTCCCGAATGTGGTCTAAGGGCTGGTAGTTCTTCCAACAGCCCCAGCGTGCCCAGTAGCCACGCAGGATTTGACGCAGGCTGAGGGTTTCTGGGGCCACATCTTCCTCTGGCATCTCACACAGACCCTGTGGAAGAGTAGGGTGTGGGGGAGTGGGAAGTTATGTAGGGTTGTTTGAGTGGATGTTATCACAGGCAGCAAAAAGCATATTTTGTCACATTTTCACGTTGTGGAGAAATGATGAATTAAAAATTCAAAACGATCTTAGAAACAAAGCACTGAAAAACTTTGCAAAAAATATAAAATATTCTTATAAATATTATAAATATTATAATAATTTATAATATATATAAAATATTAAAAAATGCTAAATTTGGACTCTGATCGTTTTTCCTATGTGGTCCTCATATGGTATACGGTGGGAATGGGAGTTATTATTTTCCATAGCTGTAATGATGCAGCCATATTGAGCAGGAGTGGGGGGAGTCTCACCTCATGAAGCGGGTATGCAGCCGAAAACACTTCCTCGTGAACCAGCCTGTCGATTCCGACCTCTCCTTTCTTCACTGCTCCATATGGGGTTCTGGCCAAAATTTCATATACCTGTGCACAGGGTGGAGAGCAAGATCTTTCAAATCTGTCCTGTACTGCTGCTAAGGCCTACAATCACTTGTTTTCTTCATGATCTGTGCTGTAGAATTGTATTCACATTTTCTTTGTGTATCATAGAATTTTAAATAGACACATACGTTTTAGATAAATGGACGTATCTCACACAGCTAATGTGAACTGCATGAGCTATTTTCCACTGGGATAAATTATCAGTGCAATGTCTGGAAAAAAAAGATTAAACATTCCCTATTGATTTTCATATACTTAGCTCCATGAAAAACGCACGGGTGAGGTATGTACTGTATTTGCGGCAAATTGAAGTATCGATTGATTTTTATTGCTTTTCCAGTGAGGCACGAGAGGAAATACAGAAAAGCGTGTGGTATTGTAATCCTGACGCGCACCACATGCATGCACCAAGCACTTCAGTAATAACAAACATTGGGCTGTTAAGGATGTGTACAGTGACTTTTTGCTTGTTTTTTGGTGTGGCTGCCCTTACCATAAAGCAAACAAAAAAACAGTCCCATCAAGAAAATGGTTTTGCATCGAGAAAAAAAAAGACAGAAACAGGGAAATTAAAGTGCCAACAAAATGTCTATCCGAGAGGCAGGTGCCCGGCTTAGGGCAGCCTGAAGTGTGGTGCCACATCTGGTTACAGCCTGTTGACAGATTCGGAACAACCAAAAGTTTTCTGAGATAGGGGGCTGATTGAGGGGTGAACACACGCTTTTGCTCATGTAGACGGCACACAACTAAGGAAAACCCGTTTTTGCCCACCCTCAATCATCTCAGACAGTCCCTCATTTCATGATCAGTTTAAAGAATAAAAAATGACACAGAGGCAGGTCCTGAAGTGAATGTTCCTACTCCTGTTGATGGGAAAAAATGGGACAGGCTGTGTGCACACGCTTTTAACCAGATGGCGGCCACCCTCAATCATCTTGAGCATCTCATGATCGTTGCTGTCCGAATCTGTCACGCACAGGCTGTAACCAGATGTGGCCCTAAGCACTGTGGTGCCCTAAGCGGGTCAGTGACAGTGCCTGTTTTCCATTCTCGGATAGACAGCCGACTAATTGTTGAACGGTAACAGTGCAAATGATGCACCACCTCTCGGCGGCTTAGACCTGCCCGTAACATGCCAAAGGCTCTTTTTCTCTCTCCTGTGTCACAAGCCGTTCCATTTTCTTGATGCAGTAGCATTTTTTTGTTGGCTTTATGTAGGCTATTGACCATACCAAAAAGAACAAGTCAAGTGTCACGGTACACATCACGAACAGCTCAATGTTTGCTATTACTGAAGTGCTTGGCGCGTGCACGTGGTGCGCATCAGGATTACAATACCATGCGCTTTTCTTTATTTCCTCTTGTGCCTCACTGGAAAAGCAATAAAAATCAATCGATTCTTCAATTTGCCGCAAATACAGTACATACCTCACCCGTGCATTTTTAATGGAGCTAAGTACACATATGAAGAGTTTGATTCCAAAATGCAAAATATCTATTTTTTTCATTTTGAGTAAATCAGCTTTATCTATGTTGGCGCCTATTGCATTTTATAGAAAAACACAAACTTCGATCATTAAATAATACACCTTACAGTATGCATTTCTAAAAAAACGTATTTTTGCACCATGTGTAAGAAGAGCAGGGCTATCACTCTATGGTATTATCTCAATTTTTGTCATTTTGGCACTTATTGCGTTTTGGAAACAAACTCTTCATATGATACCAGGCCTTTGAAATCATGCCTTGAATCAGTGGTGAGACCACAGCTTGTTCTTTGTTGAAGATGAGCATCTTCAACATGAGCATGATGCCAGCGCGTAGCTGTGTAAACTAAGTAAATACTGAGTATGTATAGTATGTTAGTAACATAAAATATATCTTTTTTAATTACATCTGAGCATACAATGTATCTGTATCTCTTTGGAATATCGGTAAAAAAAACAAAAAAATAGAAATAAAAGAAATTGCGGTGGACAATCGCAGACTCACAATCTGATGTCTTTGGGTGCTCTTGAAAAAAGTATCCTTTTCATCACTGCCTAAATATCTACAGGTACAGGTGAACATGACACACAAAACACACATACAAGAATTCAATCCAAAAAAACATGCACATGACAAAAACATAAAGAGAATAGAAAAACAGAGGGTTGGTAGCATTTCTCAAGAACAATGCAAACTAAACTGTTGTGATCAAAAATAGTTTAAGTGTCTGTTAACATTATGGACCAGTGTAGAATGAACCCCAGCTCAGGTTTTAGAGTAATGACAGTCATGAGAAAGGAATCCTCATTGAAAATGATTGCTTCACCAAGGTACATGTGAAGCTTCTGATTGTTTTATCTTCTACATTTATGGTATCTTATACTCAAAATAAAATTATCTCTCAATATCATTCAATTTGTTATCGTTCAATTTCATTGAATTCGTCCAAGGATGGATGGTTGCATTTTTCAAAATTCAAAAGACTTAATTTTCCATACCTTTTCAGTTTATGTTTTTGGAATGGGCAGGTATAGAAGTCTGGTGGGTGGTTGGGCACATTCTGGGCCATTAGGTTTGGGATGGACAGTTTCCGAAGGATCTTTTCTGACCAGTGGTATGCTTTGTCAGGCACAACCTGTCAAAGACTGCGTTTGGTCAATAAGTAACATGAATGTCCTTTGTCAAGCTTTACAAAACAGATTCACTTCAATGTTTTAAGCTTCATGGCATGTTTAAATGTTTCACTTCTCTTCAATGAGTCACAAAGTATTTGGGCTTCTGTCAGTTTCCAGTATGTATCAGTGTTGCTGTAAGGCCCAGTCTTCACTTCCTGCTTAACCCTTTCACCACCGCTTACTGGGAATAAGACAACCCTTGCTTACCGTAAATTTTTGTGCTATCACAGCATGATATTGCATGTGGATTTTCACCCCCTTTTTCGAACTAAAAACGCCAGAAATGGACAATTTTATGTCAGAAAACATGTTCAAAATACATTTACCTTTCCATTGACACATATCTTTGCTTAGTCTTTCCAAAAGTAAAAACAAAAAATGAGGATAAAAACCGTATTTCGGTTTGTCAAGACAAGACGATTTCTCCTCTCTGGGATTTATGTACAAATGGAGATACACGCGCATTTCTGTACAATCGGAGATACGCATGCATTTGTGTGCAAATGGAGATACACGTGCTGCAGCACGCACTGCCTGCAATAACCTGTATAAAATAAAATAAAACTGTGCATAACCGGAGGATTGGGAACTACGGAAACCCTAATGACATCACTGACGTGTTGTGCGATACCAGACTCGTCCAAAGGGGTGTTTTATTGCGGAGCTTTGACAGTTTTTGTGAGGGACTTTCTCTAGTCGCAAAATAGCGACAATGGTAAGTGATGCGGGATCGGCGCTGTCGCGTAAATGCGACAATGGTAATGAAAGGGTTAAGAGTATGTCTGTGTCTCTTAGTTATTGATTCTGTGGCTTGTAGGGGACTGACAAACCTGCAGAGGAGCTCTGAGACTGAGGTCCTCAGCATAGTGGCACAGCACACTCCAGGGGGCACTAAGGAGCGCATAGGTGATCTGTTTTGCCTCTCTTTCCACCACCATCTGGCAGACAAACCCAAGAACGGAGACACACAGAATCACACATAAGCACAGTGTCAATTGCTCACCTAAGGAGAACACAGTTTAAATGTAATGAAATGGATTTTCTGTCGGATGCTGTTTGGTCTGACAAATGAATCTGACTGTTTATCATACTGCTTTAAAGCCCCAGAAAATGAACACATGCTCTTCCTTCAGCAGGATAGAGAGTTTCTTTCATGTTGAAGTTTGTAAAAGCAGTTTAAAACACCATTACTCTGACAAAAACTGACAGAGACCCTGAAAAAGTGTGATTCAAAACAGAAAATACTGTAAGGCACAATTTTGGCACAAAGTAGTACTTCCAATTGCATAATCTTGGAAGAGTCAGTATAGTGGTCATTCTGTGTAAGGGCATCTGCTAGGTAATCAAACATTTTTGTAAAGCAATGTAACTACACTGTCTCTGCTAATCCACTTAAAGCAATAAACTAATTGATTCATGGGACCACCTTTATGCGATGAGGGCAAAATGATTAAAGTATAGATTCTCCACCCATAAAAAGACTTAATTCTTGGGTAGAACAACAGCGACTTCTGATTCTCGCCTATTCTTACCCATTGACTGTTCAAATTAAATATTATGTAACAACCCTGCGATGCATATAAAAATGTAATTTCCATCGCTAATGTACTCAACAGGTTACTGATTTGCCTATTCTGGGGTCTGCAGTCTTTGCTTCGCTCTGTGAGAGGCAATAAGAAGAATGATGCATCTATTGGGTATCTGAGAATAGTTGTCAATTAGATTTGCATTTAATTTTCATTCAGAGATGTTTTAAATTATCTGAAAAATAAGTAGTTTGTCATCTGGTGTACCCTGAAGGTTAACGGACTTCCTGGTAATGACTGTTCAACACACTAGTAACTGGTTGAACACCAGGCTTAGCTTGTTGAAAATCAAAGCAAATATTTACTCGATAATTCTCCCTCAGGTTACGTCCATACGGACCCACAGATCGGTCGGAGTCCATCTCGGAAAATTAAGCAGTGGAACATGCAACATGTAGAGTTTGTGTACTTCTGCTTTTCACCCCTCGAGATTTTTCCTGACCTTCTCAATGAGAATGCCCACTTCCTGCAGCCTGGACAGGAAGTTCTCTCTCCAGCTCCAGTGAGAATCTTCAGGAGCAGGGGGCACTTTTTCCTCTGCTTCCTTATCCTTCAGTTCAGAGACACTTTCCTCCCACACCAAAACAAAGTCTAGAATAGGAGAGATACCATGCGAACATGCATGTAGACATTTACAAACACAAATAAACTGAGGGAGGGGATGGTCAATGTCAAGACCTTACACACACAGACATAGATGAAATGATGCTCCCAGGTCTGAGATTAACACAGTTGAGTAAAATGAATTGTACTTCAACCACTGCGATGGCTGACTTTGAAAGTGATAATCTGATTACCGGGAGTAAATCAAAAAGATCTTACAGTATGTTAGCGTTTACATGGTTTGGAATATATTTATTTCTTCAACAATGGATTTACATAGATTCCATCAATGGTCAGCATATGTCTGGGGAACCAGGCCTGACTTTACCTTCTGCCACAAATGTACTGTTATCATTCCACATTCATATTACTCACCAATGCGAGTGACCCCATCGCTGAACATGTTGTGGTCTGGGGCAGCGACCATTTCCTGTACAAATAAATATATGCTCAACAATCATCCATATGAGACCAGCCCTCTTGTAATAGATTTTTTTAAACTGATTGTGAATGAGCTATTCGGTATGTACGACTATCCACTCAAGTCTGAGTCTCTGAGACAACCATGCATGCCAGCCAGAAAATTTCAGTCCATTATCATAAGAACCATGTAGGTTATATGTATAAATGACAGTTCATCGCCACTCGTTGGCATAGTGCTTAATTATGGAAAAGTGATTTGGAGTGAGTGATCAGAGTACGCTTTGTGTGGTCTTTAAGAATATGCAGTTGAGTTAATATGTCTGGCCTAGATCAAAGCCACTGTATCACACAAGAAGCCCTTTTTACGGGAGGTTTGGGGTTCAAATTGACTCCGCAGAACCTAGAGTGCATACCACATTTCTCATTTCTGCTTGTTTTTTTGGAAATAAACATTTTTGTTTCACAAAGATTGGAATTATAGTCTTTTTCCTTACAGGTACCTACCTCTGCTCAGTCGGGACATGAAATCACAGCTTCAGCATCCTGCCCTCTATACTCAGCTATTCTGATAGGACCCCTCCCTCACCCCCACCCTGACATAGGAGGTCTGGTCTAAGCCTAAATGTGTAGATGGGTGCTGAGACGTAATTGCACAGCATGACATGAGCTCACACACACACACACACACACACACACACACACACACACACACACTAGTGATTCCTACACAATGAGACGTGCTCATACCTCAGTATCCATGCTGCCATAGTTGAGGCTGGGCTGCTCTGGCATTGCAATGAGGTTGGCTTTGTCTTCCTTTTCTTGTTTTTTCTTCATCATGGCAACCTTGGACAGAGTCTCCCCTCAGGCGGCTCTGTCCGAGAATCCCGCTCAGGTGTCTCCCCTCAGGCGGCTCTGTCCGAGACTCCCGCTCAGGTGTCTACCCTCAGGCGGCTCTGTCCGAGACTCCCGCTCAGGTGTCTCCCCTCAGGCGGCTCTGTCCGAGACTCCCGTTCAGGTGTCTCCCCTCAGGCGGCTCTGTCCGAGACTCCCGTTCAGGTGTCTCCCCTCAGGTGGCTCTGTCCGAGACTCCCGCTCAGTACCTGAGGACAGAAATGTTGACCTGTTAGTACATATGTTAGTACATTCAGCTTGCTACACCAACCGCTCACTCCGATGCCCTTCTCCATCCATCTCAGTGTTCCTTCTGTCCGTCTCGTTACCATGGGGAGCAGAGCATTCAGCTGCTCTGCTCCCCAGCTTTGGAACTCACTCCCTCCTAACCTCCGCAACACCAAGTCACTCCCCCTGTTTTAATCTGGTCTCAAAACACATCTCTCTCGTAATGCATACTCCCTCTGATTGTACAGTCCCATGCATTTTGTATATTTTGTAATTTTTTTTTTTTTTTATTGTTGCTATTTTAATGTATGTTTTAATTATGTGTTGTAAGGTGACCTTGAGTCTCTTGAAAGGCGCCCTTAAATAAAATGTATTATTATTATTATTATTATTATTATTACATAATATCATTATCCAACCATCCATTCTTTATAGCACATCTTCCTCACTAGGGTCACAAGGGGAGCTGGAGCCTATCCCAGCTGACTCTGGGGCAAAAGGCAGGGACCCACCCTGGACAGCTCAAAAATCCATCGCAGGGCACACACACCATTCACAAGCTCTATTATTATTATTATTATTATTATTATTATTATTATTATAATCCCTACAGCAGCATAGTTGCAAGGGGTTTTAAAATGGGGTCTGCCTGTGTGTTTGTCCGTCACACCCACCTTGCGTATATCGTGACCCATAAAATTCTCATCAAATTGGTTTCAAATTTACTGGGTTTGTGCACTGCATGGCGTCTAGTTGTGCCTTTTGAATGTATTTTCATTTCCGTGACTTCATTTGCATAGTTCATTCAAATTTTTGTTTTTCATGGACTTTGTTATCTTGCTTACCTCATAATTTACAATGCTCTCATCAGATCAATTTCAAATGTACAGGTTTATGGGCTACAAGGTCTAGTTGTGCCTTCTGAATGAATTTCAGATCTGAAACTTCTTTTGCATAATTTATGCTAATTTCTGTTTTTCATAGACCTTGTTATCTTGTATACCTCATAACTGATAAGGTTCTTTGGCAGATCATTTTACAATTTACAGGGTTTATGTACTACATGGCATAGTTGTACCTTTTGAATGAATTTCATATGCGTGTCTTCATTTACATAATTGATGCAAATTTTTAATTTTCATGGACTGCTATTTTGTGTAGCTCATAACTCAGAAAGTTCATTTCAAAAATGCTTTCTTGGGGCGCCCCGGTGGCTCATAGGTCTAAGCTCGTGTACCATAAAGGCTGTGTCCTTCCCGCAGCGACCTGGGTTCGCTTCCAGCTCAGGTCATTTGCTGCATGTCTACCCCCATTCTTCTCCCCAACTTTCCTGTCTCTCTACACTGTATAACTGTCAAATAAAGGAAAAATTCCCCAAAAAAAGATAATCTTTAAAAATGCTTTCTTTTTTCAGATTTTCTTTTTTTTATGTGCACTAGACTTTTGAATGAATTTCATGTCTATGACCTCATTTGCATAATTTATGCAAATTAACACATTTTCTCATACTTTTTAGAACATTTCATGGCTCAGGAAGTTCTCAGTATGGCTTCATTTTAACAGAGTATGAGTACTGAATCAGTAGGTCCACGTGTCTCTCTCCATTAGTACTTATTAGTACTTGATACCAGAGATTGAATGTAAATGGTATAAATTCTGTGAATCGGAGGTTCTGAGAAAACCCATACAGCAAATGATGTTGCGGGGGACATAGTTGACCATAGTTGAATTAGTATTATTATTAGTAGTATTAGTATGTTCCATATGTATCAAATAGCCTGAGTTGATATTAAACCACCCTTGCCTTACAGCTTCCAGTGGGCTCTTAAGCTGAACATGTTACCTGTCACCTAATTGCATGCGAGCTAATGAGCTACGGTACACCTGAAAAAAAAATCCTGCCCTTATCCTGGTCATTCCTGTGGATTTCTTCCCTGGGTGATTGTTTTAGTTCCCCATTTACACCTCTAGGCTATGAATGGGGAGGACAAGGGGAATTTAAAAGAAAGTGGATACAGCTGTCTGCTAAAGAATACCCCAAACAAGATAATTAAAATTCAATATGAACAAATTACTGTTAGTTGATGCCTCCCTGACCAACTGGAGAACTGGAATGAAAATCCTGTAAGTTTACAGACTTTGCAAAAAACAACAACGTAATTTAGCTCTTAACATCTTTGAAACAATTAACGGGACATCTCTAACTAATCCTGGTGTCTTTCGTCATGCATTCTGCCCTGTCTCTGCCTGCCTCACCTGCCTTGAACAACATGCCATGTGTGCTGAAATCCTAACCACAATTTATTTAATATCCACTTTATAATTGGTGCTGTAATTGGACTATGTAAATGTGGAGAATCTGTGTATTACATGCATCACCCCCCCCCGCCCCTTAAAGTGGTCATTCAAGAATATATCACAAAACTAAATTCACAATAATACACATCTGTTAAACTGAAAGGCCAAATAAGTGAAATGAGCACCATAATTCATGTATAATATAGACACCCACCCTCCCACCTTGAGTTGGTCACAGGAAATATTTAATCAGCATTCTTTATATTATTATTTGCCCTGCGCATTTGATAAAGAAAATGAATTTCCTCCACTGTAAAAAAGAAAAGGTTGACTAAATTTGAAAAAGTAAGGCAACCAGATGCATTGCTTTATTTGACTTTGCTTAACTTTAAGTTCCAAGCTCTTTCAAAAGTGAGTTTGTGCAACTACTGGGACTTGAAATTGAGCAAACTCAAAGATGCTGTGCTGCTGATTGCCTTAATTTTTTTTAAGTTGCGTAAACTTTTATTTATTTTTTTACAGCATACAGGCAAGTGTAGCTCTGCAACACATGTATGGGATACACTTAGGACGCTGGGTAATTAAGCACAATAAAAAAAATTTCATTTTGTAGCACTCTTGATTCATTCAAGTTGTACAGACTTCATTAGGGACAGCTCTAGTAATGAACTCTGTAAGCTCATCCAACACTCCACATTTTCCTGTTTCACAACCTACCTGCTGCACTGGAGGTCCTTTCCCCTTCCAGCCAAACACAGAGATCCTGAGGGACATGCTTACCAAATACTTGTCAAATGATGTCGGATTCCAAAGATTCAGCCTGGCCTCGGGGATTGTGGCCCGCATCAGCCTTCTGCGCTTGTCTTCAAAGATCTTATTTCAAATCGGAGAACAAATGCACGGCTCAGAATGTTTCCAGAAAGGAGTGCTGAAAGAAGGGGAGGGATATTTGGAGAGGGAGGGAGGGAGGGAGAGCGCAAGCATAAGCAAATGAGTGGGCTGGTTTGCCTGTAGCAGCAGAACCACTTCTGTTTAAAACTCCTGAGAGAGTATATTGGTGGCCTTGCTTCCAGCAGGGGGCTTACAGGATGCAATCAACAGTCACAGAACCTCAAGTACTCTCAAGCCCCCACAAACACCTGTCATCCAGATCAGCTGATCACAGGACCTATAGGCAGTGAATCACAAAATACATTGTTGCATTCATTATAAGCTAAGTACAGCCACAGATATGTTCAAATCTGCCCAACAAGCTGGAACTTGTGTGTAGCCACATTGCAAAGTCAAGAGGCAATGACCTCCCTTTTGTATGTTATGAAAATTTATGCATTACTGTAAAAAGATTGGAGACTAAACCATTGGAGTTAAGTTGGAGTCAGACAGATAAACTAAGGTTAGTCGATGGCTCACTTCATGACATTCTTGTGTTACACTGGTAAGGATAAATGCCATTGCTTTATTGCTTGGACACAGCCGCCATTTGCCGTGTTTGTGCAGAGTTTTATAGAAGCAGTGAGATTCCAGTGATCCTTCTGATGTTTGTTAAGAAGGTGGAGCACCTCTGTTTGCCTCTCTATCTTTCGAGAGTTATTATTAATGCAAACATAAACCAAAAACATCCCAGAGTGCACTTGCTGGCTTAACTGCGACTCTTACCTGCCGAGGTGGCTGTAAATGCCAGGCCGTGCCAAATGCCTCAACATTTCCTTGTTAAAACTCAAAAGTGCTTTTGATTGCTCTGTTCCAGACTTGATGGCAGAAGCGGAGCCATGTTGTAATAATGAGCCAATCTAAAAACCTGTTGTGAATAATCGTGTCAAGGCATGATCCTATGCATTTATCAGCCTCATTATGCGAAATGAAAGCTGAACTGTGCCGAAACAGACTTTGGCTGCCGCACTGCAACATACTGCAAACGGCAACTGGCTCTGCCAAACTCTGGCGCTGTGAGTGACTGGAAGGTTTCAGTCAGCAGGGGTAAACATATCCATCCCTGCCACTGATGGCCACTGGTCAATCAAGCGTCCACCAGTTTTTCAGCTGAACAACAGGTGAAGTACCTTTCCTCCACTTATGTCTGAGCAAGGCAAGCCCTAGTTGTGTTGTGCAGTATGATTACAAATGGCATTTGGCAAACAACAAATGTAAGTCAGTACTCTCCTAAATTGATCTTATGATAAGCTATGCAGTGTGAGCATAAATGGGCTTTCAAAAGAAAAAAGAAAAGGCAAAACCATTTAGAAAAATGCTGCTCGGCTGCTCTCAGAACTCCCGTTAAAAAATGAAACTGGTTTTGTACTGCCCCCTAGAGCACAGTTTATGTAAATTCACTCTCTGTCCTCATTTGCACTGATTTCTGCCATGTTAAACCTTTGGCCATTCAGTGGCATTTTTGATGAATTGCCGATCTGCTGCAAAAGAAAACAAACTTTACAGCATAATTTCAGCATTCCTGTTCTGTATTTGGCAAGCTGAAATAATTACACAGTACATTGCATTGGACACTATTCTAAATATAAGCTAAATTGCATGATTACCTCTAAGTATTGTTGTCGTTGGCCAAAATATTATACCCACATTTTCCATTCATGCAATTGCACTTTCATGAAAAATCATTGTGTGCCATGTCTACAACACCTTTGGTGATTCATTTCAGCTGTTATGTTCCAGACCAGGAGTCAAGTGCAGTTTTATTGAAACTTATACGGTCGTTTGGGGGCAGAACCCCAGAGGAAGAGGTGGGGAGGGAACCCCGCATAAGGATAGCACAGTTCAGTACAGATGATGAGGGCAAAGATGAGCTGCATTTTGCCAGCCATTGGCTTCCATGATAACAGCCAGGCGGATTACACACTTTGCCCACACCAAACTGTCCCACAGGAGGATGGAGTAGATCGAGGGGAGCTTGGTTCTAATCCTGATGACTGTAGAAGGATTGGAAGCTCGTTCCTAATAAACTGGACAGAGAAACATATTTGGAAGGGCGACCAACAATGCAGTCCCAATCCTGGACCCTGAGTAGGCTTGTAAGCTTGTTTGAGTTAACTTAGTAAAGACAAAAACCTCAAAAAATAGGTGTCATTCAATCACACATAACACGAAATAAAGATTAAGAGTTTTACTGGGAATACTGACTGGTTCTAGGCACAAAAGGCAAATTGCAATCCAAAAACTTGCAAAAAAGAAAAATCAGGGGGCTAAAACACACGTCAGATGGTCATTAGTATATAACAATGAAATGAGACACAGCTGACGATTGGCAAACACAAAAGATGTAAACCAATCAAAAGGAGACATACTTCTTGTTATGATTCTGCCATGTCTGTTCTGTTTCTGCCATGCTTGTTCTGTTTTTGCCATGCCCTGTTATGTTTCTGTCATGCCTGTTCTGTTTTTGCCATGTTCTGTTTAGTTTTAGTTCTTTGCCATGTTTTTGTTTTTACCATGCCAGATCCACATTTCTGTTAGATCCCGGTCCATGTCTTTGTTCATGCCCTGCATTGCACTTTGTCTCCCCTGTCTGTTCTTTTAAGCTACAGCTTCTCCCCAAGTCCTGCGTGTCACATGTTTAGGTGATTTCATGGTTTCTGGGTTTCCAAACATTCCTTCTAATCTCGTTTGCTTCCTTCGCCTTGCTTTTCTGTTTTTACTAACCAGTACTAACAGTTTATTGTTTTGTTTAAGCTACTAACCAAGACTAACATTGTATATAATACTAACTTACTAACGAGCACCAGGGATTGTATAGCTGCACTTACTAATTGATTAACAAGCTCTCAGCACTCGCCCTGTTCTCGTCTCCGCCTCTTGCCTTCTTAGTCTTTGCTGCAAATTCAGCGGATCCTCCGCACCTGCTCTACTCTGTCCTGCCTCTCATTATCTGTGCACATTAAAACGCCCTAACCGGAGCTATATGTTTTGTCATAGGCTGTCTTGTGATCCCTGTCCGCGTTTTGGCTTTTGCCAATTTCATGTGGTTAGGTTCTCCCTCGTGTTTGCTCCCACATAATTAGTCTGATCCTCTTCACCTGATCCTAATCATAGCATGTGACTTCCCTTGTGTATTTAAGCAGTCTTTTCACAGCAGTTCCCCGTCAGAACATTTCCTTTGTGCCATGCTTGTTTTTGCCTTGTACTCTATTGTGAGTCTCTTCTGACTGGACCGTCCCTGATTATTGATTTTTGCCTCTGATTTGGATTTCCTGCCTGCATCTGTGTACCAAGCCCATTTTGCCTGACCACGATTATTGTGTTTGCTGCCCTGGTTACGATTTGGATTTCGCCCTTTGGATTTTGATTTTGGATTGTGGACTTTGTACTGTCGCCTCCTGCTCTGCGGGGGTTCGCCCCCCTTTCCAATAAAATCCCATTTTTTTTCTTCACTGCTCGACTCTCGCGTCTGGTTCCAGAACTGTACCTAACACTTCTAGTAAACACAAGTTGCTGAATAGAAGGACACAAAAAAGGCATAGTGGGAGAAAATGATTATTTCAAATTAGGATTCTACATAAACTGTACTAGCTCACAGTGGATTATTTTGTGTTCTGCTCGTGAAATTGTATTCTGTTTAAAACCAGTTGAGCCTTCCTCCTCACAGTGGATTAGCACATACTCTTGCATGCAGATTTTTAATATTGCCATATGCCTTAAACTGCATAAGTATTGGCTTGATGGTCAAACTTTTACTATTTTTTTAAGGCATTCCCACATTTGTCAAGCTGAACAATTTTCTTTCACACATCATTGCTTCTGCCTTAATGAGGATGAATGATAAAGGGCAATTAGCCTGTTTTTGTTAATATGATTTTTGTTAATATTATGTATAAAAGATATGAAAGATTCACACCAACCAATTTTAGCAGAGGGCATGGTAAGTTCACAGCTGTGTGGAGCCCTTGATTTAGCCTCAGGGAATCAGGGATAAGGCCTGTAGGGGTCCAGTACACTGTAGCAGCTAGAGCTAGTTCAGAGTATGGTTAAGGCCACAGTGCCCAGGCATGGATGCATTGTGGATACACTGCAGAACCTGGAGCTAAAGGCTACTTGGCAGCACTAGTTACATGCAACCCATACAAGCCCCAGCATCCCTCCATTTCCAATACAGCACCTCTTAGCACATTGCCAGGCATCCTCCCAAAGGCAGAAATGTCTTCATTTCTGGAGAGAAGAGTGATGCAAAAAACAGCTGAAGGTCTCCACCCCTTTAATCACACTTCAAGAGAGAAATGTTGAAAATGGGGATACTGCACAAAACAGCTATTTTTTATATCATGGTAAACCATGCATGAATACTACAGGTAATACCATGAAATAAAACCTTACTGTCTGAACTTTTGTTTCATAATCATCCTCTGATTTGAAATATGATTGACTTATGTACAGAGCACTTTTTAACTCACCTGTTGAAGTGCACTGCACATAAAAGAGAAGGCAAAGAAAATAATAAGTGGTGCCAGGCACAACAAACCCCGCCACTCACACATACTTTCACCTACTTGTACGAAATTCAATAGGGATCTATTCTGGGTCGGTGGCAATCCCTATACCGAATTTGGGGTGAATCTGGCCATTAGTTTTGCCGCTAGAGTGTTAACAAACACAGAAACAAACAAACGCACAAACACACAAACACACAAACAAACCGAACAGAAAACAATACCCCTTCCCTCACCCTTCGGGTGGGGCGGGGTAATAATAATAATAATAATAATTGGATTCATCACTCAAACCTCTTCATCTCATTAAAGTCCTGTGCACTGCGATTGCACATTGCTCTTATTGAGCACAATTTTACATTTTTTGGCGGGATGCGCGGGCCTTTGCTATGCTGTTGCCTAAAAACATTAAATTCAAACACTGATTCAAATTTCATTGAATTAAATTTAAAACAATTTTCAGGTATATTATGTATTTGCTTTGGCCATCATTGCGGCCACTGCCCCAACAAATCCTTAGTGTTAGTGCAATAACTAGAAGGGTTTATAGAGGGATAAACCGTTATCCTCTGGTGCATAGAGGACGGACTCTATTGTTTTGTGCGACCCTGCAACCTTTCCTGAAGCACCATCCCTGAACTAAATTTAACATTTCCAAATGCAATTACTGACACAGTTGTGATGGAATTCATATCACACTTCTTGTGATTGTTTCTGATGCATATAGAAAGGCTGTTATTGATGTCGTTCACCTTATGACCTTAGCAGTATAGTGCCACCATCAGACCAAACTTTTCATTTTAATAACTGCAATAACTCAACCAGCCTTAATGGGAATCATGTCAAATCTGCTTTGAACATTCCTGGTGTATAGAGGTGGAAGTTATTGGTTGAACTGGCTGTGTGGGCCAGTTTCCTCTGGGTCACCTCTTGGCCAAGTTTAGCATTTCCAAGTGCAATCACAGACATTTTTGACGGGATTCATGTCAAACCTTCTGTGATTGTTGCTGCTGTACAAAGTTGATATTGGTGACGCTTATGATCTACCCTGTAGCACCACCAGCAGGCCAGACTTTTCACTGTTATAAATGCAAAAACTTGATCAGGTTCAATGGGAATCCTTTCAAATCTGCCATCATTCAGTAGCACAGATGAGGGGCATTGAACCTCATTTTATATGGCTGTATTATTATTACTGTACCACCACTATCAGGAGAAATTACATTTCCAAATGTAATAAGTCAAACTCATCTTCTAGGAATCAGATCAACTTTGCTGTGAACGTCTTAGTTAATTAAAGCGCAACTATTTCGATCTGGTGACACCATGACCGGTCATGTAGCGCCACCCATAGGCCAAACCTAACCTCATCGAAAATGCTATGTTGAGCATTCCTGGAACCGAGAGTCGGTCCCCTGATGATATTTGGGCCCTCTTGCCTTTCCTGCCGCGCCGCCTCAAGGCCAAATTATAAATTTTACATTTGAGGAGAATGCTTTAGGTTTCAGCAGTATAGACTATCCTGCTGTCGTTCACCGACAGCATCGCGTGATGGTCGTTGGGAGAGTTAACCAAGGCCACCAAAATGCAGCTGTTTTCATTCATATTTCTGGAATTTCATCTTTGTCGGAAGGTAATAATGAGATGATAACGGCTCGCAGTTCTTTCTATTGTAAAATGGCCACTTTCGTGTCTTCACAGTCCAGTTTTGTTTATAAAGCGAACCAGCAGTCTAGACTAACCTCCTGAATGCCTAGTAAAGGCAACTTAGAAATAAAAAACTAAACAGTGCATTTCATGGAACTTAACAGTATCGTAAGCTGTAATGATATAGGCAAGCATGCAGTGAGAATTTAGACGAATCGCGAAACATTGCCTTCATATTGATTATAGCCAACCCTTTCATTTTCGGCGACTAATTTCTCTAACACAGGTAGCGTGTGGAAATTTTTTTTTACTTATCTATTTGTTTGTTTGTTTGTCTATTTATTTATTCATTTATTTGCTTGTTTGTATGCAATTTCCACTTTACCCGATTTTAAACTTATTATTTAAACTTAACGAACATTCATCTAGCAGCGATTGTTGTTGGCCAAGATAGCATTTTGCATTTAACTAAATGTTTTTTTTCTTTTTTATCAACTCGAGATTGTACGATTTGGGTGGTCAGATATCCCAAAGAATCTCACATTGATTATCTGTATACGGAAGTGGTGGGACGGGCGAACACGCCCGCGGCAATGAGAACTTTATAATGCTGTCACTGGTTAGTGGGTCTGGCATTCGGCGTGAAAATATAGCAAGTAAACTGGGTTGACGATTCGTTTTGTAAGCATCCGTGAAGATAATTTTGCACAGTGTCAACCACACTACAGCGGGTAAGTACACCAATATGCATCAAATAATAGCCTATTTTTTCGGCTTCTTGCGCTTGAGCTTTTGGTAATCTGACAACTTCGCGATGTGACTTGTGCTATCATGTTATTTAGTGGGTTAAACAGTAGGCAACAGTTACAGCTTTGAACGGTAATGGGAACATGACAGCACTCCCATTCCGTTTTGGCCGCACCCACCTTTTACACTAATATCACTCTGGATTGCTATGGATGTCGGAGAATTCTGTGTCTTTTTGGACCCCTTTAGAGGCTCCTCACTTTGCTAACCGATAAAAAAATGGGTTGGTCAAAATTATCCACATTGTTAAAATTATGTTTTCTTGATGGGATCTTAGGTATCTTATTATTTTTATACGCACGGCATTTCATTGCAATAGGTGACTTGTTTCAACATAATTTTTCGAATTCTATTTAAATTCCTTACGGGTCGAAATTGTCTTATCTAAATTTGAGATAGACTCATCTTCGCTCAAACTTTTAAGATAGGCCTAAGCGAACCAAAAACACACGAAGTAAAGTTGTTGACATGGCTTAGTTTGAGAGAGATTTCTGAAAAACGACATATGAAAAACGACGATTTCTGGCCTAAATGTGCATCCGAGGGTTTTCTATGCTCTCGATTATTTGTGATGGAGAGTAGCCTACTCATATCATTTGTTCCAAATTCACAAGTATGATTTTAATTGAAGGTGGCCTTTATTCTAATAGCAGATGGGGCAGTGGACTATTGCACATTCTGAGATTCCTGTCCTGATTCTCTATTTAACTGAGGTTATATTTCAAATTTTTTAATTCGATAAAGAAATTTGCATTTGATGGAACTTTGGGGAATTGATTGGGATTTTACCACTTTTCCCGGTAAGATCATTGTCCCTCCTTTGATTTCTGTTAGCTTCAGAGTCCCACCACTCCCACTGCTACCAAATCTATAGAAGTTCCACTTGAAGCAGCTTACCTTGCAATCCTTTGATGTCACAGGAGCCCTTTCATAGTTTCAACTTATTTAAACCATTATTTAGCGTAATACAATGTTCTGTCATTAAATGTAGGATCCATTTCTGGTTAGATTGGTCAAATATAAATTACACTGTTGCTCATTAAGTTGGAATAAAATATTTTTTACCTCTTGTCATGAAATGACCGTGACAATGTGATTTATTCTTAATAGATAGTGTCTGAATGCATAATTATTCCAACTTTATGGGCAACAGTATATTTAAGATGCAACCTTTGAAATATAACATGCTTTAGATCTGGAAACAGTTCCATTAAAAAAAAAATGAATACAGATCTTCTTAACAATTTCACCTCATTCAGCATGCTTATACCTATCTCCACCTTCCAAAGAGGTCCTGGTACCCATATTTCTTGCGAGAGTTCTTGAGAATTCAGTTTTAAAGCTCAGTTAAGCTTAATGTAGACCTCAGCTTGGATGAAAACTGGAATGGTGACCTGTGACTGGAGCTGACACTGAGCCAGAAACTATTCATGATGAGTGATTGTCAGGGAAGAACCAAGCGTTCATTTAAAAAATGATCAATCTTTGTTTCAATCAGTAACTTTTTTAGCTATTCACACTTACCAGTACATATGCACAACCCCAATACCAAAAAATTTCGCACATCATGAATATTGCAAATGAAATTAGAAAAGGACTGATTTGAAAGGTCTTTTCACCATCAACTGCAATGAAAACAGTTCAACAACACATTATTTGATGTTCTTAAATGTGAACTAAATTGCTTATTGAAAATATACAATATGATGACAGCAAAACAGTCCAAAAATGTTGGTGCAGACAACTATTTGTCACTGTGTAGCAGAACCATATCTTTTAATCACACTCATGAATTGTTTTGGCACTAAAGACAAGCGATGGGCTTGCAAGCGGAAGTTTCAGCTATGCAATGGTATAAAGCTTTCATCGTCAAATACTTTGCTTCATCATGAGCTCTGCATTCTCGGTCAGAAACAGTTTGGGACTGCAGGCTGGCCATTCTAGCTCCCGCACTTTCTGGTCGCTCAATCATGCACTCGTGATCTGTGCAGAATGTGGGCTCGTTGCCTCACTGGAAATTACAGGAAAGTCCATGGAACACACAATGTCTAGATGGCTGCATGCTGTATGTTGCTCCAAAATTTGTATTCATTTTTCTGCATTAATGATGCACTTGCAAATGAATGTGTCACCCATGCCATGTGTACTGACACACCCTCATACTATGACAGAAGTTGGCTTTTAGACTTAACACTGATAACAACTTAGGTTGTTCTTGTCATCTTTGGTATGGAGAACATGAATCGCTGTTGTTTTTCCAAAAACCTCTTGAAGTATTGACCAGTCACACCACAAAAGGTGCTTCCACTCCGCTACAGTCCATATCAGACACTGAGCCAGGAGAAGTTGGCTGTGGCTTTGCATATTAAAGCTTTCACTTGCATCTGTGGATGCAGTGGAATTGATTGACTGAGGTTTATCAAAGCATTTCCGAATCCATGACACTGGCATGATGGTTAAAGCCGTAACGTCTGAGGGACCAGAGATCACATGCATACAGTTGCGATTTTTTGGCCTTGCCCGTTACACACCAGGAGATTCCTTTCATCTTTTAACTATATTTTGCAATCATATTTTTGAAGTGCCTAAAATCCTACTGATTTGCACACTCTTATAAATTGACTGAATTTAACAGTTAAATTAACGCATTGTCTCCTTGTTATTTTAACTGTAAGCAGAGTCCTGCGTGCATTTAACTGTGGTTTTCAGTTAACATTGATGGAACCTCTGTTATAAACTGATTGTGAAATCACATTAAAAAATAACTGTCAAAAAAGGTGCCAGTTAAAATAACTGGCAAAAAAGGTGCAAGTTTATAACAGTGTATTTGGGGATTGTTTTTCTGAACATGATGGATTATAATCTGACGCATCTGTTTGCAAATTGGTGAGCCTCAACTTATCTTGGCTCTTGAGGTCCTGGGCCTGTTTTGGAGGCTGCTTTTATGCTATTACAGGATTAGCTCACCTATTTAACATCAGCTGTTATGCTTTTTTTATTGCAACTTGTCACATCATTATTACTCCTAAACTGCCTCTATGCCAACTTTTTTGAAGTCTTTTGCAGACATCAGATTTAAAATGAGCGTATATTTTCAATAAACAATTGAACTCACCAGTTAAGTCTTCAAATAATGTGTTGTTTAAGTGTTGTCAATATAATAGAGGGTGAATTGACTTTTCAAATCATGCCTTTAGGATTTTATTTGCATTTTCCATTATGTGTTAATGTTTTCGGTATCAGATTTGTGCATTACAGACACATTAGATGGGTGCAGCTTTAATTGGCGATCTGACATGCTTTGGTATGATGGTGCTGGGTTCTAGGGAGTAAACAGGTTAATAAAAACATGGAAGGCAGTGTTTCTACTGGCGAAGATTGTGCAGATGCCTTGGGCGAGTGCATCTGTGCACACAAAACGGGAGGTGGTTCACTTGGAGAGCGTTTGCACAAAGCAGCAGAAGGAACTCACCCATGCCAAGCTCTCCATGCCTGGAAAAAAAAACAACAACTTACAGCTTGATTATTCCTGTAGTCTGTTGGATGTCCTTTCATCTCAGACCGTGGCCTGGTATAACTTTGCAGTGGCGAGGGCACAAAGCACTTAGAGCTGGCCTGATTTATGCTGTCAAAACTACTGCTGTTGAGCACATAGTGCTCATACCACTATACAATCTGCACCAGCTGTGTGGTTGAAGCTAAGCAGGTGTGGGCTTGGTTAGTACTTGGATGGGAGACCACCTGGGAAAACACAGTTGCTGCTGGAAGAGGTGTTGGTGGGCCAGTAGGTTGTGATCTTCCCTCTGGTGGAATAATCCGCAATGCCCCAGTGCAGTGACGGGGACACTGTACTGAAAGAGACGCCGTCTTTCAGGTGAGACGTTAAACTGAGCTCCTGATGTACTGTGGTCATTAAAAATCCTATGACACTCATCGATAAGAGTAGGGGGTTCCCCGGTGTCATGTCTTAAGTCCCAACCTGGCTCTTTCAACCTGCCACCTAATCATCCCCTGATCCAATTGGCTGTGCAAATTGCCCTCTCCCTCCCCACCTCAACCCCCAGGGCTCCCTTGAAAAAGAGATTACAATCTCAACAGGACTTCCCTGATTAAATAAGGGTTAAATAAAATAAATAAATAAACATGCCAGTCTTTTTCAGCTGACTCTGACTGCAGTCAATACCTCAAGAGGGGGAGCCCATTTGTAGCTGAAGTATGCTGGTTTTTTTTTTGTTGTTATAGAGAAGCAAGCAGTGATGTTGGTTTGGGTCCCAGCACTGGCAGTGCTGTCAATGATGGTGCTGCTGTTGATCTGCTTTCTGCTCTTTAAAAAACAAGGTGAGTCAGTTGGTGAGGACACCAGAATAGCCCCAGGCAGTCGGTTTGTTCATTTGGTTGCGTTCATTTTTCTACAAATCAAGAATCTGCGACTGACTTCACCTGTCTCAGCAGCCTGTAAAATCCGAGCTGGGGCTGATTTGTTTATGGTTATCATGAAAACCTCTGCTCTTATATACTGAATTAATTTGATGAAGCAAACACTCAAGCTATAGCAGCTAACTGTGCTTATATTTTGGCAGCTGATGACGACGATAACTGGTGGTTTAAAAGTTTGAAAAAAGTGCCATTAGTGCAAATGGAAATTGCATTTTGTGGTAGTGCCACTGCTGAAGTCAGAAATGCATATCAATATGCAGAGGGGCAAACAAATATTTACACAGCTTAGACAATTATACTGCAGCAGCGGCAGAATCAGTCCTAAAGTCACAAATGTATTGACCCTTGACCTTTTCCAGAAACCACCTCTGCCGCATTGATCTGGAAGTTTTATGCAATAGTTCTGACGTCAGTGGTGACATTTACAAAAATACAATGTCAAAGTATAAATTAAACTTTTTGCATTTTGTCTCTCATGAATAATGCATTTTAATTTTTTAACAAATGTACATCTTTGCTGATTTAACACCTACACTCTTGAAGGATAAGATAGACCTGTTAAACTATTAAAAATGTGTTAAGGAAACCTTTTTTAATAAATCTCCTTTGTAAGTAGACTATAGTCTTCATTGACTCAGCTGCATTTTTGAGGTCATTTTTGAGTATAACACGCAGAACAATGGTATAGCATGTAAACTGAAAAAGGGAAAACATGTCGAACTCATTTTATCAGTATGCTTGTAATAGATCTGAAATAAATATTGGTGTACCTCATCCTGTTTTCTTACGCACTCTTTTTGTCTTCAAAACTACTTAAAATCTGAAACCCCCAGTTGTCCTTTTGGTCATGATTTAAATCTTGTATTTCATTTCCGTGACCGTCTGTGATGGATTGTCCTTGTTTTCTGTTTCTCCTCAGTCACCAGAGGTAATGAAAGTCCTGCAGGTAGGAACCCTTATTTTTCTGCTCCTGTTTTAAGTAACTTCTTGCTGCAGGAGGCTTGATGTAGTGCATTCACCAGTTCGAGTACAAATTAGGAGTTTGCCAATTCATTACAATCACTAGAAAACATTAGCACAATATCACATAAATTTACTGACCATGAGAAATGAATGCATTTTTAGGTTTGAATGCAGTTTGCTAGGCAGGGGAAGCCATTTTGCCCTTTGACAGAAATGTTGACTGCAGAACTGCTCAGAGCTTGAGGAAATTTTACATTAGTGTAACAATGGAACAAAAAGGGGAGAAATGGTAAATTAGAATAGGACTTCACAAGATTAACATTTATAAAATAAATACAGTATATATATATAATTATGTAGGATTCCTTCGACCAAGTGTTGTTAGTAGAACTCGGGGTCACAAATGGAAGTTGACCAAAGGTAAATTTAGCACTGACATTCGGAAATATTTCTTCACCCAAAGAGTAATTTCGATGTGGAATAGCTTGCCTGACCATGTTGTTGAGGCAGAGACCTTGGGGGTTTTCAAAAGTAGGCTTGCCTTAAAGCTAGATACCATTGAGTCATTGAGTATCTGAAGGGATATAATCACAATAGTATAAAGAAACTGGCGAGCCTAGTTGGGCTGAACGGCCTGTTCTCGCCATTCATGTTATGTTATGTTATGTTATGTTATGTTATGTTATCTCTGGAATTTCAAATGAGCTATTATGTTGTGAAATGACAAGAATCAGGCAGCAATATCTGCACTATTTATCTCCAGACTTCTGTCTGGAGCTGCCGTTCTTGCAGAACATTATCTTAGCGATTCTTCCCTCCCTCTTGCATAGGTACGGTGGGTTCCCTCATCCACTACCCCCCTAACCTCAGTCAAGTCTCCACCAATGGATATGAGCCCATCTGAAACGCTGCGGACCCTGACCAAACCCTCATACTCTCAGGAAATAGGGCTCTAGCCCTCGGATTCACTACCCCACGCACAGAACACTTGTAATTAACCACATACCCATCTATGCAGACAGTTGTGCTGCCATTTGGTAAAGATGTAAAGGAATGAAATGTCAGTCTTTATCATTTATTTTAATTTTTATGACAAACCGTCAACCCAGATTTATGGTTTTGATGGATTGATGTGTCACAGAATATTTTAGCTGCAAATAGGCCCCAGTATGATCTACGAAGAAATGTAAACTCAGTGATTCACCTCTGTCGGAAAGTGTTGTTTGCTTGAGAAGCTTGTACATAATTGCTATTATTGCTTAAAATAAAATACAAAACTGCTAAATGATACACAATTGGATCAAGTTAATTTCTGATTCCACTTGGTGTCTCCAGTCAGATAAATAAGTATTGCTTGCACACAACCCTGGGACCATAAAAATGAGTGATTTTAGATCCACAAAGTGGTTAAACTACTTGACCTTATTTATTCTCTAGGCAAGCAGAAAACCATCCACTGTACAAAATATGTAACGACTGCTACATGAAGTGTCATTAGGATGTACCTGATGTGAGACAAAAAGAAAAATTAAGGTTGGCTAAACTCCTGTTTACATATATGAAATGTATCATTTGCTTTGATTCAAACCTCCAATTCCAGGTGAGTGTACAGAATGTGATCTCTATAAGGGTCAAAGAGCATGGTCATAGGGACTGATACGCTGTGTGCTTCAGATTACAACAGCATGGGAAACAGGAAATATATGAAAGCTGGATTTCACCATTGTGTGGAGATTATTCCGGCTGACTCAGTTACATTCTGCTCAGCTGCAGATTACGGCTCAAATTTTATCATCATGAAAGAGAAGCTGACCCTTCAGATATCATTGAGTCAGAAACTCAGATAAAGTTTTTGAAGTTTCTCAGATTATCTGATCACCAATATTCCATTTGATGCATTTAAATGCCATTTTTGGGGAATTCTTTTTCCAGTCCATGTACTCAAAGGAGGTGATCTCTGAGGAATTTTGACACAAAATAGAAACAAACTTGTAGTGGCTTTAATCAGTTCATCCTAAGTGCAAAATGCACTTCACTGCATGACTGGCACTAATGTGATGGACCCAGTGAATTTAATGACCATATTACATGCCATTAAAGTATGTAATGTTGTTATAGAATTCCAAAACGAAACATATTACAGTCAAAGATCATCTTTGTGCAGCTGGCCAAGGCAGCAAAATAGCAAATTTTCATGGAGGTTAATATTAAATATTTACTCATTTTTGATGAAGTGGGATAAATAATTTGAATTTATGTGGCAATTCCAAAACTGAGGGCTTCTTGACTCTCCTTCCAGTATACTTCAAAAAAAGATACAAACAGGAACACTGACTGACTTAGGCAAAGAATGTGCCATTCAATATAGTTCACTGAAGCATTCGGAAACCTATCAGACCATTGTAGCCCATAGTAAAGCAGCTATCCGCAGCATATGCAGTATTCTGGGGTACTATTCCCACACTCATTACACTCCAGGAGATGATCAGGCTGGTGAAGAGCTTTATCAGGGCAACAACTCTTCTAACATTACTGTATAATAAACTATTTAGATTGTCAATTACGTATTCAGAATCAATTCATTTCTTAGTCCATCCTCAGAGTACTGCATGTTCATGAACAAAAGTAAAGAAACTAAACACATTATATGAATCCATATTGGATCCGAATAATCACCTTAAAATGTCACTCACTGTAATCTCTGACTCAATAGTAATAATACTGTCATGGTGCAGCACTGATTTTTCCTAAGTAGATGCCTTCATATAAAACAAGACAGTTTTCAAACACATTTTGACCGGGACCAAAACAAACACCCTCCCATTTTTAATTTCATGTATTTATTTTGTGTCCATTTACAGTCTTTAACTAAAGCAGAATGCGGGTGGGACTCGATGCCTCCCATGTCAGAGACACAACTGGCCTTTTTCTTCCTTCAAATTAACAAGTGAAAAAAATCCAACAGGAAACACAAACAGTAACTCAGTGGTACTTGACTGGAGGAAAACAAGGAAAACAAATCAAATAGAAAAATAACCAAAGTCAAATTAAAGTGATAAGTTGACACAGGTAACCTAGAACACACGGAATAAGTAACACAGTGCCAGTGAGCTCCCTGCACCAAGAGCCCATTGTCCGATCAGTGCTGAAGAATTGTGGTCCAATCAGTGTTTCACAACAATACACTTTGGGGCGATTACAATTGCTACCGCTTGTAGGTACGACCTTCTTCAATACTCACTTGGTCGTGGGGTGGACCTGAACCACAACTGGTCAGACTGAATTCTGAGAGCGATCAGGAGACCTGATTGGTCAATGAAATTACCTGGCAGTCTCAGGGTGCTGGCGGCTTAGGAAGCACATGACACAAACAATTAATACAACGGGGGATATGACACACTAACCCAGAGAGTGAGCAATATCACTTAATGGCTGGCTGTTTAAAGGCATTTACACTTCAAGTTTCTATTTTTCTTGCACGTTAAATATATATAGATTTTTTCCTTGTGAATATTTAAGGCTAACACAACCCCCCTTCCCCTCCCCCAACTCACCCAAAACACACATGGATTATGCTTTCAGACACACAAACATACGCACGCACGCACGCACGCACGCACACACACACACGCACACCACTTCAAAAGCCTCATGCCATACTTGGGACCTCATTCCCTTTAACATCTGAAGTGTATCTGAACTGCAAGCAAGCCAAGTGAACACATGGGAAACATACATACAAAGCAAGAAATCCATACAATGACATGACTTACATTCAGAATAGACTTCTTCATGCTCCACGGAGGGAGTCACTCACAAACAGAACTAAATGCTTTCAGTGCCTTCAAACAGTACAGTGGAAAAACACGGCCACCAGGTGTCAGCACTGAGACGGGCTACTCCCGCGTTCGAATAGTCAAAAAATTACATCCTACCGTCTATTTCATATCCATATTTGTTAACCTCGATAGAAAACGTCATGAGGTAAAGGTAAGGTATAAAGGGGAATTCATGACAATTTGGGAACACAGCCTTGCTAATAAGAGAATCCGAATGCACTTTCAGTAGCCAAGGTGATCATATGCCTCTCGCCCGTCATGTTTATTTGTTTTCGTGATTGGCCGGATGGACGGTAGTCGTATTAAATATTGATGCCGCACGGAATTATGGGACAGCGTTATCTCCTTTTCGAAAAGGATGGGCCCGTGTTCCAAATGCTAAAGGTGAAAAGTTAGGAAGCATTGAAGCAGCTTTGCTTTCCATTTATAGAATTCAAACACATGGCTGCCACATAAATAATTCCAGGTCATTTTCTCCGAGTTGGGAACTTTCCTAAGCAAAAAAGACTATTCGAGCACTACTTACATCAGTGGTCTCCAACCTTTTTCCAGGAGAGCCACAATCCTGTATGTTTTTTATTCCATCCTTAATTCCTGATTTGGCCACTTAGCAGCTTATCAAGTTCTAAAACTGGGAAATGAGGCGTACTTTGTTCTGTTAGGAGTGAAAACCTTCAGGATGGTAGCTCTCCAGGAATAGGGTTAGATGCCACTAAGCTGCATGGAGTTGCAACACAAGTCAAAATGCAGCAAAGGTAAAACATATTAGGCATACAGACTCTGTAAGCAGGTAGTATCCATAAATTACAGGTCACATTCACACCCTGAATAATATCTTTCACTGCTTCCACTTCAATGAAAGAGAAAGCCACTTCTGCCTATTACCCAATGCACCGAAACATCACGCTGACAGCTAATGGAGGAGTAGCTAGTTCACATTGCCATGTCACAGGGTATATATGTTGAGAATAACCTGCACAGATTTGGCTAGGATGGTTAAAATGCTTGAAATCCCTTTTTACAGCAAGTTAGCAGTTTTTGTTATGTTTGCTCCCTCACGAATAAGAGCGCAGCACTGCTACTACAAAAGTGGCAAGAGTGTCGAGCCTTGTGTGCACAAGCCGTAGACTGTGTAGAAAGTCTATTTATATACAATCAGTGGCACAAACATACAAATGCACATACAGACACATGACTGATCATGTATGTTTCCACCAACAACTTGTCAGGCGTAAACATCACACTATGTGGCACATACACTAAAATGGCTTCAGCAAATCATCTGGCTGGACATCATTTGACTAGGAGGGCGCTTCCCTTTTACGCGCAGAGAAACCAAGTAAAGAAACGCTATTCTTTGGCAGACGCAGTATAAAATGAGCATCTTATTTCAGCTTTAGTCAAAGCCAAAACAAACCTAAAATGACAAAAAAGGACAGGTATGTAAGCGAGTACTGGCCATCTTTACAGTCTGAATTACAGCCAGTTCTGCACTTCCTGTGAGGTCACAGTGGAGTCCAGCATTTCCTGTGAGGTCACAGTGGTCTTCCTCCTCGACAGGAAGTTGAAGTTGTAAACAGGGCGCAAAGCCAGAAAAAGACAGACGCACAGAAAGATGAAAGAAGATTCAAACCCGCCCCCAACCCCCCTATTCACCCGCCCCACAGTTCAGGGCACAATAAATAAGCACAAGCCTGCATCTCAGAAAACACGCAGACCAGCAGGAGCGTCAGAGAGAGATGAGACAGTCATCCATAAACAGCAAGACAGATATATTAACACAGATACACTTTCTCTCTCCCTCTCACTCTCTTCCTTCATCCTCTGCATCTCCGGGAACCCCCTTTAAGAATCCAGCATCGTTTTGAGTTCTACTACAAAAAGGGAAATAATCGATAAAAGATGTCCAGTGTTTTGAGAGAGCAGGTCGTACTCCGCTTGGTACCCCCTTTGTCCTCGCTTCACCCTTTCGCTTTACCACACCTCACAGCGATGGCCCGAGTTCATCGGCGTGCCAGCCGGGCAGTTGAAGTGACGAGCGAAATCTGGGGAGTTGGAGAGAGTGCCAATCACCCGGTACTTGGGGGGGCTGTGGGGGTCGGTAATCAGGCCCTCGTGGGCACTCTCCGGGGTCCGCACCGAACACCACACCTGCGGAGCACACATTTGAGATTTTTCATTCAACTCCAACATGGTATCACGCTCGCTACTAATCAGTGGAAATATAGAGATATACAGAATTTTCCCTGTCTCATTGCTGCCCCCTAGTGCATACCTGCCAAGTTTTGAAAGTGAAAAACCATAATCCTAATAATCCTAGCATGCAATCGCAGTGTATAGCATAGCGTTTTGTGGGGGGTACGGGAGGGTGTGCCCTCCCGTAGGTGGGGGTATGGGGCACCTCCCCCAGGAAAAAATTTGAAAAAATAGCTGCCAAATACTGCATTTCCATCTCTTTGAGGCAGAAATTTGCCTAAACAATTCAGCTTCAATTTGACGCTTTTGTACACAGAAATCCTAGAAAGTAGAACTTTTCATAGCCCAGGTAACACGCCTGTGATTACTGTGATGAATATTGTTATTTAGTTATGTCCAAACCCCTTTAGTACAGTAAGTGAAAGGACCAAGAAAAACAAATTCACAACAATTAGACAGATGGGTCATATTTAATGGAAACTGGGTATCTAAATCTGAGAATGTGTCTTCAGTATGCAACAAGTTTACAACTTATTCCACTGACCAAACAGAAGATATTTGAAGCATCTGTTAATTAAATACATCATCATTATACGTCACATTCAACTAAAGTAATCAACTAGTATTAAAATATATTTGCCACAGTGTTACTGGTAAGTAACTTCAATTATTCTCAACTGGTATCAACCTATATTTGCCACAGTGTTACTGGTAAGTAACTTCAATTATGATCAAGACGTATCAACATTAATTTGCCACAGTGTTACTTGTAAGTAACTTCAATAATGATCAACTGGCATCAACATAAATTTGTCAGTGTCACTGGCAAGTAACTTCCACAATGATCAACTGGTATCAAAATAAATTGTCAAAGTGTTACTGATAAGTAACGTCAATAATGATGCAGTTACTGTCCCTTATTTTCCATTGTGCAGCGGTTCCAATTTTAGCCGAGAATGGTTCCAATTGAAACGCCTCGGCCAATTCCGTGATTCCTTATAATCTTCATAACCAGCGAGGTGTGCCGATTGTTTACGCAAACGAACCAACAGATTCTTTGCCATTGTAACAAAATGGCCGTCTTTGGTAAATATAAACTAGCATCGAAGAAACGGGAATAAACGAACATGTTTCATGTTTTATTTTATCATTATGTTTAAAAGGGGCAAAAAGTGAAATCGTTTCACCGCTAGGTTTGCCGTTATGCACTGCCTGTAGACCAAAACAAAGTGGGTCATGAGCCACACCTGCCTCAACCTCTGCTATTCGGCAGAATGACGGGCCAGTTTAAGTTACATCGAACCTGAGATGCTCACGAAACTGCAGATTTGTGCTAATTGCAAATGTTAGCTGGCTGCCTGGCTACTCACCTAACACAACCGTAACGCCTGGCCCATTGCTGGGACCGAGCCGCTAACAACTCAAGCTCCGGACATTAACCCATGCCACGATTGTAACATTAAATTTAATTGAATCTACATAGCGACATGTGCCCAACATTACTGTAACGCTAATTAAAGCAGACATTTGACTTTATGTTGTTACTTACCTGTCCAGGAGAAGAAGAGCTACCTCCGAGTCAAACTGTAGCCCCTTTAGCTCTAGCAGTGCTCTCCACCTTGGACATGCAAGGCCAATATTAATCCGGGTTCTGTCCCTTTCTTTATCCGACAACTTATTTGCCAACGACCGTTGTTTCTTCAGAAGTAATTTCGGATCCTGCTTGTCTTCAGGTGAACGTTTCGTTCCGCTCTCCGCCATTTCGCTTTTTAAAAAATACGCGCTGCCACTGCTTACTAACTATATAAATGCCTTCTCGGCAAGGAGGAGGAGGCGATTCTGCTCATTGGCTGTATGAATGCATTCTCGGGAAGGAGGATGCGGCGATTCAAATGAACGTTTAACGCGCAGCCGGACCGGGCTTGTAAACAAGGGGCTGGAGATCAACACAGAAGGCCGTTGTGTGACCTCCTGCTATACTCCAGATGTAATTACACCTCTCGTTCTTCACATAGCGATTTTTAATTCCTTCAATCTAGAAATGATGCATTTCCGCATATTGCCCCTTTTAATATTATTTATTTTACGAAAAACCGGAATTTGTTTTTGTTCAGCCGTAAACCAGACTGTGCTTTTGAAAACCGTAACTATTACAGGCAAACCGTACTTGTTGGCAGATATGCTAGTGCCTTACCTGTGCAAATCCAACGAAGAACAGCTGGTCGTTAGTGAGGCCCACAGCTGGCAGCAGTTTCTCCTCGCCGTGTGTCTGAGCCCATGACTTGTAAGCCTGTGTAGACAAACTGTACGGTTCCCCAAAATCGTATCTCTTGATGTGACAAATACAGGAGAATACTTGGTAGCGGTAGTACTGAGAAGCAGATAAACCATCATGAAAGCTTAAGGCTGGAATGCCACAGTCACCCCAAAAGAGCGCCCTGGGTATCCACTTCTGTGAGTTTTCAAATGAATGCAATGGAATTCCATAATGTCAACAAGTCAGGAATGTCAGCTGCCCGTTTTCACTGACAACATTACCATAATGGGGGAAGTTCTGTGGAGCTTGGAAACACTCATGACAAGGGCAGTCAAATATCTCACTGCAACAACTAAGACTGATGAGGATTTTCATCCCAAGGAATTCCAGAATTCGTTTACATTGTCCACCTTGGCAGTACGGGTTAAATACTTAGGCTGATCTAAATCAAACTGAACCACGCTTGGGCTGACAGCTACCTAATGAAAAAACTTCCAGGAATAAAAATAAAATAAAGATTCCAGGAAAATCACGATAAACAATAAAAGTGTCCATTCATTTATGCTTAATACCCACACAAAGCTCACATGACACATCTGTAGATGCACAGAGACTACCAATAGAAGGGCATGACATCAATGCCATGAAGTACGGCATTCAAACAAAACAGACATCAATACAACGTTTAAAGATGAACCACACTATTACACTACTGCTGTAAACAAGGGCATGTGATTTTCACTTGACTTGGGCAGATGGCTAGATCAGAATTATTATTAGTTTGTGGGTGGAAGATGTCACAATGGGAGGCTTTGGAGGCCATACCACTCCTTTTTCAACCCAGCACAGTGAGGTCATGCTAGTCCTTGTGTTCCCCATTGCTATGAGAGTATACAGCTGTGCCACAGGACTATTCCACTCAAGGACAGAGATGGTATTATATGCACTTTAAGGCTGCATGACTCATGCACCTATATCCTGAGGACACTGTTGACGACCAGCCCCCTGACTGATCGCAACATAAAATGGGGAAACAACACATATATAAAAATAACTGATTAATTACAAAAAAGCACGTAAACGGACAAACTGCCTAAAACTGCAATGAGAGCAAGAAGGAACATCGGGTGGTTGCTGTAGACTGAGCTTTGCTAATAATAATAATAATAATAATAATAATAATAATCATAATCATAATAAATGTTATTTCTAAGCGCCTTTCAAAACACCCAAGGACACTCTAGAGTCCCAATGGGGCACCACCAAACTTCTTGAAGCGTTCTGCTGCAATCAAATAAACACAAGACACACAAAGAAAAACAGTCCCCCTACCACTAGAGGCAGGTGCAATGTTCAGGTTTGTTACAGTATCTTACATTATAGGCAGCCTTCAAGCCCCCGTTGTCAGCAATGTTCTCGCCGAGCGTCTGCTTGCCGTTGATGTGCTCCCCGTTGATGTTGTATTGAGAATACTGGTCCACCATGCACTCTGTCCGGTTCTTAAATGCCTCCACCGAGGAATTCTGCCACCAGGGCCGAAGGTTCCCATCCTTATCATACTCTCTACCTTTAAGAGGAATTGTTGACAGGGGAAAATTAATTCAAGCACATTCACACAGACACACGCTGAAGTGCAAACAGGCAAATGTACAAAACGTACTTCAACTGCATTCAAAACCAGAAACACAAATACCTGCATTTGCCATATCAAAACTGCACAAATAAATACCAAACACACAAAGCAGAAATGCAAATAAAAGTGCAAATGATTTCACTCACTCACAAAGAGGTCCACAGCAAGACTGACCGCACAACGACATTCAGACACGACAGAGTCTTATCCCTCCAACGACACGCATTTAATGTGTATTCATCACGGTCGCATTGCTTTGTCCCTCTGAATCATAACAATAATCACATTAATGTTGAAACCTTTCCGTGTATCAGCTGGATTGAAGAAGAGACCTGGCTTACCCTGATCATCGAAGGCATGGGTCAGCTCGTGCCCCATAACCACTCCGATTCCCCCGAAGTTCAAAGCTCTGCCAGAAGATTAACAGGCAGGAAGGTTGGGATTACCGCACTGGGAGGAGGGTGGGTTACAATTTAGTGAAGGGGATTCTGGGAGACTCACTTGGGGTGGTCTTGAGCATAGAAAGGTGCCTGCAGGATGCCAGCAGGGAACACTATGCCGTTCTTGCTGGGCATGTAGTAGGCATTGACTGTGGGAGGGGTCATGCTCCACCTGAAAGAAACAGGGAGACCAAATGAGAAATGTGTGTTTGACCTGTGTGAGGATTCACAGCGCGAGTACGATATGCGCCTTTCCGACAACAGTGAAGATGACGACTCACTGGTCTTTGTTTGGTGGCTTGCGTAGTTGGTCAGCCATCACCTTTGCAGAGAAGTTGTAGAAGTTGAGCATGTTCTGGAAGAAGTTGTCCTCAGAGACGTCGTACTGCGGAGATACACAGGGGAGTCTGACCTCGTCAGCTGTTTTGCTGTTCCGCTCTCATACAGTAGAATTACTACATTCCAATTCAGTTTACATGGAGAACACAAACTTATCGTCAAGCCAGTTTCACCTGTCTCACCTGAAAGCCCTGTTCCTCTATCATGGTCCTTGAGAGCCAAGCACTATTTCACCCACAAATTACCTAGGAGTCAGGGGTGAAGCCAGTCCAGCCAATCACAACCAATAATTGTCCATGTAAATATAGGGCAAATAGAAAACCAGGGCCAAATTTCAGATTGGAGGGTCTGGAGGATCGCTCCCCCGGAAAAACTGGACACATCAGAGCACTGCACTTCCCCCAGTCTCACTCACCCCGTCATAAACATCATCCAGTTCCTTGTGATCCAAAATGAAGTCCGGAAAACCAATCATATCATAGATGGCGTCTGCCTGCATTGACAGAGAGAAAGGTGGAGGGGAAGGGTGTTGAGCGGACATTCATGAATGTGTGTAGTTCTTGTGGTAATACAAAGACAGCCAGCATGGTTCTTTATCACATAATTGCTGTACTTTTCCCATAGCCCAGCCGATGACATATTTTTGATATTGCCCAATGGTAATATGACTTTTGTGAAAATATCATTCGCTGAGAGTGTGAGGGGAAGGAAAAAAAAAAAAAAAAAAAAAAAAATCGCTCAGCGTTACATCACCCTGTTAATATTTAGCTAAACTGAATAACAAGTGTAACGCTGGTTAAATCAGTATGGCTCAGTGCTGTTGCAAGCTCGATAGGTTCTACTTGCATAACTAAGTTCACATAACTTGGCTAGCTGGCTAACGCGTACGCAGTACGTTTTCATAACCATAATGTCACAATAGTTTGTTAGCTAGTGAGCTAACAATTGCTAGCTACTCAGTTTACTGAATTTACAAACCGTTGCTGGTTCAGCTGCGAATGTCTGACTTAGTGACTGACATTGTTAGCAGAGCAATGGTGTTAGCTCAGGGCTAACTAACAATGGGCGCTAACGGAAATTACATTTGTTTTCTATTAAATTACGCATTTCAGTTATGTGATAAACAGAATCTTACACTCTTCATCGTGTCATTAGAAAGTTATGAAACGAGTTGAGTAAATTTTGGATTTGTTGCGCGCTAAAGCTTGTAACAAACGCAAAATTTAGTCCACGAATTTCATAACTTTCATATGATGCGCCCACTTATAACACCCCAGATGGACTGGTTCACACAAGGTTTTTAAACACTCCCATCCCTCAAAGCCTCAACTCCCATCTCTCAAGGCACTTAAAGTAATCTGCATTATCAAATAGAAACTAAGAACCAGACATATAGTTATCAGTCACTGTTTAAAAAAAACATTAAGCTCGTCAAATTACACCAAGCCCCATTTGGACATGATAGGCTTTCATTTATCACAGGATGTCAGTAATGCTCACGACAAATTCACAAGAGATAAGCAATGTCTGGAAAAACTGCCAAGATGGGGGTGTCTTCTACATAAATGCAATCTGGTCACTTAAAAAACAGCACATGAATTTGGATGGCTGAATAAACTACTTTTATGATTTGACTCAGCACAGAGATAAAGAAATATTTTCATTGTTCATTATTAAAATAATCTTATTGATGAAAATTAAATCTCTGAAATGGAGGATATACATATATGCATGTATCAAACTTAAAACTTCTCATTTTTAAAAACTGCTCCACACTGAGGTAAAGTGAGTTGTCACCCACTCACCTTGTCTTTGGCTGCCTGTCGTGTTTGTCCGTCCATCCACATCAGTTCATCCAAGGAATCTTTGAATGCTGTCCGGATCTCATTGATCATCTCCTCTGCCTTCATTAAAGACGAAAGCCAGGAGAGGAAGTTTGAGAGGAGAGGGGAAAAGTGCCAAAACTTAAAATACCTCAAATCATGGCACCTGAAACAAGCATGTTTGAGAACAAGAACAAGAACCTTTCCTGGTGTCCCTCTTATAACTAAGGAGTGTAAAATGCTACATGTACCACTGGCCACTACAGAGAGTGAAACACTACTAGACACTAGCGATCAACGGTACCAAACCCATGCACTTAGTTTTTGCTTGCAATACTGTTAATTACAACCAAAGCAACTCACGATTGCCTTGCTGCGTTTGTCAAAGGTTGCCTTGACAAAGAGCGCTCCAAGAGCGAATCCCAGCGTATCGTCCGTGTTCCCGATGCAGGTCTGCCACCGCGGGGTGCAGGACTGATAAATAAAGAGGACACATTAAGTCACAGTGAAAACAGAGCCTTTCACCTGGCAAACTGGGTTTTCTTGCCGAGAGACGCAATCAAAGCTGACACAGAGGCTCAATTCAGGCTTCGTTACCAAGTCCAAGGGCAGCAACACAGATACAGGATTACACCTTAAGGTCGGTCACTGTCCATTAACACTCACACGTACAGCCCCTCCCCAATTTCACTCTCATTCTTACCTTTTTGGTGCCATAGAGACTCTCCAGCAGTTTGTCCTGAGCATTTTCAAAACGTTGGTCCAGACTGGACACTCCCTTCTGAACCAGGTTCCACATCATGTAGTTATTGAGCAAACTAAGGACAGTGAGAAGGGAATTAGGGGGAAAGAAGAGGCCAAATATGAGGCCTGAAATACAGGTGTCCCTCAGTCTTCACCTCACGTATGGACTGTTGCATTCATCATCCATTTCAAAAACAACTGCACAATGAAACAGAGCTCATTACAGATGGTTAGGTGTTCAAGAAGCCATCTACAAGTCCAATGAGGCGAATGCTGCACTCACCTGCGGTCGGTCTTATTGATGAGGTCAGACACCTGCTGCAGGTACTCCTTGGCGTAGACCACCACAGGCTCGGTGTCATTCAGGTCCAGTGGGGACAGTGCTGATGTCAGGTAATCCAGCCAGTCCACAGCCGGGGCCAAGAGCTGCAGAGTCACACAACACACCAATGTTGCACATATTCTGGCCCCAGTCTCTGAAAAGTAGCTATGCATCTACTGGTACTGTGGATTTATTGAATTAGTATAAATTCAGAATATTTTAAAAGATCAGTGGTTCTACAAAAATGAATAAACAAACAAAAATCCACACGAAGATGACCGAGTATCCAGACCTAATCTTGGTCAGGGTGCCCGGACATTGGAGAAAAACAAGGTCTGCTTGTTTGCGTCAATGAACCCAGATTCAATTACAGTCACGCTCGACCCAATGGCTGAGGGAGTTATTACTGTAAACCTCATAAATCCCCAGGCACATAGGAGGACTCCTCGTGCTCTTTTAATGCGTCTCTGACTGTGGGACCAGAGAAGGCAAAGAGGCAGACAGGAAGGGGAGCTCACCAAGAGTAAGAGCTATTTCTCATTTTTATTATACTGAGCAAAGACACTATCTGCATTATCAAGAGTGCTAAGAGCACTCACTGCTCTTACACTCAATAAGCAAAGAACTAACTGTCTGTACATCTCAAAGAACTAAAGCCCGTCACGTTAAAAAAAAAAAAAAAAAAAAAAAACATCACGCGTATGTGCAGAAACAATTTAAAAATTTTTTTTGGTGGTTACGTTGTTTTGTAGGCCTTTGACAGAGACAAAAACATGGTGAAAATGCCAGGGAAGGTGCTGACTAAAGCCGCTTTCACACCGGACGCGAAACGAATTTTTTGCAGGACAGATTACATTCAAAGTCAATGCAAAGACGCGAATACACCCGTTTCGTGTGTATTCGCGTCTTTGCATTGACTTTGAATGTAATCTGTCGTGCGAAAAATTTGTTTCGCGTCCAGTGTGAAAGCGGCTTAATGTTGAGTTTTCAAGAGGCTTCCTATTCTTGAGTTCGAATTCATACACACAAAGATAACATGCCAATATTAATTATCAGTGACTGTTACTACTTTGGTTTATAACAGTGGGTCACATTTAAGTAAACTGCATTATCAAATAGTTTCTGTGAGCCAACTGACTGATTATCAGTAACTGATTAAAAAGAATCATTGAGCTCATCAAATCACATCAAACCCTAATCAGAGGGAATAAGCTTTCAGTTATCACAAGATGTCAGTAATGTTTACGTTGAATTTGCATGAGAAAAGCAAGATCTGAAAAAGCTACCAAAATGGCAGTGTCTTCTACATACATGCGATGTTGTCACAAAAACAGCATGTGAATTCAAATGACAGAAAGACTCCTTTCATTATTTTGCTCAGAGGAAGTTACTGATTGTGGTGGCCATGTACTGTATTCAAACTGTACTGCTTTACTCAAACAGTTTTGAAGTGAATCATGTCACACTTCTTGTGATTGTTTCTGTTGCACAGAGAAAGACTGTAACTGATGTTGGACACCCTATAACCTTTGCTCTAGTGCCACCACCAGGCCAAACTTAAAACTTTTAAACATTGCGATAACTCAAACAGCTTTAGTGTGAATCATACTCAATCTGCTCCTAATATTGGTGCGCAGAGGAGGAAGTTATTTATTTGGGTGTCTCTGTAATATTTCCTGCTGTGCCACCTCTGGGTCAGATTTAACATTTCCAAATGCATTAACTCAAACAGATTTCATGGGAATCATATTTTGCTTCTTGTGATCATTTCTGGTGTAAAAAGCAGGGCTGTTATAGGATGACGGTCACCCTATGACCTGTAGTGCCACCACCAGGCCAAACTGTTCATTCTTGAAAATAGTAATTTGAACAGCTTCAATGGGAATCATGTCAAATCCCCTTCCTAGTGCATAAAGGAAGAGGGTATGAGATGCCATAATCTTTACACGAGCGTGAACATGTACAGCAGTCCGTCAAAAGTTACAAACATGACCAATTTGGACAGGATTAGAGACAGAAGTGATGTGCTGTGATCATAATTACATTACTCCATCTCCCCATGTGAAACTAATCCCATCCAAACAGGGCTTCAGTGACAACTGGCAGAAATCAGAATGAAATGTTTTCCCCGTCACGGGTGTGCAAATATCACCAGAATGTTTCCCTTATAATTTTTTTTTGCAAAAAATAACAGTATAGAATAACTATATGCATCACTGGCCGTACATATTTCTGTAGAGGAACTTTAAGTACACTGAATCAAATGTGTCATCCACTAACTTACCCCAGCTCTTTGCAGTGTCACTGTCAGAAATATTGAAACATTCAAAACAACTGAGATGAAAAAACCAACGCATCACTGACGTTCATAAGAGTCCTATTAAGCTTTGCAGTAAATCACACATCTACGCAGCAAATCTCCCAAGTTTTTTGATACTAAGCCCGCAACCTTAACTGTCGAGGAAATCGGGCTCTTTAAGAGTCATGCGTGGGCTTAACAGTCGGGGAAATTGGGTTATTTAAGCGCCACACTCAATCTTCACCTGATCTGAGCAGAGGTTAAAGAGTGGGCGATGAATCTGATCTGACAGGGCAGTCACACCCTCTGTTACCCCGCCTCTGTCGATTTCAGGAAACCGGCTGCAGCCATTGGCTGTAGAGAACAAAGACCCAAGTCTCTTGGCAACCGTCACTATGGAAACCATACCGGCTTTCACAAACAAAAGGAAAAGATAAGAAGGACAGAGAAATGATCCTTGAGAAAGGTGTGAATACAGAGCTTCCAGAGATCTCTGCCAACATGGCTGCTGATACAAACCAGAGCTGGAACAGATGATGGATTTCTCTACCTCCTTCCATCTCAACGCACACGCTCAGAGAGGAGGAATTCAAACCTTCTACTTGCCTTTGTTTGAATGTTTTTGCATTTCTGACGGACCAACCACATCTCTAAAAGAGATGGGGTAATTCTTCTGTGGTGAGACAACCCCCCCTCCCCCCCCCCCCCACGGCCCAATGTCAGTGATGTTATATAACAGGAAATAACCACCCACTCCGAGGCCAGCCTAACACCCATAATCCAATTGTTCTCAAGGGTCAATATATGAGAACATTTTGGGCACAGTCGCTCCTCGTGTAAAAATCAAATCCACATCCTATTCTCCACCGGCAGCTAACATTTGTGCGCATATGCATATAGTTTGATTTCTGTGAAAAACAAAAAGTGCATATACATGTACTCTCACACACACACACACACACACACATACAGAATGTGCACATGCATACACACCTGCAGATCAGCAATAGAGAGCTTGTGGTAAATCTTCTCCTCGTCGCGGCGTTCGTCCTGCGGTACGGTAATGTTGGCCAGGATGGTCTCAAAGTCCAGGATCTGCTGCATCTGGATTTCCGTGGTGTTGTGCTCTCCCCCCAGGAGCATGCCCAGCTCCACCATGTAGTCCAGGTACGCCTTTAACACCTGAGCAAAATGCATGAGTAGCATTACACACTGGCGATGGACATTTTCAATTTCTTTCACTGTTCTGTTTATCATGAAATCTTACTGATAAACTGATTGAAAACATTTTTGGAACCCCAGTTACAAGCTGAGCAGACATGCTTTTATCACCGTGGCTGAAACACAAAAATTCCATTCACAAATCAATTGGGTAATTACATGGTTTATTTAGTATTGTCTCTAAAGGGCCGTATTATTTTCCTCATCAACCCAACCAGGACCGCGACACAGGTATTTATGCCTCCATCACAACACAACACAACACAGCACGAGTGCCCAGAACAAGCCATTCACCCTGGTTAAGCTCACAATTCCTATCACTTAAATGTACCTCATGGTGCTTCTCCACTGAGCGGAGCAAGTCAGTATGGTATGCATGTAACTGTTACTTTTCACTTTTCCTATGGCAAATGTTGTAAGGATGGCACTGAAAGAAACCGAGCTGGGCATGCTGTTTTTTTCACTCCACCTCCACTGACTGCATCATGTCGGTAAGGAGAAGCTTAAACACTGCAGGCCGCTGACTGGTCAGACAGAATCTTCAGTAAATCCTAACTTTGCGTGATAAGACTACAAGCGCAAACAACCCGCAGCATTTATAACATTTTTTACAAAGAAAGCTCAAGGGCTTTTCTTTTGTTCTATTGTTCAACTAAAATAATATATGCAGAATTAAAAAGAGGTAAGCTCAACTGTGGATGATAATGTCACACTAGATACGTCACGATGACCCGCTAGTGACAACCCCACCCACGATTATAAGCACTGTTATCAGCGCAAAGGCACCATGGATCAAGGGTTAGGTGCAGGATAGGTGGTGTAACCGAATCGCACTGAACCGCACTAAAGTGAGAAAGTGCCATACTTCAGATACTAAAAGATTAGCATTGTATCAAGCTGATCTTGAAATCTCCTGGAGTTTTTGCCTCTACCACATGACCAGGCAAGCTATTCCACTTAGCCTCTGTGTGAAAAAAATACTTCTTAATATTAGTTCTAAAATTTAGCCTTGCCTAACTTCCAATTATGACCCCAAGGTATGTAAACAGAACTCAGCCCAAAATAATCCCAATTAGTATAATTTGTTAATCCCTTTTATGTATTTAAAAGGATCAATGATATCATCCCAGTTTCCTTTTAGTAAGGAAGAAGAGCTTAAGATTCCTCAGTCTTTCCTTGTAGCTTTTATCTTTTATACCAAGAATTAACTTTGTGGCTCTTCTTTAAACCTTTTCTAGAGCCTCTATATCTTTCATGTAGTATGATCCCCAGAACTGCAGGTACACCTTACAAAGCAGACAGAGAAACACAACCAATCCCAAAAAAATCGCACCAAAAAGATTTTAGCCCCCAACCTCATCACAGAAGCCCATATCATTTCAATCTTCAGCACTGGTGTTATTAGCAGGTGGTGCACATCATTGTAAAAAATTAAGTGGACCAAGAAAACGTATGTTTACTGCCAAGAAAACTTAAAAGATACATTATGCCCTTAATATTTAAAAATGAGCAGTGTAATCTGCTACCCCTAACACATGCACACTAAAGAAAGACGCGTACGAGGGAGTTTCAGATAGAGTTTCAAAACATGGCTGCAGGGCGTTTCGCACAAAAGAACTGTGCAAACCAATAATGGGCAGCCTCGTAGAACCACTTTACCTTCTCATTGGCAGTTTTGTTGAGGTAATAGTCCCGAGAGGGCAGGAACAGCCCCGATTGGTCGACCTGGGAGAAAATGACACTCGTTGAGTACAACACTGATACGCTTGCATCCAGGTGTACAGTAAGTACACAATTTTTAATTCTATACTGAAAATTAGTCCACATAAAAAATTAGTTACAAGGGTCTAAATATGTTTCAGTTGCTGTCTGATGCCTTAAACTTGAGAAACACTCACAACGACCAAACAATAGTTATATAACATGCCAGGAGAGATAGAACAATTCAGCAGTAAACAGTCATAATTTGCTCCACACTTGTTATAGATAGAAAAACAAACTCTCTCTCCATATACAGCGGGTGCCTACAATGGAGAAAATTGAACAATATTCAGCAAGGTGCTTTGATTCCCATTTATTCAACCCAATAATTCTCAAATATCTGACCACTAGCTTTGCAGACATGGCCAGGTCTCTAACGTGTACAGCCTTGCAGTAAAGGCTGGTGCGCGCACATGCACAGACACACAGACACAGACACACACACACACACACACACACTCGCCTAAAATCCTAATCCAGTCTGTTCAGTTGTCATACAATCCTTTCTGCCGGAGAGCATTCTTTACACGACAGAACAGCGACCGTTCTGCTAAAAGTGCCTTGAAAAAGCTTTAAAACCAGGCACTAATGCAATCCAGAATACAGGCCGCAACTTCAAAGAATGATCATTTTCAAATTCGCCAAAACCACGTTTCCTGCAATGTTGTTCAAAGATGCACTAAATAATGACCATAGAGCAACATTTTTCTGACAGTCAAAGGCAACAGAACCCGACCTGGATAACGTTACTGTTGGAATTCTTGGGGTCCACACTGACTCCTATGGTGAAGAAAGGCTGAGCCCGGTACGGTCCGGAAACAGTCTTCAGAACATCCATGAAATTGTCCTTGTCCCATGGGCCTGTAATGTTCCAGCCGCCTATCTGCAGACAGGAAAGCACACACAAGCACACACGCACACACAGACACACACACACACACGCACACACACACAAACACACACACACACACACACACACACACACACACACACACACACACACACACACACATTAGCTGGAGCACATTTTAATCCACACCCACACAGCCGCGCAAGTTATTCGTTACATCATTACCACCCATCCCTGTTCTCTGAGGTTTCCCTTCCAGTATGTTTCCGTGCCAACCAAACCAATTGAAACTCATAAGAAAGGAAATGATCTGGTTGAGCAGCTGATCGGGGGAATCGGTTATGCAAACTTATGGTTGAATTGAGAACCAGGAGGAAGGTCGAGGAGGGCTGGGCGTCCCTGCAGTGCATTTTCACTCTCAGTCACCAAGGCTCATGACGCCTGAGGCTCTTCCATTCTATAACCACCACCATAGGAGCTCAATAATCACAGCTATGACTCACTGTGTGACACTAACGAAGCCAGACAGGCCCCACTGCAGAACAGCATATGTATAGAGGCCAGCCCCAATGTGAGCGTGTTAATGTTCGCATGCAAGTACGTTTGCTTGTGTGCCCGTTTCTGAGTGTGCATGGGCATGTATTGGTGAGTGTGTGTGTGTGTGCGCGCGCGCGTGTGCGTCAGCCGTCATCTGACAGCCACAGAGAGATTAGTCGCTTGAAGGGGCAGGCATGTAGATATGGCCGCCAGATAAATGGCAGTAAAGGTCACGTGTCACGCCAGGACACCAAGTCTCTCCCAGCTCACAGGAGCAGGACCAGGAACGAAACCCCCCATTTCAAATCAAAGGAATCCCGAGAGGCCACGGCTCAAAAACCGTTTCATTTCAACTCAACAGCGTGCGGAGGTCCTCCGCCATTTTAAAACCCTACCCCTTCAGCACCCAGGCAGAAGAGTGGTGGGCGAGGTCAGGGGAGGGAAAGTGATAGCTTTATGACTGCAGATATCTACTGCACCATAATTCACTCTCTCTCATTCCAAGGACTTGCATTCATATTCATTAGAAAAGGACCAACGGTCAATTTTAAATTACAATATGAATCGACATTTGCTTCCAAAAAGGCCGCTGTCCATCTGTAAATGTACTTATGAGTCGATTTATTAAATTTAGAAAAAAATTTATATTTGGCATTTGAAAGTGCACAAGGACCAAAGTAAAGGTCTCTAAGACAGTTCTCTGAAATCTTTACCAGGGAGTTAGCACGGAACCGTTCAAAATCCGACCTTCACATTTATGAGACATTTTCCTGAAACAGAAAGCCCTTTAGAGACATATTATAAAAGGTTGAGGGGTAATGGGGAGGGAACCAATGAAACGAATCACAGACCAGCAGATCATAAAGATGCAAATTAATCACAAACTGCCTGTACATTTCTCTGATCAGCTATTCAGATCAGGTCTAATATTATTTGAACAGGATTACAAACCTGAAATGATGAATGATTTAAATATTTCGCATTTGGAAACACAAGCCGTTAATTATGATAGACGTTAGAGCAAGATACAAATACCACAGACTGGCACCACTCTATCTTGTTTGCATTGTGAACAATGGAACCTAGTAGTTCCAGGTTATTATTTCTCTGTTATATACTCTTTATTACTTTCACAATTCTGCAGTTTATATACACCACTGAGCCAAAATATTACGACCACCCAACATGCCATTAGGCCTCTGCGTGCCACCAAAATAGCTCCACGTGTCGTCCATATGGATGCCTGGACCCAGGGCTTCCCAGCAGAATAATTTCCTGAGTATCAGACTCCCTCCACTTGCTAGTCTCCTTCCCACAGTGCATTCAGATGCCATCCCTTCCCCAGGTGAACGGCTCACACGCACCCAGCTCATTTACATGATGTAAAAGAAAACGGGACTCATCAGAATAAGTAACCCTCTTCCATTGGTCCAAGGTCCAGTGCCCATTTAAGTGTGCCCATTGTAGACATTTCCAAAGGCGAACGGGGGTTAAAGTGGGGACTGTGACTGACCTGTACTGCAGTAGTTGGGATCAGATGGGATAGCCTTTGTTGCCCTTGGGCTTTGATGAGCCTCAGGCACCCTGTCACAAGGTTTGCGGTTTGTCCCTCCTCTGACTACTGTCTGCTGGTACTCATTACTGGTGATGGGGAGCACCCCACAAGCCTTGCCACTTCAGAGTCGCTCCAACTCAGACATCCGGAAATAACAATTCAGCCCCTGTCAAATTGCTCAGGTTCCATTTCTCTCCACTACGAAGTTCCGTTTACAGACCACGACATGCCACTGCTCTGAGATTATCAAATTATTTGCTTCATTTGTGACTGCTCATAATGCTTTGGCTCATCGGTGTACACAAGAACTACCCATTAAAGCCCATTAAAAAAAAAAAAAAAAAAGCTCTAAATGACCAGTCGCCAGAAAGCCAACTTCATTGCACAACAATACCACGCACTGCAAAAAGATAATATTAGGTAAACATCCCTCATCTCAAAACCCAAAAACATCTGGTTCATATTACAGCAGAGTTTTTCACAATGTTTGAAAAACAATTGCGCAAATGCTGGCAATAGATGAGCTTCCTTCTCCAATTTAATCCTGCTGCTACATGCAACACAAGTGTGCAATCAAACTGAATAAATGAGTACTCTTCAGGGTAAACTTGGCCTCAAGTTACCTACTGCTACAAGATTGATTTCCAAATTCTCAGAATACTCAACTAAACATCACCGGCTTTCATTTCAGCAGAGAAACACACTCCCACCTTTACACAGAAATTCTGGGCCCAATGAAAGCATCAACAACTTTCCCCCCCTAAGTATGTTACTCCAGTCCATGACTGTATAAAAAGATGGACAAAGCAACGGTGATGTCACCCATTGGTTTCAGCATACCATTTAGGAAGCCTCGATTTTGGCAATTTGAGCAGCACTATTTTGTCATTTTGAAACCGGATGTGATTCCTATCCACCTTATTCCTGAGGGCGCTACTGTAGATATGACCATGGGTGCAACTTCCGGCGGAAGTAGTTTTTAGTGAGCGGCTAGTCAAGAACAGCTGCGTTTCTTTCAGTTAACTTAGCGATTACAGCTCGTTTTTTTTAACAAATTAACTTGCTTTTCTTAAAATGTCCCTTCAGAGCTCCGGCACCTATTGTGCTGTTCGAGGCTGAACTAACAACCAGAGGAAGCTAAATTTATGGTTTGATCAACAGTGTTTTGAACACGCACCCAGAACATAGGGGACTGTCCTTGTGTTCAGCGAAACGGTTTCCATCGCCTACCTACAAAGAGGAAGCCAGAATTTGGCTGAAAAACCTGAATTTGAAAAGACCCCCGAACACATTAGGTGCTCATTTCATTATGCCGACAAACAACGATTCCTACTTTATGGCTAGGCTCAGACAGACCGCCGCAGAGGAGACGTCGGGTCCTCAGAAGCATTTTGACAGCAGTGCCAGGAGAGCACAAGGTATGATTTCGCGTGTAGGGAGGACAGAAAATTGTTGTATTCGTCCGGTAATGCCAGTCAGTATAACTAACGTTTCATGCTGCACAGTTTAAGATGAGGCTGTAGAAGTGGCAATAGTCTACTACAATTTGAAAATAGCCTACTCTGTTCCAAACAATAGTCTTGCACTCCAAACCTCATTTCACTAAAATTAAAAGTATGGGAAAAATGAATTCACTGTGTTTTACATGTTATAGTATTGGATTAGCTAGCAACTTAATACCGTATAATGTAGTTGGCTGGAGTAGAGCTAATTTGACTCGTACTGTTGGATGGCTTAATTTACTCTGTATAACAATCCATTATGTTCCACATGTAGAGCAATATTTACCGCTGAAATATAGTGTTTCCTTCATAAATATTCTCAGAAAGTACTTGTATATCTGTTTTAAGGTACATAAGGTCGTATACAAATGCGACTGACCTTGTTGCTGTGGAAGTACAGCATACGCTTCAGAGCTTTGTAGATTGTTCATAGCTTCGCAGTCTGTGGCAATGGAGTCGCTAATGTAGCCAAATGCGCTAGTGTGGCCACTGCTTCAGGTCGTTCTCCCATTCTTCGATAGTGGAAGGCAGCGGTACCGTACCTTTATCCTGTCTGAGGGCTAAAAGGTGATGTTCCCTCATATATTATTTTCTAATCGCTTAAAAAAAGAGGATTCGCGTGAGCCGCTACCATGGTAAACAGCTCAGTGACAGGATGCAGCGGAAGTTACGCCCAAAATTCGCACAAGGGATCATGGGACGTGGGAATAAGGTGGATGGACGAGAGCATGAATTGAAGATCCGGTTAGGACCGTGGCTCTGGATCTGACCGTATCAGACGAGGTATCGAAGGAGACTTGAAACTTGCAATAGGGAAAATCATTATTGAAATAATAAATCAGGTGGCAAAGTAGGGTCATTTTCTCAGAGACTTCAATAGCATTGAACTTCTTTCTGCAACCACCGACGTTGCCATCTGCCGGCCATTAAATATAATGCAAATTTTTGAGATTTCCGCATCGGCCTCACTTTTCAGATCCGGGTGCTGCGTCCATCTTTTTATACAGTCTATGCTCCAGTCTTCTGAAAGATATACAGGAAGCTGCAATTCAGCTGCATCAAAGCCCTCATTATTATGCGCGTTCCAGAGAAAAACAAGAACATTTATTTCCCTATTAGCGTTAGCGCAGTGGTATGGCTCACCCTGGTGATCAGGTCGATGAGAGGCTGGGCTCCCAGCTCCTCGATTCGCTGCTCGTTCAGGCAGGACAGGTAGTAGTCACGAGTCTTCCGCTCAGCCTCGCTAGTGAAGTTAAATGTGCCATTTTCTGCAGGGCAGGGTACAGAGACCTCAAGATACAGCATCGCAACACAGAATCTCATCATGCAGGACTACACTAAAACACCTGTCAGAGACATTCTAACCCCCTAAACTCGGTTTTCCATCCATCTCCAGAGTTGTTTTAATGAACTCATCACTGGCACAATGCAATGTATCTCTGCAACAAGGACTGGTGTCGGACATAGAACTTAGGTGACCCCAGTTTAAACCCCTTTCAAATCAACTGATGTTTTTGTAAACTACCAACATAAGGTTTACTCCTATTTATTCAGCTTGTACAAATTCACGCAGTGCTCATTTCATTATTATTGTTTTTATTAGGCCCAAGATTGAGACAAATTCTTCAGGGATCAAGCCTGTTATCTGCTGCACCCATTGAGCCCTGCTGGGAAAGGAATGGATCTTAAGCTGAGGTGAGGGATAACAGCTAGGGATTCTGATTGGCCCGTCATAGTTGAGAGGCCTTGTGATTGGTCCCCAGTGCTTATTCTCCCCCCAGCAGCAGGAGCAGAGCCCAGCAATTCCTGCAGAGAGCATTCTGCCATTTATCTCCCCAAAGGAGGCAGCTCACAGATAGCAGCCATCTTTTCCTGACATAGAGCAGGTCCAACAGTGCTGTCATTATGCTGACGACTAGCAGGCTGTTTCATATCCACCGAACCAAAGCAATACCCTCATACATACACACACACACACACATCCTTGTACTTATATCTTTGTGAGGACATTACATTGACTTCCATTCATTCTTCCTGTGTCTCTACAGCCTTTCCCTAATCTTAACAATAAGCAATGTATGCCTGACCCAAACCCTTACCCTAACCTTAACCTATCCCTAATTCTAACCTTACCCATAACCTTAACTAATAAGTCACAATTTGCCTTTGTTGAAGTGAGGACCGGTCAAAATGTCCTCACTTCCCAAAAAAGACTTCACTTCGTAGGTTAAAAACTCATGCCGGTCCACAATAAGTAGCAAGTACAAGAACACACACACGCGCACGCGCACGCACGCACGCACACACACACACACACACACACGCCCACACTCCATGTGTGTTCATGTGAATGTCCCAATTTATGCTTGTGCACGTGTGTGTGAGCACTGGGAAGGCCCTATGCACTGCATCAGGGCCGTTGTACAGCAGGATCCTTGATAAATGTGACCTACTTCCACTCTTCGACTCGACAGCGTCTGACAGGCCCCATCAGCAGAAGTCAGAAACTCAAATTGCCACTTCACAGATTCTATCACTCTCTTGAGAGGTGGTGTGCAGAGTGTGTGTGCGTGTGTGTGAAAGAGGGAGAGAGCAAGGCAGGGTAGCGAGCGAGAGCACAGCTTAAGCAGTGCTAGTACTTCACTTTTGCAAATGAAGATTCTCAGAAACCTGCAGTCACAGACACAGAAGTGCACCATTAAATACTGCCCACTGCAGAGCATAAACAAATGCATTATTTAATGCAAGCTATAATTCACCGTTTAGGAACAACGCTTGAACTTCAAAAGAAACAAGGATCAGCAGCCATTAAATAACACACTAAAAGGCTGGAATACCCCATTGGGATACACAGCTATAGCCCAGCTGTCTGACGGTCCCGGCTGACAGGGGGAAACACTGCTAAATAAGAGCTCCATGTCTTCTGCTCCTCTTAGCAGAACAAGCCACAAGAAGCATCTTGCTCTACAAGCTTTGGTCCCAGCTCACCTCTCTCTCATGCACCCACATGCAGTCACCTGACATATGACATACGTTGATTGGTTGGCACCGGTTCTAAAGCTTCTGCCATAGCTCAGTGGAGCAGAGCGGGGAACAAGGATGACCCCTTAGGGAGGATTTTTAATTCAGTACTCAGTAGAGCAAGTGGCACATAATAACAAATGCTTCCTGCAGGCTATCAGCTGGCTGGACAGTATTTACAGTCACCGCCATGCGTGCGTCTACACCACACAAAAATGACCCAAACTCCCTCAAAGTGTGCTAACGTGTGAGAAAGAGAGAGAGTCATGAACAAATGGTGCTGTCATTTTTAACCAGTTCATCCAATATGGATGAAACCACCCACACATTTAAGCTGACAGTCTACACTTAAACCTCACTGTGTCACTGTGTCCTTTTGAACTGAAAGTGCTAGCGCACAGAACCAAAATAAACAAGCTGGTCAGAGTCCGCAAAAATCCCTTGCCAAAGATCGGATGCACACACACACACACGCAAACGGACACAGCCTAAATCAATATTCCCCAATTACCCTTTGAGTGGTGGGGGGAGAGTGCTCACTGGATGTCTTTAATAACATTAAGCACTTGTCCTATATGCCAATTTTATTTTTTTCCATCATGAACAGCTGCGGCAATGTTGCTTGTATAGCCAGCCTAATAAAATCATATTTAATTCAACTGAAATGTGATAGAAAACACGAGTGTGATGGAGAGTAGCCTGCTAACAGGCTCTCTTGTTTGCGATGGGGGAGAGGGAGGGAAAAGAGAGCCTGCACGAAAGCCAGGGGTTTTTGAATTCCGCCCCTAACAAGCTGTCAGCGTGGTTAGACTAATTAGGTCTATGTATTGGCACTCAGCAACGGTAATTTCTTTTTCTTTTTTTTTTTGCCAGCGAGAGCGGCATTTCAGAACTCTTTTGTGAATGAAGGTAATTTCTGCGACAAGTACGCACACCTGTTTTTGCAGCACGGTCACGCAACTTGCTGTAAAAAATAGACAGCTGTCCGATTGGAAAATGTAAACGGACGAAACCACATACTAGTCACCAAAATTCATTCGCTGAAGAGTTCTGAAATGAGTGCCAATACATAGACCTAATTATAATTAAATTATTTTTCTGTACTGAATGTAGCCCATTATTTTGTCGCTTTTAGATCGCATGGGGGAGAGAAGCCGTGTCTTCAATTGCCACTTGATTATTCTTGAATCGGAAAACGTGTTAATAAAGGGAAACCATCTAGAATTAGCCAGGACTAATTTTTGTCAATAACTGCCCCCGAATTTTCAGGTCTAACGCCAGCCCTGCAAGTGTTCAACTGTCAAATTTGAACTTGGGAGCTGTCAAATTCGACCAATCAGAATGCTGTGTTCGTGGACGAACGCGGGGCACTCACAAAACCCTGGCTTTCGTGCAGGCTCTCTTTTCACTTCCTCTCCCCCATCGCAAACAAGAGAGCCTGCTCGCAGACTAGATGGCGAGAGATAGGGAGAGAGCAAGAACGAACAGATGTATGCATGTGTGTCACATAGTGTCTCACCCAGAAGGTGTTTTAGCACGGCCTGGTTCTGGTCCCAGATGATGTTGAAAGTGCTCCACCGAGACCGGCCGTCGGGCAGGGGGTTCTTTCGGACCCAGCCCCCGCAAGCGTACTGGTAGAAGTCCTGGCAGGGGTCCGCTTCTCGGTCCAGCGCCGCTACAATTTTACTAGCCACTGAGACACAGGCCTCCGTCAGGCACAGGCTACGCCGAGGGTCTATGGGAGAGAAACTGAGCCTCAGGCCAAGCACTTACAATGCAGCGCCACCAACGCCATTCACGATGTAACATTAGTAGCTGAATTCATAAACAAAGGAACACCACAGCCACATAGATCCCGTCACTGGCACACTTATCTTAGGAAAGGCAAGTACTCAGGCTACCATAAGCAGCTATTCAGCAGCAGATTTCATGCAGCAACATAATCTGAAGCACAAAAATTGTCTAAACCTGCCAAAGGCATCTGTAGGGAGGGCTTTCTTGCTGCTCGTGGTCAGTCACACTAAATGACATGGTGTCACTGCATGTTAGTTCAGAGATGACTTCTGACTTTATGACAAAATCATTATGACAGCTTTATCCAGGCTTGCTCAAGGTATTAGGACAGAAAACCATTGCTTTGCAATAAAAGCAATATGTGCCAATCTTAGCCCGTTAGTCAATTCTGACACGATCTCACAAGGAAATGAAATAAAACAAAGACTGTGAACCAGCCATCATTTTAAATTACAAATGAGAGCACTTTTCATCACAGATTTCATACAACTAGCTCAGATAATTCTGGATAATGTGTCTTTTTTATGGAAATTTGGTACTGTGGATTTGACATCATCATTGCTATTATTATACAAATTGGCAAAGAAGAAGTGCAATAAAAAATGGAAATAAATCCACTTTTAGAACTAGATAACTCGGTCGCCACAGGGACCGAGTCGTGTATCTCCCCGATCCCCAAATTTCGGACAAAATGGCCGCCGGCAGCCATATTGGACATCGAAATTTGCGAAAATCCGTCTTGAGCATTGTTCAATCAATATTTTCGCCTGTGTGAAATTTGGAGAAATTCCTGTAATAATTGTGGCTTCCAGAGCCCGGAACAGAAAATCTCTGCGGCGGCAGCGGTGGCCCCAGAACTAAACCATAGTATCTCCGGACTATCGTCGTCGGGGAGATAAAACTACGAGACAAAGAGTGTGTGCAGTTCATACTGACAGCATTGAAAAGGGTGTTCCGTGATACCGCGACACCTGCTTGTGACTCACCTGTGCTGTAACGGACACCTAAGGTCAGGGCACAGCCAAACAAAGACACCAGAGAGGCCAGCAGCAGGCCGGAAAGGATCACCTCCAGCTGTGTCATCCTTCCCAAAGGACCCAGCAGCTGAAACCCACCCTTCCTGATCCCAATCTGCGCCAAAACAACACACAGAAACACACACATAAACATATTAGGCTAATGCACACCCAGGGCCTGTATAACACACACACACACACACACACACACGGACAATGCATGTGTCAGCATACAATATATGCCTAGGTAAGGGGTATATATTTACTGTGCTGTAAAAAAGTATTTGCCTCTTCCTGATTTCTTTAATTTTTTTCATATTTGTCCGTGATAATTGTTTCAGATTTTCAAACAAAATTTTATATTAGGCCGGAGTAAAGACAAAATTAAATTTTTACAAGATAGTCATTTACTGAAGGGAAAAGGTTATCCAATACCAAATGGCCCCATGTGAAAAAGCAATTACTCCCATAGTTACTGAATCAGCTAATTAATAAAATATAAATTGACAATTGGGTTAAACAATATACGTTCAGGCTTGACCACTGCCAGCCCTGTGGAATCCAAACATGAGTTACATAGAACCTTTCCAGCAATGTGAAGTAGGCTAAAAGGTCTCAACAAGCCCCATACTATGCCACAATTCAAAGAAATTTCACAATAGATGTTGTTTAAATACACACGGAAAGGGTTACAAACATATTTCAATGGGTCTGAGACTCCAGGAATCACACTGAGAGCAACTGTCTCTCAACATAGAAAACTAGTAACTTAACATAATTGATGAATCATAAATTATGCTCTCTACTGGAAAATTCTGAAAGATAATGTCCAAACAGTCCATGAACCCAAGTCCAGAGCAACTGGGCTACTGCAACAAGACATCGATCGAAGCACAAGAGCAAGTCTACCACAGAATGACTCAAAAGACACAGAATAAAAATTATGGACTGGTCTTGCCAAGTCTTCACTCGAGCCTGATTGAGATACTATGGCAGGACTTTAAAAAGGTATTCTCAAAAACCCTCAAATATGGCTGGATTAAAGCAATTCTGTAAAAAATAGGAGTGAACTAAAATTCCTCCACAGGGATCTGATAGACAGATCTTCAGTTATTGGGCACATTTGGATATAGTTTTTGCTTCTGAAGGTGGCACAACCAGTTTTTAAGATTAAGGGGGCAATACATTTTTCACATGGGTGATACCAGCCTTAGATAACCTTATTTTTTCAATAACTGAAATGCGTCTTCTATTGTCTCCTTGTCTTCTATTACATTTGTATGAAGATCTGAAACCATTTACTTCAAAAAATAAGCGAACTGAAAATTAAGTGGGGGAAAAATGCTTTTTCATGGCACTGTATTTGTTCACCGATTCATGCTGTTTTCTCTCTGGATTAGAAAACATGCGCAAACTGGGCTTTTTCCACAATCGTCCAATAAAGCAAAAGTGCTTGTGAAGTGCTGAATAATCTAGGCTGATGTTCAATACTGATGCAACTGAGACAAAAAATAATTAAAATTGTATTTCTAATAAGGATAGCTCAAGTCCTGTTTTACGATCATGTTTACCCCAGACATTCATGCTCACTGAATAGTGTACTATTAGTAAAAACGATTCCCAAAGTGCATGGAAAGTGATCTAAAATGCAAAGCCACATACAGAATGGGGAATATATTAAAAACATATTACGAAAAATTAGGCTCCCAACAGAGCTATGAGTTTTTGATTATTAGAAAGCCGAGGTAGAAAACTCCGGCACAAAAAGTAAAGTTTGTCTCATGGTTGTGTCTCAGTCACCTGGGGCCTAATTTATAAACATTGCAAACAAACATAAAAAAACCACGCGTCACTTTCACCAGCAAATTTAGGATTAATGAGAACAAATATATTTTAAAAATATGTTCAATTTATAGTCTTGAGCATGTTTGCAAGATTTCATGCAGTTTTTGATTTATAAAGGAAATATTGCGAGCAGTATAGTGTATCCTAGATTTCAGAATTCACATTTTCTTTTTAAACTAGAGCACCTGTTATTTCACGGATAGGCAAGATGTCAGAATGATATCTATGTAAAATTTTATAAAGGAGACCGCCAAACTTGCAAATAAGCTCACTTCATCAGCCAACAGGCAGGAATCAAGTCACGAGCAGAATTCCGGAGTAAAGAAAAACATGACAGAACTTACTCGACTGACTCATGGATTGGCCACCTTTGTAAGGCTCAGTAATTGGAATTTGGCTGCAAGATCGGAATACTAGTGCTCTACAAGTAAACAATAATCCTTTCAACCTCGCCTGGCAATGCCAGCCATTATTGCGGCATGATACAAATAAATAAAACAACCTTAACAATGCTAGGCTGAATAGAGCTGTTGATAGCTGATAAAGCACTTTCAATCAACTCGCAAGTTTAAGGCATGCAATTTGACGCAGAGCAGCCAAAAGACTTGACCACTCGACATGCCAGTGCCAAAAGGCCTGCTCGGAAGAGGGAAACCACACAGCTAGACGGAGCACATCAGAGCCAACATTTTTCCGAGAACGCCAATAATAAAACGATATCAGAAACGGCTACAGGAATTAAATAACATGCTCATCGACCTGATAAATCTATTCAAGCAATGCAGCTACGGCAACCGCGCGTAAATTAAGGGTTCGAGTGTAACAACAGTCCGGAGATGAGTTCATGCTGATTTCAGAGGAGAGACGAGTAGCTAATGCTGCATTCGGTAACGCGTCCCACGAGCCGTGTTTTCGAGACACGACTGGTGAATTCCGTTCTTTTGACCTCACGACCTCACTGTCCGAATGATCCTTCCTCGTACCTTCGACTTAATTCACGACACGACTCGTGTGTACGAGTGTTACCGAATGCAGCATAAGTTACGTCAATAGGAGAGAATGGTAGTTTCGGGGTGTGTCAGTTAGCAAATGCCTGTGATCCACGTACGCTTTTAAGGCTTCCGCACGCAAGCAATCGTGGCCAGTCGGAAGCTTTTGGAAGCGCCGGGAACCATCCGAAACTCGCGCAAACAATCCTATGAAGTCAGAGTGATTGGGGAAAAAATTTTATCCCATGATCCACTAATGCGAGCATTTCAGATTGATTTTTGCCAACGTCAACAATAAAGATGGCGGTTGCCTTTGTACACGGTTTCTAATTGGCTAATTGCAGAGGAAATATTCGCCACCTAGTTTGCACTTGACGAACCGATACTCCCGAGTCCTTCCGACAACTCATACTTTCCGACAAAATCAAACTGTATGTCTATGGTCGGAAGAGGGATCCGCGTGATCTGATCCAGTCGAAACCTGTCTTATTCAAGCGGAAGGGTCGGGACATGTCGGAAGTCATGATCCACCTATGTCTTGCGCGTAACAGAAATTTCCACTCGTAATCGCTCCTAACTGGTCGGAAGGGGAGAATCGGGACAATCGGAGACCTTAAAAGCCTAGGTGGATCACGGGCTTAAGCGAGAGTGTTTGACAATGCGGTATCGTTATGTTTGTCTACATCTGGCATAATTTATCTAGTAAATATAATAATAATAATAAACATTTTATATTGTACTGTAAATGGCAATGAAGCAGAAAGTGCTTTCCGAAAGAGAAACAGCACAGAAAAAAAGAACAGGCCTCAGATACATAACTATTTGCGTGATCAAAACACCTGAATTTATGACTCAGGTGGCAAAGCTCAAATAAATCCAAATAAAAAATTTCTACGGTGTAATCAAAACAGCAGATCGTTTAACAAAACAAATAATCAACATACTACTAGGTAAAGCAGCACCGTGGCATAGTATCATCAAGAGAAAAGCATGTTCTGAGCTATGACTTCAGAAACTGGACTGAGGATGAATCCATGAAATCTCTGGGAGTGTCCCACAGTTTAGGGACGTGAACAAAAGCACCTGAATATTACTCCTTTAAATGTAATTGAGTCTATCTCAGTTGAAGGGGGAAATGAAAATGATACTGAACTACGGGGTTTTGAATGTTAGGTAGCTTCTCATTTCTCACTTTTTTGTAATTTTAACACTTAGCTAGACATTATCCATTAATCTGAGTGTAGTAAGATACATAGCTATACCTAGCTTCCTTGATATCTCGCTGACAGCTAATTGAGCCGAATACAGCTATTGATAACATGACCTAAATTGCCTAATGTAACTTAGGCTGAGTTTTTAAAATATAGCATGAAATGAGTACAAAAAAGGATAATGATTCTATTATACTGTGGATCTAAGTAAACACAGCTCTGATACAACTTTTTATGAGGGAGAGCGCAAGTGAACAGCGGTGCATTCTCTTTCCCATGACTTAGTCTGACTGTAACCCCGTACTGACCTCCACGCCGTCCGGTGAGAGGGCTCCATCAGCTGATATGTCGGCCACCTCATCGTCTTCAAATGTTGTGCGCTTGTAATTGGACATCTACGGGCAGCAGAAACAGAGAAAAGATGTTTGTCATTTATCTTCAATGTGTACAGTATTTGACGACACTTTTCCCCTCAACATTCCTAAGGAGTAAGAGATCTGAGACACTAATACCTTGATGGCAGTCTCTGACGAGAGAGCAAAATGAGAGCTTGCCCTTTGAAATTGACTCCCGGTAATGTTACTATAGTGACGCCTCGAAAAGAAAGTATAGCCTTCCGCAGTGAAACTAGACGGTTAAATGTAGAGCAAGAGCTTTGTTACAAATCACACATGTACTTCCACTGCCACTTTCCGTGGGCGTAACCCGTCAAACACCGCAGAAAACTAGACTAAACACAAGTGAGTTAAGAGCTATATGAATCCCTCTCCGTTTATTAAAGTTTCATAGCTAGAGCATACCGCGCACACATGAATTCATCCACACTAATCACAGACATACACACACACTGACCACTTAATTTGGTATACTTGCACATTAACTCAAATGGTCTGCTCATCCAAACAGCAAATCATGTTGTGGCAAATAAATATGTAAAGTATGCAAATATGGTGAAAAGCTTTCATTCTTCATCTGATTAAACATTAGAACATGCAAGATGATCTAAGCAGCTCTGACCACGGTATGATTTTTGGTGACAGACATTGTGGATACAGCACTCGAGAAACAGCTGCTGTTCCGCAATTTTCATGCACTATACAATCTCATAGAGTTCACACAGACTGACAAACATCTAATGAATACTTCCGAGGCAGTTTTAACACCTTGTTAATGAGAAGAATCGAAGGAGACTATGGAGACTTGTTCAAGCTACAACAAAGGTAAAAATTACTTAATGAGCTGCTGTTTACTATAGTAGTGTCAGGCCTTGCCCACAATGGTCCTCATCACCTTTGTGCTTAGTATTTTAGCTGATTTTCTGTATAGTCTAGCTAAGCTCTTTGTATTTTGGAATTGTTAATACTGCTTGTAGTTTATTTTTTTTATGTGTTTCTGAAGGACACTTAATAAAGAAGCATATTGTTTTCTTCATACTTGGATCCTCTCGCTTCAACTTTTGTTCAGGGCACATTACCTTGTGCGCTGAAATCATAACAAGTAGCATGAATCTCGGCAAACAAAACACATTGAACCTTGATGTGGATGGCCTGCAGTCACAGAAGACCACACCAGGTTCCACTCCCCTAAGTTTCGAAGATGAGACTGCAGAGGGCCTAAGATCTGCAAAACAGGATGACTGAACATCGGAAAATATTTGGCTCATCAGGCAAATCTCAATTCCTGTAGCGACATGGAGACAGAGTGAGAATTTGGTGCAAACAGCAAGAACCCTCAGAACTATTTTGCCTCCAGTCTGCATTCCAGGTGCTTTGGTATTTTACTTTTGAGTGTAATTTCTTTCAGCACACATTGATAAGTGTATGAATGGGACAGCATACCAAACCCTGCAAAACGTGAATCCCTCAATGGCCTGTCTAATGTTCGAAGGATACTTCCAGCATGATAATGCGTCACATCGTCTCCAGCTGGTTCCACAGTTCAGTCTGCGTCAGTCGCCTGCATACACATTGATCTCAATCTGACAGAGCACATTTGAGATGATGGAATGGGAGATTTGCAGATTGAATAAGTGGCTGAAAAATTTGCTGAAACCGTGTGATACTCCAAGTCAGTATGGACCAAAATCTCCAGGGAATGTCAGCTGAACCTTGTTGAATCCTTGGCATGAAGAATTTATACTGCTCTGGAGGCAAAAGGAGGTTCTGTCTTGTATTAGACTGCTGTAACAAATTCAGTGGTCTGTGATTGTACGTCGGGACACAGCTACATTAAACACCACAATTACTTCTGCAGGGTGTTTCAGAGATGTGATCCACAATTAGGCCCCCAGAGGAAATCACTGTTTGCTGAGCCGATAAGGAGGTTTGATAAAAGACAATACTTGGTTGTGTAGCACGACTGCCCCATAATTGCGTAGCCTTTGCGGCTTGACATCACAATGACTGAGTTCAGTTAGCATTGTGTAAACGCTAGGCCTTCCACATACAGTCCCATCATGTTGAATCTCGTTAATAACCTGATGTCATGGAGAATAAGTTGGTGTCATCGTAGCTGTGACACAACTGTTAATATGGTCTGCTGAATGTGCAGAGATGATGTAAGCAGAATGTTATTAGTAGCGACCTTTTTTTTTGATGATAAAATGTTTATCTTTGTTCTTTGGGTATATGACTGTGAAACTGTAATTATTTGGAAGATGTGTTTGCGCAATCTCCTGAGCGACACTTGTCATTTATAGCGTTTACATACAACAAAATTTTGCACTTAGCATGATGTTAAATTCAAACACATTGTGCAATGAATTGTATTCATTTTAACATGCCATTTCTCTTTGATCCTAAGCTTATTCACACTTATGGTATTAAAGCTTAAGTGTCCTCACTAAAAAAAGCTTGAAAAAGTGAGGTTGGCCATATCAAACAGTTGAGCAGAACATTAAAGGGTTAAATGTCCTAACAGGCGCATAGAACATACTGCAGAATGCCTATACCATATAGTCCCCAGCCTATACACCCAGCACTGTCATGAATACACTTAGTATTATTGTAAGGTGTACCAGCTAGAGACACCTCCCTGTCTGCTCAGAGTAGTAGCGTTCCATATGGAGCTAAACAACACTGCGAACATTTGAAGTCTCTTTAGTATAACTTCATACAGAGAAAAGTCTGGTAAAGACCTTTTCACTACAAGTGTGAAACAAACTAAAAAAAAAAAAAAAAAAAAAAAATAGAACAAATCAAATATGCGGAATACTCGTGGACAGCAAAATAGGACAGTTTCTGACTTGGTGCAGATGAGCTCACAGAGATAAATGGGTTGAATTTGTTGCTAGACACAGTTTCATTTGTTTTTCCGTCTTTGGTGTGAAACTGCCTTAAACGCTTTCACACTGGGATAAAAAACAAATTTTTTAAGACGACAGATTACATTCAAAAGTCAATGCAAAGACTTTGCATTGACTTTGAATGTAATCCGTCGTGCGAAAAATTTGTTTTGCGTCCAGTGTGAAAGCAGCTTAAAGATGACTCATTCTTTCACCCCTCTATATACACTGTTTGGTATATCTGTCAGAGAGACTCCTTCAGTTGGTGATTTCAACTTAAGTTTCATTGCATGTCCGGAGAGATTTATTCCAGTTGGAGTCGCAATTTGTGCGAATTCTAAACTTCCTTCATTATTCATCGATCTTGAATTGTTATTGCCATTGACTGTAAAAGGAGCCAATCACAGACAGATTTCTCCATTTCTCAAGCTGCTTACTCATGGCCAGAGTTGTTGATTCCACACTTTCTCTCCTTTCCCAAGGCCAGATAGCATTTAAAACTGTATCTTTCGTCGCATCACATCACAACACGTTTACAATTACATCTCCTTATCCTGAGTGGCATACAGTGGTGGAGAGCATCAGTTTCCAGTGATATGAAACACAGTGTCACAACAATGACACAATGGCCCATTTATAATCAATAAGTGTAATTTAAATCGAACAAATAACAATTTGGATGGTGACAAAAGAAGGCACAACTATCTTGTTTCACAGCTATACTTAAAAAAATTGCAGAGAGGAAATCCGTAATCTATACATCCATCGATTATCTAAACTGCATCTTCCTCACTAGGGTCGCGGGGCAGCTAAAGCCTATCCCTGCTGACTATGGGCGAAAGGCAGGAATGTACTTAGGACAGCTCGCTAATGAGGAAGTCCAACAGAAAAGATATCTTAAGGAGGTACTAACTAGCTAGTTAGCATGGTACTGACTGAACAGGTGAGTCTACAGTTTCTACAGGCTGGTGGGCAGGGTATCTCCAGTACTAAAGGATGAACTTTACTGGTAAAATTGGAAAAGGATCAGTATTTTAGTTCCTCTGATCTTTTCTTACAAACCTAATCATTTGTGAGATGGGTCCTGAACTCTGCACACCCCTGCTTTCTCCAGAATACCCTGAGGAGACATTCCAGGCTGTATTACACCCTCTGAGACTGGAGAGATTCACATGCCATTGATGTGTCCACAGTCTCTGATGTCTCCTGACAAGGTCTCCACTGAAACTGAGGATTCAGTAATTTCCCAAGAGGATGCTACGACACTGGGGTAACTGGTTGCCTTTGACACAATGAAATCCTGCAATGACCTCACCCCGCACACTTAATTTTCACACACACACACACACACACACACACCTACACACACACATCCTTGTACTTATATCTTTGTGAGGACATTACATTGACTTCCATTCATTCTTCCTGTGTCTCGACAGCCTTTCCCTAATCTTAACAATAAGAAATGTATGCCTAACCCAAACCCTTACCCTAACCTTAACCTATCCCTGATTCTAACCTTATCCCTAACCCTAACTAATAAGTCACAATTAGCCTTTGTAGTTGTGAGGACCGGCCAAAAAGTCCTCACTTCCCAAAAATGTCCCCACTCTGTCGGAAAAAAACGTTTTTTTGGTTCTCACTTTGTAGCAAGTACAAGAACACACACACACACACACCTGCTCTACAGTACTCACTTCCACACACAAAAATACTCACATACTCATGCTCAGGCACACTGGTGGAAAACACACACACACACGCACCTCCATGACTGTACAGACACACATGCACGCAGATGCGCTGACACACAAGCATGTGAAGGTAGAAACAGGAACAGAGTCCTAAAATAAGGAGGTGAACGAAGTGTTTTACACAGCAGATCATGCCACAGACTCAGACCTCAGTCAGTGCCACCTGATTATTACACAGATAGTAAAGAGAGCAGCGGGACAGTTATACTGCTCAGGGACTGACAAAGACAAATGAGTCAGACGTGAGCTCAGTTCACCGAGGGGCGCAACAGTTTCCTGTTGTGTCGCTATCTCTCCGGCAAAGGGCATTCTTCTACTGCCATGACGGCGATGGACTGCAGGCACTATCAACCCCAGAGTCAATCATTCTCTGGGAGCAGAGCTTTCCATCAGGAACATCAAAATCACTAAAATCTATACTGCCTCTAATGTAAGCATATTTCATGTCCAGAAAGTGAGAGCTAGTGGCCAGCCAAATGAACGCACACATACATGCCAGTCCAGCAGTTGCTGTGCATTGATCAGCCAAGGGGGCGTCCGAATATTGCTAGGTCCAGGCTTAGTAATGTTCCCCTTCTCCTACCCTTTTCTCAGCCTTTCCATTTTGTCTTCATTCCATCCTCTTTCTCAATCTGTCACTCCAGAGACAGCCTCAATCCGCTTTAGGCCTACTGCAGTAAATACAAATCCAATTCAACTGTAGCGCCAACTTTGTTTTGTTTCTCTTCTATTCTAGAGGATATCTGCCCAATCATTGTCACTGATGCTTTATGTCAACCTGGATCCATGCAGCTCACATGTACTCAGTGGTTAATCATTGGTGCTCTCTGAGCCTGGTTCTGCTTGAGTTAAACAGCCATACAGTCAGACAACAATAGCAGCAGTGTAATAGACAGTACCATCCCATAAAGAACAAAGAATGCAGTATGAAACATGTCATTTCTCCTCCAGAGAGACACAGTGCAGTAAGATACAGTAAGTCACTGGTTTCAAAAGGGCCAAAATTTCCACATGGGTCGCTTATGAATGCAGATTTCAGCAGTTAAATCTGATGCTCTGAAATTAATTGTTTTCAAATTGAATGTGTGGGAGTACTGACAGAAAACAAAAAATGACCAAATATACATGGACTGCGCTGCACGTACTGCAATTACTCTCACAGCAAAATGTAATTTTTTAAATAATATCCAGAAACAACATTCAACAAATGAAATTTGTAATCACCCGCAGGAATGTGCGCTTTGATAAAAAGTAATCAGTTTTGCTCTACTTAATTTCCTGCAGAGTACATCATGTTGGAAAATATAATTGAAAGAGCTATGGCTTATATATAAAATAATATCAGGGCAGAGCGTGCTGCTGCCAGAATAGCCCCCATTTCATTATGAGATGCCCGCGGAAGATTCCGTGCAGCCCAGCACGATGGTATCACAAAAGGACAGAGCAAAATCATTTCCTGTTGTCTGCAACAAACAGACTGAATTTGCTGACCACAAAATACAGAACAAACCACTTCAACAAGAAGGACGGCGCAACCTAAAGCTGATAGACAAATAATCGTGACTGTAAAAAATCATGCAAGCCAAGAAGAAGCCAGAGATGTCTCCAACTTGTCCTTGACCGTTCAAGGTGTTTCTTCCTCTCGATCTTGAAGTCTTTAATGTCACCTTCCCTGTATTGCAATAAAGTCCCGAAAGTAATTCACCCTGTCTGACCCATCAGTAGTCTCTAGTGTGCTCTTCTACCCTGACTTAGGTATTATGTGTGCAAACCAGGTGACATAGTAGTAATGGATGTTGCAGTGCTGTCTGCATTTCCAGTATCAGTAGATAACATATTGCTAGGAAACATGCTGTTGAACTCAGAATGCTCTGTAAGCAACAGTGCCCCGCTCATGAATATTAATCACAGAACCAGCAATCCAGCAAATTAGAATGAAGCAGAGTTTCAGAGATGGGAGAAGCAGCACTTCCTGAGGTAAGTGTATGGAGTGGACGATTGTGGGCAGTCTTTGATCTGCGTCTCCATCTCGTCCTGAGCTTTGGTGAAGTCGCTGAATGGATGAAGACAGAGAGAGACCTTTTTTGGAAAATACTGTGGACGGGTGTGGGAAGAACATGGCAGACATGTTTACGCAGATGTGTTTTGATTAAACACTTAATTGCGCTATATCGAGAATTCCACAGAAACCCTCGAACGAGAGATTCAGGGAACTCTCCTTTCCTGGTATTGTTATAAACAACAGTCAGGGGCCATGTTCACGTACGTGACTCTTTGCTATGAAGGCATAAATCCATTTAAAGGATGTCTTGTGTAAAACACATCTTCCAATGTTATTCATTTCAGCCTCTCAGTGCCAGTCACGTACAGCAAACTGAGGGGTCAGGAAAGGATGCTCAGTGATAGCACAGAACGTTCAGAGCCGGGCCCCTCTTTACATGTTCAAATTCCCTGTACAGTAAGCAAGCCTAACGTCACAGCATCTCCATGACAACAGCGCAGGGCTAGTCATATGACCACGCTCACACAAATTAAAGCAATGTGTGCCGAACAATCGCGCAGGCCGCCCCTCCAGCCTGCATCGACAGTTCGACCAATCAGAGCCAGCGGGGGGCCTCAGGGGTCACATGTGGTCAGGAGCACACCAAACCATGTGTGACTGGTTACTGGAAACCTGACCAGGGGGATTTTGGACTGCACACACAGAAATTTCCCAAATTCTGTGGTATTGAACATAACCAAAACCGCGGTAATGACACAGAAGTGGAACAGAAATAAAGGCGGATGAAAACGGTAAGCTACAAACCAGGCGCAGGATTTAAATTAGCCACATCCTGCCATTAACACTATGGACCACAAAACTGGGCCAGTACATCTGTCAGTAAATGAGTGGCTTTTGATTCAGAATTTTGGTCAGTACAAACACATCTTGCCAATGGATTTAAACAGTTGAAATAATGGTAAGCTAATCTGTGGAAGCATTAGAAACTATTGCCTACATGCTGCACACTTCAGTGTGTGGTGCTGAATGTTCCTAAGTGTGCCAAAAACTGCCACACTGTTATTCTTTAAGTACACCATAATGCAGTGTGCATAATTTCTCTCTGCAGTCTTAGCGACAACCAAGCACACATTAAAATGTACAGAGCACAGTCGCCATATTTCACGTGGACACATGTAATATGAGCATGTGCAAGTGTGTGCTCACGTGATGTGTTGGTTTTGAAGTGCCTGTGTGTTGAATGAGCGCGTGTGTATGTGGGTGCATGTGAGTGTGTGCCAGTGTTCATGTGTGTGCATGCGTGTATGCACGTGTGTACAAGAGTCAGTGTGTGTATGTGCATGTGTACATGTGAGTGGGTTTGTTTATGTGCGTGCCTGTGAGTGTATGCATAATAGTACGTGACAGTGAGCTCGTGTGTATGCGTGAGTATGTGAGTGTATGCAAGCGTGTATGTGAGCATGTGTGTGTGCAGGTGCGTGTACATGTATGTGCATGTGTATGTGAGTATATGTGTGTGCATGTGTGTGTGCAGGTGCGTGTGTGTGTGCATGTGTGTGTGAGTGTGTGCATCTGTCAGGGTGGCAAGGGGAAGGGTGAGGTTTTTCCGAACCCTGGGAGCGGTGAGGAACTTTCACTGCGCGGAATGTGATTGTTTGAAGTGGTTTCCTGCCGAGTGTTTTTTAAAGGAAGCGTCATCATGAAGGCAGCCTGGCACTTTACTCTGAGGAGGTGAAAATATGGCAACCCCGCCATAACAACATGGAGGTAACAGCCCTTATGAGCACACACACACACACACGCACACACACACACTCACTCCCACACTAACACTGCATCGGAAGAACAGGCCAGCGCCACAAAGCTTGCTTTGACTATGCCCACAGAGCACAAGCTTGGAGGATCTGTGAGCAGAATAATGAACAGCAGATAGGGCAGGAGACAGAGGAAGCCAGGCAGGGACAGGAGAGATGGGACGGAGACGGAGAGAAAGAGTCAGGGCGGGTACCACCATGGGAGGGACCCCCACCGTCCCGGGACCCCCCTGCACCCCTCCCTCCCCCTCCCAAAACAAAAAAATAAATAAAAAAAACAAACTGAAGGTGCTCAGACGAGCGGACGCCTGGGAAGTTGTGATGGGCGAGGCCAGAGTTACAAGAACAAATAATCACCGCATGCTTTAGCAGTAGGAGGCACTGGGACAATCACATAAAGACACCCATAGCCCCAAGCAGTCATACTCACAGTAACACACAAAACTCTCAGCTATGTACTCCCAGAAAAGAGCAAGTCATCCACCGAACACTGTACACATGCTAACGTGGCACCAAAGATACAGGCCTGACCTTAAAGCACCTGCATTTGGAATTTAAGTCCTACTCAGGTTTTAGCAAACATCCATAGCCAATATGTCAGCAATATCTTTAACTCATAGCAGTTGCTATTACCTCAGCATAAGAATCTCATGATGATCTAAATTCACAATGGAGTTGACGCAGGTATGTTCTTACATGATTTTCCCCAAAATGTCATGACGAGCGACATTCACTTGTAATCACTATGGCAAAAAAATTTCACACTGTCCCAGCATTTCTACAGCAGGCACACAGTTTACTTAAGTGTGCACTTTATACACAATATCAGGATGGACCTAAACCATTTCAGATTTCCAGAAGAAAGACATTATTCTCGTTATTCTAGCAAACTGTTGACATTGTCACACTGAAAACATATGGAAAATACAATTCAACTAGAAAAAAAATACCAAAATTAGAACAATTCAAGCTGTATCACTATTGGACATAGTGATAAGGCATAAATACCTTAAAGTTGGTTCACTGGGCACACTGAATCAGTAAACATTCGAGAAGCAACAGTGTAATGGTCATTTGTGCGAGGCAAAAACTAAACTAATCTCAAGAAGTCAACACCAACATGTATTTTGGTCTTATAAATAGGCTTAAAATCTTACCTCAGTGCCTTTACATCTAAATGAGAGCAATATGGTAGCAACAGTGAAGAGTCTTTGGGGAATTTTAGGACTTGCCGAGTAGGGAAGTGAATTTCGTATTCCTCAATATGCAAGTCTCAGACGAGTCTCATTAGGGGACTGTATGTGCATGAGCAGTGTGACTCATTTCACCCCCCCGCCACACACACACACACACACACACACACACACACAGCTCAGATAATTCTCCCCTCTGTATGTTTGACCTTTACAGGAACAGATTTCAGTTTTCATGACAGAAGACAGAGGGCTGTACACTGTCCCAAACTCTCCACCAGCACCAGCACTCCCCAATCAATCAGCCCCAACCCCCCATCCCCACCCCCCCCTTTCCGGAACCTGCCCAGACACGCCCACACACCACATACACTGAACGGAAGTCAGAGTTCAGCAATCTCCCTTTCCTCTTGTCTTCAATTCGTGACCTTTCCCTGCACCAGAAACACAGAGCAGTGTTCTCTCCGCTACAGCCCCATGTCCCCCAAACTCAAACACACACGCGCACACACACACAATACACATATTCTCTCTTATGCCCACAAAAGCACCCAAACAACATAAATATGAAGCACTAACACACGCAAACCACACACAACTTGTGTAATGCATTCACACTGAAACAAACACCCAAGGACGCCCACAACAGAAACACACGCTCCTCCAACAACATTTCCAAACTTCACTGACCAACACAACAGTTAGCAGCTGCTTTTACAGCATAAAGCCTGAACTGCAGGCATCGAGACAGAGAGAGGGAGGGGGAGCATAGGCTCTTACCTTACACAGGGTCATACCTCTATCAGGAAGGAATCTCCAAATATGAGGGACTGCCTCCGGTATTCCTAAATACTCTTTGTCTTTGACTCAGCCTGCATTTGTCAGTGAATAACTGTAAACAGAGAGTGCCAAGCACTTGAAGACAGCGCAAAAGGGAGAGAGGGAGAGAGAGAGAGTGGGAGGGAGGGAGTGAGAGAGGCGCTGGGGGGTGGGAGAGGGAGAGAGACCGGGGAACCAGTGTGACGACAGACTGGAGAGAAACCACAATGCTGTTGCGAAAGAGAGGAAGGGAAGAGGGTGTTAGGAGTGAGAGAGTGAAGGAGAAGAGTGTACAAGCCAGGGGATAGAGGGAGGAGGAGAGGAAAACAGAGACAAGCACAAGCGTATGGGAAGAGGCAGAGATGGAGAGATAAAAAGGAAAAAATAGGAGGAAACCTCATTAAGAATGCGAGTTTTGAGTGTATTTATACTGTGCCTGCGTGCATGTGCTCGTCCATATGTGACTTACCACAAACCCATAACAGTTTGTCTGTGTTTGTCCGAGTGTGTGTGTTCAGCAGTGTGTGTGCACGTGGCAGCTGGTATGTATATGTGTGTGTGTGTGTGTGTGTGTGTGTGTGTGTGTTCAGCTGCGTGCGTACATATGACTGCATGTCTGTATATGCATGTGTTTGTGTGTGTGTGTGAGAGTGAGTGTGTACAAGTGTTCAGCTGCATGCGTGTGTGTATCTATGCGCTCAGCCACACGTGCGTGCCTGTGTAGATGTGCCGCTGTGTGTCTGTGTGCATGCAGAAGTATGGCATGGCATTATCTGTGAAAATACAGTAAGAGTGTGGGTGCTCACAGGGAACAGACGGTTCTGAAAGAAAAGAAGAAACGCCCATCTCTCCTCTGGGCTCCTGAGAGAGAGAGAGAAAGAGAGAGAGATGGGGGAGGGGATGCTGGGAAGAGGGGAAGTCATGATTTTGCCTCTAAGACTGCTTGAAATTCCCTGTTTCTCTCACAAATGCAGATAATCCCACTCCCTTTCAGTTTCTCTCTCTCTCCCTCCTTCTCTGTGTCCTTTCCTTCATGAACACTCTCGCAAACATAGTATGATTCATCTAAAAAAAAAAAAAAAAAAAAAAGAAACTGAGATGAAACACCTGAGGCGTTTATACGTCATCACACTACAGACATCTCAAATGCACTCAATGTCAGTCTTGGTGATTCACAGCTCTTACCATCTCTTAAAAAATAAAACAATTCAGTTGGAAACGTCTTATTCTGTCAACACACGTACAACGTAGTTCGAAACGTCTTATTCAGTCAGCACACGTAAAATGTACATATTTGGTCCCACGTCAGACCCTAAAAGTGGAATTTTGACAAACCAAGCTCAAGGCACAGCAGTTTTCAGTCTAATGTGCAGGGATTATAGCAAAACCATTCAGAAACACTGCTGCTCGGGCCTCCCCACCTCAGAATCAGCACTCTACGAATGTCATGTCAGACAATCCCCACTAGGGGGCTCTACCGGCTGGACAGAAACAGCGCTAGAGAGGGACTGAGGTTTTTGCACAAAAAGGACATTGTCTTTGCTGACCAATAATGCGCTCTGATGCAGTTAGCCACTTCAGTACACTTCACCAGCGCACTCCTGAGGCTGCCAGCCTGCCAAGGGACAAACAAAACCGGAGAGCTGAAGCTGCGTGCTTACATAAACCTTACGTAAGCAATATCATTGAAGCTGGGAGATGTCATTATCTTAACTTGTAGCGCTTTTCATTTTAATTGAGTGGCAGAAAAAAAGCACCAAAATGCTTCAAAGAGAACACATGCATATGTACACATGTACACACACACACACTCGCACACAAACACACACACACACACACACACACACACACACTTGAACACAAACACATGCACACACACACACACACACACACATGCAGTCATTCTTGCTTACACAAAAACTATTTCTTTAACACACACTTTCTCTCACTCTCTCCAGTAAACACTCTCATGCACACACAAACTCACAAACTGAAGTCATTAATATCAGGCACACATATACTGTATGTGTTCACATAAGGACAGAATAGCAATAGAACATCATCTCATTAAACAAACAGCTCTCTCTTTCCCACCCAATCTTTCCCTGTCTGTCCTCCCCCCCACACCCAGGCCGCTACGTATACCATAAATTACCAGATGAGAAGACTACAGAGAGGGAGGGAGAGAGAGAGAGTGAGAGAGAGAGAGAGAGAGAGAGACAGCAAGGGCGGAAGACAGAAGAGTTTTCCCTGTGGAAATCGGGGTGACGTCATTGATGCGAGCATCAAGGTTACAACACGGTTCTCACTGCAGCTCTGACACGGGACACAGACAGAGGGAAGGAAACCGGATGAATAAGAGAAGGAAGGAAAGAAAAAAAGGAGAACAAAAGTGGGCGGGCCTGAGAAGTAGGAAATAAAGGGAACAGGATCTATTACATCAAAGGTAATATTTAGCACTGTTTCTGTCACGCTACCTGTTTTACGAGCTGCGCATGGGAGCTATAAACGCATCTTCCTCTTCAGAGCAACAATTTCTCACACACAGAGATATTGTGCATGTTTAATATCTTTCTCTCCACCTCAATCACTCATACTGTGTACTGCACATGGCCATGAAGCACACTAATAGGGTTTAATTTGCCCTTTGCAGTGGAATCAAGTACAGGGCGATGAAGAACAGATGTACAACTCCTCTTAAGAGAGTTAGAATGTTTATTTTCCAAAGGCCACGGGACAAAAGCACAGGCAAACGCAGGCCGTCTTGCTAATGATAACTGAAATCTGGTTGCTGGAGGTGCACTGGAGTACTCTGTGGACATACGCATGATAGGATTGGGGAGGGTTTCGGAATTAACCTGGCTCAGTAATTGGCACGCAATTATCCACTCCCCTAAGAGCTGAAGTAAGACAAATTAACGAGGACATGAATCTGGGGAACAGAGCCTAATAAACGAATCTCTGTATTTTACTGATATTGATTAAATGGTGACATTAAAACATGGTAACCTTACATCAAATGCATATCCTTCAGCAAAAGATATTAGTCTTCTTGGTCTCACAGTCTAACACAGGCTCACTGAGTTGGTACAGTAGTGTGTGGGAGAGCAGAGGTGACTCATCAATCGTATCCACTAGGCATAAAACAAACCTGAACCATGTTCTCTGGCCATGTCCAGTAAACCATATCACTGCAAACTGCACCACTGTTCTGTCAAATCACAGTCCTGGAAAACAGATTCTGTAAATACTTTTAATTTTGCCTGCTCACTGCGCTGAATTTTGGTATCCAAAGCAGGTGTCTGAGCCAACTGCCCACACGTACACTGCCTCAAATCCAAGAGCCGTCATTGCTGAAGAGTCTAAAAGTACCCAAAATTAACTCTCTTGTGTCCAAACAACACAAACACCCCACTCTCAAAATAGATGTGCTCAAAACAACATATTAGCCTTCCTTGTCACTTTTGTTTGATGCACCTACGTGCCAAGTCAATAACTACACATTATCTGTTCTTTCAACACATCCTGTGTTAAAAAAAAAAATCTCCCGTGTAACACATTGCAGAACCCCATATTTGCAACAACTTCTTCCCACAAACTGAAGTGAAGGTTACAAATGCAGAAAGAGCTGGATGTACTGGCTGAATCTGAACAAGTGCTTTTGGAGAGTGTGCAGTGGTGCTCGCATCACCACACACCCCCTTTTCCTTCCCTCCTTCCTCCTGCCCTCTTCTCACTCCCACCGCCTCTGCCCCGTTTGACCGCTGCACTGCAGATTTGGCAGAATGCTAAATACAATCAGAGGTACAGAAGGGTGCGAAAAATATTCTGCAGGGAGAGGGGGGTGCCAAGAGGAGACACAGGTGTGCAGAGGAGAGAGAGAGAGAGAGAGAGAGAGAGAGAGAGAGAGAGAGATGTCTACATATATGTATGTACATATTTCATCTTTATTTATTCATTTTATAACAGCAGAATAGTATTTTCTTTTGATGCTAAGGCAATATTGTCCAATGGACATTCATGCCAATGAAGCAAATTGAATTGAAATTGAATTGAGAGAGAGAGAGAGAGAGAGAGAGAGAGAGAGAGAGATAGAGAGAGAGAGAGAGAGGAAAGAGAGAGGAAGATTTTGACAAATGGTCAAATGAAGCTTGTACAGTCACACATACAGTTCAGCCACATGCATAGGTCTTCCAGTTGTGCCAGCTTTTGGTCTGAAATGAAAAAATTTCAAACAAATCCTTCTAGAAAATCATGTCTCCACTGTATACCACTCAGTGATGTGTTATCTAATCATACACGAAGTACATACCAAGCCTGCTAAAACATGCACACACAGACAAGCAAATACTGCAGCGTTAGCGTCCTGCACACAAACAACCAAAAGTCTTTCATCTCTGTATGTTCAGCTGCGTAATACTGTATACGTTCACCTTCAACATCAAATTATTCCCCAGGCCCTCTCATTCTCCCTGCCTAAGTCGCAGCAGCCTTCACCAGACCTCTTAAAGCTGTTGCAGATGAAGTCCTAGCGAACTCCGGAAAGTCCCACGATCTCCCAACGGTGACACGCCTTGCAGCAGGATACTGTCACGCTCTGAGGCCCTGACCTGCACACAGAGGTCACGCGCAGTGCACCCCACCTCCAAACATTTCCCACCGAGCCGCAATGGAAAGGACTAGCATCCCACTGTAAGACACTGAAACATTCAAGCAGTTGCACACTTTGTTCACACTTTTGTTCTCATTTCTTCAACCGTTCCCTACAATGCTGACAAACAACAAGGACATATATGGTGCTAAATACTTCCATATACCAAAAAGATATGCATGATCGCGCGCGCACGCGTGGACATGCACGCGCACACGCACACACACAGACATGCGTGCACATACACACACACACATGCACACACACATAAACTTACAATACAACCCCCCAACTTCCTTGAGGAGTGAACATAAGTGATTTTTAAAATTTTGCTCTCAGCCAGCTTCAAGTAGGTGCAAGCTGGGCTTGACCAGGTCATTTTTCTTACCACATTAGCAAGTCTCACAATGAGTCAAATGATCTCACCTCACTGCTTGTAATAGTTCTGTATAGTAAATACTACTAGTACTACTACTACTACTAATAATAATAATAATAATAATACTTCAAGTTGACAAAAAAACTGGAATGCTTCTCATGATTAGATTCTTTTTGTGATTGAAGGATTGAAGGGAAGACGTGGCAAACAGGATAATAGCAACATACTGTGTGTACTGGGTATAGCAACACAGCGATAGCTTAACTTCTCTTCTGACAAAGCTGTAACGATGATTACAAACATCCCAAACCTAATTACAGGCATGGACGGTTCCTGGCAGGTGGAGTCAAGTTTGCTCATGAACTTCCGCATCGTTTGCGTAATGTCAGGTTAGCCATTCATTCTACAATATCGTTTGTCACGCCGCAGATCAAGTTTCTCGACAGCGTTCCAGCGTCTACTTTTCCTCACCCTATCTTGGCCAGTACATTAAATTTCCATGCGCATGAAACTGAGCTGAAAGCGCATTCCGTAAACATAGGCCAATACCGCTCTGCTTTATCTTTAAGGAGTCTCAAAGACATGCCGACACCTGCTCCTTGTCCTTCCAGGCTACAGTTCTCGGTTGTTTTAGTTGTTGCCCGTAATGTAACGTCGAGACTAGTAATGGCATTTGTCACTGTCCTCGGTTAAAGTTGTTTTGCCTGACTGACAGCAATCTTGCCGTGAGGGCCCATCTCGGAGACCGAAAGGCTGTGTGGTTGTTCTGGACACCGAAGGCCAGCGTACAGTGTTTCCAATTATGACCATCTGTGGCTTTGCGCAACAATGCACGTGTACGAAATTGTGCAGTACATTAGCAATCCATGCCCGTACGTTTATTTAATTTCGTCCGAGCGAAATGAAACAAATAAAACGTAGTAGGTAGGCCTAAATGGTTAAGGACAGGAGAAGTGGCAGGTGTCAGAGTAAAGTAGGCTACTGGTTTGTGAGCAGCAGACCCCTTCGCTCTCTACGAAGTTCACTTGCATTTTCCCGTGCGTAAACGGCGCGTTTATTTTTGAATCGGTCTCCGAGGTAGGAGCTAGTGGCCAACAATTGGTTGTAACAAAAACGTACTTACAGTATTAGACGTTCGGACAGCAAAGCAGTCCAGTGCCAATAGGGTTAGCTGCTCATAAGAAAAAGACAGGCGGTCACTAGGTTCACCGGTCCTCATGAATAAAATTTCAATTCTCTCGAAAGGTGTTACCTAAATCATTCATTCGGACTGATTTGCACATAGTCACTGCTGACCACAATTCCATAAACTGCTGTGGCCAACTTACAGATCAGCCTACTCTTAGGGGAGAAGGTGCGGCCACAATACAGGTAACTCAAAATTGGGCTCTTAACTTCCAATAAATATTATCCCTCGCTAAAGCTGTAATGAACTGATTTCATTAAGAGGTGCATTGACTATGAACTACTCATTGGAGAAGTAAGGAAGCAAGGTAGGCATCCAAATGATGGGCAAGCACATATTAATTCTACAAGGCGTTCAAACACTTAAATCGTGTTATTCGATCAAAGAGTTCATGTTTTCAGCGGCATCTGGTCGCTTCAAGAGCAACACGTCGCGGTTTTGGACGCCACTCACAATATAAGATTTTGAGTGAATTAAAATGTGTCGCAGTCCATTTTTACGAGCGAACATGTAGCCTAAAAGCAATCATAGATGGGCTACAAACCGTTTCCAGTGAACGCGAAACAAGTAGCTATTTACCAACAATTTCAGGAATGACGTGTATCTGAAATGATTACAACAATTAACACATGGTAAAGTATTCTCCATTTGTTATGGCAACTAGGTAACCATCTCAGTGTCGGAAGAAGCGAAGTATATTGCGACCTTATGTCAATGACAACAAGGACAAGATTTCCGAAAATGTAGACTATGCATTACATTAAAAAACATTAATTACCATTTAAAAAGGTTTTTTTCAATCCGTTATAACAATGAAGATAAGAACATGCTACGTGGGAAAAGAAAACATCGTCACCACACCGCCACTTACATTGTTCCGCAGGTCTCTTAGAGCTACGCTCATCGTGCAGAAGGCTGCGTGAGCGAGATGCACTCTATCTCTGCTCGAGATTTCTCTCACCGGTTTGCGAAGCCATCTCACTCCTATCCTGGAAAAGACAAGCAATCACCCGATCGTCAACACTATATTTTTGCATCCAGTCACAACCTGTCACCCATTGGTAAAGGCTATCCAATGCGAGATTATGGACTCACAAATAGCTATTAACTGTAGGAATATCCAATACCCTTAGCAACGCCGTAAATCGGTCATTCTGATAAACGATTTTCCCATTGTCAACAAACGTGAAACGTAACGTCTTTTTTCCGCGATCTGAGCGGCTCTCCTGAGTTTCATACGTTTCCGTCGGCTATAGGCTACAGAGGCTGAAGAAGAGCTGCTGGGGATTAAAATCTCTCTCTCTCTCTCTCTCTCTCTCTCTCTCATTTATTACATTTCCATATCCAAAACATGACGTATTTCTATACAACATCAAACAATCAGAATGAACTCAACAGGTCAACCGATCACATATTCACCCCCTCTGTCTTTCTCTGCGAGCAGATGTGCGCCATATAATGAAGCGAGTTTATTTCAAAGTCCAAACAAAATAAAATGTTGGCCAAAAGCCAGCATACTTGATCAAATGCAGCTCCATTATTTTATGGTAATCAAAATGACAGCTGCTTGACATTTGGCAGAAGTCATTAAGTGCATAATTTGTACGTTTTGTATGGTTGTTTACCCAAAACAGAACGTATCACTAGATTCTGCTTCTCATATCAATTGCTCATTCACTGCGGTCTTCATTGTTGCGTTCCCATCAAATGAATTTCCCGACTGCCCGGGGGCTGTTATATTGTGTTGCACTGGCCCTTGACCAGAAACACAGACTCTGGTTCTTAACGAAATGTATTCATCAATTGGCTCGAAACCTAAAGAAAGGCTTGCAGCTTGGTTTGAATACAGGATGCATTCTAAAATGATACGTTGTATTATCTCAGAATGTAGTCAATTAGAGTACAATTGCGCTGCCAAACTAAGCCTATTGTAAAAGCCTGAGGGGCCAAGAAAAAAAAAAACTCCACCTGCACAGGCTAGTGCAGTCCGCTGGCATTAATATGTATTTCCGTTTAGTCGGTTACGCTGAGAGGTTGGGCTGTGTTCTGTCTGAGATGTACCTGAGAATTGCCACCATCAACACGTATTTCTGACAGGAAGAATGAACGCACTGCGATAGACTACGAATCTCCTCCATTTGAGCTGGCAACTACGAGGACAAACACAGCCACACACGTAGCCCTGCCAAACTAGCAGTCGGATTTTGTGTTCTAGGTTGGCCATGGTATCACCAGGGAGATGAGTTGAGGCGTTGTCATAGTATTGTCATAGCAACTGCCTTCAGCAGGGTAGAGGCCAATATCGAGAGGGAAAAGAGAGCAGCAGAGGGAATGGGCTCAGAGAGATCTGGATGAGAGGTGAATGCTTGCAGCAGTGTGTTCAACTCATCAGTTGATTACTGCTTGCACTAATGGGATTATTCTTATTGTTCATGAAGATCAGCCAGTGAATCAGCCGGTTAATAGTGCAAGTATTCTGAACTTAGAGGGCACCTCAATAGTCATTGTCAAACTGTTTAACAGAATGATAAACAGGCCACTTCATTGTGGGCTGCCAGTACCCATGTAAAAGTCCTGGACATCTAGTCAGAGTTACAATTTATTTCTGAGTGCAACATGCCCAACATCCCTGCTCAAAAAAAAAATGTCCACCATGTGAACTGTAAAATACAGCACCATGCAAATTAAAAAAAAAAAAAAAAAATTCTACACCACCTTATGTAAAGTCCTGTAAAAAAAAAAAAAAAAAATGCATGGATAATCCCCATACATGTTATTTCAATGAAAGCAGTCCGATTGGAATTGTGTAGGATGTTAATGTTAATGTTCAATGATGTTTAAATTTAAATACGACATGCAATGATGACACTACGGTGAATTCAGTTCAGAAAGATTGTTGTTAGTGTCTATTTTTCTTTGTTGACTCCTGTTCTTTGGTAATAATAATAAAGGTAAACTGTAACATGATTTACAGCCCCAATTCCGAAATAGTCGGTATAAAGTGTAAATTGTGAATAAAATCAAAATGCAATGACTTTCAAATCACACCAGCCAGTATATTATTCACAATAGAACAGAGATAACATAGCAAATGTTGAAACTGAGAAATTTTACAATTTTAACCACAAAATGAGCTCATTTCAAATTAGATGGCTGCTACAGGTCTCAAAAAAGTTGGGACAGGGGCCTGTTTACCATGGTGTAGCATCCCCTCTTCTTTTTAACACAAAGGTGGAGGCGTCTGGGCATTGAGGAGACAAGTTTCTTGAGTTTAGCCATTGGAATTTGATCCCACTCTTGTTTAATACAGGCTTCCAGCTGCTGGAGAGTTTTGGGTCTCCTTTGACAGACTTTTCATTTAATTATGCGCCAAATGTTCTCAATTGGTCAAAGATCAGGACTGCAGGCAGGTCAGTTCAGTACAAAAACTCTTCTACTATGATGCCATGCTGCTGTAATAGCTGCAGTATGCAGTTTTGCATTGTCCTGCTGAAATACACAAGGCCTTCCCTGGAATAGATGTTGTCTGGAGGGGAGCATATGTTGCTCTAAAACCTTTATATACCTTTCAGCATTCATGGTGCTTTTTAAAACATGCGAGTGTCCCACACCATATGCACTTATGCATCCCCATACCATCAGAGATGCTGGCTTTTGAACTGAACGCTGATAACAGGAGGGGTGGTCTTTCTCCTCTTTAGCCCAGAAGACACGATGCCCATGATTTCCAACAAGAATGTCAAATTTGGACTCGTCTGACCACAGGACACTTTGCCACTTTGCCACTTTGCTACAGTCCATTTTAAATGAGCCTTGGTCCACAGAACACAGCGGCACTTCTGGATCATGCTCAACAATGACTTCCTTTTTGCATTATAGAGTTTTAGGTGGCATCTGTGGATGGCATGGCGGACTGTGTTTACAGACAGTGGTTTCTTGAAGTATTCCTGGGCCCATTTAGTAATGTCAATGACAGAATCATGCCGGTGAGTGATGCAGTGGCGTCTGAGGGCCCGAAGATCACGGGCATCCAGTAAAGGTCTTCGGCCTTGTCCCTTACGCACAGAGATTTTTCCAGTTTCTCTGAATCTTTTGATGATGTTATGCACCGTCGATGATGAGACCTTCAAAGCCTTTGCAATTTGACGTTGAGAACATTGTTTTTAAAGTATTCCACAGTTTTTTACGCAAACCCTCACAGGTTGGAGAGCCTCTGGCCATCTTTACTTCTGAGAGACTCAGCCTCTCTAAGACATCCCTTTTATAGCCAATCATGTTACACACCTAATGCCAGTTAACTTAATAACTTGCTGAATGTTCTTTCAGCTGATTCTCTTATATATTAATTGCTTTTTCAGCCCTTTTTTGCCTGTGTCCCAACTTTTGTGAGACCTGTTGCAGCCAGAAAATTTTAAATAAGCTCATTTTGTGGATAAAAATGTACAATGTCTCAGTTTCAACATTTGAAATGTTATTTATGTTCTATTGTAAATAATATATTGGCTCGTGATCTGAAAGTCATTGCATTTTGATTTTATTCACAATTTACACTGCATCCCAACTATTTCGGAATTGGGATTGTAAAAGGCACACTCATCCAGGATTGGACTAAGTCAGAACTATGAATGCAAGGTATAGTTCAAAACACACCTCAGTCATCCCCAATACGCAGGTTAGAGGACAATGGGTCAAGAAGGCTACAAACTCCCTCTGGAGGAATGTCCTGAGGGGTTTTATATCCAGCAGTGGGAAAAAACTCATACTATATTTTGTTGTTGTCATGACGCAATACTGTGATTACAAACCCCAATTCCAATGAAGGTGGGATGTTGCGTAAAACATGAATAAAAACAGAATACAATGATTTGCAAATCCTTTTCGACCTATATTCAATTGAGTACTCTACAACAACAAGGTATTTAATGCTCAAACTGATAAACTTTATTGTTGTTTTGGAAATATTCACTCATTTTGAATTTGATGTCTGCAACACGTTCCAAAAAAGCTGGGACAGGGGCATGTTTACCACTGTGTTACATCACCTTTCCTTTTAACAGCACTCAAAGCATTTGGGAACTGAGGACACTAATTGTAGAAGCTTTGTAGGTGGAATTCTTTCCCATTCTTGCTTGACGTACAACTCCAGTTGCTCAACAGTCCGGGGTCTCCGTTGTCGTATTTTACACTTCATAATGCGCCACACATTTTCAGTGAAAGACAGGTCTGGACTGCAGGCAGGCCAGTCTATTACCCGCACTCTTTTACTGCGATACCACGCTGTTGTAACACGTGCAGAATGTGGTTTGGCATTCTCTTCCTGAAATAAGCAGGGACATCCCTGAAAAAGACGTTACTTGGATGGCAGCATATGTTGCTCCAAAACCTGCATGTACCTTTCAGCATTAATGGTGCCCTCACAGATGTGCAAGTTACCCAGGTCATGGGCACTATCACATCCCCATAGACATTGCAGATGCTGGCTTTTGAACTTCGCGCTGATAACAATCTGGATGGTCCTTTCCCTCTTTAGCCCAAAGGACACAACGCCCATGATTTCCAAAAACAATTTGAAATGCGGACTTGTCCGACCACAGCATACTTTTCCACTTTGCGTCAGTCCATCTCATGGTAGAGTTTTAACATGCACTTGTAGATGTAGCGACAAACTGTGTTAACTGACAATGGTTGTCCGAAGTGTTCCTGAGCCCACATGGTGATATCCTTTACAGAATGATGCGGGTTTTTAATGCAGTGCCACCTGAGGGACCGACAGTCATGGGCATTCAATGTTGGTTTTCGGCCTTGCCGCTTACGCGTAGAGATTTCTCCGGATTCTCTGAATCTTTTGATGATATTATGGACCGTAGATGATGAAATCCCTAAATTGTTTGCAATGGGACATTGAGAAACATTTTTTTAAACCGATGGACTATTTGCTCACGCAGTTGTTCACAAATTGGTGAATCTCACCCCATCCTTGCTTGTAAATGACTGAGCCTTTCGCGGATGCTCCTTTTATACCTAATCATGACACTCACCTGTTTCCAATTAACCTGTTCACCTATAAAATGTTCCAAAGAGGTGTTTTTTTGAGCATTCCTCAACTTTCCTAGTCTTTTGTTGCCCCTGTCCCAGCTTTTTTGGAACGTGTTGCAGGCATCAAATTCAAAAATGAATGAATATTTCCAAAAAAAACAATAAAGTTTATCAGTTTGAAGATTAAATATCTTGTCTTTGTAGTGTACTCGATTGAATATAGGTTGAAAAGGATTTGCAAATCATTGTATTCTGTTTTTATTTACGTTTGACACAACGTCCCAACTTCATTGGAATTGGGGTTTGTATAATACTATACAACCTATCCTTCCTAGTATCTGATGTCGACCTCCGTGCTACTTACAAACATTTATACCTGTGTTCAGATGTACATGGATCAGCAAAATTATTGACCACTGACAGATGATGCAAATAAAATTTATTATCTCATAACAATAGTACACGTCAAGGTCTGTGAACAAGATGGTGAGCAAACAAGTGGTTCTTTCATTAGGTGTTTCGGATGCAGTCGAAATGGGTTCTGAGCAACTTTGACACGGACTGAATTGTTATGTTCGGCTGATTGGTTCTGAGCTCTAAAGTGGCAAGACTTGTGGGTTGCTCCCAGTCAGCAGTGGTGGGGACTGACAGACAGTGGTCTGAGGAGGGACAAACTGCAAACCAACAGTAAGTTGTGGGGCCCCCAAGGCTCATCAAAGCCCTAGGGAAACAAAGGCTATTTTGTCTGGTCCAACTTGACAGAAGGGCTACTTTGGAACAAGTCATAGAAAATTTATTGATGGTTATGGAAAGAATGTGTTACAACACAAAATCCATTGCACCCAGCTGGACATGACATTTCGTAGCTGCAAACTGGTCACTTTTTCCATGATAATCCGTGTGCACCATTGAAAGTGCCTATAATGAGTTGGAACTGGACCTTGGGGCAATGGAAGAAAATTACCTGGTCCAATGAGTCCCATTTTCTTTCACGCTTTGTACATTGGCTGGGTATCTCCCTCTATCTATGGAAGAGATGGTACAAGCATGCGCTGTGATAAGAAGACAAGTTGGTGCAGGGAGTCCGACACTGTGGCAAATGTCTGGATGTTCACATGGACTTCAATTTGGCAGAGTCGTTTTGGAGACATCTGGATGACCAACAACATATTTGGTGGGCATAATGTTTTGGCTCATTGGTATATGTAGGCTGAATAATATCTACAGTAGTGCTTCTACACAATGTATTTAAAATTATTGTAGTTTTTTTTTGTAATCTGCTGTTTGTAGATGCCTTTATTACAGCACACAATTCAGAAGTCCACATTTCAGTGGGAAAGAATGAAAATAAGTTGTGTGCCCTGGTGGGCAGCACCTAAATCCTTGTAAATCTTTTTGAACAACAGCCATGCTCAGCAGTGAAATGCTGAATATAAAAAGTAAGAATGAATACAAATAGGACACCATTTATTACAATAAAAAGCAAGGCATGGTCCTTGAGCACGGACATGACCCTGAGAGAGTTTGGGTGGCTGCCAGGACTAGAAGTGTCTCCATTGGATGCCTCCCATTTGTCCTCTCAATTGCTTGTTTCCCCTCCTCCCTCACTTCTACAGCTCCTCTACTGGGAAGTAAAGTGAGGAAAAGAGGAAGAAAGGGAGTGAAGGAAGGAAGCAGAATTGAGCAGAATTGGGTGGTTGTTTTCTAACATAGTCCTTACAGATGAAGCGGGCAAATCAGAAACTTCAGTCCAATGGGCTGGTTGCGCCAATCAAAAAATACCTCCCGATAGGGAACTCCCCAGGTTCCTTCCTCAAAAGTTCCATGAAAGTGAATTTTAAGTTGTTTAAAGGTCCCCTATTATGCCACCAGGTGCACAGCTAATTCGCCATTATGAGGCAGTTCAAAATCTCCCCTTCCTGACATCAGAAGGGGGAGTGACCACCCAGAATAATTAAATCTGAAGGACTGCTTGGCTGAAGGTGATCAGTTCTTCTTACCTCTGGTTGTTTAAGTTACTTCCCCATGTGATGTCAAGAGGGGAAATATTTTCAAATTGCTAATTGGCTGTGCAACTGGTGACATAATAGGGGACCTTTAATATGTGTCTCTTACTCACATCCTCGATGGAAGGAGGCAAGACGCAAAGAAGAGATGCTGGTAACGGAGAGGAGGAGGCATGTTAGCATAATGAAAAGCACCCAAGGACTCTAGGATGAGAAAAGGGAGCATGTTATAGCAGTATGAGGAAAATAATGTTTAAAAAGCCTCCAGAGTACATGTTGCAATTATACAGTGACCAAGAATTTTTGTAATAGAAATACACCAATAGCTGGAGTTCTAAAAAAAAAAAAAAAAAAATCACATTCATTTTTTCTTTCACCATAACTACTTAATTAGGGGCCAGGCAGCAAAAGCTGCCAGGAACCTTTTGGGTGCATCTCAAAGCGTAGGCTGCATCCTTTGAAGGCTGCATTTTTAGGGGCCGACACATAATTCCATCCACCAAACTGACTAACTTAATTTCATCTCCGTTCAACAGCTTTAGTTTAAATTGGTTTCCCTAACCTTAACCTTAACTCTAACCCCTAAGCCTTAATCTAGCCCGAAATCTAACCCTAAATTTAACCTTGTCCCTTACCCTAAATGTCAGATTGGCAGATAGAAGTAAGTGACGACCCCTAAAAATGCAGCCTTTGAAGGATGCAGTTTACGCTTTGAGATGCACCCATTGTTTTCGCCAGTATTCTTCTTCTTCTTCTTCTTCTTCCTAGGAAATCCTAGCCTCACTCCGCCAGCCTTCGTACTTCCGCTTAATTTCATTTCGCTTCACTACTACAGTCTGGTCACTCGGAGCTCTGCCTCATTTACCTCGGCAGAAAATATGCCGGACCAACCAACGAACAGAAGGCGTGGCTGAGAGCTATGACGTAGCAGCTGCGCCAAGTTTGAAATTGCAGTCTCCAAAATCAACAATGGCCACGGACAAAGATACACGGGAGGACATAGATTCGCTCCGTCATGGAGAAAATCCCCGGTATCAGCAACTTAAAGCCACAACAAGACGAATGTTTGGTTGGTTTTTTGAATGGAAATGATGTTGTAGCGCTGCTCCCTACAGGTTTCGAGAAAAGTTGTCATATCTACTTATTATCCATCATGAAACATATGACATAGGCACTCAGTTCATCTCTGTGAGAAACAGCTGAACCACCTCAGCTGGCTTGTAGCTTCTAGTGTTACATTGCCTGCGAATTTCACACTATTTAAGTTAGCAGCGAACTTTTTAAAAGCCGTGTTTTTGTTCATGTTACAAGGCCTATTCGCTGTCTCAGTGTTATGTTTCCATTATTATCCATGAATGAAATGGCTGTCTGAGACAGCCAAACGCTTAGAGCCAAACTATGTCACTATTAAGTTAAATAGCAAGCTGGGTATGATGTTAGCGCAAGTATGGTTAACGGTTCAGTTTTCGTGTCAACACAGATTTCGTCCTAATGTAAATAATGCGTTATTCTCGCCGATTCTGCCATTGGTTTTGGTTCTCTTACGTTTTTTATAATAGCAGCAGTATTGGCAGGAAAAACGATAGCTCAACAGTTTGTTTCCTGTAAGGAAAACAGAAAGAGCATCTTTGGTTCTTTTAAGAACTCTGCTCCAGCCGCGTGGCTGAAACTAAGCAGGTGTGGGCTTGGTTAGTACTTGGATGGGAGACCACCTGGGAAAACCAAGTTGCTGCTGGAAGAGGTGTTGGTGGGCCAATAGGTTGCGATCTTCCCTCTGGTGTAATTTGCCCCAGTGCAGTGACGGGGACACTGTACTGAAGGAGACGCCGTCTTTCGGATGAGACGTTAAAACCGAGGTCTTGACTCACTGTGGTCATTAAAAATCCTATGACACTCTTTGATAAGAGTAGGGGGTTCCCCGGTGTCATGGCTAAAGTCCCAACCTGGCTCTTTTGACCTGCCACCTAATCATCCCCTGATCTAATTGGCTGTGCAAGTTGCCCTCTTCCTCCCCACCTCAACCCCCAGGGCTCCCTTGAAAAAGAGATTTCAATCTTAACGGGACTTCCCTGGTTAAAATAAGGGTTAAATAAAAAAAAAAACACTTATTGCTAAAAACAAATCACTAACATTTCTATTCTGTCAAACTGCAATTTATGTATTATCAGATTTTTATCTTGATAACAGAAATTTTGACATATTGACTATTTTTGAAATCTTCCTTGACAACTGCTGCCTGGCTGGTGACTCCCTGAGTCGATTAATGAAGCCACACACCTGTACCCTTATTCAGTTAATTAGCTCAATGAGTTAGGAGTTGGTGCTTGGTGTCAGAGCTTGTGAGTTCAAGTCCCAGCTACAGCAGAAAGTATATTGTAATGTTGATATTCTTGTTATTTGCCTATTTAGGAACTTATTGTTTTCCTCAATGAGCGTTTGACTTTAGAAACTTTGAAAATTCCTACCAAACCAACCATACGCGCTACAGTTTTGCAACTTTTCCCAAAATATAGCCCCAATACTTCAGAAACTTTTGTCAACTTAAACTCACTACAAACCTTCAGACCCAGCAACAAGAAATGTTATTTTCTGATTGACTGATAGCTCGCTAATTCAAGACAGCTGTATGTATGGACTAAGCAGAAAAACCTGTCTTGGCCTCTGAGGTTTCATCACTTCTCAAAGTGAGAAATGTCATGTGTGGTGTGTGAGCGTGTCTCATGCCCAATGCACCAGACTAGAGAGCCCTTTTGTTGTTGCAGCAAGCATCTTCCTGCCATGTTGACGTCAAAGAGAGGGATATCCTCAACTGAGAATATTCATGCCTGAAATAATCAATCCATTATGAAAATAGTTGTGTATTAACTATTATTATTTAAATAACTGATTTGACAAACCGTCGCTGCCTTATTTCTTATTTTAGTCCTAAAATGCGCTAGGCTAGAAGAAGTTTGAAATGCATGTAACTCTTAAAAGTTACTTGCAAATTAGCTCAGTGAGATGAAGGATACTAGGTTATTTGATGTCAGAGATTATTAGTTCAAATGTCAACCAATGCAAAATGTACGATGTAATCCCACCTTTCTTGTTATCGTCCATTTTTTGCCTCTTGTTGCTCAGAATTGCCTAAATTTGCCTGGCCCCGATATCGCTGCAAAGCAGCTTTAATTTATGCATTTTATTTTTCAGTGACATCTGCAGTGACATTTAGACATACTATAATTAGGTTTCACTGTACCAGCTCTTATTTTGGTAATTCCAAAATCAGTAACAAAAAAAGGGATATAAAGTGTGATACAGCGGTTCCCAAACTCGGTCCTGGGCCAGTCCTGAGTTTACTGGTTTTAGTTCTAAACATATTTGCAATCGCAAGATTTTGACAAGGTGTTAATTTGTCTCAATTAGGCGCATTTTTGTTGGAGCAGTTATTCGTCCTCTGAAGCCATATTTTGACAGACAAATACATGCCATAAAGAATAAATATTCAATAAACACATTGTGATAGAAACACCTGCATAAAAAAGAGGAAAAACCTAACAACTCAAATTAAACAATGGTTTATTCCTACTTGGTGAAACTGTGGACACATGGTCACAAAAATTGACAATTTATTAGGCAAGAGAATGAACACCTTCTTTGTGAAAACTCCAAACACCTGTGTTTAGCAGCCTAATTTGGAGGTTACTGATTTTCAAAGTGTCTAATTTCTTCTGTTTAAAAATGTTGTCACCTGAATTTGCTGGCAATATAGAAAAATAAACACAATACATCCAAGAGCCTTTTATTCTGCATGACACACAGATTTTTCTGTCAAAATGTAGATTCAGCCCCCGTTTACACGTACACGGTTATTTTGACAAACGGAGACATTTCCCTGCGTTTGTGCCGTTCGTTTACATGCAAACGGAGAATTCACCTCTGAAAACGATTCTTTCTAAAAACTCCGGCCAGAGTGGAGATTTTGGAAAACTTCAGTTGCAAGTTTGCATGTAAACTGAGAAAAACAGAGTTTTAGGCAGCCGACATCACTGTATGCGCCAGAACTTGCACCTGCGCCAAAAGTGTGACCTATGTTTACATTTTCATTTGGCTGTGGTGATGGATGATCGAGATTCGTTTCTGTTGTTGCTATTTTCAGGATTCTGATTGGCTAACGTGGGCTTGATCTTATCGTTACACTGCCACCTACAGGTTTGGTATGCTCTTGATGGCAGATATACACGGGTACGTGTAAACGAAAACTTCTGAAAACTGATACGTGTGCATGATATTATTTTTGAAAATGGAGACAGTGAAATGTTCATTTATGAAAATAACCGGCCACGTGTAAACGGAGTATAAGATGGTAAAAAAAAAACCCGTAAATGCAAATTCAAATCAAATCAAAATCAAATCAAACTTTATTATCACCAGCTGTACATACAACAGTAATGCATGCATGATGAAATGATGTTTCTCCAGGATCCTTAAATTACAGCACACATGCCCATGCAAGCACTCAAACAGACACCCCCCCACCCCACACACCACACACACACACCTAGCAGCGAGCATACATACATACATCCCTGGAACATATAGCAGTCGTAGTGCAATTTAAAATTGTTATGTTAATAAAATAAAATTGGCTCCGTTAAAATGTCTAATAGCAGCAGCCTGTGGGTAAAGTACAGAAGTGCAGTAGTGTGCATGTGTGCATGTCCCGAATCAAGAGTTCAGCAATCTAACAGCTTGTGGGAGGAAGCTGTTGATCAGTCTGGTGGTTCTGCCTCTAATGCTCCGGTACCGTTTGCCTGATGGCAGCAGTGCAAAAAATGTGTGGAGAGGGTGTGAGGGGTCCCTGAGGATGTTCAGAGCCCTGCTCCAGCAGCTGCTCTGGAAAAGTTCTTGGACAGAGGGGAGGGAAACCCTGATGACCCTCTCCGCTCCCCTGACTATCCTTTGCAGGACTTTTTTGTCCGACATACTGCAGCTAGAGTAACATGTTGAGATACAGTATGTCAGAATGCTCTGACCACACCTCTGTAGAAGGTCCTAAGGATGCTGGTGGAGAGAGAGGCTTGTTTAAGTCTCCTCAGGAAGTGCAGTCTTTGCTGAGCCCGTTTCACAGTCCCTGAGGTGTTCTTACTCCAGCTCAGGTCCTGTGAGATGTGCACTCCGAGGAACTTAACTTTTTCCACTCTCTCCACCGTGCAGCCGCTGATGCTGAGGGGGGCGTGCTCAGGCCGTGACCTCTGGAAGTCAATGATCATCTGCTTAGTTTTGTCCACGTTGAGCACCAGGTTGTTCTCTCCACACCAGCCCTCTAGGTGTAGGACTTCATCCCTGTACATAGACTCATCATTTCCCCAAATGAGTCTCACCACTGTGGTGTCATCCGCAAACTTGATGATCTGGTTCTCCTCTTGTCTGGGTGTGCAGTCGTGAGTTAACTGTGTGAACAGCAGTGGACTGAGCACACAGCCTTGAGGAGATCCAGTGCTCAGCGTGATGGAGCTGGAGATGTTTTTTTCCGATACGGACAGACTGTCGTCTTTCCGTTAGAAAGTCCAGGATCCAGAGACATGTGGTGGTGTTCAGACCAAGATGGAGAAGTTTCTCCATTAGTCTCTGGGGGATGATGGTGTTAAACGCTGAGCTAAAGTCAATGTACAGGATCCTTGCATAGGTGTCTTTACAGTCCAAGTGGGTGATAACTGAGTGTAATGTAGTAGATATTGCGTCCTCTGTGGAGCGGTTGGGACAGTCGGCGAACTGGTATGGGTCCACTGATGCAGGGAGGCCGGCTGTGATGTGTGGTTTGACGAGCCGTTCAAAGCACTTCATCATTATTGGTGTCAGTGCGACGGGGCGGTAGTCATTCCACTTAATAAGGTCAAATACACACCTTATTAAAGTCCTATGATTGCAACTGTGGTTGGAACAAAAAACAGAATACACAGGGGTGCCCCAGGACCTAGTCTGGGGACCACTGGCATAATAGACCGGTGGTTCTCAACGCAGTCCTAGTCTGGGATCCTGTGTGTGCTGGTTTTCGTTCCAACCACAATGGCCATCCCAGAATTTCCAAGGCATTAATTCTTCTCAATTTCACTATTTTTAGTGGTCCATTTTCCCTGTTGAGCTACATTCTGCCAGAAATAGCTATAGCTAGCACTGACTATAGCTAGCACTGAAGACTTCAATATTCAAGTTCAACTAATTATACTCCAAATGTTTCTTTATTGCATCAAAAAGAGGGGAACTTGTAACAGATGAAAACAAATAATCAATTGGCTTCTCAGAGGTAAAAGAGTGAGCACATGATTTCAAAAGAATAGCCATTTGGTAGTGAATGACAAATTGAAAGACACCACAAATGAAAATGACCCAAACCTGCATTGTTTGTAAGGTAAAAAAAGAATCACATGCTCATCAACGTAATTGAAAACCTGTTGATTCAACTTCTTCTTTAATTCAGTCTGTTAACATATGTGTCCTTTTGCAAATGTTTTCAATAAAGTATTTAAGCTCACATTTTTTTACAGCCATGGCTATGTCGGGCTATGTGACTGGCTAAAAAGGGTAAATAATGAAACATGAAAAGTACCTAATTAAGAAATAATGAACAGCTATTTAAGATAGTGATCTTAGCTGCATTTGGAACAAAAACCAGCATACACATGGGGAACAAGAGAGAACCAGCGAGAACCACTGCATATTGGATTACCTTTTAGTTATATCCAGCTAATAAAACTGTAATTAATGTATATGATATGCATCATTTTTTTCCTCGTACATAGGTTATTTCTGCATAATTTGCCAAATAATGGCTTATTAGCCATTAATCTTAATTCCACTGATAATACAGAAATAATAATGGATTATTGAGATATAAGAGACAAGGATGGTACTAAGTTAGTACAATACTTTTTTCCAACTTCACCTACAAGTTTCTGGTGGCTGCATCTAACATACAGGATTGATCAGACAGAGACTAGTTCAAAATGTAGCATATTTGTTAGACATAATATTTCAGCTGGGAAATTCCATTAACACGTTTTTTCATTTTTTATATGGAGACCAGCGCAAGTGATAAAATAGCCAAAGAGTTACAGTTCTAATTTTTCAAATAGAATACTAAATATTCAGATACACATTGTGCAAGTTTCATGCATTGTTTGGTGAGGGAACGGTTTTTAAGTAGCCCATCAGAGCCAGACTGGGTGTATAATATGCCGGTTATAATAGCTATTTATGTGAAAGTAAAGAGATCACGTAGACCATTTTTGCATGCAGCTTACAGCTGTTGAGAGAAAATATTTTATAATACTTAATTATTCAACAGCAAACAAACTTTTGCACGTGCGCAGAATCGAACAATGAAAACAGCGTGAAACAGAAGTCGTTTAATAGTGCTTTGGCGCACTCCTGTGGTTATGAAGGAAATTACAGGTATCTTACCCGATGGTTTTTTTTTTTCTCTTCAGGAATAATTTCATTATTTTTTATGGTTTGACATGGCTGATAGCAACGCACATATCGCATAAGTGAAGCACATTGATTACTAAATGCTATTTATTGAGGTGCACCTGAGCTCTTTTCTCCTACAGTGGGAGTGCTCATGACCCTGCTGAAGTTGCAAAGTTCTGTTTATTTCAACCAAAACCAGATTTGGATGCGTGAGAGGGAGATGTTCCCAATTGTACGCCTGCCAACCCTGTTATATGATTGTCAAATACAAGACACATGTGAAACAGAAACGTCGCATTTGCGCGTTTAGCAGGTGCTTTTGTCAAGATGCATTTTTATTTCATTAAACAATATAATTTGACAATGTTGCATATTTTACTGAGGCAATTCAGATAGTGAAAAGGACTTGATCCGAACTACCCAAGAAAAGGCAAACTAGCAACTCTGTCAAATAATGTTCAGCAGAATGATTCTGAGTCCACCCAACCCAGTCCATTCCACACTCATCTTAACGTAGAGCACTACAACATAGGTGTGTTTTTAAAGGTTTACACAACCTGAAGGGAGTATTGAGGGAACGTTTTTAGATTCTAAAAGCGGTTGTTGGGGACTGATTTAGCGCACTGGGCTCCAAACTTAAGAAATTTCACATTAAATCAAATACAATCCAGGCCTCCGCGAAGTAATGACATTGCCGTAGCCGAGTCCATATAATATTTGGTGACAGCATTCTGTCAGCTCACGGGTCATGCACTCCATTTGCATATTTATTTTTAAGTGCCTACTTTTGGTTCAAACATTCAATGGAAGGAGAAACGTCTGCAGTATTTACAAGAGAACTGCACTTAAAATAATCGGGATAATATTTTCGCAGTGTGTTGATTCTCAACAGACGTTATATGCTAGCCTGCTCCACTCAAGTGAGCCAGCAACTGGTTAACTAAAATGTAGGTGCGGCAACAAAACGTGATAGTTTGACACTACGAAAACTTGTTCGGCAAGATTTTTTTATTATTAAAAACCAGGTTAAAAATCACGATTAAAGGATTGAACTTGGTCGCTTAGTGTATAATTGTATTTTACCAGCACGCGCTGCGTGCTTCATGCTCAATTTTTGCACGGCAAATGTTTACAGCGGTGAAGACCAATCTGCTTCCGTATGAGGTAAACGTCACATTCATACGTAACCAATCAGAGGCTGCTGTTGGCCGCCACCGCCAAGCTTGTGTGCGGAGTTTGACACAGGAAGCAGGCGAAGGCTGTAAGAAGTAGTTCTCTAGCTACCATCACTGATTGATAGCAGAGAGCAAGAACCAAAAGTTATTTCTGGTCTACTAGTGTACCTTTATTTTCTTTTCTGCACTGACCAGGCCAGCGGCTACGGGTAAACGATAGATTGCTTTTGGCATGGCATTGGCTTCGTTAAAGACGTAGTAAGCCGCAAAGCTAGCTTATTTGGCACTCTGCAGAAACAGCTAACGCTAGCTGGTTCGCTAAATTATGAAAATGCAATTACTGCTAGCTCGTGCTTGCTAACGTCAACTTAGACCTCCCACTTACCAGTGGGCTGCTAGCTAGCAAGTTATCCAGCTGGTTAGGTTACGTCTTATTGTCTTAATTTGGCTGGGTGACTGTCTCTTGAATAGTTTAATACTTCTAATAGTTTTTTAAAAACCTTCTGACTATATCCACCGAGCAAGCCTGCCGAAGTTGGCATAAGTGATAGGTAAGCTTATTGGTTAACTTGGCCGGATATTTTGCTACATAACACAAGGTAAGATAGCTGTCGTTTCAGAAGCTTTACTAATGCATTGGTGCAAGTGCCTGTGTCGTTTGTTTAGGCAGACGAATGCGGTTAGCTATCTAGATGTTTAAATAGTGAAGTTTTTATTCTTAACAGAAACTTAACAGCCCGGGACCGAAGCGAAAGTAATCGAAGACTAATGCCCGTCGCCCCTGTGTCCCAAGTTTTGTGAGGAACGTTTGGAAAATATGGTAAGAAGCAAAAAAAAAAAAAAAGTTCAAACTTTGATTTGTGACAAATTCATTAGGTTTCTCCGCATACTAATGGATTCGGTGTTTTAATCAGTTTCGTGTTCCGAAGATTGTCCTTTGAAAATGGTTCATAGATGGCTGTCGCCTCGTAAAGTTAGCTTGTTTTGAATGTTCTGCCTTTGTTCGCCAGCACATCTGTTATGCGCAGACCAGCCTACCGTGTTTGCTATATGGCACAACGGATATTCATACTAACGTTGGCTTACTCAGTTGAGGTCGTCTCCTTAGTTCATCTCGCCTTGAGTCGGTTCAGTGTTGCACTTTGAGGGCAAGGTCAAGTTGTACTGTGTGTCTGGTGCCTCAGTGTGTGTTCCGGTGGGCGCATGGGCGTGTTAAATGCTGGATCAGGTGTTCATTTTTTGTCTCAGGATGAATCACTTTAGGGTATTTTGCTTGAAAAGTACGAGAGTGCTTGGATGATGGCATTGTGCATGAGGTAAGGAGAACAATCTGCCAAATATGAGGGATCATCTGGTGCCTGTTTAACGGCGTGCTTGTGTAATCCCCTCTCTGGGTTCACTAAAATACCACCCCCACTCCTGAGATCTCTGCATGGTGTAACAGGTGTGTACCTGGCATTCATCCCCAGTTTAACACATCCCTCTCCATGTCTCAGCAGCTGCTCCCGTTAGAAAACCTGTGATTTAACTTGTCACTTACTGGCACACAGTCAAATTGGCAGTCAGTCGGTCTGCAATTCAATGGTCTTTGTAGAGGATGTGAGAGATCTGATGTCCGGGGAGGACTGGGTGGGGGGCATCCCTGTTGGGATTGTGTTTCTGTTGTCTTCATGGCTGAGCACAATTGCGCTTTGATACCTGAGCTGTTCCAGACCTCAGATTTGTGAGCTTTTGCATTATATATGCATTGGAAATTAGAAGTTGTATAATTTTGTGTTTTTAGCTTAGATTCGACTGTATCCTGTGGCATTCACCTCAAAACGAAGGATGGCAGAAGTTGTTTAATTATTAAGACTGATTTTCAGATCTAATTATTGTAATTTGTTTGTAATTTCAGTTCTGTATTTTGCCTTAAAAGACTAAATCAATATGCTTGAAGCTGTAAGCTTGTAAATGAAAAGGAGCAGAATGATCGGTAATGGTAGCATAAACTCTACCAAATGCAGTTGTAACTCTTCAGCTGAGATGTGGCTAAATTGCATCAATAATGTGTCATAAACAAACTCATTCATGGTTGGGCCAGAATTGGCTTCATCCTTTGGTTAGGTCAGCTTATGTCCAAGTTCCATGAGCTGGTTTTGTACGCAACAGTTTGCCCACTTCCCCAGGCTTCTACAGGTCACCAGTTGTCATAAGTGATACATACTTGTTGTGTGTGACTGTTACTGATTCCTTACCCAGTGCATGAAGAACTGTAGCACTTGCAGTTTGGGTTGTGATGATGACTTGGTAGTGATATGGGTGAATAAGGCAAAGTTGTTGACATGTTGTTGACTTGTATACTGTTTTTTTGGACTTCGAGAAGAGTTCGTTTTTGACTTGATGTAAGTGTAGAGCAGGGATGCCAAACTCCAGTCTTGCAGGTTTCCAGCTCCTAGTGCTTTTTGGTACATTTTTTTTAAATCATTGATGGGCTAAAATGTCTTAACAACATGTGCTTGTTGTCCAAAGTTCAAGGTTGGCTGCTGTTTGATTGGAGGCCACAAAAACCCAGACTTCTGGATGATGAGAACCTGCCTTGTGATTAAGAGGTGGCTTCAGTTAACCACAGCTACCTGTAATTCAGCTCTAGCTTTGTCAGTTTTCCCAAACTATTTGTATTTCTGAATTTCATTTTGATTCAGTTGACCTCGATGTAAAAATCGGATCAATTTACCAAGGTCTATTCCAGTTTGATATTCCTCTCTCACATTCATTCACCTCCACTCTAAAATTTAGATCGACTGGGAATAATGATACAATTGACTCAGCAGTTGTGGTCTGTTCTGCTCTGAGTCAGTTCAGGAGTTGGAGTTGTTTTCAGTTTATTAATTGAATGTCAGTAATAATGAATGCAATTTAAATTATTTCCAGAAATGTCTAAATTGCAGTCGAACTGAACACAGCTTCCCGATTCACACTTTCTTGACCGTTATCCTGAATTTATTTCCGTTAATGCTGATGTACCCTAATTCCATAATTTTGTTCTAGAACAGACTTTTGAAGTAACACTGTGGCCGTTTTAATTGCTGTGTTCATTACCTTTACAAATCGGAGAGGCTTAACAAGCTAATTATTAACTAATGACGATTTATAATTATGATGCAGATGTGTTGAAACATTAGTTCTTTGTTCGCACCTGATACCTCTTTTCAGTGAATGTTGTAGATATTCTGTGGGTTTGTCTCTAAGGGAAGTTTCTCAACTTCATGTGCCGTAACTTTTCCAATTCTGAGTGCAGACTGGAAGAGGCTCAAGCATAAGCGTTTCCTCCTTCGCTTAAAAATATTTTATATATTGACCTGTATCGTTTAAAACCTTGCATTATCCAACTGAAAAATCTCCCTTGAATTGTTTAGCGCAAGAGATTGAAGATTCCAAATGAAAATTGTGTTTAAAAGTCAAATATCCAATCACAATTCCACTTCCCATTACAGAAATCGATACAGAATTATTGAATTGGTCTGTCAATGTCAGTTTTATTTGAACTGACAACACCTCTCTGCACAACGCAGTGCTTCTTGACTCAAATTCCTTATTACTACCAAAATTGAGCAAAAGTTTTCCACTTTCTACTTATAGTTTTGCACTGCCAAACCATTAATGAATGGTGTCCCCGGTTTTTTTTTTTTTTTTTTTGACTAAAGAGTGAAATATTAATTGCACTGTAATGTGACATTTTCTTGGCTTGACTGTGGTATTTTCTTGGAGTATTTGAATTTATTTTGATGCATGCCATGCGTCGCACTTTATATAATTTATGCTCTGTGGCTCGTAAGTAGCCTCCTTCGTCACACTTTATAGGTGGTTATTTCCTGGTGCTGATTTTGTTCAGAAGTTCTGTATTCTCAAGAGATCCAGACTCTCTCCCCTCCCCCAGTGTAGCTCATAGAAGCATCTTAAAATGGTGTGAATTACTCCCCTTTCATTGTGTAGCACTTGAAGGACGCTTTACCCCTCCCTCCGGGTGGGTAGTGCTGGTGGTCGCCCCCCCCCCACACACACACCCTAAAGCAGAGTGTAGTAGTGACAGATGGTGGGGTCACAGTATGGGGTGTCCCATAGCTCCGACTATAGCCAGCCCTATCCGCAGTGGTGCCCCCCACCCCACCTGTATTGTTCACCCGTCTGGGCCGTCTTTGTGGCTGGATCCGGCTGAAGCTCAGAATCACGCATTCCAGGTCAGTGCCCTTCACTGGGGGGGGGGAGGTTAAGCGGTGGTTATGCTTGTAAACTAGAGTCGATATTTTCCCAAACGGTTAACATTACCAGAGGGCAAGCCTTATGTTTTAACTGTCGAATTATGTGACTTAGTTTTATTCAAAACCTTGTTTGAGGAATGATGTCGAATGATCTCGGATAATAATTATACACTTTTTGTCTTACTAGTATAAGGTTTGATTGCGGAATGATATTCAGTAAAGTGAGAATTTTTTGTGACTGATGGAGTGTTTAGTGTTAATGGCCATCCCAGTAGGCTTGAAAGTCTACCATTTACTGTAGAATTTCAATGGTCTATTGACTCCACCCAATGAAAATGGAGTGGGGTAAGCATGTGATTACATATGTCATTCAGTTTGGGGGTTTGACTGGCAATATCCAGCCAATTCGACACACTTTGCACTCAGTTATGTTTTCAAGTGCTCCTATTCGCTTTTTTATTTAGAAGCACTGCTTCACTGATAAAATGTGCTGGCAGTTGTGTACGGCACATTACTACAGCTGCTGTTTCCTGTAGGTAATGATTTGTAATGAGAGTAAGCTCTCCGCTGGGGTCCAATCACTGTGGCGATTTAACTTCCACATGCAATAAAAAAATTATCCATTCACTTCAAGTATTTGAGTTCTAGCTTTGTATAGAACATTAAAACTTGGAATATTCCACTCCTATCCACTGATGTCTCTAATGAATATCAGCAGCCTTCCTGTTCAATATTTTGTTTCCAATCTTTGCTTATTCTTGTGCCCTTCAGTTACAAGGAACCTCTGCCCTACCAGAGATAATGGAAGTAATATTGTACTGTGTCCGATGGTAAATATGTGTTATCCCTGTTCAGAAATTCCCATCAACTCCACTGAATATCTCACAACCCCCCCCTCAGTGTGCTCCGGGGTGTACTATGAAAAAAGTTCTACATTAGTTAGGCTTTCATAGCATGAGCTGGCTCTACAAACCCTAAGCTTGCAATCAGAGATACCATAAGTACCAGGGCTGGTTAAAAAAGAGCCTCATGAAAACCTCAGCTTTAGGCTCAACATAACTGGAAAATCCAGTAATCTTGCATTGTAGTTCACCCCTCTGGTATAAAGTGCTGGTGGTGGTTGGGAAACGTGTGAATCAGTGGTAAGCATATGCTGTTTGTGCATGACTGCCCTTCGCTGTTTGGGAGAAGCCTTAACTCAGTATTTAGATTGTTGCATCATGTTTACATTGACATCCCAAAGTTATTGTAATATCTAAAGATTTTTGTGATTCCTCATGAACATTGACTTGACTGACTAAATGCAATCCATTATAAGGACACAGATTTATGGTTCGCACTGTTGTTTTTTTAAAGGCTGTTGAACATGTCAAATGTAAAGTTCATGTCTGTTGTCTTTTTAAAGAAATTGTTGGTTAAATTGAATTTGGCTCGAGGAGGCTATTGAAGAATTTTTCTGCATAATGAAACCTGATAAGTATTCATATGCTGTGATGAGTTAATAGTTGTGTAAGAGGACTAGGTTAAAATTAGATCAACAGTATTGAAATTAATTTGCATTGATGGTTTCAGTTCAGTTTCATTTATATAATTTTTTTTTTCCTGGAAGAACAATCTCAAATACTCTTTCCCGTGTTGCAGCAGAGAACATGCTGAGTCCTGAGTTGTCAAAATGGCTCCTCAGTTGGGAGAAAAATCCTATAAAAGCGGTGAGGGTTTAACTCTTTCCCCCTCACAAGCGCCTCGACGCCTATCCCTTATTTCCCCACAAGCGCCTCTCGACGCCCGGTCTCGATCACCACACAAATGACTCTTGACATCTCACTGGGATTTCCCCATAAGCGTCTGTGGACGACTCTCTATTTTAAGCTTATATGAGATCAAGACTATGACGTCAACAGTTTCGGGGTAGATGCATAATTGCAGGCATATGATTGGTCAATAAAAATAAAAAACATTAGCATAAATTGAACTTTATTGGACCTGTACATATAAAAATTCTTTGTGTTTATAAAATGAGTTGACATTTATAGTGAAACTGCTCTTTCTCTAACTGGAATATTGGGATATAAAAAACATTGTCGTGAAGGTGAGGTTATCCTGAAAAAAGAAAATGTATACTTTTATGTACTTTTATTCAGTAATTATTTGTTATAATAGAACTGAATGGTCCATCATTTCTTTGTTTATTTCTGAAAATGCCTGAGTAAATGAGCGTTATCACATCAGCAGCTCTGTGTGGAGATAAGGTTAAAGCAGCCAGCGCTCCACAGAGTGCACACTGCTGTGTTATCTTTAGGGCTGTGAGGGGGAAAGAGTTAAAATACTGATTACTTATATGAAATAAGCAGGATGACAAAAACTATTTCTTGTTAATAGGGAAACACTAATTGCACTTTGCTTGATAAATTGTCATTGGCGTCGTCTCTGTCTGACACATGTAGCACTCACTCCTGTTCCCAGCTGGGTGCAGGATGACACATTGTCATGTGCTCTGACTTACTGGGCCAACTAGCTAAACATGCTAATGAACGTGCATATAAAGAATTGCCTAATACTTTGAATTTGGCAGCACGAGGAGTCTGTCGAGATGGTGCTGATTCGTGATGACGGTATTTGAAAATTGCAATGGTATGGAAATGCCTTCTCATGAAGATGGGTTGTTTTTTTCTTGGTAATTGGATGTGATGAAAAACAAAAATGCCGTTTATTAATTGCATAACTATTCAGACTTTGGTACGACAAACCCAAATCAATTAACGTGCCAAAAAGCATGAAAAAAATATCCCAGTCACTTTGCAAAAGCAGAAGTAGTTGTAGGAATGCTCCATGCAATACACTGCTGTGTCGCAGAGTTAAATTTATGCAGTAACTTCTGAGTGTGGACTCATGGGTCCCACACTGCCACCTCTAACCAGCCCCCAGCCCCTCTCTGGCCTGTGTTGTCCTTGTTTTGCTGGCGTTTAATGGGCCACTCTGGGTGGCCGTAGCTCCCTAACTCCTGCCCCCTCCTTGTTATGGACTCATCTCGTTTCAGAGGGACGTCCCCTGATGTCAGCTCATCTTTATCGCCTCAGCTCTAGCCCTGGCTCGCCTGGAATGCTCCTTTTGGCTTTTTGGTAGAATTTTTGCTTGAAATTCACAACCTGACTTAAGAAAATTTCTCCTTGAAATTTTGCTTAAATCGTGTGGAACACTTTACAGTCAGTGGCCATTCACTTCAGCTGCAGCAGGCGTATTGTCAGCGAGCTGCATATACCATCCGTTAGTGAAATATACCAGGACTGTAACATGTCAGTTGGAAAACTTTGTATCTTCTTTATTAAGATGATTTGATTGGTAGATTTTCATATGGCATTATTCACCTATTGTATGTGTGCGGTTGTTATTGGTCAAGGTCAAGTTGATAACCAGGGTCCTGCTTGTATACAGTCAGAGAGGAGTCTGGACAGAACTTTTTTTTTTTTTTTTTTAACATGAATTCTGCCTGTGTGGGCAGGCACTTGAAATCACTCTTTTGGCTCAGATAGCGCTTAATTTCAGTTCACTTTGAGAAATTTTGTGTGCTTATGATATATTCAGTTAGTAAACACCCGCACACAGGCACTAGGCGCATTCTCGCACACACTCAGACACACACAGTGAACCCCCGAGACCCGGCACTGGTCTCTGTCATTAGCATAGCCTCGCTTGTTTGCAGTTGCTATGGACAGTACTGGTTCGGCCCAACTGGTTAAGAGCTGCAGTTAGTGCCCGAGTTTTCTGCCGCAGACCTGGGGAGTCGAGGGATTCAGGCTTTTTGAACCTCTGCTGGTTTCCATATAGCTTCTCCACTGAACAAAAGTCCTTTGTAGGAAGCACAGCCAGGGGTTAGCTTGGGTGGTGGGGGGGGATCACTTCTATTGATCTACTGAGTGGCGATCTCGCTTTCTCTGTCTCGGTCGGTCTCTCTCTCTCTCTCCCTCTCTCCCCCCTCTCTCTTGCCGTCACTTGTCTTTTTGCGGCCCTTGTAGGCTCACCAGCTGTCGTGCTTAATGTGCTTCCTGGGGCCTTCGGCACGCACGGAAACAATGGAGGCTGCTCTCACTCGCGCGCCGCTCGCCCAGAGACGCACACCGTCTCACAGGAAACGGGTTTTATAATCACTGCTTCCCTTTTAGTCAGTGCGCTGGCGTCTCGGAGCCCTGGGGACTGGGCTGAACTCTGGCGTGTGTGTGCGTGTGTATTTGTGTGTCTGGATTTATCCTGTAAGGCTCTATTTAAACTGTAGCAATGATGTACGGGAGGGCAGATCTTCTGCATTCACCCCTCACTGTGCTTTGACTGAATGTTCATCTGTCCTTACTTTGCTGTATGCGTTTGTGTGTGTGTGTGTCTGTTCTCAGGGGCCCTCACACTGAAGTCTCACCTTTGGGAAGGAAAGAGCTACATGCCCATGATGGCTAATGCTGTAAGTACTGCCAGCCAGCCCCTGTCATCACTCACCGTTTACCTCTCCATGCTATATGTTACACCTTGCAGTGTTCTCCCTTCATTCACACTCCCCCTATTACCTCCTTACACACCAACAACTCTGTGTTCTTCATCCTATGCCGCCTAACCATCCCCTCATAGCATGTTACAATGTTTATAAAATAACACGTATTATAAATGGACAGCTCTGGCTAACCGATTCTATAGATTTCTATGTTAGCTGTTTAATTGCACAAGAAATCAATTAAAGGGTCATTATCACAGTACAGCAACTCGCACTCAATAGCTGCATAAATACACAAAATCAGTCATGTGTAGGAAATTTTTCATGTGGGGTCATCCTTTCGAATTGATAAGATGTTTTTTGATAGGTTTATGGAATGCGCCATGACACTTCTAGCAGATGGTATTTTTGTGGAAATACCACTTGGGGCGCTGTAAATAGTGATGTCATCCCGGCTCTCAGTCTTTGATTTGGCTGTCATCTTCATCTGTATTGCATTCCTGCATTATGATGATGATACCTGAACATTATGCTTCTTTTGCGTGATATCTGGCTATTAATATGAATCGCCTGCTTCGAAAGAAAGCGGGTAAGTTAGATTTCCTGCACCTAGACCTCGACTATGTCTGCATGACTGACATATAAACATACATGACAAATGACACAAACTCGCTGTGCGGTACGGTAGCCTACCCTGGGAATATACATGATATGTAAAGGATCTTGCACGAGTAAGCCTTTCATTTGACAGTTATTAAACAAGTTGAGTAAATTTTGGGTTGGTTGCGAGCTTTGTATTGAGCTACATCACTCTGATAAACCGTAATGAGTTACAGACATTCACGGTTGAATTTGCCATGGTTTTTACATTCACACTCAACACTGACTCGCCAGCTAGCTAACAAACTGATGTTACATAATGGTTATGGAAAGTTACCTCATGCACGCTGGCTGGCTAGCTCATTTCACAAAAATTTCGGTGGAAAGACTGCGATTGTACTGTGTATGCTGTATGTAGTGTATATGCAGAGCAGCCAGAGTAACGTCATGGCTAAGGGCGGAAAAAGAGACTGCTCTAATAAAATTGCGTGCCCCATTTAAGGGAGAATAGCCTGTTTGCTCGCGCCCTTTGTTCGATATTTGAATTACATGGGGGTTGAATCACCCACAAAAGGTTAGAAGTTGAATGTATTGTTACCTGGGAATGATTTAAGCAGCAAATTGTATTGGATGATAATGTGCCTTTAATGGAGGCTGCCATGTTGTTTCTGTGGGGCCATCAATCGGGTGCCGAAATAAAAGATGAATGGGGGGAAAAAATTGGAATCTCCTTCTGTGCGGCTTAAAAATACCTGTTGCTGCTTAGTTGTGCAAGATTATGCACAACGGTCTTGGATCACATGTGCAGGAGCACCACCAGTGATCCCCATGTATTTCCGTATTGGCCCTCTAACAAACTGTGTAACGAATTTATCCCACCGAAGACCTTTTTTTCACATGCATGCCATTTCGGCTGCTCTAGTGGCGCTGAGGGAGATAATCTACTCGCGAGCCATATGTGGGCTCAGAGACGTAATATGGGAATATATGGGGTTTCCATGTGACTGCTTTCGACCAATGCCATCCAAGTATTCTTGTCTGAGGTGGGATAAAGTTGGCTATGCGCTGTTCAGGGAAATGGGAGGGATACAGTCAATTTGGGTTAACGTTGCTCTAGCGCTTCCTACTCGTCATCAAGAGTCGTGTACAAGCATGCTTGTGCATAGTTCTTTGATTGGGTATTCCAGATTTGGGCAGGAGTGGAGATGCCAAATAAAAAAAAAGAAGAAGAAGAAGAAAAAACAAGGAAAAAAACAAGTGAAAGAAACGTTTATATCCCCGGAGAGCAATTAATTCAGTGCAAAGACGTTTCTTCAGTTTGCCGGCACTGTCCTGAATGTAGTCATTAACCTCTTAACTGTCACCTGCATTTTCTCACATTTGGCCTGGACTGGTATACCACATTTCAAATGCTCACTGCTCCCACATACAATGGTTCTATTGCACAAAATACTGCGTGTCTGTTGTTATGAGTATTTACATAAAATATACGGCTTAATTTTCAATTTTGGGACAAACAACGTGGATATCTTGATTGCACAGGTTCTTAGCTTTCAAACAAGACCAGATGGAACGGAGAATACATGGTTTCACCGTCACAACACAACTTTGATGATGAGGACTGACGAGTTCTATTGCACTCAAGTATGTGGTGTCTATGTTGAGAATTTGATTTATTGCATTTGTTATGACTGACATAAGGCAAAAAGGTGGGTAGAAATGAAATCCTGAGCGTCTAAGCTTTCAAATGGTATATCGTTTGCCTGGATTGGTTGAGGATATAAGTCATAGTTTGCAAATTAAGGATTCAGAATTTGTTTGAAAATTCCGTAGGGCCCTAATTAGGGCCTGGTGACGGTTAACAGGTTAAACCAAAGTCATAGCTTTGAATTGACTGCAGTGTGGGAAATTGGCAGGATTAATAAGTTGTAATGCCTCCCGTTGGCCATTGAAGTTTTTCCAAGATGCTGAGTAAATGCAAATCCCTGATCCACTGGTTTAATCCTGCTGTCTCTGCCATAGTGGAGTCCTCTTCTCTTTTAAGAAAAACCTAAGAAACAACAACAAAAAATGCCACTAACTGGAGCTTAATGAAGTCTGCAGTGGAAACCCTTAGTGGTCTTGAGTAGCCGCGCTGGAGTTCTACAATTGCCAATATCAATTTAGTGAGTCCGTTTGAACAAGTTTGGTTTTCGTGCCATGAAAATGTGTTTAACAGGTAAGTTTGTGTAACTGTAGAGAAGTTGCAGAGACTTTTATTTTTCTATTCATAGCTGAAGGGAGATTCAGCTTCTGTTGATGTGCTGTACTAAATGCCATGGTTGCACGAAAATGATCAGTTTAATTAGTCTGTTTCAGTCTGAGGCATGAATAGCTAGCTTGTTAACCATCAACAACTTTAATAGATGATGTTGCAGTTTGTTTATTCACTTGGGTAAAATCTGCTCTTTATAACACACAACTGAGGTTGTATGTTATGCTGCCCCTAGCAGAGTGAAGGTTTAGCTTCTTGTGTTCTTTCTCTGTAGCCTTTATATCTTCTTCAGCACTAATTTCTTTGAGCACCTGTGCTTTTCTGAAATTGATCTGCACCTCAGCTCTGAGTGAGTGGCTAGAGTACACTGGAAGGACACACCCTATTCTGAGCACGCTCCCTCGTCCTCACCTGTGGCTCCCTCTCTCCTGCATCTGTGCAGGGCGGAGCGGCTCCTCTGTGCGGAGATCTGAAGGCCTTCCTCACCCCCAATCGGAACCACACAAAAAGTGAGTCCTGCTGCTGCTGGTGTGGGGTGTATGGAGAGCGTGTGCTGTGCTTACCTGGTGAGCTGTGTGCCTGTGGTGTGGGGTGTATGGAGAGCGTATGCTGTGCTTACCTGGTGAGCTGTGTGCCTGTAGGGTTGGGTGTATGGAGAGCGTGTGCTGTGCTTACCTGGTGAGCTGTGTGCCTGTGGTGTGGGGTGTATGGAGAGCGTATGCTGTGCTTACCTGGTGAGCTGTGTGCCTGTGGTGTGGGGTGTATGAAGAGCGTGTGCTGTGCTTACCTGGTGAGCTGTGTGCCTCTGGTGTGGGGTGTATGAAGAGCGTGTGCTGTGCTTACCTGGTGAGCTGTGTGCCTGTGGTGTGGGGTGTATGGAGAGCGTGTGCTGTGCTTACCTGGTGAGCTGTGTGCCTGTGGTGTGAGGTGTATGGAGAGCGTGTGCTGTGCTTACCTGGTGAGCTGTGTGCCTGTGGTGTGGGGTGTATGGAGGGTATGCTGTGCTTACCTGGTGAGCTGTGTGCCTGTGGTGTGGGGTGAGCTGTGTGCCTGTGGTGAGCTGTGTGCCTGTGGTGTGGGGTGTATGGAGAGCGTGTGCTGTGCTGTGAGCTGTGTGCCTGTGGTGAGCTGTGTGCCTGTGAGGTGTGCCTGGGTGTATGGATGGAGCGTGTGCTGTGCTTACCTGGTGCTGTGCCTTGGGGTGGGGGTGAGCTGTGTGCCTGTGGTGTGGGGTGTATGGAGAGCGTATGCTGTGCTTACCTGGTGAGCTGTGTGCCTGTGGTGTGAGGTGTATGGAGAGCGTATGCTGTGCTTACCTGGTGAGCTGTGTGCGTGTGGTGTGAGGTGTATGGAGAGCGTATGCTGTGCTTACCTGGTGAGCTGTGTGCCTGTGGTGTGGGGTGTATGGAGAGCGTATGCTGTGCTTACCTGGTGAGCTGTGTGCCTATGGTGTGGGGTGTATGGAGAGCGTATGCTGTGCTTACCTGGTGAGCTGTGTGCCTGTGGTGTGGGGTGTATGGAGAGCGTGTGCTGTGCTTACCTGGTGAGCTGTGTGCCTGTGGGGTGTGGGGTGTATACCTGAGAGCTGTGTGCCTGTGGTGTGGGGTGTGGAGGCGTGTGCTGTGCTTACCTGGTGAGCTGTGTGCCTGTGGTGTGGGGTGTATGGAGCGTGTGCTGTGCTTACCTGGTGAGCTGTGTGCCTGTGGTGTGGGGTGTAGCGTATGCTGTGCCTGGTGAGTGTGCCTGGGTGTGGGGTGTATGGAGAGCGTATGCTGTGCTTACCTGGTGAGCTGTGTGCCTGTGGTGTGGGGTGTATGGAGAGCGTATGCTGTGCTTACCTGGTGAGCTGTGTGCCTGTGGTGTGGGGTGTATGGAGAGCGTGTGCTGTGCTTACCTGGTGAGCTGTGTGCCTGTGGTGTGGGGTGTATGGAGAGCGTGTGCTGTGCTTACCTGGTGAGCTGTGTGCCTGTGGTGTGGGGTGTATGGAGAGCGTGTGCTGTGCTTACCTGGTGAGCTGTGTGCCTGTGGTGTGGGGTGTATGGAGAGCGTATGCTGTGCTTACCTGGTGAGCTGTGTGCCTGTGGTGTGGGGGGTGTATGCTGGAGAGCTGTGTGCCTGTGGTGTGGGGTGTATGCTGTGCTTACCTGGTGAGCTGTGTGCCTGTGGTGTGGGGTGTATGGAGAGCGTATGCTGTGCTTACCTGGTGAGCTGTGTGCCTGTGGTGTGGGGTGTATGGAGAGCGTGTGCTGTGCTTACCTGGTGAGCTGTGTGCCTGTGGTGTGGGGTGTGGGGGTGTATGGTGAGCGTGTGTGCCTGTGCTTACCTGGTGAGCTGTGTGCCTGTGGTGTGGGGTGTATGGAGAGCGTATGCTGTGCTTACCTGGTGAGCTGTGTGCCTGTGGTGTGGGGTGTATGGAGAGCGTGTGCTGTGCTTACCTGGTGAGCTGTGTGCCTGTGGTGTGGGGTGTATGGAGAGCGTATGCTGTGCTTACCTGGTGAGCTGTGTGCCTGTGGTGTGGGGTGTATGGAGAGCGTATGCTGTGCTTACCTGGTGAGCTGTGTGCCTGTGGTGTGGTAATGCTGCGCCTGGAGCACTGCTGAGGTACTCATGGGCTGATGGTGACCTGACGGTGTTTATGAATGAGGCTGACTGTAGAAATCATAATTCGCTGTAATACTCACCCTCTGTGGTGTGCGTCTGTGTCGCACTGGCAGTGTTGGGGTGTGTATGTGTGTGTTCAATTATTAAATGTGTAAAATTATACTAATATTATGCATGTAAAATTATATACAAACTAAAATGAAGTCTGAGAGCACGTTACCTTCGCTGTTGACAGAGGAACTTTGATTTGGATTTATCCTTACATTAAGTATTTGAACACAAAAGTAATCGGACGGCTGATGCAAGTGGCACTGTTACATTTTCAATCGACGCCGGTGCTTGTCAATGTAGTCTTTACGCGCTTAAGGAATTCTGCCAGATTCTGGATGAAAAATGGGTCGATTCTTTACCAAACTGGAATCACCTCCACCTTAACACAGTATCTATCAACTCACAAAATTTCATTGACATCTATCCATAACTTTTAGAGAGATCCCGTTAACTGACAAACAGACGCCGGTGAAAACATTTCATTTCTTGGACGCAGAGATAGAATCATTGGAAACACTACCAATAAATACCAGCTTCATAAAGCTCATGACAAACTGTTTTTCTTGGGACTGGTTCTAATATGGATTGATGAAATTTTGTGGTGATTTTTAAAGCTGTAGTTCTGTGGTTATTTGCAGCTATCCTACCAAGTGTCTGTCAGAGTTTTAACTTTTGGACACCGTCCTTTTTCATTTTTATGAGTTTTTTTTTTTTTGGTTTTGGGCATATCTTATCAACTTTTCACTGTTCCCTTTGCCATCTTAAATAATTTTGCTGACACACTTGCAATTCAGACTCAAACTATTTGGCTTCTTTGAAACTGGTGTCCTCATCTTATTTTCTAGACTTATCTATCTGCTGACTTATCAAAGTACTGCTGGTTCGACAGCTCTAGTATAATCTTTTAAGTACACATGTCGCAGATTAGGAGTCCCCTGTGTAGATGGTTTAAAAATTGCTGGGTACTGACTGAAAGACATTTTTTCAGGGGGTGCCTCTAATATTTTGACAACCGCCTGTACTCGTTTAATCCCACTGGGCTGGTCTGGGTGACCACTGTTTGCATGTACCAGTCACGGCAGAGTGGGCTTGTATTGTTTTCACTATGTGAATGTGTGTACATGTCATCATGGCAAAATTTTATTCTGAAGACACCTATTTCAGAAGGAACTACTGAGAGAGGCTGTTTGAAGCACTTTGCCAGGTGTTCATGCATCTGTCTGTGGACAGATTTTGTCAGTGCGATAGTCACAACCGTGCGAGTTGCTGTAACGAAACTTTACAGGTGTGTAGCTGAGATCACAGTGAAGATGAGGTTGAAAGGTCTTGTGGTCCCAGCGAGGGCACCAGAAATAGGGGGGCTGGAAGAGCTGCTGGAGTGATCCTATCAGAGGATTGTCTCTAGTTTACTTTTTGTTCACCACCTTTATTTGAAAATGTCTTCTCTGGATAGATTCCTTCCATAGTCCTAGTGCTTTTTCAGAGGACAGGTCATTTGTTTCAGTCCTACTGCAAAGCCTTGGCCCAACTGTGGGCAGATGGGTGTACCAGTTAGCCAGCAAAAAGTATTACGACTACCACCCATGGCACTAGAATGAACAGGACAGCCCTGCAGTAGGAACTGGTTTCTAAATGTAATGTGAAGTGAGCTGGCCATGTGAAAACAAATGTGCTCAGGAACCCTTGGCACTTTTTTCCACGAGTGCTTTGCCTCTCTTGGATCAGTCAGACCAAAGCAAGCGATCGTCAGTCCTGCCTGCCCCCCCCCCTTGCCCTCCGTCCCGCTGAGTTCAGCTCTGAATGGAGGTGCTGTCACGCAGCTGGCGCGTCAGACGGCAGCGGCGTGCACTGATCTCCAGCGTGCGCTCCTTCAATGGAGCCCAGCGCGCCGCCTTTTGTTTGGGTAATGCGGGTGGACTCTATCGGCGCTCGGCTGGCTGGGGCTGGCAGAGGCTCATGTTTCCATTGAATGGTAACAAAGAGTGTGAGTGGGGTCTGTTCCCGTGCTGCCAGGGGCTGAACAGCATGCTGTACTCACTCCAGGTAAAACTTCAGTCTCGCTCTCTTTCCCTCTCCCGCATCGCTCATCCTCAGGTTTACTGTTCAGTCTGTGCTTGGTGTAGTTTCTGGGTTGGGACAGGGCAGGGGGCTGCGCTGTTTGGAAGTGTCTCTCTCTCTCTCCCTGTCGGGGTGAAAGTTGTTGAGCCGCCACATGTGGGAGGGGGAGGGGTGCAGATTTCAGCTGGTCGTGTCTGGGAGCAGTGCACCGTGGGAATGTACAGGTAACTGAAGGACTCTCAGCGTGGGAGTTCGGCTTCCTTACCCTACATCTGTTCTCATGCTCTTCTTTGCTTGCCAAGTTTTTTTTTATCTGATTGTGTGTGGCTTTCTCATTTTCATGGCAGTTGCCCAACAAATATTTGACAAATATTTGATATTTGACAAATTTCGTGGCGCTATCTTGATTGTGCTGAACTGTGTATAATAAGAATAATTGGAAAGAGGCGGGTTTTTTGAGATGGTGATTCATGAATGAGGAATTATTACGTAAAAATGTAAATATGTATAAAAAAGTGACCTATTTTTGTATTTGCGGAGGCCGGGTGACTATAAACCTGATATGGTGAGGGCATGTGTGTGCTTGTACTGAGAGGTGTGTGTGTGTGTGCGTGTTTGTTTATCGCTGCTGGTTTGGCAGATCCAGTGAAAATGAGGAAGTTGCAGATTAGGGAGAATGTGTGCAACTGCAGTTGTGAGAGGCCTGGTTTTTGGTGGGACATTAAAGTTGGTGAGAGGCTGTGTTGTTGGCTTCCCCCAAATATTCCGGAACATTCTATTCAAAAATTCTTTTGTTAGTTAATGCCATATCCTTACTGAAGATCTGTTTTTAACATTGTTTGTCTCCCCCACCCATTATTCTAGGGGATTGTGTGCACTAATGTGTATTAATGATATCTGTGTGGGATTGATGTTGAATTATAATTTTCAGTTTGAATAAGGTTTACATAAAAGTATTGGCAACACGTATTAGCACTCCACAGTTTTGTCCAGTGAATGTATTACTGTCCCTTTCCATGCTTGCGAGAGTAAAGGATATCCATTAATTTGTTTCAGAAATGAGCAAAAAAATTAAGGACATTTATTAAAGTTTGCATCCGTAGTTGATATTAAAGTGAGAGACAACTTTCGCGCAAAACAAACATTAAATAAAGGAATTACCAATGTGGAGTCTAGGTATTATGACCTGGATTTTTTTGCAATTTCTCTGTAAGGTTGTACAACACTTTGAATTAAGAAAACTACCGAACAATAAAAAAAACACTGGAGGTTGTCATCTTTCCGTCTCTCAAGAATATGTAGCCAATGAGAGGCAGAGGAACGTTTTGGTAGTCACGTGACTGTGACGTTGACTGACCATAACTTAACCATAGTCTGTAAAAGTTGTACTCGTTTTGATCTGAATTCCCACTTGTTTTCAACTGGTTTGTTTGCTTGATTTGATGAATGCCCATGCTAGTGCTCCCGTTCCCTTTCTGCACTGGCTGTCCAGCAAAGGGAAATTTGTTTATGATTCTTTCTTTACTCCTAGATAAGCAAAGCTTAGGAAGAAGTGTTGTGATGAGACTGGAGCATCACTCACTAATCAATCAATCAATCAATCAATCAATTTGCCATTAGCACGACAGTAAGATAAATACGATCTTTGCATGGTCTCTAATTCACAAACGGCTTATCCCGGAGTTATCGACACGGTCACTTTGCTTTCTCCTTGTTTGTCGCTTTTCTACAAAGTATGCGTGAGTGAAACTTGAGTTGTCATTCGTATTTATTATATTGAGCGGATATTTACAATTAGCGCATATTGCCCTATCTAACTGAATGTTGATCCTTTTGTAGTTCTGGCATTCAGTAAGTTCACCACAGATTTGACTATTGCACTCTATTAGCATGTTTAGGCAACTAATTTTTGTTTTACCTTATGTGGTTAGCCTAGCTGGCATCATTTTTGGATTACTATGCATGTGCAGTAGGTTGCTTAATAATACTGTTGTCTTTGGTTAAATACCAGAGCATTTCTTGTATTGGTGGATTGACTTTTTTTTTTTTTTAATTGGCAGCGTTTTTGACTGTTGGGGCGTCAGAACACTCGTGGGAAAGGAGACAATCCCAGTCTTCAATAATAGCCTTTATTTTTATTTCTTTATTTTATTTTGGGCCTGTTGCTGAAAAAGAGCTATCAGACATTTGATGTCGCTTTTAAAGGGAAAATGGTGGATTTAGTTAGTGTTTTGTTACGTATGTTTAAGTATTTATCCTTCGGTACAGCATTCTTAAAATGACCTAGAACATATTTTGTAACACCTAAGGGGCAGTTCTTTCATTTGCAGCTCACTTCAGACGAAGGCTGTTTTTCACTTTATTGCAGTTAAGACAAATATGAGGGGAAGGTACCCATTCAGGCGAAATCTTTTTTGAGAAAGCACTTCAGGTCATGCTTATAAAGCTATTGTTAAGAATGAAGGGTGGAAGAGGAGTTCCCAGCCAATCACATTGGACTTGTTTGAATATCAGTTGAGGCACGATTGTTATTCCTGGGGAAATGAGGTCTCTGGAGCTTCCTGCACATTTCTGAATACTTTGGCTTAGATAAGCCTGAGCTGTGCTAATTAGCCCCTGTTGAATAACCATGGCTCACTTAGTCAAAGAAGTTATACAGCACAATCTTTCATAAAATGCTGTCTTTCATTGCAAAAGTTGGGACTGAATTTGTTTCTGAGCCTATTGCTCTTGTGCAGTTTTTGGGCCTTTTGTGGTCTTGCCACCAATTAATTAGTGTCTTGATTCAGTCCATTACAGAAAATCCTCATCATGGTGAAGGAAGTTGAAGTGAAGAGTTTGATATGCCTCTACTTGTGTTTCTGCTCTTCAGTGTCTGTGTGTGTGTGTGTGTGTGTGTGTGTGTCTGTAAAAGTGGGGCCCAGATAATGCCTTGTGGGGACTTAAAGACCCCAAGAGTGTAGTATGTTCAGAATAAATGGCTCCATTGGGACATTTTTGGGTCCCTATGTGGAAAAGACTTTACTTTGGTTCGATGGCTAGGTTTAAATCGAGGGTTACAGTTGGGCCTATGGTTAGGACTAGGTCTAGTTTTATTTTAAATGTTATACATCAAAACTATGATTTAGGTGAAAGGTGGCGTGTTAAATTGAGGCAAAAAATGGATTATTGTGAGGGTTTGTAGGTTATGGTTATGATTAGGGTTAGGGATGGGGGTAAAACTGCTGTTGATTTTTAGGTTGGGGTGCACGAAATAGGATTGTGGTGCAGAGGTAATTTTCTGATCCCCAGGAGTATAGAAAAACAAGACTGTGTGTGTGTGCACACGATGCTGTGAAAACCCTCTTGAGTGTCTCTGCTACTCAGCTGTATTCTAATGAAGCTGACGTCTTTGTTAATTCTTGTGAGGAATGAGACATTCCTGAACAGGCCCTGAAAAATAATCTGATCCATCTGAGCCAGTCCTTACTGAACACTGCACAGCCATCAGAGCCAGTCCTTACTGAACACTGCACAGCCATCAGAGCCAGTCCTCACTGAACACTGCAGAGCCATCAGAGTCAGTCCTCACTGAACACTGCACAGCCATCAGAGCCAGTCCTCACTGAACACTGCAGAGCCATCAGAGTCAGTCCTCACTGAACACTGCACAGCCATCAGAGCCAGTCCTCACTGAACACTGCAGAGCCATCAGAGCCAGTCCTCACTGGCTCTCCCGCATCGCTCATCCTCAGGTTTACTGTTCAGTCTGTGCTTGGTGTAGTTTCTGGGTTGGGACAGGGCAGGGGGCTGCGCTGTTTGGAAGTGTCTCTCTCTCTCTCCCTGTCGGGGTGAAAGTTGTTGAGCCGCCACATGTGGGAGGGGGAGGGGTGCAGATTTCAGCTGGTCGTGTCTGGGAGCAGTGCACCGTGGGAATGTACAGGTAACTGAAGGACTCTCAGCGTGGGAGTTCGGCTTCCTTACCCTACATCTGTTCTCATGCTCTTCTTTGCTTGCCAAGTTTTTTTTTTTATCTGATTGTGTGTGGCTTTCTCATTTTCATGGCAGTTGCCCAACAAATATTTGACAAATATTTGATATTTGACAAATTTCGTGGCGCTATCTTGATTGTGCTGAACTGTGTATAATAAGAATAATTGGAAAGAGGCGGGTTTTTTGAGATGGTGATTCATGAATGAGGAATTATTACGTAAAAATGTAAATATGTATAAAAAAGTGACCTATTTTTGTATTTGCGGAGGCCGGGTGACTATAAACCTGATATGGTGAGGGCATGTGTGTGCTTGTACTGAGAGGTGTGTGTGTGTGTGCGTGTTTGTTTATCGCTGCTGGTTTGGCAGATCCAGTGAAAATGAGGAAGTTGCAGATTAGGGAGAATGTGTGCAACTGCAGTTGTGAGAGGCCTGGTTTTTGGTGGGACATTAAAGTTGGTGAGAGGCTGTGTTGTTGGCTTCCCCCAAATATTCCGGAACATTCTATTCAAAAATTCTTTTGTTAGTTAATGCCATATCCTTACTGAAGATCTGTTTTTAACATTGTTTGTCTCCCCCACCCATTATTCTAGGGGATTGTGTGCACTAATGTGTATTAATGATATCTGTGTGGGATTGATGTTGAATTATAATTTTCAGTTTGAATAAGGTTTACATAAAAGTATTGGCAACACGTATTAGCACTCCACAGTTTTGTCCAGTGAATGTATTACTGTCCCTTTCCATGCTTGCGAGAGTAAAGGATATCCATTAATTTGTTTCAGAAATGAGCAAAAAAATTAAGGACATTTATTAAAGTTTGCATCCGTAGTTGATATTAAAGTGAGAGACAACTTTTCGCAAAAAAAACAAACATTAAATAAAGGAATTACCAATGTGGATTTTTTTGCAATTTCTCTGTAAGGTTGTACAACACTTTGAATTAAGAAAACTACCGAACAATAAAAAAAACACTGGAGGTTGTCATCTTTCCGTCTCTCAAGAATATGTAGCCAATGAGAGGCAGAGGAACGTTTTGGTAGTCACGTGACTGTGACGTTGACTGACCATAACTTAACCATAGTCTGTAAAAGTTGTACTCGTTTTGATCTGAATTCCCACTTGTTTTCAACTGGTTTGTTTGCTTGATTTGATGAATGCCCATGCTAGTGCTCCCGTTCCCTTTCTGCACTGGCTGTCCAGCAAAGGGAAATTTGTTTATGATTCTTTCTTTACTCCTAGATAAGCAAAGCTTAGGAAGAAGTGTTGTGATGAGACTGGAGCATCACTCACTAATCAATCAATCAATCAATCAATCAATTTGCCATTAGCACGACAGTAAGATAAATACGATCTTTGCATGGTCTCTAATTCACAAACGGCTTATCCCGGAGTTATCGATACGGTCACTTTGCTTTCTCCTTGTTTGTCGCTTTTCTACAAAGTATGCGTGAGTGAAACTTGAGTTGTCATTCGTATTTATTATATTGAGCGGATATTTACAATTAGCGCACATATTGCCCTATCTAACTGAATGTTGATCCTTTTGTAGTTCTGGCATTCAGTAAGTTCACCACAGATTTGACTATTGCACTCGATTAGCATGTTTAGGCAACTAATTTTTGTTTTACCTTATGTGGTTAGCCTAGCTGGCATCATTTTTGGATTACTATGCATGTGCAGTAGGTTGCTTAATAATACTGTTGTCTTTGGTTAAATACCAGAGCATTTCTTGTATTGGTGGATTGACTTTTTTTTTTTTTTTTTTAATTGGCAGCGTTTTTGACTGTTGGGGCGTCAGAACACTCGTGGGAAAGGAGACAATCCCAGTCTTCAATAATAGCCTTTATTTTTATTTCTTTATTTTATTTTGGGCCTGTTGCTGAAAAAGAGCTATCAGACATTTGATGTCGCTTTTAAAGGGAAAATGGTGGATTTAGTTAGTGTTTTGTTACGTATGTTTAAGTATTTATCCTTCGGTACAGCATTCTTAAAATGACCTAGAACATATTTTGTAACACCTAAGGGGCAGTTCTTTCATTTGCAGCTCACTTCAGACGAAGGCTGTTTTTCACTTTATTGCAGTTAAGACAAATATGAGGGGAAGGTACCCATTCAGGCGAAATCTTTTTTGAGAAAGCACTTCAGGTCATGCTTATAAAGCTATTGTTAAGAATGAAGGGTGGAAGAGGAGTTCCCAGCCAATCACATTGGACTTGTTTGAATATCAGTTGAGGCACGATTGTTATTCCTGGGGAAATGAGGTCTCTGGAGCTTCCTGCACATTTCTGAATACTTTGGCTTAGATAAGCCTGAGCTGTGCTAATTAGCCCCTGTTGAATAACCATGGCTCACTTAGTCAAAGAAGTTATACAGCACAATCTTTCATAAAATGCTGTCTTTCATTGCAAAAAGTTGGGACTGAATTTGTTTCTGAGCCTATTGCTCTTGTGCAGTTTTTGGGCCTTTTGTGGTCTTGCCACCAATTAATTAGTGTCTTGATTCAGTCCATTACAGAAAATCCTCATCATGGTGAAGGAAGTTGAAGTGAAGAGTTTGATATGCCTCTACTTGTGTTTCTGCTCTTCAGTGTCTGTGTGTGTGTGTGTGTGTGTGTGTCTGTAAAAGTGGGGCCCAGATAATGCCTTGTGGGGACTTAAAGACCCCAAGAGTGTAGTATGTTCAGAATAAATGGCTCCATTGGGACATTTTTGGGTCCCTATGTGGAAAAGACTTTACTTTGGTTCGATGGCTAGGTTTAAATCGAGGGTTACAGTTGGGCCTATGGTTAGGACTAGGTCTAGTTTTATTTTAAATGTTATACATCAAAACTATGATTTAGGTGAAAGGTGGCGTGTTAAATTGAGGCAAAAAATGGATTATTGTGAGGGTTTGTAGGTTATGGTTATGATTAGGGTTAGGGATGGGGGTAAAACTGCTGTTGATTTTTAGGTTGGGGGTGCACCGAAATAGGATTGTGGTGCAGAGGTAATTTTCTGATCCCCAGGAGTATAGAAAAACAAGACTGTGTGTGTGTGCACACGATGCTGTGAAAACCCTCTTGAGTGTCTCTGCTACTCAGCTGTATTCTAATGAAGCTGACGTCTTTGTTAATTCTTGTGAGGAATGAGACATTCCTGCGAGGCCCTGAAAAATAATCTGATCCATCTGAGCCAGTCCTTACTGAACACTGCACAGCCATCAGAGCCAGTCCTTACTGAACACTGCACAGCCATCAGAGCCAGTCCTCACTGAACACTGCAGAGCCATCAGAGTCAGTCCTCACTGAACACTGCACAGCCATCAGAGCCAGTCCTCACTGAACACTGCAGAGCCATCAGAGTCAGTCCTCACTGAACACTGCACAGCCATCAGAGCCAGTCCTCACTGAACACTGCAGAGCCATCAGAGCCAGTCCTCACTGAACACTGCACAGCCATCAGAGCCAGTCCTCACTGAACACTGCAGAGCCATCAGAGCCAGTCCTTACTGAACACTGCACAGCCATCAGAGCCAGTCCTCACTGAACACTGCAGAGCCATCAGAGCCAGTCCTTACTGAACACTGCAGAGCCATCAGAGTCAGTCCTCACTGAACACTGCAGAGCCATCAAAGCCAGTCCTCACTGAACACTGCAGAGCCATCAAAGCCAGTCCTCACTGAACACTGCAGAGCCATCAAAGCCAGTCCTCACTGAACACTGCAGAGCCATCAGAGTCAGTCCTCACTGAACACTGCAGAGCCATCAGAGCCAGTCCTCACTGAACACTGCAGAGCCATCAGAGCCAGTCCTCACTGAACACTGCATTGCCATCAAAGCCAGTCCTCACTGAACACTTCAGAGCCATCAAAGCCAGTCCTCACTGAACACTGCAGAGCCATCAGAGCCAGTCCTCACTGAACACTGCAGAGCCATCAGAGCCAGTCCTTACTGAACACTGCAGAGCCATCAGAGCCTGTCCTTACTGAACACTGCACAGCCACCGAGAGCTAGTCCTTACTGAACACTGCATTGCAATCAGAGCCATTGGCTGAACACTGCCCAGCCATCTGAGTCAGTCCTTACTGAACACAACAGAGCTATCCAGAGGCAGCCTGGACACAGCACGATCATCCAGAGCCTATCCTTACTGAACATGGCACAGCCATCCAGAACCAGTCCTTACTGAACACTGCACAGCAATCAAAGCCAGTCCTTACTGAACACTGCCCAGCCATCAAAGCCAGTCCTTACTGAACACTGCACGGCCATCCAGAGCCAGTCCTTACTGAACTCTGCCCAGCCATCTGAGCCAGTCCTTACTGAACACAGCGCAGCCATCCAGAGCCAGTCCTTACTGAACACAACGAGCAATCCAGAGCCAGTCTGGACACAGCACGACCATCCAGAGCCTATCCTGACTGAACATGGCACAACCATTCAGAACCAGTTCTGAATACAGCACAGCCGTCCAGATCTAGTCCTTACTGAACACTGCACAGCAATCAAAGCCAGTCCTTACTGAACTCTGCCCAGCCATCTGAGCCAGTCCTTACTGAACACAGTGCAGCCATCCCGAGCCAGTCCTTACTGAACACTGCCCAGTCATCAATGCCAGTCCTTACTGAACACTGCACAGCCATCAAAGCCAGTCATTACTGAACACTGCACGGCCATCCAGAGCCAGTCCTTACTGAACTCTGCCCAGCCATCTGAGCCAGTCCTTACTGAACTCTGCACAGCCATCTGTGCCAGTCCTTACTGAACACAGCACAGCCATCCAGAGCCAGTCCTTATAATCTTATTTAAGCCAGTCCTATAATAATAATATATAATCTTATTTCTGTTACTTTATTGCTAAATTAGAATACAAAATGTATTGCAACTGAGATAAGGGTTCAACACTGACAAAACTGAAGTACAGTGATGTAAGAATATTTTGTTTAAGAAGTGAACAGCAACTTAATATTTTGGCTAATAGTTTTTACTAGAGCCGAAAGCAATAAAATTGTATTCTTTATGAAACTTAAACATGTGGAAGACTGACTGATGCAGTGAGGTAAGGCGAGCTGATGAGTGCGAGAGGAGTTTAGATTTGGGAGACGGGTGTGCTCCCTCCCCCTCCATCCTGACAGCATACACTGGGCCTGCTGTTAGCCCTTTTCCATCAGGAATAATGGGGTCTCTGCCAGCCCTCCACAAATATTCTCTTTATGCTAAAGGCTACAGTTTGCGTGAGTGATGCGTTGGTGTGAGGTCCACAGCGCTGGCACGTTTGTGTGGGAGTTTCCTGCCTCCCATGTTGACCTCACTAAACTGGTCTGAGGTCAGTCAGTTGACCTGAAGTCAGGCAGGCAGGGGGAACTTGTGAACTGGTGTTGAATACTTGGGTCCTTTCCCTCCAAATGCAAATTTCTGCCCATTATCTTGTGTTTTGGAGTTTGTTAGAGAGCCCACTGTTGTCTGACCGATTACGTGCATGTGCTGAGAACATTGAGCATTTACATTTCCATTCAGATGAAAATCCTTGCGTCGGATTGGTGTCATACTCAACCAAATGCGGGTGTTGTCCGTCGCAGCCGTGACCTCATCCGGACATCGCTTGGGAGCCATCAGCCGCAGTTGAGCTCATCCTCCATCAATGGGAAACGGTCGCAAATTGCGCCTCACGACATAACCTGACATGTTTACTGTCCTTGTCTTTCTCTCGCAGGCAATATTTCCATGGTAACGGCATCTAACTTCAATCCAGCGAAGATCACCTTAGCCCCTGTTAGCGTGAATGTGGGCCCATCAATGGTAAGCTGCCCCCCCCCCCCAGCTCCACCACACATCCCCTCCCTCCACACATGTCCCATGTTGGGCAGACTTCCTGTCTGGATTAAATCAGCTGTAGTATCTCTGACAGAAGCCATCAGTCAACAGGCTGTTGTGGTTCAATTTGCGGACTGTGGGAGGGGCAGGAGGGCAGAGGCAGTGATTGACAATTCCAGTGTTCATTCTTAATCAGCATCAATTTGTGCGATCATGGCCATTTGCTGTCATGTACACACCTGGCTACCCATTACTCGTGAAGCGAGCGAGCGCGCGCACACACACACACACACACACACACACACACACACACATGCACACACACACAATGTCTCTCTGGGGCATCTTCCTCGCTATGTTGGCTGTCACGCTCTGTCAAGCGCACTCTACTTTGCTGAAAATAGGGCTGCCTGCATCACCAAGCCAATCCATGTGCATTAGGCTTCATTTAGGGCACGTATAGGAGGGGGAGGTTGCAGATACATCCTTGCATTCAGTGGATCTGACCATCTGTGTCTGGGTAAGGAGAATATACATTCTTAACTAAACAGATTCCATGCGGCACAGTGTTACCAGTCCGATTTCTTGGTGAGCTTTCTGTCAGTCTGCAGCAGGACTGCCTAAACCTGCTCCTGAAGATCTACCGTCCTTGAGTTTGTCACTTTAGTCCAGACAGAGCATGCCTTATTCACCAGCTGAGAGTAGCAGTGAGCTGCTGAATGATTGAGTCATGTTGACCAAACTGAGACGTGTTTCAGAAGTGAGATGCACAGGATGGTGGATCTGCAGGAAGCGGATTGGGCAGCCCCCGGTTTGCATGGTTTCAGAAGGACTTGTGGCAGTACTGGCTGTAACCTGCAGGTGGCAGCAGAGGATCAGTGTATGTAGTAGAGGGGGCTCCTTGCGAATTTTCCCTTGAACACAGGTTATGGGAGGGCACAGGGCCCCAGGAGGGAGGGGAGGGGATGTCCTGTGCGGGGACCCCACAATCCTGGTCTCGGGGAGAACAGAACAGCGCTGTGTCACTGTGCCTCCCTTAATGAGCTCGTTTAATGCTCCGCATCAAAGAAGCTCGTTAGGGGCCCAGAAGCTCGTTAAGAAATTTTGCCCCCTCCTCTTTGACGGTTTTGATTGTCATTAACCCCTGCTCCTCTGCTATCCCAAACAGGGGCGAGGGAACGAGGGAGTGTTTGGACTTGTTTGAGCTCTTCATGGTGATGGACATACTCTTTCTAGGTCATTCCTTGGAGCTGCTGATAGAGACTTAACGTTGACTGTGCTAATCCCACCCAGAAATGCCTGGGCCCCTAATTTCAGCCACACATTCAAAGATTGCGAAACCAGATGTTGCCTGGTATGGGCAACAGTGTTGCCTGGCATGGATAATATTATGAGTGGGCGGTATTAGACCACGGGTGTGACTGGGGGACTGTACGTTACATTATTCCAGAATGAAAAGGTGATTGTTGAGACCAGCATGGAGCTCCATAATTCATTGGACAGTGACATTTTTGTCCCCTCAGCACATAATGCAGGGGCATACAGGGGTCTGTCGGTTTGCCAGCTGTCTGTGTTCGTGTTTTTTGTCTGGAGCGTAACTTGAAAGCTGTTTGATATTGTTAAACAGTTTGATGTTATTTCATAAAAGAAATCAGCCAAGTGCACTCTCATCAATCATGCTGGAGTGGAGCCCTCTGCTATTTTGGAATTATTGACATTTTTGCTTGGGCTGGAGGTAAATGCCATCTCCTGCTGGCTCTTGTTAATTTTGGTTCTGAATTTCAGCACTCTGAGTTTGAAAGGATATCGGCAGTTATAATTTGGGGGTGTGTTTTCATCCGTGTGAATTAATTTGTTTAGGCAGTACCTTTTGTTCATAGCCCTCCCCCCATTTTTGCAACAAAAACTATTGGATGGTTTAACGGCGTTGAATAAAATAATCCATTTATCTCCTGCAGGGATATTGCAATGGAGCTTGTCCATCCATCCTTCTGTCCCTCAGGATAAGTGGGAACAAGTTTCACTCAGATGAGTGAAATTTTGTGTGTTTGTGCTACTTGTCTTGATCCTTATTCGGTTTGGAAATGACATTCCAGTGGTGTCTGGGGGTAGCGACAGTGTCATTATGTTAATATTTGGTTGCATGTTCTTTGCATGCAATGATTGCTGTAACTCGTGAGACATAGATATCACTGGGTATCCTCCCTGTTAATGTTCCGTCAGACTTGTACTGCAGCCTTCATGAGTTCTTGCTTATTTTTGGGAATTTTTTTGTCATCAGTCTCCTCTTCAGCACGTAAACTGCATGATCAGTTCGATTCCAGTTCAGTGATTGATTCAGCCAGTGGAACAGTGTGTCACTGTCCAATGAATTATGATGCTCACTGTTTGTAAAGATGTAGTTTCACCAAGTTGCCCACACAGTGAAGACCCAGCTTTTTATAGTGGGCAGGTGCCAGTGAATAGGCCTTATGTGGAATTATGAGCTGAGTTTATTTTGTGCATCAGCATGCATGAATATGCCTTCAGTATATTGAGCAGCAGCAGCATTCCTCAAAAGTCATAATGTGCTGTAGGATCTTATGTGGACAGATGTACTGTAGGGGTCTTATGGGCGCCTTGGTACATTTCCCACATCAGTATGCGCGGATGTGCTTTTAGAATGGCACTGTTTCATCAAAAGGCGTGAATGTGCCCTTGGATCATAATTCTTTTGTGTGGTAATAAGCCAGTGTGTAATTGCACTGCCTGGCATAAGTATTTCAGTTTAATGCGGACTCCGTTAATTCCAGCTAATCTCTGTTTGTTCACTGGGCTGTTTGTCAGTGGATGAGTGTGATGAGCTGGACAGCCATCAATAATCTTCCTCCATAAACACAAATGAGACTCCCACTGACTGATGGTAAGATCCTTGAACTGGTCTGGGAACATTTGTCATGTCGCAACTCGGACCTGACAACCATGCCTTCTGATGCAGTTTTTCTACTGGGATTCTACCTCCAGTAGTGTGGATACAGTTGCGGACGTAATCCACTCACATGTTCATCAGCCTCTTTAGACACAAACCTGTGTTTCACATTCCCGCCCTCCTGTACACATCTGCAGGATTGGGATGCCATCATAAGCTGAATTTCACACTGTCCACTAACTGCAATGCCAGCCTGTTTAAGTACAGCCTGTTTGTATATTGAGGGCTGACTGCAATAAACAGTTATGTCCAATATATAACATCTGGACATAACTGTTTATTGCAGTCAGCCCTCGATATGTGGCGATTTATTTTTTGAAGATGTTGCTAAATCCTTCAGCCTTGGCCGAGCAGACCTGGGCAGATGAAGTTTAAGGACCGCCACCAGCTTGGCTAGCAGCTGTAGTGCTGTTGTAGATTTCTGGCCCAGAGAAGCAGAGAGATGTTAAGTGGAGCTCAGAACCATCAGTCAGGTTCAGTATTGATCAGTGTATTTATGCTCTGCCTGCCTGTGAAATTCAGTGGTAGTCCTCTATTTGAGCAACTACAGTCAGATGGGTGAGGGTCCTTAACATTGTGTGTGTGTGTGTGTGTGTGTGTGTGTGATGTCACTTCCTCTCCTTCAGTCTAACCCCCCCCACCTGTACTTCCCCCCACAGATCATCAGCACGCCTCAGCGAATTCCAAACTCAGGGAGTGTTCTGGTGGGGAGTCCGTTCACCCACACACCCACCATGGTGGCCCAGGGCCGCCCCCCTCAGGTTACGGAGTGGACTCCCGGGTACGTCACCGCCCACCCCAAATCTCCCCGTAGACATACATACTTGCACTACAGGCCAAAACATTACGAATGCCCTGCATTTTTCAGAATTTGGCTGAAAAATTGACTTAAAGTGTATTTTCAGCAACAAAAAAACAGAATAACATAGAAGCACAGATCTTGACTAGAAATGTGCTAATTATTTGATAAGAGATATACACATTCAAATTTGGCTCTCTACAAAGTACCCTCCCTTAGCCTTGATTACAGCCTGACATATTCCAGGCCTTCTTTCCAGAAGTTGTAAGGAGAGAACCTCCTGGTAACTCATTCCAGGCTTTCAAGTGTTCCTTCAGGAGCTCTTTTCAACTTGATGGGCGCACTTCTCCGACTGCCCGGTCAAGTTCATCCCTCTGCTACTCAAGCTGAATTTCAAGATCTACAATTGTTAACGAGCAACATTTTTAGTCGGTCAATTGTCCTATTGGCATTTTGTGTGCCTTTCTTGCTCAAAATTAACTTTAAGATGATGAAAACCAGCCAAATTCTGAAAAATGCGGGGTGTTTGTGATATTTTGGCCTGTAGTGTACCCCTCTCCTGGCAGTGCTCGATCAGTAACACATGCAGTCGCTCTCATGCACAAGTGCCCCACATAATGCCTTCCTGCTGTAGTGAGAATGACTACTCCCACTGCTTACTGCTGCACACTGCTAATCTGCTACCACACCTCTGTCTCTCTTCTGTTCTTTCCAGTGCCAAGCGTACTCACGATCTCGTAGAGTCATATTTCTCTGACCGGTGAGTCTGCATCTTGCATCAGTTCCATTAGGCTTGTTGCTCTGTATTGCGTGCGCACACACACTCACTCACACACACATACACACATGCACGCACGTGCACAGTGCTGAACTATTTTCATTTCATCCACCCAAGTCCAGATAACCCTCAAATAACAATCATCTGAAAAGGAGACATAACAAAGAACATATGCCCTCATGTCGTGGCATGGAGATTTATTACAGTGGATCCTTTTCGCTGAAAAACCAGAGTAAAGAATCTTCTCTCCTCCTTACAGGGACACACTCTGCACTGTGGACTCCTCCAGGTAACTTTACCCATCTCCGCAAAGAGGAAGATCTTTCATGCTGTGAGAGATCCTCAGAATATTGAGTGTATGATAACCCTGTTGACTCAGTGGCACAGTGTACTGTTCACACTCCTGTGGAGCTGCTAACCCCCTCCTTACCCTCTGTGCCTGTGTAACAGTTGTCCATGGCATTGGACAGAGCCAATAAGAAAAAAATAGAATAGTTGCAGTTATACTCTCCTGCATCTTTTCCCTTTGTGGAATCGGACTGATGGCAGTCGGAGTACACACTTCTGCCCTTCCCCCACCTCTATAGTGGATTATACAGCGGAGTGCAGACAGTGGGCTCATTGCCATCTACTTCGAGGAGCAGTGAGGAGCGAGTGCAGGAGGTGATGATTCTATCTCTGCAGAGGCTGAGTAATGGGCAGCACTGGAGATTCTAGCGAATGTTGTGTTCTGTGTGGACATTAGTGTTTGGGTGAGAGTAAGCGAGGCAGTGTTTATGCTTGTGGAGTTTGACTGTCCGGTGCGGGTGATTGAGTGGAGGAGGATGGAGGCACATTTGCTTGCAGGGCTGTATCAGATGCACAGCCAGGTCTCAGATCTGGAGTTAGTTCCAGGATCTGCTGCGTTTCTGCTGTAATAGGGCTTTTCCACTAGCACCTGCTCGGCTCTACTCGACTCGTCTCTGCTCAGTTTTTAGGGTTTTCCATTAGGTGATAGTACCTGGTACCAAGTACTTTTTTAGTACCTACTCGGCCGGGTTTTCCAAGCGAATTGAGTCAAGCCGAAAATGTGAGGTCAACAGACTGCAGGCCACTGATTGGCCGGGGAGTGATGCTTGCTATGATGACCCCACCCACGTTGAGGTGGTACTCAATTGTAATGGAAAACGATTGAAGTCGAGTCGAGGCGAGGCGAGTAGTGGTGAAACTGTGTAATGGAAAGGCGGCATAATTGTAAGAAATCACACCATATTCAACAGCTGGAAAACTTGTTGAGCAGGTTTTTGGTCTGGACTGCTAAATCATACTGCGGCTGTTACCTTTGATCTCGGTGGTGGGTTGTTTGGGTGTATATAATCAGTCACATTTCTGTCTCACTATTCTTATGCGCATTTTGAAAATTTGCATTGGAAAAAGCAGATGGAAACGGCAAAATGGGAATACACTTCCTCTAAGTCGCATAAAAGTTGATATGCTTGCTTGTTGTAGTTTTTGCCTTGTGCGATAAAGAGTTAATGTGCATAACATGGGATGGAAACGGCTTGAGTGGCCTTTGCCGACTAGGCTCTGACGTAGCTGCCTTGCTGCTGCTGCGTGCATTAGCATTCGACTCAGTCTTCGTCTCAAGACGGCGTCAAACATTGCAATTATTAGCTGAAGGAAAAGCTCTATGACGATTTACTGAATTGCGTGCAGCTCCTGAAGACCTCTCTCCATTTTTACAGCGTCTCGTTTCTCCTCCAGTTGTTTCTTTTCCAGTTTTCTCGCTTCAGTTTGTTGCTGTTCTGGTTTGCGACCTCTTCTTCTGCTATTCCGTACATGTTACTAATGTCCTCTACCGCCATCTTGTGGTGAAATTGGCCTAATTTCTTGGAGTTTATTCACTCCGAGCCAGTTGATGAAAACGCAGGTAATTTGAATTTTCTTTTTAGGGCCATTCTCAGTCACGTGTGTGACCAAAAATGTAACAAATAGTAAAAAAAAATCTCTCCAATTACAAAAGCATTGGAGGTTCATGATTGTGGACCTTGTATAAGAGTACTACTTATCCAAGTCTATCAAGTAAAAATGTTATTTGTTACATTAACTTTAACTACTTAAGGTCAGAGGTCAAATACGACTGGTCACGTGTGTGACTTCACACGGAAACAGGTTTTTCATAACTCTATTTGACTTCAAAAACTCTGTGAAGTTGAAAAATCTAGAATTTTCATAGTTTTGGGGTATGGAGAATAGCAAGGAATAAATTTGATACCTTTCATTAATTTTCAAAGTATTTCTTTATTTGATGACATCTGGTCATGTGTGTGACATTTTGGTTCACTTCTCAAAGAATGGCCCTTTAGAGAATTTTCTAAAATTTGCTTGACATGAGATGGAAACTAGACTATTGAGAGGCTGTAATGTGATGTAATTTCTAGATATAGCTGGCAAATGTTTTGACTGCTGTAGTCCTGGCTGTAGATGGAAATGCAGCTGTGTGTTGGTGTGCAGGTAGATGGATGGCTGGACCTAACTGAACTTGCGAGAGGATGGAACGGGCCTCTTTAAGGCCTCTGAACAGGCAGAGGATTGTGGGTAATGAAATATTGAAGCGCTGAGAGGCTTCCCGTTTCCTGCCTGTGCAGCACAGCGGCTGGCGTGAATAATTCACCGGCACGTACGAGCTAACGAAAAGCGGCGCAGTTTCTCTCCCTGCGCCCCCCCCTCTTTCCCACCCTCCCGCTCCTCTCCTCCGCTCTCCCGAGAGTTGCCGCTCCTTGTGAAAGGTCACGGAGCGACGCTCCCCTGGCAGCCCTGGTGCGTGGAGACGCTCCCTGTGTTGGGGGGGCAGGGAGAGGGCTTATCACCTCACACTGTGGGACAGGCTTTGACCTTCACACTGACGGAGATATGAGTTTAGCTGCACTGTGCTGAGGATGAGTGGAAGACCCTCAGTGTGTGTGTGTGTGTGTGTGTGTGTGTGTGTGAGAGAGATGAAGAGCGCTTTGCTCACCTCCGGCCCACTCGTGTGTCCTTATGCCCCCTCGTCCACGTAGTGCGTGTTGGTGTGAGCCTGTGTGTGTTGGCGGGGTGTAGCTCAGGCCTGTTTTGTGCTGTTGATGCGCATGTCGATCTGAGTTTCACTCTTCAGTGTGTGATGGCAGCTCTTCTCCTGGAGCCCCTCCCCCTCCCCCTCTCTCCCCTCCCCCTTTACTTCACACAGGCTCTTACACTCGTCCCTCTCCCTCATTATTCCCAAATTTTCCTGAGCCGCGGGTCTGGAACTAATCTACCCTGACAACTGGAACCCAAACTGCCACCTCAGTCCCCTAAACCTCTCTCTCTCTCTCTCTCTCTCTCTCTCTCTCTCTCTCTCTCTCTCCCTTCTCCCTCTCCCTCCCTCTCGCTCTCCTTTTCCCTCTCTCTTTCCCTCCCTTTCTCTCTCTCGCTCTCGCTCTCTCTCTCTCTCTCTCTCCCCCTCCCTCTCTCTCTCTCTCTCTTTCTCTCTCTCTCTCTCTCTCTCTCTCTCTCTCTCTCTCTCTCTCTCTCTCTCTCTCTCTCTCCGGCCCGCACTCTGCTGCAGTAGGCAGGTCGATGCTGGGAGCTGTGCTTACGTAACTCTCCTCTGCAGCGTTTCACTCATTTTACTGAGGCAGACCTGTCAGAGCATCGCCGCTGTGTGCACATGTGTGTATATACTATATGCGCGTGCGTGTGTGTGTGTGTGTTCCAGTTTTTGCGGATGTGTTTGTTCATGTGGGTTTGTGTTGACGAGTGAGCAAGTGTGTGACCAGTTTTTCAGTTTGGCTGGTTATTACACTCAGCACAGAGAAGAATAACGCTGTCCGTCTCTCTCTCCATCTGCTTTTCTCTCCTCTTATTCTCTCTTTCCATCTCTACATCTTTTTCTCGCTGAGTTTCTCCTGTCTGGCTCTCGCACTCTCTACATCTCTCCCTCTTATTCATGCTCTCTTCTCTCCCCCCCCCCGTCTCTCTGCTGTGTCCACGTAACTCTTCCTGATGTGCTGATGCTGTGTGTGGGAGATGTGCTGTGGAGCAGTAGCTGTGTTTGTATCTGCTGCAGGAGTTTCCATGGTGCTGCTGCTCTATGGGAAAGAGCAGGGCTGCGGCGGCCATGAGTCCTGCTGCACTGCAGGCTCTGCTGCTGTCCCATACACACACACGCACACATACGCAAGCATACACACACACACACACATGTACACACACACACACACACACGTACACACACGGGCGCGTGAGCACTCATGAGCACACACTCGCATACGCACAACTGTGTGAACTCACATTACATCTGTTGCACACACTAGTGTATGAATCCAGTTTATAGATATTGCGTACTCTCTGTAGTACACTAAACTGCTGCTGCGATCCCACACACGCAAACACAAACACAAACTCGCACACACATGAACATATATCGCTGTGTGAATCAAATCTACATCTGCATGGAATTGAGATGCTAACAATGTCCAGCAGACGTGCATATTTTTGACTGTGCGAGTGTGTGCATGTGTGTGTGTGTGTGTGTCTATGTTTGTACATTTCCCCATGAAGGTGTTTTGCTCTCCCTCCTGCAGTAGTAAGAGGCTGAAGAAGGGAGATAAGAATGGGAAGGGCCTGAGACACTTCTCCATGAAGGTGTGTGAGAAAGTGCAGCAGAAGGGCACCACATCCTATAACGAGGTCGCCGACGAGCTGGTGGCAGAATTCACCAACTCCAGCAGCCTGATGGCCACTGACTCGGTAAGTCCCGTAGGGGGGTATGCATTGACTCAGTAAGTATCGTACAGGTCATAGGCACTGACTCGTGAAGTCCTGTACAGGGAGTCAGCACTGACTCGTGAAGTCCTGTACAGGGAGTCAGCACTGACTCGTGAAGTCCTGTACAGGGAGTCAGCACTGACTCGTGAAGTCCTGTACAGGGAGTCAGCACTGACTCGTGAAGTCCTGTACAGGGAGTCAGCACTGACTCGGTAAGTCCTGTACAGGGAGTCAGCACTGACTCGGTAAGTCCTGTACAGAGAGTCAGCACTGACTCGGTAAGTCCTGTACAGGAGGTAGCTCAGAGGTTGGGGGGAGCTCTGATGAGTCATATATGGACGTGGTGAAGTGGAACACCTTCCTATAGAGCTATAGTGGCTTATTGACTGACTGATGAGGTGCATGTGGTTCCTGCCCTCCTTATTCCTTTCCTCTCTTTCATGTGTCCTTACCTTTATGGTGTCTGGAGCACCAGTGAGGATAGGACTCGAGAATGATTGCGCTTCATAACTGACTGTGAGCCATGTGCCAAATCCCTATCCTCTCTCCTCTCCCCTGCACGTATTTTGTCACTTCCATTACCGCTACTATCATCCATCTTGTATATCTCTTGGAAAAATCCCAAAGAGTCAGAATCGAGGCACATGCTGTGTGACTTGGTTGTCTACAATCCAAAGCTTAAATGGTTTGATAGCCGAGTTCAGTGCACACCGAATGCTTTCCTTATTTGTGATGGGAAGACCACAGCTGCCTGCCAGAGAGCTAATATGCTGACTCCCAGAGGACAGTTTAGATTGTAATTAAAAAAAGGGATTTGGGGCGGCTGGGGATGAGCTGGGCCATGGGGCGGGTCGTTATGGACTCCTGGCTGCACCCTGCAGTCCAGAGTTTGTGTTTGTGGATGTATTTGTGCGCACATGTGCATTTGTACTTGAGGACAGATGTCTTATGTGTTCGCAAGTTTTCTATCCGTGGACAAATGGATCCATCCGCCTTTATCCGTGAAAGTACACTCCTGGCAAATTAGGAAGCTTTCGGTGGCCTTCACAGCAAATCATTGGTTACAAAATTGGCAACAAATAGATACACAGGGTTTCCGGTACATGTAACTGATCGTGGCGCACTGCCACGGCAAAATAAAAGCCGCCACGCCTATGTAAAATGACTTAACATAAACTCCAAAAATCCTAAGGACAATCAGGTGTCGCCAGTTCTCATTGTTAAGTTAAAATGAGCGCTAATAATTCTTGACCTGTTGTCAATCATTTTGCTTGATGAACACATTTTCCAATGAATAAAAATTGGCTATCGGCAGTAAAATGCGCTGCTTCTTCTTAATGCAATGTGTGCAACGATTAGAGAAAAAATATTTGTTCACTTTGCAAAACGATAAACTATGATGTTAACTTCTGTATTTGCTGTGAGCACATCCTGCTCCACCTAATTGCAGGGCTCCCAACTCTCCCGCATTCTGCGTGAGATTTAGTGGCATATTCATGTTCCCGTGCCGTAGTCAGCAATTATTCAATCAACGCAATGCATGTGTTTCACCATTGTTCAAATTGTTTAAATGAAATAAGGCCATTTGAAACGTTTTAATGCAATTCTGTTGCTTTCAACCCCTGAGTAAAGAAAAACGTGAGAAGTCCGGAGTCGTCATTGATTTCCATGTTACTAGTGGTGAAATCCACCATAACGCATGTTAAACTGATAAACCTCCGTGCAAATAGACTTCAGTTATTACATCGCCTACATACTGATTAATGAAAACTGGCCTTACTTGATAATGCTGAGTTTTGACCTGACGTTGAAGCCCTCCGCCACAGTTTCAAAAAATCCTGGAGGAAACCCTGAATACAGCAATCTAGCACGTGATGGCTTTTTCTTTTGATTTTTTTTTTTTTATGTTTAAGCCTTTTGGATAAACTTGTGGACAGCTTTTTGCTGGAAGAAGAGTTGAAAAGTTACATCTGATTGTTCCCCTTTAAAAACGGCCTCTTAGTTGTAGGAAGCGAGCCTTTCCGCAGTATTCTTATGCATGCTCCAAAGCATTCAATGGCTTTGCAGTGAAGCAGCTCTGCTTCAAAGTGAAGCAGTTTCCAGCTTTTCCCCTGAACAGTTCAGTGCAGCAAAGTTTCACAAGTAATTGGTGGAGCAGAAGGTCTCAGTAGTGCTTTTGTTTTGTCCTTGCTGATTTTCTTACCAATGATTTGTTTCTAAGACAATTAAAAGCTTCAAATTTTGCCATTTTGGGCTTTCACTGTTTTTTTTATTCGCCCAGCAGTGTGTGTGCGTGCATGCATGCATGCGTGCGTGCGTGCAAGAGCTTGCATCTGTGGATGTACTGATGGATGACAAAGTCATGTAAAAATCAACATAAACAGTCTTGGTAAGATGTTGGGACTCCCCGAGCTGCCAGATCAGCCTCATAATACCTTGGCATATAATCCACAGGTGTTAAACTTTAATAGTTGGATGGAGGACCTTTCTTCCGAGAGATATTCCCTCATTTGGCGTTTTGATGACTGTGGCGGAGAGCGTTGCGTACTCGCGTGTTGATCTCTGCTCGCGTCCCTTCAGCAGGTGTACGATCAGAAGAACATTCGGCGGCGGGTCTACGACGCTCTCAACGTGCTGATGGCCATGAACATCATCTCCAAGGAGAGGAAGGAGATCCGCTGGATCGGCCTGCCCACCAACTCGGCCCAGGAGTGTCAGAACCTGGAGGTGGGTCCCTGACTGTCTCGGAATCCGGGCCATCTGGGCTCTGAGCAGAACTCGTAACAGCACTGCTCCAATGTGCAAACTTGAATGGAAAGGCTGTGCAGTTTTTTTGTAAGGAGAGGCCATCTTTCCTCCTTATGTGTTTTACACTATTCAATTAGGGATGGCAGTCAGCACTACAGATGGAGATGGGATCACTACAGGAATCACCATGGCTCTAAAATGAACTCTCTGCCGCACAGCTGAATTTGGGTCACATGGTCTCTTAAAAACACCATTTCTTCACTTACAGCAATGTATAGGTTATGCTGCTTGACATCTCTGCACAGAATTTGGACCCCAGTCATTATGTTCCATACCTCATGGCACAAGTCTTCACAATAGGAGAGCGAATTCACGCGCACCAGTGTTGGAGAGGTGCTGAACACCTTGAAAATACAAGTGTGAAGAAGGGCAGTGAACACTCTTGGCCATAATGCGACAGTAATTAATTACCTAAGTTTAGACATATGTCTTCTTCAGGGTGAGCGTTTGCACATTCACATAAAACACACACACACACACACACGCTCCTGCTCTTACACATACAAAAATACAGAACTGTTGTTATTGACGGCTCCCTCTCCTCTCTGAACCTCGGAGCAGATGGAGAAACAGAAGCGTATGGAGAGGATCCGACAGAAGAGGGCGCAGCTACAAGAGCTGATCCTGCAGGTGCGTTCTGTTTCTCTCTGTGCGTAATTTCTGATTTAGGGCTCTGCAGTGGCGTTTTAGCTCAATGACGTGGACACCCCTGATTAGCACGTGACCAGAGACGTTTGGCATCACCAAACCCTCAATCCCTGCAGTCCTGCAAATGGATTAAATCGGCTCTCTAATTTACTGCCACATGCTGTAAAACCTGAGTTTGTGCTCGATCAGCTAATATCAATTGCCTTTCATGCAAATGAGATTGAATTTGCGTGTTTGCATTATTCTGATTGGCTGTGTAAGATGAGCGGTTCGTTGTGCTTGCTCCTGCCTCGAGTGGATGGCTGAGAACTGTGAATAATTTGGCCAAATGAGCGAAATAGCCTGATATGACCTCGCTTGCCAAGTAAATGTGAAAACCTGGAATCACTGGATGGCTTATCCTGGCAAACGACCAATCAGGGTGTGTGGATAGAGCGAAGTACTGGTTGTGGAATCTGGACCGAGGCAGCTGTGGTCTTGCAGTATTTCCACTAGAGTGTCCCAGGGAGAGAGGGTGCTGGCCCAAGGGCGGTGTCTCAATAACCTCCTGTGACCCTCTCTGCTGACTTGTGATCACCTGCTCAGTTGTGAGTCATTGTGAAAGGAGGCCTTGAGAGAGCACATTTTTGTTGTTGGTCTCTCAGTGAGGGTATCAGGCGAACATGATCAAGTATTGGGAAAATGGGAGAAGAATAAACCAAAAAGGCCAAACAAAAAGTGGTTAGAAAACTTACTGAGCCGCGGAGCATGTTTGGCTGAAGACTTGCCGCATGGCCTTTCCCTGTTTCGAGGAGATCAAGTCGGCAGATTGTGTTTTGTTTTTGCTGTAGACGTTTTGGTAATTTATTGAGATGATGCTTGGGAATCTGTTTCAGTGATAGATGCGCCCGTCAGCATTGCCTGCATTTTACTGCTGTAAACGAATTCTTTCATCCATCCTCTTGTCTTTACGATGCCAAAGCTGTACAGAGAAGTATATTTGTTTATTTTGGCAAGTTTACTTTTAATGTAAAGCTGTCATCCAGATGGCTGTGTTGTGCAATTTTGTTGTTGCTTGATTACCTGGCGTGAGGGAAGACCATAGATCATAAAGTGATTGGTCCAAGTAAAGAGCTCTGTGGGCCTTCTCAGGTCGTAGAAGTTGGCTCTGGTCTGGCTTGTCAAGATTACTTGCTGCTTTAGATGCAGCCCAATTAGAACGATGCCACATAGTGCTGAGTATTTTACCACATGATGAATGAGACTCTTCTCCCAGGAAACTGCAGGTGTACAAGACTTGGGTGCCCAGAATCAGCCATCAGTGTATCATATGCTGCCATTTATAAAGCAGTCTCTGTTTTGTGACTTGCTCTCTGACCTTTCCATTAATAATGCAGTCTTAGGTCTGTGATTGGCTCTCAGACCTAGCCTATAGGACGGCAATCTCAAATCTGTGGTTGGCTCTTAGAGCTGATCGTAAAACCTTGTTTTGCTTGTTGGAGTGTAGGGAGGATTTTGGTGGAAGTCACATGTTCACGTTTAAGGCATCTGGGCACAATGTATATGATTTCAGGTATGTAGGTTTGTGATTGTACGCAGAATTCCTCATTTTTTCTGTTCTTTCACGTTTCTGTGCAGCAAATCGCCTTCAAGAGCCTGGTCCAGCGGAACCAGGCCAGCGAGGCGTCGTCCCAGGCCCCGCCCCCTCCTGGCTCTGTGATCCAGCTGCCCTTCATCATCCTCAACACCAGCGTCCGCACCGTCATCGACTGCTCCATCTCCAGCGACAAGTGGGTGCTCCTCCTGCCCGTGCATCATTAACACAGCTACTCTGCAGTACCCGGGCCAGAGCTGGCTCACTGCAAATGTGGCAGCCCCCGGACGGCTTTTGACAAATTGACAGTTACGTACAGTGAGTTGCACTGTATAAGAGGGGCTGCAACTCTTGTGTAGTTTGCAGAATATGGATGTAAAAGCTGCATAGTAAAGCTTATGGTCTTTACGTTAAACCTCATATTCTTTGTATCCAAAGTGCTGCACCAGTGAGCCAAACAGAGTACGGTGTGTTGGAGTACAAAGCCACTCTGAGTGTATATATGTTCAAGTACTTGAGGACCCCACTGTATAAGTACTATGGTCAGTAGCAGAGGTGCACAATCCAGGTTCTAAAAGTAGAAATTATCTCCAGTATTCTGCTCTGACCACCTGGACTTGGCAATTGGCTCAGTTCTTCAGCTAGCATGTTGAAGTAAAGTCCTGACTGAATTCAGGGGTGGAGGGAAAACGTGACAGGACTTCTACTCTCTGACTTCTGTATTTTCCATCCATGGGACATGTTTCCCAAAAGCTCTTTTATGTTACTAACATAGTTTGTAACTATCTTAGCAACTCACATAGATTGAACCAGAGCTCTTATCTGGCTTGTCCAAGTAAGTTGCCAGCATAGATCATAACTTAGCTTTTGGGAAACATACTCATGGTCAGCGTTGTCCATGCAAATAGCAGTGTCGGTACTCAGGGGCTCAGTGCTTTCCCTGCGATTGAGGGGAACATGACTGTCGGCAGGTGTGAATACCTCTTCAACTTCGACAACACGTTTGAGATCCACGACGACATCGAGATCCTGAAGCGCATGGGTATGTCCCTGGGCCTGGAGAGCGGCACATGCTCTCCGGAAAACCTTCGCGTCGCAAAGTCGCTCGTCCCCAAGTCCCTGGAGAGCTACGTCACAGGTGAGATCCTCACAGAATGCATGTGCACGCACTTGCGCACACGAACACCACACTCAACCCTACACAATGCAAGCACACGTGCATTCAACACTGGACAATGCAAGCACACATATGCATGAATATTGTGATGACAAGCAATGTTTGGTTTATGTTAATCATGTGGGATAGCCAAGCCTGAGACTGGGGTCTGAACTCCTATTCTCCTCTTCTCTGTACAGGCATAGCCAATGGCTCTTCCAGTGCCAGGTATGTGCTTTCATCTCGCTTGTACAGTAACACCCTCCCTCTCTCTTTCATAGTAACACCAAGCGCTAATATAAGCAGTACTGCCAATAGCTTCTCACCAGGTTCCCACAGTCAGAGGAGTATTGAGATTTATTGCGACTCATGTGAGAGCAGGAGTTATCTCACTCTGCCTGCACCGCCCCCTGCTGGTGTGGGTAATAATGGCTGTTATGGAAGTGGTGTGAGATGGCCAATTCCAAAATTGGCGTGGTGGTGGGGTTTGAGGGTTAAGAGTCTACATCAGCGGTGTCCAATCTTCCCCATTAAGGGCCGATGTGGGTGCAGGTCTTTATCTACAGCCCAGTGCTACAACACCTGATTCCACTGATTAACTGACCTTGATGAGTAGAATCAGGTGTGTAAGTGCTGGGCTGTAACAAAAAGCAGCACCCACACCGGCCCTTTGTGGGTTAGTTTGAACACCCCTTGTCTACATAATCATTAAACAAACAGGGTTTCCAGAAACATTTAGAGACTTCGCTGCTGAATTATACTGTCAACTACTTTATGAAAACCAGTAATTTCAAATTAATATTCCCATCCCAGGATGCAATTGATTAAAACTGAATTAAAGATCTGGCAAATATTTTAAGACCTACAAAGTTGCAAAACGGCTCCTATTAATCATGTTTTTGCACATTGCTGTGTAATTATGTCTTCAGTTGGAATTCAGTTGGAATGTACGTTTCTACTTTAACCAATTAATATATAAATGCATATAGCGACGTAATTTATTTTTGTGCGATCTGTTTTTGCTGTAATGGAGGAATCTATTTGGACACTGTGCAAGAGATTCCCAAAATAGCCCTTCACAAGCAGCTGCCTGGCCCAGTTCTGTTCTGTACGATGCCCATCTAAAGGGTACATGACACTTTTGCTTTGTGTAGTCAGTGAATCCATGCTGCTGCTTTTATGTGGAAGCAGGAATAATGCTGCTGTTTCTGAGGTGCCAGACTGGTGCTGTTTGGGTTCAGTGGTTCGTCTTTACTTGAACGTTGTTTGCGCAAGGAAGCGCAGAAGCACCACTGTCAGTGGCTTTAGCTATGAAGTCTTATAACCTCAAATATGAGACCACACAAACACATAATTCTCATTAAGCGTTGGAATGCTTAATTTGAGGTGCGTGTCTTAAGAGGTCTAACTAGCAGCACTTTGCTGTGTCTTAAAAGCACTAACAGAGCACTGAAGGAGTCATATTGTTGGTGTGTCGTAAAAGCATGAAAATTGAAGGTGGCAAGGGGGACTTTACTAAAAAGTATGATTTGCGAAACACAAAAAACCGCTACAGTGACATAACTGCGTCTGCAAGTCAAAGCTCTTCAGCTAGTGCCGACAGACATTTGGTTACCCGGTGTCATGGCTAAATTCCCAACCTGGCTGCTTCGACCTGCCACCTAATCATCCTCTGATGTAATTGGCTATGCAACTTGTCCTCCCCCTCTCCACCTCAACCCTCAGGGCTCCCTTGAAAAAAGAGATTTCAATCTCAACTGGACTTCCCTGGTTAAATAAAGGTTAAATAAAAAAATTGGTACAGTAATAGAAAATGACCATGGAACTGCTGCTTTAAAAATGCCAATGCAATTGACAGGAATGTACATGATATTGGCTGTGCACACTGCCATGATGGGTTTGAAATTGCACTATCAAGATGTGCTCGATGTCTTGACTTTCAGCTTTAATCGAAAAGTAAAAAAAAATACTGTGTGCACAGCGTAGGAATCACAAGCATTTTTGCATCTCCCCGACGACGATAGTTGGGAGATACTATAGTTTAGTTCCGGGGCCACCGCCGCAGAGATTTTATGTTCCGGGCTCTGGAAGCCACAATTATTACAGGAATGTTTTCAAATTTTACACAGGCGAAGATATTTATATTACAATGCTCAAGACGGATTTTCGTCAATTTCGGACATCCAATATGGCTCCATTTTGTTCAAAATTTGAGTATCTGGGAGATGCACGACTTGGTCCCTATGGCGACCGAGTTATCTAGTTCTACATAGCTCTACTATTGTAAGGGCTTTTTTAGCTTACCGGCCCTATGGGCCGATAAGCTATTGTTGTGGTGTGGCGTCCGTCGTCCGGAACTTTTTTTATCTTTTCTTTGGTCTGATGAATTTTTGTGTAAATTTGCAATAACATACTACTAGACCATATCTCCAGCCGTTTTTTCTCGGATTTTTGATTGAATCATTTTTGTCCGTTTTATGAGCCCTTGAAATTTTGGCTCCAATGTTAAAGATAGGACTGAGAAATTAAAAAAAATCATTTCTCAAAAACTGCGTGATAAATTTTTTTCTAAATCAGGCAATCAACTTACCTTGGTACGGTCAATGTACAGTGCGAGCGCCATTTTGATTGAATCGATGGAAGTGGGTCTGTTGGGGCGCTGTACTTTATGAATATGCAAGATGGCCTGTGGAGGCCAAATGGTTGCAGATAGAGATTAAGTTTGTATTATCGATATATAGGAAGTCATATATGACCTATATTTTGGCAATATTAAATTTGACCACAGATGACTTTGAAAGGTCAAACTTGAGGACAGGGAATATATTAACAATGTTAAAAGATATGACTTGAAATTTCAAAAAATTATTCTCAAAAACTGTCTGATAACTTTTTTTTCTAAATCTGGCAATCAACTCTCCTTGATACACTTTATGTACAGTGCGAGTGCCATTTTGATTGAATTTACGGAAGTGGGTCTAGTGGGGGCACTGTATTTTAACATTGGGTCTTATGGAGAATGGGCCAAATCGCCTGTGGGAGCTAAATGGTTGCAGATAGAGATTAAGTTTGTATTACTGACATATAGGAAGTAATATATGACCTATATTTTGGCTGTGTTAAAGTTGACCTCAGATTACCTTGAAAGGTCAAATTTGAGGTCAAGCAAAATGTTAAAATTTTCAAAGGTTCCTGGACTTGAAAATATTGAAGATTGGGAACATATGTGCATTGAACACTTATAGGAGTCATGTATGAACTTTCATTTGGTGGCCTTGAACTTGACCTTCCGCGACCTTCGAAGGTCAAACTTCACATAGTGAAAGTTCAATGACTTCTACCACCAAAACTTACAGATAGAGCTTAGGTTTGTATTGTAGGCATATAGGAAGTCATGTATGAAGTTTCATTTGGTGACATTGAACTTGACCTTCAGTGACCTTGAATGCCCAAACTTCACAGTGAAATTTTAATGACTTATATCAGCAAAATGGTTACAGATAGTTTCGGTTTATATTGGAGATGTATAGGAAGTCATACATGAACTTTCATTTGGTGGCTTTGAACTTTATCTTCGGTGACCTTTGAAGGTCAAACTTCACATACTGATATTTCAATGACTTCTATCACCAAAACTATTACAGATAGAGCTTAGGTTTGTATTGTGGCCATATAGGAAGTCATGTATGAAGTTTCATTGGGTGGCTTTGAACTTGACCTTCAGTGGCCTTCAACGGCCAAACTATGCAGTGAAATATCAATGACTTATATCAGCAAAATCGTTAGAGATTGAGTGTAGGTTTGTATTGGAGACGTATAGGAAGTCACATATGAACTTTCATTTGGTGACAGTCAACTTGACTGTCAGTGACCTTTGAGGGTGAAACTCGACAGTGAAATTACAATGACTTGTATCTCCAAAATGGTCACAGATTGAGCCAAGGTTTGTATAGAGACATTTGGAAAGTCATGTATGAAATCCATTTGCTGACCGCAACTTGACATTCCTGTGACCTTTAAAGTTCTCAATTGACACATTGAATACATATTGTTGACATATTCTAATGACTAGTATCAGCAAAACTGCTTCAGAGCTTAGGATTGTATTACAGAAAGTCTTATAAATGTATGTGAACTTTTATTTAGTGACCTTGACATTGATTTTCATTGACTTAAATGTCAAACTTCACATGAAATTTCCATAACTTGTATCATCGCTGTAAGACTGCTTTGCCGGTAAGCTACAGGACCCTTGGTCCTATTTTTTATTTATTCATTTATTTTTTTGGCAAATCGTTTGTTGTCGATGACTGCCTGAAGTGTGGATCTCATCAATATCATGAGACACTGGGTTTCTTCCCTGGTTACCCTCTGCCAGGCCCTCAGCTGCAGCTGTCTTCTCTGTCTGCTCATACCTGGGGCATTTTGCCTTACAAGAATGAAATGCAAGCTTAGTTGGACTGAGGTCAGGTGATTGACGTGGCCATTGTAGAACATTCACTTCTTTGTCTTAACGTCTTGGGTTGCATTTTCAGTGTGCTTTTGCTTGTTGTCCATCAGCACTCTGAAGTGCTGTCCGATGAGTTTTGAAGCATTTGTCTGAATCTGAGCAGATTTAATGGCCCTATACGATTCGGTATTCATTAAGGTGCTTTTGTCAGCTGTCACATCAACAAATCGGTTGCCGTACATGCCCACATCATAACACTACCTTCATAATACTTCACAGATGAGGCAGTATGCTTTTGATCATGAGCAGTTCCTTCTGTGTTCTTCCCATGTATCTGGAGCAAGTTGATCTTCATCATATCTGTTCAGGTGTTGCTCCAGGACTGTGCAGGCTTCTTCGGGTCTTTTCTGGTGAACTCTCATCCAGTCATCCTGTTTTGGGGCTAACCATATAAACGGTCTATATTCACTCCAATGAAACCTTCTCTTGATCGTTGACTTTGGCATAGATACGCCAACCTCCAACAGAAAGTTCTTGATCTGGCCAGGTGTTGTAAAGGTTTTTTTTTTTTTTTTTCTCTCAAGGGGGGGAAAAAAAAGTGTTCTGTTTTTACAGTAATCTGTGGTTTTTCAGGCCTTTTGGTGTGCCCATGCTCCCTAGTGCATTATTTCTTTTTACAAAAGTACAAAACGGTTGTAAAGGCAACACCTAATGTTGCTGCTATCTTTCTAATGGGTTTATTTAGATTTTTTCAGCTTAATGATCATTTTCTTCAGTGGCAGTGACAGCTCTTTCGACTTCATATTGAGAGCTGACTGAATGCAAATGTAAAAGCCACATTTGAGCTGAACTCAACCTTTTATCTGCCAACTAAAATTATGAATAATACATCCCTGAACACAAAACATCTGTGCAAATCATTTTTCTAATTACTGTTGGTCCCTATCCCTATACCATTCACCTGATATGGATGTAAAATCTTCAGATAAAAGCTGAAAGTCCACACATTTAGCTCATATTCGTCATTGAGCTTTAAGTAAAATACGCTACTAAAATAACTTTTTTAGTGTCTAAATATTTATAGACCTGACTGTAAATGATATTTTTATGTCCGATTTATGTTGAGGGGTTGAAGTAGAGTGCTGCCATTGCAGTTTGATGTCTGGGGGCTTTCAGTCATCTCAGTTACTCGGTGAAATATCTCACAGTTAGTTTGATAGTGGGACAGCTGTAAGAGGCAGTGTGGTTTAGCTGGTGAAGCTGAAATATCTCAGTGCAGTTAGTTTGATGGTGCGACAGCTGTAACAGGCAGTGTGGTTTAGCTGTTGAATCTGAAATATCTCGGTGCAGTTAGTTTGATGGTGCGACAGCTGTAATAGGCAGTGTGGTTTACCTGGTGAAGCTGAAATCTCTCTGTGCAGTTAGTTTGATGGTGTGACGGCTGTAACAGGCAGTGTGGTTTAGCTGGTGAAACTGAAATATCTCGGTGCAGTTAGTTTCATGGTGGGACAGCTGTAAGAGGCAGTGTGGTTTAGCTGGTGAAGCTGAAATATCTCAGTGCAGTTAGTGTGATGGTGGGACAGCTGTAAGAGGCAGTGTGGTTTAGCTGGTGAAGCTGAAATATCTCGGTGCAGTTAGTTCGATGGTGGGACAGCTGTAAGAGGCAGTGTGGTTTAGCTGGTGAAGCTGAAATATCTCAGTGCAGTTAGTTCGATGGTGGGACAGCTGTAAGAGGCAGTGTGGTTTAGCTGGTGAAGCTGAAATATCTCAGTGCAGTTAGTTTGATGGTGCGACAGCTGTAATAGGCAATGTGGTTTACCTGGTGAAGCTGAAATCTCTCTGTGCAGTTAGTTTGATGGTGAGACAGCTGTAAGAGGCAGTGTGGTGTAGCTTGTGAAGCTGAAATATCTCGGTGCAGTTAGTGTGATGGTGGGACAGCTGTAAGAGGCAGTGTGGTTTAGCTGGTGAAGCTGAAATATCTCAGTGCAGTTAGTTTCATGGTGGGACAGCTGTAAGAGGCAGTGTGGTTTAGCTGGTGAAGCTGAAATATCTCGGTGCAGTTAGTTTCATGGTGGGACAGCTGTAAGAGGCAGTGTGGTTTAGCTGGTGAAGCTGAAATATCTCAGTGCAGTTAGTTCGATGGTGGGACAGCTGTAAGAGGCAGTGTGGTTTAGCTGGTGAAGCTTAAATATCTTGGTGCAGTTAGTTCAATGGTGGGACAGCTGTAAGAGGCAGTGTGGTTTGGCTGGTGAAGCTGAAATATCTCTGTGCAGTTAGTTCAATGGTGGGACAGCTGTAAGAGGCAGTGTGGTTTAGCTGGTGAGGTTGTGGTTCTCCAGTGTTATGAGACCTTTTATCTTGGCTGTTTATCTTCTTTTTTTTTTTTTTTTTTTTTTTTTTTGCTCCTCTGTTGTTCTGAGTAAACTGACATGGTCTTTACCAGTTACGCCACCATTTAGAAGTTCTTGTGCTATTAGAATTTTAAAGCAATCAAAAAATTAAATAAATGAAAAGTTAACATTTCATTTCACAATGAAACCACATCTAATGGGCGATTCTTAGCTATTTTAACAAAATGTCCCCTCCGTGACGAGACACTAAACCGTTCCCCCCAAACAAAATTCTGTTGATGTATTAAGTTTTTTTTTTTTTTTTTTTTATACAATTTATGGGTATAACTATGCACTGCTATGTTCCAAAGAAAAAAGCTCAATTTTTTCATCCATTTCCTTTTGGGGATCATTTTAGTGTGTCACGGAGGAGACATTTGGTTGACAGTACCTCGGAGTTGCCCTAATATTAAATTAATCTATATATTATTTCTGAGTTGATGATTTGTATAATTTCACACATCTCCTCCGAAACCACCGTGAATAATGAGTCTGTTTTCCGCATACACTGGTTTTACTGTGTGATAATGACGATGCGCCAGGTTTCGAACTTAGTTATGAAGTGATAACTGCATTTTGAAGCCGTTTTGCAAATAAAACCGGCTAATTCAATCAGCTGTTATTGTGTTAAAAAACCCAGCCTGCCTACATTTCATCGAAAAACAATGCCCTCGCATATAGCCGATAGGGTATCGGCTAGTTAGCCATGATTGGCTGTCATCTCATTTTGATTGTAAGGTTCTGAAAGTCCACAGTTCCCAGGGATGCGCTGAGCTTGAAGGTGGTTCCATAGATATATAATAAATATCTATGGGTGGCTCCCTCTCGGTCTTTGTCTGCTTCATTCCAAGTTTTCCTGATTTTACTTCACTTTCTCGAAAATGGAACAAATTTGTCCTCCTGTTTTTTCAAGCCAATATAGCTTATGTTATGGACTACATTCACTGTCCCTTGCTATTGAAGCTTCTTTTACATTTCTTCCATTTTTTCAGTTGCATTAATTTAAATTTGAGCCAATTAAAGTGTATTACTTAAACATGATTTAAGTATACTGTATAGTATGTGTGTGTGTGTTTGTATGTGCTTGTTTATGTTTGTGTGCTTTTATGTGTGTGTGTGTGTGTGTGTGTGTGTGTGTGTGTGTGTGCGTGTGTGCGCTCGTGTGTGTGTGTGGCCGCGTGTGTGTGTGTGCGTGTGCGTGTGCGTGTGTGTATGTGGGTGATACCTACCTAAAGGCACTAAATTGAAAGTCCCCTGTACCTTTGAGTTTTCCTCCTCACTGACCGTGTGTTTTTGGGGGCGTTGGCAGTTCCCTGTCCGGCCTGTGCGGGGATCTGGACTCCTCCTCTTTAAGCGGCGGTGGGCGGAGCCGGAGCCACAGCGGCACGGCCGCTTCCCACGCCTCCGAGTCGCGCGGACAAACGCCCAGCTCCTTCAACGAGGACGAAGAGGAGGAGGACGAGGACGACGAGCCTTCCTCTCCCGAGTGATTGCCTGATTGGCTGGGATTGACCTGGGGGGCGGGGCTGACTGCTGCTCCTGTCCAGTTGTTGCGAAGAACGTCACCACTGCAGGAAGTAAATGGAGAATATGCTGCCTCAGTAGTTTATATTAAGAGATTTTTAATGGTAATTTTCTCTCTCTCGCAGTCAGTAGGCATAGGGTGCTGTGAGTACAGAGCAGGGGCTTTCTAGAGTCATAAGAGGTGTGAGTGTGTTGGGTCGGGGCAATAGGGTGTAAATGATGATGCTCCTGTACGCTCACTGTCACAGTGGGGCCTATATTTATCCCACTGTCTCCGAACGCTTCAGATGGTTTTTTTTCTTTTTCCCGTTCAATGGGATACTTTTTTAAATAACTAAATTTCCATATTTATATTTCCGCCGCTAACGTCATATCTGAAAGCATTCAGTAATGTGTTATTTATGTTTTCGTTATTTTATTTTTGTCCCTATTTTGGGGATAAGGATGTCATTCCCTACTCGGTTCATCTAACCCTGATTTAAGCTCTTTAAAATGTAAGACCGTGCGTTTGAAGTCACTTTTGGCTGCAGGTCCTGAAGACCTGGAGAGTACCAAGGTCTCCCGATTGGTCTTCACTTTAAACCACCTACACATTTATGTCCAAAAGGCCATCAAGGTCATTTAGCTATGCAGTTAATTACTTTAATCGATCATTTAATTGCTGAGTAACCATAGATCTCTGGGACTGCAGCTGTTCAGGACAGTAAGGGCTTTAGGCTTATAGAAGGGAATTTGTTTGTTTGTAGTATAAAGCAAAAGACATTCTGTACACATCTGCTTTCAAACTGCCATTCATTTTGCTCATTCTGACAAAAAAAAAATGGTGCTTTTCACCGCCTAATAACTGCCTATGACTGGAGTTCAATGGGAATCTGAAGGCAACCGTTGTAAGAAGACGGGCCTTTCATGTTCTCATGACTTTGGGCTGCTGGAAAATGAGTGTAAATTTGGTTGTACATGACCTCACTACCTGCTCGAGGCTTACCGGCGTAGTCCTTATGACCCTTTAGGCCTGCACATATCGTGAGACGCAGAGAATAAAAACGGCAAATTATTTTCACCTTTCACCTCCGCATCAGCCTGAGATTTCTTCAGTGGGGAAAAAGTATGCTTGTGCTCCTTAACGTCTCCCTAGAGTGTGTTTATATGCCATTTGCAAGTGTAATCTTGTATGTACATATACGTATATAAACATAATTTTTGATTATTTGTGTTTTTGTGTTTTACTTGAGTGAAGTGTGCCCTGTACATCCAATACACAGATTTTTAACCATTTCTGCAGGATGCGCATACAGATGTGGTCAAGTGTTGGTACCTCCATTCTTCCAGAGAAATGCTGGAACGAGTGCTCATACTTACGCCAAGGCCCATCTGTTCCCTACATGTCTGGGTCACATACGGGTAGCATTATTATGTACCACCACACAAGCAAAAAAAATTCCTGAATCCAGAATTTGATCCGGAACACTCCCAAAATGAAATCACATTGAAGTTTGGCCAAGACACACCTCTGGTGAAAAGTTAATAAAAATCTGTCCATATTGTTTTTTTCTGTAATTTTGCTTACAAACGAACAAATATGCTTACCGACAAATTGGAGGTAGAACATGACCTCCTTGACAGGTTTTTAAAAGCATTTGTCATGCATAACCTGCTTGCTTTTGGTTTGTCATAAAATAGAAACTGAAAAGAGCCAAATAATTGCTTATTCTACAAAGATTTGAAATAATGGCCGGGACAAAACCATTGATACACTTCAGAAATGATAAAGGATAATTGAACTGTGAGGATATTTCAAACTGACCATTTCCTTTGATTAGTGACACAGTTGTCTTTAAATAAGGTGACTGATTATAAAATTAAACCGAGAAAAGTACTTACTTGTACTGTATGGTGTTATTACGTATAGCAGTCTGAGTATGGACTACAGAAAGAGGAGTACAGTAGCCTTAGGAGAAGATAAATCTTGCCAAGCATGGTCAAGGTAACGGCTATTAGACTATCTCCAATCAGCTTTATGGTTTCAAACATTGTCAAGAAGTATAAGGTCCATGGGACTGCAGTCAGCCTCCCTGGACATGGACACGAGGCCAATTGAATCCAGACTGAATGGAAGTATAGCTTGAATGGTGGAAAAGGAACCAAGGAAAGCTTCTAAATGGATACGAGCTGACCTGCAAGATAAAGTTACAACAGTGTCTGCTCACACCATCTGTCACTGTTTTGAGTGAAGGTGGGCTGCATGAAAAAAGACCCAGGAAGACTCCTTTTTTGCAAGGGAAATGTTTAAAAAGTCAGATTTGAGTTTGCCAAAGTGCACATTAACAAGCCCCAATGTATCAGTGAAAATGTCCTTTGGACAGATGGAACAGAATTGGAGCTTTTTCAGTCCCGTCACCTTTATAATCATGGAAGGAAAAAAATGAAGCTTTCAGAGGAAAGCAGGCCAGATCTACTGTGAAACGGAGGAGGCTCAGTTATGTCATGAGGCCGGTTTGCTGTGTCTGGCAAAGGATATCTTGAATCTGTGTGAGGAACTGTAAAATTGGTAGATCACCAAAGCAGTTCAGAGCAAAATATACTGCCCGGTAAGCTCAGTGTGGGATTATGGTCATGGATCTTCCAACTGGACGAAGACCCTGAGCATACATCTAAAAGTGCCCAAGAATGGATAAGAAGAAAACACTGGACTGTCCTGCAGTGGCCTGCTTTGAGTCCTGATCTTAATCCAATCAAACATCTATGCTTATACCTGAAACTCACAGTTCTGAGAAAGAATCATAAAACACGGGACGTGATGTTAAGACTGTTCGTTGTGCTAATAGATGGTATGCACTCACATGAGGTTTGCCTTGATTTTAAGAGTGGCATGTGAGGAGTAACTTGGACAGGGGAAGGATGTCAATTTCGGGACACATCATCAATGGTGTACACTTTGAATCAGGGGGTGCTTCGGCCTTTCAACACTAGACACCCTCATCAAAGGCGGCCAGCTACAGGGTGATCAAGCCTGCACTTGTGTCCCATGCCCAATCATGAGTTTAGCCTAGAAGTTTGAACGGCATATCCCAAGTGATTATGCAAGGCAGGGGCGTCCTCTTCCCTGAGTCCAGCCTAGAGCTGACCGCATGCCTTGTACCCCTCCTCCTGGAGGGTTCTGACCTGGGTTCTCAGGTGGGGGGAGGGGAAGGGAGATAGCGAGTGGGTCATCTTGATGTTCTTGGAGCCCACCTAAAGCAGTTTGCTCGAGAAGACTGGGGCAGATTACCAGTTCAGGTGTAAAAGTGTCATTCTGAGCTACAAGAAGTGCTGTATTGCAGTGATTGCTTCAAAAGGATGTGCTTCAAAATATCAAGTTAGGTGACTGATATTTCTTCCATGCTATTTGCATTTGTTTTATTATAGAAAATATACTGCTCAAAAAAATTAAGGGAACACAATCATCATAGTATAACACCAAGTAAGTTAAACTTCAGGGATATCAATCTGTGTAATTAGGAACACAAGTGATTGTGAATCAATTTCATCTGCTTTGATGCAGATGAAATTGACAACTGGTGCAATGGAGAGGCAAAAGCAAGACAACCCCCAAAAAGGGAATGTTTGTGCATGTGGTGGCCACAGACAATTGCTCTCTCCTACTTCCTGACAGATTACTCTCTGATTATGTGTTCTGCTAGTGTCTTTGTCACAACCGGTAGCATGAAGCGGTACCTCGTGCAGTTGCAAGAAGGTTAGCTGTGTCTCCTACTGCAATCTCAAGAACATGGAGGAGATTCCAGGAGACCGTCCATTACACGAGGAGAGCTGGGCAGGGCCGTAGAAGGGCGTAAACCCAGCAGCAGGACCGGTATCTGCTCCTTTGTGCAAGAAGGAATAGGAGGAGCACTGCCAGAGCCCTTCAAAATGACCTCCAGGAGGCTACTGGTGTGCATGTGTCTAACCAAACTCAGAAATCGATTCCATGTAGGTGGTATGAGGGCCTGACATCCTCTTGTGGGACCTGTGCTCTCAGCCCAGCACCGTGCAGCTCGATTGGCATTCGCCAGAGAACACCAGAATTGGCAGGTCTGCTATTGGCGCCCCATTCTCTTCACAGATGAGAGCAGGTTCACACTGAGCACATGTGACTGGCATGAAAGAGTCACATGTCTTGTTGATTATTTTGTCTAGCCTCAAAGTTGTGTCCACATGACAAAAGAAAGAATTCACAGAGTTTGCTCTGTGGAAGCTTTCGGCTCCTGAGCCGATTGTGTGCAAAACAGGCTAAGGGACTGACTTCCAAAGCCCTAGTAGATCCTTTCTGTTTCAGAGGTAGTCAGGAAATAGTGGCTTAGTGGCCCATACTGGTCATATAGGCAGTAAGTGTGTAGAACCTTGTCTGCTCAAAACGATGTGTAGAAAATGACTCGCATACACAATGCATCACGGACAAGAAATGATTTTCTGAGCCTTAGGAGTTTGAGCACTGCTATGTTTTATACTGTTTTGTTTTTCCTGAATTTGTTCTGATCCGCTATAATCTGCAGTTCGTACTCAACTCTAGATTGTATTCAATGAGAAGGCTTTTGGATTCTGTCATCTTTGCTTATTCTTAGCACTGCTTGATTCTCCGCCCAACAGTATGGTTCTGACACATTCAAGAGGGGAAAAAGTTTTTGAAAATGTAAATATTAAAGTAGATTAATAAGTGCTCTAGAAATAAATGACCTGTCTTCCTCATCACGATTTTCGTCTACTGAAAAATGGTGTCCCCTCACTGGTGAGAAAATAATGGAGGTTTTTTTTTTTCCATCTGGTCTGCTGCTTTTATTCTTTGAGCAAAGTACCTGGATTGTTGCTATAAATATACAGCAGTATAAATAGGGAGTTACAGACGAATGACAAATTAAAGGAAAAGCCATCAAGTGTATTGGGGTGTCAAGTTTCCATGAGCTTCAACGGGCCTTGTCACAGAGTATGCAATGTTAAACGAGGCTGAGCAAGTTGCCGCAGTAAAAAGCATCTGCTAATGGTCCAAAACAAAAAATCTGTTGGCAGCCCCAAGTGCCTAAAGTAACATCAGATTGGAGAGCCCTCTGCGGAGTACAAGCTCCACCATCTTGTCTTCCTTGACGTGTTCCATGCATTACTCCTTGTGCTAATGTAAACTACACTGAACATGTGTCTGTGGGCATATATATACACACACACTCACACACACTGAAGTCAGCGTCATGTTTCTGGAACCAGCTTTAGATGATGTTTACTCTGTGCCATGGTATATTTTCCTGTTGGGAATATCCATTAGACAGAGGTTTATCTCTGGTCATAAAGCGATGTACACCGTCTGCAACAGTGCTTAGGCTTACCATCCCATTTGAATGATGTTCTGTTGGAATTAAGGGGCCTAATGCATACCAAGACATTCCACGCATTACACCACCTATATCACCAGCTCTGGTGACACAAGGACAGACGAGTCCAAGAATTCATGCCAGTTGCATCAAATTCTACCTCTACCATCTATATACCACAACAGTAATTGAGACTCATTTCAACTATCAACATTTTTCTTTAAATTGTCCAATTTTGGCAATAATGTTCCCACTGTAGCTTCACATGTTCAGCTGACCGGAGTGAAGCTGGTGTGGTCTTCTGCTGCTGTAAACCATCTGCTTCATCCAATTCGGTTTGATTTATTATAGCACTTTTCACGATTGAGATTTATCCAAAGCGCTTTACAGCAGCGACGGCGTTAGACCTGGGCTAATATCCCTCCCTTTATTAACAATTAGTCCAGGCTAATTTTAGTTGGTTTTCCTTTATTAACACGTTTTCCATTTACAATAATAATCAAGTGGCAATTGAAGACAAGGCTTCTCTCCCCCATGCGATCTAAAAGCGACAAAATAATGGGCTACATTCAGTACAGAAAAAATAATTTAATTTTAATTGGGTCTTTGCACGGCACTCGGCACGACGGCATTTCAGAACTCTTCAGCGAATGAAGGTAATTTTGGTGACTAGTACGTGGTTTCGTCCGTTTACATTTCCAATCAGACAGCTGTCTATTTTTTACAGCGAGTTGCGTGACCGTGCTGCAAAAACAGGTGTTACGTGCTTGTCGCCGAAATTACTTTAATTCGCTGAAGAGTTCTGAAATGCCGTCGCCGAGTGCCGGTGCATAGACCTAATTAAAATTAAATTATTTTTCTGTACTGAATGTTGCCCATTATTTTGTCGCTTTTAGATCGCATGGGGGAGAGAATGCCGTGTCTTCAATTGCCACTTGATTATTCTTGAATTGGCAAACGTGTTAATGAAGGAAAACCATCTAGAATTAGCCAGAACTAATTGTTGTCAATAAAGGGAAGGATATTAGCCCCGGAATTTTCGGGTCTAACACCGCCTCTGCTTTACAGGACAGGACCTGAACCTCCAAGGTGCTAGCTAAAGGCAACTATGGCAAGGAAAACTAACTAGCAGGAGGAAACTTTGGGCAGAATTTGGCTCTGAAAGGGGGGAGCCCAACTTTCTTAGGCTAACCCTTGAGAAGTGTGGAGAAAAGGGGAAGGAGACTGGAGAATGTGGAGGATAAATGGGGATGGGGAGATGAGAAACAGGCAACATTTCATACGGGGGGGAGATGATGAGCACAGTGGAGCCATCAGTTGCATTGCATGGCATAAGTGAATGTAAGGCTAACACAGCTTAGAAAACTGAAAAAACATGAAGTGTGGTACAATGCAGGTTTAGACAAGGTTTTGGGGATTGGATGGGATAAAGGGGCTGGGGGCATTGGTGGTTCAGACTGAGTTCGGATATAAATGGGGCTCGGAGCATTGATAGTCCAGGATGAGTTTAGATTCAAATGCGGCTAGCAGGGGCAGAATGTCGGGGGGGGGGGAGTCCAGGGGTTTTTGTGGCATCACAGTGGTGCTGCGTGGTCTTGCTGATTTTGATGCCCAACCAGAGTAGACAGAATGGCATTAGAAATACTGAGATGAGTGACCACTCAGTGTGTCATAAGAGAGCCCTCCTGCAGACTTGGCATAGCTAAGGAATGGAATACAGTGAGCCAGGACCATTAGGAAGGCAGGCTGAAAAGCCCCTGCCCAACCACAAGAGCTGAGAAGGGTAGACAGTAAAGAGTCCAGTCCACCAAAGGCAATAGTGGGTACAAGGCCACTAAGGTAAGTTTTGAGTGCAGGCCTTAAGACTGAGAGGGTGTCTGCTTCCCATATTTGGAAGATTGTTCCTAAGGTGAGGGGATCGATGACAAAAGGCTGTTCTACCCCACTACTTTATTTACACTTGCAGTGACAAGAAAGCCAGCACTCAGTGAACAAAGAATTCTCTGGGGACAATGGAGAGCTATAAGTCTTAAAGCTATGTTGGTGTTAGGCTGTTATGTAACTTGTAAAACAAGAGCACTATTTTGAAATCAGTTCAATTTTAGCCAGTATAGGGAGGCAAGAGCTTGGAAAATATATTCAAAATGACTAATAGTGATTACAATTTGAGGGGCTGAATTTTTTTTTACTGTCTGAAGGCTTTTTAACACCTTCCAGATAGGAGTGTGTTCCTGTAATGAAGTTTAGAGACAAGAGCATGGACTAGTTTGTTTAAAAAATTATGTTGTGTGTGTCACGATCATAAACTGCTGTTATTTGAGCATTTCTTAAATTTGTGGTAGGTTGAACGACTATGTTTGTTCTGACCTCTCTCTAGTGTTCTCAGCTATGGAACTGCCACTCATTGGAGGTTTTATGTTTAACACGCCATTCTTACAAAACACTTCTGCTTGAATATTCTCGGAGGGCAGCTGCATCACTGATTTTGGAATCAAAACGGCCGGCACTAGCAATTCCATGGTCTAAGTCACATCTTGCCACATTCTAATGTTTCATCTGATTTAAAAAATTAAGCCACAGTAGAGTTGGGTCCAAGTACTTTCAAGTACTTTTGAGAATTGTATGCAAGCATTTTTTTTTTTACATGCCATAGTGCTTGTATTTGTATCTGAGTACTACCTAATAATGCCTAATAATACCTAATAATAAGTACATGTACTTGTATCCACAGCAAAAATCCCAGTGTTAATTCAACTCCATTAGAGTTTATATGAGACCAATCCATCCATCTTGGACTCAAATGAACACTATTGGAGTTGAATTAACACTGGGATTTTGCTGTGAAAAGTACTTGACCAATCTCTGTCAGCACTTAGGAGACAGACTGGTCAAGAACTTTGAAAAGTACTTGAATACAAGTACAATACTTTAGGCATTAATAGGAAGTACTCCGATACAAGTGCAGGCACTTTGGTATTTAAAAAAAAAAAACTTTCATCCAATTCTTGAAAGTACTTGAACCCAACTCTGATAATATGCTTTATAAATGGAGTTGAAACCTCATGATTCACTGCATGGAGGAGCAGGCAATTTGTGTAACTTGAGATAATGCAGCCTATACCTAATATAGTTGTCATTAAAATTAGAGAGATGCATCTCAAAGAATGCCTCGGTCTCTAGTTCATCAGTTTGGGCAATGGTTAAAACAATCTGGATACCTCAAAATTATTGAGTTCACCATGAAATCCTCCCTGTGCCAATTTTTTCCTGAGAAAAAATGAGAGCACCTATCCTTCGGTTGAAGCTTGGCTTTTGGAGCGTTCACATTTTACTCAGTGCACTTAATTTTTTCCCAAGCTTATTTGCGCTTCCGTGCATTTTTTTAAAATTTAATTTAATTTTTATTTATTTATTTATTTTTTGTTGACATGGAAAGTAACGTCCGCTTAATATGATTTATCTTAGGGCTTGGAAATAGCCTACGATGAGGGCTGTCGTAAGTAGAACCATAAATTTGAAGTGGAATGCGAGCTACATGAAATACATTTCAATTTTCACGTCAATGCAGGAGTGCCGCGCTGGATTCGCTTTAAGGTTTGTCACTGCATTCAAGAAAGAAAGTGAAACAAATTCTATTTTGATTTTTTGCATTGTCGTCATTACATAAAATGTAGAATTGATATAATGGCAGTTATAGGCTAACCTTTGTCAGTGATACTGTCGTTGCGTCAGTCAGAGATATCACAAGGCGCACATGCAGGCTAGTTTAACCCTCGGATCTATGCATTCCCACAAACCGTGGAAATAACGGGTTCGGGAATTTTGACTTGGAATATTGCGCCTGCGCCACTTCGCTGCTCTGAACGCGGTCAGAGCTGGTTCGCTAGCCGCGTCGCTGTGTGGAGAGGGATCTGAAGCGGAGCTGCATCGCTTCAGAAACGTCAAGAGAATCTTACTATAAACCATCACCACCCGGCCGCCCCAATCATTGCTGTCACTCATACGGACATTATTCCTTGAACCTTTACCACCAATAACCCCGAGTTTTGGCTGAACTCGAACCCAGCTATGTCGAACAAAGACGATAAACCAGAGGAGCAAACCCAGTCCAGTTGGAGCGAATTTCTCTACAATCCACGGACTGGAGAGTTCATGGGTCGCACCGCAAGCAGTTGGGGTAAGGGGCCAGTTTGGGGGCAAAATATAAACCGGGTCTGAGTGGTGCAAACTTGATTGTGGATTCTAGCAAATACGCCACCTTTGATTGCTTGCATGCACGAAATATGATCAATTAAGATGCTCGAAGTGATGATTAGTCATCGTTTTGTGTTTTCTTTCATTCATTCGTGCAAGTTCTTTACGCATCGTGCTTGGTGGTAAAATGCCACTTTGAAATAGCGCGTGAATTATTTCTGGTCTCTTAGTGTCGTTAAGATGTGCGTTAGTTTTCCGTTTTCCCCTTATTTGCATTATGCTTAATTTTCCCTCGGCTATTGACTAATAACCAATGTAGACATCGCGATGGATCATCGAGATAGTTTCTGTTACAGTGGACTGAAGGAGTGTGTCCTTCCGTAGCCTGGACTTCGGACCAGCTGATCAGGCTAATATTTTTGCTTAGGCTATATGTGGTTTACACTCTAAATCTGTTTTATTTATCGCATGATGGGTCCATTTCCTCTTGTTCTTCTTGATAGTTCTGCAGCTGTTTCTAAATTTTGATTAGCCAATGTAATAATGTAGCGGGTTGACAAGCTCGTAATTTACCAATTAGGCTACCTAAAGACATTTGTCGGATTTTGATAGTTATTATGGCTACAGCGCCGAGTTTAACATTTTAAACCCATTTGTGATCTAACTTATCTTTCAAGAGCGAATAGCAGATTGCAGAAATTCCCTGTCAGTGATGGGCTACATTTTCGGCAACCGACTGATATGACAATCTCTTCAGTCAAAACGCATGGAGTATTCACGGAATGGCTACATAGAGCCAGTAATTGTGCCACTTTATCATTTTATATTTGGAAAGTATAAATGCAAGTACCTCGGTGACCGTTTTCATGAGCAGATTTCGCCATAAAATATCGCATTACAGTCTCTTGAGAATAGCTCGTTACTCGAGGCACGGACCGGAGGCTGATAGGCTACCCTGTATTTTAGGTAGGCTGTTGCCCAACATCGGCATGCAATTGTATCTGCTGTGTGCAGTCCATGATGAAATCGTGTCCAATTTTTGCTGCTAATATTATTATTAATTGGCCTATTCATAATAATAGCCAATCGAATGTATAGTCCGTCGGAGGTTCCCTTCTCTTTCCGTGCGTGTTTGCCAGCCAGGGTTTTGAGCGGGCTGCTCTTGCCGTAGCCTAGTTAATTAAGAGCCCGCAATAGACTAGGCTCGTTACGACAGTTTTTGGCAGGTTCAGCAAAAATGTGACGTTATTTGCTATGTTACGTTAAGCGTTTGGCGTCGCAGACATAGGCCTGACTGAAAATTGCACATTTAACAAGTAGCCTGCGAGGCTCTGGATGTGCTTGCTGCTGGCCGTAAGTTGACTAGGCTAAGTGTCGCTGCTTCAAGGAATAGCTTCCCATATGGAAGTGGCTATTCGCCCCGCAGCGGGGTTAATTGGGGGAAAGAGATCGGCTATCTGCCCCGCAACGGGGTCGACAAGAGAAGCTGTTCTGCTATTCGCACCGTGGTGGGACGGATAAGAGAAGCACTTCTGCTATTTGCCCCGCAGTTGGGCCAATAAGAGATTTCATTTTATAATCCGTCCCACTCCTTGATCTTTCGCGCTGAAGCGCTGCGGGGCGAATAGCCCCTTGCTTTTCACATTCTTGACAGCTATCGAAAGTGCACTTAAAATTTAAATGCAGCCTCCGAATTCCGGTGCTCTGATGGAAATTCTGTCTTCTTGTAACAGTAATTCAGAAATTGTTATGACGACGGTGGAAGCCGGAGGCACAGTGAATGATGATGCAGTAGCCTGAAACAGCCAGCTTATCGGATTTAGGGAGAACCTTTCCTGAACCCTTGATTTCAGATGTAGACAATCTAAAATCGGTCAAGGAAGCTGAGAGAAAGAGAGAAACTACGGCTCATGCTGTATGATCGATTTGTTTAAAAACACACTCTGGCTTGTCAGGCATTGTAATGCATTTTCATCAGGCATGGCGATACTCTGGGATGCTGTGCTGGCCATCTCTTACATTAACTGTAAATGGAATTGCCGCCATTGAGAGGATATACTAGTGGCTGCTGTGCACTCACGTGAAGACAGTTAGTCAGACAGTTTTGTGCACGAGAGCTCTGCAGTCATCCGGACGCGCCTCGTTGGGCCTCATCTCAAGGTCAGGGCAGACCCGTTTTCCTATTTGAATGAAAGCTTTGTGTACAACTTTGTTGACTGGACCAAAGGCTTTTAGGACAGATCTATCATATTTTTTCTTATCTCTGTTTTATGGATGGGCAAAATGCTACAGATTCAGGTTTGAGCGAGGCCCACGTGTCTTGTTGTCCTGTGTAATGCACCCAAATTGAGTTACTCCCATGGATTCATGGTTTTGATCATTGTTATTAATAATTAATGTTAGTGTGAGCTTTAGTGGTGTAATGGTGGCAGCAGTGAAGGTGGACTGGTGCTATTAGGAAACCAAGGGCATGTTCATGCCTTGGTCTCGTAGGAGAAGGCTTCAGAGTTTTGAACAACTCGCAAGTTCTTGCACGTTTTCCAACATGGCTGCCAACTAAGCTTTGCATCAAATTCCATTGAACAAGCTGTGACAGTACTGGACGCCATCTTAGAAAGCAAGGCCAGACTGTTCTCAGATGTTCTAGCTTGTCTTCGCAAGACCAAAGGTAGTTTAATTCAAGAGGCCAGAACTCGTGGGCTCTCACTCTTGAATGTGCTCCAGGAGGGTGGTGTGGTGACAGAAAGGGTGACCGTAATTCCCAAGACGTAACTCTTGTGTTCTGTTGGAATCGGCTTTGATACAGTCCATGTGGGCTTTACCGCTGATAAAACAATGTGCACAATGTTCTTTGAGCTGTTGAAGAGGCTTTTGGTTATGCTGCACCTCAAACTGAACATACAGGGTTTAGGCATGGTGGTCCACACTTTACGGTGGGCAGTAGGGATGACATCCATTGACCTTCCAATAAAAATCAGTGGTCCACTCGTGCTCTTAAAACATGCTGCAGGTTTTCTCTGGGCGGGAGGTAAACTGACGGACGCAGGGAGATGAGCCGAGGAGTTGGTGAGCGAAAAGGTGAGAGGGACTTTGAGGAAATAAGTGGATTGGGTCAGAGATAATGCACAGCTCCCGCTCATCAGGCAGGGCATGTGTCCCCGTGGATTAGAGAAGCTTAGTGTCATTAAACCACATGGAGTAGGTGCTAAGAAAATCACACAGTCCCGTGGATAATCACGGCTCACGCAAAAACAAATAAATGCGCTGCCGCGGCCATTGAGATTGAGAGAGCTGCTGGTGCTGTTCTGTGCAGCGGAGGTTTCATGGTGTGTTTATTTGCGCTCCTGGATGAGCGTGTGATGAGAAAGTACGGTTGAGGTGACAGGCTGGGTTACCTCGACCTGATGTATTTCCCCAGGGGTTTTGGGACAGAAAAGAATGGTCTTCTCCAGTGAGAGCAGCTGTGTGGCATTGGTGCAGGTCTTTTACATCAGCACAATGACCCAGTTATGCCTCTTTAGTGGAGAAAAATGCAGCTCTTTTTAGTGCCAGTCAAGGCAGTGAAATGCCCTGCAGGCTTAGATGATATGGTGCGTGTGCAGGCCAAAAAGGAGATGAGATTATGGAGAATGAACAGGAGCAGAGGTACTGTGCATGTGTGTTTCTTCATGTTTAAATATGGGGTAGCTCTGAAAAGCCAAGCAAAATTCTCAGAATCATGAGAAGACCGGGATGTAGTGCAGTTCCATCAATATTTCCTGTTTCAGCGTATCCTGAAGTATTATGGCACTGTGGAGGTACACTTCTGCTCTTCAAGGATCAAATTTCTCATACCCAGAAGGTATTACAGTGTTCTGTTTACACCTTTACAAGCAAAAACACAACACAAATTATTGATTGCCTTGCTTGAGTATGATTATTGTACCTACAGGGTAACAACTGGCATTAATACCTTTTCGGTACTTATTGTGTAGTTTTTTCACTGAGGGCAGATCAGCTTTTATCCCTCGACTGCGTCCTCTTAGCAGCACAGGGATTGAAATCCAGCCGCATTACAAGAGTCCGTGCAGTGTGTGAAGGGACTGCGAACAGTGAAGCTTTTCCCTGGTGCCGAATCAATCGGCCAATGTGGTTCTCTGCTGCTGCATCAAGGCTTCTGAGCGTTGTTTATTCAGATGCTTCAGAGGAAAAGCAGAGTAATTGAAGCCCTCCATTTTACGGCCAGCATTCTCATGGCACAGCAGACGCAGTCGGGCTCTGTGAGGCCGTACATCACACTCAGAGTTTCTAATGCACGCTGCACCCCCCCCACACCCGCCCATCCTCACTCCCACACGGGGTTATTTTTAACCCTGACTGGTGCTCAGCAGGGTGTCTGAGACCAACCAAGCATTCATGTTGTAGTATTTGGTTTCAGACAACACACAAAAAAACGTCTCGGACATATGGAGTCCTGACTGCGGCTGTGAAGTTTCTTTTTTTTTTAATGTATTACTTTGTCACACTAGATTATGTGCTGTGAGGCATTAAAAACACACAGTGGTTTTTACAGTTTAAGTTGACAACTGATAGTTTTTCCATTTGCTGATTCATATGATGACCATCAGGTATGGTAAGCATTGCAAAATGTCAGGTGTCTGGGTTCGAATCCCTTCTTGGTTTAACACCTCATTACAATTACCATAATGCAGTTAAATTCCCTGGATCATGGTATTGAATCGCATATTGTGAGAAATTGTTTTGCACATGAAAAGTTCAAGGTTAGGGCCAATAAAAAACACTCATTTAGAAAGTCACATCCCCATTTCAAATGCCACAAACGAGTGAATCTCAGAAGAATCAAACATTTTTAATGCTGAATGATGGACAGTCTCAAAGAAAAGTTTATGGACGCATTAATGTCCATTAAATGACTGTAGCCAGACTGCAGGGGCGACTCAGAATAACCAGATGTGTCAGCTATCGTCTCTGACAAAGTGTGTCATCTGTGACGTCACATGAACACATTCCATAAAACGTCCTCATGCCATGTCAGATAATGCATAAGAATTACTGAATTGACTGCCAATGTAACGATAGCAGTGAGGGCAAGTCTCACAACCAAAAGCACAGTTTCCCGAGACCGTGTTTTACAACTACGAAAGAAACCATTTACCATTATTGTAAAACAGTATATTTTGGTATGCATTTTTAATGCCTCTCAGTATATATCATATTTTGTTCTTCTTCTGCGGGGTTTGAGTGCCGGATAGCAAGCAAATAAAACAGCCATGCCCCAGGCTGAGCTGGAGGTTTGGGGCGAATAGCGGAGTGGGGTTTGGGGAGGTGGCCTGGGGGGGCGGAGTCACAGGCATGCACAGTATCCCACAGCGGTCTCCACTGCGGCCCCAGTCACACTGGAGCCTGAAGGGGTTAGTACACCTGTGTGATGTATGGAGGGAGGGCCTCAGGCCCCAGTGTGGAGCAGAATAGGACCTCAGGTGTACCTGTGGGAGGGCGGAGCCTGAGCCTGTGGCTTGGTGGCTGTCTTCCACCCCACTGCCCAGGACCAAGAGCCATGGATCTATAACTTAAGCCCCAATTGCTGTTTTGAGTCCTGGCTGGCTCTGTCAGACATCTTTTTGCGATCATTTGCTAGTTGGTGGTCAGGCAACCACTAAACTGCTCTCATTTTACCTTGAGGTTTGCTCTTGGCTGTGAGGAAAAGAAAAACTCTTAGTGATCTAAAGTTGGCATATCGGCTGAAAATTAAATTTGATTGATTATTTGATATTTGCGATTACAATAAATAAATAAATAAATAAATAAGGAGGAGTCATGCTTTTGCTTTTGTCAGCATAATTTACCCTTGTGTGGAATCTGAGACTACATATTTTATTAACTGAAACAACGATTTGTTTTAAGCGCAAATCTATTTATTTTTCTATATGTGAAAAGTAGTCCAATTCATGTAGACTAATGGAAAGGAATGCAGTGTGAATGCTGAGGAAATGAATGCATTTGTTTACAGTACTAATGCGCATATTTTGCAGTTATAAGAACACTCAAAGACAGCCTGTGGCTACCAACATTATGACAGTCATTTTGGTTTTATCCCATATGCTTCATTTGCTGTCCTTTGTCCTTAATCCTGTTGCATCACCAGTATTTTCCTTCAAGCTTCTTCCATATTTTTGAACTCAATTCAATTTGTGATTGTTATTTAGCAGTATATCATTACATTTGGATAAAATATCTACATACATTAGATTTTGATGCTCCTTGTTATTTTTGATGGATCTGAATACTGTTTTCATTGCATCTAACAAAGCATTGAGGGTATGACTCTGGCAAACTGCATTTTTCACCCAGGTCACCTAGTCCTTAAAGCATAAGTAACAAGTAGCTTGTCTGATTTTTCAGTGTTTAGTTGGTGTTTCTCATGAGCATGCTTGATTGTGGCCCTGGAGGGTGACTAGTCTACTGGCGCTTAGTCAGGAAATTGTCGCCATGGTACGGGATTAGATCCTGGCTATTTCAGTGTTGGTTATGGCTGTCAGCTCCAAAAGTTACTAATCTGCAGTAGTAACTTCAAGGAAGACGGGGATAAGTTTCAGTCATCTCTGTATTTTCACATGAAGAGCAACTTGTCTCATCCACAGGTGGCTACTGATGTCTCCTGTACTAACCATGCATCCATTGTGTTCTCTGCTCACCATAACGGCACAGTTAATTTGGTAGGCAAGGGAGCAATTGGTTCAAAAATTGAATTAGGTTCGAAATCGAGTGGAATTTGGATAACAGAAGTTGCTGTGGCTGGCTGGTCCTACTTGTATTACTCTTTTAACCGTGATTCATTATTTAAATAGCTCCAAATGAATTGGATGTCCTCAGTCGATAAACTTTGGACACAACAGTGATAAAGAAAACTTTGTAAAAAGCAAATTAGGGTGTTAAATATCCAGAAATGCAAAGAATAATTAAATACTCATACATAATGTCAACAAATTTGAAATTCCTGTTGTTTTCACTGATTTTCAGCTGGTTCATTTTCAGCAGGAAATTCAGTGAATCCCTCTTCCTTATTTTATGAGGGAGCTGCCCACTAAGGAGAATGGTCTGGCTGCAGCTTAACCAACAAAATGGCTTGTGGGGGTGGGGGAGGGGGTTGTTTAGTGACGGAATGATTTGTTTTAAAGATAGTCCTGGTTCCTAGTTTTGAGACTTAACTGGGATTGTTTTTCTTCATTCTTCACTGAAAAGAACAGTGGTAGATGGACTTCCTCTTTAACTGAATGTGTCTTCTGCTGCTTCGCAGTGCAATTATTCTCCTTTGTGTCAGCACTTCCTGTGATGTAATTCTCCATCTTACAGGACTATGACACTCCTAGGGCTCTATTTTTGTGCCTTGGCAAACGGAGACTCATGTGGCAGGAATGTTATTCACAATTTCTTCCGTTGCAAACGGTATATTTATCGCCTTCACCCAGTTTAGTATTTTCCTGCTCTGCCATAAATGGGTTTGTGACACAATGGGTTGAACGCTGCGTTTGGGGGTGTGTTAAGGAATGAAGTTTGGGCTGTACAGTTTTTGTGTCAAAGGCCTCGCTCACGTTTTAACACAACCAGCTGACATTCTTTGGTAATTTCATGGGACTAAATCACAGCCAGCTGAGCTGTTTACTAATGAAAGCATATAATTTTCGTCCCATTATCATTTTTGTTATGTACCCTGTACATAAGGCCTATAAAATGGTGGTTGGGTCCAATTGTAAGGGGAGGGTGAAGAGGTATTATTATCCATGTGAATATTTTGTGTGTGTGTGTTTGTGTGTGTTGGGGGGGGGGGTTTACAAATTATCTGCAGTCTCACCCTTGTTGTGGCAGTACCACATAATTCAGGTAAAACATACATGTTAATTGGGATGCGCAATCATATTACAAACCTTTGCTTGGAATTATGGTTTTTAAAATTGTATCATGCCATCCCTATTTTACTGCTCCATTCAACGTGTGTAACCCTGTAGTTGTGCATTGTCTTCTTGTCATCTTTTGTTTTGTTTGGTGTGGCACAGAATATCAGTTGAGTATCAAAGTGATCAGCTGATGCGCTGGACACCTGACTCAAAAACTGCCTTTGCCCTCAAAGTAAGAAGTTTTTAAAATGGGACAAGTAGCAGGTGAGGGAGAGACACACGTAATAACTTGGGAAGTCAGCGAGTGACCTGAGCTCTATAGCATTTTAACAACATTGTGTTCAGTAAAATGCTGCAGTGGAACTAGCATAATGCCACACATTAAAAAGATTGGATGCATCCTGTAATATTCACAATTTTAGTGAATGGAAGTTGAGCTCCTCTATGCCCGGCGTGATCTATGTTTTTTTCTTTTTGTTTTTGGTTTTGCCTGGTTGAAGGATTCTCTTTTTGTTTTTGATTCTATATGAATTATGTTTGTTTCTTCTATTGAATTATTGAGTGCCTCTGTTTTTCATTCCAGTACTGAAAATCTTTTCTGTCGGACTGTGGAAAGAACTGGCTTCAGGGTATGTGACACGGGATTAAACGCGCAGTTGCTTGTCAATCTTTTTTTCTATTTTGGCAAATGGCTTTGGAACGAAAACATATTGTGGGTTGTGTGTGGGGTTGTGGTTTATCTACATCCAATATACAGTGCTGAAAACAGTCGTTTGTCCTGTGGTTTATTTTTCCACGTTTCGCTTTTATTGATCTGGGACAGAATCAAATAAATCAATAATTATGGTCAAGCTTAAAACCATTTTTTATTTTGTAATATTTGCGTTTACACTTATCGTCGATTGTTACACTGTTTTAATAACGTTTGATGTTTTGTTTATGGTTTTACTCGCCCACATCTTTTAATCCAAAACACATTACCTGGTGAATGACCTCCATCCTGCCAAACGTCTCCACGCTTTACTTCACTGGAGTGAGGCTCTTAGAGGATTGAAGGAAGCGGTGGTAACAGAAGTCAGGAGTTTATTCTTAACTTGGTAAATTCCCTGTTCACTCTGGCTTTAGCATTCTGGTTTTAAAGAGAATGTCAGTGACTAATCTGATTGGCTTGAATGGAACCAGACCCCCACCACACCCACTGTTAATTAATTGATCTAAGTCCAACCCTTTTGACAACAGTGTCACAGCTGCCCTTATTGCCTCCTGTCACGAAATTACTGGAATGGAGTTAGACACGCCCAGATTGGTCTGTGATATCGTCAGGTCTTACGTTTTCCGACTGGGTTCAGGTCGTTGAACGAGGGCCCCATGTGCGATAACATTCTCTCTCACCATTTTATTACACTCAGACTGTCTTTTTGTAACACTGCCTGTGTTATGACACTCTTTACTGTAACACTTCTTGTTTCATGAGACTCTTTACTGCAACACTTCCTGTGTCATAATGCTCCTTACTGCCACACGTCATATGTAGTGACACACCTTTTCATTTCACTTTAAGGCATTTTCTGTAAAGGGTGCTAATTTCTGCCATGCTTTCTTCTTCTTCTTTCTAAACCCTTCCGTGTTATGATGCTCCTGCTTTCCGTATCAGAACTCTGTCTGCCTCACTGCGTTAAAAAACACTCCCTCTGCTATAACTGCAATATAAAATTACCTTCATCAGACTGAATCAAAAACACTCCCTGAGCAATAACTGCATTATATTGCTCCATATGGTGCAGTGTGTTAAAAACATGGCCTATGCAGTAGTTGTGTTTCTACACTTTAAGGTACTATTTCAACCCTTACAGATAGTCAACTGTGTGTGAACAATGGGTCAGAGAGCGCCAATTCTGGACCTCAAATCCAAATCCAACTCTGTTTTTTTTTTTTTTCCTCCCTGGTAATCAACTAACTAACTCAACAATTAGTGCTCCCAATCGGCCTGACTGTATTTGCACCTGACTCTCAGCAGTTCTTGAACCTCGAGGACTGTGATTTGATAATCCCTGTTACAGAGGTTTGCACCACTTCACCATTTTAAAAGCATTCCCTTCGCTGTGATGCTCCATCATACTGTGCTATTAAACCCATCCAGCCTCCAGTGCCATCTCCTGCTTCCTGTGTCCTCTATGTGTCGCCTTGTTGTGTTGCATCCAACTGTCCTCCCCCACATCCTATTTATAGAGCCAGTCTCCCTAAGAGGCGTAAAGAAAGGAAAATTGCATCTATAATTAAGTTCCAATTAGCAGTGTCAATAATTCTATTGAAGAATCTGACATAAAAAAAACTAAATAATGCTCCTAGATTTAAACTCTACGTAACTGTATCAATATGAGTATTAAAGAAGCTGTAGCTGGTGTGCAAGGCTTATGGCAATGTACTCTTCTGTATAACCAGTTTGCTTGACTGAATCATGCTGAGGACTATGTAACGATTTATGAGGGGCCAGAGCACCCGTATTATGATCTCTGGCTTTGTCTGGATTGATATGAAGGGCAGATCTAAATTTGTGGGGGGTCTGCATACAGCCCTCAGGTCTGGAGTTTGATGCATCGACACATATTCTTAATAACATACAATGTAACATTTCTCAGACTGTCTGTGATTAATATCTAAAACGGTGAAGTTAAGAAAATGTAGACAACGGAAATACAATTGCAATCAAAATTATTCAACCCCCGTTGCAAATTAGGTTTACTGGCAAAATTTACAAACTTTCAGCAGCTTGCAATGAACAAATCAAACAAGAACAATTTATATGGCTCAACACAACAAATATTACAAGTGGCTTCTCCAAATTCAACACAAAATGCCGCTTTAAATGACTACTGCAGGCTCAAAATTATTGAACCCCTTCATGACAAGCATCTTTAATACTTAGTAGAGCACCCTTTTGCCGCTATGACTTGCTGAAATGTGATGCATAGGCAGACAACAACTTTAGGCAGCATTCCAAAGGAATCTTAGCCCAGTCCTCATGGACAATGGCCTCCAGTGCACTAATATTCTAGGGTTTGCATGCTGCAACTCTCTTCTTCAAATCCTACCAGAGATTTTTTATGGGGTTTAAGTGAGGCGACTGCGATGGGCACTCTTCTGAAACGAAGCCTTGGTGGATGTTGAGGTATGCTTAGGATCATTGTCCTGTTGGAAGGTCCAATGATGCCCAAGCCTCAGCTTCCCAACAGACGGCATGACATTTTCTCCTTGGATATCCTGGTACTTGACTTAATCCATCTCCCCCTCCACACTTTGCAGATTTCCAGTGCCAGAGGAAGCAAGGCAGCTGCAGAGCATCAAAAAGCACCCATAATTCTTCACTGTAGGCAGGGTGTACTTTTTTTCAGCATATACTTCTTTATTCCTCCTGCAGACATACCACTGATTCATAAGCCCGAAATATTCCAGTTTAGTTTCATCACTCCACAGAACATTATCCCAAAACTTCTGTGACTTATTTACATGGTTTTGAGCATATGAGCTTGTTCTTTTGGATCAGTTGTGGAGTCTGTCTTGTATGTCATGGAGACCTTCAACGTTTAGTATGCGCCCTACTGTGCAAACTGAAACCTCAGTGCCTCCTGCCTCCAAGTCTTGCTGCGGGTCTCCTGCAGTCACTCGAGAGTTTTTGACCACCCGTCTCCTCAGGGATCTGGTGACAACCATTGATAGCTTCCTCTTTCTGCCACATCCTGGTACGGTAGCCACTCTTCCTTTGACTCTGAACTTGCAAATTATGCTTCTAACTGTATCTCTACGAAAATTCAGTGCCTGTGCTACCTTTTTGTATCCTTTTCCTTGTTTGTGCCAGGCAATGATCCCCTCTATTAGCTTTTTGAACAGTTCTCTTGACAGCCATATTTCTAATATGCAGTCAAATGTCACTGTCAACAAATCCCTAGGAAGTGTAAGTATTTGATGTGTTCTATCTCAAGCAAACCTGATGCAACTAATGAAGCTCTTGATTAGCTGCATTAGGTGTGCTTGAGACAACACCTGATTTGCAAATGTGCTCTTATGACGGATTCTATTCAGGGGGTTGAATAAATTTGAGACTGCAGTAGTCATTAAAAGTGGCATTTTGTAATAAATTTGGAGAAACCACTTGCAACATTAGTTGTGTTTATCCATTTAAATGTTTTTGTTTAATCTGTTTATCACTAACAGCTGAAAGTTTGTAAATTTTGCCAGTAAACCCAGTTTGCAATGGGGGTTGAATAATTTTGATTGCAACTGTATAAGGCCAGGGATCCTCAAATCTGGACCTCAAATCCAAATCCAGCCCAGGTTTTCTGTTATCCCAGGCAAGTAAATGAACAGTTAGTGCCTCTGATTGGCCAGACTGTGTTCACACCTGACGCCCAGGTAAAGGGAGGGTGGAAAACCAGCAGTCCTCGGACCTCATAGGGTGTGATTTGAGGACCAGGGGATAAGCAATTGCATGCATTTATGATGAAAGGCTTTAAATATATTACTATAAGACTGATCATACCAAATGCTTTACATTTTTTTTTACTCTGGAGTACATGTGTGTGTGTGTGAATACTCTATTATGTGTTGTTTTATAAGTTTATTAGAACAGATGCAGCTGATCTGACTTATCAGGTTATTGAATGACAGTAATCCATCTGTTATCAGAGCCATTGGCATGGGATAGCAGGGCTGCACTCTACCCGCGAGTACCCTATTGGACCATTTAATATTATGTTTTATTATGTTTCAGCGCAAAGATTATGTTCTGATTAGGGGTCTAGTTAGGGTTAGGGTTAAGGATCAGGTTAAGGTTAGGGCTATGGTTAAGGTCTAGTTAAGGATAGGGTTAGGAATCTGGTTAAGATCAAGGTTAAGGGTCAGGGTAAGTTCAAGTTTATGGTTAAGGTCTGGTTAAAGTTAGGGTTAGTGATCTGGTTAAGGTTAAGGGTCAGGTTAAGTTCAGGGTTATTGTTAAGGTCTGGGTTAAAGTTAGGATTAGGGGTCTGGTTAAGGTTTGGGTTAAGGGTGAGGTTAAGTTCTGGATTGTGGTTAAGGCCTGGTTAAGGTTAGGGTTAGGGGTCTGGTTAGAGTTAGAGCTATGACTTAGGTCTGGGTAAGGTTAAGGTTTGGGGTCTGGTCACAGTTAGGGCGAAGATCATGGTCTGGTTAAGGTTATCCATGGGGTACTGCGATCATAGTTTTAAAAGACAGTCTCGACTCCCAGCTGGAAATGTTAAGCTCGAGGAAATGGGAATCGAGCTGAGGTCTCCCTTGGCCAAGTCCACTGTTCTGTTGACCCAACCCCCACCCTGACCTCCTCCCTTTGTAGACTTGTTATTGTCATAATGACTATGGCTGCGAGAGGACACTTCTGTCACTTAAGTGTAAAAAATATTTTGTGAATGCTATCAATCAATGATAATGACCTACTCAACCTTCTTATTGGTAGAGCAGGGCCCTACAATCCGGCACCTATGGCACTGACGACAGAAGATAATGCTCATTCAGTTGATGGATGACAGTTAAATTGGCTGGCAAATGCTAATTTATCTAAATGTTAAAAGTTTAGAATCATTATGTTTATTGCTTAATTTATGCAGTCCTTTTTGCTCATTTTCATGAGAGATGCCAATTATTCTTGAGTTGACTGTTGAATGCAAGCTGAATGTGTGATTGATGTGCTGAAGATTTTGTGGGAGTGTGTGACTGACATAGAGGAGCTTGATTTTGGTAAATCCATCTGTCCCTCAGGCAGAATCACTGGCTGTGCTGCATTGCTCTCAATTTGCTTATCACTGCAAGGATGCAGGATTTTAAAAATGTCAGAAGGAGCTATTGAAATTGTGTTTGTGGATTCATCAGTTAGAGTAAACTCAGAAGATCACCTCTGGGGCTGTCTATGTCGCCTATTGTATGCACATATTGGAGAGGGTAAAAATCGCAGTGCAGAGCTTTGGATAGTGCTCTGTATTATAAGACACAGTCACACATCAAGCTGTTTTTTTCCAAGGAATTGTATTCTTGGATGTCCAAATGGGTGCAAAAATACCATAAAAATGTTCTCGGCCATTCACGGCCTGTCATTTGTCCCCTCTGAAGAGCAGGCTGTTTCGAGTCAGTGTGCCCTCTGTTATAATGTGCTCTGCTCTGATTGGCCGGTGACAGAGCTACTGGACCCTCGCTCCCTTTATCAAGGGATAGCAACTAATTCATAAAAATCCTCAGGCTAAACAGTCTCTGAACATACGTGAACTTGTTTCATAATAAAGCTCACGATGAGTATGGAATGGTAATTTGAGCAGGCTAAGACACTTTGAGGATGGCACTTACATAGACAACATTACAGACATGCAGTCGCCCTACACTCCTGGGCAGAAAAACGAACCAAGCCCAAAATGGAAAAATTTGAAGCTTTCAATGGTTTGGAAATTGGCACAGATTAAAGGTCTCCTATCATGTCATTTGGTGCACAGTCAATTAGCCACTACAAGCCATTTCAAAGTCCGTCCTTTGTAACATCACAAGAGGAAGGACCACCCAGAATAATGAAGGAACTGATTAAGTGGTTGGTTGAAGTTGATCGATCCCTCTTGCCGCTGGGTGGTAACTTCCCAGTGTAATGTTCAGAAGGAAAAGATTTTGAAATGGTTTGGAATGGCCAATTGGCTGCGCACCTGATGAAATGATAAGGGACGTTCAATTACACTCGGTAACTTGGTATGGGATGGCTTTTCCCTTGTTGGTAAATTTGCGTACAGCTTTTTACAGAAAGGAGAGTCAGTGTTGTTCCACACAGTGTTCATGGCTTCAAGCAGTTGAAGAGTGGTTGAAAACACTTTCTCAGTTAGTTTATGTCAAACCTGAGATTAAAGTTCATATCTGTACTCTGAAACCTCTTCCTCTACCCTTAACTGAGGTAGTGATGCCCATCTGGCACATCATTTTATTTTATTTTTTTTTGCCGAGGAGGGTACAAGTTTGACTATGCTCAGAATTCAGTTTAAATATTTACAAAAATTGGAAATACGATAGTGCGCAGTGATGATTATACACTTAACAAAATGAAGATAAATCAGAAACCAAGTACTATTCAAGTATTTATTTAATATAATATTGGATCATATACAACCCCAATTCTGAAATAGTTGAGACAAAGTGCAAATTGTGAATAAATTCAAAATGCAATGACTTTCAAATCACACCAGCCACTATTTTATTCACAATAGAACAGAGATAACATAGCAAATGTTGAAACTGAGAAATTTTACAATTTTATCCACAAAATGAGCTCATTTCAAATTTAATGGCCGCTACTGGTCTCAAAAAAGTTGGGACAGGGGCCTGTTTACCATGGTGTAGCATCCCCTCTTCTTTTTAACACAGAGTGGAGGCGTCTGGGCGTTGAGGAGACAAGTTTCTTGAGTTTAGCCATTGGAATTTGATCCCACTCTTGTTTAATACAGGCTTCCAGCTGCTGGAGAGTTTTGGGTCTCCTTTGACGGACTTTTTGTTTAATTATGCGTCAAGTGTTCTCAATCAGTGAAAGATCAGGACTGCAGGAAGGCCAGTTCAGCACACGGGCTCTTCTACTACGAAGCCATGCTGTTGTAATAGCTGTAGTATGTGGTTTTGCATTGTCCTGCTGAAATACACAAGGCCTTCCCTGGAATAGATGTTGTCTGGAGGGGAGCATATGTTGCTCTAAAACCTTTATATACCTTTCAGCATTCATGGTGCTTTTTAAAACATGCAAATGTCCCACACCATATGCACTAATGCATCCCCATACCATCAGAGATGCTGGCTTTTGAACTGAACGCTGATAACAGGAGGGGGTGGTCTTTTCCTCTTTAGCCTGGAGGACACGATGCCCATGATTTCCAACAAGAATGTCAAATTTGGACTCATCTGACCACAGGACACGTTGCCACTTTGTTACAGTCCATTTTAAATGAGCCTTGGCCCACAGAACACGGCGGCGCTTCTGGATCATGCTCAACAATGGCTTCCTTTTTGCATGATAGAGTTTTAGGTGGCATCTGTGGATGGCACGGCAGACTGTGTTTACAGACAGTGGTTTCTTGAAGTACTCCTGGGCCCATTTAGTAATATCAATGACAGAATCATGTCGGTGAGTGATGCAGTGGCGTCTGAGGGCCCGAAGATCACGGGCATCCAGTAAAGGTCTTCGGCCTTGTCCCTTATGGACAGAGATTTTTCCAGTTTCTCTGAATCTTTTGATGATCTTATGCACTGACGATGATGAGACCTTCAAAGCCTTTGCAATTTGACATTGAGGGACGTTGTTTTTAAAGTATTCCAGAATTTTTTTCCGCAAGCCTTCACAGGTTGGAGAGCCTCTGGCCATCTTTACTTCTGAGAGACTCAGCCTCTCTAAGATATCCCTTTTGTAGCCAATCATGTTACACACCTGATGCCAGTTAACTTAATTACTTGCTGAATGTTCTTTCAGCTGATTCTCTTATATATTAATAGCTTTTTCAGCCCTTTTTTAGTTTACCGGCCCTATGGGCCGATAAGCTATTGTCATGGTGTGGCGTCCGTCGTCCGCTTTCCGGAACATTTTTTATCTTTTTTTTGGCCCGATGAATTTTTTAAAAAATTTGCAATAACATACTACTAAACCATATCTCCAGGGGTTTTTCTCGGATTTTTGGTTGAATCATTTTTGTCCGTTTTATGGGCCCTTGAAATTTTGGCTCCAATGTTAAAGATAGGACTGGGAAATTTTTAAAAATTATTTCTCAAAAACTGCGCGATAAATTTTTTTCTAAATCAGGCAATCAACTTACCTTGGTACCATCAATGCACAGTGCGAGCGCCATTTTGATTGAATCGACAGAAGTGGGTCTATTGGGGGCGCTGTACTTTATGAATATGCAAGATGGCCTGTGGAGGCCAAATGGTTGCAGATAGAGATTAAGTTTGTATTATAGACATATAGGAAGTCATGTATGACTTATACATTGGCTATGTTAAAGTTGACCTCAGATGACTTTGAAAGGTCAAACTCGTGGTCAGGGAATATATTAACAATGTTAAAAGATATGACTTGAAATTTCAAAAAATTATTTCTCGAAAACTGTGATAACTTTTTTTCTAAATCTGGCAATCAACTCACCTTGATACACTTTATGTACAGAGCGAGTGCCATTTTGATTGAATCGACGGAAGTGGGTCTAGTGGGGGCGCTGTACTTTTACATTGAGTCTAATGGAGAATGGGCCAAATCACCTGTGGAAGCGAAATGGTTGCAGATAGAGATTAAGTTTGTATTACTGACATATAGGAAGTAATATATGACCTATATTTTGTCTGTGTTAAAGTTGACCTCAGATGACCTTGAAAGGTCAAACTTGAGGTCAAGCAAAATGTTACAATTTTCAAAGGTTTCTAGGCTTGAAAATATTGAAGATTGGGAACATATGTGCATTGAACACTTATAGGAAGTCATGTATGAACTTTCATTTAGTGGCCTTGAACTTGACCTTCGGTGACCTTCAAAGGTCAAACTTCACATAGTGAAATTTCAATGACTTCTATCACCAAAATTATTACAGATAGAGCTTAGGTTTGTATTGTGGCCATATAGGAAGTCATGTATGAAGTTTCATTTGGTGATATTGAACTTGACCTTCAGTGACCCTGAATGCCCAAACTTCACAGTGAAATTTCCATGACTTATATCAGCAAGATGGTTACAGATAGTTTCGGGTTTGTATTGGAGATGTATAGGAAGTCATACATGAACTTTCATTTGGTGGCCTTGAACTTGACCTTCGGTGACCTTCGAAGGTCACACTTCACATAGTGAAATTTCAATGACTTCTATCACCAAAACTATTACAGATAGAGCTTAGGTTTGTATTGTGGCCATATAGGAAGTCATGTATGAAGTTTCATTTGGTGATATTGAACTTGACCTTCAGTGACCCTGAATGCCCAAACTTCACAGTGAAATTTCAATGACTTATATCAGCAAGATGGTTACAGATAGTTTCGGTTTGTATTGGAGATGTATAGGAAGTCATACATGAACTTTCATTTGGTGGCCTTGAACTTGACCTTCGGTGACCTTCGAAGGTCACACTTCACATAGTGATATTTCAATGACTTCTATCACCAAAACTATTACAGATAGAGCTTAGGTTTGTATTGTGGCCATATAGGAAGTCATGTATGAAGTTTCATTGGGTGACCTTGAACTTGACCTTCAGTGACCTTGAACGGCCAAACTATACAGTGAAATTTCAATGACTTATATCAGCAAAATCGTTACAGATTGAGTGTAGGTTTGTATTGGAGAAGTATAGGAAGTCATGTATGAACTTTCATTTGGTGACCTTCCTATTGACCTTCGAAGGTCTAACTTGACCTAGAGAAAATTCAATGACTTCTATCACTGAAAAGGTCACAGATGGAGCCTAGGTTTGTGTTACTGACATAGGAAGTCACATATGAACTTTCATTTGGTGACATTCAGCTTGACTGTTGATGACATTTGAAGGTCAAACTTGACATAACACAATTACAATGACTTGTCTTGCCAAAACGGTCACAGATGGAGTCTAGGTTTGTATTACAGACATATAGGAAGTCACATATGAACTTTCATTTGCTGACCTTTGTATTGACCTTCAAAGGTCAAATGTGACCCAGTGAAAATTCAATGACTTCACTAGATCACTAAAACGGTCACAGATGGAGCCTAAGTTTATGTTACTGACATCTAGGAAGTCACATATGAACTTTCATTTGGTGACATTCAACTTGACTGTCAGTGACCTTTGAGGGTCAAACTCGACAGTGAAATTACAATGACATTTAGAAAGTCATATATGAAGTCCATTTGCTGACCACAACTTGACGTTCTGCGACCTTGAAAGTTCACAATTGACATATTGAATACATATTGTCATATTTCAATGACTTGTATCCCAAAACTGCTTCAGAGCTTAGGATTGTATTACAGAAGGTCTTATAAATGTACGTGTACTTTTATTTAGTAACCTTGACATTTATTTTCATTGACTCAAATGTCAAACCTCACATGAAATTTTCATAACTTGTATCATCGCTGTTAGACTGCTTGACGGTAAGCTGCAGGACCCTTGGTCCTATTTTTTGCCTGTGTCCCAACTTTTTTGAGACCTGTTGCAGCAATAAAATTTGAAATAAGCTCATTTTGTGGATAAAAATGTTAAATTTCTCAGTTTCAACATTTGAAATGTTATCTATGTTCTATTGTAAATAACATATTGGCTCGTGATCTGATAGTCATTGCATTTTGATTTTATTCACAATTTACACTTCGTCCCAACTATTTCGGAATTGGGGTTGTAGATGCAAAAAGGTCAACAGATGGCAAGATATCATAAAAACAAAAATAATGTCTTTTTGACATCCTTAATCACGGAATGAGCCTACAAATATGCATTCCGGCTTTGCAATAGTCAAAAAAAAAAAATTTGCGGCACCTTTTAATTCTTATTACAAATTGATGTTTTCAGTGGTTTTGCTTATTACCCATATTTTTTTAACCTCAATATACTGGAGGGAATGATTTTTTTCTTTGTTCTCATTGCCTGCAATGTATTTTCCAATACATTTTCAACAAAAAATTACAAAGAAGTAGTATTCCTTTCAGATGAAAGTGGTGGTGTTATAATCATCACTGCACACTACTGTACTTCGCTAGCCAGAGATTCCAGGCTGGCAGTTTCTTCTCAAACACTTAACATGGAGCTGCCGTTCAGTTATAACTTTTCAGAGAATCTGGCATTATACTACTCTTGTTCCAAAACTAATCTCATTTTCAGTGAAGAGCACACACTAGCCGACGTGGATTAAATTCAGATGGAGCATTACTGTTGACAAACGCAAAAAAAAAGAAACATTAGTACTATGTGGGAGGGATGTAGAGAGGATTGAACAAGTCTTTGTGGGGGCAAAGCAGGGCTCTTGGACCGAGCTGGTGGGCGTGAACTTTGCAGAATAAGCCTGTTTGTGACAGAGAAAACAGCAGGAATTTCAAATAGCGCTTTTTAAACTCTGAAGTAGAGAAGGGTGGATTAACAGTTAATGGGGGGGGGAGGTTCTCAAAGTCAACCTCCTCTGGTCTTTTAGATACAGTGGTGTTAGATATTGTGGAGACCATTGTATCTGTTGGACTGAATGGGAACAGGGGTCCTTTAATTGGATGAACTCAGCTTTATAGGGCATTGGGTCAAAGAGGTCATGCGTACAGCTCTGCTGGGAAGAGAGCTTTTGATGTTTCCTGCACTGAATGTTTGATTAAGCGTGGATAATTACCCATGATTCTCTGTCTCTCTGCTTCCCTGTTTCCCCCAGCCCTCATCTTCGTCTTCTACGTGATCTTCTATGGCTTCCTGGCGGGAATGTTCTCGCTCACAATGTGGGTTATGCTGCAGACCCTGGATGACTACACTCCAAAGTACCGGGACAGAGTCTCTAACCCAGGTGTCCTCCTGCACTGACACATATCACCATACCTTTGGCTCATAGCAAAACAGATATGGCAAGAGGGGGTTTGGGCATTAAAATGCTCTAAATTAGCAAGCTTAGTTATTTTTCCATTGCAACCTGTGAGGGGTAGTGGTTGACCTAGTCCTGATGATAACATGCTGAGAGTAGCTATCAAAATTTTGCAAAAAAAATTGCCATTACTCTCTGCTGTTCTAATCACAAATCTGGTGTTCCCTCTCAAAATGTTTGTGTTCTGATATCACATTTCAGCTCCCTTCATGTGAGGAGCACACATGAAAATAATAATAAAAAAAAAAAGATTTTGTTGCGGATTGTTGAACTTTTTGTCCTAATGTGAACTTTATTGCTGACATTTTAAAAATCGATGTTCATGATGTGCCAATTTGAAAATGCAAATGACATTATTGACCCATTCAACCGTAGAGTTTTTCATTTACTGGTGTGAAAAACAGGTCACATTTGAAAATGTCCAGTTCAAACTTCAAAAGGAAATTTTACATTTGTGTTTTTTTCATAGGTATGCACAGAAAATTGATATTTGTATACCTGTTCCTCATGTGGTGAACAGCAAAGAGGCATGGTACTGGCATCCTGTGTCAATAGCCACCATAGCTTCTAATCAGCTTTCCATTCACTCATTATACTCCATAAAGTTTTTACTCACTGGGGGCTTTTCATTCTCTGAAAGATACTTTAAAAGATACACAAATTTGCTCAAAGCAGAGTGTGATATAAAAAGTAAAGCAAACAGCTTAAGAAAATGAAATATTAAATAGAAATTAAGAATACACTGAAAGACTTGTCATTCTTTTTAATGTAAGATTGTGAATATTGATTCCAAATTATTAAAATGTGTTTTATCAGCAGAAATCATCTTTGAATTATTCATTTTTGGTGTACTTGCTTTTGAATGAATCAACTGTTATTGATTGCTTAGTGTAGAGGGTAGAAACATAACTTATTTGTGTAAATAACACAAATGATGATTTTGGTTTTTCAATATAGAAAACAGCGACAGCCAAGGCATACAATAATAATAATAATAATAATAATAATAATAATAATAATACAGACTGATGAAAGGAGGGTAATGAGACTGATGTAAGGACAGGGAAGCTGGTAGGATGCAGGGGTTAGGAGGTTGACCAATCAGCCTGGGTGAAGAGTTGTGTTTTTTTTTTTTTTTGGGGGGGGCTTGAAGAGGATAGGCTGTGGATGGACTGATGAAGAGATTGGGAAGAGAATGCCAAAGGTGGGGAGCATAGCAGGAGGAGGCACGATCAGGGAAGGTGGGGGTGTGTGGGACTGGAGGAGGACCTGGGAGATGGAGTGGAGGAGTAATGTACAGAGTACTGGCTCTTCAGCAGTCTTGGCTCTGTTGTGTCTGTGTGTACACACGCAATATACAGGAGTCAATCATTTATATAGTGTTTGTGCACCAACAGAGTGGAGCTAAGTCAATATCTGTGGTTTTTAATTCGCACAACAATGCTGAGGTTAAATTTCAAAGTGGAAAACATCCTGGAGCGCTATACCACACCATTTTTGGGAATGTGTGTTCCTTTTACATAACAGTGGAGGAGTGCAGCCCATGCAGCGCTTCAGAACAGTGTATGTTTTTTTTTTTTCCCCGCAGACGCACAGATCAGCATTACTGCTGTGGTCCTGCTGTGGAACACAGTCGTCACATACAGCCTCTTATCTGTCATTTACACCTTATGTTGTATCCATCATCTCTCTTATCCTGCCTCTATCTTACTGTATCTCCTCCTCTCTCCATACACCTCCTACACCTCCCCCCCATAACTGTGGGTCGACTTTTGAGGTGGAGGAATACGGTTCTGTATGTAATGGAAAAGGTAACTTTAAATCAGTCTGGATATACTGCACCGTACTGACACAAATTATGGCAACACAGTACTTAGAGAAGTAGTTAAGTGCTCTTATAGTTTTTATATGTGCCTTTTTTTTTGTTGTTTATGAGTAATTGTGACTTTGTGGATTATGTGCTCATCAGTGGTTTTAGGTATTTAAGCCAAAACACAAAAAGAAACAGTTTTGTTTGCATTAGCATGATCATTTTATAACGAGAATTAAAACAGAGGAATTCATGATTAAGCTGGTTTTAATATTTCCTCCTGCAAGATATACTGGACTAGGCAGGTTTTAAATTATGAAAATTTATCAGGGAAAGCATATTGATTGTTTGACACAAATGCAAATTCTGCTAATTCTTCATTTTTGGTCTATATTGATATTACATTTATAACATATCACATCTATCATGCTTCAAGGAGAAATTGTTGCAAAATATTGCATTCATCCTCATACTGTTTGTAAATGCAGTATTTCCATAATTTGTGCCAATACTGTACATACTTATTTAAATATATATGTAAGTAAGGGGGTCATTTGATGATGGTGTTGAAGACGGTCGGTCCCACGGGAGCTCCTTAAACACCTGATATGTACTTAATATTTTTACTTGAGATACGGCTCTTTTCTCTAATGTTCATGCAGTTGCATGTCCCTTGAACATTTTTGGACAAAACAACATCAGATAATGGCATCGTCTAAAAGCAAAAACCAGAGCAAACCACCACCACAAATCACTGACAGCAGTGCAACACCATTACCCCAACATCATGGCGAACATGAGGAAGACGAATGCGAGATGGAACTTGAACCTGGACTCGCTAAAGCACTTGAAGTGATGACCAGTAAACTAATGATGACTATTAATGAATAACTCAATCCGCTGGCTAAAACAGTCCAGTCCCACACCAATGAACTGAAGAGGACCAGTGACTGACTCGATGAGGTGGAGGCTAGGACGCTACAACTTAAAACTGCTAATGAGCCCCTGTCTGCTAAATTGCTATCCCTGGAGAAGAAAATGGAATCGCTCCGATCACATTGATGTGCTTGAAACCGGAAGACGACTTAAGAACATATGTATCTTTAATATGCCAGAGAATATGGATGGGAGGGATGCTTTAGAGTTTTTCGAGCGTTGCCTTCCAAATTTTATCGACATGGACACCAAGGGGGGCCATGTCGGGCTGGAGAGAGTTCACTGCTCTTTAGCGCCCAAACCCGGCTCTGATCAGCGACTGCGCCCGGTCATTATCCGATTCCGCACAAGCAGAGAGTGATGGCTGCGGTGAAGCGTAAGGCCGGGAACGGTGACATTATGTTTGAGGGAAGAAAAATCTCCTTCTATCACGACCTGTCTGCAGCAGTGCTTCGGAAACGGAAGGAATTTAATGAAGCTAAACAACGGCTCACAGAAATCGGAGCGGAGTACTCCTTGCTTTTTCCCGCAAGGCTACAAGTGTCCCTCAGTGCTACAAGAAGAACTTTTCTCTCCCCAACTGAAGTCCTGTCATATGTGACCAGCGTACAGAGCCAGGGCTGATGAACACAGACTTCAGAGAGCCAAACTTCGACATTGGGTCATTTACCAGTGACTATTCTTTGAGTGACTGATTATGGTGTATGGTTTAAATAATTATGTTGGCGACTTCTTCATATCCTAAGGTACATGGCTTAAACGGAAGGCATTTAAGTAATTAATTCCTCTCCCAAAAGCTGAGTCTGTGTTACTCCAGCTGTCTGAGAATAAGAGTCCATGTCACATTTACGGCTTAATTTGAGTTGAAATGCCTCATTTATCAGATAATGACATTTTGCAGGTGTTTCTATGGGCCCCTATTAACTGTGTTGCATCACCTGCTTTGGTTGTTTGAGGTGTTGGCATATTTGCAGGTGCCTCACATGGTAGCAATACAAAAAAAAAAATCATTGTGTAACTGTGCTAGACTCTCGCAATTAAAAAAAAAAATTCTGAATCGCTTACATACCTCTCCCTGCAAGTGTCATAAAATAAATTCCAGTCTCTCACCTTTGTGTCCAAAATGGCAAATCTCCGTGGGCACCTGCACTCACAGTGTCTGGTCATGTCCCAAAATACAGGCATATTGGATGGATATTTTGCAAGATATGGGAAAGATATTTTAGTGTAGTTTTGCACATGAATCCTGTCTTTACTTATGGGTCACCCATGTCAAGATGTAAATTCGGGTACCAGTTCTAGGAGGCTATATGATATCCTGCATATGCTGCAAGGAAGAATATCTTTATGTCGTGGATAAATTATAAACCCCCCACCAAAGTGAACTGGCATACACTGATCACGGAGTGCTTTACTCTTGTATTTGACCTGTCTGCTTCATTCATCGAAAGGACAATTTGTGAAGATATGGACTCCATACCTCCAGTTTTCCAACCTCACAGTGGTCTCAATACATGGAAGTATTCTGCTTGACTCTCTTCTGTGCCTCTCTTCATAATATTGCAGATGTAATGACCCTCTGTGTCCTCTGAATTTTATTTATGTATTTTTGAATTCTGGACCACTCCCAAAGTAGTCGAGAGTATTGGGTGGGATTGCGGAGAGGAGATTGGGCAGATAGGAGATCGGGGCGGGTGTGGTGTTGGACTTGGTCTGTGATTGTGCGGACGTTGGGCGCTCCCTGGGTGGCGAGACTCAGGGTGGGGCTCGCATCTCTTGTCGGAGTCCGTGTGGCTCCCAAGCCCCCTGGGGTCCCAGGTGGTGGCTGTTTCTTGCTTCCTTCTTGGAGAGGGGAAGGGTGGGAGGGACGTAGAAATGAGACGAGAGGGGATTGTGGGAACGTAGGAGGTATATATAGGCGTAAGGACGAATAGGAAGGCGCATTGGGATTGGCCCTGTTCATTAACCTACGTTATCGGGAGCTCCCTTTATCATTGTGTTTTGGCATTTGGTTTTAGAATGTCCAACTGTCGCTGTCATTTATCCTGTATTGTGTGGACCACTGTTCACCTGAGAACCTGTTATTTCTTATTTGTTATTCTTTGTGTTTTTAAGTAAAAGAGAAAATTTAACAAACATATTTGAAAAAAAAAGTAAGTTAGCTAAAAGTTAAGGGGGTCTGCTGTGGTAATAAAATGATCATTTTTCTTCTCATTGAAAATTCCTGAATTCCTTTTAGTTTGCTGTTGGTATTTCAGTGGTGAGTCCCCAGATTCTGATGATAGCGCTCTCTTCTCTTTGGCTGACAGGACTGGTGATTAGGCCCAAGTATGTGAATATCGTCTTCAACCGGACGGTTGAAAAAAGCTATCGGCAGTACGTCCTTGACCTGGAAAAATTCCTACAGTGTGAGTGCTAACCTGCCTCTCTGAGTGTTATGTTTTGTGATGACTGAACATGCAGAGATGTGTGCGATCGCTGTGTGTCAGTACATCTGTACATGCATGAATATCTGTGTGTGTGTGTGTGCGCATGCACACGTGCCTCGGTTTCTGTGCGGACATGTGCTAGCATCTGGGTTTGTGCATGTACATGTGTGTCGGAGGTTATGCAATAACAGTGCAAGATCTTGTCTTGTTATGTCCCTCAGCGTACAATGACACGGAGCAGGAGAAGAACGAGCTGTGTTTAACCGGGAAGTACTTTGAGCAGGACACTGAGCCGCAGAAGAAGTCCTGCCAGTTTAAGCGTGACTTCCTCAGGCAGTGCTCTGGCCTGTCTGACACCAAATTCGGTTATGCCGAGGGCAAGCCCTGCGTCCTGATCAAGATGAACAGAGTAAGTGGCCTCACCCTCTTTTCAGTGCCCATCTGCACCCATTTCATCACTCCAGTGTCCTCCATCAATAGACAGAGGACACTTACCTCCCCCAAAGCATCGCCTGCCACCCTTAACACTCACTGCAGTTCACCACCAGCCCAGACTATTTATTTATTTGTTTTTATTTCGGCATGATTGTATAGTCGTTTCATGACAATTTCAACACAACATGTATCATGACCGAAAGGGTCGCGGGAGAAGCGAGATCGCTTGTCAAAGTCCCCTAACTCCCAGAAAAACAGTTTGATTATGGTTAAGATATCATAAAGATTTATAAATCACAACAGAGCTGAGTGTCCATTTACACTACGATTTAAGCGTCACAACATAAGATCATAGAGATTTATGAACATCATGAAGAATTTTGATCACAATATAGCTGAGTGTCTATAAACAACCCCTATTGTTTATGCCCGTTTTGGTTCCGTTTAATTTATCCAATGCCATTTTGTTGGATAAGTTTATAGTTATTCAAACATGCACATTTCAAAAGATACTTAAAGTCCTTCAGATTGTCTGCCATTCTAATATTGTCTTCAAGTATGTTCCATGCACTGACTCCAGCCACAGATAAGGAGTGCTCACTCCGAGTCGATTTGACCCTTCTCGTTTGCAACAACATTCTGCCTTTTAGGTCATGGATACATTCACGCTGAAGAAATAGGCATTGTATATTTCTAGGCAATTCTTTGTGGTATCCTAAATATACAATTTGCAAGGAGTTGAATTTTATTATATCCTGCAATTTAAGAAACTTTGCCTTAATAAACAAATCGTTTGTATGAGTTCCATAAGGAACGTTATGAATAATTCTAAGGGCCTTTTTTTGGAGTTTAAACAATGATTCTATTGTATTATTATAAGTGTCCCCATACTTCAGCGCAGTAATGTAAGTGGGGTGCTATGAGTGCTGAATAGATTATTTTAAGAGACTTGTGTTTTAATAATTTCTGCATTTTCCAAAGAATAGACACGCTTTTAGCTAACTTTCTTTGAACCAAGTTTACATGTGGTTTCCAGCTTAAGAGATTGTCTAACATAACTCCCATGACTTTATATTCGTTTACCCGTTCAATGCTGGTACCATTTACCTTTAAGTCTATGTTGTCCTTTAGGCCTTTTTTCCCAAATATCATAAATTTGGTCTTTGTAAGATTTAGTGATAATTTGTTTACATTAAACCACGTGTGAAGTTTAGACATTTCTTTATTAGCCAATTTTACCAATTGTTTGAGATCGACACCTGAGCAAAAAATAGTCGTGGTCCTCTGTAATAAAATTAGTTTTAGGATATCGGACACCTTAACAATGTCATTTATGTAAATTATGAACGACTTGGGACCTATGACCGAGCCCTGAGGAATTCCACAGGTAATGTCCAAGCAATTTGATTTGCTATTGCCCATCTGCACAAATTGCGTCCTACTTGTTAAGTAATTTTTGATCCATTTTAATGCGGTCCATCTTATTCCATATTTGTAAAGTTTTTCAATCAATATATCGTGATTTATAGTGTCGAATGCTTTCTTCAGATCAATAAATATGCCTATAGAATATAAGTTTGAATCTAGTGAATCTTTAATCATTTCAATAAATTCCGTTAGGGCTAGTGCTGTCGAATGCTTTTTCCTGAACCCATACTGACTGTCACACAGTAGTTTGTGTTTATCAATGTACTTGTCCAATCTGTCATTGAAGAGCTTTTCCAGGACCTTTGAGCATTAAGGTAAAATCGAGACAGGACGATAGTTTGAGAAATCATATTTATCCCCACTTTTGTAGAGAGAGATAACTTTCGCAATCTTCATTTTATCTGGAAACACTCCGTAGGAGAAGGATACATTGCATATATGCGTAAGTGGAGTTACAATTGCGTTAGTTAGTGTTTTCAGTAATTTCATATCTAATTGGTTTACATCAACAGATGTCTTAGCTGTACAATTTTTCAGAATTGATCTGATTTCAGATTCGGTAACAGGAGTTAATGTCATTGTGTCTTGGATTTCCTCATCCTTATCAAGGTAGTCCCATCTTAGGTGTGAGGATTTAATACCCTTTGCTAGTTCTGGCCCAACATTCACAAAATAACTGTTAAAATTCTCCACGACCAATTCCATGTTCTCTACCTTTTTGCCATTTATATTAAAGAATGCAGGGTACTCCCTCCTCGGAGTCCTCCCAGAGACGTTCTTTATTATATTCCAGAGATTTCTGGTATAATGTTTATTTTCTAATAAAAGCTTTTCATAATACTCCTTTTTATGTTTCCTTAGTAAATGTGCCATTTTGTTTCTGTAATTTTTGTACCTAATTTCTGCTTTCTCAGTTCTTTCTCTCAGAAACTGCTTATACAATGTATTTTTTTTCTTACAGGCATTTGCCAGTACTTTTGAAACCCAAGGTCTTCTCTCTTTGTTTTGCTTCAGTTTGTTCGTTGTTTTGACTAGACAGTGTTTATCATACAGGGAGTTTACTGTCCATAGAAAAGCCTCATAGGCTCTATTTGGATCGTTTTCTGCTAATACATTATCCCATTTTTGGTTCAACATATCTAATTCTAGTTTCTTTTTAGCCGTTTTTTAAGCTTTTAATTCTGATTTCTGTGTGTTCCAGGGTTTTCGATCTAGCCTGGTCCCTTATATCTAATTTGCAGTTACAAATAGCAAAAAACTGGTAGATGATCAGTAATGTCATTTATCATGATGCCACTAAATATTTCAGAATCTAATACATTAGTATACACATTATCTATCAAGGTGGCACTGTGTCTAGTAATCCTGCTTGGTTTTGTGATTAATGGTTGCATACCCATGGCATACATGGTGTTAATATAATCCTCTATTATAGAGCTATTATTTGGATTTATCAAGTCAATATTAAAGTCCCCACACATAAAAACATTTTTCTGGTTCATATTGGCAAGTAATTCACCCATACATTTACTAAAAACATCAATTTGTGAATCTGGTGCTCTGTACACACAACAAATAACCGTATTTTTACCTTTCAACGTAGGAATCTCAATTGTAAGGCATTCCATTACATTTTCCACAACATTTGATTTGCATTCTAGTACCTGGAAGTTTATGGCCTCGTCAATAAATAGTCCAACACCCCCACCAGCTTTATTCAGTCTGCTCTTACACACGAAGTTGTAACCCTCCATGTAGAAGTCCTTATCCTTTTCTTCTTTAATCCAAGTTTCCGATAATGCGATGATGTTGAACGGATTAGCAAATGACAGAAGGTATTCCTTTATTTGGTCAAAGTTTGCATATAGACTCCTACTATTAAAGTGGATAATGGACAAACTCCCTTCCATTTTAATGTTCTTGTTAAAAAATTTGTCTACAGTAAAGATATCATAGAGATTTGATAAGAACCGTTTGTTTTTGGCGTTGTAGAAAAAATGGTTATCCGGATCAATTTCTTCATTAGGGTCTATTCCTGAATGATGGTGACTTGTTGTTGTGGAAAAAAGCCAGTTTCCCAAATGATCTACAGTTTGGTTCATCAGATAACTGCTCAAAGAGATTTGTCAAGGATTTTAGCCTGCCTCAGTGGTCAAAATTCTCCAGATCCCAGTATGCATCATCTTGATCGGCACCGGTCTGGTAGTTTCGGTGAAGACCCATTTGGTTTGATGAAAGTTCTGCAGTTAGCCGACCAAGTGCTGTGTATCTTACCCGCTTTCTTTAGTTGACGAGCTTTCCATGCGATGGTTGCATTGTGCTTGGTGAGGTTTTCATTTATGAAAACATTGGATCCTTTGAGATTTTTTTCCTTGCTTCAACAGAGAGATTTTGTGCTTTTTGTTTGTAATCGTAAATAACACGGCCCCGTGCTGTACTCTCGTCTCCGCTTACATTCCTTTTCGTAGCAGATAACATGAATCCACATTGCTGGGGTCCAGAGAAATACTTTTGGACCGAAGGAATTCCATCACCTGCATTTCCACAGATTTATTGTCCTCCTCGTCTCGATCGTCGTCATTCGCTGCTGCCCTGGCATAACTCCTGGGTTTGATTTTGAGCCCTGTCAGGATTACATCATTACGTTTCTCTTGTTGCTCCAGCTCCTCCAGTTTGTTTGATAAAGATTTAATCTGTGTGTCTTTCTTGGCAATCTCTTTTTTTTTTTTTTTTGAGATCACAGTTTTCCTTCAAAAGCTGGTCCAGCTGCTCCTTCATACTGTCCCACCTCTCCCTCATTTCATTTCTCATTTCTTCGAGGGTCTCCATAATTGATGTAAGATCCGGCGGGCTTGGTTTGTCGCTTCTTCCCGGTTTACCCATTTTCTTAGTTCAGAAAAAAGGGCTCTATTACAGAGTTTGTGAGAAAGTTTATCACTCAACTTTTCTCCTGACTCTGTTGTTTTCCTGTATTGCCTGTATTGCGTGCAGTCGCTGTTCGGAGTTGTTGCTCCTTCAGTGACCATGAGAGGTGGCAACAAACTAACATCAGTCAATAATACTAATAATGATGTAAATAAAATTAAACAAGGACCGGGTTCATATCTCAAACTATCCATACAGGCAGACTGTTATCGCCAGATTGGCCAGGGGAATCATTTCTATGATTAGACGAGGATACTTTCTCTCTTCCAACTGGAACCTCCTTGCGTGGGCAATGCTGAACAATTACATACCACTCTGCAGGGCTTTCGGCCCCAGTTGACAACGGAGTACCCCTCGCCTCCTCCCCCGCCACTGGCTTCCGGGAATGTGTCTGGAATTAGGAAGGAAAATCACGCGAGCTGGACCATCAGAGTCCTGGAGGGTCATGGCGTCTGGTGTCGTTTGGCCATGCTTAATTTAAGTCACTGATTGGCCAGAGTCCACTTGTCTTGTTTGGATTTAAAGAGAACCACAAAAAAATGATGCAGACCCTGTGGCTCTTGACTGTACTGGAGAGCGTTATCAGGTCTTGTTTTTCTATTTGTCCTCTCCTAACCTCCACACCAGTCCATATACACACTGAAGGAATGTGTAACTTCTGCTTTGCTGGAATATACAGGCCCTCCATCCTGGCAGTATGAGGAAAATACGGAAGAGCAGTGTAACTTGGGAAAACGTGTTTTCTTGTTTTTTTGTTTTGTCTGCTAGGTTTCTCCTGCAGGCCTTCTCAGTGGCCGTGTCTGCAGTGTTTCTGTGTTAGTGTCGGGATCGCAGCTGAGCCCGTATCTGACACTGAGGCCGTATCATTTTATTATGCATTGGCAGGAAGTCATGTTCTCAGAAGAGGCATTTTCACACCCCTCCCCCCTTGTAGAGACAGACAGTAGCAGGTGCAGAGCTGTCTTCGACACACACTCCCACACACTCGTGGTGCACACTCATTACGCTCGCATTCACACTGATAGTATGCCGAAGCGTCCGCATAAAAGACACACGAGCATAGATGCATGTACTGTGTATGCACAAAGCACACTCACACAGGCATGTGCAAACACATACACACAAACAAACACACACATGCAGACACTCAAGCATGTGCAGACACAGAGACTTATTCTGCATTCGTCTCACTCTTTTCATGGATTTCTGAGCAGAACTTATTCCTTGACCAAAATTACATTCTTACTGAAAAACAAAACAGAATGAACCAAAGTGTTTTAAAACCTCATTTTTGTTTCCGTCCTAGATTATCGGGCTAATGCCAAAAGGCAGACCACATATTAGCTGCAATCCGAAGGTAAGTGATATTTAATTCTGCATCTGTCACATTGCTACATAATAAACATATGCATGCATGGCAGTGCATGAGATTTGTTTTCTGTGTGAGGACTGTTTGATTACATGAACTATTCTTGCTTTTTTTAAATTTATGCCATTTGAATTATGCCACGTGTGTGCATGCGTGCGTGCGTACATGTGTGTGTGTGCATGCATTAGTGTGTCTGAATATGCTTGCATGTGCACCATCTTGACTGACCACTGAGACATGGTATAGTCTGTTGCTGTGTTTGTGTGTTACAAGGTATAAGTCGGCGCGCTTGCTCACTCCAATTTCCTTTCTGCATTGCCAATTACAGGCAGGGGCGTAATCAATCCAGTCCGATTAACATATCTCCCTAGGGTCCTAATGTTGGCCAAGTTTGAGTGCTTTTCTGTCCATTTGCTATCCAGCCAAAGGGCAGTGGTGACATCAATCAATAAGGCTTTGGAAGTGTTTGGATTTTGTTTTGCATGCGTTATCTGTAAATTATAAGAAAATGGTGGGCATCTATTTCGTAGCCAAGCATTTTGCATTTGCATGAATTTTAAACATTATGTTTCACTTAAGTGCTGTCTGCATTCAGAGCTTTTCATACCATATTACTCTACTATTTTAATTCTTTATTTTACATTTCATATTCGTAACCCGCATACAGTCCTTTGTGTATGGACATTTTCATTATATCGCACCCCCGGAGGGAGAGGGGTGACATTGTTTTAGGCTTGGTTCCCGTTCGCGTTCATGTTCACGTTCCCATTTGTGTTTGCGTTCGCGTCGGCCTTCCCACTTCGTTTCCAGAGCGTAACTCCAGAATTGTTTGCATGATCTAAATGAAGCTTTGCATACTTACCAATCTGGTCCTGAAGTGGTGCCTTTCGGTATCTGCCTGTCTGTCCGCCCCTCCGTCCGAATGTAATAAAGTTTTGTCCAGAGCGTAACTCCAAAACCGTTTGCATAATCTTGACTTAACTTTGCACACTTATTACTCAGGTCCTGCAGTGCTGCCTTTTGGTATCTGCCTGTCTGTGTATCTGTCCTTCCGTCCGGTCGATTAGGCAGGGAAGGGGGCCGGGGGACGTCCGTTTTTACAAGTAAAAACACATTCTAGTTTCATCGTGTTAATTTCCCTCAGTCTGACATTATATTAGCCATTTCTTTACTTTTTACAGTTTTACTAATCAATTACTTTACTTATTTAATATAATTACTGTATTTCTTCCCTTTCTTGGCTCTATGTTTACCATTGATGGCTTTTTAAAAAAGTGAACATGTGTGCACCTTTGTGTGTTTTTGTGTTTGTGTCTGCATTAACATTAGTGTGTGCGTGCTTGTGTGTGTCTGTTCACTGGGGCAACACGCGTTAGCTTTGTAATCTGTGTGACCAATCTCGCTGCTTTTCTTTCTCAGCTGAAGATAGCTGTTCTGTTGTGGCTGGTTTAGAAGGAGCTAAATGAGGGAGATTACTCTCAAATTTCAGATTGATAACTCAATTTATAAATTACAGAATAGGTTATATTACTGTAAATTATGAAGAATGATACATTCTACCTGAACAGAAGATATTTATGTTCTGGCATTTCTTTGTTAGCATTTGACGCAGGATTTTTACCATTCTGCATCGAAGTTGCTCAAAAACTGTGTGGGCAGTTAAGAGGGCAAAAGTAAATGAAGAAAATCCAGTCTCCTTACTCATTTCCGTGTTCCCAGTAGATCTGAGTCAATCTCATCCACATAAGTGCTATAGCCTCAGGTCTTGTACCCACAGCCTTGTGGTCAAGGAGTTTGTATGTATTTGCTGCAATAATACATTTTGAACATTCCAAATTAAAACAAAGGGGGGAAGGTACATTTTTAAATGAAAACTGTCAGTTGTATTGACTTGCAAGATAAGTTTTGTCAAGCAGATTGGATCTTGGGTGGCTTCTGAGCTAGTTAGTCATCTTGGTGGCATTTGGTTATGCAGAGGAGTCCACCATATTGCTGGACTTACTGGCTATCCCATTAAGTGCTTGAACCTGTTATCTTGAGCACAGAAGCAATGTCGAGTTTCAATCTTTTCCAGCCATTAGTGGATCTAAAAACACTGACAGTCATGTGACACAGCTGCTACCCATAATGCTTTTGCACTGTGAATAATTCATTCCCTAATCAGCATTTTAAGCCATCGCTAAAAAAATGGCTTGTATGCATGAAGACCAGTATCACCATGGCAACACTGTTCTCCCTCACAAGTTTTATTACAACCGGATGTCTTTCATTTGTTGTGATAGATGTCCTGTAATGTTTTACTGCTGTAGTTTATGCCATAGTTGTTGTCATACATCATAGAGCGAGAGACTGAGAGAAATGGAGAGAGGGGAGAGAGAGAGAGAGAGAGAGAGAGAGAGAGATGCACAGGAAGGGCTAAGTTGCTGGTGATTCAGTCCTAAAATGATGTCATTATGTTCACTTCCACCAGTAGCATCAGATATTACCAGTGTGACCTCCTGGTGCCCTGGAAGTGCTCCAGTGCTCTGACTGCATCATTTCCTGCCTCTTTACACAGAAAGAAGGAGCCCTGCAGATGCTGTATTTCCCCAGTGAGGGGAATTTCGATATGATGTACTTTCCTTATTATGGGAAAAAAGCTCAGGTAAGTACAATTAAACCAAGCAGTGCTCTCAAGATTTACTCAGGTTTTTACCCCTCAGCCCCGACTAAGGGGCAGATGGATATTGTCGTCACGTGTGATGTCCGTCCATCTGTCTGTCCTGCAAACTTTTGTATTTTGACGGCACTTGGATGTTCAGTATGGCCGCCACAGCCGCCATCTTGAATTTTCTATTCCGCATGATAACTTGAAAATGCCAACGTCAATCTATGCCATTTTTGCTCTGTTGCTTGGTCTCATGTACTTACAGAAGCCTATTGAATTTGACGGCACTTGGATGTCCAGTATGGCTGCCACAGCCGCCATCTTGAGTTTTGTATTCCGCAGGATGAATTGAAGACACCTATGTCAATTTATATTCATTCCAAACAATCCAGGGGCTGAGGTGTAACGCCCACTTTGCGGGGCTATTTTAAATCTGATCATGAGGAGCTAAAGATTTCATGTGCTTCATACAGAATATTACATCAGTTAAGTTTTTAACTTTAACTTTTTGCTTTTTCAGACAATGAGTCAAAAAGTTAAAAGTATTTTTTTCCATATTGTCGGACAGTGTCACATATTTGCTCTGTATCTGCTGGTTGCAGCGCTTAACTGAAGCTACATCACACTTATACTGGGAGAAATATTCAAACCCAGAATGCCATGATTTTATGACAACAGCATTACATCAAATGGAATATATCTGGAGCTTTTACATCATTTTACACACATTCCCCCGTAATTCAGCAGGATATATTTGGGATCGTTGTCAACCCCGGGATCTTCATTAGAATTTAAAATAGGCCTGTAATTCCACAGGTTTGAATGCTACTGCTGCATTTTACAGACCCATGTATGGTTCCCTAAGTTTTATGGGGTCAATGAAAGTACTTTTGAAATTTCCCTATGAGTATACAGATGCTGGATTTTTCAGCTGGCTGTCTCTATGGTTTGGATCATTTTGAGCACTTTGATATTAGATGAGACAATACACATGTACACCAGCGCTGTGAAAAAAACTGTCCCCTTTTCCTGTTATTTCTCTGAGATAATTGTTTCAGATCCTTTGGTAAAACGTAACATTAGACAGTAGAAACCTAAGTAAATGTAAGCACATTTTTAAATTATCACTGAGAAAGCAGTCATGAAACATGACATATGATTGATTCGCTACGGGGCTGCTTGGCCTTAGTGAATCAATTAACTGATTAAGCATTTCAGTTAATAGATTCAGTGGATAAAATACAGGCTTGATTGCAGCCAGTCCTGATGAATTTTAAGTCATTTTTCAACCGTGCCATCTGAGGAAAAAGTACCTGCCACTAACAAGCAAGTTGTGCCTTAATCAAGGGACAGGATAAGAAAAAAAAAGGTGCTGAAATTTCAGCTTGGGGCCTTGTCCATACATACACAGGTATTTTTTGAGAACGGGGCTTTTCCTCCTTTTTTTTCCCGAAAAAAAATCCTTGTCCTCACAAGGACGCAAAAATAAAAGTAATGCTCTTCAAACCACCAGGCAGTGATGATATTATTTCATGCAAAATCATGTAGGCCAATCGCAAGCCTTAACTAGAGGGCACTCGGTAGAGCGCATACCTCCGCCATGCCGTATATCAGTTCTTTTGTTGACAGAATATGTTCCGCATCACTTCCAAAATTAAATCAACTCTTCCTTGAACTACCATTCATAACTTTTTGAGTTATCCAGTCAGAAATATCACAGACTCGCATTAGACAGATATATTTTAATTCTTCTGGATCCAGAGTCCAGAAAATGTTCTGAATCACTTCCAAAGTTGAATCCACTCATTCCTGGATTACCACGTATCATCCTACCAAATTTCGTGCCAAACCATTTATAACTTTTTGAGTTAACAAACAAACAAACAAACAAATGGGGTAAAAACATAACCTCCTTGGTGGAGGTAAAAAGTCACTATAAGGTGCTGACACTCTTGACGTCACTTGTGAAAAACGGTTTTCCCTGTCTAGAAGTTAACAATGAAAACTGAGTTTCTGGAAATCTTCACCATTGAATGTGTTTTCCAAAAGCGCAGTTTTCGGTGACTGAAAACGCACTTTGCGTGTGGACGAAAGGCCGAAACACATAGAAAATGCTACGTTTTCAAAAATACCCATGCACAGATGGACAGGGCTTGGGTTACAAAGTCAATTCAAAGGCTTTTGGACTTCACAGAACCACAGGGAGAGCCATAATTTCAGAATGCATGGATAAGTGGTGGAGCGGCTTGCTGGCTAAGGATTCCTCCTGGTGCAGCAACAGCTATACAGGAAGGAATTGATCAAATTAAATGGTGGTTGACTAGATTGTCAAATTAAGAGAGCCACATGTGGAATTTTGTTTTGCACTGGGGAAATCTCTGGTCTTTAGAATAAGTACACCACAGGCCAAAATATTAAGAACACCCTGCATTTTTCAGAATTTGGCTGGTTTTTCTTTAAGTATATTTTCAGCGACAACAAAAAACAGAATGACGTAGAAACACATATCTCAACTAGAAATGTGCAAAATTATTTGCTAAGAGATATACATACTCAAATTCAGCTTTCTACGAAGTACCCTCCCATAGTCTTGATTACAGCCTGATATATCCCAGGCATTTTTTTCCAGCAGTTTAAGGAGAGAACTTTGTGGTAACTCATCCCAGGCTTTCAAGTGTTCCTTCAGGCGCTTGAGCTTGAACTTGATGGGCGCACTTTTCCGACTGCCCAGTCAAGTTCATCCCACAGAAACTCAATGGCTGACAAATCTGTTGACTGTGGGGGCCATACCATCTTCTGAAACACTCCTGCTTCTTCCTTTTTGTCAAGGTGTCTTTTGCACAGCTTAAAGGAGTGCTTTGGGGTCATTATCCTGCTGAATCACAAAGTTCTGACCAACCAGTCCTTGCCCAGAGGGAATAGCATGGCATTAGAGGATGGAATGGTACGCTTCCTCATTCACGGAGCCCTTTACTTCCATAAGATCTCCAACATTTTCACCGGCAAAACACCCCCTATCTGTGGGGCTCCAATCGAGGCTGAGGAATACATGTTGAATGTTGACTTTCAAGATGTACAGTTGTTAGCAAGCAACATTTTTAGTCAATACAAGTGTTTCTTTGGCATTTTGTGTGCCTTTGTTGCTCAAAATGAACTTTAAAATAACAAAAACTATCCAAAATCTGAAAAATGCACGGTGTTCATAATATTTTGGCCCGTAGCGTACCAAGATTTTAATGAGTCTGGAAGAACCACATAATGGGCTAAGATGCTCTTGATGGTGGTACAATGTTAATCTCTCACACTGTCTCTCTCTTACACAGCCAACTTATGCTCAGCCTCTAGTTGCAGTCAAGCTGCTGCTGATGAAGGAGAACTACGGCGAGGAGATCGCTATCGAGTGCAAGATTGAGGGCACCGATCTGAGGAACAGTGACGAACGAGACAAGGCCCTCGGCCGCGTGTTGTTCAAAGTGAACGTGACGGAGTAGGGTGGGACTGGGTGTACGGCACAGCAATATCCAACGTTGTGCTTATCCACGATACCACCACCCTTCCTCCTCCTGTCACCTGCCCCCTCCACCACCACCACTCACTCCACTCCCCGCCCTCTCCCTTATGCCTGGGATTGGCTCTGCTCCGCACTAAAGGGCCGGACTGTGTGAGGCGGGGGTGCCGCTGGATCTTCCATTGAAAACCCTTGTGTGTTGCTACCTTTATTGGCCCTGCCTGCCTCCCCTGTCCACTCCCCAAAAACAATACGTGGGAAAGAATAATGGGCACCTTGCCCCTCACGTCCCAGCAGCCCGGGAGAGACAAGGAGCGTGGAGAACACCTTGTAGCCACACCCAGGACCTGTAAATAACTGTATCTGAAGCCTCGACTCTGTGTTCCCTCTTTGTGCGGTGTTTCATGCGGAATGTGCTGTGAAGTTTCTGTGTACATATTTAATGGATCCAGGCACAATGTTTCTCTGTCATAGCTCACAATATGTGAACACTGTAAGAAATCAGAAGAAATTATGAGAAAAAGAAATAGTTTTGACTATCGAAAGAATGGTAAAGAAGATATAATAGCCCGAATATATAAATCAGGTTGAATGTGGGAAATGTGTGAAGGGATTTTTAGCCTCTGCAGGTGTCTTGGTTTCTGCAGATGCCTTAAGACCTGTATGGAGAAAATATGAAATAAAGGAGATTTTAAAGAAATGGCAGTACGAGGTGGACTGAGCAAGGATTTTGTTTCAGCCTGCATGTATGCTGAGACATTTCATTATACAGATATACACCAAAAAAAGAATATGCTCTGAGTGAATGGATACTTGCCTACATATTCCCTTTTCTGTGGATTTTTGCATCATGTAATTCCTGACAAAATGTGACTGCATATGCCATCTCATGGATGAAAGCTCCTGATTGTTACAATTGTTAGCCAGTGGTTGATTTGGCTTGAGAAATGGATGGTAGAGAACTGCATGGAAAATGGAAGGGAGACACCCAGAGACATCCTTATAAATGCCAAACAATCTCAACTCCTAGTGTGGAGGAACCGTCACTCTGCTTAAGAGGTTTTTAAACCTTTGTTGCATCACTCTTTTGTTCTTAGCCTAATAAGGGTGGTGGGTGGGTTTGGTTACTTTAGTAACCACTACGCAACAAAGGGTTAACCAAAGGTTCTACTGGATTACGGAGTTCCTCACCTTATCGTGGAAAGCGAGCCCCAGCTCCCTGTTTAGGGTCTCCATTTTGGCCACTTGTGTTCATTGTCTCACTCTTTCAGTCACTACGCAACGCTAGTGACCGCTGATAAGGGTAGGGATGGAGATCCACTGGAAAATCAGGAGCTTCACCTTTCGGCTCGGCTCCTTCAGCACCACCATACACTGCAACGCCGGCAATCAGAGCCCTTATACTTCAACTCATCCCCTCAGGGCAGGTGTTCCTCCTGCTCACTTCAGAGGAAGAGGCCATCTTTTTTCCAGGAGAGAACCATTGGTTTGTAGCCAAGTGTCCAGATGCCAATTAGCTTATTGATTTACCTCTGGAATGAATGCAACCAGCGAAACTGTGTTTTAAGTACAATAACCCTATCAATCAAAAGTTTGGATGCACGAATGCAATTGATGATAAAAATCAGCCAAGACATTGATTATGTGACAGATTGCTGTTATTGCTTAAAAGCAGTTTTTACTAAAATGTTTACTCTTATGGAAAATCCCATGTTTAGCAGCCCATTTTTATTCATTGTACCAAGAACACATTGGGCTACCTCATTTTTGAGTAACCATTTTTATTGGGCAGTTTCAACACATTACACGGAATAAAATACTTGCCCTCCGAACCAGTGGTTAAAAAACTTGGTCTTGGGGTCCCACCAGCAATGCCAGTTTCAGATCCACCCACAATTTCAATCCCAGAATTTTAGCAGTTTATTCATTTTTTTAAATTGCACTAGTCACAATGCGATTTAACATTATTTAGCATTTTAAGCTACATTTTTGCAGAAATAGTTACGCATTCCATGAATAATACAGAGCTGTGAAAAATGTTTTTGTACCCTTCCTGATTTCTTCTATTTTTGCTTACTTGTCATATTCAAATGATTCAGATCATTTGACTTATTTTTGTATAAGACAAAGAAAATGTGAGCAAAAACAAACTGCTGTCTATGAATAATCGTTTCATTGATTGAAGGTAAAGAGCTATTCGAAACCTACAGTATATCACCCATGTGAAAAAATTATTGCCCCCCCCAAAATTTAACACCAGGTTGTGCCACCCTTGGCGGCAACATCTGCAACCAAAAATTTGCGATAACTGGCCGCGAGTTTTTTTTTTCCCATGGCTGTAGAGGAATTTGGGCCCTCTCTTCTCAGCAGAATTGTTTAAAGGGTAATTCTGCGCTAAATCTTCAAGGCCAAACACAAACCACCTCAGATGTTGCTAAGACATTGTCAGATGGTGTACGCTGCTGAAAGAGATGTCCCTTTAAAAATTTTTTGGAAAAATGTTTTTTGGTTTCATAAATAATAATTATGTCGGCTAACTGACTGCAGATGCTTTTTAATGCTCTCTAACTTAAAAATTAAGACTCCAATTTGGACCAGCTTTGGCAGTCTTACTGATTAAGGGACAAGGAATCCAAAACAAAACCAAACACCCCTAAACAAGCCTCTCAACCCCACAATTTGAACATTTATCTGGACTGTATATAATACAATTGCACTATTTGAGACAAGACATACGGAGCTGAACTTCTAAATTAATTTCCTTACACTTCATAGACTGTTCTCATTGAAAATTGCGATGGTTATTTTTTTTCCTGTCAGGAGATTCAAATACCCAAATTTCTCACATTATTATGACCATGATCATTGCAGCCCCTGCTTGGTCCACTGAAGACATTTAGTGGACTATACTGGATCTGCAATATCATTATATAGGTATAATTCGATGAATTTGGGGTGCAAACAGGTTTTGGCTTGTCATTACACAGACTGTTTTGGACCTGAGATGTTAACATTACGTATTTCTATCCAAAGACCCTAACATGTTTGCGTAGTATACTGTGTATTGAAATACAATGTCTAAGGACAAAATCAAAGGTGTGGCCCTTGTTGCGAATAGGGTCTGTGACAATTCATCGGAAATTGAAAGATTCAAAAATATTTCAGAACTTTACAGCTAAAAGATTATATCAGGGCTGCAAACATATATATCTTAAAATCTCCCACAATCAGAACTCTGACCTAGTTTGGTATTACAATTGAGAGGAGTTCAAAGGATTGTTGAAGAAAGTCAGAGGCAGATTTAGTGGATCTGTAGACTAAAATGCAGAGTTAAGGTTCCCTCAATTTGTGGAACAGAATGACTCCAAAAATGAAATGTTACCCAATGTGATGATTTAGTGATTTAAGTTCTTATTATGAACAACTGAAAGCCTGTAGTTTAAATTGCATAGTGGGCAGTTTTTGAGTTTGGCATGGAACAGCCAAAAATCCATATAATTTGGATTTCTGAGATTATTTTGTCTATGTAATCTTGCCCTAGGCAGTGATCTCTGGTTAAAAATTGGGATTATGGGCATTAAGCCCATGTAGGCATGAGGTAGAGCAAGTGAGTCGAAGCTTGGGTAGGTCGATGGCAGCAGTGCGACAAAGAATTCAGTTTGCAATTTCAGACCGGAAGTGACCAATGTTGAGGCCATTGAGCCTTCTTGGCGATCTGCACCTTGGATGTATTATGTAGCAGGACATAGTCAAACTGTAGGAGTATTAAAAAACTGTATAAAAACAGTTTTAAAAATTGGTGACACTGCAGGCACAAGGGCAATAAAATTAACCCCTTTTAGGTAATGAAGAATTCTGAAACGAAGGGTAGTGCTGTGAAAAATGCTTTCTACCCTCCCGATTTCCTCTATTTTTGCAAATTTGTCACACTTAAATGTTTCATATCATCAAACTAATTTTAATATTAAACAAAGACAACCCAAGTAAGCACAAAATGCAGTTTTTAATTAATCATTTCATTTATTGAAGGAAAAAAGAGATCCAACCCTACCTAGCCCTATGTAAAAAATTCATTGCCCCCTTAGTTATTTAATCAACCAGTTAAACACATTAAATTGATAACTGGGTTCAATTACACTGGACACATCCAGGCACTGCCAAACCCGTTGAATCTAACAATCGCTTTAAAAGATTCTGTCTCGCAGTGTGACATCAGCAAAAAGCAGCACATGATGTTGCCGTCTAAAGAAATTCATGAACAGATGAGTAACAAAGTTGTTGATGTTGATCAGTCAGTAAAGGGATACAAAGCCATTTCTAAGGCTCCGGGACTCTAACCACGGTGAGAGCCATCATGTACAAATGGAGTAATCTTGAAACAGTGGTGACCCTTCCTGGTGGTGGCCGGCTGACCAAAATTTCTCTCAGAGCACATCTACAACTCATCCAGGAGGTCACAAAAAAAACCCAGACTAACATCTAAAGATGAGCAAGCCTCACTTTTTTCTGAACAGTGAAACTTTTCAGAAGATCTGGGACCCATTACATCTACTGTGGAGCTAACAGCATTCCACAATAAGAACATTACAACAACAGTCAAACACAGTGGTGGTAGTGTGATGGTCTGGGGCCACTTTGCTGCTTCAGCACATCAGTGACTTGCCATAATTGATGGAACCGTGACTGCTGCTCTCTACCAGAAAATCCTGAATGAGAATGTCCCGCCATCAGCTTGTGACTAAAACCTCAAGCTCAGGTAGGGTCTGCAGCAGGACAAAGATCCAAAGCGCACAAGCAAGTCCACCTCTGAATGGCTCAGTAAAAAAAAAAAAAAATTGAAGGTTTTGGAGAGGGCTAGTCAAAGTCCTGACATGAATCCGATTGAGATGCTGGTGCACAAATTTAAACAATCAGTTCATGGTCAGAAACCCTCTGATTAGACTGAATTTTTAAACTTCAGCATAGAAGATAGGGCCAAATTTCTTCCACAGCCATGTAAAAGACTGATTGTTTGTTACTGCAAATGTCTGACTGCAATTGTTGCCACCATGGGTGGCACAACCAGTTATTAGGTTTAGTGGGGCAATTATTTTTTCATATAGGTGATATGTTTATTATAACTCTTTACCTTCAATAAATGAAATGATCATTTAAAAGCTGCATTTTGTGTTTACTCTCATGGTCTTATATTAAAATTAAAGCTGCTTTGCAGCGATATTGGGGCCAGGCAAATTTAGGCAATTCTGAGCAACAAGAGGCAAAAAATGGAGGATAACAAGAAAGGTGGGATTACATCGTACATTTTGCATTGGTTGACATTTGAACTAATAAACTCTGACACCAAATAGCCTAGTATCCTTCATCTCACTGAGCTAATTAGCAAGTAACTTTTTTTTTTGGGGAATTTTTCCTTTATTTGACGGTAGAGAGACAGGAAGGTTGGGGAGAAGAATGGGGGAAGACATGCAGCAAATGACCTGAGCTAGAATCGAACCCAGGACGCTGCGGTAAGGACACAGCCTTTATGGTGCGCGCTTGGACTGATGAGCCACCGGGGCGCCTCATTAGCAAGTAACTTTTAAGAGTTACATGCATTTCAAACTTCTACTAGCGCATTTTAGGACTAAAATAAGAAATAAAGCAGCGACGATTTGTCAATACACAACTATTTTCATAATGGATTGATTAGTTCAGGCATGAATATTCTCAGTTGAGGATATCCCTCTCTTTGACGTCAACATGGCAGGAAGATGCTTGCTGCAACAACAAAAGGGCTCTCTAGTCTGGTGCATTGGGCATGAGACACACGCTCACACACCACACATGACATTTCTCACTTTGAGAAGTGATGAAACCTCAGAGGCCAAGACAGGTTTTTCTGCTTAGTCCATACATACAGCTGTCTTGAATTAGCGAGCTATCAGCCAATCAGAAAATAATATTTCTTGTTGCTGGGTCTGAAGGTTTGTAGTGAGTTTAAGTTGACAAAAGTTTCTAAAGTATTGGGGCTATATTTTGGTGAAAGTTGCAAAACTGTAGCACGTATGGTTGGTTTGGTAGGAATTTTCAAAGTTTTTAAATTTAAACGCTTATTGAGGAAAACAATAAGTTCCTAAATAGGCAAATAACAAGAACATGAACATTACAATGTACATTCTGCTATAGCTGGGACTTCAACTCAGAAGCTCTGACACCAAGAACCAACTCCTAACTTATTGAGCTAATTAGCTGGATATGAAAATAGGTGTGTGGCTTCATTAATTGACTCAGGGAGTCACCAGCCAGGCAGCAGTTGTCAAGGAAGATTTCAAAAATTGTCAATATGTCAAAATTTCTGTTATCAAGACAAAAATCTGATAATACATAAATTGCAGCTTGACAGCATAGAAATGTTGGTGATTTGTTTTTAGCAATAAGTGTTTTGCTTCAAAAGAAAAAATCTAATGTTTAAAAATGCCATTCTTACATTGACTCCAATTGTTCCATGAGAGCAGAATTCAAAATGGTTTCCAAAATTCAGTTTTTTAGAAAAAATTCTGATATTTGGCAAACTTCATCGACCACGAATCTCAAATATTATCAACTTTTTTCAGGAAGATTGAAAATGTATTTATCAAGAATTGGCTGGTATATGTTTACAGTACTGTTTAGAGTCCAACGTTTTCATGCACTGAAGACTCAATTTTTCAAATATTGAAACGCTGGGTGGTAATTTTGTGGAGGACAATCTGAAGATTCAGTAAAGCAAATTTGGTGACAGTTGAGCAAAAATTGTGGGGCAAGAAAAGTTTTATAAGTTTTACAGTTTTTGAAAAAACAGAGTGATAGACTTCATAATTTGTACTAAGTTTAAGTGGACAAAAGTTTCTTAAGTATTGGGGCTACATTTTGGTGAAAGTTGCAAATCTGTAGCACATATGGTTGATTTGTTGTGAATTTTCAAAATTTTGAATTTTAGAGGCTTGCTGTAGCGCCACCATCAGGACTATTGGCCTGTTTTTGCAGCTGAGGCAATCTGGCATGGGACTGGACCTTTGTGCTAAGTTTGGTGATTTTTCATATATGGAAAGTAGGATTTCCTAGGAAGAAGAAGAAGAAGAAGAAGAAGAATACTAGCGAAAACAATAGGTTCCCGGCAGCTTTCGCTGCCTGGCCCCTAATAAGTTGGACGATCTAAAATATTTAAATACAACAAATATGCAAAAATACAAGAAATCGGGAAGGGGCAAACATTTTTTCACACCATTGTAAATTATGAGTCAAACCTGTTTTTTTTTTTTTTTTTTGTGTCAATTTTTTGGGAATACGTCATGGGAAGTTGTTCATCACAATGTACAGAAATCTATTCACAGCTTATTTTTCAGCCACAAAATTGATCAGCTAAAAAGTTTTCTGAAATGCATTTACTTCAAATTCAGCGAAATACAGAATGAGCACTGGGCTTTTACTCTTCATGGAGTGCGTAGCCATTTCTGTGGTATACGAGAGTAAATGATTCTTCTAAACATGAAAATCAACTAATTTAGAAAAATTAATAACGTTTGAAAATTTGGTTTGAGTGTCTCCAGAGTACACAATCTTGTAGAATCCACTAGCTATTTGGCGACATCTCCTGTTGAAAGGTAGCCATTGCATCGTTAACTTTTTCTTGCAGGTAACTTTTACCCGTTTTACTCGCGCTTCTCAGCCTTACCGTAGCTGAAGCTTAAATATTATACCAAGATCTCATTTTGGTGTGGCATTGAAAACCTATCCCTTATATTTATGGAGACTTATTTTTGTTTTCCAAGGAGACATCCTGTGGCAGTTACGGAGTATATGACCAAACTTACGTGGACACCTGGTCATCCAACAGTTCGTTCCAAAATCATGGCCAATGGGGTGTTGCCTTGCTTTTACTGCTGTAACAGTCTACTGGGAGAATTTTCCCCCAAGTGATGACACCTGGCGCAAAAATGGCTCACCATCTGATCCCAACGCCATTGACTGGGGTTCATGCCAGGGGTCTACGCAGACTGTCGAGTTTTCAACACTGGTCTCAACAAGCCACGTATGGACCATGCACAGTCCAAGGCGGCACTGTCCCACTGTAACAAGGACAGGCTGTCCCCAAATCACAGGAAGCAAATAATCACCTTGAAAATCAATGTATGTGATCATCAAGATTTTCCATCAGTGAAGTAAGAGGCCAAGCCAGAATCACGTATAACCACCAAAGAGTATGGACTGCGCAAGAGTACAGCATGGTTTTGAGTACATACCAGGGGAACAAGCAATAATGATGAAACATGTACAGGGAAACCTAAAGGATATACTTGTCCGCATATTTGTGCTTTAAATGAGGAAATTAAGTATCCGTAGACTTTTTCCTTTTGCTGATGTCACTAATTCTACCATGAAAACTTCCAGATACAAGGGCCTGGAAGCTTATAGTATACAATCATGCTTGGCATTTACACCCTCCTCATATCAAAGGTACTCCCCAAACAGAAGTTCTCCATTAGTGCATTAGGATACGCAGAATTCACCCCATCATTTATCTGTAGAAAGAAACACACAGGCATACTTAAATAACTTTATTACGTCATACTTCACAAACATGGGCTCTGTATACACACACAAAAAAACAAATTTTATTCAAACATACAAGAAAGAAATGTTCTCACCGACATCCAAACAGCATATATGCTTCAAAAAACAAAAATGCACAAAACTAGAGTCAGCCCAGACACCTGGCCTGACGGCATGGGACTGGTTGGAGGTATAGTGACTGGTACAGAGCAGACTCAAGCTAGCGTTCTGGTGCACTCCCACAAACGCAGAAGACAGGCTTGGGTGCAGGAGTACTGTGTCGCGTAAAGGTGAGCCGATCCTTTTCCAGTCCAGGTGTGGGTCAAGTTTTACTTCCCAATCCTTTGAACCACCCAGTCTTGTTGACATAAAGGGCAGCGGTTGTTTTGCTTCACCCATAGAGACATACAGCAGTTATGGAATGAGTGATTACACTCTCCCCACACCACTAATGGTACAGAGGAAGGGGAGAGTGGCAGGAGAGAGAGAGAGTGTAAGTGTTACTTCAAAGAAATGTTGATATTCCCAAGATAGTACACAATGTCATAACATAAAATCAATTTAACACTCCCATCTCATCTCAATTGGTTAGAATAAAAAATCGTGTCACTTCAGAATTTCAGACCTTCTCAGTACCCAATGAATAATCCGTCAGCGATAAAATCAGACTGAAAACAACAATACGTTCAACGGAATGTCTGTCTTCCCATCTCTTTAGTGATGTTAAGCCATGTAGACCGTGGGTACGACCTCTGGGAGTGCGCTTTTCCAAGTTTAAGGTCAAAATAGTAGAACTCCATTAGACTCAATTACCAATAACAATTGCAATTATAATCACGCACTTAGGATCTCACATCATGAGGTTTAAATCATGGCTCACTAATTGCTTTGTAATAAAGAAAACACTTCAGTCCCACTAATAACACGTAAAGCTTACCGACACAGTCCTCTTGTTTATTCTCGGCTTGACAACGTAAACAGGCATCTGAATGATAAACAAACGAAATACAAAAGTCAGATATTTGGCGTTTTATTTCTACACGTCACTTCATGCTTCTTTCAGTTAGCTGTAAAGCTGCTTTCACACCGGACGCGAAACGAATTTTTCGCACAACAGATTACATTCAAAGTCAATGCAAAGACGCGAATAAACGCGTTTTGTGTCTTTGCATTGACTTTGAATGTAATCTGTCGCGCGAAAAATTCGTTTCGCGTCCAGTGTGAAAGCGGCTTAAGAATGCACTCAATAAGAGCGCTGCAGTCAACAGCCTAACTGCTGCTAGTGAGGCATATTGTTTCGGCTTGTCAACATGAAGATTTGTATCAAACGTCATTATTACCCATTTAGGTCAAATAACCTGGTTATATAATTAACAATAACGCCGAATTCCTCAGTAAACAGCCAACTAGTTAGCTAGCGTTCGCTACCCAGGTAAAGACGGGTAGGGCTAATCTGCTGAAACATTCTGCTGAAAAACTACAACCATCTATACTTTCCTTCATAATTTATTTATTTCTGAATATATTGTGATGAAATTTTCACCAGTTATTCTTGAGATGTATATCTATCAATATGTAGCTGAGTTGATGAAAAGAAGAAGAATTTGCGAATTTTCAGCAGAATATTTTCAGAAGATTAGCCCTATCCGGTAAAGACATCATCGGCTGGATAAAAAACCGTCACGAATCAGACTGAATAGAATCAGAGCATGAAAACGTTTGCAAGCAATGGGGACACAGTTGCAACTGACTTACAGGCAGAAGGCCAAAATAATCTAATTGCACATCGAAGTCAAGGAAAATTATCGTTAGTATGGTCGACCAGTGAGGTTGTTTTCAAGGTAACTAGCTATGGCGAAGTCATTTGCAAGGATTGTCGACGATGATGTTGCCCAAATAACGTCAGTTCACCTCCAGGCTTAACCAGCGTCAGTTCGAACCTGTAAGCTAGTCAGTCAACTAACTGCATAGCACCATTTCCATAACGTGCCAAGTTAGCATCTAACCTTCCACATTAACGTTAGCTTGATAGCCAGCTAACTTAGCTATGTAAGCTAGCTCATTACAAAGCTCGCATAAAATGCTCAAAAGTAACTTACCCATAACTTGCACTCTACAAATGGCGCAGGTGTCACACTCGACGTCCCAGCTCCACATAGCAACGGCATTCCATTTCTTTAAGGAAAACATTTTGTCACCACCAGATTTTGACCCTGAAGTGCCTGTGTGCGTATGAAACAAACTCGAGTCGTCCCCGTCATCCATCTCCGCCATACCAATGTAAAGGGGCATAACAAAATGGACGGGCCGGAATGAACAGTCGTAGTGCAGCCAAACAGCCACGCGGTGGAACTAAAGCCCGCAACGTTGTAACTAGATGAGGAACCGGAATACGTTCAAGGCTAGCATGCTAGAATAAACCAGTCATTTTCGTTTTAATATCCCTCCATCGGCATAGAACACATACATGCACGTTGTTTACATAGATATGATTGTGTAGTCATTGTTCTCGCTCATATCAACGTCGGTTCAAAAGGGAGCATATCTCCGCATGACTTAGGTCTTTATGTTTACTCTGTATGATCGATAGATAGATATACTTTATTGAACCCCGTGGGGTAATTTGCCCTCTGCATTTGACCCATCCTATAGTTAGGAGCAGTGGGCAGCCACAGAGCAGCACCCAGGGACCAACTGCAGTTCTAAGGCCAGTAGCTTGGTCAGGGGTACTGGTAGGAGTGTTCCTATGATACATGTTTTTGTGGGTGGGGGAAACCAGAGTACCGGAGGAAACCCACACAAACTGGGGGAGAACATGCAAATTCCACACAGAAAGGCCCCAGGTTGGATTTGAACCCACAACTTTCTTGCTGTGAGGCAGTAGGGCTAACCAATGTGCCACCGTGCACATATAGTATGATACATTTAGGGTACTTGTCTTTTGGTTTTGGTTTCTATGATCATGGTTGGAGTCATTGGGATCAAAGGTCATGGCTTAAAAGTGCCTTTGTTGAGAACTAGCATGCATGGCTCTTAAGTGCTTGTACGTGTACCTACTTTTCAGTTTGGTTTTGACTCCAACTCATGGGGTCCATCCAAATTGCCTTAAACAGGAGGCCTTTTTCTTTTTCTCTCAATTCTTCTCCCTAGAACATGTCATAAGGGTTGAGTGAAAGTTACAGGGATATTTTGAAGGTACATTGGGACATGTTTGAGAAAAACATAAATCATGTATTTCCTTCAATACAACAGGAGATCAAGGGCAATGAATAATGACTTGCAACAAAGTGTGTCCTGCAGCCCTTAAAATGCCAGCTACTTTCCCTTACTACCTCCTCTCTTCCTTTGTGACCCCAAAACTGATTTTGACTCCACCATTACTTGCAGTCCCAATGGTGTACAAAACAAATTAAGCAGTCTCAGACTCTACTTCTGGAACATTTGAGCAAGGAACCTGAGGAGTTTCCTACAAGGAAGTCTTTTTTGAACGCATCCCCACATTACAGGACTGATGTTTGCAATTGACCCACTTTATCTGTAAGGATGATATAAGGGAACTACTGTCTTGATTGTATTCACATCTGCTCCTTTCTCTCACAGCCGTCCCTCCTTCCCTTTCCTTACTTCCCCCACATTACTGGTAGGAGAGAAGCTTGAATGAGGGGGAAATGGACCACTGCTGACTGAGACTACCCCACAAGCTTTAGAGATGCTCCAACCCAGTCATCAGGCCAGAACAATTTTTCCCCTTTCAAAGTTGTTGGGGTCCCATTTCTCCTGCATCTTAATGATTGAATACAAGAACCAGTTGTTTGCTAACCATCCAAGGTTTGTTCGCAGACCTTGACACGCACTATGCTATGAGATAATACATGTTGTTTGCCTCATCTGTCAGTGGTCCTCACTGATAGGGGTAAATCTTAACACCAGTATGAACGTAAGCAATATAGAGCCGGACTTAAGACTCTGGGAAGGGTGGGATGACCCCTCTCATTGCACTGATTCTTAATAACCATGAGAGGCAGCATGTGTGTGTTTTCCACTGCTGGATATAAAACCCCTAAGAACATTTTTCCACTGGGACTTCATTGTCTTTTCACCCAAAGTTCCTTTGACTTGTGTATTGAGGATGAATGTATGCTTTGAGCTATGTCCTGCATTGACACATAGGATCAACTCCAATCCTCATGTCCAATCCTAACTGTGTGAGTGTTTTAACTCATGTAAGAGTTTATTTTCATTCTGCCCACCATAAAACAGGGGTCAACAAAGAAAAATGTACACTATCAATTAACTTTCTGCATTAAATTTTCTGTAACGTCGTCAGCGCATTTTGTCCTTGAATTTAAACAACAGGGAATATTCAAAGCGAAGTACAGCAAAACTTTATTTATACAACTCAATTTATCCCAGGTGGAAGCAAAATATTTGCTGTGCAAGGCATGAACTACCATCAAGGCAGCAGCCACAAAAAACTGTCACTAATAAAAAGAAAATAGAAAATGGGCACTGCAGCTCACTTGGTTTATTTCAGGCTTTAGTTTTATGTAAGCTCATTAGCTGTAGTATTTTTTAATGCTTGGGTCTAACATTAGGAAAATGAAGACAACTTCTGTAATTTGTGAAGGAAAGAAACAAAAATTACAGGCAAAATTCAGCATCATGGTTTGAGGTTTTATCATGTCATTTTTATTTATTTATTTATTTTGCTGCTCAGAGCTCTTTTCATAGTGCAGCTTCATTGATATATCAAGCCCCAAACACCAGATCATTGCACCAAACCTTATATACTGAAGAGTTAACCTGATGGCCATTGGGCTTCATTGTGTTGCTCGAGGGAGTAGTATTGTAGAAATGAAGAGCTATGCGTTTTATCTTTATCTTATCTATATCCCCAAAAGTAAGCGTGTACAAAGTCTCAGCTTTCTAGCAGCTTTCAAGTGCTCTGCAACATAATATAGTGCAATTTTAAATATGGCCGACTGGCGGTATTTTATGTTGAGTTTTGATGCCTCAAACAAATTTGAATCTGTACATCCATATGTGCCACCCAGTCCCCACCAAATTTCACATTGATCCCTTCAGTGGTTCGGCAGAAGATCAAAGTTAACACAGACGCTGATGCCGCTGCCTCATGATCTCATAAGCTCCCTTTCCCACACGAAAGAACCTATATAAACATATAGGTTTCATTATAGGGCCACATATAGGTTTCGCATATATGCAACATACATAAAATTGGCCGTTTTCATATATTTTAGGTAATAAAAATATAATATATGAAATATAATATAATATATGAAATCGGCCAATTAAAACTTCCGTTTTTTTTTTTTTTTTTTTTGAATTTCCAATCCCACTTGAATCTGGGATATTCAATGAGGGAACCACGTACAAGTTCGTAGGCTTATTCCTATATGCAGCCCCCTGTTGATAATTCAGTATACACAGCCCACGACTGTTAGCAATTGCATTTTATACATTCGCTGGGCAAAATTTCACAAGCTCAGAATGAGGGCAGAGCATACTTAAACAGTTTAGTCAGAATCTTATTTATGACCGTCTGTCTAGCCAACAGGACGCGCCTAGGGGAACTCTAATCTACAAAACCCTCCCCATTAGGCCCTTTGCAATTGGCATCCCTGTAGCACATTGGCCAATTGCTCGCTACTTCTGAAAAGAGCTGCTGACCACTGCTGGTTGATACAAGGCGGGGATTAAAACCTATATGTTTATATAGATGCTTTCTGTGCGGGAATTTAAGAATCCTTGTTATTTCATCCCTGTAGGAAAAAGTCTGGGACCTTTAGTTGCTATACAAGCATCTCAGATGAAAGACAAGTGTCTGTTCATTAAAACTGTGAACAGAAATGTAGACTTAGTTTTCAAATTCATTAACCACAGTGAAATGCTCAAATAGATGTGGGGATGAAAATGACTTTTGAAAGGCATGTTTACTTGAATGTATGTTCTTCTGTGTACTTTTATTTTGTTATTTTTGTTTTATTTTGCCACATTTAGACTAAGAACCTCTGAGACATATTCATCTAGAAACTGCATTACAGACAAGATAGAAAACATTGCATTTGGTGGATGTAACAGTGTAGTGTATAACCTTTCAGTGGATGTGTATGAGCTGTAATGATGTGAATCCAATTTTATCTAATGTGGTGAATCTGGCAGTGACTTAAACTTGAAAAAATGCTTAATTGATGAAATAAACATAATCAAACCATTTTGTTTTTATACATTTCCTTCTCTTCCACAATACACAACTCAATCTTCATAGAATGGAAAAAAGTATGGTCAAGAAAGAATTGATGACCTTCTTATTGTTAATGTTTCAGGAAAAAAATGTAACAAATAGTATTAGATATTTCTGTTGATATCATAGCTTTTTGTCTCCTCTCACTTGCCATAGTTAATAATGACTGGTTTACACATAACATTCCATTGTCACATGTCGACATCTTTTTAGGATCAATTGTGATGCCAATTTCACGTGTTCACATGCGATTAATAAGTTATTGCGTGAAATTCTTGTTATTTTTGTAAGGGACTTTGGACTAATATGCAGATATTACCTTGAGAATAAAAATATGAGCTAGGCATCATGTATGACCGTTGCAAAAGTGAGATATGAGCTATACAATAGGTATGACAAACAGAACCTGCCACTGGGTATATGAGCTATATAGGAGACATATACCTTGTATGTACATATAGGGCCCATATGTGGAAATAAAGAAGCAATATAGGAGACCTATATGCCCTCTATATGCACATATATGTACCTGAATTTGGCGTATATGCCTCATATATGCGGCATATAGGTTGCATATATGTGCATGTATGTTTATATAGATTCTATCCATGTGGGTTGGTCCATTGGACCAAGTGATCTACAGTAATAAAGCATAAATAATACATGCAATTTAAAAAAAACATTAAAAAATGCAAGAATAAACAAGTTTATTTAAAGAACAACAGATGACCATAAAAAATTATAATGACTTGTAGACCTACAAAAAATAAAATAAAATAAAATAAATTTATATATGTGTGTGTGTATATATATATATATATATATATATATATATATATGTGTGTGTGTGTGTGTGTGTGTGTGTGTGTTTCAAATGTGTCATCACATCTGAACAGATGTGTCAAGAAATGTTGACTTTGTACAAGCTGTGGTAATTCAACCAATATCCAATTCCTTATGTTTGGTAATTCAATGTATGCTATTTGTCAAGAAATAGAATGTACCCAACTTAAACACAAGGGCACCCAGCCTGCCCAAAAATTCAGCTATAGTCTCAAATGAAAAATATTCAAAAATACAAAATCAGTTCTGATTTCAATTTAAACTCCTGTCAGTTCAGTTTGAATTCCCTTCAGAGCTGCAAATCATCATTTTTGTGTCTGTAAGGAGTTCTAAGAACAGCATTAATTAACTCAGATAAAGTTTCAAGAGAATGGCAAAATGAAAGTAGGACCAAGCTAATGAAACACTTTTCGGTAAAAATGTAATGGACCACTTTGAGGAAAAAAATCATATAACAAACACCTTGTAATGGATACATTCTTTAAAGAATGCAAATTATATATCTTGCAATATTTGTAGGCGTAATGCAAGTGAATGGGGAGGTAAATTTCACACACCTCCTCTTCATCACAGAGACATGAAATCTTGGTGAGTCAATTGTAAAATGAATTTTACACATTGATAACTGCAGATAGGGCCCTATAGTCAACGTTGAGAAAATATTGCTGCAGGGTTGAGTCATTATTATTTTCTTTTGAATTCAAATATTTCACGATCAACCAAATTAGGAAAATAATCAGGCTGTTAAAATTTTGAGATTAAAACCTTGGTTGGGATATCATATACAGGGGGTTCCTACACACAATTTGAGATTTATTTCACAATGGATTACATTATTAAACACAACGCCAGGGTGTGACACCAGAGGTGGGTCTAAACTGATGAGTGATTGAAAGCATTGTTATACAATACAGCAGCAGTCATTACATGCACCTGTCACAAGTGCAATCTTCCTGAACAACACATGATTACTGCGGCATAATTAACTGAGGAGTCACTGCTGTGCTCGGAGAGAGCTGTTCCGCGAGTGTGGGGGTGGAGTGGGAGGGGTGGAAGAGCACTACCATTACTTGCCAGCTAAAATTGTATTGGATTTATTAACTGACCAAAGACTCCTGCCAGTGCAGTTAACAAGCAAGCTGTGTTTCATCCCACACACCACAATCTTTTACAGTTCAGTACAACTTTCCTGCTCATTTTTTCATAAACTGATGCTTTTCAATTATCCTTTCTCATGATTATTTTTCAGTAATATTTGAAGACCACAAAGGAAAAATGAAAAACGAGTCCAAATTTTGCATTTTTGTGTATTTTATATATTATATATACTCAAAGGCAATGAAAACGCAACACTCTAAATATTGGTTTATTTTTGCTCAGGACCTGAGTAGTCCAATTTGAGTTCTTAAGTGACCATTGGGGTCACAATATGTACCTCGTTACACATGAATGATCATCATGTAACTCAACAGTGTGAGTTGGACTCTCATCAATCCATATTGAGTACAACATATGGGATTAGGAGTTGTACAAGTACAGTGGTTGAAATGAAGGAGGGGTTGTCTTCCCTATATAAAGGCATGATAAAAGCCACACAAAAAACATTCTTAAGTGTCATAATGCCACGTCTGTCGACTGAACAACGGAACAGGGCCCTGGGTATGCTAGAGATGGGAGTAAGTGCCCAGCAAGTGGCTCACTGTTTTGGATGTAGTACGTCCAGCACCAGTACGTTTTCGGTGTAGTACGTCCAACTGGGACGCGCTCTTTCATCAAGAGTACCCAGACCTCAAACCAGGCAGCAACTCCAGAATGCACTACAGGCAGAGTGGCGACAACTTCCCCAAGACAACCTAAGACGCTTAGTCAGGACCATGAGGAGACGTTGTACTGCCTGTGTGGATGTTCGTGGGGGTCACACCCGATACTGACTGTTCTTTTGAGCTCATTTTTAAATGTGCGTTCCATTCAGTCTTGTTGTGATTTTTCATTTTCAACTTGTGCTCGTTATGTTTAATGCATCTGTTTATTATTGTCCAAATTGGCCCATTAACACATTTAATTCATCAAAGTCAACCCACCCAACATATTTGAATTGTTGAAATAAGAAAATAAATTTGAGTCACAAAATTATTTGAATCCAAACTGGTGTTGTGTTTTCATTGCCTCTGAGTATATTAATATAATATTTATAATAATATATGATAATTCTCTATATTATTAGTCGAGCCCCCTGTAGGGGTTTGCGAGACTATTGTAATCACCTTGTGAGTCTGTCTGTCTGTCTGTCTGTCTGTCTGTGTATGTGTGTTTCAGGGCAGATATTTCCAGAACCACTTGACTAATTTCAATCATCCTTCACATGTAAACACCTTGCGCTGACCTCACGGCATGACATAAATTTCGGGCTGTTGGGCGAGACTATGAATTCTCTGAATGCTTGTTAGAATATTTTTTATATTTTATATTTTTTGCATATTTTTTCAGTGCTTTGTTTCTAAGATCGAATTTTGAATTTTGAATTTGAATTCATCATTTCTTCACAACATGAAAATATGACTGATCATTTTTCCATTGTGGTCTTCATTTGTTTCAGTGAAATTAAACTTCTTTAATCTGAGAGACTGTACATGGGAAAGCACATGGTTGTCCCCCTCTTGGCCATGCAGCAGTGCTTTTACTTATTTCTCTCTGACACTGGACAGCAAGAGGGAGCACCGGGGAGATTGGCAGCATGAGAGAAGTCAGTCAACCAATCTGATCATACCACAACATGCACGCCTAGCTGTACTAACCCTGTTGTGTGAGGCTAGGATTCAAGAAGATTTCCTCACAGACTGTTAGAAGCGCTGTCTGCGCTTGTTAAAACTTGATGTTAGGAGCAAACAAGGAGACGAGCATGCATTTAATGCTTATTTTACTGTGCTCATTTCACTCTCTCCAAAATCACTTAAAGTAAACAGCTCAATAAATAAAGAATAAAACAGCACCAGGCCTGTGCAGTGACCTGAAGTCTGGACTGGTGTGATACAAATGGTTGTGTCTCACACACACACACACACACACACACACACACGCACACCCGCACATGCACACACACTCACACAAATACAAACACCACACACACTCAGGCACCACACAAACACACGCACACGCACATTCACGGAGACCCCCCCTCCTCCCACACACATACACACACACACACACACACACATATACAGAGGTATTCATGGTGCATTGTCCACGAAGAGGGAGGAGTGGAAGCTGTGTTTGACTGCGCTGCCCAGCCTCTACAGTGACCAGGCATCCAGTGTACAGTCGAGCAGCTCCAGCTGTCTGAAGGGCACTCCATTCGTCCTCACTTCTCCAGCAGGAGAGGGGGCGAAGGAGTATACAGACTGCAGCAGGATTTTACTGGTGAAACAGGTTTGAATAACAATACTGTCGTTTGAAGCTGAGTCTCTGTCCTATCAGGACATACTGTCCAGTTAATTCCAAATTCAGTCTAAATACCAGATATTTAGAATTAAAAAATGTCAGTTTTCTATGTATGTAAATTAGATTTCTGTGACGTGTCCATTCTATATAGTGTATCTTGTCTCATCAAGGAAACAATAAGCACTTGCAATAAATTTGATTCACGCTCTCAGAACTTGGTATCCTAAATGAATGATATAGGGTACATGCAGAATCCTGCAAGGAATCTATAATTACTGAAAAGAAATGAATGGCAATTTCATTTTTTATGAGTTCTCTTTAATGTACAAATGTACACCTTTACCCAATTTTTTAAATTTCACCATGGGGGTGGGGCGTGCATCAGGGGAATCAGCTCAGGGTTCTGTAATCCCTAACAAACAATCTGGCTTTTTAATTGTTCGGAGTTTAAAGTTTCACAATAAACGCTGAAAAAACTATCGTAAGCAGCAGATTTCTATCTTATCTTGGGGCATGAATTCCTAAACCTATACCCCTCACAGGCTGTGCGAAGCTTTGCCAAATAGGTGCTTTTGCTTGACGAATATTTTGACAAAAATTTACACCAAACAAATGGCAGTCATGATCTCTGATCCTACTAGCACTAAGAAACTCCTGAAGCTATGGTGAAACCTCAGCACAGCTCACTTACCGTAGCACAGAAGCATGTGTGGTAGTGTAAATGACTTACTTTCATCTTCATGGATTCTGAAGCCAATTCTCCTCTCTGCCAAGCATAGCTCCATATGATTTAACCAGGCTTCCATTTTGGAGCCCTCTGCAGAGATTCATTAGCTGCTGAATGAGCTTCAACAGGCATGACTTACTAGATCAGCTACATCCTGATCCTTCGGTGATAAGTTCCAGACAGTCAGCTCGCGCCCGTGTGTATCACATGTGTCTCGAATTGCTTGGAGGAGGAGCTGCAGGCTCCCAGCGCTGTATCCTCAAGAAAGAGCAACGTGATCTACAGCATGGAAAAACCGCATCCACTGATGCAAACCAGGCCTCACTCTCAGACGCACCATGCTGTCAGATCCATATTGGAAAAATATAGCTTGTGCCTGCATGGATAATTTGTGAGAGTATGCACATGTTTGTATGTGTATTTGAATCACATGCAATTTACTGCAGCAAGAAATAAAGTGATAAAAACATTGCGGAATGCCAAAGCAAACTTTTTTTTATGTCTATTATTGAAAGCGCAAAGGGTAATGGGAAAAAATCTGACAAAATATAAATAAACTAACTGGTAAACAAGCAAAACAAGAAAAAAGAGTTCGAACTAGAAATTAACAATGTATTGGTCAAAGATCCCCTCATCCTGGCAACGGAACTTAACATGTTCTTTAAAAACTCTGTTCAAGAAATATCACAGCTGTTTACAGCAGATGAAAGAGCATCTTTCCAAATTAATGATGCTTTGCCTATTTTTAATATTAAAGAAATTACTGAACCTGACGTGATCTCAATTATCAATGAATTAAATAATACTAAAGCTAAGGATGAGTATGGATTGGATACTAATTGTATTAAAATGCATAAAAATTCCCTTATATACCCAATAACACATATGATTATTTGTCAATGAATCATTCTGTTGTTCCTTCAGCATGGAAGGTGGCCACAATTACACCAATTTTTAAATCTGGGAATAAAGCAGATATTAAAAACTACAGACCAGTGAGCATACTTCCAATTATATCTAAGATTATTGAAAAATGGATAGCAAAACAATTAATAGTTCATCTAAACAAAGGTAGCACTCCCCTGCATCACATGCAGTTTGGTTTTCATGCCCATCATTCAACTGAAACAGCAATTAATGTTTTTATCGAGAAGGTTAAACATTCATTAGACACACATGCTATCATTGGTGCTGCATTTCTGGATCTGAAAAGGGCATTTGTTACTGTAAACCATCAAATAATTCTGTCCAAATTAACAAATTTTAACTTTTCCAAACAAGCGATCCTTTGGATTAAATCCTATTTAACAAATAGAATACATTGTGTCTCTGTAAACGGTATCAAATCTCCTCACCTCGATTGTCCGGTTGGAGTCCCACAAGGTTCCATACTTGGACCAATCTTGTTTTACTCGTATATCAATGACTTGGCAAATGTATGCCAAAATGTTAATGTCCAGTTATATGCTGATGATGCTTTACTTTTTACACATGCAAAGACTGAACAAGAAGTATCGCAGATTTTAACGTCAACTATAACTTGCGTGCACGAATGGCTCACAAAGTCATGTCTGCTTCTGAACTCTAAAAAAACTATTTGTATGATGTTTTCACAACGGCCAACTCAAAGGACACACTCAAATGTGTTCCTGAAAGGAGAAGAGTTGGAGATTGTACATGAATTCAAATATCTTGGTGTTACACTAGATCCTACCTTGTCCTTCAAGAGCCATGTTAAAAAATATCAAAAATAATCAAATTTAATCTACACAACTTTAGACAAATCAGACCATCATTACCAGAAAATGCTGCCAGAATGTTTCTTCACTCGATGATCTTCTTTCATATTGATTACTGTATAACAAACTGGTCTGTTACAAATCCAACAATAATTAAACCCATAGAATCACTTTTTAAAAAAGCAATTGAAGTCTCTAACAGAAAGCCACTTAGTTTTTATCACTGCAACATACTTCAGAAACACAACCTTCTAAGTTTTGAAAATTTTAAAAAGCTTAAATTTGCTTGTTCTATCTATAAAATCTTAAATAGTCTTGCTCCACCACCGCTAGGTGAATATATTAAGCTGAAAACTAACAGCAGTGATAGAATCACAACCAGAGCCTTGTGATACCTTAAAAAAGTCTTTGTCTGTTAACGTGAGAGATCTGGAACAACATACCAGTTGCAATTGTTTTATCTATTTACAAATAAAAAGATGGCTCAAAACATCAATAGTCTAATTTGTATCCTTTGAAAGTGCGTGTGTGTCCTTTTTTTACATGAGTGGGTGTGTGTATATACTTGCATCACTGGTCTGATTGTGTGCATGTTTATTTGTGTGTTATAGGTTATTTGAAATCAGACAATTGGAGGCAAGTCAACTCCAGGAGTAGCACTTTATCACTAACCTTTAAATGCTTTTTTGCACTTTTTATATAGTTGACATCATTGTAACTCATTGTGTTTTATTTTTATGCTATCAGGATGTTTCTATTTGTATTCTGTGTTCTTTTATATTGTCATAGAACTCTGCTCTGGCCTGCCAGGGACTACAGATGGAGCTAACTCTGTGCATATTTACATGGATGCTGTTGAAATGTTAATGAATATGCATTGTCCTTTAAATTAAAAAAAAAAAAAAATCTGTCCGTGAGCATGGAATATTGTCTGTGCATATCCACTTGTTCACCTGTGTGCGTATATGTTGGCAAATTTGTACATAATTCAATGATTCAACAAATACACTGAATTAAATAAATTGTGTTGCACTATGTGCGACTATTTACTGTCACAGTAAAATAGTGCTAAATTCAGAAAGATTGAGACTTTCATGGCTAATGAGTTGTTCATCCCCTGTACTGTTATCCTTGGAGATTCTCTATAAAGCTTTGACCACCGTCTGTTTTGTTCGATGTGTTGACAGGAGTTTGAAAAAGGTGAAAACATGTTCAACTGAGTCTATATCTGACATCACTTCAAATATATTTATCCTGCCTACCAGGTAAGGTCCTTGATGAATTTTGCCGTATGTTTTGGGCCACTGTCTTTCCACACGATGAACCACCCATTGCTCTGTTCATTGCCATTTTCTGTGTTTTGGAGGGCAATATGTTGTGTTTTTTTTTTACACTCCAGATGTCATTCTATTGCTGCCATCATTGATGACATCACCAGGAAGGGGAATTAAGCTGCTTGTTAATACAGTTGTGCAAGCCCAAGTCATATGCATGTCTTCAGAGATCCATGCAGCATGAGTACCTTTGTAATGTTTTTCCCTTTCAAGGCACTGCTGAATGTCCCATCGGACAGTTGGGCTGACAGAGCTTTCACTTCCCTTACAGTGTCATTCATGTGATTTTAAAAACAGCCTGAGACTGTCGGTGACATCAGAAGTCATTTGAGGTGCCTGTCCATTTTTCACCCCCTCGACAGACGTTCGACAGTCATCTAAGGTTTGACAAACAAATCAGCAACGTTGTCAAGACTAGTTTTTTCCAGTTACGTCTCTTGGCCAAAGTTAAAATGTTTTTAAGTCGACACGACCTTGAGAAAGCCATACATGCTCTAATCAGCTCAAGATTAGACTGCTGCAATGCTCTTTATGTTGGAGTCTCCCAGTCCTCTCTTGATCACCTTCAACTTGTGCAAAACGCTGCTGCCCATCTTTTAACCAACACTAATAGAGGAGAGCACATCACTCCTGTTCTTAACTCCCTTCATTGGCTTCCCGTCTTTTATAGAATTGATTTTAAACTTTTAATGTTTGTTTTTAAAGCTCTTAATGGCCTCGCCCCATCCTATTTATTGGAGCTTTTAACTGTCCGTGATCGTGGTAGAGCTCTGCGGTCAACCAATCAGCTGTTGCTGGAAGTGCCCAAGTCAAAGTACAAACACTGGGGTGACCGAGCCTTTTCTGTTGCTGCTCCTAGGCTCTGGAACAAGCTCCCCGCCGAAATGCGTCTTGTTTCTGACCTGGGTTTCTTCAAATCTAGGCTTAAAACCTATTTATTTAGGGTGGCTTTTAATATCCAGTAGCATGGTGACACTTTTATCTATTGTTTTTAATTGTTTTTATTTATTCCTTTTTACTTATTATCTATTGTAAAGCACTTTGGTTTGCAGAAAGGATTGTTGTAAAGGGCTGTATAAATAAAGTACATTTACATTTACATCCCTCTTCATCTGCCCATTTCTTGACATTTTCTCTCCACCAGGTTCCACAATCTTTTAAATAAACAGAAAAAAAAAATATGATGTATTTTTGCATTTTAAACAATGATCAAAAAAACAATAAAATAGCTATTATCATAATTCATTGGGATTCTGCAAGTTATAAATCAGAGATAAAATGGCTCTATTTTAAATCTTCCATTAATTTGGACTATATAATTTTGCTAATTGGGTAACTGTCAATTTAGTCTCATTTGCATTCAGCCACAAACCGAAGATTTCACGATCTCCTCATGTCTTTACCTGCGGGCTGGTGATTATTTGATACATAATGATCCCACAGTTCCATAGGAGAGAGTGAGCACCAAGCAGAGGAGATAGATATCTTTCTTTCTTGGCCTGCATGTTCTCACAACCACACTTGGGATTCAGATGTTCAGATCTGCAGAGATTTCAAGAGAATCTTACCATCTGTGAGCAATACTTTGAATTGCTAAAGTTGATATTCCATTGCAGAGCCCCCAGATACTGATCCCATATTTAGAGGCAAGGACACCTCCAGGGGTGTGAATTATACCAAAGACTCCTGAAGCACAGAGCGTAAGGGATACAACTGGATAGGACCAATACATTTTTTAAATTTAGTTTTTAAAGGGGAGCAAAGATGTACATTCTAGAAGTTTTTAAGAAGAATGGGGTATCATTATAAAATGTGATACACACTTTTTCTTGATATTCAACCATTTCCTTTTGTGTCACAATTCATTGGCTGAATTTCACCATCAAATCACAAAATGGTGATTTCAACACATCAATTTAAACCTTTCTTACACAAACTCCTTGACTTCATAATTGAAGACCCGTGTGCAAGAAGTACCTAAGTCACATTTTAATCTTTTGAGATTTTGAGGGTCAAAGTTTTCAAAACATGGTGCAGATTATGACAATGGACGATGGAAATGCACCAATACACAAGACTTGAGCACTTCTTTGCAGAAATCTTGGTATCAGATGATGCTCTGGCCATTGTGGCTTTTAATACTGGTGTCAGCACATTTTTTGCAAAATGTGACTTAAGTACTTCTTGCACACAGGTCTTCAATTTAAGTAAGTGCTACCAGTACTGCACACGCCTTTGCAGTGATGTGATTTTTCTGAAAAAAAAAAAAAAAAAGAGTTTAATTCCTAAATTCTGGACAGTTCATCACTTTGTAAAAAACCTCAGTTGAATAAGACCAACATTACTCTCAATGGGATGAGAACAATATCTTCTCTCCAGGTAAATTAACAGTCAGTGCTCAAACTTAAGACAACAGTGTGCGCCCAACACAATCTAATATTGCCAAGTAAGTGCTGTTACGGAAAAGAAAACACACTGAACAAAAATGGACTGGAATTGATACGCGATTGTTTATTCATGGAGATTGTTGTTAAAACTTGGGTATGGCATTGTGTCTTGTTTAAACCACTGCTTATGAAATAACGTTTGTTTAATAAAGTTCTTTAAAAATTTATAAGTACAATTCCGAGATCAACAAAATAATTGTCGTCCAGGAGTAACATTATTGGCCACTAATGAATAGCAGCTTGCTATGATGACATCATGAAACCACAAAGACTGCACGACCATACATTTCACGCAGTTAACAAGGACCTTTTGCAAGCAGTTCGAACCAGCAAAATCCAGCCCAATTTGATAGTGAAAGAATAAAACAGCACCAGTGCAAAATGCACAAAATCCTGCAGAGAAAACCATTGACTATTTCCATTCATTAGCCAAAAGGCCTAGAGCAGACATGAAGGCACAATGTTATAGTGAGAAGTAGATGAAATTTCCAGATGGGAAGAAAGTGGCATTAAAATAGTAGATGCTCATGTTCGAAGAGAGGGAAAAAGTTTATTCACAAAGCATTGACAGCAAAACAGATACTGTTCAACTTTGATAACTGATAAATCATACTTTGATAAATTAGAACAAAATGTACAAAAAAAACCTAAAAATGCAAAATTATTTTTAGATGAGACTGCAATTCACTCAGCCGCTACCACAACTATTATCCTTTTTTGGTGAGTCTGTTCTTGTAGCAACAAGTTGCTAGGCAACAGAGGAGGACACTGAGAGAACTGCAGTGTTAAAAAAGGCCTTTTAAAGGTGCTTTCATTTCTTTGACCAGACCTGTTTGTCAGGAAAAGATCCATGAAGATACAAATTTGCATTAGTTTTGTCGTTAATATTTCATAAATGATGAATTTAAGAAGCAAATTCTTGGCAACATCAAATATATCCTCATCAGTAGGTTATTAGAGTGAGAAAAAATATTTCAAGTGACCAACAAAACAATATAAGACAAGCAGTTGCTTGCTGAATAGTCCTGGTGACCATTGCCACATGTTGTTTTGGCGGCCCCTGCTGGTTACCGGTTCTCTGGTTCTCGGTTTTTGTCTATCCTAATTACAGGTGAGCCACACCTGGACTCCGCATTAACAACCCTATAAAAAGGATTGGGGTGTGCACCAAAGGAGGAGGAAAAAGGAATAGGCCTACAGTGGCTGCGTTTACATGGGTCAAAAAATCCTGCTTCTAATCGGATTGACAGCTTAGTCAGATTCAAAATGTCTCATGTAACCACCTTAGCTGATCCGATTCACCCAGATCGGTTTAAATTTTCGATCGGATTGAAAGAGGTAGTCTACGCCGATTGATAATCAGCTTGATGCCGCATATAAACGGCTGAACAGAATGGATTCGGTTGATGGATTGGATTATTCGTTCTGCGCATGTGCTCCCTAGTACGTAGTAGTCATGTAATGACGTTCGCGTTCAGGTAGTGGGACCTTTTGCGCATGTCAAAGAAACTGTAATTGGTCTCAGCTGGGGCCATGTATACGCGGATTGAACGTGGATCGCTTTCCTTCGCGTTCATGTATACAGATCGAATCAGATTCATTTAATCAGTTTGATTTCAATCAGATTGAGGAAAACAATCCATGTAAACGCAACCACTGAGAGGCTGTCCACGCCACATCGGTCCCGTTGGCCATCTCCTGTTGCAGCGACAAGACGCCGCTTCTAGTATACCAGGACAAAAGTAGACGACGCAGATTTAGGAATCACTGCAATACAGAAGCTGAATTCGCAAAGGAAGTGGCTATTCGCTCCGCAGCAGGGTGAATTGGGGTAAAGAAATCTGCTATCTGCCCCGCAACAGGGCCGATAAGAGAAGCAGTTCTGCTATTCGCACTGCGGTGGGACGGATACGAGAAGCACTTCTGTTATTTTCCCCGCCGTTGGGCCAATAAGAGATTTCACTTTATAATCCAGCCCACACTTTGGTCTTTCGCGCTTAACCGCCTCGGGGCGAATAGCCTCTTCCAACCGCAAATGCTGCTGGCTGCTGGTCACCTATATAAAACCAGAAAGGGCGTGAAGAAACATAAGCAGCCAAGCAGGTATGTGCCACATTTCATCTTCGGCCTGACCAGAAAAGTTAGTCTTTGTAAATATAGCCTAACTGTCGCCTGCAATGTTCGCCAAATGATCATCCCAATGAACAGATAATGAGGTAAATCATAAGAACATCGACTTTCATTAATTATTAAACTGAGCAATCAACTAGGTACCTAATTATACTGTATATTAGGTAATTATTCATTGTCGCCATGCAGGTGGGTATATTCGGAGCTCTTATCAGAGCTTATCAATATAATAAGAACATCGGAAACACTAAAAACGCAAATTGGGATTTCATTTATTTATTAAGAAAACATTCAGTGCAGGTGTAGTCCTCTTTCGTTCTTGCCTGTATATCCAAGCATGGATCAAAAACAGTAGTGAAGCTCTGGGATATAGAAACATGACATTTGAGTAGAGCCGAAAAAAATCTCGATTAGGGCAACATTACTCTGGATACTGACCGACAAGTTTTTTTTTTTTTTTTTTTTTGCATGCGTAGACCCAAATTGCTGTACCTTGGTCTGCAGATTTTTGTTGAAGACCACACAGATTGATTTCTGAAAGCACTTTCCCCCTGTGAGCAGGGGAATGTTTTTCTTTGGTATTTTGTTCTCAACTTCATGTGCTGGATAGCAGGCTTTCTCAGGTGGAGCAAGGCACTCCAGGCAGTAACAGGTGTTATTATGGGTATTGACTGCATGTGCATGCATATGCACACACGCGTACACACACAGCAATGATGATTTCTTGCTGGATTGCTGCAGTCTCTGAAGGACCTCCTTTCAAAAGATGACCTTCACAACCTACCATGCTTACGCAGTTTCCCAGTAGAATTGGAAGGGCTGCACTGGACTGCTATCGAAGCCAATGCCGAACAAAACATTAATATTTAAGTTCATTGAAACAAAATGAACTTTGAATTGTTGATGGAACTGTGCAGTGTACAGAGCAATATGATGATGAATTTTATACCCTATCATACAATTCAGTTCAGAATAATTGATTCGACTGGCAACTATACCTTTCAACTTTTTTTAAAGTGCAATAGGAGTCAGTTGAATAGCTGTAATTGAATATGATTTGTAAAAAGCAGTGAGTATTATGCAGAGGGTAATTATCAAAAGAAATTCTGCGGGCAATTTTTTTTTAAACTTTTAACTTGCAGATAATGCAGTTGGTGTTCATGATACTTCTATCAACACCATCCCACCTGGCTTTACTACTGTTGGGGAAATATGGGACCAAAATTAATGCTGTTTGTTTTTTCATACTGTTCCAATTATGGTGGAGCTGAGGTTGTAGGTTTTCTCAAAGGACGTGTGTCCTCTTGAATTTACAATATGTTGTCAACTGACCTCCATTTTTTTTTTTTTTTTAAATAAATGATTCTTTATCAGCAATTATGTTTGGTTTGAGATGGTCCAACCAGCTTTTTCCTCTGGAGCTGGATATCTTTGCTCCTTTTGCAAGCCATTTTTTTTTTCACCGCAGTCACAACTTGACCCCATTCTTTGCTGCTTGTCTGAACACTGGCTTTCTCTCAGTGTCTATTATCCTTTCTGTAGGTTTAATGACAGTAAATTGTCTCACTGTGCTCAGTTAATTTCCTTTGTCCTCCTGTGGGATTGAATACAGTGTCTGTCTCTGCTCTACAAAGTCACAACAGCAGCGTCTGTGTTTGCAGAAGAGCTATGCAGTCAGCCCAGATGGCAGTAGCCAGCTTTGCAATATTCAACCCAGAGGTGGCACAATACTCTCCCCTACTGCCCCACTGCTGCTAGAAACAAGCAGACAATAGCTCAACTTGATTGGTTGTTACTCTTTCTGTAACATTAATATTCTCAAACCTTGGTACATTGTTCTTGATGTTCCTATTAATATTTTTGCGATATTAGAGCTAAGCTACATGGTATGCATAAAATTCTATGAAAGACAAAGCCACCTGCTCAGAACAGTATGATATTAGTCAATGGCCAAAATAGATGCTATCCATTCATCCATAACTATTTGTGAGTGAACTTTACTTTTACGCAAGGAAATGACTTCTGCGCGGATTAAACCTTTACTTGTATCTTTAAATGTGTCATTTAAAGAGCCTGTTTTAATGCAATCTGTCTGATCATACTTCTGGCTGAGTTTTATAATGAAGCTGGACAGTCTTCATTTGGAGGTCAAGCATTCAGGCCTGCATCATTCTCTTGATTAAAAACCTCACTAGCTCTTTCCCACTTTGAAAATACAGCGAGGGATGACTGCGGGGCTCAATGTTCCCATTTTTGGCCACTACCAAGTCAGGCTTGTGACACAAAAGTCACTAGCCTGCAGAAGATTTTACAAGCCCTAAGATTTTAGTAAACAAGTGACTCTGCCGATTACCAGCAGAAAGCAGTGACCTCCGAAGAGCCACCTAATTTGCACTGCATTTCATCAGTCTGTAGATGACCAAGCTAGCAGTGAAACTGGAGCGTATGTAGCTACAGGACCAAGTGCTGTATTTCAGAAGAGCATACGGGATATTGGTGAGACTCTGTACTCTTAGCTGCGTATATTTGTGTATGAATTAATTTGCATTTGCGTAAAGTACTGCTCCAAAACCGCAAAATTTCTTTGATAGCAAGTTAAATGAGCCCCTAAGAACCATACCGGGCCATCCTGTACTTTCAGCGAACTTGAGTTGAGGTAGTCGGCATGTGCAGAGAACTGAGATCTACATCTCCGAAATGGGCCAACCCAATCTGCTGACATGGATTGCTAATACAAGCAAATGTTTTCTCTGCCACTGTACGTATGCACTGCACTGCCTAAGCCATAGTGGGCCATCCCACAACTTTCCCATAATTCATAGTAAACATGGCAGCTTGGTATCTCACTGATGAGGAATTGCTTGCTATGATTGATGATGTTGTTGAAGTGGAAGATGATGGTTCCTCTTTAGGAGGTAGGTTTCACTGTAAATGCTGATTATGCATTCAAAACCTGCATAAGAAGTGCATGTGCATAATTTACATATCTTGTGTTTGTAACGTGCAGTGTTTTTTTGTTGCAAGTAACTCTAGATGACACCAGAGACTGGCAACTTTGAGACCCATTTTCTGTGGTTCTCAGGGGCTCAAATAGGGGGCGAGTTGTTTAGCTAGGTTACTTTTAATTGCTGTGTCTTCCCCTCGAGGGTGTGTAATCATTTAGTGACTCTTGGTATTCTAAACCATTAGGCCATATGAAGTTAAAGTTTAAGTTCTGAATAGCTCTATCTAATTAATTTGCTTTTGACAGGTTAACTTTGGTTACAATTATGCTACTTTTGTTTGTGCTTGGGTTAATACTTGTTGGTAGCGAGGCTGTACATTTTGGCTCAGCCCTTTTGTGGGCTTCAGATGTAACTTTATCTTTCACGTCCCCATAGAAATACAAGAAATTACTGCATGCATTTGCAGATCTGAGCTAGCGAGCGAGGTCATATTTAACTGCTGAACGTTAATAAACTGATAAATAGCCTGACTTTTGATAAATGTTTTTTATACACTTGGGTGGATTTTGAATATATTTTGGGTGGGAAACCATGTGACCAATCTGGCAACATTGTGTAAAAAATGAAGATGAGAAGGCGGAATTCGTTTGAACATCTGTCGTATGTACAAACTATTAAGATCAATTATACGGTAGGATTGTACGAATATTTAATGATCATGCAGAATTTTCACTTGCCGGCTAGGCAAGGAGTCTGAGCTTATCCAGTCACCGAACAAATTTTCAGTCGTCAGGGATCCCGGGCAAGTGCGAAGATCGAGCCCAGTGACTGTATCATTTTCATCTACATAGCCAATGTTTCTGTACCGCTGAACTTGTAAATGTTAGTTCATCATCTGAGGAAGAAGTCTTTTCCTTTTACCGTCAAAGGAATGCGCAAGTTTTAGAGTCATCAAATCTACAATTTCAGTCTCAGTTTTTGACTCTATTGACTGATGTATCCCCATTCAGATGTCCTTAAATTCACTGTTCCTATTGAAACACTAGTCAATCTGTTATTTAACCTCCTTGCATCCATGCCAGAAAAATGAACTCACTCAAAGTCACTAAGATCTTTGCTTCTTTAAAACGTGGTCAGCTGAGTCAGCACAGAATTTTTATACATGATACAGTGGATTATGTGATGATATTTGCATTATACAATACATCTTTATGGAAACATCCACATTTGTTACATTTCTTCATTCATGTACACCTTGGGGCACAAAAAAAGATTTATAGGGCAGCATGAGATGCAGTGCTGTATTGGAAGTGAGAGAGAGGGTAATGTTCCTGGGAGCACAAGTATGTGTATGTGTGTGTGTGTGTGTGTGTGCGTTCGTGTGTGCGTGCATGCGTGCGTGCGTGCGTGCATGTGGTGAGTATTATGTTTGCATCATGTGTATACAACCAGCAAATCCCTGTGCATGGGTGAATGTTAAGTGTGAGTTGAGCATGCTAATGATAAGTACATATCTCCCTGTATGCATGCACGTGAAATGAGTTTGCACACACACTATAAGTCAGAAGTTTTGTTCAGACTGCCCCTCATTTCCCCCTGAGGTCCAGCCCAGAGGGGCAGCTGTAAGAGCGAATGTCCCCATTCTTCACTTCAGCCAGGTCCAGGTCCACTTCCACGCCCTGCACCTTCGCCTGCAGGCATCCATGGAAGGAGAAGGCATCCCCTGTGGAAATAACCTCTGTTACTGACTTAATCCACCTCCACTGAGCTGCTGATGCTTCTTTCTCTGCAGCATTAACACACACAATCCATTAATCCATTAACTTCATTGTACACAGATAATGCAGCTGGGCCCCCCTTTTATCAGACCGTTTACAATTGTGGTCAGGGATTAGGATCCAGATGTTGAGTATTAGGATGAGGATATACATATGAATTTTGATGGATGCCAGACTGAAATAAAAGACAATGGAGAGGGCAGAAGGTAGATGGAGAGAAAGGGAGGAAAAAAAAGATGAGAGTATGGGTGAGATTTGGTTTTTTGCAGTATTAGAAGAGAGGGTTAAAAGATAATTGAGGGTGAGTGCTGGTAGGTGTTGCAGAAGCTCACCTGGCAGACCTCCCAGGAACACCATGGACTGCGGCTGGCTCCACACACTTCTCAGGTAGTGGAAGTCCTTATTCTCCAGCCTCCTCATGACCCTCTCTCCCCCCAGCTCCGTCATTACCTGGCCCGCCTTCACCTGCAGCTGTAAGAACTGGCTTTCGCCCAAACATAGAGAGGGAGGGGTGCTGCTCGATCCAAATTCCTGATTCTTCAAATGGAGCACCAAGTCCTGAGATAAGAGCAGTGGTGCTTAATAAACTGCATCAACATTTTTTTTATAGCTGCTGTCTACTATGGAAAATCACATCTGAATGCAGATGTTCTGTGACTGTACTCCTCAAGAAAAAGGATAAGGAACACTTGGGTCCATTTTGAGCCAAGTACATGAAGTATAAAAACTGAATGTAAATCCCAAATCACATCACTGGTGTTAATCCAAGGAATAAAATGCATCAAAACATTTGATCAGATGATTGTGTTACGCCTAAACAGGGTATCCGCAGGGAAGACCAAAATCACACCAAGTCTTGAACATTAAATGAAAGAGTCGAAAACAATGTCCAAAGTCATTTCAGTATCTTGTGTGACCACCATGTGCATAGGCATAGATTTGGGTAGGGGTGGTCGAGATATGTCCCAACCAACTTTCAGGCATATTTAAAATATGCCTGAAAATAGTCTATGGTTCAATTTGAAGTGTATATAGCAGCTACAGTTGTGTTTACTAACCTTGTTTCAAGAAAACAACATGGCACATTAAAATGCTTAATGGACAAGATTGAGAACTAGTTTGCTAACGTAGCTAAATATATCCACTCGCTTAGGTTCAATGTCCTCTCTACAAGAATTAAGCGGGCTTTGGGAGTGAGCTGAGATGATTTGTCCTGGTAAGTGAAGGTTGTCGACAGTGAACGAAATTGAAATGTTAGTTGATATTCCCATTCTTGATGACCAATGAGTGGCTGAACATATGAAGGTGCAATTGTCCCCAAGCCCAGGTGAGATGGGGATTCGGTCAAGTCTAAAAGAGAGTAAAACACCTTGAAAAGCGCCCAATACAAATTTTTGCCCCAGCAATACATCTATCTACAGAATCATTTCATGGATCAAGTTTTTTTTTTTTTTTTTTTTTTTTTTATGCATGGCAAAGGCAAATAAATCTCGGTCGTGGGAAGCAACACTCTTGAGAATTCAATCTAACAATGTTTAATAATCATGTAAATATTTAGAGATCTACCTTAGATAATTGATTTTTTTTTTTTTTAATTTATGGAAGAAAGGCTGCATATTTCCTGTATATATTATGGAAGATATTCTTCCACTTGCTGTCTTTTTGTGGAGATTTATGGGAAATATGATGACCAATAATACTGACTTCCCTGAAAATGTGGTCAGTAAAGAATAAACAGAAAATGAGAGAAAAAAGAAAGTAAAGAGGCGAATAAAGAGAGGGTAATACTGCCTAAAGTAAATTCCTATTTTTGTCTCCTTGTGCGATGTGCAGCAGTTGAACACAAGTACAATCAGATGGCGTTACTTTTGCTGGCCACTATGCTATCTGGCTCGCTGGCTGATCAATCTAACGTTACTCCTGTCCTTTGGCGTGGGATTCCATTTTACATGCAGCTGGTTTGATTTCAAGCTAGATCATTTGGCCTATACAAGACAGTCGGCAACAGGACAATAGTAACTGGCAAGCATCCGTTTTGGCTGAAGTTTAAGATCTAGGCTGCAAGAATGTGCTTAATAATGACAAATTTGAGTTTTTTGTTTGAAACAATTAAATTAGCATGGTCTGAACACACCAAATAATGGTTCTTCACCTTCAAAAAAATCCTAGCATTAAAACTGATCAAACTTATGTACAGTAGTATGGACTGTTTTGGCTACACAGAAACAGAGTTATGCATTTACAAGTCTGATTTGTAGGGCCATTAATTGTGTGCCTGGCGTCAGAACGTAACTAATGTTAGATCACTCGCTAGCTAGCTAGCTTGCTTGCTAGCTATAAGTAGCAAATAAATTACTTAATAATGATTGCAACTTTCACTAATGTAGGACATACCATCATTTAATGAAGTAGCTTAAATTAATTGTGATGTGTATTTCATTTGTTCAATATTGTTAAGCTTCATAATAAATGTTCATAACATGAATAACAGTTTTACACTTGTATTCAAAAATCAAATCAAAAGTATATGGGTACAAAACTGATAAACAAGTTCATGAATATGGCATCCATCTATGAAAATTACGGAGGCACCCTGCTTATCATCATAAAAAAACAAAGAAATGCTTATTAGAAAAATCTCTAAAAAGGAAAAGGCGGTATTTACACTCAGATTGTTGCCAAAAATTTTCCAACTCGCGTGCTACGTGCCTTTGCATTACATATGTGTCCCTAACAATTCTCACATGCAACCCACGCCCTAGACCATGTGCTCTCACCGCAGCTTGACAGCATCTTGGAAAGTTCAGATCAAGATAAAATATCAGAGAAAGAACTCAGTGGTACATACATTTTTTTTGTTGAGTATAATGTGTAACATCAACACACTCTGGTCGCTGCACAGATCGTGAAATACCCATTGTGCAGAGAAATCATGGAGTTATAAATTATCAAAGCAGGTTCATCACTGAAAGTGATGAATTGCAAATATTGAGATCAAATTATTCTGTCTAAAAATTTCCAAAGTATCAGGCCTGGCATTCCCCACTAGACAAGAGTCAGAACACGCAATGTATGACTGAGAAACTTTTCATTAAAGAGAGGACCTTCTGGACCTGGGAGTCATGCCTTTAGGAATCATGGGGCTAATGTCCATTGGATTATGTCTATCTTGTGATTCGGATGCTGGAGGATTTTGGTGGGTGGGGGTATGTACTTGTCTGTGACTAAAGATTTGTTATAATTACCGTATGATATTTGCTGTACTACAGCATCCTTCATTGACCTGCAAAGGACGACTTTCACTGCTGACGGGCAAAGCAAAAGGGAAGAGTGCATCCCCAACTCTGGGATACCACTTTATGTAGGTACCCTCTCTGCATAGCCATACACCCCATGCTATTCTCTTTGTTTCTTGCAGATAATGACAATGGTTTGTAGCCTCTGTAGTGGTATTGTGGTGTGTTGCATGTATGCTGGTCCAAGTGCACTACCTTTGTCAGCTGGTTCAGGGACAAGGAGAAAGAGACACTCTTGCGAGGATCCACGATGGCAAAAAGCACTCCTCTGTCCTCCACAGGCCGGAAGGCCAGCTCTACCATGAGGGCCCAGCTGCTCCCTTTCCCCTCTGCTGTTGCATTCCCAAGTGCTGCAAGAGTAGAGCAGCTCATTACACCAGGCTACACCCTCACACGGTACACCACTCTAGAGAGGGAATGAGACCTACTTTGTGGCAGGAACCCAACATGCCCGCTTCCTGGAAAGAAGGATCCAGGTGCAATGCGGTCCCAGCACCTCTGAGTGTGGGAGTCCTGGAGCAACACACTGGAGTCCTGCTTAAACCAATCCCAATTTTGCATACAAGCGTCCAGAGGGGCGTCAATCTGGGCACAGGGACAAATACACAATTCGAGCTTGCTTTTTTGAAACAAGCAGAAAAATATCCAGCGATGGGGAAACACTAAAAACAGCTATATTTGATTTTGATTCCAGCTTTGTATTTTGGAAGTCTGGAACTCACCCCTGTTGAGATACTGTTTGCCAGGGATGCCCCAATTGCAATTCGGAGGTATCCATCCCCAAGCTCCATGTTGTGGCTCTCTGTGGACTGCTGCACAGAAATGACCTGCTCCCCATCCACACTGATGGACACGTCCATCTCCCGCATAGTTAGCATAATCTGCAGTCAGAACATCTCATCAAGGACTGACATAGGCACTCACCCCTCAAGTCACAAATATTACTACATATCAGCATGTGTCTTGAATGTGGCTTGCTTCTCTTGCTACCGGTTCTTAGCCAGACCTTATATAAGACATTTGTAAGCAGTAATATTTACCAATTTTGTCACCCTCAGAATATGAAAGGAAGAGAGATTGAAATCGCAAAATCTTGCAAACTAAGCCAGGCCCTTTTTGTATATAGACCCACTGTCATGCTGCCTTTCTCTGTCTATTCACTGTGCTTGCAACCACTATTCAAATTACTCCAAACTAATGGAAACTAAGAGCACCATGGTTTAGAAACAACTTCACACATTTACACCCTTAGGAATATTTATACATTTCTGCCCAGTCTTGCTATGCTATGATCTGCTACAAAGGATCACGAGTATGAGAAGATAATCCCAGTTCAAACCAAAAGTTATTGATGTCACAAAATGTGACATTTGAGAAATTTCTTGAGAGCAACTGGTGGAGACTAACGTCTAAGAACTTCAAATACTCGTGATTGCTTGGGTAGGTGATTCAACCACTCTTTAAATTTGAGTTGTAGAATGTTGCAACTTAAGTCGTCACCAGTTGCAGGGAATTGTGTTGCAAATCTTTGGTCTGAGCTGGGCTTCAGTTTAGGGCTGCTATGGTCGCTAATGTCTTGCTTCACAGTGAGCATGAAAACATATTCAGAAGCAGTGCATGCTGGAAAGGAGATCACCCTCTTCCACTGCCCATCGCTGATGAGTGGACCAGCACTGACAATGACCCTGCCATCGCCATGGCTGCTCTGCATGGTCAGGTGCCTCTTCTGCACAGCCAGGAGGAGCCAGTTGTTGACCCCGTCAATGTTCCCATGGAAGATGATGCCCTCAGGGTCCAGTGTGCGCAACTCGAACTCCGAGTCAAAGCTGGGATGGAGGAGCCACCAAAGGGAGACTCGCGCCAGTAATACTCACACTCATTCCCTGAATCCAGGCTAATCTCTTACCATATCCACACATCTACAGTAGTGTGCAGTGATGATTATACACTTAACAAAATGAAGTTAAATCAGAAACAAAGTACTATTCAGGTATTTATTTCATGTAATATTAGATCATATAGATGAAAATAATTAAACAGATAACAATGTATAGAAAAAACAAAAATAAAAATAATGTCTTTTTGAGAGAGGAAGTCAATATCTAGTGTGACCACCAAACCAATCCAAATGGTTTGAAGTTCATTCCAAACAGATTCTTTCAATGTTACAACAGATTTGCTCAATCGGATTAAGGTCTGGACTTTGAGCAGGCCAAGTCGTAATTTTTATGCCACCAGCTGTTTCTTTCCAACCGAGATAATTCTTGCACAACTTAGAAGTGTGTATATTATCTTGTTGACAACAAAATCTCCGACCAATCAGTCTCTTTCCAGATGGAAATGCTTACCTCACAAGGATGCTGTGACACTGCTTTTCATCCATGATTCCGTCAGTTTTTATGAGACCACTGGCTTCTTTCCAGCAAACTGAATCCCAAACCATAATATTGCCACCTCCATGTTTTACTGAAGGGATTAAACAGTCGTTTTTGAAAAGTTGTTCAACTGTATTGCACATATAAATTCTGCGTTTGGGTGAGAAAATGTCAAATTTTTGTTCAGCGATCCAAAGGACTTGTTCCCAGTCCACTGGTGTCCAACCCCTGAATTTCTTGGCAAACTCACAAGGTCAGCTCTTGGCAGCAACATGACTAATCAAATCATTTTCATACAGATGTCTGGAAATAGTAAATCTTGATAATTTCATCTCTTCACTGCTGGTGTTATTAATATCATCACGGAGTTGTTGTGCTGTCAACTGATTTTTTTTTTTTACTTGTCATACAGACATAACAAACATCAGAAGGAGTTCCGTTTTGCCCATCTATTGCCTCTAGTTTTCAGCGAACCAGTCCCTTTTAAATGCTTGATGGTGTTTCTAACAGTGCCATGGCAGCATTTAACATCTTCAGCATCATGTAAGGCCACAATGCGGCTACGAACAATCATAGAGAGCTCCTTCCTTTGTGCCATCATTTTTAACATTGTGACACTGCTCAAAGTTCATGTCACCTTATACAGAACAACTGACCATCAGAAGTTATTTTGCAGAATATTGTTGCCTAAAACCAGTTTAACCAAATTATTTAGCATCAATAATCATCGAAGGAGTGTTCAAACACGCATTCAGGCTATGTGAGAATCAAAAACATAAAACTTGTGACACTTTTCAATTGTTCTAAAAAAATTGATGTTATCTGTGTTTTTGGTTATTACCCACATTCTTACCTCAGTATACTTGTGGGACTTATTTTTTTGTTACCCATATTTTTACCTCAGTATACTTGTGGGACTTATTTTTTTGTTCTCATTGCCAGAACAATTGTATTTTTCAATACATTTTCACCAGAAAATTATAGAAAAGAAATAGATTAGGACCCCTTTTAGATGAAAGTGGTGGTGTATAATCATCACTGCACACTACTGTATGATTCAAGTTCTTTCATTTCACTGGATCATAAAACCCACTGCTGAGCAGCAAGCTATAGAAAGTCAATCACATCATGGATCTGTGTTCGATTGGTGCATTCACCAGGCAGAGTAAGCCCCACCCACAAAGCAGAATCCCCAAACTTTTAGCTCACCCATCCAACCATCTTCCAAACCAGTCAAAATCAAAATCAATACAGAGTTGCATTTGTAGGACAGTACCTGGTTAACTCGGAGATCTTGTACTGCAGGATGGGCACATTACCCATAGAGCTGTTCCCAGTGTAAAGTGTACCAGGAGTCCTGTACTCCTCAAATGGATAGCACATAGCCTTGTCCTTAAGACAGAGATACAATCCAATCGCAAGCCAAGCATCAACATATATGAAAAATGTGATCAAATTATTTGTCAATTACTGATCAAGCATATACGTGTCAAATATAAACTATGACTGCTGTGGAAAAAAAGAGCAGTGATTTTTTTTTTAGGTTTTAAGTCAGCATGGAAACTCACCTTACTGGTCTTCAACACATCCAGGGGTGTTCCCATAATGCAACATTCCATTGCTATCAGTGCCAAGCATATTGTAAAGGTGAGCCTCATCTTCCTTCCTCTGTGAGACTGACGGCAGCCTGCAGGCCTGTCAATGCATCTGTCCCAAGCACTCACTCTCCCAGAGATCATACCATCTCTGGTCTTATAAGGAGCCACGAGAATCGGTCTGATTGTTATTTTTACAAAAACAGGAAATTACCAAACATAGATAAGCCAAAATTTTGGGAAGCATTTTGTGAAAAGAGACATCAACTATCAGCAACTCCATGGGTCATATCAGCTCCTAGGAATTTACTCCGTTCGTGTCCAAGGACATTTCAGTCTAGATTGTCTGTTGCAATCTTTATAACTAATCAACAATTCATTACCACTAGAATCAACTTAATGTATATCACCAACCAAGTGAAACAGTGATTACACCTTAAAACAAAATGGTTAAAATTTGTTCTCTCTCCTCTCGAAAGTACGAACAATTCATGATTAGATAAATGAGATATATCCAGCTCTGTGAAATAGCTTTCCTGAGTGTATATGCATACAAGACATCCAGTACCAATCATAAAACCAAAATGCTTGGATTGGTTGTACTAACATAGCTGTGGTGGTCCTGTAAATACAAGCCAAATGAAGTATTTGATGGTGCACATTATTGAGGGTCTACAGAGGCGTCTATGCTGATATGTAAGAGGTAAAGTCGCCTCCATGGCAGAGATAAAAAAGATTTTTCACAGAAAGTGCAATGTAATGACTTGACTTGGCATTTCATTGACTCAAAATGTGTAAAAGAAAATAAATTGAAATATAGATTGATTGTTAGAGGCATACATTTCAGGATTTGCCATCCCAGCCATAACTTTATATGCATTAACATTCATACAGGCATCTCTGTACTCATTTTGCAGCACCAATTCTCACATAATCCGCAAATACCCAACATCTCTAACATACTCTGAGCCAAGAGTTTGTTATCCCTAGATGGAGCTGCACTTTGAGATCCTTCAAAAATGCAGTGAATAGCTTTCAATAGCTTTTTTTATTCTAAAATTTTTCCTAAATTTTTTTTTTTCCAGGGAATTTAAAACAGTTGTCACAGGCTACGTATGTACCAGTAACTGAAATCGTCGCAATTCCAAGGAAATTTCAGCAGTGCTTCCAGAAATATATTGGAATAAATTCCTTTAATGTTCCACAGGCCAGTTTTAATGCAAAGACATTAAATGCAGGGACCTCTGCCCCCTAAAAAACAGCTGTAGGCCCATACCCCTTCTATGTACAGAAGATGGGATTCTATCAAATCAATGACAATCAATCTTTTTTTGGGCTTGTTATTGCATTCAAACCAGCAGGATGTAAATGTAGGGAAAAAATTATTTTACAAGGAGGAAGTTTTTGACAATCAATCATAGCTACCTCTGAAAAAATGACACTCATTACAGTTTGGTGATGGTTTTATCAATGTGTCAGTTGCTATTCACTGAGATTGAATGCACAGTGCAAATGATTGTGCCAACTAAGGCTTGGCTGGGGTCTGTCCCGAGCTCATGTGGCTCATCAGGCTAGTGTTTCACTCCAGTTTCTATAGCCTGAAACAACTAAGGGCCTGATTTACTAAGACCTTTAACACATGCAAAACCAATAACATTGCCCATGATTGGCCAGGGTACTTGCCTTGAAGCAATCAGTGGTAATGTTATTGGTTTTGCACGGGCAAAAAGATTTTGCATGCGCTAAAGGTCTTAATAAATCAGGCCCTAGGAGTACTGCTACTCCATCTAGATGGGACACAAGTCCATCAAAGGTTGCCCCCCAGCTCTTTGCCTGGTTTCCCTGACAATTGGCTGGTACCCAAATTTACACCTGGGTGGAGTGAGGCACAGTGGAAGTGAAGTGTTTTGCCCAAGAACACACCGTGAAAGCCGTAGCAAGGACTTGAACTCAGGACCTTTCGATCCCAAGTCAAGAACACTTAACCACTGCGGGGAGGAGACGGGATCATTGAAAGTGTCTACCAACACAGATGGCATTGATATAAATTATCCAAGGTAGGTGGTCGTGGCGACACACTTTGGGAGTGACAGGAGGACAAGGAGATTCCTCTCCCCTTTAAACCACCAGAGGCGCCATCTCCAGCATTTTAGGCAGAAGAGGCCTTTTTACAACTTTCATGCGATGGTGCTGAACCATTGATCTCTCAATAGCTTAATATTCTAAACACGACTTTTCCGCCAAAAGTGGGTCTTGAACACAGAGCCCACGGTTACAAAAAAAATTTTAAAAATAGATGTATGTGGATATTTGCACGCGGGACTGTTGCCATGACGGTGCACAAAGGCGCAAAAATTCAGCAGTGGGGGAGGAGTGGTCATTTACAGGGTGATTCTAATTTTCTGCGAGCACAGATCTGGAGTGAACCTTACAAGCAGTTAGAGACAGACGTACAGTGTCGGGTGGTGGTGACACTGATGCGCAATAATTTTAAGAATCAAAGAGTAACTTTGTTTTGAAAGCAGATGATACTAAGCTTACCGTTAGGAAGAGCTGATATGTTCCATAGGTCTCCGTGATGAGAGCTCCCTCATTTTGTTTGGATCATAAAAATGGTCTTGGCCATCACATACAGTAACAGGAACCAGGCACTCCATATGACCAATGTAAGAGCAATCAGTCCATATGCCAAACTCTGACCTTCCCTTCCTATAAAATTATCCCCACCGCCCCCAGTATTTACCCAGGAGTCATGCTTAGTAAAAGACCAGGATAGAGATGGCAGTAATTTACTGTCCATCTCTATCACGAACTGTGGAGCTGTGACAGACATTCCCAACATGCATAGCTGAGGGACATCAACACACAAACCTGCGATGCTTTCAGCCTTGACCAGTACCCATATGAACCAGATACACTCAGACACTAAGGAGCTACAGAGAAATTAATTACAACTCTTTCCCCTACGAAACCACCATCAGGAAACACTTTCAATGCTGAGAAACGCAATAAACCACCAAGCAGTGTTACAGTTGGCAAAAATGTTTATTGTAAATTATTTCCACGTAACAAATAAAAAAAGAGGAAATAAGACATGAGCTTTTTTGTTATGAAAATAATTATAAAAAAGTTTAAATAACAAAAATACATTTAGTAACAGAAAAACATACCATGATAGTTGTCCAAAACTCAATGAGTGGACAAACAAATGAAACAAGTAATTTTTTTTTTCCTTTCCATTTTGCATATGCAGACATTCAGCTGAACACCAGTGGCTACTGCTGATCTCATACAAAATGTCCGCCAGGAGAGAGTGCAAGGCTCCTACTGCCAAAACGCAGGTTTGGGAAAATGGGGCTTCCCACCTGTATGAGCCCCCTACATTACACCCACCGAATGGGGAGCCTGGGCAGTGACATAAACACCATCTCAGCCAAGCTGGTTGAAAGAGAATCTAATCTCAGATCATGGAGTGGAATGTTCAGTTTTCATTTTGCTGATAAACAATACCTGCTTCAATGTATAAAAGACTATGAATTGTGGTACAAGATCAGTGTTAGAAAATTGTGACATCACTTATATCTCACTTGTCATACCACATGGTCTCCGGTGACTGGGCTGTGACGAAGATACATCCTGCCTGCTGTGAATGTGAAGAACGAACAAAGTCAGGACCAAATCCCAGTTTTCACTGTTGCTCTGTAAAACGTTCACTGCATTTCGTCTCCGATTCAAACCAGCCAAACTTTGTGATATGCTTCTCCCATCCACTCATGGATTGACGAGAGCTATTTTTAAGCCCAGGCGTGAGGAGATCCCCATGTTTGGATACATTAGTATCTAAATCAATGGATCTTCTGATTTCTTCATGATTGTGCGCATATACCATGTCACAAGCAAATAAGACAAGGTCACATGACTGACAGAGCCAAACAGTTAGGGGCAGCTTACCTCAGCAGCTTACAAAACTTACTTCAAACATCATGTCATGCGAGTTCAGTACCATTACCGTGCACCAGCAACCAAACGGAGCAATTCACACTCCTGACCAGCGACTTCTACAGTATTTTACCCTACATCTGCATACAAGTACCGCAATTCTGCATTCGCTATGGAATCAAGCGAGGAGCTTCTGCATGTGGGGTAGAGCACACCTAGGTACCTCTGCATGCACAGTTTAGCAAGTTAGCAAATCACAGTGTATACTGCAAACATACAAAACATAAAAAAAACATCTCATTTAATACAAGGGACAAGCGTGTTAGAAATATATGGCGGACCAAAGTCAGAGTCTGATTGCAAATTTACAACACGTTGTTAACCCTGTAATGACAGTATTAAACAGTTTACTTCTGTGGCTGTCTTCAGTTCAAGTTTCTATCCATTCTTTACAAAATGCAACTAAACAAAGGGATAAAACAGGTAATGATCAAGAATTAAGCAACAAGAATGCGGGACTGCAGGTTTGGTCAAACTTTTAAATGATTGTAAAAAAGTGAAATCATTTCTCCGCTGGATTTGGGCTCATTGGTCCAACCAAGCAACATGCAGTTAGCGGGGTGGACCGTGTCTTCGCAAATGATTAATTTAAAAGCCGCAGGGCCAGCGGAGTATGTAGCAGAACTCGTTATGGTGGAGCTCTGATTGTCTGGTTCTTCTGAGCCGGGAGCTATCAAAATGCAGGTCATTCTCACTGCAATGGCACTACAGACCTGGGGTAAGGTATGATCATATCACAAACGTGACTCTCCATCAGCGTGCTTTTGTTTCTCAACCGCAAGATAACCAGTGATGCACCCAGGTCACGACACGCATCCGAACCAGAGACATCTTTGGTCGCGCACTGGCTGCGATACAAAATACGCACGCAAGTACAAACACAAAAAGTGGGAGTCAGGTTTGTGATAATAGTCTTGAGACCTATAGGAGGTGACGGTAAATTCTGACACTTTTCTTCTAATAAAATATTGCCAAATGTAATATCAAATATTTTAAAGGTCCTTTTTCAAAATTTCTTTATTTAAAATACGTGTACCCTTTTTTCAAGTCCGGATCCCTACAAATTCATTTTCTTTGGCGTTTGAAAATAGGTATTAAAATTTACAGAATATAAACTTCACTGTACAGGATTACAAAATTATAGTTGATCATTTAACTGATCAGTATGGAGTCAACTGATACCACGTATCAAATAATCCAATCTGGAACTTTCCAAATTTATCTAAAGTGCTTCAACATCATTCCCCCGATAGACAAAAAAAAAAACATCATATATACATCCATAAATAAAATAAGGCAGATTTGTTGTAACCTCTCAAATCGTACACTATAAAAACTTGCACTTATATCAAAAGCGTGGAAAGGACAAAAGAGAGGGGTTAGGAGGAGCTTAAGAGAAACATTCCCTTTCTGATTTCCGTACCGAACCATTTTCATCGTCACTCTCCTTGCACATCAAATGAGATTGTAAAAATGGCTTCATGATTGTTAATTTTGAAAATTTTAAAAGATTTTAGGGAAAAAGAGAGGATTTTAGCAGCCTATTCACACAAAGTAACTTGAGTGTGTAAGTGTCCTTTTCACAGCTCTGTGAGAAAAGTGAGAAGTCCAAGTGTAATCAAACTAATGCCAAATATATTACAATCTTCAACTGAAACAGATGAGAATGAGAAAGATCATGAAAAATGAAAAAAATACCTTTTACAGATTTAAAAAAAAGTGGAAGGGAGTCGCTTTTGAAGGAACTATTGAGAGACCCATGCAGTCATCACATGACTGGTTCAATGCTTCCTCCATTTCCATTTTCTTTTGAACACCTCAATGCTAGCGGTGTGCGTTCTTCCGTGTAGAAGCAGCAGCATTGTCAGCGCGTCCCCAGCACTGTGTTGTTCCAGTGTTAAACTCTGGCGTCTGAACTACAGTGCCATCTGCTGTAGAGGCTGTCCATATGTTACAAAGTCCTTCCCTTGAGAACCTTAGGTCGTCTTCCCCACAATAGGATTGTCCCTAAAAAAAAAAAAAAAAAAAAAAAAAAGAAAGAACTTTACAATGTAGTATCCATAAAAATATTCCATGTTCTGGATGACAAAAACTAAAATGATTTTAGAAGACTTCATTTAGAGATAATTCCATTATTTTCACACAGCATCATAGCATTCTGATAAAGACATAAAAGCTTACGTACATCAAGATTACATTAAACATTAATATCTCCGCCAAGGAGGCTCTGTGATTCGTCAGGTTTGTTGGTTAGTTAGCAGGATTGCTGGAGCCAGGATTTTTGAAAAGAATTTGTGAAGAAAGAGCCAGGATTTTTGAAAAGAATTTGAGAATAGCCAGGATTTTTGAAAGGAATTTGAGAAGAAAGAGTCACATCTTCACAAATACACTGCAATTTGGAATGACAAAAATTGGGAGCATTATCTCGATTATGTCAAGAACATACTACAAACCGTTCTGGATCCGGATCTTTCTGGATTCAGGGACTCAACTTATGAAAAACAGGGGCGCGTAAACCCATGTTGCTGAAGTAAAGTATATGACAGAGGTAAAGACTTTCAAACACAACTAAAGTATTTCTGATATGATGTAGATTCCTGCTACATACAAAAGCAACACAAAATTAAAGCTGCAAGCAGCGCTGAATGGGCTCTCGCATCCTTGTGCACGTTGGGGGTGGTGGCGAGAACCTGACAGGGGCAGGTGTGCATTTGCAAACACTGGACAGTGCAAGACTGTGTAAAATGTTATTTCCTGAGCGGAGTGCAAGCACCTTTACTCAAACATGACCCAGTGTTTGGGGCCACTCTGGAGCCAACTGTCCATGCCCAAGCTCAGATTGGCATGTTGACATCTTCCAAATGGGACTATTATCAAGCGTGTGAAGTTTGCACCAGTTTGGACAATGCTTGTTTCAGTAATAACAACTCCCTATTTCATGGCAAAACATGGGAATTCACAATGTGCCATGGACACACCATACAACAAAACCAAAAAAGCTCTGCAATGTAATATTATCAAGGCCTCAAGATGTCACTCAGCAAATGTGAAGTCAGTCTCATTGAATCTATTGGAAGTACAATGCCTGGAAATGGCAAAAAGGTTGCAAATTCTATTTAAAATGGCTGACTTTCCACTGGATTTGTCATGGCACAGAGAAATCTTTCTCCGTCGTGGCACGCTCCATATGCTCACCAAATTTTGTACACCTTAGTGGTACGGGCTACAAGGGCAGCCCCGTTGAACCTTTTTTGAGGGGTGCCATAAAGCCATTTTGCAACGTTTGTGTGTCAAAGCATTCTGCTGTAACCTTTATGCAAAGCTTGATGCATCAGCAAAATTTTGTGAATTTCACGCATATTTTGGCCCCAAAAAAACAATTCATTTGAGAAAATGATAAGGATGCGCTACAGATCAAGTGTGCCACACCCAGGCCCAGTTGCAATATAAAATTGAGGAACATAACACTTATAAGCCGTGTGCTTTTGTGAGTTTTTGAGCATCCTCTTGGCCTCAAACATGCATTTGTAAAATTAGGAAAAATGCAGCGAAGTGACTCATAGCTCACTACCTGTTTGGGAAAAAAATAAAAATATATATATTTTTTAAATCCAGCATGATGAAACCAATGATCCCACCAAATTTCATGAACATTCAAGCCATTTTGTCCCAACTTGACCCTGGCTAGAGGGCGCTATGGAGCCAACCTGGCCACGCCCAAGCTCACATCAACATCAAGCGGTCTTTAGTACGGGACTGATATCAAGCATGAGACGTTTTAGTCAGATTGGATAACATACATATGAGATACACAAACTTCCCGTTTTATGGCGAGACATCAAAATTCACTGCGACGCCACGAATGCACTCTTCAACGAATCTAAAAACATTTTGCAATTGAACATTGGCAAGGTTTTTACATGTCATATGCCAAATTTTTAGCTGCTTGGATAAAATCTCTTCGAGGAGTTAGTTAAAGTATGAAGGCATAAAGTAAATGGCCAAAAAAGTAAAAAAAAAGTTGCTATTTCAATTCAAAATGTCAGACTTCCCGTTGAGTTTAGGTAATAGCACCAATATACTTTTTTTCAAGCCTCGGCATGTTCCACGTGTCCACCGAATTTCGCACATGTAGGTAAAACAGGTTGCAAGGACTGGTTCATTGAAATTCCCTCGGGGGCGATATGGAGTCGTTTTACCACAGCCCCGTGACTTCCAGTTGGGTTTCGGTCGCAGCACCGAGAGACTGTTTTATAGGTCTTGTCATGATGAATGTGCCCACCAAATTTCATACGTCTATGCGAAATGCAACGAGAGGGCAGCTTCGTTGAATTTTTTCAGGGGGTGCAGCAGAGCCATTTGGCCACACCCATTTTCAATGCCAGCAAAAAAGCAAAATTTTTGCCAGGCCTGATGTGTGTGCCAATTTTCATCAGTTTTACAGCAAGTTTAGACTCTGACAAATGCCAGTCATTTTTGTAAATAATGATAATAATCAATACAATTACAATAGGGTCCTCGCACCAGTTGGTGCTCGGGCCCTAAATATTGAAATATTTTGCAGGGGTGTAGACAAATGGGGGATTGTTCAGGCTTGGTGGAGGTTTGCAATCTTGGATTGCTCTTAGTGTTAAGATTTTTGTTTAATGAATTTACTGTCTGCAAACCCACCCCAAATGAAAATGTCCCATCAGTGAACCATATTCCAGCACCTTAGTGCAAAGCAGTTCATGGGGTTTCTCCGTAACACGCGCCCCTCAGTTGCTGCATCTTTGTCGCTTTGCAGTCCCAGTATGCTCAAAATGAGGCTGGAGGAAGCCCAAACATGCTTGTTCAGGGGGCGACCCACTGCACCCAGATCACCAGCCGAAAGCCCTTGAGCAATGAACAATGCCAACCCAAATGACTGTATCCCTCCCATTTCCCTGAGCAGCACAAAGTCAATTACATGCTGTTACTGTGAGCACTGGCAAGGCTGGATTTGATCCGGCCTGGTCATTTGAACAAAAAAACGATGCCTTTACCGAGTGAGACAACCAATCATCCTATCAGACATTACTTTTAAAACTATCAAGCATTTTCAGAGGGGCAAATAACACTTGCTCATTGCACAGTGAATACTGCTTCAAGCCCATGTCCTGTCTCCCTGATGGCCAAACTGCCATGATAATACACCATCAAGGAGAAATATCTAAGTCCAGGTATTAATACCCAGTCCACCATTAAAAAGGTGATCATTTGAAGTGGATATACTGAATTATTGTGTTGAAAAAAACGCCCTCTTAAAATGGTTAGTTGCCCACTAATCCTTCGTACAAGGTGGAAAAAATGCTTCATCTCAGGTAACAAATGTTTGGCAGACATGGTGGACGAATCAAAATTGAGGCACAGTCCAAAAGATACATGAATTACTACTTGAGGAAGAGTCCAATCATCGCGACGCCTCTCTAACAGATTTTCAGATAATCCGGACTGGAATGAGTTTCGGCCCGATGGGCTGCTTTGATCACGCGAGGACAGAGCTTGACTCACTGCGATGAAAGACTATGCTTAGCGAGGGTGGAGAGCCACAGTGGGCATGTTACAAAAATGCACACAGGGACTTACAGGCTGCCGTACTGGGCAGAGGCAGAACTCCTGATGGAGATGTGCAGCTCCCGCAGTTCATCCACCACTTGCCGGATCTCCTGGATGGTGCGAAAGGTCTCCTTAGGGTCCTGGATAGTGAAGAGGGAGTATTCCTCCTGTTCCTTCTGGGGCCCCTGGTACACTGCGATGCTGGCACAGGCATCTGTTAGAGAAGGAGAGGGTTTGAACATATTAACCCCTTAAACTCTGACATTTTCACTTAAGTTTTCCCATAAGTAGATTCAACATTAAAAAAAAGCATTTTCTTCATATTGAAGGACAATGTTACATACATATTCCTTATCTGCTGGCTGCAGCGTTTCACTGAAGCTACATCGCACTTATACAGAGCAAAATTAGTCAATACCAGGTCGCCATGTTTTTTATGATCATGGCATTACATCAAGTGGAAAATATGAACATGTTGTGCATCATTTTACAAAAACACTGCCCTGTAATTCAACAGGACATATTTGGGGTTATTGGAAACCTTGGCATTTCCTCTAGAATTTAAAATAGGCCTGAAGTTCTACAAGTTCCAATATAGCAGCTGCATTTGACAGACTCATATATGGGTCGGTAACTTTTATGGGGTTAATGCTGCACCACCAGAGTTTATCGCCGTAAAAGACGGCAAGAAGTAGACAGTGCCTAAGTACATGTGTCAAAAAGCCCCAGCAGAAACGAAGCTATGCAGTCAGAAGGTTAATTGCCATGAAAAGCCCACTTGCCTTCCATCTTCTGCAGCTTGGAATAGTTGGTGTTGAAGAGGGAGAAGATTCTCTCAATCTCTCGGTCGCAGTCAATATCCAGCTGGAGGCTGACCAGCATGGTCCTGTGATAACATGCGAGAAGAAAACCCTGGTCACTGGGTAAGTAGTGTGGTGTTAAGTGGGGCTGGGGACAATTCTTCCGTGAATCGAGGATTTCTGATTAATTCCCTTCAAATTCTTTCAATTAAAGAAGGTGACTCAAATTACATGAAATACAATAGAATACAAGGGCATGATATCCTCTTGCCACAATTAGTTATCACTTCAGTGTTTACCTCATTGTTATCCATGTTATAAAAGACCTGCCCTTAGAAACGAAAAACAGAGACACTGAAGTTGTAGAGCACAAACTTTGCTTTCATAACACTATCTGAATTATTAATTTTAAGGTCTGGTTTCAAATAGAACTGGAATGAATCCAATCATTCAAGCTGCATATGCTTACTGGAGGGAAGCAGAGGCATATGTGTCAAAATGAATCAGGATTGCATGTTCAACAAAATCAATGGAAATATTTCTTCCACTCTTCAACAGTAACACAAGTTATTAATGTATTTACCATCAGCCGATTTAGAATTCCAAATAACTTCACTGCTGATGGCTGCAAGCCTTCTCAAGCCCAGAAAAAAACAACTTCTGTTGTGATTTGATTTGGTTAATTTTTCACACTCTCTGCTTCAGTAGCAAATCTGCGCCAGAACATTATGCAATTGCGGATACTTCAAAAATTTAAAAAAGCATTATTATCAATGTCACTGCAATAATTTTATGCCTCGAAATTCCAATTCTGAAGAGACTGCAACAAAATTCTACAATAAATAAGCTACAGTGAGATATGATTTCCTCTGGGAGAGGCAGTATGGATGAGGATTGGTGTAGATGATTCAGGCCGAGTTCTGAGAAAAGACTGAATATAAACTACTGTGTACATGTACCCTGCAGTTTGTGATAAAGACAAGTACACTACCAGTCAGAAGTTGGGAATCACTTCATTTAAATTGTTCTTGTCGTTTCATTCAGTAGAAGTGTGGCTATAATAGTAAATTATATGAGACAAACACCAGAACATTTTTAAATCATCAAGATATTTAGTATTCAAATAATTGGGAGCAAACTGCTATCGATCATTTAGTATATTGATAAATACCATATATATATATATATATATATATATATATATATATATATATATATATATATATATATATATATATATATATATATATATGCTTTGCATATTTAAGGCTTTTAGGGTATTTGCTTTGGTAAGATATCATTGTCGATGGCTGACAATATTTCTCATCCGTGCATCTTTGAAAATGGGCATATTTTATATACCCACAACAACTCAACTCAGGCTACTGCCGCAAAGAAGTTTCCAGCCACAACTGCTAGTGGTGGCAAAACACATTTTAGGGGCTAGGCGTGTTTCACCGTACCAATCAGATTTCAGTATTTATGCAACCATGTTGGTTATTGGTTGCAAGGGGCCCCAGAGTGTGCACTGTAACAATTTCTTTGAACTGCACAGTCATCCTATGAATGAGTCATCAAATTATTCTTGTTTCATGGATTTTGACCATGCGTTATTTCAAATGCTGCCATTAAAGAACTTTTCAAGTGATGGCAGTGAGTTTAACAATGAAAATGCTGAATATCAAGACATGTTGTTTGCTGAAAGTGATAGCAAAAATGAAGCCGACTTTCTCGGCTTTAAGAAGCAAGAAATTCCGATCTGATTGATTTAGCGCAAAAGTGTCCTATGTGGGAAATATTTTGAGCAGTGTGTTGGTATTTTATAAAAAAATAATTTAGCGCTTAAAGGGTTAAGATTGCCTGGGGCGAAGTGGAAAACTGTCCTGTGGTCTGATCAATCAAAATAGGAAATTCACCAGGTCAAGTTCAATGTCACCAAATGAAACTTCATACATGGTTTCCTATATGCTAACAATACAAACCTACGCTCTATCTGTAATAGTTTTGGTGATAGAGGTCATTGAAATTTCACCATGTGAAGTTTGACCTTCGAAGGTCAAGTTCAAGGCCACCAAATGAAAGTTCATACATGACTCCTATAAGTGTTCAATGCACAAATGTTCCCAATCTTCAATATTCTCAAGCCTAGAAGCCTTTGAAAATTGTAACATTTTGCTTGACCACAAGTTTGACCTTTCAAGGTCATCTGAGGTCAACTTTAACACATCCAAAATATAGGTCATATATGACTTCCTATATGTTGATAATACAAACTTAATCTCTGTCTGCAACCATTCAGCTTCCACAGGCAATTTTGCCCATTCTCCATAAGACCCAATGTTAAAGTACAGCGCCCCTACTAGACCCACTTCTGTCGATTCAATCAAAATGACACTTGCACTGCACATAAAGTGTATCAAGGTGAGTTGATTGCCAGATTTGGAAAAAAAAAATTAGTAAGACAGTTTTCGAGAAATAATTTTTTGAACTTTCAAGTCCTATCTTTCAACATGGTTTATATTTTCCCTGACCTCAAATTTGACCTTTCAAAGTCATCCATGGTCAAATTAAATATTGCCAAAATATAGGTCATATATGACGTCCTATATGTTGATAATACAAACATAAGGCGTGTTTCCACTAGGTACTTTTTGCCCTCGTAAGCCGCTATGGGTGCGGCTTGGGAGAGAGGATCCGCCCAAGATCCGCCCACATTCACCGATAAGCGGCTCACAAAGTGGCTCAGAAAGTACCTACCTCGGGTAGGTACTTTCTCAGCCGCTTTCTGAGCCGCTACTCACTAGTCGATGCTGATTGGATACCATTGAGACGGGATATGACGTGAGTAGAACTCGACACAAACCACAACAGGTAAGGGAAAAAATAAAAAAGTTGAAGCAGGACTATATAATCCTGAAAGACCACAACAATAGAAGCGGCTCCGACGGACGGACGGGAAAGTGGTTCGAGCTGCTTGACGACATCCTCGGCCACCGACTGGCGTATACGGCCAACAGCCCGATGAAGGTCAAAATTGTCGCTGAATAAGCATGAAAGTGTCGCGGGAGTATTAACGTCACACTCCAACTCCGTTGGTGAGCTGCTACTAAAGTACCTAATGGGAACGGAGGGCCGAGAGGAACTAAAAAGTGGGTGTAGCCAAAACACTCAGCCGCTTTCCAAAAAGTACCTAGTGGAAACGCGCCTTTAATCTCTATCTGCAACCATTTGGCATCCACAGGCCATCTTGCATATTCATAAAGTACAGCGCCCCCACTAGACCCACTTCCGTCAATTCAATCAAAATGCCATGCAATGTACATTGACGGTACCAAGGTAAGTTGATTGCCTGATTTAGAAAAAAAATTTATCACGCAGTTTTTCAGAAATGATTTTTTAAAATTTCTCAGTCCTATCTTTAACATTGGAGCCAAAATTTCAAGGGCCCATAAAACGGACAAAAATGATTCAATCAGAAACCCGAAAAAAAAAACGTCTAGAGATATGGTCTAGTAGTATGTTATGGCAAATTTACAGGAAAATTCATCATGCCAAAAAAATATTAAAAATGTTCCGGACGACGGACACCACACCACGACAATAGCTTATCGGCCCATATGGCCAGTAAGCTAAAAATGAGGAGGAGGCCACAAAGAGCTGAGGAGCTGAAATCCGACATTAAGCAAGAATGGGAATACATTTTGCTTGCATAACTGCAACAGTTGGCGTCCTCAGTTCCCAAACACTTACAGTCTTGTGAAAAGAAGAGGTGATGCAACACAGTGGTAAACATGCCCCTATCCCCAATTTTTTGAAATGTGTTTATGGAATAAAATTCAAAATGACCAGATATTTTTCAAAAAAAAAAAAAAAAAAAAACCCGATACATTGTTATATTTAAAATTGAAAATTGAATTTAAATTAATTGCAAGTCATTGCATTCTGTTTTGATTTGCACTCTTAATAGCATCCCATCTGTTTTGGAAATAGTCTTTTATAAGTATTTAAAATAAGTATTTTAAGTCTAAATATGAGATTAAAATTCTTGGAAATTTTTTTTTTTCGTGAGGTGCGGTGCGGAGTGCGGTTCTCACGTGGAGCAGGTCCTGCAGCCCGGCTGGCTTTCGCAGGGGGCCTTGCAGCAGAGCCAGGAGCCGCTCAGGTAAGCGGAGGGGTGGAAGGTACTGAGTCGGCCCGGGTTGCAGCGGCTGACCTGACTCAGCACCTCAATCCACTCGCTGGCCTCCACACAGTTACTGGCCTGGATGTACAGCGGCTTCTCCCCGTGGATCACCTGGAACATCTGAACACCAACCGGACACATCAGAGCTGTCAATCACACATAACCTCCCTCGCCCCGCATTCACAATGCACTGCATGCCTCACACAAACTGTACACATCACTGCGCTCCCAGGACAGGCCAGAGGGGACTCACATTTTTTCTGGTGAATGCGGTCTCCTCCAGCTTCTCCACAGCCTGGATGTTCTTTACTGGAATGATACAAAGGGCCTCTTTCCCTGAAAGAACAACCAGTAGCACTTAAATGTCCAGAGGGTTACACTTTGTGAAGACAATGACACAAACTGTGCGTCATGTTCAGAGATATCTACTTTATGAAGATAATGACACTAACTGTACATGGTGTCCCGAGAGTTCCAAGACAATGACAACAACTGTCCATCATCGGGAGCTGGTATTTTGAAGTAGGAGAAGTTAGGAGCTGAGAGCAATACTGCTGGATTTGGGGGGCTTAAATTTAGCAACGTACTTAAAGAAAATCTACTCCGTTTTATTTTCGTGCCAACCATCACGCAGAACTTCACAAACGTGAGGACAGATCCTGCCCAGACTTTTTTTGGTTTTTAAACAGTGTAATATTTACTAGCCATTTTTTACAATGCATACAGGACCGGGTGTATGTCTACATCACCAATGCTGATGAACTGCAAGCGCCAACCAATACCCGTAAACTTGCATGAGCCGAATATTAGGAACGATGTTCCTCTGTTTCTGCACCAGAGCTATGGTGTGCTACAGAAGGAGGCCAGGCAATTTTTTTACAGCTCATTAGCTTATAAAGAAAGCAGGCTGTCAGAGAAAGTCCAGGCAGGGGCTACAACTATGTGGTTTTACCCATACATCGTATTTAAAAACACACACACACACACACACACACACACACACACACAAAATGTGATTTTACCCATACATCGTATTTAAAACACACACACACACACACACACACACAGTGTGTCAGTGACATCACCTACTGACAGTGTGCGCTCTTATGAGAAAAGTTTTGAAACAGTGCCTGTACTGCTGTGTACAAACTGCAGCAGGAGACTGGAGAAAGGAAAAGGAAGGCCTTACATGGTCATGACATCCATTTTGGTCCAGGTACAGAATGATTGACAACTGGCTGTCCCTAACCTTCACGAAGAGTGCAAGATACCACCTAATGGCAGACAAGCTCTTCTGAACAACCACCAACAGAGGCCCTTTCTATTCATGTCGTATAGTTCATTTGAATTACTTGAGGTCCACAGCAACCACATAGAAAGCGCACAGGCAGGTTGCATCCGACACTTTATACTACATCTGAGGACAGACTGCACCTACGGCAGGCCATTTGAAGACCAAAACTTTCCAAATCTAGCACTGAGCAGTTTTTACATGGTTCCATGCCCCACACACACACAGGACAAAATGGCCACTGGACTATCAAGGCAGCGCATATGGTTCAGTGGACCCCTGTGCTTACTCTAAACATTAGTTTCCTTAGAGCATAAAGAGGAATATGCCTGTTCCAGGAGTCCAGCATCAATTACAGGTGCTTGCATCATGGGAAGGTTTTTATAATCTCAATCACATGAATGCTTGGGACAGTACATGCTGTGAGCAGACATGCATATGTGATGATGTGTTTGCATGTCAGTCTGCACGCACAAGCGTGTGTATAAGCATGCGTACTAGCCCGCCTGGTTGTGCATGCCCGTGAGAATACGCATGTCACATATTGTGTGTGGAACAGAATGTTTGCACTGTGCGCAGTGGCTTAAGACATGATCTGCTGCTGATTTACATTGACATTATTAGCAGAGAAAGGGGGCGCTACAGGCTAAATACCAATTTCTGAAATTTGCTCTGAAGAGAATTTGCCGTCTTCCATTGTCTCAAAGGATAAAAGGATGAGATAAACTCACTCTCTCTCTATTCTACTGCCTAAACACAGGAACGGAGCTGTACTAATGGCAATTGTACTCCACTCATTCCATAGTGCCAGGATTTTTCATGCAACAAATGAAGTCACAACTGTAAGAAACATGACATATTCCCCCGTTCAGTTCTCACATCCTCCATCTCACAACTAATTTCCTTCCAGTTGCTCAACATTTCTCTAGCCCTCCCATCCTCCTTCTTCTCCATCACACAATACTCAGAGTATTTCCCCTTCACCGTTCCCCTGCTCACACACCCACACTTCTGCTCTGGGCTGATGGGGTGAGGCACGTCCCCGTGTGTGCCCCGCTTTTGGACACTAGTACATCTGCATGTGTACTGTTCCCCTTTGCTCAAAGCCAAGCATTACTTGGCCTGAGACCATGTAAATTTGACATTGGTCTCTTCATAACCCTTTCCTCAGGAGGACGTATTAAAAAACTCCACATGCTAAGGATGGACAGTCTGTCCTAGACTGAGCCAAAAAAAAAAAAAAAAAAAAAAAAGGCTCCAGTAATAAGGTTTGTGCTGTAATTTATGCCACAGGCAAACCTGTGAGGACCCAAACAGCAGTCTGAGGTACAGGGGAAAGTGTGTAAATCTCCCTGCTTTGAAAGCCCCAGAGGGAAGAGGCCCAGACACACAGTAGCCCCTGAAACGCAGCAGCATTTGCAAAGAAGCCACATTCAGCCCTGGACCTTAAGGGGCAATTCCTCAAGGGCTGTTCAGTATCTGTATGTTGACAGAGCTGATATGGGTCACTGAGACTACACGCTACCCCTTTGGGCCAAGGCAAAGCTGTAAATCAATCGAGAAAGTGGGGGTCTGAGAAAATGCGCTCATGACGTTCAATTGGCCGAGGTACTGGCCGAGCATTTAGCTAGATCTGTGCAGCCGAAGAAGAAGCTGGGTTTCCACCAAACACTTTCGGTATCCAACTCTTAGAACCGTTACGTACCCAACACGGGCCGGTACCCAAAACTCAAAATCTGGTTTGCGTTTCCACTGCAAACAGAAGACTTAAATCAGGGCACATTTGTTACCGGATGCTAATAGCTGCATCAATGGTGACGATTCTCTATTGACCAATCAACGGACTGCGATGTTACCATCTCCACCTTTCAGTATTGGATCAGTGTGCAAGGTACCTCAGCAGCGGGGTTACAAAAACTGGGATGATTGAAACGGTTCTTCCGGTACCATCCACAGCTTTTGACAATGGAAACACGAAAATAACTATCCTCGTGCAACAAATGCTACTGAACTGGACTGCTAAGTGGAAATGAGGCTTAACAGCCTAAGAGCAGATACCAAAGAGGCCTGGATTTAAGACAATCTCCCACAGAACAGCAACAAAATAACATTCATTGGCTGGTACTGAGGAAGTACGGGCACAAGCTTGTATGCAAATGTTTGAGGGGAGCAGGCAATAGGTGGACGAGGTCATTGTATTTGTAGCTGCAGAACAGCAATAAGCACCATTCAAAATTGGAAGTATGTTCATGGAGTTTAAGTTCAGTTTAGCAGATCACCTTGAAATGAGGTGCTTCCCTTTCAGTGATGGCGTACTTGTCCTGTAAGCAGCATGAGTGAAGATGGGACTGGCTTGAGAAGGGGCCAGGGTCAGAGACTCACCTCGATGTTTGTGGTAAGATAGCTCCCTATTGGTCACACAGAGCCACCTCTTCTTGAAATTCTTCTTTCCAATCCGCTTTCTTCCCTGGGCCCGTTTATGAACTTCCCTACAGAGGGAACCCAGCAGAACCAGTGTTAGCACCCAAATCTGACCCAGCCAGAACCAGTGTTAGTACCCAAACCTGACCCGGCAGAACCATGTAGTAGCAAAAGCCAAAGTTGCGAAACAACCAGTACCAAACCGGGTAGTCTGAGGCCCAAACCACTCACCCTTCCTTCAGAACAACTGAATCTTCCACCCCACTCGATTCTTTGTTCATATTGGAGGAAATCTCATCCAAAAACTGCAAACAGAGAATGCATATTAGTACCAGCACTAATGCGACACCCTGCAAGTGAGCCACACAGAGGAATGAATCAACAAAAGTAGAAATAACATCACCTTTTTTACTTCCTCTATACATTTGTCCTCGTGGAATGATTTGAAGAACTCATACATGTAGGGTTCTTTAAAACTAGACTGAAAGAAACAAACAGAAACATTTTAATCCGCCAGAAAGTCTACCAAAGCATCCAAGATGAAGAAGTCCTGGCAGAATATCAAAATGTCTTCAATCAAAACCATTCAATGAAAATCATCAAAAATCTCAGTAAGGGTAGGTTTCCCCAACATGGACAGACAGTCTGAGACAAAACGAAAAATTCAAAGATGCCATCCAGTTTCATTTTCTGAAATACTCATTTTGTTTCAGTTACATTTCTAAATTTCATGTCAAACAAAGACACCCCTCATACAGGGACATCACTGATAATTGAAGATAGAACTGCCAAAGAGCAATGTACAGTGGGCTCCAAAATTACTGACACCCCTGACTGACAATGCACAAACAATTCTTTAAAAACATTCTAAAAAATATATTTATTTAAGTTTCATTTAAGTGTTAAGGAACAATATTGAGCTATTACATAATTTCCTGTTTCACTAGGGTATAAAAATGAGGTAACACACATGCAATATCCATTTATCATCCAACACCATGAAGAAAACAAGACAACTGTCAGTTCAAAAGAGGCAGATGGTCATAGACCTTCATAAATCTGGTAATGGCTACTAGAAGATTCACGAACGATTGTATGTGCCACTGGGCACTGTCAGGGCAATTATTTAAAAAATTCCAAAGATATGGAAATGTTGAAAAACTCCTAGGTAGAGGACACAACTGCCTTTTGCCCCACAGGATACTGTGGAGGATGGTAAAAGAGGCAATGAAATTACATTTATATTAATTTTGCATTAAATGCATTTGATTCATTATTATGATTTTGGTATTTTCCATCAAAACATTAATAAAGTTAAGTATTTCACAAATGTTGGTCTATTATGTTTCTCTACAATTATATTGTTGACACTGTATATTTTGTGTTGCCAGTCAGGGGTACCAGTAATTTTGGAGCCCACTGTAACATGGTCATACCATTTTATTTTTGGACAGGCTCCCCCAGCTCCCAAGTGTCTGAATGGTTTTGGAGATCAGGGTTAGCGTGCGGCTAATCTCTGGGTCCTGTAAAAAAAAAAAAAATTTCAACATCACCAATGTTACTTCCGCTACAAAACAACAGATCTATACAGAACAAAGTATGTGTCTGCCAGGATTTGGAGAATAATGGATAAAACATGCTGGAGTTCCAATGTACTCAATAGGGATGTGAGAACCATGGAAAGACCTGCAAACTAAAGCTGCCAGTCTGTTATAACCCTGTTTTATCATTTTTAAATCCACCGTTCAAGAGAACAGAACAAAATATTGTGTCATAACCTGAACACTCAGACTAAACTGTGCCAACACCCATATACCCATGAACACCAGCATTAATTTATCATTTAATAAACAAATGCACAAACAGACACAAATTTTGTTCGCCCCAGATACGCGGCCGCCATTTTTATTTCCCCACGGAACCCGGTTGACTCACGGGATGATGAGGGCGGAGCTGGAAGGAGTGTGGCGACAGAACGGCGACGGCGAAGAAGCGCAGGAACACGAAGCTGCTGACGGCGGAGTACTGTACGTGTGGGTCATCTGTGCGGGGGGAGGGGAGGCGGGCTAGATTAGTACTACAGCTAACACACTAACACACTTCACTGCCATCTTGTGGGTCCCGAACACACCCAGCATGCCTGTGTACACAGAAGTAAATGACTGTATAGCCTGCAGAGAATCAGCCCAGATTTGTACTCGCACTGAAGCTACTTTTGCTGAACATTTTCCAAAATTTAATCCAGTCTCCGTAGAAATATACGGGGTATCCATATATTCAGTCTTCTCCTTTTGAAATTCAAGTATTTTGCATTATAAACCCCCAAATTAACACGAAGAAATTGTCAAGAAATGTTTGAGTACGGATTTCATAGGTTGGTACCCTGCAAGCTGTATTGAAAATATTCACCATACCTCCAGCTCTTTTTTATACAAACCCCATCCAAACTCTGAGCCAGTGTTCAGTCACATTTCTTTTGATAATCTGCACAGTGCACACAAACTGTATCATCAAGACCCATGATATATGCAGTTCCTCGGTCAATAGAAGGGATTGACTCCATAATTTATGGATTTACCAAAATTTACATGACCGGTTCTTGAAAAAAAAAAAAACATCTTAAAGTGCACACTGTAACCACCTGAACATGCACAACGCTCAGAAATCTGGCCTGGAGTAGCACCTCTGACTCAACAGTTCTGAGTGAGGAGTTGCTGGGAGAGATGATGATGTCACACTCACTGGGGAAGCGCTTGGAGGCCATCTGTCTCAGAGAGCGGAACAAGTCACACATGAGGGGGGGGCAGCTCACACCGGACTGGGTGATAGAGGAGAGCACCTTCTGTACGTACTGCTGTAGGTTCTCCTGCAGGAGACGCATACAAATCCAGGTAAGTTTATGATACTATACTGCATTATACAATAAACACTGCATCATTATACAAGTGTATGATACAACATCGCACTATACCACATATATCGCATCATCATACATATGATACAATACTGGATTATACAATATACATAGCTTTATTATACATGTGTATGATGCAAAATTGCATCAAATAATATTCACCCAATCATCATGCATATGATACAATACTGCATTATGCAATATACACAGCATCATTATACATGTGTACGATACAATATTGCATCATATGATATATACACCGCATTATCATGTAATACTGCTTTATACAATATACACAGCGTCATTATATGTGAATGATACAATACCGCATGGTACCATATACATGGTATCATCATACATATGATGCAATACTGCATTATACAATACATAGCATCATTATTCACGCATGATACAATATTGCATCATATGATATCCATCGCATCATCATACAAATGACACAATACTGCATTATTCACAGCATCATTATACGAGTATTATACAATACTACGTCATACGATATATACTGCATCATCACACAAATTCTGCATTATACAATATAAACAGCACCATTATACATGTCTATGATACAATATTGCATCATACAATATACACCGCACTGCATTATTACACACACGTAAAGCAGATGCGTTACTGCAGCATACAATATATACTTATTTATTATATGCTTGTATAATATCATACTGCATTATACAGTATATACCATATCATGCATTTGCATGATTCAATACTGAATTATACAATATACACAATACAATATACAATTTTTCATATGCACGATGCAATTCTGAATTATACAATGTATACGTAATTACACATCTGCATCATACAACACTGCATTATACAGTATATAACCACATCATTATACAGGTGTATGATTCAGTACTGAACTGTATAAAATACACCTTATCATTACACGCTATTGCACTATGTCATCATGCCATATAATTGCGCTAGTACACACAACCATTGTTCTGTATCTATGCCTTACTGAAATGCAAATTAAGATTATTCTGGAGGCCGAAGCACCGGTCAGATTTTGTTAAAATGTTATCCCCAAAACGATCTTAATACAATCTAAACATGTCTAACTTTGACTTATTTAACATTAGAAGGGATTTCACCTTGTTTGCTTCCACATTGTCCCCCTCTTTCAGCTTGACCGGGTCAATCTCACATGATTTGTTGGATTCGCAGATCTGGAAGAAAGTATCACAACTGACCACCTTAAGCTTGACTGTCAGCAACTCTGGACCTTTCAAACCATTCTCACTTTGTGTTTTTTAAAACTGCATCAGAGCAAAGGCAGGCCCTCTTGAATATTTGTCATCACAAAATATAGTTCTTTTGGTTCGTTTCAAATAATTGTGGACATGACCAGAGTTCTGGTATGAGCAAGATACATGACCGAGAGCCAAATAATATTCATATAACTGCAGTAACTAAACTTAAAAAATTGTTAAATATCTTTAATTCCAACTTATTAATTGCTACATTGCCGTGTACATGTTCCAAGTGGTCTACTTCATGAAAGTAGGACTAAAACTTGGTGTTTTGCCACTTGAAGATCTTCATTTTATATTTCTTGGCTTTTGCATTTTTCTTTGATTGGACAGGCAGCATTTCTGCAGTTATGCTATTTGAATTCATCCTTACGCACCCAACTGTCTAACTCTAAGAGCAGCATTCATAGTTGCTGAGTTTGGAAACAAAGTCATCCACGTCATGCATGCGCAGAAGCTAGTAAGGTGAAAAGAATTTAAACAGGTCCAGAAAGCTGAGGTTTATCATGGATAGTTGTCATTTATGTGCAGAAAGAAATGCCACATAACTTGGTGATGCAATGTACAACAGTGCATTCGAAAATAAATTTTGACTGTCATTCTACCAATTAGTCTTCGCAGTTGTTGCTAATCAGGCAAAGTAAACTGATCATTTTAAGATGAAATAATGAAGCATTCAAAGGTGATGTTCCCGAAGGCCTTTGATGCCACCAACGGACTGCTACTGATCTATCAACACGTGTCTGTCAATCCGACGTACAATCACCGACTATATCCACACTGTTTTTGCCTTACAAACAAATGCTACGTGTTCAGATAATTTAATCATGACGTCAAGCGGCAACTACAAATAGCTTCTGTACCTCATCGAGAACAGTCTTCAAGGTGACGGTCAAGTAGCTCCTCCCCACAATCTTCATCATTTCATCAATACAGCGAGTCGCCAGTGAGTTTCCCCGAAATATAGTGTTGGCCTCCCTGGAAAAACAGGAGACGCAAATGGGGGGAGTTAAGCAAGGACATGCCAAGGAGAGATGATCATCATTATCAGTTTCCCAGAGGGGGGATGAGGCATGGAAGACACTGTAGAATTTTACACCCTGGACAAAAACACTATTGGACAACAGCACAGGTAAGACACAGCCGTGTCAAAAGCTGAGGAGAGCCTACGGCTGAAATGTGCCTGTCTTTTGCTGATGCGCAGTGATTAACGTTATGAACTCCATTGTGAGTGCCAATAATTTATTTTGTTATATTTTTGTGGTTTTTTTGGGTCAGCACCCATTATACTTTACTGACGATTGATTTGACACTGCCAGTTCTCTTGTGGTCTCTCTCTAGTGAAGACTCAGCTGTGATAGGGTCGCTCCGTGACAGAGAGTGGAGTCTGGGAGCAAGTAGGGGGGTTCACAGGGAGACAGTGTATTAGTAGGATGGCGGCTTGTTGACGAGGGAGGAGTGCATTATAGTGAGAAGGGTCTAACTCACTGGGTCTGCGTCAGCTCCAGCTCTGCGATGGCAGAGACAAAAGGGACCAGGCGGTTGTACTGCAGGAGCAGACGCACGACAGGGAGCACTGCTTCGTACCTCTCTCTGCAGATATCACCCAGGATGTGGGCCGCAGATGCCGAAATGGGCTGGCCGTGGGGAGAAAGAAAGGGACAGATGGAAAAGTGAAAACTGCACACACAGAATTCACCTGGGGACACCGAAATGTACTCATAATTCAACTGCAGTGCCAGTCGGGGGCAGCAGGGCGGCGCGGTGGTACCTTGACTTCGGGAGATTTTAGCAGCAGAGTGCGGAGAGCAGTGTAGCACTCGGAGGGCAGGACGTTATCCTCGGTGTAGGTCACATTCAGACGGAGAGATCCCAAATCATCAGCCTTTGAGCTCTTATTCCCATTGCCTTTTGGCTGCAATAAATACCTAAAAACGAAAACAAGACCAAATACTTTACAACTGATTGGAGCCCGTCATTAACCTGTTAATATTTTCAATCACATAACTGAAGTGCTTTTCCCATAGCCTAGCTCATGACATATTTTTGATACAACCATAAGTACACATCACTTTTGCAAAAATTTTACTGGCTGAGAGAGTCATGGAGGGGGCGGGGAACCCCACGTTACGTCACGCTCTTACTATTTACCCAAACTGAATACCTTGTGAAACGTTCATTAAATTGGTGTGGCTTAGCGCTGTAGTGAGCTACCCAAGTGCCACTCACATAACGAAGTTAATGTTAATTAGCTAGTAAGCTAGCACGCACACAGTACCTTTCCATAATTATTATGTAACATTAGTTTGTTAGCTAGCAAGGTAACATTAGCTTGCTATTCAGTTGACTGGGAATTTACAAAACGTTGCAAGTACACACGTCAATGTCCCTGACTCAGTGACTGAATGAGTAAGTTAACAGAGTGATGGAGTTAGCTCAGTGTTAGTTAATGGGAATTACCATTGAGGCACTGATAAAGATTACATTTGTTTTCTATTAAATTACACAATTTGGTTATGTGATAAACAGAATTATATACTCTTGGTTGTGTCATAAGAAAGCTATGAAACTCACTGAGTAAATTATGTGTTTATTGCTCGCTAGAGCTAGCCACAAATGCAAAATGTACTCAACTGGTTTCTTAACTTTCATATGACACACCCAATCGTGTCGTTTCCTGTATCTCACAATCATATGTGAAGAAGTTTCACATTTGAACATTATTTTATGCCCACCGACTTCCAAATCATCATCATGCAGTTTGAGAAACATGTTTAACAGGGTGCACTTCTAGAATTAGAGCTTGCTGAAGCAAGGCAAGAGCACATTAACTCATGGGCTAGGAGTGGACATGTAAAAAGCAGGAGAGAACGTTCGTACCAAGCAAACGTGTCTTCAGATATTCACTCATAAAACTGTCCGTCAGAGTGACTAGAGTTCAGTTATTGATGACAAATTACAGAGTAAATGTTGAAAAAAACAACTACTTTGTCAGTTGGACTGCAGTGTACTTCAGACGTCTTGGTGCCAAAACAAATCAGAGAGATGCTTTCAATGCCCTGCAAATCCTCATATCCACCCCTGTACGCTAAAAACGCATATGTATCGGGTCCAGCCAATAATTCTGTGCGGCACCTACACAGCATTGTTTCAAAAGGAAAAGGGAGAAGTCCAGGCAGTATTTATATAATGCCGCAGCCAATTCATTGAAAGCAGCATTTGCGTGGCTGGTGCTGCAAAGCCAGCAGGGGAGCTGAAGAGCCAGGCCCCAAAGCCTGCCGCCCACACACACAAGCAGACACACATGCAGACACTCACACAAAAACACACATACAGACACAGACACACACCTCCATGCAAACAGACGCACGCACGCGCATGCAGACATGCGCGCACAGACACAGACTGCACTAATACAGGCACATACACAGACATAGAGACAGACACACACACAGCCACAGACCCAGGCACACAAACACACACACGTGTCTGGTGCCTCATGCAAAGCGCATAGATCAGTATCTCTCCTTCACTGTGCTGTGCTCACAGCATCAGTGTTTACACAGCAGCTCTGCAGCTCTCCACTGGCTCATGCATGAGGAGAAAGGGAAGGCTCCTGCATCCAGAGTCAGGAGAGGAGTCGCGGACACAGTGGCGCACTCCATAATGTTGGGGACATTGACTTGATTTGGCTCTGCACTCCCGTTTTAAATTTGTATTCAAACAATTTTTAGGCACTTCAAGTGTTGTGCCACACTTCATTAACAAGTTCCCATTATTCTGCATTTCAGTTTAATTTTTGGTCACATTTTTGCGCGTTTCAATTTCAATATGGTTTTTCAAATGTGTTTTTTAAATCGAACCAAATCAAAAACAATTATAAATCTTTGTTCCAACGTCACTGTGTGCACATGAGAAATGCTCTTGGTCCAGGATTCTCCGATGTGTCACACAAGCCTTTGGCAAAATGACGATCACCTTAAATCCAGTTATTTCAAAAACAATGGAAGCAGTAGAGCAGACAAAGTTAAACAGCCCCGGCGCGTACATGCATTTAACAGCCGCTCAGGATGGGCGAGTCGGTACTGGGGACGCGTGCTGACACGCTTGCGAGTGTGACCACAGGATGCTGACGTCAGAGCGACAGATAAGCACAGATCGGGGCTTCTGTGCTCACTGAAGCGCACTGACTCTGCGACAAAAGCTCCTTATCTTCCCCTTCCATCAGCCAATCAGCAAAGCTCGTTCCTGGCTCCACTGTGGGCATGTGCAGGTGTTTTGCATTCCTTAGCCCGGCACAAAAAGAGTGCATGCATGTGTGCGTGTTTCGCGCCGTCTTTCAGTTCGTGTCGTGGGCTGCACGCGTGTTTACCAAGCGCGGTGAATAGAATCGTTGCGAAGGATCTTGACGGAAACCCGTGTCTCTCCGAGGAACACATCTTGCGCCAGATTCCCATTATTCCACAGGTCCACTCTGGAGAGAGAAAGGGAGAGAAGGGGAGGGTGTTACAAGAGAATGGAGGAGAAAAAAGAATGAAAGTATGAAGTCAACCGGACGACAGCCAACCTAATGACCTTTAAGCCCAAAAAACCACTGCTGTATTCAAACCTCGGGAACTTCAGGCCTATTTTAAATTCTTTGGGAGATCCCAAGGTTTCCAATGATCCCACATATGTGTTACTGAATCACAGCGAAATGTGTATAAAATGATGCACAAGATCTATATATTTTCCATTTGATGCCATGTTGAGCCCTTAACAGCGTACTTTCCTGGATTTAAATATTTCTCTCAGTGTAAGAGTGATGTAGCTTCAGTGAAGCACTGCAACCAGCAGATACAGAATATGTACAGTGCTGTTCGCGAAAAGACGTAAGATTAACCAGTTAGCCAACGGTATTTTTTTGATATCCTATCGGGTTAGTAATGGACAACTGGGTTTTCACCGGGGGGGCATCTGCTTACAGTGATGGATTTTTCATGGAACCCGTCTTCAACTATGGGCAATATTTCTGCACAATATTACCATTTATACCGTATTAGGACTACCAAAATATATATATGAATTCAAGCAGAAATTAATTGAGGAAAAAAAAAATCACAAAAAATTAAACAAACCTCTAAGTTCATTACGTCGAGACATCTTGCAAGACCAAACAAAGCTTCAAAGACTTAGAAAACTGGGTTGGCGTATGAAATAGCGAGTGGGATGTGTGAACTGACGTGAAGATTCGAGTAGTGAAAGATGAAGTGACTACATGTCAGTGATTCTGCTTCATATGTCCTAAATGAGTGAAAAAAGACTTATTACAGATTATACATGCAAAATATATACCAATTTTGTTGACACAAAATATCATAACATAGAATACCCAAGTAGCCTATTGGAAAAGTATTGGTCGGACATTTACTAACATTGTGCTTTTGACGGTACTGGTTTATGTCAGAAATGCAAATGTAAAAGTGCCATCTTGAAGTGAAATAGTAAATTTAAGCTTGCTGTACACCCATTTATATTGATATTTAGGACTGTTCTCGCCGTAATTGCACATTTCTAGGGTTCACAAGTTGGGCTTTTTTTCCGTTCGGCTGTTTTCGTCGCCGGTGACCAGTGTTTACCAAGGCCAGAATCTGCACCTGTAAGGCTACATAACATTACAATACATGTAGCTATTGAGCTGCATGGTGCACTAACACAAGATTAGACTCATGCAGACAACAGACGGCGAGCCTTGCACCGGACTACATTTATCGATAATATGTACATATGAGCTGCTCAGCCAACCGTGACAACCAGGCCCTAACCAGTTACTACCGTCTTTCTCACGTTGTCCTCACGGCCTTGTAACTAGTTAGATTTCCGTCATTTCGCGAACAGTACTGCGTGTGACGTTGTCCTAAAGTATGGACTGACTTTGAAATAACAGAAGGGAAAATAGAAGTGCAAATTTAGAGTTCATGGGTTAACACACACACGCACACACTGTACATGCACTTAACCAACACGCCGAGTAGTATGTGTTTCTGGGGAGCCCTCTGAATACACCTTGTACATCTGATGTTGTTGGGGAATTATAATAGTGATTTCATTCCAGGTTCATTGCCCAAACCATTGACATAACCATTGATACAACTTCCAAAACATAAATAAAATGTAAAAAAATATTTTTCACTAATGTAAAATGCATGATCATTCTAACCTGAAATCCCCAAGGTAAATTTATGGTGAATTTTGCAGCAGGTGTTTATTTCACCTTAGTGGTTGTGAATGGGTAAAATGGGTAAAATTTTACCCTGGGTAAAATGGCTGTATTTACTGCAAAAAAAAAAAAAAAAAAAAACGCATCCAAACCTTCACAGCAAAAACAAGCTGAAAAATGCAGCTGTGAAACCCAAGTGTGCAAACATTAAAAATCCACACAAAAGCATGCAAACATTATGCAATTTCAGTCATTCACTTATTATTATTTTTTTTTTTACCTCTGTTGGCTGAGCTTAGATGTTACATCACTGAAAAATCAGTGTGCTACGTGAGACATTTAAAAATGCAATATTAGTGATTTGATGCACAGGAGGGTACAGAAATAAAGTGTACTTCATTCCTTCACAAAATGTAAATGTCATTTTACAACAAGTGGTCATCAAACAAGCGAAAGGCACATCTAGTCATTTCATTTTCTTTTTATTCAACTTGAGTAACAATGGTGCTAACATTTGGCTACTCGCTTAGCGTGGGGCTAAAGGGTCATTCCATGTCAATTCACACAAATCCCCAAAACCTCCCCAGTGACACCTCTTCAATTTGCCGGATTTTTATTCTATTAGTGCCTTATGATGTCAAATGAAATAATCCGAAGTTTGAGCTTCCCTGCTCAAACGGTTTTTGAATTATGGCCCTTCAAAGTTTGGGTGCCACGCCCACTTTTGGGGTCTGGGAATTGCACACTTAATTTGCAAGCATTTTTGGAGACCCATATCTTTTGTTTTAAGCTAGCTACAGGCCTGTAAATTGCTATATCTATGTATTCTGCCCCTGTTTATAAGAATCTGCACTTAAAACTAGCATAGGTTTACTATTTTTAGAGATATTAACCCCTTAAAAGTGGATTTTTTTAATGACGCAATAAATTTTTGGGGCGCTTTGGGGGTCTATATCTTGGAAAGTTTTTGTCCTGATGGGGTTTCAACTAATTTATCATCATATTTGGGTACACTACTGTGTATTTAGAGAATTTCAGGGCACTCAGAGCCTTGATGGGGGTACAGGAGGGTCCCAAATATGGTCTCGGGACAAAATTACCCTTTGGTACCCCCTACTTCAGGCCCCGAGTTGGCCATGTGGGCACATGATGACTGGAATGAGCTTTTCACCCCATCAACATTTACCCTTTATCAAAGTTTTGAGCCAATAAAAACTTTGATTATCAAACTCCTTCACTATCAACTAAGCCTTTGCATATGGCACTATTTTTGGATATTTTTGGAAAAATCCTAAGTCCAGAAAGTAGGTCCACTGTTGTTTTAACTGTCTATTCATGTTTAAGGCATTTAAAACAGACAAACTTTATAAAATATACATTAAATAACAGATTCTAACAATGAACACATATTTGCATGTATGAATTGAAAAATTACATTTATTAACCCTTCACACACTGGATGCATACATTTAACAGCTATAATGTATTTACATCATCTGATCAGATCTATATCAAGGAGGCAAGATGTCATTCACTACTGTTGCAATATAAGCAGATACAATTCTACAGTTCAGGTCAATGATACAGGCTTGCTGATTAACAGGCAATGAACTTGGGGAGAAGCCTCTGAATTCTTTCAACATCAACTGCAACAAGTTTATAATGCCGAACACTACGACCTTGAATCTCTGGAGCATTTACACGACATATGATATCTTGAAATGGTACCCAGCATGGTGGATTTTGGCGGTTTTCAGCAGGCCAAGACAGAGTCATGTTTGATCGCTTCATGAAATGACAGCCTATACTGAGTAATAACGCCGCGGAAACTTAAACTGGCCCGTCATTCTGCCGAATAGTCTTACTAAACTGGTTAATCGTCTGATTGCTAATCAAGCAAAGGGGAGGTTTCTGCCTCACCAAACTAAGCTCCACCGCACGTCACTGCCTTGTTTTAATCTTTGCCTTTCCTATTTGAAAGATGCATTTATCTCTTAAGCGAAATAATCCAACTCAAGTAGTTGGAGTTGTCAGAGTTTGGTCAGATACAGGGAAACCCCAAGGAAAGGTGTCAATTATTGTAAAAACGGCATTGTTAGCAGCTGGAAAAGGGTTAATCCCTTGTTTTGTCATTATAACTGGGGGATGTTGGCTGCTAATAGCACATTTTAATCTTCCCATAGATCAATTTAATTCATAGGTCTGTTTTTACTACCATAAACATGAATAGGCAGTTAAAACAACAGTTGACCTACTTTCTGGACTTAGGATTTTTCCAAAAATATCCAAAAATAGTGCCATATGCAAAGGCTTAGTTGATAGTGAAGGAGTTTGATAATCAAAGTTTTTATTGGCTCAAAACGTTGAAAAAAGGTGACTGTTGATGGGGTAAAAAGCTCATTCCAGTCATCATGTGCCCACATGGCCAACTCGGGGCCTGAAGTAGGGGGTACCAAAGGGTAATTTTGTCCCGAGACCATATTTGGGACCCTCCTGCACCCCCATCAAGGCTCTGAGTGCCCTGAAATTCTCTAAATACACAGTAGTGTACCCAAATATGATGATAAATTAGTTGAAAACCCATCAGGACAAAAACTTTCCAAGAGATAGACCCCCAAAGTGCCCCAAAAATTTATTGCGTCATTAAAAAAATCCACTATTAAGGGGTTAATATCTCTAAAAATAGTAAACCTATGCTAGTTTTAAGTGCAGATTCTGATAGACAGGGCCAGAATACATAGAAAGAGCGATTTGCAGGCCTGTAGCTAGCTTAAAACAAAAGATATGGGTCTCCAAAATTGCTTGCAAATTAAGTGTGCAATTCCCGGACCCCAAAAGTGGGCGTGGCACCCAAACTTTGAAGGGCCATAACTCAAAAACCGTTTGAGCTAGGGCGCTCAAACTTCGGATTCTTTCATTTGACATCATAAGGCACTAATAGAATAAAAATCAGGCAAATTGAAGAGGTGTCACTGGGGAGGGTGAGTGACTTGACATGGAATGACCCTAAAGCAAATCACAATATATTTACATACAACACTGCATTCTCCATTTGTTGAGGCGGCCATTTTGTCTTTCATCAAAGCCTTAGATATCATTTCTGGAAATAACAGTTCAGAGCAAAATGAATGAAGGAGTGATCTGGCGTATTAATTTATTCCGCTAGACGGTAAAGACGATGAGGGAAAATGAGAGTGGTGTGAGGTAAGGGAGCAGACGCTAAGAGAACAACTCACTTAATCTCCAGCTTCTCAATGTCCTCATCCTCCACCTGGAAGTGGGACTTCTTGGTGTAGCTGCTAGACCGCGTGACCTGCAAGAAGACCAATCAGAGAGTGAAGATTATCCAGGCAGGCAGATCACTTTTTTTCATATAATATCAACAAGTGGATTAGCAATGAATGAATCCGCAATATATCAGTGTGAAAGAATGAAGAGCATCACATTTGAAATCAGATACAAACCATATTGTTATTTTTTTTTACCCTGTCCAAAGGGAGAGGGGAATTGTTTTCAATGGTGTTTGTTTGTTTGTTCGTTCCTCAGGAGTTCAAGGCAAAAGCAGTTTGCTCAAATTACACAACATTTTCAGCAAAGGTGTGCAATGATCCAAGGACCATCTGATTAAATTTTTGGACCCAACTGGTTCAAGGTCAAAGTCAGCAAAAATCAAAAATTGGTTTTTCCACTGTAAACTCCCGAAAACTCTGGCGATCAATTTCAAACTGGATTCAGAACGTGTATTTTTCAGTTCCAATCCCAACCAAATACTACACTATCGTGCGATGTCTTTAGGCTTGGTAGCAGTAGGGGTTGAATGTTAGAGGGTCCCAGGTTATTTAATACCCAAAGCATTATAATGTCTCCCTTTGGCTGGGTAGGTTGTGCCTGGCGTCACTTGTTTAAAACGTTACTGCCAATGGCACTGCGAAGAGTCATAGGGAATGGAGCAGCTGGTACTATGGGATTATGGGCTACCAGGGGCTTGCACAGCTCCTCAAAGCATGTGGTTCAAGTGAAGCTCTTTCACCCATGATATGCCACACTAATTAATTCTGCATTAATCCTTCTGAGTGGGTGAGTGAGGATATGGAAAGATGTAGTCCCCGCATATATAGAGGATGAGGGTTTCCTTAGTGAAGTATGTCTGCACAGCCCAGCAGGTACCTCGAAGTAGAAGGTCTCCTCAAACTGGGGGTCACTCGTTTTCTTCTTCACCTTGGTCTTCTTCTGGTCAGACCTATGGGGAGAAGCCTGGCTTAGCGCAATAGTGCAACAAACCAGAACTCCCAAAAATCCCATTCAACAGGCCATAAAAACAAACAAATTCTTTAAAATCCAATTTGACGAATAAAGCTGAAAATTCCCTCTAGTTGAGACTCCATAGAGTTCACTCCAGGTACCTATCTGGAGCCCCGGGGCACTGGGGAGTTACCTGGCTGGTCCGATTAGCGAGACCGTCGCATACGGATCGCAGCTCTGTCCGTTGATCAGGGACAGGCCCTGACATTCAATTATCCTGGAGAAGAACAAACAGCTTCAATCAATACAAGCACTCTCCGTGCCCTATAGCAGTAAGAAAGGCCAAATCAATTAAATATACAACAACACAATATCAAGGTACGCATTCTTTGCAGTTTTGAGTTTTGAGGTACAACATTTCAATGCGATCAGAGATTAAACAATATTTGTCTGGCTTTATGACTTTACTCAACAAAATTCAACCGCGACAAGGGCTGCATTGCTTATGTTACTCGCAAAAGGGCCTCGTCTACATTTATAAACCAGGAAGATCACGCCCAGAAAACAAAACTAGCACACAGAATGGCATAAAAGCAGAAGTCGTTCCATTACAGCGAACGTATGAATTTAGAAAGAAGAAAGAAAACAGAAGACGTGGGAAAAGCAGTAGTGGCTGCAGGCAACAGGAAGTTGGCGTGACGGCGACCCTGTGCAGCCAAGCGTGCAGACGCTCGCGGCAGAAAAAAATCCCCATGACTGGCTCGGAGCTGCGGGCAGCCGTGCGCACGCTGGGTCCGCCCTTTCCGTCTGATAGCGACAGCGACGCAACACATGACGTCAAAGGCTAAACGCCGGTCTCGCAGACCGCAATGTCACGGCTTCCTGCTGAGATGGCATCACTTCCTCCTAATTAACCTGCTCGCGCCCAGAATGAGTGAGTGTAAGCGAGCTGAATCATCACACACACACACACACACACACACACACACACACAGGCTTGAGGCAGACTTAATTGAGTGGAGTTAGATATAGTGAAGAACTTACCGGACCACCAGTTGTTGACAGACTGAGCCATTCTCGGTGATCAGCTCATTTAAGCGCATTTCCAAGTGAACCTTCCCCTGAGAAAAAGATAAAAAGAACACACCGCAGTCAATCAGTCCTGCTTTTCCATTCAGGTGCATATCACAAGACCAGGTGCGCTCACTCACTCAGAAACACATCACCCAATGATCCCACACATTGATTCTAATGAATCAGATGTCCAAAATAGACTTGTGATACATGTGCAAATCTCGCTCATCTGGAGAGCCAAGTTCCACTGACAGGAATGTTTACCCACAACACGTTTCTGGAAACTGTGAAAGGAAGCTGCACCGTTTGCTGCATTTCTGAAAGTGCAGTCAGACCACAGGCAGAAGAGGACTGCAGTGGGACTTGAATGGGATGACAGGTGCACGCACACAAACAAACATAAATAAAATATACCCTTCAGTTTAAACAGAACTTTGGCTAATGCAAGAGGTGCACGTGCGCATGAAGGGTACCTTACTTTTGAACTGCGTATGCCCATTGACGAGTGGTCACATCGTGTAACTTCGGACTACAAGTACTGAATTAGTAAGGCAATTACCTACAGTGCTGTTCAAAAGTTTTAGGCACATTTAAAGCAATTTCGTAGGGAAAATATGCTTGCAAAAATGATGAAATAAAAAGGTTCTAATAACTGAGAAATGTACTGAACAGATCTGTAAACTGTTATAAACTATATCAAACCAATATTTGGTCTAACTACCTTTTGCCAAAAAATCTGGGACACTGTCAGTTGTGCTATAGTTTATAAGATGATCGACTTCTTGCTTGTTCCAAGCAGAGCGGAGAACTCGCCACCATTCTTCTGCAGACTGACGGACTCACTTGCGTCTGTCCCTCCAAGCAATTGCACACAGCCATGATGATGCTGACATCAGGGCTCTGTCAAGACTAGATTATCTGCATCAACTGTTTTTAATGAAATACTAACATTTATTTATAAAACTATTTTTTTTGATTTAGCATTTGGAATTTCAAATATAATTTTTATCTTCAGTGACGCAAATGTGGAAAACAAAACATAAACATCTAGAGCCAGACTTAAGTTTTAAAAAATGTGGGGAGCCTAAGACTCCTAGTACTGTGCAGTACTGTATAAGTGTGCTGCCATTTTAAAAAACCTGCAATAAACTCCAGAAAAAATTTTCAATTTACCATAATTTCATTTTCTCAGTACACATCAAAATTGTCAAATGCCTCATGTAAGAGAAGGTACAATGTAACATGAGGTTGCACCTTAGTGAAGGTACACTAACCCCTCGGTGCTAATATACTGAGCAGGGTGTGGCATAATGTACATGTATAATGAAGTTCATATTATAGCATTAATAAATTTTACATCATTACTGACTTTGCACTGTCAATAAATTCAAAAGTGGTCATAACATTTAGAGTGAGTGTACAGCAATCAACACAGCTTTGTGATATGAATAGTTCGTTTCATGAACACGACACTGTATTTGTTGGCCTTGAAGGTCGGTGAAGATCTTATCTTTGGTTGTTCTAAGATCTGTGGTTGAGCTGTTGACGACTAGGAAGAGACCATATTTCTTGGTCAAGACAGTTTCAGTTGATCAAATAGCAAAGTCATTGCTGAAGTTTCCAAGCACTAAGACACGATTTCTGCCTGAACAGTGGTGCTCAAGCAGTACAAATAGAATTTCAAAGAGATTAGCTACAGGAAGACGAGGAGGTCGGTATAAACCAAGCACGTCAACTGTGGAAGGATAGCAAAACCTCTATTCCAGCATGGTTCATTATTGTAGGACGTTTAAGCAGTCCTTATAATAGAGAGCTATTCCATGGTACGGTCAATTTAGCAAAGTGGAATTTTCATCATTCCGAAAATGATGAGATGAAGATAGCTGTGTGTACGTCTTTGAATCAGAGATCATAAAACGTGTTTCTGCATATCTGCATCTTGGAGACTACGTATGGTCCTGCTCTACATTGGTAAGATGATAATGCAAAGACTGCGCATCGATGAAAGCGACCTTCAGTTCAGCTCGAATACTGTACACGAATGTCAGTGGAAGCTGTGGTCTTGTTATGGAGATGTATCATCTCCTTTTGCACTTTGCTGGATAGAGAAATCTGTGATGGGATGAAGTTCATAGTGTTTATCCAACGAGTTTACTCGGCTAACAGTGACAAAATGAATACGGGCTTGTGGTTGACCTGTGAGGTCAAAAAAAAAGGTGTGACAAAGTATCAGGTATAGATCGATGCATCGTCTTATGAGAACTTGCATACCCTCAGGATACAAACAATTCATCCACAAAATTTTGAAGTTATGTCTTATATAGACTGAAATGTAGGCCAGACAAAAAGCGGGTGGCGCCAGTACCCCAAAGGGGCCAGGGCACTGCCCTTTGGGTCAAATATGAAAATTAATATGACTGTGCACGCCTTCATGATACAAACAATATTTCCTGAAAATTTCAAGGTTCTACCTTACTTAGGGATCAAGACACGGAGTGGACAAAACTAAAGTTGACACACTAACAAACAAACGAACTAACAAACAAACAAACTGACGGACGCACATGCCGATCGCACGCCCCCACAGCCTGTTGGGCTGAGGGGTAAAAACTGGACAGTGAAGTTTACTTAACATTGTGGAGTGACCGCTAAGGCACCACTCCAAGCGTAACAGAGTGGTGCGACTCCTACATGACAACATTTCACTCAAGCGTTATTTCAACATCAACGTGAATCATGGCGGACTTGCCCATGTCCGCTCTGCTATGATCTGAGGTGAAGAGTCAGGCCCACCCAACCACACACGAGGACTCAGCAGTGACTCTCTGGGCTGTGAGGTCACTTCCATGTCAAAACACTACACATGCTCAGTGAGGTCCGTTAGCATTTGTACATAAAAACAATTTTAAAAGGCTATAGTTACTACTCCATACTCCTCCATGACCGAACTCCGAGACAGGAAAAGGTTCTGGTGGCATCTGTGGGTTCAGAATGGTAGGCCCCGGTCCGGCCAGGTTTTTGAATGTTATAAAAATATCAAGAAAGTTTTTCGGCGTACTACACGATCATGCATCCAGAAAACCCTTGACCGCGATGTTTTGCGGTTGACCAGTCCGTTTAAGCAGGGTCGTTCTCGCTCCTTTTGGAAAAAGGATTAAAAAGTCGAGGCAACCAAGCGTGAATTCATTGTTGAATGCTAATGACTTCTCGGAACTATATTGTGGCATAATGCAGGATGACAAGTCTGACCTGACCGAGGTCCAGATCGGTATTGAAAAGAAAGTTGATGAATTCTTTAATGAACACAGCGGTCAGGACTATTATTTATCTATTTCACTAGGCAATGTGTATGAAATGTTGTCACGTCTTCGCAAGGGGTGTGCTCCCGGTGCAGATGGTATTTTGCCTGAGCAACTTGTTTATGTTCGGTCAAATATTTTCTGTAAACATCTGTCCGTATTTTATTCTGTCGTTTTATCAAGAAGTGTTGTACCAAAATGTTTACTACTGGAATTATTGTGCCGATTCTCAAGAAGGCGACTCTTAACCCAAATGAAGCATCCAGTTACAGGCCTATCACATTAAGCTCAACCTTTGTAAAACTCTGTGAATTGTTTATAATCCCCGACTGTGACCATTTCTTATCTAAAAATCAGTACGGGTTTCGAGCTGGAAGAGGTACTGATTTTTGCACTTTTCTCATGAATGATGTCTACAGGTACTGTAAGGACAAAGGTAGTCCACTGTATGTATGCAGTCTAGACGCGGAAAAATGTTTTGACCGCATCTGGCATGGGGGGTTATATTATAAGCTTATGCATAAACGTCCAGTGGCAAACTGGCTGTTTTTGTACGTGCTATATGGTAAACTGAATGCATATGTTAGATGGAATGATAACTACAGTAAAAGTTTTTTTAATCACCCGTGGTACTAGGCAGGGCAGTTGTCTCTCGCCAATTTTATTTAACATCTTTATTAATGATCTTTTGGTTGAACTGGACGAATCTAACTCGACGGGTGTGAGAATTGGAAATTATTTGTATAAATATTTTGCCTATGCAGATGATATTACTTTGTTATCTACAACTGTTATAGGGCTTCAGAAGCTCATTGATATCTGCGATGCATACGCTAAGGTTTGGCGTTTTAATTTCGGGATTAAAAAGCCAAAGTGTATGGTTATGGGTAAGAATGTCTTCTGTACGGAGCCCAAGTGGACCCTAGGCAGTAATACTCTGAATAATTCCGACTCCCTGGAATTGTTAGGTGTTGTGTTTTCTAAATCAGGTACAGCCACCGAGCATGTTGAGAGCCGGTCAAGTGGCTGAAGGAAGGCTTTCTACAGTTTGTTCCAGTGTGGGCTGAGTTATCCTGGGCTCTGTTCAGAGGCCAAAATCCAGTTGTGGAGGGCTGTCTGTGCTCCCTCTCTGCTTTATGGCATTGGTTCCATCCATGTGAGTAAGGGTAATTGTAGTAAGTTGGATTCTTTGCAGGGGTGCTTGCTGAAGAAAGCGTTTGGTTTCAGCAAGTATGATAGGCATTCTACGTTGATACGAGCCCTCGGGCTGGAGTGTGTATCTGATGTTAGGAGGGACCGGACAGTCTCCCTTTATCAAAGGTTGATGAAGGTTGACTGTCCGGCTAGAGACCTGGCGGATGGCCTGCTCAATCACCACATCCCGGGTACTATAACAGAGAGGTTACGAAGCATTGGTCTCTCCCCGGTGACGGCGGCTTTGGGCAGTCCTGCGGCCAGGGGCTCTAGGTTTAAGGCTGCAGATGGTGCTGTTGACTCCCTGAGAAACCTTATTTTCATGCCCGACTTTAAAATTAAAAATTCCTGGTGTTTCAACCTCGCCAAATTACTCGTAAAGTCTTTTACCTGTAATAGTATATAATTCCGATCAAATTTGTGATTGTGTTAATGTTTTAAAATTTTATGTCGTTGTGAATGTGTATTTTTAAATGTGTTGTAATGTCTTAAACCTTGTCTCTTGCCATTGTAATCTTCTTTTAGGATGTAATAAAATTATTATTATTATTATTTACTCCATATGGGTGTTTAATATCCTCAAAGAGCAGATTGTTGTGCACGGACATCCAAATGAAATGAATACTGCAGCCCATAGTCACCCCCAAATAACAGCTCACCCCTTACACATGTCCACTGACTATGACCATTCCAATAAAGAGTAATGAGTTGCTCTTCAAGGCTGTGAACTGAACTCGTCTAGAAAAAATTAGGTGGATGGATGAAAGTGGCCCAGTTGACAGCTGGGGCGATCAGTGTGCTCTTAACCCCATAAAACCTAAAGACCCATATATGGCTCTGTCAAATACAGATGCTGTATTCAAACCAGTGGAACTTCAGGCCTATTTTAAATTCTCCTGGAGATCCCAAGGTTTCCAACAATTCCAAATAAGTCCTGCTGAATTCCAGGGAAATTTACAGTATATAAAATGATGTACAAGATCTAGATATTTTCTGTTTTACGCCGCGGCCATAGAAACATGGCGTCCTGGGTTTGAATATTTCTCTCAATACAAGTGTGATGTAGCTTCAGTGAAACGCTGCAACCAGTAGATATGGAACATGTATGTACCATTTTCCTACAATATGAAAAAAAATGCTTTTTCTGACTTTGAACCTACTTGGGGGAGAGCTTGAATAAAAAAAATTATAGAGTTTACAGGGTTAAATCATACACAGTGTGTTCACACACGCACGGGGATGCCTCCAATTATCAGCCTGTAACGATTAGTGAAAAACCGTGATTACAGACAGTGCAGCCCTTCTGCAGAGAAGCGGCCGTCGAGCAGGCCATGCACTGCTGTATCCTGGCAACCAGCTAACAGTCACACAGTTCCAAGAGAGAAAAATATAAAAAATAAAAACTAAGTGTAGAAGCAGAACGGGGGAGGAGGGGGCGGATGGTTTGGTGAGAACAATGCAAATGCAGGCTTGATTAAAGTGAAACCCAGATCCACCCACCTGCACCTCCGAATTGGGATCCACCGGCTGCAGGCAGAACCAGTGCTCCTTCCCACTGTATTTATACAGGTCCTCTTTCCGGATCGCCACCTTCCCTATTAATGTACACAACACACACACGCATGCAAAACACACATCAGCCGACCTGTAATATTCACAGGTCAGAATTAAGACGTTCGGCAGAGGTATTCCACTCAAAACACTCACCAACTAGTAGGTCCCGGAAAACGCTCTTAGCGTACACGTAGAAAGACAAATACTGAAATGGCCGTGGGATTTCGAAATAGAAGTCCTCTCCATAGAAAGGGCTGAAAGAAACAAAAAGACCATGTCATCTTTCTGTCCAGGGCAATGGCCAAAACCAATAAGGGGAAATAAGAACCGCTAGAAACCTATACGACATCTGTGCAGGAGGTTGGAAGATAATAGGAGCTAACATACACCAATCAGCAACAACATTAAAACCACTGACAGTTGAAGTGAATATCATTGATCGCCTTGTAAAAATGACTGTAAAAGGGATACATTATTCAGCAAGTGAACAGGCAGTTCTTGAGTTCAATGTGCCGGAAGCCGGAAAAAGAGCGTGACGATCGAATTGACTTTGACAAGGGCCAAATTGTGATGGCTAGACAACTCGGTAAGAACAGAATCTCCAATACTGCAAGTCTTGTGGGGCGTTCCTGGTCAGTACCTACAAACTGCGGTCCAAGGAAGGACAGTCGGTAACCCAGCGACACCTTGATGTGTGGGAAGCGAAGGCTGGTTTGGTCTCATCTCGCAGAAAATGGCTACAGCAACACTAACAGCAGAGAAAGTTGTCAAAAGACACAGTGCATGCTGCTTATGGGGCTCTGCAGCTGCAGACCTGGTCATAGCGCCTATGCTGACCTGTCCACTGCAGAAACCACCTCCAACCTACAATGGGCATGTGAGCATCAGAACTGGACCACAACAGAAGAAGGAGGCCTGGTGTGATGGATTGTGTTTTTGATCAGGAGGATGGCTGGGTGCGTGCGCGTCATTTACCTGGGGATGAGACGGCACCAGGATGCAAAATGGGAAGAAGGCAAGCCAGCGGAGGCAGTGAGATGCTCGAAGCAATGTTCTGCTGGGAAACCTTGGGTCCCAGGATTCTTGTGGATGTAACTTCGACAAGCACTGAATATCTAAACATTGCCTGCAGACCAAATACACCCCTTTATGGCAACAGAATTCTCGAATGAGAGTGGCCTCTTTCAGCAGGATTATGCGCCCTTCCAGTCTGCAAAAATTGTTCAGGAATAGTTTGAGGAATATGAGAGAGAATTTAAAGCGCTGACTTGGCCTCCAAATTCAGTTGAGCAACTGAGGGATGCGCTGGAAAAATAGGACCAATCCATGGAGGCCCGACCTTGCAACATACAGGACATAAAAAAGATCTGATGCGTCTCGGCGCCAGAGACCACTGGAAACCTTCAGTGGTCAAGTGGAGTTCACGCCTGGACGGGTCTGAGCATCTGAGCAGTTTTATCTCCACGAGGTGAACCTACACAACACTGGGCAGGTGGTTTTAATGTTGTGGCTGACGGGTGTAAGGCATGTGTTTGTTTACTCATCCTCTTCCTCCCACCGGTACCTGGGCCCGGGGTGAGGCCGACGGAGCAGCAGGAAGACGGGCTCCGCGGAGAGCGCCGTCATTACGCTCCTGCATCCACCATCATTAAACAGCAACCGCTAAAAATAGCGCCCCTCCCTTGGAGCTGAGTCACCGCGCGGCCTGCTGAGCCGCACACACGCCGAGCCATGGGGCGCCGTGGGCAGCCACAGGAAAAATGGCACCCGGGTCCCATCAGGCACTGCATTCACACGTCCCTCTCTCAGGGACTCGAGTAAGGTCACACACCGCATAGCGCGGCGAAAAAATCATGCGCTCCCATCCAAATTTCTTTCATTTCTGGATATCTGTCACACTTACATGTTTCAGATCCTCAAATTAATTTTAATATAAGCAGAAGATAACCAGAAAATTCATTTTGTAAATGATGATTTCATTTCTTGAAGGAAAAAAGAAGGTATCCAACCCAACCTTGCCCTATGTGGAAAAAATTAATTGCCCCCTTCGATAATAAATCAACCAATTAAACAGTTTTAGTTTACAACTGGACAGTGTATTTATGTTTCTCCCCCCTCTCCCAAAATCCTTAAACCTACCCCTTGACCCTCCCCGCTCATCTCAAAGAATGCTTTTGCATCCATTGCATAAACCATTATTATTTGATATGGCTGGAAACAAAAATTAATTAGTCTTCTTACGTGGTTGCTGACAGTGTTATCACTATAGATGTTCGAACTAGATCAAACTGTATTTTTTGCTCTGGACTGAACTGATGTTCTGTGGACAGAAGAAAGTATTCTTGCATTGATGACCAGCAAAGTTGCCTATTATTATGGAAGTTACTTGATGATAACTATAAAACAGAACGTGAAATGAGGACAGAAATCTAAAGCAGCAAAATTAACCAACCTAACTTGAATTAAGAGTCATGGTTCTCAGACATAAACGGTTAACTTCCAATGTCTATGAGGAAATTTACAACTACAGTTCCATGAGTTTGGTGTGGATACCTAGACAACCTGTAGTCAAGGCTATTGCATAATCAGTGGAGTTGCCATGGCAACAAACAAAGAAATTAGACACACGACCAAATGATACTCACATTAGGTGGAAATATGGCTCATGCATTTGGCTTGGCACCACCAGTTTATCACATATCAAAATAGGAGAAAATAACTGTCCAGCAAAACTAGATTCTATAGTCAGCAGTGGGTTGAGAAACTTAAAAAAATAGAAGCAAAAGATATTATTGCTAAAGGGATGTGATCAGCGTGCACGGTGTTAGTCCATAACATGTATACAGGTGAATTTTGTGCCACTTCCAAACCACCCCAAGTGAAAAAGTTCTGGAAAATCCAAAATTCAATATGGTGGCTAAACCTTGTGATGTACAAAACAGATAAATAGAACTAATCTTTGGGAAGGTGGTTGTGCAAATGCGTGCAAAATTTCAACATTCTACAAGCTGTAGTTCAAACAGAGAAACCAAGGAGTTAACCATTACCTTGCAGGGAGTTCTTTCACCCTGAAGGTTTGTGACTGATCTTGACAGAGAGGATCATACACAAGTGGGTGTGTCAAGTGAAAGTTATGCGATGACTTGAATAAATTTTGTGTTTGTTGTGAGCTTTAGCAAGCCACAGTTATGAGATAGTATGTTTTAATTACAAAATGTTAAAACTGCTTGTGGTTTTGGGTGTTTCTTCCTATGTCTCTCACTGCATTGTAATGTCACTTCCAGCAAGGTGACCCAATATTGAAATTCGATTTACCAACATTAGTTAGCTAGCTATGTAACAGTTTTTAGCTAGCTAGCAAGACTCGACAATAGGTGACTTTAGTTACTGCCAAAAATTGAAGGTAAAAAAGTCTTTGCTTTGAATATAGCACCGCGGCTAATGGTGATTACGCTAAGTTCAGGGAAAAGAGATTGATATCTGTTGTTATCTATGAAGAGCTGCTATAAAATGTTGCTAAACTACCAAGCTTGCTAGCTAGCCAGCCAACAGGTTTTATTTCTCAGCAGTAGCACCAATGCCAACAGTGCATGACATAAAGTTCAGAGCAAAGACCCTCGACTTTCAATGTTCGTTAGACTTCCAAGATAACTATGGGTTATGAGAGAAGCCATTTGCTGAAAAAATTACTTGATACGTACTTTAATTTTTTGTGAGTGCCAAGTCTGATCAACTAACAGAGAGGGCACAGACGCTTTCTAATCTGTGAGAAGATGGGTTTATAACCTGTACTACAGGCAGCCACTAGATGGCAATCACAATGTTTTGGCCTCACTTTCGGGGATCCATCTTAATCCAGAGTCAATGATTTTGATACAGAAGCCCAAAAATATTGTTGCCAGAAAGTTCAAACCCTGAAAAGACACAACTACACCACAATCTCAATGAGCGCATCAAGTTTCAGGGGAAAGGACAGAATGGTTTTGGAGTTACACTCCAGAAACAAAAATTCCATGCTGATGCTGGAGCCAAAAACAACAGTCAAGTTTCTATGTCATGTTAAGCGAATTTTAGAAAATTTCTGAAAATTCGCTTAAAAGAAAATTTGAATTACCTGCATTTCCATCAACTGGCTTGGAGTGAATAAACTCCAATAAAATAGGCCAGTTTTGGCACAAGATGGCAGTAAAGGACACTTTACGAATATGTAAATATTAGTATTTATAATACTAATATGTACTAATATGTATACACACTAATATGTATACAACAGCAGGAGAAGAACAGCTTACAAAATAGATAAGAAACAAACTGAAGAGAAACAAATGGAAGAGAAACAACTGGCAGTAAAAATTGAGAGGTATAGTTGCATGCAATTCAGCAAATCGTCATACAGCTTTTCTTTCAGTTAATGCTTGTAATGTTTAATGCCGTCTGAAGACGAAGATGGAGTCGAATGCAAATGCAAGCAGCGGTAGCAAAGCAGCTACGTCGGCTAAGGCAGCTAAGCTGTTCCCATCCCAGATTTTGCGCATTAACTCTTAATTGCATAAGGCAAAAACCACACCGAGCAAGCGCATAAACCTTCATGCAACTTAGAGGAAGTTTATCTGCATTTTGCAGTTTCCATTTACTTTTTCCAATGAGAATTTTCAAATTGCGAATTAGAATAGTGAGATGGAAACCCGACTAATATGCCCCCCCTCCCTTCAAGTTCCATGTTACTAAACACACCCAGACATGATTACTACCAGCCCTGATGAACCTAAACATCACTTAACCCCTTCCACTCGGGACTTGCCATCAGAGGGACCATAGCCCGGCTCTCAGCTCACCTTAGAACGCATTACTTCTCCAAACTCGTTCCCATTTACGCCTCCCAATTAGTTAAATTGTTCAGTTGTGAGGATCAATCAGTAGAATTACTGTCTATATCCCCTGAGCTTACATTATTGTTCATTGCAATAGTAGTCAAGCATTTTCCCATCCACATTAATAGTGACATAAAATAACGTCAATGTCTTCTGAAGCTACTGAATTCCTGTAGCTCACAAAACGGTTTATTTTTTTCTGTGTTAGTGTCTGATCAGCTTGCTATGCCTAAGAAAAACGTTTTAAAAAAACGCAGTTTTGCCGACTCAGGTCTACGTGTGAAGTTTGCTTATGTAAAAATAAAACTTGGTCTACAATCAGTGACATTAGCTACTATAATGCAGGTCAACTCTCACCCTGTTTCCGATTAAGAATCAGACAATTAATTTAATGAACTTACTGAACGTATAGGCTACTAATACAGTGCATAGCAATTACTGATTAAGACACATAGCTTTGCCTTAGAGAAAGGCTACAATATGAAATTGCATGGACAGCAATAATTGAAATTGCTCAAAATTCCATCTTAAAGTTGAATGTTATAAAGTAAATGGTGCTGAAGATGGTAGACTAGTTATAGATTTCATTTTTTATCTTCCAATCTCATATTGTAACTTCCCTACAACTTTTCCAGAAGCTGGACAATAATGACCTCATCAATGATTTTACGACCATGAAAGTTTGACGCATGATAAGCATTTTAAATGCTTTTCAATGCATGCCATGCGTAAAACTTCTGCAGTGCACAAATAATCAATGTACTAAATCATTCAATTACCGACGCTTCCACCTAAGGAGCGTTGTTAATTTAATGACTTAACCCTCTATTAACCAAACCCATTTCCAATTGTGTAAAAATCATTTCCCTAGGCAAATATGTTGATTATGGGCCAATATTTGGAAAAATAGTAAAAAAAAAAAAATTTTATTTAATTTTTTTTTTTTTAATTTTAGAATTTTAACCTGATGGACCATTCAAGTTATTCTCAAATGTTTATTTGGCAATAAGAAACAAAACCAGCAGGGTGTCCAGGCTGTTCACCCTTTCACTTTATGTAGCAGATATGCTACGGTGGTTAATAGAGGGTTAATTATTATAGCATTGAGGAAAGGAGTGTGCAACTGCTCTTCCTCGCAAATTTACCCTATTCTTTCGAACGCTGAAAGCATTTTGATTAAGTGCAATCTTAACATAAATTAGGTTGCACTGCTGAAAAAAAAAAATCTGTTAAAATGGGAGATGGTATTTAATGGAAGAATTTAATTATTTTTTTCCCCATTGCTGAAATATCACTATTAAGTACATTGTCAATGTAGCCCATCTGTGATCCCTGTCATTTCTTCATAATTTTTAATAATTAGAGGCTTATATATTGGTCTTGAATATTCAGGAAATAAATTGGAAATAAATAAACAGCCTGAAAGCAATTATGCGTTTAAGGGCCAGAGGCTCACTGCACGCCATTGAAAATCCCGTAACGCCAGCATTACCGCTAGAGGGACATTGGGCTTCAGAGAGTTAAATAGAACCCGTCTTGCAAAGTGAAGAAGGCAAAAAGCAGCACATGATGCCGTGATATAAAGAAATTCAAGAACAGATGACAGATATAAATAACATTGTTTATCAGTTTGGAAAGAGTGACAAAGCCATTTATAAGGCTCTGAGACTCCAGCGAAACACTGAGCTAACAGTCATCTGGAGCAGAAAACTGGAGCAGCGGTGAACCTTCCCAGGAGCGGCTGGCCTACCAAAATTCCTCCAAGACACATGGATAACTCATCCAGGTCACACAAGAACCCAACCTAGCATTTAAGAACTGCAAGCCTCACATGCCTAAGTTAAGTGTTCAGAATTCCACAATAAGAAAAGGACTGGGGTGAAAATGATATCCAAGGGATAGATGCAAGGTGAAATACATGGTTGACCAAAAAGAACACAAAGGCTCGTCTCACATTTGCAAAAATAAATAAATAAATAAATAATATAATCATAATAAATAATAACTAGAGGCACTCGTAGAGTGCATTGTGCAAACCTCCGCCAAGGCAGCAAAATCCAAATCTTCATGAGTGGGAGCAAAGTTGAGTTATCGCGTGTCATAAGATTTCAAGATGGCTGCCGTGGCGAGCATACTGTTTCACTGATCGCGTTGAAAATCAATAGGGTCCATCCTTGATGTAATAGCAATCCACCCACAAAATTTCAGGCAAATCCGTGCAGTACTTTTTGTTCACAAACAGACAAACAAACAAACAAACAGGGGCGAAAACAAAAACCTCCACCCCAACTTTGGTGGCAGAGGTAATAATGATTGGGGAAAAGAAAAAACCCTCTTGATGATCCCCCCTCAAGACTTTTGGGATAGTATTTTGTAGACTGAGGAGTCAGGAAGAGAACTACAGTATTTGGAGAACATGGGTCCCGTTGCATCTGGCATAAAGCAAACAGACCAATCCAAAACAAAAACATCTTACCAACAGTCAAACATGGTGGTGATAGTATGATAGTCTGGGGCTGCCTTGCTGCTTCAGGACCAGGGAGACTTACCATAATTGATGAAACCATCAATTATGCACTCTACCAGAAAATCCTGAAGGAAAATGTCTGGCGATTAGTTTGTGACCTAAAGCTCAAGCACAGTTGGGTTATGCAGCAGGGCAATCATCCTAAGTGCACAGGCAAGTCCATCTATACATTTGCTCACCCACAGCACTCTGCTATACAAAAAAAAAAGGTTTTGGAGTAGCCTAGTCAAAGTTCTAACTTGAATCTGATTGAGATGCTGTGGCAGTTCATGCTAAAACACTCCACTAAGGCCGAATTAAAACAATTCTGCAAAGATGACTGGGCTAAAATTCTTCCATGGGAATGTAAAAGACTCATTGCCAGCTATAGAAAATATTTGATCGCACTTGTTCCTGCCTCGGGTGGCACAACAAGTTCATATATTTAAGAGGGCAATTACTTTTTCACATGGGAGTTATAGGTCTTGAATAACTCTACATTCAATAGATGAAACAATCATTTAAAAGCTGCATTTTGCATTCACCCACATTTTCTTTGGCTTAAATTAAAATTAGTTGGATGGTCTGAAACATTTTAATATGACAAATAATCAAAAAAAAAAAAAAAAAAATCACGAGGGGTATAAACACTTGTTCACAGCACTGTGGATGGATCCACACACACACACACACACACACACAAATCAACACGGCACTTGCCCTAACCTTGGCTCAGAGTGAGTGCCTATAAGAGGTAGAGATAGAGAGAGGGTGAGCGCAACAGAGAGAGAGTGAGATTGAGGGAGTGAGAGAGATGACGCAGGGAAGGCAGGGAAAGAGAGAGAAGGAAAATGGAGTGAGAAAAAGCACAGTGTGCGCTGAAGGAGAAAGAACAGAAAGAACAGAGCAGAGTGCGTGGGCGGACGAGCTTCCTCTGACAGTGCGAAAGGAGCGCTGGTTGTGAAATATTTTCAGAGGGAAAGCCTCAGCTCACTACAAGAGGAAAAGCTGGCTTTCTAAGGGCTTCTTTCCCTTTCAACCCAGAAAAAGTGTCATTAATCGCAGTCCCATTTCTACAGGGGAAACCATATATTGTAAGCACATATTGTCGAGTATGTACAGCCATATTCATGCATCCCTACTGTCTTCAATCAGTGGCCAGTGAATACAGTCCTTTAAATGGACAGTGCAAACCAAGTGGGCATGTAATTTTCCTTTTCATTTTGATACCAAATGTTGACAATAAATACTGAATGGATCACTTCATTTTAACAAGAACTTCAAAGAGAGGCCTTTCACATCATTGCGGTGGCATAAAGAGGAAACAAATAGGCTGGTGAGAATATAATCAAAATGGCCTCCGCAGCCGCGCAAGAAGCGCTAGCCTCTGCGTCAATGCAATGACACACTGAGGATCAAGGTTGTCGCCAAGGCCCTCAAATCCAAATATGGTTGAGTCCTCAAAGGGAGGGAAAAATTGGATGCCCAATCCAGGAGAGGATCGGAGGGTCTCGGCAGAAAGGTTTTTACGTAAGCAGCAACCCATCTGGGCAGCGGAGTGACGATCGAGGGCAACGGAGGTTACACCTTAGGGAGAACTTGCAACCTACTTCCTACCTCTGGTTGATGCAGAACACAAGGAACTGAAATAGACTCAGCTATAAATGACAACCAAGTGAAAAATCTGGAATACATTCTTTAAAAAAAAAAAAGACTCCTTCTGCAGAAAGGAAGTCATGAGAGATGAATATTCTAGATCAGCCATAACCCCAAAGCGGCAGCTAGCCTGCCCATTCAAGAGGACCTGTTCCCTAATCTCTTCCTCCTTCAGCTCCTTCATGAGCGAAACTTCTGCCCCCGCGCAGAAACCGAAACACAGTCACAGCAAGCGGAGGTAACCAAAGTGGTCATGCAATCTGCTTCTGCACCAAAACATTTGAAAATGCTCATCAGATCTCCCAATCCTCATTACATATGAATATAAACGGCATACAAAGTAATCAGAGCGTAATCCAGCAGGAACTCTGAACCCCAAATCAACATTTATACGACCCTGTTAGAGCACAACAGAACAAAGCACCAAACAATCAATAACTCTTCAACAGGTTATCTGAATTCGTATGAAACAAACTGAAACAAAAAGGAAAAATTGAAATCAATGACAGCAGTTATGGGATTTCCAAGGGAAAGCACATGAATGTTGTCAACGGTACTTCAAACTGACAGTTCCAGCGAGACAGAAATGATTTATTGATCAGCAAAATAATTTCTGTCAGCAATTATCAACTCCGTTTGATTAAAGTCGTCACTCTTGCATAAAAAGGCAGTAATTCAAAAACTAAGAGTACAATGAGGCTGATTTATGGCACGTTGAACATGCCACAATTGATGTAACTTCTAATATTTATTGATGAAGAGTGATGTACCTAAAATATTTCTAATTTGAATACTCAATTCCAAACTTCATGACCACAATCACAAAGATAGTCATGCAAAGTGTGATAATTCTCCACACATGGCAGCCTTGTCGATGGCACGTTATTTGAATAAAAATTTTCACAATCAATCATCACCAAATTCAATAGGAATCCTCTTCACATCACCAATGACCCACAAAACAAAAATGAAAAGAATCCAATAAAAATTGCAGTCAGTAGAGTGAGAACAATAAATTGTGGACAGACAGATGGACGGACGGACGAGCGGACGAAAAGGAGCGATTGCAATATACTCCCATCCGGTGAGGCGAGCATACAAAAATTAGGGAAAATTTGCTTCTTTATTTGTAATCATACCATTATTAACTCGTTCCCTATGGCAAGCCACTGCCAATGGCACGGCGAATTCTACCATTCCCTACAGTAGGCCGGTGCCAGTGGCGTGGATGACCATTCGCAGTCCGATGAAAACACGAAATCAGTTGACAATCGCAGTCATGGGTCACCTGCACTTCAATACTTTATACTGTGTAATTTTCGGGAAAAGTATTCCGTACAAACGCAACAATTTTATATAAAGTATTCCGTAGGGAATGAGTTAATCAACCTTAAATTGAGCTAAACCAGACATCTTTAAATTGGGGATACGTCACAATGCGATTGTCATTAATCTATCATTGGCAGTTGCATAAATTAACAAAAAAAAAAAAAAAAAAAAAAAAACACAAAGCCACACAAATTCAGCCATTAAATAGGTTGGACTAAATAGGTAAGACAGGAAATAAATGGACTCCGTCTCAACACTAAACTATTGTCCAACGTGATCTGCACATGGACAAAACCCTACTAAAACACATGCCACCGGTTTCCTTAGCTGGTGCTGGTCTGTTTGCAGCTGAATGCGAGAGTGTCCGCTCACTAAGATGGAGGACCTTTTGCAACAGATTACATAGCAGCAGGTAAAGATGCAGGACATGGGCTACCTCGGACTTTTCTCGGACATTTTGGTCCGGAAGACCTCCTCCTGGTCCAGGCTGATAGTACAGAAGGTGCACAGGTCCCGTAGGCGGTTGGGCCCGGGGCATGGGCCAAGGTTCTTGGCTTGACCTGCAGATCGGCACCGAGAAACAGGAAAGGAGGGGGGGGGATGAGACAGCAGTCAGATATCCCAATTGCTCAGTACAGTCAGCATATCAGCACATCAGAAACATCATACATTTCCAGCAGTGTTCAACACTCCCCGTGTTCGTAACGGGCTAAAACGCAGATGAGCCCATACTCTTTTGCCTTGCTGTGCATTCCTGCAGGGTTGGCAAAGCAAATCAGTGCCAACTACACTATAAAACCATGATGGACAGCAATGACGAGTTCACAGTTAAAATTTATTCACTAGATGTATGCCATCGGCGGTCAACAACAGGGTGTATCCCCAACTACAGAATCCTCCATCGGGTCCACAAAATTAACACAGGAAATATTCACAGCAAACTTCACCCGATTCCCAGAAGTATGCATTTTCTAGAAAGTGAATTTTGGCCTGAAGTTGGTGCAGCAGGAATGGTTATGGTGTCACCATCACAATAGAATTGCTCTTTTATGAACAGATATTCAACAGAACAATTTGACTTACTGCATTTGAAAATGTAGTTTCACCTACTGGTGGCGCTACAATAAGAGTAGTAGAGCCATAAAACTCAATATCCTGCTCCACTAAGGACGAGGAATATTGAGGACAGATCAGACATGATTCCCATTAATGCTGTTCAAATTTTTGCAATTCTTAAAAATTAACAGTATGGCCTGGTGTTGTTGCAACAGCAAAGGTCAAAGGATGGAATGGGGTCACGAACTCTATTCCAGGAGATCTACCATCAAGTACAAACCCAATTCCGAAATAGTTGGGACAAAGTGTTAATTGTGAATAAAATCAAAACGCAATGACTTTCAAATCACACCAGCCAGTATTTTATTCACAATAGAACAGAGATAACATAGCAAATGTTGAAACTGAGAAATTTTACAATTTTATCCACAAAATGAGCTCATTTCAAATTTGATGGCTGCTATAGGTCTCAAAAAAAGTTGGGACAGGGGCCTGTTTACCATTGTGTAGCATCCCCTCTTCTTTTTAACGCAGAGTGGAGGCGTCTGGGCATTGAGGAGACAAGTTTCTTGAGTTTAGCCATTGGAATTTGATCCCACTCTTGTTTAATACAGGCTTTCAGCTGCTAGAGAGTTTTTTTTCGGTCTCCTTTGACGGACTTTTCGTTTAATTATGCGCCAAATGTTCTCAATCGGTGAAAGATCAGGACTGCAGGCAGGCCAGTTCAGCACATGTACTCTTCTACTACGAAGCCATGCTATTGTAATAGCTGCACTATGTGGTTTTGCATTGTCCTGCTGAAATACACAATGCCTTCCTTGGAATAGGTGTCATCTGGAGGGGAGCATATGTTGCTCTAAAACGTTTATATACCTTTCAGCATTCGTGGTGCTTTTCAAAACATGCAAGTGTCCCAGACCATATGCACTAATGCATCCCCATACCATCAGAGATACTGGCTTTTGAACTGAACGCTGATAACAGGAGGGGTGGTCTTTCTCCTCTTTAGCCTGGTGGACACAACGCCCATGATTTCCAACAAGAATGTCAAATTTGTACTTGCCTGACCACAGGACACTTTGCCACTTTGCTACAGTCCATTTTAAATGAGCCTTGGCCCACAGAACAGGGCAGCGCTTCTGGATCATGCTCAACAATGGCTTCCTTTTTGCATGATAGAGTTTTTGGTGGCATCTGTGGATGGCACAGCAAACTGTGCTTACAGACAGTGGTTTCTTTAAGTATTCCTGGGCTCATTTAGTAATGTCAATGACAGAGTCATGCCGGTGAGTGATGCAGTGGCGTCTGAGGGCCCAAAGATCACGGGCATCCAGTAAAGGTCTTGGGCCTTGTCCCTTACGCAGAGATTTTTCCAGTTTCTCTGAATCTTTTGATGATGCTATGCACTGTCGATGATGAGACCTTCAAAGCCTTTGTCATTTGACGTTGAGGAACGTTGTTTTTAAAGTATTCCACAATTTTTTTACACAAGCCTTCACAGGTTGGAGAGCCTCTGGCCATCTTTACTTCTGAGAGACTCAGCCTCTCTAAGATATCCCTTTTATAGCCAATCTTATTACACACCTGATGCCAGTTAATGTAATTACTTGCTAAATGATCTTTCAGCTGATTCTCTAATATATTGCTTTTTCAGCCCTTTTTTGCCTGTGTCCCAACTTTTTTGAGACCTGTTGCAGCCAGAAAATTTGAAATGAGCTCATTTTGTGGATATAAATGTAAAATGTCTCAGTTTCAAGATTTGAAATGTTATCTATGTTCTTTTGTAAATAACATAATGGCTCATGTGATCTGAAAGTCATTGCATTTTGATTTTATTCACAATTTATACTTCGTCCCAACTTTTTCGGAATTGGGGTTGTAGGTTTTCACTCCAGCCCTAATTTGTCATACCCCACTCAACTAATATCAGCTCAATGCAGATCACTAGCGCTTAAATGGGGTGCACTTTGTTTGGGTTGGAGTGAAAACCTACAGGATGGTAGAACTCCAGAAAGAGGGTTGGGATCACGGTCATAAGCTGACCTACATCAACAACACCGTTATCTATGCACCTGAAATGACCACAAAAAGTATGACATGTTTCCCATTGAAGTGCAACATGTTGATTTATTGCATTTGGAAATGTTAAGTTTGACCTGGTGGTGGCACTTCAGGGAAGGTCATAGGGTCACCAGAAACAGTTGGATTTGTTCTCTCTGCACCAGGGATAAACACAAGAAGTTTCATGAAATTCCCAGAAAACTGTCCCAGTTATCATGCAGAGACAAAGGTTCTGCAGTGGCAGCCAAGGCGAATTCGTCATTTGCCCAAAAACTCGATTTTGGGGATATCATTAGGAACGATGGCTACTAATGATTGAGGTTGACTAACAGCAGCCGTCTTTGTATGCAATGCATTTTGTATGGTGTCATTAGGGCAGTGAAAGCATCTTGTGCTGTAATACCATGAATGTCACTTCCCCACCACCGAAGGGTCCATGGCCCCTCCAGGATTTCCGCTGCCGCTCGTCATTTTGTCAGACGAAAATAATTTATCGGTGACGAGGAGAAAATTATGGGCAGTGGTCACAGTGGCGAATGTATTTGTTTAATGACGAGTAAAAATTCAATGGCAAATGGTGGCTTCGTCTGCACCGGCATTCGAGGCCGTAGCCCCAAAGATGTTTTCTTTAGCCCCATATAGTTTATATGAATGCATAAATAAATAAAATAAATAGTTCTTCACTTTGGGCAGTTTTCTACGTTACTGAATGTCCGTAAAACAGGACAGCACTTTCGTATTGTTTTATCTTCAGTGAACAGAGCCAAGAAAGACCGATCAGAGAGGGGTTTTACGGGCAGATACGTCCAAATGCCGTCTTATTGGCTGACAGGTCTCCGTGGGGTTGAAAAGCCGAATGATGTTAAAAGGCAGTCAGTCATGTGAGGGAGTTGATATTCACGGAGTTTAGTTTTACCTGTGAAACGGTGGCAGCTGAACCACAATCATCCCCTCATAATGAACTAGGAAAACAAGGTGTGTAAATTTCTATACGAGTCCCTAGTTACGTAAACGTGATTGATATGAGCAGATTTGAGCGCATCTTTACGCGTCATATATTAGTTTGATTAGTCTTCGACTTAATCGCTTGATGCGTACAATCATGTCATTTGTTGCCATGTTTTCTACCACAGTATGACTGGCGATTTCTGAGCTAACGTTATGCAGTACATGGTACTTCCAAGTTAGCTTTAAAGGCACAATGCAGTGCTATACAATATCGGATTCATCATCAATAATGATCAAAACTGTATTGACAACAAACCGTTCCTACACGGCTCCAAGATATGAACGTTCACCACGATTTTCGGAAAAACCAACCAGATGCAAACATCGATTGCTCTAGAAGCGATCTGGCTGTTATCAAACAGCGTATTAATCGCGTAAGTACCATTGTTAAGTACAAGGTCTGGCAAGTACACATTTCCATCCGACAACACTAAAGACCTTTCCACTATCGTGGATATAATGAAATTGTCAGGCAAGCGCGGCGAGTAAGCCATGGTTCTTCACGAAAATCTTCAGTTACATCTAACGACCTTTCTAGTGTGAAAGTGTAAATTAAGCTCTAGGTTGTGGTGTAGTGGATTTATACAGCGCTGAAAGTAAATGCACAATCTTCGGTGCAGTTTACCTTGCGTTCGACAGTTGCCTTGGGAAAATAATAAATGAACAGCGAAGAAATAAATTTTAAAAATCCGAACGGTTTTTCTTGAAGCCCAATTGCTTAAAGATTTTTCGAAACCTTGTCTCGTGGATTATTATGATCCTTGACCATTTACCATGACATGTTTTAGCCAAATATAAGTGCATGAACACCACTCTTAAAATGTTTCTATATTGACTTATAACTTGATTTTTTTTGACAGGAACAGCGACTTCGTTACCAAAAATGGATGTTCTAAAGGATACTGAATGATAATATTTATGTTTTGCCAATTATATATTAGTGTTTGACTGAATTATGTAAATCCCGTGGCGCTTGCTACCGCTGGGGGGCTTTGGGTTTACCAGCTTAGCATCACATGGTGGTTTCGGACAGTGCAGTAATCAGAGAGCACTCCCTAGAGTGAAGTGGATGAGGGTTCCAGTACTGAGACTTATTTGTTGCTGGCATCAGAATTAGTGATTAGGCCTATCTGAGATGTTTAACATTTGAAACCCTAAACATTTGAGATTTACATTTAGGATTCCAATAAATTGTGCACAAAACATTGAATTCACCTAAAGTTCAATTTGGAATCAGTAAATGGAAATCTTAAAAGTTAAAACATTTTAAATAAACATTTGGCAATTGCACTAATTCTGATTCCAACAGCACAAAATTTTGAGCTCACCCCAAGTCCAATTTAGCATTTTTGTCAGGCCTCTCTATTGCCCTTAAAGTGTGTGTCCCTTTTTAATTTTGGGATGCCAAAAATGGCTGCATTGATAAAAATGTTAAGGAAAAAAAAAAGAAATTAAGGGTTTAAAGGGATATCTATTGCCAGTCTTTTGAATAAATTCCATGCTAAATGCTCAAGAGGTTTTAATTTAGCTTTGATGGTCCACAGGGTCCCCATTATTAGAGGTTGAACTTGAATGGACCCAAAATTATATGTACAATTGAAAGTATGATGGAGAGACCTGTTATAACGCAAATATTTGAGGATTAACCTTGTTCATGCTGCATGCACTTTGTCCGCTTTGAAGGCTTTTCAAAGTTTTATAAAGTCCATGAGTGACTAATAAAAAATGACGACTATATTAAAGTGAAGAATTTTTTTTGACTTGATTTCTCGAGGGAGAAAGTGAAGAATATTTTTCAGAACCTGGGGGAACCCTGCCCCTCCATCTCTCCAGTAAACCTCTGATTATTTGTGTCATCTGACCAGGCACATAGGAAGCATGAGCGCATGACGGTTGCATCTGATTTGTAATAATGCAATATAATGAGGCATTAAAATGAACACCATGAACACCAAGACAGTTTACATATTACTTTTATTTCAGAATATAACTCAAATGTACTGAGCAACAAAAGAAACACAAATTGAATATGCAATCTAAATATCAAATGAAGTTTAATTCTTTGACTGTTTCAACAAGAGGTTTTCAGAACAAGGTTTGCAATGTTGCCATGTCCACAGCAGCAGGGCTCATTGCATCCAACACTGCTCGTCTCTTGTTGTCAGCACAGGTCAGCCTAGCAGGATGTCTGCAGTAAAAAGGTACCGCAGACAGCCAGCATTGCATCGTTTGCCTTCTTCTGCCTACGTCTTGCCACCCAGTGGCATTTTATGCCATTTCCATAGCAGAGACGAACGACTTGCGTGGAAGATGGCGATAGACATGCTGATCCATGTCCTCATCACTTGAGGTGCTCTCCTACAAGCGCCATCCTGAGTACTGCTGCTGGCATGAAATCTGGTCCATAAGCGACAGAGAACAGAAACAGCCAAGCCAAATGCACTTGCTACAATAAAGGAGTCAACACAATGCGCTGATTGCAATGCCTCTGCCTGTCATAGCTCTCTGAGCCCTAACAGTTGATCTTCATGCCCCGCATACAGCTGACCTTATGTAACCCTGACCTTCAACTCAACTACTTCCAATATCTAACCAGTTCAGCTACCCTCATTGGAGAATTAACACATCAGATTTGGTCAAAATCTGTCCATTCCTTCAGTAGATATCGTGCACTCTATATACCTACAAACAACGGTGTGACAGACAGATAAATGACCGGAAAACGGTATACCTTCCCATCCACTGTGAGTGGCTGAGGCATAATGATGCTAGGACAATCCCCAGCTTGCAAGCGTCCAATTGTACTTTCAAAGTCTATCGAGTTTCATCTTACGATCCTCTTCTGTATAACCATGCTGCTGTCAGTGAGCATACGGGTACTGGCTTTTAGTCCCGGTGAATGTAGAACACAGTTTACGAATAAAGTTTGAGGCCAACCGCTTCCTTCTGGTCCACACAAACAAAACCCATAATCAGATCTGAGACAGCAAAGAAACATGCCTTCAAAGCTTTGTGCACAATTTTCACTAATTATTTGACTGACGCCATGCGGACTCATTTATGTTTCAAATTTTTTGCATTTTTGCCATCGTCCCATTTAGATTGATCAAATTTTCACAAAATACCACCTTACTCTTAGTTTGCATTTCTTTTATTGTTGAGCACACATTACTACACACGGAACCAAAAAGATAGCCATGCAAAGCAACGTAATACACCGAAATGGCAGCCTTATGATATTTGACTAAAAATTTTCCAACCATCACCAAAGTCATATCCTCTTCATATCACCATTGACCCACAAACGAAAATGAAAAGCATCCAACGAAAATTGTAGCCTGAAGAGTGAAAACAATAAATTGCAGACGGACTGACAGACCGACAGGAGCGATCGCGATATATGCCCAACCGGTGGAGTGGGCGAATTAAAAGGTTTTACATGCATTCGATGAGTTTATTGCAGGCTTCTTCAATTTCAATCTACCCGGTGCAAAAATAATTAGGTCAATTAGAATCAAGTGCTTCCAGCAGTTCTCCAAGATCTTAAAACGAAAGAGGAGTGTGATGACGACTTATGAAGTAGGTTGAGCCAAAGTGGACTGCAAGAAATGCTAAATTAAATAAAAAACGCTTCAATTAGCCCACCATAACCTCGCAACTACATTTGTACAAAATTTTGATCACCATTTTTTTCAAAAGCAATAATTGCAGCAGTTTGCCAAGTAAATCGGTCTTAAACTGTTATGTGCTAATGTCTGTGTGCTGGTCTGCTGTGCAAGTCTAGGATTCAGAAATTTGGAAGACCTGCCATGATTGTCTTTCAACTATCAAGTCAGTCATCTTATTTCACAGATTAATTTTCCTTCCAGAAACACTGTCAGTAGAAGAAAATTCAGTAGAAGAACAACATCCTGGGGAGGACCCCTACTTTCTGAACCTGGGTTCCCCACCAGTGGTGTACCGCCATTTGGTCTGAAGACAAGTTGCAAAACAAGTTAAATCCATGCATTGCATACTGCCTAACTTAGCCTTGACTAAAAATAGGCCTGGACGTTGTTTACTCACCAATGTTTTGTTTCCTTCACATTTGCCTGCGAACACATTACAACTACGAGGCAAGTCCACTGTGCCATTACTCAAGTGTTTGCTGAGCTCAGACTGCCAACAGGGAAACTGGAGGATACTTGCAAATGTCAGCATGACAACCCAGATGGCCACCCCAGGCCCTCGGCATAGTGGCTATAAAATGAAGTCATCCAAACACTTGCGCATGACAATGAAGGGGTCGGCGTGACAGTCACATTACCAAAAAATGTGAAGTCCACCATGTTCAGGTACCCTGACAATGCTGGTAAATGCAGGCAGACTAATGCACTCATTATTACAGTGATTGTTATGGCAAGACAACTCGGTTTGTTAGAATCATGAGGCAGAGATGTTGAAGAGTTCATTGTCTGCACACGTAATCACTAACACTCTTATTCAGCCACAAACTAACGCCATTATTCACAGAGGATTTACACACTACAGTACTGTTGCACTATTCATTATCAATGCAGCAGCAGATCCCACAAAATCACCAACATACAAACACTGGAACTGACATTTGGGGAAATAGGAAAATAAGAAAAGCTGTTTTCCATCAATGTCTGTCATACTTGGTACTGAGACAGTGAATCACACTGACCCTAAGGAGTAAAATTTAATACCACTGTCCATCTCCCAAGCCGGAACAGTACAGAACATCACGGACGCTCAACTCAGCCAGAAATTCTGTCAAGGAAACTTAAAAATCCAGCAACGTGCGACTAAATGCCCCTTAATATCACGTCAAGTATCAACCATCACAAAGTAATCTAATCCCTCAATCGGTCAGCATGACGGAGCCCTGACGTTCTGGATGAGAGGTCGAGGCAGAATTCGTCAGTGGGGCAGGGCTGGTAGGCGCTCCCTGAGGGCGGATGTGGACAGCAGCGAGATGCGACGCACGTAAGATGTGGTTAAACTCTTGCAGTGTCAGCTTCCTCCCATCATGCCCCTCACTTCCTGTGCAGCGCTGATTCACCGAGCAAAGCCTGCGCCAATTTCTCAAGCAGGCTTTTACTCAATCAATAATGAAATAGCCCAGATCTACAAACCAGGGAGAGGAACTGGGTGTGTGTATGTGGGGTGGGGGGAGGGGGGTGGCGGGCGGGCTATAGAGAAGTAATTTGGGGAGACATTTTGCAGCAACATTGAGCTAAAAGGGCCATCACTCTCAATCTATAAGACGTGACGGTTTCTTGGAAATGAGGAAAGCACTCCTTGTTTGAGTTTGAGATTCATTTCATTTGTAAATGCAAAAATGTTGCTGAAAAATAACAAAAAAAAAAAAAAAGTTTCACACTGAATTCCTGAAACAAAAACAAAAATACTCTGTGAGGAGTTCTTGAAAGAAATCGGAGAGAATTTCACTTTTATTAACAAAATCCATGATGGCGAATAATGCATTTTATCAGGTCAAATACTCAAGGCTCTCAGTGCTCCTTGTATAAACACTCAGATATTACTCGGGTTATGGCGCAAAATCGGAAAAGCAGCTATAGGCCTCTGTGGTGCACTTCAAACAGTTCGAGTACTGCCGGAAGCCATAGTTAAACCACCGTCGCTAGTTTTGAATGAAGACGCACTACAGAATGAAGGTGTGACAACGCCGTCATTCTCATATCTCAGATCTCAAAGCGACTCCATCTAAAAAGAATTCAGCGCAAAAAACTCACTGGATTTAACACAACTCGCACCTTTACCAAGTGTCAAGAAGTTTGTTACTGGAAATATAAAGCCCTTTTATACTACACTAACAAGAATATAAAAGTAAAAGAATACAAGGACAGTTTTTTGCCAGTGGAATGCATTTTATATATCCAAAAATAATAAGATCTAAATTATTTCTGACTTAACATAGCCCATGTGAATTAACCTTAAATCAGACATACATGGGGAGATGCCTTATTTATTACTCGATTTTAAATATAAATTTTCATCTGATCAACAGAGCTTAAATTCATCACAGGGGTCAGACATCACCAAAAGGGCATGGGGATAAGCCTTACAACTGGAGGTGCAAAGCCAACACTAAAGCATCCATTAAAACAAAATCAGGACTGAAGAAATGGGGGAATGTCCAAGATCCCAGTACAGATTGGACCTCCCAGAGATGCGTTAGCTCCTCTCCTCTGTCTCACACCAAAAGAAAGACACTAATATCTGACACTCCCACGGCAGGCAAACCACACTGGCGATTTCGAACTGGAATCCAGACGCTGCTGGTAACTTGGGATTCCAGGTAATCTTCCAAGCTTCCTCAACGGAAACAGAGAAAATTATCACCACAAACCAGAACTACAACCCCATATTAGAAAAGGTTAGGGCAGCATGTTAAATTAAAATCAAAATTGAAAGCAGCCAATTGTAAATCATCATTGACATGTACTACATTGAACACAATACAATAGGGCAATTCCAGCGTTACTCACGTTACATTTACTGCATTAGGCTCTAGTATGAAGTTGTTTCACTACTCCATTAATTGACAGAACTTCCTAAGTTCTACATTGTGGCAACCTCTGACCATCATCTAAATCTAGACGTGAAAACCTAGAATGAACTCCCAATGGTTATGCTGGCAGACAAGATTTTGCAAGCTTTACTCACGTTACGCAAAAGTAACATGCCTTTTTTCACATAAGTTTGGTTCTCTATCCTTGTAAAATGATGCATTGTAGACTAAATTGGATTATATCTCTTAAACACTTTATAAATGGAACTTCTAACACAACTAAGTTTTTAACAAAATACAACAGTATTTTTTTACAACTGGCCTTTAAAGAAAAAAAGTTGCGTTACTCACGTTACGTTACTCGAGTTACCAAAAGCTTGGGCACCTGGAAGTTCACCAAACTGCTTTGTACTTATGTTTACAGTGTCTCAACCACTTTTACTGAACAGAATAATAGGCCTTCGTGTTAACTTACTCTGAAAACTCCTAATGCAAGTCATAGTAGAATTCATCCCAACATAAATCCCTGACTTACAGACTATGAGGCCTATCGCATGTCAACCTCCACAGTTACCAAATATTGTTGAAAACAGCCGTCATACAATAAATCATCAGTTCTCTATAAATATTCTTGTAGCTGGCCATGGTAAAAACCATGCCAAAGGGAAAGCCTTTGGAGAACGCACATGGTGAAATGTACATTATAATGTCCAAGCATGGCGAAACTGATTTAAAGCCTGGCTTAAACAAATCTCCTGTCAAAATTACATCTTAAAATCTTAAAAATAATATCCATCAGTCAAACTACTTATTTGTTGATAAACTTACTGGCATTTTTAATTTGCAATTGTGTTTTTTTCAATTATTGGCTTCTAGTAGGTCTTGTCTGAGATGGTCCAGCTGGGATCATCCTGGAATTTTTGCCTGATTTCACATGGAATGACCCATTAGCATACACACTTGTTTAGAGCTAAGGTTTGAAAATTACGATTCTGAAAACAAAAAATCTCAAGTTTTTTTCCAGTGGATTTTATGTGTGTGCTAAAAAAAAAAAATTGATCAGCGTTAGACCTTCAACTCCTTCTGATTCTTACACCTGAATATATAAAGTTTCAAGCCACATATAAATTTGATCGCCATTTCATGTTTGAATTTTCAGTGGTCATGTTACAATGTAGCTGGAATTGCCTAATAGCACATTATTTTATGTTTCATCGCAAATTGTATTGATTTTTCAAAATAAACAAATTTCAATTTTGACTCTTACAACATATTCTAAAAAGGTTGGGACAGTTAAGTATTTACCACCGTGTAATGTTACCATTCCTCTTCAATAACGTGTAGGGACTGAAGGGACTGAAGAGACTGAAGATACCAAGTGATAAAGCTGTAATATTGAACCCATTCTTCCTGCAAGCAAGTCTTAAGATTTTAAATCGTACATGGTCTTTGTTGTTGTAATTTGCATTACAGTAAAGCGACACAAGTTCTCTATTAGGGACGATATGGGACTGCAGGCAGGCCAATCCAGCACCCGCACCCTCTTCTTACGCAACCATGACTTTGTAATAAGCGCAGAATGCAATTTTGCAATGCCCTGTTGAAACAGGCTATCCACAGGCTTCCCTAGAAAACGTCATTCTGAAAGCAGCATGTGTTGCTCCAGAATCTCAGAGTACTCTTCAGCATTGATGGTTCCTTCACAGAAGTGCATTTGCCCTTGCCAAGGACACTAACAAAACCCCATTACATGAGGGGGCATGTTTTTCAGACTTGCTGATGATAACCAGGATGGTCCTTCTCTCCTTCTATTCTTTGGTCCACCGCACATGGCGTCGATTTCTTCCAAATAACACCCAATATATTGATTCGTCTGACCACAAAACACATTTTCCCACTGTGTGATATTTCATCGAAGATGCCTCTGCGCCCAGAGAAGTCAAAGGCATATCTGGACAGTGGACAGTGTGACCATGAAGGTTCAGTTTTTGCGCAGTAAAGCTGGACTTATGGTTCGGCGTCGAACCGACGCCGTCGCTACGCAGAGCCTCTGCGGCGACGTGAACACCCACCGCAGAGCCTCTGCGTTGCCTGCCGTGCACCTCGAAAATTTTCTAACTGCACGTCAAAGTGACGCAGACCGCAAGGGCACTGATTGGTCTGACCTGAGCCTAGTGACGCGTGTGATTCAACGTCATTCAAGAAAATGACAACGGTGGCTAGTAGCTACCTAGCGCACAGAAAGCTGACGAACCTAGCTTGATGGTTTACTACAGTCGACTGGCTATCGCTGGTTATGTCGTTTTTTATTTTTATCTGCGGCTATTTGTCGCCTTATGAAAGCGATGCGGTTGCTTATAAAGCTGCCGCGAAAACCGATAAATGGCCAATGAAAACAGTTCTCCCGTGAACTGGCTACGTTTGTTTACACTTGCTTAAGCAGAAAGCAGCAGCCGTGAAATATTTGAAGGACATTCCAAATGACCATTAATTGAAAGCCCTACTCCCTGCTGCCCTTCAGAGTTTTCACTATGAAGGGAAGTGATTTCGCAGGGTGCAGGATGTAGGGATTATTACCCTACGGAATGAAATACAGCCCATAATGTAACGTAAACACTCTACAAATGAGTCTCACGTGATTCCACGACAGGTCCTTCGGAAACCTGCTGCCACCTAGCGGTTTGGCGGTGAAGTGCTTCGCGGCACAGAACGACGCAAACGACCTCAACGCAGAACTTCGAAAGGTCCACGACGGTGTCGAGGCGACGGCGTGCCCTTTGCGTGGAGTCGACGCAGAACCATAAATCCAGCTTAAGGTTTTAACTGGCATTTGTGGATACAACAATATAATGTAGTACTTGACAAAGGTTTGCCAAAGTAATCCCACGGGGTGATATCACTCATAGATAAATAGATGTTCTAGATGCAGTCCTGTCTGAATGATTGGAAGTCATGAGTATTCAGCTTAGACTTGCATCCTAGCCCTTTAAGCACTGCAATTCCTCCAGATTCCTTGAATCTTTTCATTATGATACACACCACAGAGGATGATATATCCAAATTGCTACCAATTTTCCAATGAGGAACACTGTTTTTAAACCTATCGATTATTTTCTTGCGCACTGGTGAGCAACAAGGGTTTAGCCAGGCACTGATAAAAGACAGGCAAAAATCAAATTTGATGTGTAATTTAAGACTCACACCCATCCAATCCCGTCCAAAATTTAAAATGTCACTCTAAGTGGTGAACTGAATGGATGCCTTATTACGCTTGTTGGGCAAATAGGCATCTTTAGTCCCTCTTTGCTCCTGAAGGACCTGGCCTTTCCTGGATGCTGCATGAGTACTAAATCATAATTACAATCACTTGCTTACATCAGCTGTCTCAAATCACATCATTAGTCAAATGATTTACTTCATTACTAGTCTTTAATTGCCCCCATCCCAACTTTTTTCAGGACGCTTCTCAGTCCTCAACACTAAATAGAAGTTGACCAGACAAAACATTAAATATCTTGTCTTCATACTGTTTGCAATGAAAAACAAGTAAAGGTAAATTTAGAAATCACTGCTTTCTATTTTTACGTGCAGTTTCCATACCATCCCGACTTTTCCTCCAACCTGGAGTTGTAAAACAAAGGTACATCTCAGGCATTTCCTTAAATTTCCCTAAAGCACCAGGGCGCCAGTGAGATCCTGAAACTTGTCTCCTGCTGTCAGACTCCATAGAGATTCAATTAAGGTCAAATCGGAAGGCAGTTTGCATAGCTACAGGTAAATCTGCCCTCAACTAACTCATTACGAGCAGACCACATCCTGTACAAATAGCAGAGAAGGTAAACAACATCTTGTCAGCACATGCAAAACACAAACAATGTATATGCTCGCCGCACACATTGCAAAACCCACTAATGGCAGATCAGAAAATACAGAGATGAAGCGGAGTCAAAAACAATTCACTACAGCAACAAAGAGCTGCCAGCGACCATCAAGACACATCTCAGTCCATAGCAGCTAGCACAGGTTCCCACTCACATGGGTGATCGCCATCTTACTCAATGCCACATAAAAACTTTGATTAATTTTTCTGGCACACAAAGACAGTGAATGACAAACCCTGACTTCAGGAAATAACTTAGGATAGCTGACAGCATGACATGCAGTAAATAAACGTGCTGTTTGGCACAATATAAGCGATAATATCCCATTACAGAGCTGGCTTTGATACGCACACAATCTCAGCATCTGCACAAGCACTATGCTAAAACCTGGTGAGCCAAAAAGTAGAGGAATATTCCATTTTTTTTGGATACCGGTTGGATGAGAAGAGCACGTGTACTCATAGCATCTCAGATCCCACCATGGCTGTTGCTCAAAGGGCCCCAAGGGTTTAGTCAGGCACTGATCTACCATCTTTTAGAGGGGAATTTTAAAATTCAGAAGAGTTTGGACAGGTAAAAATCAAATCAAACATGTTACTGTAAAATTCACACTAGTCTAAATTGCAATATGCCCCCTAAAGGATGGGTAGGCCACTGCCTGACTAAATTCTTGATGAAAACCAAACAAATAGTTCTCCCAACAGGTGTCTACGCAAAACCTGGACGATCACCATCACCTCACATACCCCTTCAAAAGCATCTGAAGAGAATCACGGGCTGTCCTGACCCCTGGCAAACGAGCAGGCTCTGTCAGTATCTGTCAGTCGCAGACAAAGCAGATGCAGATTACAGAATACCACCCACATTCAGAGAACAGAAACAAAGGGGGAAAGGTGAAAAGGTTTTACTTTTTAGGAAATTTAAGAGACTCTGGATTCAAGCCTGTGCATGAGAGTGGATGGACCGGATGCATAGATACTGGGTAGATGCAGCCAAGACAACAAAAGGCAGCATTGAGGCAGATGCAAAAGCCATATGAGAGAGCCAATGTGGTCTGAAAACCTGCACATGGCAGTTGTAGAGCAGCTACAGCAGAGAACATGGTGGCATCTTTGCAGGTAACATGGGATGAGAACTTTAAGACACATGCTAATGATATAACTGTTACTCTGCAGAATGCGCATCAAGGTAGCACAGCATTGAACATGATTTAAAAGTGAAGTCGATCCCAAATGGTAAATTTCAGTCAGTTGATTACCTTTGGGCTTCATTTTGCATGAGTTACATCCAGGGTGAAAAATTTAATTTTCTGTCCACTGGCCAAATGACGACTGAATGTTGTACAAATTTCAAACTTTATCAGCCACTCAATAGATCACTATTGTTTTATTTTTTTTTTTTGGCTGGTGAGTGAACCAAATCTACCAGCCACATGCAATATTTTACCAGCATTTACCTGGTGCCAATTTTGGTCTCTGGTTACATCCTTTATTCTTTTCGTAGCCTACAACTTCAGAGGGTTGACTTGACATGGCAGATTCTGCACACAGAGCAACCAAATCTGCAGGCAAGAGACACTTTTCTAGCTGCAGAAGAGCTACAACCCACTTGCAGAAGGTTAAACACCATCGGCATTGGCAAAACCACCTCCACACAAACTGCACAGTCCCTAAGAAATGCTTCATCTGAGTGACTGTCAAGCAAATTACACAATAATCAAGCCTGACACGTAGCCTACAATTAAGAACTGATAATGGCAACAATATAACAAGGCAACAATGCGGGATTGTAAGGATGGCAACGATCATAACAATTAATCACAAAAAAACTAAACTTTCTGAATTTCCTCTCTTATTTTAGCATTTTATTGCAGAACTTGTTCTCTTCATCTGCTCTGAACTAGTTTTGCTTTACTCTCCCCATCTTCTGCATCTTCATGGTTGAAGTACACTCGGCAACAAAATTACATATGGGCTATAAACTTTAATCATGTTTTCTACATTTAATGTCACCTAATATTATAATGAAATGAAGGTTACATCCCAAGTTTGTCTTTTCAGCCGCGGTGGATAAAAGTTGTGACATATATTGAAGGGCTATGTAAAAGACAATTGAGCCTCAATAATAAGGGAGTGAGGAATGAATTGCAACATTTGTAATTCGTCCGTAGCAACAGCAAATGAACTAAAGCCAACATCGGTAAGCATGTCTACAGAGCTAGCTAGCAGTTTTTAACTCCAACTTCACAAGCCAACAAGCGTTGACCTTCCGGTCTTTGCAAAGTCAAATAACAACCAACGTCAAGCCTTCCTAAAGATTTTCAGTGACAAGTTAATATTAAGCCAACTAGTCTCTCTTCATCCATTTGCACATTTTCACTCAGTTCCACACACTATTTCTCCCTTTTTCTTTCTTTCCAATTTAGAATCCCAAGCAGTGTCCTCCTCCCGCTGTCCATTTTAGACAGTTTGCCACCTCAGAACAACAATCTGGCAACAAGCTGTAGCTCTTCCACTTCCTCAAAGGATTAATGGCGGGTTACCTGCGTACAGCCATGTTGGCTTCTAGTTGGGAATAAAATGTGAATGTAACCTACTAAAATATTGCAGAAAAGCTCTTTAAGCACAAATATATAAAGCCCAATTATTAATGTTAAATATTTGCATTTGGTCAGTGGACAAGACATGAATTCCTTAAAAACATCTTCAGAACCCCTCTTTGTGCGGAGCCCCCATGCATCAGAAATGTTGCATACCCCCTACCTGTACCCATCAAAATGCCTCTTACCAATCCACCCATTTCTCTCAATCCACTCCAGCCTCAAAGCAAAGCGTCCCACAACCAATATTACCCGTTCAGACCAGAAAAGCCATACCTTCCCCAGTTTCCTCCAGTTCTGCTTTTTTCCTCAAGAACTGCTGTCTTGGGGCCATCCTGACTACTCCAAATGCACATGGGGGTTTTAAAATGTGTGTAGCTCTGTCTCTTAATGTCAGTAAAGTTAAAAAAGGCTGTCCATGTATGCAACACTTGCAGCCAGGTACATTACTGTTGCTAATGGTAACAAAATATGGATAAATGAAAACAATGCATCCACCGCATCCTCTATAATCCACAAATTTGCATGGCATATTATTAATGGTCCACATGCACATGGCATACAAACAGATGGCTTAATGAAACTCCTTTACTAAAAGCAGTTAATACGTAGGTCGAAAAACTTAAACAGAACAGGGTAGCTTCAAATGTGGATAGATTTACTGCTAGACCTATGCCAGTACTGCACTGAATACATCAAAAAAGCGTTCACGAGGATCGGTTTTGTCCGCGCTGGAAAATTATTTACAGTTACAAACAGTAGCTGCAAATATTATATCACTAGAAGACCAGTTTTCTGTTCGTGGGTAATAACCAGAAATTGGATGTAACGTTACAGATCTTGGTTAACATCAAAACCGCCATGAGAAGCTTGAGTATAACCGATGAATAATCGGAAAAATGTTGGGCAGCAACAGATGAACGTGATGAGCGTGATATGCGCATTAGTTCACCTACCATAATTTCATTTTTTGTTGCATGCAGAGAAACATCGTTGTTTACACATAATCGCTCCCAGGAAAAAAATAGCAAAGGAACGCTTCGAGCCATTTCTAAATAGAAAACAATCTCAACAAGAAAATAAAGGTTAATTCGCCCAATGCATTAAAATTTTAATTCTAACCATCACAATTATACCATTCCAGTATTCAACGGAGAGCCAACTTCCTGCCTCCAACGTTTCACAAGTTAGTCGGAACGGGCAAGCAATTCTCCGAAAATTCTGCTTATGATTCACTTAATTACGCTGGCATACATCGCATTTACTGATATGGTCGCTCCAGAACCACTTACAAGAAAATGACTTCGTTTGCAACCACCTACCTAGCTATCAAGCTAGTTGCTAGGTATACCGAAATATTAGCCAACCTGCTAAGACGATTGCTAGCTAGCTAACAAATAGCCAGCGAGCTGCGTGAAACATGGCACCGTGGCATACCAGTTTACGCGTTTGATTGCTGGCACTCGTTGGCAAAATGAGACGCCGGATTGAATAAATGTAATTTTTTGAAATAACATTGTACCGACAGTGTTTAACGGCAAATGACGACGCCTATAAATAGGTCGGATCCGGTAAATATTAATTTACCCCAACAATGCCTTGTTCTCTACCGAGCGAGCTAGCTATGTCTAGAAAGTATCACCACTGGTTGGCTTCTACTGATGGTACCGCGCCCCTCTGTTTTGAAGACGATCACCATGTTAAACCACGGCCCGGCGACTCACGACACAAACTAGCTTGTGTTTACACTTACAAATCTTCCCCCGCAAGCTCTGTAAAATCCGAATTCTCGTGTCGTCCTCTTCCGCCATGGTCCTAGCTGTGTATGTACAGTACATTCAACACTTAGCACATCCGTTTATGAATGCACGTAGAGGGCGGCCTTACTGTAGCAATGCTGCAAGCGTATTGGCTAAGAATGCATGCTGACATCAGAGCGGGGATCTGTGTGAATCGGCTCACGGGTACATCATTTGTAAAACAAACGGAAGCGCAGAGTCTCACTGTAAAGAACAGATTAGCGAGATCACAGACATTGTGCTTAGAATGGGCAGCACCAATGTGAGGGGTAGCTGTACAGGTAGGCTCAGTTGTATTCAGGGAGGGGCTCCTGCCTTTTTATTGATGCATCGCGTAATGCATTCGTGGCCGGCAGGTAGTGAATACTTTACTACACAGAAACTGTACACCGGTAGCTAGCTATTGGAGTGGGACATGGAGCTGACCGTTCGAACGTTTACGAGTTTGTTTCAGTGTATGCTTTCGAACGTAAGCGTTCACTTCTCGCGGAAATTTAAGTGCAGTTTGGGTTGAATTATAAGTAGTACTGCGTATGAATCGCCATCCCGTTTGAAGGGACACGGATAGTCTGGAAATTTATGTGGACTTCAGTATGATTTTGTTTCGTGAAATTCAAAGTGGAGCTGAGTGGCATGTTCCATCGTGCAATGGCCATTTTATTGATAGCGCTATCAAAGCGGGAGAGAATAGTGATACGTTTCGTAAAATCTTATAAAAATTTTAATGCACGAGTCGGAACATAAAAAAACAAGACATCTCGGACCACAGAAGTGTTCCTAATCTAAAAGGTGCAACATACAGAATGGAAGTATAGATGCCCCATGATCACCACTGCATGGACGTGCAATTGTACATCATTTGCATGAAGTCCGCAAATGAATTACAGTGATGACTGGGGTTATATGTGAAAAGCAGGAGTTTTGTAAGTTGCAGGAAAAAACGTGGGATTTTTTTTTTCTTCCCAACAAGATGGAAGAATGCATTGCGGTCTTTTGGGCAGGATTTGATTTTTGATTCTCACAATGTTTAAAAAAAAAAAAATTCTATTTAGTTTGTGCAGTCAGCTGGTGGCGTAGCTTGCAGGTCATTGAGTTCTCAAGCAGGGACAAAAATTATTGGCAGCCCACGTTCTCCCATCGTGAGAAATATGCGATAGTTTACACCCCGTACTCTGGCTGCTCTTGGGTCTCAGGAAAGTATCCTATAGTTTCCAAGTTGCCTTTCATGTTTCTGCACAATAGTGCCTTCATTCATAGAGCGAAGTCCATGTATGATTTGCAGAGATGTAGAAGCCTTGACTGGCTTGGCTAGAGCCTGACTTGAGCCTGGCTTGGCTAGAGCCTGAGCTTGGCTTGAGCAGCCTATGGGGTCAACTGGAAAGCCAATTTTGAACCAGGGTTAATCGGCCAACAATACTACCTGACCTCACTAATGCTTTACTGGCTGGATTGGAAGCAAATCCTGGCAGCATTGTTCTAGCGTCTACTGGGAAGCCTTCCCAGGGGACTGGAGGCTGTTTATAGTAGCAAAGGGAAGACGAACTTCATATTAATGTACATGATTTTGAAATGAGATGCTGGAGAGTTGGTGTCCAGATACTTGTGGTCATGTAGTATATGTTTCTGCAGTAGAGCATCAGTCAGATGCTATGCTGCAGCAGGGAGTGGGAGACATCTGGCCATTCTGTTATGTAGGTCAAGCTGTAGCTATGCATTTTGCTGAAGGATTGCAGAGAAATGAGTTTCTCAGATGGATTGGCCCTGTGGTCTTCAGCAGATGAATGGCTCTAAATGAGAGTGCACAAGAATGGAATAAACACTCAATACACTGGACCCGTTCACCCAGTTCCAGCCAGCGCCTGAAGGCTGTTTTGTGTATCAAGATATTTGTAACCTCAACAGCTATGCACCATCTGTGAAAGCAATACTAGGAAAATCCTCATGTTTACCCTAAATAAGTGATGGTGTTGTGCACTTCACAAGTAAAGGTAGTCAAGTATCCCAAAGGTTTATTTTCATACAGACAGACAGTTAATTCCTCATAGTTGACGATGCACTCTGGAATTGTACATATTGGTACTACAGTGGGCTGTAATTATATGCAGTTCCCATAAATTTTATGTAATAACGATCACTAATAAAATCAGTTCTTATACAAACCTTCAAATACAATTTTGTTTAGAAATGTTTGTGAGCTATTTTTTCCACAAAAATACAAAAAATAAGTTAAGTTTCTGTACAATGAAGTAAATTATACGTAATTGGAAGCTTCTTAAAGTGGAAATGTGGTCACTTAGCAGCTAGTATTCACGCAAAGTGCAGCTATTAACACATTTAACATACTGTACTGCATAGATTACAAAACAGGAAGAAATCTGGGAGCAATACATGAGCTTGTCCCAAATTGACCAATCTCGCCTATAAAAATAAAAACAGCATCTTTTTTAAAAAAGGAAAAGGTCAAGTTGCAATTTCAGAGTGAATAAAAATATTTAATTTTACTGAACTATCCCATTTGCTGCCCTCTATGCTCACCCTGTAAAGACAGTACACCACTACCTTACTGAACATTCATGTCATGCCAGTTTGCAATGACGCCATTTCTGCTCTGGTCTTGAAGGTTCTTATGCTCCTTTCTGTGGAGGGAGTAAAATGATGGTTCTTGTTTGCATGATTGCTGGATCTCTGAAAGTGGCATCGCTTGCTGCTGCGTAGAGACAATTCTGTCACAGAAGAAATTATCTGCCATGAACTAAAGTGGTTGATAATTCCATTTGTGGCCAGGAGGTTCATCTCATTGTTGCCAGCCTGCCCACGCACATAATCTTGCCCACGCTTCTTTAATTTCTAGCATAGAATGCATTTTGGATTAGCTTCTTAGCTGTGCTGCGGTTGGTCCTGAGGCAGCTCTGATGGTAATTTCAGGAAAGATGTGTCTCGAGGAGGTGACTTGAACTTTTTTATGTGGAGCTGTTTAAATTCTTGATAGTGTCCGTTACTATTTATCTCCATCTGCTTCTCCAGTTTTGGGGCCACAGAAGCATTGATCACTGGGCTCTCCCAAATTTCTGGTTTTAACCTCATTGACACTTTTCTTTCTCCCTTCCTCTTCCATATGTTCCTCTGTCTTTATTAAGTGCCTTTTCTGGTGGGCACCCAGAGAAATGGCAGTTTTGCAGACCATGGGGCAGTAATAGCAGTTATAGCCCTTTCCATGCACCTCAATATGCTTCCTCTCGTGACTTTTTTTGGTGGCAAGGTAAAGGAACCGCTGTGGGCAGAAGGAGCAGCGGTAGCGCTTCTCCCTGTTTGGGCTTCTGGCCGGGTTGTCAAAGCATGAACCGTCCTCCATGCAGCTCTTGCAAACAAAATCTTCACCATCTTCTGGGAATGGGAAATGGAGGTTGGCTGCCTCTCCTGGAGGACACTGTTTCCCACAGGTCCGGCAGAAGAAGGGATGGCAGCCTCTCACGTGTGATCGAAGTGTGGACAGACTGAAGAAGGGGCTCTTGCAGATATCACAGGTGTACATCTTCTTTTGGGTGCTTTTTCTGAGCTGATTACTTGTCTCCTCTGGTTCTAATGGTGCATCCAGGCACTCTGTCATGTTCTTAGGCCCATGTGGATGTACAACATCCTTTAAGGGCCTCCCAATCTGTCTGCTCTGGTAGCTTTTCCTGTCTTTTGATCTCAGTTTTTTTGTCCTTTTTTTAGGTTTGTATGTGTAATATGGACGCCAGAGCTGGTCGGCCGTGTCACGGTCAGTTGCATCATCATATGGCTCAGTCTCTATAATGGAAGTGATTTCTGTCCTCAGGCGCAGACTCGGACTCTTTTCCGAAGGATCTTTGAAGTTACTTTTGTTCTCTTCCCCCATCTGGCTCCAGTGACTCCTTCTCTTCTTCTTTGGAAAGAGTTTAGAACCCTTGATCCTCCGGCGGATTATTGCTTCGTCGCCGATTTTCACTGTGATCTGACAGAGGGGCAGCACAGGGCTGTCAATGGATGTGCCTGGACATGCAGGCTTGGCAATGTAGGTCTCCGTTTTCTTTCCGTCGGGCTTGTCAAGTGTACTGCAGTTACCTCCCGGTGAAAACAGCTGGTTTGCTAAAGCTTCAATCGTCTGGGCAGCAGCTGAGAGGTCCCCCAACCTGTTTCCTGCTTCCAAAGACCTGTCCGGGTTCATTTCTCTGAATCGTATATGCTGTTCATCAGAGTGCTTGAATTCTGTTGACGCAATGTTGTTGCTGTGGACTATGACAGAAGATACCCTGTTGTTCTGCATTGTGTCTGTGGTAAGTCTGGGCCTGTTGGTAATCATGGTTGGACCCACTTTGCCTACACCTCCTAGGGGTATGTGCATCTGCTTGTCCCTGGAGGTCCTTAAGGGCCGTACACCCTCCGTTGCTTCAGAGGGCACAAGTTGAGGTTCTCCCTGATCACAAGGCTGGTCAAAATTGATCCGAGGTGTCACTGCGGCAATGACATTTGGGGTAGCCATAAAGGTCACGGGCATGGAGAATACAGGTGGCCCCTCACCAGAAATCCCGTCAGCGTTAACCGCTGCAAGGTTTTCCTCAGGGGTTGCTGAGGGAGAGTTGCAACATAGAGGAGCAGGGAATATCTGGTCATTACCCTCTGTTACCTCTGGAAAAGTCCGGTTGTACGTCTTGTACCTCCGCTTTCGAAATTTCATGGGGAGGAGTCTGTAAAGCTTTATCGGGTAAACGCTGCCCTTGAAGCCACCGTTCACCATCGAAGCGGACTTCTTGTTAACGGACAGTCGGGGGTCTATCCCGTGGAAGGACTTCTGGTGGTTCTTGAGGATGTAGTAAGTCATGAAGGTCTCGAGGCAGAAGATGCACTGGTAGCGGCGCTCCCCTGTGTGCCAGATCTCATGCTTGGTGCGGTATTCTGCCAGGGCAAACACCTTGTTACAGTAATGACAGGGATATGCCCTCTGCCAGGAATGCACATTCTCGTGCCTTCTCAGGCTGGATTGAGTCACATATGATCTCTTACACACGCTGCATGGATACAGCCTCCTTTGCCCTACAAGGCCAGTCCTTAGGCCTCTGTTCACATCCTGCCCCTTTTCAGGGTGGATCAGGGGAGAAGTTGAGTCAGGCATGTCGGGTTGGTGTGCGGGAAGGAGGCTACCCTCCATTGGAGGCATGCATTCTGTCGTGAAGTTTATCTCTGTGTTGTCATTAACCTGCTCAGACAAAGGTCTCTGGGCTTTGGTGCAGACATGCTCGTGGTTACGCAGTCGTTTTAAATGCATGAATTTCCTGTGACAGAACTTGCAGTACAAATGGCTCACGAACCTCCTTTTGTGGACCTGCATGTGAATGTTGAGAACTGCCTTGTTGCTGAAGGTCTCAGGGCAGTACTCGCAGCGGAACACATTTGACTTCACTGAAGGGGATAGAACAGGCGGGGCAGACTCTTTTGCGGAAGGATCGTCACCTGCAGGTGGCGCTGTCATCCCACTGGTGTGAATATCTGAGTTCATAGACGAGGGGGCTGATGATGATGATGACGATAATGATGATATCACTGGGGAAACTGAAGCGCTCAAGGGGGCATGACAACTGCCAGAGGTCTCTTTAGGTGTTCCTAGTTCATTTTGAGTGGCAGGTGTGTTTTTCATCAGGGTGCCTCTCAGCTTATGACGTTTTTTGAGAGGGCCACGGCTCTCTGTCGCCTGTGGTGAGGGAGTTGCTTGCACGTGTGTGTTGTCTGTCTTGTCATTTCCTATGCTGCTATCATTGTGTTCGGTGGCCTTGCGTGTTTGGGTGACCGCATAGGAGTGTTCGGACAGGGTTTGCGCCGGCTCGCTGTCAACAGTGGCGGTACTCAAGGCCAAAGAGTTTCCTTGGTCTGCAATCTGCTGCCCATCGCATCGCAGATCCAGTGGATTGAATGGGTTGCTATCGGCACCCGCCTCTGTGATAGAGAAGGCGTTAGTGATCCTTGGACCACTGGCAACTTCTGATTCCTCCAAGCGGGTGGTCTCTTTCTTCAGCAGGTGTGGCCCTGGGGATACTTGTGTCTGGTTCTGTAGCCTGTCCAGTCCCATTAGCTTCTCTAGAAAGGGGATACCCAACTTCTTTCCAGCAGCTATTAAGGACCTAGTGTCCTCAGTACTGATAGTTGCTATCTTAGAGCTGTAGATGAAGTTAAGGATGCTGGCGAAGATCTCGGACCGAAGATCCAGCAGTTCTAGAACCTGTCCAGATGGTGTTGGCGGACTCTCTGGTGTGGAAAATGCTTCACGGAAGTATCCACTTGAGGCAGCCAGTATGTTCCTATGGGCCCGGAATTTAACATCTTCCACCACAATGGTCACATCACAGAACAAGCCCTGTGTCCGCTGCTCATTTAGGCTAGCAAGGACTGCCTGGGGGTGCGTGCTGTCCATTGGGTCTCTTTTGCTTGGAGACACCATTGCCATCTGCAGATGGGAGGAATCAAACACAGGTTTTTGCATTTATGAGCATACTCTGAGCATGACATACTGGTACAAGATGTACGTATTCACAAGATGCACTGGTATACAAATAATGGAACAATGGTTAGTAACAATTCTTATTTAATAGTTTGTCCAAAACTACTTCAGTTGTTGATTGTCAAGTTATGCAATGTGGCTTAGCATAGTGCAAACTTTTAAATACAGATCTATATGTGCAGTGGTTATTCAAGAAAAACAATGAATGTACACATGGGTAATGTCTCTACTTTTAACTCGCTGTGTAGATAAAAAAAAAAAACAAAAAAAAAAAAAAATATTTCTTATAAATGTATCCGTTGCAATGACAACACATTAAGAAAAATGAAGGCATAAAAAATGTTATTATTTGTTATCAGACATTTAAAATGTTTGAATAGCTCAGGTATTCAGGGAGGGGACTATGCAAATACATGCAAACTGACATTGGAATCCATATTATGATGCAAGAACTGCTTTAAGCATCCATTCTGGTTCGGTACACTAGATGGCGGTAACATTTAATGAAACCGAGCACCTTCCTTTGTGCTCTGCCTCCGTGAAGAAAGCCAGACCTGTTCGCGCAATTCTAACGGCACAGGCATTATATTTACCTGTACCTTGGGAGGGGTGACATTGAATGAGGGTTATAAATTTTCCACATTAACACTTGTTTCAATTCAAAATGGCATTCCATTTTCATTTTTATTAATAAAGTAGCCAAAAATATGAAGTGCATAAGAGTGAAATGTGAGGATTGCAAAGTATTTTTATTTTTAATGGACATTAAAGATCATTCCAAGTCCTTGCAAGTATCACAGCAAAATTCTGCTGTTGCCCGAAGCCTTGCACTTGATCACTGGTTTGCTGTTGGTTTCCGTTTATGCCAGGAGGAATATTTTCTGCACTATACGTACTGTGGATAGATGTTGCAATTTAGTAGTTGAATTTAATTAGGAATATTTTGAAGAACTGAAACTGGAAAATTATTCGGCACAATGATTATGTAACTGTAATGACTAATGTATGTATGTGCTGGACATGAAAAACACATACCCCAAGGAAGGGTCACTGACTTCAGTATTTTAGACATTTTACAATGCAGATGTCATTATGATTGTAGTTACCTAAATCCACCTGAATAGCTACTGGAAATTTGAACAGGAGATGTGTCTTACTGAAGAATTCTCTCGACAAAGGTAGGACATGTGTGCCGCATACACTTTATATGTGGTAATATGGTGGACATGAAAAGTAGCAATTTGATTAAATTGATTGACAGATGCCAGTTTGAGCTGAGTGAGTGCAAATTCATTTGAGGGTAATTCACATTAACCAACACTGGTTAAGCATAATTTTCAAATAAAGGCAGTTTTTTTGGCCCTTCATAGCTGGTGACTCAGTTGTACCTAACAGAAGTGCAACATGAGCTTCCTGTTTTGGCTGGAAAGAAATATGTATGCCGTCAAATAATACATGCGCAAGCATACATGGGCACACACACGCACACACTCCGAGGTGCAGAAATGACAAACTCTCTGCTGCTCCTCTCTGTAAACAAAAGCAGCATCAGATAAATAACTGATTTGTGTATTTGTTGGCAGCCGTTCATAGTTTGCTGTATGATATTCGTTTTGACAGTTGATGTGTAACTAAATAAATGTGAGAAAATTGATGATGGTCGCGCTTCCTGCCCACAATGCGACTCTCCCATGCCTGAGAGATCTGCTGCTTAGTGAAGTGGGTAAGTGTTTTCCTGTGTTGGAGACTGCAAGGAGATGCTGTAAATCGCCATCAGACAGTCATTCAGAGAAAGAAAGAAAGACACTGCTGACATTAACTCCACTCTCATAAAGACTAAATACAATCGCCAGTACTCTTATAAAGGAGACAATTTATTCATTGTTGTTGCATGTAAAGTATGAGACTCGATCACAAGACAGAGAGTCGTCATTAGCCATCACTCTTAAAAGGTGACAATCTGTCATTTTTTTAATCACTTTCACTCAGAGGAAAGACATGGTGATTTGGACTCCGCTGTGAGAGATTGGGTGTGTCATTCAATTATCATTCACGCCAGGGAAACGAGTTAAATTGCCTTAACTTACTGTGGTAGTAAGCTATTACCCTAGAGCTGTCTGTCATTCAGTGGTTACCCCATGGTCTCAGTCTCTTGGTGAATCAGAAGGTTTTGCCTGGTGTCTTGGTTCTTGATCCATCAAGTTATCAGAAACGGTCATGCGACTCTATATGTGCCTCATTGTAACATACACTATGAGCATTGTTTTCCAATTTTTTTAATCATCGCTTTCAAAAATTTTGTTTTCCGTGGATCTCCAGTCCATGGAAAAATCCACGGTCATAATTTTGCTCAGTTATTACAGTGGTTATTGTCAGTATTATCCCTCTCATTAACTAACAGCAGGAGCCCAGTTTGTATGGAAATTGCCAGTCTGCTGTGGTATATTGTTTGATAGCTGATGTCAATTCTCAGGCCCCTCCCAAACATCTGTCCTCATCGCAGACAACAAACTGACTGACGTTGAGCTGAATTATCAGCCCAGGAAACACGGCCAAAGGGGAGAACACGCCTCTCTATTTGACTCACTGTCTATTGTGAATTACCTTCCTTTTATTTTATATGCCACAATAGAAGGATGATGTTAACATATGTTACTCCTGGGTATCTTTTACAGTGATCAGAGAGTACCGTGAGTCAATCCTCTAAATAACTGGGCATGTTGTTCTCCGTACTCTGTTTTTCAGTTTATCGGATTAGATTCTCTGACGCCCACATTTGTCTGTTATTTGTCACACAGTTTCTACTCTCCGATGCAAGAATTTAACAATTACTGATCTGGAGGTAGACCAGCCTCAACACACAGTAAACCATCCCACTTACTAAAGCGACTTGACCTAATGGGTGAGCATTTAGGAAATTGTGTTGCTGCCTGCGCAATTGTGGTGGTTGTGTATTTTTTTTGATGGTTTGGTTTTGTTGTGCTACGATAATTTCATCGTAGGTGTTGCGTATGTTCTCGTGTTGGAGCTTCCGTAAGTACGTCCCTTAAGTGCGTCAGCCATTTTAGCCCAGGACATGAAGAGACCTGGAGGGAGAGAAAATGGCTGCCCGTAGAAAGGGTCCATTTGTCCCTGTCCCATCAAACATAAAATTTCCTGCTCCCTGTGTAAGACTAGTCTTCTATACACCCCCCACTTCAGTCCAGATTTGTCCCTGAAATGCACCGTGCCTTACTATCTTTCTCATCTGCACAGAGGCTTGGTCAGATGGGGGTTTTCAGGTCATACTGTTTTCAGCTGGTTGCCCTTATAATCGCAGGGAAATGCTGCTGAGAATCATGGAACTGCCTGTGCTTTTCAAATGAGTCAATGCAAAAAGGCTTTACGTGAATTACACAGCAAAATGCAACAGGATTAACCCGGAAACGCCAGCCCTTGTCATATGCTTTGCACCAACCGCATCACACATACACTTACACGGACTCCTACACACACTTTCTGATGGCAAAATTGCATCACACCACTCTCCGTTCCGCTCAGACTTTAATTCAAATTTCATAAGCTTAAAAGCAAATATACCGCACCAGAACATACACTTTTGCAAACAGCAAAATCTAAAGATGACAACGGATATCAATAAATGTGGTATCAATAAATATAATTTACATTGTTATGAAACGCCATTTATAAGAGGATTATATCTACAGTTACCATCTTTGTAAGCTCTATTTTTTCCGTTATTATTATTACACTATTATTGATTTTGTTTTGTTTTTTTTACACTGAGCTGTGAATCAGCATAACCAGACAGCCAGTGAGGGGAACAGCCATTTGATCGGTGCAAAAACAACCACCAGCTTTGCCCACCCCATTTCTTACAGGCCTCCGTAGTCATGGCAACATGCTGTGGCGCAGCACTTATTGGGATTCAGTGGAACTGCAGGCGGCTGCATTAAGCGGCCAGGGATGGTGTCTCCCTCGCATTGAGCTGCGTCTGAGACTGGCTTCTGCCTGGCAATGGGGAGAGCGATGCGCAATCCCTCACAGCAATCTGCCCGCCATGTAGGATTGTCTTTGTCTGCATGTGTCTGTGTGTACATGTCTATGTTATGTGTATGTGTACGTGGGCAGCGGCAGTCAGAACGCAACGCACTGGAGATGGACACTGCTGCGGTGTAAAACGTCCCTTTGATGACTACCCGCATCTCACTCGATATTCAAGTCGCTTTCTGACGTTTATGAAACTCGGTTTCGCTTCAAAATGACTGTGACTCAGTCATTGTGGATTATTCAGGAAAGGATTCCTCGTTTGTCTCGTTTTAGGGTCCATCGTCCTCCCATTGAGCGGAAATTTTATATTTGTCTTAAGCGGCGTCCGCCCAGCCACACCCTTCTCCCCTCGAAGTATCATACAATGAAGGCTGACAAAAGTGAACGAAAAATCAAAAAAACCCCATTCTCTATTTACCACAGTCCTAATAAATGGCACAGTCAAATACGGGCTGTCCAGTCCGGAGAAAGCGAAAATATAGATCGATCTGAGTCAAAGCCACTGGACCATACGTCCATATACTCTCTGCGTGTATGAGTGTGTGTATGTTTTCGTTAAAAAAAGGTTGTTTATTGTGAAAAACGTGCAGAACGTACCTTAGGAAATCAGGGAAAACCTTGGTGCAGAAAGCAAGCGGAAAACGATATCATGCCGTATTCCTCTGCTACAGTTTGCGTGCTGTGCAGAAAAAAACAACACTCTATTGCAACCTGGAGGTGAAAGTATCAGTTTTTTTTTTTTTTTGAGGAGGTTCGTTGATGCTCAGTGGCGCTGTTGAAGCTTCTCTCTGTCTCTCACTTGCCTCCTCTCTCTCTTGCTGTCTCCTTTTTCAGCTTTCGTCCTCCTCTCGGTGAAGACTTCAGGTCCTCGGGCTGGCCAGATCTCGTCTTGCCAACCCTGTACCCCTCGTCCCAAGCCACTGGCTGAGGCGCCCCGTGAAAAAGCTGCACTGCACGAAGGTTAAAAATAGCCAGGTTCTGCTTCTGAGCCGCCTGTGTGAACAGAGCAGTCTGCAGCCGAGCAGGAAGACGGAACTTTATTAAGCATGGCTGCGTACAGACAGAGTATTGGTAGCTTTGCTACATCATAGTAGCATTGAGTGCTGACAGGGGGCTGCGGGAGCCCGGCTGCACGTCATCGCTGTGCTACGGCGCACCACGGCGATGTGAAACGCTGCGCTACCGCTCCTCGTCGCCCGCCAGCCCACAGGAGCTCCCGACACTATGAGATATGCAACCACACGCGGGAGCCCGCAGTTCGCAACACGCCCTCTCTAACAGGCAGAATGTACGCCACCGCCGCGCGCCACATACACTCTGTTTACGCCTGTATCACTCATCAACTCATACTCTGCATTATGCATTCATGCGCTTACTCACAGTAATGGCCGTCGACTCCGCTCCATGCATAAATGCATTCACTTGTGGACGGTGCAAACTAATGGCTATAGCAACACTCAAAATGAAATTCAGCATTGGAAATTCAGAAATTCCTGCCAGCTTTTTCACACCTTGGGGAACCACAGAGAAGGAGGATCATTTAAATTTGCCAACAGTGGTGCTTATTTATGTGGATGGCATCAGGTAGTGCACAGAGAGTAGCCTCTTGCCCTTATAACACAGGCACTATCTGTGTCTGATATTGTGGTATATTTTTGAGCTATATATATGCATGTAATTGCTGGGTGTTTACAGTTTAATGGCTGTCAAACACACATCAATGAAGTTTCACAGGGAATTACTTGTCGCGGGGGTTCATTTTTTCAGACGTGTTTGTATTTGTATGTGCGCAAGAAATGAGTAAATATACGATGAAAAAAGAAATAAATTCACATCAATCTTGTAATGGGCTGGCATTTCCTTGCTTGAATGTGTAAAAACAAATTCTGGAGGGAGATTTTGTGTAGAGCACTGTTTTAAAACAACTGCAATGTTACATGGAACGAAGAAATATCGATGAGTCCATAAATTCACTATCTAACTCACTTGGAGGGGGGGGATGTAGTCCGTCCCAGCAGAAAATCTGCAAGAGGCAGCGAAACACCCTGGACAATCCACTAATCCATTGCTGAGATCACACTCTGTTCACCTGCTCATGCATACATTTAAGAAATTTAGAGACTCCAGTTAGGCTTTGGTCTGTGGCAGAAAGCCCATACTAACACAGGGACAACATTCAAACTTCAGACAGAAAGGCCCCAGGCCACATTTGAAACCACACCTTCTTGCTGAGAGGCAACAACATTACCCTCTGCATCACCATGGTGCCCCTAGTTCAAGTGGATGAGGAGATTCTTGTCACAACCCCCTTGCTGGTTTGCCTGTGCTTCTCATTTTAATGTTTGTTCACTGATGTCTGTTGAGAGGAGCAGAGGGTCATTGCTGCATTTGGGAGCACCTGTAGAGGGTGCCCCAAGAGATGTTAAGATGTGCCTGTCCTCCCCACAGATAATCACTCACAGCATTTATACTGAGCTTCACACTCTCAATATTAATTTGGCATGCCTTTTTAGATGCAGTGGTTGTACATCTCCTTTTTATCAGGAAAGTGCATCACAAAGCGGGGGCTCGTCCGAAAAAGAGTCTTTGGTCCTCTCACACTCAATGTAAGAATTACACCTCTTGACACGGGTAGATTTGGGAATGTTAACAATCATTTTCCACTGTTCATCTCTGATCCATAAGATCTTGATGCCCTCGAAGAACTACAGTTATTGTTTACTTCAATGATCATTGCCAGTCATCAACCGTCATATTTATATTGCTTCCACTGTTTCTGAAATAGCTGCAAGCTGTTGTGGTTAGCAGCTGACTTTAGTCAGCATCCTTCCTCCCGTGGTATTTTGTTTGATGGCTTCGCTTAACTGCAGTTTATCACGTGGTAATCTTTGTTCTCATTTTATATATTGCAGTAGACTTTTATGTTCCTGAGTAGGCCTATGCCATTACATCAGCCTGGAAAGCACTAGCATTTTCCCCTCCCAAGCAATCTAAACTGCCTGTTTCATCTTTGATATTGTTTGTTTAACTATTAGACAGGATCGTAGCAATAAATACTTTAAATATCATGGTATCCATTACTATTGACACATTTTGACATTGAACTATCCCTGGTGAGGTCATAGCTATTGTGAGTGACAGAGCGATTAATCAGCTCAATCATTTCATTTTAAGTCATTGTAATTCCACATTTCTGGACACTCCACACCATTATCATTTTGTGCCTGGCTGTCCCATCTTATCCAAGCAGTTTCAACAGTGCAAGCATGGTTCATTCATCCATCCCAAACTGGTTTGACATGAATTATGTGAATCCATTTTGAAGCTATTTTTACATTCACTGCATTTTTATGGTGGCATGGCAGTGCAGCGGGTAGTTGAATCCAGCTGGGGACCTTTCTGCATGGAGTTTGCATGTTTTCCCCATGTTCTCATGGGTTTACTCTGGGAACTGTAGTTTCTTCCCACAGTCCAAAGACATGCATGTTAGGTTAGTTGGGGACTCATACTTATAGAATTAAATATTTGAGTAAAAATGTGATTCAATTCATGCACATGTTTAGAAGAATACGACTGGTGGCACTATGTACCCATGGAAGTGCTGAAGGTGTTGTTAAACAAGAAATAATTACTGCATTTCTGGAGCAGTGGCACCATGAAAGGTTCTGACAAGGCAGGATCACATGACAGTTCTCCAATGCTTCATATGAACATCTCCTGTTCATGCTGATACCTGGAGTTATTTGCTTTCAGCTGCCCAGAGTCTGAGGGCTTGGGCTGCTGTGCTGGACGAGATCTATAGAGAGTGCTTTGATATGTTGTTGTTTACCACATTATTGCGCTATCTGATCTCCTAAGTGGAACATCTTGTCCTAACAAACAAGCTATGGCAGGAAAGCTCATATTGGCTCAAAGAACCTCGCAAGGCTCAATCAAAATCTATAATGCAACATAAGGCTATCCTCTCAGAGCCTCTAGCATCGTTCTGAGAGTGGCTGCTCATTTCTCGGCTTTCCCTTTTAAAATGTTTTCTGTCTGCTTTTCCTTGAAATTTTCTTATTTGTTGTCTCTACCCTGAGCTTTGGAGGTGCTGAAGACAGCGGAATTTCAGCTGAATCCCAAATGCTTTTCACAGCTTGCTCATAAAGGGTCATATAAAGGCAGTTTGGACTCTTCCATTCAGGAATCGCCCCATCTGGAGCTCACTTCGTTAACTGGTTTTTGTTCTGATCTCTTGCACATTTACTTCGCTCCTTGGAGAAGGTTATTTTAAACAAGCTTTCTTTACTTCAGGCAAAGGCCTAATGAAATCAACTCACTCGCTGAAGGATGCTAACAATTATGTCTTGTGGCTGCAACCAATCCTTCTTTTGCACAGTTCCATAGTGTTATTCACATAATATTCAAAGCACTGAAACTGAAGCCATATGTGCTCTTAATTTCTTATGTATCCATATTGTCATTATTATGTCAGGTTCCAAATATTCTGATTTCTAAATTGTCTGTTGAGTTCACTAAAAAAGCATGTTAATGTGATACTTGTTTAATCTAACTTCGCTGTCCATTGATTGACGTATGATGTATAGATTTTGGCTGTTGTTTTAGCTGCTTCATTGTTTTGTGTCGTCTCTTCTCTGTAATCTCCTTTCATTTTCGTTATGACTACATGGTCTGCTGCTTCATATAATGTCATTAATTTTAGTATGCTTTTTGATCAGTTTGCCAGTAACACAAAAGAGTGTGGGCGAGTTGTGAAATCCCCACCTCGAGAATGTGTACTTGACTGCTTGCAAACCACTCTAAACCAAAATTGTACACCATTTCTCTGACTTTTTACTCTGTGGGCCTAATCCTATGGACCAGTCCATTAACAATGTCTAACACTGTAGTCAAGGTTTTCAGCCTGCTGGCCAGTGTGAGAAGCAGACAAGGAAGTACAGGTTTCTTTTGCAACATAGGGCCTATTTTTGTTGTTGCTGTATGATTTATTGGGTCTATCAGCCATCAGGGTTCTTAACTTGGCATTTGAATAAAAATGTATTATTCCTAAATTTATTTGCCTCCCCTTTCTACATTTTGCCCTCCCAGCTATTCAGATTTTACAATTGTTCTTACCATTTATATACTCAGTCAAAAAAGAAACTTCACACTCATAAATTTCTAAATATTTTCTTGAAACTTAATACAAGAGATATTATTATTATTATTATTATTATTATTATTAGGGGTAAATGCGTTGTCAAAGACATCATGACACACAGCAACTCCGACGTGCACAAGCATGCAGCATGTGCGAGCATACATTGAGGTAAAAGCATGTTTCCTCGTGTTCCTAGTCACGTGACCTTATGAGACACGTGCAGTTGAGCCCACGTTAGCACGGTAGAGTGACATCTCGGAAAAACAAGTTCTTACAGTCAATTATCCGTTGATTTGCAATGCCACGACTGTCAAACATTCAACATGAACGTGCCATTGGCATGCTGAATACGGGAACGTCGGTCACTGACGTTGCCAGGGTTATGGGATGCAGTCGACGGACTATCCATGATCTTTGGACACGTCTCCAACAAACTGGCACCACAGCAGACCAACCTCGTTCGGGTAGACCACGTGTGTGGCGACACAAGCAGAAGACCGACAAATCGTCTTCGTCATTTTTGCGTGTCGATTTCTCACTGCAACGTCCACTAGGAATGAATTGTTTAGAAGTCGTGTGACTGCCCAAACCATACGTAATCACCTGCGCGCTGCTCGTCTCCATGCACGTCGGCCATATCGTGGACCAATTTTAACCCAGTTACAGAGATCAAGTGCTCATTCCAGAGCTTTTGCCATTCATGGCAGCTCATGGCCCAGGTCTGACATTCCAAAACGATAATGCCAGACCTCATACAGCCAATTCAACGCGGAATTTTCTTAGGAATGCTGGCATCAATGTCATGGAGTGGCCCTCAAGGTCTCCCGACCTTAATCCCATAGAACATGTATGGGATGTGTTGGGCAGAAGACTCCGTCAAGTAAGGAACCCTCCACAGAATTTGCAGGAACTTGGTGCCATGTTGGTTCAATTATGGTGATGCATCCCCCAAGCTGTGTTCAGACGCATCATTCAATCCATCAGGAGACGTTGCGTCGCAGTTGTGAGCGCTCATGGAGGGCATACGCGCTATTGACATGCTTTCATCAAATTGTAACTTACCATTTTTACTCTCTTACATTTCCATAGCATTTCCGGTGGAACTGGTTACATTATGAACATGATTTTTATGGTACACCGTCCTTAATGGGTACAGAATGGAATTAAATCATTATTTAAAACCACTTTTCTTGTATGTTCAACTTATCGACCTCCAAACGAGTGTGAAGTTTCTTTTTTGACTGAGTATATTTTACTGTGTCCACTCTTTGGGTTATCCATTTAAGGTACTGCTCCTTTCTAGTTGAGCAAATAGGTGTAAATTTGATGGTCCTAGATTTGGGTGCAATGAGATCTCATGCTCCCTAATCTACCGACATCTCACTGTTTGCGAAATATCTTACTGTACAATACCTCCTTTTAAGTACAAGCCCCAATTTTAATGAAGTTGGGACGTTGTGTAAAGCGTGAATAAAAACAGAATACAATGATTTGCAAATCCTTTTTGACCTATATTCAATTGAGTACACTAAAAAGACAAGATATTTAATGTTCAAACTGATAAACTTTGTTTTTTTTTGGAAATATTCGCTCATTCTGAATTTGATGCCTGCAACAAGTTCCAAAAAAGCTGGGACAGGGGAAAGACTGGGAAAGTTGAGGAATGCTCAAAAAAACACCTGTTTGGAACATTCCACAAGTGAACAGGTTAATTGGAAACAGGTGAGTGTCATGATTAGGTATAAAAGGAGCATCACTGAAAGGCTCAGTCATTCACAAGCAAGGATGGGGCGAGGTTCACCACTTTGTGAACAACTGCGTGAGCAAATAGTCCAGTTGTTGGCATCCGTCTGTCTCGGAAGACAATGGTGTTGCGCCTAGGGACAGACAGTAGTGGACTTGCAGCGCCTGCTGTGACTGAAGAGCCCGATTCTCGAGTGGCAGACTCTGTTGCTGTTACTGCAGGTATAGTCCTTGTCGCAAGTGCCAGTGGGTGCTGCCTCTCGTCTTTGATGTTTGTGAAGCCTCTGTTCTTCCCACTGGACCTCTCTCTTCTGCTCTGTGTGCTTGACGCCGGCCTTGATGGTGGACCGCCAGCTGCCACGATCTGAGGCTGCTGACTCCAGGTCTGCTGGATTGATGTTGTCTGCTCTCAGGTCACGCTTGCAGATGTCCTTGTAATGTAGGGCTGGCCGTCCTGTGGGTCTGGAGCCCGTGGCCAGCTCGCGGTACCGCAAGTCCTATACGGTCTCTAGTATACGGCCGTCGTCCATGCGTCTGACGTGGCCAAGTCAGTGCAGACGTCGCTGGGTGAACATGGCGAACATACTTGGCATCCTTGCCTGGGCCAGGACATCCCTGTTGGTAATGTGGTCCAGCCAAGTATGCCCAGGAGTCTTCTGAGGCAGCGCAGGTGGAAGGCATTCAGTGTGCGTTCTTTATGAGAGTACAGGGTCCATACTTCACTTCCATAGAGTAAAGTGCCCAGTACGCAGGCTTAGTCGTTAGCATGGCGTTCTCCCAGACTGTCTTCGCTAAATGAACCATTGCTGTTGCTGCCTTGCCGATCCGTACATTCGGCTCGGTGTCCAGAGAGAGGTTGCTGGAGATGTTGGAACCCAGGTAAGTAAATTTGTCGACCACTTCAAGGGAGTGGTCGCCAATGGAGATGCGGGGAGTGCTGCTGACATCTTTGCCCATGATGTTGGTCTTTTTCAGGCTGATTGTGAGGCCGAACTCAGTGCAGGCATTAGCGAAGCGGGTGACGAGTCATTGTAATGCTTCCTCAGCGTGAGCAGTGAGGGCGGCGTTGTCTGCAAAGAGCAATTCCCTTATGAGGACTTTCCACACCTTCACCTTTGCTTGGAGGCGTGCTAAGTTGAAGAGGTTTCCGTCAGCCCTGGTGTGGAGGAAGATGCCATCTTCAGACTGTCAGAAGGCATAGCGCAGTAGCAGGGAGAAAAAGATGCCGAAGAGTGTCGGAGCGAGCACGCATCCTTGTTTGACACCACTTCTGATTGGGAATGGGACCGAGGATGAGCCATCTTACTGGACGGTGCCTTTAATATTGTCATGGAAGGATGTGGTCATACTCAGGAGTTTAGGGGGACATCCAATCCTGTGTAGATGGGTGAAGAGGCCTTTTCTGCTGACCAGGTCGAATGCCTTTGTCAGGCGTTGTAGGCAATGTACAAGGGTCATCTGTGCTCATTTCACTTCTCTTGTAACTGCATTAGTGAGAAGATTGACAAGTGACACAATCTCTCAGCTCTGAATCCGCACTGTGCCTCTGGATAGGCTCGTACAGCGAGTGGCTGCAGCCTGTTCAGGACAATGCGGGCAAAGGCTTTGCCAACGTTGCTGAGGAGGATTATTCCGTGATAGCTGTTACAATCGCTGCCGTCCCCTTTGTTCTTGTACAGCGCATACTGTAAAGGATATTACCATGTGGGCTCAGGAACACTTCGGAAAACCATTGTCAGTTAAGCAGTTCGTCGCTACATCTACAAGTGCAAGTTAAAACTCTACCATGCAAAGTGAAAGTTATAAATCCACTACACCCAGAAACGCTGCTGACTTCTCTGGGCTTGAGCTCATCTGAGATTGACTGAAGCAAAGTGGAAACGTGTGATGTGGTCTGACGAGTCCACATTTCAGATTGTTTTTGGAAATCATGGACGTCGTGTCCTCCAGGCTAAAGAGGAAAAGGACCATCCAGATTGTTATCAGCGCAAAGTTCAAAAGCCAGCATCTGTGATGGTATGGGGATGTGTTAGTGCCCATGGCATGGGTAACTTGCGCACCTGTGAAGGCTGCATTAATGCTGAAAGGTACATACAGGTTTTGGAGCTACATGATGTGCTGCCATCCAACTGACGTTTTTTTCCAGGGACATCCCTGCTTATTTCAGCAAGACAATTCCAAGCCACATTCTGCAAGTGTTACAACAGTGTGGCTTTGTAATAAAAGAATGTCAGTAATAGACTGGCCTGCCTGCAGTCCAGACCTGTCTCCCATTAAAAAGGTGTTGCGCATTATGAAGCGCTGCTTTACAAGGACTGAGCTGCGCCTTAAAAACAGTCCTCAAATATTATACTTTGGTAGGATAGTCAAGAAAAAAAGTCTCAAAAATGACAAAGAAGGACTCGGACACAGAAAAAAAGACTTGAGTCTTGATTTAACATGTTTCTCCCAAAATTCATTCCACGACTACACAGACAAAAACACAAAACTGTGCAAAAGTGCAAAAAAGTGCAGAGGTGCAAACGTTTCAGTCTAAATTGGACTTTCCTCAGTGCGAAATAAAGCATGTATATAGAGCCACCTCATTTAAAAGGTTGCTCAACAGCTGATTTGTGATCTAGAGCTTAATTAGTCACACCTAAAACCAATTTCCTGCAGGCCAAAATATCAAACACATCATGGTGTATAATTTAGTATAAACCTAATAGTTATGTCAACACTGGTATATACATATTGGATAATGAGACCCACTAAAGTGAAAAAAGTCACAGAAAACAAGTCATATCCAATTCTTCATTTAAACCATTGGGATGTAATGTTTTAAGATAAAAGATATCTGCATTCACATTGGAGTAAGGTTTGATCCACATTTCCACCACGCCGATCAGGAGTAATCATGTCAATGCCACAAAAAACCAAATCTGAAATTGAATGACTACCATCTGAAAAATGTCTTGCAACAGCTGATTTAGGATCCACGCGGTGAATAGCACTTTTTTGCTCATTAATTCTAAATCTAAGTTGATGCATTGTTTTACCTACATATTGAATGCCGCATTTGATGCATGCAAGCAGGAATATAACATTACTAGAGCAGCATGTAATTAATTTTTTAATTTTATACTCTTTTTTAGTCACAAAACTGATAAACGTATTAACCTTTTTACTATTAGAACATGCAGCACAATTTCGGCAAGGGTAAAAACCAGTGGCATTGACCAGATGCACCTGACGGGTGGATTTCTTTTGTCTGTCCGCATGAACAAGTGAGTCCCGGACATTCCTAGCTCTAGAAAAAGAGAAAAGTGGAGGAGATTTAAATATCTCTTTACCAATGTCATCAGCAGACAAGATATTCCAATATTTTTCACTACATTACATATGTCACGTCCGAATGGTGAAAATGTAGTGTTAAAAACACATGAGAATGGCTTTTGAGTTTTGGGTTTTTGATTGGTAAGTAATTCATTTCTATTTTTTGCAGAAGCCTTTGCCAATGCCTGTTTCAAAACATCTTGTGGATAACCCCTTATTGCAAAACATTGAAAAATAAGTTTATGAGCCTCTTTTTGAAAATCTGCGTGTGTTGTACAGATACAGTCAGTTTCTCAGGACTAGGCGTAAGGCAGACCTTTTTTAAAAGGGATAGAATGATGGCTAGAATAATGGAAAAAACTATTTCTGTCCGTGGGCTTGGTAAAGAGTGTGGTGTAAACCTCTTTCCCATTATAGACTACCCATGTATCCAAAAGGCTTACTTTATGACTATCGCATTCCACATTAAATTTAATTGAATCGATACAGTTATTGAGATACTGCAAAAAAGTCTGGAGATCACATTTAGAGCCATTCCAAATCAAAAATATATCATCGATATATCTTCTCCAGAACATTTGGAATGGCTTAAAACATTACATCCCAATGGTTTAAATGAAGAATTGGATATGACTTGTTTTCTGTGACTTTTTTCACTTTAGTGGGTCTCATTATCCAATATGTATACCAGTGTTGACAGAACTATTAGGTTTATATTAAATTATACACTATGATGTGTTTGATATTTTGGTCTGCAGGTAATTGGTTTTAGGTGTGACTAATTAAGCTCTAGATTACAAATCAGCTGTTGAGCAACCTGAGGTGGCTCTGTATACATGCTTTATTTCGCACTGAGGAAAGTCCAGTTTGGACTGAAACGTTTGCATCTCTGCACTTTTGCACAGTTTTGTGTTTTTGTCTGTATAGTCGTGGAATGAATTTTGGGAGAAACATGTTAAATCAAGACTCAAGTCTTTTTTTCTGTGCGAGTCCTTCTTTGTCATTTTTGAGTATTATGAAGCGCAAAATATGACAACAGAGACCCCGGACTGTTGAGCAACTGAAATTGAACATCAAGCAAGAATGGGAAAGAATTCCTCCTAAAAAGCTTCTACAATTAGTGTCCTCAGTTCCCAAACGCTTGTTGAGTGTTGTTAAAAGGAAAGGTGATGTAAAGCAGTGGTAAACATGCCCCTGTCCCAGCTTTTTTGGAACGTGTTGCAGGCATCAAATTCAGAATGAGTGAATATTTCCAAAAAAAAAAAATGAAGTTTATCAGTTTGAACATTGAATATCTTGTCTTTGCAGTGTACCCAATTGAATATAGGTAAAAAAGGATTTGCAAATCATTGTATTCTGTTTTTATTCAGGAATGTGGACATTTTGGCCTGTGAGATACTTGTAGCTGAGAGGTTCTCTTTCATATCGAAGATATAATTAATGCTCAAGAGGACAAAACATTATTGTTTTGGGGTATTGTAGAAATCCAGTACAGTTTACCAGGCAAATTGTACACCTTTTGCCTGGCTCATTCTTCAACAGAATATTTCTCGTTTGCTTTGTCTTCTACATGTTATACTAGCAATATGAGCAAAGAAAAGCTCATTATATCCAATTTTTATTAATAATATTGGATTCTGGGAAATGAATAGAAGAAAAAATATTTTTTAAATATCCAGTTTGTCTGCATCACAGCAAGAATAGCCAGAAGAACCAAGCAGACAACAAATAAAACAGTTCAGTGAATACTTCATCAGGCAATTGTACCAACAAAAATACAGGATGCCATTCTGATTGTTGGTTTTTGTACAGTTGAGTGAATTTCCAACATTACCTTTGGATGTTGGGAAAATGAGGAGGGTGCAATTTATGAGGATTCTGAACCTCAATTACATCTTACTACTGCACATTAAAGTATCTGTACTGTACTCAAACGTATGTTCAAAACATATTGAACACATTTTTGTTGGAACACTGAGCCGCAGGCTCCTTCAGCTGTTCCCCGGGGTGATTTGCCAGTGCGCCTGCCAGAGCAGTACGATGGAAACCCCACTGTGTGCAAAGCCTGCACCCTTCAGTGCACCCTGTATTTCCCCTACCATCCAGCCCTGAGTAAAGCAGAGAAGATTGCTGCAGTGGTGACCCACCTTTCTAGCTAGGCGCTTGACTGGGCGACTGCTGTCTGAGGGGAATTGGTTTTTTCTACCTATGCCGATTTCCTCCAGCAGTTTCGCTCAGTCTTTGACCACCCCGGGAAGAAGGCTGGGAACCAGCTGCTGGACCTGTGCCAAGGGACCAATACAGCAGCAGACTACGCCCTCCAGTTCCGCACCTTGGCAGCCGCCAGCGACTGGAATGAGCCTGCACTATTGACCATCTTCCGGAAGGGGATGTGTCCAGAGCTCAGGGCAGAGATAGCCTGCAGGGACCTAGAGCTGTCCCTGCCTTCAGACATCAACACAGCCATCAGCCTGGTCCAGCTCCTACAGGAGAGATGGCGGGCTCAGCCCAGAGGCCCCACTCAGCTGCCAGCAGAGGGGCAGAGCCTATGGAACTGGGGTACTCAAGACCATTAGAGCATCGCCCTTGGAAGAAGACCAGCCCCACATCCATGGTCAAGAGCTCCCCCAAGGTAAAGGTGTCCCAGTCAAGGTATCCTGTATCCTGGGACCAGAGAGAGTGGCTATGGAAGAAAGGAAGGTGAAGGCAGTAGCAGCATTGCCAATCCCACGGACGATAAAGGAGCACCGGCACTTCATGGGGTTTGCAAACCTCTACTGATGCATCATTGAAAACTTCAGTGGACTTGCCCAACCTCTGATGCGTCTGTTCAAGGGAAAACCCAAAAACCTGGGATAGAATCCGGAAGCTCAGCACACGTTCAACACACTCAAGACTCTGTTCATCACCACTCCTATACTCAAATTACCAGACCCAGAAAATCGCTTTATAGTGGAAGTTGACACCTCCAGTGCGGGGATGGGAGCAATCCTGTCCCAACGCCACGGGACGCCAGAGAGGTTGTACTCCTATTCTGACTTCTTGCATAAACTCACAACCGCAGAGGTCAACTACTATGTGGGAAACCGGGAGCTGTTGGCAATTAAACTAGCGCTCGAGGAATGGAGGCACCGGTTAGAAGGGGCCCAGCATCCATTCCTCTTGCTGACTGACCACCGCAACCTGGAGTATCTGGGAAAGGCACAAAGGCTAAATCTACATCAGGCCAGGTGGGCACTTTTCTTTTCTCGCTTCAATTTTTCAATAACCTATCACCCAGGCTCGAAGAACATCAAAGCAGACGCGCTATCCCGAAGAGGCGTTCCGCCACCAGAGAATCCAAGCTGACCATAGATGTCGGGACGCCCCCAATTATCAGTCGGAGCTCCGAGTCTGGCTCTCCACAACGGACCTGCGCCTTCGCCTGCCCTGCAGGAAGCTAAGCCCACAGTTCATTGGCCCATTCCATGTCCCCCGGAAGGTCAATGAGTCAGCTTAGTCAATACAGTTGCCGTCAAACTACCACATCAATAACACATTTCATGTCTGTCTGCTTAGGCCAGTGATTACTGGACCCCTGGAGGAGGCTGTCCCCCGTGAACACCCTCCCCCTGTCCTGGAGGTTGACAGAGACCCAGCCTACGCAGTATGCAGCTGTCTCCATTCCAGACATCGAGGAGGCAGGTTGCAGTATCTGGTGGACTGGGAGGGCTATGGTCCGGAGGAGAGGAGCTGGGTGGACCGTGACGACATCTAGGATCCGCAGCTCCTGGCTGATTTCCACTTGGCCCAGCCCACTCCACGCCCCAGAGGGTGCCCTCCCGGCCGAAGATCAGGCACACCAAGAGTTGCGCCTCTGGGGGGGGAGAATACTGTAAGACCAAGCCTCTAGCCATCCAGCTCACCAGTCTATTAAGACCCGGACTGCATTCTTCACTCCTTCATCATCGCGTGTTTCTGTGCCTCATTTCCACTGTGTGGTAGTAGAGTGCTATTTAAGACCGAGCTTCGCACTTAGTCATTGCAAAGTCTCGTAACCACATACCTGTGTTGCATTTCTAGTCTTGTATATTTGTGCTTCAGTCATGCCTTCTGCTGAGCAGTCGGCATAATAAACTTTGAACCAAGTCCATACTTGCACCTGAGTCCAGTCTTCAACTTCCTGTCCTCCATGCCTGTTACAAGGTACATGACACAATCCTTACAATAGTGCAGCATTTTTTTTTTTTGACAATTGCATGGCCTGAATGCATGTTTGAAGGCTCATTCCATGATTATTGATGCTAAAAAATTGTTTAAACTGGTTTGAGGCAACATTATTTTGCAAAATTACCTCTGACGGTCAGTTGTTCCAGTATATCAGTTGACGTGAACTTTAAGCAGTGTCACAGTATTAAACATGATGGCATGACGGAAGGAGTTCTCAGATTGTTTGTCGCCACATTGTGGCCTAACATGATGCTGAAGACGTTAAATACTGCCATGGCATGGTAAGGAACACCAGCATTTCAAGGAGACCGGTTTGTTAAACTATTGGCAATAGAGGTGCAAAATGGAAGTTAAGTGCCTCTAATGTTATATGTGTATGACAGGTAAAAGAAGAAAATCAGCGGTTGACAGCATGACAACTCCATGATGAAAGTATCAAGATCTCCTATTTCCAAACGTATGTTTGAAAATAGTCTGATTGGTCGTGTTGCTGCCAAGAGCTGGCAATATCAAAAAAAGATATGACTTTGCCAAAAAATTAAAGGATTGGACACCAATGGACCAGGAACAAGTCCTTTGGATTCATGAATCAAAATTTTGTCACCCAAATGCAGAACTTGCGTGCTCTGTATAGTTGGACAACCTTTCAAAAATGAGTGTCTCGCCCCTGATTGTCAGACATAATCCGATGGAACAAATCTGTTGTAACATTGAAACAATCTCTTTGCAATGAACCTCAAAGCATATGGAATGGTTTAGCGAGTGAGGAAATAAAAAATAGGTGAAAACTATGCCTGAAAGATTAAATGCTGTAATCAAAGCAAAGGGTGGCCACACTGGATATTGCCTTTTTCTCTCAATAAGACATTATTTTTGTTTTCACCATATTATTATGTTTGCTTTTTTCATCTATATGATTTATCTTCATTTTGTTAATTTGTATCATCATCACTGCACACTACTGTATGACTATCTATGAGCTTGCAGGCGCAGAACTGGTCATAATAGAGCCTGCCTTTCTTCTTGCTGTACATCATTAACCACAAGCATGACTGGTAGCTATTTCTGGAGCAAGCTGCTTATTGCTTGAGTGCTCCCTGAGTGGATGCTCAGGCTTGCCTGATGTTTTACATAAGTGTGCCTAGGTGGGTCTGCAATGACAAAGAGCATTGCAGCCAGGGGACATCTGCAGGTCAACAGGCCAAAGGGGCGCCCTTACCATTCCAGCTTTAGTACCCGATATTCTTCATTGCAATAGAACAGCACGTCATTCTTTCCAAAGGTGCTTCATCTCCACGGGGGGGAATTACAATTTAGCCAAATGATAATCAGAAATAAATAAAGATGCAGTCAACCTCGTAGGATTTTCAAAATGTGATTTTGATGTGGCTTTTGTGATGGGCATTGGCATGACTGTTACGGTGATTCAGTTCATTAAGCATAAGGGAGTCTGGCCTGTTGCCGGGAAACAGCAGATGTCTTTGTGCTATCTTTCATACTTCTGTGTTTTTTTTTGCGGTAGAGCTGTGCAGAAGCATCTCCATTACCTGCCTCAGTCAGGCATTTGGGATAATGACCTTTCTGTAAAAAGAAATGGTTAGCAATGTTGAAGACAGTACCTTTCAGGTAGCAACTGCATATCGCTCCATGACAAGTGGAAAAAATTTAACTTGGGAGAAAGCTGGCACTGTTCACCCTCCTGTGAATTAAAAAAAGATAATAGTGCTGGTGACAGCTCAGAAAAATTATGTACACCCATCATAAAACTGTTTTGAAAGGTGCTGCCTTTGCTTGCCCGTGTGTGTGTGTGTGTGTGTGTGCGTGTTTGTGTATGAGTGCATTCGCGGGTGCATGCGTCTTTTAGCCAGTGTGTCTTGCGGTCAGTATTTCAACCGGTGTAAGCCCTTTCAAGTATCCAGTCAATTCTGGAAATTGGTTCAGTGAACCAGGTCAACTTGCTACATGCTGCGTGGCTTTGTCATTTGCTGCCAAAACTACAATTATGGTTGGTTGCATGTTGGGGAGATACTATATCTTCAACCATACAAGGTTCTAAAGGAGGTTTGGTAATACCTTTGTAATCACTGTTCATAAGTGGACGCTGGGTTAATACGGGTGTGGCATGTATTTCTTTTTCACAAAACGATTTCTCCACTTCCACGACTCTGTTGCTTAGTAGCCATTTTTTATACTATATATGGTTCCCCCTCTGCCTCTTTTGTGCATTACATATAATTTACTCACATAATGTAAGTCACATGTAAGTGAAACAAATATACCCTTTTCTGTAGAAAAAACTTTTACCTGGGCACTTTAAAGAGGCTACCCAAAGTAAAACTTGGCTGAAGCGCGTTGCACTTTCGTAAACCCTTTTCTGTGTGACGTTTGGGACAAAGACATTTTTTTCTTAATTTGGCTCCGCAATCATTTGTCCTAAAAATGTTATAGTCCCCTGACATAGGGTACTGAGTATAATGCCCCACATTTTTACAGAATTTTTACAGAAAGTTTTTTTTTCACTTGAAACTAAAGTGCTACTTGTCTGTTTGCCACTTTAAAGAAGTTGTTGAATGTATTGAATGTCTATTATTTTCCTGAAAAACACATTTTCCTTTGCAAGAAGCAAGCTTTTCTGCTGTCTTTGCCTGCACTTCAAAGCATTAAAGGGCTTGTCCCAGTGAAGCAGTTCAGCTTTATAGAGAAGCAACTTCCAGCTTTTCACAAATAGTTCATTGCAGCAAATATTAACTTACTAATGGTAGCATAGAACGTCTCAAGAGTACATCTGTTCAATACCTGCTAATTCTCTGACCAAATATTTGTTGTTAAGACCAATTAAAGCCATATATTTTACTAGTTTGGGCTTGGCCCATTTTTGCATTGCCCAAGAATGTAAAACAAAATAGCACAATGGTTAAATAATAAAAAAGGGAGGTCTGTAAAATCTGTTTTTGTCCCGGTCAAATTCAAAGCAGAACAGTATAGGCCCCATGTACGCCCACCAATCAAATTTGCTCATTTAGTCTTTGGCAGCCGTGAGTGCTTGAGTTGATGTTTGGGTAATTTTTGGCAGTAGTATTTTACTCAGACATAAATGGAACACTCACTGAAACCTAAAAAAATATATAGTGCCAGTCAAGTGCATTTTGACATGACAACAGCCTAAACACAGGTTAATACTGGATCGGCATTTCTTTGCAGGAGAGAGCTGAAGGCATTACAGAAGACAGATGCAGCACAATTTCCTCCTTGACTGAAAGCTAACACACTCATGTTATGTTACGGTATCAATTGGCAATGACTTTCTTAGATTGGGAATATTGGTCTCCTCACTGGAGACCAATGTACCATGTGCAGGTATTGATTCTTGCTAGGTATTGCAGCTCGCAATTTTCTCAATTACTTGAGATTCACTCTGCAAACTTCACACTCAGCACGGCACTTCCTTGGCCCCTAAAAAGTACACATATGCTTCAAGTTTGAAGTCGATCAGATGAACTGTTGTCGAGAAAATCAAAAGACAGTCGTGCATACATACATAGTACAAACTGTACATAGGCCCACATACAGAGAGACAAAGTTGTCTCCATTTATAGTATGATTACACAAACAGTAAATCTTGTGGTAGCTGTGCAATGCACATGATCATGCAGATTCAAGTCATGAGCTTCAGTTTATGTTCACAGAAAAACAACATAATGGAGAAAAATGTGATGGCGATAGCTTTGATCCTGGCCTGTTTGCTGGTGTCAGACGGGGTGGTTTGAGTATTTCTTACACTGTTTATCTCCTGGGATTTCCCTACACAACAGTCTGTAGACTAATGTTACCATAGAATGGTAGTAATAACAAAAACCATCCAGTGAGAGGTGTTGAGGTGGACAGAAAAGCCTTGTTGATGACAGGGGTGAAAGGAAAATGGCCAGACTGGTACTAGCTAGTTGATAGAGAGGCTATGGTAACTCGGATAAACACTCTTTACAACTGCCAGGAGCAGAAACGTGCCTGAGAACACAAAACGCATTGAACCTTGTGATGAATGAGCCACAACAGCAGAACACGACAGCGACTTCTACTCCTGTCAGCCAATAACAGAAACCTGAGGCTGCAGTGGATAGAAGCTCATTAAAACTGGACAATTGAAGATGGAAAATTGTAGCCAAGTCTGATGAATCTTTTCTGTAGCGACACAGAGATGGTAGGATCGAAATTCAGCAACAACAGCATGAATCTACAGACCCAACCTGCCTTATATCAACAGCTCAGGTTCTGGAGGTGAAATGGATTGGGAAATGTTTTCTTGGCATTTTGGGTCCCAAAATACCAATTCATCCTCAAGTGAATGTCACAGCCCATCTGAGTATTGTTGCTGACCTTGTACATTTTTTCATGGTCACAATTTACCAATTGTCTCATGGCTACTTCTACTGTGATAATGCATCACATAGCAAAAGTCACTTCAAAATTGTTCAGTGACCATGACAATGAGTTCATAATACACCGATTGACCATAACATTAAAACCACCTGCCAAATATTCTGTTGGTCCCTCCTGCGCCGCCAAAACATCTCCATCAAACCACTTGAATTCCCGATCCAGGGTTTCCCAGCAGAGCATTTCCCGGAGCATCACACTCCCTCCACCCACTTGTCTTCTTCCCATTGTGCATCCTAGTGCCATCTCTTCCCTAGGTAAATGGTACACACACAGCAAAATGTTCAGTGTTAAATCAACACTTAAAGAGTCTATTTGGATCCACGCGGATCCGCGTGGATCCAAATAGACTTTTTAAGTGTTGATTTAACACTGAACGTTTTACTGTGCACGTACCTGACAGGTGCATATGATATACAACCCCAAGTCCGAAATAGTTGGGACAAAGTGTAGATTGTGAATAAAATCAAAACGCAATGACTTTCAAATCACACCAGCCAGTATTTTATTCACAATAGCACAGAGACAACATAGCAAATGTTGAAACTGAGAAATTTTACAATTTTATCTACAAAATGAGCTCATTTCAAATTTGATGGCTGCTACAGGTCTCAAAAAAGTTGGGATGGGGCCTATTTACCATGATATAGCATCCCCTCTTCTTTTTAACACAAAGTGGAGGCGTCTGGGCATTGAGGAGACAAGTTTCTTGAGTTTAGCCATTGGAATTTGATCCCACTCTTGTTTAATACAGGCTTCCAGCTGCTGGAGAGTTTTGGGTCTCCTTTGATGGACTTTTCGTTTAATTATGCGCCAAATGTTCTCAATCGGTGAAAGATCAGCACTGCAGGCAGGCCAGTTCAGCACACGGACTCTTCTACTACGAAGCCATGCTGTTGTAATAGCTGTAGTATGTGGTTTTGCATTGTCCTGCTGAAATACACAAGGCCTTCCTGGAATAGATGTCGTCTGGAGGGGAGCATATGTTGCTCTAAAACCTTTATATACCTTTCAGCATTCATGGTGCTTTTTAAAACATGCAAGTGTCCCACACCATATGCACTAATGCATCCCCATACCATCAGAGATGCTGGCTTTTGAAATAAACGCTGATAACAGGAGGGGTGGTCTTTCTCCTCTTTAGCCCGGAGGACAGGATGCCCATGATTTCCAACAAGAATGCCACATTTGGTCTTGTCTGACCACAGGACACTTTGCCACTTAGCTACAGTCCATTTTAAATGAGCCTTGGCCCACAGAACACGGCGGCGCTTCTGGATCATGCTCAACAATGGCTTCCTTTTTGCATGGTAGAGTTTTAGGTGGCATCTGTGGATGGCTAGCCGGACTGTATTCACTGACAGTAGTTTCTTGAAGTATTCCTGGGCCCATTTAGTAATGTCAATGACAGAATCATGCCGGTGAGTGATGCAGTGGTGTCTGAGGGCCCGAAGATCACGGGCATCCAGTAAAGGTCTTCGGCCATGTCCCTTACGCACAGAGATTTTTCCAGTTTCTCTGAATCTTTTGATGATGTTATGTACTGTTGATGACGAGACCTTCAAAGCCTTTGCAATTTGACGTTGAGGAACATTGTTTTTAAAGTATTCCACAATTTTTTTACGCAAGCCTTCACAGGTTGGAGAGTCTCTGGCCATCTTTACCTCTGAGAGACTCAGGCCCTCTAAGACATCCCTTTTATGGCCAATCATGTTACACACCTGATGCCAGTTAACTTAATTACTTGCCAGATGTTCTTTCAGCTGATTCTCTTATATATTAATTGCTTTTTCAGCCCTTTTTTGCCTGTGTCCCACCTTTTTTGAGACCTGTTGCAGCCAGAAAATTTGAAATAAGCTCATTTTGTGGATAAAAATGTAAAATGTTTCAGTTTCAACATTTGAAATGTTATCTATGTTCTATTGTAAATAACGTATAGGCTCAGGTGATCTGAAAGTCATTGCATTTTGATTTTATTCACAATTTACACTTCGTCCCAACTATTTTGGAATTGGGGTTGTAGAAGAAAATGTGATTTCTGGACCAGATGACCCTTTTCAATTGCTCCAAGGTTCATTTCCGATGCTCACGTGCCCATTGTTGATGCTGTCAGCAGTGGTCCAGGGTTAGAATGAGTGCACCAACCTGGTCTGCTGCTACAAAGGTGCTGTAAACGCCTGTATGTGATGCACCGTGTGTCGTCACTCATTCCTCACATAACTTTCATTTAAGTCCACAGCGACTTGTGCCACAGTAGCTTTTCTGTTGGTTCGGACCAGAGGAGACAGCCTTCTTCACCCCTATGCATCGATGAGCCTTGGTGTCCAACACCCTGTAGCCAGTTCAGGGCTTGTCCCTCCTTGGATCACTATCAGTAGGTACTCAGCAATGCTGATTAAAGGAACCCCTGAATGACTGTCATTTTGGAAACGCTCTAACCCACTCATCTGACCATAACGATTTGGCCCTCATCAAAGTCACTCAGGTCCCATTTCTCCCACATCAACACCTCAACTAATCCAACAGTTTGCTCATTGTCTAAGGTCTGTCTGCCGACTGTAACATGCTCTGCTTTTACCAGATAAACATCATCATTTTCTTCATCTGTGAGTGGTTTTAATGTTTTGGCTCAAGGGTGTACATCAATGGCCTCCCTCGTCACCACATTAAAATGCAATAATGCACCTTCGGGATATGGTAGCATAGATGCGGTAGCTTGAATGTTCAGAGATTATGAGATACAATCATGGGCCAGAATCTCAAAGGAATGTTTCCGATATCTCATGAAGCCATGACATTTAGAGTTGAGTCTGTCCTGACAGCATAGGGAGGCCCTGCTAAGTATTTGTACGGGTTCCTCATAAAGTTCTTGGTCGCAGTACAGTTGTGTTTATGGCTTGTATTTCTTGACAAGTGTCTTGCCATGAAACGCTTTAGTTTATTTTGAGAACATCCCTTCAATTCAACATGAGGCAAGGCACCATTATTCTTGTTGACTACATGCATAGCTAATTGCCAGATCATGGAAAATCAAACTATGTACTCGGCTCTGAAAAGCCCGTTGACTCACAGCACTCTGCAGTTCATGACTCCCTCAGATTATTGAATTCACCTCCTGACACATCCTCCTCTGTCCTATGCTTTCTTAGGTGAACTGACCAGATTGACCTTTTTTTAAATCTTAATTTCTGCAAAATTCTGGCAAGGGTAGTACTTACCATGCCCAAGGTACATAATGGATGGATGTATACTTAGATTAGATTTGGGTAGGGGCGCCCCAGTGGCTCATCGGTCTAAGCGCGCGCACCATAAAGGCTGTGTCCTTCCCGCAGCGACCTGGGTTCGATTCTGGCTCAGGTCATTTGCTGCATGTCTTTCCCCCATTCTTCTCCCCCAACTTTCCTGTCTCTCTACACTGTATAACCATCAAATAAAGGAAAAATTCCCAAAAAAGAAAGATTAGCCTCGGGTAAAATCATTATATGCAAGACCTCAAATTAAACACCAACAGTGACTATGATATGATTTATATAAAACTTTCAGACAGTGTTGGGCAACTGGCTCTAGGATAACATGAAGCATAATCTCAAAACAGCTGATTATGCTCAACACGGTGGAAGCATGGTTATCAACAGGAGGTCCTTGGAGGTTTTGTAAGGGGACCTTAGCCCTTTCTCTATGTGTGACTTTTTTCAGATTCATCCATATTTATGGTAGTTGTTCGCCCCTGATAGTAACTGTAATGCCCAAGTCTCATTTATCTGTCATATATAAGTCAAGTGTCTTATGAGTAATTGAAAATATTGACCGAAGTTGAGTGTAATAAACAGTGATCTACGCAGGTTTTCAGTGGTATTCCACTGTATTAGAACACCCTCTACTGGTTAGGATATGTAATTAAAGCAATTGCTACTGCTTCAGTTCATTCCTTACAGTATGTAGCCCATGCACAGAGGAGTTCTGCGGTGCTGTGTATTTCCAGAAACGCTAAATCAAAAGTTAAATGACAATACAGGCAAAAGCTGGTAGCACAGCATTCCGAAAAATACTCTTAATTTTCATGGTTTGTTGTGGTGTGTTTGCGAGCTCAAGAAGTTTAAGTGTGCCAGTATTTTTTCTTACTCATTCTGAGTCTTCACCTCCGTAAAAAGCTGGCTTACAATGATTGCGTATCGTTTCTATTTTGCTTGAAAATGAGCCTTTGCCACCCAAGCTGAAGGCGACATGTTGCTACATTACATAAAGCAAACTTGTGGCATTCTCCCCTGCCACTTACTTGCCTCAATGTGACAGAACTGCATTTAGTATCTGAGTTAGGACATGCACAATTGAGTTCCTGAAGCATGACGTCAGTGAATAGTATAACAACAATTTTACTCAAAAACCTTTGCTGACACCTTGATCCTAATTTTTAACCACTATTCAGACATGGAACATTACCCAATGTATCAAGACCTGCCCTCATCCAATGCCTTCAGTTGTAATATTTCAGAGAGCCAGTTCTTTAATTACCATGTGCAATGTTGAATCAGCAGTGACTCATTGCTTGTACAACAAGAGCCATCAGGAGATGGCGTATCCCCCCGGCCACAAGTCATCAACTTCGGATTAGCAAAAGGCACGGCACGTCATGATTAATGTGTGCACCAAATTTCACAAATCAATATTGGGTCTGTCCGCCTTCGGCCTGCTGCACTGCTGCACATCTCTGCTGTATGGACTGTAACAAACGGTCCGTGGTGACTTGAGAAATGTGTTCCCACTTCTCTTCAAGAGCTGTGCGGAGTTGGTGGCTGTTGGCTGAAAATGGGGACCAAGGACGAACTCTTTGGTTGAGGACATCCCAAAGATGCTGGACGGGGGACAAATCTGAGGAATAAGCTGGCCATTCAAGCACACAAATGTTTTCAGGCTCAAGAATCTCTGTGCGCACGGGTGACGTGGGTCTGGCATGGTCATGCTGGATGGTTATTGTTTAAATGGGCGAATGGTAGGAGGATAGACATCGGCATCTCATCGTGAAATCACACTGCATTCAATTTGCTGTTAATGAACTGCAGTTGGATACAGTGTCCTTGGAATATTCCCACCCAAACCAGCACTCCGCCACCATATGCCACTGTGCGCACCACACTGATGTCAGCATAACGATCCCCCATCCATCCTCTTTGTGGAGTTGGAGACGTGACTCGTTTCTAAAGAAAACAGTCCTCCATTGTGCCATTGGCCATTAAATGTGTCTATTCACTCAGTTGAACCATTTTTTCATCGAGCTGAGGACAGGTCCAATCCACAAAGAGCAAAACACGCAGAGATATGGACTTCCTGGAGATTTTTTTTTGGTAAAAATGTGGGGATTGTGGGGACCAGCTGTCTCATATGCAGTGGCAGTTGCTGGTCTCAGACGGTCACAGAGATGGAGGGTCCAGATATGGTGGTCTTGGGTGGGGGTCGTCACAAGTGGTCGTGATGCATGTGGGCGGTGTGCCGTCTTGCCTCATTTCTCAAAAAGGTGTTTTTTGCGACTTAGTGTTGAAACATGGACATTAAGAGCCCTTACAACATCCCTGAGAAACATTCCTGCATTGAACATGCCAATGCCACGCTCCCTGAGGGCTCGAGTATCTATGGCATTTTGAACAATGGCAGAACTGCGACTCCTGAGGTGGCCTTTTATTATATGGAGTACAGGATGTGCCTGGGCTGACCGTACCTGATTTCAGCAGTTCTGGATTAGGCCCCACCTGTCTGACAGGCCAATTTTGAAAAAGAGCATGAACTTGACAATGATATGGAGAAGGTGGCTGAAATGCACACAGACCAGAGGCACACAACCTTGGTCACATAAATAAACCCAACTAAGCCAACCTCAGAAATAATTATGCGGAATATTGACAGGACTAAACTGTTGCGTTTATATTTTTGTTAAGTATAATAAAAATAGCGGTGGGTTTATTATTATTATAAAGTAAACACTGTGATTATGTCTAATAATAATAATAATAATAATAATAACTACAATTTTATTAATATAATGATATTTTTGACATGACCATTTTTCAGTGCAAGAAAAAACACTGCTCAACCACCAATCTGTTCTGTCCGAATGGAAAACGCATAGCAACTGAATGCTCGCCAAGCATTGGGTGAAACAAAGGCATAAATTTATTCAGCCAGCTAAACAGGGCGAAAACTAGATTGTGATGTTAAGAAAGGCGTTTTGGACTTTGGCCAGGATCTTGGGGACTCCCCTCCTTAGTGTAAAAAGAGCCATTAGCACCTTCAATGAATGCCCGGACGTGAACTCTGCACAGTCACCTATCTGAAAAACAGCGCCCTCTGCTGGTAAGAACCAGCATTGCCTTTCACTTCAGATTCGCCTTCTTTTATTTTGTTTCTCTTCATTCATCGCTGCAGTCGTGGTCCAACAAATATATCTCATTCTATCTTTGATGCTGTTGATATTTTATGTCAGTTCAATTGCCCAGGCCTTGCATCAGAGCACTAATCTTTCATAGCTGCTCCTGGAGAGCCGCAGTGTCTGCTGGTATCTCTTGTTACACAGCACTTAAGTGATCAATTAAGGAGGACTATTATGCACTCAACTCACCTAACGATACTTGAGTCCAAATTGATTGTTGTTATCAAGGCACAGACAAAAGCCGGTGGACCTTGTGGCTCTCTGCGGGCCAGTTCCATAAAGCAGGATAACTCATTCACTGAATTGAGTAAAACCTGAAACCTCTCTAGTCTGGAACATTGACTGATATTAAAATGGCTGTTTTGGATTTTACTCTGAGCAGTTATCTGGCTAACTCAGCAATCCTGCTTAGTGGAACAGACCCTAGGACCAGGAATAAAGACCACTGCATTAGAGTATTGTTATCACGTAGCTGATATTTTAAAGACAGAATTACATATATTGGATTGTTTTATTTCTTTCTTTATTTATTGCATGCCTTTCCAAAATGAAAAATGACTAAATCACTTAATGGCATTACTTTTGCTATTCCAGTAACTAGGCTTACGGCAGTTTACAGTAAAAGTTTCACTGAGGAAATCTCAGGAACAGCCCACCAAATGGTGCAGTATGCTCTATCCATGGTCAACATAGAAAAGATAAGGCATTCGAGAAAAAAAAAAAACACACTCAAGCAGTGAGCCAAGTCTGTACAAAACCCTAAAAAAAGCATGAATGTTATCTGATGAATGCATGTCTTCATTCTGCATCATGATAAAGCACTGGTTCATAGCCATTTCCAAGCAGAAGCAATTGATTGTGAATGGATACGTTTACTGGTGCCTGGATTCGATTGACATTGATAAGAAAACGAGCAGTGGAATGTATTTGGGTAACAGATAAGGGCTCCATCTACTGGGCATTAAATCACATCACACTAGCACTGCAAATTTCTGCATTCTGGCCTCTCCAGAGGCAATTAAAGGCTATTTTCCTCAAAGATAGTCAATTTCAATGACAACGTTTACATGAACAGCGATAATCCGACAACTGGCCTTATTCTAAATAAGACAATATTTCGATTAAGGTGTTTACATGAGTTGCTTATAGAATATTCCATTCATATTCCCTTTTGCATGTTACAAACACACAAAAACTTCCTCCTTCGTTCAGTCAGCAACCTTTTTAAAAAAATGTCAGCATTGCAATGTTTGCACCCACCCAGAAACCAAATAAATTTTAATATTAGACAAATTTAACCCAAGTAAATACAAAATGCAGTTTTTATATGATGATTTCATTTATTAAGGGAAGAAAGCTATTCAAACCTACCTGGCCCTATGTGAAAAAGTAACTGCCCCCCTTGTTAAATCATGAATCAACTGTGATTAACCACATTTTTTGAGTTCAATTTCACTAGCCACACCCAGGCCTGATTATTGCCAGACCTGTTGAATCGAGAAATCAATTAAATAGAACCTGTCTGACAAAGTGAAGTAGGCTAAAAGATCTCAAAAAGTAAGACATCATGCCGCGATCTAAAGAAATTCAAGAACAGATGAGAAACAAAGTCATTGACATCTATCAGTCTGGAAAGGGTTACAAAGCCATTTTTAAGGCTTTGGGACTCCAGCTAACCAGTTGAGAGCCATTATCCACAAATGCAGAAAACTTGGAACAGTGGTGAAACTTCCCAGGAGTGGCCGGCCAACCAAAATTACTCCAAGAGCGCATCGACGACTCATCCAGGAGGTCACAAAAGAACCCAGAACAACATCTGAAGAAGTGCAGGCCTCACTTGCCTCAGTTAAAGGAGCAATATGTAAGAAATGTATGTTGATTAATCACGAAATGGCCCTGATATATCACCAGACATTAAGGAATGAAGTTAATTTCAAATACTTATATCACTGACAACAGTAGTCCAGCCAGAATATTCTCATTACAAAAGTGAAGTTGCAGCCCACAACTAATGTTGATGTTTTCATTTTGTGTTTTGGCCTGTTGCACCGCCCTCCACCTATCTCCCAATCATGAAGTCAAGAGCATTTCGGCATCCAGGTTGCCAGTTACAACTGAGCTGCAGCTACCAGCATTTCGGAGCACACATGTCTGACGTTACTAAACCTAAAAGGACTTGTTATGATTCGAAATAAGTTGTGACAAAGTCAGAAACAAAACAAGGATCTGTATAGGACATGCCTTTGAAAGATGGAGACGGCTGAAAGCGGAAAAGAATTTGAAGGCCGACACCGAAGTTGTTAATTTTCTCCTGGACAGGTAAGATTCAGCTAAGTTTGGCTAACTTAATTCTATTTAATGTAGGCGGGACATTTCAAATATTCTCTACAGTCGAATAACGTTATGTATGTTTGTTCATGGTACGTTAGTGCGTATGCAGGTAGGTCATCGAATTGACTAGGTAACAAATTGTTTGAGAAATAAAAACCGTGACTCGTCATTGCTGACATTAGCAATGCATTATTAGAGTCCGTTTCTCTGGCATTATGCTGAGACGCTGTGGAAACCGTTCCAACATTAGCACAGCCATTATGGCAATATGAAATGTAATTGAGACAGTACATCGGTCAAATGAGTCCTCATTCATTCTTTACGCATATTATAGTATGGACTTTAGTGGGCTATCGACACAGAAGAGTGACGACCAAGTAGACCAATATGACTATTGCTAAAGTTAGTTAGTCGTTAGTCTCGATCTTTTCTGAACTGAACACAACCCTGTGAGAGCAAATCATTGGTGATATTGAAATGTAGCCATGGTAGCTCCTTGTAGTAGATGTTCTTGCTGGATCTGGCAACCAAGCTGGCAACCTCCCGTCTGGGGGAGAGGGAGAGGGGATACTGCGCTCTGCAGTATTTTGAATGTGATTGTAGTGCCAGTTTTGGCCACAAACTTACATACAGCTCCTTTAAAGTCATTGTTCGTGATTCAACAATAAGAAAGAGACTGAGCAAAAATGGCATCCATGGGAGAGTTCCAAGGCGAAAACCACTTTTGACCAAAAAGAACACAAAGGCTCACCATACATTTGCCATTAAAAATCTTGATGATCCTCAAGACTTTTGGGAAAATATTCTGTGGACTGATGAGAGAAAAGCTGAACTTTTTGGACGGTGTGCGTCCCGTTACATCTGGCGTAAAACTAATACAGCATTTCATAAAAAGAACATCATACCAACAGTCAAACATGGTGGTGGTAGTGTGATGGTCTGGGGCTGCTTTGCTGCTTCAGGACTTGGACGAATTTCCGTAATTGATGGAACCATGAATTCTGCTCTCTGCCAGAGAATCCTGAAGGAGAATGTCCGACCATCAGTTTGTGACTTCAAGCTCAAGCGCACTTGGGTTATGCAGCAGGATAATGATCCGAAACACACAAGCAAGTCCACCTCTGAATGTCTTAAAAAAACAAAATGAAGGTTTTGGAGTGGCCTAGTCCGGATTATAATCCGATTGAGATGCTGTGGCATGACCTCAAACAGGGGTACGTTTCCCAAAAGCATAGCAGCTAACTAGGTTAGCAACTAACATAGTTCATCCATTCACAGTCAATGGGCCCAACTATGTAACTTAGCATCGGTGGTTTCTGGAAATACACCCCAGGCCATTCATGTTCAAAAAGCCACCAATGTGGCTGAATTAAAACAATTCTGCAAAGAAGAGTGGGCCAAAATTCCGCCACAGCAATGTGAAAGACTCATTGCTAGTTATCGCAAACGACTCATTGCAGCTTTTGTTGCTGAGGGTGGCACAACCAGTTATTAGGTTTAGGGGCAATTACTTTTTCACATAGGGCCAGGTAGGTTTGGATAGCTTTTTCCCTCAATAAATGAAATCATTATTTAAAAACTGCATTTTGTCTTTACTCAGATTGTGTTTGTCTAATATTAAAATTTGTTTGATGATCTGAAACATTTAAGTGTGACAAATATGAAAAAAATAAGATATCAGGAAGGGTGAAAATAGTGACTGTTCAGTTATTTGGACAGTGCAGTAAATCTACACTGCTACACATATTGTACAATGACTACTCTAGAATGTATTCAAGTTTCATTTCTGTAGCGTTGTGTCTTGAAAAGATACAATAAATTAATTGTCGAAATGTGAGGGGTGTACTCACTTTTGTGAGATACCGTGTGTATATATATATATATATATATATATATATATATATATATATATATATATATACCCCAATTCCGAAATAGTTGGGACGAAGTGTAAATTGTGAATAAAATGCAATGACTTTCAGATCACATGAGCCAATATGTTATTTACAATAGAACATAGATAATAATTCAAATGTTGAAACTGAGACATTTACATTTTTATCCACAAAATGAGCTTATTTTAAATTTTCTGGCTGCAACAGGTCTCAAAAAAGTTGGGACACAGGCAGAAAAAAAAAAGGTCTGAAAAAACAATTAATATATAAGAGAATCAGCTGAAAGAACATTTAGCAAGTAATTAAGTTAACTGGCATCAGGTGTGTAACATGATTGGCTATAAAAGGGATGTCTTAGAGAGGCCGAGTCTCTCAGAAGTAAAGATGGCCAGAGGCCCTCCAACCTGTGAAGGCTTGTGAAAAAAGAATTGTGGAATACTTTAAAAGGTCTTTGAAGGTCTCATCATCAACAGTGCATAACATCACCAAAAGATTCAAAGAAACTGGAAAAATCTCTGTGTGTAAGGGACAAGGCCGAAGACCTTTACTGGATGCCCGTGATCTTCGGGCCCTCAGACACCACTGCATCACTGACCGGCATGATTCTGTCATTGACATTACTAAATGGGCCCAGGAATACTTCAAGAAACCACTGTCTGTAAACACAGTCTGCCGTGCCATCCACAGATGCCACCTAAAACTCTATCATGCAAAAAGGAAGCCATTGTTGAGCATGATCCAGAAGCACCACCATGTTCTGTGGGCCAAGGCTCATTTAAAATAGACTGTAGCAAAGTGGCAAAGTGTCCTGTGGTCAGAGGAGTCCAAATTTGACATTCTTGTTGGAAATCATAGGCGTCGTGTCCTCCGGGCTAAAGAAGAGAAAGACCACCCCTCCTGTCATCAGCGTTCAGTTCAAAAGCCAGCATCTCTGATGGTATGGGGATGCATTAGTGCATATGGTGTGGGACAAGTGCATGTTTTAAAAAGCACCATGAATTCTGAAAGGTATATAAAGGTTTTAGAGCAACATATGCTCCCCTCCAGACAACAACTATTCCAGGGAAGGCCTTGTGTATTTCAGCAGGACAATTCAAAACCACATACTGCAGCTATTACAATAGCATGGCTTCGTAGTAGAAGAGTCCGTGTGCTGAACTGGCCTGCCTGCAGTCCTGATCTTTCACCGATTGAGAACATTTGGCGCATAAGTAAACGAAAAGTCCGTCAAAGGAGACACAAAACTCTCCAGCAGCTGAAAGCCTGTATTAAACAAGAGTGGGATCAAATTCCAATGGCTAAACTCAAGAAACTTGACTCCTCAATGCCCAGATGCCTCCACTCTGGGTTAAAAAGAAGAAGGGATGCTACACCATGGTAAACAGGCCCCTGTCCCAACTTTTTTGAAACCTGTAGCAGCCATCCAATTTGAAATGAGCTCATTTTGTGGATATAATTGTAAAATTTCTCAGTTTCAACATTTGCTATGTTATCTCTGTTCTATTGTGAATAAAATATTGGCTGGTGTGATTTGAAAGTCATTGCGTTTAGATTTTACTTACAATTTACACTTTGTCCCAACTATTTTGGAATTGGGGTTGTATATATATATATCAGAGCACTGCGCGGGGCAGTCACACCCGCAATACCCGCAGGCAGCCCGCAGACAACCATGCAGGCACGGGTGTAGACGTCTAAAAACTGCGGGTGCAGGTGTGGGTGCGGGTGCAATTAAATTATTTGTGGGTGCAAAATATCATGTGTGGGTAACTGCGGGTGTAAGAGTAAAGAAAACACACGGGTGCGGGCGGGGGTGTGGGTGCAGATTTTGCCTGCGGGCACGGGTGTGGGTGTACATCTGCGGGTACTGCGGGTGCAGGCGCGGATATGGGCAAATTCCTCTGGGTGCGGGCATGTGCGGGTGCATGAGAATGCACCCGTGCAGTGCTCTCATATATATATATATATATATATATATATATATTTATATGCTGTTTCCATGGCATTGTCTTATTTGGAGTATTGTTTTAATCAGGGTGATGTTGGATTATTGCTCTCCATGTGAACGTGCTCAGTGTTGCTGCTGGGGGCCTCCTGTGTATGCTGGTTCTTATTCCAAGCAAAATTACAATTGTAGGATTTTAACGAACTGATAATTTGTCTTCATTAGGTGCATTTCATGAGTAGAGCACTTATTATGTCTCTTAAGTCATATTTTTATAGGTATCCATTCATGCCTCGAAGAATAAAAAGCACCTTAAAATATTTGTTCTACAACGTATATTACCAGTAATTTCAGGTGAAGGCATTTTTGAATACACCAAATAACACTGAGAAAATCAGTAAGCTCCAAATTAGGTAGCTCAATGCAATGTGGGTCATTCCATGTCAGATCATCAAATGGGTCTCACCAACACCTTCTCAATTTTGCTAATTTTTTGTATGCAGCTGCATAAATATATATCACTGTTAAATCCGAAATTTCAGCTCATTCGGACCAAAAATGAATTTTTGGTGAATTATTTTCTAAGGGTACTATCCGTCAGTTTTTTTGTCAATTGACATTTTTCTTGTATTTAACATGGCATAACTTTTTTATTATTACACCTATAGCTTTGAAACTTTTCATCTAAGCGAATGTTATACTGCTTAATCAGAAAATCCAGTCCAATTTACTTTATCTTTCTTGGTTGTGGAGCTATGAGAACACCAAAAGTGCCTTTTGTTCAGGCAGTTCCATGTTTAGGTCTCCAAAGCACCCCCAATATAAACCCTAGCATAGGCTCTCTGGCATTTTTCCCATTCATTTGTGTCTGCTGAATATAAATCAGGCTGAATTCACCATGAATTCATCACCAACTACAGTCAGTACCTTGCCAAATGTGAAAGAAAGCTAAAATGCCACCTGTTCAAACCCCTGTATCTCCAGGGGCACACCTAGGATTTTCTTCTATTTTTTTTTTACTGATTCCTCTATTATAGTAGAAAAACCACTCCAAAAACTGTTGATGTGTTTTGACCAATGTAAATTTTGCAGGTGTCTGAACAGGGGTGGGGTAATCTCGAGAATCGCTTGGCATTTTCAGCTTCTTATACAATGCTAATGATTATTGAATCACAATAATTGTAAGTTCTCAATTCATCAATGCATGACCCATTCACAGGAAGGTCAGCATATGCAGGTTGGTAGATCATGTTGGCAGGGAGAAACCTGAACCAGTTATTGATCAATAATTTCTGATTATTGCTATTGTCTTTCATGAAGCGAAACAAAAGGACACAAGCATTAACATGGACTTCTTATGAAAAATTCTGGGTGCCATTCAGTAACATTCTCCGAACTGTTCCAACTCCGGATGTCACTGGACGTACAGCCCGGCAGTACAAGATGGACAAAACTGGGACAGACAACATTGCTGTGCTCTTTGCTGCATTTAGGAAGCAATAACACTGCTAACATAGCATGGAATACAACGTTTTAATTTGACAGTCAGTTTACAAGAATGAGTGTCAGTAAATTTTATTGATGCAAAGAAGTGTGATTCTCAAAAATTGCCTGACCCCTATTTAGACAGTTCTGAAATGTACGTCGTTCAAGTCATATCAACAATTTTTGTTTTGTTATGTCTACTATAATACAGGAATTAGTACAATTTAGGATGTGATTGACTAATGATTGAAAACACTTAAAATGTTGCATAGTTAAATGTGTAAGAAGCTGAAAGTGCCACACGATTCTCGAGATTACCCCACCCCTGTTCAGACACCTGCAAAATTTATATTGGTCAAAATACATCAACAATTTTTGGAGTGGTCTTTCTACTATAATAGAGGAATCAGTTAAAAAAAAAAAATAGAAGAAAATCCAAGCTGTGCCCCTGGAGATACGGGGGTTTGAACAGTTGGCATTTTAGCTTTTTTTTCACATTTGGCAAGGTACTGACTGCAGTTGGTGATGAATTTGTGGTGAATTCAGCCTGATTTATATTCACCAGATATATTCATGCCATGTTAAATACAAGAAAAATGTTAATTGACAAAAAAACTGATGAACAGTACCCTTAGAAAATAATTCACCAAAAATTCATTTTTGGTCCGAATGAGCTGAAATTTCGGATTTGTTCATCACTAATACATATTTATCTAATGTGAAAATATGGAAGCAATCTATGACTACATGGTGACAGATGTTTTGAAAATCTGATGATTTGACATGGAATGTCTTAATGTCTTAAATTCTTTCACAAAACTTTACTTGAATAAAATTAAATAAGCAAGACATATAACAGGTTTGACTCTATCATTTGCTTGTGTAATAAATGATTAGTTTTAGCGACCACGTGCCAATTCGTTTTCACTAGTGAGGACGTCAACCATTTCTTTGATTTGATCAGTTACATTTTTTTTTTTACTTTTTAATGCAGTTGTTTCCAACATATAACAATGTGGCTATGGAATTTTTATTTTTCATGGCATGAATATTTCTGTCACAATGTGGATTATGAAAGTACGACGCCAATTCCAATAAAGTTAGAATGCTGTGTAAAATGTAAATAAAAACAGAATGCAATGAATTGCAAATCTCATTAACCCACATCTTATTCACAATAGAACAAAGACAACATATTAGATGTTGAAAGTGAGACATTTTGCCATTTCATGAAAAATATTAGCTCATTTTGAATTTGAGGACAGCAACAAATCTCAAAAAAGTTGGGACGGGGGGAAAAAAAGGCTGGAAAAGTAAGTGATACTAATTAAAAACAGCTGGAGGAGCATTTTGCAACTAATGAGATTAATTGGCAACAGGTCAGTAACACAACTGGGAATAAAAAGCTTTTTACAGCAGCAGAGTCTAACAGAAGTAAAGATGGGCAGAGGTTCATCAACCTGCGAAAAACTGTCTAAACATTGTGGAACAATTTCAGAAAAATGTTCCTCATTTGTAAAATTGTGAATACTGAATATCCCACCATCTACAGTGCATAAAATCATCAAAAGATTCAGAGAATCTGGACAAATCTCTGTGCGCAAGGGACAAGGCCGATGGTCAATATTGGATGCTTGTGATCTTTGGGCCCTCAGGGGGCACTGCATTAAAAACAGGCATGATTCTGCACTGGAATTCACTACATGGGCTCAGGAATCATTGTCTGTGAACACAGTTCGCCATGCAATCCACAAATGCAAGTTGAAGCTGTATCATGCAAAGAAGAAGCCATATGTAAACAATGTGTACAATCCAGAAACGCCGCCATCTTCTCTAGGCCAAAGCTCATTTAAAATGGACTGAGGCAAAATGGAAAACTCTTCTGTGTTCAGATTAATCAAAATTTGAAATTCTTTTTGGAAACCATGGATGCCGTGTCGTGCGGTCAAAAGAGGAGAGGAACCATCTAGCTTGTTATCAGAGCACAGTTCAAAAGCCTGCATCTCTGATCGTATGGGGTCGCATTAGTGCCTATGGCGTGGGCAGCTTACACATCTGGAAAGGCACTATCAATGCTGAAAAGAATATAAAGGTTTTTCAACAACATCCAGACAACGTCTCTTTCAGGGAAGGCTTTGCATATTTCAGCAAGACAATGCTAAACCACATACTGCATTTATCACAACAGCATGGCTTTGCAGTAGAAGAGTCTGGGTGCGGCACTATACTGACGTGTCTGCAGTCCAGACCTTTCACCAATAGAAAACATTTGGCACATCATAAAACAAAAAATCCAGCAAAGAAGACCCAGGACTGTTGAGTAGCTAGAATCCTACATCAGACAACAGTGGGACAACATTCCGCTCCCAAAACTCCAGCAATTGGTCTCCTCACATCCCAGATGTTTCCAGACTGTTAAAAGAAGAGGGGATGCTACAAAATGGTAAACATGGTCCTGTTCCAACTTTTTTTAGATGTGTTGCTGCCATCAAATTCAAAATGAGCTAAAATTTTCATGAAATGGTAAAATGTCTCACTTTCAACATCTGATACGTTGTCTATGTTCTATTATGAATAAAAAGTGGGTTAATGAGCTTTGCAAATCATTGCATTCTGTTTTTATTTACATCAGGACTATTCAACATTATCCAGAAAGGGCCGGTGTGGGTGCAGGCTTTCATTCCAACCAAGCAGTTACATACCTGATTCCACTAATCAAGCTCTTTAGCAGAGAGTCTTGGGGTTGATTAGAAGAATCAGGTGTGTAACTGCTTGGTTGGAATGAAAGCCTGCACCCTCACTGGCCCTCTGGATAATGTTGAATAGCCCTGATTTACATTTTTCACAGCATCCCAACTTTTTTGGAATTGGGGTTGTAAATAACTGTTCTAAACATAAAATGCACCTAATTTTGAGAAATGAACAGCTTATTAAAATCCTAAAATTGCAAGCATGTTCAGAACAAAAACCAGAATACACAAGGGGCCCCAAGGACTGACGTTGAGAACTACTGATTTTGGATACCTCAGGTCTTTCATTTCCTGTATTTCCATTCAGATAAATTTCAGCGTTTTCCTCTCTTGACCTCATCAAACACAAGCCTCACATCTCAGCTTGCCTGGGGGGGGGGGGGGTTCGGACAAAACATGCATTCAAAAAAGAGCTATGTTCATAATTTATCAGATACAAGGTCTTATTCTGAGGAACCAAATTGGGCATCCCATCATTAAATGGCGTTAACAATATTTTAACACTTTATTTCCCCTTGGCCTAATATTAAAATTAAAAAAGGCTTATGACTTAATGTTCATAAGCAATCACATTAATTGGTTTTTAACAGTTTTATTTATTGGTCCCTACAAGAATTCTAGTTGATGCAGAAATTGTGGTGACTCAATGAATGGCAGCAATAAGCATACCACTAATAAATATATGACTTTAAACGTGATGTGCATTTCAGTCACAACAAATGACTAATATTGACATTCTTTTATAAGTGTAAAATGATGAGATTTTTACTTTTTCACCATTTGACATTTTTTGATAATAAAATCATGATTATCATCCGGACAGCATTTTAAATCATTTTTAAATCAATCACAAACAGTACGATTTCGCTTTTTCGGTATGATCTTCAGTTTTCGGCTACTTGTAAAGAAGGTGGTAGAAATACTACAATAGTAACATTATAATAAGAGTTCAAAAAAAATCACACCGTCGCAAATGCAATTTGTAATTGAGAAAAAAATGTCTTTTAAAAAATCTTCACTGTCCAATTAATTGGCCAGAAGAGAAACCACGTATGTTTCACCTTCTTAGTACAAAGCCATATCTTACGCCTGAATGACTGTCGCATAATTGCATTCAGCTACCTACAGTACAAAGGCAAGCAAACAAAGACCATCCCAAGTCTCCTCAGAATTAACCCTTTAATCAAGAATCGAGTGACTCAGTTTCGTATTAATAATACACACAAACCACAAACATGATAGCTATTCAAATTTACCATCAGATTATGATACAGTAGGCAACGTAATTTAATTTACGTTGTAGCTAACGCAACAATTTTTATTCCCAGGCACAACATTAAGCAAATATTCCCGACGTAGCCACTTGCGTAAAGTAATAATACTCGGACAAAAATTAACATGAGCTAACAGCTAGCTAGCTATCTCGTTCAAACGACAACTTCATGGCTAGCAAGCTCTGACGTTAGCTAGCTAACTAGCTACTTAAGTTGACTCGTGTTAGCTAGTCTGACAACGAAACGCTACTGCGTATTAGCTGCCAATAATTTAATCGCCAGACGTTCGCGACATTAAAACATGAAATGCAGTTATCCTATATTTAGGCTAAAGTCATACGACTAGCTAATATTTTATAGCTAAAGTAGTTCTAGGTTGCTAACCACGCTAGCAAAGTTAGCTAAAGTTAGTAAAATAGCTAACGTTAAAAAATAGTTTGCAAATTTTTGCACCGGAATTCAAACAGTAATTTAAAAGGCACACAAGAGGGAAACTGACCCACAACTGAAAATAACAACACGTCAATTACGACAGTCTTGCTGGTTAGCTTGCAAGTCAAAGCCAATGCTAACTAGCTAAGATAGCCTTATGTTTGCGAAACGCTAAATAACACCTATGTAGCACACGTTAGTCGCTAATTTGGCTTGCTGTCACAAGCACGAATTAATAATAACGATAACCTTCGTCAGTGTTTAGGAAGCCAGTATGCCTGCAATTCTTTTACGTGTATCAGCCCACCGAGTTGTTCGCTGCGTAATTACCTAGCTAACACCAGTTCAGACTAGGCTAGCTGGGATCAATAGCCACAGAGCTACTGTTCAAGAACGCCATTTTCGGACGCTGAAGTGTTACCATGACAACGGACTACACTTATCAGTTTTACTCTTTATCAGCGCAGTGTCGGTGTGCTAATGTGTAGACACCGAATCGATGTAATACTCGAGATAAATAAGCATGTTAAGAGAAACACAACTGACAAATGAAAACTGACTCGTTATCTGATAAACACTTCAGTTAGCCAAGATTAGGAGGTCATGACCCGGCGGATTGGTATTTCTCAGACAATTCTACCACGATGTCAAACAAAATACAGTATTATGGCCGGTTAAAATCCAATAAAATTGCCAGGATTTACCATTTCATGGCGCACTTTAACTCTGACATGTTTGGATTGATGTCACTTTCGATTTTATTCAACTAATAATTAAAGTAGTTCCCAGCGGAAGAGGTAAGACGCTTGAGCGGAGGTATTCTGCAGTTGCAGGTCCCTCAGCTGATGTGAAGGTAAGAGCTGAGAGAGTGGAGCTGCTGCACTGTCTGTAACAGCAACTAGCTACAACACTGGAACAAATAGGTAATAACAAAATCTGCCAAACACACGATAACAGCTTTTTTCATCGATTTATGGAACATTTTGAATGGAAATGAGTGTGACAGTACGTAGAAAGGGAGATTCCGTTTCGCGAAAATATGGTTTCCAATTGTCATCTTGAATCCTGTTCCTGCTTTCCTGTGTTTTTTTGTGAGTGATGCAAGCAGCGAAAAGGGGTTCAGAGGCCGATATGCAGTCGCACTGGCTCTAGCTGGACAGAGCGGAACAGCACAGAGAGCTAATCATAATGGTACAGTTGGCTGCGAAACTGTTCGACGTAGTATGAACGAATATCGTTCGTTAATTTGGGCAGCTAGCCAGCTAGTAAGTTGGCCCTGCCACGTTACGGTTCCAATTAGAAGGATTGTTGGGTAACAACATTAGCCTACATGTCAGATTTCAGGGCTGATATGTTAATTGTTAAGCCGCTTTCACACCGGACGCGAAACGAATTTTTCGCACGACAGATTACATTCAAAGTCAACGCAAAGACGCGAATACACGCTTGTATTCGCGTCTTTGCGTTGACTTTGAATGTAATCTGTCGTGCGAAAAATTCGTTTCGCGTCCGGTGTGAAAGCAGCTTTACTTCGCTGGATAGCCAGCTGACCGGATGATCTAGTCAACTAATGAATAAAACGTGATGTGTAGATAAACTTCTTCAGAATAAAGTAAGCTAACTACATTGTTTCAGCTACGTTAGCCATCTTCGTTTCTGAAACATTGCAATAACCATAGCTATGGAAACATGAGCTAGCTAGCTTGAAGGCTATATGAGACCAGTAATACGGATTTCACCTTCGATGCGGGTTTTAACCCGGAATTTGTTTTGAAAGCTAGCTAGCCAGCGCTAGCGTGTTAAGAGTCATTTTGGCTGCGAGTGAAACACGTAACATTAACTATGCGAGCTGCTTTAATTGGCTAGCTTGCTAGGTAAAGCGTTGTAGATGGCTGACGTGAAGTGATGTAGCTAGTTAGACGATTTGAAGTTCGCGTCAGATATCGTTAGTTAAATTGTAACGTCAGTCCAGGCGTTAGTTACCTTGCGAGAGATTCAGTGGCAGGACTGTTGTGCAGCTTTAACTCCGCTTGTTGGCTAGTTTAATCTGACTGTGCTTAATTAATTGGGCACCGCTCGAACACGGTCTGTAGCCTAACGTTAAATGTTATGCTAGTTAGCAAGCGTTACCTCACTGACGATTAACGTTGGTTTTTATTAATTGGTGAGCAATTTCGGCACGGCACTTTCCGTATCAGGACAGAAACGCTGTGGGTTCTTCGTTGAGCGACCATTATGGGTAGGTAATGACACTAATACCTAGCTAGCTGGCCAAGTTAACTAACTAGCTGTTAATGAACTGAATACGGCAAGATATTGCGAGCTTTTCGGGGTTTTTTGGCGTTTTGGTAGCTAGCTTAGGTAATGCTGGCCTGCTAGCTAACGTCGTAGCTAACAACAACAACTTACGTGTTTGAGCGTTCATTCGCTTGTCAACAAATATGAATGTAGCTATAGCTCGCTTGCTAGTCCGCCTCGGCAGGCAGCGTTAGCTAGCTAGCTACTTTTTATAAAGGTGAACAGAGCGTCAGCTCGCTACGCATTTCACATTCAGCTCTCATTTCTGCGGATGTCGCATTTTCATTCCACCGTCAGTTGGAAAAGTCACGAATCATACGTTGAAACAATCGCGGTAATCCCGGTGTTTCCCACGAGCAGGACTAGACCTGCTAACTGCTTTGTGTGAGTGACGTTACTTGCTAAATCGAGGCCGGGGCTCTAACTGGCTACGTCAGAGCACAGGCCGCTCTTCATGAAAGTAAGAAATTAAGTTAAACGCAGGCATATTTGTGAATTTTCATTAATAACCTGCGGAATGGATGGAGTAATGACGCTTAATGCGTTTATGCTTTAAAGGATCTTTGAAGTCCTAAATGGACGAATGATAATCCAAAAGAAACAAAGAGTAGAGTGCATAGTTAACGGAGGCCTAAATTGGGCCTTGGTATGTTAATAGCGGTGTCGTATTTTCATATTGACACTCGAGTGAAAGTCAGGCATTCGGGTGTACTAACTTTTATACAATATAGTGAGATTTCGTATATCTGCTTGAGGATTAACAGTGGTAATCTTTGACCCTACGCACTTTCACTGGGGACATTTTAATGTGATTGTCGGAGTCACTTGGAAGCGTAGTAAAAATGGCTAAAATAAGACAGGTTTTCTTATCCGTTTATTTTCACAAGTGGCTGTCGTCAGTTAACGTATTGTCTGTAAACGTATTTTAATGTATTGGCTAATTTCGCTGTTCAGTTTCGGTTGGCAGTCAAATCTGAATTACAAATTCATGTGATTACATTTTGCTGTTTTTAAACCATCGCGTATGTCATATGTTTGTTCAGGCTGTCATTTGGTGATTAACTGAAACGTTTTCTAAAATAATGAAAATGAAATCTCTTAGTCGTCGGCACTTGTTTTGAAGTCGATGCGAACTAAATGGCTGCCAGTCAGTTTTTGTCTTTGTCCAAATGTCCCTGTAAAATGACTAGAATGTTGAATGTCAGCTCCGCAATACTGGAAAAGTAACGACACTTTCTACATCCCCCTCCCAGGTGTACGCACATACATGTGATGCCTTTTATTACACGCGGAAGACATGAATAGACACATTACGGTATTTTGCGAAGGAGTTAATGGGAAGTCTATCTGTAATTATTGTATGTAATTTACAAATGATCATGTGGACTGGAGTGTTCTGCAAGGGAGTGGATGTGGGACTAAGGGCTTAGCTTGGCACCGAAGTTCTAGAGGGGCATTTTAAAATTTAGATTGGTATGGACAGGAAAAATTAAATGTGTTAAAGACTCGCACCCATAAACCTATCTGAATTTTAAAATGTCCCTCTGTAAGGTGGGTAGATAGGTGCCTGGCTAAACCAGTGAGATACTCCATTCCAAAGATGGCTAAATGCCAGCCTGACCCCCCGGAATGGCCCAGTCTTATTTGATATGCTTGGTAGATTGCTGAATTAGTGAATTGAAACCAATTGAGTTCTGTATAGTTCTTACTAGGATTATGCTCATAATTTTTTTCTGTGAGAGCTCATGACATTCTGTACATATGCAGTTAATTGCCGCCTCTCTCATACATCCTTTTCAGAATGCGAGTGACTGCTCATCTTGTCCCTGTATTACTTGGGCAAGTTCAGTCAGTCCTCCACATGCAAACCTCTTTGATACTGTTAAAGTGTGGGATTTACTGGTGCTGTAGAGAAGGGCTGAGATGAAATGGCCACCATGGGATGTAGTTTTCAAAAATCTAAGCAGAGATGACATCTGCCATTCAGTCTGAATTGATGCTGTCACTTAAGACATTGACCCAGATAACTGTAGCAATATGTCAAAATGCAAATGGCATGTATGGATTCAGGGTCTCTTCACATTAATTCCCACTTATTCGGTGAAGGCATCAGTTCCATGGTCCATTATTGGTCAGGTTTAATTCTGCAGTCTGCTCAATTAGGTTCTGCTCCAAAATGGCCACCAGTGCAATTGGAGTTCTGTGTGTGGATTCAGACTCGATCAATAAACGTTGTGGAAAAAAATGCCCACTCTTAAAAGCATGATCACATGAAACTGGGTAAATGTTAATTGATGTGTATCTGTTTAAAGTGAGTGCTGTTCATGATGAGACGCGGGTCCAAAGATCAGATCAGTCTGTCAGTGAGTGCTTTGGACAGTTCACCTGTCATGGGGATAGACTGCATAAAATTGTTTGTGCTCTTAGTTTGTTTTGATGCTGTAAAAGTGGTGTTGATGGAACTCCAGAATGTAGGTGAAAGGGGCAGTTGTTTTCCCAAGCTTTTGTCAGCCTTGTCACCAGCATTGGTGTGGTGGGTGATGGGGCCAGGGGGCAGGGCTAGGGTTGGGGGTTGGGGTGGGTATTGAGCTGCTCTCTGACAGATGTTTAACAGTTGTCACACAGTCTACCCAGGCAATGACATGCCGAGATCAGTTGTTTGATGTGTGGTGGCTTACTGTTTGCTCAGGTTGTTTTGGTCTACTGATCTGCACTCATTGTGGGTCTTGCATGTTTGGCTCATTTATTCCTTAGAGCTTTAGAGGTAATTTGCAGCAAAAGCTACAGAATTGACTGAAGAACATGGCAGAACTAAATCGGCCTCTTTTTTTCGTATCCCCCCACCCGCAGGTTCGGTCAGGAGACTTTTGATTTAGGCTGTATGCATTTGAGCTTTGGCAGGGGACTGATGTGGTCCACGAGGGTGTTTTTTTTTTTTAAATTATTATTTTTTCTAATTTTTTGTGTTTAGTCCCACCCAAATCTGGAATGTCCAGTTGGCGAAGTAAGTACATGCATGCTCTGATGCAACTCATGCTGGTATTTCAGGAGAGCGCAGATAGTTCATGGTTCTCTGAAACACACGCTGTACAGTGCCCGCCTCTTTGCACTTGCTTGAAACCTCGCAAGCTCAGAACGAGGGTGGAGGAAACCTGAACATATGCTCGCTTAGAATTTTACCAAAGAGTGACTGGCTGGCCAGCATGTGGTGCTTCAGCAATGAACTAATGCAAACCCTAACTGATTGTATCCCTCCCATATCCTCAGCAGGGCTAAGCCAGTTGTCCGCTGCTTTCGAAACACTGCCGGCAACAGTCGGCACCGGTGCGCCTCGGATTCTTCTCGCTGCATTGCGGCCCCTTTACTGGGGGAGCTAGCCCGGCAGCACCCAGCTTCTTTTTAATGTTACTTAGTGATGACCTTCTGGGCGTGTCATAATATACATTATGGATTGGGCTGACCAGACGCTCTGGGGTCTAATTCACTTTGGCAAATGCACGGTGTAGTTTTACCCATGAAAGTGAAAATGATAATGGTGCAGTTTAGATGGATTGGCAGATTAAGGGCTGTACATATTGATTGGTGTAATTGGATGAAGTTCTTTTGAGATTGTTGAAACAATCCATTTTTTTGGTAATTTGGTGTGTTTTCTCAGGAACAGAATTTGAACTTTGAGTTGCTATATAAAAAAGTTTGAGGATTAAGACCCTTTACTGAGGGCTTATCAGTCAATCTAAAGAATTTGAGGATTTGGGTCGCTGGTCGTAACTGTGTTGCTGCCTCCGCCACAGATTTCCTTATCACTCTAGAGTAAACATTTACTTAAAAATAATTGCACAAATTGCTTAGTTTGTGATAATTCTTAATGTTTTATGTACCAATGAGGACAATTCTATGCTCTAAATAGCCCTTCAGATCTGAATTGTTGTTATTTCTTTGTAACTTATGTGACCGTTGCCTGCCGAGGCAGGATCAAACCTAACGATTCTGGTAATAACTGTAACACCAGTAATTGTATATATACAGGGATACCTGTGGTAGCGGGAGACCCACTTGACTATTTATTTCAAACTATTCACCTTTATCATACTTATTTGTATTCACACTTTGTTAGCCGTGTAAATTAATATGTCCACCTTTTGACTGCTAGTCTGAATCCTCACCTTTTTCATGCTGAATGGTAGAGTTGCACATTGGCCGTAAGGGTGTTCAACAGTTGCTTGTAGTTATGAAGCCCGTTTAAAATTTGATATATTTGCACACAGTTTACTAAAATTTCAGATTCAGAATGCAAATTTGCAGCCACAGATATGCTACCTGAAGCCAAAAATGTATGTGAAGACTTGAGAGTATCGAATGTTGAAGGAAAGAAAAATAACTGAAAAATGGCAGTCCTTTTGGGAGAGTTCATCTCAGGTATTCTTTACCTCATTACCTTATAGCAGGTCCCCTGGTGCATTGGTCACCTGTTTTTGTGTAACCTGCCTTATACTGGCCTCCCTGATGCAGTAACTGTAGCTCAGCTGTTTTATTATAGAATGAAAGCAAGCACTGCCTGGCTGTGGACCCTCCCAAGTATCATGTGTGTTCTCCTGTGTTCATGTAGTTCGAGTTAAGCCTATGGATGATGCGTGGCTTTTCATCTGGAGCTGCTCATGGGTTCTTGCCCTCACTGGATTGAACTTGACAAGCTGCGAAATACCTGGGTACTTCATATAGGGGAAAACTCTGGGAAAATCCCCATCTGTACCTGAAGGCATGGCAATATGACTGCTTTGTTCCCTCTACTTTTTAGAGTGCTCGTCCTGTAGGGTTGGAGTAATTAACTTTTAGCTTTCATATACCGCATGTAGAAATGTGTAAGAAATGTCGGCTGTGTTCTGATATAGATCATGATTTTACAAAATTGCGACATTTTTATCGTACTGAATTGATAGAATCTGAGAATTGCTTTGCCGTGGGGTTTATACGATTGGCTTAATGGAGATAATAGGCCTCCTTTCATAGTTCAATGGCTTATGAAATCTCTAACATAAGTGGTAATCTCATTAAGTTTTCTCAAAGCTGAGTTTCTTTTGATATTCTAGTCATCTAGTCATAGTCATGGTTTTTCTAGTTTGTTTATGCTTAATCTTACTAGTTAATCTTCAAAGCCTTGAAACGATCACTGATATGATTATTCTGTATTAGTGGTGTTAATTTGAAGGTATTTAAAATGATCAAAATGCCCTCAGCTGGATATCATTTGGTGAAGAAATTACTCATGAACAGTGATGGGCTTGGAGATTTCTGGGGTGTGAGTGAAAATGTTAAAAAGGGCTTCCAAGAAATGGCAGGCTGCAGTCATTGACTCATTTTGCTGTTGGCACATTTCAGATGTGACAGAATCCGTAGTTAACTTTGTTGAACCAGTCACTGAGTCTGGCAGATGAAAATGACTTTAGTTTCCCGGCGCTATTTTTTACATACAGTATAAAAATTGCAGGCCCGCATAAAATGCTTTGTGAAATATGGTTAGCTTCCTTATTTTATCATATGAGATGGATTGAGTGTTACACCACGGTATGATAAAATGAGGAAACTCTAGTAGTAAATATTACAACCCCAATTCCGAAATAGTTGGGACAAAGTGTAAAATTGTGAATAAAATCAAAACGCAATGACTTTCAAATCACACCGGCCAGTATTTTATTCACAATAGAACAGATAACATAGCAAATGTTGAAACTGAGAAATTTTACAATTTTATCCACAAATGAGCTCATTTCAAATTTGATGGCTGCTACAGGTTTCAAAAAAGTTGGGACAGGGGCCTGATTACCATGGTGTAGCATCCCTCTTCTTTTTAACACAGAGTGGAGGCGTCTGGGCATTGAGGAGACAAGTTTCTTGAGTTTAGCCATTGAATTTTATCCCACTCGTTTAACACAGGCTTCCAGCTGCTGGAGAGTTTTGGGTCTCCTTTGACGGACTTTTTGTTTAATTATGCACCAAATGTTCTCAATCGGTGAAAGATCAGCACTGCAGGCAGGCCAGTTCTGCACACGGACTCTTCTACTACGAAGCCATGCTGTTGTAATAGCTGCAGTATGTGGTTTTGCATTGTCCTGCTGAAATACACAGAGCCTTCCCTGGAATAGATGTTGTCTGGAGGGGAGCATATGTTGCTCTAAAACCTTTTATATACCTTTAAGCATTCATGGTACTTTTTAAAACACGCAAGTGTCCCACACCATATGCACTAATGCATCCCCATACCATCAGAGATGCTGGCTTTTGAACTGAACGCTGATGACAGGAGGGGTGGTCTTTCTCCTCTTTAGCCCAGAGGACACGACGCCCATGATTTCCAACAAGAATGTCAAATTTGGACTCGTCTGACCACAGGACCCTTTGCCACTTTGCTACAGTCTATTTTAAATGAGCCTTGGCCCACAGAACACGGCGGCGCTTCTGGATCATGCTCGACAATGGCTTCCTTTTTGCATGATAGATTTTTAGGTGGCATCTGTGGATGGCACGGCAGACTATGTTTACAGACAGTGGTTTCTTGAAGTATTCCTGGGCCCATTTAGTAATGTCAATGACAGAATCATGTCGGTGAGTGATGTAGTGGCGCCTGAGGGCCCGAAGATCACAGGCATCCAGTAAAGGTCTTCGGCCTTGTCCCTAACGCACAGAGATTTTTCCAGTTTTTCTGAATCTCTTGATGATGTTATGCACTGTCGATGATGAGACCTTCAAAGCCTTTGCAATTTGACGTTGAGGAACATTGTTTTTAAAGTATTCTACAATTTTTTTTACGCAAGCCTTCACAGGTTGGAGAGCCTCTGACCATCTTTACTTTTGAGAGACTCAGCCTCTCTAAGACGTCTCTTTTATAGCCAATCATGTTAAACACCTGATGCCTGTTAACTTAATTACTTGCAAAATGTTCAGCGGATTCTCTTATATATTAGATAAGTATGACAACTACTTCTCTTCAGATCTTTGTTTTATCTTCAGAAAATGAACATCGCATCTGAAAAACAACATGCAAACATCAACCTCAATAAAGAAACACAATTATTTGTGCAACATAAATCATATCACTCTACGCCCTTCCCAAGTCTTGTGTGCAAAAACAAAGACTGAAGAATTATGACTGTCCAGAGGTAATATGAAGATGAAAAATAAAAATGTTAAGTTTGCTGAAATAGTCTTTCAGTTCATGTAGCTTCCTGAACAGTCACACGCTGACGGGTTAAACGTCTTGATGCAGGGGTACCGGTGGTAGGAGTATCAGCAGGTAAGGTGTCCTCTTTAAGTCCAGGCTTGTTGAAAGGCTGTAAGGCACGTAGGGCTCTCGGTAGCCGGCCTGGCCTAGTAGTGGCTGCTTCTATGTTGGGGGTTCCGTGAAAGGTCCCAGTCGGCAGATGTGGGCATGAACGTGGTGGTGTGGAAATTTGAGGATTTTGTACTGGCGAGGGGGTCCGGGCAACTCGTGCTGGCTGAGTGTCCTGAGCAGGTAAGAGGGTATCATCATGGCAAGGTTTAGTGAGAGGCTATTCAGGCGTTGTTACACTTCTCAAGATGGGGCGGTGGTTCGTAGGTGGCAAAGATGATGCTGGGCCAGGCAACATGGTGATCGGACTGCGGGACACAACAGGAAGATATTTACGCAGGAATCTCCGGTTACGCAGGGTGACTCGACCCGAGCTGTCGACACGAACAACATATTGGTCAAACTGGCGCACCTCAACAATGATCCCCGTCTTGTCCCATTTGGTAGGGTCGGGTCCGACTTGATTCTGGATGCGGACACAGTCACCAATGGCTAATGGAGGCAGGCTGCGGGTGTGTTCTGAAAGATGCTCGGCTGAGCCCATGTGGCAGTAATGCCTCCTCTCGTGAGCAGAGCGTCTCACGCCATTGCGTGTGTGGGCTGTACTTTCCGGGATGTATGGGTATGAAGTCCCGGATGGGTAGTCCGAAGATACATATTGCAGGGGTTAAGCGCGTGTCACGATCTGGAGTGTTCCGGTACTGAAGCATCGCTCTTTGGAATTTATCTGTGTTGAGTGAGCCTTCTGGTCTGTGTTGTCCGTTAGCAGGCATTTTGCAGTTTTCACTCCAATTTCTGCACGACAGTTGCTGTTAGGGAAAGCGACGGAGGATAGGCGGTGGGTCACGCCCCAGTTGTGTAAGAGTGTGGCTGTGGCTGTCAATTCAGGACCTCCATCTGCAGACAATTCCTCACTGGTGCTGTATGTGACGAATATTCGACGCAGAGCAGTAATTGGCCTAGCTGCGCCATCTGATGTACGCTCCACAAGTGGCCAGCCACTGTATCGGTCCACTGCAACGAGGTAGGTGTGGCCACAGTAATGGAAAAAGTCTGCAGCAATACATTGAAATGGATATGTTGGGGATGTAGGCGGGGTGGATGGTGTACTTCGCTGTGATGGTGCCATACGATTACATGCCGAACGGCAAGTTCGGATTTCAGTAATGGTGGGCGTCATGCCAGCCCAGAAAAAGGAACTCTCAGCACAGGAGCACATCTGGGTGACGCCTTGATGAGCTGAATGCAGTATACTGAGAACCTGGCTACAGAGGGAAGGTGGGATGACAACACAGTCATTGTACAGGATAACTCCGTCAAAGCTTGTGAGGCCTTTTCTGAATTGGTAGTATTCACGGAGTTCATTTGGGAGATCATTCCGGTGTCCGGGGAAGCCGTCTTCGATGGTCTTGATTATTCTAGGTAGGTATGGATCACTGGTAGTTGCAAGGCGCACATCATCCCATGTGACTGATCTGTTAATTTCTGATGGGTGGTTTGATGACTGAACACATACTTCTGCTGTGTTCAAGTCCTTGACACGGACAGAGGCAAGGATGTTGCGGGCTGAACCGTGTACGCTGAGTTGATCACAGTGCATTGCCGCATTGTCGTCTGGCAGATAAAGCCCTGCTGGTTCGCCAACTGGGTGCCTGGAGATTGCGTCCGCCGCCAAGTTGCGAACACCAGGGATGTGCATGATGCGGAAGCGGTAGCGGAGAGACTTTTCCTTCAGGTTGAAAAGTCGAGGATTGGGGATACCCTCAAGGGATCGGTCACCAAATGTCTTAAGGAGGGGTTTGTGGTCACCGGCCACCATAAGGTCAGGGCAGCCGAGGACAAAGTGGCAGGCCTTATCCAGGGCATCAACAACTGCCAGAGCTTCCCCCTCAACTGGTGCATAATGAGATTCAGCACCCGAGGTGAAGCGACTCCCAACCAGTGTAATCCTCCAGCCGGTCTTGCAGCAAAAGGGTCTTGTGGAGGTGAATCCACGGTGCTTCTGCAGTAGCCAAAACTCAATGCCTTCTTTGCTCCAGTCGGTGACAAGACAGGTTGGTCTGGCTTTGTCATAGATCTCTACCTGCATAATGCATAAGAGACCTGGTTGATGAGGCCAGACCAGCTGCGAACATCTGTAATATTGCGTGGTGTCGGGAAGTTATGTATGGCCTCAAGGAACCGTGGACAGGGACGGACTTTGGTGGGGGTAATTTTGAAGCCGGCGAACTCGACGGTCGTCCTGGCGAATACGAATTTTTTTGGGTTTTGCGTGATACCATCGCGTCCGCAAGTGTCGAGCCAGTCAGCTGCTTGAAAGAACGCCTCTCCTATGGAGTATGACCACATAAGGGTGTCGTCTATGCATTTGGTCTTCTGTGGGATATCTGCAACTACCTCATCGAATCTGCGGCTATACCCATCGCCGGAGGCATTATACCCCTGGGGGGCAACACAGTAACGGTAGCGTCCCCAGGGCGTTATGAATGTGGTGAGGTGGCGATCATGTTTGTGCAGAGCAATGCTGTGGCAACCATTCCATGCATCGAAGACGGTTTTATAGGTATGGGATGGTACAGCGCGTGCCTGATGGAATGGTGATTGTGCGTGATGGGTTTCTCGTACAGCGTAGCGATTGAGCGGCTGGAAATTGACAGTTCGTCTAGGCTTGCCGGATTTCTTGGCACAGATCACCATTTTGTGGCACCAAGTAATGGGTGTGTCGACACGGACTGGTTCAATGACTCCTAGGCGGACGTCCTGGTCGAGGCCCGCTTTCAAATCCTCCTGCCAATGTATTGGGACAGGGATGGGCGTGTGGTGGGCAACTGGGGTGGCGTTAGCATCCACTATAAGGCGCATGGGAGGTCCAGACATCATTGGGAGTGGTTGATGTTTGCAAGCATTAAAGGTGCTGGACTGGTAGTACTTAAGAAGCCATCTCTCTAACTTCTCTTGGTTGGCTTCTGTTGCTGGGAATGGCAGTGACGTTGGCTTGGGTGGTGGTGGCTGACGAAGTGGACAACCGCAGGTTCGATTATGAACTCTGTCAGGGGGTGGAGGAGATGATGTAGTTGAGGATTCGGCTCTTGAGTTGTTGAGTGGGGTAACCTCACTGATCGTGGGAAATCGGTCATAAATCATCCCGAGGGCAACACAGGCCTGTTTCGATAGGAAGAGGTGGTCTGAAGAGTCCGTGAAATATACTACTTGTCTCGTAAGTTCCACACCAGATGGGGCAGTGCCAGCGAGTCGTAAAACCAAGGCTCCTGCTATTTTGATACCTCGATTGTTTGCGGCTGTCATCTTCATGGTAACAGGAATTGGGTTACATCGAGACCAGTTTGGGCAAAAGTCTTGTGCCAGCGATGCAAGACTGGCCTCCAGTATCGACTATTGCAGGATAAGTAGTAGGAAGTGTCGGTTTCTTGATAAGTCGGCAGGTTTAGTGCCAAGGCATCAGCCGGATTGGCATGTATCGAGATGGTGATCAGTGGTTGAGGATCTGGTGCTCTCCTTTCCCAAGCATCACAGAACTCATTATATACATGGTGGTCCAGGGTTATTGCATGCAAACCATTTGCTAAGAGACTGTCAACAGAACACAAATTGGTGAAGATGGCATCTTGGTCCTGAATAAGAGAGGCTGCCTTTCGGAATGATTGCGGCTTCTGCTGTGACTTGTGGCATACGCTCTCATGGTGGTGTTGTAGGCCACATTTAGCGCATTCATGATTGAAAGCTGTACAAGGGGCCATCCGTTCACGTCTACTTTGGCCATGACCGGGTTGTCCGCAGTATCCACATGGGTTTGAAGGGGGTTGGCGGTCCGGTAGTGGCTTGCGAGATAGTTTTCCCTTCCTGTATGAAGAACTGGCCGCGGCTGCTGTTGAGGTGGGACTTCCCTCAAGGAGTCTGTGGGCGGAGCGTTTACCACTTTCCTTTGCCTCAATAAACCTCCAATGTGTCTTCTAATGAGGCGTCCTGATTTGACTCACTGAGAACAGCCAAGCGAATGTCTATGTCTTCTAGGCCACAAATGACAGCGTCTCGAACCATCATATCACTGTAGTCCATCTTTTGTTGGCACGATGTGCAGTCAATGTTGAAATTGCACACTCTCGCCTGACTGCGTAATCGTGCAGCATATGCACGTACTGGCTTATCGCGGTCTTGTGTCATCTGCCGCAAGTGGACCCGGGTGACCATTATATTTTCCTGCCGCACTGCTAGTGTCTTAAAGGGGACCTATTATGCTACATTTCCAAGTTTATATTTTGATCTTGGACTCCACTAGAGTACTCCTGATCGTTCAAAGTCCAAAACAGGGTCCTTATTTAGCTCATACTGCCATCCTCAAAAAAAAAACCCATTTGTAGTCCATTGTAGTCTCTGCCTGAAACGCCTCATTGGGGTGGCTCCTCCGCTATAGCCCCCACTCCACGTGTGCCCACTTTCTTCTGATTGGCCAGCTCTGTGGAGGGCGGAGTTGGGCGGGATGAGGCAGCAGAACGCAGTTTTCCGGGTCCTCCAGACACGGCTGCCATCTGATAAGGAAGTGGCGGCAAATTCCGCAATCTAACGCAGTACACGTGTATAGATCTAATGAAATGAACTTGTTCTAATAAACGCAGTGGCGAAAGTGGAGGACGCAGTGCGAAAGTCTGGCAGCTCAAACACGAATTTGCTATCGGCTACAGTTTGCTACGGCAACAGTGGTGAGTACAGCGGTTTTTCTACAATATAGCTAGGATGCAGGGAAAGCTAGAATCCACCCCATATAAACACATTTGTAGAACGGGTCGACATGCCCAAGTGTAGACCGGAGACCGTAGAAATCCAGTGGGTCTGAGTTTAGAGGGAAACATGGACAGTGAGGAGCAGCTAAAAGTGGACCAACAGCTTATGGACTGCTTCGGTGTGTATTAGGACCTGCTGGTTCGTGTGCATAGCTGTGGTGTGTTATTAGTGTGGAGAAACAAACCGCTTCTGCGCTGGTATATGACGGAGAGGCGAAAGCTCCAGGCTTAACAGGCTTTTCGGAAATTGCCCGTGGTAATGGTTTTCTTATTGCTTTGGACTGACCAGCTTTTCCTCGCGGAAAATGGGCGCGGTATGGATAGTGCTGAGAGCTAGATAGACCTCCGGTTATGTCATGAACATAATACAGATTTTACAGACCGTAAGTTCCGTTTGCGTGAACCGTTGCTTATGTGGAGCTAGCGAATCAATCACTTTTACTGGAAAGAATTTAATATTCAATTGATGGCAATGCAGAGAAATCGTTTGTTATACCGGACACGTTATAGCCTGTGCGCTTCCCTATTGCTTTCACCGGTAGCATCAGAGAGCTTGCCCAGACATTGGAGATGTATCAGGCTGACCCCGGTCATGGATAAGTAAAGCAATCGTTTCACAAGCACCCAAAAACGCACCCCAAGCTTTGCAAAACCTATGTCTGGTCTAACTGCAGCCCAACTCAGCAGACACATACAGCACCTCTCCGGTTAGCTTCAACTGTAGTGGCTACAATCAGGCAACGTAATGATGAAACTTTCACATTGATGTTTACCGAAGTAACACAAGCATACCGATCATAATTGCTGCATATAAGTTAACCAGGAGCATTTTTAATTAGCAGAGCACGCGAACTAACATGCAGTAGCTGATAAGCGGTCATGACTTTGAATGTAACCTGTCGCGCGAAAAATTCGTTTCGCGTCCGGTGTGAAAGCTGCTTAACGCGCCCATAACGTGTGTATTCGCATCTTTGCATTGACTTTGAATGTAGCTAATCTGTCGCGCGAAAAATTCGTTTTGCATCCGGTGTGCAAGCTGCTTAATGCGCCCATAACGCGTGTATTCGCGTCTTTGCATTGACTTTGAATGTAACCTGTCGCGCGAAAAATTTGTTTCGCGTCTGGTGTGAAAGCTGCTTAACGCGCCCATAACGCGTGTATTCGCATCTTTGCATTGACTTTGAATGTAGCTAATCTGTCGCACGAAAAATTCGTTTCGCGTCCGGTGTGAAAGCGGCATAATGCGCCCGTAACGCGTGTATTCGCATCTTTGCATTGACTTTGAATGTTGGCTAATCTGTCCCGTGAAAAATTCGTTTTGTGTCCGATGTGAAAGCAGCTTTATGGATAGTACGCGACAGCTAGAGAGAGCTCTGTTATGTTATGAACATAATACAGGTTTTGAAGACCCTAAGTTCCGTTAGGGCGGACAAGTTGCTTATGTGGAGCTAGTGAATTGATCACTTCTACAGGAAAGAATTACCTATTTAATCTCCGCCTTTTTTAGCTTTTTATTAGCCACAACAATTTCTAAAGGGGGATGAAATTATGTCAAGGTAGTGCAGAGAAATCATTTGTTATACCAGACATGGTAGAGCTTCTGCGTTTCGCATTGCTTTTCATGGTAGCACCAGAGAGCTTGCTTAGACATTTGTGAAGTATCCGGCTGATCCCGGTCATGGATAAGTGAAGCGATCACTAACTGTAGTAGCTACAATCGAACGCGTTATGATGAAACTGCCACATTGATGCTTACCGAAGTAACACAAGCATACCGATCAGAATTACTGCATATAAGTTAACCAGGAGCATTTTTAATTGGCACGGCACGCAAACTAACATGCAGTAGCTGGTAACCGAGCGGTCATAACCACAGAGACAAACCCTTGCAATACAGGTTTTACAGACAAAGTTCTGTTACTGTGAACAGTTGTACTAAGCATCCAAATTACAAACAAGTATTAAAATTTAGCTTCAAATGACGTTTATGTTCACACACCTTCTGATTTCCCCTGGTATCACTCTTGCATATTTAGGACACAAACATTAGCAACAGTAACTTGGCTACGTTAGCCCCTGTGCTACAGCCACAATCAACTGGCTATCACCTCAGGTTGGCTTATGCAGTAAAAGCAACTTACAGCTTGTGTCTGTGAGTCACGGAGAGTCGCGACCGATACAGGCTTTATCTTCAGATACTTTACAAAGCCTGCGTTTGAGGCCAGTTGTTAGTGCTGTCTATCGCTAACGGTCCTGCTAGCCACCCGTAACGCGTTAGCTTCACTTACGTTACACTAACATTATTTGCTGTTATATCTTTACTTACAGCTTGTGGCTCCGAGCGCTTGATCGATGCAACTGCTTCAGGTTTGAGAAGCAGCTGAAACGCTTATCCTGTGTCGAATTATCCTTTATTGACAAAGCTGACTTTGGTGAAATGCTGAGCACAAACAGCTAACGTTCCCCTTGGCTGTAGCTGTTTGCTGCCAGCAAACAAAAAAAGCTACCCACTGATTTCTGGTGGCATCCTCTTTTGGAAGAGAAATAAGTGGTTTTCTTCGCGTCCAAAAGTCAACGGACGAGCAGCTTTGGGAGAGATACTGACAGAACTGCACCTCAAATGATCTGCGGCTCTTCTTTTGTATTTCCAAAAGTGTCGACGCTACTAAGGCATACTATGATCTGCCGTTGTTAGTGCCTGCTAGAATAGTTTCCGGTGTGGGCAGGTCCAGCACCATGGTTGGCTCTGGCTAGGTCTGTACTAATTGGACGGCACAACCTGACGTCAGGTTTTGCCCAGATCTCGTGAAGATCTCGGGAGGACCTGTTCAGAGAGGAAATCATGTTCACGAAATCACGTTCTTGGATTACGGCAAAACCCCTGTATCTTATGTTTAGAAACTTTTCAGAGGTTGAGTATGGACAACCAACATTATAACATTACTAATATGTATTAAAAGAAGGATCAGCATAATAGATCCCGTTTAGTTTTGGCAAGGACTGCTGCTTCGTCATTTGAAGTGAGGGTGCCAAAGGATCGTGTAAGGTCTTTGCGTAGTGTATCCTCACAGCATTCTAGTAACTGGAATATTATGTCACTGCCTGTGAGGCGAGTGGCTGCTTTGTATTCAGCCCATCTCTGTCTAAAGTAGGCCCATTCCTCGCTAGTCTCAGCTGCTGAGATCATCGGGCGCCTAACTTTTCCGCTTTAACGCCTTGGGGAGCGGGAGGAGAAGTCACGCCATCGGTTCTTGGGTGAGCTGTCCGTTCATGCAGGTCGATGAGCCGAATGAGGACATCTGGGGCAGTGTTGGCAGGCCATGTGGTGGTGCAGTTAGGTGCTGAGCAGGGAAGAGTGGCCATCGTGAGATTCCTTGACTTGATGGTCTATGGGATGTTCATAGATGAGTATGACAACTACTTCTCTTCAGATCTTTATTTTATCCTCAGGAAATGAACATCGCATCTGAAAAACAACATGCAAACATCAACTACAATAAAGAAACACAATTATTCGTGACACATAAATCATATCACTCTATATATTAATTGCTTTTTCAGCCCTTTTTTACCTGTGTCCCAACTTTTTTGAGACCTGTTGCAGCCAGAAAATTTGAAATGGCTCATTTTGTGGATAAAAATGTAAAATGTCTGTTTCAACATTTGAAATGTTATCCATGTTCTGTTTTAAATGACATATTGGCTCATGTGCTCTGAAAGTCATTGCATTTTGATTTTATTCACAATTTACACTTAGTTCCAACTATTTCAGAATTGGGGTTGTAGTATTGATATAACCCCATTTTCAGAAAAGTTGCGACGGTGGGTAAGATGTAAATAAAAACAAATTGCAATGATTCGCAAACCATTTAAACCCTGTATTTAATTTAAATGGTGCAAAGACAACATATCAAATGTTGAAACTGAGAAATGTTGTTTTTTGAAAAACATCTGCTCATTTTGAATTTGATGCCAGTGACACATTTCAAAGAAGTTGGGACAGGGGCTACAAAAGGCTGGAAAAGTTAAATAATGCAAAAAAAAAAAAACACCTGATGGAACATCTCACTGCAAATAAGGTTAATTGGCGAGATGGCAATGGCTTCCCCACTCAGGGAGAGACTGCCTGGGCAAGAAGTTCAACAATTTAAAATCATATTTCTCCATGTGAAATTGCAAAGAATTTGGGGATTTCATCCTCTACGGTACATAATATCAAAAGATTCAGAGCATCCAGAGAAATCTGTCTGCAAGGGACAAAACTGAAAACCAAAATTGAATGGCCATGATCTTCAGGCCCGCAGACAGGAAAGCCTTAAAAACAGACGGGATTCTGTAGTGGAAATCACTGCATTGACTCAGGAACAGTTCTGTAAACAATTGTTGCTGAACACCATGTCGCTGCAAATGCAAGTTAAAACTAAACCAAGGTCCAGTAATGCTGCAGCGTTCGTTGGGCCCGGGCTCATTTAAGATGGACTGAGGCGAAGTGAGAAACTATTCTGTGGTCTGACCAATCAAAAATAGGAAATTATTTTGGGAAATTGTAGACGCCGCTTCCTCTGGGCTGAAGAGGAGGGGGACCATCCAGCTTATCAGTGCACAGTTCAAAAGCCAGCATCCATTATAGTATAGGGGTGCTTTATTGCACATGGCATGGGTCACTTGCACACCCGTGAAGACACCACTAATGCTAATAAACAATATATTTTTTGGAGATTCATATACTGCCACCCAGACATATTTGACCGGGAAGGCCTTGCTTATTTCAGCAAAACAATGCCAAAGTCAAAATTCTGCACATATTGCAACAGCATGGCTCTGTAGTAAGAGAGGCTGGGTGCTGAACTGGCCTGCCTGCAGGCCAGACCTGTCACTCACTGAAAATATTTGGAGCATTATGAAAAAACATATGACAACAGGAGTCTGCAAAGTGTTGATCAGCTGAAAGCCTATATCAAGCAAGAAAAGGAGGACATTTTGCTTCCAGTGTGTCACCTCAGTTCCCAAATGCTTTCAGAGTATTGTTGAAAGAAAAGGTGATGCAACACAATGGTAAACATCGCCCTTGTCCCAACTCTTGTTGAAACATGTTGTCATAAAATTCAAAATGAGTAGATTTTTCAAAAGACAAAATTTCTCAGTTTAAACATTTGATATATTGTCTTTGCACTATTTCCAATTAAATATAGGGTGTAAATGGTTTGCAACTCATTTCACTCTTATTTACATTTCACACAGCGTCCCAACTTTTCTGGAAATGGTTGTATTATGTGCGTTTTTTTAAATCTAATGTTTCTTGAGTTTGGACTGTCTGAAATTTTAGGATTTGTTAATGCTGACTGCAGAATAACTTTTACTTTTGCTTTGTTGTGGGCATGTAGATGGCATTCAGCACCGATTATTTGCTTTTCATCTTCAGAAATCATCCACTTGTAATAAACAGTAGTTCACTCCTGGGAAAGTGTGCACCACTATGTTGTGTAGACTCACCAAGTGTTTGTTGGCACCTTAAATTTGTTTGGAAATAGATGAAATTATGGAAAATTGAAAAATTCAGCTTTGTCAGTCCCTGCCAATGCCTGCTCTCCATGGCCATGTGCAGTTACAGGAGAGGTAAACACACGCACATCCTAGTTTTCAGGTGCTGAGTCAAAAACATATTGACAGGAAAAAAGACTTCATGAAACTGTTATATAGCTCCCAAATAAAAATGTACTTTATTCTAACATTCTAAAGGCGTAAAAAGACAACGTTTGAGCCGACAGGCTCCTCACGAAAAGAGCCTGTCGGCTCAAAACGTTGTCTTTTTTACGCCTTTTTAGAATGTTAGAATAAAGTACATTTTTATTTTGGGGAGCTATAACAGTGTCGCGAGTCTTTTCTCTTCTCTTGTCCATGTGCAGTTACAGACCAACCTATTGAGGAGAAATGGATTCCGACAGGTGGGCAGAGTTTTCCTTATTTCATAGTAGGATTCCACCTTTTTTCTCAGGCATTTTCTCCTTTGGACATGTATGCATTTGTAGCTCACCTGGATTGAAGGTCCAGTGGGCTTATGTGTCATGGCCTGCTGGTGGAGGTATGCTCTGAGTGCCTGCTAGTTGAAAATCTAATGCTGTTACAGTTGTAGTCAAGTTTGTTGTCCATTTTTGTGAACTGCTGCACTACTCAAATGTGCGAATAGCCTGTGAGTTGTTCCCTTCCTGTCGGGTTCCTCAGTCTCTGCAAATGTTTGGGACCATTACTTGACGGAGGCCAATCAGTGGTAGAAATGGAGAAAAAAATCCCATCCATTGTTCTCTTGCTATTGGCCATCTTTGGAAATCCACAGAACCTGCTGCCAAGCTATCTTACTTCATAGCTGGTTACTGTTGGCTTGCGAATATGTGGTGCATAGAAGTGAATAGAAAATCACTAGCAACTATTTCGCTACTTAGCTAGGTAAGTAAATAGAGTTGTGATTATTTAGCTGGCTAGGTAGTTAGCTAGCTATTATGTAGGAAGTTAGCCAAGATCGGTGACGCATTGGTGAGATTGAATAGTTGGCCAAATTCACAAGTTACATTGGCTAATCAATTTAAATTGGTGCTAAATAACTTTAACTAGCTTGTTTAGCTGACTAACTTTACCATGCAGTAGCTACCTATTTAGGTAGTTATTCTGGCTGCTTTTAACACAGAACTGAATTAATTCCTCTTGATTTAGGGACCAGAAGGATCATGGGACTTGTAGTTTTTAAACTGAAAAGGGGCTAAAGCATGATGGCAAAAATTACAATTATAGCTGACTATGGTGAAGTAGAACAGTTTGTTGTTACTTGGGGATTTAACTCAAATTCTCATAATTAACAGGCTTAAAAATGACTGGAATTACTTCAAAAATGAATTTTTAAATGTCCATGGCTGATCTGAATGGTGGTTTTTACATCTGACACGAATGTAATAGTGACATATTCACCTCGGCACTTTTTTAAGTAGGCTAAGAAATGCAAGAATTTGTGGGATTTGAAATCTGCTATTCTGAAGATATGCTTGGGACTGCTGTAACTGTTTGTATTCTGTGTACGCCAATGGATTTTTGAGTATATTAACTTTGTCCCATTTGCCTGACACTGTCATGACATTTGGCTCTGATTCGGGAGTTGAATTTGCACTCTGGTGTGACATGCTTAGTGATGCGACATTGTACCAAGCCCCTTTCCACAGTGCACTATGTGACCCCGGGATCTAATGCATGACCTGCATTGCACTTCCGCTGGAGCAATGGATATTAGTAGGATATTAGGTTCTGATCATTTCGCTCTGTTTTGGAATACCTCCACTAAAATTATCGTCAGAATTAGGATTTTTCATCCATGGAATTATTTAGATATGATAATTAAACTGGAAAATGTATAAGGGGGTATCACTGGTTTCTTGTCTTAAACTTTCCCTCTTTGTGAAATGTTTGGGCTAATTTTGCCCATGACGTGATTTCCTCTCACTCTTAGAAGTCTGAATGCATTTTTTTTTTTTTTTTTTTTATTGGGCTTGCAGTGCATTGGGACAGGGAGATTGAGACCCTCACTGTTTTCCCTGATTCAATCTTACACTCTTTATAGACAGCACAGAGATAAGGGGATGTTTGGAGTTTAGTTTCTCTGTTCTCGGATTGTTCTGTATGGTAACAGTTCTGTGTGGTAATGGGTATCTCTTTTGTTTTGCAAGGCACTGAGAGAACCACTGGGTGAAGAGCTTGAGTAGCCATACTAGAAGTGCTGTGCTTTTGTGTTGTGACTCACATTAGTGCTCTTCCTGTCTGTCAGTCAGGCGGCCATGGCATGTGTAAGGGGAGTGTAGGACATGTGACAGTGAGCCTGAATGTATTTAATGGTTTTTGAAAATTCCCTATTAGGCAGAGTTGCGCCAAAATAATTGAAGAAACCCAAAGACTCCTGTGCACACATTAGATTGAATGTTCAGTTAAAAGTGTGCAAGTGAGTTTTGGGGTCTCTTCAATCATTCTGGGCTGCTTTCCCTTGTTGAAAATTTTTGATAAGTTGAGCACCCAGCCTGATTGCAGCTCTTGAATAAAGTTGCACTCTTTTTCTCGTTATTGTACATTTATCAGGTTTGTCACTGTCTGACGGTGTCTTCCTTTCTCTCTCCTTTCCTACCATGACAGTGAATGGTAGTGTCTAGAAAGGGTATGTCCCTTCAGGAGAGAGGTGCCAATGTCCAACCGGCCTAATTCCAATCCAGGGGGGTCACTGCGACGTTCACAGAGGAACACTGCTGCGGCCCAGCCACAAGATCACGCAGTCGCAGGAAGGTAGGTCTGCCTTGTCGCCTGCTGTTGGCATTATCAGTAAATTTGTATGCCTAAGCGCATACATGCGTGTGTTTTCGCTGTCCACAAGTCTTGAAGCTAGAGCTAGTTCCTCTCCACAGATAGGAACCTTATGGTATTTAAATGTGCATAAAATGGCCTTATATTTTATTCATGAAAAATAGCCTATTATTTAAAAATTTCTAAGCATCACTTTCTGAAGTCACGCTGAATATGTCTGAGCTATGATGCAGATCGTGATATTTTGGCTGGGATTTGAATGAGCCTCCTTTTCCTGCTTTGCTGTCCTGTGGCTTTCTGCTTCAGTTTGAGGGAATTTGGGTTTACTACAAGGAACACAAAACATGGCGTACTTGCTCTTTTGAAAGTAAACTGTTAAGAGGTTTTGAGTTTTTATGAAATAATTGTAGCCCCGGGATGAAGTCGGGCGGCTACTCTGGATTCACATGTGTCGTCTCCACCACTGCAGTGTCCGCGTCTGTAGACACTTTCTTGTGGACGCTCTACAGCAGGGGTCACCAACCCTGTTCCTGGAGCGTGACCATCCTGTACGTTTTTGCTCTACCTCCTATTCAGCACACCTGTTTCAAGTAATTAGCTACTTAACAAGATCACGAGCTGGGCAATTAAGTAGCTAATTAGTTGAATCAGGTGTGCTGAATAGGAGGTAGAGCAGAAACCTACAGGATGGTACCCCTCCAGGAACAGGGTTGATGACCCCTGCTCTACAGGCTGTAATTTTTGACCGATTTCTTTCATATTTGGTACGGTCATGTGTTATACTTCACTTACGACACCTATCGATTTTGATGCCATGGCGACAGTATTGGCCGAATAATATGCAAATTAGTGGCAAAACATTGAGATTTCCTTGTGGATGCAGCACAGGCTGCAATTTTTTACCTATTATTTTTATATTTGTATGTACATGTTACACTTATGACACCTTTTAGATTTTGGTTGCCATGGCGACATTATTGGCCGAATAATATGCAAATTAATGGCAGAACATAGAGATTTCCTTGTGGACGCAGTACAGGCGACAATTTTTCACCAATTTACTTATATATTTTGTATGGACATGTGTTACACTTCGCTTGTGACACCTATCAATTTTGGTTGCCGTGGCAACAGTATTGGCCATATAATATGCTAATTAGTGACAAAACATGGAGATTTCTTTGTGGACGCAGTACAGGCTGCAGTATTTCACCGATTACTTTCATAGTTGGTATGGACATGTGTGACACTTCACTTGACACCTATTAATTTTTGCTGCCATGGCAATTGTATTGGCCAAAATAATGAGCAAATTTGTGCTGAAACATACTCTTCCTTGTGGACGCTCTACAGGCTGTAATTTTTGACAGATTTCTTTCATAACTTATGCTTATCTGAGGACATCTATCGATTTTGGTTGCCATGGCGACAGTATTGGCCGCATAATACACACATTAGTGACAAAACATTGAGATTTCCTTGTGGACGCAGTACAGGCTTCAATTTTGGTCCGATTACTTTCGTATTTGGTATGGACATGTGATATGCTTCACTTATAACACCTATCGATTTCGATTGCCATGGCAACAGTATTGGCCGAATATTGCACAAAAAGGGAGAAGCAGGCTTTCGGGAGCTACATCCATGTGGTCGCAGCCGACCGAACTTTCTAGTTGCTGATATTTCAACACTAGCAGGTAATTCTGGATACATACTTGCTTGGTTGGTATTTTTCATTTTACTTCCTGCTTCAGCTGTTGAAATTCTTCCAGTGAGATTGGTCCGTTTTTGCAGATAATTTAGAAATTCTTGCTTCCAGAAATATTTGGTAATTGACTTAATTCCATTTTGGTAGAATCCTGACACTCCTGTAGCTTCATTAGAGATGATATGCTTTTGGCATGATGTTTTAATTTGCTGCCCTCCTGAATTTTGAGGATGTTTCACATGCTTGGTTGTACCAAAGTTTAGCGCGGGCAGCATAGATTGGAAGCTAACAATTTTGTTGCAGTTTCCTACATGGCCAAATTCAAAATACTAGCATTTCATGAATGATACAGGAGGCCCTTTTTCCCTCATGTCATCGGCCTGCTGATAAAACCTCGTATCTCCAAAGTGATAAGAAACAAAAACTCGTATGTCCACTATTCTTACATGCAAAATTAAAAAATTTTTTTATTTTAAATATATTTTAAATTATATTTATATATTTATATTATTTTATTTTATTATTTTATATTTATTTTTTATTTTCCTGTAAAGTTTATCATTTTGAAGATCCAAGGTTTTATCAGCAGGCCGACGATGTGTCCTATAGTGCTCCATGTTGCAGACAAATGGTTGAGCTTCACATACCCCTTTTCCACCGAGCTGGTTCCAGTTCTAGTTCGCCAGAGCCTGACTTGGCACCGGTTCTTTGCTTTTCCACAGCCTAAGCACCAGCTCCAGGCTCTCAAAATTGGTGCTAGAGCAAGCACCAACTCATTGCTGGTCTAGAGCCAAGCACTGATTAAGTCAAGGAGTGGGGGCGGAGTTTTAATGACCAAAAAGACCAGCGCAAACACTGTACCGCCGTTTTTAAAACAAAACCATGCGAGTGTTGTCTACTTTCATTTTCAAACAACAAAAATGGAGAAGGCTAAGCCAAAGACATCCCCCATAGACCCCCATTGTAAGAAATTGGTCACACTTCCTGTGTCCTAAGTGGATGCGATCGCGGAAGTATTTTGAGCGTTCTGCTCGCAGTAAATGTTGGAATATACAAGAATCTGTCTTATATCTGCATGATGCATTGATATTTCATGTTACTTTGCATCTTCAGGCATTTTTTTTCCTACGCTGCTAACATCTATATTAAGCATTACGAATATGAGTTTGCTTGCCATCTCGGACGTTTGCGAATTACTATAATTGCCATTATTGAATTTGAAGGGCATTTCAAAACGGAACAGCATTATAGATCGTTGAAACTTGTGACGCTGGAATGAAATACGACAGCTCCTCATGTATTTCTTACCTGTCTGAATCTTGGGAAAAGAAAACATGGATAATGTGTTCTTATTGTTACACCCTATTGCTGCACAAGGACCTGAAATAAATGCTTTGGATAAAATGCATTGTTAATTATGGTCGAAATCGGTATATGATAAATGGAACATCATATGGGCATTTTCACATCACACCCTGTATCAACCCTCGACCAGTGTCAGCCCGAGAGTTTTATACTGGGGTCTCGGATTGATACAGCGTGTGATATGTAAATGCCCATACGATATTCTCTATTTCTATACCTTTTTTTTTTTTTTTTTTTTTTTTTTAATAATGTAAATTACTACAGTACCTGTGAAAAGTTTGGAAATGCCCGCATTTGTCTTACAACATATGTTAAATAAAGAAATAAGCAGCCTTTATTTTGCAAAAAAAAAAAAAGGGATCCAATTCTTAAATCCATCAAACTAACCACCATTTGTTGTTATATTTGCAGAGCATTCTCACTTTTTTTTTTTTTTTTTTTTTTTTTTTTAATACAAGGCCAGTCATGTGACTGTAATGAATTTGCAGCTGCACGGCTGTCCAACTTCCCAAAGACGTGCTGCACTTGAGGTGTGCTCTTCATCAACCTTTTTGCCCAATAAGTCCCAAAACTGCTTGACTTTAATTCGGTTGTTTTAGAATAGGAGTTTGTCTGTTACTTTGCTAAATATGGCTTTTTTGAGAATTCCAAAATTTTGGACACTATTCAAACAAGTAAATTATTCTTTTCACTTCTGACTGTTTACCTTTTACAAGATTCCATTTGAGATTATATAGAGAAGTTAAGCCATTAAAATTTCTCTAAAAACAGAGTGCTGTGACATTAGCAAAGCGTGTCCAAACTTTTGACTGGTACTGTATGTTGTATGGCTTTTCGATAATTTTATATGATGTTTGTCCAGTGTGTTAGTGGTTCTTTATGCTTGTTCAAGTTAAAGAACTCTGAGGTAATGCATTCAAATGTTCTTATTTTCCTCTCATTATTCAAATACATTTGATACTTTGAATTATCAGACCTGTATAAAAAAAAAAATTGAAAACCGTTTGATACTTGGCAAGCCAAAAACTCCTTTGGGCCGGGCAGAATTATGACTGGCAGAAAAAGCAGGGACCCCTCTGCGAAGGGGAGTAGTACTATGACTGGCTAAACCTGTAGGTTTGGCCCCATCAGTTTCAAATCTGCAAAACATAAGCTGGGTTTTCTTTGCATTTTTGCATGGCTTGTGTCTCGAGCCAGGCATGAATCGCTTTGCGTGCATTGCCCATTTTTGTAGATCTAATGTATATCGTGTAACTTGTTGCCCAGGATGATTTAAGAATTTTCAAATTGGATGGAATTGGCCTGGAAAATTTAAAAAAAAAAAAAAAAAAAAAAAAAAAGGATGGAACGGGAGCAAAAAACCAGCTTCTTTGCATTTAATTTATGCACAGCCATACATATTTTCTCAGCAATTGGACTTTTAACAATATGGACAATCTGTAGTTGATCCCGATGATGCCGATGATCTTAAGTGAATTGGATGGTCTGATTCTTTCTCGTTTCTGTAGCTATTCATGATCACCAGTGATGGCGTAACATACAAACATTTGTTTGCTATGCCTAAAACACATGATGAAGAAATTTTGATTCACGAGAGTATCTTGGTTACATAAACCAGTGGTCTTCAACGTTGTTCCTGGGGACCCACTATGCTGGCTTTTGTTCCAACCACAGTTGCAATCGCAGGATTTTAACAAGCTGTTAATTTGTCTTAAGTGTATTTAATGTATTTAATGCAGTTATTTGCCCTCTTAACTCACAAGATAACAGAAAGAGCTATGTTTGCCATCAAGAATTAAAAAAAAATGCCATACCCACATTGCGATGCATTGGAAATAACAGCATAAAGTTAACGAGCTTTTCGTTGCAAGTTCTCTTTCTGTTTCTTGGTCGTTCTTTCTTTAATGTACGTAAACGTGTTTGAAACTTTGAGGTAAACAATGAACACGGACATGCATGCCTCGTAGACGCAAGACATTGGCATATTTTCTTCACTCTATCTTTACTCTATCTTGTCTCAACAATTTCCTCCACCTGTTTTTTTTTCTTTGCCCATGGTTTATTTCAACTGTCACGAAAGAAGTGTCCTATGGAGACTGCTTTTCATCTAGACTTTATTCTCTTGGCAGTAGGCTAGTAGAGGTCCAGATCAAAAATACCAGCTTTTTGTTTTAAGTGATTTTCGGGTACCCGCCCGAAAAATCGTTGGGTTCCCGTTTTGAAAAAATCCCCGAAATTCCCAGGCCTATAACCAATCAAATTAAAGATGTAGTTGGCTCCTAATTGGTGAAAACTAATTGGCACATCATGACAAATTTACTCGAAATGCAAATGGTAAAGAGTCAAACCAGTTTTGTGTTATGTTGGTCTAATTAAGTTCACCTGGAGTTTTTTGAAATAACTTGAAACAGTTGAGTCCAGCAGCCTAATTTGGGGTTCCTCAGTGTCCTATTTGATCTGTTTGAAATGTTATAATGCTGGAAATTTCTTGCAGTATAGAATTAAAACCACTATCTTCATATTCACATATATCCATATTCTTCATAGCATGTATCGATGTTTCTATGTAACATTTGGCCAAAGACAGTAAGTAACAAGGCTAAACATGAAAAACAACTAATTAAGACATTAACAGCTTGTTACAATCCTGCGATTACAATTGCGGTTGGAACAAAAACCAGCATACACAGTGGGTCCCCAGGAACGACGTTGAAGACCACTGACATAAATGATAAGCTATCTAAAAGGTCTGAAGTCGCGCAGCACAGACAACAGTAGCAAGATGATGCCAACACCGATTCACTGCATTTTAGTTACACTGGCTATCGCTATGATGACCATTTCAATGCATATTGGGCATGCGTATTGTGACGTGTATCCGCATGAATTAACTTTTGGCGCAGAACACTTATCTTAGATAAGACTCTGAGTGTATGAAAATCGTTTTATTGCATAATGCGCAAGAAAATGTAGTTGTGTGATGCATTTTTGTCAATGATTTAGATGCAATAACTGACAATGTCATCACTGTTTCCCTGACATTATCCCCTGTTCATTTTTTTAGGAGCTTGCCTCAGGTCTATTTTGGCTTATTTGTTATGCTTGAATACATATCATATACAGGTCCCGTACACAGCCTATTTACGTGAACAATGCCACAATGCAGTCCCAAATAATAACTGTCAATCCTTTTTTAGGTTTGTGCCAGTCAGAGATTAAACATAAAGAACACATTTGCATATCACAACATAAAATTTTGTGATGGTGGAAAAGGTTATATTGTCTTCACGTTACAGTCAAATTGCTCAGCCCCATTTTTTAGTATCATTCTCCTCTGAATGCCAGGTGTAGGGTTTTTGAGTCATTCCATCTCATTTCAAAAAATCTGAGAACATTTTGTTGCAAGACCTCCTCTGATTATCTCCAAACTTTTTTCTAGCTTTTCCAATATGAGAATGGATTACTTGCAAAGTTTTAACATCATAGGATAGCTACTTTCCAAATTATAAAATATTTTAATCCCTATTGTCCCACTCGAAAATGGACATTTCATGTAGAAAGGCCTGATTTTGGAAGATAATACTTGGAACTGATAATGATATAGACTTACAAGTGATCTGAAAGGTTGAAACGCCTTTAATTGAGAGCAGAAAAAGGATTTTTGAATGAATACACATTTCTCTGTGGCTTAAGGCAATACAAACATATTGTGAAAATGGCATTTTTCAAGAATTAAAACATTTTTTTTTCGCAAGTTTAAATAACGAACAAGATTTTTATGTTACAAATATCTCAAAGTACCTTAAAATATCCAAGGGCTAGCTAGTCTGCTTAGCCCTCAAAATGATGCTTATTTACGAAACAGACTGAAAAGTACCATGAATATTTACGCACAGAAACCAATGTGGGACATGGAGTAGAAACACAAAACTTAGTCTGTATAACAAGAAACATCTGAAAAATTGATATCTCAAGTATGGACATTGTTTCTAGAATCTTTCATGGCCAATTTAACAGAGAAATAAAAGATTTTTTTTTTTTTTTTTAGGTGTTTTTTAGGACGTCTAATAATATATATTGCATTAATGAGCAAAGTGTTGCCTTGGGACCTATGTAATATATGTAATATGTGCACAGCTTTTCACATCACTCTTTCTGTCCTTTGAACTGCTTGAATTTCTCTGTCATCAGGTCACCATCTGCACCTGATATGTGGTACTTGCCCAACACAATGTGTTGGAGTAAATACTGAAGGAGATGAGAAAACAAGTTGTAATTTTGAACAAATAAAGTCAAGATATATACATTTAAGTGGAACAAGTTTCATTACCATGGGTAACTGCGCACATGGTGAACTTGCCAATCCAAAATTGGCAAAAAAGTGACTTTTTCAGCTAGGACCTTTTTCAGGGTCTCCTAACTATACTATTATGTCTTGGGTACAGTCAATCTTCCTTGTACAGAAAGACCTGTCCTCAAATAGAAGGAATACAGCACAATTTAATAGAGATTGACCGATATGGGTTTTTTCAGTTGCCGATGCCGATATTTAGATAGCAGGGCAGCCGATGGCCGATATGTATAATGCCGATTATTATTATTATTATTGTTATTTTTTTTAATGATAAATTACTGGGCGGTTCCATTAATCCCCAGAACTCCGCTGGGGTGCTGGTGATCCCGGCAGCAGTGTTAATATTTTGTCTCATATCTGTCTGGAACCACACAGTGGAACTTTATGGGGAAAACTGTGATCAGAAGCTTACTCTTTTGGCGATCTACGGTGGACTAGACAATTATATCCTTTCCAAAAGATTTTCAGTTTAGCTGTTAGTGTTGCTTTTTTTTCCTCCTTATAGCCAAGGCCTGAAGACCCATATTCAAAAATTTACAAGCTTGTTCATTGTTGATGTTTTTTTTTTTTTTTAAATTCTATGAAATTCAATTTCTGTTCTGTTTTTCTTTTGTCTTCATAGTCATATGAATATTATTACATTCATGTGACATCATTTCGGCATACATATTTGTGATAGCCTAGGTTGTCAAAAAACAAACCAAAAAACACGTTTATTACTTGATTATGCTTGATTGGGTTGAGATTATACATGCATTATTACACAGAAAGACCAGTCGGACGAAAAATAGAAAAAAATGGAAGTAATGGCTTAGTTAACATCAGTGTATCATTTATTTGAACACAGAAAAACTTGAAAATGTAAAAAAAAAAAAAGTGCACTGTCTCCTTTTGCTCACACTTAGATATGCACTCTGCACTTGAAATAAAAATGTCCACAAGTAATCAAAAAACAAAACTGTAAAATAACAAATAAATAAAAAAAACCTTGTGTAAACATATTTGAGTGCACTTAACAGCAGCTTTTATCAACAGATAACAGCTTTTTTGCTTGTTTCTTCAAGAGAACTAAAATTTGTAAATCCTTGCATAAATGAAAATGAACAGTGTTAGTAGTGCACATATTGGCTACATGCAGCGACCAGCACTCGGAATGGACCGACCACCACTCAGTCCAGATAGTGCTTTTCCCGACCGGCAATAGTTTTTTTAAAGATCAGTTAAAATGTCTGCATCCAGTGTCCAATAAAATTGCTAGAAACAAACCATAAATGACCCTACATATGCTCCCCCCTTCTTGCTATTGTCAGAGTAGCGAACTTTCGTTTCCGACCCACGCCCTGTCTGTGCTGGTCGTCATTGATATTGAAAAACCTGCCTAACAGTGATGGAAACACTGAGTGCCATCCGAGCCCGCGTGTGCTGGGTATTCATGGGCGAATTAAATCTGAGGCTGTGGGGAAATTATCGGTGCGGTTGTCTGAATCTAATGAAAGACGGGCAATTATAATCGGGGCATGGTAATTGATTTCTGTGGCGCTGTGCTTTGCATGCTGAGAGAAAAGTTTTCTTGTTATATAAACGACAGCAAAGCTAAATAAATCTCTTTTGAGGACAGTAACATTCTTTACATGTTAATCTATCAGTGTTTAATAACAGTGGCGGTCGGTGGACGGAAAACCGAGGGGGCGGAAACATTCCTTGAAACGGATGAGATTATTGACCCGATTTTAATCATTGTTCTTGGTTAACACGTTTTCCAGCAATATGAATAATCCATTTGCGGTTAAGTACACAGTTTCCCTTTTAATGAAATGTCAAGGCGAGTGAATAATAAATTCAATAAAAATGTTTAATTCACGTGCCTTAATAGGTAACCCTTCACGAAAAAAACTACTGTGGATTTTCCGCTTCTTTTGCCACATCTTACAAAGCAGGCCATCAAACCCTCGCTTCAAATGATTGTTCAATTGAAAAGATTGAAATGCGCGCTTTTTTGTCTTCAGTTGCCGCGTTTTATCTCATCTTAACGAAGAGAATTAGCTACACCTGAGAAAGGAGAGTTAAAGTATAATTTATCAAGGAAAATGACTGAAACGGATCAAGACTAATAAGCAGTTTAAAGATGTTTATGGGCCTTTTTGTTCTCTGTCCAACGGGCGCCACTGAAGAAATGTTTGAAACATAAATGACAGTTAAGTCACATTCAGAAATTTAATCAAAAGTATTTTGATACAAAATAGAAAAACAAGTTTATGAATATGGCATCGGTCTATGAAAATTAGAGGCATCTCGCTACGCACCGAGGATAACATCAAAGAAACACAGTGATCTCTGGTGACTGAGAGGCAATATCTGCTTTCGAATTGACGCAAAAAATTTTCCAGCGAGCGCGCGCATACTAACAATTATCCAACCACCACTCTGAGCGTCCTGGGCAGAACCCTGCTAATACTTTATTTAAACCCAATTTCAGCATCCTACACCCCATTGGTGTGGAGAGAATAGGCCTGGCCCAAGAGGCATTTTCGGACCAAATCTGCTTTTTCGCATGGTCCTGAGCTGCAGTCATTTTTAATCGGCCTTGTGAGGGCTGGCATCGGCCGATGCCGATTAAGTCAAAATGCCTAATAATCGACCTAATTAATCGACCGGCCAATTGATCGGTCGACCTCTACAACTTAACCTCTGTAAGGGATCCTGGCCTCATAGGAGGCCCTTGAAAACTGAATTTTTGATTTCCACCAATAATAAAATTTTCATATTTGAGAGGCCAATATCTTGAAAATGAAAAGAAATTTTGACAAGAGATTCTGAAACCCTGCACCCAAATTACCCTGGATAGCAATTTTCAGCCCATACCTATGATTTGTTCCAAAGATATTGGCCTCCAAAATCCCGATAAATTAGTGTTCGCGATTCGCTTGGGCATGGTCCTCGATTTTTGGGGGGCCATATCTTGGAAACCCCTTGGAGTAGGACCCTAAAATTTTGCGTGTGTTCATTATGAATATAGAGGTACTCCCAAAATAAATTTGAGCCAAATCTGAGTTGGTGACCATGGAAGATTCTTGTACTTTGGTTGAGTTCATATGGAATGACCCCTTAGCTGTTGCATATCTCAGTCTCAAGAAACAAATATGAAAGTAAGTTCACAAATACTTCACACATATTAGTTCCTCCAAAAAAAAAAAAAATTTTGGACCCCATACCACGTGTCCCACATGCACTTTTAGATGCTTAAAGTTAGGCTGTTTTGGGTCTATGCCTGACTTCACTGGCCTATAAATCAATAACTAAGCTTTATTTCAATGTTTTAAAACTTTTGTCATATGCAACTTTCATCAGTAAAGAAGAAAATTTATCCTTACAATGTCTTTTCACAAGAATAAGTAATAGAATATAGGTATGTAAGACCCAAAATAAAGTTGCCCACAAAATAATTAGGACATTTAGGGAAATTCCACAGTCCAGTATTTTCATACATTTCTATACTTTTCTCACCAAAAGAGTAAAAATGTTGGAAGGGAAAAAAATTCTGACCTTGTAAAAGGAGTTAGAATTGCCTTTTTCAGTAATTTAAAACCCCAAAATTTTAGGCAAGGGTTAAGTTTAGACCAGCTGTGGGTATCAAATTAGGTCATTACTGCTTGTTCTGTATGTATATCCCCATTGTACTTCGCATTTGTTCATAAAATTACCCAAATAATGCCCAAAAAAATTTGAGGAGGATCTGAGAAAGTGGTGAAACAACCATTTGTTGAATTGACATGGAATGACTTTTTTTTTTTTTTTTTTTTTTTTGAACTTGCAAATATGTTAATGTTGATGTGTGAAATGGATCTTAAACTGTAGCTCTTCAACTTTTTCTGAATGCATGTGGATGCGGGCATCTTTCCCTTTTTCTGACCCCTTAATGGCAATGGTCAACTCCCCATTGTTCAGTACACTGAATCTTTTATATAAGAACGGTGTTTTAAATCTAAAAAAGTACAATATTCTTCTGAGCACAGGGACACCAAAGACTTCAGTGTGTAGTTTGGTGTCGGTGGCGGTGCTGGTTGTCCTGTCAGTGGAGTATTTTCTGCCATATTTTGCAATTGAAATGAATTGCCTCAGCCCCCACTGTTACCTGCTCTTAAATTTTCAACCTTACTTACAGGTTGCAGTCAGAGCAGGTTAAACAAAAAGCAAATTCCATTCCTGACAGTAGAAGACCTATATCTAAGGCTTCCAAAGCCCAACCCAACTCTGCCCCTGGGCAGTCCAGAGGGCACAGCTTGAAAAGGTACTGCTCAACCATCCTCAACCCCCCCTGTCATTTAGTCCTCTCGTCCCAATAACTCAGTCTGCTGTCATTCAAGTTGATTGTTTTATATGTAGCGCTTGGTGCCTGTACCTTAACCACTTCTGCCTTTGACGGAGGTGTGTTTTCACGGGGCACTGCGGAGTGTGTCGTAAGCGCGTGCCTTGTGTTTTCTTGCAGAAGCGGGCCTTCGCTGGCTTCATTTGTGCTGCGAGAGGAGCCGGACGCTGCGGGGACATCCGAACGAGAGAGGCCAGGCCTGACGTCAAAGAGGGAGGGAATCCGTGGTTTTAAGCGTAGCTCTGCTCCAGAACAGAACAGCTCCTACTCTCCCAGCCCCGCCAAGAAACCCAAAGCCCCCCAGCCCGTGCAGAGCTCCCCCGAGCCCAAGAGGGGACCAGCCAAGCCCAAGAAGAGGCGGCTGACGCCAGAGCAGCCGGCCTCCAGCAGCCGAGTGCAGAGCAGGAAGAGTGGAGGTGCCGGGGGCTCCCCGCCCCTGAAAGGGAGAAAGACTGACTCGTCCCCCAGCGTGAGTGCCACCGCAGGGTCCCTGCTCACCCGCGCCGAGGGCAGGTCCGCAAAACCCACCAAGCTGGCTTCTAAATCGGCCGCCTCAGCCAAAGCTGGGTGCAGCACTGTGACGGACACCTCCTCCTCCGCCTCCACCTCGTCCTCCTCTTCGTCCTCTGCCGCTGCCCCGCCGGGCGCCCGCGTCAAGCAGGGCAAAGACCAGAACAGGGCGCGACGATCCCGCTCCGCCTCCAGCCCCAGCCCTCGCCGCAGTGGCCGGGACAAGGAGCAGGCCAAGGTCGCCAGCTCCTCCAAGTTCGAGTGGCCGGCCCGCTTCAGCCCCAAAGTCAACCTGCCAAAGCCAAAACTCTCTCTGCCTGGGTCCTCCAAGGCCGACAACTCCAAACCAGGCCCCTCAGGACTGCAGGCCAAACTAGCAAGTGAGTTCCTCCCCTCTTTCGCTCATTTTCCTGAGAAGTGTTGTAGTGCAAGACCTGAGAGCTTTGTCCTTCCCTGTGTTATGTGTATTTTCTCACATTAACTTGTCCAGGCTTTGTGGAGATTGCTGAACGTTGAAATCCACATTTATTTTCTTCCTTTATTTTCCTTTTACCTATGAGCATGATGATTGTAAAATTTGTTTGGATTTATAGCAGTGCAAGTGAAATTTGCTTGAAAGCAGCTTGCTTCGCAAAAGTGAACTCTGCCGATGAAGTTCAAAGCAGATTCACGTTGGCGGTCTTGTGGTGTCATTACCGTGTGCAGTATCGTGCTCAAGTTATAAGTTACAAAGCAGAAGCAGAGCGTGTTTTGGAGTTTAAAAATGTCTTCATTGAATTTGAAAACTTGCATTATAACCCCAAATCAGACGTTGCTGGCCTGGTAATTTAAATTAGAATTATGACTGAAGGCAGTAATTTGCAAATTATCTTTGACCTGTATTCTGTTGAAAACAATATAGCCACACATTATTTGAGGTTTCATGGCATGAATTTTTATTGATTTTTCAAAATGAACACATTTCAGTTTTGATTCTTGTAACATACTTCAAAAACGTGGACACTATAGTGTATACCACTTCGTAGTGTTGCCATTCCTTTTCAAAGCAGTTAAACATACGGACCAATGATGCCGAGGGATTAAGGGTTTCAGGAGTAACTGTCCCATTTTCCCTGCGAACAAGGCTTAAGGTGCGCAACAGTACGAGATCTTTGTTTCCATGTTTGCTGTTGGGGAAAAGTCGGGACTGCAGGCAGGCCAGTGCAGCACCTGCCCCCCCTCCTTACACAACCATGCTTTTGTCATGTGCATAATTCAGTTTTGAGTTGTCTTTTTGAAATATACATGGACATCCCAAGAGAAGAGGTTGTCTTGAAGACCGCATATGTTGCTCCAATATCTCTGTACATTTTTGCATTAAAGCAGCAGGGGGTAACTTTGGAGAATAGAACAAGAGAGAGTGATTTTGATCATAAACACCACCTCTCCTCCCTCTCTGCTCCTTCTCTCCCTCCTTTAGTCCCTCCCCCAATCTCTTTCACGAGTTTAGTTCAAAAGCCACATAGCCTAGAGAAACATGTGAGCTCTAGTATGTTTTATTGCGAAGTAAGAAACACTGGTAGCAATGAAAACAAACATTGGGCAATTACATGTTACTCAGAAAAACATGCTATGACATCTCAAAGTCATTGTTATTGTGCTAGGCAATTGAAAGATGAGACAAATGAGGCTGTTTGTAAGCCAAGCAAGTGAGCAATCTAGGGTTATCTGCATGAAGTTGGCATTAGCTATCGAATTGAGACAAACAAAGCTGTACATCAGCATATCAGCCAAGCAAGTGAGCAAACTGTTACCCACACGACGTTAGCATTAGCTGTCAAACCTAGAGAAGTGAGGCGATGTATCAGTCAAGAAAGTGGGCAAACTATTGTTAGTAGGGGTGTAACAGTACACAGAAGTCACGGTTCGGAAAGTACCTAAGTTTTGGAGTCACAGTTTGGTACAAGTTCAGCACAAGGAGAAAAAAGCAGGAGGCTCTGGGGTTTTAGATGTTCTCTGGTGCAATTTGAGCCTTATTTTGGAGCAATTTTAGACAAAATAATTAAGAAATAATTTTGGAATTGATTGAGTGAAGACTGTTCAGGTAGTCAAGAGGGATGTGACTCATCACTCAACAGGACTGATGAACAATGATGAATGGGTTTAATGGGGTGATTAATCATGACTGCAGTCATTCATTGATACCATAGTTGAGAGTCCATACATTATTTTTTTTTTTTTTTTTTAAGAATTCGAGTTGTCTGTTTAAATGTATCTAAAATTTTAATGTTTAAAGTTTAATAAATGCTATGAATAAAGATTGACTAGCTTGACTGAATTAACCCTTTAGGTGCCAATCACTGCTATAATTACACAAGGTGCAAAATATATGAAGCAAAATTTCAGATTCTAGCCTTCAAAACGTCAGCAGTTTTGTCAATTTTTTGCTGGCAATAACCTTCAGAAGGGTTCGCAGATACCCGCGACTCCTTCTAAAGGTCATTTGTCAACTAAATAATGGATGAATAACTTCTGGAGGGATGGAGTGAGTAAAAACAAGTAGACATGGTCAACAACATCCCCGCCAAAATGTCTTCTTTAAAGATACTATGAACAGAGGCTCCCAGAAGTGCCACAAGGGCAATAACTGTGGGAAAAATAATAGTGTGCTTCTTATTTTCGAACTCCATCAGGGTCTTTATGGTCTTAAGCTACTCACCAAATTTGGTTATCCTATCTGGAATATTTCCCGTGAAAAGTAGTTCCCCTTTACATATACCGTGAACAGAGTTGAAAAAAGTGAATCAAGGGAAATAACTCCAGGAGAAATAATCACGCGTGTCTCATTTTCGAACTCGATCAAGGTCTTTATGGTCTTAAGCTACACACCAAATTTGGTGATCCTATCTGGAATATTTCCCGTGAAAAGTTGTTCCCCTTTACATATACTGTGAACAGAGTTAAAAAAAGTGAATCAAGGGCAATAACTCCGGGAAAAATAATCACGCGTCTCATTTTCGAACTCGATCAAGGTCTTTATGGTCTTAAGCTACACACCAAATTTGGTCATCCTATCGCGAATATTTCTTGTGAAAAGTTGTTCCCCTTTATCCCGGACAGACGCACGGACGGAGGTCAAATCAATATCCTCCGGCCACTTCGTGTGGCGGGGGATAATTAAGCACTTTAACTGCCAGAATTTATAACAGTCAGGCGGATTTCTATTAGGGGTTGATATATGTGTGACAGTAAATGGCCTGAAATTTCTTTTGGTGTAAGATCTTAGTAAATAGGAAAATTCCAGGTTTTCAGGTTCCAGAAGTCGACGGTTTGGTTTTTATGGTCTCGAGAAAGGTCACCCTCCAGAGGGCCAAAATTGAACTTTTAAGAAAAATAGGTATTTGAGTTGAAATATCTCAGTGCGCCCTCAATAGCCCAGCTTTATTTTTGCTGTTGTCAGTCTATATTAGGAGGAGTTTTGGAAAATTGCGAAATTTTGGTGGGCTGTTGGGGGCGCCACCTAATGGGGGGCGCTTGAAAACACCATCTTGGGCCAAAGTAGCAGTCATGTTTGAGGCATTCTCGCTTGCGCCCTCATTAGCCCAAGCTTATTTATACATGATATGATTCCATAACAGTGCCTTGTACTACTCCACTTGAAATTGTAGTGGGATGATGAGGGCGCGGAACTATAGGTGGCGCTCAATTCGGTGAAAGTGCAAAAATAGGGGTATTCTGTGGCTGTAGATCTCCATGCGCCCCAATCAGATTTTAATGAAGTCTCTTTTATTTGATAGCACTACATGTCCACTATGGGTATCAAAAAGATTGATGTGGGGTTCAACTGTTTTAATCCTTTTTGTGACCATCATTCTAAAAGGTGTGACATGACCATTCCATACGCTTGTCTATGTAGTGGTGTTATGGTACACACGTCAGCATAGGTGTCAGTTTGAATTCAATGCCAATGGATGATTTTTAGTGGAGCAATCAGCAATTTAAAGCTCTCTTCTGAACCAATGGATAGGGTCCGGCCTTCTGCTGACTTCCTTTGGAATGTTTAGAAGATTGGCGGCAGGGCCGGACAGATTGCACGCTTCACCGCTCATGAATTAAAAAAAAAAAAAAAAAAAAAAAAAAATTGTTTACTTCTTTTGTCATGCTAATTTTAGGAAAATAAATCACTCATTATCTCCATCATCTCTACTTTGTCAGAGAAAACTCAGGTGAAAGTATGATGTCTGACACTTGGTTTTCCCCCCTAGTCTGTTATTTTTTGGAGATAACGACAGAAAAAATGAAACGAGCCAAGAGTTAGAAAGTAAAAATTGTGCACATTGTCAGGTGAAACTGAAAGTACACAGTGCAACAGCTTGATGCATACAGATGTGAATGAGAAAATGTGACTCCTTTTTGATGATCTTTTCCACCTTCTGCTCAGCAGAGGGTTCTATCTAGTCAATATTTAGTCAATAGGACAGCAGTCACTTTAGTCGTCCGTTGGTTACCCTTGAATTTAAGCGGAAAGAACACGGAGTGCTCCGCCTCCTCCCTCCTCCAGTTTCTCCTGGGCGTAGTATAGCCAGTCTTTTATCTGGGTTCTCAGCTAAGCCCTGTGAGACTTTTAAGGTTAGTATATTAATAGTAGCGGGTCTAGATAAATTCAAGTTGGCTTATTAGGAGTGCTTATTATCGATAGAGTTTCTCAATTTGGTATTTCATTTCTGTTCACTAAAACTAAGCCCCTGTTAAAAGAGGCTTATTATCCATTCACATAGTTTCCCCCACGGTTTCTATTGTGACTGCTGCTTAGGGCTTCTCAGGTTAATTAATTAATAAATTGTGGTTCCTGAGCTTCTGTCTCGGCATTAGTAATTTTCTTTTGTTATCTAGGGTGAGCAGGAGGTCATTAGGTAGGGGGTTCAAAATGTGGCCAAAACTATGTGGTTGCAGGATGATCGCACTTTTTGGAAAGATTTTCAGGGTGGGTTTGTATGTCACGGTGCCAGCTAATTGAGCATCTGGAGAGCAAGATCCTTGTTCTTCAGGGCCAGTTGGCGGCACGACATGGTCTTAATCAGTAGAGTTCCTAGAGGAACTAAGTAGTATGTCGTTTAGAGAAATGGTCTGTCGCCAAAAGCAGGGTGGTGTGGGGACCCCAGAGCAGGCAGGGAGAGAAAGTTGGGTGACGGTAGGACGTCCAGCGCAGGAAAGGGCGTGCACACCGTACAGCGACAGCTCCTCCAGTGGTTGAGGTGTCCAACCGATTCCGGCCCTTGCAGGAACTCCCGAATTGGCCCCTGACCCTGAGAGTGAGGGACTGATGAGCAGCAGGGCACCCTGTTGGCCTCTACCCCTCAGAAAAGAGAGTTATTGATAGTGGGGGGACTCAATACTTAGAGGAATAGACAGGTTAGTCTGTTCAGAAACAAGAGTCTAGGCGGTGTGTTGCCTGCCTGGTGCCCAGGTAGGAGACCTCCTGGAGCGTGCGGACAAGCTCCTGGCCAGAGCGGGAGGGATCCAGTTGTCATGGTCCATGTTGGGACTAATGACATAGGTAAAGGGTAGGTTTGAGGTTCTGCAAAGTAAATTTGTTGAATTAGCTGAAAAGCTTAGGAGCAGATCCTCCACGGTAGTGTGCTCGGGATTCTACGGTACCACGTGCAAGCAGAGGGAAGCAGAATTTTATCTGGAGGTTTAACACGTGGCTCTGAACCTGGTGTAGGAAAAGAGGGGGTATAGGTTTATGGGGCACTGGAACTACTTCTGGGACAGGGGTGACCTGTTCAAGCCGGATGGGCTACACCTTTACCTTTGCACTGGGTCAGCGTATGTTGAGGGTAGCAGAGAGTTATTTAAACTAGGGACTTGGGGGGGCAGGAGGTTAGAGAGTGTTACACAGAGGAAATGCAGACTGCCCTGATGGAAGCTTGTTTTTACATGCACTATTGATGATATATTTTTAAAAAAAAAAAAAAGCATGGTGAGGGCTTTGAGCAGCAGGCATGGGAAATCGAAGGGAAGAGTGTTCATGATAACCTGAAATGTTTTTATCTAAATGCAAGAAGCATTAAAAATAAATTTCAAGAACTTGAGGCCGTTATGATTAGTGAAGGCTATGACATAGTTGGGATTACAGAGACATGGCTTAGTGAAGAGGATGGAGATGAATATAATGTAGAAGGTTATAAGCTCTTTAGGAAGGATAGATGTAATAGGCGAGGAGGGGTGTAGCACTCTATGTGAACGAAAACATAAATGTGCAGGAAATTCCTGAAATTGAATATTCCGTGCCTTGTGAAGATATCTGGGTCAGGCTCACTGGCAAACACGAGACTGGTTTAAACATAGGTGTATGCTATCGACCACCAGCTTTGGACAGTACAGTCAATGAAATGCTCCTTAAGAGGATTACGCAAGCTTGTAGAGGAGGAGGGACTATTATTATGGGAGACTTAAATTATCCTGGTATTGATTGGGAAATTGTGAAAGGACAGGGTAGGGGGGAGGAAGAATTTCTAGATGTCATAAATGATAATTTTTTGGTGCAGTATGTTAATAAACCTACAAGAGAGAAGGCAATTTTAGATTTTGCTCTGTAATGACCCAGATAGAATTAGCAATGTTGAGGTACTGGAGCCACTTGGGACAAGTGATCACTCTACTATTAATTTTGAGGTTTCATGGGAAGTTAAAAAGGTGTCTCCAAAAACAAAAAATTTTTAATTTTAGGCAGCAAACTTTGACAGGATGCGGTCATATCTAAGTGAAACAAAATGGGAGACACTCCTGGACTGTGAGTCTGTAAATGAGATGTGGGAAAGATTTAAGGGGTTTTACTTGATTCACAATGTAAATTCATTCCAAAGGTGTCCAAAAGTAAGCTGAAAAAAGCAGAATCCTCAGTGGATGACAGCAGCTATTCAGAGGAGTTTGAGGGAAAAAGGAATCTTTATAAGATGTACATAGAGGATAACAATGAGATTACTAAGGCGAATTCTGTAAAATGCGGGCTGTGGAAAAAAAGAGCTGAGGAATGCTAGAAGACTGTATGAAAGACAAATTGCAGAGGGGCAAAAACTAACCCTAAGCGCTTCTTTCAGTACTGTAGCAGAAAAAAGGAAAGTCAAAGAGCAGGTTAAGTGCATAAAGAGTAAAAATGGATCGCTGCTATATGATAATAAGGATATTGCGGACACCTTAAACGGTTACTTTGTTGAGAATTTTACCTTAGAGCGGGTCTTTATTCGCCAGAGGGCTTGTCCAATGCTCAAGATTATTTAGCGGAAATTGAGGTTAGGGATAACGTCAGATAGACAAGTTGCATCAACTAAAGGCAGATAAGGCGGCGGGTCCTGATGGCTTATATCCTAGAGTTCAGGGTTGTTAGTGAGATCATCTTTAATGGCTATCTGCCATCTTTAGGCGGTCTTTAGAAACTGGAGAAATACCAAATGATTGGAAACAGGGCAATATAATACCAATATATAAAAAAGGGGACCGTGATTGAGCCAGGTAATTACAGGCCAGTCAGTTTAACTTGCAGGGCAAAATATTGAATCTATCATAAAAGATGAGCTGGACTTATTTCTTGAACGTAACAATATCTTGAGGATAGCCAACATGGTTTTCAAGGAAGGTCATGCCTGACAAACCTTCTGGAATTTTTTGAAGAGGCCACCAAGACTTATGACCAGAGCAGGGCTTATGACATCATATATTTGGATTTTCATAAAGCATTTGACACAGTACCCATAAGAGACTAATTTTTAAAATGAGCTCCATTGGAGTTACAGGTGGTATTCTGAAGTGGATTCATAACTGGTTGCAGGACAGAACACAAAGAGTGGTGGTCAGTGGTATATCATCTGAGCTAGGTAGGGTGGGGATGGCGCCCCCCAGGGATCGGTGTTGGGACCCCTGCTGTTCCTCATCTACATTAATGACCTTGATAGGAATATTGAGAGCAGATTAGTGAAATTTGCAGATGATACTAAATTGGGGCTTGGCAAATAGTTTAGAGTCCACTAAAGTGATTCAGGATGATTTGGATAGAATTCAGAATTGGGCAGAAATGTGGCAAATGAAATTTAATTTATTTGAAATGTAAAGTAGTACATGTAGGTAATAAAAACATTAGATGGGATTACTTCATGGGAGGTTTTAAACTGGAATGTGACCATCAAGAGAAAGATCTGGGAGTGATTGTTGACCATTCCCTCACAGGCTCTGCCAAATGTAGCTGTTAAAAAAAGCCAATCGGATGCTGGGATACATTGCCAAAAGTATTGAGTTCAAATCCAAGGAGGTGATGCTTCTTTTTTACAACACATTCGGTCAGACCACATCCAAGTATTGTGTACAGTTCTGGGGACCATACTTTAAGAAAGACATAGAGGCTTTAGAGAAAGTTCAGAGAAGACAGCTAAAAATTAAAGATGAAAGCTATGAAAAAATGAAGATCCTTAATCTCTTTAGTCTTAGGAAAAGGAGACTAAGGGGTGATTTGATTGAGGTCTTTAAATATGTTAAAGGATTAACAAAGTGAATTATGTAGGATTCCTTCAACCAAGTGTTGTTAGCAGAATGGTGTCAAATGGAAGCTGACTAAAGGTAAATTTAGCACTGATATTAGGAAATATTTCTTCACCCAAAGAGTAATTTCAGTGTGGAACACTTGCCTGACCATATTGTTGAGGCAGAAACCTTGGGGAGTTTTCAGAGCAGACTTGACTTAAAGCTAGATACCATTGAGTCATTGAGTATCTGAAGTGATATATTCACGATGGTACAAAAGAAACTGGTGAGCCTAGTTGGGCTGATCGGCCTGTTCTGCCATTCATGTTATGTTATGTTATGTTATGTTATCTGATCCCCCGTCCTGGGCCCACCCACATGTGTGCAGTTACATGTATTGCTTTTCCTGTCCCAGTCTCACTGCTGCTCAACTGGATGAATAGATTTTTATTTCAGGCCCTCCAGCTAATGAAATAACCCTTGGCCAAGGGCCAGATGTTTGCACCTTCAGTTGGTTACCTTTCCATCATGCCTTGTTGCCTTCATCCCTTTATTCAATCCATAGACCATATATTGTATTAATTCGCATTTGAAACCTTGCCTTACTGGGATGGTCAAAAAGGGGTTAATACAGTTGAACCCCACTTCAATCTTTTTGGTACATATAGTGGACATGTAGGGCTATCAAATAAAACAATTTCATTCAAATCTGATGGGGGCGCATGGAGATCTACAGCCGCAGAATACCCCTATTTTTGCATTTTCAGATTTGAGCGCCACCTATAATTCTGCGCCCTCACTATCCCACTACAATTTCAAGTGGAATAGCACAAGGCACTGTTATAGAATCATATCATGCATAAACAAGCTTGGGCTAGTGAGGGCGCAAGCAAGGAATGCCTCAAACGTAAGTGCTACTTGGGCTCAAAGTGGTGTTTTCAAGCGCCCCCCTATAGGTGGCGCCCTCAACAGCCCACCAAAATTTCGTGATTTTCCAAAACTCCTCCCAACACAGATTGACATCAGTGAAAATGAAGCTGGGCTATTGAGGGCGCACTGAGATATTTCAACTCAAAAGCCTATTTTTCTTAAAAGTTCAATTTTGGCCCTCCAGAGGGTGACCCTTCTGGAGGCCCTAGCAACCATTCACTTTTGGAACCTGAAAATTTGGGATTTTCCTGTCTACCCAAAGGCCTTCCACTGGAAAAAAATTCAGTCAAATATCTAACAGACATATATCACCCACCGCCTGAACGGTATAAATTCTGGCAGTTAAAGGTTAAAAGGTGGTCTCGGTGATTAAGTATTTATTTATTTTTAGCTGTGGAACAATACTAATTAAAGAAATTGTATTTTCTTTGATGAATGGCCAAATATGTGTTGAAAGCAAAGTCAGCGATTGAGGAAAGACTTGGACCGCTTGGCATGAACATGGGCAAGCTGCTCTTCACGTATACATATTGGTAGCCCCACTGCATGCATTATTTTCATGCACGCAGTCAGAAAAGCACCCACAAAGTTAGAAATTCTACAATGCACATGTAAAATGCAAGCCCCTGCTCTGTGCTCACGTCATGGATCATTCGGTTTGATCTTATGTAGCCTCACTGCTGCACCTTGTAGTGCGATTGGATGGTCAATGCACTTGATCACATAGTAGATAACTGGAGCCCGGGAAGTGCAATGACATGAAAATAATATGCTTATATTTAGCCTCAAGATGTGTCGTTCCCACGATTTGGTTTACTCGTGGCCACGTGATAAAAGTTGTTCCTTCAGTTTGAGTTCACAAAATCGTGGAAATTAAATTGAGGGCATGAGTTCTATCTTGAAGCCATCACAATTTTTTTTGTTCATGTCATTGCACTTCCTGGGCTCCATAGAGAACAGCTTTATGCAGAGCTGGTAAAATTACAATAATTACCAGGGTTTGCCTTGCGCTTCTAGTATAGTCACCGCAGATGGTTCTCAATTGCTGTACTGTGCATGCAGCTCGCTAGCCAGCCTCCATAGTCCGGTATGTTCCTCTGTTTATAAAAAGGCATTGAAACATTTGTAAATTTTAAAGGAAAATGTATGCTCCCCTCTGAAAATTTTGTGTCAATTACTAAATTCTTTATTTTTGTGTTTTCTTACTTGTGTCAATGACTAAATTCTTTGTCATTACTTTAATGTAACTTTTGAGACCTGTCGCCGTGAAATTTTAACCTGTTGGCAGTTTTCTAATATGTTTCCCTTACATCAGGGGTGTCCAGTCTTATCTGTGAAAGGCCAGTGTGGGTGCAGGTCTTCGTCTACGGTCCAGGGCTGCAGCACCTGATTCAACTGATTAAGTGATCTTGAGGTTCAATCAAGACCTTGATAATTAGCTGCCGGATAGCTCACTCGGTTAAAGCATCGCACTGTGAAGCAGAAATGACTATCACGGCGCGGGTTCGAGCCCCGGTCGTACCAACCGGCAGGGGTCGGCAACTTTTTCAGAGTAGCGCACAACTGGCCATTGCGCTACAGGGATGCAAATTGGGAAGGGTCTGCCGGGAAGGGTAATGTACAAATGGTACCTTTGTTCATTGCTTAAGTGCCTCCTGTTAGCCAGACGGGCTCTCGTCAGGAAGATTCTAAGCTTGTTCATGTTTGGGTATCCTCCGCCATCGTTCTGAACTCACGAAGATTCAAACAAATGAGTGTATAAGAAGCAGTGGCTGACAGGCGCGTGCCTCGAAGGAGAGCTGAGAACGGTCTTCACTCTACTGAGTTGGCAGCACGAGGTCGCATATGAGCAAGACTTGTACATAGTTCCCCAATTGGGCATTCCAGATCCGGGTGGGATTGGAGATGCCAAATTAAAAAAAAAAAAAAAAAAACTTGATAATTAGATGCAGTTGTATTAGTGTTGGGCTGTCACAAAAACCAGTAACCACACTGGCCCTTTATGGATAAGATCTGACACCCCTGCCTTACATGTTAAAACCATAGACTGTATAAAAAGATGGATGCAGCACCCGGGTTTGAAAAGTGAGGCCAATGCAGAAGTCTATAAAAATTGCTTTGTATTTAATGGCCAGCAGATGGCGACGTCGGTGGTTGCAGAAAGAAGTTTAATGCTATAGAAGTCTATGAGAAAATGACCCTACTTTCCCACCTGATTTATTATTTCAATAATGATTTTCTACATTATTTTATGGTACCTATTGCAAGTTTCAAGTCTCCTTCAAAATATCATGATGTTCATTATAGTAAATTATGGTCCCAAATAGACTAGAATATAGGATAAAGCCAGAATATGTTTTAGGGACATGGCTATCCTCTGGTCCTCGTCAGATTCACCCGTAGAACCAGCCCTCGCTCCTCCCTGGATATTCAATTCACGCTCTCACCCAACAGGAATCACATTTGGTTTCGAAGTGACAAAATGGCGCTGATCAAATTGCCAAAATCTAGGCTTCCTAAATGGTATGCTGAAACCAATGGGTGACATCACAGTTGCTTCGTCCATCTTTTTATACAGTCTATGGTTAAAACCCCTCATGGACCACACCGTTGTTGTAGTCCACTGGGAGTACAAAATTTTCCCACAAAGCAGACATAAGAGGCAGGCGGGTCCTCAAACTCCTGTATTTCATCTGAACTTGTCATAGTTACTATTTTTCCTCTTCTGTATTAGTAGTTTAATGGCGGTGACCTACTGCTTTTACGCGCATTACCACCCCCCCCCATTCAGACGTATTCATCGTATGACTGCAAGAACCGAACCGTGACATCTGTACTGTGACAGTTTAGGACGAATACACCTAGAGTTACACTCCTAATCGTTAGGTAGTCAACGTTAGCATTAGATGCTGAACAGAGAAACGAGGCTGTGTGTGAGCCAAGCAATTGAGCGACCCAATGTTACCTACACAACATCGGCATTAGCTGAAGAACCTACTAACTACCCGTGTATATTAGAAATGCAACCTTGTGACGAATAACAGAAAAACCTTTTTTATTATTATTAAACTGTACTGGATGCGAGAGCCTTGGCTCAGGTGATGACCAGCACTCAAGGTCAAACCACAGGACGAGGAAAGCAGACGGACTACAAAACGACAAGCTAGTCCGCATCCCTGTGCACTAACGTTAAAGTCCATCTCCTAGATGTTGGCTACCTTGTAACTGATCTGTCTTTATGTCGACTAATTTCACCGCCTATGCAAAGCAACAACACTACGCTTAATAGACACTATGCTAACACATGTAAGCACTAGTAATTAGAGCTACAGTATCTAACTGTAGCATTAGCTAGCTACATGCCACCAATTATTCCCTTGCAGACTGATTTCTTTAACATTAACATATTCCAGCTGTAGCCTAGTCACTGTAAATACATGTGCAGATCATTGTTACTGCGCTAATGTTGAAGCATGTTAACTAGCTACTTACCAGCACAATGTCAGCAGATCTTCTAAATGCTTATGCCTGGTTTATGTGGGTTGCAATTATTACAACCAAACTCCACCTCCTCCTTGGTTGACTGCTTTTTCTGCTAGTGTCTTTTTTTTTTTTTTTTTTTTTTTTTTTTCTTTCCTGCTAGTAACATTAGCTATAACAGTCATGCAGTTGTTGACAGCAGAGGAACTGGAATTATGGATGGAAAGATTTTGATTTTCTGGTTCCACTGCACAGGAATCCTGATTTGCACCCAGACCACTTCAGTTACTGACAGATGAAGGGTTACTCAAACTTCTCTCAAATAAAACTCAAAAGTTACCAGCTGTAGCTTATAGCTTTTAGGAATTGGGCATAGACTATATTGGTCTGTAGTCTAGACCAAGAGAGAGCTGAACACTGGGTGCATGTGAAGTGATTGACACTGCATTAAAAGCTCCTGGCTCTGATTTGGTAAATATGGGTTTGGTGGTCCTTTTTTTTTTTTTTTTCCCCTTTCCTTCTTCTGTGGAGGGCACAGCATCAAAATATGTGTTTAGACTGTATGATGGTTCAGTACAGATGCCTCTGAGCCCAGAGAGGTCATTGGTGCTTCTGGACACTTAAGATGAGGCTTCCTTTTTGCACAGTCAACTGATATTTGTGGAGATAATTATGTATTGAAGTACTTCACAAAGGTTTGCCTTAATAATCCTGAGCCCATGTGGTTATATCACGTAGAGAAATGACAATTCTTGGTGCAGTGCCATCTTGGGGTTCAAACAAGTACTGGAATAAATGAGTACTTTCCGTATGAATCATAACTGGTTACAAAAAAATTGATAATTGATGATGGTTTTGTAGTCATATATTTCTTTTACATTTTATCCCAGTAAGTTTGTTTGTTATCTTTGCTTGTACTGTATGTGTTATTTAAAAAGCTAACTTGTACTTGTTTTTTTTTTTTTTTTTTTTTCCCCCAACCTGTTCAACCCCAACTCCTGGTAATGCTGAGTGCCGGCAGATAGAGGCCTCTCATGATGGATCATCACTTGTCCGCATTTGGGATCGCCTGATTAAGATTCGATCAATTTGTTTACTGAATTACTAAACCAATACATAAGTGTATAATAATGAGGGAATTATTAATTAGGAAATAACCAGGAGACCACCAATAGGCTACATTGACATTGTACTTATAATACACGCAATATTGTATGGATGACAGTTACGCGCTTACTGAATTCCATCACCAGTTTCAGCATTATTTACGTTTAAAACGGAAACATTCGTGTTTAACCCTATGTAACATTGGTGCGGACGGTGTCACTTACATGTGCCGTTTCATTAGCTTCAGGATGTAATGTTCAATCATCCAGCTGTGGTAAGTCTGCCAAAGAGGGTTGGTTGAGCAAATGCAAAAGACTAGCTCCTTTTTTTCCCCTTTATTTCCCCCCAGTATGTGTTGGCATTATGACTGGACTATGGTTGAACAAACAAAGAAAAGGTTGATTACGGCGGAGGAACTTAAAAAAAAGTGGAAATTCAAAGACAACAAATTTATAGTTTAGAACAGGGCAAACAATCAATAAAGGAAAGCGACTGTCAGTGGGCAGAAACTGGAGTGCGTTGCCCTGGAGAGCATTGAAAGGGCTTGAGGGGGGAGACGGACGTTACGTTCATTTGGACTGGTCGCTACTACTAACATTTATAAATATAGATTGCCTGTTTATTGGTTATTAGTTTTGAAAACAGTGAATAGGGTAGATATGATCAAATTACCGCAGAAAATGCAGTGAGGAGCTGAGGTTGGATCCAACCAGGGGCACGTTTCAGTTCGTTCATTCACAGTCAATGGGCCCAACTATGTAAGTTAGCATCTGTGATTTTGGGAAACGCACCCCAGACTAGTTCGCGATCTGTTTGTCTCACATCCCTGGCTCTTGCTCCCACTGGTGTTTGATGGAGGAATTTCATAATGGATACTCCAAAACACGGCAATTTACATTTAGTATTTGCGTAGCTAATGCTAGCCTTCGATCATGTTCTGATCATGACTCCATCAGTAAAGACAACAAAAATGCTGGTGGTTTCACTTATGTTAGTTGCAGTGTTACAGTCGTGATGCGTCGAAAGCATGCTTAGATTAGCCTGCTGGCTAGCTTGGTTGACAAATTAATTTTTTAAATGGCCAGCCATCGTATCTAGCTACTTTTTGATGATGGTCAGCTAAATCGCGCTAGCTAACTATGATGAAATTACCTTTGAGAATGTAGTTACTAGGGCTGTGCAAGAAAATCGATTTATATGTACGTATCCATTAAAAAAAAACAACAAAAAAATAAAAAACCCGATAAAATATCAATATTCCAGCCCCTAATATCGATACTCCCTCCGTAGCTTCCCCAGCCAGTCGGTAGATGGGGGCAGTCCTTCTTGTACAGTGCCCGTTTTTGTCTTCAGACCGAAAGTAAAGCGAGTGATTGAATGGCATGTTGGGAGAAATTTTAGCGGCTACTTCGTCTTTAGAAGCAGACGTTTGGCTTAATTTTGGATTTGAAGCGAAAGCAGGGAACAGTGAAATGGACAAAACAAAAGCCGGTAGCAAATTTTGCCAAGCTGCGATACAGTATTCGGGCGATGCGACCAATTTGCGACTTCGACTTCAAAACACCACGCTGAAAAGTCATCAGCGCCCCCTCCGCATAAACCTGTGGACCTAATGTAAACTACTCTCGACATTTCCTATAAGCTTCCATCTACCTCAGATCTTGTACAGAAGATTGGAGTCGGTACTAGGGGTGGGACTTGTAAACGTGTACACGGTTAGTCAATCATGAACGTTTCTAAAAAAAACACTAACCGTGTGCACGCGCTCATCGGCTGCGTCCGAAAAGTTTAAGAAATTACGTCCTATCGTCTAATTCATTACCACTTTTCTTTAACCTGTGTTAAGGGGACTCTATTACAGCTCAGGAAGAGAACCGCACTGATAAGAGAATCCGAATGTACTTAGACTAGGCACAGTGATCACCCCCCTCCTGCCCGTCATGTTTGTTTGTTTTCGTGATTGGCCGGATGGTCGGTCATCGCGGAATTGCGGGATAGCATTTCCTCCTTTCTTTTCAAAAAGGATGGTTCAGTGTACCCTACGCTAAAGGTGATAAATTAGGAAGCATTGTAGCACCTTTCCTTTACATTTAAAGAATCCGAACACTCTTACCATGACTGCCTCGTAAATACTTGCGGATCGTTTTCTAGGAGTTAGGAACTTTCGTAAGCAAAAAATACTATTCGGACGCAGCCATCGTCTCCACGCTCAATTCCTCTTTATGTGGCTTTAAAACACGATTGGTTAATAGCTAATTATTTTTATCTCACATATTGTTCACTGTGTATTTTACATTTTGGTGGACGTTCTGTCGGCCGCCCATATTTGTATGCACAATGTCATCCTCGCGTCTGCTCGTTAAAAGAAAAGCATAATCATATGGGCATGGGCAATACAAATGAATAAAATGACAACATTTCTTGAGTTGCTGAGAACAAAGTTTTTATTATTCTCTAATAATTTTTTGCCGGTAAGTACAGAAGACAGACGAAGAGTTTGCCACAAGTCCAACGCCTTTACAGGAAAGGGTCTCAGAGCCACAGGGTCCCAAAAATGGCTCACCTCGGCATTTTTCAACAAAACCCATTGTGAAAATTGGGGGGGTGAAGCCTGAGGGCATTTTTGAAAATACAGTCTATTCAGAAATAAACCAGGCCAAATTATCCATTAGGGTACCGTAACAGAAGTAATTGATGCTAAAGTCATCTACCCCTTTTCTGAAGTACAGCAGCGCCCCCTAGGCCCTTTTTAATGGAAAATGCATTGAATTTCACCCAATTATGTTCAACAAACACTGGGTCTCATTCATGAAACGTTCGTAAATCTGCGAACAGATTTACACATAAAAGCCTACTCTACTAAAAAACTACTCCGGATTCAGGAACACGTGAAACTGTGTTCGGGAAACTCAGATCTGATCGTAAACACGTGTGTAGATCATGAATGCCAAACGATCGGAAATTGACAGCGCGCTCCCGGTAATCAGCTATTTGCATAAATCTCCGCCCATGAATTGCCAATTACTGCCATATAAGGAGGTGTAGATGCATCCAGTCGACCTGCCAGTCAAGGCGCAAACAAAGAAAGACAGAAAAAGAAAAAGGAATTTTTCCGAAGCGGAGATAGAAATTATTTTGGGTGAAGTGGAGTTTAGAAAAAACACCTCATTTTCATCTGTTAGCAGTGGTGTGACAGGGACAGGCAAAACGAAGGCTTGGAGGGAGGTGACAGATGCCGTTAATGTTGTCTCTGTAGTCCAAAGAACTATGTCCGAGGTGAAGCGTAAATGGTTTGACATGAAACTAGAGGCAAAGAAGCGCATAAGCGCACATCAGCCACAGGTTGAGGAGGCTCACAGTCACAACTATCAACTGCAGACAATCGCATCGCTGGCATAATTGGGGAGACCTCTCTGTCAGGAATTATACCTGACGGAGACAGCAAAAAATGCCTCCACTTTTATTTTTGGAAGTGGCTATTCGCCTGCAGCGCTGAATTGGGGGAAAGAGATCGCTATCTGCCCCACAAGGGGCCGACAAGAGAAGCAGTTCTGCTATTCGCACCACGGTGGGACGGATCAGAGAAGCACTTTGCTATTTTCCCGCAGTTGGGCCAGTAAGAGATTTCATTTTATAATCCGCCCGCTCTCTGATCTTTCGCTGAACTGCGCTGGGCTTAATAGCCTCTTCGTTTAGTGTGTGTGTGTGGTGTGTGTGGGTTTTTTTTTTTTTTTTTTTAAATCATTCAACATGTAGAAAGAACGTGTAATCTATTGAGTCGATTCACATAAATCATTCACAAACATGATCCTAATCTGGATCTTAAACCTGCCAATTGCCAACTAATTTAACTAAATGTGTTATATTTTTAATCGTTTGACATGTTGAGGCTATATCACGTGTTTCAAAGGCATCTGCTTATTATTTACATAACAGAGCGAATTATGAATTAAAATTGTAATTTACAATAGTGACAAGCATTATATATGTGTTCGTAAATTTACACAAGCGCTACACACGGTCGAAAGCATGTGTAGATTTTGTTAGTAGCTAAGAACAGATCTGAGCTCCTAAAATGTTGATGAATGCGAGATTCACGTAAATTTACGTCTACGAACAGTTTACACACAAATTCGCTCTGCTCACGTTTCATTAATGAGACCCACTAGGTTTTGCATTGATATTAAAAAATGGTATGAATGGGTTGCCTGTGAAGTCTTTTTGGATCAATGGCCTGCAAAAATGTCAAAATTATCGGTGGGAGGGCAAACATTAACGCTACTCGCCCATTACTATATAAAATGCAGTGAAGTCGCTGATGCCGGTGCCCTCCCTCTGCTATGAAATGAATCAAACGTTCCCCCTTCAATAATCCGTGGTGATTTCAAAAAAATAACTTTGCACTGTTTTTTACTATGTCCATATACCCTCCTCCCATGATGGTTTCAATGAGCTACTGTGAATAATTCATAGTAAAACGCAGTGACGTGCAGTCGGGGGTTAGTTTGGTGAGGCAGAAACCTCCCCTTTGCTTGATTAGCAATCAGATGATTAACTAGTTTAGTAAGACTATTCGGCAGAATGACGGGCCGGTTTAAGTTTCCGCGGCGTTATTACTCAGTACATCGAACCTGAAATGCCCACTAGACAGCAGATTTGCGCGTACTTGCTTCCAGGAAGCCGAAGCAATGTCATCAACAAATATTAAAACAGTTCGACTTAGGCAGAGTTCAGTGCTTAATCAATATACAATGTATTCTCCTTTAAATACGCGCTTTTACATCCAAACAAAAAGCGGGCGCTTATTTTCAGTCTTCTTTCATAATCTGATTGACTAAATGTTTAAACGATATACAGAATTACCGAGAGCCGAGAATTTTTCCTAATTGATTATTCAGATTTCCATCCTTGCAGTCTCGAATTGAAGCATATACATGAATGAATCTTGTGACCGGTGGGCTTCAAAGGCCTGGCGCCGGTTTATTCCTTGGTATATTTTACTGAAACTTCACAAATAGGGTCACAGGATATTCTGTCAACAGACTATGTAGGGTACAGTAAAAATGCGCTCACCTTTCTTGCTATTGTTGAGAAGAAATCACGGCGAACTTGCAACGAACTTCACCAACTTCTGTAGAACTTATTTCACATCCCCTGGAGGTCTAGCCTGGACGAACAGACTCGTAATTTCTCAAATTAGATGGCTGTAAGCAAATCAGGGCCGTAGCTGGGATAAGACGTCGGAGCGGGCTATTTGAAATCTACCTCCTAAATGGTTATTTTTGCCATGCCATGCACTTGAAAATTTGTAAACACGGCGCAAATTGAGGTCACGCATTCATCCAACGGGAGAACAATAGCTCTGTTCAAATCGCGTTTTTGGCTGCAATACACAGAGTTCATGTATGAAATGCGGGTATCCTATTGAAAAGGTTACTTTTAATCAAACCATGGTGTTCTTTTTGTAGGAAAATGGTATTTACGTCATTTTTTATAAGTGTTCTGAGGCTTGTTTACCGCCCCAGTTCAGCTGTTACGCATTCCATTAGAGTTTATGCAGTGCGTTGCCCATGCCTAAATCATAATGTTATTTGAATGAGAACACGTAAAATGCAATTTACATTTCTTTTTGTTTTAGCCTTGTGGATGTAAAAAGTGTTTCTCAATTTAGTTTTACATTATCAACTGCTTTTCCTCCTCAATTACAGTTCTCTTTAATGACGCTATGAAACGTAACGATAGACGCAGCTCCCGCTGTGGGTGAGGGATGCAGTTTAAGTTTACAAATCAAATTGTACAAAAACAAGGTACAATAATGAGGACAATGACAAAAAGCAGAGCTAAACTGTTAGAATTCATTCATGTCCATGTTCTTGCATGTCAAAATGATTATTTTCGTTTATGGTTAATTCATTTACAATGGTGAAAGGGCCTAACATTATTCATTTAGTTGTGATTTTTTTGCCTATCTGATGCAGGCCATAATTTTATATAGGAGTAACCTACAAATTCACTGTTGCCGTCATTGATTTAATAAACGTATCTGGCTGATAACTGCGTTAATGGATGTGTGGACTGTGTTGTTGGAATGGTGACAGTGCCCTCTACAGGTTGTATAGCAGTCAAAATCCACAAACTCTAAAGACACGTGTACACACACAATTATACTGCGCGTGTACACGTTTAGAATTTTTTGTACACGTTCCCACCCCTAGTGGGTACATTTTATCTGCCAAGATCTGCGCCCGTATAGCGTTGTTGAAAAGGCAGACTTAAAGCGTATAGTGAACACGATGGAACCGCGTTATGATATCCCAACTCGCAGACACATAACGGACACAGCAGTGCCCAGGATGTACGGAGGGGAAAAAATTGGCTTTTATTGGTGATACAATTTTCGTTGAAACACTATCACCTCAACTAACAAAGGCAAATATGAATTCGTACAAACAGGCCATAGTGAAATGAATTGTACTAAAAACACGTAGGGCTTAATTCAAAGAATAAAGAACATATGATCACAAATCAATGAAATTAAAAGTATATTACAAATTTTATGTATAAAAAGACAATCAAAATAACGTATCAAAGGGGAAACTTGACTAAATGCGATCAATACTACTAAGGTGAATAAAGAAAGACAAGAAACATCTCCTAAATCCTTAAAGTAATACAATATTCACTGTGGAAAAAGAAAAACTGATAATTTCTAATACAAAGATGACCAATTCAAATTTTTGTTCCCAATACGTGATACATTTTAGTCACAAAGAACATGGCACCAGAAAGGACATTAACTAACAGAACACAAAACAATCAATCTCTAAAAAGGTAATGAAAAATGGTAAGAATACAGGAGAAAGGCTGTTATGGCCTGTGGAAGCGTTCTCAAGTTAAACTCGAGCAGGTGTACCTCAAGTAGGGGGGTGGACTAAAGTAGTTGGTAAATTCTTGTAAGCTGTGAGTCAGTGACCACTGACCAGTGAGTCCAGTTGGTGAGAATGGACACCTTTCTTATTGTTTCCTGGGAGCGCCAAATGCTGGATTTATGTTCAGTAACAAGACTTGAACAAAAGTGGCTGTAATCTTCTGCGCATGAGCTGAGGCTAATGGCACTTTTTTCATGTTTATAGTGAATATGAATGCAAGAATGATCCTCACATGCACTTTATTTAATTTTTATTCAGTGTTCAATATAGGGGGAAATTTTGTTTTTCTCCTTAGCTGTTGTGGTTTAAATTGCTGAATTGGCATGCACTTTATTTTCATGTTTACAAAAAACAAGAATGTAATGTTCATAGTATATGAGAAATATGCACTTTATCTTAAATACATTGGAACGTCAAAAATTAATCAAAATAGTTCATCGAATTGGTTACCATGGTAATGAGATGTGCCTGCCTATTATTAGATTACCTAAGGGCTACACAGTAAGTTGTATTTTCAACACTATTGGTAAATGATGTTGAGTAGTGCAGTATATGGCATTATATATCGTTTTTGTATTTGTATCGTATCGCTATCGAATTGTATCACACCGCAGTGTATCGAGGTACGTATCGTATTATGATGTCCTTGACGATACCCAGCCCTACTTGTTGCATGTCGAAGTTGGACCCTTTGAGAATATTTGGCTATCTTGTTGTCCGATCCCCTAGCTCAGCTTCCTCTGGAGTTTGATGGGGGAATTTCTTAGTTGGGATTACATACTCAAAAGCACAGCTCTTTGCATCGTTTTAATATTTGCAAAGCTAACACTAGCTAACCTTACTCATCATGTCAAGAAAGGCAACTTTAGTTTAATCAATAAAAATGTTATTTATAGTGGTTATGCTGATTATTCTGTTAGTTTTCATACATTAACAGTATTTGTTGATTAGCATGCTGACTAGCTCCATTGGCATAGACTTGTTTCAAATGGCCTGCTTCTGTAAAAGCTATTCTAAGATTGATAGCCCAGTTAGATTGCGTTAGCTAGGTCGTTAAACCTTTTTGACCAAAATTTATAATGTTGAACTTGGACACTGAGGTTATTACATCGAAATATTGTTCATTTTTGGAAGCGAACTGTGTCGGTAGTTGGTTTTTGTGAATACAGATGGCTGTCTAAGTAGTGTTGCAATAACCGTCACACTAAACACTGTTCATGTAGATTGCTGTCTTTGTAGGGGGTAAGCGAGGCGACATGCTAAGTTTTTAGTCACAGCCAACATTGTGCACAGTTGCCATCTCTCATATAAAGTAATATTGCATTAGCTAGTCAGGTCGTGCAAATATAATCTAATGTGGGCTAACTACTAACAAGTAGGAGAAATGCTAGCTTTATAATGCTACTGACCTCGCAAGCAGTCTTTCGATTTTCTTGTTGCTGGAATACTACTGGCAACATTAGCATCATTTCCATTTCCATGAAGTTCATGAATGTATTGTAATGATTGGAATAATTAGCCCTATATTGGATCATGAATGACTTTGGTAAATATATTACTTTAACAAACACTTTTTGATTCAGTGAATGGTGAATGTTATAGTCACTGTCTTGGAAGACATCATTCCTTTTCTGCTTTTGTGTGTGTGCTAGTGAACTTGAATTTTCTTTTGAGGTGCGAACCAGGTGCCCACTGTGATGTCTCACAGGTGACACTGTTAAGATCTGTGGGTCTTGAGGTCCAAGAACATATCTGCAATTACCACTTACCTCCATTGGTACTCCAAAAGAGAACAAAATGGAGATTTTCACGAATTTTACGTTAAAAATCTATGAATATTCTAATACAATCATCAATACCTTTAGCATGTTAACGTTAGCTATAGCTGGTTTTTTTGAGTATTCACGGTCAACATTTTAATGTAAAAGTTTGAATACAGATTGGTCAAACAGTCATTTCTAATTTCTCAAATCATAGTTCTTATTGCAGATTCCAAAAACCATGTGAGGTCTACTCATTTTCTGCTCAATTGTTGGTAAAACAAAGGAGGAAACTTCGAGGCAGAGATGCTTTTTTGATGTTTTCTGAGGCCTTTCTGTACAGTTTATTTGCAATAAGATCAGAGAAACCTGCTTCAGTACTGCTGGAATGGAATGACAGTAGAGTACTGGCTTGCATTTCACCAAGTAGTGGATATTCCCTCACGCTAATCAGGTTTCATGGAACAGTTGACACTGGCTTTGTGTCACTGTATAATTGCATTACTGGAAAATTGCTACATGAAGGTGAATTAATGGTTGGCAAAATTTCTTGTTTAGCTTGCTCCAGTTCGCAACCAATAGCTGACAAAAACCTTTTGTTGGCTGATCGAAAGGCAGCCTTATAGAAGGCGTACTATCTAGCTAGCTTTCTGTAAAATTTATTCTTTAAATCTTGTCATTCTATCAATGGCTGTTAGAATATTACAATGTCAGACACCAAAGAAATTGGAATTTTTGGTTCTTTTTTTCTGTTTTTAGGCCAGCTCTGGTTGTAAGGTTGAAAGACCTGATAGAGATCTGTGCATATAATGTATATTTTTGCTTTTTCACTCATTATTGTTATGAAATTGACAGTATTCTGCATTAACTTCTGGCCAGTGTTTACATTTGTCCATGGTTTTGTTTCAAAACTTCTGTTTTGTACATGTGAAAGGAATGGTTATGTGAAGTGGAGTTATACTCTTAGCAGAACTGGTTCTTTTTTAATTTGAATTTCCTGATGTGAAACTGAAAATGAACTTTTTAAGCTTAAGTATGGAAAAAGTGACTGCTCAAGTTAGGTGGGGAATGGTTGGGAGCGTCGACTCGCTGCCACGAAATGTCACTTGATGGATCCTTCAAGCCTTTAAGTGGGTTTCTGTTACAGCGGCTCAACTTGCGCTGACCTGCTAACGCGGCTGTAACCTCTGGCGCTCGCGCTCAGACTCACGCAGGTGCAAATGTGTGCTAATGCGTGTGGAGATGTGCGCCGATACAGCACGCGTGCAAAAATTTCATGAACATGTCACAGCGCACGTGCACCCATGACTGTGGAGGTGGTTGACAGCGAGTTTGGCGTGCTGATTACGTGTGGTTTATGGCTTGCAGTGAAGGCTGTTCTCAGCTGTTTGGGAGGATTGGGTGGGGGTGGTGGGCACTGGTCAGATCCAGGCTGCTGGCTCATGTTTCAGCCCCGTAGATCTCCCCAGTCTGTTTTCAGTCTTTAGGCTGGAGCTGTGGCTAAAAATACACTGGTGGTGGCCAGTGTGGGGAACATATGGACGCGACGTGCTAGCGATGGGGCCGTAGGCTGTATGGCAGGTGAGGTTGGGCCATGTTGCACTTTGAACCCTGACTGTAAGTGACCTCTCTTCTTCTTCTCAATACAGGGGGGACTAGCTTGTGGTGGTGGTGGTGGTGGGGGAGTTGGGGTGGTAATTTGCAGGCAGGGCTGAACCTTGCAGGCCTCTCTAACCAGCGAAGTGTTAGTTGGAAATCCGGCTCTCTGGCAGCGCCAGGTCTGGTCTCTGAAAGAAGACTCTGCGGAGGTAGAGCAGCACGACTTTAGAACGTTTGGTCTTCAGTGGCGTCCAGAGAATCTGCCCGTCAGGTTGTCTGAAATTTTGAAGATGCAGTTTTAAGTGCGGGGGCCATGTTCTGTAGGGAGATTGTACCTGTCAACTGAAAGGGTGCATGGAAGGGATTGCGGGTGCGTTGTCCCTCAGCTGATTTCAGTTCAAGAATAGTGCGGCAGCATCGCTGTAACGTTATTGGGGAAACGTAGTGTCTCCAGTGAGGATGGCGTGCATGCCTGAGAGGGGGGGGCAGTTGTGTTGACCTCAGAGACTGCTGCATGACGCATGTTAGCTGGGGGGGAGGTTTAAAGGGCAACATGGGGATTGGATGTGCTGTAGAATGAAGTCCCTGGAATCCTAGCTTGTTCCAGTTGAATATTTTCTGCATGCGATTGGTGATGTCTTTGATCTTGAGGACTGGGCAGAATTGTATTTTAATTTCTTCCCCATTTGAACTTGGTGTGAACGGTGCTGATTTTCAGTCAAAATTTCAGTCAGCAGAAGTCCACGTTCTTGGAAATCAAAAGTTTTTTTTTTTTTTTTTTGTGGCATTTGTTTTGACCGTTTTAAATGCCCTGTCTCGACAATGTTTTTACTGCTGGAGTTTGCAGCTATGTCTTTAGAAGTGTTTGGGAGCATTTAGAGACTTATCACTGTGCAGTGCCGAGGTGTACATTGTAATCTGGAAGTCAGAAGTTGACCATGCATGAAAATAGTCTCTGGTTCTCACATATGACTGCATATACCTGTAATTACAGCTGCTAATTTTTCTTTTAGCCTTCAGTTCATTGTATTGATATTGATCTTGCTGCAGCATGGAGCCAAAGGGCAGAAATGGTCATTTTTAAATGCTTATGGGTCTGCATAATGGTGTTTGAATGGTGTGCCTGACCCCATGTCTGTGGTTCTCCCTGCCAGGTTTGAGGAAGTCCACGAAGAAGCGTAGCGAGTCCCCACCAGCAGAGCTCCCCAGTTTTCGGCGGAGCACACGGCAGAAGACCACGGGCTCGTGTGCTAGTACCAGGTTAGCAGCTTCCCACCCTCTCCACGGCCTGTCACCAGATGGCTCATTAACGTTCTGTCAAGATGTGCATACTTCTTTAAAAATACTGTGTCCGTTTGTCTGACTATGCACTGTGCCTGTGCTCTCAGCCAACTGGTGTATGTAACTGCAGCGTTTGTGTGGGCATTGTATTTGAAAGTGAACAGTTTGTTTCTGCTCAGTCGGCGAGGCTCTGGCCTGGGCAAGCGCGGGGCAGCCGACACTCGCCGCCAGGAGAAAATGGCCGACTCGGACAACAACCAGGATGGAGCCAACTCCTCAACTGCACGCACCGACGAGGCGCCTCAGGGAGCGTCAGGTATGGACTGAGCCCGGCTCCGACCGCTCTTGTGCTCACAATAGAGCTGAATCGGCTCTTTAAATTTTACCGAAAGTCGTTTATCGGAAACCACGTCCTTCGCCTTTCCTTGCTGATTTTCAGCACTGAAATTTGTGGTTGAACCTCACCTGGGGGAGCCATTTTCTGTCCGTAACGATAGGGCTGTAGATGGCATTGATGACGACATGGATCTCTGCTCTGTCCTTTCCAGCCTCTAGCTCTGTGGCTGGAGCTGTAGGGATGACCACATCCGGAGAGAGTGAATCTGATGACTCTGAAATGGGCCGACTGCAAGGTATTATGCCTCCCTCAGTCCCAAGCCGTTGAATCCCCTCCTGCTTTAGTGAACTTAGTTTTGTAAAGATGACATAGTCGTGCTCTGTAAAGCCTCTGTCCTGTGCCGGATATATGGGCGTCTGCAAGTTAATGTTCAACTGATGATCAGTTTGTAGCACTTCCAACTGCAGTTTATCAGTTTTGAGATTCTTGCTGACTTGTTCATTGAGATAAAAATTGCAATTGCTTCTGCTTGTTTGCTCACGTGTATCATTTGTTGCACGAAAGGGCCTTTTTTTCCGTTGGTAAAGTGTAAGGTGTCTCCATTGGGGTGAGTCTTGGTGAGTCTGACTCTGCTGATTGGGTAAATTTGTTCCCCCATAGCCCTCTTGGAGGCACGGGGCCTCCCCCCTCACCTCTTTGGGCCGCTGGGTCCCCGCATGTCGCAGCTGTTCCACAGGACGATAGGGAGCGGAGCCAGTGAGTGCCTTTCATACACCCCCAGTGTTTGTGTTTGTCCTAGCTCGGGTGGCTGTCCCCTTATTTTTTCATCTGACCCGTGTTGCGTAGTGACCAATTAATAATATTAACCCACAAAGCCTAAGCAACCATATACGGGTCTGTCAGATGCTGCTGCCGTTTTCAAACCTGTGGAACTTCAGGCAAATTTTAAATTCTAGTGGTGATCCTAAGGTCTCCAGCAATCCCAAATGTGTCCTGCTAAATTTCAGGGAAATTTTCATTAAATGTATGAGATCTAGATATTTCCCATTTGATGTAATGCTGTGGCTGTAAGAACATGGCGTCCTAGGTTATTTTTCTCAATATAAGTGTGATTTAGCTTCACTTAAGCGCTGCAACCAGCATGTACAGAGTATCTGTGACATCCTACAGTATGGAAAAAATGCTTTTCTCGACTTTGAACCTACTTAAGAAAATCTTCAATGAAAAATTAGACTTAAAGGGGTTAATGTGATATGACCGCACAACTAAAAACATCTGCAAACTCTCAGTACATAATATGGAGAGGTTTTGTGGGCAAATAAGGCTGCAGTTGGTTGTAGACTGATTTCAGCATCTCTTATCTTATCTCTCTCCTTCGCTCACGACTCACCTCAGGCTCCAAGGCTCAGCAGCTTCTGCAGGGTCTCCAGGCAACTGGCGACGAGTCCCAGCAGCTCCAGGCCGCCATCGAGATGTGCCAGCTGCTGGTGATGGGCAACGAGGAGACGCTGGGGGGGTTTCCCGTGAAGAGCGTGGTGCCAGCTCTGGTGAGTCCCCTCCTTTTGCAGCGCTCCTCTCTGTCAGCGCGCCTGCTGATACCTCCCCTAACCCACCGTCCTCTCCTCCCCTCCCTCAGATCACTCTGCTGCAGATGGAGCATAACTTCGACATTGTAAGTGGAAGGCGCCTTTGCGTCGCTCTAGCTGTTGTAGTTGTTGGTGACTGATGTTGTATTTGTATAACCGAGCACCTTGCTGTTCCTCCTGTCCCAGATGAACCACGCCTCGCGCGCCCTCACCTACATGATGGAGGCGCTGCCGCGCTCCTCCGCAGTCGTCGTTGACGCCATTCCCGTCTTCCTGGAAAAGGTGAGACGCCTGTTCCAATGTCAGGCCTACCAAAGAAAACGGCCAGGCTGTAACAAAAGTTTGTCAGATGTCTACATTTTTCAAAGAACCAGCAACACAATTGAAAACTCATTTGGTTCGTCTCTGGGTTCGTTACAGACTGTGTGTGTTTTTTTTTTTTTTTTTTTTTTTTTGTGTTTGGTTCTGGTGAAAATGTGTCGACTTTAAAGTGTTGTGGTGAGAAGTTTTGCGGGAATGTGGCATGTTTTCGATTTTGTGCTGCTGGTTATTTGAAATAGGTAGACATCTGACAAACTGTTGTTACAGCTTGGCCATTTTCTTTGGTAGGCCTGAATGTTGTCTACCTGTCTGTGAGAAGCTTAAGCCTCTTTTTTTTCTTCTTCTTCTTCTTTCAAATTGGCTGTTAATTGGCTGTTGATATATTCCAGTAATCAGAAAAAATTATGTTCATGGTCAGCTTTTGTTTGAAATGAAAAGCTTTGCCAGTATAAGAGATGCAGTTGCCTGATGGTGGAATTTCAGGATATGTCAAGGGTATTATACTCCCTCATGTAACTGAAATAGATTTAAGTAAATAAACACTTTAATTACTTTAATTGCAGCAATGAACTGGGTAGGTGGTTTTACGCTTCATGGAGTGTTGCCATGTAGCAAGGTCTGGTAGCAAAAAAAACCGGGAATGCAGTAGTATGGGCACATCCTGTGCGGTCTTACCATTGTTAATTGCGATAATTGCAGTCTTTACATTGAAATAAATTCCAACAGTGCTTTTGGTAACGTGTTTTGTTTTGCTGTTTTACCTCTATAAATGAAAGAATAAGACTATAACTGTCAGTATTACTATAATGTTGGGCATGTAATGATGTACATTTTTCGATGTGTCATGGTTGAAGTTTCAGCAATACCTGAAGTGCAAGTTTATTTGGTTTCTGTTCATTCTAGCCCAGCTTCTAAGTCTTCCCACTTTGCATTGAGTTTGTAGAGCATTTTCCTGTTGTAGTTTTGCTTGACGGTATTGTAATTGAAATGCTAGTGGAAGCCATGTTCAGCTCTGTCCGCTTTTCTGTGTCTGTAGGGTGCTGTGTGTGCGCTAATGTGAATGACTCTCTTCCTGTCGCAGCTTCAGGTGATCCAGTTCATTGACGTGGCAGAGCAAGCGCTGACTGCCCTGGAGATGTTGTCACGGCGACACAGCAAAGCCATTCTGCAGGCGGTGAGTGAGAGTTCGCACCTGTGACTCGGCGCTGTAACACCTCCTGTTCATCACCGGGAGTTAACTAAATTGATGTGGTGTTTCTTGTCCCTTCGCTCTGCAGGGTGGATTGGCAGACTGCCTGCTGTACCTGGAGTTTTTCAGCATCAACGCTCAGCGGAACGCCCTCGCCATCGCTGCCAACTGCTGTCAGAGCATCACGCCCGACGAGTTCCACTTCGTCTCCGATTCGCTGCCCCTGCTGACACAGAGGCTCACCCACCAGGTGCCCGAGATGCGAGCGCTCACCTGACTTTGATGTGTTGAACTGCATTCATAAACATGCTGGGGCACTCGCAAACACACGAATGTTTTGTTGTAGGGCTTGAGAGAATGATGAATGAAGTGCAGTTACACAGCGACACAATTCATTTGTTCCTAGTTTATTCTTGTACTTCAAGATAAAACCATGAATGTATGATTTAAGTGAAAAATTAGCACTTCAATTTCAAGACATTTTCATTCCTATTAGGTGAACTTCTGTGGGATTTTAAGTGTGTTTTAGCTCACTTGGTCCTACGGGCTAATGGGAGCTTATGGGATCACGTGTCGGCGTCTGAGTTAACTTAGATCTTCTGCCAGACCACTGAAGGGATCAATGTGAAATTTGGTGGGGAGGTCCATACGGATGTACAGATCAGACGTTCAAGGCCTCGAAACTCGACATCAAATATGACCGCCAGTCGGCCACATTTAAAATTGCGCTATATTAAGCTGAAGAGCGCTTGAAAGCCGCTAGAAAGCTGAAACTTTGTGCACACATACTTTTTGAGGACATAAAAATAAAAATCTTGGCTCCTCATTTGCTGCAATACTACTCTCCTTGAGCAACACACTTAAGCCCAATAGCCAGCTGGTTAACTTTTCACTATATAATGCTGAGTACTGTGATCTGGTGTCTGGGGCTTGATGTTTTAATGGAGCTGCACTATGAAATTGTGACTGCGCAGATCGAAAATGGTGAAGGATATCAAGACATGATGGTTTCATGTCCATTTATGCCTCGTGTCTGTTTTCAGGACAAGAAGTCTGTTGAGAGCACCTGCCTCTGTTTCGCCAGGCTGGTGGATAATTTCCAACATGAGGAGGTGAGTGTACAGAATCTCTGAATGAGACATCACTGTTCTCAGGAGCTAAAGCGCTTTTCCCTTCTGACCTATGACCTCTTGCCCCCCCGCGCAGAACCTCCTGCAGCAGGTGGCCTCTCGTGACCTGCTGACCAACATTCAGCAGCTGCTGGTGGTGACGCCGCCCGTGCTGAGCTCCGGGATGTTCATCATGGTGGTGCGCATGCTGTCGCTCATGTGCTCCAACTGCCCCTGTCTGGCTGTGCAGCTCATGAAGCAGAGTGAGTGTCTGCCCCCCCCTCTTAGTGCTTACCCGCCCAGGGTCATCGCAGACAACTTCATACATTAGGCTATTTTTATTATCCCGGGCATATAATGCGGGGAGGGGACATAGCCATAACTCTTCGACAGTCCGTATGTTTGTCTGTTTGTGAACATGGTTTTTGTGCAGGGTATAACTTGAAAACTGTCTGGTATTTTTCCACAAAACTTGGCACGGGCAACCGCCATATGCTTTGGTAGTGCCTTTTGCTATTTTTGAGTTTCTGACATTTTTATTTTTCAAGTTTCTCTGGAAACATGTTTGAATCGGGGTAATTTGAGCGTGTAGCGGTGGCTGGGGGGACAGGTCATCTCCTGATGGCTCTTTCCCTGCTTCATTGATACCCCTGGAGGACATGGTCGAGAGAACAGCTGCCTGCTGGGAGAGCGGGGGTGTGATGCTCCTGGAGCAGGAGCAGGTTAGGGGTATTGGGCTTTGCCCAGAGGCCCAGTGGCCCAGAAACCAGTGGAAGGCCCAGCTCCACAGGGGTCTGAACCCAGACATTACCACTGTGAGCTGCCGGCCACCAGGCTTGTCCGATCCACAATGATCTAGAAAGTACTGCAGATGGTTATCAGCAGTGATTCTTGCTTCAGTATTACAGTGTTCCGTTAATAATGGTGTAGTTGGCGTCTGTGTGATTTTGGGTCCGAGGATAATGGTGATGCTATACTCTCGAGAGATGGTGAGACCATTACCTGACTAGCTCTTGAGCATGCTCAGTTCAGTCATTGAATCTCTTTCAGTGGAACACACCTGCTCTCTCACCCTCTTCGCGATGCTTTTATTCCCAGATATTGCGGAGACTCTTCGTTTCCTCCTCTGTGGAGCATCGAGTGGCAGCTGTCAGGAGCAGATAGACCTGGTTCCCAGGAGCCCGCAGGAACTCTACGAGCTGACATCGCTTATCTGGTTAGTCACTGAGCGCTCGTACCATTACATGAGAATGAAGCATTGGTCTGTTGCTTAGGCTGTATTTCAAGTGTTGGCACACTGCTGCATTCCATAACATCCCTGCCCCCATCACTGACCCATGTTCCTTCCTCCAGTGAGCTCATGCCCTGCTTGCCGAGAGAGGGCATCTTTGCGGTGGACGCCATGTTGAAGAAGGGCAGTGCCCAGACCAGTGAAGGAGCCATTTGGCAATGGAGGGATGACCGTGGACTGTGGCACCCTTACAACCGCATCGACAGCCGCATCATCGAGGTACCAGTATCATTCCTGACAAAACCTTTTGATAAGGTCCTGTAGGCTTGGAAGGGCCTATGTTTAATTAGCACTTAATAATTTACTGCCAGGCTGGGAGTTCCATGTGAGGATCTTGGGCCATATTCCAGTCTGCATCTTGAGTGGGTCTGTGCAGTGGCATGCCATCAGATGGCCTTCAGGCACCTCACCCTTTATCGCATGATCGCTCATGTTCACCTGATTTACAGTCAAACTACTCATTGTCTGAGCAACCAAGACCAATGCATGACTAAGAAATGATAATGACGAAGTTATTGCCTATTGGCTACATTTTTAATGATGCAAAAAATCCAGAACTTTCGCTACTGTCCTTTTCTCAAGGATTATTTGCAGTTGTATTGATTGTTGCCATCCTTACAATGTCACTCCGCTCTGGACCGTGCCTAACAATGCTCTTTTGTCATGACTGCATTCAGATTATAGAATAAGATTCTCATACCTTATTGCTTAATGAGCCCAACAATCTACGCAAATCTGTGCTGTTTCATGAGCTACATGAGTTCAAAATTTTTGAAAACATTATCATTTTATGTTGTCATTTTTGCGCAGAAGAAAATGCCTTGTGACTTTGTGATGCAGTAATGCCATTGAAAATAAATTTGATAGGCAACAGTGGCTCAGATCAATTCATAGAATGACTATCAGGTTAACTGAACTGTGAGAGGATTAGGTTATTAAACATTGAAAGGTGAGGTGACCAAAGGCCTTTGTTACGGCCGACGGGTTGCTACTGGGTTTGTAATAGATTTTTACATTCACAGACTGCTCACCAGAACGGTGAGGACGAGATCAGCCTGTCCACCCTGGGCCGCGTCTACACCATCGACTTCAACTCTATGCAGCAGATAAACGAGGACTCGGGAACCGCCCGCGGCATCCAGCGCAAGCCAAACCCCATGGCCAATCCCAACTCTGGTGTGTATTATCTGGACATATGTGGCCTTTAGTCTCTCTGTTAGTCACTCCTCTAATTTCTGTTTTCACCCCAGCCTCTAGAAAACCAATCTCATTCAGCAGCTAGAGATCATTTTAAGGTGTTGAAATGAAAGCCTACAAACAAGATTGATCTTCAGGGACATTGTTTGGCAGCTGTGCTATAGGGTCCTCAAGTATAATGCCATACTCTGAGACTGTAAGGGCACAGTTATGTTGATTGGCTTTGGAATGGTGTGGTCAAAGCTGACCTCAGATCAGCAGGGTAAAGTATTGTGTCATACTCTGATACTGTTAGGTCACAATGTTGTAGATTGGCTTTGGAGCAGTGTGCCCAAGGCTGACCTCAGATCAGCAGGTTAAAGCGGTGCTTTTGTGGGCTGCACAGGAGGGCACACGGAGGTGAAGAGGGAGGACGCTCGGGCGCAGTTGATGAAGGACGACCCAGAGCTGGCGCGGTGCTTCATTAAAACCCTGTTTGGGGTTCTGTACGAGGTGTACAGCTCCTCGGCCGGCCCGGCCGTCAGACACAAGTGCCTTAGAGCCATACTGAGGATCATCTACTTCGCGGACGCTGAGCTGCTGAAGGATGTTCTGAAGAACCACGCAGTGTCCAGGTGAGAAACGGAGGGCCTCTGATGCACGAAAGCGGCCCACTGACCGCTATTTGCTCCCTGTGTGTTGTCTGGGTTAGCATCTAGTTAGCACCCTGGTGGCTAACCTGCTAACCTTTTGAAACATCCAGTGAAATGAACGCCGAATTATGTCAGATTTCAGACCTTTTCCCTCTTACTCAACTGCTATGTGCAAAAGAACTCCACACCGTGAATTGTATATGGTTTACCTCCTAATTTTATACTGGAACTGGGTTTAAAACATCCATTTAGCAAGACAAATATTGTGGTTTCTCAGTCTTCCAGCATATGCTGTATGTTATTTGGAGGAAGTGGACACTGCTAATGTTTGTCTGTCTTTCGATTTTTGTTTTCCAGCCATATTGCCTCCATGCTGTCCAGTCAGGACCTGAGGATTGTAGTCGGGGCTCTGCAAATGGCCGAGATCCTAATGCAGAAGCTTTCAGATGTTTTCAGCGTCTATTTCCGGCGAGAAGGTAACGCCAAGCAGATCTTGATCAATCATAGTCTATCCTCAGGAGGCAAAAAAATTAAATGATGGTCTTAAATTAGGCTGATGAAGTGAAAGTGAATGTTTTGTATTTGTGCCACCGAATGTAGTATAGACTGTATTGTCTTGCCTGTGAGGTTCGCATCAGAACACCATTCTGTTGTGCGTAGGTGTGATGCATCAGGTGAAGAACCTTGCCGAGTCCGAGACCTTCCTCACCAGTCCGCCGAAGGCGTGCACGAGCGGGACCGCCAGCCTGTGCACAACCACCATCAGCACGGCAACCACCACTGCGGCAACCAACGCCACGCCTGACCTGGGCTCCTCCAGCTTCCAGCACAGCATGGACGACTCGCTGGACCTCAGTCCACAGGGGTGAGATACTGCAGCTAATTTAGGGCCATTTTTTTTTTTTTGCAGCCATTGGCTCTTTTCTGAAGTCATCTAATCACCCTGCACTTCCAAACATTGCCTACAATCACTCCTGCGGTCCAGCCGGGCTGCATCCCTCTGTTTGCAGGAAGACTCCTGTGACCATGTCCTCCCTCCACCTGAAGTTAATTCACTGCTCAGGAGTCTCGAGCGACTCTACTGTCCCGAGTTCTGTCTTTATTATTAATCAGTGTAAAGTATTAAATATTGAAATGTCTCATTTTCTGTCTTTTTAGGCGGTTGAGTGACGTTCTGAAAAGGAAACGACTTCCCAAGCGAGGGCCGAGGCGGCCAAAGTACTCCCCTCCGAGGGATGATGACAAAGTTGACAATCAAGGTGTCTTGTTGTTTTATAAACACTCTGTATAACTGTATATCTTTGTGCATTATTGTGCATCAGGCCTTGGTGACTAGCTGTGCAGCCAAGACTATAATTGTATCCCCGGACAAAGTTAGGGATCCTATAAATTTACATTTGTTCCTTCACTGCTGTAATCGCTGCTGCCGCATCCATGGAGGTTTCTTACGATCAAACTGTAGGTCACCTCTGTCACCCAGTTGTATTCATGTTTGGCGTAGTCATTATTTCTGGTGAGGTCTCAATGCCTATTGATTTTGGTCAAAATCGGGCAGTTAACAGAATAACTAATGAGGCGTCTAAATGGCACAAACCCACACAAAATGGCCCTCATGGCTCTTGCCGTCACATGTAGGGCTTACATTAGTATTGGGGACTGATGGGCACTTGTAAATTGCACATCGGTTCGTGATCTTTGATTTGACCTTTGACCTTGTATTCAAGGTCAAACAAGATAACACCGTTTATATCACTTAGTAGAGCTTAGGATGTATTGGGGACTGATGGGAAGTTACATAATGTGCATCAGTTTTTACCTTGGATTTAACCTTTGACTTTGCCTTGAAGGTCAAACAGAAAATGCCTTGTTTCTTGCAGTCTCTCAGTATTGCCTTGTGCATCCATATCCACATGGAATGGATCTCTATCATTCTAAATTACTTCATTACGGCTATAACCAGGACTGATTCAGACAGCTATAAGCTTTTCAATGAATCATATCAGTTATCATCTTCATGGATTGCTTAACCAAGAGCTTGTGACGTACGTCTAATTGCATGATATATTATTACTGCATTTGGAGCTTTGGACTTTTAGGGTCAAGGCAAAATGATGGTATTTCAGTATTCCTTGGGTGAACCAACCAGTAATCCAAGAATCCAGGGATTTACGTATTGACTGTGAGTGACCAAACTGTGATTAAAAACGATGTTAATTACTTTAGGGAGTTTGGTTTAAGTGATTGAGTTATGGTGAGCGGCTGCTTTAGTGCATTATATTTCCGTATTAGAGCTGCGCATCCTACGGCTTTTATGTCCTTAAAAGTTCTTAAAAGTTTGAAAGTAATTTCAGTCCTGCTGTTTTCTCAGCCAAGAGTCCTACCACGACTCAGTCTCCTAAATCCTCCTTCCTGGCTAGTCTGAACCCCAAAACCTGGGGCAAATTGGGTGCCCAGAATACCAGCGCCAACTCTGAGCCATCCCGCACTGCTGGGGTGAGTGGCCTGGCTCGTGCCCCACCCAAGGACTCAATCTCCAACAACAGGTATGTATACTCCTGTATGGTGATTATATATTTGGAATATGTTTTGTATTGGTTTGCTTTTTCATGTTTAGCAGCAATTTTTCAGCCTCTGTTTCCACTCATTCTAAATTATATTTTAACTGATCGGCTTAACTTCAAATGTAGGGCTGGACGATTTAATGATATAACATTGCGAGGAGGACACAACATTTTCTACAGTCACAAAATTTTGTATCACTGTGTTGAAGTGTTGTTTATATTGCATCTTTGACTGGAATGAACTTCAAAAAAGGCTTTATGGTCATTGATCGGTGACTGTTTTGTTACATTGGTCACGTGTACAGAACTTCTGTGGGACCTGCATGTGACAAACTCATGTATATAAAATGGGGTATAGAAAACGAGGGGCAAGCTCCTGTAAAAATGAATGAGAGGCAATGTCAGGAAAACAGTGATGTTGCAGCTTGTTGGTTATTGTATCTGAACCGTTGGCCAAAATAGCAACTCAGAATTATATTTTGTAGCATGTATACAGTTTTAATATAATTTTCATACATTAGCTTTGTCATATGAAGGATAAAGTTTGGTGCCAAAAGTGCATTTTTGCTGATGTACATGGCACGGTGCGCATGCTCAATGCTTATGTTGTCTGGGCAATGGCAACATTAGCAAATGTAACTAAAAGGAAATGATTTGGTGTTTGTATCCTATAGCTGCCGTTTTCTGTGCAGGATGGCAAAATGCTATCCTACCTAGCTAGCTCAGTGTTCATGTAAATATCGTATACAACATTAATAGAAGGGCTTTTTAGTCATCGCAATCACGTTTACAAGCTACGCTATCACTGGTTACGAGTGCATGAATAATTGTTAGTCAACATTGATTATGCGTAGCTATTGGATACAAGTATGAATCGGAGCATCTAATTAACCTGTGAACATTGAATAATGGGGATCAGCGGTTGAATGTCAATGTTAAAGAAGAATGTCAACAGAATTGAAAGTAAACAAACTTGCATAGTGCACCTTTAAGACTGGCATTGCTGAAAAAATGTTTTATCGGTGCATAAATTAAATTCACAGGTCGATACAAGCCTGAAGTTGTTTGGCTTAATTCACCCCGGACAACAGGTTGCACAATATCCACATTATATCTACAAAATTGGCCATTCATTTCGTCACCAAAGTGATTCATGTCTGGCTCGGCGCATGTACCGTGCAAATACACCTGAAAAACCAGCCTCTTTCTGTAGCGTCAAAGTTTATGGGGGCAAATTTTACAGGTGTACCCAGTCATTATACCACTCTGTTTCAGATGGGGCCTTGACTTTTTTTACGATTCTGCCCAGCCCAAAGGGGTTTTTGGATGCCAAATACAACATTAAATTTTTGTTTAAAAAGTGTTCGGTACCTCAAAGAAAATAAACATTTGAATGTATTTCAGAATTGTTTTAATTACACAGGTTTTAAGTCCCACCATTGAACTTGACAAAGGGCAACTATAAATTGTCATTGAAGCCATACACCGCAATTTTTCAAAAATCATGATGTTAGATTTTAACTGTATTTACTGGTTGTACTTTTGCATGAATTGACCGGCTAGCTAATATTTGTATTGACTCAACGGCATCATTTTAAATGGCATGTGTCAATTGACTAAGCTTATAACTTCCCCTTCAACAGATGGGTTTGTGTATTTAGATTGTGTTCAATTAATCTAGCTTTGTTCAGCAACAATGTAGATGGCGGAGTAATGGCGAGAGCATAACATTTGCTTCTATTGCTTGCTATGTGCGTGTTGTCCATGTTGGACATTGTTTTTGTTCCTTGTGAAATGTTAGAAATCTAGGAATTCTAAACCCTCTGGTATAAGAATGAAAGAAATGAATCAAGATACAATTTTGAAATTGAAAATGTTTGCAAGTGAAAGCAAAAATATGAGTTAAAGCAAAGCAGGGTTTTGGGGTTTCCCGCAAATGTAAGCATTTCATTTGGCTTAAAGTGGGTATTTGTGGAAAATACTGAGGGGCTTTCCATCTTTCCTAATATTGCCATCTAGTGACCACCACTGCAAAGATTTGATTTGTTTTCAGGTTTCTTTTGTGGATATCCCTTTAGTGATGTTATGAGTATTTGTTATGGCTTTCGATTACTGTAATTTAGGAGGCTGTGTCTGCTTTTCTCTGAGCTTCTGAGTCTCTTCTGTTATGCAGAGAAAAGATCAAGGCCTGGATCAAAGAGCAGGCCAGTAAATTCGTGGAGCGCTATTTCAACTCAGAGAATGTTGACAGTAGCAACCCAGCGCTGAATGTACTACAAAGGCTGTGCTCCGCCACAGAGCAGCTAAACTTACAGGTACCTCCTCTTATTATGCTGGAATGTTCCTCCTCTTCGTGGGTTTCAAGGCCTGGGGTGATGGACTTGATTTCTTTTGCCCCCTGCAGGTGGATGGGGGGATTGAGTGCCTTGTCGAGATCTGCAGTATTGTCTCAGAGTCGGACGTGTCCTCGTTTGAAATTCAGCACAGCGGATTGGTCAAGCAGCTGCTCCTGTACCTCACCTCTAAAAGCGACCGGGACGCAGTCAGTCGGGACGTGCGTCTCAAAAGATTCCTGCACGTGTTCTACGGCTGCCCGGTTAGTGTCCCCCGCCTGCCCCTCTCCTGCAGCTAACCGGATCTGTGTAACCCACCTCGCATGTATTAATTTTAAACTGATTTACCTGTGGCATATAGGGTTAAACTTGCCTACCTTCATGCGTCTTTGCCTCACTCCTCTCCCCCAGTGGAGGCTGCTAGGAAGGAATGCAAATATAAGAATGTGTTACAGTACTTATTTGGTAAATGGCAAAATTATGCAGTAGTTATTCGGCAAAGTCTTTGCTCGGTCAGACATTGCTTTAATGGTTGCGTCGAGACGCAGTGAAACGCAAACATAGGTTCATTATTTATACGTTCTGAGAAAAGGATCCCACAAAGACTGCTGTCAAGTTTCCTTGCTGGAAACACTGGATGGTTCCAGAAGATGGCTGACCTCAAACCATTTCCCGATCCCTTGAGGGCACGGGGAGATGAGATCAGATGAAATGGCTGATGGGAATGATTCATCTCTGTGCTGCAGGTCCCGGGAGAGGAGCCTGAAGGGCACCTGGACCCCACTGAGACCGGCCCCCTGCTGGCGCTGGTGCACAAGATGAACAACTGCCTGAGCCAAACTGAGCAGTTCCCTGTCAAAGTGCACGACTTTCCCAGCGGCAACGGAACAGGAAGCAGGTCTGTCGATAGCATTCGCTCCGGTCACTCACAGGGTTACCCGCCCCTTTAGCCCTTTAAGCGCTAAATTATTTTCAATAAAATACCAACACACCACTCAGTGTATTTCCCACATGGGACACTCCAGCGCTGAATCGATCAGGTCAGAATTTCCCGCTCCTCAAAGTCAAGTAAGTCGGCTTCATTTTTGCCATCTCTTCCAGCATATCTGGATATTGAGCACTTTCGTTGTTAAACTCACTGCCATCACTTGACAAGTTCTTAAACGCCAGCATTTTGAAACGACGCATGGTCAAAATCCATGAAACAAGAATATTGTAATAATTCATGTATACGATGACTATGCAGTTGGAAGAAATTGTTACAATGCACACTCTGGGGCCCCTAGCAACCAATCCCCAAAGTGGCTACGTAAATACTAAAATCTAATTGATGCGGTGAAACACACCTACCCCCCAAAGTGTCTTTTGCCGCAACTACAGCTGTAGAAGTTGTGGCTGGAAACTTCCTTGCAGCAATAGCCGCAATCAGCAGCGGTTAAGATTATGGCGCTTTAAGGGTTAAGTCAGCCCTTTTTTTTTTTTTTTTTTTACCGGCCCTATGGGCCGATAAGCTATTGACGTGGTGTGGCGTTCGTCGCCCGGAACTTTTTTTTTTTAATCTTTTTTTTTGACCTGATGAATTTTCGTGTAAATTTGCAATAACATACTACTAGACCATATCTCCAGACATGTGTCGCGGATTTTTGATTGAATCATTTTTCATTTTATGGGCCCTTGAAATTTTGGCTACAATGTTAAAGATGGGACTGAGAAATTTTAAAAAATTATTTCTGAAAAACTGTGATAATTTTTTTTTTTTAAATCAGGCAATGAACTTGCAAAAGGTTCTTAATACGGAGTGCTGCAGTTGGGTCAAGCAAATTGTAAAAAATTCTGGACAAAAAATATGGGGAAAACGGAGACCGGCTGTCACAAGAAAGTTAAAAAGCAGCCAAAAAAGGAAGTCTGAGGCACTCTGAATTATATTAAAAGTCCTTTATTCTACATCGGGGACAACCAACGCGTTTCGACTCACAGTTTTCATCAGGGTGATGAAGACTATGTGAGTCGAAGCGCAAAACGAAAATATTGAAGATTGGGAACATATGTGCATTGAACACTTATAGGAAGTCATGTATGAACTTTCATTTGGTGGCCTTGAACTTGACCTTCGGCGACCTTCGAAGGCCAAACTTCACATAGTGAAATTTTAATGACCTCTATCACCAAAACTATTACAGATAGAGCTTAGGTTTGTATTGCGGGCATATAGGAAGTCATGTATGTAGTTTCATTGGGTGACCTTGAACTTGACCTTCAGTGACCTTGAATGCCCAAACATCACTGTGAAATTTCAATGACTTATAACAGCAAAATGGTTAGATAGTTTCGGCATGTATTGGAGATGTATAGGAAGTCATACATGAACTTTCATTTGGTGGCCTTGAACTTGACCTTCAGTGACCTTGAACGGCCAAACTATACAGTGAAATTTCAATGACTTACATCAGCAGAATCGTTCCAGATTGAGTGTAGGTTTGTATTGGAGACGTATAGGAAGTTGGTGACCTTCATATTGAGAAAATTCAATGACTTCTATCACTGAAAAGGTTTGTGTTACTGACATAGGAGCCTAGTTTTGTGTTACTGACATACGAAGTCACATATGAACTTTCATTTGGTGACCTTCGTATTGACCTTCAAAGGTCAAATGTGACCTAGTGAAATTACAATGACTTGTATCACCAAAATGGTCAGATTGAGCCAAGGTTTGTATAGAGACATTTAGGAAGTCATATGAAGTCCAATTCCTGAGCACAACTTGACATTCTGTGACCTTTAAAGTTCACAATTGACATATTGAATACATATTGACATATTTTAATGACTTGTGTCACCAAAACTGCTTCAGATCTTAGGATTGTATTACAGAAGGTCTTACAAATGTATGTGAACTTTTATTTAGTGACCTTGACATTGATTTTCATTGATTCAAATGTCAAACTTCACATGAAATTTTCATAACTTGTATCATCGCTGTAAGACTGCTCGCCGGTAAGCTACAGGACCCTTGGTCCTTTTTGCAGAATTTTTTCCTCATTTTTCTGTGTCCTTCAAACATTTGAACTCTAGTCCAGAGTTAATTAGTTCGTTTGCACCCAAAGTTAAATGTGGGTCTGTGTGGCTGCTACTGCTGTAAAACTTTTTTTTTGTTATAGCTGATTTGTGGTGGTTTTCTCCAGGGGCTCCCAGGCACTGAAGTTCTTCAACACGCACCAGCTGAAATGCCAGCTGCAGAGACACCCGGACTGTACCAATGTAAAACAGTGGAAGGGGGGCCCTGTGAAGATTGACCCCCTGGCATTGGTGCAGGCTATTGAGAGATACTTGGTCGTAAGAGGTGCGAGAAATCTCCCCTGCTGGTTCTTCTGCTTAAAAATCTGCACGAGTGCAAACTGTACCATTTCCTCTTTACAGGGTATGGCCGAATTCGAGAGGAAGAGGAGGACAGTGACGACGATGGATCCGACGACGAAATCGACGAGTCGCTGGTATGTGGTGTCGCTGTTCGTCTCGTGCAGATCTCTACCTGGTTGATTTTTCTCGCAAGTCCTGACACGTCGGTCTCTCGGACACGCAGGCAGCACAGTTCCTGAATTCGGGCAGCGTACGGCACAGACTGCAGTTTTACATGGGGGAGCACCTCCTGCCCTACAACATGACTGTGTATCAGGCCGTCCGGCAGTTCAGCCTGCAGGCCGAGGAAGAGAGGGAGTCCACGGATGATGAGGCCAATCCGCTCGGCCGGGCTGGCATCTGGACTAAGACCCACACAATATGGTACTGGTCAATCACACCAGCCCGTACTCAGTGATCATGCTCTGTACATCTCCATTCTATATACTTCACCTCTGTTGGGTGCAGGGTCATCATAAGCATTTATGTCTCTCCTCATGCAGTTTTGGGCTCAGTTCTGTTTGGTGTTCACTGATCTATATAGAATAACTGGATAACTGATGACGTCGTAATTTTGAAGTAACCGTGCCGCCATATTGGTATGCCCAACCATCATCTCTTAGAACACTACTCACATTGGAACAGTTGCAGCCAACGATATAATTCATTAAGAAGATATCTTTCCACAGACATGGAAAAGGCGGTATTTTACGTTATCTCCTCAGTTTGACCTGTACGAAAAGTGCCTCAACGCCGGCAGGTTTAACTTGATCAGGCAGCAGTTGTGCATGCTTTTAACATATTCAATGGACAAGATCAGCATTTGACAATCTGTACGACCAATGAGTGAGTGCTGGGGATCATAGGAGATCTATACAGATTTTTCTACATCCCGCCTGAGTGGGGCAGTGGTACAACGAATTTGAAGTCGAATGTTGCTGTCTGAAGGAGACAAGATGTCAATCCTGCACGGATTATTTTTCTGTCGGGTGGGCTTTAAATACATAATGAAAAAATAAACTAGCCATAAGCTAGCATCTTGTCAACCCTTGTCTTTATCTTAGAAACTCTGGGTGTGAGATGCAATTGCGCATAGCTCATGTGTAAGTCCCAACGGTTGTCTTGTATCTTGTAGTTTTCTATTCAGATGTCTCCACTTAAATCAGCGTTCACATGAGAAGTGAAGGGAGTTGTGCATCATGGAGATGTATGTAAAATTGCCTGCCATTCATTATAGAGTGTGAATCACATCTACTTAAGTAGCTCTAAAGTGACATCCTCATGAATAACTTGGCAAAATTAAACTTGTCCGTCAACGGTTATTGAGTGTCAGCAGAACGTTAGCCTTTTTAGTGCTGGCTTAAATTAGCCTTAATAATTTGACCAGTCAACGCCTGGTTTTGTTGGCTAGCTAGTCTGGTCTAATATTGTAGACAGCGTTGCACATCTGTATTACTGGATTATCTAATTTATGGCGCGTGACATTAATATTGTTAACTTCAGGTTATCTAGGTAGCTTTAGGCTAACGTGATGGATCACGTTAGCTAACATTAATTTGAAGTATTCTAATAATAATCGTTAGCTGGGCTAACGTTGACATGTTATCTGCCGTTAAGGTAGATCGCCAATGTCTTATAATAAGCAATATATTCATTGAAATTGATTTATGTGTATGTGTCTTTACTACAACCAGTGCATTGTCTCGTCGCATCCCCCGAAAAATGCCACTCTGCATTGGAAAGCTGCACATCAACGCATCTCTGCCACAGAATACTATATAACGGTTGCTTACTACCGGGCATAGTAAAATGGCCGCTCGACCACTTCCGCTTGCTTCAACCTCCCAACAGTTTTCTATCGCGTTTGCAATCCAGTTATACTATAGGTCAGTGTTGGTGTTCCCCATGTGCTTTTGGACCATAACTTTGAAACCACTCGAGATATATATATGTATATGTATGTGTATGTGTTTTTTTTACCAAATTTTGTAGGTGCATTGATTGGTTACGAAACTAGTGCCTTTTGCTATTTTCTTGGTTCTGAGGGAGGAGAGACATTTGTTTTTACTCAAGTTATAACCAGATCTAGGACAACTGTACTTTATTACTAGAAGTTATTTCATCAGTGCATGTTCCTTGGGCTACAGCAGGGCTGGCGATAAGCGGTATCGCATCACAAAATGCGATCAGTTTTTTTGAAATGCGCCAATCTGCGACGGGCTTTTGAAATCCCCATCGCATATTTTGGGTAATGTGAGTAAAAGTTTTAGTCCAGTTTTAGACAGAAACGGGTTCCTAGTCTCTTTAAATATCGTTCCGATCGCCCTCCGCAACTACACTATGGATAACCTAACGGCGCGACTCTGAAACCATGGTAGCGAGTTGAATGACCCCATTTTCCTACCTCCGCGCCAGTCCCGACCACAGAGCTAAAGAAAACACTGGAGTGGGAAACATCATTGGCTGAACCAACCGCAAAACCTGAGACGCGTCCGCCACCCTTTGTAAAGAATCGGCGGGGGAATTGCTCAATCAAACACTGTACATGTGTATATGCGAATAGATTAAATTAAATTAAAAACACTGGACCGGTGACACATATCAGGTGTCATCTAACACAGGTATTAAATATAAAAATAACGACGACAATGACTGTTTCCAGATGTGCTAATTGCATTTTAAAAAAACTGCGAATTATTGTGCGACGGTCGAGATCCGGACCGTCCCGCGTTGGAATTAGAGGATCGACCGAAGTTAGACTGAACGACCAGAACATTGCTGACACTTTCTGAATCTAAAAAGAATGAGTGACTCAGAGTAAGTTAGAGAATCGTCTCAATTCTTAAGCGATGTATGGACTTTAACCCGTCATTACGAAGGGATTTTGGCACATCGTTGTATTTTTGTATTGCTGTATAGTGCACCGTTTTGCAAATATTAGGCAACGGTCAAGCACGTGAGCACTGACAACATCGATTCTAACCCAACTAATCGACAAACCTGCATTTTAGATCATGTAAGTACTTGGTTTGGGATTTCTCTTTGTGCAAGGTACTGAAGAGCTTTGAAATTAAAAACTTATCGTTTGCTATTAATTATGAAGAAAAAGTTACTCTCTGTTTTACTGAAGGGCTTGTGTCATCTGTGTCTAATGCTTATTGGCATGACTGGTTATTAATTAATATTAGAACGTAATAGGAGTTAAATTGGCATAGGTATGAGTTGCAGTTGTAAAAAACCAAATGAAAAATATTTGAGATACGGATATCTTATTGGTGCTGAAAATTAAAAGGGGAAAAAAGGCTGTCTAGAAAAAGATGGGGAGGACCAGTAAACCTGGGTCATTACTGGTCCGGATGCCTCGTGGAAAAAAAAAATAAATTTCTGTCCCTGATATACAAAAAAGAGTGGTATATTTATGTCAAAGGAATGCTGTTTTCATATTTTGGAGACATATTTGTACCTTGAATTCCTACAATGCTCTTTATTCTAGATTATGGCAATTTTATTTTAATATTTAAATGTTCATTTTGGTTCATAATTACCAGTATTAATTTCTTTCTCAGTAAAAATATTATGCGTGATAAAACTCAGTCCTGAATAGTCATTCACAGCCTGAGCCAGGTGAGTGGTTTTGGTAGAACCAACTAAAACTTTGTAATTCCGAGTTATTACATATTAGCTGTAAGTGGGTCCCAATTGGTAAGTCCAAGTAGTTTTAACACTGCAATGCTACTGTAACTCAACTGCCTTGGTCTTCATTAGGCGATGTTAATTAGTGTTAGTACTGTTAGCTAAGTGTTCTCAGAAATGAAAATAAAAGGTTAAAGCGCATATACAGACGTTTTTGTTAAGTTTTATTTTTGCTACACAGTTCTGAAAAATGCTACATAATGCTACAGATTCTAGGGACTGCATAGCGTTTTTGCTACGCAGTTATTTTTGCTTAATGCCAGCCCTGCTACAGCTGGTACGTACGTTTTCGTGTGACACATGCGATATCGCTCAGGGTGTGTCCTCTGGCTTCAGTCACTGCAGGTGTGTTTTGGTGAGAGGTTAAGTTTGATACTCTTTTTGCTCAGGTATAAACCTGTGAGAGAGGACGAGGACGGCAGTAAGGACGTGGTGGGTGGGAAGAGAGGTCGCGCTCAAACCGCCCCCACCAAAACCTCGCCTCGGAACGCCAAGAAGCACGACGAGCTCTGGCACGGTATGGCCTCAGTGAAACCTTGATCTCCATGTCTGTCTGTCTGCCCTTTTTTAGACGGCAAGGCGTGTGACCGTTGTCCCCCTGTATTTGCACAGATGGTGTTTGTCCCAGCGTGACAAATCCCTTGGAGTCGTACCTGGTTTCAGAGCCGCCAGAGGGCATGACCTTCGATGACCCTTCCCGGGATGTCAACCTGCTGCTCAGGGTCCTCCATTCTATCAGCAGATACTGGTTCTACCTGTATGACGTGAGTGTCCTCACCAGCTCTCACTACACTACCATAGGGTCTTGCTCGCTATGCACCGTTAGGTCTTGTCTCAGCTCTTTCTCTCTGGCTTTCAAGGTGTGTTGTGTTAATTGTCCCCCGCCGACGTGGTAGCGAGCGGAGCGGGGACATAGTATGCAGCTCCGTCCGTCCGTCACGTCCCGTTTGTTGTGAACGCGATATCTCAAGAACGGTTTGACAGATTACATTCATCTATGGCTTCAATGTGTATTAGTGTGATACGCCGACCCCAGTCGATTTCTGCGGACATGGCCGTGTTTAGTGGTAACACTTGTTTCACTTTTGCATTCTGTGTCAGTAGTTCCAAACCCTTTACTTGGAGATGTAATCTTATCGTTGGGCTACCAGTTGGTGGAATCTAGAATTGGGTGTGCCAGTTTGTGGCTGAAATGAAAACCTGTTGGATGATGAATCTCAAACAGTAGTTTTGGCAATGACTGGTCTAATGGCATGGCATTTTTGGAACCACATGCCTCCACAGTTTGGATTTATCTGTTGGGGAGCTGTGCCTGCGTCTTTTTGCTGTGCGTGATCCGCGGGCATTTTTCAGGAAGCTTCTTTCTCTGTCCTGCAGAATGCAGTTTGCAAGGAGATCATCCCCACCAACGAGTTCATCAATAGCAAGCTAACCGCCAAGGCCAACCGACAGCTGCAGGACCCCCTGGTCATCATGACCGGGAACATCCCATGCTGGCTGACTGAACTTGGCAAGACCTGGTACGCACCACTTTCCATTCACACTCAGCAGAACACACACGCTCTTGTTGTTCGCTATTTGTTATGCCCCCGCCATATTTGGTGGCAGGGGCATAAAGAGTTACCCTTATCCATCCATCCATACGGGATGCTGTCTGTCCACTTCTCAAAAACTACAGGGCAGAATTCAATATGCTTTGATAAATGCTTTCTAGATAGGTCGAAAGTGTGCATTTCATATTTTGCTTGACAAACCATCCATCAGTCCGTACGTACGGGATGTTGTCTGTCCACTTCCCCTCCAACTCTACTGGTCAGAATTCCACAAGCTTTGCTAAATGCTCTCTAGATGGGTCGAAGGTGTGCATCTCATTTTGTTAAACAAAATGTCCGTCCATTCATCCATACGTAACGGGATGTTATCTATCTGTTCCTCGAAATAGTGCACAAAAGTCAACGAGCTTTGGTAAATGCTTTCGATGGGTCGAAGGCATGCATCTCAAATTTTGTTTGACAAAATTGCATAATTTCACAATTTTAGGGGCTTCTCAAACTCTCAGATGGATGGGCATCTGTATCCAAGGACACAAATTTTCTAGTTTAAACTGCATTTTTTTCCCATTCATGATATTAAACTCTTCCTCTGCTCTTCCCGCAGTCCTTTCTTCTTTCCCTTCGACACGCGGCAGATGCTCTTCTACGTGACGGCGTTTGACCGTGACCGAGCAATGCAGAGGCTCCTGGACACTAACCCTGAGATTAACCAATCAGACTCCCAGGATAGCCGGGTCGCCCCACGACTCGACAGGAAGAAGGTGAGGGAAAAGCGTGGGGTGTATGTGGCAGATGGGAGTTTGTTAATTAGCTCTGTCGGTATATCTCTTTGAATGCTATTTATGTTTTCAATGGGAAAAGAATCACTGAAAATGTGCTGGATTCATTGGAGCGGTGATTGTTTTATTGTTTGATTGTTCCTGTGTATATTTGAGCATGTTTTTTAAATTTAATTTTTATCCCCGCACCAAGGTGTGGGGTATTAAAATGGGGTCCGTTCATGTGTCTGTTTGCCACACACATCTTGTGTATGCCGAAACTCAAAGCTCTGGTTCGATCACTTCCAAATTTACAGGGTTTATGTACTACATGGTCTAGTTGTGCCTTTTGAATTAATTTCATATCTGTGACTTCATTTGTATAATTTAAGCACTTTTTTGTTGGTAAGAAAACACATACTCTAAATGGTTCTTCACTGGAATGGCAAAGCCTCACTGAGGGGAGTATAGTTGACTTGGCCCATTTGTTTTTTGTTTTTGTTGTTTTGTTTTTAGGTAAGGAATATTAGGGCTTTATTTCTTTCTAACAGTGATGACCATTGGCTGTCCTTGGTATGATCTCTCTGATCACCACACCCGCGTTATTTGTGGTTCCTTAGACACGGGTGTGTTTTGATGGGCAGTTTTTGCTTAAGTGTGAAAGAAGCTACCAGATCTGTGCTGTCAGAGTGACTGGACTCCCCTCTATTTTCTCTCTCTAGCGCACTATAAACCGAGAGGAGCTGCTGAAGCAGGCGGAGTCAGTGATGCAGGACCTCGGTAGCTCCAGGGCCATGCTGGAGATCCAGTATGAGAATGAGGTGTGGTCCTCAGTCCAGCTGTTCTATGGGATAGGGATGGGGCGATTTTTGATCAGACCGCATATCGGCGATCGAAGGGATGATCGTGATTGGTTTTTTTTCATAAAGCGATATTTTTAACCTGACACGCAGACACCCTCTAACTCGCCACGCAGTTTCATGTCTCTGCGCTTTACCTTCTTCACGATGGTGCGCGTTGATATTTAGGTCTACATTCATTTTCAATGGTAGAAAAGACGTTCCTAAACCGTAACAACCGAACTATCGAAGGTAAACTAAAAGCCAATTGAAACGAGTCTTGTTGCAGAAACGAACTGCCGGCATTTCTCCGTAAAAAAATATAAACGTAGTGTCAATAAATTCATTAATTTCACTATGATGTTATAAATTTTTGAACACTATATTTCGAAACTCCAGTATGTAACCCATCATTTACACCAATAAACTCACATCTCATGAGTCTTTATATCAAAATCAGAGAGCGCGGCTTCAATCGGGTTTTCACCGGTGGGATCATGTTACCTGAAAGCGAAAGTAATCCGTATTCATGTAGGCAAGCATGTACAGTTGTGCGTACTGTCCTCTATTTTTTAATATTACGACTGGGGATGCTCATGTTGATTTTTTTTTTCCCAGACCGATAACCGACGCTCCTTAACCGATTAATAACCGTTAACTGATAAGATTTAAATGCTCTATTGAGTACGACAACAACGGCGCCCCCCGAACACCTGCACCCAGTGTTCTCCACTTATTTTTTCAATGACTGGGCGGTAGTTCCTTTTGCGAGCGGGTGCTGCACGTTTCATTTTGTTGAGCGAGAAATGCGTTTTATTTCATTGCTATCGCACGTCTTCCAGTACTCTTTACATTCTATAATCTTGTAAATATCGTAATCTTGTATCTTCATCTGCTTGCGGCCATTTGTTTCGCGCGCCTCCCTTCGCGTAGCACCCCTATGCACTGCATACATTGCATACCCTCTTTTTGCGCCGCTGCCTGTGAGCTATTAAAAAGTACCAAATGCTTTTTTTCCCCATAGGTGATAGAAAATGGGAAAACCCGGCGGATGTCCCGCTGGCACTTTTCCAGGAAAGAATGAAAATAGGTTGAAATTCAAAATTTTGGTGAAACTGGGTTTTCATGAAATTAATACTCTACTACATCATTTCTGTCATCCCTAAAATATCTCAATGTTATTCGCTCATTTAACAGGTTAAAATAGTGATCTTTATCAACAACTCTGTGTCTGTCTGATTGTCGTAATCTACGTTTGAAATCGCAAGTGGCGGATGTGCATGAAAATCGCTCATAACTGCTTGTCTACAAAGACTATGAAGACAGTTCACTCGTAAAAGTAAACCAAATAACATGAAGATTAAGTAACAAAAATATTACTCCATCTTAATGTTATTTATGTTAATTAATATCATTAAGGCGCATTTTCCCGCCAGTCCTATGTGAGCTACGCATCAAATTTCCTCTGATGATCAGATCTGCGACTTATGAGACGATATAGAGAGATGGCATGGCGGAGCTTCGAGCGAGAAGGGAGAGTGAAATAGCTGCCCATTTAAACGAATTAGGACGAATCAACCTCCTCAACTCAGGAGATACTAATGCCTTGCAGGATGTTATAATGGATTATTTCACATCCAGAGAAGACGTGCTGGGCTTTGACGCTGATGATTTTAGTGCTTAACAAGAGCAAGAGGAGTCTGATGAAAGTTAGCCAACTACGATATCCACAGCGCCCCCATCCCACCTAGTTAGCCTGCTTGGCGATCTGATCATAGCCTACAAGGTGCAATAGAAACAGTCAAGTCAGTCATCTTTCATAAAAGAACAAAATGTTATTTGAAATGGCCATTGCCTTCGGGTGACTCATCTCTTTCTGTATTAATCATAGACTGTAATTTACTACTGTGGATAGCACTCAAGCTAATCTACTCCAGGGTCAAACAAATTCATCTATCACAATTTTAATGTTATATTTCAGTGTTGCACTGCTTATTTTGCAAATAACGTCATCGTCCTTTCGGTTGAAATGGTCCCGCACAGAACTCCTTTTTTGCTCTCTTCATTTTTGCTGCGAAGTAGGCTACGGCTGAAGGCACGTATTGCACCTGTCGACACGCCCCCACGAGTTGATTAACATGAGTAGCTAAAAAAAAAAAAAAAAAAAATTTTACCGATGGTATTAATAGGTCAAAGTTTTTGTTATCAGTTAACGGTTAATCATGTGCATCCCTAATTAGGACTGCACATGAGCCGCCGCTGCATGTCGACTCAGGTCGACATTGGCAGGTTATGGAAGTCGACCTGAGTCGACTGGCAGGATGAGTGTTAAGGCGATTGCCCATAATATGCCCAAATAGCAGATTTAGCATTCTTTTTTTTATACCAAGTTGCTGTCGCCATGCTGACAAGTAACTATACAGATGTGCGTGCTGTGATGTAACTCCGCCCACCCCCTCTGGCGATTGGATCGCCTATCGGCGATCTCCAGTGACCACGATTGGACGATGTGAAAATGGAGACGATTGCCCAACCCTACTATGGGCCACCATCACCATTAAACCATCAGGAATGATCGTGCTCTGTGTCGGCGCTAATATCAGTCCTCGCTCCTCTCTTTGTAGGTTGGCACAGGCCTGGGTCCCACTCTGGAGTTTTATGCACTTGTATCTCAGGAGCTGCAGAGGGCTGACCTTGGCCTTTGGAGAGGGGAGGAGGTCACCCTGTCCAACCCGAAAGGTATGCAAGCAGTACTGACCAGCCTCGCTGAGGAGTAGCATGCAGACATAAGAGCCTTTTTGTCGTGTTTCATTTGAATGTCCCGACTGTACTGAACGTGGGTCTCCCTCTGTAGGAAGCCAAGAAGGGACCAGGTATATGTTCAGCTCAAGGGGTCTGTTCGCAGTTCCTTTTGGCAGGACGACCAAACCAGCACACATCGCCAAGGTGAAGATGAAGTTCCGCTTCCTGGGGAAGCTCATGGCCAAAGCAATCATGGACTTCAGGCTGGTAAAGATGCTGGACCTTCTCATCATTTTATTACCTCTGCTAAGGAGGATGTGTGATCGGTCGTGTTTGTTGATTAGTTGGCAGAATTGTGCAAAAAAAAACTAATGGAAGGATTTGCATGAGAATTTTACTGGAGACTGATCTTGGCCCAACTTGGAGGTGATTAGATTTTGGGAAGATTCCTCACCATTGCAAGAGAGAGAGCAAAACTTGACATTTTTGGTTACATCTTCACAAAATCAGTGATTTGAAATGAGGAAAATTGGGGTGGGGTGGTTTGGGTGGGGGGGCATTGGCTGAACGATGGCCCTGGTTGAGGTTTGTTTAATCTTGGATTGCTCTGGTGTCTGTTACTGTTACTTCACTATATTTAATGGAGCCATGCAAAATTTCCGTACTGTGAACATTCTGAGTTAAAGGCCCTTGAAGCACGAGGGGATGGGTCACGCTTTTCAATTTGCATTATTTTTCTCGGCAGTGAGCCCTATACAGGAAATGGCATCATGAAATTTTCGGGATGAAAAACGCATTTTAGCTCTGTTAAAAACTGCAACCGAATTTACGTTCGCTCCAGGTGTCCCAGTCTAACGCCAAAATCTTGTTTTTGTTTTGTATGATTATTTCCATAACCCACTTTGAACATCAATATGTTGTTATATATCATGGTTTCAAAAGCAAAAGTGCACCAATTTTATATTGGATGACCTAGTTGAAACAAGCATTGCAGCCCTGGTTGTGTTATCTGTTTTCTGAGGATTCACTGGAGAAAACTTTTAAAAGTACATTTTAGGGAAATTTTAAGGTTCTGTCAAAACAAGTTATGGCATGTGAAAGGCCTAATTTTTACTGATGTTTTGATACCAGGCTCATCCTGTAGCCATGATTCCTACTGTGTCAAAATGGTTTCCCCCCCATGAATTGTTTGATTTTATATGGAATTGACTCAGTTATTCCTCTGTCCAGCTTTTTTGTGTGTAGTCTTCCCCCCCTTTTTTTTTTTTTTTTTTTTTTTTTTTTTTTTTTTTTTTTTGGAGTATTACTTGGAAAACAATTTCATGTTTTCCCATCTTGGCGCACACATCAGCAAAATGGACAGCCACATAGGGCTGGGCGATATGGCCAAAATCAAATACCATGATACTTTCGATAGAATACCTCTATCAATATTGTGGCAATATCATAGAAATAACTATTGGTGCTTTCACAAAATATTCATGGAATGCAATTTTGATTAACAGTCATTAGTAATATGGATATGATGACTGAGCAGGAAAAGGCAACAGCTAGAACACTCGTAAGTGCAGACAACTGCATCCCTTCATAAATTCAGCCCTTAAAACTAGAAGAGACAACACGTCATATCAGGATAGTATGATATCTATAATCCTCAATATCTCGCATTATTGTTATAAAATCAGTATTGTTCAGCCCTATAACCAAGCCGCACAAGTTTTACAAACAATAATTTTACTCTTTGAATTCAGTTAATAGTTACAGAAATCTGATATACTTGCCTAGCTTGCTTCAGATTCTCCTTGAAAACAAAAGTATCGGAGGATGCTGTGGATCACACTCCGTACTGCGTCCGCTGTGTTTGTACATCATTCTAGTAATTGCTCTACAAGCTACCGATGAAATCGGATTGTTCTTATATTTGGTGGGATTATTAGTGGTCATGCCACCCATTGATTTTGGTTAGGATTGGTTAATTATCATATCAATAATTTATATTTAAGCTTATTGATTTTACGGTGTGTAGCACATAATCAGAGTTGGTATTATGGTTTAGAATGAAAACAAAATGCTTCCATATTTTCCCCTTGTATCAGCATTCCAGACAGACCACTCACTCACACATGCAAAATTTTCAATACTTCAATTGTTAATATTATAATCATTATCAATATAACTTATTTTTAAGAGACAATGAGGAGCTTATCATTATTAGTCATAGCATCAAGCACTTAAAATTCCAAATTATTATTCTACATATTGTCTAATCTTAAGAAAAGGTAAATGAAAATCCACACTTTTTTTTAGACAGTGATTATTAGTTGGTTCTTTTTGGCTACCTCAAGGTTTTCCTACTCAATTTCCTACTTTTCCTACTCAGAGACTGAAGACAATCCTCTCAGCTTTTGTTGTTAAAAGTGGGTGGAAACAACAAGAGTATAAAAACAAAAAATCTGCATTGCAGAACCAATCCAAAGTCTTCAGAGCAGCCCTTCACATGTGGGCAGTGATGTGCAGAAGTTCTGTGCTTGTAAATGCTGTTGTGCCAGCATCTCATGCATTTTAGGATGGCTGAGCTGCAGTCACCCAATAAAACTCCTTCAGTTTGTTGATGTATGTTGTGTTTGCGGCAAAACCTATTCGCCCGCTGCAGACAAACACAAAACTTGATTAGGAAGTGATTCATATGTCCGGCCAGACTCCAAATCTGCTTTGGAGGATATTGAAGGATAAAAATTTAATTTAAATTTGGAGACTAGCTACCCAAAGTGGTAGGCGGGAATGGTACGATTTTTCGATGTTATGGATGGAGCAAAGGTGATATGGAGTGAATTGGCAGTTTTGTCAGGGAAAAAGCAAACAAGTTTATTGGCTTTTGGGCGTGTTCGGAAAAACGGTAAACTAATTGGCATGTCAGACTAGACTGGAACAAACTGTATAGATAGCGAAAATGATGGCAGGCAAGCTGACGCCAGACACCAAGCCCGAAGTGTGCTGTGTTTTAGGACCAAGTGCCAAAGAGGGTGAGAGCTGCTGTAACTTGCGACAACTGGGAGAGAACAGGGGTTCTGATCTACGGTCTCCTAGGAGAGATGCAGCTTTTCCTCATGTTCTCGGTTGCTTGGGGGGACCCTGCTATCTCCTGGCAGTTATTTACTCCTGTAGTTTGTGGCAAAAATGCAGCTATTTTGATTTGATTTGAAACAGCGCGTGAGTAGCCTACATCATAATTTGACTGCGTGAACGCCGTAACTTACAGGATTGTCTTGTGTTCTCATCTGGCCTGTCACATTGACATGTTTCTGCTTTATTCCGGTGGATTCTGTGAAGGCAGACTCAGAAAAGGCTTGTTCCTTAGGCTAACAGTTGCATTCAGTTTGCCTGATAGACATTCAGTCAGCTAAATTAGGCAGGATTGTCCGTGAGTAATGATGCACATCGACTGTATCTGAGCCCCGCTGTTACCCTCAATTATAAAGCTTTAAAAGCTTGTCATGATAAGCTGACTAAAATGTTGTATATCAGTTCTTATCATTTGTTGAATGATTTCTTTCAAAGTGGAGTGACACGCGCAGCCTGCATCCACATACCTGGTTGCTAGGAAATCTGACAGGTTTTATCTACCAAGACGAACTGCTGTGCCCAGTCTCAAGACACGAAAATGGCACAGCATTTGCTCTTGGCAGTTTAGAAGGGTCTAGGCTGGTGATTGTTGCGTGGGTGATCTAATGATAAAAATTGACCAAAATTGGATTTTGTTGGGGGATCCCTGTCGAGATGTCTCCACTGCGCCCTCATGTCCATCTTGGCTCAAGGGCATGCATTTTGATTGAAAAAAATGTAAAACTACCGTTGATGCACAGAATTTTCCTTGCGCTGCATGAAAATGCCAATACGCCCACACTGTAGCCTAGTGCCACGCTGGAGCTGACAGGAAAATACTCCTATATTTTCAAGGGTTTTTTTACTCTTAATGGATATTTCTGTCAAAATAAGGCTTAAGACCGTAAATAACTGCTTCAAACTTGAAATTCACCTAGTCGGGTCAAATTAACAGCTTATTTTATTTTAATCCTACAATTGCAATTGTGATTTGAACAAAACCCAGCAAACACAAGGGGGCAGGATGGAGTTGGGGTACCACTGCCCTGAGTGTTCAGTTTAATATCGTGTCCTAAGCCTGCTTTCTCTCCCCCCTGATCAGCTTGACCTGCCCCTGGGGCTGCCCTTCTATAAGTGGATGCTGCGCAGCGAGGGGTCCATCAGCTCCCACGACCTGGTGAATATCGACCCCGCTGTGGCCAAGTCCATCCTGCACCTGGAGGACATCATCCGTCAGAAGAAGAGGCTGGAACGGGACCGGTCCCATGTGAGCAGCCCCGCCTCCCATTTTGTGTTTGTTTGTTTATTTAATTGTTTATTACATTTGGCATCTTCGACGGAAATCTGGAATGTCCAATCAAAGAACTATGTACGAGCATGTAAGCACGTGACTTGGGTTGCAATCTCGGCAGAGATCAGGCTGTTACTAGCCCCCATCAGCCGCTACTTTTTTTTCCTCTTATGGTTGTATACTTCGCATGCATGAACATTGCTAACCCAAACTGTAACTGTATCCCTCCCATATCCCTGAGCTGCACAAAGCCAATTTTGCGCTTCTCTTATGAGGCTGCTGGCTATGGTCGGCACTGGCACAGCTCGATTCAGTCTGAGGCCATGGCGGCCACCCTTGCACCGTAAGCAGCACCTTTACCGGAGTGCGCCAACCCTGCAACCTGGATTGATGGATTAATGACTGTTGGTAGAGTGATGCTGCTTTTGGTGATTGTGGCCCTTATGGCTTCTGCCTTCTTCACTTGCAGACTCGGGAGACCCTACAGCAGGCTCTGGAGGGCCTCAACATGAACGGCTGCTCAGTGGAGGACCTGGGCCTGGACTTCACCCTGCCCGGATTCCCCAACATCGAGCTGAAGAAAGGGGGCAAGGACATCGCAGTCACCATCCACAACCTGGAAGAATACCTCAGGGTACATTTCTTTACCCGAACGCATGCACACGCACACCCTGGTGGAATGTCTGACACAGACCAGACTCAGTCGTGTACACAATCACACTCCATTAATTTATACTATAAGGGGAACTTAGGGCTAAATCATAATGCTGATTTATACAAACATAATTTGTAAATAAATATTGTAAAATGCAAAAATATGGAATTTGTGTTGGATAGTGTGATTGTCTCAGTCCATTATTTAAGACAAAAGATCGTTCAATATAGCCCATTGGCTAGTTGGACTGGGACAATCACACTATCCAACACAATAACAGCGCATACCTCTGGGCGAACGGCGACAGTTCGTCATTCTCGGGCGACGTTACTTCATTATCACACGACCGTTGAAGCAGACGACAACTAATTAGGGGGAATAAAACCTCATTTATCTCGTCTTTGAAAACAAAACTTCCACATTTTTGTATGTTACAATATTTATTTACTAATTATGTTTGTATAAAACAGCATTATGATTTAGCCCTGAGTTCCCCTTTAAAACGCATGTACAGACGCTAGGAGATGCCTGCGCCTGACACACAGCCTGGAGCTCTGACTCTGGCCCTGTTCTTTCCTCCTGCAGCTGGTGGTGTACTGGACTCTGAATGAGGGCGTGTCCCGGCAGTTTGAGTCGTTTCGGGAAGGGTTTGAGTCTGTCTTCCCTCTGCATCACCTGCAGTATTTCTACCCTGAGGAGGTGAGTTCCACACAGTCACACGTGGCTTTTCCTCCAATCATCCATTACAGTACTTTCTGTTTATTTTTACGAGCTAAATTTTTTTTTTTTTTTTTTTTATGCATGCATGCACGTATATCTACAGATACATGCCGTGCACACAAATACACAGGTCCCACACACGAACACACGTGCGCGCACACTTTGCCTGAATGACTTTTTCACTCTGTCTCCTCTCTCTCCTCCTTACTCCGTGGTCCAGCTGGATCAGCTACTGTGTGGCAGCAAGTCGGAGACCTGGGACGTGAAAACGCTCATGGAGTGCTGTCGGCCGGACCACGGCTACACACATGACAGGTAAATCCCTCCTCTTCCTCCCACAAGCCCAGGGTACGCAACACCACCCCACGTCTGCTAGCATGTTTATAAGTACAGAACCTCTGGAACCCTGTCTTTTACCCCTTTAAAGAAGGGATGTCCAACTCCAGTCCTGGATGACCTTTCTAGCTGAAGGTTTCTGCTGTTTTTTTTTACTATTCATTAGTTTAACTCCTTGATTGGCTGGCTAATGAACCCACAACCTTGATCTCAAGGCATTAGTTGGCTGATGACTGAAAGGAGACTAAAGTGTGCAGAAGTTTTGGCCCTCTGGGAAGGGACTGATGCCCCTGATAAGGCGATCACTTGTATAAAATTGGCACATTCGATTAAAAAAAAATAAACATTTTGTGATATAGCATGCTACTGGCAATGAACTACAGTTAGTTTTCAAGTCAACTCAATAACACAAAACCCATTCGATGAATGAAGGTAATAAGAATAAATAAAATTGAATAACAGATGAACAGATCAGAAAATTAAAATATACACAGCCTGAAAGGCTAAGGCAGAAAAAATGGGCTTTAAAATTAGATTTAAAAGTGGTTATAGTGGAGGGGGAGACAGCCCAGGGCTGGCAAGATATTTGGTTATTTGGTTGGTTCTTTGATGACCATCACTTCATGTCATCGATGCAATGAATGTCGTGAATGAGCCACCGCTGTTGGATCTAACTGCGCCTTCTCGGCATAGCAATGAAGGGAGATGCTGTGTTTTTGAAAAGTGGTGCTAAGGGGGAGCTTGTACTGAGAAAATAACTGAGGGCCTAATACTGAACCTTGGGGAACACCACTCGAGATGAGAGGTACTACCTATTTTGATAGAAAACGTTCTGTCCTCAAAGAGGCAAACTACTTAAAAGCAGCACCTTGAATGTTGACATGACTTTGAAAGCCGCACTGACATGAAGCAAAACCAGGACTGCACAAGACAGCAAACAAGAACTCATTAATAACTTTAAAAAGAACAGATTATGTACCATTTGTGCTCTATGCTGTGTATTTTTGTACACTAACTTAACTTTGGGGATAAAAATTATTCCAATCAAACATGAAAGGGTTCAGTTGTTATGGTGTATTTGGTGTCCCCATGTGGTAATGCTACACATGTCTGACGGGTTGAATGTGATTCTTTGCAGTCGAGCAGTGAGGTTCCTTTTTGAAGTGCTCAGCAGTTTTGATGCGGAACAGCAGAGACTTTTCCTGCAGTTTGTGACGGGGAGTCCCAGGTTGCCTGTTGGAGGTGGGTTTCATGCCGTATGAGATTTAATCAGAAAATGCAACTTGGAGCCTTGGCAAGCTTCTAGGTCTTTGGTTACCATGATGCATTTGTAATGCGTTTGTTTTGAGCCGTTAGGCTTGTAGTGATGGTGAAATCAGTGAATGCATCTTTCAGGTAAACCAACAATGGGCTTTTCTTTGAGATACTAAATCTCGGTAAAAACTTACTGCGGGATAGATAAGCTTACTCTTTCATATTCAAAAGGAGAGCACTGCTGGCATTAGCAACCCACTTTATGCTTCTGGGGGCTGTGCTATATTGAATAGCATTAATTTTTTAAACTTTGAGTAAGACCAGCTGCCACCACGGTGCATGTAGGCGAACTTGCATCTTTTTTTTTTTTTTTTTTTTTTTTTTTTGGTGCCATACTTTCATACCTGATTCAGCCTTAAATAAGCAGCAACCAAATGTCAGAGATTGAGTGTAACTAAAAATACATCAGTTTAGGATGCGTGTTTTATGCGCAAGTGGTTTACCATTAATCCAACATTGCAGACATCTTTTCAGCAACTTGATTCAGTGAAGATTTCGATGAGTGTTTAGTGTATTCAAACACTGAGGGGAGAGTCATTCACCCAAAGGGTATAGTTTCTATGATTCACCTTACAACCCCTGCTCCTCCTCCTCTCTCCCCCCATTGCCTAGGGTTTCGAAGCTTGAACCCGCCGCTGACCATTGTGCGCAAGACGTTCGAGTCGACGGAGAACCCGGATGACTTCCTGCCCTCGGTCATGACCTGCGTCAACTACCTGAAGCTGCCGGACTACTCCAGCATGGAGATGATGAGGCAGAAGCTGCTGATAGCGGCGCGCGAGGGACAGCAGTCCTTCCACCTGTCCTGATACCACCCCTCCCCCCACCCTTCCCCCCGCACGCGCACATGCCTTCCACAGCAGCAGAGAAATCCGAGTTCCTGTAGGGGTTTTCATGTTTTATTTCCGTTTTTTTCGCCCCTTTTGTAATCACCTCTATCAAGGCAACAGGCACAGCCTTGTTAGAGAGAGCAGCTTGCATTAATGAAAAGACTCAATATATTAAAAAAATATATCTGCTGCCACCCTTTCCCTCAGACTGAAAGGAGTTACATGACCGACAATTCATAAATTTGAAGTCTGATCTTTAGTTGAGTTAATGTTTAAAAAGAAAGAAAAATAAGTTGGGGAAAAAAAAATCTGGGTGACATTTTAAACTTTCATTGCTGTGTGATATTTAAGAAAAGGGATGTTTCTCTCCTAGAGGTGGTGAGAGATGTTGCTGGACGTCCGGCGGGATGCCTGCGTTGAGCAGACCAGGTTCAATATAGCTCCAAAGATCATTTGTACAGACCTGCTCGTTCTTCACCTGTGAGGGGATTGCTCAATGCTCCCGTGTCCTTCTGTCAGTCTCTTGTTTGCTCAGTTTTCCTTTTGTATAAAAAAAAAAAAACCCGCCACCGGTTTGTGTGCTGTCTTTCCTGCCCCCCCCATCCCGCCCCCCCAGTGTGATGCAAAGTCCTGTGAAAAAGCAAGTTGGAGTCTGGGGGACTGAGGTTGGTGACTGAAGCGTTGGTTTGATCAGAGTTAAATGTTGTTAGCGCTTCAGCTCTCTGAAGAGTATACCCAGCGCATTGGATAAGTAGTTCTTTTTTTGGCTGATAATTTTTTTTATAGATTAGTGTGACTCTGCTGGACCCTGAGGGATCCAGTGCGGGTGGGGCTCTCGACCCTCTCTCACAGAAGTGCTCGGCTTATTGAAGCCTCGAGCACTTCAGTCCCACGTTGTAGCTGAGCACAAAATTTGGCTGGTCTCATTTTTATCCGTTCACAGCCAGACAGCATTTCAAGTTTCATTCGCGGAATTACGTTTATCTGCAGTTCCACGGCCTGACTGACGGGACATGGCTGCTTTACCCTTTTTTAATTTTTCTATCGTTCATGTTTTTTTTTTTTTTCTTGCTGTAGGTCATTTCTTTTGCACTGCTGGCTTGGAACAAACCGTGGTGTGCACCTGCAGTCTGTGGCCAGAGGGGGGCGACACTATATGCTCTCCTGGCTAGTCGTTCATGTGCTGGTTTCTAAGATCTGCAATAATTTACTGCATCAGGTTCATGTTTTTACCTGAACATAAATAAAGTAACTGTTTGACTCATCTTTGTTCAGTTTTTTTTTTTTTTTTTTTGTTAAAATCGCCATTTTCTGTTGAATTTGCATTTGTGTGGTCATGAACAGAACATGACGAGGGAACGAGCAGTACTAACAAGACCTTGAGCAACATGCAATGTACGCACTGAAATAAAGATAAAGAAATTATAAATGAGAAGGCTGCTCATGTGGCCTTTCATTGAAATTTTGTTTTCTTCTGCATCTGTTCAGGGTCCTCTACTTAATCTTCTCCTTCGTGAGGAAAAAGCTTTTCTTGCGGTCTTTTCCCTTCATCAACTCTAAATACCACAGATTTTAAATGTAGAACAAGATTATGTATTCTTTCACCAATTTCAAAAAATTGTTTTTTTTTCAGGAGATGGTCTATAGCTATTATTCACATTGCAGGTGTAGAAAGCATAATGGCCTCATGCTTAGCCTGTGGGAATGAGAGGGAAGGGTAAGTTTAATTGTGAGTTTGGTCTTTCCCCCTGGACAGAACATCTTGCAAAAGTCCACGAAGAGCTCGATGTGTGTGCCGATTCAGTTACGGCACTGACAATGTATGAAAGTAATGCTGTGTGATTTCCCCCCAAACACTAAAGGGGTTTGTAGTGTCCTCACTGCTAGAAGTGTTGCCTCTGTGTGACACGTTTCCCATTCATGAGCTCAGGTTTCGTAGCTGAAAGTCATTCAGTTTTATTGAAAGCATGTGAAATATTAATAAATATGAGCCCCATGATTGTTTGCCATTTTAACGAAAGGCCTGCTATGGAAAGGGGGGCAGATGGATTGAAACAGCCTATCGGTTTTGACTTTGTCTCCTTATGGCACTATTGCTACTTCATCCTCCGCACTACGCATTTTTTTTCTTTTTGGTATCCTGACGTGCAAACACCAGTCATTGCCAGCATAATAAATCTGAGTGCCCTCTGCATTCCTATGTTTTAGCAACACCTTGGCTTTACCCGTGTTCGCATTTTTACCTCTGGAACGTCGTTCATCGCTCTTCAGGTCAGACAGTGGAAGCATTCGACTGGTGTTTTCACGAAGTAATTTTTTGTGTTAAGTTTCTGAATAATTCTACTGGTTTTGGAGGCACTGAAATCTGATTACTCACCAGCGGGAAACGTCTAGTGGCAGAAAACATTGCGGAAGCACGTGATTAGTAAATTACTCAAGTTGATAGGTAATTTGTCGCGTATGCAATTTTTGGATGGTATCGTGGGTATTATGGGGAAGAAAATATACTCAAGTACCTGTATTCTGATTTGGTGATTGTGCCGCTTCGAAAGATCTTCCTGATTGATTGAAATTTTAAGATGGGCAATAATGTGCGTGGTTTGCCTTAGGAATTACGGCAAAGTACACAAATCATCTCGTTTGGTTCTTGTTATTTTCTTAACGGCACGCTGCCTGTTTTCTCACATATCTTTTCTCTTGAGAGATTCCTCCGTTGCAGAGCAGCACTGTCTAAATCTCGAACTCATTCGACTTCCTAACATTAGCAGTCTGTCACTGCGCAGGTGGGCGGAGAACATGTTTTACTTCTCGGCAACTACCAGTCGAATACGGTCATTGTTACGTTGAGAGAGATGCCAGCCAAGTCATATAGAGGGATAACTGAAAAGGATTCCCAAGCCATGTCGCGTGTATTCGCGAACGCATGTTTTGTCCTCCGTATATTGAATATTCTCTGTGCGGGAGCACCACAATAGCCTATACTCTGGCCTATATTTGGAGAGTTTGCTCACAACCTGACTTCTACATTTTCTGTGATCTCTCGCCCTACAAAGTCCCATAATTATAGCTTTTTTCGCAGTCTTTTGTCCATATATGAGCCAGCTGGAATCATGCAGACGCAAAGCCCTGGTCATATTGGTTGCTCCACATTTTGATTGCCTGTTTGTTACCATGGCAACTGGCAGAGTGCGTCTTTAGTTCCCATTGATGGCTCGTCAGCAGCCTGTAATTTTGATGTGCAGGATATGGCAGTCATGCTGTGAGCACGAGATTTCTTCTGGCATAAAATCTAATTTTCTGCGTTTTCATCACTTTAGATGATCTCATTTTCGTGATATTAGCTCAACTTGAATGACGGCAAAATTTTACGTTGTGATGTTTAATTTTCTTTCCCCTCTGCTTCGTCGTATTTTCGATGCTGTCGGGAAGTGAGAGGTCTTATCATTGGTGGACGTTTTGTTCCTGTTTGATGAACTGGATCCGAGTTATTTGTTCTCGTGAGTCGGGAAGAATGTGAAATTCGTTTTCGAGTGAATTGAAATTGTACGAAAGAGCATTTGAAGCTTGCTTCCTTTCGACGGGGAGGAAACTGAAACATGCAATAGAGTTTATTTTCCGACAAGAACTATTAGGTCATGCAAATATTTGCCGTGTAATAAAGATTTTCCTTGTAGAAGCTCCTGCCTGCATGATGCCAGCGACAACAAGAGTGTGCTTTATAGTAACGCGCTGCGTTGCTTACATACGACCAAATGTGCAGACAATAGTCGTAAATAGTATCTTATTTTTTTTTTTTTTTTTTTGTGTGTGTGTGTGTGTGTGTGTGTGTGTGTGTGTGTATCTCAAGGGCTGCCCTCATAATCTTCTGGTCTGGATTATTTTGATGCATTTTCGGCAAGTCTGCCTTAGTGAGAATGTTAACCATTTGTCTTCGTACAAACCCCAATTCCAATGAAGTTGGAACGTTGTGTGAAACGTGAATAAAAACGGAATACAATAATGTGCAAATCTCATAAACCCATATTTTATTCACAATGGAACATAGGCAACATATCAGATGTTGAAAGTGAGATATTTTACCATTTCATGATAAATATTAGCTCATTTTTAATTTGATGGCAGCAACACATCTCAAAAAAGTTAGGACAGGACTGTGTTTACCACTGTGTAACATCCCTTCTTCTTTTAACAACAGTCTGGGAAATGAGACCAGTTGCTGGAGTTTTGGGTGAGGAATGTTGTCCCACTCTTGACAGATGAAGGATTCTAGCTGCTCAGCAGTCTTGGGTCGTCTTTGCCGGATTTTCTGTTTTGTGATGTGCCAAATGTTTGCTATTGGTGAAAATTCTGGACTGCTGGCAGGCCATTTCAGCACCCGGACTCTTCTACTGTGAAGCCATGTTGTTCTGATGGATGCAGTATGTGGTTTAGCATGGTCTTGTTGAAATATGCAAGATCTTCCCTAAAGGAGACCGTGTCTACAGGGGACAACATGTTGCCATAAAACCTCTATATACTTGTCAGCATTGATGGTGCCTTTCCAGATCTGTAAGTTGCCCGCGCCATAGGCACTAATGCAACCCCATATCATCAGAGATGCAGGCTTTTGAACTGTGCACTGATAACATGCTGGATGGTCCCTCTCCTCTTTAGACCGCACAACATGGCGTCTGTGGTTTCCAAAAAGAATTTCAAATTTTGATTAATCTGACCTCAGAACAGTTTTCCGTTCCGCCTAAGTCCATTTTAAATGAACTTTGGCCTAGAGAGGACGAAGGCGTTTCTGGATTGTGTTCACATATGGCTTCTTCTTTGCATGATACAGCTTTTGCTTGCATGTGTAGATTGCACGGAGAACTGTGTTCACAGACAATGATTTCTGGAAGTGTTCCTAAGCCCATGCAGTGAATTCCAGTGCAGAATCATGCCTGTTTTTAATGCAGTGCCCCCTGAGGGCTTGAAGATCACAAGCATCGAATATTGACCTTCGGCGTCGTCACTAGTGCACAGAGGTTTTCTGAATCTTTTGATGATGTTATGCAGTTTAGATGATAAGACATTCAAAGTCTTTGCAATTTTACATCAAGGAACATTTTTCTGAAATTGTTCCACAATTTTTGGACAGAGTTTTTCAGATTGGTGAATGCCTGCCCATCTTTACTTCTGAGAGAGACTGCCTCTCTAAAATGCTCTATTTATACCCAGTCATGTTACTGACCTGTTGCCAATTAACCTAATTAGTTGCAAAATGCTTCTCAAGCTGTTTTTTTGTTAGTAATGCTTACTTTTCCAGCCTTTTGTTGCCCTTGTCCCAACTTTTTTTGAGACATGTTGCTGCCATCAAATTCAAAATGAGCTAATATTTTTCATGAAATGGTATAATGTCTCACTTTTGACATCTGATATATTCAGAGGATATATTCAGAGGCAATGAAAACGCAACACCAGTTTGGATTCAAATAATTTTGTGACTCAAATTTATTTTCTTATTTCAACAATTCAAATATGTTGGGTGGGTTGACTTTGATGAATTAAATGTGTTAATGGGCCGATTTGGACAATAATAAACAGATGCATTAAACATAACGAGCACAAGTTGAAAATGAACAATCACAACAAGACTGAACGGAACACACATTTAAAAATGAACTCAAAAGAACAGTCAGTATCGGGTGTGACCCCCACGAACATCCACACAGGCAGTACAACGTCTCCTCATGGACCTGACTAAGCGTCTTAGGTTGTCTTGGGGAAGTTGTCGCCACTCTGCCTGTAGTGCATTCTGGAGTTGCTGCCTGGTTTGAGGTCTCGGTACTCTTGATGAAAGAGCTCGTCCCAGTTGGACGTACTGCACCCAAAACATACTGATGCTGGATGTACTACACCCAAAACCGGTCAGCCACTTGCCGAGCACTTACTCCTGCCTCTAGCATACCCAGGGCCCTGTTCCGTTGTTTAGTTGACAATGTGGCATTATGACACTTAAAAATGTTTTTTTGTGTGGGTTTTATCATGCCTTTATATAGGGAAGACAACCGCTCCTTCATTTCAACCACTGTACTTGCGCAACTCCTAATCCCATATGTTGTACTCAATATGGATTGATGAGAGTCCAACTCACACTGTTGAGTTACATGATGATCATTCATGTGTAACGAGGTACACATTGTGACCCCAATGGTCACTTAAGAACTCAAATTGGACTACTCAGGTCCTGAGCAAAAATAAACTAATATTTAGAGTGTTGCGTTTTCATTGCCTTTGAGTATATGTTGTCTATGCTCTATTGTGAATAAAATGTGGGTTAATGAGATTTGCAAATATTTGTATTCTGTTTTTATTCACGTTTAACACAACGTCCCAACTTCATTGACATTGGGGTTTGTTGAATAATTGGGTCATTCCACGTCAAATCATCCAGGGGGTGCCAGGTCACCTCAAAATTCTTTTGAAAAGATTCACAAGTAAATATTCACATAAAATGAAAAAATGCCAAATATTAGGCCAGTATCTCAAATAGTTTTCAACTTATAGCCCTTTGAAATTTTATTTTTTTTTTTTTTTGGAGAACCCATTTTCAGCCAACTTTGGCAACTTATTGCTCCAAATTAATTGCTTATACAAGGCTGAAATTGGGTATACTAACCACATTCATCCCCTAGAATCTGAAAATGGCATTAGATTCTGTGTATCTTGATCCACTTTTGTATGGTAAAGCCTTAAAATCAGCCGAAAACACACAATGCCCAAAAACGAGACCACATTTTATGACCTGTAACTCAGGAACTAAGTAAGATAAAAGGCTAGAATTCATTTTTTTATGATTTTTATGATATATCGCTCTGTAAAAATGCAGTAATCCAAGTAATATCATTTGTAGAAGTTTTTTAATGAAATAATTTCTAAGTAAATTTTTCCGGTTTTGCCCCAAAATGCCCTTTTTTGGGGCAAAAAATGACCATGTAACAAGTTATTCATCTCTCTGAAATTTTATCCGTGCAATCTTATAAATGTGAACAATGTCTGACAAAAAATTAGAATGAAGTTCAGCTTACTTTTTTGCTATGAATTTAAATTGTTCCGATTTTCGTTGCTTAAACGGGTATAGGCCTGCTGCTTTTTTTGTGGTGAATGTTTCCGGGATCTGCACAGTGCCTTTGATTCTTCTCATAGCAAGTTAAAAATATTTTCTCATGATGACAACACACAGAATCAATCTGCAGAACACCAGACCGCCACTGCATTAAGGCAGTATCCTCACTTGAGAAAGTATCTGGTCCCAATAGTCCAGTTTTTCTTGTAAATTTCCTTGAATGACGTGCATCATCTAAATGCATTCCAATACTGCACCAAGGTAAATTACTCCCCTCCATTTCAGTGCTCATGATGATGTAATAATCCCCAAGTGGGACTGCCTCCTTTTATAGTGAACTATTATTGTGCAATTCAGTATACAAGTTTGGGCTCATTTAGGATTACTTCAGAAGCCTGTGATCAGTCAAGTCATGGCATGTTTGAGACACCGATGTCATCCTCAAACAGTCATCCACAACAAAAACGATGAAACCAATGAAATTGAGGAATGAATCTGTGGAATCTAGCAAACACCTTAATATTCTGATAAGACCTCTGTCATGTATTGGACTTTTAGATGGTGTATCATGTTCGAAAAATATTTTTACCCCACCCCACCCAAAGGGTGAGGGCAAGGGGTATTGTTTTTGGTTTGGTTTGTGCGCGTTTGTTTGTTTGTTTGTTTGTTTGTTTGTTAACACTTTAGCAGCAAAACTAATGGCCAGATTCACCCCAAATTCAGTTTAGGGATTGCCACTCACCCTGAATAGATGCCTGTCGAATTTCGGAAAAGTAGGTCAAAGTATGTACAAGGGGCGGGGTTTGTTGTGCCTGGCACCACTTGTTAATCAATGTTTTGTTTTATATTTAGTAGATAACAGCACTTGCAGCAGGCCTATACCCGTTTAGTCAATGAAAAAATACACAATTTCGGAACATATTTAAAAAATTCATAACAAAAAAGTAAGCTGAACATCATGTGTTTTTGTCCGACACTGTTCACATTTATAAGATTGCACAGTAAAAATATAAGAGAGATGGATAATTGGTGATATGGTCATTTTTTGCCCCAAAAAAGGGCATTTTGGGGCAAAACCGGAAAAATTTACTTGGAAATTATTTCATAAAAAAACTTCTACAAATGATATTACTTGGATTACTGCATTTTTACAGAGCGATATATCATAAAATCGTAAAAAATGAATTCTAGCCTTTTATCTTACTTAATTCCTGAGTTACAGGTCATCAAATGTGGTCTCGTTTTTGGGCATTGTGTGTTTTCGGCTGATTTTGAGGCTTTACCATACAAAAGTGGATCAAGATACACAGAATCTAAAGCCATTTTCAGATTCTAGGGGATGAATATGGTTAGTATACCCAATTTCAGCCTTGTATAAGCAATCAATTTGGAGCAGTAAGTTGCCAAAGTTGGCTGAAAATGGGTTCGCCAAAAAACTTAAAAAATATTATTCAAATTTCAAAGGGCTATAACTTGAAATCTATTTTGAGATACTGGCATAATACAGAGCCATGAAAAAGTATTTGCCCCCTTATTTATTTTTTTGCATATTTGTCACACTTAAATGTTTCAGATCATCAAACAAATTTTAAAAAGAGAATACAGGAATGCTTCTCTGGGTTAAAAATATTCAATTCAATTAAAACAGGGTGCTCTTCAAAGTTTGAGCAATGTGAATTCAAAAAGGAAAAAACTGGAGATTTGAGGCACTCCTGATAAATGTATAAAAAGCCTTTAATCAAACTTGGCTACTGCATGCGTTTTCAACTATTCAGTCTTCATCAGGGCATACCAGACAGACACAGGTGAATGCAATTAATTTAGAAAATTATCGATTAATTACATTAATTGAATGACCCAGTATTTGTAATTAGATAGACTAATGCAGGTACTAATCATTCAATTCGTTAATTTTTAACGCCTTTAATTATACCTTTTAATTGCATTAATTGTGTCTGTCTGGTATGCCCTGATGAAAACTGAATAGTTGAAACGCGTTGGCGTGTAGCCAAGTTTGATTAAAGGCTTTTTATACATTTATCAGGAGTGCCTCAAATCTCTAAATTTTAATATTAGACCAAGATAACCTGCCTGAGTAAATACAGAATGCAGTTTATAAATGATGATTTCATTTATTGAGGAGAAAAAGCTATCCAAACCTACCTGGTCCTATGTGAAAAAGTAACTGCCCACTAAACCTAATGACTGGTTGTGCCACCCTTGGCAATAACAATTGCAATCAAAAATTTGCGATAACTGGCAATGAGCCTTTCACATCGCTGTGGAAGAATTTTATCCCACTCTCCTTTGCAGAATTGTTTTAATTCAGCCACATTGGAGGGTTTTCAAGCATGAACGGCCCGTTTAAGGTCATGCCACATCATCACAATCGGATTTAAGTCCAGACTTTGACTAGGCCACTCCAAAATCTTCATTTTGTTTTTTTTAAGCCATTCAGAGGTGGACTTGCTGGTGTGTGTCCTGCTGAATAACCCAAGTGCGCTTGAGCTTGAGGTCATGAACTGATGGTTGGACATTCTCCTTCAAGATTTTCCAGTAGAGAGCAGAATTCATGGTTCCATCAATTACGACAAGTCGTCCAGGTCCTAAAGCAGCTCCAGACCATCACACTACCACCACCATGTTTGACTTTTGGTACGATGTTCTTTTTATGAAATGCTGTGTTAGTTTACTCCTGATGTAACGGGGTGCATACCTTCCAAAAAGTTAAACTTTTGTCTCGTCAGTCCACAGAATATTTTCCAAAAAGTCTTGGGGATCATCAAGATGTATTTTGGAAAACGTGAGATGAGCCTTTGTGTTCTTCTTGGTCAACAGTGGTTTTCGCCTTGGAACTCTCCCACGGATGCCATTTTTGCCCAGTTTCTTTCTTATTGTTGAATCATGAACACTGACTTTAACTGAGACAAGTGATGCCTGCTGTTCTTTCGATGTTGTTCTCGGTTCTTTTGTGACCTCCTGGATGAGTAGTCAATGCGCTCTTGGAGTCATTTTGGTAGGCCGGCCACACCTGGGAAGATTCACCACTGTTCCAAGTTTTCTCCATTTGAGGATAATGGCTCTCACCGTGATTTGCTGGAGTCTCAAAGCCTTAGAAATTGCTCTGTAACCCTTTCCAGACTGATAGATGTCAATAAATTTGTTTCTCATCTGCTCTTGAATTTCTTTAGTTCGCGGCATGATATGTGTTGCTTTTTGAGATCTTTTAGTCCTCTTCACTTCGTCAGACAGGTTCTATTTAAGTGATTTCTTGATTCAACAGGTCTGCCAGTAATCAGGCCTGGGTGTGGCTAGGGAATTTGAACAAAAAAAATGTGGTTAATCACAGTTAATTCATGATTTAACAAGGCGGGGGGCAATTACTTTTTCACACAGGGCCAGGTAGGTTTGGGAAGCTTTTACCCCTTAATAAATGAAATCATCATTTAAAAACTGCATTTTGTATTTAATCGGGTTATCTTTGTCTAATATTAAAATTTGTTTGATGATTTGAAACATTTAAGAGTGACAGAAGTGCAAAAAAAATAAGAAATCAGGAAGGGGGCAAATACTTTTTCACGGCACTGTATTTGGTATTTTTTTAATTTTGTGTGAATATTTACTCAAGTGAATTTTTTAAAAAATTTTTGAGGAGGTGACCTGGAAAATTTCTCAAAATCTGGATGATTTGACATGGAATGACCCAATTGTATTTTCAGTTTGAAGCGATGGTTGTTCAAATGCTGAAGTGCTGCTAAATGATGACTATATATTTACAGGTGAAAACGGCGTGATGTGAATTTTTCGAGATGAGCACAGAGCGGGAAGTATTACTGAATGAAAACGTTACGTGTCTGATATGTTTACGATGTAATATTAATGTTGAAATTGTGTGGCGATGATTATTTACTCACTGTGGACAACTTGAAATCAACAGTTGCGTTGTGGCATCCAAGTCCCAAATCGTGTAAAAGGTGAAATATGCCAGCTAAATTCAACGAACACTTTAGGAACACCATATTGATACCATGTAAGGCCTTTGCTCTCAGAACAGCATTATATTTTTGTGGTTTGAATTCCTTTGAAATTCTGATCCATGTTCATATTGTTGCATCCCTCTTATTCAACTACATCCCCATGCTGCACTATGGGAATCAGATCTGGTGACTGGGGGCACCACTGAAGTTAATTGAACTCAGAATCTTGTGCGTGGGGCCAGTTTGAGATGACTGAGACTGCTTTGTGATATGCTGGTTGTAGCCATTAGATGATGGGTGAATTGTGGCCATTAAGGGATGCACATGGTCAGCAACCATACATAGAGACTGCATACATTCAAACAATGATGGATTGGTAGTAATGGGCCCTAAGTGTGCAAAGAAACATTCCCCAAGCCCTTACACCACCATCATCCCTACTCTGAGCTTTTGACACAAAGGCAGTTTGAGTCCATGTATTCATGAGAGCTTGAGGGAATACAGCGTGAGAGAATAGAATGATACCAGCCATGACTGTTGAACTGACATGCTGAACTAATCATTGCTGGGAACACACTCAATTTACTGACACACACATACCTATGGCAAATATACAATCTTGAATGTGTCTGGCATGAATGTCTTTGGACTACTGGAGAAAATTGGTGTCAGTGCATTTTGCATTAAGCCCATAAAACCTACAGACCTGTCAAATGCAGCAACCTGTCAAACTTAAGGCCTATTTTAAATTGTAGTGGAGATCCCAAAGTTTCAAATGATCCCAAAAATGTCCCACTGAATTATAGTGAAATGTGTATAAAATGATGTACAATATCTCAACATTTTCCATTTGATGTAATGCTATGGCCATAAAAACACGATGTCCTGGATTTGAATATTTCTTTCAATGTAAGTGTGATGTAACCAGTTGAAGTGTTACTACCAGCAGATACAAAATATGTGTGTAACATTGTCCTACAAATGAAACTAAGCTTTTTTTTTTCTTTTTTTTAACTTTGAACCTTCTTATGGGACAATGTCAGTAAAAAATTAGAATTTTATGGGTATAGGAAACAAACTGATAAATCTAAAGGAAAATTGCCAGGAAGTGTGTGGTTTTTTTTTTTTTTACCCAATTATTACTTCAGCAGATGAGAATAAATGTACTTTTACATTCATCACTGGGTCGCCATTTTGCTGCTCTCAAAAGAGGTAAATAATCAATATAGTTTGCACTTTAAAGGGCCGTTCTCTCAAATAATGTCATGTTATAACCTGGCCACAATGTCCTCCTCCGTATGTTGTAGTTACCCAAAACCAGTGAAGTTGGCACGTTGTGTAAATCGTAAATAAAAACAGAATACAATGATTTGCAAATCCTTTTCAACCTATATTCAGTTGAATACACTGCAAAGACAAGTTACTTAATGTTGAACAGGTAAACTTTGTAATTTTTTTGCAAATATTAGCTCATTTGGAATTTGATGCCTGCAACATGTTTCAAAAAAGCTGGCACAAGTGGCAAAAAAGACTGAGAGAGTTGAGGAATGCTCATCAAACACTTATTTGGAACATCCCACAGGTGAACGGGCTAATTGGGAACAGGTGGGTGCCATGATTAGGTATAAAAGCAGCTTCCCTGAAATGCTCAGTCATTCACAAACAAGGATGGGGCGAGGGTCACCACTTAGTGAACAAATAAGTGAGCTGATTGTCGAACAGTTTAAAAACAACATTCCTCAACAAGCTATTGCAAGAAATTTAGGGATTTAATCATCTACGATCCGTAATATCGTCAAAAGGTTCAGAGAATCTGGAGAAATCACTGCACGTAAGCGACAAGGCCGAAAACCAACATTGAATGCCCGTGACCTTTGATCCCTCAGGCGGTACTGCATCAAAAACCGACATCAGTGTGTAAAGGACATCACCACATGGGCTCAAGAACACTTCAGAAAACCACTGTCAGTAACTACAGTTCGTCGCTACATCTGCAAGTGCAAGTTAAAACTCTACAATGCAAAGCTTAAAGCCATTTATCAACAGCACCCAGAAACGCCGCCCGGCTTCGCTGGGCCCAAGCTCATCTAAGATGGACTGATGCAAAGTGGAAAAGTGTTCTGTGGTCTGACGAGTCCACATTTCAAATTGTTTTTGGAAACTGTGGACGTCGTGTCCTCGGACCAAAGAGGAAAAGAACCATCCGGACTGTTATAGGCGCAAAGTTCAAAAGCCAGCATCTGTGATGGTATGGGGGTGTATTAGTGTCCAAGGCATGGGCAACTTACACATATGTGAAGGCACCATTAATGCTGAAAGGTACATACAGGTTTTGGAGCAACATATGTTGCCATCCAAGCAACGTCTTTTTCATGGACGCCCCTGCTTATTTCAGCAAGACAATGCCAAGCCACATTCTGCACGTGTTACAACAGCATGGCTCCGTAGTAAAAGAGTGCGGGTACTAGACTGGCCTGCCTGTAGTCCAGACCTGTCTCCCATTGAAAATGTGTGGCGATTATGAAGCGTAAAATACGACAACGGAGACCCCGGACTGTTGAACAACTTAAGCTGTACATCAAGCAAGAATGGGAAAGAGTTCCACCTGAAAAGCTTCAAAAATTGGTCTCCTCAGTTCCCAAACGTTTACTGAGTGTCATTAAAAGGAAAGGTGATGTAACACAGTGGTAAAAAGGCCCCTGTGCCAACTTTTTTGCAATGTGTTGCTGCCTTTAAATTCTAAGTTAATGATTATTTGCAAAAAAAAAAATAAAGTTTCTCAGTTTGAACATTAAACATCTTGTCTTTGCAGTGTATTCAATTGAATATAAGTTGAAAAGGATTTGCAAATCATTGTATTCTGTTTTTATCTACGATTTACATAACGTGCCAACTTCACTGGTTTTGGGTTTTGTACATGCTCCTCAGGCCATGTTGCCGATTTTAAGAAGTTATGGCAATATGAGCAGAATGCATGTTCTTAATGTCCTCCATACACTGCCTTATGATGTCCAAAGTAGTGGGCAACCTGCTCAACCTGGTCCAGTACTTGTGGGAACCTGTCAGTTTCTCATATTTAATTTTGGCAATGTTCGAATGAAAAATGATAAGGAGGCACAGTGACATAGTGGCTAGTGCTGTTGCTTCACAAGAAGAAGTAGGTTTGAATTCACCCTGGGACCTTTCTGTTTGGAGTTTGTGTACTCTCTGTATACACCAGAGTTTCTTTTGGGTACTATGGTCCCCCACCCCAACATCCAAAGAAGTGATGCTATGTTGATTAGAGGCTCTAAATGACCTGCAGGTAAGAATGTGTGAGCAAATGTGTGCAATTCTGGATTGTCGTGGATTGCTGAATTGTCTAGGATGTGTTCCTGCCTCTTGACCTCGGAATGCTGGGAAAGACCCCGATCCCCAAAAAAAAAATAAAAGCCAGTTAATGGTTGATGAAACATGATGAAACGTTTTCCAAAATTATGCTGTAAGGTCCATAAATACTGTATTTGGACAATGACACGATTTTAATCATTTTGACTCTCTATGCCACTCCGAAGTGAAATAAGAGAATCACAAACACCTCACCGTTATTCAAATATCCAGGCAATTGTCCAATTACTTTTGGTCCCTTTTAAAGGGGGCATGGGGGTGGGGTGGGGCTATCAACATACAAACAGTGCTGTAATTCCTACATATTTTATCCAGTTGAGATATGAAAACCCTCAAATTAAAGCTGAATATCTGCCCTTACAGTTGATATTCATTATTTAATTTCAACTCCAATATGATGACCTTAACATCTAAAATAACTAAGTTTGTCTGAGTCCAAATATTTATGAATCTGACAGAGTATTGAAACCAGAAATACTGTTTTCCTTTCATGTTTGGTGATTGAATAATCATGAAGTCAAATGGCACTTGATAATTTGGCATGGTGAGATATGAAACTCAGTATATTACAGTTTTGTGTCAGCTGATTAGGTGTGTGCAGTAATTTCATTCGGAAAGACGTGATGTGAGCATGTCATTTGTGTGAGAGGATGCCAGCCGTACTTAATGTTGCCAAGTTACCTGTTTCTACTGGTTGTTCATCACAGTGGTGTGACAGGTCAGTCCATTTACTCCCCGTGTGTGTCCACTTTACAGGAATGAGAGTGAGAGACTGGCTCAGATATGATGGATCTCTCAATGTGCTCTGCGCTGGTGTGTGTGTGTGTGTGTGCGCAAGTGAGTGCGTGCATGTCTGTGACGTTGCTTGTCGTCACTGCAATCAGCGTTTGAAACTGAGCTGGAGCCCGCCCCCGACTCAGTCTCGGTGAGCCAGTCCAGGCATCGTATCACAGAACTGCTGCACACACACTCAAGCGCATACGCACTGGCAATTCGCTGCCATCCTTTCACTCTACCCACACTCACTACCCCGGCAGCTAGCCCCCCGCAAGAAAAGCAACCTCGTAGCTCCTTGTCAGAGCCAAAGGAAAGAGAGAACATAGGGGAACGAGGAGGAATAAAGAGAGGGATTTTAGTGAAAATAACTGGGCTGTCTCTTTCAGCCTGTCCTCCAGGATGAAGCTCGCTCTGTATATCTTGCTCCTGTTCGGCATCAGGGGGCGCCTGTCCTCCCCCGTGACCCCAACACTGACCTTTGACGTTGCCACTGCTCCCCCGGACCCTTGCGAAGGCCAGCCTTGTCTCAACGGAGCCTCCTGTGTGCCCCTGCCCTATTTGCTGGAAGCACCTGAGTCCCCACCTGACGGCCCAGCTTACACCTGCTCCTGCTCTCCAGGATACACGGGGCAGAACTGCGAGGTAAGCCTTGGGGTCGATGCCACTCCATTACGCCGCGGCTCTCCTCTGCTCGAAGGACGCACATGGAATACGCTCTCGTAGCTTCTCCATGCCACTCATTATGTACACGCTCCGATTAGGACGAGAGAGAAAGTGCTGTTACTGTGGCAACCGAGCAGCGGGAAGGCTCCGCTCGGCAGGCTCGACGTTCAGACGCAGCATCTGCTCTACTGTAATTTGTGTTTGACGCCAAGACTCCTAATGAGTCAGAGAAGGAAAATAGTGCTGTCAAAAAGCAAGAACTCTGTTAGTCTAAGCGGAGGGGTGCGGTAACCTGTGTGCTGAAACAGTCTGTTTTATTTGCACATTGATACCACCATTCAGAGGAACTGTATTCTGGTGTCCCTGAAGGGACAGATATTCCCAGAGAAAAAGCATCACTGCAAAGTGTCTGTTCGTCAGGTTGGTGACAGCGTACATGCACTTAGACAGGAGGTTATTTCTCTGGTCATTGCAGGCTGTTAATAAATTGCACTGATATTTATGACAAGAGGCTTGTAAATATTCATGTTCCCTGTCAGCTCCACAAAGACGATTGTTATGTATTCCTGTTATATGTGTAGGACCTCATTGGCCTTTGTGTCTGATTGACAGCCGGATATTATTGGTTCACGAATGGTCCCGTCCTAATTAACTTGTCCTTGTCTCTATGGTGCACTACCTTGGCATCAAAACACAACCACTGCATTTCTGAAATTATTGTTGTTCCCTTATTAATTGGCCTTGAGCGGGACAGCTTCAGTGAGTAGCTGTGTAATTAGATCATGTTAGAGAATGTAGGCTGTATCAGTCACCTTGAATTTGGACCTCTCCCAAACAGAACTAATGCTTAAAGCTACAGGATACTTTCAGGCTGTCATTCATCAGCAAGGCAGCTGTTCTGCTTATGACACTGCGGTTATCTGGCTAGACAAGCTAAGCAAACAAAGAAAAGCTGCTCTAATACTAATCAGAGTAGTGGTATGGTGTCACTCTGGATAAATGGACATAAAGGATAACATACAATCCCATGAAAGGATATTGTGTTATGTTCGGTTGCACAAGGGATTGTTCGCAATGGGACCACATTACCTCCTGGTTTTTTCTGTTTCTTCACATAACCTCCTTGTACATTGGTGATCCTAAGTGCTTAGCTGGATCAACACTGCCCCCAACTCAGCCTGAGAGGAGGTCTCTTGAGGGTCTGCTTTTTGCTCCCTTTCTCCATGGCAACATGCACACTGGTCAATAATGATTGGGTTAAAACCCAGTGTGGCCAGTTGTCTTACCCTTTTATGTTCTCCCCCACTTTACCATCAAGTTTAGAGAGAGTGAGAGATAGAGTGAGGGAGAGAAAGAACAATTGAATATGGGGAATTCATTTAGAGTGAGAGAATGAAAGAGTGGAAAGGAGGGACAGTGAAGGAAAGAAGAGGATAAGGGAAGACGGGGGGTTTTGGGAAAATGGCTCTGACATTTTATCTGGGTTATTGCTGTACTATGTGTAATGAATTGAGCGTAGGTGCCATCCTCCATTGCTGGGATAGAGTGCGGTGGTAGAACTGAGCTCAGTACAATTGAGGTCAGTAATTTTTGTGTTGGGATTATTCCTGGGGTTCAGTTCTGTTTGTTATGGGTGTATGTGGTGTAGCTGGGAATTGGTTTTGCCAGTTCAGCTGTGCTTCAGAGTGAACTGGGGGATCAGAAATGCAGAACTAACATTGGCCAAGTGAGATGGTATAATCTTCATAATTCTCATGGCATCATTGCCCACAGGAAGTTGGGCACTACCTTACACATAGAAATAATCCTGGTGCGCTAATTCACTTTCATCATGAATTAATTTATCTCTTTAACAAGCTCATTAATCCCCCTTGCACTGTCTGAGTGGCAGCATGGGCGCAGCCACAGCGATATAAAGTGCCACTACCCTTTGATGACACGAGGTGGGATGTGGAGGGGGCTGTTTGAGGTTTGAGAACTAAATCTGGAGAGAAGGATCGGTGGATGAAAATATATGTAGGGTATGCTATACTGAGGTCTGAGCCAGTCCGCACTAGTGTTCCTAGATGGAGTTGCGACATGAAGGTTTAAAGGAGCTGTGTCACGATTACTGTGCATGCACGGAACTTTGAAAATGAAAAGAACAAACACATTGCAGTGGGGCAGCGCAGATCAAATTCTGATGCTCATATCCACCGGCTGCTTATGGATGTTTTCTCATTAAAATTACCGGCAGGTCTACCGAACTGGAAGCGTGCAGCTTACATGGTGAATGATTTGGAAGCTGCAAACAAATATTAAGTTTAAGTAGCAGACAAAGGCAGATCTCCACGATAACCTTTTATTTCAAAAGCAAATTTCGTTGGTTAAGTATTTGCTCTCTTCATTTACGCATCAGACGACCATACGAATTGTTAGATGACGTTGGCTATGTAGTTATCATAGCTGTGTTGCTGGCGAGCTGACAGTAACTTAGATGCGAACGATAACCTTGCTTTTCAAATGCAAATTTTGTTGGCGAAGTCGCTAGCTATTACCGCTCTTCATTTAGATAGCACCATCAGAAAATTAGCCGAATTATTGGCTAATGTTCGCTATGTGGCTATCGCGGCTGTGTTTCACAGATATCCACAAAAACCTTTTATTTCACATGCAACTTTGACAGCAAAGTTAGGTAGCCTGCTAGCTAAATGTTTTCTTAATTCATATAAAGAAAATTGTCAGACAACTAGTCAAATAGCTGGTGAACGTTAGCTACGTAGCTATTGACGCTACATAGCTAGCTACACAGATATCCTCGATAACTTATTTCACTTGAAAATTTTGTTGGTTAAGTTTTTGCTGAGCTAGCTACTTCATTTAAAATTTCATCAGACATTTGCCCAAATTGGCAGATGACTTTAGGCAGATGTCCATGAAGAAGAGATTTTTCTATACCCTGCAAAAAATGTTCTATAGAACATCAGTGGAACTCTATATTTTAGTAGAACAGCATGTTCTATAGGATTTTCCGTGTGTTCTATAGGAATGTGCTAGAAACCTATAGAGCACCTCTATGGAAAAGAAAGTCCTATAAGATTATTGCTGTTCCATAAGACCTTCCTATAGAACACCCTAGTTGAAAAACCTGTTCTATAGGACTTTGATGGTCTTTAGGACCTTCTAATAGAACAAAAGCTTAATGGGAAAGACATCTTAAATAAGGGTAAAATAAAAATAAATCTTACGACTCCTTGCAATGCTCTGTCGAAAGGTCAATTTACCTTATGTGTACCCGGGTTCTAGAAGTGAGAGACCGGACTAATGGTATGAAAATGTGCAATGTGCAGTGATATCCACTATACTGAAGTAGGAAACCTTGTCCCTTTTAACTTTAAGGTGTGCTTATAAGCACATGGGGTACCAGGCACCTACCAACTCATTGATTCTCTGATCAGACGATTATTTGACTGACTGACTGCACAACTTAGCAGTATTTCAGTTACGGTATAGACCTCTTTCCATTTTGTTGGCAGCAATTCAAAAATATAAATGTAAGGCATTACAACTTTATTATGCTATAATGGAAGACTCTTGTTCCTCTTTTGCTTACGAAGACAGAATTATGTTGAAAGTTTGAGCTTTTGAACTTTTCCCTTAATTTAAAAAATTCAATCAAATTATTCCTTTCCATTTACATGCATGTGATTGCAGGTTATATGCAGATTTAGAATGAATTTGAATACAATTTGAGGTCTGCTAAGACTTATTCCCACCATCTTTATACATGTATCATGGTCACCTAACAGGATTACTAACATGGCGTTCCTTTTCAGCGACAATTCAGATGCAATTCAAATAGATCAGGATCAAGTACCATCGGTATTTTCCCAGTTGCCGGATAGCTCACTCGGTTAAAGCACCGCGTTGCGGAGCAGAAGTGTCTGGGTTCGTGCCCCGGTCAGATTTGCGCACAGTTGGCCATTGCGCTACAGGAATGCAAATTGGGAAGGGTTTGCTGGGAAGGATTAATATAACATGGTTGCTTTGTTTGTCGCCTTCCAGATTCGGGTGGGATTGAGAATGCCAAATTAGAAAAAAAAAAAAAAGTTCTACAAGAGCTGTTCTATAGAGATTTTCTATGGAACTGTTTCCTATAGAAATTTCTTATAGAACTTGTTTTCTATAGGACTCGAGGTACTAAAGTTCTATAGAATTCTATTGAACTGTCCTATAGGATTCCTATAGCACATTTTTCGCAGAGTAATGACCCTGCTGAAAATTCCGGCTAAGACCAGCTAGAATTCTTAGCTTGTTTAAGATGGTCTGAGCTGTGTTTTGAACACCATTAGCTAGTCATAGCTGGTCTAAATGTTTAAAGCTGGTCTCTATACCGAGATGAAGGTGGTCAAAGCTAGTTAAGCTGGTATTGTCAGCTGGAGTCAGCTGGTGAAGCTGGTCGACCAACTAAAACTGGCCAAAACACAGCTTAAACCAGCCTGACCAGCCTATGCTGGTCAAAGCTGGAATTTTCAGCAGGGGATGTTTATTGGAGGTTGGTAAACCAGCTTACATTTTTCATATCCTTCAGTAAAGCACAAAAATAGCACTTTGAATCCTCAAATTTCCATGTAAAATTGTTTAATGGAAAAAGCATAATGCCTGAGTAACTAAAATGTACAAATACAATGCAAGACAAAGATGGATTGCCAAGGATGGAACCAGATTTACACTTGCAGTCGAGCAGATTCACTTTCTTGGGATGTGCGTTCTGAGCATGCACAGTAATCATGACACAGCTCCTTTAAGAAAATCTGTTTCCATCATGTTACCGGGCTCTGTCTCAAAATTAATTAGTTTTTTTTTCTCTCCCCTTTCTCATTTCCGAACATTTTCCCCTGTTATTCTTGTTGAAATAATTGCAAGCTGGTTTATTGTTTTTACCCCAAAATGAATGTTTCCTTACTGAGAAAAGAATAATAAAATCTAATGATTTCCACGCGCAATGGCTTGATTTAGCACAATGGAAACAAAATGGCTCCTATTCTTATGTTGTTGTGACCCTCTCTGTCTAAGGTCTCTAGTCTGCACTGAGCTGTAATAAGCTACTGGGCTCTGAATCGATTGGATACAGCTTTTCCTGAGAAATAATCAGCTAAAACTGTGATCTGCAAAATTATGTTAGGGCTGAGGAATTGTGATAATCCAAAACCAGTGGTCTCCGACCCTGTTCCTGGAGAGACACCATCCTGTAGGTTTTTACTCCAATCTGTCCTGGAGACCACTGTCCTGGACTTGCCCCAATGACAGAATGTGATGAGTTTTGATGATTCTGTGTTGATATTGAATGTTGCTAATGTCCATAGCTGAATTTGGCTTGGATACAATGCTAATGATTAGAGTAAAACACCACAGTATAATCTGTGGCACTTAAGTCACCTTTGCATTCGGAAGGCTACAAATTGTCAATAAGACCTGTGTTGGTAAAATCAAGTTTCTTTTTTTTCCATTTTCCCTAAACTGCAGTTCAAGACCCCATAGCTAAAAACACTTAAGGCACAAAATGTCCATTTTAAAAAAATCAAGGCAGTGGGCTCAGGCAACTACAGTATATTCCACATACTTTGTGTGAAAATGTGACAAACAGTACTTTTGGCACTTGGCTTTTCAAATGAAGGCCCATCCTGTTGCTGAAATTTCACACTTGGTACTCTGCCACATGTTCTACAAATGACACATAGCTATCCAACTGCTTTATCCAATTCCGCAGCTGTGTAATTGGGAGGCTTTCCACTAGATGCATCAAGGTTTGGCAGAATGTTCTGAATTATGCAAAAAAAAAGAGAGAAAAACTTCCGTTGAGTAATGAGGAAAGGGATACTTAGCCAGCTAAACCACTCCATGCCTGGTGAAGGTAGTTTCATTGCTCATCAGCACAAGTGACTCTAGCACAGTATGAGTCTTCCTGGGCTGTACGGTTCATAACTGTAATGTGCCGCAGTGCTCTGGTAGAGCTAGTAGTAACTCTCTACATTTTAGAGAGAACCTCTGCTTTACTGACTGGGTTGACAGTGACCTCACCTTTAATGTATGAGCTAGTGTATTTACACCGGGGGGAAATCTCCATTGAGTTGTTAAGACATTAGTGGTGAGCCAGCTGTCCTAAGGATGGAAGAATAGGGCGTAGAGCCTCAGCATGTGAATAGGCAGAGCAGTGTCTTACAGTCTAGCTGGGCTCCTCGTGGGATGTCTGGTCTCCTTCATAGCAGGTGTCTCCTGGTTGAGAGCCTCCTCCTGTAGTAATTTTGTATGAACAAAGGACGAGCAGCTGGTTCACCCAGCAGGTAGACACAAGCACATCATTTTTGTGTGTGATTTGTCCTGAGGGAATCTGGTGCACACCTACCCCCTACCCTCCACCCCCCATAGGTCCAGGCATTATTGATGCCCCCTGGTCTGAGCTGAGTCCCACTCACATACTGAATACCCCAGAGGTATTCTCAGACAGGAGGCAGGAGAGGTCACCATGCTGTGTCCTTGACTTGCGCACCGCTGACAGGGAGAAGACGTATCATGGCCTTGGTCGGTGCTTATTATGGGACGCTATATTTCAGTGGAATTTTACTGACTGGAGGAGACACATGCTGGAGTGTTTACATTCTGATCTATGACCAGTCACTTCCAGATGTGCCTCAAATTGGATTTGGAATGTTGAGGGGAAAGCACGGTGCAAATGGGGTCTAATTCCACCATGTGCTGTAATAACAATAACGTTACTGATACCAGATTTCACTCCGATTCCACTCTCTACTACTCTCCTACATTGCAGTTTTTTTGTTCATGTTTTGTTTTATTTTAAATTTTTCATTATTTGTGCCTAGGAATAGTATCCTGACAAAGAAAACCTTGGACAAAGGGGTTTGTTAGTGGCAGTGAAGTTCTGCAAACTTCCATTGAGCTAAATGCGGGACTAACAAAATGTGTGATTCTTTCCTGGCGTATTGACCAGGACCTTCAAATTTTCAGTGATTTACAGTGATCATCACATTTATAGTCAACAGTCCATTGAATTATTATCACTTGGCATATGGATGCTCTTATCCAGAGTGATATGTGCCAGTGGAAGTACATTTGTGTTACTGTTGTGAATATCAAAATAACAGGCCCTGGAAAAGATGTGGATACTTTTGAGGTTAATTCAGTGCTATACCTGTTATTGGGTCCATATGGGCACAGGGTGAAGAAGTCAACTCAATAGCAGTTTCATATTCAGCTTTTTTTTTTTTAAATTGGGTACAGAAGCAGAAACTATGAGCTGTGAGTTTTTATGAAGTGCGTGAGTGTGAATTTAATGGAATACATTTGAATGAGGTCAATTGTTGTTTCTGAAAAGGAGCCCACATAGCAAATGATCTCTGAAATGTTTGTAACCCTGTCTGCCACAGTCTAAATACAGCACACAATGGGCCGGCAGGAATTAATTATTAAATCAATGGTTCTGCCGAGAGATCCTTAAGTTTAATTTTGCAATGGGACTGTGCCCATAGTTTCAGTGTGGATGTCACTGCATCTTTTTTCATTATCGTTCTGCACATTGTGGTGTCTAAGGGGTACTCATTAAGTCGAGTAAGGCTAATGTAGTGCTCCCTATAAACAGCCACTGGGGATTCGAGAATACTCTGAAAAGGTGTCATTCAAAACCATTTAGTGACCTATGAATATGTTTCAAATGCCCTCAAATTATCCAAATGATGGTTTCCAATAATAACAACAAGCCTCACGTGACAGTGGGGTATCATTCATCATCGTTTTAAAATTTTAATTTCTTTAATTCACATCTATAGAAAGAAACCACTCAGTCACAGTGACAGAACCACTATTATCTTGCAAGTGCACCTGTCTTTTAACATAGATGACAAACAAAGGCAATCATGAAATTTAATCTTGCAATGTTTGTTTCAAAGGAGTTGGTTTCACCTTTGTAGTCTGACGACAGTTTGAATATGAGCATCTAATCATCTCCTAGAGCAGGGATCATCATCTCACGGTTCTCAAAGTGAGAGAACTGCTAGTTTACCACCCTCCCTTTACTTGGGAGTCAGGTGTAAAGACAGTCTGGCCAATTATAAGCCCTAATTCTTCAGTAAATTAGTTCCTGGGAGAAAAGAAAACCAGGGCTGGATTTCAGTTTGAGGACTGGATTTCAGTTTGGTCGTCCCTGCTCAAGGCTAATGTTTCTGATTCCTGATTCTGGCAGCCCAGTGTGTTAGATGTTTTTTTCATTCAACTATAGAGCAACTTCTATATTGTAACAAGCAGCTTGCTGGCGGTTACGCGCTGTTAATTTTCATTTGTTTGACTTTTTAAATTATATTGAAGGATTCTATTGAGGGTGATTTACCCTCTTACGACCACATTATGTCACAGCATAGTTAAAAAGGTGCCATAAACATACAGTATACCATGAATTTCACCTAGTCATTTTCTGCTCTATACTGTATGTACCGTATGTGCAATAATTCAAAGGGTGAGATGTTCCAGTTTCAATGTATTCGTTACAATCTGATGGGTATGAACATTGAAAGCAGAAAATACGTTTGGGAATGGCTGGAGTTAACTGATAGCACACAGCCATGCCTGTATGGTAGAAATGCACTTTCAGCAACTTTTATCTTTTATTGATTGAGAGATTGTTACTGGCACAAAAAAACCAGTGTACTCACAAAATGGGTCAGAAGGTTCAGGAGCAGCTCACTTGCCTGATTTATGATAAGTCTTTTTGTAAAAAAAAAAAAAAAATATATATATATATATGGTTACTGTTCCTCAGCCAGTGTCTGATTCATTTACAGTTATTTTGTTGGGTCAGTACAGCCTTCTCCCACCCTTCAACGGGTGTCATCATATCCAGCAGAAATAGCTGTTTTAGTTTCAGATAGCTTGATTCTATGGGAAAATCAAAGCAGTAGATTGATCAGAAAGCTGAGGCAGCAACATTCTTCGACAGGACTCTGAGTGAGTGATGTCTGACGGTTGAATGAGATGGCCCAAGTCGATTCCAGACAAGCCTCCCTAATGAGGACTTGAAGCTTTTGACCCCAGAGCGACGCAGTGCTGCAGTGCTGCTGAGCTGTGGCACTGAAGGTGTTAACTCGGCTCCTCCGCTTGCTCTCCTGAGACAATTTTGTCCTGGATAGAAATAGACCTGACAAGACCTCGGCTGTATCTGTTTCTTTTAATCATCATTTCTCCTCTTCGCACTATTTTTCTTAACGCTGTAAAGCAATAACACTGCAGTGTTACATAGAGTTTTATTGTGTTGTACTTCATTAAAACACAATGTTCAACCATCCTAAATCACACACTTGTTCTATTTTGTCCAAGCAAAACTGTATGTGCATAATTAACGCTCTGTCGTTTGATGTTAATGTTTTGTGAATGTATTTTGTCTGGGGTGGGGTGGGGGGTGGAGTGGTGGGGTAGGGTGGGGTGGGGGGTGGAGTGGAGGGGTGGGGTGGGGTGGGGGTGGAGGGGTGGGGAGAAGGATGATCCAGATTCAGACAGACCAGCAGCCAGACTATGTCATGACAATCTGTACTTTCGTCCTTCATTATTCCAGCGGAGCGTGTCTCTTAGCAACCAGGCTGCAGAATCTACTGCTGTCTCTGTGATGCCTGTGAACACGCACGCAAGGCGACTTCAGCTGAGGGGAAAGGGGTTAGCTGTGAATGAGGATGAAGAGTTAAGGTCACAATTTTTGTTGGTTTTGTTGTGGTATTATGAACAGTGAGAAAATCCTTCAGCTGCTCATGAAATGAGAACATCTGATGCAGATACTGCAGGGAAAATAAATATTGAGCACGTCAACATTTTTCTCAGTTAATATATTTCTAATGCAGCTATTGACATAAAATTTTCACCAGATATTGGTTACAACTCAAGTAATCCACACATACAAGGAAATCAAAACAAATAAGTCCATTAATTAAGTTATGTGTAATAAAGTTGAATGACACAGGGAATAAGTATTGAACACATGAAGAAACGGAGGTGCAAAACAGCATGGAAAGCCAAGAAGCCAAGGTTTAGTCCTAATTGATGGCCTATAAAAAGGTTTCTCATTACCAAGGTGTCACACAAGAAGCATCTTACAAGTGGGAAAAGCAAACGGCTCTCTCAAGACCTTCGCAACCTTATTGTTGCAAAACATACTGATGGCATTGGTTTTCTGAATGTTCCACTGAGTACCGTTGGGGCCATAATCTGGAAGTGGAAAAAACATAATTTCACCATAAACTGGCCACGACCAGGTGCTCCTTGCAAGATTTCTGACAGAGGAGTCAAAAGAATAATGAGAAGAGTTGTTCAAGAGCCAAGGACCGCTCGCAGAGAGCTTCAAAAAGACCTGGAATTAACAGGTACAGTTGTTTCAAAGAAAATAAGAAGTAATGCACTCAATAACCATGGCCTCTATGCATGTTCACCGCACAAGACTCCATTGCTGAAGAAAAATCATGTTGAAGGTCATTTAAAGTTTGCAGCACAATATTTGGACAAGCCTATGAAATACTGGGAGAATATAGTCTGGTCAGATGAAACCAAAATTGAACTCTCTGGACGTCATAGCACACACCACGTTTAAAGGACAAACAACATTGCACATCACCAAAACATCATGCCAACAGTGAAGTTGGGAGGTGGGAACATCATGGTGTGGGGCTATTTTTCAGCATATGGCAATGGCAGACTTCATATAACTGAAGGAGGGATGAATGGAGAAAGGTACAGAGACATTCTTGATCAAAATCTGCTGCCATCTACCAGGATGCTGAAGATGAAACGAGGGTGGACATTTCAGCTGGACAGTGATTCCAAACACACAGCCAAGGAAACTCTCAATTGGTTTCAGAGAAAGAAAATAAAGCTGTTAGAATGGCCCAGTCAATCACCTGACTTGAATCCAATTGAAAATCTATGGAAAGAACTGAAGATCGGAACCTTTGAGATTTGAAGACAGTTCGTGTGGAAGAATGGGCCAAAATCACACCTGAGCAATGCATGCGACTAGTTTCTCGATACAGGAGGCGTCTTGAAGCTGTCATTAACAACAAAAGCTTTTCTACTAAGTATTGAATAAATTTCAGTGAACAGGTTCACTACTTTTTCCCTGTGTCTTTCAACTTATTACACGTAATTTATGGATTTATTTGTTTTGATTTCTTCGTATGTGTGGATTACTTGGGTTTTTACCGACATCTGGTGAGAATTTCATGTCAACAGCCCAATTAGAAATATACGCTGTATATAAATGCAACATGCGTTAAAACTAAATTAATTCAAATGCACAATAAATAGCTTCTTTCAGGTATTATTATTTACAAGTACAGTTCCAGCTCAATTGCTGCTTACACACTATAGTACAGATCTTGTTCAGCTGCTGCTTGTGCAGTATAATGCAGTGCCCCTTTCAATTGCAGCTTAAGTGGCATTGGTGCTTGCAGCTTTCTCAATTTCTCCAGAGCCACTCAACCAAACGCTTCAAACTTGATCCTGCACTTCCCTTGGTCCTCAGCAAACCACCCACCAAGTTTGAAGTCAAGCCAATGAACGACTATCAAGATATGCAAAGGATATGCATAATTGCATACACACACACACACACACACACACACACACACACGCACACACACACACACACACACACACACACAGATTCCTTGTAGTGTGCCTTGTAGTATGATACCAGGCCAAAGGCAGGAGCTGAGGCATTACACACAGTAAAAATTCTAAATTGAGTGGCCTTTTTATTCTAACATAGTTCTTTTGCAGGAAAAATGTTCTTGGTTGCTCAGAACTATTTGGTGAGCGAAATTGCAAGGGAGCACAATTCCAGCAGTTACGCCGTAGAAACATCTGAACTTTATCGCAAACAATTCAATTTTTTAAACCTTGTATCAGTTTTAAAATGCCCCTATGTCCTTCATAGTTTACCAAGTACACCCTAACTGTTTTAATCAGTTTTAATTTATTTAAAAACTTATTTAACCTGTTTACTTTTGTGCTGTTAAATCATAAGTCCATCCCACGGCAGGATTTGGTCTGTCAGTCTGTGGTCTGTGTGTCCTCTGAAGTACATCCAGCTGCCTTAACCTTACCCTGCCTGCCCCCTGCTGCACTATTGGTAAAAATCAGATGACTTATAAAACACAAACTTGTGAAGCTAGCAATTTAAAGATATGTCTGATATGATGAGCTCTTATTCCATGAATGGAGGGTGGTTACGATGGAATACTGAACAGACACTGTAAGCGCATTTCTCTCCTTGTCAGTAATCACTGAAACACTGTTTGGCAAGATACACATTCACCCAGTGATTTGATGTTTTTCAATTGACATATGCTCATATGTATCCTTATCTGTTATTTTTAGTGGTGTCTGAATTGCAAATTATTCAGCGGAAGGTTGAAGGCAAAAAGTGTTGTTTACTTGTTGAAAAAATGCCAGGACAAACAAATTCATTTTTCATTCGCTTGATCTGAAGAACACACGTGGGCTGACACAAGCTCTACATTATGAGCAATGGAAATTTTTTCTTTGTTCAAGTGAACTTGTATGTTATTCAGTTGCGAAGTGTACTATATTTTCTAAACCTAAATGTTAATAAACCGTATTTGAATTAGACTGTTTCGCTCTTTTACCAGCCAACAGCATATCAGATTTGAAGTACTGTATGGTACAAATGGAAGGCAATGCTATATTGAAAAATCCAACGGTACAACTGCTTCATATTCCAAATATGTCTGGTGCTTGCATTGCTGAATTATTTGATATTGCACCACTGAGATCTAGCTGTGTTGATTTCACTGCAGTGTAATTTGCTGGAGCTCGTGGCTTTGTTGTGCCTTGTATTAATATAGATACTACAGTGTTTATGGGATGCTGCTTGTGCTTGGGCAGATCTTTTCAGATATATGCAGCCAATTTCGTCTGGCTCAGATGGTGAATGTCAATGAGAAAATTTCTCTGAGGAACACACATACTGTGCAGTTAATTATAGGAATTAGCTAACAGTTGCAGCTGGGCAACAGAATTGAGAGGCAGGGGCGCAACAGGGGCAGCCAATGAGAGACATGCTTGACTCCAGAGGAGATGGCAAATGCTGCAGTACGGTAGACTGTCTGTTAGAGTCATTGTTTGCACAGAGAGAATACTCTCTGGCTCCTTAATAGACCAGTCATGTCTGCCCTAGAAAGGAAAAGCTGGAGGTGGGTCAAGCTAAAACAGTGACTCATTGCATTAACCAGTCGCAGTACAATTGTTTAGATATTTGGCTGCGCACAGTTCTTTCACACTTCTCCCTGCCTCTGGGCTTTGTGTGCTTGCTTCAGCGCTCCATATTGAGGGTCTATTTAATCCAGCAGAATCCAGGTTCAGTAGGGTCTCTTTATAAGCTCTGAAATGCCCACTTTGATCAACCAACTACAACGTACATACAGCATATGTTACTGGAAAAAAGGACTGAAGTGTCATTCTCATTATATAATGCCATTCTCTGCTCTACATATTGTGTATTTGCAAAGGTCTCATATTGTATGTTGAGATTCACCCAATCAAAGTCATCATATTTTTGTGTTCAGTTTGCAGCAGTCCATCCCAGAGCCACTGCTCTTCCTAAACATTCAGACGTAACTGCGGACTGGTGTGACATCACACCCCATGGCTTATTTCAGAGCATAACTATGTCACTTAGCAGGACTTGGGGAGGGTTGAATTTCATGTGATGCCAGCTGGATTCAGACAGGAAGTTGGCCCACTACTTCCTGTGCGTGAGAAAGAATAGATGTCAGCATGAGTCATTGTGACATCATAGCAACAGGCAATTTCTTCCTTCCTCTAATCCTCTCTCTGTGATTTCATTTCACTCTTTGGTCTTAAGTAAAATAAAAGCTGTAATTCTAGTAGATGATTTTACAAAATGGGTACAATTTTGCACTCAGGGATTCTCTCTCTTTGCTTCTTATCCACACATTATTTCTCCCTCCAATTAATTTTATATCACCAAATTGAGTGTGCTCGTAGGTCATTTTACATTTTGTTATTTCTTTTGATTTTATTAGTCTCGTTTTATGTAGTATAGCTGAATAATATGGACTGCGATATCTGCCTGCAACATTTAAGAGCACTCCAAATGCCAAAAGGTTATCAGAGAGGTCTTAGATAAATGGGGCAGGACTTCAAATATGACATAGTGGCAGACAAGCTGGTCACAGCAGGGGTTGATGGCACATTGATATTATGCTCAGTTCTCACACTATAAATTACCGTATCATTGATAGTGTTGCAATACTATACATATGCATTGTATATCATACAGTAAAATAAGCAAAACTGGCTAACTAAAAAATATATTGAGCCCTTGGTCTTTTTCTAAATTGGCATTTTTATTGTCTGTATCCATTTTTCATGTGTCAAGACCTTGTTAGCAGTGACCATGCTAAGTGATGTATCACTACAGTAAATGTGTGCGGTATTGATTTGCCTGCACAGTAAGTGAAGAATGGTCAGAGAGGGTGAAGTGTCCTTCGGTTCCTCATGAAGCAGTCAGGCCACAGAATGAAGAAATGCTCGTCGCAAGATTCTCTGAATGGCCTGTAAATATTTCAAAGAGAGAAATAGGAGTGACCGGACATTTCAGTGCAGCGTGAATGTTTTTTATTTCTTCTCTGATCTCATTCCTTTATCTGTTATATAAAGCTGTCCACGCATCGCACCTGGCAGGGCAGCCATTATTGCTTGGGTATTAGTCAGTTTAATTGCTACCCTGTGAAATGCACAGGCACCAGTCAGCAGAGAGGTGCGGTGAAGCACGGATAGTGAGGTACCCCAAATCCCCCTCTTCTCTGTGGGAGCAGAGAGCATCTCCTGGCCTTTAATCACTCAGGCTGAGGAGCCGTGCTAATGCTACGTCAGCTGCTACGACTCGGGCCTCGGTAAAAATAGATCTCGCTCTGTCACCTCAAACCTGCCCTTTCTCTCCGTCTCACTCAGTCTATCTTTACTACTCCTGATCTCAGGATAAACATTGGGCTGAGATTCAAATTCTGAATGAAGAACAGGAGTCGGGGGAATTGAGGGAGAGAATGTGAAGAGGAAGGGGTGAGATTTATAGAGCTGGTGGTTTATTTGTCTGCAGGAATGAGTCATCCGTCTGAGGATGTACGAGGGTACAGATGTGTGTCCATGTAGTGCGGACATGTCAGAGTGTGTTGGTGTGTCTTTGCAGGAACTGCATGTGTGTATGTGTGTGTGTGTGTGTGTGTGTGTGTGTTTTGTGTGTGCGTTGTCTATGTGCATGCATGTGTGGTAATGTGGCCTGGTTGTGTATATCTGTGTTTGGGTGTGCGTGTGTGTGTGTGTGTGTGTGTGTGTGTGTGTGTGTGAGTGTGTGCAGATGCATGTGTGTGTTCGTGCATGTGTGTGTTTTTGTGTTTTTGATAGGAGTACGCTTTGATCCTTTGATCTTGTGAATCAGAGGAGGGGGGAGGGTCAGGGGTGTAGCAGAGCTTTGATGCGTTGAGATCAGTCACATTAAAAAATGAGGCCTGATGAGGCTTGAATGCTTTGGCGAAACTCCAGAATCCTCTGATGATTAGGATCAAGGTAAATGGCGTGTAATGAGTTTACAGTGGTGGAGTGAAGGTGTGAGGGTTTGATTGAAGCAGCCAATGCTTAGAACTTCAGTGATACATCCTGTTCCATTGGTGTTCAAGGGCATCTGATCCTGAAGGTTAACAGTAAAATAATACTATGAATCATACAGACAGATTAGTGTCATACTCAATAAGTATCATATGGTCTGGATTGATGCTATACTACCACATACTTAAAGGTTTGCATTCCCTGGCTGAATTTGTGAAATGTTGCCATTTATTTTGAAAATGTGACTTATCTTGCAAAAAAACATGTATTTTATATAAGGATAGTGATCATATAAAGTCATTTATCATCACATAAGTGTTTGGCTCCTTTTTAAATCATAATGATAACTGAAATCACCCAAATGGCCCGGATCATAAGTTTACATACTCTTGAATGTTTGACATTGTTGTATAGACACAAGATGACACAGTCAGGTTTAAATGGCCATTAAGGGTTCCACACCTGTGGCTTTTTTATTATTATTATTATTTTATCTCCTATCCCACTCAAATCTGGAATGCCCAAATCGAGAACTATGTACAAGTTTGCTCGTGTGCAACTCCAACTTGGGAGAGAGGGACAGTTTGCGGCTCTCCTCCGAAGCACAGGCCTGTCAGCCACTGCTTCTTTACACTCATAGGTCGAAACTTCACAAGTTCAGAAAGAGGGTGGAGGATGCCCGAACATGAGCAAGCTTAGAATCTTACTGACGAGTCTGGCTTGAGCAACGAACAAAGCAATGTGTCTAATATCCCAACCCGGCAGTCCCATCCCAATTTATTTCCCTGCAGCGAAAAGCCAATTGTGCGCTGCTCTGTAGAGGCTACTGACCACTGCCAGCTGGTACGACCGAGATTGAACCTGCGTCGTGGTGTCCACTATTGCTCTGCAATGCGGCGCCTTAACTGAGTGAGCTGACCCAGCAGCCACAGCTGAGGCTTTTTAAATTGTAACTAGTGTGGGTGCATAGCCATTGAGTTTGTTTGCTCCCAAGTGGATGCAGTGATCTGGCTCCACTGAGCCATGGGGAGCAGAAAAGAACTGTCTGAGGACTTTCGTAACAAGGTAGTTCAACTTTTTGAGGATAGGAAAGGGTATAAAAAGATATCCAAAGTCGTGAAAATGCCAGTCAGTACTGTTCAGTCCGTGATTAAGAGGTGGAAAATTAGAGGATATGTTGATACCAAGCCAAGGTCAGGTAGGCCGAGAAAGTTGTCAGCCTAAACTGCCAGGATAATTGTTCGGGACACAAAGAAAAATCCACAAGCTACCTCAAGAGAAATACAGGATGCTCTGGAAAAAAGATGGTGTGGTCGTTTTAAGGGGAACAATAAGAAGGTACTGAAACAACAATGAGCTGCATGGTCTAGTTGCTAGAAGGAAGCCATTATTGCACCAATCCCACAAAAAAGCCTGCCTAAAATATGCCAGACAACACCTTGACACATCTCACAACCAAAATAGACCAAAATAGAACTTCTTGCTCATAACCATGAGCGCTATGTTTCGAGAGCAGTCAACAAAGCCCATGGTGAAAAATACCATTCCCACTGTAAAGCATGGTGGTGGTTCTCTGATGTTTTGGGGGTTTATGAGCTCTAAAGGCACAGGGAATCTCGTGAAAATTGATGGCATGATGAATGAAGCATGCTATCAGAAAATACTGGCATACAATTTGCATTCTTCAGCATGAAAGCTGCGCATGCGGGACGCACTTGGACTTTCCAGCATGACAACGATCTAAAGCACAAGGCCAAGTTGACCCTCCAGAGGATTTAGAAGAGAAAAGTAAGGAGTCTAGAGTGGCTCTCACAGTGTCCTGACCTCAATATCACTGAGCCACTTTGGGAGATCACAAACGTGCAGTTCATGCAAGACGACCAATGAATTTGCAGGAGCTGAAGGCATTTTGCAAGCAAGAATGGGCAACTTTACCACCCGAGAGAATTAGAGGCCTCATTGACAACTATCACAAAAGACTGCATGCTGTTATTGATGCTAAAGGGGGCAATGCACAGTATTAAAAACTAAGAGTATAAACACTTTTGAACGGGGTTCATTAAATTTTTTTTTCCCTTATTGGTATGTTTCAGGGTTGGGTTCAATTACTTTTTTCAATTACAACTACACTAATTGTAATCAATTACTTTCGTATTTGTAATTTAATTTTAATTGATTTTTTTTATCAAAAAGTAATTGTAATTGTAATTGAACATTCTGTCCAGAAAGTAATTGTAATTGTAATTACAATTACAATCAATTGTAATTGAAAAAAGTAATTGAACCCAACCCTGGTATGTTTTATTTGATGATTGTGCCATTTTACATGACCTACAGTTAGATATGAATCCAATAAGAAATAAAGGAAATGTGTGAAGTCTGGCCATTCATTTTTTCTTTAAAAAAAAAAAGTTACCTATTTTACAAATTCAGCCAGGGTATGCAATCTTTTGAGCACAACTGTACGTAGTAGCTGTCTATCACACTAGTATACTAACACACACACACACACACACACACACACACACACAACTTTGTACATTAAGTTGCAAATGTTGCATTGCAGCTAAATTTACTTCATCTTTGGCAATGAAAAAGATAGTGATGAAACACTGGATTTTTGTTAAACAGGAATGTGGCTAAGAATAGTTGAAAGCATTGAAATTTCCAATGTTCTTTGGTTTTAACCAGTCAGTCATAAATAACATAAAGTACATCCACATGCTGACTTGCGCTTGCTCTTCTTCAGATGTCTGCCAGAGACAGTTTTGACACATAGTGTATTTGATCGCAGGAAAATATTCCCAAACTTGCTGTGTTTGCCAGATTGTTCTAATAATAAGGAAGCACATCCGGAATATACATATCTAAGGAAGACAGCCTGGATGCTTATTTCAAAAAGGATGTATAAAAAGGGCTTTGATATGTGTCATTCTACCCCAGTATGCTCTTCCATACAGCTGTTCATTTTTTTTTACCAGAACTTACTGACCTTTGTTCAAAAATGCGTCGTACATATTTGGAGGAGATTATAGCAGTCATTCTGGTTCTGTCCTTAAACATGCAGCGCCTGTCATCCTCACAATACCTGTATTTTATAGAAAACTAATTCAACTTGATGAAAAACTAAGTTAGTGGATCCAATGAGTACATTAGTCTATAAAAGAGGTGCCCATAGTACTTTATCAAGATATTTAGACAAAATTGTATATTCCTGTACATGGTAACCCCCACCACATGTGCCAGTCCAAACCAACAGTGCTCTTCACTGTTTAGTATTGAAAGTTCCATTCAGCATTCCTAAGTATTCTGAAAATATAAAAAAAAACAAGTCTTCATTTTGCGGCGAAATGTGCATCATGTAAAATATATGGGCTCAAGTTGATGAACTATTGACCTCTGGAGATCCTTGTTAGACTGAAAGTCAGTGGCTTAGAAGTTTTTGTACTTGGGATGAGGGACAAAAACTCTCTCAGGTTCTTCTTCTTCTTGTTCCTCTTGGTGTGGACGCTAACTTTTAAGCGCTCCTTCTCCGTTATTACCGAACAAATCGTCATGAAACTTGACAACTATATTCTGCATGTCAGTGCTCAGGCATTAACTGAGCCCAATTTTGCGCAAAAGGGTAGAAGAGGCCTGTATGTTCACCCTGCACGAGCTCTCATCAATTACACGCCATCGTCCCGAGGGTGTAGTTCATCTGAATTTGTTAAGTAGGACTTCTGTGATGGAATTAACTTGCCTTAAAGAATTGCCTGTGCTCTGGAAAAACTTAAGCTTAGCTAAGTTGTCACAGAGCTTCAGAATCTTGCCACTAAGACCCGGAGCTTTATGGCTTTAAGAGTTCCAGAGCATCTCTTCCAATTACCATATTTTGTGGATGATAGAATCTGAATCTTCACTAATGAGGACTGTCACTTTGAAGATCCCAGGGGCTTGTGTCCCTCTTTCAATTAGAAGCTACTGTAGTGCCTGATTGGTGCAGCAGGTCATTTATTACTTACTGGGTAATTGTGGGGTTGAGGATCTGCAGCGGATCTGTGTGTCCTGACGCATATTCGGTTGGCCGTACCTCTTTCTCCTTTCCTCTGAGAGTTCTTTGCTGCAGCCTCATTCCTGTTGTTGTTTGTTCTCCTCGTGTGCCGTTACGCAACGCATGAAGATGGATGTCCAGTCCCTTCACGCCGTACTGCAGCAGCTAGCTGAACTGGGTCTTCTTAATGAACCCAAGTAAAAGCATTTTGCTGTTTTTCTGTAGCCTTCATTTCTCAAGCAAAGACAACATTTGAGATTGATGCTGTGATTTTACCAAAGAAGCAGACTTTGACCATCCTTTATATCTGAAACCATCCTGACTACATGTATAAAAGGTCCTGACCCATTTAAAAGGCAATTATAGCTCCCCAGACAGCTTAATATTACTGACACCTTTTCTCATTGTCTTGTTTGGGATTCCTTGAGTGGCCATTGAATTTAAGTAGTCCCTACTAGCCCTAGGTGGCGATGAAGCTGAACCTCTTATATTACATACCTATTAGCACTATACCTATTCTGGGCAGTCAGTGAAATTTATACCTTTCAACTTCATAAATCAAATTCATAATTCACCATAATTGGTCATCTGACCAGGCTATTTAACCCTTTGTTGCAGGACTCTTGTCCTCTTTGCCTAATAAGGGTGGTGAGTGGGTTTGGTTACTTTAGTAACCACCATGCAACAAAGGGTTAAGTGCCTTTGCAGATAGAAGGTGACTCCTGGCTATATTTGGGACAAAATCTGTGAAAATATGGCCCAGAGTCACTTGTTATCTGGGTCAGTTAAAGTGGACATACAAGTCCCCGAGAATGATAAGGTGATAAACTCACAAGCACTGCATTCGAATCAGGAGCTTTGTTTCCGATTGGCACCGAACTGGCTGTCTGCAGTACCCTGGTGTGAGAGGTACAGAAAGTTCTAGTTCCTGAGACTGTGTCTTTAACACATCCTCGCAAGGCAGCAATGCCCTTGGATATACAGAGCAATACAAAGAAATGCGTTTGTTAATCAAAACAAGAGAGGAACCACTCTTTTTTTATATTAGGCTTTTTAGGCAATTGACATCCTTTAATGGTCATGAACAAGGTCAGTTCATTGTATAGTTCTTTGTAATAACTGTGCAATGAATGAAAGTGGCATCGATACATTGCCTGGCTGCTTTATATATAGAAATCATGAAGTAAAAGATTACATATTCAAACTACAGATTCTGCAGAAATAGCTACTGCTTTGACAGGTACAAAGACGTCCATGCCTGTAATCACACTCAGCCAAGAAAAACAATGCATGCGCTAAAATCAAGACTGTGTTATTCACTGTATTCAGCTGCATAATTGTCCAATCAGCACTGATAAAGTGGACAAATCTCCTTGAGCCTACATAATTTAAATGTGAGAAGAAGGAATTGATATGTTAGCTACAATTCCAAATGATCATCCGTGGGTCAAAGGAATTGTTCCTTTTGTAAAAGCCTTGAGAAAGAAGAAGATAAGTGAAGATTACACCCCATGAAGAGAGATAATTGTGTGAGGAATCGTTTATTAAATTAGATCTTGGATATTCATTATTAGAGAGAGGAGTTATTGTATCATGTTACGTACTGAATTTATGTTTCCATCAGAACACACTGATAGGTGAGAACCCATCTTCATCTTTGTTGCCCATTGATTTTATCTATCTTGTTATAAATATGAAGCTGGAAATCTTTCAAGACAATTTCCTCACTGCAGCAGTAAATTGTGCAATTGAATTTGTCCAGAGGGTTGTCATTTCCTGTGGATATGAAAATTGTTCACTCCCACTATCAATAGGTCTGCAGGCATTTGCAGCAATAACATATGATCTCTCTTGCCAAAGTTTTAGAGCTCTAGATGCACCTGAAATTTTTATTATGCACCTTCCCTGATAGCATCGACTCTTTGGGGCATGTGTGGTATTTAACTGGAACACATGACTGTGGTATTGCATGATAAAACACATGAGGACTGAATCTTAACCAAATAAATTTTACCATACCTTCAGAATTTATGGCTATCATACGCTTGGGCTGGATTTGGCCTGTCATTCACCTCCAAATGCTGGCCACATCTTTGCTGCTCATTTGGCCTTTATTTATGCCAAAGGAAATGTGCTGTCTGGATTATTTGTAAAATGTTCCTGAGTGCTGTTCATTTTTGCAAATCTGTGGTAATCTGTGGTTTTATATTTCTCTGTCAGTCATAAATTTTGTCAATTGCAATAACATAAACTAGAAGCAGTCGTCCTTGAGTGTGCAGACTTGATGAATACTTCAGGTTTTCATTTTCGGCTGTATACTGTGTTATGACTTGAAAATCACAACAAAGAAAACCAGCAATGACAACTTAAACAAATTTATTCTTCACTGATTAGGTCCAAAAATTTCTACAAATAATCCACTGTGTAATCTTATAATAACATTCTAATGCCACTGTGTAAAACTGATGCCAAAACAAAAACTCTTCTCTACTGAGCAAAATCACAGGATTTATATAGACTAGGAACATTCTGGAAAGATCTACAGGAGTCCTGGGTGATCCGGCCCCCTCCAAGCAAGAAGAAGCCAGAAACTTCTAGAAAGCTCTAGTCTATTTAATCCCAAACAAGTGGTATTGCATCAGATCATGTTTTTCTACAGACATACCACCAAAGGGTGCTAAATGATGAACAAAATAAACAAATAGCTGACCAGTAAGGCAGCACAAATAGTATGTAACAAATCTCCATTTACAAATGATTTACAGTACTTTACATAAAATACTCATACATAACAACTGTTTTGTTGAGACTCCAAGATGAATTATGTTTTTGCCTACCAAACACGTCATGCCATGAACATGCTATCAGACCTAGATCTAAGCACAGGTAGTGGCTCTGCCTGCTTGGCATTTCTGCCTGCCGCACCTCCACGGTGCCATTGTGCAGGCTGCAGGGTCATCAGCCGGGGGCCACCCTTGATCGATGTTTCGCTCCATCATCCCCGGAACATCTCGAGGTGGAGGAGCCACGGTAGGGACGTCTCCCTACTGCGCCCCGCAGTCTGCCTATGATTCTTCCTTTCCCCACACCTTATCTTTCCTTTGAAGCCAGAGCCAGAAGCTCCCTTGCTCAGCCTCCACAGCAAGGTCATGGAGAGCTCGCTTCCTGTTGGGGCCTGTGACTCCGAGGGTTTTCAGTAGCCGCTGTGCAGATGCCGCGGTGAAGCCTGTACACCCGACCTCCATCAGGAAGGTGAATGCTCTCCTCCCAGCTTGCGAACACGTTGCTGATAGATCCGCATACCTATCCTTCTTCCGCTTGCATGCGGCCTCCATCTGCTCTTCCCATGGGATAGTCAGTTCCACCATGATGACTGCCCTGGCAGGTGCTGACCAGAGCACAATGTCTGGGCGCAGGGCTGTCATGGTGATCTCTTCGGGGAATTTCAGCTGGCGGTCGAGGTTAGCTGCTAGCTGCCACTCGCCTCCTAATGACAGAAGGGACCGTTCTGTCTTGGTGCAGTGCTGCACTTTGGTCTCTGGCCTGGTAAACTGGATCCACTTCGGGGCTGTGAGTGGGTTGTTCCTGTTAGCTTCCTGTTTGTGGGCCTCCAGGATCTCCGCTAACTTACGCAGGACCCTGTCGTGCCGCCACCTGAAACTGCCCTGAGACAGCGCTGTCTTGCAGCCAGAGAGGATGTGTTTTAGGTTTGGGTTTGGGGAATTACACAGGTGGCAGGGTTCTTCTGTGCCATACCAGGTGTATAGGTTCCGAAGGCTGGGGATTGTATCATAGGTGGCCCTTATCTGGAAGCTCAGTCTCGCCTGGGGTGTTCTCCATGTCGGTCCAAGTGATGGTCCTGTTGGTCACAGCCTCCCAAGTGGTCCATCTGCCTTGCTGTTGCTGGCTCACCGCTGTGATCTTGTAACTTTCCTCGTCCATTTTGGCAACTTCCGAGATTACAAGATCTTTCCTCTCCTTCTTGGTGGCTTTTGACCATCTCTTTGGCGCTGCCCCCCATCCTAGGCCAGCTCTGCCCGGTTGTGTGAAGCCCACAAGCTCCTGGTGCTTTAGCCGAACTATGGCCTGGTCTACCACTTCGGTTGCATTCCACTTGCGTCCTGTGCGAATCTGAGGGTTGGCAGATTGTATGGCCGGGTCCGGTGAGTCTCTCAACTCGAAGAGGGGTCTCACCTTCTCCTTTTTGTACCCCAGGCTGATGGACTGCAGAGGGAGCTGTAGGGTGTTTCTCCCTAAGAGAGCGGTGTTGGAGAGGCATTTTTGATGGCTGAGGCCATGTTCTTGTCGGAGAGGTCAGCCGTGTACAGCCTCCCGAGGCTTCTCACTGGTTCATCTGCCAGAAGGGGGATTCTTTCGCCATCCACGGTGAAAATGATATGATCGTTTCTGGTCCCTTTTCGGATCGAGAGGCTGCAAGACTTGGGTGGCTTGATCTTCATGCGGGCCAAAGCCAGTAGCTCCTCCAGTCGTTTGAGGAGTCTGGTTGTGCAGGCTGCTGTTTGGAGGAGGGTAGTGACATCGTCCATATAGCACCGCAAGGCTGGGAGTCTTTGGCCTGTCTGAGATCTGACCCCTCGCACCATCTGTCTTCCACCTATCAGGAGGATCTCAAATGCGGTCGTGAATAGGATGGGAGAGATGGAACATCCCATTGCTATTCCCTTCTCGAGCCGGTGCCAGTCGGTTGAGATGTCACAGGTTGTGTAGCAAACGTACAGGTTGTTGAAGTAGTTTGCTACTAAGTTCTGGATTTTTGATGGTATGTGGAAGAATTCAAGGGCGTACGTGATGAGCTGGTGGGGAACTGAGCCGAAGGCATTTGCCAGGTCCAGCCAAACAACGTGCAGGTCTCCTTTTCTTCGTTTGGCTGTCTGGATTTGCTCCCAGATTGTTGCTGAATGTTCCACGCAGCCAGGGAACCCTGGGACTCCTGCTTTTTGGCAGCTGGTGTCGACATACTTGTTCGCCAGGAGGTAGCTTGCCATTCTTCTAGCCAAGATGGAGAAAAAGATTTTCCCCTCCACATTCAACAGGGCAATGCCTCTGAACTGGCTAAAGTTTTGGGAGTCTTTTTCTTTTGGGATGAAGGTGGTAACTGCTTTGCACCATGAGGGTGGTATGGATTGGGTTTTCCAAGCTGCCACCATGAGTCTCCATAGCGCTTTCAGGAGCCCCGGGCAGTTCTTGAACACCTTATATAGAACTCCATTTGGCCCGGGTGCTGCTGCCGCTCTTGCACGTTCCATGACTTGTTGGACGTCTTACCACTTCGGTGGGGACATGTCAAATTCCGTGGAGGGCTTGGGTGGGCGGGGTACATAGCCTGGTGATCCAAGGGGCTTTGCTCTTAGGTTGTCGCTCAGCTGGTCTTTGATGTATTATTCCAGCTCCTGCTTGGTAGTCTGCAATGCCCCAGACTTCTTCTCCTCCAGGAGGCTACGGGCGTACTTGAAGGGGTCCCGAAAGAAGCATGTCCTTGCCTTCTCCCTGCGGCTTCTTCGCTTCTTTATCCTTTCAGCTCTCCTGAGGTGTGCTAGCCTTTCCTTGATCTTGTTCCAAAGGTCCTTCAAACCCTCTTTTTCCTCAGCCTCAGCTCTCTTCCATGCTTTCCTCAAGAGGTGTCGCTCTTTGACCAGCTGAAAGATTTCCCTTTCACGCCTTCTGGTTTGTTTGGGAGCAGGGATCCTTAGTGGCTTATCTCCAAATTGGACTCTGCCTTCCTCATGGATAAGGTGGCCGATGATGTTCAGTTTTATCGTGTTTCCCAAGTTCTGGATGGTGTTGCATAAGCTCTTGTGAGCTTTGTTTCTAATTTGCAGCCGTGTTGGATTCGGGGAGGCCAAGCCATTTTCTGATGTAATTGTTGACCTTTGCCTCCAACTTCAGGACTGTTGTCATGGTGATGTCACTCAGTTTCAAAGACAGTTTAGATAGAATTCTCATATACTGTATCACACATCATATCTCTAAACTATTTCCCATGTATGTTGCTTGATCTGCAATCAAGCAATTGTTCGTAATCAAGCTAGTGATTCGCTCAATAACCAAAGCAAATCGATACAGTGGCTGCCTGATTTACATATAGAAAGCATTAAGCCACTGTTTTTTTTAAATCAAAAAGTTGTGAAGCATTTTGACATTAAAATTTGAATGCCTTTCAATAATTCTGTTCTTAAAATGGTCATGACACTGCATAGATTTAAAAAAATTTCTTAGTTGATGGCAGGCAAAGTAGTTTCGCACCTACTAGATAATCTTTTACAGGCTTCGTAATGGGCTTTATTTTTTGGTAAATAGATTTTTGAACTTCAGGTAAAATCAGGTAAAGTATACGAGAGCAGGTTAAGAGTGATCATGGATTAAAAGTTATAGTTACAGTCCACCCTGATGGTGCACCTGTGTATCATGTCTGGCTGTAATCATGTCTGTTTAGTATGCGTAGGCCTATTTACATATGTCAAAGACCTCTTCTCCACCAAATACATGCAGATTTAGCCTGTGATTTAGACCAGCTCACAAACCTTGCTCTTGCACTCCCAGGAAGTCACATTCATTTTGCCTAATGACCGTCACCATAGAAACAGAGCTATTTTGGTCATTATGAATAATCACAGAACCCGTGTGGAGGTTCTCCATCTTGCATTTGTTTTGAATATGATTGTTTATGCATATGATACAATAGCTTGGTTATAGAATGTCAACAGAAACGACTGCAGATAACTTGCTCACAATGTGCGTGATCTGTACACCTGTCGTGCACTATCTGACTGTGTGTGAAGGTGGACCGTGCTCCTGGTTTCTGTTCTGTATTATGCGTGCTCTTATCAATCACTGTACATTTTGCCGATGTATTAAATGATGTGGCAGCGATTGGTTTGGTAGGTGGGGCACTGCATCGGGTGGGCGTGATATGGGGTTGGACCAGGGGAGGAGCAGCTGGGGGACTGAATATGCGGAGGTTCATTTTGTGCAAATAAAAAAAATCGACACAACTCCTGTCAGTCACTACATCCGTCATATTTACCATCATTTCCAGTGTGGGTGGATGTATACTCACTCCTTTAGAGCTCCACCACCCTTTCCCTAAACCCTTGATGAATATAAATCACAGCTCATGAACACTGAGTGTACGATAAGTTCCATTTAAGGGGAACTCAATTACAGTGTTTAAATTATCTCAACCCTGCGTAATCCACTTTGGCTTCTTCACCATCTCAACAAACCTGTTTCAGTCAGACATGCACAGTCAGTTCCACAAACCTGCTGATCCAGACCACAGTAATCATTATGAAGTCAGGTCTAATAGTATTTGGACAGTGACAGAATTTCATCAATTTCTTTTTAGCTCTTTGCAGCCCCAAAGTGGATTAGAAATGAATCAATCAAATGCTCTTGATCAATATATTCTCTGTATAAATGCAAGAATTTTATCAAAAATATTGTTTAAGGCATGTTTGAATTAAAACATGCGAGTTTAGGGACTCAAATAACTGGGCAACTAACATAATCATAAATCACTTTTTTTTTTGGTCATTTTTATAAAAAAATTCTGTGCGACCTATCACGGGCTAAAGTCAGGAATCCCCAGACATAATAATGGGTTTCTTCCCTGATGATGTCCTGTCTGGCCTGCATGACAGCTGTCTTCAGTTCCTGCTGGCTCTTGGGACCCTCTTCCCTTTAATGTGCCATGCACCTGCAGCGAATTAAATTTGTGCTAAATTGGAATTCGGTCTGAGTGCTTTTTAAAGGGCATGAGAATGTGTGGAGATGCCTGCAATGTGCAGTGTGTGAGAACATGTTACAAAGTGTCACAATTTGGTGAGTACACCGACATGATTGTGCAGAGGCCAACCATGGTTTCCTGATCAAAATTGCTTTACGCATTCTAGAAATGTTTAATCCTCATATATTCAGATGTTCCTAATTTTAAAAAATGACTAAAAAAGCCTTGATGAATAATTTAGGCTTTCCTTTTGAATGTGATGAGGCACCGCCCACCACGTCTTGGTCATTTATTCTTGTTTATAGTCATTAAATGATTAATCGCAGGAAACGGGACAGAATGACCTGGCAGTATGCCAGAAGAATCATCCTATGGTGGTCTAACCTGGACATTTATTATTTATCAACTAATGGAATTTGTATTTATGACTGTTTCTATTGATTGCCTGGTGCATTTATAAACTGTTTGAAATCACTAATTTGGTTTTATTTGACTTTAAATCCCATTAATTTGCCTTTGTAGTTTTATTTTTTTCTTACTTTTTCTTTTACATTTAAATTAAAATCCATGTATTTTCTGTTGAATAAAGACATTGGTTAAGTGTGCTATTGCAGTACATGGCATTCTTTGTTTTAGTGGATAGTGATTACGTTTCAGGAGACTGAGTGGCGGATGGCTCCACATGAGAGAACCTATGGCATGATTAGTCTTACAAGATGCCATTATGTTGTTAGTGGTCACTAACCCATTTCCTACAGATCTGTTGTCCAGTAGGTTTTCATTACAGCCTTAACATTGCCTGTCTGACTAATTAGCAGTTAAACAGGATCTCATAACTTCTGAATGAGCTGTGTTTAACCAATGTGGGAGTGGAATTCTAGAGGACTACAGACGTACTGGAACAGGGCTGGTAGACACTGCAATAGGCAGTGAGGTAGAGGGAGAACAGGCTCTGTAGCGGTTAGGGAAGGTCCATTCTGTGTTGAAAACCGATAAGTTTTTGGCAAAATTTCAGAGAATCAACTCCGCTGGGTGGTATGTCAGGTAGGCTATTGACGAATGGTTATGTGTAGCCCGGAGTTATCGCTTCCCTTCTGAAATTAAATCCCAATATCTCTCTACCATAGTGAATGTGTAAAATACAAAAAACTGAGAAATGTACTTAAATTCTCCTGTAGGTGTGATGTGTTTGAGGATGTTGATGTTGCAGAGTCTTTGTCTTCATAGCCAAGCCACCTGTGCCATTGCAACATTCCTCTTTTTAAAGCATTCTGCATTCATTTAATTTTAAGCTCAAGAGTTCATCAACATTTGTTTCAATGTCATTCTGATTTTTTTTTTCTAAAATGGCATGTTGCAGCACATCCACACAGCAAAAAGCATCGGTCTTAGCAACTCTTTTAATCTTATTATGAGACTTAAGTTCCTAATTCTTCTCTCTCACGTGGAAAATATTGGCTTATTTTAAGTTACCATTTGCTTGACAAGTGACATTATCTTATCCCATTGGCAAATCTAGAATTGAATCAAAATGTCCTCGCCTTATTGGCAAAATTTTTGTCTCACTTAGAAAAAAAAGGTAATAGAAATCAATGCTTCAAGTCTAAATACAAAATTATTATACTTGGTAAGAAACATATTTCATTTTTTGCTGTGCAATCCCCTTGGACACTCAACACAATGATTGTAAATGAAGAAGAAGTTTTATTGATTTAGAACTTGTTGATACATTCTAAGTACCTCTTAGCTTTGTCAAATAATAAGCCTAATTGAGATTTCAAAAGAGCCGCAGAGTGAAGGTGGAAGACAAGTCATCCGGACACATTGCTGCACCGGACTGAGGATTAAAGTTCATTAAGGTGCTGTCGGTCTGTTCTCTCAGTTTTTTACAGACCCCTGTGCCAGCAGCCCTTGTCTCTATGGCAACTGCAGCCAGAATGGCGATGGCAGCGTGTACACATGTGAGTGCGGGGAAGGTTTTGCTGGGGAAAAGTGTGACCAGCCTCTCCTGAGCCCAGCCACGTTTGCATGGGCCCCCTCGACCGCACCCCCCGCCCCCGAGCATGCCACGCCCGCCTCCACCAGCACGCCCACCACAGTCCCCTCCACCACTCCTGCCCCGCTCACACTGCAGCAATGGAAACCGCGGCTGGGACAGAGAGTGGCTGAAATTGTATGGGAAGAGGAGCAGGTGAGCTTAACCCGTTTGGTGTCTTGGTTTTTTTAAGAAGTGTCTTTTTATTTCCTTCTAAGGACCAGTGCCATCAATGAAGCGACTAATGTCAGTTAATAAATGATATGGAATGTATACTTATTATTGACCAACTAACGGACTGATTATAAATTATTGGTTTTTGTTGAACTTTAGAATTGATGCTGATCAATGAAGAGTTTGTTTCCAAAACACAAAATATCCATTTTACTCATTTTGAGTAAATCAGCTTTTTCTGTGTTGGCACCTATTGCATTTTATAGAAAAACACAGATTTTACCTTGAAAAAAATACAAATCATAGTATAAATTTCTAAAAACGGATTTTGGTACCTTGTGTAAGAGGCTCAGGGCTATCGCTGAATGGTATTATCTTAATTTTTGTAATGTTGGCACTTCTTTGTTTGGAAGCAAACGCATCAAACACAGCTATCCCTTTCTCCATCAATATTCTACACTTGCTGCCTTGTTAGTTTCTCTCTCTCTCTTTCACACTCTCTTTTACTCCTTCTCTGTGTTTGTATGTTGTGAGTGTCTGTGCGTGTGCTGATGAGCTAGTGTTTTCTATTTATCTTTCATTCCTGTTCAATTCTGTGATAGCATTGTGTGTGTTTCTTTGCTAGCAGTTCAGTGAGCACCATAATTCATTGCACAATGACAGATTTTTTTTTATTTTTTATTTTGGTTCTTTTCTCCAGCACTTTGAGTTTGACAGGATACAATGTCAGTGTGGCTGAAGTGCTGGCTGTCGGGCTTAATTTGAGGATCTTTTCACCCATATCAGATGTTTATAAATGGTCACATATCCTCTGCTTGCAGTGACTGGTTGAAGTCTGTGATGCAGAGACATCACTAGACATAGGAAGTCTTCCCTGGTGATGCTCTGCCAAGCCTGATCTGCGGCCGTCTTCAGTTCATGGTTATTTCAGGGACTTTTTGCCATCAGTCTCTTCTTCAGCATGTAATTTTCAATTGAATTTAGACCTGGTGATAAAAATAACAAAAAAGAAAAATGTGTTGCCGTCCAATGAATTATGGTGCACATACTATTTGTGTATGCCTGTCTCAGATACGCTTGTTTTATGTTTTTCTTTCAAGGCAACAGAAGGGACATGCGGAAATGTGTCTGCAGGAATGATCACTCTTTCCCTGGAAATAGCAGATGAGACAGCTGTAAAGTAAGAATAAGCATCTTTAATTCACTGTTAGAAAAAAAATTGGTTTATGTCTGCATAGTGTGCTGGTATAATAAAAGTCATATCTTTTGCAAATTTCGAATCAGTGGTGCATAGCAATGATAAATATGATTAGCCCCCCGATTTAAAATCCAATGGTTTGCAGCTAAGGGATCAAATCATATTAATCTTGTTGCTTTATCATGGGTGGCATTATCTTCCGTAGCCGATGCAGGTGCCTGCCCATGCTGCTAGTCTTAGAAATACAGGCAGGGGATATGCGTGCTTTTTTGGGTAGAGGCCCTGTTAAACGTGTGGGAGCATGGTAGTTTCGATGTTTCTGACTGAGAGGCTCCATCACAAAATGTCAGGTCATAGTTTTCTGGGATAGTGGGGTCCAATGTAAGTCCAACCTTTATGTGGGGTGCAGAACCCATTGCGGTGTCCCAGGTTGTCAGTGCTTGCAGGTGTGCTAATGAATGTTCTACAGTACGGTTTACATACACAGAGAATGTTGTACAGTGTTTGTGTGTTATGTTCTGTCAGGATTCAGATGAATGGCAGTTGGGCTGCAAATGTATGGCGAGTGAGTGAAGGAGATTTTCAGAGCTGCTCCATCCAAGATGGTACTGCTGCCTGGATCCAGCAGGCTCCGGATGGACTGGTTCTGCCTGGGGAGTCCCTACCACTCGGCCACAGCTACTTCCTGGGTAAATCCTACCAGCATTAATGCTGCGTTCCATTTGTGCGAGGAAGTCGGGATTTCCGAGCTCCCAGTTGGAAATTTCTATTGGAACTCCCCCTGAAGTCAGATTTCCAACTCGGAAAGTTGGAGGAACTTCACCTACCCCGAGTTTCAAGTTTAAGATGGCTGCTCCCTGTATCAACAAAATCAAAGATGCAGTAATATACTGTGAATTAACCCTTCTGTCTTATTGTGTCTCATTTAATCAGTCATACACACAGTGCAGTGCAACTTTTATCGGTGAACTTGTTATTAAAGTATTTGTGCATGCAAAATATTGCGTAATGCCTTGTTATCAACTAGTATTGCTAACAATAGCTAACAATGGCAAAATCTTGGCCAGAGGAAACCTCGCTGACCCCAAGTCAGTTTCCCAACTAACTTAATGGAACGCAGTCAGCTTGGGTATGATGTAGTTCTCAGCTCCGACTTCAAACTGCCAAGCCAAATCGAATGCCGCATAAGTTCTAAATTAAAGGTGTGGTGAACAGATGCTCAAAATTGTCTCAACTGATGATTTCAATGAGAACAATGTATATTAACCCTGGCAGGAGAATTTTAAAACCCTGAAAGCTATACAAAAAGATCTGTGTTGTGAAAGCACAAACTTTGTGCCTTGACATCTGTACATGGGCATGTTAGTGTAATTCAGTGCTGTTGAGGACGAGAGTCTGTGCTGTCATAGCCCAGTGTTACAGTCTCCTAGTGTCTCTGTTCACAAAGGCACTGGCCCCTTTTGCGTTACTGCTGGATTTTGACAACCATTCTTCCATGAAATCTTTGCCGGAAAAGAACACTTTGGCAGGAGGTAGATAGCTAACCCTTTTAGAAGAGCGACCATGGATATGCGATTAGAATTATCTTAAACCTTTGTTGCATGACTCTTTCCCTCTTTGTCTATTAAAGGTAGTGAGTGGGTTTGGTTGCTTTAGTAAGGGTTAGTAAAGGGTTAAGTAAAGGGTTAACGCAACATTCAAATGTTGATGGTAACAATCACTACTGGCAACTCAAAGCTCTAGAACATTGATGTAACACGTTGACAAGAAATTCAAAGAACATCTACTCTTCAAACAGAGTCCTAGAATAGTGAAGAATTTGCTCCACGTTGCTTTCTAAGGTTATGTGTGCCCCTAATAAAAATGTGCCCCACTCTATAATGTAACTACCAGAACCCTTTGCAGTTGGAACACTGCAGCACTTTATTTTTCATGTACGCTCAACTTGGCTTTTATGTTTGTCTTCTCATATTCCAACGTGGTTGCTTACACTGAATTAAGATATTTTTAATCAGTTGAGCATATTGTAATTTACATATAATTTTGCTTAATAGCCATGTTGCTCATAAGAAAAGGGACAATTTTGAAAATGAGCTGTACTGGTGCCAAAATTATAGATTGGAGCAACTACAGAGCCAAATTTCTAACTTCGCTCTGCTTGCTAGCAGAATACGATTACTTGCAACCAAGCCAACCCCATTCTCGGTAAGCAGGAAAAGTTACAGTTATGCCCATCACAGAATTCAAAATTATTGTTGAAGTTTACATGAACAAATATTCAAGGATCTGATCCTATCTGGCCACAACCTTCCCAACCGTTAATAATTGATGTCTACTCCCACAGGTTTCCTGCACAGTGGCACCCCTGGGGCCATGGAGGTGCTATTGCGCCTGCATCTGACCGTAAAGGCTAGCAGCTGTGTCGAGCCAGGCAGCCGCTTCAGTGACCCACAATGCTCTGGGAAGGGACAATGTGTCACACAGCTCAATAGGGTACAGTAAATCCTGCACACAACTGTGGATGCTTACAACTCATACATGGTATAATGCAATTCATTAAAACAAAATTATTCCATTTGAGAATCAGAAAATAGATTCCGTAAAGTGCAATTATAATAACTCCAAAAATGCCCATCCATACTGTTTTCCAAGATCAATCACATGACCTCTGTCTTCTTTGTATGTACCAGAGCACCTTTTACTGTGAATGTGAGGAGGGATATTCTGGAATTTTCTGCGAGGAGTTTGATGCTTGTCATCTGAACCCATGTGAGAACACTGGCACATGCATTGACCTGAGACAAGGGGATGAAGGACGGAATTTCTCGTGCACCTGTCCTCCAGGTGTGTCTTATAGTCTCACCTGTACAGTGTCTGCTAACCAGCTTTTTACTGCCGTATCCATCTATACATCTGCACAATTTCTTTCATAGTCCACTGTGTTCTATTTAAAACCTCTTCAGCCCCAATGCCCACAAGTGGTAAGACCGGCTTTACGGGATTTACATAAATGTACTTCCCTAGTTTAAAAAAAAAAAAAACATTAAACCATTTTCCTGGCATTTACAGTTTTACAGATACAGGGATTTTTGTTTTGTAGTGAAAACAGGCAGAATTTAACCCATTTGGCCCTGGTGTGAAGAGATTAATTCTCTTTTCATTTCAATGCTTTACAAATGGTGCATTATATTTTAGATTGAATGGCTCAGTTTGACCTCAACAGTCTCACAAACTGTTCTCATTAGGCAGAATCAAAAACACAAGCAGGCATTGCATGAGAAAACCAAATGTTATTTACCACAGTGAACATTTTAGGAAATCATTTGTTTGCTCCTTCTCATCTCTAATTTACATGACTGTTATTTGTTTTTGCAAAATGAAATGCATTGTACTTTGACCCCCTATATTTCCTGGATAACCTTTAGAGGTATACTCACAAGAAATCTGTTTTTATTCAACTGACCTTTTTTATCTTCGGGAGTGGCATTGTGCCAAATTATCCCTTAAATCTGAATGATGTAATAATTTAGTTATGATTAGCCTTGTCCTTCAATTGACCCTGTACCAGTGTCCAGAGGGATTTAGGAGATTAAAATAATGCATATGATCAGTTCAAGAGTAGGCTCAACATTAAATTGTGTGCAAGAAATTTTATCCTGAGTTTCTGAGTGGTCTGTTTGCCCGTGGTAAAGACATAATGTTTACAATTAAATTGTCATTGCTGAGCGCAGAGGTCAGTTTCATAGTTCTTTCGGCAATATACTTGGAGTTTGTTCATGGGTTCCATTACTGCGCTGAGAGAGAAACGGAGAAGACAAATGAAAATATGGGTTCATTAAAATGGTAGATGAACCCAATTAAATGTGCTACATGACACACTACAAGGCTTGTTCATCATATTTTGACTTAATGCACTGGGAACAAAATAGAACAGAATTTGGAACATGTATTCAGTTCAAAAGCTACAAAATTATATCTGAGAATGGTGTTTTCTGTGACAATGTTGTGGCACATGTTATACTATAGGTTGCTGGGTCCACAGATTAGAGTGTGTATACGAGAACTTGATGCGTTCCATTGTTCTGTCACTTGCTTTACGCCCCAGGGTATACTGGAGTGCGTTGCCAGGACATGGTGGATCACTGCCAGTCTCTGCCCTGCAAGAATGGGGCCACTTGCTCCAGTGACCTGCTCGGACCCACATGCCACTGCCCAGACGGTAGAGACCCCCCCACCCATGGCCAGTTGTGGAAGCCATAGTGCTTCCAATAAGTAAAAGAGCCTATCATGCCTCAGGCCTTGTCTCTTTTCAGCCTTACCACTATTTTACCCGGAGGTTGTCCGATTTGTATTCTATCATTGGAATAAGCTTACTGTACCAGTTGCCAAATCCAGTTTTTTAAAAAAATATTTTTATGACAGCCCAGCTCGAGATATCCTTGGCTTGGTCCTGATGCTCTTTTAGAACCAAGAATTGCAAGATTATTTTTGCGAGTTTTTTTTTTTTTTAAACCACAACCTTCTGCCTCATAGACTGAGTATGGGTTTGTGATGGTGTTCACTTCTCAGGCCGACTTTTTCGTGTTGCCCTGATTGGTCTAAAACCTCTACAACAGTGGTTCTCAAACTCGGTCCTGGCACCCCACTGTGTGTGCTTGTTTTTGTTCCGATCACAGTTGCAATCTTAGGACTTAAACAAGCTGTTGATTTGCCTTAATTAGGTGCAGTTATTTGTCCTCTTAAGCCACATTTGACACATCTACACATGCCATGAAGAATTAAAATTTCATATCCACAATGAGATATGTTAGAAACCAGTATGAATAACTGCAGAGGGAAACAATTTGACCGAACCCTTAATCAACGCAAACAATCAATAGGTTCCTCATTGGTGAAACCATCGACACATGGTTGCAAAAACCAACAATTTATTTGGCAAACAATAAAGTCACACTTGTTTTTTTTCATTTTCAGTCAAATTATTTTGAAAGAATTCAAAACACCTGTGTTCAGCAACCCAATTTGGAGCTTACTGATTTTCTCAGAGGCTAGTTTGATCTGTTTAGAAATGTTTTTTTACCTGCAAATCCTCACATTATGGAAACATAAGCATAATATGTTTGAGGGTTTTTATTCTTCGTGGCACAGTGGATATATCCATAAAAATGCAGCTAAAGGTGGTAAATAACTGCGCTAAACATGGAATGCAGCTACTTAAGACAAATCGACACCTTGTTAAAATTCTAACATTGCAGTTGTGGTTGTAACAAAAACCAGCATACACAGTGGGGCGCCAGGAATGAGTTTGAGAACCACTGCTCGACAACCTCAACTCCCCGAAGAGGTAATGCCTGTGTTATGGGATTTTCAGTGGTATGCAGAAAGGCACATCAATTGCCTCACCTTATAATGCATGATTGCTGTCAACCTGTTCCCTTCATTGACAATCAAACTATTTATTTACTGAATAACCAAGAACAGTATATAACCTTACAGTAATTAAGAAATTACTGAGAAATTACAAAAAGATCACCAATGGGCCTCATTTACAAAGTACATATACGTTGTAAATGCATGCGATATTGTAATGATGGCAGTAATCCAAATAGTTAATTTATCTAAAATTTTCCCTGAATTCCATCTCATTTAAAGTTCTTTTCAGCCGTGTATTTTAGTTTAAGATGGCATTCAACTTATTCAAAATGTTTTCACAGTTAAAAAGAACACATTTAAAATGAGACATATCTGAGGTGTACGAAACTCTATCGAACATTGGCACAAAACAGAGTCACTTATAACATAGCTAACAAATATGTACCATTTTATGAGCCTGATGAATTCAGAATTTTTGAAAGAAGCAGTGACATCATATTGTGTCATTAATGTGGATAGGAAAATGCCAGAGACCTTTCATGTAATGAACAATAATGCCAGCTAAAAACAAATTTGCCTGTCAGTCTACCTGTTAGTCTTCACCTGGGAGAAAATTGATGTTTGGTTACTGATTAGATGCAAGGAAGGGCAGTTGCACACTTTAATCCATGAAGACTTATGCCAAAACCTTTTTTAATTTGATAAATTAATTATCATAGCATTGTGGCAACAAGTCTGCGATTGCCTTCATATTTATATTTTCACCAAGGTCAGCATCTCTCCAACACTGTTGGGCACTCTGTCTTTTTCTTTGTTTGATGTCTAATTACAAAAGGTAAATGGGATCGGTTTGGTGTAAGAATGTATTATAAGGTGAGGTTACTGAAGGACTATCATGCAGTACATGCGACGGTATGTCACTGAAAATCCTGTAATGTCCCGATTGAAGGGGTTAAAGTAGGACAAACTGAATAACAAAATGAAATGATTCTTTATCTAAATACTGCCTTTTATCATTGATCATTTCCATTTCCACAGTTAATGTTGGTTGCGGCCATTTTTGTCCACATGGTGCTTGCAATTTTACAAGTCTATGCACTTATTTTTGAATCATTATTGTTATTTGTTGCACTGAGTGACTCTGTTGCCCCATTATTATCAAACCTGCACAGTTAAATAACCTGCGGTTCTCCTGGGTGCCATTCAAACCTCCAAAAGCATAATAAAAACCAAGGGAACCAGGCAACTGGGCAAAATGATGCGATAAACAAATGCCTGTGAAGCAAAGTTGGCAGTGGAATTCCACTTTGCCCAGAAGAGTAATAGCCTCCTCCAGGGCCACAATACAATGCATTCCCCTCTGAATTATTTATGGGAAATGGAGGTTTGCCAGTACACACAAATAAATTCTGCTCTTAGAGGAACTGAAGTGACAATTAGGAAATGGCCTTTGCCATCTTCAGTTAGTACACTAAAAATCAGTGAAGAAACTCTGGTCTGTGATTATCTTAGTCAGCATTGTTTGTAGATTCTATTGCCTTATCTACAGTTGCTTCCCACACACTGACTGACTATGAAAGCTATTTTTCTTATTGGATTCCCTCTTGTCTCACATTTGCTGCCATTATCCAGACCTGTAGATGCGGAAGTGATGCGATGCTGGTGAATTACATGTGTGAAATCACCAGTCCTGTCCTTATTGTGACTTGTGGGAATTCAACTGGTGGCACTTTAGTCACGTTTCTATTTTTGTAGCTTTCAGCGGTCAAAACAACGTATAATACAATGTATTGATTTGTGCAGACACAAATCGATTGTACTGTTTTTGTTTTTCTTTTATGAACTTAGGGCCTCCCACCTTAGCAAACACTATCTTGCAATCTGCACCCATCTGGTCTCCTTCCATGAGATCCCACCATTACCCAATTCCACAACTGACAGAGGTGTCCTCAGAGGGATTGGTTGGGAGTGCCATGTAATTTAGCAACAAAGTTGTCCTTTTTTTTCTCTCAAACATGAGTGCTAAGAGGCTGAGCAGTCCTGGATAAGATGCAGTCTGAGTTTCCTCATGCAGAGTCTTTAGTCCGGCCTATTGCTCAGTCCTCCAAAAATACACCAAGTTTATTCTGTCCCTTTGATCACACACTACAGCCTGTGCTCTGGTCCTCAGGGCTGCTAATTATGAGCTTGTTCCTCTTTCTGCTGTTCTGTCCCATCCATTCTTTCCTACTCTGGTCTGTTTGACACAATTTGCGGAAGTTACAGAGAACAGCCTGGCAGGATCTGCCTGCAGCAACATCAGAGCAGAGGGAAAGGGAACAAGTCATTTTGTGTCATGCGATACAGAATGATCATGCGATGCTGGTTCGCTGGATTCCATTTCCTTCATCCAGTGGAATATCAGAAACCTTGGTGGGGATATTCGTAATGCCCAATACACCAGCTGTCAGCTGATACCCAAGTCTAGAAATGGGGCAGTTAGTAATTCCAATGGAGTAATATAACCTTGAGGGTAGGGAATTTTTTTTTATTTCAAGAGATTTGCTGTGCCGCCCTTTTCATCCTGCATTAAATGGTGCTACTGCTTTTGCAAACTTCATCCATTGCATATGGATACAGACCCTAATTTTCAGGCGAAATGTCTTAAGACCTTAGTCTTAACTCCTTAAACTCTAAATTTTCTCTTAATTTATCCTTTAAATTGGTTCAAAGTCAGAAAAACAATTTTTTTCACATTGTGGGACAATGTCACATAGATTTTCAGTATGTGCTGGTTGCAGCACTTTACTGAAGCTACATCACACTTTCATTGAGAGAAATATTCAAACCCAGGATGCCATGTTTTTGTGGCCACAGCATTAGATCAAGTGGAATATATCTAGACCTTGAGCATCATTTTATGTAGTTTTCCCTGTACATTTAGCAGGACATATTTGGGAATGCTCGAATCCTTGGGATCTCCACAAAAATTTAGAATAGGCTAACGTTTCGCAGGTTTGAATGCAGCAGCTGCATTTGACGGACCGATAAATGGGTCTGTAGGTTTTATGGGGTTAATCTACCAGGTCTCATCTGTCGCTATTTCAATTATATTTATGGACTCAACATGGATGAAATAAAATAAAAACCCCATCGTCTGATATATAATTGAAGGAGAGCAGAAACCTTTTGTAAATTAGGAGCATTAGTCATGAGTAGAAGTCAGAAACACGCATTTGTTTTGATAAATCTGTATTTGCATAAGGTGATGAACTCCCCCTCTAAATTGGCTGTTGTCTCATCTTTTTGCTTTTAATCTGTTTTGCATTAATGTAGTCATCAACACTGGCACAGTGACAACGATTCTCTTTGAATGCCTAATGGAAACTGCAGTGTAGGTGTCCACAGAAATGCGATGACTGTCCCGGAATTAGCATGACACGTTACATTACAGCCTTTTTGATGGGAGGTTGCATGTCTTTATTTTTCAACTTCATATGTGTAGTCCTGCGCACTAAAAATGAAAGTGGTATTTGACAGTAGATGTAAGGAACTCAGCGTAACCCACAAGGGGAATGGGCTGAAGCAGGCTGTCAGATGCCTTACTGGAGAGAATACTGATATGGTGCTTTTCTTCAACATGTTTTTACGCCATTAAAATCAGATGAATTTCGCGTTGTTTTACTCAGCCTCAAGTGGTTCAAAACTGAGCACGTTGAGGAATTGCAGGAAGCGGGCCATTTTGTATCATTCTGGCAAAAATATAGTTGTTGTATTCTTGCTTGCGTAAGACAATTAGTTATGTTTTCATACTTGAAGAAATGATCTTCAATTTGCATGAACTAGTTTAAGCCATTGATTGTGGCAGATATTTGATTTATTTATTTCTTATTATTATTTATAAATCAGTAAATGTTCAAACCTAAATCCTCGTACAGCACAGATTGGGTTCTGCTATGAGCTCTGCTCATCTGTATTATGACAATTCTGCACTGTCACTAGCTCCCATTAGGGTGGCATGTAATTAGCTGGAGTCATTGAGGGAAGGAGAGTTCCATTTTGTGTAGCTGTCACATTAGATAATTGGGTTGGCCACAGGCTGCTGATAGTGGTTACGTTTTTGACATGGTGGCTGCATAGCTCAGCTGCTGGAATTTAGTCTGTAGCCGTGAAAAGAAACAGCTGCTGGCATTATTCACAGATGATGAGGAAGTAATGTCACGAAGGCTACGTTGTTTCAGTGAGGAACAAAATGCCTTTATTTTGTATACCGTGTACATTTAAAGCCATCATTTATCAATGAAAGGTACTGTAGCTCACTAATGTGCTGTCAGAGGTAAAGTAGGGTTTGAAATATCCTCACCTTTTAATGGATGATTACTCTCAAGCTGTTCCCATTGACTTAGTTTGATTTTCAATCAAACAATCGATTGACTGATTAATTGGTAGAATGACTGGCTAATTTATATTTAGGTAGCATCAATGAACATTGTAACCGCTAGTTATATGCATTATTTTCACATATTACTTCATATGTCTGTAAACTTTGAATACTCATTAAACAGCAGGGACTTGCAATAATTTGCTCGCTAGGGTTACTTCAGCCTAATTAAAGCCATTTTGAACCAATTTGAATCGAGCGCTTATGCCATTGCTTTTAGATAAGGTGGACTGCAAAACAACGAGACAATGGAAAGTAGTGAAAGAGGCCTAGCAACAATACAGACAGATGCTGGTGGGAAACTACTGTCCTGCCAACGCCTGACGGATATGGCAAGACCAACAGCTTATCACCGACTTAACAAGCACCACCAGGTGAATAGCCAAAAACAGTGTCTCTCTAGCTGACCAACTCAAAAAATTCCACTCCCACCTTGCGAACCCAACAGTGAACCACAGAGGAGATTCTAATCCATCTACAAAATATAGGATCTGCTGAATACTGTAGGAGACTATGTCCGCATTAAGCAACAGGCCCAGACGACATCCCTGGCCCTCAAGGCATGTGCTGAAGAACTAACTGATGTCGTCACCCGTATCCCCATCCTGTCTCGTGCCTGAGCTATGGTATCTACCTGCTTCAAAACTGCCACCATTATCCAGTCCCCAATAAGAGCCCAGAGACTAGTTTGAATGACTACCAGTCTGTTCCACTCACAACAAACATCATGAAGCGTCCTGAGAGGATGCCTCTGGCCTGAGTAACTGATGACTTTGTATCCGCTGCCGTGTATTTATCCTTCTCCCACTTGAAAAACTAGGACACTTACATTAACATGCTCTTCATTGACTAAAGCTCAGCATTCAATACAGTTATCCCTCACAAAATTCGGAAACAGGCTGCACAGGCTTGGCCTGAACCAAATACTCTGTAATCGTGTATATCAGAGCATAGGACAATAAAGCATTGAACAGGTTGAGAGTAACCCTGCATTAAAAGGTACACTTACTGGCAACCTTGATGGTACATCTGTGCTGTAGCTATAGCTGTGCTTAAATTGACAGTTTTCAGGCATTGAATGTTAAGAAGCAGGTTTGTGCTTCCATCTCATTTTTGGCTTTCCTACTAGTAAAGATTTGTGATTTTGTTTTGTCTGCAATGAATATGGACAACATTTAAACACAGTCTATTTTGCGTTGATGAATACAGATCCCTGATCTAGGTTTCAGGGTCACACTGAAGAATGCTTTTCTTGGCCTTCCCCTCTCCAATGCAAGCCATGCAAAATGCAGGTTTTATTAAAAACCCCAAATCTTAATCCATTGCCCTCCCTTTTGACTCACAAGATGGAAGGTCTTTCTTCGTCTGGTGGAGAGGACACTCTATCAAAGCAAGCTGTGTTGAGGTCATTGTTTCTGCAATAGAGTGGGGAAGAGCAGAGCCATCTTCTCTTGGGCCCGTGTGTCACAGGTGAAATATGACCACTGTAATTCCATCAGCGTATGTTCCATCTGGGGACCCCTGCTTTTAATCCCCTCCGGCCGCGTTTGATTGATCTCTTTTAGAGCCGAGATGGCGAGCTTTTCTCCTGTTTCACCTGTAACAAGTATTTACGCTAGAACTTAAAGTTTAATATATTAATGTAAAATGTTTCTCTGTTGGTGGCTGAAGTAGCTATGTGCTCCTATCGCACTTCTGTTTCACCTGGAGTGCATCAGTAACTAGAAGATTATGAATGGCGATAATTAATTTGAAGCATGAAGTTTGTATCCCACATTATTATTTGAGGTTCTCGGAACGTAGAGTATGTTCTTCCCTGAATCACGTCTCCACTTTTACTGCCTTTGTATTGTATAATAATACAGTAGCGTGAAGTGATGCTTATACACCACCACTTTCATCTGAAAGGGGTCCTCAGATATTACTCCTCCATAATTTTTGATGTAAGTGTACTGAAAAATACTATTGTAGGCAATGAGAACAAGCGCAAAAGTATATTTAGGTAAAAATATGGGTAATAGTCAAAAACACTGAAAACATCTACAGTAATTTTTATATAACAACTGAACGGTGACGTAAATGTTATTTTTTGACTCTTGCATAGCCTGATGCATGTTTGAAGTCTCATTCCATAATTATTGATGCAAAAAAAAATTTGTTTAAACTGGTTTGAGACAGCTTTATTCTGCAAAATTACCTCTGATGGTCAGCTGTTCCAGTATATAAGGTGCCATGAACTTTGAGCAGTGTCAGTGTTAAACATGATGGCATGACGGAAGGAGCTCTCTGAGATTGTTCGTAGTGGTATTTGTGGCTTTACATGATGCTGAAGATGTTAAATGCTGCCATGGCACTGTAAGAAACACCATCAAGCATTTGAAAGAGACATGTTCGCTAAAATCTAGTGGCAGTAGAGGTGCAAAACAGAAGTTAAGTGCCTCAGATGTTAGTTATCTGTGTGTGACAAGTAAAGAAAAAAAAAATCGGTGGTTGACAGCACAACAACTTTGTTATGATATTGATAGAACTAGAGGTGAAGAGATGAAAGTATCACGATCTACTATTTTCAGACGCCTGTGTGAAAATGGTCTGATTGGTCATGTTGCTGTCAAGAGCTGACAACATCAAAATAGACTTGAGTTTGCTAAGAAATTCAAGGATTGGACACCAAGGGACCAGGAACAAGTCCTTTGGACTGATTAATCAAAATTCAAAATTTTCTCACCCAAATTCAGAACTTATGTACACCATTGAGTTAGAGAACGTTTCAAAAATGACTGTTTAACCCCTTTAGTAAAACATGGAGGTGGTAAAATATGGTTTGAGGTTCAGTCTGCTCGAAAGGAGCCGGTGATCTCATAAAAATCGACGGAATCATGGATCAAAAGAAGTATTGCTGCATCCTTGTTAGGCATGCGTTGCCATCTGGAAAGAGACTGATTGGTTGGAGATTTTATTTTCAACAAGATAATGACCCTAAACACACTTCTTAGTTGTGCAAGAATTATCTCAGTCGGAAAGAAACGTGACATAAAAGTTTTGACTTGGCTTGCTCAAAGTCCAGAGCTTATTATGACTGAGAAAATCTGTTGTGATATCGAAAGAATCTATTTGGAATGAACTTCAAACCATATGGAATGGCTTAGTGAGTGAGGAAACACAAAAAATGTGAAAACTATGCCTGAAAGATTAAATGCAGTAATCAAAGCAAAGGGTGGCCTCCCTAGAAATGGACTTTTTTCCCCAAAAATACATTATAGTTCTTGTTTTTGCTACATAATGTTATTTGTTCACTTATTTTCATCCATATGATCCAATACATGAAATAAAGACCGGTACTTGAATAGTACTTAGTTTCTGATTTATCTTAATTTTCTTAAGTGCATTATCATCACTGCACACTATTGCATGTAATTATGTTTTATTGGTGTGAATGACTGTGAAGGGAGAGGCCAAAAGAGCAGAAGGAATTAGACACAAGAACAGAATTAATACTGGTACTACTGAAGTTATTAAAACAATATAAAATGTTGTGTATAATATTAAATTATTTTCTGATTCTCACACTTGCCCCTCTCTCTCCCTTATCTCTCTCTCTCCCTCTCCCTCTCCTTTTCCCTCTCCCGCCTCTCTCTCCCTCCCTCTCTGTACAGGGTATGAAGGCTTGCTCTGTGATCAGAGTATTGACCCATGCAGTTCCTCCCCCTGTCACAATAATGGCAGCTGCTTCTCAGATGGATGGGGCTTTGGCTTTGGCTGCAGCTGTGCCCCTGGGTTCACTGGCCCCACTTGTGCCCAGCTCGTTGATTTCTGCGCCCTCAACCCTTGTGCCCATGGGATCTGCCGAAGTGTGGGCACCAGTTACAGGTGTCTCTGCGTGCCAGGTAAACATTGCCCATTCATAGTCTCTGTGGAAGCAATTGCACAAATGCAGGAGAATGGTGGCCCAAATTCAACCCCTGATTTTAATGAAACCAAGTGCAATGCCCATTCAATTGCTGCTTGAGCGGTACTGGTGCTTGCTGTCTTCTCAATTTCTTGAGTAGCAGCAAAACAACTTAAAACTTGACAATTCCTTGGGTCCTCAGCAATACACTCACCAAGTATGAGGTCAGTCAGATGAATAGCTGTTGAGATATGCAGAGGACACACATCAGTACATGTACACACAAGAGGACAGATTCCCATCTTTACTGGACGGTAATGATGCATGAATTTGCAGAATTGAACATTCCACTGTGTGGCAGCATTGACTACATTTCCTGAATGAAATATCCTGGGTGAAAAGAAATAATTGCAAAAATAAAGCAACTTTGGGGAAACAAAGCTTTGTTCGTAAAATGGTAATGATTGAGCACTTCATCAGTGGCTTTCCTTCCACAACTGTTTCATTGGCTTTTGGGATGCCTCTATTTCAATTACTGTAATGATGGAAAGAAGACTGCTGTTGTAAATTTGGGGGCCTATATTATTTAATTTCTTTTTCAGCTTGGAAAAAGATTACGAGGGCACGGTTAAAAGAAACAAACATGTTGGCAAATATTATTTGTTAAATATATATTATAACTGTTATTAATTCAACTGGTCATTGACCAGCTAGGTTATCAAGATGATGTAAACTCTGTCATCTGTCCTCGATGTCGTCTGTTGTTTGTCGTCCGAAAACAATTTCAACCATAATCTTTAGTGGCCACAAATATTGATCAAATTTAACAAAACTGGCTATGTAACATTGTTAGCACATTAACTACTTTGAGATTGCGTTTCAGCCCCTCACCCCCTAAAGTGGCTGTGGAAGGGTGGCCATATTAGAAAACCATTTTAGATCTTTCTAACCTCTCTAATATAGATAAAGGGCTGAAACTTGGTATACAAGTAGTATACAACATGTTTCAACATATGAATGACGAGTTTCTACGATTTCAGAAAAATGGCTGTTTTGTGACCTTTGACATTCCTTCACCCATTGACACTGATTTGGACAACCTGTAACCTCTAGCTGTCACAGATATTGCTCAAATGTGACGAAACTTTGCATACAACATCTTTAGGGCATAAATTAGTTTAACATTTTCATTTCAGCCTTGTAGGCTTACCCCAGACTGGAAATGGGCAGTTGAGTTTCAGGTTCACTTGAAGCTCTAGCTTTTACCTCTAAGCCCCGACTAAGGGGCAGAGGGGTATTGTTGTCCCCTTCGCGGACGGGTGGACGGGTGGCAGGTGGGAAAAGATTGTCTGGGCCATTTCTCTGTAACCACTTGGGTTAGGAATTTCATTTTGCGTGTGTGGACTCGCCTTGGTGGGTAGCCATGCTCCTCGAGGTTTCGTACCCCAATGACCTTTGACCTTTGCTCAGTGACCTTGACCTTCGAAACTTTATCCGGGACGTTTCTCTCAAACTCCTTGGGTTAGGAATTTCATTTTTGCGTGTGTGGACTCGCCTTGGTGGGTAGCCGAGCCTCGTCAAGGTTTCGTACCCGAATGGCCCTTGACCTTTGCTCAGTGACCTTGACCTACGAAACTTTGTCCGGACCGTTTCTCTGTAACCACTTGGGTTAGGAACTTGATTTTGCGTGTGTGGACTCGCCTTGGTGGGTAGCCATGCTCCTCGAGGTTTCGTACCCCAATGACCTTTGACCTTTGCTCAGTGACCTTGACCTTCGAAACTTTATCCGGGACGTTTCTCTCAAACTCCTTGGGTTAGGAATTTCATTTTGCGTGTGTGGACTCGCCTTGGTGGGTAGCCGAGCCTCGTCAAGGTTTCGTACCCGAATGGCCCTTGACCTTTGCTCAGTGACCTTGACCTACGAAACTTTGTCCGGACCGTTTCTCTGTAACCACTTGGGTTAGGAACTTGATTTTGCATATGTAGACTCACCTTGGTGGGTAGCTGTGCCTCGTCGAGGTTTCATACCTGAGTGACCTTTGACCTTGCCTCACTGACCTTCACGTTTAAAACTTTGTCTGGGCTATTTCTCTCAAACCACTAGGATTAGGAACTTGATTTTGCATTTTTGGACTCGCCTTAGTGTGTAGGCGTGCCTCGTCCAGGTTTTGTACCGCAATGACCTTTCACTCTTGCTCAAACACCTTCACCTTTGATTCAGTGTGTTGGGGCAGAGGGTATTGCCTTCGCTCCCATGAAGCACATCTTTATTTCAGAGTTGACCAACTGATTTTGTAGCCTCTTTTGCCCAATGCCATATCCCTGGCAGACAGCACAGAGTACCGTGTACACTCATGTTGCTTTTGTTTGTCAAAACGATCATCTCATTTGGACATAGACACTTATAGACACACACCTACAGTATATTATCAACAGACAAGAGTAAGAAAGGAGAGATTTATATGACAATAAATAGCTATATGTACACTGTCACTCTATTCTCTTCATCCTGCTCCCTCTCTCTCTCTCACATTACATTTCGTCTGCATACTGGTTGCCATGGAGACACTGCACTGATCTACCGCTCCCTTTGTCTGCATCTGGTTCGGGATCTAGCTGTACATGATACAATTGTCCCTGTCATGACACTGCAGAGAGCCATAGGCACTGATATGAGCAGATGTAGTATTCAGCATGCACAGTGGTATGCTGGGAAAGAATTGACCTTCATTCATCTGCATGAATATTCCTGCCGTTATCCACAATGGGTTTGAGTTACTAGAACACAGAATAGCAGAGTGTACTTGACATTTACCAGTACCATGTGTCAGCCCTCCTTAGTCATTATTAGTGCTCCATCACTAACACAAACACTGGTAAACGCAGCCATTTCATAACTCTTTTGGCCACGGATAGTTTCCCATATGCACTCTGATGCCTCTGTGTTACGGCCTCTCTGGAATATGTTTCATCACCTTCTTCCTGAAGAAGCAACGGTCTGTCTTTTCTGATTTATTTGATTTTTCCATTCTGACCTTCAGACCTTGCTTCAGACCTTGTTCAAACACACTTGTACACTCACACAGGGGTGAGTGTGCGTGTGTCTGTGTCCAATCAAGTAGAACAATCGAGTACTGATTCTTGTTAAACACTGCCACCTCATGGCCAGGTGTGCATTTTCTGCATTCATTTGTCTAGCTTTGTATTCAAGGTCTGACACATACTTCTAAGGTCGCAACCTGGAAAAATCAAAGTGTTTTCAGCATTTTTTTAAACTATGAAGTGCTAAACGAAGAGTGATCTTTCAGTCAAAGACTTTTCAGGGCTTAAAGAAAACTAATTCCAAAAGTTTGCTTTCTTTCTATAACCTAAATCTGGCAACTGTGTTTTGTTCTTTTCCCCAGGGTACCATGGGTTGTACTGTGAGGAGGAGTATAATGAGTGTGTGTCTGCTCCCTGTCAGAATCACGCCACCTGCAGAGACATGGTGAATGCCTATGAGTGCGTCTGTCCTCCACAGTACCAGGGTGGGTAATGATAACGTACACTGGGCGTGTACTTGTGTGCCTGTTTGTGGATGTCTCTCTGTCTGTGCCTGTGCATCTGTCAATGCAAAAACACATGTTGTCAGCTCAACAACCTAATCGAGACTTAATTGTGAATTAATTTTTCATGTCCTTAATTATTCAAGCAATGTAATATGCATTTGTTAGTCACGTATATGAAATGTAATTATGAACAGAAATTAAGATCTTGGTCTCTGTGTCTACTGTGTCTGTAGGGAGGCATTGCGAGATATATAGAGACCCTTGCCTGGAAGTGCACTGTCAGAACGGAGGGACCTGTGAGAGACGAGGCCTCAACTCCTCCTGTGTGTGTCCACCTGGTTTCATGGGTGAGTCTGTGTAATCTTCACCTGTGAGCAAGCACCGATGCCAAGAGCTTACACTCCTGAATCCCAGTCCTGAATGTTCAGGCTTTCCTTCATCACTTAAGTAACTGCTTCCATTTTTCATAGGAGCCAACTGCGAGATCGAAATCAACGAGTGCGACAGCAACCCCTGTCACCATGGCGGCACCTGCATCGACCAAACAAATGGCTTCACCTGCCACTGCCCACAGGGGTGGGTGGGGTCGAACTGTGAGATCCGTGAGTATCTCGGGCCATCTGTGCTTCTGTTTCACTACTGGCTCTGCCACGCGATGCTTCAGGATGAGGCCTCGCACAGGGAGTGGTGCCTCAGCATTGCTAAAGGAGCTGGAGCTTCAGAGGGCAGTACACTCCCTGATTCAGTAACGGCTTGTGTCTGTGACCAGACTCCAGCTGTCAGTCTCTGTCAACTGGCCTGGCTTCAGTCACAGCTGGTACAACACTGCTCATATCAGTGCTTCTCAAACTGGGGGGGGCGAGAGCCACAGCAGTTGGGGTTTGTGGATGTTGAACATATTTAAGTGGTGACATAAACAAACAAAAGTGCTCTGATGCTAAAAAAGGCTATTTTTCTGACTCGAATCTTGTGTTTACTTCAATCGCCCAAATTGTTATTGATTGATAAACATGAAATCCAATTTGTCAGGGTGGGGGGGGGGGGGTGAACTTTTTTTGGCCTCTGACAGGAGACTGAATTGAAAAATTGAAACCAACTGGCTTCCATGGATATCAATGAAAAAGCTGAGGCTGTTTGTAGTTGTGCTTATTTCGGAGGATGCATGTAAATGTATGGCCTTTCCTGAGTGACTGGGTATTCTCAACTTGGTTGAAAAATATAATTTTATTGATATGATATTTGTGTGTTCGTGTGTGTGTGTGTGTGTGTGGGTGGACATGTGTGTATGCTTTTATCTCTCTCAGACTTGCAGTGGAAGGCCGCACACCCTGATGACACCCTACCTAGCATGCCGCGCCACTCCCTGTACATCATCATCGGGGCGTTGTGCGTGGCCTTCGTTCTCATGCTCATAATCCTGATCGTCGGAATCTGCCGCATCAGCCGCATCGAGTACCAGGGCTCGTCACGCCACGCCTACCAGGAGTTCTACAACTGCCGCAGCATCGACAGTGAGTTCAGCAACGCAATCGCCTCCATCCGCCATGCCAGGTGAGTCGCGCCGCACCATTGACCGTGTTGCATTGTGGGATACAGTACACCTCGAAGACTGCAATGGCTGCGCACTGTAAAATTTGGCGAGTTTAGTGTATTATCTGGGTATCTTTCTTATAAATTTTATCTTGGTCGCACACTGTATGCTGCTTGCTACTTTTTGGTCAAGATCAATGATTAAGTAAGTGGCAGGTGATCCTGAACATGGCCTTGATTTATTCCAATATAATAGCCAAACTTGGTCAAATGCAGAGATACATTGAACCTTCAAAAAAAACACACACACACACACAATTTTAAACAGATCTGAAGGTACAGTATGTCAGAGGGCAGAACGTAGTGGAGCTCTCTCTCCTTCAGGTGAGTATGTGTGACCACTGCTGTCTCTACTACTACTGACGGTTGATGATGTCAGTCATTGGAATACAATCTCTAGGATTCTCACTGGCCAGACAATTGATGTGCATGGTGTTGTAGAGCAGGGCGGTGGGCCAATCTGAACTGAAAGGAGAATTGCTGATTATGATTCCTGCAGGTTTTCTGAAACTCCAATACCAGTTGTGATTGTTTAACTGAATTGGACTCAATTCCAAAAAGCATCAATTGAACCCAACACTGTTCTGGAACAATAGCTCTAATTTTGTAATTTAATATAAATGCTATTGTGTGCTATTTGAAATGAGAGAATTTGGTTTTGAATTATGTGCCTGTGGTTGTTTTGGCTTATTTCCACAGATTTGGAAAGAAGTCTAGACCAGCTATGTACGATGCCGCGCCCATCACCTATGAAGATTACAGCCCTGATGACAAACCACTTGTCACTCTGATAAAAACAAAGGATTTATAAGACACACCCACATCTTGATCCTCTTCCCACACAGTCCAAGCGCACTTAAATTTCCTCTTCAGTATTTATTTCTTTATGAAAACAAATGTACATCATCAACGATACAAGTGTTTCATCAACATGTTTTCCTGTTTATCAGTATACTTTACTGTTAACCCATGAGGCTTTTACACGTAAGGCTGTAGTATGCATAATCTTTAATGTACGCTAACCTGATGAGAAGTGAACGGCCACCGTTGGTAATTAAATAGTGTTAAGCCTGCTGTGTGTTGGGACCCTGTCCAACTTGCTAAAGGCAAAAATCTAAGTCTAGAGTCATCAGACACGCCAGCACTCAGAGCTGATAGCAGTAATTACTGATGTTGTCCTGTAGTAATAGATGCATTTGTTACAGTGCAGTATGATATATAAAAATAATTCTGCAGTAGGTTGCCTTAATCGGTGCATGGGTAGATCTGGCGGTTTCTGCATTATTTGGAACCTTGTATGCATTGTTGTTTATTTAGTGTTAGTGACACAGTCTTCACTGGACCAGCTGCAACGGCAGACAGATCTTACTGGCCACTGTGCCGTAGAGACAAAGAGTGTTTTTTTTTTCTTTAATTGGTTCAGTTTTTCATTGTTTTGAAGCAAGTAAAACATAAAAAGGATACTTTTCACTGTGTTTTACAGTTTTACATCGAGATCCATGTCTCTGCTGGGGTACAGTGAGACGTAAAGTGTGAGTTTGCTGTGATGTGCCTCTCCGTCTGTGTGTGATGGTGTCGATCATCTCAGGGTGGGCTTTTCTCTCCTCATTTCCTGTCTTGAGGTCTGACCTAACAGATGTTCTTCCTGGGTCACCTCTTTTTTAAAAAATAATTTCAAAAATTGCGTGAATTGAATTCTGTGTAATGATGTGTTAATAAAGGTCAAAGTGAACACTTACCATGGGCCATGTTGTGTGCTAAAGTTCATTACTCTTCGTCATGCTATGAACAGAAACCACCTTTGTGGTCTGAGGTAATAGAAATGAGCAAAATATATGATGCAGTAAGACCTACTGAAGTCACCAAAACTCATCTCTCACCATGGATAATATTTTCAGAAATGCAGCACATCATTGTATGTCTCTCCATCACACAGTCTGCATCAGACAGTCAGAAATTAAGCCTGACATTGTTGGGCAGTCTGTTCTGCCTATCAGTACTATGACAGCATGGCATTACTTTGATAGCACCATGATTACACTAGTGCAAATTGATGGCAATCCAGCCAGAACCTGCTATTTGAAGGCTGAATGGGAAAATGAACATTATACAATGAATATCTGGACATCCATGTCAGTCATGTGCCATTCAGTGCTGGAATTACCGCACCTGAGGAAGAAAACATTTCACACAGCAAGTAGTGGAATCATTTACCTGTTTACCTTGGATCTCTTTCCAATCTGTGGTTTCATGAAGCCTCAAGAAAATATGACACATGGGAAGAAAACGACCATCAGGGCTGAGGTATGTGATATTGACTCCAGAAGAAAAGTACAAGCATAAAGTTGCCTGTAAAAAAATCTATGGTGGTAGCGTGCTATTCTGAGAAACGAAAGCAATGAATCAGAACCTTGTTCTGAAAATTTATTCGTAGATATTGCATATTTCCACGGAAAATTCATCAAATGTCCCCTGTATCCTAATGTTAAATTATAATGTGCAAATATCAGTATTTTTATTATATCTTCAACGCTGGTGAACACATTCACTTCAATGAGTTTGCTAAAATTTACACAATCCTCTTGCAAGCTCATCTCGGTACAACAGTTAACTGACAACACCGGAAAAACAGAAGATTTGAGAAATGGTATGTGTTTTGCTACAAAATCGCGACACTTTATTTACCGGAGTTTACAAACAAAATAGTTTTCCATACATTTGCTTTAGTTTCAGTAAAATTGTTTGGCTTGTTATGAGTATTTTACTTCTGCCATCATTTAGAATACTTAATAGCTGGGCAATTCAGAGGTATTGTCAACCAAAATACTAAATTCTGAAAATTGTGGCAGGGTTGAAATATTTTTCACCAAACATAAGTGAAAAATTTATATTTTGAGGATTAGAAGTGATTTTAATTGAATTTTTTTTTTTCACGTGAAAAAATCATGTTTATTCAACTCAAACTTACCATTTTGCTGTCACAGAGGGGACATAACTTCAGGTGTGCCCCCTACCAACAGCGAAAACGGTATAATTTCAAGGGAATGCTTGTTGGGGAGCCTAGGGGATGTGGAATAATTTAACACTTGATGTTGCCAAATTCCCATGTTTGTGGAAGTTTGAAATACATTGATGTTGCATGTGAGATGGAAAAATGCCCCCTCCGTGACACTTCATTTAAGAATTTTCCCAATGCATTTTTGATCAATGAATGGATCTCAATGTACTTCTGTATTTTATCATAGGTCATCACTGGTATGATGAAGTTGTCACAACATCCTGACAAAAATGCATGGATTTCTCATCTGAACCATGGAATTATGCCCTTATCCACCTATCTGGAACATGTTTCATGGGGATGGTTATTATGTGCAGCCTACATCATATACACGAATGCTTATGGAAAGTACATGTAAGCAAATTCCAATTTGTGACCCACTTCAGCAAAAGCAGGCATAACACCCTCCAAAAACCAGGCATAATACCCCAAAAAAATTGAGTTATCATATTTAGATTCCTCTGTTCCTCAGCTTCAGTTTGATGTGTGATATGTTACAATCACTCAAAAACTGATGATTTCACAGCCATTTGAACTATGTGAATTTAATACATTTTACATTTCACAAATAGGCCTTGCAGGGCCATTTTTGCCAGAATGATCAAATGCGACTTATGCCTGGTTTTGCTGTGGTGGGTCAAATTTATCCGATTTTTACCTTTGGACTGACTGAGCAGTGAGTGAGCTACATGTAATGGCATGGTCAACCAGTGGTTTAATCTCAGGATCAGTTTATGGAGTTGATTGACACAAGCAGTTTGCACTTGTCCCCTCTGTGACGCATGACCCGTCCCCTCCGTGATGGACACATGCCAGGTTTGAAAGTAGATGGCTGCAATACCAGTAAATATCACCCTTGCTTTTCTCCTTCTTTGTGGAGGCAATGTTCATAGAAATATCCCTTTAAAAGTATGTTTGGTGTCTTTATGCGAGTCACAGAATTCTGCAGAAATGTGTCTGGGATCATGGAATGGCATTTTGTACATGTTCCCTCCGTGACGGATTCTAAAACATACCCTAACAAAAATTCTGTTGATAAACTGAGACTTACTTTTTATAGTAAATGGACACAAAAGTGCACTACTATATTAGACGGGAAAAAGCTCCTCTAGTCCCTGCATTTCCATGCAGGCATCTTTTAAAGTTGTGCAAATCTCCCGTCCTTGACAGATAAATACCTCGGAATTGCCCAGCTATTATATATCACATTTGAATCGTTATCGGTGTACTACTGTCACTACTGCCCTCTACTGCAATGTTCCGGGAACTGGATGAAGGAGGGGGGTAGAGTTTTCGCAGGCGGAGCTTCGTCCTAGCGCACCATTGGAATTCACTGTCTGACTGTTTTCTTCAAATTGCTCCAGATTGCACCGAAGAGAAGGCTAGTGTTGCGAACAAGCAGATGTGAGCTGGACTACTCATCAGCGCAGATCCAGCTGTAAGATAGCCTGAAGCGAGCGATTATTGTAATATGTGGCAGCCTGCGACAGAACGTTTGCAGGTAAGAGAGCGGCGGTGTTCTGTGTCGCGCGTGTGTCTTCTATAATCGAATTATTCTGGCAGTCTGTGATGGATTTTAACATGCTTTTTGCGGGTATGTCATTTGTGCTCAAGGTAAATGCATATTTCGTGGAGGCTTTGTCTGTGCGGATGGTAGCTACGGTATTGTCGACGCTGGCTATAAAGACACAGTATTGGGGATGCTAATAGTGAGCATGCACGCCACGCACCTACTGTCGTGGTGATGATAATCATCATCATTCATCATTTAAAAATCACCGTCGTCCATCATCCTTTGCGCTTCATACGCTTCGCCCAATTATTAAAGCGTTGCTGGTAATGTATCTATTCACCTAATTATTATTATTTTTTTAATTAATTCAGTTGTGTTGTCTGCATCTTATCTGAACTTGACATTGGGGCCTGTTTTTCCTCCACGAATTTGCTATAAATAAATGGCTTAGTTGATAAATAAATATATAAATAGCTTTGTATCACATATGGTTACAAGCTGTTTTGTGTTTAAAGTGTGCTGCATAGTTTTGGAGCCACTGCTCTCCCACCATTTTCATTCTTTTATTCTATGGCGAGGTGTGATTTTATTCATTACTCAAGATCAGTTCTTAATATGGGGTATGACCTGCTTGCAACAGGAAAAAAGTAGTTAATGACACGTATTTTGCTCTCCTGGGGCGCGAGGTTAGCTGGCTGCACGTCTTTTCTCCCGTAATGTTCTCCAGATGGCGCGAGACGGCCTGCCAAATGAACTTGCACAATCTCTCGCGCCTGGCGAGGCCAAAGCGAGATTGAATCGCGTAGTGAACTTCAGAAGAGTATTTTTATATGCGATACTATCTTAGTATTTCCAGGCCTAAACTGTAAAATGTGGCGGGGTTCATTCTCAATGCCAGAGTCACATAGCCTCTACATTCACTATCGCTACGGTGTGGCTTCACAATGGTATGAAATACACTGGTAAGATTCCAAGAGGTCCGATTAGCGTATATGAATATTCATACAATTAGGTTTTCTATGTTAACATCCGTGCATTTATACTCTCAACTTAAAAAAAGAAGAAAAAGCAGTAGCCATATTCCAAGTTTAGTAAATTGCAAGGAACGTATCTTTGAGAAATATGTATGAAACATAGAGACATTCTCTGTGCTCTCCAGAATCAGAGCTATGTAGGCCTACTTGCTGGCATCGGACAGTCAGACAGCAAACGTCTGCTTGTACATCTACCCTCATGTCATTAAGAAAAGCAAATTGACATGTCTGACTCCCAAAAGCACACATTTTCATCCCAAAGTGATGCTGGTGGAAAATAAACCATCCTAGGTCTTACTCCGCCCACAGGAAATGACATGGCTGTCGCAGTCATTTGAGTAATACCCTAGTTCTAGAACTAATTTAGGTTCTGCCTAATTGGGTTATGCTGTGCTTTGTAGACTCACAGGAACCCAGTTTTTCTTGGATTGAAAAAGTGCTTTTCAATGTGATTTACTGGCAAGATAGAACATTGCCATTTCCTTGAGTCACTGATCCTTAATGATTTACTAAAATTCTATGATGGCAACACCTTTGCTCATGCAGTGACTTGACTTTGCAATTTTACGCATTGTGTTGACTGTTGTTACAGACCTGATTCTGTGGAACTTACAGAATGAACTGCATACTTTTCTGATGGCATTCAGTGTTCTGGCATAGATCCACAAATAAATGACTGGCAGCTGGGTCCTCTCCTTCCTAGTGTGAGAGCTGTGGCAGTGGTGCTGTGCATTAAGAGAATCTCATTTGTCACATGGCAGTGAAGCTTGTTGCTGTTTAGTGCCGCCTCATTGCTCTTTGCTTGGCTACCAGTTCATTGAATGTTTCAAGTTGGGGAGATTAATGTTGATCTTTACTTGCAACAATAAAGGTTCAAAATAAAGTAGTAGACTAATGTAGTAGACCCAGTGTCATTGTACCCATATAGTGATAAGGTTCCTCATAATTCTGTTTCAAAAATACTTCTGAGAAATGCGCATTAGTCTGACAAAGAAGAGGCCTTCAGCATCTTGCTCTAATTTCACACTTCTACTGTGGGCTGCATTATATGTCTTGCGGGGAATACTCATGAGTAATAATCCACTAATTTGTAAAGCAGAACTTCCAACATTATCAGCTTGCAAGGATGCATCCACGGTGTTTAAAGTTTCCCTTAAAATTCGGTCAAAATGACTGTTTTCACAATTATTTTGCCATGGGCAGGCATCAAGAGGCTGATACATTTACAGACCATTGCGATCTTATCTTTGCCCATCTTCTGTTTCGCAGAGGACCATTTGCAACTAAATTCCTGCGTTTAACTGTGGAAATGTGCTTTGAATTTTATGGCCATTTAAACCATTATCGGCCAGAACGTCTTGTTCTGTCTCGTATATGCTATACAGTGTTCTAGCTGTGTCTGGGTGGGTTTGCTCCAAGTGCTCTGAGTTCCTCCCATAATCCAAAGACATACATACCAGGCTAACTGGAGGTGCTAATTGTCCATAGATAGGAGTATCTGAGTGAATGGTGTGGGATTCAATTCCTACATGTGCCGTGTTTTGAAGAGTACTCCGATGACACAAATAAAATAATGTGGTGAAAGTATCGTTGAACAAAAAAATAAATAGATGCTATGCAGAGGAGGTAAAGGAAACTTCACTTCCTTTAGGCTGGCCAAATAACTTCTATATCAGTACTTTCAAATGAACCATATTGATGGGCCACCTACCCTTTTAAAATGAATTGTTATCTCCTAGTGTGGGCTGTTAGGATACAGCCCTATAGGACCCCATGGCTCTGTGCTTTGTATTCTTGCAAAACCGTAACAAAGTCACTTTCTTCAGAATGTCTCTGTTTGTTTAACCCCCCTGGCTGGGTGACGTGACTCTTGGTTTCACAGATCTTGCACTTTTATGGCAATGTTTGTACAGATGTTGCTAGTATTGCATTTTATACGTTGCATGCAAGCGGCCATAAGTTCCATATTTGTTTAATTTTTCTTCCGTAAAGCAGAATTACATCAAGCCAGAGGAAATCACACTGTGGAAGGAGCATAGTCTTCACATCCTCTTTACTGCAGCTGGAATTTTTTTATTCTCCTCTGCAAGATTTCTTTTGAATTGGTCAGCACTTTTAATTGGTTTTTGCAATGCTGTCATACTATTAACTGTGAATACCTTTCCAGCTGAATCATTGACTTGCCTGTGCTAATCCCTGTCATCTTTAAAATGAATGGAGTGGTGGTTTAGGATTTTCTTGAAACTGAGGTAGATCTGATGGCTTCAACCGAACCATAGTCTGCACAAAAAATCTGGTCCTTTGAAAAAGCTTTGCTAGATCGTCAGGGTTTCTATGATTTTGGCTGGGCGTGGGCTCTGGTCACCAAGCATAAAATTGTGGTAATGCTCCAAAACCCATGTATGGCGGAGAAAGGAGAGATGTGTGTTTGAGTTTATGCATCTCATGTCCATTTCTGACCAGTATGCACTAATCAGCCTTTGTCTCAGTAACAAAACAGGAAGAAATTGATAAATAGAATTGTGCCACATATTTTAGTATTCGTTAAAACCTCTGTTATTTGTTGCTAATTTTGTATTATATTGCGAATAAAACATACAACCACAACTTGGAAAAAGTTTCAACGGAATCAAAAATGCACATAAAAACAAAAAGCAGTGATTTCAATATTTACTTTGACCTGTACTTCATTGCAGACTATGTGACGACAATATATTAAATGTTTTGTCCGGTCAGCTTCATTTCTTTTCTGAATATGCTGCCATTACTGCCATTTAGGCCTGCAACACATTCCAAGAAAGATGGATTGGGAACAAATTAGGATGAGTGATGAAGAAAAAGAACTGTAATGGTGTGATTTGAAACAGCTGATGTCAGGAGGTGATTGTAATCATGATCTGGAACAAAAGCAGCATCCAGGAAAAGACTTGTCCTTCAGGACTCAGAATCAAAGATGGATTGAGGACCTCCCAAATATGTGAGAAAATCATTGAAAGGTTTAAAAACATGTTCATCAAAGAAAGATCAGAAGGGATTTGGATGTTTTGTTCTCCTCTTTGCATAACGTAATTCAAAGATTCAAGCAATCAGGAGGAATTTCTTTGCTAAAAGAGCAAAGGCAGAAGCCTGAGCTGAATAGCCGTGATCTCTGATCAGTTAGACAGCACTGCATCAAGTATGGTCATTTATGTAAGTGATATAACCACATAGGCTCAGGGATTACTTTGCCAAACCTTTGTCAAGTACAAGAATACATGGTTACATCCACAAATTCCAGTTAAAACTTTACAAAAAGGAGGGCCTTACGCTGACAGTTTTCAAAGGTGCTGTTGACTTTTCTGGACTTGACATTTGCGATGGACCATCACTTAGTGAAAACATGCATTGTGGGAAGACGTATCAATATTTCTGGTCTTTTTGGGAAGAAATGGACATTGTGTGCTCTGGGCCAAAGAAAAAAAGGACTATTCAGACTGTTATTGGCAACAAGTCCAAAAGCCATTATCTGTCATGGTATGCGATTGTGTTAGAGCCCATGGCAAGGGTAACTTGAACTTCTGTAAAGGCACCATTAATGCTGAATAGTATACTGAAATTTTTGAGCAACATATGCTGCCTTCAAAACATCTTTTCCATGGACGCCTGTGCATATTCAGCACACGTGACGAAGGCATGGCTGCATAACAAGAGCATGTGGGCGTTGGACTGGTTGCCTGCAGTCCCAATTTGTCCCCAATAGAATGTGTGACGCATGGAAACACAAGACCCCATGCTGTTGCGCACCTGAAGACTTGTGTGTGGGAAGAATGGGACAAAATTACACCTTAATTAATCACTTGGTGTCTTCAGCCCCTGAATGTTTTGTGCAAAGGAATGGCCACATTACAAAGTGATAAATATTTCACTGTCCGTACTGTTTTTTGAAATGGCCTATTGTAAGAATCAGAATTTAATTTGGCATATTTTGAAATATCTATGAATTCCTGTGGTGAAACCACAAATAAATTGCTGTCGTATGGTTTTAAATGTAATACAGGTCAAAGATCATTTACAAATCACTACTTTTAGTTTTTATTTCAATTTAACATAAAATGTCAACTTTTATTTGATTTTATGTTGTAAATTGCTGAGAAGTAGTACCCACAGTGGAAAGGAACTAACCAAATCTGCCATAGATCTAGCCTTTTCACACATTAAAAGGAAAAAAAAAAACCCACACACTCAGTTGTGACCACTAGAGACGTTCAAGTTGCTACACTAGTATGCAGTGATGATTATACGCTTAACTTAATGAAGATAAATCAGAAACCAAGTACTATTCAAGTATTTATTTCATGTAGTGTTGGATCATATAGATGAAGATAAGTAAGCAGATAACAATATATAGTAAAAACAAAAATAGTAATGTCCTTTAGAGAGAAAATGTCAATATCTAGTGTGTCCACTCTTTACTTTGATTACAGTATTTAATCTTTCAGGCATAGTTTTCTTATAGTTTTTATTTCCTCCTCGCTAAACCATTCCATATGATTTGAAGTTCCAAAGAGATTCTTTCGATATCACAACAGATTTGCTCAATCAGATTAAGCTCTGGATTTTGAGCAAGCCAAGTGTTACAACCCCCACAGGCGTAGGGTGGAGGGGGTAGGTAACTAGGTGTTTTATATTGGTGAGTACCGGGAGAAGTTTAGATGTAGTATGATTATGTACAGACAATAATACAATGAGACAAAGCAACAACTCGGTGCATGAATGTTTACAGTGGTGCATATCAAAGAATAAAGGAAAACGGGAACAATCAAGACAATGCAGACTCACAACCAAGGTCGAGGGACGCTGGATGTTGCCAAAAGAACAGCAAAAAACAACCTAGCTAACGGAGAGCAAGCTAAACTGTCAACTACACAAAACTAAAACCTATCTACTCTGACTAGCCAATAAATACAATGGTTGGCAACCACCCCTAAAGGCTTGCTGGGTTTATACATTACAAAACCTACAGGCAGATGTATAGGAGTCCCCAATCTTACCTGTCCCAAGCCCTGGAAGTGAACACAAAGCAAACAAAATACACAGTCAAATGAATAAAGGATAACAAAGAACAAAAGTGTGATACTGGCAGTTTGCACTAACACAACAAAATCAAAACTGAGAAAAACTCCAGAATAGCAAACAATCCAGGATTTTCAACAAGGTGGTGGATCCGGATTGGTTGACTGGTGAATGACACAGAAGTTTTGGATTGGTTGAAGTGGAGCTGGGAAGGCTGTGGTTGGTGGAGCAAGACTTGATAGATGCGAATTGACAGGCGACACAGCAAATGAAGATGGTGGCGGATGAAGGCAAGGAAGTCTGACACAAAACACACGTAGCACGTAACACTAAGTCATAACTTTTATGTCACCAGATGTTTCTTTACGACTGAGATAATTCTTGCACAACTTAGAAGTGTGTTTATGGGTTGTTATCTTGTTGAAACTAAAGTCCCGACCAATCAGTCTCCTTCCAGATGGCAGTGTGTGCCTCACAAGGATGCTGTGATACTTCTTTTGATCCATGATTCTGTTGATTTTTAAGAGATCACCGGCTCATTTCGAGCAGACTGAACCCCAAAGCATAATATTACCACCTCCATGTTTTACTGAAGGGGTTAAACAATCCTTTTAGAAACATTCTCCAACTCTATGGCGCGCATAAGTTTTGCGTTTGGGTGATGAAATTTCGAATTTTGATTCATCGGTCCAAGGGACTTGTTCCAAGTCCATTGGTGTCCAATCCTTGAATTTCTTGGCAAACTCAAGCCTTTCTTGATGTCTCCTGCTCTTGGCAGCAACACAACCAATCAGACCATTTTCACACAGGCATCTGGAAATGGTAGATCTTGATACTTAATCTGTACACTTCTGGCTCTATTAATATCATCATGGAGTTGTCGTCAACCACTGAGTTTTTTTTTTTTTTTTTAACTTGTCACACACAGATAACTAACATCAGTGGCACTAAACTTCCGTTTGCATCTCTATTGCCATTACTTTCAATGAACTGGTCTCTTTGAAATGTTTGATGGGGTTTCTTACTGTGCCATGGCAGCATTTAATGTCTTCAACATCATGTAAGGCCACAATGCAGCTACAAGACAATCTCAGCGAGCTCCTTCCGTGCCATCATGTTTAACACAGTGACAGTGCTCTTAGTTCATGTCACCTTATATACTGGAACAACTGACCATCAGAGGTAATTTTGTGGAATAATGTTGCCTCAAACCAGTTTAAACAAATTTTTTAGCATCTATAATCATGGAATGAGTGTTCAAACATGCATTCAGGCTATGCAAGAGTCAAAAAAATAAAATTTGCGACACCTTTCAATTGTTATAAAAATTGGATGTTTTCAATGGTTTTGTTTATTACCCATATTATTACCTGAATATACTCGTGGGAATGATTTTTTTTTTTTGTTCTCATTGCTTACAATAGTATTTTACTATTAATATATTTTCACCAAAAATTATAGAGAATTAATATATGAAGTCCTCTTTTAGACAGAAGTGGCGGTGTATAATCATCACTTTGCGCTACTGTATTCTGTTATTGAGTTCAAATATTGATTAAAAAGAGATTTGTACATTAGTTGGTCAATTTTAAGCTAATGCTTCGGCTTGACATGCAAAATGTGTGTCATAAAGATTTAAGGTTTTGTGCGCACAAATGCAGTGGTTGATTGCTCTCTGTAAAGAGAAAAAAACCGTTCCTATCCACCAGTAACCCATCATGTTCCTGGATACTGCAATCGATGTATTTTGCATCAGTCTGGCATTATATCGAGATGGGGACTAGCAGCTCTCCACATGAGTATGACAATATTCCCGGAAAAGGCAGTCATTTCCTTTCAGCGGTTTGGGAGCAAACCTCTATGTGTTAGGTTTGTTGAAAATATAGGGTATTGCAACTAAAAGCAGCAGCACAACAAATTTATTCTTACACATGTTAAACTGTACGCATGTTGTAGCTGCTGTTCCACTGTCAAAACGCATTAATGTTGGCTGCTTCTTTTTCGTGTGTTGCCCCTGATTGAGAAGAAGGGGCCAGGTAGCTATGAGTCATAAATCTCATTGTCATTTTGTTGTCGGTATAGAAAATACTTACTTTTTTAATTTGCTGGGAGAAAAACATTAAAATTGAAACAAAATTGTGACTCATTCACAATTTGAATAGATCAGGATTTTGTGTTTAGGTGATATTGTCCTGTTCTATTGTATGGCTGAGAATAATAAATGGCCCTTAGTCGCAGGCCTGAGCAATTTCTGCCCAACATTTGCTGAGCAAAATGCCCTTTTTTATGGTTACGTATATCTTGTCTACATTGGATGCATCCATTTCAGGCACATTAATGTTCACGTAAAGGGTATTTGGAGCTTGAAAATGGGAAAGTGAAGAGGAAATTGATATGTTTACCATCTTTTGTAAGACCGATGCATCACTGGAGCAGTCTGGGCTTCCTAGTTTGATTGGCTGACCAGGCCGTTAAGGAAGCTTGTCGACAGGACGAGTGAGCTGGTTGGCTAGCTGGGCTCATGATGATGTTGGTTGAAATGGTGTGATGTGATTATTGTTGATTGTTCTGCATTCCAAATCTGGTTCTTCTTCACAGTTGTGGTAATATATAGTTGGAGCAACAGTGGTGTTTTGTCTAGAGTGTATAGTTGGGCATTAAATACTTATCAATAGTTGCTGAAAAAGGACAACAGAGTTGTTTTACTCACTAGTTTTTGAGTTGTGTTTGTCTTGTTGGCCCCCCCATTCAACCATCTGGAGGGAGAATCGTTTCACCCTCCTTTTGTATGAACAAATTCAAACATTTATTTTTTAGGCTTCAACGTTATAATTTATGGGCTAGATGGATGACTTTGTGGGCCGCGCACCAAATGCATTATCAAAATGAAGGCCTTATCCACTTGGATGCTAAAATGTGTGCTATTTTCCTGGAATTCCAGAATCTGCAGTTGATGCTTAGCACTCATTTGTGCGTTGCGAAATAATAATTAATTTAAGTGCACGTAAAAAGAGGAAATAAACAGAGTTGTTTTGCTGAAGTGTAATCCATGGGAGAGAAAAGCAGAAATGTTTTTTTTCTCATTTCTGTATTTTTACCCCATGTACTGACTACACACCCATCCTTCCTGACTGCATGTCCTTCTGTTTTTCTGAGTTGGCCTTCATGCTTGGCCCCATTTTCTCTGATGAGAATATTGCAGAGATAGTCCAAGACGCTTCCAGTGAGATCTTAACACGCCTCCGAACTGGTCTTTGATTGCAGCCATACCATAGGGTACCGGTGGGTGATATACATACATAGATATCGTAACAATACATTATTACTAATGGGTGCAACAATATGAATTTGGCTATATTGACTGTAAAGGGAATGTATTTAGATGGCTACATTAGACTATAGGAACTCCTCAGGTAGCATTATTGTTGGGCCAGTACCAAAACATGGGTGTATGCATGCCTTTAATACGAAAGCAATAATAATGACATTGTAGTTTACTCAAGGGAACAGTTAGTCTTTAGTCTTTTATTACTTTCAGAACATGGTCTGTTGTATATTGTTACCATGGCATGTAGAATTCAAAATATGCTGTAATATAAATTTTAGGCTGTTATCATCCAGCCCTGCAATGGACTTTTTTGCCTAGCAGATGAATTTTCATGGCCAACCTCGAATGGCAGAGCAGAGAAATGGCTTTCTTTGCCACGAGGAAGGTTTAAGTCGCCATATTTCTTAAGAACATTTTGATTGTGGATTCAAAGCATTCAATTTTTTGTTGGATAATATTCTGGGAAGTTTTTTTCAGTTCGATAATGCATTTAAGACCCAGTCCATTCAAAGTTGAAATCTGTTATGGTTGTGAAGTTTTCATTATTTAAGCTGTACAGTTCTTCTGGAGGATTAGTATTGATTGAGGATTGATGGTGAAAATCTTGTGCAATTTAACCAGTGGGGGGTGTTGCCATTTTTTGGGCTGCTAGTCGGAGACTTTTATTGCCAGTCAATGCTGCCTCTTTACTGTGGCAGAATTGCAATGACCAATCAGACCAGCTTTGACTGACTTGTAGATCTTTATCTTGGTCATTTTTTTCAGAAAAAATGGAACCACTGTATGTACGTCTCTGTAAAGTTAAGTTGTACCAAATTTTTAACCCGCCACTCATCAGCGTTTGCTACTGAACCATTTTCAGTCTCTGAGTAATTATTTGTTGAATTTCATTCATTCAAATTGTTTTTGAAAGCTTTGGCAGAGCTAATTTGGACCCTTCTTAGGAATGCAAAAAAAAAAAAAAATGAAGTGAGAATGGTTTATATTATGTTGTCATAAGATTGAATGTGTACACTCAAGCCTCTTGAAGCCAGTGTTTAACCGCCAGTAAAATTTACCATTTCATACTACATAGCAATGTCTAGATTGTAATTAAATTAACAGATGGTTCATGCATATTTTTATCCCCCCGGCAGCATTAATGCAGGGGGGATATAGTCATCAGTGTGTCTGTCTGTCCGTCCGTCCGTCCGTCCGGGCGGGCGGGCGGGCAGGCGTCCGTCTGTAATCATACCTTGTCCGGGACATATCTTGGAAACTATACATCCTATCTTCACGAAACTTCACAGACATGTTGAGCATGATGTCTAGATGTGCCTTCGGGGGCCGGGGGGATATGCCATTGCCAGGTGGCTCTTGTTTAAATTAAACTAGATTTTTTTGTATGAGTTTGGTCAAGAGTTTATTTGACTGGCCTTGTCTTCTAGTGTCTCCCACATTGACAAAAACATTTTTTTTTCAATTCTTTGATTATAAAATAGCTCGTTGGGTAGTAAGAGAATAACAAAATCTCTTTAAACTTCAAATGTTGGCCAAAAACTACCCTTCCACATCAACACACAGCTTCAGCAGAGACCAAAAACGCTGGTATTTCCTTTTTATTTTGCATATGGGAAAAGCTGTAAAGCGGCAGTAATTTTTTATGTGACATTTCGCACTTTGTGCCTTGTAATATAATGAGCAACAGGCATGGAATTTAAGTTAAAAAATGAAGCACCAGGAAACCACCAGCAAAATTTATATTCTAATAATGATGAATGAATAACACAGTCATACTGCATACCATAGCCCATATGTAAGCAGAGGAGCAAAAAAAAATCTATCATTACGCTCAGGCTGTTTGGAGTGATGTGATCCGAGTACGTCTGATGTGTTCAGTTTTTGGTTATCGTGTGTCTGTGTGTGAAACTGTCACTATCACATGCCCATTCTTGTCAAACCAACTAAAAATGTGATTTGGATTGGCAATGCAGAGTGCCAGCTATTTAATGAGCTGACCTGTTATGCTGCCATTATTATGTCTCCCCCCCGGAGGGAGAGGGGACACATATTGTTTCAGGCTCGGTTCCCACTCGCGTTTGCGTTCTCGTTCGCGTTCGCGGTCGCGTTCCCACTTCGTTTCTGGAGCATAACTCCAAAATCGTTTGCATGACCTAAACGAAACTTTGCTCACTTACCACTCAGATCCTGAAGTGGTGCCTTTTGGTATGTGCCTGTCTGTCCGTCCGTCCGTCTGGATGGAATCAATTTTTGTCCGGAGCATAACTCCAACACCGTTTGCATAATCTTAACCAAACTTTGCGTACTTACTACTCAGGGCCTGCAGTGGTGCCCTTTGGTATGTGCCTGTCTGTCTGTCCACCTGTTCATCCATCCGGTGGGTTAGGCAGGGAAGGGAGCCGGGGGGAGACGTCCGTTTTTACGAGTAAAAACACTTTCTAGTTCGTAATTTGCAGCTATGGCATTGTTTGCTTGACTGTTTCCATGTTTTATGTCCTTGTCCAGAGCAAGTATGGTTGTTATCTTTAGCTCAGACTAAACTACAGTCAGGGATTGCTTAAGGCCTACAGAATGAGATCAGTTTACTTCAGTGCTGTCGACAGAGGAATGGAAAGAGTTGAACAAACATGCGGTGATGGTTGACAATAGAAAAGATCATTTAAATGCAATGATGGAACAAAAGCTGTAATCTGATTGCACGACACAGCCAACTAGTGAGTATAACTAACCAATCCAATCCTGAGGCTGAGAAGGCGAGCCGTCCTTCTTGCTTGGACAACCGCTAAAAGTACAAGGCATAGTGCAGCCTTGAATCCCCTTCAGAAATTAAATGAATAATCTATGTTTTAAAATAAAAGAAAAGAAAAAAAAATTGGCGGACACATTTTTTTTTTTTTTTAATTTGCTTCGTAAATGATCTGCATCTGTAGTACCTTAACGATAAGTACAAAGAACTTCAAACTGGCAATTTTTAAATTAATGCATTTGAAGAATACAGGTGCTTTCTGAAACCTGCGCTGGAATTATTTTGAGAATAAGGAGGACTTTGCTGCTGTGAGACCCCCTGTGGTGGAGGTAGGAAGTATGGAGCCGGCTATGAGGTGGAGGTGTCTACATTGGTTAACATGAAAGCGACTGGCTCATGATGGTGTAATTTATGAAGGGACGTTTGGTTTGTTTCAGTACTAACATAAAACACTGTCTCATTGGCCCCCTATTTGTTTGACCCCAGGAGGTCTGGAGTTGGTCTAATTCCGGCGTTTGTCCGTATTCTGCCGGCTGTGCTGTGTCTATCACACTCCATCATGGTCCAAGTAGCCTACCCCCCCACACCCATTCCTCGGCTGTTTACTCTCCCGGGTTTGCCAGCACTAGTCCCTATTTACTGATGTCTCAGATAGTTCATGTATTTGTTAGGTGAGTGAAATGGCGAGTGTAAGACTGTGAATGGTGGCTATTTGCCTCTTGGTGCCTCTTTTGCGCTGTCGTTTTTATTAGTCTGCTTTTGTCCTGCAGAATCCTCAGCCTCCGCTGAGTCTTCTTGGCCCTCGTTAATGCTTGGGAAAAGCTCTGTAAACCATGCCGAGAGGAATATTGTCAGATAAGCTAATAGAGCAGGCATGTCAGATTTGCGACGTAACACTAGCATGACCGTTAACGCAACAAACTGGTTGTGAATTAAAGGGGTAGTGCCACTGTCAGTGTCAACATGCGCATGCATGACCTTTAATCATATGCAAAGGTTTGCAAAAGTGACAAACGCAAAGATTTACTGGGTGAATCTTGAGAATATTCTTAAGTTTGAGTTTGAAAGGATTTCGAAACTGTTATGCTGTCCAGTTTTCGCTTACTATGATAATACCAAGACAACCATGAATATTCACTTCGAACTAATGGTGATGAACGAGGAGATGATTCCACAGGAGACATCCGAGGTAAAGTTCTTTTCAATGCTGAAAAATTAGCTGTTTTAGCTTACTTCAAGATAAAATTTACAAAGATATTATTACTTAATGGAACTTGTATCTCTAGCTAGTGTGAGAGCACTTCCTCTACTTAGAGAACAGGGCAAAGCAATCCAGGATGTAAGGAAAACATATTGAGTGTTTTTCTCTTTGCCTTTCGGTTCCACTTAAAACTAGTTGATGGCTCTCCATCCAAAAAATCAACTTACAAGAACGCAAATTAGAGTTCACAAACACGTTAGGATTCCGCAACAAAAATGGCAGCTCAAAAGTACAAAAGAAAAGTCATTCTAAATGACAAAATGGCTGAAATATTCTAGAATTCAAGGATTGCATGGATAACGCTCAATATTCAGAGATCCTCAAAATTCTTCTCATCTCTTGAAAACGTGTGGGTAACGATTTCAAAATTGGAGCAAGGATTCACACGTATGCATGTCATGATGGTGCCTCTCCTGCTAATTTTCAGGCTGCAGGAGTAGTAAGACCTTTTGTCAAAGAAAACTGGAGCCTGCTGTCCATACAGGTTTCCCTGCTGATCTGAGAGCAGTTTGAGGTGCCAGTGATGCTTTCCTTGGCCATTCTGACAACTTCCTGATAGTGTTGACATCTGTTCATCTGCTTTACATTGCCCTTCCTCTCAACAGTGCAGTACTGTGCTCCTGTGTGTGTATGCGTGTGTTCTTGTACTACTATACTCGTGAGCACCGAAGGACTTCACTAATCTGAGAAAAGCTGACTCGTGAGGACATTTTTCCAGTCCTCACTATGCAAAGGCTAATTTCCGGGCTAAGGGCTAGCTTTAGGTCTTGGGTTTCACTAGGGGTTATGAATAGGACTAGGTCTAGTTTTAAGGTTTGGAATGAATAAGGCTGTTAAAATTTAGTCAGCTCGGAGGATTTTTTTGGCTATGTTTACTATTAAGGTTGAGATTAGGGTTCGGGAAGGGGAATAGAATTTTGGTATTAAAATACTAATTCAGTCTTCACAAGTTTTTACTAATGCAAATGTGTGTGTGCGCGTGCGGGTGTGTGTTTGTTTGCCCGTGTGTGTGAGCTTATGTGTCTTCATGTGTGTGTACATGTGTAAGCGTGCATGATTGCGTGTGTGTATCGTACGAGTTTTTGATGAGCTGAGGGGTCTTGTTTAAACAAGAGCAGAGCCTTCAGGAATGTGCTTACCCCCTGCCCCTCCACCATTACTGAGGGACATCTGTGAACTGTTATACACGTCCTTACTGAAGCCAGAGACATACACGCACGCATACATTCACAAATCGTCACACATACGCACATATACAGAACATTCTTGGACTTTGTTCACGTCGCTCATGCGCTGTGCTATACCTTCAGCAAAACTCACGCGTGGAGGCACACACACACACACACACACACTTTTCCGGCACTTTACGGGAGGATGTTGATAGTTGTGCTGAAGGTTTGTGACTGTGGTGATTCCAGTTTGAACTGGTATGGAACGATGCGTCATCTCATGGTCTGCAGGGGAAGTGGCCGGAGAAGTGGGTGTGCCTCTGCGTGAATTAGGGATGACTTTTTGCTCTCTTATTTTTGAATGGTCATGGTTTCCAGTGGAGTGTCTTTGCTTAACTCCTTTAATGTCCTGACCAATTCAGAAATTTGGCAGAAAGTGAACTTTAACTACTACTTTAGGTCATGATGATCAGAAATGTTTTCAAAAGTGATACTTGATACCCCTGTACCTCTATTTCTTTAGGATATTCATACAAAATTTAATTTATCAACAAAAGAAAGAATGACTCTGATCTGGTTCAGTTTGGTCTGTTTTGTTAACACTCTGTTTTTAGTCTTTCATCAAATATGGGTTGGAGATGAGTGCAATGTTAGGAAGTTGGTCTCTCCTCATGTGTGGAGAATAGTCTCTTTCTGTTACAGGAATAGTTTCTCCTGTTTGGAGAACAGTGCCAGCCTCCCATTGAGAAACCATCCTTGTTTACTATTCCTGTCCATGGAGAGGTGTCTCTGCCTGGTGTGATTGTGTTTGCCTGGGATCGGGAGCGTAGGCGTCAGGGCTGAGGTCTGTGGTGTCAGTGCTGAGGTTTCAGCCACAGTGTCCCGCCATCATCCGCTTCAAGAAAATGTCTTTCCTCTACAAAGGATAAAGGCATAAATGAAATCAGTATCATCCGTAAGAAATCTTTGTCTAAGGAATAAAAGAAAATATTACTGTAAAAAAATATTATGAATAGGGTTCCTGTACCGCAGTGCTTCCGTGATCCGCTGCTCCCGACGGGAGCCTTTCTCTGGCCGACCGCAGGAATGTCAACCTTCGTGAGGAAGTTGAGGTCACGGAGCGTTTGCGCAGATGTGTCTCTGGCTTTATTACCCATACTCCTCTGCTCTGAAGATCCTCATCTCGCCTTTCACCGTGGATCCTCCGACCTTACTGCGGCTTAACGAGGTCCATGACTGGCTACATCCTGGAACTTCCCTCTTGTAAAGTGGTTGTTTTATGCCCATCTGTAACTTTCTCACTGTAAGTCCATCTGTGCCACTCCCTGTATTCTGCCCACACTGCCTGGTCCTTTGCTGTACTGAGAGGACCGGAGTCACATCAGTGGCGAGGTGCTGGGCCTTCATGGGGGGGAATGTGCTGAGCACCTGGAGGAACTCTGCATGTGAAATTCAGTTTAAAGAGAACACAAGACTGAGGGCCGACGTCCCGAACTGCACTGTTTCAGAACACCAAGCGGGCCGACATGTTCTCTCAGGAGGCAGGGAGATCTCTGAACAGAAAAGAAAACAGCCTCTGTCTTTTATGAAACAGCCTCTATCACAGAACAGCCTCTGTCTCTCATAGAACAAGTTCTGTCTATCAAAGAACAGCCTCTATCACAGCACAAGTTCTGTCCATCACAGCACAACCTCTGTCTCTTGCAGAACAGCCTCCTTTTGTCATGGAACAACCTGTCTATCACAGAACAGCCTCTATCTTTCATGAAACAGCCTCTGTCTATACAGAACAGCCTCTGCCTATCACTGAACAGTCTCTATCTTTCATGAAACAGCCTCTGTTTATACAGAACAGCCTCTGTCTATCGTGGAGCAGCCTCTGTCTATCATGGAACAACCTCTGTCTATCACGGAACAGCCTCTATCTTTCATGAAACAGCCTCTGTCTATCACGGAACAGCCTCTGTCTATCGCTGAACAACCTCAATCATGAAATGCCTCTGTCTATCGCTGAACAGCCTCTGTCTATCACGGAACAGCCTCTGTCTATCGCTGAACAACCTCTATCACGGAACAGCCTCTGTCTATCACAGAACAGCCTCTGTCTATCGCTGAACAGCCTCTGTCTATCACGGAACAGCCTGTCTATCACAGAACAGCCTCTGTCTATCACGGAACAGCCTCTGTCTATCATGGAACAGCCTGTCTATCACGGAACAGCCTCTGTCTTTCACGGGACAGCCTGTCTGTCAGTCACGGGACAGCCTCTGTCTATCACAGAACAGCCTCTGTCTATCGCTGAACAGCCTCTGTCTATTGCTGAACAGTCTCTGTCTATCACAAAACAGCCTATCACGGAACAGCCTCTGTCTATCACGGAACAGCCTCTGTCTATCGCGGAACAGCCTCTGTCTATCACGGAACAGCCTCTGTCTATCACGGAACAGCCTCTGTCTATCGCTGAACAGCCTCTGTCTATCACGAAACAGCCTATCACAGAACAGCCTCTGTCTATCACGGAACGGCCTCTGTCTATCACGGAACAGCCTCTGTCTATCGCTGAACAGCCTCTGTCTATCACGGGACAGCCTTTGTCTATCACGGAACAGCCTCTGTCTATCACGGAACAGCCTCTGTCTATCATGCAACAGCCTCTGTCTATCGCTGAACAGCCTCTATCACGGAACAGCCTCTGTCTATCATGGAACAGCCTCTGTCTATCCCTGAACAGCCTCTGTCTATCACAGAACAGCCTCTGTCTATCACTGGACAACCCCTGTCTATCGCTGAACAGCCTCTGTCTGTCATGGAACAGCCACTGTCTGTACTGCTATAGCCTTAAAGCGCATAAGTTGAACTGAATGATTATGATGCTTAGTCTCTGTCTTCCTCTGACTTTATGAAGACAGCCAATCATGAACAACTGCCAAAATATCAATAAATGTAATTAATGTGTATACTGTTGTCATGTGGGCTGCACTACCTGCCAAAAGTTTTTATTAATGTTTCTTGCAAAATGTTAGCTGCTCTAAGCTCTATAAATAACCGTAAATGGCATAAGGTATTACAAAAAAGTGAGAAGTGAAAAAAAAAAATAATTTTTTTCCTGGGATGGTAATTTTTAAAAAATAATATTAGTGTCATTTCCCTTTTCCTACAAGGGAAGTAAAACCAAGCTAGTTTTTAAAAAGTGTGATCAAAATAATTTTGAAGAAGCAAGTGTTGCCCATCTGTGGTAACATCTGTAGTGCATTTGTGTGTGTACCCTCTGAATTTTGTGACTTTCCTCTTTTGCAAAGCAGAGGGTATTATCATTTATTCCATCTCTTGTCTGCGCAATAATTGTGGATGTACTAACACTTTTGGTTGGTAGTGTGCAAAATAGACCTTAGTATACTGAACACGCCTGAATCACATTTGAAGAATTTGTACTGAATAGTAAAGTGAACAGACCTTATTATTCTTAATTTAAATAGCATTGGTCCCATCCTTTATCCTGCATCAGTAGTGAGTACTAAAACCAGCCTGTGACTTTTCCATGGACTCCTCACATTACATTTTGTAAAAAGCTAAGGTTACTCTCCTCCTTTTATTTTATGGAATGTTCAGAAAAATTGTGATTAATATACACAAGTAAACTAGAAATGTATCTAGCTTTTTTTATGACTGATGACATATTTTTAGCTGTTTTACTAAATATGGGCCTGTTTCATTATGCATTAGCAGCTCATAGTCTGACGATGTCACGAGATGAGGACAAGCGCTCATTTTTAGGTAAACTGACACAACTGACATGGACCCAAAGCACTTGGGCGTACCAAGCTTTTATCAATTTTTGTTGTGAAATTAATTTGCATTTACGGGAAATAATTTGGCATTTCAGAAGTGCAATACTACATTCAACACTCATTTGGGCAAATATATTTGGTTGAACATGACACTGAGGCTGCTGTCAGTAGAGAAAGCCCCTGTACTCTATCTGACCATCACCCAGGTGTAAGCAGGTCAGATTTACAGGCCCGGCCATTGGCATGTGTGGCTCGGGGCAACATGTGTACCTTTAGCTGCTCAGGGGACCCGCTGCTGCCAGGTAGTGTGCTGCGAGGCTTGGGGGGGAGACAGAAATTTGTGGTTTTTGCATTAGTGCATGTCCGAGATGACTTTCCCTTCTATTGGGTGGTAACATCTGTGTAACTGTGCGAACTGATCTGAATGCAGACACAATTATCTCATATTTAACCCCTTCTGTTTGTCTGCCTTGTTGCTTTGTGTGTTTGCTTAGAATGGTAATCTCGAATCATGCATCACAAGGACTGAGCTGCGCCTTAAAAACTGTCCACAATAAATATGATACTCTGGTGCGGTAGTCAAGAAAAAATCTCAAATTTGACAAAGAAAGACTCACACACAGAAAAAAGAAGAGGAAGAAGACTTAAGTCTTGATTGAAGATATTTCTCCCAAAATTCATTCCAAGACTGTACAAAGAACTGTGCAGTGCAGAGGTGCAAACGTTTCAGTCCAAATTGGACTTCCCACAGTGCAAAATCTCTATCAAATCTGTAATCATGGTAATTGATAAATGATTACCAAAATTTGCTGTCTTCAGTTAGATTTATCCCTTCGAATCGCTACATTCATCATCACCACTGAGCCACACAACTCTCAAGAGATCCTGTGTGCCATATGTATTACATCTGTTTACTCCGCATTGGTTTAACTTGCGGCTAATTGTGTTTGCAGCAGAAAGTTTTTTCTTTTTTTTAATATCCAACTTTTACCATGGTATCACTTGAGGTTACTTTCCTTTTTCTCCTTCTAAACCAGAATACATTGCCATCCTGTGGATTTCTGGTAAGCTGCTGACTCATAAACAACATGTGTCTTTTATGGCGTGTAATATGCCGAATCGATTTTGCTAAGCGTTCAAGAAGAACACTTAGTTTCGTATTTGCATACCACCGCTCTCACTGTTCGTTCTTTTCGAATGGGTGCCAGAGTGTGTGGGAAGTATTCCTCCAGACTGTGTGAGTCAGCTAGTCATGGTCCGTTAGCTGTTTGGTTGGAAGTGGGTTGTTGGATCCACCCACTTCTTACTTTCTGGATAAAATCCTTTAACTGTGGATGGTTGCCATAAAAGAAAAAGTTTAAATCTCTCATCCAAAGGTATTGCTTTTGGACCTGTTTGTTGTTCCCCTTGGACACAGTCATAATATTTTCCATGATTCTAACTTGAGGACAAGGTTGTATCTTATGGAAAGTTGTAATCTTTCTCCAAACACCTTGTGAGGGATGTACTGTAGGTTTTTATGGGGGGGGAGGGTGTCGTTCATTGTCATTACTGTCGCCTATGAGGAATTGGAGGGTCTTGGCTGGGGAAAATGGCAGTTGTAGTCGCAGAGGGGTTGGGTGGCAGGGCATAGGCTGTGTAGGGTACTGCTGTCATGTTTGTTGCTTTGTGTCTCACTGGTGGTTTTGCCTCTCTATTGTAGCACTTCCAAACGATGCTGAAGACCAAACTGACCGTTCTGACCTTGAAGAAGGAGCCACTGCCAACGGTGATATTCCATGAGCCGGAGGCTATTGAACTCTGCTCCACCACACCTCTGGCAAAGAACAAGGCCCACACAGGCTACAAGGTGAGCTTCCACTGAGGTCAGGCCCGAGGCGCTCTTTGTCACTATAGTAGTCGCCCGATATGGAGTTTTGTGTCTGCAGTGGCCTGCATGGTTCAGAGCAGTGGTTTCCTACCATCTCCTCAGGGGACACCAGTCAGAACCATGTACTTGTTGTGTTCCATCTGTACTCATTCCCAACTGGCCTTCATGTAGAAAAAATGGCTGAGTGAAAACATTGCCACGCAAATAAATTCAATTTAAAACAATGTCTTCATGATACCTTAAAAGAAAGCTTGGAACCTGGACTTGCTTTATGGTTATGAAAAAAAATGACCCATTATATTACACATTATGCAAATTAGCTTTCATAAATTTTGATGATAAAATGAGTGACAACTAGCAAAAATTCATTTTCTTGATAAATATCCGCTAGAAATATTACACGGAAAGTCATCAAAATTGGACAAAATACACTTTGAAGCTTGCTGAAGACAAACAAAATTACATTTTGTGCTTTGAGGAGCCGGACTGTTCGACTATAGCTGATCATTTCGACATTTGGGTATCAACTGAAAGAGCAGATTCACAGCTTTGTTTTGATCTATAACACAAGTAATCCGATGTATGGTAGGAATATGATGGCAGAAAGTTCGATAACCTCTCTCGCTGGCCATAACTGACCTGGATTTGGCATTGACATTGGGAAACAGATAAACACACCTGATTAAGCTAATCAAGCTGGTTACAGGACTTTTTTTTTTCCGAGGAAGTTGTTCCCAGGAATTTGTTCTGGCATGTTTTCCCAAATTATGTACAAAATGTGCATGTGTACTGCCTTGTACTATATCTCCATATGTGTTTACATCCAGCCATGTATTCCCACATGTGTTTATATAACGGTGTGTGCATTATTTCCACATGTTTGTGTGCTCTGTCTTTTTGGATGTTGATCATGGTCTGAGCTGAGTTTGTTTACTCTGTGGCTCTGTCTTAGTCATAAGAGAAATAAACTCTGTTGTGCAGTAAAAATAGCCAGGTAAATATGGTGTGTTATTGTTGCATCTCATCCAGGAAGTTAGCCTGTGCCAGTGGCGTAAACTACAATGCAGTGTGACACTGGGGAAAATGCCTGTAATAGTGGTTTTGTGTGTGTATATGCGTGCATTTGGGAGTGGGGGGGTGGGTTGCAGATGGGATTATGTCAAGTCATGGTTACACAATGGGAAGTACTTACATTTCAACCAGAACTGACTGCTAGCTATTTGCTCATTTTAACAAATATCACAATTACATATTACTGCTGTAGACCCCTCTGATTTTTTTGTAAATCCATTACAGTAGTTGTTGTGCAGTGTATAAGGGTCCCAGGAGGTTGTTGTCATCCCTTTCTTGTGCAATTTCCATCTCTTCTGGTAGTAACAGTGTCTTGACCGTTTTCTTAGTATCCCATCTGTGTTCGATTGGACTGCAACCTCGTAAGAATCTGTTGTGCTCTCAGAAGGCATGTTCCCATTATGTACTCTGTGTCTCGGTTTAGGCTATGTGAGTGATCGTTCAAAAGTGTGCAGGGTACATAAGGACTGCTTGGAGCACAAAAAATTTTTTTTTTGCATTTTTTAAGTTTCGAGAAAAAGCAAATGTAAAACTTTGAAACACTGTGAAAAATATGATTTGCGCCCAACTTACAAGCTATAGCAACACTTTTGTGCACCAAGCAGTCGATATGAATCCTGTCTGGTCAGGGGTAAGGGTGGTAGAAGGAAAACTTCAAGATATATGTCACGGTCAGCCTGCTTGTAGCAAGGTTGAGAAGCCTGAGGTTCAAAAGAGAAAATACCGCCATTCAGTTTATTATAACAAATACTTGTTCTTCTTGACTATGTTAGAGTAGCCTTAGGTGTATAAAAGAAGCTATGTGTGTATTATGTTTGTACATCAAGAGGTCGTATGCTCGGCCTCCACGCAACACTTTAACTCAGTCTTAAATTTGTGCTAGAAATGCTAGCAATTGAGAGGGAGTCAACTACATGTTGAAGCAATCCAAGTTTGGTAAGCCATCAATAAAACTATCATCCAGTTCCTCAGCCCATTGCTACTTGCTTGATTCAGCCTAGCTTGACAGAGTCATGATTATTGCAAGGCTGTGTATTTTGAGCCATTCTCAGGGGAAGATGATTGTGATTGGGTGAATCGTGGGCTCTCCTGATGGATGTAATGGCCTGTATTCACCCTTCTCTCCAGACACCCTCCCTCCAAGAGAACGGAGGGAGCACTAGCCTCTGTTGTTATGGATACCGCTGCATTGATTTATGTGAGAATGCTGTGAATTGTTTTTGTCTTCCCTTAGTGCAATTTTAAAGGCTTTGATACTCAAAGGACAGGATTTGCTGGGTCACAAACTGAAAGTATGAACTTTACGTCATTTGTCTGGAGAAATGGGGACCAGCTGAAGTGTTGCCTTTCTGCACCCTGACACACTGCTGCAGTTGTGCATGTATCTCTGGCAAAAATTTGGAATGCCCTCTCTGCTTTGCTGCTTATTTTGGCTGGTAGACTAAGGAGAAAAAGGGTTAATTGGACTCCCCTCTTGCGTTAACCTCCACCTCCCACTGAGGTCCTTATTTCAATACTTGCTGTCTCTGGGATAGCGACTGTATGGGCTGCTGATGCTGGTCTTTCAGATCTGAAAGAAATGCTCAGCAACTCTTTGGCCGTCTTCTAAACAACACTGATGACATGTCCTCGTTAACAATCTTCAAGGATTAGCATTAGCTTAGTTTGCATCGGCTAGTGTGACTCATTAATTCCAGGAGAACAGAGAGCAAGTTTAAAGCTTTTGCCTGAAAAATGAAAGTAGTTATGTTGATGTAATTACTTAGACTTTATCCCCCTGAACATTTTTTGCTCGAATTTTTGTTACATTGAATTTTATAATGCAATAATCTGGGTGTCAGGAAAATGGACTGAATGACATGGGGAGTTAATGCAGCCCTCTGCTTTTGCTGTGCCAGTGACGCATTTCTTGAGGTGTAATTACTTAACGGGCGTTTCTTGGCTTTCACAGAACTTTGAACTTTTTTTGTTTGATGCAGCCTGAATGACTCGCTTCTGTCATTTAGCATGCTGTCACCTTGTGCGATGATTGGCACCTTCGACGAGGAAGAAAAAGAGCGTCTAGGAGGCTGAGAGTGAGGTGGGAGGAGAGTGGGATTTTGAAGGAGAGTGTTTTTGCTGGTCGAGCTTCGGTCTGTATTCCCGTGATTACACAACGAGCCGACCCAGGCAGAGCTACACGCTGTTGCCATAGTGACACAGCAGTGATCCATTGAATGTTGAACAGAACTGGGCGTCTCATCGCCAAGGCTGCGTGTTGGTGTAATTTTGTAATGCTTCAAGTCCTTTCGGCCCGACAACTGATTCAGGATCAGGCTTGATATCACATCCCCCACTAGCCACTGCCTTACAGCGGAATTATCCATTGTGCTTTCATTGTCAGCAAGGTCAGCATTAGCTTATCGCATTATATCTTATTATACCAATGCAATTTATTACCTGAAAAGCTTTTCCATGGATTTAGCATTTTCTGTAGAGCTCATCCTGTGCATGAATCTGAGTGTCACTTCCAACCTTTTGAAAAAAAAAAAAAAAAAAAAACTAGCTTGGTAGTTTCTGAACAAGTTAGTCAGAATCCCAAGTGGTATGCCAGCTGAACACAATGAATTAAGGAGTAGTTTATCTACTATGATCTAAGCTGTTGTAAATCGCCATCACAGCACTTCCCATTTGCTAGTTCACTTGAATGGCAGATTTGACTGGGTTAGACGGGTCCTGATGTAGAAAAGGTCAAAAGAAGAAATGTTTTCTTTTTGGAGTTGGAACAGCAGGATATGATTCTAATTTCAGTGAATTAAGTTCTGTGCAACCTTTGTCACCATATGTATGCTTGACAATTTCCACTTAAAGTTCTACCACAGATGAAATCTGGGTGAACCTGGACATGCTTAAAATGCCCATTGCATTATCGCGATATTTTAGACTGTCAGGCATTTTAGCCATCTATAAAGCATTTATATTTCATATGTGTATTTCCAAATGCAGTCATTTCATGAGAATATTTTATCGTATTACAGTATGTGTTCTTATGCTCCAAAAACAGGTTTATTTGAGGTCTTAAATGGTGTTAGGTGTCTGAGCCAGGTCTGCATATTTAAGCTACATGTTTATTTAAAGGCGTGTGTGGAAAAAAAAACCAAAATGGTGCCTTTATGAATTTCTCAGCTCGGCCAGGATTCTGGGTGGCTCAGGGTTCCTAGTGCTCCTTTGTGTGTCTGAGGGGGATATGTACAGCTCGGCTGCAACAGTGAGAATCGTCCAAGGGCAAATGTGGTCTCCCAGCCGTTTCCAGTTAACTGCGGGTTCTGAACGTCCATATTAATCTCCATAACCGCCTAGGTTCTCCAGAAATTCCTCTCTTTGATATGAAGAACGCGTGGGTTTCTCTGTATTAGCCACAGTTTTGACTCCACACAATCGATCCGTCCCTTTACACTCTCTGCACCGTCATGCCTGGCTTTACGTGCTCAGAGAGACATGCAGAACAAAGCACTGTTAAACTGGAGGATACCGTACAGCTGTCTAGAGGGAGAGCAAGCGAGAGTGAGAGAGACGGAGAGGGGGAGAGGGAGGGAGAGGAGAGAAGCCGAGAGAGGGAGAAATGGAGAGGAGGGAGAAAGATGGGAACAGATATTGATGCGCGAAAGGGATGCAGCAATAGTGTAGCGAAGAACGGAGGCGTAAATTCATCGTCCCAATGAGTTCTGCACTGTACTGCTGCTGCATTAGGTCAGTAGCAGGCACGGTACATGTGCGCTTGTACGCTCATATTTCCTCTGCCGACAGTACAAAATTCATTTTGTTTAGTTTTTTTTGTGAAGCGGTCAAACGGATATCTGTGCTCTGGCAGGGAAACGCACACCTCTGCTGGCCTCCTGAATATTTATTATATGAGAGCGAGTTTATTTTTCTCTCGCTCTTGATGTGGTTGACAGCAGGTGGCATTGCTGGGAGGTTTCTGCCCCCTGGTGGTGGGAATCTCAGTACATTGGAAGGGCTGAAGGGGGCATTGAAAGCCCCATTTGTGGAGGTGAGGGTGAAGTGATTGATGTGGGGAACAGCTGGGGTGCACAGGGCTAGTACTGTACATGGTTTCCATGGACACAGATGGAGACATGTTTAAGGGCAGTGAGGGTGCACAGACCCATGGAGTGGAGAAGAATGTTAACTGCCCAGGAATGCAGAACTGACTTTAAGCTGACTTTCAGCGTGGCGGGCTAGCGTGAACAGGGGGAGGGGATAAATGTGGGGTTTGCAGTTTGTATAAGGGCTGCATTCACAGGCAAGGAAAGTTTTGCTTTGGAGGAGATGCTATTCTTGTGTGTCTGGTCTGAAGTGTCAGTAAAATGGTGAGTGATGTTGTAATGAAGAGTCTGGCGGACGTTCGCGAGATCCGTGAGTTATGTGTTCCTAAACGGGTGGTACAAGCTGCTGCTGCAGAGGGGGAGTGTCACTTTAGCCAGACAGACAGACTGCGCTCTGTGCTCCTCTGTCTCTCTGATTCTGAAAACAGCTGTGCCTGTGTTTAGTAAACAGTCTGGGTCAGTGTGGTCAGGGACGGTCCGAGCTCACAGCTGGCGGACCTGTTCTGCCCTCTCCCAAGCTCCCCCACCACGGCCTCTGCCCTCGCTCCCCTGTCCCCCTTTCCGAACGTCTCATTCCGGAGATATGCTCTGGGTATTCCTCTCGGCAAGGCTCTCCTTTCGGAATTCATAGTTCCTTTCTGGAATTTCAGAGGGACATAATTGCGGACATGCTCTCCCGCGCTCCCTTCGTCTCTGGCATGTTAACAGGATGTTGTTTAGGCTTTGGAAAATGAAACGGTGCTTTGGTTTTTACATTCTTGGAGTCGTTGGCATTTCCTTTTTGAAAATTGCAAATCCTGCGGTGTTGTCACTGTGCGGCCCAGCCGTGCAGGTGTTATCCTGTTGCTCTGTGTAACGTGGGGATGGGGATTTTTCCCAGCAAACATGAGACGTCTGCCCGACGTGCAGATGACGTATATAAAGCGATATAGACATGATCTGCACGTCAGGCAGACGTCTCATGTTTGCTGGGTTTTTTATTATCAAACTCAAGGCCCATAATATTTAGCCAGGGCTCGAATTTCACGACGAATTTTCCCTACCTGTTTGCCATGCTGCCCAGCTAAAAAGCCCCAGTTCACGGCAGTAGAATTCCGTGCCCTTTCCCCGCATTGCCGTGAGTGACCCTCGGCCAAAACACCTACCCAAAATAAATAAATCACACAGCATTTTTTTTACAAGTGGCGGTTCGTCGGCCGTAACAAAGGGAAGCCAAAACCTCGCCCTTTAAAGCTTAATGACTTACACCTTTCGCAGTTTACTTTTCTTGATCAGCAGTTGCTCATACGAAATTGGTAGAGGGACAGTCAAAATGACAACACAAATTATCAATACATCTTTATAAATTGGCAGTTGCTACGGGTACGGCAGTTTTTCAATGCATTTCAATGTGGAGAGGTACGGCAGTCCTCATTTCAAGCCCTGCCCTAACCTCAACCTAACCCTAACCCTAACCCCTAACCCTTCCCCTAACCCTAACCCTAACCCCAACCCCTAACCATAATCCCGAATCCTTATCCAAATCCCTTGAAATCGACTGCCGTACCAATAAAAACTGCCGTGTCTCTAGACGCTTCCTTATAAATTAGTTTGCGAGGCTTCTTTCACACGAAGCCACGACAATCCGTTTTCTACAGTCTTATTATAGAAGTAAAGAATGCGATGTTGCACAGCTTATTGCTTAATGAGCCTCGCTAATCAATTTGCGAATCTATGCCGCTTCATGAGCTACTTGAGCGCGGAATTTATAAAGACTTAGGCCTATGGTAATTTATGTCGTAATTTATGTGTGAAAGAAAACCCCTCATAATTTTGTGGTGCAATGTATAGCAATGCTATCGAAAATAAATTTGACTCAATTGACTGTCCTCCTAAACAATTCGTATGAGCAACTGCTGATCAAGAGAAGTAAACTGCGAAAGGTTTAAGTCATTAAGCTTTGAAGGGCGAGGTTTTGGCTTCCCTTTGTTACGGCCGACGAAGCGCCACTGGTTTTCATGTCTTTTTCGCCCTTTTCTTGCGATCGTGGGCGCAGAATTAGAATAATTTATGTATCTCCTCTATTTTCAACTCCGATCACGATGCCGACAGGTGAAAGGAACGAAAAAAGGAAAAAAAAAAATACCGAATTTACAGTCGGCAGCCGCAAAGTGTGGCAAATTGACGAAGTTATGGAGGTACTGAAATTCTCTTAGGTTGCGTGTTGTGTGTTGATAAAGCTTGGGAAGTGATCTTACTAGCCAGTATCGAGCGCTGTTGTCTGTGTGAGAGTTGGAATGACAGGAGAAAGTCCGAATTTCGCGGGTGGCAGAAGATGGACAAACTGGCCAAATATGATTATTTTTTCAATGACTCGGTTTGATTGGAATGTCTTTTGCTTGTACTTGCATTATAGCAATGCCCAAACGATGTCCCAGTGCAATACTGAGCCAACTTCCAAGACGGCAAGCGGGGAAAAATACGGGAAACGTTTTGTTTCAAGAATGGTTTTGATTTGCATAGCGCACGCTGATTGGTCACTTTATGTGAGGAACATCAGAGACTACGGACCTGTACTTATTATTAGCTAAAGTGATGACCTAAAGCTCCATGGTGGATTTGCTGCTGTGCCCCCAAGGTAGCGGCAGACTTTGCTGTGGTGCCCCTTTATATGGAGGCACATTTGCCGTAGTGCCCTTATATTTTCAGCATGGACCACGGCAACTTTTGCCGTGCCCCATATCACCTGTAGTTCGAGGCCTGTTTTCCATAAATGAAGCTTCAACAAAATCTTATGAGAAATGTAAATGTAAATTTTATGAAACAAACCAAAACCCGGGTAGTACACGGCAGTGACAGTGATGCTATTTATGGTTACAAAATTAGGTGGGAGATCCAACTTTTGTTCAAATGAAGAAATCATTCATATTTTTTAATTCACAGCAATTGCATGGCTTACTAACATTGAACTGAACTGAAACAGTCTTTCAGGGACAAAATGTGTCAGTCTATGAAGGTTAAAATGATCTCTTCTGGGCTATTTTGTCTCCAACGGCTTGGAACCATATGGCATGACTGAGGGATGGTTTTGTTGATTTAAATGTCAAAGGTATAGCCTACACAAGCTGCACAGACAGTTTGACCCATATGCAACCTTTATTTTTAGGCTACCAGATAGTAAACTTTGCAGACAGAATGATAATGTACAGTGCTGTGAAAATGTACTTGCCTGCTTTGCGATTTCTTTTATTTTTTGCATGTTTCAAAACGAAAAATGATGAATGTCCGCGCGCTGAACTGTGGCTCCCAATACTTTATTGACTGGTAGAACAGGCAGCGTTTCAACTCATTGGGGTCTTCATCAGGCAAAATTATTTTAAGTGGTGGTTAAAGGGACTATGTCAGCCAGGGCGCATGCGCGTGACCAAGCAAAAAACTTGAAAACGTTAGGCTAACTATTTCAAGTTCATGGGAGATGTAAGGTGCAAGCATTTCAATCTGTTTAAATCGCGTTCATCCTTGAGAAGTTTATTGAAATTTTTACCAAAAAACTGTCTTTATTGATCGTAGAGCCTATTCGTAGCATCAGTTCGTCATAGTTTTGGTTTTTGTAGTGTTATTATTGCTTTTAAATCAGCCTGCGTGGATTGTTATGTCATCCCATGGTGGCCGTTGAACTGGAAGCTGTTGCAAAAAGGTCTATGACAGCTGCATGTCAGACAAAACATTGCGACAAACAGGTTCTGGGAACATTAAAGACAGTTACTTGACAAAAATTTCCCCAAACTTCTCAAGGATGCACGCGATGCAAACAGATTGAAACTCCATCACGAATTCACTGGTTTACCTTACCTCACACTTTGAATGTGTTTTCGCCCTAAGAAATGTGGATGGATAGTACAATTTATTCTTCGTGGGTTTCGGCAAGGAGAACTGCGTTTACTCTAGCAATTTCGCGTTTGCAGGCCATCTTCTGTATTTAAAACTGCAACGAAGGTACGCTTTACACACGTACTAATAAGCTTGGGGTTTGTATTTCTGCTCCCTTGATATCGCTCTGAAAATGTTTATCGACTGGACTCCACTACGCATGTGCCCCAGCTGACACAGTCCCTTTAAGGTCAATGTTTATAATTCCATAGTAAGAAAGAGACTGGGCAAAAATGGCATCCATCGGACAGCTGCAAGGCAAAAACCACTGATGTCGAAGAAGAACACTTATTTGCCAAAAAACATTTTGATGGACTCCAAGACATTGGGGCTAATATTCTGTGGACTGATGAGTCAAAAGTGGAACCTTTTTTGAAGAAACAGGTCCTGTTACATTGAGCGTAAAGCTAACAGCATTTCTCAATAAGAACATAATACCAACAGTCAAACATGGCAGAAGTAGTGTGATGGTCTGTGGCTGCTTTGGGATGTTGGTACTTTGCTGCTTCAGGATCTGGGCGACTTTCCATAATTGATGTAACCATGAATTCTGCTCCCTACCAGAAAATCCTGAAGGAGAATGTCCAGCCATCAGCCTTTGATCTAAAGCTTAAGTGCAGTTGGGTTATGTAGCAGGACAGTGATCTCAAGCACATAAGAAAGTCAACTTTTGAATGGCTCAAAAGAAACAAAATGAAGGTTTTGGAGTGGCCCCGGCAATGTCCTGACTTCAATCTGATTAATATCCTCCACGTGGGACTTGCTATCGGAGGGATTATTGCCTGGCTCGCAACTCGCCTTAAAGTGCATTACTTCTCCAAAACCATTACCATTTACGCTTCCCAATTAGCAATTAAGCGTTAATTCGTTCAGTTGCGAGGATAATTCTATAGAATTACTGTACATTTCCCGTCTGCTTGTATTATTGTTCATTGCTATAATTATCAAGCATTTTCCTATGCACATTAATGGTGATATGAAACGTCAATGTCGTTCGAAGCATCTGAAATCCTGTAGCTCACAAAACGGTGTGTGTGTGTGTGTGTGTGTGTGTGTGTGTGTGTGTGTATATATATCAGTGGCGGCTGGTGAACTGGCAATAGGGGAGGCTCAAACCCATCCCTTGAAAATAATTATTGGTCATGTCCTGTTTTCAATCTTTCATTTAAATTACCATTACAAAAGCTCCAAAAAACTCAACATTACCAGGTGTGGTCAGTTTTCATTAATAACGCGCACCTGTGCGGTATATTTTTGTGGTATATATATACCCCTGCTGTAGTCCGCAATTATTCAGTCAACGCATGTGTAAGAGATTCTCACACGGAAGTCCTTGTGCATGGAGGTTTATCAGTTTCACCTGCGTTATGACTCCGGACTTCTCACGCTTTTCTTTACTCAGGGTTGGAAGCAATGCACGTGTTTCATTTTCATTTAAATAGTTTAAATGAAGTAAGATCATTTGAAAGGTCTTTATGCAATTCCATTGCTTTCAATGATCTTATTTCATTTAAACAGTTTAAACGATCATGAAACACACGCATTTCTTCCAACCCCTGGGTAAAGAAAAGCGTGAGAAGTACGGAGTCGTAATCAGTATGCTTTATAAATGAAAACTAGCCACACATGATAATGTTGAGAGTTTTCAGAGTTTTTGTGATGGTAATTTAAATGAATGATTGAAAACAGGTTGTGACCAATCATTCTTTTTAAGGGATTGTTTGAGCCTTCTCCTGTCACGAGCCGCCACTGTGTATATACATATATATATATATATATATATTTTTTAGGGTGGGGGGGGTCATTGTCCAATTGGTTGTTATGCCTAAGAAAACGTTTAAAAAATGTGGTTTTACTGACTATCTGAATGTTAGTTTTGCTTATGTAATGTAAAAATAAACCCTTGTCTACACCCAGTGATATTACCATAATGCAGGTTATGCAACTCTCAACCTGTTTTGGATTAAGAATCTGATAGTGAACTAAATTAATTTACTGAGCGAATAGGCTACCAATAAGCCGCGTTGCCATTAATGATTAAGAAATACAGTTTAGCGTCAAAGAGGAAGTTCACAATATGAGATTTCATGGACAGCAATAACTGAAATTTATTGAAATTCCATCTTAAAGTAGAATGTTAATGTCGTAAATGCTGCTGAAAATGGTATTTAGTTAAGGTTTAGATTTCATTTCTCATTAATTAATTAGATCATTGCCGTTCTTTCAATCTTGATATTGTAGCCTCTCAACAACTTTCTCAGAAGCTGGAAAATAAAGACCTCATCAAGGATTTTGCAACCATGAAAGATCAACGTATGGAATGCATTTTAAATTATTTTAAATGCATCCCATGCATCAAACTGTAGCGATGCACAAATAACCAATTTACTAAATTATTTAATGACCAACGCTTCCACGTAAGAAGCTTTGGTAATTAAATAAATTAATTATTATCGCCTCGAGGCAAGGGGTGTGCAACTGCTTTTCCCCACAAATGTAGCCCGTTCTTTTGAATGCTGAAAACATTTTGATTAAGTGCAATTTCAAAATAAAAAAAGAAAAGAAAATAGGTAAAACGGGAGATGGAATTCAGAGGAAGCATTGGATTAATTTATTATTATTTATTTATATATTTATTTATTCCCCATCCCTGCAATATCACTATTAGGTACGTAGTCAATGTCTTTATTAGTTCTTAATAATTACGGCTTATATATTGGTCTTGATTATTCAGTAAATAAATTTTGCGATTATTAAACAAGCAATCTTCAACAGGAACAGCCTGAAAGCGTGTTTAAAGGTCAGAGGCTCATGGCACACCATTGAAAATCCCGTAACATAGGCGTTACCACGAGAGGGACGAAGGGCTTTAGGGAGTTAAGGTGCTGTGAAATGACCTTAAACAGGCAGTTCATGCTCAAAAACCTTCCAGTGCGACTGAATTAAAGGAATTCTGCGTAGAAGAATGGGACCATATTCTTCTGCTGTGATGTAAAGGACTCATTGCCAGTTATTACAAAAGTTTGATTGCAGTTTTTGCCACTAAGGGTGGCACAACCAGTTGTTAGGTTTAGGGGGTCAATTATTTTTTTCTCATGGGTGATATAGGTTCTGAATAACTCTCTACCTTCAGTAAATGATATGACCATTTAGAAGGTGCATTTTGTGTTTACTCACATTGTCTTTGTATAACATTAAAATTAGTTGGATGATCTGAAACATTTAAATAACTAAACAATATTAAAGACATTGGGAAGGGGGCAAATGCCTTTTCACAGCACTGTAGCTCCTCATCTGTCGGTCTCTGTTATTGAACAGTACCATTAACGCGGGCACAATTGGAGTTTTTGTTCACCTCGGCAATGAGTTAATGCAATGAAATGCAACATTTCCCTGTAGTTCGATTTGCCCAATCCTGTTCCTGAAGATCCACCATCCTGATGGATTTCACTCCTACATTAGCAATACATTGAGCAGGTTGAGTTATTGTTATGCTGCTAATAAGTGGAGTCATTTATGTCAAATTAGGGTTGAAGTGAAATCCAACGGGATGGTAGACCTCCTGGAACAAGATTAGGTAGCCCTGCTCTACCTGTGGTGATTGGAGAGGGATGTGACAACAATGTAGGTGTTTATTCAGAGGTGATGGAACACCTGCTCTGTCAGTGTTGAAGTCGCAATCACTGACATGCAAGTGTGTCCCCTATGACACTTGTGGCCTGATGCCATGAAGAATGCACTATTAGCCATCACGCTGCCACGGTTTTGTGTTTGCCGCAACGTGTTACACAGATTTGGGAGACTGGCGTGCTGCAAGAGCTGCTTTTGGCTAGTTGGAGTCCATCAGCCAACAACACCATATGTGCTTGTCGTGTGTGTGTGCGTGCGTGTGACTGTGTGTGTGTGCGTGTGTGTGTTGGTGTGTGTGCGCGTGCGTGCGTGTGTGTGTGTGTTTGTTTGAGTGTGTTTGTGTGTGCACATTTGTGTTTTGCTGTTTGTCTGTATATCTATCCCCAAACTGTTATTTTAAATCTGAACCCTGGTTGTTGTTTTTGTGATATTTTACCAGATTCTGCCTGGCAATTTACTTTGTCCATCTGTTTCTATGGGAGAGCTGGTTCCCTCATTACTTGAAATATTGCCACATGACCAGTCATTTGGGCAGAGGTGCTTTTATGGTGTGGGGAACAAAAGACTGGAAAATGGGAATAAGGCTTGATTGCAGTCTTGTGTATGTCATATCTCAAACCCGCGCCTTCCTCTCAATCATCAGCAGCCTTCCGTGTTGTGCAGCTGGACTGTGTTTTGGTGTAATGAGGAGGAAATTCCTGCAATGGCTTGTGTCTGCAGCAGATTATTTATTGCAGATGAATTCTTCTCTTTGCTTGAATTGCTTGAGTTTGGAAGGGGACATTTCCTAACTCAGGCACGCACATGCTTTGAAGTGATGACTTTATGCCAGTATGTGGGAAGATTTATGCTCTTTCAGGGAAGACAGTGGCCTCGGCTTGGCCTGTGAGGCTCACCAATCTTGTTATTGGAGGCCTTTAGCCCAAACAGCGGCTGACCATGCCCCTGCAACAACATCTCACTGTGCGCATGTTTGTGCCACCTAATGCACGGAAACTCGTGTGCGCACGGCCCTGGAGCCGGTCTGGAGAGTTAACGCAGTAACTGCTACTGAAACGTTAAATAATTCTCATGATATTAAGATGCCCTCTTGGATGTCCGCTCTGTAAGCTGCTGTGACTGCGCACATAGCCCTGCATATTGTTTAGGCACATTAGCAGCATTTTCCATCCTTGTGTCCTTCGTTACTGCCTACTGGTTGCACTGAGTGGTTTCAGATTTTTACACAAAATGTCATATTAAATGAAGGGAACTGGAGAGAAACAAAACAAATTTTTTAAATGAATTATTATTAATTAGTGAAATATAACAAACATTCATTTCACTCTTGTGAAAAAGCAATTGCCTTAGACCGTAGACTTAATTACTATATCCAGTTTTAAATCAAATCAAAATTTGCGAGTATAGCAATGTTCTCCCTGGTGTTATTGAGGCAATGGTTCTCTATGATTTAGTGCAGACCGAGTCCCGGAGTCTGAAAAATAACTTTAGAACCCTTGGCTTTATTTTTTTTAACAGAATTTCAAATAAAACAATTAATGATTTATTTCCAGAACTTATTTTCCTCCGTTTTGTAGAATTTTTCCTTGATTATGCCGTGGTGTGCTTGAAGACGCTTGTGGTGGCTGCTTCACATTGATGGGAAGGTTCAGGTTGGCTGAGGTTTAGCATCAGCAGTGGGGACGCGGTGGTACAGTGGTTAAGTGTGCTTGACTTGGGATCAAAAGGTCCTGAGTTCAAGTCCTTGCCACGGTTTTCACGGTGTGTTCTTGGGCAAAAAACACTTCACTCATACTGTGCCTCACTCCACCCAGGTGTATAATTGGGTACCAGCCAATTGTCAGGAAACCTGACTAAGAGCTGGGGGGTAACCTGCGATGGACTATCATCCCGTCCAGGGGGAGTAGCAGTACTCCTAGTCGCTTTATGCTACTGAAACCAGAGTTAAGTTGGCCTGATGAGCCACATGGTCTCCGGACAGACAGAATCTTTTTTTTTTTTTTTTTTTTTTTTTAGTATCAGCAGTGCTGGCTACATGCTAACTTTTCATAGCATTAATGAGATAATTGTTCAAAATCTGTTTTTTTTTCCCACTCTTTTTCCCTGTGCTTATAATCAGAGTTTCTGAAGACCTGAAGCCACTCTATGAAACTAATAACATGAAGGGAAGTCAGTAAATGCTTTTTCACAGCAGTTTTCTTCTCAAGGTTTTGTGCTTAAGTTCAGTTAAAGGATCCACATTGTGGAATTTTCCTGTGCACTGAGCTCCACTACATCTGACAGCCAGAGAAGGTTGACTTTGAAGGCCCCAGTTTAGCAGTTAGACACCCCCTTCTCCGCTTCAGCATTTGAAACATAATACATAGTTTGAAGTTCCTTCTATTTTCTGTGTCACAAACATACCTGCTTCATGCCTAAAAACTCTGTCTCCCTCCCCCAGCCTTGCTCGACCTCTCCACCTCTCTCCATCGTAGCAATAATGTTCCCTTTTTTTTTGCATTTGTCCTCAACAGCGTTGCAGTTGATGGTAATCTTCAACTGTTGAGGCATGCTTTTCATTTTACATTGGACTGGTTTATGAACAAGGGCCTGTATAAATACATGATTTGCGAAAAAGTTATGACTGAAGGACTGGTCCATGTCAAGTTTCCATGTAGAAACTGCAAACTTTGAATCTGTAGCCTGGTATTTCCAGTTTGTGTTAGCATTTGTAAATTTGTTTTACTGTTTTACATTCAATTTGAATTCCAAGTATAGATGTACTTGTTTTCGAACAGCAAATTGCCCTTGGTTGTGTAAGTAAGCGCTCAAAGTTGCCCAGCCAGCTGTACTTAACATACTCATTGTGTAGTTTACTACCTAGTCCGCTCGTGTGTGTTTAGAGAATAGTCTTGGAATTTTGATGGATTAGTCTCTGTCCTTTCATGCATGGTGTGAGGGGCTGGGAGCTGTGTTCACTAATCAATCAGAGCAGAGCTCAATATCATAAAAGGTGCAGCCACTCAAAATAGTCTGTTCCTCTGAGGCGAGAGAATGACATGCAGCGTGAGACTCAGAAATGATGGATTTTTATGGGGTTACTGGCAAAAAGGTTTGTAAACCTTACGGACATCAAGAATATCCTGGCTTGCCAACAGACAGCATAATATTGGACCTTAAAGTTTGCGTTGGTGTCCAATGACCCTGACATTTCCAAAGTCAAAAGACTACTTGCACAAGATGAATGGTCTCTTTCGCATGTGAACTCAGGTTCCTCGGGTTGTACTTGGTAATGCACTCTGGATTAACCTCCTAACTGGTGCCTTTCAAATGTGCACATACACCCTCTGTGAGAGAAAGAGGGAGAACACAGTTTTGGAAAGCATGGTAAAGAAAAGTCTCTCTTTTTTCACCCTCCCCCCCCCCGCCCATCTGGGTGCATGAATGAGCTGGGTGACCAAAACAGACCATAACCTGTATATGTACTGGGTAGCCATCTGATATGCCACCAAAAAAAAAAAAAAAAAAAAAAAAGTCCTTTGGCCTGGATGCGGCTTAAATTATTGTCTGAGAAGGATTCTGTGAGCCTTCATCCTCCCTTGGCAGACAGATAATACAGCAGATTATAGCCCTGCCAATAAAGCGTCATTGAGAGCTTGTCCTTGTCACCTGGGAAGTAGTGTCACATGTAGGTGCTATTATTTGATTTGTATCACTGACTGATATGCCACAAGCCTCTATCTGCAGGAATCCTATTGTAGATAGCAACTCAAAGCTGGTATGTTCTTTCTTGTTGATGAACCACTCTTAGATTCATAACCATCCAGCTAATAATTGCTTCATCCAACTTTTGCATGGTTACTTGGCTTGCTTGGACTCAGTGTTTTCATAGCTGTTTTTTCAGACTGTGCAAACTTGGTTCATGACCGACATGGCAATCAAAGGCAGCCATGCAAAATACTTCTCTTTTTTTTTTTTTTTTTTTTTACCAAGTACATGTACATTTTGTTGGTCATCTAATAGATGAATCTTGGTTTTGTAGCATAAGGGCCATTGCATACATAGCCTCATCATCTCATGTCATGCCAGTGGTCAGTATAAATATTCATCAGTGTTAGTTTTGCTGAGAATACTCGTGTAACTTGGACAGATCTTTGTGTGTGGGTCTCTAGTGAAGTTTGAATTTGGCGAACAGCATTAAGATGAATGTGCCATTATTAGAATTACAAAAAAAAATCTTGCTTCAGTTTACTGCACAGTCATGGTGGTTAACTGCCTGGCCAAGAAAATCCACCGGCAGCTTTGTAACCGCTGAGAAATTAAGTTTCTGGGCCTCATTCTGCGGTAGTCAGGCCTCCGACTGTGGGGACTGTATACCCCAACGAAGCCCGTTTCCCCTGGTAATTTGGGCTGAGCTGTTTTAAATGTGCTCGGGGAGTTTACATTTTGGTATAAAAATAGGAAGAAAAGTGGGAAGGGATTAACGTGGCTAAATTAGGGCTTTGTGGCCTCGGACAGGACGGGAACTCCAGACGCAGAACAAATGGGGAACGGTGTGAGGTTTTGGCTCTGCTCCCGTCTGTCTGGACGAGAATCAGGTCTCGATGTTTTTGCCACACAGTATCTGAGTCGCGCCGTGGTCTGTGTCTGTCGGTATTTCTTGCTTCAGCCCAAGGTCGGTAAACCAAGTAACCGTCTGACTCGGGTTGCCTGATATAGCGTTCCTCTTTCCAGGCAGGAGCAGGAACTAATCAGAGCATCACTGTGGGAGTTCAGTTGCAATATCTGAATGCCTCTCTCTGGAATGCCTAATTGTGTGCTATGTGATGCTCCAGTATATACTGCTATTATGTATATTATTTACATGCATGAGTCGCTTTGTCTCTGCTGTACCCTGCTGTCTCGTTTATGATGGGGGTGGGGCTCCCTGGGTTACACTAACCTTCCAGAAGGGCTCCATTCCTATAGAAAAGACAAGTTTAATCTCTACTGAACTCTGACCTAGAAAGTCATATTGCAACCCCATGTAAACGTGGGCCATCCTCAGAAATGGTGCGCTTTCTCTGTTTGTTATCATATTACTTCACTGTTTATGTCATGCTTTGGTCAGGATGCTAAATGGGCCTGCAATTATCCTACAGATTAAGGTCCCCCACTTTTTCTCTCTCTGATTAAAAAAAAAAAAGCAATTATAGAAAAAATAATGTTGATTAAGTTCAAAATATTATAATGAATGGAAAAATGGGTAAAATTGGTTAATATTGATGTATAAGTATTAATATATATTTTATATGCATTTAAATTATCTGAATTGCATCAATGTGCGTGTAAATCTAGAAGCATTGCTGGTTACATTTAATGTAGGTCATCATTGTGTTGATCACTTCTTCTGCATTTTGATCCAGGAAATTATTAAAAATATAAATGGTCCAAACTGGGCGTGTTAAAGTTCACCGATTTCACTAAATTCACTAATATCCAGAATTCACTGAATGAAATTGACTCAAAGCGATGTTGCTCGGAATCTAGTGAATATCTATGGTATCAATTTGTATTCAGATTTTTAAAACAAGATTAGTGGCGGTAAATATGTGTTGATATTTAATATTCATTTTAATATCTCATTACCTTGCAGCACAACCTGGCTACATATCCAAATTAACACATTTAATAAAAACTACTTTTTGAGCTAATTCAAATTGAAAATGTGATCATTGAGAACATTTTACTGATGGTATGAATAATCTCTGTGGTCTCTGTAGGTGACATACTTGGGCAAAGTGACGATCTCGGGGTCGCAGTTCCCGTCGGGGTGCACTGAATCAGCAGTGACGGGGCTCTGTCAGCGCCAGGTGCCCAGCGAGGGAGACGTCCCACCCTCCAACGCCATCCTGGAGATTCGCCCCTTCCAGGTGAGGCTGCACCACCTGGACAGCCGAGGCGAAGCCACCGTCGCCATGGACACCTACCAGGTCGCACGCATCGCCTACTGCACAGCCGACCACCAAGTGAGCCCCAACATCTTCGCCTGGATTTACCGCGAGATCAATGACGACCTGACGTTCCAGATGGACTGCCATGCGGTACAGTGCGAGAGCAAGCTGGAGGCCAAGCGGCTGGCCCACTCCATGATGGAGGCCTTCCGCAAGACCTTTCAAAGCATGCGCAGTGACGGTCGCATCCACAAGAGCTGTTCCTCCGACGAATTTCCAGAAGACTCCACCCCTGACGATGGCTGATTCCGGGGCTCTCCCCAAGCCCTTAAGGAGACCTCTGGAACAGCTCTCTTGACCGACCAGGAACAAAATCCCGACTGACCAACACAGGAAAAACAATGACTGAGTGACACAGTTGATAGAGATGTGTGGGGATTGTTTGGTGGGGGGGGGAAGGGGGAAAGTGAAAGCTAAGTCATCTTAAAAAAAAATGTTGTACAAACAGAACAAACAAATGGAAATGGTTCTCTCGGCCACAATAATTAGCTACCCCCTGTCCTCACGGCCAGTCGAGTGCTTGTAGATATACTTCATTAAAGTGTTTTTTAAGAAAGTTTACGCTCCTGCTCAATTTTGCCAGCCCCTCTGGCAGTAAGATAAGTCTTATAAGAAAAGTCTTTTTAACTAACAGACCTTCTTGAAGCCGCTCTCAATCCTTAATCTTATCACCAATGGACCATGTCCTCCTGTCCTTACTGAAGATTGAAGACATTTGGGCGACAGGAAGTTCTGAGGGCCATGATGTACATGTGAGCCACGCAGTCTCCGCCCACCTTTACATCACTTTCTGCCTTTCTGTCTTAAAGCCTGTGGCTCACAGTGCGCACGAATGCCTGCTGTCAGTGTGGTGTGGAGTTTTATGGACTGTAAGCTCTTTTGGTATCAGTCTGGAATGGATATTCTCTGTTATATTGTTCTCAAGCCAGGCCAACATATCTTGCCATATCTGATCTTGTATTTGATGATGCTTTTGCTTAACCAAATGTAAACGAGACCTTATCTGGGGTCCTTCCACTTGTCTTGCCCCTGCCTCTTCTCTCTTAGTTGATTTCCTCGATTCAGACTGAAATTGGGATAGTCAAGGATCCTCTTTGGGCATGGTTAATGCATAACCGTGTTACAGCATTGCAGAAACATTGTGAGAATGTTATGTTCACCTTTTAAGGGGACTGGGCCCAATGGGAAAAAGGCTGAGGTTAGGTGTCAGGGAGAGTGCAGACACATAATGACACTTTTACTTGACTCTGATGGAGAGAAGGACCAATGTTTCTCTTATGCTGCTTTATAAAAATAAAATCCAGCCGTGGCAATCGGGGGTGGGGATGAGGGTATCAGGGACTGATATCTGTGGCCATAGCTGTAAGATTGAAGGGAGAGGAGAGCGGTAGGGTCAGAGAGACCGAGGCTCCACGGCTGCCTTGTCCTCTTTATGCTGTGTGATTGCGTCTTGTGCTCTCTTCAAACTTCTTCGGTTTCCGTCTCTTCTGTTGATGTATGTTTTCGTCCATGTCAGCAGCCGGTCTTGTGGAAAATGTCTTAGATGGCTAACTCTGGATGGAGATATGAAGGGACCGTTTGTGTTGTTGATTTGCGATCAAGTTTACGAGTTGTGTCTTTGATACTCAGTTTGTCTGGGCTGCCGCTGAACCGAAAGGCTGAAACGAATGAGTCCGTTTGTCTGAGAGCAAGAATTTTTCGCCATTTCTGGCGACTGTTACTAATCGGCCGCAGGTTAACTGCAGAATCCGGTAAATTTCCTGTGATCAAGCTGAATGTAGAGGGCACAGGTCAGTATATATTTTTAAGTCATTCGATAAGCTTGTGTAAATAGAAATGTATCGGTTTCCAAATATTACAATATAAATGTTTATAGCTATTTTGAATAAACAACAAGCAAAAAAAAAAAACAGTGTTTAATCGCCAGCTGTGAATATGTAGGGAAATCCTGTAGTGCTGGAAATTCAAGTTGAAGCCTTAGCTGTAAGTGGGAGTATAAGCCTAAAGAAGGAATGTTTATGAAATGGTAGATAACTGTGTTGCGTCTGTATCCAAATGTCTGGGATTTGCTTTAAGTGTTTCATAATGTTACGGTATGTGTTTTCTATACAGTATTTGCAAAGATTAAAATACAATATAAAGTACTTGATCTGTGGTGTTGCGTCATTTGTATTTTTCATTTGAAGTTTTTGTTCTTGATTCTATTGAAAGCTAATTTTCTGTTCCTGAATGCTGCTGAAGTTTTTTTCCTGGCCTCATTTTTGTTCTTGATCTTCAGGCCATGTTATTTCAGATTAATTAAAAACTAGATTTCTCCTCCAAAATACTTTCTTTTTTGTTCTCTGGACCTTTTCTGACCCTGTGTATCATCTGGCACAGGTCCTCTATACGAGTCTTGACACCTGGAATGAGAACACAGCAGGATCTTAATTGATTAAACACAGAAACGGATATGAGTCTTTACCTTAAGTGAGGGACTGGGGAACTGGCTTTTCCTGTTTTATTGTAAAAAAAATCACAAGCTAACATGACTGTAAGCAAAACAGCTGAACCAATCTCACCACAGCCAAAATGAATTCTTATTCGTTGAATAGCCTGAATATTTCTGCAACCACATATTTTTTTCCTGTTTTGGCTATATTGTGCACACTATAAGATTAATCACAAAACTGTAATTTGTTCTATATAAGGTTCAAGCATATTCACATTTTTCCAGTTGTTACTATACTGAAATTTGGTATCTCAGATATGTGTAAAAAAAAAAAAAAGAAAAAGATAAGTTTGATTATTCCATAAGTACAGATTTAATCAATTCCAATATGGATATAATTATGTTTATTAAAGACAAATTCATTGCATATTCAAGTAATCTGAAACAAAATTTGGGCAGCTGCCATTTTAGTCCCGTATTTCAGTAAGAAATTCTTGGCAGTTGAACCAATTCATCCTGATAAAGGTAAATGAGGCCATGAGAACTAATGGATTGCCTTTCTGTAACCGGGAGGGGAACAGTTCGCCCTTAGCGCTTCCAGTTATACGTCCCAACTCTAATGGTGATCCACATCTGTACAGCAGTCTGAGAGACCGCGCATGAGCCAAGCCCTTGAAGTTTCTCTTGATTTCCCTTGGAATGTGAGAAGTTCCAGTTCGGGATATGACAGCCTGCTTTTCATCTCTGGCAGGAATTCTGACAGGAACTGAACACCTGCATTCACAAGCATCAGCCCAGGTAATGATGTCACGGTGAAGCATTTCAGAAGTAAATGGACTCCATAAATCTGTTTCTGAAGCCAGCTCATACATGTGTATCTGCGTGTGAAGAGTCCAGTATGTCGATGAAGATGTGCAAGTGAGTGGCTGTCTTCATCATTTTCCATGCACAGTGCTGTTAAAAAGTATTTGCCCCCTTCCTAATTTTGATTTTTGCTTATTTGTCATATTTAAATGTTTCAGAGCATCCAACTAATTTTAATATCAGACGAAGACAATGTGAGTAGAGACTATGAAGCTTTTAAATGATCGTGTCATTTATTGAAGGTAAAGAGTATTTCAAAACCTGTATTACTCATGTAGAAAAAATAATTGCCCACCCTAAACCTAATTACCAGTTGTGCCACCTGTGGCTGCAAGAACTGCAACCAAACATTCGCAATAACTGACGAGTCTTTTACATTGCTGTGGAGGAATTCTGGCCTACTCTTTTTGGCAAAATTGTTTTAATTCAGCTACATTTGAGGGTTTTTGAGCGTCAACTTCCCAATTTAAAGTCACGCCACAATTTCTCAATCAGATTCAATACAGGACTTCGACTAGGCCACTCCAAAACCTTCTTTGTGTTCCTTTTGAGCCATTCAGAGGTGGAGTTGTTTGTGTGCTTGGGATCTTTGTCCTGCTGTATGACTCATCTGCGCTTGAGCTTTAGGTCACAAACTGATGGCCGGACATTCTCCTTCAGGATTTTCTGGTGGAGAGCAGAATTCATTGTAACGGGTCCTGAAGCAGCAATGCAGCCCCAGTTCATCACATTACCACCACCGTGTTTGACTGTTGGTATGATTTTCTTATTGTGGAATGCTGCGTTAGTTTTACGCCAGATGTAACGGGACCCATGTCTTCCAAAAAGTTCCTGTTTTGACTCCTCAGTCCTCTGAATATTATGCCAAAAGTCTTGGAGGTCATCAAAATGTGTTATGGCAAACGTGAGATGAGCCTTTGTGTTCTTTTTGGTCAGCAGTGGTTTTCACCTTGAAGCTGTATCATAGATGCCTTTTTTGCCCAGCCTCTGTCTTATTGAGGAATCATGAACACTGACCTTAATTGTGGCAAGTGAGGTCTGTAGTTTTGAGATCTTGGTCTGGGTTCTCTTGTGACCTCCTTGATGAGTCGGCCATTCGCTCTTGGAGGATTGGTTATTCGGCCACTATTGGGAAGGTTTATCACTGTTCCAAGTTTTCTCCATTTGTAGATAATGGCACTAACTATGTTCTAGAACCTTAGAAATGACTGGAGTCCCAGAACATAAGAAATGACTGTGTAACCCTTTCAAAACTCATGGATGTCAACTACTTTGTTTCTCATCTGTTCTTCAGTTTCTTTAGATTGCGGCTTTTTGCCTACTTTGCATTGCCAGACAGGTTCTATTTAAGTGATGTTTAGATTCCACAGGGCTTGCAGCAATCATGCCTGGTCTAGTGAAATTGTACCTCATTATTATTTAAATATGCGTAATTGGTTGATTTAGTAACTAATGGGGCAATTATTTTTTTCACTTGGGCCAGGTATGGTTGGATAGCCTTTTCCTTCAATAAATGAAATCACCATTTGAAAAACTGCATTTTGTGTTTACTTGGGTCATCTTTGTCCAATATTGAAAGTAGTTTGGTATTTTCAAACATTTAGGTGCAACAAATAAACAAAAATGGAAGAAATTGGCTGCCGGGTTAGCTCACTCAGTTAAGGCGCCGCAGTATGCGATGCAGTAGTGACTACTACGGCGCGGGTCAGATCCCCGGTCGTACCAACTAGCAGTGGTCGGCAGCTTTTTCAGAACAGCGCACGATTGGCTAAAGCGCTGTGGGAATGCAAATTGGGAAGGGACTGCTGGGAAGGGAAAATAAAAATGATTGCCTTGTTCGTTGCTCAAACGCCTCCAGCCAGGCGCTCGCCAGTGAGATTCTGAGCTTGCTCATGTTCGGATATCCTCCGCCCTCATTCTGAACTTGCGATAGTTTCGACCAATGAGTGTTAAGATGCAGGGGCTGACAGGCGCGTGCTTTGGATGAGAGCCGCGAACTGTCTCTCTCTCCTGAGCTGGCAATAGGGGGTTGTATACAAGCAAGCCTTGTACATGGTTCTCGGATTGGGCATTCCAAATTCGGGTGGGATTGGAGATGCCAAATTTAAATAAAAAAAAAAAATGGAAGAAATTGGGAAGATGGCAAATACTTTTTCACAGCACTGTATTCATTGTCTTCATCAGAATCCCATTGAGTGTTCAGTGTTCAGCGATTCAGAATTGCTTTTTTTTTTTTTTTTTTAGTATTTTGGACAATATTTTGTAGCATGTGTTCACCGAGTGTTAGTCATTGTCTTTGCGATTGGTAATTATTGTACCTCTGTTGAAAAATGTTTCCTTGGAATTCTCACTGCAAGGCTGTACAGCCAATGTGAGAATTCATTTTGAGGAATCGTCAACATGGGCCTCATTTACCCGGGTCTGACTGAAATTGTTCCTCCATGTCAACCATGTTTTGATCTGAACTTTGCACCATGGGGTGCATCAAAAGATGGCCTCAGATGTGTATACCACCACCACCACCATTACATTCCAAGTTAGGCGTTGAATTGGTATTCCAGCTCAGTGGAAAAACTGATCTAAAAGTGAAGCTATCAGATTTTTGGTCCTCCTAAGGGAGAACTTTACATTTAGCAGGTGTTTTAACATGTCCTGGACAGTGTTCCAGAGAGAGTAAAAGGTGCCTGTGTGATTTTCAAAGGAAAAAGCACACGCATGGTACTAGTGTGTGTGTGTGTGTGTGTGTGTGTGTGTGCGTGCGTGTGTGTGTCCATGTGTGTATGTGTGTGTGTGCGTGCGTGCATGCGTGAATGTCCGGGGCCCCAGAGCTGCTGCACATGAGCACAAGTGGGTTCTATGTGTACCTGGCACGTTATGAGTCTCAACATACTAACTATTCTCTAAATTAAAGACCTACATGTGAGCCCATCTCTGCAGAGGCAAAGCCAGGTCACTTGACCTAGTTGTAATTATACTACGGAGCCAAGCGTACAGATGCTTGTTGTTTACAATTTCTAGCATAATCTTCCCAAATCGTGACAGATACTTTCTTGAGTGATTGTTTCAGCTGGGTGGCCTCGGCAGATGATCTGTTCACATTATATGCTGTAAGATGAAGAGTGAGTGGAGAAAGAGCAAAAAAGGGGGACAAATAAAAACTAAATGACAGACAGGGAGAGAGGGAAGGAGCGAATTTTTGGGAGGTTGAATGTTTTTCCAAATCGGAAGTGGGCCATTTTTCGGCCGGACTGTATCTTTAAAAGCAATTACTCTCTCAAAGATCGTCGGCCAAAAATAGTTGGAAGTTATTTCCAATTCTCCCTTAGACTTCTCCTGTCTTGTCTGATTCAGCTAAACGCAGAGGCTTTAAGGCCGTAAGAATACGCATTCACACCATTTGTGTTTAAAATGCACATAGGCCCTCTGTATGAAAGAGCTCGCACTGCATTTTCTGTGCTGCATTGTTTCAGAGCCATCTTCACTCCATCCCTCCTGAGTAATGGTGTGTGGAGAGTCAGATACACACACACACCCCCCCACTCCCCCTCAGTGCTGAAGAGTCTCTCGGCTGCATTCAGAGAAGAGAGTAAAAACAGAGGGCAGGAAATGCCTGAAATATCCATGAAAAACAGAGTCACAACGAGCTTGAGCGCCAAGTCAGTCTGATCGAAGAACAGTGAAGACCTGTGGTCTCGTTTATAAGCGGTGGGTTGGGACAGAAATTATGCGAATGCCAATTTCTATGATTACGGATTTACAACAACAAACTTGACTTCAAAAAAACATGCAAAACTAATAAAATTGTGCAAATTTGAAAAATTCCGAGTTTATCTTAATTAAAAAATGCCTGCAGTTAAACTAACGCACAGTTTTATAAATTTGAACATGTTTTCCTTTTTCTGATGAAATATTTTGGTTTGAAATTCATGCAAATTTTTTATCAACAAATTTTTTAATAAACCTACAGTCAAACCCTCAAGTTAAGGGTTCTTTTTTTTTCAAATTTTTTTCAAGTGTTTAGAATTACTTTCCCCAGTATGATGTATCCAATGGAATAGTAAATCCGCCCTTGTAACCTGCGAAGATTGTTCTTGTTTGGTGGCATGATGGTCCAGTATGTAGCTGTGCTGCCTTACAGATTGTTGGTTTGAATCCAGCCTGAGGCCTTTTTGTGTGGTCTTCGCATGTTCTCCCTGTTTGAGTGGGTTTCCTTTGGATACTCCGGTTTCCTCCCTGCTGATTGGAGACTTATGTTTATGAGTGTGTGAATGAGAGGCATGTGTGCACCTCCGGCCCACTGAATGCTGGGATAGACCCTCCCCCCTTACCCAGTTTAGGAATGAGTGGCTTTGCTCAAATTGTTCTATAATCCTGCCCATAGGTCATATGGACAAGCTATTTGAAATAGTTTCTGCGGAATATATTATATGGAAAGCCTTTATTGACATTTTTTGTTGTTTCTTTTCATTACGAATGTATCTGAACTATCGAAAACACAAAGTATTTGTTTCGGTCAGTTTTCAGCCATGTCAGCCATGTTTATACAATATTTTATTCAGGTCTGTGAGTGTGCATGTGTGTGTGTGCGTGTGTGTATGTGTGTGTGTGGGGGGGGGGGTTTCTGTGCGTTAGTGTCCGTGTGAGAGTATGTGCGTGTGTGTGTGTCTGTCTGTGTTTGTGTGTGTGCTTATGTCTGTGTGGGTGTGTGTGTGTGTTTGTGTGTGCGTGTGTGTGTGTGTGTGTGTGTGTGTGTGGGGACAGAGGTATGTGTGACTCAGGAAACCTGCTGTTTTCGCTCTAGCCTTTTTCTGGCTTTGGCAGTTTCCAAAAGGTGAGTCACTTGTGGCATGACTAGCAGAATGGAACCATAGTTCTAAAGTCACTCTAAAAAAAGTACACACATTATCACAATAATTCTTTTAAAATACATTAAAGTCACTAAAAACAGAAAAGTTTTTTTTATGCCAGTGCCATCAGCTACCCAAATTACTCACCATGATGTCTCAAGAAAGGTGACAAAAAACAGGACAGAGTTTCTGCACTGCATATAGTCATTTGACTCTGCCTGTTCCCCATTCTATCCATGCATTATTCTGTGTGTTAAAGCTTGGATTGAAAACCATCTACCTTTCAGGGTAGTTATGGCTTTGGGCCAAGTCCCGCCATAGACACTGTCATGCTAAAGCTCACACTGAATACTCACTCACTGTGCAAACACTAGCAGAACACAGTCATTCATCAGCTCATGACCAGACTTTTTTTGGTGTGGACTAGTCACGTTCTTAAATAGTTGATCAGAATTTTATCATACCCATATTAAATATGAGTCATGTAGACTTGGGTCCATAAGTATTTGTGCAGTGACACAAATTTTATCATTTTTAAAAAACCATAGCCACCACAATGGAATTGAAATTAATAAATAAAGATGTTTGTGAGGCTTAGGCTTTCGCCTGTTAAGGTTTTGTCAAGAATGTTGTGTGCATGATATAGTTATTACAACCATTTTTAAACTCAAAAGTACTGGGACAAAATTAATGTAATCATAAATTATGTTATGGTTAATGCTTGTTTGCAAATAATCTTCAGTCAATGACTGCTTGAGGTGTGGAGCTGTGTTTCCTCCCTGACAGTTGTCTGCCAGACCTTCACTGCAGCTGTCTTTAGTTTCTACGTGTTCTTGGGGTGTTTTGCCTTCAGCTTTGCATTTGCAAGTGAAATTCATGATCCACTGGATTCAGGCCTGGTCAATGACTTTTTCATTATAGATCATTCCACTTTTTTGCCTGAAAAAAGTCATAGATCACTTTCTCAGAATAAAATGAATCATTGTCCACCTGCACAGCTAATCGCCGTCCAATAAGTTTTTAAGCATTTGGCTGAATCGGAGCAGATAATATTGCCCTATATTACTCAGAATTCATTGTGCTGCTTTTTTAAGCAATCACATCATCTGTCCATTGGGTGTTGCTCTTGAACTGCACAGGCTTTTTGGATGTCTTCATGGGAAACTTATTGTTTTTGAGGCTTACTAATGGTTTATTCTGCTTCTCTTGACACTGACACTGGTTCCCTACCCAAAGGTGTAAAATTCAGGGGTCAGAAAGTAAAAGTCCTGCCAAGTTTTTCTCCCTCCCACAGAATGAGCTGATCATTCGTATTGGCTCTATCTCCTGTCTGATGTAAATCCAGGTGGTTGGAATAAAGTTCCGTCGAGGATTTTTATTTCTGAACCCGGACTTTACAACTCTGTCTCTACCGCAGGGAGAGTGGTCCTGACCTGGACTATTGTGACCAACAAGGAAAGAATTCTGCCTCCCACCACAGTTGGTATCCATAATCTGGGGCTTTTGGTGTTCCTGAGCTCACCTGAGCGTTCTTTCTAATTAATAATGAAGAAAATAGTTGATTTAACCCTAATATTTGACATTTCTCTTATTGTTCTGTTTTGATTTTTCAACTTGATGATGGCTTGCAGTGGTAGTGGCAGCTCTTTGGACTTTATTCAAGGAGTTCACAGCAAGATACCAAATTCAAATGCCTTATCTGTAATCAAATCTAGACCTTTTTTGTGCTGATTGAATAACACACACCTGTCCATGCAACACCTCCACAGCAAAATGTCCAATTGCGGTTGGTCCCAAAAAAAAAAAAAAAAAAAAGGGTGGGAACAAATATTACACGGTCTGAAGTTCCAGTATCGTTCATCCAATCACAATTCAAATATCCTCAAAGAAACTCTGAAACTCTTCATTTTGAGCTCTTATTCATTATTTAATTAAGTCTCCAGAATGCTGTGGTTGACAGCTAATATAACAATAACTTTGACAATGTCTAAATATTTATAGACCTCGCTGTACACGTACTCTCCTGAGGAATTAAATCTATAACTCTCTGGGGACGTAAAGATCAGCCGGTTTGGACTCAGGTTTAGTTTGAATCAAGGTTTCATACCTGGTTTTGAATGTGGAAATGATTTATTCGCAGTTCCCTGGTGAGGTTTGAGTTATAATCTTTCATACCCTGAGATATAGTGTGGTTCAGCACACATGCTCAGTGTTTATTTAGGTGCACAGTTCTTTTCTGCAGATGACTCACAAGGTCAGTGCCGGCTCCCTATTCTAGTCTTACAGCCCAGTAACAAACAGATGTGAGGAGCCAGGTGCCAGGACATGCCAAGTCAATGCAGATTTCATCTGGTTCCACTCCAGCAGTGATTACAAACACATGGATGTAACAACATTGTACATCCACAAGGTGGCAGACAAGGATCTAAGCTAGCACCCAAACACTCGCGAAGTCAAGTTCTGTGGCAGTTCTGTTGAGAATCAAGTTGTCACACTAATTTACCATAATTCATCATATTTCATCTGAACTTCAAGGGTATATTCTTAGATTCAGCCAAATGCATCAAAACTAATTAATAAACACTTCACTGCGCAGATGGACGATGACTTGACAACATACTGTGAAAACAACCCACGATTTTTTAAGGCAAAGAAGTGGAATGTTCTTTCATTGAAAACTCAATCATATGACCTGAGTCCAACTGAGCAAGCATTTAATTTGCTGAAGGCAAAACACCCCAACAAAAAGGCAGGAACCGAAGACCGCTGCGGTAAAGGCTGGGCGGAGCATCACCAGGGAAGAAACCCAGAGTCTGATGATGTCTGTGGGTTCCAGACTTTTGACGGTCATTAACTGCAAAGGGTCAAGTATAAAATACGCCAGTTTGTCCATTTCAGCCCATGAAACTGAGGGAGCTCTGCATAAAATGGGCATAATTCATACATGGTTCAGGCAATATTTCTTATATAAAAAAAGAGTATCTGCACACTAGGATCAATGCAAGTTTCTTTTAAAAGAAACTTGCATTGATCCAAGTGTGCAGACTATTTTTTTATATAAGTTTCATGTCTGCTTTTCTAGCACCTTGGCATATTTTGGTGGTGAGTGCAGTGATTTGCTCTTAGTATCAGGCAATATTTCTGAAAAAAACTCAAACTGAAGTTGAAAGTATGCACTTCAAGCACACTGTGATTGTTTCTTTTCAAATCCATCATGGTGGCGAACAAAACTATAACAGTGAAAATTCTGTCTAAGTCCAAATATATATGAATCTGCCGGTATATTTTTAGTTATCTCTGAAACAACCGAATTCATGCATTAAACTTTCATGGACAAGTCATGGCACACACTACACAAAGGTTGCAGCCTAACTTTGTTAAAAAATAGAACTTGTCTAATAAATCACTTTATCTTGTACCTCGTTCACTGCATTTCATTGGAAAATTTTTTTTTTTTCACATATAGGACAGAAAGTGGTCTCCAGGTCTCCCTCGAACAAGAGATGTTGAATCTCAAGGGATTTTCTTTGTTAAATCGAGATTAAATAAAAACTTAATCAAATTTAAAAAAAAAAAACGGCAGCTTGTGAACTAGCAGACGTGTTGCTCACACATAAATGCTAACAAGCAATGTGCCTCGCTGTAATCACAAGTTATATCTGAATACTGTGAATCTGAGTGCATATTTTTCCACAAATCAGGGCCAAGAAGCACGCAGAAACTGTCTACTTACTTCTGTGACACCATTTGTCACATTAAATGGTCCCATTGAGAAATGGCATGCAGATATTTTTAGAAGAGCTTCCACCAAATTTTTTTCTTTTGTTGAACTGGGATGCATGAAGAAGAGCGTAAAACTGCACCCCTATTTCCTACACTCTGGCATATGAGAAAGAGCTTCATTAAGAAAAGACGCGCAGAACACAAACATTTCCATTTGTGAAATAGGGTTCATTGAGCCTTTAAGGATGGGATGACTTTAGCAGCCATTATGAAAAGTACAGCATTCGCTGTGGTACATTAGCAGCTTCCCTGAGTGAGTCACATTTCCCATTCACACCCCATACACAGGCTGCCATTCGGGACAACCTGATTGGACAATTAGTCCTCTTGTCGACCAAGTATAATAAGGACAGGGCAGAGTTTTTAAGAGGACAGTTGCTTTGACCATCTCTGATCTAAATGCACTTCTCATCGAAATGCTCAAGCTCAGGTTCACCTATTTTGTAAGGACATGCAGTACAATATGCTTACAACTTCACAAAATGAGCATCAGATGCCTAGAACTGCGACACCCGCAATTTTCCAGACAAACTCACTCTGATGGAAATTGCAGTAATCATATATATATTTTTTTTTTAAGTGTTCTGAGAGGTCAAACATTTAGATCAACAATATTCGCATTCGTGCACAGCTACCGGGCAATCAGACTGCATGTTGATTAGGTTTAAGCAGTGATTTTAGACATTGGCTTCGAGCAGAGTTATTGGCACAGTCAGGAAACTGTATGAAAGGTATAAGGGCATGAACCCTTATCAGTAGTTTTGAAATTGCCAGTGCCTGCCCTCAGATCCCATCATCACAGAGGTCAGTGTGCGACTGAAATATTCAAAATGGATTATTATTCATTTGCACAGCGCAGTAATAATTCTTTATAATAATATAATATAATATAATATAATATAAAAATACAACATAATAATAATCCAGAGATCACAAGTTTGGGAATCTCTTTAGAATGTTATCATGGGACAGTTCCCTTATCCAGTGCTTGGGTGCTGTTTTTTTTTTTAATAGTGCTGTTCTTGATCTCTCGTACACATATGCTTAGTGACAAGCAATAACAATGAGTTGATGTTAATAAGCCAAGAACAAACAAATGCAGACGCCCTTTTTTTTACCTTCTGACACGGAGTAAAATTGAAATGCCAACAAAAACTTATTTACAAATTATTTTTCAAAATGCAGTTGATACTCCATTATTGTCAGACCTGGTTTTCAGTAATTACGGATCTCCATGAATATTTTAACATTTAGACATTTGAATGATGGCGGTGAGGCTTTCGCTCAAGAGTACCAGTAATTAGTCAAACCCTAGTTTACCACAAAGAGACGATAAATTGCATTATAAAACAGCATGTGCGTGTAATGTTTTGTTGCTTACAGCCAGCAAAGAAATAAATTAATTCAAAACCTCCTGAAGCTGTGTAATTTGTTATTGTCCTATCAGCAGCATGCTCACCATTTAAGTTGGCAACTCTGTAAAAAGTTAAATTTTGAAGGGAAAATAGTTTTTCCCTCTTTGACGTTATAATAGGCCAAGTATTAGTGGACTGGAGGAAACGCACATGGAAACACAGTAAGAAGATGTAAAGTCTACACAGTAAGGCCTCAGGTCAATTCAAACCATCAGCTTTTTGTTGTGATGCATCAATGCTACCCACTGTATGTACTGCGCTGCCTTCTGTCATTTCATATATTTCTCTTAGTGTCCACTGATCATGATTTTGGCTTCTATGACCATTTGATTCAGTATAACAAGGTTGCTTTCAATTATCAATTGACCTTTACAATACTTCCACAAAGTGCTTGTGCTTTGCAATTTCAAACTCATACAATGTTTTCCTTCCACACCTTGTTCCACTGGTCTCACTGCGAGGGCAGCAATAGCCAGTTTTTAGCTCACTAGGCAAACATAGTCAGCCACAGACTGCCCTGTTCTCTGTGCCGCTCTGACTGGTGCGAGGCTGGTGACGGCTGCAACACACAATTTACACTACGAATGAGCCCCAAGTCTCAGGCCTCTCACTTCGTCTGATTCCCAGGTTTCACGTGGTGGCTTTCACAAGGAATATTTCAAGGTGTAATTCCCGAGTGAATACAAAGCAAGGTGTTTTTGATGAATAAAAAAAGGTTTCCACCATTGGGGAAAAGAAAAATGTTGCAATTTGAATGAAAAATGGCAATAAAAAAAAAATTGATAGAGAATCTGTAAAATTCCACAGTATAAATGCAAGCTACGCTGGTACAGCCTCAGCTTCACAGCGTCAACCAGTTCCACTATCAGCAAGTCCATATCAAAGGCGGGTGGACTGGAGGCACTTGTGAATGTGCGCAGGGTCTTGAAAGGGAACGTGAGGCTATAGTGAATCAGAAAAAATGGGGCAGTGCTCTGCTGTGTCGTCACCACGTGTCCTCCTGTTTTCTGTTAAAACAGTTCAAATGCTGTTGGAATTTAATCCAATGACTTTGCCGCATAAGATTTACTGTCAAATCATCTGAATGATCTGTCTGTTCAGAAAGCAGAAGTGACTGGGGAGAATCATAGGTCGTCAGAGACTCTCCATTAAAATGACAATGGTACTTAAGCAGCTGTGAGTCCTAATTGCCAGCTTTGCTTCATCATGAATCCTCCTGCATTGCATTAAGTACCAGAAGCACATTCAATCATTTCATATCTAATAAAATCAACATGAATGTCAAATGAAATATATCAAAAACATTGCAGGTTTACATACTCATGAAACCACTTAATTCCCTTTTTCTTTCTAGCTCATCCAATTTGCCAAATTACATTTTGTAAACAAGCCTGTCCATTCGCTATGATGCAATATTTGCTTCCATAATTCCAGCCAAGTTCTGAAGTTATTGAAATGGAACGATATTCATACATCAACTGTATATATTTGCAACTGGCATTAACAGTCAGCAGTCAGAAAACTATTCTATCAGAAACCTCCCTAGCATGATGCAGCTGTGCAGTGAATTGTGATTTTTCACTTTAAGATTTTATGTTAAGTATAAAAAGCACCATTTCACAGTAATTGTAGGTCATTTAATATATTGCCTGCGCGTGAAAAATAAGAGCTGCAAATTACTGAGATTCATTATAACTGTCACTAGCAGTAATTCTATGGAAATATAACCTGGCTGAGTCTTTGAGGGGCTATATAGGGCAGGCCTCAGCCGCCGCTATTTTGAAGGTCACTGGGTGTCTTCGCCTCAGAGTGCATCATCTCAGGAGAGCCTGCTGCGGACTCAGGGCATTAAATATACACAATTACATCTGGGCACTTTTAATCCCTTTTGCCTCACAATAACCTGAGACTGTTGTCAGAAACTCATTCATGGAAAAGTGAACCACAGTCTTTCCAGAAGCAGAATGGACATAATTGCTATTTGATCCTGTTTACGGATCAGCTGGCATTTGATATATTGCTCTTTTAACAATAGCGCTGAATCTTTTAGAGCCACTGTAAATCAAGCCATCCGCGAGTGCCCCGCGGAGAATGGCCTCCGAGATACGATTTTTCTGCACTGTGGTTCACCTGCAATAATGCTGGATGCCATATGCAATGATAAAATGGTCGTATGATTCAGATTGATCGTTATTATGACTGTAAATATGTGAGTGTTTGAGTTTGATTGGAGATATTTCTGTGAGGAGGATAAAATGAGTCAGACCAATGGCAGAAGATGAGAGGAAATTACATTTCCTTACCCTGAAATACCCACTACTTACGCCATTCAAGTCTTCCAGCTTTTACTCAGGAAATGTGTGTGCTGTTTCTGAACTCAACAGATTTATCTGTGAAACTTGCAGGGCCTACAAAACCATCATGAAGTGCAATGAATAACAAGGATGCAGTCTACGACCTTTGACCTTCCCCTGAGCATTGAGCAGTCCATAGAGTGTGAGGGCCAGGGCTGTAAGCTAAGGTGAATCAAAGGTCAGGAAGGATAGTGTGACTCCAGGGATTTTGGTTTAGGAACTAAAAGCTTCTCTGATCGGTCTTAGGCCCGCGGTATATTTGCTGCTAAGGACGCGTACGCGTACGCATCATGGCTGTCATGCGTATTCTGCGTTCGTTTGAGGCGTGGGACGCACATTTCGACGCGAGGTAACGCGACGCGTACGGGAGATGCAATATTGACATGACCGCGCTCGTGCGAATGGACACGGTGACCATTGCATGCACTACCCGCCCGGCAATATGGGCAATACCAGCTTTTCACGATTTCCGAGTTAATTTCTGTTGTCTGCCCCAAGTGGCGACTTCCAGTATTATGCGTTTTGGCCGCGTACTGTTGCAGCAAGTATGTACACAGACACAGCGCGTTGTGTACGTCAACGTTTGATTAAGCGTTAAGTATACCGCGGCCCTTAGGGAGAGAAAAGGATATACTGAATCTACGGGAAGTGTGTTTGTGGGTGTTATTTGGACAAATGTGTCTTGTGAGTGCGTCCATTAATGCATGTGCAAAGGTGTATATACTTTATGTGGTGGCTGGGACACGATGCAAATGCAGGCAAACACATGTGTACTGTCCCAGCTTTAAATAGAATGATTGCAATACACTATATTTACCTTGGTAGAAAAATATTTCAAAACTAAATATAATTACATCACTTCACAAACCTTGCTGTTGCACCACATCCATTACTGAAAGAAAATTAGATCAGAACCTAGTATGTGGCTGCACTGTGTATGGTCAATGTGCTGAATCGTGAATGTCCGGATTGTTACATGGACAGTCAGTGGTAGCAGAAAATGTCTATATTTTTAATTCCTGGATATGAAATGTTAATCTTCAATTTGAGGACTGGCACAAAAGAAAAAGCTTCCTGGTGATGTAATTGATGACTGTTCATGGCAAATCATTCTGAAAGAGCAACAACCAATGGGGAAATTCCAAAAGTCGACTAACCAATTGTATAATTTCATCACTTATTTACTCACTCAGTCAATCAGAGACTTTTGTTTTTATAGGGCTGGCCCCTGCTTTGCTGCTGTACAGAAAAAAAGTTTCTCAGTCACATTTGAAACTTCTACGAAGAATATTACAGCAATCACTGTAAAAGCTGCTTATTTTTTCCCTAGAATGTTCAAAAGATGTCCTTACAGTACCCACCCAGTACATTATCCAACTGATTGTCCTGAGGCAACACACTCCTTGCTGACCCAATTTTATGTTCTATTAAGCACCTCAAACTCACCCTGAATGCTGCTGCTTGCTGTATATCATAAAAGTACCAGTAAAGGAGTTTGGGCATATAAACCTTTTTTAAGCAATCAGACTATAAATAAATAAATAAAACTGAAAATCATCTTAACCATAAATACATCAAAATAACCACCATTTCCAATAATGCCTGAGCATTCTGATGAGTCAGAAGATTAAAACCACTCACAGATGAAGCAAATAACTTTGATTGCATGTCGAGGCCCTTTAAGAGACTCTGGATGGTAAGCAAACAGTCGGTTCTCGTGGTCAACATGTTGGATATAAGAGAGGTCGGACCCTAACGACTTTGACAAGAGCCAAATCATTATGGTTAGATGAGTGGTCAGAGAATCTCTGAAGCAGCAAGGCCTGTCGAGTGCCATCAGCCAGCAGTAATGAGTACCTACTAACAGTGGCACAAGTAAGGACAAAACATAAACTACTGACAATGCATCGGGTGCCCAAGACTCATCAGTGCACAAGGGCAATGAAGCCTATCCTGTCTGGGCTGAACCAGCAGTAGGGCAACAATTTGGCGACTCACAATTCAGTATATTAACCATACACGTCCGCTTGAATTCCCGCACCCAGGGTTTCCCACATTCCCTCCACCAGCTTGTCCTTTCTTGTCACAGCACACAAAATAAAAATAGATATAGTACCTCAGTCAGGGATAGCTTTTCCCTGTGATTTCTTCAAATGTTTAAGCATTGGGGGTAAATTTGCAGACAGCTTTTCACAAAAAGATGTGTCAATGCTGTTCAAACAATTCATGAATAGTTGAAATTTGTTTCCCTGTTAATGAGTTTGCTGTGTTTCATTTAGGACCTAATATGCTCAAAATCTGGTCTTTTACCGAGCGAAAACACGAGCCTGATGGATGAAGCAAGTCTTTCTGCAATATTCTTCTGTGTAACAAAACATTACTTGACTTTTTCCAGAGAAGCAACGCACCAGTGCCTACAGTTGAAAAGACTCCCCACTCTATGACACCACTTCCTCCATGCTTAACTGTGGCAGAGATGTAGTGACTACTGTATTTCTCACCAGATCTTCAAAGCCCATCATGCAACTCAAATAATGATTAATCACTCCACGCAATGCAGCTGAACCCCTCTGAATCAAACTTCCCATTTCTCCAAAAACCTTCATTCCATCTTCAGTGTTTTTCTGAAAAGCATTGGCTTTTTAGCGCATCTTCTGTATTTATTGATTTTCTGATAGTGTGATCACTTTTGGTCTGCCTGTGTCATGTCCCATCTCCCCATTAATTCTCACGCCTTTTTTGTTCTGTCTGCGTGTTTCACATGCATGTTATTGTCTGATTAGTTTATTGTCTTGTTAGCCTGTCGATTCCCTTGTGCATTACACTCCCTTTTCTGCACCATTTTCCTTCACCTCTTTTTCTCTATGTATTTAAGTTCTTCAGTTTTCTGTGTTCTTTGCCAGATTGTCATTATGCAGCCTCATGGTAATCTTTGCTCTCTTGCATGCATTTCTCCTTGCTCCTTGTTCCTGATTCTCAATTCTTGTGTTTTCCTGCCCTGCCTTGCGTTTGTTTTTGTCTCCCTGATTCCATTGCTCTTCTGCTCAGTCCTCACCATTGCATTCCTTGCCTGCCCCAATTAACCCCAGACTGCTTTTCTGCTTTTGACTTTGGCTCACATCCTCAACTTCGCCCTGCTCCATTTCCAGAATAACGTCAGATCTCTGACCCCGGAACGTCCCCTGACTACGATCGGCCTAACCTGCATTGCTCTCTTTTGCTCTGGATTTGGTTATATCCTGCTCGCTTTGATACCATGATTGACTTCTTTTGTTCTGGGAATCCTGACACGCCTGATAGTGCTTTGACTGATCTGGTTTCCAAAATGTGTTTTGGAGCACCAGACACTGCTTTCTTTAGTACTTTCAGCTGAGCAATGATTTGTCAGCCAGTTTGATTTCTGACTCTTTCACTTAGTTCTGATGCCATGTTACCAACAACAACAGTGTTACTCAGCAGTCAATATTCTGCTGGAAACATGAGGCACAGCCTTATTTGTAACAGGTCAGCAATGCTGTCAGTTAAATTACTTGAGCAAGCCTCTGATAAGTTGATCAAATCCACCTGAAGTTTGCTAGAAATAGTGCAGAATCTTTAAATATGTAAATATTTCCTCTTAAATTTACATGTCACTGCAACAAATATACATAGCAAAGTATTTATTAAATGAGCACGTATCAAAACATGCAAAAATCCCTCATTGCTTGTTGCCACTGTCTGCCTGTCCCTCCGTATGATGTTAGAGTCAACTGGAGTGCTTAATTGTTGTGACCTTTCAATGTAACATGCATACAGGCAATGTGAGTTTATACCTTCGAGCAAGCAGGTCTATTATGATTAAAAAGGAGGAATCACAATGATGTGATGAGGCTACCTGAAATGGTTTATTTTTGTACCATTCATACTTGATCCAAGTGAAATTTTTGGGCTAAGGTTTTGGGACAACTCCATTCTCTGGCAGGACACAGGATGTGGCTTTTAAAATCAGGACTGCCCCAATTTAATGGTGACATTTCTTCACCCTGTTATCATACAACGTATGGCATAATACTTCAAGTTGTATGTTTTTTGGTTTAATGCGTCTAAATTTTGCATTGATGGCAACAGTGTGAATACTAGTTATGACCTAAATGACCTGACATCAGCTGTATCATGCCTAAAACTTTTATTGTGTTGAGTAAAAACTATCTGGTAAATTCCAAAATATAATAGCAAATTCTAGCTTGATTTTTGACAGCAAGGAAATAGGAAAGGCACTTGAAAGAAATAGAGTTTCTATGCTATTAATGTGAAGTGTTCAGAATCAAGCGCTCACACCGGGTACTGCTGTCCTTTAGCCCTTCAATACTCATGAGAAACTGATGTACAGTATATGTCAGTTAATCAAGATGGCCGCTGGTGGTATCTCAAGGTTACCCTTATGAGCGCTTTCAGTTTTCTTTGTTTCAGAGTGCTTCCACCTCCCAAATGAAGTATTAAAAACTTGTACGTTGTGCCAATATCTGCTTAAACCTCCAGGCCTTTTGTGGGATTTGTTAAGGGTCCTGTCATCAACCTGACGCCCATTCCTGAAAATTACTCGCACACTTGGTCCCAATTCCCAGCTCAGATGTTCATTATGTCTAATTGTCAATCAGCTGTAGGACAAAGTTGCTGACTGGCACTTTAAAGGCTAGCACATAGCTATACACAACATCTGTCATTGCAGCTGTGCAGTAACCAATCAGAGTTATTAAAAGGCACATACACTCACATATAAAAATGGTGAAATTTACATTGTTTGGTTATTGTTTTTCCCATCTTATTGGCTGGTATTTGATTTTTTTCTTCTTTTTTTGCTTGTTAAAGTGATTTTGCGATGTAAAACATAATCTGTGCAGTCTCAGTAACGTTATGTCAGCACATAACATCACAAATGACGAGCCATCCTTTTTCTCTTCATGTTCAAATCATTCAATCGGTTAAACTTTCAGCCTCCTCTGTTCCCTGGTGTGTTTGATAGGACATCAGCCATTTTGGAATCCTACCTCAGCCATTACTGCATGCTGATAAAAATACAAGCCATTCCTCCATTGAGTTGAAAGGAAATGCGAACAGATAACAGCTCTAGGATTTCTCTGATCTTGGTATGATAGCCCTATATTACCCTAAAATCTATGGATGGAAAGCCGACTGCATGACTGGGTATGATATACCCTGATATCAATATCTATCCATTTTCAACCTCGCTTATTCCTCATCAGGGTCGTACGAGGGGACAGGAGACTTTCCCAGCATCCCTTGGCTTCTGCATCATAATAGCATACGTCCTGCATAAATAATATGTTCATTTGGCAACAACTTATTTGAAATTATGTGCATAAGACTAACATGATACTGTCATCAACATGCGGGAATCTTAATGAATGTTTATTAGTGTCGTCAGTCAGTGTCATTCAGTCAATTAACCCTAACCTTAGACCTCAGTGAAAATGACATATTTGACCAATTGACACTAAATGACAACCATCATAAACATTCATTAAGACTCTTACATGTTCTTGAGAGGTGTCATGTCATGATTATGACAGTGTCATGTCAGCCTCACGCACAGCCCTTCCAATAAAGTGGAACAGTTTAATTTCTGACGTTCATTTTCATACTGATTACTCGATGACTGAAGGCAAAGACATCAATGTGATAAAAAAAAAACAGCCCTCACCAAAGCTCTGGGATTCTGCGTCTTATGATAGAATGACTCAGGGGGCAAATGAAAAATTGTGCTAGAGAGCGTCCACTTGTATTTAAGGGCTGCAGGGCAGGAATTGAGTTTTAGCGAGGACTGATTGCAGTCCTGCTGCTGTCTGCTCATCCAAATCCATTCCTGACCTTTACCTGTGATGAGTGAAATGCTACATCAATGCCCTGGCATTTTATGTCCCCACCGGTCTTCTTATTGCCAACTGCCATTGGGAGAGCGAGAAATAATTTTTAAAAATAGCAAAAACATTAAATAAAAAAATTGCAAAAGAAGTCCGCCTAGCCACTTAGCAGTGTGCATTGTCCAGCAGTGCATGCAATAGTTGTGATTCATCTCCACTGAAATAACAAGCCACAGTAATGCAGATAAACCTAGTCTGTATGCCCATTGTAATGGCTTCTGTACCCGTGTTATGGTAAAAATGAATATGAATAGAAAAAAGGAACAACAGCAGAGGAAGGAAAGGTTCTCCATGTCGATGATCGCTTTGCCCTTTCTGTCGTATAATTACATCCTTTATCGCCAAAACAACAGGAGGAAAAATCAAAATGAGGGGCTTCATGACCTCAAAAAGAAAAAAAAGCTTCCTCTATCACTCTTAATAGGAACCTTGTTCTTATGTCTTCTTCAAGAGCATGAAGGCCCACATCTTTGGAGACACAGAAACAGAATACTGCTTCATTGCGTCAAGGTTAATGATGATTTTGTGGCGACCAGGCTAACTGTGTCAAAGCATTTATCCTGTGATCTCACACAAATCCCACGTTCCTCCCCTTCCTATGGCCTCAGCTCCAGTCAGGCAGGGTCCCGTTGGACCGATATTGTCATGGATGTAGGCCCCGGTGTTTCTGCAGAATTACAGATCCCACTCCCAGTAGAGATGGCGCTTCCTATTACTGGAGGGGAGTGTGTTAGGTGGGTAGCAGGATGGGAGCACATTGCTGGAGCAGCTGCCTCTCTGACAGGCAGGCAAACGCTAATGCGATGGACAAGCCGGAAACCATATTCCATGGGTCGCTACACTGTGGCCTTCGGTCAAACCAAGGAGGAACGAACCTTAACATGCAGACAGGAGAGCCGTGCATCGACAGACTGTCAGCAGGGGTTGGGATTGTTGTCACTAAATAATTAACTTCTGAGCAGTGCTGGCGCTAACCAGAATGTAAAGCCCGGGGAAAAATTTTCTACAGTGAGACTATTGCTTGCCTCCAGCAGAAATGGTATGTCTTTTTTAATCAGTGCGTGGGGAGACGGTGGCCACGTTTATGAATAATCAGCTAAAAATAGCCTCCCGTGTCAACCATTAAGGCTTACAGGCTCACTATTGATAGCCTGAGCAAAATGTATTAGCAAAGAGTCTGCATTCTTCCAGTCGATAAAACTGCATCGCTTCTCACCATGTGGCTTCACGGCCGTAAAAACCAATTGCTTTCTGAGTTTTGTAAACAGCTAGACTCAACACTGAAATTCGAGGACATTCAAAAGCTAAATTTAATCGTAAAACCTCTAAATTTTTGCAGTAACCTTTAGCTAAATCCTGCAGACCTTCTGCACACGCAAGCACACATGTACACATACCCCTCCTCTCATGATGGATGGCCGCTGACAGGGAGATGAATGTTGTTGATTATGGAGGAGCCTCCCCCCTTTTATTCCCTCATCCCAGCTTCTCCTTTTCTCTCTGTCTCCCTCTACCAGTTCTCTCCATCCCCACCTTCACCATAATACCCCTTTCTTATCTCCATTTCTGTTTTCTTCTTGTACTCCTCTTGTTTGTTTCTCTCTCTCCCTCACCTCTCTCTCTCTCTCACGAAGTTGTTCACAGCTGTGGTTTATTTTGGGCGGATTGGTCTCCGCTAAACGTGCTTGCACCGATGCCAAAAGGCGGCACCGCTGGAGCGCGGCAGTTTCAAAAGCATTTAAAATATCCACAATACTGCAGAAGCGTTCCGCATCCCGTCCGCTTGATAACAAAGAGAAAGTGGACAGGCGACTCACTCATCTTCTGCCACTCTCATTCTAACAGGATTCTGAGATGAACCCAGAGAGCACTCTGTCGCTGGAATGAGATTTTGCCCCCAAGGTCTGGAAATGCAGTGCAGCCCATTACTGGGGACAGCCCTGAGGCACAAAGAGATGGAGATTTGTGTTTGTGCATGGTCTGTATGGTGATTTTGGTTGTCCTGCTTTTAGGATTGTGAATGTTCAGCTGAGTCTCTTGAGTCACTACAGAGCCGCCTGCTCTTGTGTATGGAACGCTGCAGCTGAAGAAAATGCATTATTCTAACCCAATCATTTGCACAGTTGTGCTTTACAGGAGTGCCTGACCGACGACAGCCAGCAAAAGAGATGACTACAGAAAAGGGATTGGGCGACCTTGAGTGGTCGGGAATGGTGTGAGATCTTTTCATTGGGGCCAAAATCCCAGGCAGCACCATACACCAAAAAGTATTGTAAAGTGTTACCTTAATCATAATGATAATAATAAGTAGGTGTGATACGTACTACAGACTACATAGCCTACACAAGAGTTCCAAGAATGATGAAATAAAGAATGATGTACCTGGAATCTCTGGCTGCACTTGCAACCCTATTTGAGTCTCGCTGTTGGAGACCACCGGTCCTGAGCGGCTAGTGACAAGGTCCTGACTTGAACATGGCTTGACAAGGGCCCGATCCTGCTCACAATACAACAAAGTAGCCCAGCTGCTCAGGACTGAGTAAGCTCTGCTCTCCTGAGACGAGGACTGATTCACTTTGTTCTCCATTCCTCATTATAAGGCCTCATATTCCTGCCCTTTTGTGGATGAGATTTGGAGCTTCATCCAAATAAACAAGGGATTTTCATGCCTCTGAGTAGCTTTCCTACTCGCTCACGCACACAGACAGTAGGCTATGGGCCACCAGTGACAATTCCTTTCACATCCCCACATTTTCCAGTGTCCCGAATTTCATGGAAATTTGTGTCTTTTTCTCCTGCAAGCAGGCGATAATACCACCTCAGCCCAGGAAGAGAGCATCTGCAGCCTGCAGGAAAGCATATGCCATAGAGCACCTGGAGAAATGGGGGTCTAAGCTTTCACACAGGACCCAGCATTCCAGACTGGACATGCCCCCAAACAACGAACCCTGAGTAAAGTTCAGCAAGATTCTGTCTGCATAATGCATTTCCAGCAGTTGTTCACACCTCCTAGGCTGTAGGCGACAGTTGTCGAGTGGATATAAAAAGTAGCCCTGGTATTTGGGTTTTTTTTTTATCTTAGAGAGAACAAAATGTTACACTCTGTGGGGTTTTAACAATGGCTGTAAAGTACGGTAGATTGGCTTGCTCAGAACATCAATAAATGCTGTAAATTTCAATCTCGACTCAAGAAGGAAATTGCCCCTAAAGCGAAGATTAGATTCATTATCACTGGTGTTCATTCATACAATAGGACAAGCATTACACCTCTCAACAATGGGCTATTAAGAAGCCAATTTTAAACAACAGCTGGAAAAAAAAGCACAGCTGACTGCATATTATGAGGAATGGCTGCTCAACTCTTCTTGTGGAATATCTGAAATTTTCATTTTTGATCAGTTAACTGTAGTACGGAGTCAGGGAAGTACATGTAGTCTTTCTTAATGAAGTGTTTATTGCCCTGGCTGATATTTCATCTGGTTACTTGAAATGATTGTGCTGATATTTAATTTAAAGTTTGTTTAACCCAGGAAAGTTTCATTGATATTAAAAAATGTCCTTTACAAGAGTGTCCTGGTTAAAACACGGAGACAAGTTACAGACATACAACGTAACAGTACAGACAATAAAATTTCAGGTCACAGTGATGAACAAAATAAGACAGGTTATATGTCACCAGGATCATACACAGACAAGTAGCTCAGTTAAAGCATCTACAGCCTGATGCACCCTCCTCAAATGCCTTGAATCTATTTTTGAAAACAGCTGGGGTGACCTGGCTGCCTTCCCCCCAGCACCAAATCCTTCTACAAAAAATTCCAGGCCACATGAACACCAAACCTAAAAGCTCTTTTTCTTGTTTCAAGACCCACTTTGGGGACAGATAGTAAAAGTAATAGGTAGATTTCAGAGTGGAGATTGTAATGCCCACAGTGGCGGCGCCAGAACTGGAAACTGTGGGGGCGCAGAACATCCCTTTATAACAGTAATCAGTCCTGGCTAGTTCTCAGTCATTTCCCTTTATTGACACGGTTTCCAATAATAGTAATAATCCATTGACAATTGAAGACACTACTCTCCCCATGCGATCTAACAGCGACAAAGTAATGGGCGAAATTCAGTACAGAAAACTAATTTACTTAGGCGTATATAAATAGGCCTATACTTTACGAAAGACAAACGGCTCCGGAACTTCCGCGCTACCTTTTCGGCACATCGGGTGATCTAGCCTGTGTTTCATGGTTGTTTAAATTGTTGAAATGAAATGAAAGACCATTTGAAATGCCTTCATACAATTTTGAATAATGCTGATTTAAAAGCACCAAAGTACATGTCCAAATGAATGACTTCCGTCTTACTTTAACGGGGAGAACTACCAACGCCTGATAGCGTGGAGTATTTTTGGAGTGAATGTGTTGTAAATTTAGAAAATAATTGAGTACAATTCAGGACTAATAATTGTTTTAAAGGGATGTTCTGTGCCCCCCCAATTTCCAGTTCTGACACCACCATTGAATGCCCTGCATTTCTCAGTAGGATAAGTTTACATACAGTAAGTATGAAGGAAGCCTGTAAAAAATGGTCTTATAAACGAGGAAGTGCTAACGATGCAGTCTTTGGATGGACAATGCAGCCCAACTAAACCAAGCATGCAGGGAACAATGGTGAGTAAGGGCTATAGAATTTGTGATGAACCACAGAGCTCCATGGTAGACAGTGTTTAATGCATGATGGCATCGAGAGGATGTCAGTAGTCAATTTCAAATATAGCAGCAGCAATTCTCATTTTTGCATCAAAAGAAAAGCAAGACATATTTCTGAAATAAAAACCCAGCCTCAGCTTCAGCATCTTTAAAAGTTGCTGAATGCGAGGCTTAAAGGAGACAGAATCATCAATTAAAAATCCTAGGTATTTGTATGAAAATACAGAATCAATCACATTGCCTTGCACCGTAATGATTGGTGGTGGGTAAGTTCAGTCCACTACTTGCTCTTGGACAGTATTATCCAGCTCTTCAGTTGGATGGCTACTGATTAGTGAAATTAAGTAGCTTTACCTACGAGATTGTTTGTTTCTGGCAAGAAGAAAATGGACTGGGACCAAGTGCTTTAATGGTTTAAAATAAGCTTGACCTGCGCTAGGCCCAGGTTGTGGATATTGATATTTTATCTTTGAGTCAGTTGTTTTAATGCTGTCTCTGGCCAAATGCCAAAGTGAATCACTGTTTGATGCTGCCTTCACGTGCTGTAGGAATTATGGTAAATACGAGTGACCGACGTGAAAATCGCACATGAATCCCCTCTCACGTCATAATTTCCACTGGGGAACTGGGAGATAATTTTGATAAATGAGTTGCCGAGATGAAATAACCTTTCACCTTTTCAACATGGCGGAGAGTGAGCAAGGATTCATCGCCAATGGTAAATAATGTGTCCGCCATTTTTAATTTCGCTCCAACAACAAAAGCACTTGAACACAACGTACTCGTATTTTCGAATTCACAAATGGAAAGTATCATCTTCCCGATAGCAAGTGAAGGCAGCATTAGTCCCCACAGTAGGTCACCTAAGCCATGATTCATACAAGTAATACAGTATCATGTCTTAGTTTGTATAGTTGAAGCTGAGTAGGAGCTACAGTATGTGTGTCTAAAGATAGACATTCATTTAATTTGACATTTTCTTGTCAGTTGGTTGAGCCTGTACAGGCGAGTCCTGTTTTGTGATTATTTAATAATTTGGTCTACATTGCTTTTGTGTTACAGTGTACATGCAGTCCATACTTATCATAATCATGACTACAAATTGCGAACAATTGTCCATGAGATGTGCCATTTTTGAAAAATATAAGCATTTGAAAACACTTTTAAGTGGTAAACTATATTTTTGAGGGTGGGAAAAATATTGCAAAAACCTAGGATAATACCTTTAATTGTGCAGTATCTATAACAATTATCACAATTATAAAATCATATGTACTTCATATGTCCCCATCACATGTTTGTGAATCAGCAACATGTTTTTGTTCAACGACGTCTGACTTGCAATACTTTGCTGGGTACGTCACTAAAGCAAGATGAGAATACTAAAGGAGTTTCAAAGGGGTAAAATAGTTGACAGCAGAAATAACAAAAAATTTTAAGTGGCAAGGGGTAAAGGTTTTAAGGTGTCAAAAATCATGACATCATACAACAAGACACAAAATGTCTCACTTTCAACATCTGATATGTTGTCTGTGTTCAATTATTAATAAAATGTGGGTTAATGAGATTTGCAAATCATTGCATTCTGTTTTTATTTACATTTTACAAAGCATCCCAACTTTTTTGGTATCGGGGTTGTATTACCAACACTAAAAACATCAACGGCAATAACACCTATGAAAATATCCTATTGTTATTTCTGAGTCATATTATCGTATTTTGGGCATAACTATAGTATTAATATAGTTTGCATAGTACAAACCCCAGTTCCAATGAAGTTGGGACATTGTGTAAAATGTGAATGATAAGAGAGTACAATGATTTGCAAATCCTTTTCGACCTGTATTCAGTTGAGTACACTACAAAGACAAGATATTTAATGTTCAAACTGATAAACTTTATTGTTTATTGTATCTTATGAATTTGATGCCTACAACACGTTCCAAAAAAGCTGGGACAGGGACAACAAAAGGCTGGGAAAGTTGAGGAATGCTCAAAAAACACCCGTTTGGAACATTCCTTAGGTGAACAGGTCGAACAGGTGAGTGTCATGATTAGGTATAAAAGGAGCATCCCTGAAAGGCTCAGTCATTCACAAGCAAGGATGGGGCGAGGTTCACCACTTTGTGAACATCTGCGTGAGCAAATATTCCAACAGTTTAAGAACGTTCATCAACGTGCAGTTGCAAAGAATTTAGGGATTTTATCATCTACAGTCCATAATATCATCAAAAGATTCAGAGAATCCAGAGAAATCTCTACACGTAAGTGGCAAGGCCGAAAACCAACATTGAATGCCCGTGACTGTCGGTCCCTTGGGCGACACTGCATTAAAAACCCGCATCATTCTGTAAAGGATGTCACCATGTGGGCTCAGGAACACTTCGGACAACCATTGTCAGTTAACACAGTTCGTCACTATATCAACAAGTGCGAGTCAAAACTCTACCATGCAAAGCGAAAGCCATATATCGACAACATCCAGAAATGCTGCCGGCTTCTCTGGGCCCAAGCTCATCTGAGATGGACTGACGCAAAGTGGAAAAGTGTGCTGTGGTCTGACAAGTCCACATTTCAAATTGTTTTTGAAAATCATGGACGTTGTGTCCTCCAGGCTAAAGAGGAAAAGGACCATCCAGATTGTTATCAGCGCAAAGTTCAAAAGCCAGCATCTGTGATGGTATGGGGATGTGTTAGTGCCCATGGCATGGGTAAATTGCGCATCTGTAAAAGCACCATTAATGCTGAAAGGTACATACAGGTTTTGGAGCAACATATGCTGCCATCCAAGCAACGTCTTTTTCAGGGACGTGCCTGCTTATTTCAGCAAGACAATGCCAAGCCACATTCTGCACGTGTTACAACAGCATGGCTTCGTAGTAAAAGAGTGCGGGTAATAGACTGGCCTGCCTGCAGTCCAGACCTGTCTCCCATTGAAAATGTGTGACGCATGATGAAGAGCAAAATACGACAACGGAGACCCCGGATTGTTGAGCAACTGAAGTCGTACATCAAGCAAGAATGGGAAAGAATTCCACCTACGTTGTACAAAGCTTCTAAAGTTAGTGTCCTCAGTTCCCAAAAGCTTATTGAGTATTGTTAAAGGTATAGTTGATGTAACACCGTGGTAAAAATGCCCTTGTCTCAGCTTTTTTGGAATGTGTTGCAGGCATCAAATTCAAAATGAGTGAATATTTCCAAAAAAACAATAAAGTTTATCAGTTGTAATATTAAATATCTTGTCTTTGTAGTGTACTCAATTGAATATAGGTCGAAAAGGATTTGAAAATCATTGTATTCTGCTTTTTTTCACGTTTTACACAATGTCCCAACTTCATTGGAATTGGGGTTTGTATGACTAGAGTAGTACTACAGCCATCACATTATAAGTATAGCATTACCACAATCAAAAATACCATGATATTACTACAGTCCACACAACTGTATTGCTGTAGTTTGAATAACTGTAGAATCACTATGGTAATACTACAATATGGTGGTGAAAATACCGTCATTTACTATAGGATAACTGTAGCTTGGAACTATAGTAATTTTTCATAAGGGAATGGCTCGATGTAAAATAGTTGGATGCAAAAGCTCACTGACAGGCACAGATCAGCACTTGGTAGGATAGCTGCTAAAAATAACCATAGAGATACACCTTTAAAAATCCTCACAGAATTGAATCAATCCATAACGAAACCAGTCTCAACAGAAACAGAACAATGTGAGGTTCACAAAGCTGGAATTTATGGCAGGGCTGCCATTTGGAAACCATTTGAGCCCAAGGCACAAACACACAGACTCGTAGGAACACAAAACTTGGTCTTCTAAGCAATGGAGAAAAGTGATATGGTTTGATGAGTCATGCTCTTCTTGTAATTATCATTACGCTTGAAGAAACCCACTAAAGGCATTCAATTCACATTGCCTGATGCTAACAGTTGAGCATGGTGTTAGTTCTGTAATGGTATGGGTCGCCATTTCGGTTCATCAGGTCAAATAATTGCCCGCCATGGATGTCTAGCAGGCCAGAAATGTGAAACCACTTTTCAACATCAGATTCCCCCTATGGAGTAAACACTGTTCCCTGATAATGTTTCCCAATTCTAATCTGGTAACACCTCCATACGCATGGATAAATCATAAAAGAATGTTTCCAAGAACATGAGGTTAACAAATCCCATCGAAGGCATGCTCAATCATCAGATCTAACCATAACCAGACATCACCTTTAACGGAGTTTCTGGACGATAAAGAGCAAACGAGATTTCCATCTTCTTCTCCCCTCAGACTTCTGGAAGCCATTAATTGGGTCAACACCCCACTTTAAACATAATGTAGGTCAGAAACTAAGTGACAGCATACCCAGCAGGATTGAAGCTGTTTTTAAGGCAAAGCGGCCCTACTCATGATTTATTGCTAGTTATTCTGCTTTGTCCCATTATGTCGAGGCACCATGATTTCCTAGCATTGCAGAGAGCCAGTTCTAAAAAGATGCAGCTGTCACTCCCCTCATTAAGAACATTGCAAGCCCTGGGTTCTTCCCATGGTTGTACAGTAAATCTGGCATGGATAGTGTAGTTGAGTATAGTTGGTTATGGCAGGTGTGTCGCAACACTTTTAGTAGAATTCTAGTGTCAGGGGTCGATGGCTCGAAAATCTGTTCCTCATTTCTGTCCAACAAGGGGCTGGTTGTGATGAGCCTGCTGACACACTTTATACTGTCCACCTGAGTGACAATACACAACTGCAAAGTGTAATCAGGGTAGGCAAATGCACAATAACAGGAATAAACCTGTTAGCTTTTAATAAGTGAAGAGTAGAGGGCCACAGGCAGAGGACAATCAATGATCATTTCTGGGCACTGATTCAGGATGGCAAAATGAGCGCTGCTTCTGTATCTTTAATCAGTTAATAAGGAAGGTATATGCAAGTCACAGTGCTTTGTTTTGTTTTCAGAGGGTTGGCAGAGTCAGCTCCCAGCTCCTCACTGGTTAATACACCAAAGATGATTCCAGAGGATTATCACCCTAATCCACTTTCACATTTTAAATCGTGTGTGTTTGTGTTACTGTGTGTTTGCCTTCATACGGTATAAACTGCGACCGCGTCTGAATTCTCACTTCCGAACTATGAGTGTGTTCATCCACATGTACACGTGTGTATATCTGCGTGTAAGTGCTGGCCTACGTATGCGTGTAGCATTAGCATGTTATTCTCGGGGGACTTCTCGCTGCTTAGCACCAGCTTTCCCTCAGTCTCAAATGGGATTAACCACAGCCTCACTACACTGTCACAGTGCAAACAGTAGAACACTGCGCACTCGAGCCACTGTCGAGAATCTCGGTCAGATCAGCACCAGATACAGCATCACGACTCGTTCGCCGCGCTATTAAAAGTAGGGTGCAGAGCGCAATAGAGAGAGAGGGGGGCAGGGGGACAGTGAGAGGAGGAGAGAACGAACAGCACAAAAGAAGAGTAAACAAGAGACAGAACAAGGAGGAAATTATAAGGAGAAGAGCGCTCTCAAAGGGACTGAGAACTGGTTCTCCCACCCCAGAGAGGGGGATATGGTCTTAACCCACCTTGTGAGTACTGCTGCCTGTTCTTAACCGTTTAGCTGCTAACTCTACTCTTAAGTGCCTGTGCATATGTGTGCTTGCGGGAGAGAGGGTATTCTGTGTATGATATTGTACCCCTCAGATTTGTATAAGTCTAATGGCTGGTATTAAGTCTGCACAGACCGATTATATGAAGTTTTTGAACAGTGCAGAACAATGTAAATATCTGCTCTCAGGCTGTGGAAATGGTGAAGTGAACCATGTACTACAGTGAAGTGAATGTACGCCGTCACAGCTGAGTTAGTCGTCGCTCATTCTGATTTCCGCTGGGCCGCACATGTACCCCGATGAGTGTCCATTATGTTAAATTGACAGAGAAGAAAATATTGAAATGACCCCTCACAGAGGCTCTTGCCTACGCATCAATATGCTAACAAAAAGAATCACTGTGTTGTTTCAAAGAAGACATAAACAGTGTTAAGGTCTCGGTGTGCAGTGTTCAGTGTAAATGTGTGCCTGCAGTGTATATACTGTCTCATTTTTTAAGGGAATCAGCAATGCTGGCAAGCTGAAAATAGCTTACTTTTGAATCACTTGTCTGACACAACAACAGTCACCTGAGTGTGAGGAGAGGATGGGGGGATGGTGGGACAGAGACAGACTGAGGCATGAACAGCACATGTCTGATATGCTAGCTCAGCGAGTGGACCCAGTTATCCCCCCCCATAGCTCAGTCTGCTATCTGTCCATTTGCCTCATCGTCGCAAAGTCATTTCATCTCGCCAATGCAGCACAATATGGACAGACAGATCTACTACACAAAACAGCCTGCATCCAGCTTCTACAAGACACAATGTTTTTGTACTACATAACACAATTTACCCATTATATGGAGCAACTTACTTGAATTACGAAATAGCTTTGCATAGTAACAATTTCTTAGACAAGGACAAGGATATACAGTAGTGTGCAGTGCTGATTATACACCACCACTTTTGTCTAAACGGGGTCCTAATATATTACTTCTCTATAATTTTTTGGTGAAAACGTATTGAAAAATACAATTGTAGGAAATGAGAACAAAATAAAATCTTTCCCGCAAGATTATTGAGGTAAAGATATGGAATAAACAAAAACACTGAAAATGTCAATTTTTATAACAATTGAAAGGTATCACAATTTTTTTTTTTTTTTGACCCTTGCATAGCCTGAATGCATGTTTTAAGGCTCATTCCATGTTTATTGATGTTTAAAAAATTTGTTCAAACTGGTTTTAGGCAACATTATTCCGCTAAATCTGATGGTCAGTTGTTACAGTATATAAGGTGACATGAACTTTGAGCAGTGTCACAGGGTTAAACACAATGGCTCGACGAAAGGAGCTCTCTGTGATTGTTTGTTGCTGCATTGTGGCCATACATGTTGCTGAGGACGTTACATGCTGCCATGGCACTGTAAGAAACCCCATCAAGCATTTCAGAGAGACTGGTTCGCTGAAAACTAGTGGCAATAGAGGTGAAAAATGGAAGTTAAGTGCTTCAGATGTTGGTTGTATGTGTATGGCAAGTTGACAGCACGACAACTCTGTGATGATATTAATAGAGCCAGAAATGAAGAGACAAAAGTATCAAGATCTACAATTTCCAGATGCCTGTGTGAAAATGGTCTGACTGGTCGTGTTGCTGCTAAGAGCTGACAACATCAAAAAAAGACTTGCGTTTTCCAAGAAATTCAAGGATTGGACACCAGTGGACTGGGAACAAGTCCTCTGGAACGATGAATCAAAATTCAAAATTTTCTCACCCAAACGCAGAACTTATGTGCACCGTACAGTTGGAGAACATTTCAAAAATGACTGTTTAACCTCTTCAGTAAAACATGAAGGTGGTAATATTATGGTTTGGGGTCCAGTCTGCTCGAAAGGAGCCGGTGATCAACTAAAAATTGACAGAATCATGGATCAAAAGAAGTATCCTTGTGAGGCATGCATTGCCATTTGGAAACATTATTAGTTGGGGATTTTATTTTCAACAAGATAATGACCCTGAACACACTTCTAAGTTGCGCAAGAATTATCTCAGTCGGAAAGAAACTTCTGCTGACATAAAAGTGACTTGGCCTGCTCAAAATCCAGACTTTAATCCGACTGAGCAAATATGTTGTAACATGGAAAAAATCTCTTTGGAATGAACTTCAAACCATATGGAATGGTTTAACGAGTGAGGAAATTTAAAAAAATGTGAAAACTGTGTCTGAAAGATTAAATGCTGTAATCAAAGCAAAGGGTGGCCACAATAGATATTGACTTTTTCTCTAAAAAAGACATTATTATTTTTGTTTTTGCTATATATTGTTATCTGTTTAATTATTCTCATCTATATGATCCAACATTACATGAAATTAATGCTTGAATAGTACTTGGTGTCTGATTTATCTTCATTTTGTTAAGTGTATAATCATCACTGCTCACTACTGTAGTAAAATACTACTTTCTTTTTTTTTCTTGGTTTGATTCTATAATCATTTTGCCAAATGCCATGAATACACGAATCTTTGAGTGGCTGATCACCGCTGCTTTGGTGCAGCTTTGTTGGGTGACACGCTGGAGTGAAACAACATGTTTTGACAGCTAATTTGCTACTGCATTGACTTCAATGGATTGCTGCTACATTATCTCACTTGAATAGAGACTGGGGTCTCATTCACCTATATTGGAGTCAACCTCAGTGGTGCCAGTGAGCAAAGTCCTTCTCGAAGAGCAGGAAATAAGTGGCCACCCTTTGTGGCCACTAAGTACTTACACTATGCAAGTATGCGAGCTGGAAGCCATGACCTTTTTGTTCTGAGGCAACAGAGCTTTCTGTTTATTACCTCTGCCAGGAGGCTATGTTTTTGCTTCTGTTTGTTTTTACCTCCGCCAGGAGGTTATGTTTTTTCTTCCGTTTGTTTATTTATTTATTTGTTTGTCTGTCTGTTAGCAGGATGCCTCAAAAATGGCTGCATATATTTTAACCAAACTTTGCAGGATAGATATAGGTCAAAGTACACCTGAGATATAGGCCAAAGTTCAAATCCAGCTATGCTGGCGGAGGTATGGGCTCTCGCGAGTCCAGCTCTAGTCGTCTCATACAATCCTGCCAATTTTACCGCATTTTATCACAAAGAGATAGATCATTGCTGCTTTAGTTTCCATTGACAGAATTAATTTCTTCTCCTAAAGGGGAGGTCAATTGCCCCACACAATGGGCCTCTATATAAATTGTTATTGTCCATCAAACAATTCCCCAATCTGACTGCTAACAGCACTCGTGCCCTCAAAGCAAAAAAATAAATTTTGGTGTTTCAGCCAGTTACATGGAGCATGATAATAACATGGTCAAGTTTAAAGGTAATATCTGTTCTTATATTAGCAACAATAGCAGGTCAGCTGGCAAAGAGAGACTTTGCAGGTTTTAGTGAGGAAGTCATGCTTCATGCTTGCCTGTTCAGCTATTATGTCCAGTGCTGGCCATTATAATGAAAATGTGTGGCAGTTCCTTCACAGCTTATTTATTATGGTTTCCATAAAATCTAATTCAAATGACCAATTCCTTTTAAAATCTAATTTCAGTGACATGCAAGTCCTATCTATTTAAAACAGGAACTGTAATTGACATTCCACCTGCTTAAAACCATAGATGGGCAATTATAATAGCAGGGGCAATGTTATTTGATGTATCAGTTTTAATGATGTGCGAACTATTTTCCTGGCAATACATTGTAGGTGTTGCTGCCTTTGACAGTGAATGCAAATGCAGCAGGAAAATCTCTTGGTATACAGTTTATCATGCATCATCTAACAATAACATTTGCATTTCTGTCAGGTTGAGAATCAGGTTAAACTTTAATGCACACTGCACATGCCCGTGGGTTCACCACCCCTCCCAACAGTCTTCTGACCTTTGCAGTGCAGTTCACATCATATACCACATCCCATTTACATAAAGCGAAAGAGATTTCATGAAGGCAGTCACCTTAAAACTATTCAATACCATTAATCTTGTTTATAAGCAATCTACTTTCTACTGACCTATATCATAGCAATGTGAAAAAAAATCTAAAATAATATTATACAGTATTATAAATATACATTCATTTCATTTTTGGCCAGTTGTCCAGGTGGTACTTTTGCCCAAATAACATCCAATCCTTGAGTGAAAAAAATAAATGTTAGATGTAATGATAGAAATGTTATATTAACTGGTTGCACACAACTGTTTTAAACAGCTTTTAAAATTTCATTCTAATATTGAGGGCCAATTTATTAAATCAAATTAATTTCAAGTAACTCAACTCAGCTGTGTGCGCCAGTCGACAAAAGACTTTTGAGTTAATCAAACATTTCACTTTTTTTTCCAGCATTCAAAGTAGAAATACGAATACGTATAACTGAAATAACTAAAAATACCACAGCAGAGCAGACCTTAATACTGTGGACATTAGCCGGGCAAAGCTGATTAGACTCACTCACTAAACAAGCTACAGATGAAATGGGATCTAAAGTGCACTGCTTTAGCTCTCAACACATTACAAGGCAACAGAATAGCATTTCCCATCAGTAATACGTTGTACAGTGAAAAACAAAATGGGCCTCAATTCATTGATCAATAAGGCGATGTAGTTTCAGGAGTTCCAGCACTAGTGTTCCGTTACGTAAGCACTCATTTGAGGTGTTTTTGTGACACTGACCTTCATCCCACGTTGGCGGGGGCAGACTGAGCCTGGGTGGTAGGATAGGTGAAGGTTGCATTCGATAAATGACTGATGATAAATTGCTGTGACTTATCCAATGTGTGGGATCTGACAAAAGCTAGACGTGCACCTGATCCTTTTCTTTATGACTGGCCAGCACTGGGGTTTCAAATGAAAGGTGGGCTGAGAAGAGGGAGACCTGTGTCTTCCCTCAGGAGATTTGAATTGAGATGGGCTGCCATTATGTGGACAAGTCAGAGAGTCTAAATGGTGCATTTTGGGGGACCAGAAAGTGGCGAGCTATAGTCTTAATCGTGCAAGACCAGTCATGGTATGTAATATCACTTAGAATGGACAGAGTCAAATTTGCCTGATGTTGGCAAGAAAACCTGGAATACTAACACTATAATTCATCATGTATGTTATAAATTTACTGAATTGCCTGTGTTTTGGGCAGTGGTGCTGCCTTGCCAGTATTTGTCTTTATATAGATTTAAGGCTTCCAAAGATCAGCAGCCTAGGTTGTAAATGATCTTGAGATGATTCAGACTGTCTGGATAGCAGCAGTATCTCAACAGAGGTCCTTCCTAAAACTCCCAGACAGCAACTTCTGACTATGTCACACCTCATTCCGATGTGATTTTTAGCCCGATGGAATTGCCCTTTGCTAAGTGTTCTAGAGAAGAAAGAACCCGAGGGTGGATGTGTACATTAACTGCATTATCCTGTAAACAGAGGACATATCATGAGAAAACCAAATCTAGTGTAGAGGGATGGTCTTTTAATTGAAGTCTCTAAAGGGCAGAAGTACCGCTTGTTCTGCTCAAATTGCCAATACTGCTCTTGTGATCTTTATCTAAGGGAACACGCTGTTTAATTCACTGCCTCTCCGCCACCTGTGCACCATTACAGATTCATCTACTGCCACGAGAGCACAGAACTATGCGGCGGTCGGCACGCACGCATATTGTCTTCTCACACAGACGGGTACACTTGCACGTGTTCAGAGCAAACGGGCTTGTACTCAACACAAATTCACACACGTTGTTCTCCTCTATAAAATGCTTTGAAAGCGAAGATCAGTCAGAAGCACGTTGATGGAATGGAAACTGTTGTTACGTTGGTATGATTGAAGAGGAGCAAGAAAGGATTGCATTCCTGTTTTCATTTTATTCCTGTGTTACACGCTGGCCCATTCCATGGCTATTCCAGGAGTTGTGCTTAGCTTTGCCGATCAGAAATTTCAATAGCAACAGTCTGCCTTCATGCTATTGACCCTCCTGGAAACCAATGTTAAACATTTAAACTGCCTTTTTTGGGCGAAATGTCTCCAATCAGAAAGTACATGCATATTTACTGATATGAATTTACAGATATGAATTTTGAACAGAAAATTACCACTGTAAAAAAAAAAAAAACAATTAAATGGCTCAACTGGCAAATTGAGCACAAATCTTGTATTTCATCATGATCTAAAAATAATAATAATACATTATTGTCATTTAGCAGACGGTCATCCAGAGCGATGTGCAACACAAAGTGCACTTGAAAGGACAAGGAGTGCAGAGAACCCAATGGGGAAGTAGCACTTAAAATACCAGCTGGGATAATTCTCAGAAATTACAAAGTCCTGTGGTGCAATCTCCTACGACTAGCATGGAATAGGGCAGTTATATTTTTATCACGTACTGTAGATTTCACCGCATTTCATGTACCAGAATCGCTCAGGGTCAGAAAAAAACATTATGATGCAAAACATGCTCTTTTAAAAGGCTTCATGCTGGGCAAGATTTCATATTCAAACCCAGATGCATGTCACATAACCAGCTGCTTTATGCAATGCCACCATGCAGTTTGCTTTCAACCTTTGCGGTGTGTGTTCGTGCTTCTTACTTCAGCCAATTGTACTTATTTCACATAAAGACTTCTTGCTATTCACTGATGAATGTTTGTAGAGACCAATGCTTTGTAAAGCTTTAGCCAAACTCTGTGCCCTTTAGAAGCACATACATCCTATAACCTCAGGGTCTTGAGGCATAAAGGTTTCCTCTGTGTTTGAATATGTCACAATACTCAAGCGCAGCGTGAATAAGCGCAGGGGAAATTGATGAATGAGCCGTAAAGTGCGCACATAGGGTTGTGTCACCAATAGGGAATGCTCTCGGACACAAACAGCCAAGCATGTCTAAGGAGAGCAGTGTGAAAGAAATGAATTCAGGTCACCAGCATCTCTCACCCCATGAAAGAGAAAAAAGAGAGGGCAGAGAAGCAACCGCAGGAAAGAGAGAGTGAGAGAAAAGTGAAGACATAAGATGAGTGGAGGACAACTATGAGGAAGAAAGATGTATCTTCACAGGCGACAGACGAGGTATACGGCTAATTTTCATGATGGCCTGTGAAAGATTCTTAATCCAAGTGACACACATGACCGCACAAACTCTAACACACACACACACACACACACACACACCTTCCAGCCTTCCTTAGCGTGCTCTACAGGCTGTGCTGCAGAATTGAGGGACTGTGGTCTGTGGTTTTCCTCAGTCTGACCCCTAATTTGGGCCACTTACCATTAGTGACACTAAACTGAAAGAACCCATTTTAGGATGGCTGGATAAACCAGTGGGACCCAAACCTCATCTGGGATACCCCTGTGTATGCCAGGTTGCAGCAAAATTTTAACTGAGATTTTTTTTTTTTTCTTCTGAACCAGGTTTTCACATTTAGACAGATAACTCGCCCACTTAAAGCTGCATTGTGAGAAATAGCTGTGTCTGACGCAAAGAACATGATTCCCATAGTCTTGTGCAGCTTACCACACAGTTTTGCAAATAAATAAATAAATAAATAATAGAATAAATAGGAATTCAAATGTCAATTATCTTCGAATGATCAAATTAAGGCTGAGTTGTCAACATTATCTAACCATCTGGAAAACAATGAAAAATTCAGAGGCCAAGAAAATGCTAGCTAGGAAAACCTGCAGTGTGTTGATACAATTAGAAAAAAAAAATGCAAGTAAAATTAAATGCATTCAACATCCTCATTTAGAGCCAATTAATTAACCACCTTTATATGTTACTTCCTCCAATATAATTGTTTACCAAGTAGTGCAATAAGCACATGAAAGAATATAAATAATCCCTCAAAACATGAAAAACAGAAAAATAAGCCTGTTAGACCGGTAGGATTGTGTACATAAGGGTACCCCAGAACTGAGTTCTGGAATCACAGCTTTAAGCCGAAAGCGATTCACCCTGTGCATATAGCATCTTCAAACATTTGAACTCCAAACTCCCTCGTGCAGGGCTTTTTCATTCGCCTATCTAGCACATAAAACACTCGGCTATTTGCTCAAGGCTAAAAGAGATTTACCCTGACATTAAATTTGCACTCCTCATATTGTCCACCATAGCAGCTGAGACCAGCAATATACACACAGTGCTTCACCCTCGGCTGAATTTGCTCCTCTGGGGATGGTCCAAGCTGGCTGGGTATAAAATGATCCCATACAAATTGCAATAGCTATGTGCACTGCATCTTTCCAACACAGGTTATTGAAGCAATGGGGCTAGCAGAACCTGTCACTAGCTCAGGGAGCCAATCGCAATGAGGAAGCAAGTGGCAAGTAGGGCAGAAGGGAGTACTAATGTGTCAGTTGACGTGCACCAGACTGGAGGGCATTTTCCTGGTGGCATTTTGAGCATTCGGATGCAATGTCTGAGAGCTAATGAGCATGTGATGAAAAAAACTCTTTGTAATACCTATTTTCCATATACACTGGCTAAAAACCACACCATCAAAACTGCCAACTGATTGCAAACAATGATGTTTACTAAACCAGTGTTTACAATTGAATGAGATGTAGATGAATAAGAAGTATGGACAATGATGTGACAGGTCGATGGTTTGAGGAAGGCTTTGGTGAAGGATTCGCTGTCGCTCCCAGGCGTGGTGAATCCCTCAGATCCTCTTGTAGAGAGGCAGAGGGACAGAGGTACAGACAGATAGGGATGGGAGGGTGGGACGCGTAAACGAGATGGTAATGGAAGGAGTAATACAGGCGGGAAGGCTTTTACAGGAGACGAGCTGCGGGGGGGTGATTGAGTGTGGTCCTGCTCCTGAAGCTCTGATATTTCACCATTATAATATCATCCAAAATGAAGGTTACATCCAGTGTTTCTACAGAAAAACTTTTTTTTTTTTTTGTTTTCACCCTGCAGAATAGCTTACAGTGACGTGAGGCCCAGACCTTTCCCTAAGCAATTAATTAAGCAATGTAAGCAAGGATTTAACTGGATGCCACTGGGGACTAGTTTCAGTGGACAAGCTCTCTTTGATACTTTGAGGTACTGATTGAGCAAATGACTGCTTTCTGTGTTGCAGTTTTAACTGAATGGGATCTCTGCCACCTGAGCTCGCGTTCTCAATGTTCAATAATTTTTCCTTATATTGAATCTCAGAATGGCTGTAATAAATTCCTTACTGTACACAGGGCACATTCCTGCCATAAACAGTGAATGTTTAGGCTTCGGTTCCAAAATATGCATGAAGATGTGACAACACGCATAGTTTTGAATGGAGGACCACCACTCAATGAGCATCCGCCCTGTTGCCGCAATAACGGAGAGGATGGTGCCTCGGGCCAGAGCAGTGTGAGTCAGCTGGGTTGGATAATCACAGGGTATGGCAGGAAAGTGGAAGTAATTACCCATGTTCTCAAAGCCCTAATGCAGAGACGGCCTTTTTAGGTCTACAGTTCTATCAAAAAGCCTAGAAAGACGTCCACCCCCAAATTCTATTTTAATTATGCTGTTGTTTTCGTGTGATTCTGCGTTTTGCTTCTTCATTGATGATGGAGAGTACAAGCTGGGGGGGAGCGAGTCTGCGCTTTGGTGAGATGTAGTGAGTGAGTGTGGAATGTAAAGAAGGCCATGCGTGTGGGAGTGATGCAGGACTGGAGCGCTGTGAGATACATTAGAAGTGGCTGGAGAGGGGAAAAGCCCCTCTCGGATGAGTACGGTCCTCTCTTCCCCCGAATTAGTGTGGCCGTCTCTCTTTCGCGTTTTATTAAGTGGCGGGGCCCCTGGGGACGGGCTGCACCCGCCGCGGCAGATGTGCTCGGCAGGATTAGCGCTCTTTATTGGCCCAGCTTGTCACTGCGCCTTCGCTCAGAGTGGCGCAAAGCATCCTAAAGCCGCAAGAGTTACGGCTCAAAGATGAACCGATTTTGATGCGATAAATGGATCACTTTGTTCCCCCCTCCCCGCCCCCCCCCCCGTTTATGTTCATGAAAAGGACCGAAATTGGCTTTTTAATCCAATTCCACAAAGTGCTGCCTGTTCACGGTTGGATGCGTTCCAATCTGATCACAGTCAAAGGGCCCAGTCTGTTCCCCACCCCTCCAATGACCCCTGCCTATTCCTCTGCCCCAGAGTACATAAACCAATCAGAGACTCATCCAGGAGACAGTCCTTCAGCCTGGGCGAACACCAAACACTGGGTCAGTGCATTCATACAGTGGTCTCAACTTATATTGGCATCCTAGGTAAATATATGCTAAAAAGGCAAACTATGTTGCTTTTAAGCTCCTCAATATTTTACTCAAAATATTTCTAAAAATCTAACCTTGAATTCAAAGACAATGATAGAAAAAAAAGTACTCATATCTTCAAATAAATATTTTTCCCCAAAACGTGTCACCATCAATGGCGCCCTTAGAAAATCATAAAAGAAAAAATCTAATTGAAGTAAATACTCATTCATGTTTAACTTTTATTGTTCAGCATAATGATTAGGAAAACTTGAATGGTTACCCACGGCTTCCTGTATCCCTGGGGAATAAATGAGGTGACCAACAGGCCCTTTTCGTTTAGTCGTCCATCACCAAGGTTAAGACAAAAGAATGCATCAGTGATGTGCGACAGGAAGTTATTAATCCTCACAAATGTGAAAATAACAATAAGAAAATGGTTTAAATAAAATAAATAATAAAAGAACACAACAGATGGACCTTCAAATGATCTTGCTGGCGCAAGTTGTTGAATTAGTCCAAAAGACAAAAATGAAGAGCCAATATCAAGAACAAGAAGAATGAAGTGAAACGTTAGGATAGTGTGTTTAAGTATTGGTGGAATCTGAGTTTCTTTTAAAACCATGCCTATTCTTTACTAGAACTTACATACCTTGGAAGACAGTTCTATGACATGATGGCCCTGTATATGACAGCTTTTTTTCCCGGTAATTGGATTTTGGTCGATGTTGAGTCATTTGCCTGCTAGTAGCCTCTCTATTGAGAATACATATGCATATCTGAGCTGTCAGTGATATTGTTAAAATGAAATTTGGGAGTTTGAGCTTAGATAACTGTTTGAAAGTATATACGTGAATTGGCCGGTAGTCTTCTTTCAACACAAAGCCATGTAAGACATGTGCGGATATTATCATTATTAGACCGAGAAGAGCCACCCAAAACAACTCTAGCTGCCTTGTTTTGTGCTTCTTGCAATTTTCTATGTAGACCTTTTGAAGTAGATGATGACTCCACCACTTCAATCCAATACCAGCAAACCAAAAACAAACAGTGCAGTAATGGCACAGCAATGCGGATGGAAGGAATGGCACACATTTCCTTGTGGGAGCATCTGCTTGGCCCATCTAAGAGACTTTTTTTGTTCACATGATCAGACCAAGACTGAGAATACTTCTTTTATTTTTTATACTGGATGAAACTGTGGCATGTTTGTGAGTCAATACATTTTTCCTGTGACACCATTATTTGAACAAATGAGTGCGAGAGATGGAGAGAGAAACATACCGACAGGGGGGGGAGAGAGAGAGAGAGAGAGAGAGAGAATTGCACAAAAAACATCAATCTCATATTCACATAAAGTAAAATATGAATCTCTCGCAAGAGGATGTGGCCACTTTACTTCTTTGTTCTTTGACAATGTGATAATTTATGGCTGGCGGATGCTCGGGGAAGTGGCATCACTCGTTTTTAAAGTGTGAGTTTTGCAGTTGCAGCATTTTTTAAATGACAGTCCCAGTATGGCAGGCACCTTGTCCACAGCACATACTGTCTCGGACACTGACTCCCCAGATGAGCTATAATTAGCTTGCTCTTGCTGCCTGGTGGATTTCACAGGCTTTAGGAATCACACTGATTGGCTGGGATTTGAGTGTAGCATCTTACAAGCAGCCAGGACCTACTGGGACTTGTTTCCAGATAGTGTAGCATAACGTAACGCACAGTGACGGCTGCTGAACTAAAAACTGGAGGGGCGGAAAACATCCCTTGAAACGAATTATTATTGACCTGGTTTCAATCATTGTTCTTGAATAATAGGTTTCCCAACAATATGAATAATACATTGGCAGTCAAGTACACAGCTTCCTTTTCAATGAAATGTATGGCGAGTAAATAATCAATTCAATAAAAATGTTTTATTCACTTGCCATAATCGGCTACCCATCATAAAAAAAAAAAAAAAACTACTCTGGAATTTCCACGTTAACTTATGCCATATCCTACAAAGCAGGCCATCAAACCTACATTTCATGATTGTTGAAATTAAACCAAAGATTGAAATGTGCACAATTTTGTGCCCAATTGACGCGTTTTATCTCTCGTCTTAAAGAAGAGAATTGGCTACACCTGAGAGAGGAGAGTTAAAGTATCTTCAATGAAATAGATCGAAAACAAATCAAGACTAATCATCAGTGTAAAGACATGTTTTACGCCCTCCCTGCTTTCTGTCCATGAGCCGCCACTCTTAACGTAGCCTCTATGTTCCTGAAAGGGCTTCCCAGGCAGCTGAGACCCAGTTCTGCTATGACTACGAAGTATCCTGGCCCTCTTTTTTTCGGTGGGGGTTTCCGCCCAAAAATCTAGGTGGACAAACACTACAATGGCAGCGTTTCTCAGAAATTTTTCACAATGAGCACTTTTTATATTTTTTCTTCCTCAGACTGTATTTTTATTACTTAAGGATACAGTAAGCGGTGGTGATATTACCCTACTTTTTTCCATCTGTGTGGGTTAGTATTTAGCTCAAGGTAATGTCGGCTAACTGTGTGTACAATGTGTCATATCTCCGCTGTGGTGCTCTGGTGGTTGGGATCTGATGGGATGTGGTACCTCCATGCCATGAAAGAGAGTAAACAACATAAGCCCTCTTTGCACCCAGGGCTCCGTTAGGGAAACACTTGGGTACATGGGTGTGCAGGCGGTCATTTTAATTCAATGTCAAGCTAACGTTTGAGCAATTTCATTTCCCACAAAGCTGTCTGATGAGTTCATTTCAAATGCCCTGAAACCAAGACAAGTCTGAATTGCATTTGGAGTGGCCCTGAATATTTAATAAAAAATGGTTCCATTTTGCCATTTAAAGATGCTCTGAAGCTCAGACTTAGGAATGCTATGAATACATGATTTGTTTTCAGTCTGACGAATCAAAACTCAATCTTCTTGTATCTGCTCATCCCACCTTCACGCATCCTCCCCTTCTGCATTTCCCCAATCCCAGAATTCTCCAGTGTGAACTGTCAGTTTGGCTTTCTATGAGGCATATAAGTGTGTGCATCTCTTATCTCTTTGAGTTGATAACATTCAGCCAAACTTTTCGGTGGGAAAGGCACTATTTCTCTAAGGAATTTCCTGTTGACTTTGCTCACAGCCTTTTTTATCAATTGTCTGCCACTCGGTCTTTTAAGACTCGAGAGAGTATCACGATAACTATCAAATGAACAACTCATCAAGATCCATTGGAAACAAAGGGTCCTGTTTACACAAATGTTCTCACAATCAATGGGGTTTAATTAAAAAGATGCAGGGCATTATAGATCAAGCTGTCACAGTAGACACTGATAAATACACATCAGACAACAGCTTTCTAGTCACCAAGGCAATACCCAAATAACACATCCCATGGTTACAAAGCGTGTAACTCAAAGTCTGTTAATCTTGGTGATGAAAAACACAAATTCTCTCTTGACCTTCCCATGTCTTTGCAAAAGGATTAGAAAGGCGACATTCCACTCGTAATTGAACATTTTTGCTAATTCATGAGACTCATTATTTGATTGCAGCCAATTTTCAGTTGCCGAGACAATGAGAAATGATGGTCAGAGCTGGATGAAAAGCTTTATTGTTAACTCATTTACTCTCCCCATTAACCCCAATCTCTGTCCTTCAAAGCTCTGTCTGTTTCTCCCGAACTCCTCTGTCTCAGTTCCCTGTTCTTTCCCTCTATACTCACCCTGCAATGTCCAAAATATCTTTTTTACCCCTATTCGGTCTGTCATCACTCAAGTCCTCCTGAGAGTCTCAGTGCCCCTTGTCCAGCCCCTGTAGCTCCAGCTTGAATGTCAGATGAAGGTGTGTTTTTTTGAAGTGAGGCTGTCAATTTCAGTCACATATTCAGGTCCAATAATGTAGGAGAAATAATGACTTGTCATAAGACAGAGTTGGAGGAATGGGTCTTTTATTTCTGTAATTGCACAGATAATCCATTTCTGCAAAGAGTATTAACATGGGGGGAGGGCGATCCCCAAAATTATATTTTTGTGGGGAAATCAGTGGCTTAATGCAGGCGGTGCGAACAGAGGGGAGGCATGGAATTCGTGGAGGGATGAACGATGCTCCCCTAAGGGTCTGTCTAGAAGACCTGTTGCAGCCAGAAAATTTGAAATAAGCTCATTTTGTGGATATAAATATAAAATGTCTAAGTTTCAACATTTGAAATGTTATTTATGTTCTATTGTAAATAACATATTGGCTCGTGATCTGAAAGTCATTGCATTTTGATTTTATTCACAATTTACACTTTGTCCCAACTATTTTGGAATTGGGGTCGTATCTGCAATAAGTCCTACAAACGCTCTTCTGTGCTGAAGAGAGAGAATTTCCCTCCTTCTGATTTCCTCTATTTATTTATATTTTTCACACTTTCTGATCACCCATGTGAAAAAGTCATTTCCTCTGTGAACTTAAGAACTGGTTGTTTCACCTTTGGTAGCAACAAGTGCAACCTGGCTGTTGGGGGAATCCAAAGCAGCCAAGGTCCAAATCCAAAAATGGAGTCAACCAAACCAAAATATGTGCAAAAAATAGTATTTATTTTCGGCAGATGTGCAGATGAAGGTGAGGGCTATTTACAGTGCAAGCGAACAAAAAGACAAAAAAAACTAAGATCAACTTTTAAGGGCAAGAGAAACTTCCAAAATAGGGAAAAAAACAAATAACTGTACATATTTACAACGGGTGCAATAATTCCCACCTTACGAAAGCACTGCATTCCCAAGAACCAGCCTTCCGCCAAACCAACCCCAACTGAATGCATAGCAGCCCTTTAAATACTTTTTCCCCTTGATGGGAGAAACCAAGACATTTTCCATCCGCAATACAGCACAGTACTTAAATAATAAGTATTCATTCGGTCATACATGCTAACAATAATATTTCAAGCATTAAAAACATAACAATTATTATTGCAGCAGACCGGGTAATTTAAGACATTTTCTGCTCATTCCATGAGCTGGAATATTCCACCCTACAGTTTACAGCTTACAAATGCACTGGCGTACGAGTGCTCTGTTTGGTTTCCTGTCCACCTGGAAACCACCATCCCGCTGTCGAACCGAACAAACAGGTAGCGAGCGCTTATTTTTAACTTACTTTTAGCATTGCATTAAAACATTTAAAACCAAGTAAAACTGTTTGGATTGGTGTTAACTTGACCGTAGCTTCAAACTCTCCCATTAGTTGGCGAAGCTAATGGTGAGCGCAAAGTTAAAGCAGTTTATGAAAACTTAGCTCTACATGTTCAAGTGCATGCCATTATATTAAAAGACGCTTGTCCCAGCTTTCGCCGACTTATGACAGCAGTCACAGGCGCGTAACCGACAGGGAGGCGTACATTTTCCAGGCAGAGTTCAATAATCACAACAGTCTCGGTAATGGGCCAGCAGCTCGGTTACACTGGCCATTAGGATAACAAGAGATCAGTCTTTTTTTTGCTGCGGAGGGATTTAGCCCATCTTTTCTGAATTACTTTATTTCAGCTCAACTGGGTCTTTTTTTTCTGACATCTGATGCTTTGATATTCCTGTTTAAGGTCTCGCCACATCTCAGTAAAAGTCAATTCAGAATATTGACCAGGCCACTCCAAAATCTTATTTTGGTTTCATTCAAACCATTCAGAGGTGGACTTGCTTTTTTCCTTAGGAACGTTGCCTGCTGCATAACGCAATGGCACTTTAGATCACAGACTGATGACTAGACATGCTCCTTCAAGAATTTCTCGTTAAGGGCTAAATTCTGAATTCAATCCCACACCATCAGCACTTTGGCCAGCAGTCATACACTACTCAATCTGCTCCAGCTGTACGGCCGAGGCAAAGCAGGTGTGGCCTTGGTCAGTAAAGGGATGGGAGACCACCTGGGAAAACTAAGTTGTGGCAGGAAGTAGGGTTGGTGGACCAGTAGGTGACAACCTTCCCTCTAGTGAAATAATCCCAATGCCCCCAGTGGGGGCACTGTACTGAAGGAGGCACCATTCTTCGGATGAAACCTTAGACCAAGGTCCTGACTCACAGTGGTCATTAAACATTCCATAACACTCTTCGACAAGTGTAGGGGGTTTCCCAGTGTCCTGGCTAAATTCCCAACCTGGTTCTTTCAAACTTCCATCTAATTATCCCCTGATTCAATTGGCTATGCAGTTTGTCCTCTCCCTCTCCACCTCAAGCTGATGTGTGGTGAGCGTTCAGGTGCAGAATGGCTGCTGCAGCATCATCCAGGGGGGTGCTGCACATTGGCTGTTGAGAGATGAGAGCGCCCTGTATGACTGTAAAGCACTTTGAGTATCTTTGAGGAGTCACTGTATAAATGCAATGTTCATTCATTCTTCACACTTCCAGCACCCTGTTTGACCGCTGGTATGATGTTCTTACTGCGGTATACCATGTTAAGCTTCCAGATGTAGTGGGACCTGTCTCATTCAATCAGTTCCACTTCCAGCCAACTTTACATTGCTGAAAAGGTTCAATTTAAGGACTGGCATTAATTAAGCCTGAGCGTGTTTAGTCTAATGAAACCCAATTATCAATTAAGTTTGGTGAAATAAAGAAATTACGGGAGCAATTACATTTTCACACTGGGCCCGTTGGTGTTGAATTTATTGTTTTCCTCCTTAAATTAATTAAATGATTATTTTAATGCTGCATTTAGGCTTACTCGGTTTGTCTTTGTCCTGCATTAACTCAATGTTGGAAAATCTGTAAGTATAATGTGAAGTAATTCACGTTACTAATATGCATGAATAGAAGAAATCAGAGAAGAGCGTTATCCAGCTGGCAACCCATAGCGTGGAAAGTGACACAACATTCCCAAATATCCCCCCTTTAACGGATCACAGTGAACACCCTGACAAAAGCTCTTAGCCAACATGTTGGTCAATAAAACACAACAATTTGACTTTCTGTCTTCTTTAATGAGTAACATGCCCTGATGCATACTTCTTGTTAAATGTAAATAATGCTGGAGAATCACTGGAGAGGCAATATTTCTGTGAGTGGGATCAACCTGTTGTACACATCAAAGACAATGTTGCCAAACACCTATTTCACATTGTCACATTCGTTCTTCACTGTTTCTCAGATTACATTAATTTAGAAGACCAAGTTCCAACTAAGATAGGGAGCCTGCATGCATCAACATCCCTCACGCCCCTCCTCCAGATTATAAGGATAAATATGTTACAACAATATCATGATAAATCTGACAACCATCCATTAATTGTGTTCTTAGCGTGCTTGTTTGTTGATCTAGAGCGACAGTGCTTAGTGTAAGATGACATAAACTACATCTCTGCATGTTATGATTAGGTAGAGTAATAGTGCGGTTATGGCAGAGACTTGCAGTGTGATGCTGTGACAGCCCTGTTTTACTGAGCTGCGTGTTTGTGTGCAGTAGCTGAATGCATGCGTATGTGTGCAGCCGCCCTTCAGAGGCAGAAATGAGGGAACGATAATGTCTGGTTTATCTCGCCTCGCTGCTAGGAGCCCAAATGAGAGGGAGAGAAAAACAAGTTTAAAAAGGGAATGAAGAGGTACTGATGATGAAGGAGATGACACAGATGAAACTAAAAAACATTAGCAGATGGATTTAGAAAACTCCCTCCTCTCCTCCTGTTTACCTCCAGTTCTGCCTCATGCCCCTAAGTGAGCAAAGTCACATGATAGGGCAATCTGGATGTGTATCTGTTTCACATCTTTTCCAAATGATGTAGTTTTTAAATCTAATTTTCCAATTAGAATAAAACTGTTAGTACTCCATTTAAAAAAATATAAAAAACAATTAAAAAATGCAAGTGTACACTTGTGCTAATATCAATTGTGTGTTTGTTTTGAAGTGTTTATTATTTATTCTGATAGTTTCTCTTTTAAAAAGCAATGGCCAACATTACAGATAACTGAAAGCAATTACTAACATGATATTAGACAACTCAGATAAAAAAAAGGAGAGTCAAAAATAGCTATTGACCGCATAAGCAGACAGCACATCAAAAGAGGGCTTCAGCATGATGCCAGTGTATCAGTAATCTTTCCTTGTTTGCTAGTTTCCCCTGGCAGAATCCTTTGTCTCCTGTTCTATAGTCTGTTGCACAGAGGTCAGAAGTAGATAGTTGGATGAGCCAAATTGATAAGAGAAAAGCTTCATGGGATTCTATAGTCATAGAACACTTTAAAAAAAATTATGAAAGTAAAAAAAATAATGAATTATAACCCATTTCTAGTGAAGCTGTTATATTTCTCACTTGAGTTAACATTGATTATGCATGTTAATTGAATCAGAGTAAATCCAAATGGCTTCCTGTCTGTGGCAGCAACTTAATGTGATCTGAGGCGCTGTACCCATTGCTGCGACTGTGATGACTGTCTGGTGGGCTCCACCAGGAGCAATATTCCTTTTCAGTAATTAAGTTGTTGACTTTCAATGAAGATGGAAGCATGGCTTCATTATCTAGGAGTTATTGTGATGTGGACCTTTATACACAGAGAGTACCATGTACTTACACAGGTGAGGAGGGTACGTACAATAAGAATGTCCTTTTCAAGATAGAGGAGAAATGAAAACAGGCTATTTATGCTTATCACTAAATATTGGTGCGCCTCCTAGCAATATCTACTGGCTGGATTCACTGCTACAACAAAACAGATCAGATGGGAATCACGAGATCCATAGCATGATACCATGGTGCTTTTCCCCAATTTTTGAATGTCCTGGTCCTTTTGTCAAGAATGCACAAACAAATTCTGAACTTTCACACATTTATGTTACTTGTTGATTTTTTCATTTAAAATATTTGGGAATGGTCTGTCACTGTGCACGCTATGGGTTGCCAGCTGGATAATAACAAACACATGGTACAGCTGCAGAATTATTCCCGGTAAACTTGGAAGCAGTGAGATTGACAAAATCAAATTCAAATAGCTGTGCAAATTCAGCAACATTCTGGACTGCTTAAGGGCATTACACTGACTCCATAAATCAAGTTTCATGAGAAAAAAAAATCGCACCTGTCCTGCAATTTTAATTATGGATTATTTTTTTCATGGAAATGTAATTTGCTCGTATTGAACAGCTTGTTTTGACAAATGGCAGGGTGTCACTCCACATCGGAGGAAATGGATCATTTTGAGCAGTATTTGCACACACTTCACTTATTGAGTGACCTGCGCTATAGGCAACTGAAAAACAACATTTATATCACCTCTCACATTTTTTCTGGACTGAGAAAAATCTACCAAGGCCAAAGCCATCATTTTGATTACTTTTTCTACAATGATGCAATATTGTCAAATCAAATCACTCTAGGAGTAGTGTGGTCCACTGAGGCTTTGAGCTAGAGCTGCGCGTTATAATGGAGGCAGCAGGGAATACACTGACGTACTCAGTTTATGACTAAGGACCTCCTGTGGGGAAGAGACTGAATCCATATTGTATCCTTCATTCAGTTATGGGTTGATTTAGGAGGATATAAGGGAACCAACTGCGGGGTCCTATCTGATGTACGGGCATGCAGTTTTGCAGGGAGAGGCTGAGTGCACAAATTTTTAAGGATCAAATTTATCTCCACCAATCCTAAATGCTAAATGAGTGGATGAATCTTTAAGACTTTTGTTTTCAAACAGCGAAAAATGCCGGCGCTAACATGCACGCATGCAGGTACGTGCTCACACAGACATACCACACACACATACACCGGTGTACTTGCTCACAATAGACCATGAACCTGTAGATGTATAATGCAACGTGGCCACATGGCGTTGGCATGTGCGTCGACTTGTGAAAACTCACTGGAGCAGAATGAACAGCATGAGCGATGTCGGCGCCAGGAGCAGGCCGCGCATTGGGAATCAGCATTCCGTTAAAAGTCTGACTTCACGCAGAGAACAAAAACAATGCACTTTGACAGTTAATTTTCCAGCTGAACATTGGCATGATTGATGAGTCAGTCTTGATACTGGCATTTAACAAGACTCCAAAGTACCCACCGTATCTAGGTTACCATCCTAGTTTTAAAATATTCCCACATTGATGAAAACATATGAAAAGGATTTCTTATACTTTTAAAGAAAACATGCTGTGGTTAGTTTTTTGTTACAAACCAGCTCATGTCCATCTCTTTGGTTAATAAATAGTATTATTGGCTTTAAAGGGATTTTTTCTACTGTCAATATACATACATTATATATTTTTTCAAATTGGGGCAATATTTAGGATTTAATTAATCCATATAAACCGTTTTAATTGAGGTCTGATGTAAATATGTTTGCGTATTCCACAATAGGGGGCTTCCTGATTAACACATTTGGCGCCTGCAACTTAGTAATAATTAATAATGTTTTTGTGTTTTGAGCCCACCTGGAAAGAGTTTAAATGTAAGCACTGTGGTTCTATGCTGTTTGGCAGGCTTTATTAAAGTACTGCACACGCATGAATCCATGAGCACATAGGAGAACAAAAAAAAAGAAATAAATAAATTTTTTATTTCAATTGGACCTTTTGATATGAAAGTGGTTTAATGTCAACTAATTAGAAATTCCAGCTGTGTGAAGTTAATCAATATAAGCCACTTGAATGAGAGAAACAAAGTATCTGGTGTACAAGCTCTCTTCCCATAAAATTGTACAAGTGTGTGCTGGTAAGTGTGGGTTCGTGCTCTAGTTCTTTTGATGCATATTTTTAAAACTTACTGAAGTCAGCTCTATGCAGGGCTCATTTGCAGGCAATATATTCACAGTGTCTGTGGCGGACATGAACTTTCTTTTAAGATTGTGCCAACTTGAGCCCTAATTACACCGAAAATCTTATTCAATGTTTTATTTTTGGCGAGATTTGGCCATTGTCTGCAGCATGCCCAGAGTTAAAAATGTTAACAATGTGCCTCAGATATTCAGCACTCAAGTCGGAACACTCAAATGTAGCCCTTTGAAAGTCAATGCATTATTTTGAGAATGCTGCCTATAGTCTACGAGAACAGTGGTGTGCTTTGACTTTTAAACAACTGAGCTTGATTATAAAAACCATATTACCCTTACCCTTACACACATACTTCCGTCCCATCTGACAAAATGTGAAACCAGATTGTCTCAGTGTTGTAGCTCTGGCGCCCTCCCTAAAAAAAACTACCTGCTTGAACAACCGATTTAAGCAGGTGCTATGCCCCTATCAATGGCACAAAAGGATTCATTTACATACAACAGCCATAGACTGTATAAAAAGATGGACGCAGCATTTGGGTCTGAAAACTGAGGCCAATGCTGAAATCTCGAAAATTTGCATTCTATTTAATGGCCAGCAGATGGCGATGTCGGTGGTTGCAGAAAGAAGTTAAATGCTGTAGAAGTCTACGGGAAAATGACCCTACTTTCCCACCTGATTTATTATTTCAATAATGATTTTCCATATTACTTTATGGTATCTATCGCAAGCTTCAAGTCTCCTTCGATATATCATGATGTTCATTTTTGTAAATCATGGTCCCAAATAGACTAGAATAAAGGATAAAGCCCGAATATGCTTCAGGGGCGTGGCTATCCTCTGGTCCTCGTCAGATACGGTCAGATACACCCATCGATCCACCCCTCACTCCTTCCTGGATCTTCAATTCACGCTCTTGTCCAATAGGAATCACTTCTGGTTTCAAAATGACAAAATGGCGCTATTCAAATTGCCAAAATCGAGGCTTCCTAACTGGTATGCTGAAACCAATGGGTGACGTCACGGTTGCTTCGTCCATCTTTTTATGCAGTCTATGACTACAGCCAGCCCAGTACTGACAAATGTAGGTATCAAGCACCATTCTTCACTTTGTGCTGCAATTAGGCAGCCAACTAGAGCAGAGTCTCATAGTCTCATTTTAATTGACTCACCGGCCAATCAATTTTCTTTTTTTTTGCTAGAATCTTTGAAACCTTGTTCTCCAGACACCATGGAGTTGTTTTGAATCATTTGAAAGAACATGATATCAGCCTTTATGGGATTATGACTCAACTGTGGAGTGTTACAGAAACTCTGCCTGCCCTCTTCCGCCAGAGTCCCACCTGACCGCCTGCCTTATTCAAAATGAACGCCCCGAAAGTCCCAAGATTAGAGCAGCGCTGACCTGTGAGGGGAGGTGGCCCTGTCTTTGGGGAGAAGAAGACTCCTCTCTGTCTGATTGAGTTAACCGCAGACGGCTCTCACCAGAGTGGAAGCGCTTCAGGGCTCTTTAAATAGAGGCTTTAGATTCAATGCGTAAATTCAACGACGATTACTGTTTGTAGGCTATATGATTCTGTGTGTTTTTTCCTCTCCAGTTTGCACGTTTAAACATCTGCTTTTCTTAAATGTCATATTGTCAATGCTTTTTCATCAAATCTGGCTTTGTTATTAGTCAGGACTAATGCTTGGCGCTGTCCTAATAAACACATTGAATGATCAGTGACATCGTGTGTGAATGTGAGACTTGTTGTATAGAGTGAACTGTAACTCACCCCTGCTTCCCATGCACACAAATATACCCATACGACAACAGCACTTGGGCACGCACACTTGTATGCATGCAAGCGCTCAGGCATTCCAGTCATTTACAGCATAAACAGCAGGCATCTGTCTCTTCACTTTTTACCTTCATCTGGAAGAGTCGCTTCAAAAAATTGCGGTGGTTAAACTCCTCTCCTCCATTACTTCCTATTCCTACATATTGCGGCAATTTATCGGTTTGTGTCTTACTGTGAACAACTGTATTAAAATTGTAGATTAAAAAAATTGATAAAATGTCAGATACATAAGACAATCCTGTTTGATGTTTGTAGCCCCATGTAAAAGTCATGGTTACCTCTTAGAGATCAGGCAGCTCTGTTAAGCCTGCTCTAAACTGACACATCATAGGTCCACGCAAAACATGGATGAAATTTTCAACTAAAAGAATTAAATAAATGCATAATAATTCAGCCTCAAGCTGAGTATAAAGACTTTTTTAATGTTATAATTAATCCTGTCACTGATCTGTTGATTGTTACACCATTAGAGTAGAAAAGTGTATAGGTTGCGGCATGGCAGGATCATTGCACTCCAGATGTCTCCTGATTTGTCTTGCTTTCTGCTGTCTGTCGTAATCTATAATTATGGCAGTTAATTACTCCATTTTGTGTATGCATGGAGCAGCATTTTTAATCTGTGAGTCTATGTTTTTTTTTTCCTTTCACTTGAATTTAGATTAGCCAAGCTTCAAGAAAAAAAAACATCTTTCAAATACAAACATTTTTCTTCATTGAAACCTCAATTCTATTTCTTTGCATAAAAATTCTGGTTTATCCACTCATACATGAACACAGCAACCACCCACCAGCAAGCACTTTCACAAACATGCACAAAGATTTTCTCTCATGACACGGTATGAAGGCAAATGCAGGCTCACATGTACATGTGCAGTTACTGATTCTAAACGCACAGCAGGATCTGCATCAAGCCCCATATAGAGACGGTTCTTTTTTTAGACCCAGCTCACTCACGCATCGCAGGCCTCACTGATGCCCTATCTGAAAGCAGGTCAGTAGCAGCTACAGAGAGCAGCTACAGTTGGCTTGCAGAGGAGAAAATTTATTTGAAGCGAGTGAAACCATCGACGATCAGATATGGCCAAGTTCCACCAAAGCAGCCTATACGCCCACACAGACTGGAAGCCCAGAGTTTTGTGGGTGTGTGTGTGTTCTGTGTCCCTGTATGACTGCCGGTACAGTACATCTGAATGAGGCAGGTGCCTTTAGTTGCACTGTTGCTGAAATTAAGTCCACAAATTCAACTGGTCTATGAGGAGTGCATAGCAGTTTTTTATGTTAAAACATTCTTCAAACTGGTTATAAAGCCACGAGGCTCCACAGTTGCTGCTTCGTTGCATTAAATCTTATTGCCATGTATTTGTCTGCAGGATAAACAAATGTGTGGGAAGGAGATGCTTTTGTCTAGTCAGTTTTTTGGCTGTTATTGTTCATGCGCTTTTCTGCATAAGACTCAAACATGACATTTTTCTTCTTAATCATTTGTTTGCCGATCCACGAGGTTTTTGACGTGGCAGCATCATCACGCGATCTAACACACCAGGTCTGATTTTTCCCACCATATGCAATACACGTAAAGACCATCACAACCTCATCTGTGATACATCAATGGGAGAGGTTTTTCTGAATATATTTAAACATATGTGCGTGTTAGGCGATAGCCTCAAGTGAGTGAGATGTGAGAAGCGGCGTTCCGTCAAAAGAAGCCAATTCAGCATCAATACCAGTACTGCCACTATATGTCGTGGCTGCGGTTTATGCACAAGAGGAAGGTGCGCATGTAATTGACTAGCTAACTTTCATTAAGATGCATGCCTGTGGATATTGACCAAAATTTTTTATAAAATTGCATTATCTATTACATTAAAGAAACGTTTTTGGTACATTTTTGTTGTTTAAACAGTATGCTCAAAAGTTTTTGGCATCCAATTTTTATTTAAATTTGGTTTTTGATGTTTATTTATTTATTTATTAAAGTGTTTGTTTGTTTTATATATTAGTGCTATGGTAGGTAAAAAGCACATTTGAGACATCGAATGTTAATCCGCTAAAAATTTTTGTATTCACTGAAGACAGTTGATACAGATAATATGGCCTTGACAGCAAAAGGTAGTCATGTCAAATATTTGAATTAGTTTTAACAGTTCACTGCTCACTGTAATGCATTTTTCAATACTTGAAAACCATTAATTTTATGATTTTTGGAAGCATCTTCACCTCACAGATTTCTTTGAAATGGGCTAAAATTCTTTGGCACAGTCGATCCAATCTGATTGGCTAAACTTACAGTAGCCAGCTCCCCAGATTGGCCAGACCTGCCCAAAGCCAGCAGGGCATGTGTCCATTTTGCCATTTGGTTTCCCGAAGAAACCTAGAAAGCCTAGCTCAAACTTGCTGTCCAAAAAGAAAATTTCTCTTGAACTAATACATAGTTGCACACACGCGCGCGCGCACACACACACACACACACACACACATTTGCATTCCGGCCATAGTTTCCAGAATGTTCTCTCCATATGCAACCACTGATCTGTTTAGCTAATCCTGTAGCATTTGCATACTCCCTTGTGAACCTGCATAAGCGTGGGCACACACACGTAGCTTCATGTCCAGAACCCTGCGGCGGTGAGCAGACTGCAAGTCCAGAACATCTGGACACCACTGAACGGTTGACCCCGCTTTACCTGTCCTGAACACCAGATGGGGAGACAAGCCAACTTGGCTCGCGCTGAGCACTGCACCTGCACACCCCTCCTTGACCCCCTGTCCTCTGTTTGACTGCCATTCTCACAGCGGGGGATGGGGAATCGCTGTAATTGAGGTCAACGGATGCAGAACCCAGAACATGTAGACCTGCAGATGTGCAGGCCTGACCCTGGCTGTAAAACTCTATGTAAAATCCATGTCCCTTATCCATGTTGGCTGGGCCCTTCTTGACTGGGCTCCATGCTTCACACAGAGGTTCAGGAAATCATTTGACCACAGCTCAGCTGTCCACCATCAGTTGGCTCTCCTTGTCAACTGAAGGCTCAGCCCTTTGTATAGGATGCAGTTCTCGCCCGAGGAGGGGTTTGTGATGAGCCCTAGTGCCCCTCCGGGATCTCAAATTGTGCAGGTAGGATGAGACATCAGTGTTACATCAGGCATGCGGAAGCTGGCTATCAGAGGGTAGACTGATACTCCCTCAGTGTCAGACAGCTCGACGTCACCCCTCTCACCTCCGACTCTGATTAGGTTTTTGGCAACGTAAACACAGTGGGCTTCTCACGAATCGCTCCTGTTCTTGTCCACTGCCTACCTTCTGCCTGAAATGAACCTCCAATCATCATCATTATTTTGAGATTTCCATAAGGCCCTGTTTTATCAGGCTGGCACGCTCTCTGCCTGCTGTGTTTCTGATTGCTGCTGTCCTGAAGGCTTAATTCAACACCCTTGTGTTCACTCCACCGACTGCCTCATTTACATGTGTTTATATTTTTTTTTCCCTTTGTGAGTGTCATTTAGTGACTGACAACTCTCACCAGGGTACCCAGAGACAGCGCGAGAGAGATTGTGCGAGTGAGTGACGAGAAATGGAGGCAGTGAGAAAGAGGGAGAAAGATGGAGGTGAGAGACAGAGGGAGAAGATAAAGATAGGGAGCAGCATAATGAGAAATTAACGAGCCTTAATGAGCATGAAGGAGCCAGCAGTTCTCTATCCGCTGCATTACCTGTAAGACATTAAAGCTGGAGTATGCAATCTTGGAACAGCAAGCAAGATTTGAATGTAGCCTCACCTCTAAACCCACCCCCTCCCCTCAAGTCTCTGACCAAAGCCACGCCCCCTGATTCACATGCACGAGCGCGAGTCTCGCATCCCGTTACGTGGATGCAGTGTCCTTTGTCTGAATCGTCAGCGGAGTTGTGTGAACGCTAGGTGCAAACACAGTGAAATATCTACATTTTACCATCAACAAGTATCCTATGAATGTGGCCTCAGGTCAAAGACCAAACCAATACAACTACCTGGGCATATTAGAAATAGAGTTACAGCATATTACGTATAAAACACAGCTAGCCACTGAGCTAGCCTTAGCACTGGAAACAAGCTAACGTCAGCCACGAGCGCAATGTTTGTAACATGAGATATTCTCAACGGAGTGTTACTGTAACCATTGACGTCTTACATATGAAGCTATATGGCATTTCAGAATGTTTGTTAACAATATGCACCAAGATACTTCCGAGTGGCAGAACGCGAGCGGCTTCCCACTGACCTGAAGAGATCCAGCCGGGAAAGTCTGTCTTAAATTAATAAGTTTGGGGTTTATGACTTGATATTTTGTAAAACGAGATGAGAAATGTTGACTGTTAAATATGAAAACATAGGTTTTGTAACCAGAAAACACACCTGTGGTGATATACGATGTATCCACCAGCCACCCACTTGCGTTAGCAACCAACTACCGACGAAGTTATTGTTATGAGCCGAGCTTGCAACGCCTATCGGCGGCAAGTGTAACCTGCTTTTTCCCTGTGGTTTTTGCAGCTAATGTGACAGCAGAGCCCCTGGTGACAGCATTCTCTGGTGACAGTCAGCGACAACAGCATCCGCCGAGGAAAAAGCACATAACTGTTTATTTTTAACAATATTAAAATGGTAGTGAGAAAGGTGAACAAATAAATTCTCGCACTGAAATGTTAAGTAGACAAGAACGCAACTGTCTCAAACTGCAGATTCAGCTTACCGTGTCCTCGCGTTCTTGGAAATTTGTACTCCCGTTCTCAACTTCTCAAGTTTGAACTCACAAATATGGGAGTCCGTGAGAAATGGCAGTGCTTATGCTGGCTAGCGTTTGTCCAGCTGTAAAGAAACACCCACAACTAGGCTACACAGCTGATTGAATTGCATGTGCACGAGAAATGATTATCATCGTCAGTCATTCCTCCTGGCTCTGATTGGTTGTTTTGTCCTGCTCGCGGTGAAATCTTGCAGAAGGAATTAGAAGCACTAGATAGAGCCAGATGACTCTGATTTTCTCAAAGGTCATCTGACTCACATCCCACTGTCAGGTCATAGTAACAGTTTTAACAAATATGACAAAAAGTGATTTTTTGAAAAATTGCAAACTCCAGCTTTAATGTGGTCAGGCAGACAGATCGATACAATACTAGAAAAAAAATGCTTGTAAAGCCCCTTTTGTGGATGTGTGCTGGCAAAAATAGCAGAAATGTAATTGTGGGGCGCAGAGCCACATCATGAAAAAAATATCTTATCCCAGCTATTATGGAGGTCATTTTATAGGCCTGTCTTCGTACGAGTACTGAAAAGGCACTAACAGGTGATGCAGCCACACTAAGTGTGCACTATTCTCATACAGTGTAACATGTTGTTCTCATAGCAGAACACAGCTTGTCAATGGATTACAATGAAACACAAAACAAATGAATCTCTCGCTCACTGTGTGCTCACGATGTGAGTGACTGAGAGATGAGTATGATGTGCTGAGTGATGGCATGATGACATCATCAGAAATAAAGTGTGGGAATGTGTTAGTAGAGGAAGAGGGGATCAGAGCCCTGTAGAAAAGCACAAGCACTATTTGGGGAGGAGTGTTAGTCAAAGTTAAGCTGCTCGTGGATTGCTGTGTAATTGTTGAGTCTGGTGGGTGAGTGTTCTTGAGCAAATGTTTATAAATGGTCTCAGTGAGTATTGATTTCTTTCAGTATAACTGGAACAGAGGCCCTCTTGCCAGTTGTACACAGCACATACAGTCCTACTGTCTACTGCTGAATTCTTCTTTCAAAACCTCACTCCACACGACCTCCTAATACTGTGTGTTACTCTGAAAATAGCTTATCCGCATAAATGATGGTAAGATATAAAGCTATAAACAAGAAAGGGTAGCATTAGCTCACACATCCCTGTTGAAAATAGGGACACACATAAGCATAACTCTTTCTGTAGCTCTTGGTGCTGATCTCTCAGCTGCCCTCATGGCAGCAGCTTGGAATTTCTGCCAGCTTTACTGGTATTGATGCTCATTTAGATATCATGTTGGCAGACAACAGGAACGGACTTTAGCATCAAATTCCGCTAATAGAATCTTGACTTCTAGTTCGCTTTTTTTCAAATGACCTGGTAATTTTGAGACACTGAGTTGGCCGAGAACATCCAATCGTCTAATTCTCTTTTAAATGTAAAACTATGTATAGGGATGTTATGTATAAAAAGGGCTTTAATTTCCACACTGATGACTAGAAATGGATACACTACATAAATACCCATATATAGCAAGCATATTCATATTTATTGTTTTATTCCAAGTGTATTCTCCTGGATAACTAAGCAAAAAAATGAATTAATAAATAAAAAATACTGTGGTTGTCCAAGTATGTCTGTATTTACCTATTCTTTAACAGTGGCTGTTTGTTTTGTCAGTATTTCAGTAAATCTGAAGGTCACATTGCTGTGGATACAATTTGCGACCTAATTTCCTCTTTAAAATTGCCAGTGGGTAAATCCGTCAAATTTAAAAGGTTAAATTGGCAGAAATCTGGGCTGCCCCAGCCTCAATTTTCACTTTAAGAAATAAGGTTTGCTGCGAACATTGAGGCATTATTTACCTCCTGTCACTGCTGCTCAGCGTATGGTCTTATAGCCCACTTGTGAGCCGTCGTTTCCGAGCAGATGGATATGTCATCAGCCACCACTAAAAATAGAGACTCCAACCATGTGCAAGGCAACACCCCCTTCTCATATTCAAACAAAAAAAACCCTGAGTTTAATGAAGCCGGCCAGTGGGGCTCGTCAGCTCAGTGGAAAGCGGAACTCACTCTTTTTGTCAATTAGTATACAATATTTCTACAGTCGCTCTATGCTGTAAAGTAAAACCTGACAGGCCCACACTTAAAAGAACATAACCTCAAGATAAAATGAATATATGGTAAAATGCAGTCAGGGTACCACATAAAATTTTCATTTGAGTGATATGCATTAAAATCTGATTATTGAGCTGTGACTGCTGCATGGATTTTCAGTATCCTGCCCTGTTTATCATGGAAACTCAATTTGAGCGTTCTTGTCGCTCCGTCATTGAATTCTTAATGTGAAGTGAGTCACGGTTAATATTCTCCAGTAGAATTAGTGCAGGGCAGCAGGGATGAGGGCAAGACGGTGGAAGAGTTTCATGTTAGAGCACTGTCCCCCTGAGATGAGCTGTATGAAATCCATCCATCTATTATTTTACCCATGTATTCCTGGGCAGGGTGACATGGGGATGGAGCTTTTCCCAGAATTCAATGGGCCAAAAGCAGGAACTCTCTCCGGACAGTGTTCCAATTCATAACAGGGATCACACACCACTCTCTCACTCACTCACACCTACAAGCAATGTAGTCTCCATGTTGTCTAACTTGAATGTCTTGGTACTGTGGGAGAAATGCAGAATTCCAGGAAAAAGCCCATACAAACACTGGGAGAACATGCAAATTCCAAACAGAAAGGCCCCAGGCTGAATTGAAACCCTCAGCCTTCTTTCTGTGAGGCAATAGCGCTATACACTGCACCACCGTGGTGCCCTAAAATAAATAAATCAATAAATAGAATTCTAAACTAATTCTAAAGTTCACTCCATTATTCCACATCCTAACCAACCAGCCCATTTATAACGCCTTCATTCTATAATCTTCGTCTGTCTCGTTTGACATCCCTCCCTCCCATTCCCTTCTATTCTCTCACCCCACCACTCTATAGAAACCCTAGGGGACTTGAAGAGGCTTTATGACTCTAAGAAGAGACGTGACCTCCACCCTGAGTCTCGTCGCCTGGGGCTTCTCGTTATCCTGCACTGGTCTCCTACTCGACTCTATTCCATCCTTCATCAGTTTAAATTCCCGCGTTTATTTGATTCAATAAATATCATCAACTACTATTTTAGGTGTGGTCTGGAATTCATTCGATAAATAAATAAATAATGTAAAAATATGACATCAGCTCATTGTACAACTCGTAGTTAGGAACTGTTGCCGCAAGTTTTGGCGGAATGAAATGAAAAATGTTCTGCAATGCATTCAATATTACAGAGCAAATTTGCCACCAGTATTTTGCTGCATAACTCATGTAAAACACAATTCACTATGATCTACCATTTGCTGAGCAAAATTCACATATCTTTTATGTTTTTTCAAAAACAGAAATCCTTTGTTGCAGATCATCCATTACAAATTCCAACCTGTGCATCGCAAAATTACTAATCCTGTTTTGAAAGATTACAAAACATAACTTGCATTATGTAAACCATTTTTTCCCAACTTTTTGTCATGTGTGTCTACGAGCTGAAACTACAATATCCGTAATATCAGGACAAAGCATCTCGTAACCAGTTGCCGAGCCAATCACAGTGATCTGGAGTCAAATCCCTTGGCTAATGCCTAACATACATATGTCACCATACTTGTTAGCTAGCGAGCTCTGAGAACAAGATACGGTGGATATTTATTAATTGATCATGCTTGTTAAACCTGTCACCTTTTCACTAATTATTTACCAGTTTTTATTTAATTCTGATGCCTCTGACTGATATACGCCAATTCGACCATGAGCAGGATGCTGATTTGAATGCATCATGCACCCACACTTTGCTCCCCCATCTTGAATTCCCACAGTCCCACAGATATCATGGTTGGGATGGAAATTTATAGAAACATGAAAATGGAGCGATCATGTTACAAATGGAAGACGCCTCGCCTCAGTCGTGTTCCTGCCTGTGTTCCCCAGAGGTGTTGAATGTTAATGCAACACTAACCTGCTGATGGTCCACACAGTGTAGCAGTCAATAATACATTAGCTTCATGGTGCATAGAAGAGCTCGTAGTGTTAGAAGGGGGCTCCGTGCAAGAGAAAAAATGAGAGAGAGCGCGAGTGAAAGAACCTTTAATCAGCCTCTAAATTGAAATTATGTGCTTTAGTCAATGAAATATATGCATGGTAATTTATGAAAAAAAGATATAAAGATAAAGTGTAATGCTCAAGAACCGCTGCTAAGTGCAAAACACAGAAAATAATTGAGGGATCCACCTCCCGAGGAGTGAGGCCTAAAAATGAAGAGAAAAGCAGATGAAAGAGACGGGATGTCCCACATGGAAAGAACCTATATAAACATATAGGTTTTAATATAGGGCCAGATATAAGTTTCGCATATATGCGACATACATAAAATTGGCCGTTTTCATAATATATGAAAACGGCCAATTAAAACTTCACCGTCTTTTTTCCTTTTTTTATTTGGCATTTCCAATCCCACCCAAATCTGGGATATCCAATTATGGAATTATGTACAAGTTCTTTGGCTTATTCGCACAAGCAGCCCCCTGTTGACAATTCAGGAGAGTGTACACAGCCAGCGATCGTTAGCACTTGCATATTATACATTGGCTGGGCAAAACTTCTCAAGGGAAGAATGAGGGCAGAGATCAAACAAACAACAACTGCGTCAGAATCTTATTTATGAGCGCCCATCTAGGCAACAGGACGCACCTAGGGGAACTCTAATCTACATAACCCTTCCCAGCAGGCCCTTTTCAATTTGCATCCCTTGTAGCGCATTGGCCAATTGCTCACTACTTCTGAAAAGAGCTGCCGACCACTGCTGGTTGATACAAGGCGGGGATTAAAACCTATATGTTTATATAGGTTTTTTCCATGCGGGAATTTAAGAATCCTTGTTATTTCATTCCTTTAGGAAAAAGACTGGGACCTTTAGTTGCTATACAAGCATCTCAAATAAAAGACAAGTGTCTGTTCATTAAAACTGTGAACAGAAATGTAGACTTTGTCTACAAATTCATTAACCACAGTGAAATGCTTAAATAGAGGTGGGGATGAAAGTAACTTTTGAAAGGCATGTTTACTTGAATGCATGTTCTTCTGTGTACTTTTATTTTGTTATTTTTGTTTTATTTTGCTACATTTAGACTAAGGACCTCTGAGCCATATTCATCGAGAAACTGCATTACAGACAAGATAGAAAACATTGCATTTGGTGGATTAAACAGTGTAGTGTATTACCTTTCAGTGGATGTGTACGAGCTGTAATGATGTGAATCCAATTTTATCTAATGTGGTGAATCTGGCAGTGACTTAAACTTGAAAAAATGCTTAATTGATGAAATAAACATAATCAAACCATTTTGTTTTTATACATTTCCTTCTCTTCCACAATACACAACTCAATCTTCATAGAATTGAAATGAGTATGGTCAAGAAAGAATTGATGACCTTCTTATTGTTAATGTTTCAGGAAAAAAATGTAACAAATAGTATTAGATATTTGTGTTGATATCATAGCTTTTTGTCTCCTCTCACTTGCCATAGTTAATAATGACTGATTTACACATAACATGTCGTTGTCACATGTCAACATGTATTTAGGATCAAATGTGATGCAAATTTCACATGTTCACATGCAATTAATAAGTTATTGCGTGAAATTCTTGTTATTTCTGTAAGGGACTTTGGACTAATATGCAGATATTACCTTGAGAATAAAAATATGAGATAGGCATCATGTATGACAGTTGCAAAAGTGAGATATGAGCTATACAATAGGTATGACAAACAGAACCTGCCACTGGGTATATGAGCTATATAGGAGACCTATATGCCCTCTATAAGCACATATATGTAAGTGAATTTGGCCTATATGCGGCATATATGCGCATATATGCTGCATATATGCAGCATATATGTTCGTATAGATTCTTTCCATGTGGGGTCATAGACAAGAAAATATGATGACTATCAATTTTAAAAAAGTTAATATTTGAAAGAATAAAGGCAAACTTGGGCAAGCTCACTGGCAAGAAACCAAATTTTGCAGACTCATCCCATTTAATTGCATACTTTAAGATGTGCAATATATTCTCAAAAATATCCAAAGACCCTCTCAAAACTTTGTATTCTGACACGGGGAGACGCAGAACTCAGGCGCAGATGAAAGCTCAGTTCACAGGGTCTATTTGAACTCATGGTCAGGCAATCCAGGTCAGTAACAATCAGTGGTAATGCAGTACAGAAGGGCAACTCCAGAATTGGAATCAGTATTCAGTCCAATAATCAAAAAACCAGGAAGTGGGTATGCCAAGGCCAAATCACAAAGAGAATCGGAAGCCAAAAGCAATCAGAGGTAATACACGGGTAGACAATCATAAACTGAGGGCTGGACTGAATCAAAAAAACCGAAAGACAAAACAAGCCGTAACCAGGAATTCAAGGGATCAAATGCTTGCAGGTGGACACAGAAAATACTGGCAGACAAACTCGCAAAGAAATGATCCGAAACAGGGTAATATAAAGAGAGGTTAAGTGACTGATTAAACTGTTTGCAGGTGCAGTACATTGAGCAAATGTGCCGGGAGGTGTGGCTGTAAATGAGGGAACAAGCGCACCAATCAACAGCTAGGGGCGGTATAATTGTGTGAGTGAAAACAGAAGACAAGTGGCAAGGGACAGATGCAGAAAATGGCTTGACAGACACAAGGAACTGCTAAGATAAACAAGGAACATAAAAATATCAAAGACAGACAAAAAATAGCCAATAAACATAACTATACAGATTCAAACACTGACAGTATTCAGCAGCTATATTGGTCATAATCCAATTGACAATGAACATACAAAACTAGTAACAAAAAAAATTAGGTACAAAGTGCCACTGAGGACTCTAAGAGCCCCCTTGTTATGGCTGTTTGACTTTTGTTTCATTTTGATGCATAGTATTCAAGTACTTCACTCTAACACACGGGGCTCTGACACCTGGCGCAAAGCGGAACCAACCGTGACGCGCATATCTTTGCTAGTTTTTGACTGACACGTTGTTTTCCCATCCAGTGCTCAGGTTGCTTAAAAAGGCAAATGTACTGACGCCAGACTGATTACCCATTGGCGATTTGGTCTTAAAATGGTGTGTGGTAAGATGCATTGTTGGCATGTTGTTATCTTTGGGCAAAAACCTGGTCCAAAGTCAATTGTCGGTTTTTGACTGATACTTTAAGAACGCATTATCATTTAGATAGTATTATGCGTCTTTATAGGTGAGTGCACAAACGCGCATACACTCTGCTTGTGATACAACAGAGATAAGCAGCTGCGCAAACATACAAATGATTGAAGATTACAATGTAAAAGATTATTATTGTGTAATTCAAGAAATTTTAAAAATACATGTCATAATGTTGAGTGTGATTGATTTTATGCCCGGGCAATTACATGCCCCATCACATAATGCTCTGATCTATTTGAATTGTGAGGGAATCTATTCTGTCAACATCCATCTGATTTGCAATTCAACGAGCAAGTTTACACATGTAAGAATGCAGAAATTGTTCTTGATAATGGCATGACTCCTTTATACTGATGATCTCTGTCATTTCTGCAGTTTTCTAGGGGAGCCACGCAGAGGGCTGGCTGTTCAGGACAATTAAAGAACTGGCATACTATGCCTAAAACTTGTGTGCCTAAAACTTAAAACTTTTTCATTCCATCAAAAATACACAAAAACATGTGCAGTGACTGTAAGAATGTTTTGAGAGCTGAAAATGCCCTTCAGACACTTGGATAAGTCAGGTCAGAGTCCCATTACTCGCAATTATCTTAAAATCTATTTTGAATCCAACCTGGGGTGCGTTTCCCAAAGCACAGATGCTAACTTACATATTTTGAGCCACTGACAGTGAATGGATAATTATGTAAGTTGCTAACTTTGTTAGCAACAATGTTTTTGGGAAACACATCACTGATCCATTAATGTAGTACCTGTGACCTGTCTGTCCTACTTCTGTTATCAAATGCACAACTCCACATTTTGTTCGATATGTGCTTATTAGAATTTGCTGTTCAGCTGACAAAAGAAAGCACTTTTAACAAGCAGCAAGGCGGCGTATGACATTGTTATCCATGTCCATGATTAATCCAAACTTCATCAATACATCCAACTTGGCCTTTGACAATTAGATATCAGCAATCTGATATTCATCAGCAGTTATTTTTGTTCTTATGTATCCAGGTTGATCCATTTCTTTCCCAGCCTCACTGTCAATCAAGCAGAAGTAAGTTCATTTCACTTCAGCAAAATATTATTCAAGGAGTTATAGTACAGTAATCAAAATTACATTATTTTAGTTTTTTTCTTGCATGCTGTTTTTTCACTCATTTTAATTTCTTTCTGCCGTTCCATGCCCTCACATAATTATTTTGTACCTGCTGCCCTGAATTCTCTTTTCGATTGTTTGTTTTATATGCGCACTTTCAAATGCAACCCTGGGATTCAGTTTTAGCAATGGTTTGCTGGTGCGTTTTTATTTTGCACAGGAGTAGACCCATTTTATTTACAAAGAAGCATTTTTCCCTAGTAGTTGGCCAATACGCCATGATCATAGCAATGTGCCATGGTGCAAACGGCAAGGTTCAAGCACAATCAATAACACTCTAATGATTTGTTTATATCATGTTTTGCCAAAACACACCTATGATGAAGAGATTAATACAACTTTTGAAACCATGTGCCTTACTTTGCGTGCAGATTACTCGCTGTTAAACTAGCAAAAATGGCTTTGGGTACACCCTAAATGTACTTAGATCATTAAAATAGGGCCCATAATTTGTATATATTACATGAGTATAGGTCATTGCATTAGAATGCCAGGACATTTGATTTCTATTGGCCCTTAAATAAGACAAGGAATATGCCAATAATCTCTTCCCTCTGTGGAATACAAAACGAGTAGTAGCCAAGCCAATAAGACAGTCATAACACATGATAGTTGCTTTTTCTGTCAAAATGTGAGTCTCAAAATGCTTTCAAAGAAAACCATTACTGGCTTTTATGCCTGCTGCAATGAGTTCTTTTATCACTGGGCCTTATATAAATACAGCAAATCATTTGAACACTCTGAACCTCAGCTCAGAGCTTTTACCAAGCCCTTCTGATATTGTTTAGGTGCCATGAAGCCCAATACTAATGCTGTTGATTTAAGCGTCAGGATCTTCTATGTCTCAGGGAATGTGACACCAGCAGTGACAGGGATACTTTGTTGTACCCAGTCAATATACATGGAAATCTTTTTATTTTTTCCTACCACTCCAAAGATGTTCCCTCCCTCCCCGAATTCATGTGTAACTGCATATAGAAAGTCATACTGAATTACCGAAACTAGAATTACGGTGAAATTGTTGCGCCACTTTGCCATTTACGGCTTTGTCCACTCAATATTTCATATTCTCAGGGTGAAATGAAGAAACATACCATGATTACTCTGCATGGCTGGATATGCTGTCAACGAAAAATGTATTTTTATTATGATGGCAAGATTACACTGGTAAAAGAAAAAAGCTTCAGACGAAAAGTGGTGAAAATGTTTCAGCTACAGAATGCTTTCTTCAATCCTCTTGGACATATAGCCATAAATTGTAAGCACTTTCTTTTTAAATTTTGATCTATTTTCCCCAAGGTGACAAACCGTGACTCACTAATGTACTATCAATATTCCCTTCATCATCACTAAATTAATTGGTTTTGCAGTCCAATCCTTGCTGAAGCAAGGGAGCCGTCTCAAATTATAAAACATATTAAACCGCCAGTCACACTACTCTCCCTTTACACTTTCCAGTTCATTTCCCATCATTATCCTGCTTTCTCTTTACTGCATTCTTCCCGCAAAATTGTATTTTATTTTCCCCGCTAGACCAATAAGGCGACCACCTGATTTCCATGAAACGCAGCATGGCCTTACCAAATGGCAGACACATTAATAATAAGATACCACAAAAAAATTGCTAGGATTTTATGAAAGTCTAAGAAATGATGATCAAAAAAACCATGAGCTATTAAGACGGGGTGAAGAGAGTTTGTGTGAAGAGGAGAAAAAGTGAGGTTCACATGCTTGTTCCTGCTGAATTGCCAGAAGGCTGTAACCCTGACTTTGCAAATGTGTCAAATGCCATCAACAAATCCAGCAGAAGTATAGTGACTGTTTTAGAGAGAGAGACATCAGTGACTGTAACAGATATTGTTGTGTTAATGGATGAATTTGAGTCCGTATTGATTGTTCATGCACTCAAAAAAATGAAACCCTATGAAATGTTAGATTTACTTAATAATGTTATGTCAACTGGTTCCACACAATAGCTTTGCATAACCTTTATTTGACTTGTAACATTTTTTGCCAGTTTGATTAATTGCATTTAGTGGAATTTACTTAACTCAGTTTTGTGGAAAAAGTTGACATAACATTATTAAGTAAATCTAACATTTCATAGGGTTTCATTTTTTTGAGTGTGAGCAGGGGGGTGGGGGGATGGGTGGGGGGCGCTAGGGGGCTTGTTTGTTTGGGGAACCAGACAGGTTTACACGTGCCATTAAAAATAGCAGGTGCCTGATAAGTCAAATTATTCACTTGTATCATAAACAGAGGGAGAAACTCCAATCACAACTCCTGAAAGTAGACTAAACAGCTATTGCCTTGGCACCAAATCTGATGTCAGTTTGAATTTGAAAGAAAGAGGATGGAGGAGAAAGTCTGATGTTTGCCAAGACTCGTCTGCAGGGTGGAATTATGCAATTTCTGAGCGCTGTTCCTGTCTGTCATATTTGCTTAGGCTACACTATCCCAAACAAAACCATCATGAAAAAGAAAAGCAAAAATGAAATTGACTGGGAGACCAAAAAATACTACTTTTTGACAAAGCCATCTGTAAATCTGGGACATTCACAGTACCAGAACCTCGTTACAATCATTTTTTTTTTCATGTCAAGTCACAACAGATGTCAGAAGTCAGAGCAGTTTACCTACTTGAAAAAATATGTCCTATCAAAGGGATGAGAAGGAACACAAAAAGTGTGACTATGTACAGTATGAGGAGAGAGAAGATTACACCGGCCATAATACTGCTGAAGTTTCAGAACTTGACCACATCACATTAAACTGTGTGATGTTACATAGCCTGTTTACTCAATGACATTAGTGCATCCATTGATAATGTTTTTTAAATGAACATCAGGAAACCTCAAATGTCTAAAAAATATGAAAATTGCTTCTTCTTTCTGCAAATCGGTTACATACCGATTATCTCTGAGAACAATCTCACCTTGCATCAAACAGTTGAACTCACTGGGTCACCCTTGAGGACCACAGCATATATTATATTTAATTTAATCTGTGGTGCAGTGGTGTGTTTTTATACTCCAGATATCTAGAATGTGGCATGGCAGGAGTTCAGCTGGGATTTTAGAGTCTAATAATGAATTGTTGGGAGGAAAGAGCAGTGCATCCAACATGACTGTGATGTGAGCACCAAAGGCAGGCGTGGAGAGGTGAGAAATTGCCATATTTTCTGTATCTGTGATAAGGGAGTCGTGGTCTGAATGTAAAAGGTGTACAGGTATCTTCTTGAACAGAGGTAGTAAGCATGTTGTGTGACCATCTCAAATTTTTATTAGGGTATACAATGTAAAAAGGACATCTTCTTAGTATGAAAATGCTCATTTTGTTTTGAAAAACACCGGGCAAAGACATTAATGTTCAAGATGATATATGAAGGATTAATGATTATTGCTTGTATAACACAAATACAGACCATTTGCGCGTTTTATTTTGTATTATGTGTTCATCATGCAGAAAAATAAAGAAATTATTTCATAATGCAGCAAGAATCATCAAAAATGAGGCAGGTTATCAGTCCAGCAGCTTTTATTGCCTTCTTGCTCATTTTCAGAGGGAAGGAAGGCATAATAGTCCAATAGTCAGCAGCAGTCCAACACAACCTTATGCCCTGAAGCAGCCCTGTTGAGTCTTTGCTGTCTGCAGGGGACAACTGAGAGCCATGCAAGCCATCAGTATTATTAAAATATGCACATTTTAACTATCCAATTATATGTGCTGGACATGTTGAATTTGAGTTCATTTCGATCACTCTTTAAATTATATTTTTCCTAATACATGGGGAAGGACACCCACTCCACATGCTCGCATGCACATGCACCACACACACACACACGCGCGCGCGCGCGCGCAGCACACACACACACACACACACACGCACGCACGCAGCGTCCTGCAGCATCCATGTTAGACAAACACAGTAAAATTTAATTTTGAAAGAAAACTCCAGAGCTTGCACACACTCCTTCACGGATGACACTTAATCAATTCAGAAAAGTCTATACTGAGAGCCGGGGCAGTCTGGAGTGCACACTGTCAGACCCTTGTTTGGCAGAGAGATGGGGAGACAGACGAGAGAAATTCGGAGATTTGGAAAAGCACATCTGCCGTTCACAGATAGACTGCGTGGCTGGAGAAAAGCACTTATGGAGCAGAACAATTCATTCTACTGTTTGGGCTCAAGTCCTACCCATATACAGTATGTACACAGCCATACAAACGCTCATACACACGTCTTTACGTACTCTTTATATATATCCACAAAAAGAAATAAATGTAGAATGTCTAATGCCTATTTTCCATATCTCAATCTGTTCAATAAATACATTGATCCAGATGATACGCACTCAAGCATTTCCTGTAAATCAGTGACTGTACTATGCTGCATACGTGATGAGTAGGACTGTCAATTTTCCTTTAAAATCAGAAAATAGCTTAATGCGTACATGATGCATACATAATTTCAGACAAATAATGTCAAAATTCTTATTCATATGCATTTAGTGGCCCATGACATCTCATTTTTTATATGTGCTATTTATATTCATTAAATTCATCATGCTCAGTTTTATGCGCTCACAATAACTACCCTTTGACAGTTTAATTTTAGGTATGCAGATATGCAATTATTGTGTGTGTGTGTGTGTGTGTGTGTGTGTGTGTGTGTGTGTGTGCGTGTGTGTGTGTGTGTGTGTGCATGTGTGTGCATGTGTGTGTGTGTGTGTGTGTGTGTGTGTGTGTGTGTGTGTGTGTGTGTGTGTGTGTGTGTGTGTGTGCGTGTGTGTGTGTGTGTGTGTGCGTGTGTGTGTGTGTGTGTGTGTGTGTGTGTGTGTGTGTGCGTGTGTGTGTGTGTGTGTGTGTGTGTGTGTGTGTGGTTATAGAGCTGACCGAAGACTCTGGAGAATTAGACTCCAGACTAAATAGAATAGAACAGGATGAATATTCTCAATTATTGTGAGTAGGTATGTGTAAAGATACATTAATTTACACTGATGAGACATGGCGATATTTTAAAATGCATGCAGCGAAAAAATATTTAAATGTGCAGGATAATGCATGTAGTTACTGCCTAATGTATTCTCAGAATTTTATGTCATCGAACTTGAATGCCAAAGTTGCGTTGGGAGGAGTTTACTGGACGGCTGGAGATAATTGCGAGGAGAGGAATCAGAATGAGGGACAGATGAGAAATAACCGGAGTGAAGATAATCCAGTGAAAGGGCGGAGACAATGGAGGATTGTAATATGAAGATGGTGGGAACCGTAAAGAGGGTGGAGCAGGTGCCGAGAGAACATGTCGGAGGTGCTGCATCATGTATGAACACTGCTTTTTCCACTAAGCCATCAGTCCTCCATGCTATCTTTGCCAGCACTTGCTGTACTTTGTCAATCTAATCATGTAGTTCAGTCTGTCATTTGTCAATTGCTCATCGACAGTATGCACCATAATGCACTCTATTCATTTCCAGGGAGAGAGCCAAGCAAGTGGACATGTTGGTATACTGTATACATGAGACTGATAGGAAAAAGGCTGGCATTCAGGGCAGTGAAAAATAAGAGAGATAAAGGGGAATTTTACAATCAGCGCTCGACTTTTTCTCGCTCAGGGTTTTAGCTAAGCGAACCGGCCAGTCGCAGCGGCACAGAGTCAGACATTGCAGGACACTCCATCACAAAAAAGAGCGACAGTCTCCGAGATATTTTGTGACTCACTGAGCCAACAAAAGCAGAAAGACGAGGCTGAGTGGTTTTGTGAAGTTCGGGGAGATACGGCAGGCTGGTCACATCCATTGAGCGAAGGTTAATAAATACATCAGCAACACTTGTCAGCATTTGAGGAGGCTTTGCTCGTCGTAATACTTTGCAGATATTTTCTCCAAAATTGCTCTCAATTATCATCATCATCTTACCAAAAAATGCAGTGCATGTTGTATTTTCTGTAAGAGAGGGAAGCATATTACTGCTCTGTCCAATCTAATAAGAGTTGTATGTCATAGACACACTCTCTCAATAAAGTCACTCCACAAGTGAATGAACCGACTGACCCATGTGCTTAAGCTTTCATGGCGCTGAAGGCAGAGAGCCTAAGTGTACCAACTGCCCTTATCTTTCACACATCATGACAGCAATGTGGATGTGGGAGCAACATCACTATTTCTACTGAGCTGCGAAACTCACAGGATTCCACCCCCGAGTCCTGGGACACAATCGATGACCAATACCTAGTCTGACTCTATCATCCATATTGATGTTATTAATTAGTCGGCCACACGCTGCTTTGATGCACTCGGAATTCTAATGTGCAGCATGTCGACCACTCAGGTCTCCTTCGGGCTCGGAGACCCAACGTTCCTCTGTGCGGCGGCGAGGCGTGCTGCATGATTTTCGATGGCACGCCATGCTCCCGTTTGCTAATCAATTAGCTGCGGATTAAAGGGAGGGAGGGAGGCGGCAGCCCTCTTTTGTAGCAGAGTGTATTTGTGTTTGGGATTAGCAAATTAGATGAGGCTATTCGCCTCAGATGCAGCATCAAAGTAAGACACTTCCAGGGTACAGGGATGCTGCTGGGCTGTTAGCTGGATCTCCTCAATCCATCATTAAAGTGCAGGTCATGAGTCTCATTACCCATAATCCTTACACCATAGCTGTGAGACTTTTCATTTTGGTGTTCTGATACGAAGGCAAATGATTAAATGGGAGTAGGCCAGCCCTTGTGCTCTCTCCAGATCAATGGAGTTCATCTTGAGTATGACAGTGGCATGTTTTCATATTCCTCTTTCATTGGAAGTGAAAGACCACTTTTGCACAAAACCAACGTTAAATAAAATAATTACCCATTTGGAGGCCAAATATCATGACTTGGGAGTTTTTGTGATTTTTATGAACTTGTAGATGGATCAAATATCAAAAGTGTGACCGAACAACAACAAAGTGAAAGAAAAACTCCCTTTCTGTGTTGGTTGTCCAGCAATGAGAGATTAATTTCCCTCGTTTTTTTCCCTTATTGTTGTTTGTTTTCTACAAAGCATACATGAGTGAAACCTGAGTCTTCTTATGTCACTCCTATTATAGTTTCATTACGCACTGCTAGCAAGTTTAGCAAACATTTGTAATTTGACTTTAGCTTACGTGGCTAGCCTAGCTGGTATCATTGTTGCATTACTATGCATTTGCAATAGTTAACATGTATGAATACACTTAATCATTTCTTCCTTTAGGAAAACCATACATAATTACCCATTTACATCCATTCATACGAACATGTAACAATATATCTCTACTAATGCACCATATAAAAGGATGAACTAACTCCCGCCTCTGGTGTTCTTCTTGCAGGTGTACTGTACAGTGAATGGACGTTTTAGCTCGCCCCTAAACTTCCTGAATAGACTTTATTTTGAACACATTTCACTATCAGCTGTGCCACCTTGACTAATCCCCACAGTATCAACAAAGAGTTGTTTTCATAGTGTTTTAAAAAGGCTGAAATTGCATTTGTTTGCTTATATAGCAGAGCATTTGTTGTACTTGTGGATATGATTCCTCACGAATCATGAAATTGCTGATGTGTTCCGCTGTTGGGTGTGAGACACTTTCATGGGAAAGCAGAGACTTCAGGTCTTCAATGAGAGCTTTGTCTACATCTTGCCGTTAAAAAGCAATAGAACATTATGTTAATGGGAAAATTACGGATTCCATGACAGTTTTGATCTGGATGTTTAAGTATTTATTATTAATTTCAGCTTTTTTCTTAATATTATCAAAAAAAATTTCTTTTTGCACCAAAGGGGCAGTTCTTTCATTTGCAGTTCTCCTCAGACAAATGTTATCTTGCACTTTTTGTAGTCTGAGGGTTGAAACTGCATTTGAATGAACACTATTCTTCATTTGATTGCAACACTGTGGGAGACTTGGGTGCTCAGAGACAGGTGAGGAGGTGAGGATGTTCATTCAGTCCTGGGCCACTCCACTTAAAAGTTTCAATCACTGAGGATTCTGCTGAAGTGCTCGTCAGATTGTTGAAGAGCACAGTTGTGATTATCTATCGGATGCTGGCATACTGTAGCTTAGTGCTGCTAAAAGTTGTTATAAAAACAGAGTGCTGACTTAAGTGTGCTATTCTATTTGGCTTCACATCGATAGATGCCTATACAGAAAGGAATTTATTGTATAGCATATGTATCATGAGTTTTATAAATAACACGCTTTCTTTATGTATGTGGATAATACTTTTTCTGAAAGTGTTTTAGGTGAGATACAGCATCAGCGATACCCTTTCCCCCCTCTGAATACAGCATAATGATGTTTGAGGTTCTTTAGGTTTAGAATTAGTCTCCTCATGCCATCCTCCTTTTAACCAATCAGTGTCCAACTAATTCTATGTCTGGGTCAGCATGCAAACGAGTGCCATTTTAATCCCCTAGATGTAGCTCTTATTACCTACATGCACTTGTTCAGGCTGGGCTGAATTTGCCCATTGTAAATGGTCCCTTGTGTTTTTCAGGGGAGGTGAGTCCCACGGCGAAAGGGAAGGAGGAAACATGGGAGAAATTCTCAGTAACCTGTTCAATGTGCTGAGAAGCTTCACTGAGAGGTAAGGAGAAACACAATTAAGCTCACTGTCTCTCTGAAAGAAAGTCTGCTCCTGGGAAAAGTAGTGTCCAACATCAACTCAAGTCAAGTGAGCCCAATGCCCTCATATCATTACTTTGCACCTGCTTAAACAAAGCAGATGCACTGTCACATGACATCAGACACCCTTGCACTTCAAGAGGTTGATAAATTGACCTGATGCACAGTTAATAGCATTTTGTCATCCAATTATCCCGCAGGTCAGACTGGTTGACTGCCTCTGCTCGTTAGGTAACCTCTGGAGAGGTTGAAGAGGATGGTGCACAAATAGAAATTTGTAATATTCTATATGCATATTCAGCATCTCTCCTGCACCATATTTTAAATGTGTTTACCTTTTGGTATTTTAAGATGTCATTACAGGAAAAGGCTGCCAAACGATTAGTAATAATATAAAAATACTGAACGACAAATACAAATCCTAAAAAAGAAGGGATTATATCATTTGTATGGCGTATGACAAAATTATACCACCTAGAATATAATACGTGACAGAAAAATACTCATTCCTCAGGAGTTTCAGTGTCAGAAATTCTTAAGGGAGGGTAATTCAGAATAAGGTATATTTCAAGTATTTTTAATGCTCAAATACATCAGTATATTTACAGTCCTCTTTCATGCATGAACTGTTGAAATTTCAATAACAAATTATTCACCTTTCCCCCTTTTTAAAAAAATTAGTTGTTTACCTGTGTAACATACTCGCGCACCCATTTGAAAATGTCTCAAAACTATTCCAGTTTAAATACAAGAATATAATCACTGCCGAGTGTATAGTTCCAATAACTGTTGGTGACGAGTTAGTCTTTTGTTTGATCAATATTTGCTTGTTGGCAAAGAACTGATGATAAAGATGTTAGTGTTCCTTCATAATTCAGTTTAAATATGTTGCTTTCAGCATAAGCTGTTCTAAACTGGAGGAAGACTTAGAGATCCCAGCTGTTTTTCCAGTAAATGTGACAGAGGAATTCTCTTTTTTCATTAAAATCAATTGGACTGAGTCACTGAGATGAATTTAAGCTCTGAACATGACCATTCAGCCTTAAAGCTATGAATTCAGTGCTAAGCCTTCTCTCCTTCAACAACAGCGTTCTCACTGGGATCTCAACCTGTGAGCAAGTGTCAGGGTGGTGGCGTGTGTAATGATTATGGTGCCTGGCATGAGATTCAGGTGAACTGCTTGATAAAGGAAAACACTTAACCTAAATGATGTTCAAAAATACCTAGCTGTATAAATGGATAATATTTAAACAAAAGAGGGATTGAACTGTAAATTGCACTGGATGTGTTTGTGAAGCCAATTGCAATTCCACCCTGAAAGGGTCTAATATGAGTGAGGATCATTCTCCGCATGATGTTGAGAGATAGGAGACTGACGAGGCCACCTGTTTGTGGGATATTTATTGCGCAGCTCACGGGTGTAATTGCTAATGGTTTCCTGGCTTTGGAGTGATTAGAGCCTCGGTGACCTCCAGGAGGAGTTCTAGGCTGAGTAGAAAAGAGATCAGTCACAGGCAGGTGACAAAACAGTTGTTTCTCCTCTCTTCTCCAAGGGGCTTAGTACAAGTATTGAGTGGGTAAAGTGATGCAAATGCTCTGTGTTGTCTGTGATTGAGTGGGTAAACAGCATCCAGCAGCTGTTTGAAAGATGAGTGGCATTCGGTTCTGACTGACTGAGTGCTATGAGCGTTAGCGCCAGTAATGCTAATGCAGTGCTCATAACTGCGTAGCCTGAAAAAAGCCTGTCTGAATATCAACTAAAATGAACTTCTGCACTAGTCTGTACTGTTCATTATAAGTGCTCAAAGAGAGGGAGAGCAAGAGAGAGAGCAAGAGGGAAAGAATTTCACATCCTTCAAACTGCAGTTCTGCTCGCTACGTGGAGTTTTGGAGGAATCTATAGAGTCACTTCAACAATGGAAATCATGCAGGTGATATATCAGCTGGGGGTTGGTATAATGAGATCCCTGGTCCCTCAGCATGGTTTCATTCTGTAGAGCAGGAGTGTCCAATCTTATCCAGAAAGGGCATGTGTGGTGCAGGTTTTTGTGCTAGCCAGCAGTGTTACAGCACCTGATTCCACTAATTATCTAATTAGGGGTTTCAATTAGGACCTTGGTGGGTAGAATCAGGTGTGTTAGTGTTGGGCTCTAACAAAAACCAGCACCCACACTGGCCCTTTCTGGATAAGATTGGACACCCCTGCTGTAGAGCAAGCCTTTGTTCTTGATGATAATTTCACTTTGCTCCACTCAGGGCATTCACACCCATATTATTCAAGTCGTCTTTTTTCATTATCATTGCAGAGTTTATTCACTGTGATTTGACTTATTGCCATGTTTCTCCTGTAGGAATATCATATTGATAGCTCTTCGCAAAAACGTGGTTTCGTATTTTCTAAATTTGTTTTAATCAGACATGTTTGCGTTTGCACTTACAAAAATTACTTGTATATTGTATATACAAGTTGTATATATTGTATATTGCTTGTGTATTTATATATATATATATATATATATACAGTGCCCTCCATAATTATTGGCACCCCTGTTTAAGATGTGTTCTTTAGCTTCTAATAAATTCAGATTTTTTCTAAATAATATAGGACCACAATGAAAAAAAGAGGAAAATCCAACCTTTAATTCAAGTGCATTTATTCAGTGGGAAAAAAATCCCACATTAAGAAAAAATTCTTTTACATCAAATCATGTGTGCCACAATTATTAGCACCCCTGATGTTAATACTTTGTACAACCCCTTTTGCCAACAAAACAGCACCTAATCTTCTCCTATAATGTTTCACAAGATGGGAGAATACAGAAAGAGGGATCTTCGACCATTCCTCTTTGCACAATCTCTCTAAATCATCCAGCGACCTGGGTCCTCTCCTCTGCACTCTCCTCTTCAGCTCACTCCACAGGTTTTCAATGGGGTTGAGGTCTGAGGACTGAGATGGCCATGGGAGGAGCTTGATTCTGTGTCTGGTGAACCATTTCTGTGTAGATTTGGCCACATGTTTAGGGTCATTATCTTGTTGAAAGACCCAGTGACGACCCATCTTCAGCATTCGGGCAGAGGCCACCAGATTTTGATTTAAAATGTGCTGGTATTTCAAAGCGTTCATGATGCCATGCACCCTAACAAGGTTCCCAGGGCCTCTGGAAGAGAAACAGGCCCACAGCATCACCGATCCTCCCCCATACTTCACAGTGGGCATGAGGTGCTTTTCTGCATACTCATCTTTTGTGTTCCGCCAGACCCACTTAGAGTGTTTGTTGCCAAAAAGCTCTATCTTGGTCTCATCTGACTGAAGCACACGGTCCCAGTTGAAGTCCCAGTACCGCTTTAGCTTAACTCCAGACGTTTGCGTTTATGATTGTGAGTGAGAAAAGGTTTTTTTCGTGCATGCCTCCCAAACAGCTTGTTGGCATGTAGATAGCGCCTGATGGTTGTTTTGGAGACTTTGTGACCCCAAGATGCTACCATTTGTTGCAAATCTTTAACAGTGAGCTTTGGAGAACTTTTTATTTCTCTTACCATCCTCCTCATTGTGCGTGGTGGCAAAATAACCTTGCGTCCTCGTCCAGGCTTGTTTACCACTGTTCCAGTTGTTTTAAACTTCTTAATGATTCCTCTAACAGTAGATATGGGCAGGTGCAGGCGAGTGGCTATTTTCTTGTAGCCATTGCCTGACTTGTGAAGGTCGACACACATCTGCCTTACTTGAATGGTGTGTTCCTTTGTCTTTCCCATGTTGAAGAGTGGATAAGAGAAATGGCCTCTGTGTCACGTCATATTTATACCTCAGGGAAACAGGAAGTGATGAATTACTAATTAAATGTTCCTAGATACTCTGATCAACTTTGTAAACTACTGTAAAAATGACAGAAATACTTCAATTACATTTATTTCCTAGGAATTGTTAGGGGTGCCAATAATTGTGGAACAGGTGATTTTATGAAAAATAATTATTTCTTAGTCAGGGATTTTTTTTTTCCCTTAAAATTCACTTGAGTTGAAGGTTACATTTTTCCACAATTTTCAGTGTGAGAGTATGCTTCTGCAATAAAAATTGAATTTATTTTAAGGCTTTTAACACATCTTAACCAGGGGTGCCAATAATTATGGAGGGCGATATATATATATATATATATATATATATATTTAATTACGTTGAAAATATATTCCCCACCCAAAAAATATATATATATAATAAAATACTGTATGTACATTTTTTCTTTTTCATGGACAAAAGTCTGAAGTCTGAGAGTGCATCTCAAACTGTCTTCTGAAATGAAACAGAAAATGTAGTTCATTTGCATATTGTACTGCTGGATTTAACATCATTATCATTGACAGAGCCGGGGGATATACTGTAGTTTTCTTGTACTCTGTGGCCACAAAACCAATATACAGTAGATGCTAAAAAACTTGGACTTTGGTTGCTCTCATCCCAGTCTCTTGAGCAAAGTATCTTACTCACTTGTCACCTATTTTACCTCCCTGTTTGTCAGGTGTAACCATCGACTTGAATGTCTCATACACCTACCCCGCAACAAGTTTTTAAAATAGTCCTAAGTTATTGTGCGAAATGCATTTCATAAACAATCAATTGCGGGCCTATCTATTTTTCACGGGTATAAATGCAGCAATTATTTTTGCAGATTTTCAGAGCGTAGATATGTTCTGTCGAGTAAAATATTGTGTATAGTGGAAGCATTGAAGGCAGTCTATTTGTTAACCATGCCAGAGATTCTAATACTGAATGTACAATTTACAATGACTAGTACATCAGTCGTTCTTTATGCATGATGACAGAGAATAAGCTGACAATGGGGACTCAGTGAGTTTGAGCAGTTGTACTGTAGGAGTGTTTCCTGCTGACTGTGCCTGCTGAAATTTCTCATCTCACTGGGAACGCCAGCAAGAACAAATATTTCTCCTGCTTGTTGGCACTGTGGTTTTCTTGTTAAATAAGAGGGAAGAACAAACTGTTTGCTTGTATTTAGTCATGAACAAAGTGGTACAGCCTATCAAGATTTCATCTTATCTACATCTTTTATTATACCTTCAAATTTCAGACACTGCCACTATTTAATTGCATATTCTAATTTGTTTTAACATTGAAATTTAGATGAACCCATTTCCCCATCTGAATGGATTGAAATCCACATAAAATTTAGTTCACTGTAATCTACACCATTATACGTACCACCTGTCAATACCCATAAACCATATAATGCCATTACAATGGTTTCTGATATGTTGTACAAAGGGTATTTGGCTCCTACCTGGACATTTCTTATAATAACACAAACTGTGTTTCTTTGGCTTGATTTGTGCTACGGCAATCATTGATTTCCATTGTTTCTTTCCTCAGAATTGTATTCATTGGCAGACGGCATAGAAAAATGAGTTAGTGCAGCTGCAATTTCACTGAAAAGGCAACCTGATATAATTTTATGTTTGAAATCTGCTTGATGTCTGGTTTTCCTGGGCAGCAGGAAGGGCCACTTCATGTACGAAACACATGCATATTCCAGACGGTATGATATATATCCTTCGAGCCATTCGCTCACATTGGATGGCAGGAAACAGGGCTTGGGTGTGGTTGCCATCTGTTCCAGGGATGGTATTCAAAGCACTTCCTCTCAGGGGTTAAGCAAGCAGGGGATTGCATCTGTGACTACTGCCCTGTTATTCTGGTAAGGACCTGCACAGAGGATAATTAAATTGATTTAGATCTAATTCATGCTCTATTCTCCAGAACATTTCTGTGAGACTGGGGAATTGAGCGATTGTATTTGCGATAAAGGTGGTAGTGTGGAAATAAATGTGTACATTAATGTATATTTGTGCAGTAATATGTAATGCAGTAACATTGGGTGGAGGGCTGTATTGGTATACAGTTTTACAGGCTAATGGGTGGTATATTGTCAGTTTGTTTCATCGTGGTTTTGTGTGGAAACTTTATCTTTATTGCACAGTTCTCCCCTCCATGAATGAGATAAGCTGAATACGTCAGTCACTTCTCAGTCCCTTCATATGTGACATAGGACCCCGGCTTGTGTTCTTGTGTAAACAACCTTTAATTTTCCAATCTTTTGTGAGCTGACAATAACTGGAGCTGAGCCATGAATTTCCCAGATTCACTAAAGGTCACCAACATTTTTGTGGCACCGATGCCATTCGCTGTTTTAACAACACGCCTTTCCTCATATCCCTATTTGTGTGGTGTATTTTATTGGCTGTGGGTTTACACATTTCTCATTTATGGTTTTAAATGCCAAGTGCTGCATATTTTCTAGTCAAAGCAAAGAACATTGGCTGGCCCTGTGCTACAAGGAATGATGTGGGGGCCTGCTGAACCTTGAACACAATTAAAAAGTTTAATTACGGGTAGATTGGCCTTATAAGTGGCAAATTGACCATTAATTTTCAAGGATCTTGGTGGATCTTGAAAATGGGAGTGCTTTTCTAACTGAGTAAAGAAGGGAAGACAATTACTTTTTAGCTTACCGGCCCTATGGGCCGATAAGCTATTGTAGGGCCGGTAAGCTATTGTGTGGCGTCCGTCGTCCGGTATCCGTCGGCCGTCGTCCGGAACATTTTTAATCTTTTTTTTGGCCTGATGAATTTTCATGTAAATTTGCAGTAACATACTATTAGTCCATATCTCCAGAACTTTTTCTCGGATTTTTGATTGAATCATTTTTGTCCGTTTTATGGGCCCTTGAAATTTTGGCTCCAATGTTAAAGGTAGGACTGAGAAATTTAAAAAAAATCATTTCTCAAAAACTGCGTGATAAATTTTTTTCTAAATCAGGCAATCAACTTACCTTGGTACCATCAATGTACAGTGCGAGCGCCATTTTGATTGATTCGACGGAAGTGGGTCTATTGCAGGCGCTGTACTTTATGAATATGCAAGATGGCATGTGGAGGCCAAATGGTTGCAGATAGAGATTAAGTTTGTATTATCGACATATATGACCTATATTTTGGCAATATTAAATTTGACCACAGATGACTTTGAAAGGTCAAACTCGAGGTCAGGGAATATATTAACAATGTTAAAAGATATGATTTGAAATTTCAAAAAATTATTTCCCAAAAACTGTCTGATAACTTTTTTCTAAATCTGGCAATCAACTCACCTTGATACACTTTATGTACAGTGCGAGTGCCATTTTGATTGAATCGACGGAAGTGGGTCTAGTGGGTGCGCTGTACTTTAACATTGGGTTTTATGGAGAATGGGCCAAATCGCCTGTGGAAGCTAAATGGTTGCAGATAGAGATTAAGTTTGTGTTACTGATGTATAGGAAGTAATATATGACCTATATTTTGGCTGTGTTAAATTTGCCCTCAGATGACCTTGAAAGGTCAAACTTGAGGTCAAGCAAAATGTTACAATTTTCAAAGGTTTCTGGGCTTGAAAATATTGAAGATTGGGAACATATGTGCATTGAACACTTATAGGAAGTCATGTATGAACTTTAATTTGGTCGCCTTGAAATTGACCTTCGGTGACCTTCGAAGGTCAAACTTCACATAGTGAAATTTCAATGACTTTTATCACCAAAACTATTACGAGCTTAGGTTTGTATTGCGGGCATATAGGAAGTCATGTATGAAGTTCCATTTGGTGATGTTGAACTTGACCTTCAGTGACCTTGAATACCCAAACTTCACAGTGAAATTTCAATGACTTATATCAGCAAAATAGTTACTGATAGTTTCGGTCTGTATTGGAGATGTATAGGAACTCATGCATGAACTTTCATTTGGTGGCCTTGAACTTGACCTTCGGTGACCTTCGACGGCAAACTTCACACAGTGAAATTTCAATGACTTCTATCACCAAAACTATTACAGATAGAGCTTAGGTATGTATTGTGGCTATATAGGAAGTCATGTATGAAGTTTCATTGGGTGACCTTAAACTTGACCTTCAGTGACCTTCAACGGCCAAACTATACAGTGAAATTTAAATGACTTATATCAGCAAAATCGTTACAGATTGAGTGCAGGTTTGTATTGGAGACGTATAGGAAGTCATGTATGAACTTTCATTTGGTGACCTTCATATTGACCTTTGAAGGTCTAGCTTGACCTAGAGAAAATTCAATGACTTCTGTCACAGAAAAGATCACAGATGGAGCCTAGATTTGTGTTACTGACATGGGAAGTCACATATGAACTTTCATTTGGTGACATTCAGCTTGACTGTTGATGACATTTGAAGGTCAAACTTGACATAATAAAATTACAGTGACTTGTATTGCCAAAACGGTCACAGATGGAGTCTAGGTTTGTATTAGAGACGAATAGGAAGTCATATAAGAACTTTCATCTGGTGACCTTCGTATTGACCTTCAAAGGTCAAATGTGACCGAGTGAAAATTCAATGACTTGTATCACTAAAACGGTCACAGATGGATCCTAGGTTTGTGTTACTGACATCTAGGAAGTCACATATGAACTTACATTTGGTGACCTTCAACTTGACTGTCAGTGGCCTTTGAGGGTCAAACTCGGCAGTGAAATTACAATGACTTGTATCACCAAAATGGTCACAGATTGAGCCAAGGTTTGTATAGAGACATTTAGAAAGTCACATATGAAGTCCATTTGCTGACCACAACTTGACATTCTGTGACCTTTAAAGTTCACAATTGACATATTGAATACATATGGACATATTATAATGACTTGTATCACCAAAACTGCTTCAGAGCTTAGGATTGTATTCCACAAGGTCTTGTAAATGTATGTGAACTTTTATTTAGTGACCTTGACATTGATTTTCATTGATTCAAATGTCAAACTTCACATTAAATTTTCATAACTTGTATCATCGCTGTAAGACTGCTTGCCGGTAAGCTACAGGACCCTCGGTCCTATTTTTAAATGTTTTAAAGAGGATCTTGTTTCTGTAGGACCTAATATTTTCCTTTTGGCCACTTTAATTGTTTGTTTATCTATCCCCACTACTATCTCAGTATTTGTGGAGCATTTGGGCATTACTCCTATGCATTTACAGACATGATAGTTTTTCTTTCTCTCACAGATGCATGCACACAAGCACACACGCACACACACACACACATATATTCTTACATCTTGCATGCAAAACTCTGCTTCTCTATCTGCCTATGACAATCCTCCTTTCTCCCTATATTCTCACAAACCCCTCTCCCTCTACCTTGTGATTTTCTATCGCTCTCCATCTTGCTCGCGGAACAGATTAAGGTCACATGATTACCGTTTGACTCCAGTGATAAATTGTCAGCCTAATGTATAGTTATTTAAATGCTAATTCATCATAACAGTGGTCAATGTGGGATTTCCTTGTCTGTGTCTACCACCTGACAAGCTCATTCCAAAGTGGGATACATACTAATCACAACACTGTCCACGGAAAAGAACTGAGAATGTAAAACGCGTATTACCAGTCAGTCAGATATAAACAAGGTCAAAATTGAAACAGAAGGGAAACAAAGGAGTGATAAATGAAAATAAAAATGTTGCCTACCCATCGAGGGAGACGGAAGGGGCCTGAGTCATCGTATGTTGGACAGATGTTTCTTGTAGATTAATATTGCGGAGTTTATTTATTGAGCGTTCGGCAGAGTTGCTGGACCGTGTCATTTCACGCCTACCGGCCAAGGAGAAAGGGCGCTCCCATGGTCTTGCAGCCCTGCCACAGATTTTAATAAATGATAGAGACAAACCGTCCTATCAGTCACACCGTAACCGCGGTTCGCCGGAAACATGGGCATAAATATAGAAGTGCTTTGGCTTGCCGCCTGTTGATCGCTGTTTATTGCTACTCGAGAGTCAGATTTTTCCCACCCCGCGCTTTATGACTTTCCATTTACTCATGAATTTTTAAGCGCGGAAACTTTTATTTTTAACATCTGTGGCAACCGTCTCATTTACTCCCGCCTCGTCAATATTTTTACGTGATGTAACGAGGTGCTTGTCATCGGCAGAGCCTGACAGGTCTAATTCAATTCTTATTGAGGAAAATGGTCTGAACGGCTCCTTCGAAGTGGTACACAGTAAATCTGTGTGCTGACTCTCCCTACGCGATTTCCCCATTCTCCAAAGAGGGTATTTATCAACAATGTAGAAACTCACTGGGAACTGACGCGTGATAGACATTGACTGTTCTACTGATGAGGATGTTATCTGATGAACGCTCAGTTCATCTTCCGACCAGCAATAGCTCAAGTGATTGATCTCAGCGGTGATTGATAACTGCAATATAGATTTTCACAAGATAAGTTTTCATCAACATGTATTTGCTCAGGCTGTATGGGTCAGTTTTTTGCTGAAAAAAAAAAAATTAAAAGGACTGAAAAAAAAAAACACGCCTGGCATATCTATCTGTAAATCCTTCAAAGGAATTTGAAAAATCCAGTTTTTCCTGTTACCATTAAACTTAATGTCAGCATGTATTAATTACAAGGCTGTGTCCATTTATTGATTCTGCCTTTAAGAGAATCTCATAAATTGGGGATTCAGGCAAACTTTGATCTCAATGAAAATCTTTGATCTCAGAGAAAAGATCCTTTCAACATAATTCCTTTAAACCTAAACGAGCCAATTGCTCATTATATAAAAAGACATCTTCAAATATAAAGATCTTGTGATTTTTTAGCCACCCTCTCATTTTTTCCAGATTATGGTTTTTTGTGCAAGTAATGCAGACACTGATATGGCATTTTCTAAACCAAAGGAAAACAGCTATTGTTACTATTATTTAACTTATGTGTGCGGACTTATGTTTTGTAGCTACTTTTGTATCCTTTTTTTGTCCAGCACCCAGCACTCATTGTTTTTGGATGTGCATCCTGTCTTATTGATTTTTATAATGTTTTAATTTTCCTATTTTATTCTTTGCCAATCGTCACTGTACAGCACTTTGGTTCAACTTCTGTTGTTTTAAATGTGCTTTATAAATAAACTTGACTTGACTTGACTGCTTTTTGTATCTACTATGATTTAATTTGTCATTGTTATTAGACAATTTTATTGAAACAAGTTACTATCTCGAATACAAGTTTGTAAAGTATTGCAATGTTGTGACAATTTTATTGAATTTATATAGATTGTGATCTCTGTTTAGCCTTTAGGTTTACACACAAGCGTAAAAAATCAGCAATGCTAGTAATGAAATGTGCAACTAAGTTTTCATTGATTCAGGCCACAAAACATAATCAGCTACAGTGACCAGGAACTACCAATTCAAGTAAACAAATTGGATAATGCGCTTAAAACGTATGGCATCAACATTTGTAGCCTAATGAGTATACGCTCTGGTTGTTTGTGGAAGATCTGCATAGCTTGAGAAACTTTCTATAACTGCACTCATTTGAAAGTTTGTATAGTAATATTTATATGGATTAATGCTATGTTTACATTGTTGATTCAGTAGGAAATGTTCCCCTTGTCTTGACTTGGATCTGGCTCTGTTTGAGCTGTAACAGTACACATTATCGCTCTCCTCCATCATTGTGTTGCTCTAATTAGCCCTCCACTGCCTCACTGAGCACCTCAGCTCAGTTTAGTCTTAAAAGTAAATCTTCTCTCATCCCCACATACACTGTAATAAATTTCAAACTGGTTAAACTCTGAAAGGAAAGTTCACCGGTTGACTTAGGCATGTGAGTTAACTCAACTAAACATGAAAATAAGCTTTGTTTCAACTCACAATAAGTGAAGACAATGGATGACTGTAATTTCAACTTTTGAAAACTTATAAACTTGAGTTCAATATTTAAAATTTGTCATGACAAATGGAGTTAATCAGAAGAAATTATTTCTGATAACTTAATGGGACTATCATTTTTTACAGTGTATGGGTGCTGTCTGTCTCTAGCCTGCTGGTGAGCTACCATATGGGCAAATGATATTTACACTCTTAGAAAAGATCGGTTTGAAATGACTATGTCAGCTATATCAAATTATAACACACTTGTGTACATATTGGCACAAACATACGTTAGTCTGAATTTTAGCATATACAGTGCGCTGACAATGATTACACAGGAATTGCTCAATGGATTCTTGAAAATATGTAAACTTAGCAGTGTTTGCACATTACATATGATTATACAGCGAAAAGGCAATGTTACATTCCTTTAATGGATATCACGGCAAAAGAGGAGAGAGCAGTGCATTAGAGTCCTCTGAGTGAAAGTTCATTACAGCTGTGATCATTATGCACATTAGATGTGCAGTAAAGCTGATGGTATGTGGTAGTTTACATTCGCTACATCTGGGAGTTTAAGATCAACAAGGCCCTGAACCATCTGTTAAAGAAACTAGACAAGTACCTTCTGACTGAAAAAAATGACCGGTTATACTGAGATTAGGACATGTGGGTTGTTTTGTGAAATAAACATTCCAACCTGCAAAACATGTTTGGCTACTTTATAAATTTTTAGCTAGTTCTAAGTTCTTTTTATTTACTAAGTCAGCAGAATAGAGCATCTGTTGTATTAAGGACTGCAAATTATCATTTGGGATTGAGCTTGCACTCTGACTGAGCAATTTAGCCTCATATACAACAGATGCACTTTTTTTCTTTTACCTGAAACCGAACCAAACATGAATCCAAGTCACTTAATTAAACTTGTTGAAGGAGTGACTTCCAACATTTTAATTAGAATGGTATTTAAATTTGCGTGCAGTTTTTTTCTGCCCCGGAAATGCGCCCTAATTAGGAAGGTGTGCTTTTAAATGCCTCCATTTCAGGTGTGGTTAACATTTAAAAGGAGAATCAATTTTCCCATTATGCTTCACTTGTACAAAACAGTATTACATAATTACTGCATATGGTGCCCCAGATACCTGTATCCTTAATAATGAAGCCAAGACTTATAGCCCCTTGGTTTTCCATTTGTTATCCATGTTAATTATAAACGTTGATGAAGTTCTTTGTGTACTGTTGACTGCCTTTCCCTCCGCTAATAGCTGATCACAGAATAATGTACTGATCAAGACTCTTACCACAACCAAGCTGCAGAGTGAATGTAGAGTTTAATGTCCCATATGATATTCAATAGCTGTCTTCGGCTATCCCTACCGTACATGCCCCACACGCATTCAAATTCACACATCTGCACATGCACACACATACTCTCACACACAAAATGCATATACATAAAACATGCACACAGAGATGCACACATACATTCAAACACAGACACACACACACACACACACACACACACACACAAACAGAGGAGCTTGTTAGTATGAATACCGTATAAAATGCAGGGGATTGTAAACAATGTGTCACTTGACACAAGAGAAACATGTATGCCAAATTCTGAATCTGATTTAGGAAAGAAATTAAATTACAGCTTGCATAGTCATATTCTAAGTACCCATACAATGAGAACTTAGAGATCTAACAAATGAACAAATGAGATGAGCATAAGTATTTAAGAGGACGTATGCCTCCAGAAGTTTTTTTTTTAGGCTCATTTGCTGATTAATCTTCTAATCATTCATTTTAATCATATTATCTTTTCTGGAACCATTTCTTTTGGCTCACACAATCTTAAACTGACAAGCTCAAGGAATGAGATACCGGCTCAATATATAAAGTGATACTGATTGTACAAGATTAAAGGTGAATTTGCTGAGATGTTTTGGCAAGAGACTGTACAGAAGCAGGGTTTATCACTGTACAATATGCATCAATTAATCTATGTGAGTACACCCACATTGAGCTGTTTTCTGTTACGCATAGACCCAAATTACGTAAATGAACAATTAGCTTTGCATTTCAGAGGTATAAATGGAAGAATGGGGTTTTTAATAACATGCAAAGTAATCAAAACATTTACTTTATGTTTCTCGGTGGTAGCAGCAACACTACTGATAGGAAGACAAGACTTTCTCTCGGGTTGTATATCCATTTGAGTTCATAATCGTATGGGGTTAAAGGAATACATACTCACATCCAGACCCTATAAAACATTTTATATTGAAATTAGCCATCTATTTGATCAGGGTCTAAAGCAGAAACTGTTGGCTTGTTGAAGTTCAAAATAAAATTGTAAACAATGTAAAATGGCTATTTCTCACTGCAAGAGAGGCACAAAAGATGTGCGTGAATGCGTGAAGCTGGGTAACCTCCCTGGGACATGCCCAAAGAAAATCCCAGGCATTCAATTAAAAGGGAAGTATTCATTAGGGCCAGCAGGAGGACTAAGGTTTTGACGCGTCAGCATCTTCTTCAGAGTCTTTAGGTTATTCTGGCAGAGGTTACCTTACTTTCCGCACAATTCTGAGAGTACTCATCATTAGGCTCACATGCTAGTTTCGTTTTTTTGCGCAATGAGTGAAAGACATTCGATTGCCTCTGGCTATACAAATTCAGACACTAACAGGTGAGAATGCGAGGCTCTCTCCTGCAGTACCGCCATGCAACCAGAGGAGAATGCTCGCTGATGTGTCTAATCACATCCACACGTTTTTGTTTTTTTTTCTCATAAACAAATTTTTTTACTTTAAATGTGCGCAAGACTGTGAATTTCCCGTATGAATATGAAGGGTTTCAGGGGAAAACGAGATATGTCCCGTTTCCCGCTATGTGATAAGTCTCGTTTTTCCACGAAACCCTTCATATGCACTGATAGTGTCCTAGAACAGCACTGATTCTGTCATACTAAAGCCCATCTTTATAAATTGGCTGAGCCCACATTTCCAACTGGGCTCTGACTCTGTCCGGTGGGTGAGTGTGAGCGAGTTTAGCACTGACCTGGCCCTTCTCGCACTGACCCCACAGAAGTACAATCTGCCACGTGGCTCCCCACTGCCCCGCTCTTCCGATTGAGAAAAAACGACTGATGACGGGGCAACTGGTGCTTTCCAGCCATCATTAACTTCTATGTCTGATTATAATAATCAACTTGTTTAATCACGTCTCACTGTTATTAATGTGAATATACTACTGCAATAGAGAGAGAAAATAAATCGGTAAAAGTAACTGCTGTGAAACACATACGGTTTTACTGATTAATGATGTCATTACTGCTAATTAATACTGGAGAAACAAGCCCCCTAGCTTTTTAAAAAACCGCATTCCTTATTTGCATGTGCTCTTGTGTGTGTGTGTGTGTGTGTGTGTGTGTGTATACATGTGCTTGAGTGAGCAAATCCAGTGCTGTGATCATTTAGTTAATAACTGTTTACATTCCTAGTTCAAAGAAAATAATTGACATTTCCGCCATCCTTTGAACGTGAAAACGTATCCAGAGTTAATGAAGAATTTATTTTATAATGATCGTAATCGCTGTCTTAGGTTCGAGAGCTGTAAGCATCCTCATCATAGTAGTTTTCACTGTAGTATTAATATGACTTAATTGGTCTTGGTGAAAACCATGCAATAACTATGGTTAAAACATTTTTTTCTCCTTTTTTGCCAACACAGAAATGCCAAGTTTTATCAAGTACCAAGAATAAAATTTTTACAAAAGCTGGGTTGGTTTAAGTTAGTACAGGCTGTAGTGAATGGTTGTTATTGACCAATCACACGCACTCATATACATGCACACTGATGAGCCAAAACATAAAAATCATGCAATAATGAAGAAAGTCACATTGATAATTGAAGAAGGCCGGTTGGTCAATTGAATCACGTTTTCTTTCACATCATGGGCATCGGCTGGGTTTGTGTGCACAATTTACCTGGGGAAATGATGGCACCAGGATGCACTATGGTAAGAAGAGGAGCTAGTGAAGGGAGAGTGATGCTCTGTGAAATGTTCCGCTAGGAAAGCCTGGGTCCGGGAATTTAAGTGGCCGACAGTTTGATAGGGCTGTTTTTGTGGCCCGAGGGGGACCAACACAGCATTAGGCAGGTGAATTTATTCTACTGGCAGATCGGCATACACACACACAGGAGAAGCAGTGTCAGCATTTTAGAACAGAAGAGGAAGTGTTTCCACTGCTAATTTCATAATAATTGTCATGAATGCAACTCAAATCCTAAAGCATATACAAAATCTTGTCTAAAATAGAACCTGATAAATGTCCCTTGGTGCAAATCTACACTCCCGTAGCCACAATATTAGAGGCATTTTATTAACTGTTGTGATCTGTGTGTGGACAAAAACATAAATGTACAATCTACAGCTGCACGACTGCAAATATTATGTTTGAAATTATTGGAAAATTTGATAATGTGTATTTGCAAAAGGTTGTGAAATTACTTTTCAAAAATGTGTAATTTTTGCAGCAGAGAAATTTTCTGCGTGGTGAGCAGTGCAGAATAGGTATTTAAATAGGCGTACACAAACAGAAAATGAACAGAACAGTTACTGAAACTTTCACATCTTCAAATGAGAATAAAAAACACAGGAGCAGACAGGTCTTCTCTCAACACAGTGGGCAATAGCTGCATTACCAGCCTAATGAAGACAAAAGCAGCTCCTGAGGAGATGTTAAACGGCCCCGTATCCAGATCCCTCCTCTAGACACACCTGCTGTCCAAGGTCCTGAAAAGCTCTGAGGTTTTGTGAGGCTGCTGGAGAGTACAACAGTCGCCAGTGAGGAAGAGCTGTCATCCTTCCCCCTCCCCCGCTCCTCACTGCATTGCCCTGCCACAGTTTTAGCAATATTTCAAGCAAATCCTCACTCTGATGGCCTCATATTATTTTTTATAACTACAACAGTAATATATTTGTGTTGCAGAAAATGAACTGACAAATGGCAGAAGAGGGTAGGAAAAATTTAGCCTGAGTTCTGTCCTGTTAACATGGTGATGGATGTGTGGCTTAAGTTCTGAACAGAATCAGTATGATTGGAGAACACTGTCAGCTTTTAAAAATAAACAGTGAGTAGCAGTCATATCAGTGGGCCTCAATTCCTCACAGATGAGAAAACTCCAATTGATCCTGGTGATGTCTCTCATGGTCATGTGACCAGCTCTTTACAATGTTATGCTTTCCTGTGTCAGGCTCTTGGTGAGTGAGCTTCTTCCAGAGTCATGCCACGTCTAAGGAGACACCATTTTAGTTTGTATCCAATAGTTCACCCTCATGTCTCATCTTATTTTTGTTTGGCCTGTCTCTGGTTCATCAGAAACCCACGCAGTCTGGTGCACTCAAATGTTTTGTGGAAGCTGGTTACCTCAAAAAATTGTGTTGGCCACCTTAATGATCTTGTGTTTACAGCACTTAAAAACATTGTAAAATAGCATTTCAAAATACATACTCCATTTCTCTGTCTTTACCTCCCATACAAAGCAATCAAGTTTACCCACACAAGTGTTTGAGGTAATTGGTTTGCACAAAAAATTTTTTAAATAACACATTGGCAGCTATTTTTTTAATTCCTAGGGAAACACACAAAAATATATACTCTTCATAAAATGAAACAGTTGAATAAAAATTGACATATTAATTACTGTAATTCACGACCACAGTCCTTCACCTGAGTATGTGATCATCCAGTTCCTTTATTACACCCTGCTTGAGCTTTGAGAGATCTGTATTAACACCATTAAGTTGACTGGAGTAGAAGTAGATAATCAGAGCTCTGTGCCTGCTGAGGAACATTAGCATAGGCTGTCATACAGAATATGTAAACTCTGTGATGAGTAATTCAGAATTAGTGACGACCCGAACACCATACGGTCTGTCAGCCCTCCTCCATCTGCCAAACTGAGGGCAACATGCTTGACCTGACAGATAGTCACAGTGGAAAAAAATGGGAGACACACAGCGAGTGCCTGTTTCTGCTTACCAGTGTATTTCAAGAAATATGGCAGTAGAATCACAAATGAGGGTACAGTGTATTCAGCGACCGTTCCCCCCTCTTTTTAGAATGGCATTCCAAAACAAACATGCACAACCAAGCGCAGACACACATGTAAACACACACGCACACACACACAGGCAAGCACACATTCATGCACAAACACATACATCAGTCGAGACATTTCCAAGGATAAAGAAATAAATAATGAAAATAACTTGGTTTGCTTCCAGCCGTTTGACAGCTTATCTAGTGAGGGATGCTCATGAATGTTCAAATGAAGCAGTTTCCCACAGGCAGGCTGATCAGAGCGCTAAAGCAGGGCACCTCTGCCATGGGCCGAAACAGGCTGACCTGCAGCTGTAGTGCGCTAGTGTGAGGGGAACCTTGGTGAACCTCAAGGTGAACACCGGACAGATTCTCACCCGGACACACAAGAATACACACACTCACACACACACACACATTCTTAAACTTCTATCCTTGTGAGGACATTACATTGAATTCCATTCACTCTTTGTGTGTCTCCATACCGCCTTTCCCTAATCTTAACATTAAGCAAAGCATGTCTAACCCAAACCCTTACCCTTTAACCTATCCCTAATTCTAACCTTACCCCTTACCTCAACAAATAAGTCACAATTTGCTTCTGTAGTTTTGAAGACAGGCAAAAATGTCCTCGCTATCCAATAATGTCCACACTTTATAGGAAGAAACACAAGCGCATACACACATGCTCACAAACACACGCTCTAGTTTACTTCCCACGCAAATTCACTCTCATTAACCCCCTGACCCAAACAAACACAATGCTCTTACTGACACTCTATCACTTACCCCAGTCACTCACCCATGCTGTTGCCCATTAACAATCACTCACAAAACACATAAACATGCTCAGAAAGTCCAGCCTCCCGCAGTTCAGCTGATGAATCTGAGGGCTTTTCCCTTTTTCCTGTCCAAACTGCAGCGCTATATCTGAAGATCATTCCTCGAGGATCGAATGCCATTTGCATTGCTTTTACCCTGAAGGCAGTGTTGTGGGGTGAGGCACACTCGGAGCCCATGGAAAACACGACATTAAGCTCTAATCTGCCATCTGCTCGCCGTATGATTCCTCTTTTCACATCGTTGTAATGGCCTTCAAAACAAGACTAAAAATTACTGTTTCAAAGCCGAGAAATAATCGATCTGACAGAGCCTTTTAGTATCCATCATTTTTAGAAAACAGTCACACTGATAATTAAGAAAAAGATATCTGAAAGAGTCTTGGCCTTCCTCGAGATGTCTTTTTTTTTTCCATTTTATTTTGATTATGCCTGGTTCCTGTACCTACGGTATATTGGAAATACCGGATGTGTAAGGTCTCTTCAAGTCCAAACTGCATGATATTGAAGTTAACGGCAGGTTTATGGAACTCAAAATAGCGCACCTCAACAAACTGAAGCTGCCCACTCTAAAAATGGCATCAAATAACTAGGGACTATGTCCTTGAATAGGTGGCCAAAGGTTAAACTCGAGAGGGCTATTGTCTTCACTCTTTACAATCATACCAGATACTTTCAAATGGCATCATTAGTTACTGTTGCCAGTTGCAATAGTATTTCTTACATTAATAATAGCAGAGTTCAATTTATTGAGCATCCATCCAACACAGACTGTGGTCCCATACTGAAGATTGAGTGTAGCAACGCCGGAAATGTCTTTTTGGAAAATTTTGTTGCGGGTAAATGAGAATAAATTTACACTTGTTGTGTTCTTCAGGCTCAGAGACCTGCTTCATACTGGAATTGATTTCACTCCAGCAATTTATCATGTGGATCTAGCACCCCTATTCAGATTTTTCGAAACAGTTTGCTTAAAGATGGTCTACACATCGGTATTTGCCAGTCCTTGCAAGTGCATGTGTGTTCTTCGGGATATAACAGCCTCTAAAATGAGTGAAAAAATAATAATAATAATAATAATAATAATAATAATAATAATAATAATAGTAACAACCTGACCAGACTCACATAGTGATTTGTTTAACTACTGAAAATCACAGGCTGTAAGTTTACTGAAAATCACAGACTTTAAGTAAAATAAAAACTATCAACAGGCTCAAAGATGTATCCAATGGAAAGATGTCTTGAACTTAACTCAACCCAAGTGAGCTGTCTCTAACACTCGGCTGAGGTATGCAATGCTGTAAAAATCCAATCAGTTAAGGTCAACATATCTTTCAATTAGACACACTCACACAAAACTTGATCGACCAGAAGGTTTAGTGGGCAGTTAAAGGGTTAATTTTAGCAGTTTTAGCCCAATGGTAGATAAATAAGTTGGTTATAGTTCACTTGCTCTGGCTTTATCAATAACAAGGTGATCAGCACCAAGTCAAGAACAGAGCCAGCCCTGGTCATACATTTAGTCCAATGTACCTGTATTCAAAGATTCTGGGTTGCAGTGGTACTTTTGGGGTTTATCGTGGATGGGGCTGGTACTTTGGGTCTGCACTTGTTCAGTTGAATGCTATGAATGTCAGGTTAGACAAGGGAGGCGTGGGTGCACTTTGTTTGAAGAGGCCATAGAAGTGTAATATGGGAAGGAAGAAAGATTCAATCATGCCTGAGAGTCCAGAAGGAATTATGTCATAGCTGGCTGCAGGGAATCCAGTAAGTCAAGTTTATTGCATCTCTACACATGGGCAGTCTCATGCATAATGTACACACAGTGTGCAGACCTTTGGTGATGAATAAAGGCTTCTTAACCTGAGCCACTCCTTATTATTATGTGTAATAAATAAATAAATAAATAAATAAATAAAATTGAATAAAATAGCTTGCTTGACCCAAACATACTGTGGACCGAGGCAGCAGTGTGTGCATTTGTGTGACATTGATTGAGTGCTTCAGAAGCATTCTCTAAGCACAATGCAAGGTGTTTCCTCTTCATTTGAAGGACAAGTAATTTTCAAAATCATTCAGTCACTCAGCAGGAGTCATTTCAAGGGCATCTCCATTTTTCCCTTCTAAAACAGCAGGAGTTATGTTTGTTTTTGAAGTAAAGTGCCTTCCTTATAGCTGAAATTGCAAAATTGCACATTCAAACCAGAAACCAGACCCATACGCCCCAGAACCAGTCACTTAAGTACAGCATTGGAACTCTCCTCCCCAAACCCCCAGTAAATCTTAAAATAGTTTCAAAGAATAATGTAAATGGATTGCGACTGGAAGCTGTTTCTAGGGATATTAAACTGTCTTTAATCCCAAGAGCTTCGTCCCTCACTTGATGCTGAGGCGAATAAAGCAGCAAAATGGACAAAATAGCCTACATAATTGCATGAAGAAAAAAAAATCAAAATTAATTAAATTATACGTGTTGACACGTGATGACGTGGATACACAACATTGGCGCGCAAAGATAGGCTTGGTGGAGCGCGAACTGTTTCTTTGATATCCAGTCCTGTTATTCGTGAATCAGACCACAGTTAACTGCTGGAGGCGCGCAGCTGAGTATAAACCCTGGTAGAGTCACGGCGCGAGCTCTGGAATCCTGCGCTCTTCATTCTGGGATGTGCATCATCACGCGCTGTTGCGATCGCTCTCGCTGGTCGAAGATATAACCTCGCCGTTCTTGGTTGTTTACCTCGGACAGGATGGCTGGGTCAAAGTGCCTTCTTAATATGTCGAGGTATGTTTACGTCCCGTCAGATTGTTTTACGTTACTGTGCATGCTTTTCACGGATAATGTGCGTGGTTAAAGTCATAATTTTGTCAATAATGGTTCATAAATGGTATTATTTTCTCAGATTTAACCGTCATTAAAACGTAAAAAAGGCAAATGGTTTGAGAAACATTTTTTTTTTTAAATCATCAAAAAATAACAATTCCCACCTCAGAATATTATTTTTCAGCAGCGATGGTGATCGCGTAATCGTTTCTCTCTCACTAGGCACATAATAATGTCAGGGCATTTACTTGCGAATCTTGCCCGGAAAAGTCAATTTGTCCTTTTCTCTTATCTGCACAGAGCAGTAAACAAAACCATGCCTAAGGATTTGATCATCCGAGAGAGAGAGAGAGAGAGAGAGAGAGAGAGAGAGAAAAAACAGCGAATCCATAATCGAGACAAACAAAGCAAATTATAGCAATGAATGCTTGCTTTTATTTAGTCATAATTTAAATTGACAGAATTCCCAAGCTAAATTTTAAAATGCACTCTTAGTAAAATTGAGAGCGCGCATGACAGGTGTGCGTAATATCTGCACACTCATAATTAAATGTTCCTTTACGTATACTTCTCTGAATATTTGTACAGCAATATTCTTTATTGCCAAAGCCGAGTTTCATTCCAGCCCGTTTTTTTCCAATATATGGCATTGTCTGATGCCTGTTCTGAAGCGTGCTAGATGTTTAGAATTTACAGCGTTCCATTGCACGGCTTAAGGCAGCAATAACCGACTCTTAAGACAGCAGCTGTTTCCAAACATTTATTTGGCATGCTCAGTAGTATGTGTTTTTATTTAGCGCATACAACAACACGTTATGGCACACACAGAAATCTTCGCAAACGTTGTATAAATGTCAGCATTGAAGCTCATAGTGGGGGATACCCCTAGCTGATTTAAATATTTTTTTCGTTCTCGTGACCGACTCACCTGTAATTCGAGCATCAACTATTTGGCCCGTTTGAAACTCTCTTCGGATCCTCATCTTACTTTGGAGACTTGGAGACTTTATAAGTGCCACTGGTTAGACCTCTTACGCAGGCACATGCTGCTAATTCGCATTTCAAATGAATTAGAATGGATAATGGTGTTGCTTTTTTAACTGCCGTTCGAAGTTGACTTCAAAGCTATAATTCAGGGACGCTACCGACATTTTGACCGTCCTGTGTATCCTTGACACTTTGGTTTTCGTAATCATGAACTATATCATGCCTAGTAGAGCTCTTCACGAGAATGCGTTTGCAAAATTAAGGAACAATGTCGCTTTCGTATCACCATGTCTGGTCGTGACCATCAACGCATGGAATTCAACCGACTCTGCTCTAGGACGCTAGGCTACAATCATATACAGTGAGCCACGTAGGCATACATGCAGTGATTCATCTTTTCTCATTACATCATAAAGTTTATGAGGGCCGTTTGCGAGAGTGATTAAATGTGGCATAGCATTTAACTGGCTGGAGGGATTCCGATGCTCAACTGTCGGGTGAGCCGTCCAGATATAGGATTCTACCCTAAAGGTCAACGGACCACCAGATCCCCGGGACGAGAGCGATTTTATTAACTTTGTTTATTTGGTTTCCCGGTGATTCATTCAGAAATGTGTCGTCACTCATCATGTGAATACAACCTACCTCGTGTGTGACCTTAATTAAAAGCCAGTTGTTAACGTTTGAATTATTTCGAGACTATCAGTCCACAGGCTGGTCGCATTTAAATGTTGAATAGTCGTAGCCTATTGCCCGACTGCTGTGAGATTGGTTACTAGCCCTAGTACTAGTACTACACGATGCGCAGTGACGTCTTATCGCCATTCGCTAAAATTGTACTAAAACGCTGATTACAACTGGCTTTCAAATCGTGTTTTTTTTTCTTTTCTTTTTTTTTAATCGTGTAAAAATAATAATCCTAAACATTGGAAGGGAAACCGATCAATATTCAAGGATACCCCTGCTCACCAAATTAAATCATGATCTTGGCTTTGAGGTGAAACTATCGATCATCAACTACTGTAGAGGGATTAAAGAGGATGTTAGATACACTTAATAGTTTGGCGACTGATTTTATTGCTGTGTACCCATTATCTGAAGTAATATTGTTAATTACCCCCCGCCCCCTTTTCTTTGTTTTAACGCATTGAATGTTAATAGCAGATCCTACAAAATATTGTACCCTGTCAAATTTGTGTCTCTAAGTCAAGTCAGATGTTTAAAAATGTTTGGGGGAAATACAGCGGGTGCTCGATTTTTTGATAACACTGCCATAATAGGCTTCCAGCTTGCACAACGTACTGTTTGTGTTGAGAAAGGTTCAGACATGGATGGATTCAATTCTCTGTTTTCTTCTAGAGCTATTGCTTTGCGGTTACCAGCTGCAAACCTTTAAGTGTTCACCATGGCCTGTTGGAGAGCTGACCCACCGTTCTTTCATGATAATGATTTGTTCATTTTCTGCGCGCGCGTGTGTGCGCGTTTGGCACATGATGTCAACAATTTTACTCAGCCACTAGCCGCCTTACATTATTTCGCAGTTTCAGTCATCGACTGTTTGGCCCCTTTAATGCTGAGCCAGAATAGTGATCCTTCCTTAGAAACCTAGCCAGGCTTCTGCTCTCCAATTTGCGGACACATATTGCTAATTAGTTTTTAAAACAATAAGAATGATCTTTGTGAATGCTTCAGCACTCGTGGCCCAAGACTTCAAATTTAAACCCATTTTGGGGGGCATGCTTGATATTTTGTGCACCTCCGTTTTGGAAAGTGGCCATTCAATTCTTATTGTATAACCAGAGTGTTGTTGCCTACTTTTTCTTAGTGCATTCAAAAAGGCAAAAACATAGCTTTGTAGCTATTGTGTTGATGTATGTTTTGTGGATGTGGAACGTGACAGTTCAGATTAGGGTTGGACAGTGCCGATCCTGGAGAACTGGTGTGTATGCAGGTTTTACTTCCATCAATTGCTCTTGACTAATTGAGCTCATAGGTTGTTTATAGACATATATTTGCTCACACATAAGACCAAAGAAAAACTTTCATTTAGGGAGACAAGAACAGTCTTTGGTAGTCATTCATGAGAATTTAAAAAAATGCAGCAGCAGTGTCAGATTTCATAAATGGTTTCACTAGCTAAGATATTTAACTAATTAAAGGCCAGAAGTTGTTGTGAAAACCAGTGATAGATACAGCTTTCATTGCCCACCTCTGGTCTACAGGCTATCCACAGGATTGGTGGATAAATTGATTAATTAATGTGAGCTCTCGATGAAGCATTTCATTCGCTTCTTGATCTATTATGGTATAGGCGGTTGAACAGAGCATAGCTCTAACTGCTCTGAAGGCTCCTACCTCAGTAATTAGTCGACCATTACATGCATGGATGTAGTTTTAACACTTCTCAGATAAATGTACCTCTGTTAATGTTCTTTTGTTGCAAAAAATGACACCATTTAAATAATTATATCTGCCCTTTGGGATCCTCTCTGAAAAAGCAAACATATTTAATTACTAGAGGGCACTCAGAGAGCGCATACATCTGCCAGCAGGTTTTGATCCACTAGCACTTATCAACAGCTGCAGAATCCAGATCTGTATCTGGACTGGTCTGGAAATTTAATCAGCTCTTCCCATTCAAACAGTCCGATATGAACATCCCATAAAATTTTCCTGGTAATCCATTGAATAGGTTTTGAACAATCTTGCTGACAAAAACACTCATAAACACATATGCACAGACAAGTCATCACAACACTTCTTGGCGGAGGTAATGAAATGGCTAACATTAGTGTAGTATCTCAGGTATTTGGTGAGATGACAGTATATGTAAGTGCGAAGCATATTGCCATGCTTTTCTTTCATTGGGACATATCTTGGACTAAAGAATTAAGTTTTCAGCACATATTTGTATTGATTAAGTCTTTTTTTATTTTATTTCGGTTAGGAGTTACAGGCAGTCCAGTTGAGAGAGCACACTTGTGACTATTTGCCCCATCAGTAGAGTGAGTTGGCATGAAGGATTTTTCAAAAAACATAAGGACATAACTGAGGCATTTTGAATGTTGATTTTTTTTTTCCAAAATCATGTCTTTTAACATTATATTAATTGATGTGCTTTCATTCTTTGTCTTTCAAACTTCCTAACAATCTTCCATCTTTATGTTCTCCCTTTGAAACATAATTTTAAATTGCAATTACATATTTATAACAGGCTTACAGGTTTCATTACACACAGCATTCATTACACTGTATATCTCTTCCTGGATGGCTGAGGATTTATGCCTTATAAAATATTGTGAATGTAGCCACACCCTCATACACTTGCTCTTGTGCAATTTGTAAATTTGATTGTCAGGCTCAGCCAATAAACATGTCTTGTGTAGTTCAGGAATATGGCTGCTGGTCAAAAATAGGCATACAAACACTCACCAGCCACTCCTTGCTGCTACCGGGTTGGGCTCCGTTTTACCATCAAAATTGCCTTAATTCTGTGTGGCTTAGCTTCAACATGGTGCTGTAAACATTCCGCAGGGATTTTGGTCCATATTGACATGACAGCATCACGCAGTTGCTGCAGATTTCTCAGCTGCACATCCTTGATGCGAATCTCCCGTTCCACCACATCCCAAAGGTGCTCTATCGGATTGAGATCTGGTGACTTTGGAGGCCATTTGAGTATAGCGAACTCATTGTCATGTTCAAGAAACCAGTTTGAGATGATATGAGCTTTGTGACATGGTGCGTTATTCTGCTGGATGTAGCTATCAGAAGATGGGTACACTGCGGTCATATAGGAATGGACATTGTCTGCAACAATACTAAGGTAGGCTGTGGTGTTTAAATGATGCTCAATTGGTACCAAGGGGCCCAAAGCATGTCAAGAAAATATCCCCCACACCATTACAGCACCACCACAAGCCTGAACCGTTGATACAAGGCAGGATGGATCCATGCTTTCCTGTTGTTTACGCCAAATTCTGACCTACCATCCGAATGTCGCGGCAAAAATCTAGACTCATCAGACCTGGCAACGTTTTTCCAGTCTTCTATTGTCCAGTTGGGTGAGCCCATGCAAATTGTAGCCTCAGTTTCCTGTTCCTAGCTGACAGGAGTGGCACCTGGTGTGTCTTTTACAGCTGTAGCCCATCTGCTTCAAGGTTCAATGTTTTGTGCTTTCAGAGATGCTCTTCTGCATACCTCTGTTGTAAGGAGTGGTTAATGCAGTTCCTATTGCCTTTCTATCAGCTGCAACCACCCTGGCCATTCTCCTCTGACCTCTGGCATCAACCAGGCATTTTTCCCAGAGAACTGCCACTCACTGGATATTTTCTCTTTTCAGACCATTCTCAGTAAACCCTAGAGATGGTTGCACGTGAAAATCCCTGTAGATCAGCAGTTGCTGAAATACTCAGACCAGCCCGTCTGGCACCAACCACCATATCATGTTCAAAGTCACTAAAATCAACTTTATTCCCATTTCTTATGCTCGGTTTGAACTTCAGAAGATCGTCTTGACCATGTCTACATGCCTAAATACATTGAATTGCTGCCATGTGATTGGCTGAATAGATATTTGTGTCAACGAGCAGTTGAATTGCTTACCTTTTTAAGTGGCCGGTGAGTGTACAACAACTGTTCAAAATTATGAATACAATCATGAATGAAAAGTAACATTGGGTAGCACTGCCACCTGACAGTAAGAATGTTGAGGGTTTGAATCAAGCCTGGGGTCTTGGTCCTGTTCTCCCCATGTTTGCGTGGGTTTCCTCTAGGTACTCCGGTTTCTTCCCACAGTCCAAAGACATGCATTTCAGGATAACTAGAGACTCCAAATTGCCCATTGGTATGAGTGTTTGAATGAACGGTGTGTGCACCCTGCGATGGATTACTGTGCTGCCTAGGGTGGGTCCCTGTCTTTGGCTCATAGTCAGCTGGGTAGGCTAAAGCTCCCTTGTGACCCTTGTGATGCACTTTTATCAGAAGCCCAGTCTCTAATTACAAGAATATCACAATGATTTTTGAGCAAGTTATGTACCAGTTTTTTAGACTACTTTCTTGGACTTCTTGAAATGCGACATGGTTTTTTTAATTTTTCTTGGCAAAAAATGAGAAAGGCTTCTCGCCTCAGACTTTGATCAGAAGTAGTCAGGGTGTTAACCACAGTACATGCTGCTCATGTACAGCATTACAACTGGGACAACTTAGCTATACAGGGGTCTTTCCCCTAGGCCTATATAAGTTCAGTGATATTGCATTGTTCATTGATTTCGTATATATCTCAGCTGTTTCCTGCCGTTTTTGGCATATGAGTGAGAAAACGAGAGTGGACATAAATTGTAAAAATAACCCTTAAAAAGCCTGCAAAAATCAACACATAAAGTAAGTTGACTGTTATTTAGGCTTTGAGATTGAGCTAATTAAAGGTCGAGACTATTGCTACAGGCTACCTTCAAAGATGCTTGCTAAAGCTGGTTATGTAGTTTTTCAACTGTTGTACCCCATGAAGCACAGGTCCAGAGGTGATATAAAAGTCATCTAACGGAATCCTGGAATTCACACCATTTCTTTTATAAAACAGAATTCTAAAACAAGAACTTGCATCTCAGAATTTATATGAGATGATTTTTTTGTTTTTTGGGGGATGGAAAATGTGACTCATTTCCCCCCCCCCCCCCCCCCCAGGCCAGTGAGTCTCTCCTGAAGTGAGTCAACAAAGATGATAGTAGGGACAGTCTCATCCATATTGATTTCTCTGTCTCACATAACAAACTATTTATAGATAAATTGTTTATCAAAAATTTGTTCAGTGAATTTTTTGTCATATTCAATTTTATGTTGAGAGAAATTTTACAGTACAGTACTGTGCTAAAGTTTTAGGCACATTTAAATCTATTCAGTGAGGGAAATATGCTTCTAAAAATCATGAAATGAGAGGTTTGTTAATATTGAAAATTGTACCATAAAGAGTCATGAATTGTTAAGACATAAATAAAATCAATATTAATTGCGACTACCATTTACCTGAAATCGTAAAAGTTAGATACAATATCCTGTAGTTCCATAGTTTTTGAAGATGATGGCTTTCTTGCTTGTTCTAAGCATGTTGAAGAACTTGCCACAGTCATTCTGCAGACTTACTGTCTCACTTGCTTCTATCTCTCCATGTATTCCCAGACAGCCATGATGATTTTGTGATCAGGGCTTCGTCAAAGCTATATTATCTATATCAGCCGTCTAATTTTTTTTTATAATTAATATTTGCTACCTCATATCTGCATTTTATTTTCCCCAACACTGTTGCAGAAAACAAAAAAATAATATCTAAGACCAAAGTAAAATAAGAAAATTCAGGGCTCCTAAAACTTTTTCACAGCACTGTATGTTGAATACTTCATGGTGAAATTAGATTTGTAGGACAGAATTGAGTAAAATGAGCATCAATAACTAAAACATTTCAAAGCTGATTGTACCGACTTACAAAACTGTACCCAACACAAAAACTGTACTTATAAAATGTATTCAATCAATGCGTGACACACACACAGAATTTGGAATCTATCATGGCTACTTATTTTAATATAATGTGGAAATGGATAGGTTTATACTCACTCGAGTAAATATATGTATGCCTGTCGGCTTTGTAAGTACAGGTCATCCGTTTAAAAATGAAAATTTTATTAATACGTTCTAAAAAATTCGCAATGCTCAAAAATTAGAAAATAGTGCTAAGGCAGAAATAGTGACAGCTTTGTAATTTTGGTTTGAAGTATTACTGCACAGATTAAGTCCTCAGACTGACCAACTGTTCGGGCGCTTGCTTCTCACCTTTCGATAACTAATTAAAGACCCTGGTGCTAAAAGTACTCAAGTCACAGAATTTCCATTTTGAGAAAAAAGGTTCTGAATATGCGATAGATCCATAAAATCTGCTAATTGAAGACCCCAGTGCTAAAATTACCTCAGTCATAAAATGTCCATATTGAGACAATTGGGAAAATGGACTTGAGTCCATTAGACATTAGACAATGTCATAAAAGACATTTTCCCATATTTAACTCATGGTATGTGAATATGCGACTGCAGTACTTTTAGCACTATGCTCTTCAGTTAGTCTTCCGTATGGAAACCCTGAATAGTGCAAGGAATTTGTAACAGGTCTTATTTCCTCATTGAAATATTACATACTCTGTGCTCATACAGTACATGAAGGTACAGATGTGGTGTTTTGTCTTCATTTGCAGCAATTTCCAGCCCTCAGCGATGTTAGAAATCTCTGACTTCACTGGCACAGAGGAGGTCAACTCCGAAACTACTGTGGGGAGCTCAATCTCTGCCTGTAAGAAGGTAAATGCCCCTTAATTTCTCTGCTGAAGGGTAAATACTTTTTACTTCATTGATCTAAGAAGGGGTGATTACCTCTGAGGTGTTAAGTGGTAAATACAACTCACTCCATCACCTGCGAGAGGATAAATTTCTCTCATTCAGCCTGCCTGTAGAAAGATAAATTTGTGTTGGAAAACATTTCTACTCAAGAGAGAGTGCTCATATCCATGTGCATATATATTGCAAATACTGCTCACTTAGTCAGCCTGTTTTATTGACGTACATGCTGACGCAACCAGAGAAAATGTGAATTTTGAAAAGAACTTGGAGAGGGTTGCCTGGAGCAGCACGTAAAAATAAGAGTCTGTGCAACACGGACTTCAGTGAAAAATTATAGATGTATGCAACTGAGGGCCCTTTCTCTGCTGAAACACTCTGGTTGACCTGCAAATCTTCACTGACTTGAGCGTAGCCAGCGAATAGATTTTTAAACCCTGTGTTTCACAACCATCTACTTTAAAATTATGTAAAATTATGTTTAATACACATAAGAAAAGTCAAACCATGTTTACTCAGTTATTGTAAATAAAAGCTATGCAGAAACGCTTATTGGTGATAGCAGCATGAAAACCATTTAATTGTCAAGCACTGCAAATAAATTGTAGACCTGCTGGTTATGAAGTTGATTAATATCAAACTTTACTGATAAGGCAAACACGAAAAAAGCTATACCCTTGTGAACTTCGCTCAAAAAAATGAAATGTTAGATTTACTTAATAATGTTATGTCAACTGCTTCCACGCAATTGCTTTGCGAAACCTTTATTTGACTTCTAACATTTTTGGCCAGTTTAATTAGTTGCAATGAGTGGAATGTACTTAACTCAGTTTTGTGGAACCAGTTGATATAACATTATTAAGAAAATCTAACATTTCACAACTCAAAATTTTTTTGAGTGTTGGATATTACAAATTATCAGTCCGTGGTATTAATGATCAGTGCAGTTTGAAGTTATAAATCATTAGCAGGCAAAAGTTCACTGTTATTGAACACCAAACTTTTACCAGTTTTCAAGCTCAAATATGCTTAAAAGTATAATTAATTTATATATATATATATATATATATTTTTTTACCCAGAACTACAGAATTCCATTTTCTGTCATGGGATTGTATTCACAGCAGGTGAAAATGGCACATACAGTGGAAAGCCCTGCACTATGTCATATGCAATTGTGAATGTCTGCACAGTGAATTGCATAATCAATCAATTCGCAAATTTTCACTCTGCGTGACTTTTTATAAAATTAACATACCGTATTAGCAATTTCCCGTTAAGAGAACATTAATGCTGCTATTGCAATGCTCTTTAATGCATTATCCACAGGCATTGTGAGCAGAATTCATGCAGAGGAATGTTATATAGTATAACATCTTGCAGTGTATTGTTATACAGTACACGGTGTATGTGTGCTTAGCTCATTTTCCATGTCACGAAAGGACAGTTTCTCACATTTCTCAATTATGTAGCTCTTTCAATCAGCCAATAGTGCACTGTTATAAACTGACTTAATTCAACAGTTAAATTAACACATTGTTTGCTTATTTTAACTGTAAGTGGAGTCCAGCACGCATTTAACTGTGGTTTACACTTAACATACATGGAACTCTGCCATAAAATTATGGTAAAATTACGGTTAAAATAAATGGCATTAAAGGTTCCAGTTAAATTAACTGGCAAAAAAGGTGCTAGTTTATAACACTGTGGACCTAAATTGGACAAGGAGTGAGCATATTTTCAGTGCGCAGTAGGGTACATACATCTCTGCGCAGGGTCATGTGAAGGTGAGGGCCAGTCCTTGGGTGTACTGAGCTGTTGTGGGAGAGGACGTATAAAACTGGGGTTGAACAGAATGTCCTGTCCACTCAGAAGGGACATTCTGAAGTGCCTCATCACTCCACTCTCTCTGCTGAAGAGCAGCAATCAAGGGGCACCAATCAGTGCCACTCTATCTCTGAGATACACTGCAATATACAAAATATCATTTTTATTATATAAATGAATGAAATAATGATCAGTATCTCTTCACTATCAAGTATGAAGTGCCTTCTTACCAAAGAGGGGCAACATAGATTTTAATATGGTCATCGTTTTGACTAGGCTGCAAGATTCATATAAACCAGGGAAAAATAGTTTTGCTCACTTTTTAAATGAAGTCAGCATGCTAACTATAAGATAATACTATCATTATCTAGCTTAGGCACAGGTAATTAGCTATCTACTGGAGCTGACCATGCAGGTAGTAAATTATGCACAAAACTTGACAAAGAATATTTTGTTGACTGTGCAAATTTGAAAGTAATTGAGCATGTCTGTGTTAGGACAGTTTGCTTTACCTCAGGCTTCAAGAACATAAGGCATCTCAGGAGAGACATTATTGGGACAAAGATATCTGTATCTGACCGGGATTGTACTGGCATTTTACACTTACTCTGTGTTCAAATGGGAAAAATTGTTTTACGAGATGTGAAATGTGCTTCAGTTTTATTTGTGTTTAACTATGTTTTCTGAATGGCTTGGATAGTGTACTTGTTACATGTATTTAACATTCCTTAATTTACAGTATTTCTGCACAGTACTGGAAAAGTTGACACTTAAATTTGCTTTTGAGAGGGACTTACTGATGATTTTTCATTGTTCTCAACATACTTTGCTTAATTGGTATTCAATTTATGTAAAGTACTCTCCAGTTGTGATGTTGTCTGTCTATGTGTTTTCTGTGTACAACTGCTTTATTATTCATGTTGTAAATATTAAAGTCATAGAGTCTGTATTTAAACTCTGTATTTCCAAGTGCATACATTTTTTGTGACTGGTGGCCTGTGTTTTGAAGGTGCTGTGCAGTAACAGTGTGTTGGACTCCACTGAGTTTTGGCTTCAGAACGATAAGACACTCTCCAAAATTGGCTTTCTGGATGACAAGTGTGAAGGCAGCTGTACCACAGTGAGTACTGCCACACAGCATTCAAATCTGTTACACTTTTATGAGTAACTTTTAAAGCCTTTATTTCATCTGGGAAGTTCCAGTTGAGAAAAAAATTCTCTCTCTCTCTCAAGGATGCATTGGGAAAAAAGCCTGGTAGAAGCGAGAACTCTATTAAAAACTATGGAGTAAGTTTACTGTGATTTCACTCATTCACTTTCCTCAGGCCTGGGGGAGGGGGGCATCGCAGCACACAGATGGTCACTTCTTGGGAGTCACTGTGTTGTACAGTTTGGAGCCAGAGCCTATGCAGTACATCCAGAGTCAGAGCTGCTCACTTAGCATTTTAGTTCAGTTAGTTGTAACTTGCGCCTGATTGGTCAGCTAAACATTGGTCTCTTTTGGCTGAATAACACAGGATGAGGAACTTAAACCCCATCAGGAACTTGACCAGAAACTCCACCTTTGCCAGCCACATAACCTAGCTACCATGAGGCCATCCTGCCACTCAGAACTTCACACCTGTGATTGTTGTTATGGTGGGGAGGGAGGGGTACGGAAGAGATATCTGCAGGATTCTCAGGGATGATTTGAGGACACAGGACAGGATTCTGAGGTTTAAAAATGGGCTTACCCTTGAAAGACAGCTGTGACAAAAGTATCAAGGAGGAAAATGAAAATAGGTCATGGGTCAGTCGGTGGACTGAATCCAGCTGAGAAACCCGGTGTAATGCCACAAAAAAAAAAAAAGGATTATCTCTGGTGTTCAGTCTATTGAATTAATTCTCTCACAACTTAAACCCGCTGCCACAACCTCTCCTTGCCCCTCTCTGGCAGTGACATTAAAACTCCAGATCTATCCATTCTATACTTTGACTAGACAGCAACCATTTACTCTCAAATTTTCTCCTTCGGCAATAATTCAGAACTTCTAAGGACAGATACATTCAACCCAACAATCTCCATACATTGGCTGCCAGCTTAAGTATTATCAATGAACAGGAAAATGGGCCAGTAGCATTCTTAAGCCCAAAAAACCTATGGTCCCATATAGGGGTCCATCAAATGCAGTGGCTGTATTCAAACTTGTGGAACTTCAGGCCTATTTCAAATGATAGTGTAGATCCCAAGGTTTCCAACAATCCCAAATATGTCCTGCTGAATTACAACAAAATGTGTATAAAATGATGCACAAGATCTTGATATGTGATCTATTGCCTTGGCCATAAAAAAACATGGCGTTCTGGGTTTGAATATTTCTCTCAACGTAAGTATGATGTAGCTTCAGTGAAGCACTGCAACCAGCAGATACACAATATGTATGTGACAATGTCCCACAATATGAAAAAAAAAATACTTTTCTGACTTTTAACCTACTTCAGGGAATACTTACGTGAAAAGTTAAAATTAATGGGGTTAAGCAATAATTCAGAATTTCTTAGGATGGATACATTTAACCCAGCAATCTCCTTACATTGGTTACACTCTGTTATAAACTGGCACCTTTTTGCCAGTTATTTTAACTGGCACATATTTCGCCAGTTATTTCAACTGTAATTTTACAATCAGTTTATAACAGAGGTTCCGTGTATTTTAACTGTGAACCACAGTTAAATGCGTGCAGGACTCTACTTACAGTTAAAATAACAGGGAGACAATGTGTTAATTTAACTGTTAAATTCAGTCAATTTATAGCAGTGCAGGCTTATGTATTATCAATGAACAGAAAAAGTGGCCGATAGCATTCTTAAAGATTCCATTCTCTTAAATTTATAATTTGTCGCAGGACACGTGCCACGAGTGCCATGTGGCGGAAAGGAAGATGCAACCTAACATTTTACGCCCCTGTATCAGCGAAGGTCTGCGGGAGGGTTCAGTTCTCAATGGCAGCCAGATCTTAGCTGATCTTAGTTTACACTTGAGGAATCAGTATAATGATGTAGTTCAAACTTGAATTTGGTTAAAAACAATGCAAATGAAAAAAGAAAAATTGTTCCATCCCATATACTAGATGAGAGAGAATATGCTGTAACTAAGCAGATGTGTATAATTCTAGATGAGGACAAAATTGGCAGATATTTTAGGCCAAATGGTTCAATAATGTATCTCACCACATTCAGCCCAGCAGAGTAAATATTATTCTTTCATATTTATTTGGATAGTTAATCCTCTATCCACTCCTTATTTATCAACACTATTCAAAATGATGAAGTGGCCCAAAGAAGCGTATCCTCGACAACAAATTTCCATGTTCCCTCTGGCTGTCCAATTACATTGTGCAACAAACTGTGACAACATCCATTTATAGCCAAACAAAGTTGTAAGGTGTGCATCTTTGAGGAAAGCAAGCCTTGCAATACTGTTCTCATTTGTAAATATGTCACTTGTGTAAAATTCCGTAGGGCACAGTTTAAATTTGGCTTTATTTCGCCTGGTGTATTCCGAGGGAAACAACAATTTGTTACAGTGAATAAGACATTAATTTGGGCTGTGCAAGCACGGTGAACTGCGAAGAGATAACTGAGAATATTATTCTGTTTCCACTAAATGTCTTCTGCCACTGGATGACCACCTTACAGACCTGGGTCAGCTTTACTTCTGAAGCTAAATATCAAATTATACTTGGTCATTTAGTGTGATTTTTAGCAAAATTGTAGTTATTTTAGGAGGAGGGCAGCATAAGATGAGAATACTTGCCAGCTGTCTTATGAAGGCAGAATTTGCCCTCAGTGTGGCCCCTTTTGTTTTCTTTCATCCAAGTTTTGTCATTTAGTATTGGACCACATTGTGATATCAGTAAATGAAAGATCTCTCTGTTGCATTCTAGTCATCATTTCTCTGATAAGTGCAGATTTTTGATGTCTGCAGCATCAATCAGGCTATTTCTCTGAATGTCTAACAATTCATTGTTGTTTCGCAACCGCGCGCTGTTCCTTGTTTGTCTTAAAAACCTCCGGATAAATTCTCGATCCAAATACACCCTCACCCAAATAGCGTCCAATTGCAGGCCATCTGTCTCAATATAGGGATTATGTGAGCCGAAAGTGAATATAACTTTTCCAACCTTTAAACCTTTAAAACTTCAATAAATTATCATCAGTTTTAAACAAGTGAAGACAGTTTGGCTAAAACAATCTACACAAAGAAGAAGAAGACGGTACACTTGGCTTCAATAGATTAAACACCCCCTGCCATGCATTTGTTCCGCACGTCACACTGTCAAGTCTTACAAACAGTCTAAGGGTCGAGTGCACTATCTAACAGTATCAACACGGGCACAAATGAAACGCAAGTGTCTCGACAAGTTTGATATGTGCAAGCTGGTCATCGAATGATAATTTGTGTAACTGACTGAAATCAGCCATCACTCTACTTTAGCTCCACTCGATGCTTCACTGGGGTTGGCGCTGAACATTGGCATTTCGTTGTTTCCACTTCTATGCTTGTGCTAAGTTGACAGTTGGCACTGTGTTGTTAATGTATTTGTTAGGTCAAGCCGTTAATGGTCTTCATCGCAACACTGGATATCATCTGAATGACAGGGACAGGTGTAGGAGAAAATTGATAGTAAATGTTTCATGAGCACTGCTCTCTCTTCCTCTGAAACGGTGTGATGGATTAATAATGGATGTGCTTGAAACTGACTCTGGTTTTGTAGTTTAGGGCTGGGCCTGCGCCAGGTGTGGGCCAGAAGTGGATGAAGGGCAATGAAAAGACATTTAGCCTGAAACACCGAAGGCGCTCTGTGCTGACCCTGTCCTCACCCTCTGACTTAGAGATTATAGTGGCCTGATGGCAGTATGTGGATGCGTATGGATGAGCCAGCATTGACTTTTGAATTCTCCAACATCTATCACAGTTATTCTGAATCTGAACAAGTTAAGTATGTGCAATATACGTATTTGATGAAACAACCATTGAACTTGCCACACAGAGAAGTTACACACTTTCTGGAATCTTAGTCGCGTGACTGCAGTGCTGCTACAGGTCAGCTGGAGTTATAGGGCCCTGTTGCACTAAAAGGTTGGGTCACTTCTGGCCTAAATTCCACACACTTTCCCTACCTTTTCGTAGACAAAATTTATAAAACTGGAAGTGGACAATTCACTGCCATTGGGATTTCCACTATCTTTTTTTTTTTTTTTTTTGGAAAGCTATTCTGCCTCTTTCATTGGTCCTTGCATGCTACTGCTGGCACATTTGAGATCCATTGGTTTTAATTGGTTGACTGACATCTGAGAGATTCAAATTTGTGAAGCACATCTGTGAGCAATTTGAGCTACAGCAAATTATGCTGTCAATTTGTCGTGCATCATTTACATATGATGCTCATCATCATACATGCTAAAAAGTGAAACAGTGCTCAACTGTCTGAAGTAACTTCATAATAAATTCTTAAAATTTCGACCAGTTTAATTAATCAAATTAATTAGAGGTTACTTAACGCAGTTGTGTGGAACTGTATCATTTTTTACAGTGTATGTTTCTGAAAAGTAGTACAGAACATTTTTCCATTATTTAGGCTTTGTTATGGCCTATTAATCAAGGCCATCATTTTAATGACACAATCAACCACCCAAATACAGCATCCATAGAGAAGGCTTATAGCCGAAATAGAATAACTTTATCATAAGTGTGGGGGCAGCTTGAAAATCTGCACTGATCCATAATAAAGGAAAAAGCCGTAAGATCCTTCTTCTCTGTCCTGTTCAACGTCTGTGAATGATGCAAATGCCAAGCAGTATTGGAAAGCAAAATGAATAAATAGACAAAATCTATGAAGTAAGCCCATAGTTACCTTAATTTAGCTGTGTACAATTTTCCATTTGTAATCATCATAGCTCCAGAGCAAAAAGTGCATAAGATGGACATTCATTTCTTTTATTCAAGCATATTTTATAAAATTTAGTTTCACCAGGAGTCCAGTGTAACTAATTCCAAATCTAAAATTTTGTATATGTCTCTGTCAAAAATGTGACCTCACTACAATTTGTGTAAAATTAAAGCTGTAATCATTACTGAATTCTTACTAACTGTGCATGTTGGTGGTGAGTGATCATCAGTTACAAAAATCAAGGAGATTGCATTTTGATGAGATGAGGTAACTTTATAATGAATACTTATCCTTAAGAAGCCCCAAATACTATTGTCCAATATTAAATAAACCTTATTGTGGTTTAGGTTTGATATATGGAATGTATCTTAAGAATGTGCAAAACTATGTAAACCATCATATATTAAATGTGCAGTCATGCTGTTTCCTGCTCATTTCACTGGCTTAACCAACGAGACGATAAGTTGGCGTGCACTTGGGCTACTCTTGACCTAGATGGAGAACTCCAGCACAGAACTTGGTGCATAGCCTTGTTTTCATGACACTCTACCCAAACACTTCTGGGTAATTTCCAATTCTTGAGATACAACCCCAATTCCGAAATAGTTGGGACGAAGTGTAAATTGTGAATAAAATCAAAACGCAATGACTTTCAAATCACATCAGCCGGTATTTTATTCACAATAGAACAGAGATAACATAGCAAGTGTTGAAACTGAGAAATTTTACAATTTTATCCACAAAATGAGCTCATTACAAATTTGATGGCTGCTACAGGTCTCAAAAAAGTTGGGACAGGGGCCTGTTTACCATGGCGTTGTAACCCCTCTTCCTTTTAACACAGAGTGGAGGTGTCCGGGCATTGAGGAGACAAGTTTCTTGAGTTTAGCCATTGGAATTTGGTCCCACTCTTGTTTAATACAGGCTTCCAGCTGCTGGAGAGTTTTGGGTCTCCTTTGACGGACTTTTCCTTTAATTATGCACCAAATGTTCTCAATCGGTGAAAGATCAGGACTGCAGGCAGGCCAGTTCAGCACACGGACTCTTCTACTATGAAGCCATGCTGTTTTAATAGCTGCAGTATGTGGTTTTGCATTGTCCTGCTGAAATACGCAAGGCCTTCCCTGGAATAGATGTCATCTGGAGGGGAGCATATGTTGCTCTAAAACCTTTATATACCTTTCAGCATTCATGGTGCATTTCAAAACATGCAAGTGTCCCACACCGTATGCACTAATGCATCCCCATACCATCAGAGATACTGGCGTTTGAACCAAATGCTGATAACAGGAGGGATGGTCTTTCTCCTCTTTAGCCCGGAGGACACAATGCCCATGATTTCCAACAAGAGTGTCAAATTTGGACTCGTCTGACCACAGGACACTTTGCCACTTTGCGACTGTCCATTTTAAATGAGCCTTGGCCCACAGAGCACGGCGGCACTTCTGGATCATTCTCAACAATGGCTTCCTTTTCGCATGACAGAGTTTTAGCTGGCATCTGTGGATTGCACGGCAGACTGTGTTTACAGACAGTGGTTTCTTGAAGTATTCCTGGGCCCATTTAGTCATGTCAATGACAGAATCATGCCGGTGAGTGATGCAGTGGCGTCTGAGGGCCCGAAGATCATGGGCATCCAGTAAAGGTCTTCGGCCTTGTCCCTTAAACACAGATTTTTTTCAGTTTCTCTGAAACTTTTGATGATGTTATGCACTGTCGATGATGAGACCTTCAAAGCCTTTGCAATTTGACATTGAGGAACATTGTTTTTTAAAGTATTCCACGATTTTTTTACGCAAGCCTTCACAGGTTGGAGAGCCTCTGGCCATCTTTACTTCTGAGAGGCTCACCCTCTCAAAGACATCCCTTTTATAGTCATGTTACACACCTGATGCCAGGCAACTTAATTACTTGCTAAATTCAGCTGATTCTCTTATATATTAATTGCTTTTTCAGCCCTTTTTTGCCTGTGTCCCAACTTTTCTGAGACCTGTTGCAGCCAGAAAATTTGAAATGAGCTAATTTTGTGGATAAACTGTAAAATGTCTCAGTTTCAACATTTGAAATGTTATCTATGTTCTATTGTAAATAACATATTGGCTCGTGTGATCTGAATGTCATTGCATTTTGATTTCATTCACAATTTACACTTCTTCCCAACTATTTCGGAATTGGGGTTGTAAACAGACAGACAGACAGACAGATTGATGTACTGATGAAACGGTATACTTAAGTAATGAAGAAATATAATTCGAATCCCGCCAATAAATTACACCAGAGTGAGCATGAGCTACCAGCTATCAAAGTAATATGCTGCCTAAAATTGAAGTAGTGATTGCATATCTTAGTAAAACATAGTCCCACAGTATAATCATATGGGACTTAATCCTTAAACGTTCAATAATATTGCCAGATTTTGATAAACAGTCCTATTACACATAAGAATGAAACCATTGATTCTATCCCAACTCCATAATATGTGTTTCATTCATGGTAACTTCATTGTTTGCCTGAACTACTTTTGTATATTGAACTACGCAAGGATAGTGCTACAAAACTTTAATTGCCAAATTTACCTGAGAACAAAGTGAGGTTTAAAACCGGCCATTTGTCTGCTATGACTGTTACAGAGGCTGACCCTAAATATTGTTGAATAGTGGTTATCCCAAAACTCCACTGGATATCATGATAATAATTTCAGTTCTGGGGCATTCATTATAGGTTTTCTGGTTTAAGACGGGGTCGTAAAATTTATTAAATATTTATTAAACATTGTAATGCGAAAATGAAAGTAATTTATTTGTTAAACTATGAAAATACTGAGATCTGCTTTGGAATTTGCAGGTAGAGAGGTAGGCCTGCAATAGTGCTGTTACTTTAGCTGTTATAGCAGCAATAATTTCATTGATTAATGTGATTCAGATTGAAAAATTGATCTGATATTCAGTGATCAGTGGTTACAAGTGAAGGTTAAAAATTCTGGAGATTCTGATTGGTTGGGACTGGGTTTGGAGTTTGCTGGTCCCCAATGGTTGATGACCCAGCTTTATCCAGCACAGGTGCACATTATCCGGCTCATTTAGTGTTCGTTGAAGGTAGATCCCCTGTGCAACGTGGCGGCAGCTGCATGTCTCTCTGCAGGATGCCACAAAATTCAAGTCGTGCAGAAAGCATTCTTATAAAACCATCTAAACCAACAAAATTTATCACACTTCTCCGGTGCAAATTCTTCATCTCACTTCTGAGTGCTTGTATATTTGACTCAGAACCCAATCTGTTGTTGTGTTTATTTTTTAGTCTTATTCAGAAATGAAAAGTGTATTTTGGAGCAGAACTCCATGTGCTAACTCCTTCTCACTCCCTAACAAATTCATTCCCTCGTAAGGACCTGTTACATTTTCTCATCCTGGATAAATCATTGGTACAGAAGGTCTGTTTTTGGTTCATAGTGCATGGTATTAGTTTCTGCTCTCAATTTCCCTCCATTATTCTCCCTTTCCACCTCTCTGAGGTAAACAGCAGGTCACATGAAGAGAGCGCAGTTTCGTCACATGAACATAACAGTATATCTGCTGTATTAGCATCAAACTCAAAGAATGTACTCTGCTTACATAAATGCAAGAGAATGAGGAGTAGACAGAAATGTCAGAACCCCAGATTTTTTTTGAGAAGTTTGAATACACTACGTGAACTGCGTCTTGGTAAGCTGACAAAACCCAAGCCGTAACTACTGTTTTCTTCCAGTTATGCTTGGAAGTTTTTGAATTCTTAGTGAACATAAATTCTTCTTCGTCAGAAGCGGGTTCATGCCAAACATATGGAGGCACATATGGGAGGGGGTGATGATGAATAGATGCGCTTCAGAGCACTCTCTACAGATTCTGAACACAATGGCATTAAGTAGACATGGACACCTGGATTGGGCTTGACTGAACTGTCTGCTATGAAGTTATACGTCTAACAAATAGAGTTGACAGATGGAATATGACTTCAGCCATAAGAGAACCAGGCACTGAACAGCACTGGGCCACTCTACAAAGTGGTTTTTATTAGTGACTGGTACCTTACCCAAGAAATAGCCATCGCCTGGCGAAAATTGGAAAAATTTGATGAAAGAGGGAGAGAGCAATAATTCTGAGAACTATTCAGTGCTTACAATTCCAGTTTCTATGAGCCTACATTTGATTTGAGCAATGCGATTCATTTGACTGATTTATTTAAACAGAATCTGAATTTAATTTCCTGGACCTCTGAACTGGCAGAAATGGGAAGGGTTTATGGACCCAAATACAATCAGCAGTTCCATGCTAAGAGTGAAGGCCACTAGATGGGAGTTTGAGAGCATTAGGCAGAAATAAAATGCTGCACTGACATTTTTTTTTTTAGAATAAACAATAGCAGGAAGCATCCAGGTTGAGAATACCATATGCCACAAAACACCTGAGACCAACAACCCATCAATCGATGCAAACCAATGATATTGCAAATTGATGTGCCATGAGGCATTAATGATCACGTTGCGGAGTATGCTGCCTGCAGAGGGCTGTTGAAGCATGCACCCTCCGCTCACCCAGGAAGAATGAGCTAATGTGAGCCTTGACGAGGCTGATGGTGCAAAGTAAGCCAGAAACATGCTGAATACTGCAGAAAAGGCCTCCGGCTTAATAGTCTGTCAAATTGATGTGTGAATACATTTGAAAACAAAAAAAATGATCTGAGGCAAAAGCTTTAAGATCTCTCCTTTAAGCCAGCATTTTACATCTGCCTGAGGGAAGTAGCGGATGTAAACAGAACTCAGAACATATCTTTATTTGCTCAGAGAATAAATGCTTGCGAAAACGAAATCACCCAATTCTGCCCGCACTGATATTGGCTTTTATAATAGAATAGCCAAAGACGCAGTGCGTGATGGCAGAAAAATGGCCTTTGCGGTCATATCTCTGTTGCGGCAGGCACCACACCGAGTGCGAGAGAGTTGATGGCGAGCCTGAGGATCCATAAATAAGGATTTGACTGGGCCCGGATGTGTTTGTAATGACATGCAGAGCCCTTGTAAATCAAGAGAGTGCGGCGGGGGTAGCACTGAGCACGACGCTTTGACATTACGATTGCACAGGACATTAAACTCAGAGTTTAGAAAATGAACACATCCACATATTTGTGTGAGAGGGGCTGAGAGTGCGGGGGAAAGATATCAGAGAGGGAGGGGTCGGACTGAGACTGTTAGGGAAGGATAGAGTGGGAGGGGAGACCACTGGCCTTTGCTCTGTGTTTTTCTCAGCGTGAGCTCAGTGTGCCCCACCACTAGCTAGCAGATGAAATACTTAGAGTCATTCCAACTGTTGTCTGAAAAGGCGCTAGTTCAAACGAAGTGACGTTTGTGATGCCTTAAAAGCAGGACCTTGTGTCAGTTCCCATCTGTGCCCTGAAAGAGTGTGCCACATGTCTCACAGTTTGGTATGATGCGAAGCTGAAAGCTTTTTTCCCCTGTCTGCAGGTCTGCTTTGTGAATCTGGACAAAAGCAGCTTGGATCATCATGACAGCAGCATCAAGGTAAATATTTTTTGTTCCTTTGTGTTTTCGATTTACACATATAATAAGCACCATAACTCATTTGAAAATTATGCATTTTTACCTCTGCCAAGGAGGTTATGTTTTCACCCCCGTTAGTTTGTTTTTCTGTCTGTCTGTTAACAGGATAACTCAAAAAGTAGAGAACGGTTTGACATGAAATTTGGTAGGATGATAGGTAGTAATCCAAGGATGAGTTTTTTCAACTTTGGAAGTGATCCAGACCATATGTTGGATTCTGGATCTGGAAGAATTAAAATATATCTGTCTAATGCAGGTCTGTGTGATATTTCAGACCGGAAAACTCAAAAAGTTGTGAACGGTTTGGCACAAAATTTGGCAGGATGATAGGTGGTAGTCCAAGGAAAATTTGATTTAATTTTTAAAGTGATCTGGAGCATATTCTGTAACCAAAAGAACAGATGTATGGTGTGGCGTAGGTATGCGCTCTACCGGGTGCCCTCTAGTTTATTATTTTGGTTATCTTGGCCGAGTCAGTCACCAGAACAGAATCCAGTTAAACATACTGTTTTCATGCTGAACTGGAGACTGAAGGCAGAAAGTCCCAGAGAGAAATACAGGAACTAATGATGGCCGCAGTATAGGCCTGGCTGAGCATCACAAGGTGATAGCTATGTGTCATAGACTTCAAGCAGTCATTGAATGCAAAGGATATGCGACCAAATGTAAAAAAAAAAAAAAAAAAAAAAAAATTACGATACTTCATTCTACATGATGTTAAATTGTCCAATAGTTTTTCATGTGCCCAAAAATTGGGGGACTATGTACAAAAGGTGCTCTAAATTCTAAATGGTTCATCCACTATGGATGGAAACATCCTCAAATTAAAGCTGACAGTCAGCTCTTCAACCTCATTGTCACTGTATCCTTTAACACCCAAAGTGCTAGAGTGCAGAACCAGAATAAAACAAGAATGTACTCACAGAGCGCAGACCTCTGCCAAAGCCAATAATCCACTCCTCTCTGGTACAGAAACCTACAGTACAAGCATCATACTTCTATAACTGGCTATGTTTTGTTGCTATTGAACTTCACTACCATCTACAGGATTTTGAGATGCATTGAATTTATTTTGCCAGGGCCATATGCCCCATCTTGCAATGTTAATGAAAGTTCATCTGTGCATTCACCCCGTGATTCAGATCCAGTTCAAAACTTGGTGAGTTCTTCTTTGGCCCATGCTACATCCTTCCACCGAGTTTTTTGAAAATCTGGACAGTAGTTTCTTTCATAATCCCGCTGAAATTGCTCATCGAGCAACGCTTATGAAATTTCTAAAACATGAGACTAGACAGAACATTTTGGTGTTGGTCCCATGTCTCCATCATTTTTCTGAAGCAAGGTATTTTTCAAAATGTGTTTTGACCTTTTTGATAACCTTGACCTTTGATCTGGACCTTCCAAAATTGAATTCCTTCTTCTTTGGACATATTGCTCCTTGTGGTATAAATTTTAAGTCGATACCTCAAGAGTAGCAGACGCTAGAGTGAGCACAATCAAACAGACAAACATGACAACCTACATACTAAACCGAAAATATAACCTCCTGGCAGAGGCAAAAATGTGAATTATGATGCTCATATTATTCACATAAATTTATGAGCTGATCAGCTCTCCCATGTGAGACAGTGATTTTTGAATCTTGATATCTCTGCCAGTTCTGCAGTAATCTTAATGCCATCTCATGGCTGGGGTAAAATTTCCATAGACTCCCTAGTTACTGATTTTGAAAAAGCTAATCGGTTACAGAATTACCATGTTGAGCGTACCACTTAAAAATTAGCATGAAATATTAAGAGAATTTGTTGAAACAATATTTCAATTGAAGTTTAGTGCTGTCAGTCATTTAAAGTCATGAAAGCTTTTTCATGGTCTTGCACTTTATTACATTTAAATGAGATGAATTTCCCATTGGCTCAACACGGCATTACACAGTTCAAACTCATAAATTGGGCTAGCATCTCTAAGTTAGAATTAATCTTTTGTTCCGATGAAACAAAAAGCATAGAAGTAAAAAGAATAGTGGGAACCAAGACACCATTTTGACTCCTATGCTTCGGAGCAGTGCTTCTGTGCACTCAGTAGCAAATTGTCCATCACACAGTGACTCTGGGGGAGCTGGATTCTGTACTTAGATTTACAAAAGGTAAAGAAATGTAATTGACTTTGCTGTCTGCAAGCCAAAAAATTTAATTACATCTGGGGAATAATTACAGTAAATAATACAGTAATACAGTAAATACAGTAAATAATTACAGTAATGTTGTAGTAAAAGAGGTAGTTAACACCTCTTTTTCTTGCTCTTATGCGGGACATAACCAGCCAACATTTTTTTAAATGGTGCTCCCAATGTTCCATTCTAAGCAACAATGGACAACAGAAGAAAATTTAATACATTCCCTCATCATAATTTCTGATGTAGGTTTATTTCAATTGTGTAAAATGGATATGGTTTAGTTCCGACGTATGTTCATTTCAATTGCATAAAAGTGATGTGCTATGTTCTGCAAGAAGGCTGGCATGGTATGCCAATGTGTTTCAGTAATTCATACGCGCAGGATTAAGAGCATAACCTTACCTACTGGTAGTAGCTAACGTACTGTTAGATATTCTTGCTTGCTACATGTATGGCATCCACTCACTCACTTATGATTTCAACTACTTAATATTTGATAACTGTATGCAACTTTAAAGTGTTATATGTTGCTTGGAGGGTTACATTTTTTATTGTACAGAATATTAATAAACTGCCCAAGGGCAATAACACATACATCTTGAAGAAGAACGGGCACACACATTCATTATGAGTTACTTTCAACCAAGCAGTACTGTATGTCTTTTTTAGCCCGTCGGTTTGTTTTCCATACAGTATTTGAAAAAATTTTTAGCTTTCTATTGCTTTTTTCCTTGAATACAATGATGCATTTGTTATTTATTTTCTGTTATACATTCTACAAGAGCTCTGCTCCTTACTTTGCAGAGCCCTTGTCTTTCTTTAAAAAGTCTAGAATGTACCTGTTCTCTCCTTCTCTTCTGCTCTCCCACCCTCACTCTCTGCCAGCTGATTTCTCCCTCTCTTCTCTCAATCTTCATTGACTTCAAGATCACTGTTTGAACAGTTTCACATATGATGTCTTGCTACCAAATGTAAACATTTCAGTTATTGCGATGATAGTGAAAAGCTTGCTAGGAAAACATTCTTTACATTACTCCTTTCTGACTGGCAGCATGTTTGCCGACCTGACAGCAGTTGGCCTGCAAACATATGCTAGCACTGTCGCATAATTTTGGAGTTGACATTAATCTATTCATCACATTCGCGTGTCTATCAGGAGTACATATGATTGCATATGAGTGATCCATATACTTTTCAGTCAGCTAGCTTGTGAGCACTGAAAGAATAAACAGTGTTTTTCAACTTTCTTTCACACCCTGCGCTCTCCCCATCTCTTGGGTCATGGCTTTATCTATACTAGACTGCCATGAGAACGTATAGAAACAAACCTCATTGGAATATTTTACTTTTTAAACTACATTTTAGAAGATCTGCAAACCAAGCATAATGCAGAAAAGACCAATTTGCATCAAACACAGACAATGCAAAAAATCAAAATGACTTTGGCCAAATATTTATTATATACTGAAAATATTGCAAAAACTCAGTTTAATACACAGCACTACAACAGACTTTCCCTGTCTCCGACAGAAACTGGCCTCTGTTTCTCCTGATCTGCCCAAACTCATCAATTCTCTGAACATGCGGCACTCGAGCGAGAATGAGATCCTGCTTCTGAATGGCCTTGAAGTCAGCAGCACTTGTCCACCTGAGTCCACCCACCATCAGGTAACTCATTCATTCCCTTTACACCAGCTCCGGCCATCATAATAAGTGGCACTGTCTGCATTGTGATGCGTTTCTTGCCTTCAGGGTCATCGTTCAGCAGACGTGTGTCTGGTGCAGTGTGTAAGGGGCCAGTCTCCCACCCAGCCCAGCAGCATCATATACCAGATCAACAAGTTCCTGATTGGCCTGGAGTCCGGCCAGGAGCAGCAGCACCATGGCCGCTCCCCAGGACTCCGAGGTGAAGACGATACTAACCGCTCAGTGTCCTCCATCGAGGAGGACTTCCTCACCGCTTCTGAGTACCTAGGAGATGAAAGTGAGGAGGACCCATTCAGAAATGGTGACTGCCCCAGACCAACATCACTTGTTTGCCTAATCCAACAAGAGCTTTAGCTTTTACGGACTGTTCCACGTTAACAAATAGCTCGTTCTTTTTTACCTTCGATGTGCAGGACTACCACGGTCAAATATCAGTTATGTTGTTCCTTCTCTATATCACAATAATGTCATTCATCCTTCAGGTTACCAGTGCTAATGCGATACATTAGCATGTGTGATAAATTTATCAGCCAAACTCTTATCAGTGTCACTTATTTCTAGCATGCCATTTTTCATACCAGTGACACGAGAGTCGAGTCAGACATCTGCACGTGCAAGTAGAACACAATTTATGTGAAGGAGACGTAAATCAATCAGTGTAGATTCCTATCATTTCACTTTGAACCAAAATAAATTATACAAGTTCTTGTACAGTCAGGCATATCTAAATATTTATTCCTTTTTGGGAGGCCTGTCACCTCTCTATAGCACTTAATTACGGCACCCTCACTCCTCTTAGCATGCCTTTGCCATGTAGGTGATGGCAGCACTATTAAAATCAATTGATGCGTATCAATGTCAACATGGCCTTAGGATTTCAGGGTCCCTCCTTATCTATAATTAATCTTTGAAATGAAATTTGGCACCAACACAGTGTGAAGGTTATGTGGCTCCTCCACCTTTCCAATATGCATGAGCAGATCATCACAAATAAACTCATTTGCTGAGGGGGGGGTAGCATTAGCCGCCTAGCTCTTCAGCAAAATGAGAATTACTGTCACTCCTTTCAGATTTGCAGGCTGGGCTGACTCTACTGCTGCACTTACTGGCAATGTATATTTCTCCCTGCAGATACGGATAGTGGAGATGTTGTCATTAGGCCTCTGGAGGAGAGAGCACACAGAGGTTTGCCCCGTGGTCAAAGGGTACGCCTAAGTAAGGAGGACGGGAGCGAAGACTCGGAGGTGACCATCTGTGCCACATCTAAAATGCCCCCAGGATCCTGTCCATGTGGAACTAACACACAGAGAGTGGGCGATGATAAACAGCCCAGCCTCCTCTGCAAACAGGAGTCTGAGTCCGCAGGAAACTATGCGACCAACCTGGCGGAGTCTGTCCTTCAAGACGCATTCATCCGTCTGTCCCAGGACTCACCGTCTTTCACCACAGAGGCAGCTGTTTGCGTGTCCGCAGGCAACCGCACTGAGCATCTCCCGCAAATAGGCAATCGGTCCTTCGAGCTGCCCAAAATTATCATTGTCCAGAGCCCTGATAACTGTGAAGGGGTGGCAGAGTGGCCAGACAGCCTGTCCTCAAATGCCTCTGCAGAGCAGGATGCTACTCACCAGGCCTCTGGGTCTGAACCCTGCCCCCTCCGTCTTCCTGGACACTCCCCCAAAGCTGTGGAACTAGCTTTAGCTTGTGCAGCTAATGTGGCTGGGACCATCTCCAGCCCCCAAGTTACAGAACAGCTAGCACTGGAGATAGAGACAGAGCAGGATGAGGAGGCTGAAGTTAGAGAGGAGGATTCAATTGACGAGGACTACTCCATCTCCTCTGCAGTGTGCAGTATGGCGCAAATGGTAGGTGCTGTTGCTGTAGTGGCTGGGAGGGAGGATGAACCAAAAGGTGAGACCTATTCCCCATCTGATGGTCTCTTGTCTGCAGCACAAGCATCCACTGCTATCACTCTGCACTGCAACATTGCAGAGGGAACCAGTATCCAGCCCTTTTCTACCAACATTGCTGGGGTTCTCCTTGATGAGGCCTCAGCAGTTCTCTCTCAGTCTGGGGACTATACGAGTATCTCGGCCTTCCTGGAATCTACCAATTACAAAATTGTGGAGGCTACAACGCATAAGAAAAGACCTAGTGTTGATAAGATGGAGGTTGATGATTTTGTACACGCGATTGCAGACAGTGTTTTCAAACATGCCCTCGAGAAAGCCATGAAAAGAAAAGAGCTGGAAGCTCCTAGCAAAGATGTGGCTGACATCGAGGGCCTTCTTCTCGAAAGTGTCAACAGCCTTCTGTTTGATGTACTGTGTGTCACATCAAAGAAAATCAGTGACATTTCAAAGCGTGATAAAGGGTCACTCGTTCGACGAGAAAGTGAGGTCCATTCCAGAGACTGTGAAACTGCCGTAAAGCCAAGGAGGGAATCGTTAAGCCAATTACAAAATCTCCCTGAGTTCTGTCACCCTGAGAATCGTGAGCACCAGCAGAGTCTGCTTCACTGCACAGACAAGCTTTTATCCTGTTCAGAGGAGAAAAAAGAAGAAAGAGAGCTTGTAGAGAACGATAATACAACACGCTCAAAACACTTACAGAAAGCCTCTCCGATGACAGGCATGTCGTCCCCTATCAAAGAATCCACAGACCTCCAGGTACAGACTTGCAAGAGCATTAAGACAAGCTCTACTGACACAAAGTATTTGCCCACTGAGCTTCCCAACCAAAATGAAACATCAGGCATTATTGACAGGCTGAAGGACAAAGTGGTGAAAGAGAATGGAAATAAGTCTTCTGTGCTGACCCCACAGCAGTCTCTGACCTCTGCAGGCCCTGTGGTCACATCAAGGACTGAAGAGGAGTATAGATCTCCTGTATCTTGCTTTGCAGATGATCTTGCAAGCACTGTGGTTTCCATGGCCACAGAGCTTGCAGCAATTTGTTTGGAGAACTCAAGTGGGAAACAACCCTGGTTCTGTGCACTGAAAAGTGGGTCTGGGGTTGGACCAGAGGCCTATTTTCTGCCTTGCCGCCCCTCAATGAGGAGAAAAGAGGCGCATAGTAACTCGGTAGTTGCAAAGAAACACCGCCCACCTCGTCTGAGTGAGATAAAGCGCAAAACAGAGGAGCAGCCAGAGCTTATGGAGCGGCTAGTTAACCGGGTGATGGATGAGTCTGTGAATCCAGATGAGCCCCCGGACCCCTTTGCAGCATTTGCCTCTGAAGTCTCTGCCAAGATCATGAACTGCCCTGAGTTCAATGTGATGGACACCTCAAAACCGGGCCAGCCCAGGAGCAGGCTGCAGTGTGAGCGCTGGAGTAGGGGGAAGGCGGCCAGCTATGAGAGCATCCCAGAGGAAGATCTTGATTCTGCAAATCTAGCCAAAACCCTTGGCCTAGGAGCACGGCTTGGCCAGAATCTGAGTCGTGGAAGCTCCATTTCTAAGCAGTCCAGCTGCGAGAGCATCACGGACGAGTTTTCCAGGTTCATGGTCAACCAGATGGAAAATGAGGGCCGGGGCTTCGACCTTCTGCTGGACTACTATGCAGGAAAGAATGCCAGCAGTATCTTGAATTCTGCTGTACAGCAGGTGGTGAGCAGGAAGAATGGGCACCTTAATGTGAGGTCAGCTTGTGTATCAAAGCAGTCCAGCACAGAGAGCATCACGGAGGAGTTCTACCGGTATATGCTCAGAGATATGGACAAGGAAAACAGAGACTACAGCATAGCCAAAACTAAAGAATGGAGTAACAGCCTATTACCTCCATCACCACGGTCACCCTTCTGCATTCGCCAGTCGTCCATGCCAGACCGGCGATCGTCTGACTCCAGGTTGTCTGTAAACTCCCCCATCAAGGCAAACTCTTTTGATGGTTTTGCACGAAATGTGCATGGGGACACCCTCAACATCTATCCGGCAAGCTCGGTGTCAGCAGCAGGCTTATGTAAGTCAGACTCCTGTCTTTATCAGAGGGGTCAGACGGACCAGATCACGGACATGCTCATTCATGAAACCTGGTCCAACTCCATCGAATCCCTAATGAGAAAGAACAAGATCATCACGGATCCAGAGGACAGTGAGGATCTGGAAGGGCTCGGTGAGTCACAGCCTCATGTTGAGTTTTTTGCCAACCGCCTGGCAGCAGACATTGTGGAGAGCGGGAAGTCTGTTCTCGGGGTTCAGCAGGAGGGCACAATCGATCGGCGGCGCCTTCCAGTGGGAGAGAGAAGGCGGGGCTTTAAACAGTCGAGGCCTGGCTCAGGCAAAGGCAGATCCAGCCAGGACCAGCCAGCCAGCGCCTGGAGGGGTGACTCTACCTGCATGACACCAACAAAGGTCCACAGGGACGTCCCTCTGATCCAAATTGAGGGAGATCAAAAGGATGAAGTCACTGAGGCTGCTGTGAAGACCCAGTCTCACCCTGGGGAGATAACCCGAGTGATCCCTCCTCAGACAAACACAGAGAGAGCACCAGTGCGCCACAGCAGGTATGTCTTCCTTTTTGGTTATGGATTTGCAGTCTGTTAATCCCCTCGAGAGGAGATTGGTACGATGGAGGGACAGAGTAAATCTAGATGAAAAAATATCAAAGGGACATGAAAGCCTCAAAAGAGCTGTCTATAACAGCCTTCTGACACAGATTTCCTCAGCAAAGACATCAAGTTCTAGAAACACAAGGGGCCCTCATATCTTCTCAAAGGAATTTTTTTAGCTTTCAGTATGATTTTTGCAGGAATTCAACAGAAATTTTCAACCCACTAACATTGTTCAACAACATGCAATCAATCTTGAGAGAGTCTACATCTTTTAATGTGTAGTTTCAGTTCACTTTTGATTTCCCACTAATGATAGCACTTTCCAGTAAGTCCTGACTTTTGAGCTGGAAGGCGACTGTAATTCAGTAGCCATTGCCTCTGAATTTCAACTAGGAAGGTCAATACAATGCCCAGTGAATAGGTGCTGGACAGAGTCTCTCTCTTTGTTAACTCAGTTTCATGCATGCACGCACACACACACACACACACACACACACACACACACACCCTATGTTCGATTATTTAACAACCGCAGCAGCAGAAAACTGGGTGTAGAAAGAGACAGACTGTTAAGGAAACAGTATGCATATTCAATTATCATGGCAGCGACTTCCTTGTTTCTGAAAAACTGTAGTGAACAGTTGGAAGGGCTCTAACACTGGAGGGGTGCCTTATCCCGTCAGAGTGGATTGGGATTGGGCAAAGCTAAAACAGTAGGACAGGTGAAATTTGGCCGGCGGGATGGGAGGGTGAAACCAGATGAGGTCCATTTAAATTGATCAGCGGGTGACGCTGCCGTTTGCTCTCCACAGCAGTGAGAGTGAGGGGACAGCAGTGTGCGCATTGGGGGGGCAGGACGACCTCTCTCTTAGTGCTGGCAGTGAGGAGAGCACAGGAAGTTGGTCACAGATCGCCCCTGACGACGACCCCCGGGATGAGACCAGTAGCTTTATTCAACTGAGTGAGGGGTCAGTAGTCACTCGCTCCTGCTGTGCAGTTCAGTGCTGCTTGCCTTTCACTGGCTCATTGTGCTGGCACTGCTTCAGTTACTCACGCTTTCCTGTTTGATTTGCGCTTGTGCCAGAAAAGGCATGGACACTCAGGTCTTGCAGCTGGGCTCTAACTTTGAACGTTGTAATGAGCTTTGTTTTTCCAGAGTTCTGCTTGAAGCCTGGAAATAGAAACGGAAGTTGAGATTAAGAAACCGAGGGGCAACGGGGGTGTTCTGAATTTAAATTCGTTCTAAAAAATGACCACACCATCCAGTCTAATAAATGTAATTCCTGCCGGAGGACTGCGGCACTTTTTTCTTTCGCTGTGATTGGGTTGATCTCACATTCATTATGCTGATCAAAGGCGCAGACATATTCACATAGCAAATTTATTCTCAAAGGATGTGGGTATTTGAGGGTGTAATAGGCTGCTAAATGAGACTGATTCAAGGTGTTTTACCAAGTGACTGTAGATGTAGCAGGGTGATATAGAGATGAGGAAGGGTTTTTCTATGGCTAAAGAAGGGTATGTTTAGGGGACCAAAAAGGTGGTGACATTTGGTGTAGATTGGGACTTCAAGTTGCCACATTTCCAAAGCATCGCTCTGAATATCATAAATGCAGCTAATCACCTCTCATCTAAGACACACATGTATTTCATTTACCTCCTCGTTCCTTTATTCCATCTGTGGTTAGTGCTCTGCTTGGCAACCATAACCTGCTTTTAATATTGTCATCTGTATGATGAAAGATGATGAATATCATGCTGAGAGCAAGATACATGGAGGTGAGAATAAGTGAGGGAGTGCATAAATATGTGCTGCCAAAAAATTTTTCTGCTTTAGCTGATATATATGAATCAGTCTAAAATGTGATGATTTAGGTGTCATCAAGACAGATTTTTTTTTCTCTGCTCAATGTAATGTCCATGCAAATGTTGAGAGAAGGTCTGAACTTCCTTCCGTTTGGATTTCAGGAATGGAAACAGCAGTGCATCCAGTCTAGGTTTAGCAGATGTGGAAGGCTTTTCTGAAATACATCCAAGTAGACCAATCAGGTAACCCACGAAACACGCAGTGAGTTTTATCTGGTGTCGTGGTTCAGGAATTATTAGACAAGTTTTCAGTGTGCTTATCTAATGTTCCTCTACCTCTTCTTCAGTGAAACACCAGAGAAGAAGAATTCTCTGAGGGGGAGCCTGGAGAATGTGGATGGTAAATATGAGCAGCACCCTCACCAAATGACTTGCCGTTTACACAGTGTGTGTGAGGAAAAAGACAAAGGAAGCTGCAGCTCTTCAAATAACTGACTCAGAGCACACTACGCGATGACTCAGCCCATTTCAGCTGGAAAGCAAGCCTGTCTTGTACTAGGAGACTTAATGCTCACATTGCATTCGCACAATGCAAGTGTAGGCTCCAAACGTGTGTTTTTGACTTTCTGACTGGATGTAAAAGTGAAATCTGTTGGCAGAGTCATTGTAGCTCTCCTAATCACCATCTGCAGGCTTTGAGTCAGCAACACAGGCATTCAGTAGTTTATGCCCACAAAGTTTGGATCACAAGGTCAGCTTTAATAATTATCTGGGGGCTTTCATGCAGCTAGCGGTTAGTCGGCAAATGTTAATGCAAAAAGAAGGGCCTGCACTATCATATAGGTTTTTTCATTAGGGTCATTGCTGCAGTTACTAAACTTTGGATTCTTATACTTACACTGGAAATGCAAGCGAACTTGAGTAATTCTTTTTTGTGTATGTTATGGATATGTATTGCTGTTACACTCATTAACATAATCGGACTATGATTGGACACTAAATTTCCTACGTCTATGTATGAATGTACAGTTACAACCAAGGTTACTGTAAATTCTTCTAAAGTGTGCGTTCAAAGATTAACTGTACCCATGGGCAATGTTTACCCCAGTGACTGTGCCAAGGTTGCTGAGAATTACACCCATTTACTTCTCAGCAACACAGAAAACTGGCTTTTATCAATCGATAATAGGAATGATAGCATATCGCTGACTATATTTGTTAATTATTTACTTTTGTAATGAAACGTCTGTTACTCTAACATCAAGACAGCACGCAGCAAAGTTTCAACAGAAAATTATGTATCTTGTCCGTTTCTGGTTTTGCATTCAAATTTTCAACTCCAACTGAAACATTACCAAGTTAAATTTCTTTTAGAGTGAGTTTTTGGCAGTTTTTCTTCTACTTTTGCACAAATCCCCTGCAGCAGACAAGTTTAATAAGCTTAATGAAAAATTCATACCATTGAAATTTATTTGATAACTTATTATTTTTGATACAAATTAAATTATGAACTGAGCTGCATATGTGGTTGTACTCTGGGTTTTCTGTTCTCGAGGGGCTACAGTATTACCCGTGTCTTTCAGAGGGCATCTCAGGGCTGTCTGTGGGAGGCAGTAGCAGTCTCAGGGAGCTGCTGGTGGTGAACTTTGATCTAGACCCTGAGGGTGTGGACGCTGAGCTACGGACAGCTTTGCAGTGGATTGCTGCTTCCCAGCTGGGCGTTCCAACAATCTACTTCCGGAGGTCTGAAGCCAGGCAGATGGGGAAGGTGGGCTCTCCTCAGGTCTCCAGCTCAAATGTACTCACAATATATTCGTTTTTTTCTCAAAAATACATTTTTTAACAGTGTAGTTCAAGATTAACACAAAGTTTGTGCATATAACGCATAGATATAGTAAACAACATCATGGAAATAAGTTGTATAAATGTATGCATTTGAGCTGGCTTTCACTGCTTTGGAAGGCCTGAAGAGCTGGAGTTCAATCTAAAATATGCAGCAGGCCAAACATCGTTTTGAATGACTGGCTCTTGTTATATTCCTCATGTTTTGAGTGTTAAAAAGGTTTTTCAGCTGAAAAACTGAAGAAAAAAAATCGGCTTGGTTACAGGCTCATGAAGAGATAGTGGAAACTTTTAGACACATACCACTGGGTAAACATATAAGTAATGCTTTACATTATAAGATCATCTGTTAATAGATAGCATTGATAGTTTGCGGAGGTGTATGCTCAGAAAGACACTATGGGCATGTGCTCAGATTAAGGTAGTACGATGCTGACTGCTTTGTGTGTGTGTGTGTGTGTGTGTGTTTTTGGTGTCTTGCAGTTCCTGGAGGTGGTCCAGTTGGTGACTTCAAAGTCCTGGAGGGTCAGAGAGCTCTTCAGTGCTGTATTGCAATACTGCAACCTCCAGCAGGAGGGTGGGGGCCAGATAGTGTGCAGCCTGTTTGAATGGCTGCTAAGGACTCGCTAGGCCCAGTGTCATCTGCCTTGGTCCACACAGTTAACCCCGTTCCATCACCATAACCGTTTTTGTTCACGGTCCCCCCAAGTCTTGCGAAGCTGTAGCCTCGCCCGGAATACAGACCAGCACATTCACCCGCACTACTACATGCCCTCAGCCGATTCTGAAAATGAGGAAAAATGTTCGTCAACTGCAGAAGACCTCGATCCCTTTAAGATCAGCAAGTTTCTCATGTTCAGATGCAGATGAGGAAAACAATTTTGTAAAACAAATTGCAAAAAATCCAGTATTGGATGTAGCAACCATAGTTTGCATTCAGAATTTTGTGACAGCTGTTTTTAAGGGTGAACTTGTGAACAAATTCTTTTGTTGGAATTACTCTAAATGATTACATCGTGAAAAGTGTTTTACAGATATTAAAAAGGATTATTGTTGGTTTTTAATGTATAAAATTCAGCAACTTGTATTGAGGGGAATCTACCTGTTTACACTCCCTATGACTTCAGATTTTACAATCACTTTAGAATTAATTTATTCGCGATTCATAGAACTTAAAAATGATTTTCTATAGTTGTAAATATTGTATATCATGAACTGCTGCACCTTGAAGTGAAGAAATATGGTCTGCTTTAGTTTTAAATTCCTCTCGGAGACAGAGGAGTAGGAAACACGTTTGTAAAATTGAAAATGTTTGTGAGTTAGTCTGTCTGAGTTTGTGTCCAAGTGTAATGTTTTGTCAGCATTCAAAGCACACAATTTGTGTCTACTCTTGTCTGTTACTATATTATTGAATGTATTGACCTTCTGAAGTGAATAAATGTAAGTAATGTGTTACGTTTTATCTGTTTATTTCGAAAGGACTGGTGAGACAGGCCCATAAAGACTATCTTAGTTACAAAATCTGAACTGATCTGAGGGGCAGATACATTTTCCTCTCTGGCACACTTTGTTAATCCAAAGATGTCACAATGACATCACCACTTTACAGCAAATGTTTGTAAGGCTGTTTTATAAGGCTACAATAAGTTGTAAACTAATTCCAGTTACCACTCTGACACGATCAGTAATAAACCACAAAAAAAAAACCCAACATGGATTACTTTTAGCATCATTTCACGCCCATACATTCACCAACATTCAAGCATAGGTACCTCTGGGGCTGACTCAGATAACCCTATGCAGTCAAGCTACCACCTGCAGCAAGTTAGCTAAGCCTTTCCTTATTTAAACTTGCCTCTTGTTCCAGCTAAAATCTTACTAGTGTTTAATGCAGCATATTACTCTTGCCTCGTGTTCATGTAAACACAAACAACATTTAATTTAATTAATTTATCCTTTTTATTTTGTCAGGGACAATGCACAATTCCTAAAATTAATTTCAGCAATAACAGTCAGAGGCTTTGTACCACATACAGCAAGAAGCCAATTTTCATCAGCGGTTCTTTTTGCGAGTCTACAACAATAAAAGCCTGCAAACACAGATTGACTACAAAACCGCTTTATTGAACTCATAAAAAATGCATAGCAAAACGGCTGCTGGACATTACACTATTAACACTCAGAAAACTCATTCTCTGTGGTGTGATGTGAGCCAGGGGCAGGAGGACAATCCTGTAACAGTGTAGAAGGGAAATATAGACTATTTGCTCAGTTGTATTTGTTTGTGCACACAGTGCGTTACTGTGGGAGTGCATGTGTGCGTATCTGACTGTGTACGCACACGTGCTCATCTTCTTGCTAGTTTGATTTGACTAAGATACTGACCTACAATGTAACTATTGTTTGAATGTCAGAGGGGAGGACATTCCTGAAGAAAATGACCTTATTATATCCCCGAAACAAAGTTACAGGGGATTTTATGGATGTACCTTGAGCACTGCCACGGCCGCAGATTTCTTATGTTAGTTCAATAGCTAGAAGTGTTTTTTTAATTATTATTTTTTAGTGGGAATAACATTAAATATTTTGTGTTCATTTCTAAATTCCTAATGGAGGACAGACCCCATTGTTTTGTGTGACCCTACAACCTTTCCTGCAGTACCCCCACAAGGTCAAACTTTTTATTTTCAAATACAATAACTCAACAGTTTTGATGAGAATCATGTCACACTTCTTTTGAACATTTCGGGTGCATAGAAAACGGCTGTTTTTGATGTTAGTCATCATATGACCATTGCCATAGCGCCACCACATGGCTAAACTTTTGTTAAAAATGGCAATAACTCAGAAGAGCTCTAACATGGATCATGTCAAATCTAATTTCAACATACCTGGTTCATCGAGGAACTTACTGATTATGGTGGCTTTGCAATGTTTCCTGTAATGCCACCAACTCAGAAAATTAAACATGTCCAAATGCAATGACTCCATTTTGACAGTAATCATGTCAAACCTTCAGTGATTATTCCTGATGTTGGTGATGCCGTGACCTTCCTTGTAGTGCCACCACTAGGCCAAACTTTCAATTTTTCAAAATGCAAAAACTCTGCAGTTTCAATGGGCATCCATTCAAAAGTTTGGTCAACATTCCAAATGCATAGATGATAACCATATTAATATTTATGGCTCTACTTCCACTGTAGCTGTTAACATTTTCCTGTAGTTCTAAGCTTACTCTTTTTCACAGGGAATCTGCATTCAAAATAGAAATTCAGGCATTTCAGGCAAAGCACAGAGCAACTGCCATTTTTGTAAGGTAGATTTTCTTTAGCAGATTTTGTTTAGTAGAGGGTTTGGTGCCAATTTTCAGTAAGCTTGCAATTGTAGTGTCAAAATCAGGCTTATGCAGTTTGTGAAAGTCTTTCGTCAAGTTAACTTAAGTGTAAGCAACACACCAATGCGATGTATAAATAGATATAATTCATAGGTAGGGGGTTTTGGATTACGGTGCTCCTTGTACCAATCACAGATATAATAGTGGCCTTCCTGTTGTGCCTGAAGACCATACTACCATAAAAGTTGGCTGCAAAAACCATCTGACTTGGAAACCTGCCAGTCATGCTTTGGGACATGGGGAATTTAACGTACAGACTTCCTCAGTAAGAAGTACCTGTAAGTTTTTCATTTTCCTACACCAAGCAAAAATGCTCACAAAACTAGGTTAAAGATACATCCACCCCTGAAAGCTATGGTCAGAGGCATACTTGGTTGAACTGAATGGGGGTTTATGCCACCAACAGTTTCTCCTGCCTGTAACTAGTTAGGTTAGTTGCTGGTTTGCATTGTTTAGATCTAACAACTCAATAGTTCTTATTATTTGTATTTTCTGAATATGAGGAGTAAACTCTGTCACTTGGTGTCTGGAAGCCATTTCACTGTTGAACATGTTATTTGAGTTTCATTTTCTATTAATATAAACTGAATTAATTCCACTAAACTGACTTCCTTAAATGGAAACTAACACTTGCAGACAGTTACTTGCTGTAAAAGATCAACTGTGCAGGCAGGCAGGGTGTAATCTGCTTGTTGATTTGAAAAAGACAGTTTAGAACAGTTAATTGTTTACAGAAAAGGTTCCAGTTGGTTTAATCTGGTTTAGTCTTCAGTGTAGGCTACTCGCCACTTGAAATTGGACAATATTTAAATTAGGAGATTGTAAGAAATGTCAGTCTTTGCTGCAATGCCACCTTTTACAATTAAATGTGAAAAGAAACATTTAGAATTTGAAAGGCAAAAGGAAAGCACATTTTATCAGAAATGTAGAGCCAGTAAATTGACTTGAACCTAAAATATCTTGTACAGCTAGCAGTCTGAGAACAGTGTGTTCCCAGATATAATAATGTATTTTGACTACCATAAAGTTGCTGTTAGGGAGAGCCGCAGTGGTCACAGATAATTGTGCTCACTAATGATTCCAATTTTGTTGCAGAGAGAACACTGCTCTATGAGCGCAATACTAGGAAGACCCAGTTGTGCGCATTCCCATTTAAACTGAATGGGTCAGTGAAAAATTGAGGAGGCTACAATATGTTTACGGTAATGTTTTCCTGGAGGTTCCTGTTTGTTTTTTTTAGCATGAATGAAAATCATATTAATTCTGAATGTTACAAACTGCAGAGGAAATAATCAAACGACTTCCAAGCCGGTTGGGCGAGCGTCTGGTGTTGCTGTGTAGTCTTTATTAATCTGTGAGGCAAACAGCAGTTTTTTCTGACCGTAATGCAAGTCTATATCTGAGTTTTATGTTCAATAATGGATCATTCACAGGCTGATGAAAACAGATACAGTTCAACCACAAAATTTCACAGGCATTAAGCTAAATGTGTTCCGACAAATATGATGTCTGCCCCTATTTCAATTGAATTCAAAATCAAAATGAAAAATGATCATGTGACTTTTGGATGTAATGATGCGCCCAGTCTCTCTACCATTTGGTTATGATCTCATAAAACTGTTTGCACACATTTCCCCCTTTACCACAGACTGCAGGTGCTGCATTGAAGGCATTTGATTCCATTCAATATACATTGTACAATGGTCAGCCAAAAAAATTACGACACTTGCCTAACACTGTTGGTTCTCCTCTTGCTGCCAAGACAGCTCCTAAACACCAAGGTATGGACTCTACAAAACCTCTGAAGGTTCCCTGTGGTATCTGGCACCAACGTTAGCAGCAAATCCTCAATTTCCAGCACGTTGTGAGGTAGAGCTGCCGCAGATCGGATTTGTGTTCCAACACATCCTATATTTGCTTGACTGGATTGAGATGTGGGGATATTGAAGGCCAGGGTAACATCTTGAATGCTTCCTCTTGCTGCTCACGACATTCCCAGACAATTTTGGCAGTGTGGCAAGATGCATTACCCTGCTAAAAGAGGCCACAGCTGCCAAGCAATACTGTTACCAACGAGCAGTGTTCCAGGTCCACAATGTTTAAACGGCCGTGCGTACGATAACGGAGACAAGGGATTCATCAGGCCAGGCAACCTTCTTCTACTGCTCTGAAACTTAGTTCCAATGCTTACGTGCCCACTGCAGGCTCTTCCAAAGATGGACAGGAGTTAGCATGGGCCCTTTTTTTATAGTCTGCAGCAACAAAGCCTCATACCCAGTAGGCTACCATACACTGTGCTTGTTGTAACACATTCCTCCTGAAACCATCTAAAATATCCGGTGACTTGAGCCATAGTAGCCTTTCTGTCGGTCTGGACCAAATGGGATAGCTTTCGCTGTCTTCACACATAAATTAGCCTTGGGCATCCAACACCTCATCACCGCTTCATGGTTTGTCCCTCCAGTCACCATTGTTGGTAGATACTCACCAGTGCTGACTAGATGTGCCCCACAAGCGTTGCAACTTTGTATGTGCTCCAACCCGGCCATCAGGCCATTGGCATCAGGCCCTTGACAAAGTGGCTCAGGTCATATTTCTCCTGCATAAAATATTTTCACTACAAGAACCTCATTCATTTACTGTGTGTGTTTGTTTGTAAACCTTAAAATGTGCCATTTTTGCAAGATAAACAAATTTTTTTCATGCCATCTGTAATTGGTCATACTGTTTTGGCTCATTGGTGCCCATTTCACTGACTTTTCCCAGCTTCTGTACCCACTGTCTTTTGCTTTGAAACAATGTAAGAGTGAAAGAAAGGTAAGAACCTATTCTAATGTCATCTTGGTGCAAAAGTTTTTACTGTGAAAGCCCCAATAGCATGATAAAACAGCAACACTAATAAATTATTACAGAAATTTGATACAAACCAAGGCAGTGTAACAAGCATCCATTTCTAAAGATGACAGACAATTCAATGCATTTATAATCACATCTTTCCTTGTTAGAAATTATGTGCATATTTTTTCTCGTTAGAAAAGCATGATCAGAGCTCAGAGTGAAAGAAACACGTCTTCTAAGAGTTTTCAACAGGTAGCTGACACAGTAGGGGTAATGCGTGAGTGAGATGAAGAATTAACTCTTTCCTAACTGGCCTAGATGATGACAAAATGGCCAAGGAAAAACACTGCCACGCAAACAAAAAATCATTAAAATATTCTATATGCAAGCTGTCGATGTCATAGGTTTTCTATCTTCTGATGAAATATTACTCTTTTCCAAAGAACTTCCGCAAGAAAACTTCTCTGGACTACAGTTTAAGTCCAACTCAACTCTTCCTCGGAATCCGTAACAGATAACATTTCCAGATCACTTTCTGTCATTTTGATTGATGTTTTTCGAGAGATGATGATCAAAAACGAAAAGGGTTGCAATGCATTCTCAACGTTCGCTGTGTCCAAGCGATTGTGAACAAAGGATTTTTCTAGAAAATAACCTCATGTGCTTCGAGGAGCCAAACTGTTCTGACACTGGACAAACATTTTCACATTTGGGCATTAACATCAACAGAAAGAGCAGATTCTCAGCTTTCTTTTGATGTATAACAACAAGTAATTGGCAATACAGAGGCAACAATTTGATTATCGTTTTCATTGGTCATATCTGACCGGGATTTGGCAGTGCCGTTGGGAAAAAAGTCACAACCAATAGGAAGAGATGAGAGGAAGTTCTATGCATATCCAATGAGAGGCTGCTCTGATCATACATTAAACATGAAAATACTGTATTTTCACCTCAACTCCAGGCTGTTGAGCTAAAGGGTCAGTACACTTCAAACAAATTTTAATTTGAAGACTCACAAAAGCAAAAGGCAAAGCGCTGGGTTTGCAACCAAATCAAAGAAACTGAAACAAAATGAATTGCCTGCTGTTGGTGAACAGGGTCATTTCACTGGTTGAATTTTGAGCCTTGCGTTTCCACTAAACTTCCAGCTTTATATATATATATATATATATATATATATATATATATATAAAATATATATTCATGTTCATATGGAACATAAATCATTTAAAAGTTAGACTAGCCAAAGCTGTTCACTATTAAACAAACAGACCTCGATTTACGACAACACTGGCACTTACCCCCTAGCACCATATTCAACAGCCATTTCCGACATGCTATATTTGATTTTGTTTGAAGTCTACTGACGCTTAAAGGGTCATCTTCCACCTGGGTACCATCACACTGTACCCGGGGGACAGTTCGCTCATATTGAAATGTACCTCAGTTTCTGGCATGTGTGTCAAAACAAACACTGGTTCCCTTAACTTTTGATGGAACCAGGATACATTTTGAAACACCTTCCACGAAACTAGGTACATGTCAATATATCATGTTGTATCCTGGGTACTCCTCGATGGTACCAAGGTTGAAGGTCACAGAACAATGGTTCCTCATAGAGAGACTGAGGAGTCACCTCCATCTGGAAGCAAAGGCGACATGATCTCCGGTCAGCGCCAAATTCGGCAGGTGTTGTCCTTACTGCCTGCAGGACACATGAAGACAGAGCAAACGGCTTTGTATAGCGGGTCAAAGCAAACACAGCGGTCAGTGTGTGGGAATGCAATGGGCTCATTACCTGTAATAATGGTGTCACCCTCGTAATTGAAGGCGCAGGAGAAGATTTCATCAGTATGTCCTTCCAGAACTTGTAGGCAGACCCCGGTAACGGCGTCCCAGAGCCGTGCAGTCTTATCAGCACTGGCTGTGAGAACCCTACCGCCCTGAGGGCTGAAACAGATCTGTGAAGAGAGGGAACAGTGAGAGACCTTGAGGTGAAAGAATGGGAGAGAGATGTGGGCTAAAATGAAAGGCAAGGACAATGCGTGCGTGTGCGCGTGTGTTTGAGCGTGCTTACGAGCCCCCAAGAGATGCAACACCAGATTTCTTTATCTTTATGAGGACATTTCCAACTCCCCACAAAGAAATTGAGCTATTTTAAGGTTAGGTTATGTTTGCAATCTTGCAAATCAGAAGGCCAGAAGGATGGGTCAATGCATCTCTGAAGTGGTAAGGCCTCCGAGGTGCTCGCAACCAGCAGTGGTGAGTACCTATAGACAGTGGTGCAAGGAGGAAGAAACCATGATACTGCGACAGTGTTGGATACCCGAGGTTCACTCATGCACAAGTCGCAGAGAATTTTAAGGATGCTTCTGTGTGGAATGTGTCACAACACACAGCGCATCACACTGCGCTGCGTACAGTGCTTTGTAGCAGCAGACCAGTCAGAGTGGCCCCTGTAACCTCAGTCCACCATCGAAAGCACTGACAACAGAGAATCAAAGCCCTTTTTTTTTTTTGCATTTTTACCCTTCCGGTTCCACCGCTCCAATGTCTGTGCAAAAAAAAGATGGGGTTTTCAAAGCTTGGCTAAAATAAGGTCCCTGAGTACAACTGTCACTCGAGATGGTATACGGTTTGTTTAGTGAGACAATGTATGCATTTCCTTACAACCACGTGAAAATAAACAGTCTTGTGTCCATAAAATGCGACTGTTGCTCATGATGTGCCACCATACACAATCAGAGAACTACAAGCAGATGCCTACTTCTGTTTTCAATGCATGACATTTGAGCAAGGTGATGATGGGAGACGAGTGGGTGATGTAGTTCTATTTACTTCAACCTTGGCAGATCAAATGCAACATTCACCTTTCCAGGCCTCAAAGTCTTTCATCAATGAAAATGTTAGCAGTATTCAACCTCATTATCACAATGAACAAAATGGTAACTCTTTCCAAGCATTAATTTCATAATGGACTTCTAGAAAACCCCATTCACTTTTCACAAAGACACAGGATCGACGGAACCAAAATTAAATTCTGCTGACAAAACCACATGCAAATTCACATCACTCTATGACTCTTCATGGACACGCGAGCCTCAGAACTGGACCATGGAGCTCTGGGAAATGTTCTGCTGAAAAACCCAAGATTCGAGAATTTAAGAGGCAATTAGTCAGACAGCCATTTTGGCAGCACAAGGGAGACCGACAATATTAGGCGGGTGGTTTTAATGTTGTGGCTGATCAGAGCATTTTTTTTTCTCACCAGACAGAGTCCATCTCATAATATTCACTCAATGGCTTTAAGACAGCCGTTAATCCAAAAATGTGAAAATTGGATGGGATTATTAGAAGGTCTCTTCTCACTACTGTCATATTATTTAAGTGTGTTTTTATTAAGCCCTCCAGCTGCAGCGCAATAAATGTATTTAGAGGGGAAAAACTGGGACGGTTTTCCAGACAGGAAATGGAAAATTCAGGAGGGGCTGACAGTGACAAAGCACAGGCAAGATGTGAGAGCACAGACACATCAGGAGGGGGACACAAGAGGGAGGTGGGGAGGGGAGGGGGATGGTGAGAGAGGAATCAGAAAAAAGGAAATTTGGGAAAATGGTGATACAAAACTATAGTAGATTTTAAAAATCAAATATGAATTAGTTTCAAATAGGCCTTGGTCATTTTGCAACATTGGGACTGCTGTTCTCAAGCAAAGTCACTTTTTCAGTGTGACAGCAACACCTCAGTACAAAATGACCACCGTAGTTCCCTCAGCACTGACCTCACAGCAATCACATGACTCAGGAGTGTTTCAGAGGGAATGGTTGATCCCTGGGGGGGATCAGAGAGACAGCAAATTGCTGGTGCTGAAATGATCACAGATCTGTGAGCGTGTTTTGCCTTCCTGGATTCAGAGCGTCCCACGCACGTTCACACGCAAAAAGCCTCTCGCTGGCAGAGAAAAGTAGCAGCCGCACTTCTAAAAATGACGAGACAGTTTTCAGAAGCCCGATTTGTAGAGCCGGAGTCCCCGCTGTTATGGGAAGAAAACTGTCTGAGGGGAAACAGCAACGATCTCACAGCCATTATCTCAGTGCCTGTGATACTCACAGCACAGCCAAAAAAGTGCCAAGCTGGTCTGGGAAATGGCTGCTGTGACCTGGAGCAATCGAACCTGCTGTGTCGCAGTGATTGCTCTGCTTCCAACAATCCACACCATTCTCACCTTAGAGATCTCGCCCTCGTGTCCCTGCAGTCTGGCAGTACACTCGCCCGATGCAGCCCTGTACACCCTCGCTGTGCCTATAATTCAGAGACAGAGAACCCTATAACCCCTTGTAGCGTACGACAACAAATGAGCTTCAGGATAGAATATGAGCTGAACATCTGAATGCACATGTAACAATCACAGTTGATAAGGGCTGCCTGAAATAAGACTCCATTTCAGACTGACCTACCATCGGCGGAGGCCGTGGCGATTAGCTGGCCGGCGGAATCAAAGCAGACATCGAGCACCTCGTCTTCATGACCGGCCAGCGTCATCATACATTTCCCACTGTGCGCATCCCAAATCTGACGGGCAGCAGCAAGAAACACAAGGTAAACTGCCTAAAAAGCCTAATTTTACTGTTTTAATTTCACAGTCAGATTCCCTGTAGACTGAAATACAGGAAAAGAACTAAGTGTCCACCCTGCCATCCAATTACCAGTTATGGTGTGAGAGCAAATATTTAATGACAGTTTTCTTAACTGAACATGCTAATGCCAATGTTAAATATTACTGGTCAGTCAATAGACCATTAGCACATTATACGTAGCCCAGCCCTCCGTGGCGACTATTGCTACATTTGACTAAAGTCTCGTCTACAACATGCGGACTACATGTGGCATCTGCTTATCAAATTACCACAAAATATTACAGATGCTTATAAAAGTAAAATCCCACATGTTCATAAGGCTCTGCTTGACATAATCATGATGTATATACAGATTGGTTAGAATAAGAAGAATATTATAGCAAGTTTTCATTAACAGTACACCACATTGAGCCTGAAAATATTATCTATGCTTCCTTAACCGGAGCTAATTTTACCAAACGTCAGGATAACCTTTTCTAAATGGACTTAGCTCAATTTATTCTACACGGTTGAGAGAGTTTGCTCTAACATGGATTAATCATGTCAAGCATCTAGACTAGATATTTTGGCAACTCTGTTTATACACTTTATACAGGTGACATTTACCAGCTCAGAGGTCAGACCTAAAACATAGGGCAAGATGCTGATGCAAGCCCACTATCAATTATCTGCACAAAAATGCTGCCCCCTTGAGGGTGCGATGAATGCAATGCAATTACTCATAAAGTGGAAAAGTTCAAGATAATGCACGTTTTTTTGTAAGTTCCCAAACAGCAATTTCTTAAACTTACAGGAGCTTTGTAAATGGCAGCAGCTGAAGTGTAAAATATCATAAATCCATTGTAAAACTGGCAAGTAAATTCTGCTATCAGCCAAACTGCTGCAGCACTGAAGCCAGACATTGGAAAGAAGTTGCACATGGCAACTGTATCCAAGCATGTGTTGGAGAACTGCATTATTACTCATCTAGAAGGTGGGCTTAAAATTTCGGGAGAAAATGCAGTCTAACAGATTCGGAATCCTCACTTTGGAGGTCTTGTCCATGGACCCAGTGGCTATAAGGGAGCAATTCCAGTTAAACTGCACACTGCTGATCTCTCCTCTGTGTCCTATTAGAGTGTGAATGCGCCTGCAAATCAGGAAAAACAGCATTAAGCAATCCTACACCGCAGACACAGCACCAGAGACACAGAGTGAGAGACAAAGAAGGATGAACTGAGATGAACACAGAACTCGGTACAGGGACACAGAGGAGGAGTGCGAGATGGACACAAACGGCCCCTAAAGTCCCCACCTGCCCGATGAGATCTCCCACACGGACACCGTATGGTCAAAGGAGCCGGTGACCAGCCGGTCTCCCACGGTGTTAAAGGACAGAGCGATGACTTCAGCCGAGTGGCCCTGAGGAAATAAGACCAGAACATGAGAAAGCAAGAGACGGCCATTTTGTTAGGTCAGTTTTCTAAACATTCGAACACCTCAGCCACTTCCAAAATAACCTTCAATGTAATGAGCACCGTTTTGGGAACTATGTGACTTGCTTGGAAGCAAAGGGGCAACAGAAAACAGGCATTACTTTTCTTTTCTTTAGACCTACTATCAATACAAGTGCAAAATATTATTCTGGTGGTGCTCATAAATGTACACATTTTCCTTCCATTTGGGCTCCCTATAATGACTACAATTGAGGAATATGATGGAGCTTAGATTTTGTAATTTGTATGGTGACAAATTACACTTGACTGAATCACATGACCACTAAAGTGAGAATACCCATACGCAAAATGGTGCTCATTGCATCCGAGGCCATTTTTCCCTTACGAAAATGGCCAGGGTGTTCCGAAATGCTTTTTACAACACAAGGTAAACGGAGAGAACTTAAGGCCCGAGCAGATCTCAGGTTCTCCCAGAAAGACTATTTGGAAAATGTCTCTTGTTACAGGCTGTCACAGGGAATACTTGAGAGATGAATCAAATGAAGCACTAACAGCTCTCCTGTGTCCTCAGTAAGGCCCGTTCACACTGCACACCTTGGTACAGGCAGGAGGGGTCTTCAGGAACAGTGACCTGAAGAACCCTTTCTACTGCAGTTTCAACATCTCTCCTTCCTGCCTCTCCATCTGCACATCAATATCATACTTCAATTTCTTCAGTATATCTGAGTAAATATCTACTTGAGAGTAACCTTAAAAGCCTTTGAGAGTAGCCTTTGCGCAGATATAGACGCCGGCGTTCGTAAATTCCAAAATTTAATTCCTAAATAATTTTGTAATTGACACTGGAATAATTTTCCAGAATCTCTGTGACATAAATTATGAGTTATAAAGCCTACATAGGCTCATGCATAACAGGAAAAAATTGGCATTATTTGTATTCTGTGCAAAGGGGTTAAAGGGGTGCACCTGTTTAAGGACCATTAAGATACAGCAGGAAGTGAGGTCCAGAATTATTGGCACCCTTGATGAATACAATGTGTAAAAAACACAGAAAATAAATCAAATGTTAAGTGCAAAAATCTGGGCAAACTATATACTTTCATTTTAATGCATTTTTTTTCCGTGTTTCAGTCTCTCCAGTAAAGTCAACTCATAAAAAAACACAGGCGTAAAAATTACAGCCACCTTTATTCTTATTCTAAATAGAATAAAATAAATTTAACTTGGTGATATTTTTACATAATACAACATATCCCATACAAGAGGAACTATATCAAGTCATTCCATTATTTCCAGTTTCTCTTGGGTAAAAAAAATCTGGTAAAATATTTGCAGAATCCTGCTCTCATCCATCACTGCAGGGAATAAAGAAGCACCAGCTGAAAAGGGAGAGACAGTGTGAGGAAATGGGCACAAAGAACAATAAATGTGCCCCTGTGAGTTTTTTTAAAAATATTTATCGTGCCATTCGCTTTTAGAAGGATTTTGGGAAAAAAAATTATCCGTAACAATGAGAAATGAAAAGCATTTTAAGCAAATATGTTGTCTTCTTTTTTTTTTGTTAAACAGCCATTTCTACTGCCAATCTAGTTTTCAGTGAGATGACAGTTTTTTCAGGGGCTGTACCTTTCTAGTTAACATTATTGTTTATTACATGAATCCTGTCCCTTTATTTTCATCAAGGGTGCCAATCATTCAGGACCAGATCGTACCGCCCGCTCCCTTATTCATAGGCTACACCATTGAGGTAACCCAAAGGCACTGGCAGACAATAACGAGAACAAAAGCAAAGATGAGTGTGTGCATTAGAGAATCGTGCCGTTGCCCACATGGCGATATGGACGGTCAGATACGCACGGTCAGTGTGGCCATATCCTCTCCTGTCTTGATGTCCCACAGCTTGGCAGTGGTGTCCATACTCCCGGTGGCCAATATGGTGCTCTGAGGGCTAAAAGCCAAACACACCTGCCACACACAGATCAGTGGAATCACAAGCCATTGTTGAATCATGAACCCGTTCCACAGCGTATGATTAGGTTGGAACACGAGTGACTAATACAGGTGACAGGTGCAGAATCATAACAGGAAAACAAAGTGATTTCAGAAGCGACCCACGTACGATCTCTGCCGTATGTCCTCGGAAGGTGTGATAGCATTTGCCAGTCTCAGCGCTCCATAACTTGCATGTCTTATCAAAGGATCCTGTTGCAACCTTGTCTCTGAATCGTGGAAGGTGTAAAGACAGGGAACAGAATAGTAAGTGAAACACATCCAGGGAAAGCGGGTGATTAAAGGTAGTGAATCTGGGATGGATAAAGGACTGCAGGGAAGGGAACAGGGGCGAAAGCGACGTAGGCAGGTTACCCATAGGGGTTGTTGAACGCAATGGCGTACACCACATTCCTGTGGCCCTCCAACGTGTGCAGCTCTTCCCCTGACACCGTGTCCCATATTTTACAGGTTCTATCATAGCTGCCAGTGATGAAACTGCAGTAGGAGACACCGAGAGCGAGAAACAGAGGGAGGGAGCAGTTAACCTCTCTTACATCCCTCCCTTGAATACAAATGCTGGGTATCTCGGCCAGTTTAGCTGCAGCTACATGAACTGAGAAGATAAACTCACCTTGACCCTGATTTATTGAAGGCAACATTTGTCAAGGGCAGGATGTGTGCTTGGAGTGCCTGTAGAGACACACCCACAGGAAATCCATTCACAGGCCATACACGAGGCTCGTTTAATTCATTCCAAATGAACACGCTTGACCAATAACTTTCACATACAATTAATGAGGCTTTGATGTGCTAGGGCTGCCTGCACTCAGTAATTGTGTCCTGCTGCCCTCCATTGGTTTTAAGAGGAATGAACTTGGATTACAATCGGAGCCACAGATTGTTACCCAGTCACGGCTTCTCTTTCATGTCACGCTCAACAGCAAATACGCATCTGTTGAACTGCCTGTGGAATATTACACGGCACCTGTAGCATTTAGGAATATGACACATTTTTCTCCAAAATAGAGCATGAGGCATGAGAGGAGTGTCTGACCTTGAAGAGGTAGAACCTGCGGTCCTCCGGTTGGCCCAGTTTCTCCTGCAGCCGAAGGATCAGATGTTTTACCTGGCTGGCTCGGGAGGCAGTGATGAGTGGCTCCGTCGTTCTGATCTCAGCGATTAATCCCTCAACATCCGTTCTGGTCCGGTGGAACAGGGCAAGGATATTGTTATTCTCAGCCTAACATTTACTGCACATTCAGTAATTTCAATACTGTGCTTATTGAAACAGAAGGCATACATGTCGTTTTTCGCATTGAGCATCATAAGAAATAAAGGCATATGAAGTTGCTTACTCAGGAGAAAGATCCAGAAGATCAATAGATTTGGTCCTCAGTTCTCCCCCTTTCTCAAACTCCAGAATTATTCCTGTGAGTGAGTAGCCCGCTCCATGTCAGATCATTGTAATCAATAAAACCAGATTTTTTTCTGTCTTGGTAGGCAAATATCTAAGAACCCCAATAAAACCTGTTGCATATCTGGATCAAACTTTTGAACTTTTTTTTTTTTAATTCGTATATTCTCGCAGTTCACGTCAATGGCCTGTTATTTATTCAGTCACGTACGATTAAGGGTCAAAATTCTACTCTCTATTACATTTAATTCAAACCCCATACGTATGCAGTATGTAACTAAATGTGCAGCAGTCCAATTTCCTGCAACATTAAACACTGCTTGTTAATATCGCTGCTTAGTAATAATTGAGTCTAACGATGCAGAACTCAGTGTATGGCGTAACATTGTATCAAGAACCAAACCACATTTGCTGCGCTGTAACTTACTTCATTGGGTACATCACGTAAGGTAATCTCTCTTAGCGGTAGAGAAATTTAGTATAACTGACAATAACCATTTAGTCTTTCCAGTTTGCATCGGAATTGAGTGTTTTTTTTTCCCCCAAGCAACCCGTTACTCAAACCTCATCTCGCATTACGGAGGGCGCGTTAACGCCAAATAAAATCATCGAAAGAACAGTCTCAACTCTGGAAATTTGTGTAGAATGAGAAAAACAGCAGTACAATTCATCGCCACTCTTTTTAACCGCGAAGTAGGAACGAAGATGAATTTCGAGAGCTTGGAATCATTACTAAGATAAAATAATGTGATAAAACTGAATAAAAATTAAAATAATTATTAAAAGAACAACACCCAACTCAATGACATACTATTACAAGCAGTACAAAATACCTACAATATACTTTATTACCTGGAGGATAATATCGAAGCAGAAACCTTTTCAGCCTCATGGTGACCTAATACAAAACTGTAAACAAACCGTTTCTATAGAGACTCTTGTCTGTGGGTCCAAATGTGCCTGCAATGCCCCCCTCGGTGCAATTACGCATACTCGCAATAACTAGGGGTAACAGAAGCAAAGCTGATTACAGAAAATATAAAAGTTGTTGATAGTAAATGGCCGCCGGGAAATGACAGACCAATAATTTCAACGAATGTCTCTGCGGTCCAACCAAGCAAAACGACAAGTGCACGCATAGATTACCACGGAATGATCAGTCCAAGCTCATCTGAACTTCCGATCAAGAATTCTACCCTCTGAAGTTCAAAACAATGTAGTCGACTGAGCACATTCTGGAAGTTGAGCTGTCTTGAAAGTTGTAGGAGTTCACCCACAAATTTCTTCTTCCAGTGTTAAAATATTCACATTTTAATTTGGATACATCACTAAAATATTCCTCATAGTAAAAGACAAGTTAAATCATTAAAAACTTTTTCTCTTAAATTTTTATGTTCAGAGTGGGACTGAGTTAAATGAGAAATTCAGAGGAAGTTTGAAATTTTTTTGATGAAGTGTTTTTATTTCATTGCTGAGAAGTTGTTTCCAGATTTTTATGGTATGTGCGCAATGGTCGATTACACATGCCTCTGATCCTGGAGAAGTGAAAGGCGCTCCTGGACATTGTTACCATAAGGCTTTCTTTTTGCACATTAAAAGTTTTAACTGGCATTAATAGATGTAGCTACTGAGCATATTGCAATACTTATCAAAGGTTAACCAAAGTAATTCAGAGCACGTGTCGTTTTATCATTCATTGATAAATGATGATTCTCAAATCTTTCAATGATTTTCTCACAAATTTGGGGGCAAATTGGCAATGCTCACCTGAGGCTGAAAGACAGGGATGGTTGTGCATTTACAAATAAAATGAAGTTAACCAAACAAAACATGGAATATCATGTCTTCATACTGTCTGCAATGAAATACAAATGAAAGTAAATTCAGAAACCACTGCTTTCCATGTTAAGAGCATTTTTCATACCAAACCAACCTTTTCCCAGTTAAGCTTGTAATTCCTGTGGATCATCAAGGACCCGCAGCTGTGCAGAAGACCCTGAATATAAAATAAAACTTTGAACTCGTATTATTCTTTGTGTGATGTGTTGTAAAATACTAACCACATCAAGCACTACCACACCTTCTCAGAGTTCATCTGACAGACCCCTTTACCTTGCATGATTTCTTAGGAATGCTGTCTCCCGACCTTTGGTACTCTCAGCGTCATCGCCTTCCTGCTCCAGATAATGCTCACGGCAATTAGCATGACTTACAGCAGGCTGCTGGTAAAAATCATCATGCTGATAAGATGGTCATATGTTTATAAGGAGACTTTCCCTCAATTTAAATAAATCATCAAAGCTTCCCATGATGGTGTATTTATTATTGTTTTTTTTTTGATGGCTGAGTATCTGAAGGAACACATCTGTTACCAATACTGGGGGATAAATGCACTCATTACCAGATTTATGAAGTATCCATTCTAATTAATTCAATAACCTGTCCTGAATGATGAATCAAGTGACTGAAAAAAAAAAAAAACTTACACTCATATATGTATGTGTGTATATGTGTGTGTTTTATATAAAATGAACAACAAAAGAAACCCAAGTATAGTTTAGTATGCTTTATATGGGAGAGTTCTTTTTGGTTGTGTGCGGACGTCTTTTGAAATTGATAGTGACAGTGTGTTTGAGTTTATCAACAGAAATGAAGAGAAATTAGCGTTCTGGATCAGGTCAAAGTCAATATCTGGTGTGACCACCACGTGCTGCAATTAATGCAGCCAATCTTCTGCGCATCGAACCCACTACATGACGGATTTCTTGTTGCGGAATCGCCTGCCATTCCTCCCTCAGAGCATTCTGGAGTTGACCCACTGTGTTTGGGACCGGGATACGGGCACGGACGTGACGATCCAGAATGTCTCACAAGTGCTCTATGGGCGACATATCCGGAACCGGAGGTTCCGGAACCTCGTCCTCAGCCTACTGATGGTTGATTCGTGAACATTAAGACGTCTGGCAACGTAGCCACCCGTCATACCAGCATGAAGCATACCAATGGCGCGTTCCCTGAGATTTTGTGTGAGTCGTGGCATCGTGAAAATGCGGTAAATGTCGAATGTGACCGTTTGCTTTTATAGACCCCGGATACACCAACGAAATCGCCAATCCCAATTTTTGGCGACGCTGCGGTATTGCTCAAAACATGCCGCACCTCCGTTAATTCATACACGTGCTCGCCATCACACGTGATCGTGTTTGTCTGCAAACTCATGCTCCATTGGGTACTGCTCACCAACTTTACTCTGTATTTTGTTGGAAAACTCAACAGGACACATACCCGTTTGTCTTAACCACACAGAAAAACTTGCGTTTCTTTTGTTGTTCAGTATATATATAAAAATCAGTGCCAGCTGGTGAACTGGTGATAGGGGAGGCTTAAAACAATCCCTTAAAATTAATGATTGGTCACGACCTGTTTTCAATCATTCATTTAAATTACCATTATAGAAACTCCGATAACTCTCAACATTATCAGATGTGGCCAATTTTAATTTATAATGTATACCGATTACGACTCCGAACTTCTCACGCTTTTCTTTATTCAGGGATTGGAAACAATGCATGTGTTTCATGATCATTTAAATGAACTAATATGATTTGAAATGTCTTTATGCAATTCCATTGCTTCCAACCCCTCCCGTGCACAAGGACTTCAATTCCACGCGAGAATCTCTTACATACGCGTTGATTGAATAATTGCTGACTACAGCAGAGGAACGTAAATATGCCACTTAAACTCACACCGAATGCGTGAGAGTTGACAGGTATGCGTTATAAATGAAAACTGGCCACACCTGATAATGTTGAGAGTTTTCGGAGTTTCTGTAATGGTAATTCAAATGAATGATTGAAAACAGGTCGTGACCAATCATTAATTTTAAGGGATTGTTTTGAGCCTCCCCTATCGCCAATTCACCAGACGCCTATATATATATATATATATATATATATATATATATATATATATATATATATATATATATATATATATAGAGAGAGAGAGAGAGAGAGAGAGAATAGTGATGAGGTTTATTGTTTTTCTTTTTTTGTGCAAGACGCTCATTTTTTGAATGAGCAAGATACATGCTCTGAGTGACTATGACAATGTTACGGTATGATTTCTCATGCCAAACATGGTGGCTCCAGCGTTCTAAAATCTGCCAATTTCCTGCGATTTGTGTACACTGGTTTATTGAGAATGGTACACTTATTCAAGCTAACAGAAAGGTTACAAACGCAACAGTGATTTGCAGTAGGGCATCTCTAAAAGCCCAGCACGCATCGAATCCTCAAGCAGACAGGCTACCCCAGTAAAACATGCCAGTTCTCTCTCTGCCGGTAGCTGGAGAGCCCAGAGGCGAGTCACAGCTCCTAAAAGTGAAGCTTACGGCAGAATAATGCTGAATACTGCAATCGAGACACACACTTGTCCACCTGCTCTCTTAAATTGGATAAAACCAGTATAACAAAGCAGTTCCATCTGATGCTCCTTTTCTGGCATTATTTTGATTTTAGAATCCTCAGCTACCATGCATTTTTGATGTGTTAAATATTGCTAGACATCTTCCTTGTTGACAATTTTTTCTTTACTTCAAACACTGCGCTGGAGTTCACTTCCTGTGAATGTAAAAAGAAAATGTTCCCTTACTAGAAAAAAAAAGTGGATAACTCTTCAATAAATGTGACAAATTGAAAATCATACAACGAAAACACAATTTTTTCCATAATGTAGGGCCAGTGCTTCCTTGAAAGACCAAGGCTGAGCAAGAATCAATGACTATCGTGTACGAACTCACACACACAAACCGTGAAGTACAACAGAGACCCCTAGTGGTAATGCAATACAACAGGAGTCCGCATGGATGACTTTTATTCTCCAACTAAATGCACTACTAATTACAAACACATTTCCATTTAATGGGATAAATGTCTCATCTCCAGCAAAAGGGGAGGAACGATCTGGACTGCACTTTGATCAAGTTGCTCATTAACAGAATGCATTTACGCACACGTGACATGACTGAAGCTCAAAGGTTAATCAAGTTCCATTGTGCGTATTAATCTCACGCCTGCCGAGAAGGCGTACAGACTCACCTGCTCCAGTTCAGTAGACCTTGTCCAGTGAACATGGACACGATAAGGAGGCTACGAGCTGGTTGGGGTTATCCCACAACCCTGCTGTGTGTCTATGGTTTCTTCAGTGGCACCAAACCACTGGAACCATTCCTCATCCCATACCTGACGGGCCCAGACAAGAACCTCACAACAGAACAGGTACCGAGCTGGCACCAGAATGACTTCGTGAAACAGCCATTGCTCTTCAACCAAATTTTTACCAGAAGCATTTTTGTTACTGTGTATTTTCATGTAATGCACTTTACAGAACACTTAGTACTAAAAAATTTGTTATTACGATAGAGAATGTTGTATTTGCTATTATTATTATTATTATTATTATTGTATATGAAGACAATGCATTATCTAGTACTCTGAGCAACAGGTGTGCTAACATGATGTGATAAAAGAATTCTATTAATCTAAAATTAAAACCTTTAATGTGATTTATAACTATTTTTTGTACTTGCATCATTAGAAACATACTTCACAGTTTAGCAGACCACCAACAGGTGCCCCCCCACAAGAATAACAGAGAAAAAAAATGACTGAAATGGTCAGCACTATTGTGACTCCTCCCCTTGTCACTCCCAGGTGGCCAATCAAATCTTCCCTGTGTGGACGTATTCCTACCTGGTAATTCTGTTTCCTGTTTTCCTCCTCACCGACTACCTGCGCTACAAACCAGTCATCATATTCCAGGGCGCCAACTTGTTGGCAACTACAGCAATGCTGCTGTGGGCAGAAGGTGTTCCAGCCATGCAGGTCATGCAGTTTTTCTATGGCATGGTAACGGCCTGTGAAGTGGCATACTTTTCCTACATTTACAGCGTGGTGGATCTGCAGCACTATAGAAAGGCCACCTCCTACAGTCGCAGCGTCCAGCTGCTGGGCTACACTCTGGGGGCAGTGCTGGGTCAGGCTCTGGTTAGCACTAGCCTCATGTCCTATTACAACATCCTGATCATGACGCTGGTGCTGTCCGCCATTGCGCAGGTGACCTCTCTCTTCCTGCCCATGCCACAGAGGAGCATGTTTTTCCACCGTCGGGAGAGCCGAGCGGCATCGACCCCATCATCAGCCGAAAATGGGCCCACAAACACTTTCGGAGAAGAGGAGAAAGACGCAGGGGGATGCAGGTCCCCGGAGACAGGGACGGTACAGGATACCCCCCAAAAAGGCTGCTTTCAGGTCATACAGCACCTGTGGAGGGACACACTGCAGTGTTACACGAGGTCGCTGCTCTCTTGGTCAGTCTGGTGGGCCCTGGCCACCTGTGGCTACAACCAGACTCTTAACTATGTGCAGGTCCTGTGGGAGCATGTGCAACCATCTCAGAACTTCACCATCTACAACGGCGGGGTGGAGGCCCTGTCCACCCTCTTCGGTGAGCCAACGGCTGCCTTGCCGACCTGTTACACCTGTCAGTCAACACAGCATCATCATTTGACCCAAAGGGCTGCCATTTATCCATCCAGTATAAATTAGTAAAATTCAGCCTGGCTTAGGTCAGGGAATTTATTTGAATTATGTTCTGGAGTGGCCATTACCCCAAGCACAGGGAAAACAGCGTCTCGTGTGTCTGTCAGTAAAATGTGTGCAATATTTTGTAAGCAATCTCTTTCGGCGAAACTTCAGAACTCCGCCATTTTTCCCTGCCATCACCAGCAACAGCGGGGAAAAATGCTGGCGCTTCAAAAGGACGAAAAAGTTGGCAACTTTACAGAATTCCAATCCGCGCTTTCACAATGTAGTAAAAGAACAAAATATCTTAATTGTGATGGGAAATTGCAGATCCCAGGAAAATGCTAACAAACAAATTAGTTTGACATCCTCCCCATATCACAAACAGTTGGGGAAGTCAGTCATTGTACACCATATTCCCCCAACAGTTGGAGGAACAGCTTCTTCCATTATGATTATCTGCAGCTAAGGTAACCATGTGGTCCATATAGGGGCTGCCTCCGCTTATGGCGTAGGCTTCGTCCAGGTAGACTGGGCGACCTGGGGAGAGCTGGCCCTGGGATCCTGCTCTGCCCTGGGGGCAGCTTCTCTTTTCCTCATGACCTTCATGGGCTCCATCTGGGTGTGCTACGCTGCCTACGTCATCTTCAAGAGCCTGTACATGCTGCTGATCACCATTTCCATGTGAGTGTGCAGTATCATGGCCCATGTTCCTTACTGAGGCATGACGCTCCTTACGAAGGGGCTCCACAACACTTTACAACAAAAGGCACCCTTACAAAATGCATGCATGCAGTCACAATGAAGGTTACACCAGTGACTCAGTGGAGATAGAAGTCCAGGAGCTCATTCCAATTGCATATTCTTCAGTCAGTTGCGACAGTAGATCCCAGCTCCGCTCCTTGCGCATCCCTACCAGTTTCAGCGCCAGAACTGAAAATTGGAGGGGGGGGCACAGAACATCCCTTTACAACAATTATTAGTCCTGACTTGATCTCAATCATTTTCTAAATTAACAATGCGTTCACGCCAAAAACACTCCACACTATCAGGCGTCGCTAGTTCTCCCCGTTAAGGGGTGATCTGGGGTTAAATGAAAAATGACACCAGGAAACAACTCAGAATTAATCTAAAGAGGTATATGTAATAACCACCAAAAAAGATACAAGTTGGCATTTTTCTGTTTATGCGATTGCCATGGTAACAGAGCAAGCTCATTAAATATGCAGAAAACCTCTGGCACCAATTCCTCTTTAACTCTATGATAGAATTCAGTTTTTCTTTCATCATTTAAAAGCCATTGCTTATCCAAATGCAATGACATAGCCATTCTTTACCCGATTTATCAGTTTTGTGATTTTGGGGCATTTTACTCAAATTTTGCAATTATTTTGCGCAGAATCTGACAAATACTCAAAATATTCAAAGTATGTAACAGATAGGCAAAATTTCCCTATGTCATTGCATTTCTCATGAAGTAAAGTACCTGCAGCCCAAATTTCATTGATTTTCAATGATAAATAAAAAAGTTATGGCTGCCACAAACATGAGAAACGTGGAAAAAGTAATACCTTAGGGAATCAATGGAAAATGCATTAGACCGCATTGAAAAGTTGAGTTCAGTTTTTCATCCTTGTAGCAATTAGTGATTATTAAAGGTGGGTTATTATAAAATATTTTTATTCAAAAAAAAATTTTTTGGAAAAATAATCAAATTTTGCCCATTTAACCCCAGATCACCCCTTAAAGTAAGGCGACTATCGTTTATTCGGACACGCACGTTGGCGCATTTAAATCAGCGTTATTGAAAATTGCACAAAAGCATTTCAAATGCTCCTTTATTGCATTTCAACAATTTAAACGATCATGAAGCGCAGGTTAGATCGCCTGATGTGCCGAAAAGGTAGCACGGAAGTTCCAGAACAGTTTGTCTTTCCTAAAACATAGACGTGTTTATAAGTAAATTATTTTTCTGTACTGAATTTAAACCATTATATCGTCCTTGTTAGATCGCATAGGGAGAGAAGCCGTTCTTCATTTGCCAATGAATTATTACTATAATTGGAAAACGAGTCAATAAGGAAAATGATTGACAATTAGCCAGAACTAATTGTTGTTATAAAGGAATGTGTCCGTGCCCCTCCCCAAATTCTAGTTCTGGCGCCGACACTGACCCCTGTCCTGCATAATTCAGATGTCTCCCAGATTTAACACACCTGATTTGGCTGGTCAGTTCACTATTGAGTATCTGATGAGCTGAACTGGGTGTGTCAGATCAGGGAAATATCCACAACATGCAGGGTAGAGGTACTCCAGGATCAGGGTTGGTCAACACTGGATTTTGATATTCCCCATATTCCCCTCGCCTTGTACAGGTTCCAGATTGCAGCCGAGCTGTCCATGGAGCGATACGCTCTGATCTTCGGGGTCAACACCTTCGGCGCTCTGGTGCTTCAGACCATCCTAACGGCGGTGGTGGTGGACAGTCGTGGTCTGGGCCTGACCATCATCCCACAGGTGAGGAACGTGCATTAGCACAAGTGCTGTAGATACTTGCACGGGGTGTAGGGCCTGAATGAGTGTCCACATGGATGAACAAGATATCACAAATGATATAATAACCACAGGCTGTCTCCACTGTGTTACAGTTCACCGTTTACGCAGGTTACTTCTCAACCATTGCAGTCATATTCCTCCTGAGCAGCCTGTACACCCATGTGAGAAGATGCAGAAACCATGCCTTCAACTTTGCTGAAGGGGACACAGCCTGACCCAAAAAACTAGCACCCGCTGAAGACAAAGACACAGACGAGAAATAACTCTGAACATAACGGAAAGAGTGCTTCATGGTCCATGGAAGTTAATTGATTATCCAGTGTATCCTAGAATTACATCTGTGAATTCAGTGCCCGTCACAGTAAATCAAAGCTGCCCAAACCTGTTCCAGGAGATTCAACATCCTGTAGGCATTAATTTCAACCCTAATTTGGCACACCTGCTTCTACAGACTGGGGCAACACTGACAAAAGCAATTTGCAGCCATTATTCATACTTCAAAAGAAAGCAGTAAGAGTAATACATAATGTTGGGTATAGGCAACATACAAATACACTGTTTTTAATGTCACATGCATTGAAATTTATGGATCTGGTCAAATTTAAAACTGCAATAATCATGTTCAAAGCAAGAAATAATTCACTTCTGGGTAACATACAAAAAATGTTTTGTGACTGGGAGGGGGGCTACAACTTGAGAGGAAAACTTAACTTAAAAAAACAGTGTGTTCATACAACTAAAAAAAGTTTATGTATTTCAGTGTGTGGGGTGGATCTGTGGAACGGGTTGGCAGATGAGCTCTAAGAAAGTATAAATGTAAATTGTTTTAAAAAACTGTACAAAAAACAAACCCTTGACAGGTACTGGGAAGAGGAAAAGCTGTTTTAGGGTTATCACGATTTATTCAGTATCACTAGGGACACTGTAAATAATTTAGCAATGTAATATAAATTTGGGTGGTAAAAATGGGAGACTTGTGTAGGTAACTGTATGTATGTGTAAGAAATTGTGCAAATAATATAAGAAAGCCTAATAGTAGGAAATATATGTAAAAGTGTGCAAAGAATTTAAGTTAATAGAAGAAAAGTGAAAGAGGGGTAGGAATATATAAATTTTAATTCCTCCTACTCCTTTTCAAAAATTTTTTTTTTCTCGTTTTATTTTTTTCATATTTTTTGTTATGACATTGTTTTACATTTTGGTTCGAAATAAAGTTTTTCATACTGCTTATGGAGATCAACAAGCTCTCTAGCTGTTGAATGAGGAGTACTTTGTTGGGGTTGGAATAAAACTCAGTGGGACAACAGGTAAAGCATTGAACAGCCCAGTGGCTAATAACCTTGTAGCCTCAAAAAATGCCCTCATTGCCTTGAACAAACTCTGAACCACTCTCCATTTCACTCCATACAAATCACCTGCGGAGAGACCAGAGCTACGGTATTGAGATCAAACAAATTCAGATGTGATCCGCTCATTTGCTTTGACTTTTTATTCTTAATTAAAAGTAAACTCTAAATACAAGGCAGATGAAAAGTGCTATTACAATAGAGCTAGAAATATATATCAGATTTCCCAGGGCTGCATGTCCTCATGTCACCGCGACTTTCCGCCCAGCCAATCATCTCCTTACACTGTGCCCAGGAGGCGGGGCTAAACCTTTCATGTCCAACAGAGTGCAACGTCTTTATAATGATAGCCATTTATAAATCTCTCTATTTTACAAAATGTTCCAACACGTGAATGAGTCGTACAGAAATACAAAAGAGTTTTTTTTTTTAGTTAAAATCCATTTTTAATATATATGTACACATTAACTTAAATTTTCTTAACACCCAACGTAAGTGGTCTTAAGTCCGCGATGACCGAGCAAGCACCTGAGGACGTGACGAGAGAGCGGCCAGCGAGAATCCAGGCAGAGCTGCAGGCGGTCGGCCACGTCTGCACGCGGAGTCACAAACCTTGGGACGGGCGAGGGAATGGCGGCAGTCTCTCCCACCCATGGAAATGGAACACAAAGCATTTTTCTCCTACTGTCTGCGGAGTCTGTTGTGCCTCCTGATCCAACCAACCAGTAATATTTCCTTTTCTTGATTTTTCCCCCCTTTCCCCACAACTACTGAAACTCTCAGTAGCCCAAATGCTTTTTCCCTGTAACATACATGTGGTAAAGATACCAATACTGATATGCACGAAGAGCAAAATTTCTAAGAAAACGGTATGTACAGAATTGCAGCATAACGAATGTGGTATTTGCAATAACTTAGCATTAGCCAGTTTCAATATACATGTGGCTATGTCTGTGTGCGTTTGTGTTTGAGTGCGTGTGTGTGTGTTTGTGAGTGTGTGCGCGCGCGCGTGGGGCCAGTTCACAGGTTAAATACAGGACGTGGAGACACCATCCTTTCTGCACACCGTGACCTTGTTCCGCTTAGCCACAGATGACGTCACCGCTGCTGTCGTTTTCAAAACTCAATACAAAATACAAGTTTTAGAAACGCGTTTTAAAGCTACACGTGAAACAAAATGGCGCAAGAGGTGTTGGGGCTCCAGACGTCGCCTCCTAGTGGTAGCTTGTTGGAGTCGCGCTATAAGAAGGGGTTTGTTGAGGAACTTCCTGTGGGATATTGTGCGGCAGGGGCTCCGTCCTGTAATGCGGAGACAAAGACAATCTAGTCATCCCCCACGTATGGCCCACAAAAACGAATGCAGCGGCACTGCACTCACCAAGAAAGGGTTACTCGACACACCCGGTCCTGCCAACGCTGGGCCAAACGAGGTCACTACAGGCTTAGCCTGTCCAAAGGCTGCGAACCCTGCACCAACGAAAGAGGGAGAGGGTGAGGGGGGGTAGGGAACGAGAAAGAGGGAGAGAGAGAGACCCAGTTACAAAGGAACTAGGGCAAGAACGCTCGAAGAATTATTCAAACAAATGAGAAAGAACGCAGGCACAGCGCACGGACCGTTGGGGTGTGGCGGGTACACTGGAGGCTGGGGATAAGAGGCCTGTCCGGGGAGAGGCTGGGGGAACGTCCCGCTGAAGCTGGTGGGGAGGCTGTAGGCTGCAGCGTTCCCAAATCCCGCCGGCATGCTCATCGAGCCCGTGCCGAACGAGGCTGTGAGGACAAGGAGAGGCAGGTTCCTGACTGATACAAACAGACACTATGACACCAACACACAAACACAACTGGGCTCTCATACCTGGTCTCCGCTCAACTACCCGTCTGACAGGGCAGCCCATGAACCCGTTTCTCAAGAGTATGGTGAGGGCAAGATGGACACCCAGGAGATAAGAGCTCCCTGGGCTTGGATGGCTGCACTGAGGAGTCCTACAGCCCTACTGCAATTTCACATCAGCTGCCATTCTGCCCCAATTCTTTAGCCAGTAGCCACTTACCGTGGAGTGACTGGAAGCTGCGAAACTAAAACTTGAGTCACCACACCACAAAGCTGGAGCAGAATAATTGAACGATGGACCTTCCACTGCAGTAAGATGGCTCCATTACCACTGTGGAAAGGTAACATCACCATTCTCTGCTGCTGTCATATTAAGATAAAGTGCGAACGTTGTCTAGACAGAGCATTTTGGGTGATGAACAGAGTCCACTTTGAGAATGTCCAAAGTCAAAATAACTTTCTGACATTAAATATTTCTCACTCAAATGCAATGCCTCCATTTGTCATTTTAATTCTCACCTCGGCCAAGTAAGCGATACCTTCAGCAAGCTATAGCCAAGCCATCCTATGCGACGTTAACATGAACGATAGCGAGCACACGCGTTAACTAGCTTCAAAAAAAAAAAAAAAAAAAAAAAAAAAAAACTTTGATGTGATCTCCAATGTTGTGATTTTACTGATTATGTGCGAATGAAGCAAACGCCCCACATAATATCCCACATTTACTATTTGGTGGTAGTGCATTCAAATTTTAGCATGGCACCGCAAAAAAAGAAAAAACATCATGGGCAATCAAATAATTCATAATAAGTTTCTCAAAAACCCCATTACCAAATCAAACTGCAGAGGGAGAGGGAAGGACAGGAAATAGAGGTGGGAATGAGCAGGAGAGGCAGAGGCAGATGAGCCGGAGGGTGTGTGAGCTTTGCAGCCACCAGACACAAAAAAACAGGCAAACAGCAGATCAGGCTGGGATCCAGAGTGGCCACAGAACCCAAAGTACAGCCTGTGGTTATATCGTTTCAACCATGGTAAGGCCCATGTACTCACATCTTCAACAGAAGGCTGAATAGAATAAGTGGAATCTTTATAACATTTCTGTTCTAAGTGCTGTTTTACAGTGTGGAAAGTGAAAGATGAAAGTATTGTCCTTAAACTAACTTTCAATTTATTTAGGAGTGTTCTGCTGCATCAGCTGCCAATTTGAGCGGGCAGTAGAATGTCCCCCAGTAGATGATGTCCCTCATCAAAGAGGATGTTCATTGAGGTCCACTCTGAAGCGTACAGGAAAGAAGTAATTGATTCATGCGTGGGGTCCGACCAAAACACAGCAGCCTTCCAGGCCCGAACAAATTAGACCAGAGTAATGATTTAAGTGATAGCATAAGAACATGATGACTGATGGTGTGAATCTCAATTTCCCAGGTCAAAGCATCGCAGCAGCCCATGAGTTCTTCTGGGAGGAAGAGTCAGAACTGAGAAAAATTAAGAGCAGTTATGAGGCCAGCCAAATTTGTTATTGATTCTCGTCATGGTGACAAAAGAACCACAATTTAATGGAGCTTGATTTCATATTCTGATTTCCATCTTTTTAGACCTTCAATGCACTTTATTTTGATAAAATTTAGCATATTAATTTGATCTCATCCTGCAGTTGTTTCCATTTCACTGAATGTGCTAAAATATGCCTTGTCTTGATTTATTTATGAAGAAAAAAAATATCTTTCATCATTTTCTCTGATGATCTCAAGTGTGCAGAGCATAGAAATTGAGTTTGTGCAAATATACAACCCCAATTCCAAAATAGTTGGGACACAGCGTAAATTGTGAATTAAATCAAAACGCAATGACTTTCAAATCACACCAGCCAGTATTTCATTCACTAATCTTGGTGTGCAACCACGGACAAAATAGCGAGACGTAAGCATCCATCGCCGTGTTGAATCTACAAATCTACAATACCGTCTCCAGTGGCGGCTGGTGAACTGGCGATAAGGGAGGCAGAAACCCATCCCTTAAAAATAATGATTGGTCATGACCTGTTTTTAATCATTCATTTAAATTACCATTTCAGAAACCCTGAAAACTCTAAACATTATCAAGTGTGGCCAGTTTTCATTAATAACGCATACCTGTTAACTCTCACGCATTCGGCGTCAGTTTTTGCAGCATATTTACATTCCCCTGCTTTAGTCAGCAATTATTCAATCAACGCATATGTAAAAGATTCTCACGCAAAACTGAAGTCCTTATGCATGGAGGTTTATCATTTTCATGTGTGATTATGACTCCGGACTTCTTACGCTTTTCTTTACTCAGGGGTTGGAAGCAATGCGTGTGTTTCATTGTCGTTTAAATTGTTTAAATGAAATAAGATCATTTGAAAAGTCTTTCTTCCAATGATCTCATTTCGTTGGAAATAGGCACTTTCATAGCGCTAACAGTGTGAACCATCTCGTTCTACTGTGAGGACACAGAATTGGGTATTGGAAGCACCGTGAAGAACCGTAATCTTGGTTGTGGTTATCACCCACCATGGCGGACTTCGGGTTTGCTAAATATGCGCGACGTCACGTGCACACGAAGAATTGAACAGAGATAACATAGCAAATGTTGAAAATGAGAAATTTTACAATTTTATCCACAAAATGAGCTCATTTCAAATTTGATGGTTCCAAAAAAACTTGGGGCAGGGGCCTGTTTACCATTGTGTAGCATCCCCTCTTTTTTTTTAACACAGAGTGGAGGCGTCTGGGCATTGAGGAGACAAGTTTCTTGAGTTTAGCCATTGGAATTTGATCCCACTCTTGTTTAATACAGGGTTCCAGCTGCTGAAGAGTTTTGGGTCTCCTTTGTCGGACTTTTTGTTTAATTATGCGCCAAATGTTCCCAATCGGTGAAAGATCAGGACTGCAGGCAGGCCAGTTCAGCACACAGACTCTTCTACTATGATGCCATGCTGTTGTAATAGCTGCAGTATGTGGTTTTGCATTGTCCTGCTGAAATACACAAGGCCTTCCCTGGAATAGATGTTGTCCAGAGGGGAGCATATGTTGCTCTAAAACCTTTATATACCTTTCAGCATTCATGGTGCTTTTTAAAACATGCAAGTGTCCCACACCATATGCACTAATGCATCCCCATACCATCAGAGATGCTGGCTTTTGAACTAAACACTGATAACAGGAGGGGTGGTCTTTCTCCTCTTTAGCCCGGAGGACACAACGCCCATGATTTCCAACAAGATTGTCAAATTTGGACTCATCTGACCACAGGACACTTTGCCACTTTGCTACAGCACATTTTAAATGAGCCTTGGCCCACAGAACATGGCGGCGCCTCTGGATCATGCTCAACAATTGCTTCCTTTTTGCATGATAGAGTTTTTTAGGTGGCATCTGTGGATGGCACGGCGGACTGTGTTTACAGACAGTGGTTTCTTGAAGTATTCCTGGGCCCATTTAGTAATGTCAATGACAGAATCATGCCAGTGAGTGATGCAGCGGCGTCTGAGGGCCTGAAGATCATGGGCATCCAGTTAAGGTCTCGGCCTTGTCCCTTACGCACAGAGATTTTTCCAGTTTCTCTGAATCTTTTGATGATGTTACGCACTGTCGATGATGAGACCTTCAAAGCCTTTGCAATTTGACATTGAGGAACATTGTTTTTCAAGTATTCCACAATTTTTTTATGCAAGCCTTCACAGGTTGGAGAGTCTCTGGCCATCTTCACTTCTGAGAGACTCAGCCTCTCTAAGACATCCCTTTTAAAGCCAATCATGTTACACACCTGATGCCAGTTAACTTAATTACTTGCTTAATGTTCTTTCAGCTGATTCTCTTATATATTAATTACTTTTTCAGCCCTTTTTTGCCTGTGTCCCAACTTTTTAGAGACCTGTTGCAGCCAGAAAATTTGAAATGAGCTGATTTTGTGGATAAAAATGTAAAATGTCTCAGTTTCAACATTTGGAATGTTATCTATGTTCTACTGTGATTAACATATTGGCTCATGTGATCTGAAAGTCATTGCATTTTGATTTTATTCACAATTTACACTTCATCCCAACTATTTCAGAATAGGGGTTGTAAATTGCGGACAACTCACTACATCGTACAACTGATCAACACATCAGGGCACAGTTTTTTTTTGGAGAGTACCACTGGGCCTGAAAAAAATAATACTGCAGTGACCTAAAAACACAATGTTTCTCATTGCAATGGTGACTGGCGATAGGTTTTTCAACATGGAGGTACAGCAGTAGTTTTCACATTTTGATACTGAAGGCCTGTTACAACAGCACTGGTCCGTCAGCACAAACCATTCGACGTCTATGCCTCGGTGATCATTTTCAAACGTCTTGCTCCCCATACTGAAAGAAAGCACAGCTATATACATCCAGACCAGCAGAGGGCAGTGATGCGCATTCACTTTTGCACTGTTGTACTGCTCGCAGACCAACTAGCGAGCAGGGTGGAGTTGAAAGGTGATGGGGGGGGGGGGTTGGAGGGGTTGGAGGGGGTAAGTTTGTGAAAGGCTGCGGCAGAGAGGACAGGGAAACGGCAACTGGAGTACGGAGTAGGAGATTAATACCCCCTGAGGGCCATCGCTACAGTGCCAGGGTCAGAGGTCAGAGCACACGCCACATGCAGAGTGGAAGAAATAGGTAGTCGAGATGAGGTGTAGAAGCACTGCAACACACGGCCACAAGGAGGCAGAGAGGAGCAAACGAAGGCAGGGGCTGAGGCAGGAGGGCAAGGGGGGGACCTACCAAAGTGGGAGGGAGGGAAGGCTCCGAACAGGCCTTGTCCAGCGTGACAAAACAACCAGACAGAGCGGTCATATGGAGATGCAAAGGTGACAGTCTTTATGTCACATAAATGGACGGTGAGTGCACTCACACTACAATACTCATTCTGCACACAACCCTACAATTAGTTTATCTCCACTCAGGCTGAGCGAGATACAGGTTTGATAATGAATATTTTTCCCAGCGCTAGGATAATGATCATTGCCACCATGTGATATATTACTTCATTCTTCCCTTTAACTGTACCCTACTCAGCAGTGAACGCCTAAACTTGACAGGTAAATATGAAATACTTTCCATAAACAAAAAGATAGAAAGGCAATATGACTCATGGAGGCGATAGCAGTTATTTAGCAAAATAATGCAAAATTATCAAACCATGAAAGCATTTTTTTTTTTCCTCAGTTTTGCAAATATCAAATAAATCTAATCATGGATACTAGATTCAGATGGATACATAATTCAGAAAAATACCTTATTCCATGACATTACATTATACTACTATAGGGCAGGGACTAACAAAATAAATTGCATCAAATAAGCAAAGTATCTACCTTAATAATTTTGACTTTACAAATATGTTAGAAGTCAATACAACAGCATAAACGTTTGCAAAAAAACGCTTCTAATCAATTCGTCTCCCGTCCCACTCAGTCTTTTATCCCAGCATTCTGAGGGTTGTGTTTTTGACCTGCACACTGTTCCACATGAAATGTGATACCACACCCCACCCCTCTCCCTGCACTGCAGACCTCTACCTGCTGCCACCGCTGCTGCTCTCCCATTGGCCTGAAAGGGGTTGGTTGGCGCAGTCGCCTGGGCAACAGTTGCCACAAAGGGGTTTGTCGAAGGAGCTGCTGGAAAATGAGAGTGGAGTCAATTTTTACTCTTCGATAGTGAAAAAACTAATCTCTATGGAATGTGTAGGGACAGGTGCACAAGGGTCGCAATTCACCTCCAAAACCCTGGGGCATGCTGGGTACCACCTGCTGAGCCAGGGCGGGGGTGACTCCAGTAACCGCTCCAAAAACAGTCCTGCATGAACACAGAGATGGGGTTATGACCCAGTATCCCACCCTCGCCTCGCTGTCGTGCAAGATGGCGAGATTATGTTCTCTCACCCTGGCGCAGAGGAGCTGGTGCTGTAAACGCTGCTCGTGGGAGCCGAGGAGCTGAAGACATTGTCCAGTTCGGCCAGCGCGGCATAGCGGTCCCCACCGTGCCCAACGGGTGGGACCGGAGGAGGCCCCACCCCTGCTGAAGCAGGGGCGGAGCTTACCCCACTGGGCACGCCTCCCCCTAGAGAGAGGAGGAAAACAGACTCCGGGTCACGGGACAGCCTTAAGGACTCGTCACTCACATCCAGCAAACAGACAAGTCCCCCATATCCAGGAGGATTTGCAAAGCAACTGAAAAAACACTGAAAGGCATAGTTTAATATCCAAAAAGCAACAGCCCCAAGTTTGCCCCAAGCTTCCCCCAAGGAATTTCAACGCTGCCCAAGATGCTCAGAATTTCACTGAAAAGGCCTCTTCAGTCCCAGTACCAATCAGCATTGACTCTGGATCAGGGTTCGGTACCAAGAGCCAAAATGTAAGCTTATCAGTTCCTAAACAACATCTACAAACCTCAATTCCAATGAAGTAGGGATGTTGTGCAAAACGTGAATAAAAACAAAATGCAATGATTTGCAAATCTCATAAACCCACATTTTATTCACAATAGAACATAGACAACATATCTGATGTTGAAAGTGAGACATTTTACCATTTCATGAAAAATATTAGCTCATTTTGAATTTGATGGCAGCAACACATCTCAAAAAAGAGGGGACGGGGCAACAAAAGGCTGGAAAAGTAAAAGGTACTGATAAAAAACAGCTGGAGGAGCATTTTACAACTAATTAGGTTAATTGGCAACAGACAGTAACATGAATGGGTATAACAAGAGCATTTTAGAGAGGCAGAGTCTCTCAGAAGTAAAGATGGGCAGAGGCTCACCAATATGCGAAAAACTATCTAAAAATTGTGGAACAATTTCAGAAAAATGTAAAATTGCGAAGATTTTGAATATCCCACCATCTACAGGACATAATATCATCAAAAGATTCAGAGAATCTGGAGTAATCACTGTGCACAAGGGACAAGGCCAAAGGTCAATATTGGATGCTTGTGATCTTCGGGCCCTTAGGCGGCAATGCATTAAAAACAGGCATAATTCTGCACTGAAATTCACTGCAAGGGCTCAGGAACACTTCCAGAAATCATTGTCTGTGAACACAGTTCGCCGTGCAATCTACTAATGCAAGTTAAAGCTGTATCATGCAAAGAAGAAGCCATATGTGAACATGATCCAGAAATGCCGCCGTCTTCTCTGGGCCAAAGCTCATTTAAAATGGACTGAGACAAAATGGAAAACTGTTCTGTGGTCAGATTAATCAAAATTCAAAATTCTTTTTGGGAACCACAGACACCGTGTCATGCAGACTAAAGAGGAGAGAGACCATCCAGCTTGTTATCAGCACTCAGTTCAAAAGCTTGCACCTCTGATGGTATGAGGTTGTATTAGTGCCCATGGCATGGGCAGATTACACATCTGAATAGGCATTATCAATGCTGAAAAGTATATAGAGATTTTACAACAATGTCTCTTTCAGGAAAGGCCTTGCATATTTCAGCAAGACAATGCCAACCCACATACTGCATCCATCACAACAGCATGGCTCCGCTGCAGAAGAGTCCGGGTGCTGAAATGGTCTGCCTGCAGTCCAGACGCAGTCCAGACCTTTTACCATTAGAAATAATTTGGCGTATCACGAAATGCAAAATCTGGCTAAGAAGACCTAAGACTGTTGAGCAGCTAGAATCCTACATCAGACAAGTGGGACAACATCCCTCTTCCAAAACTCCAGCAACTGGTCTCCTGTCTTCCCTGATGTACACAGACTGTTGTTATAGGAGCAGGGGATGCTACACAATGGTAAACATGGCCCTGTCCTAACTTTTTTGAGATGTGTTGCTGCCATCAAATTCAAAATGAGCCAATATTTTTCATTAAATGGTGAAATGTCTCACTTTCAACATTTGATATTTTGTCTATGTTCTATTGTGAATAAAATGTGGGTCTATGAGATTTGCTAATCACTGCATTCTGTTTTTATTCATGTTTTACACAACATCCCAACTTCATTGGAATTGAGGTTTGTAGATCTTTACATGAACTGGCTGAAATGAACACATCTGCATAGACCTGTCGCCGGCAGAGTGGTGTCTTTCCGCAATGACTTGTCAAATTGTTTAGGTACGAGCATAGAGATGGACTGTGATAAACGTTTCAAAGTATAGCTTCATTTCGTAAAAGAAAACAATTGTTAAATTCAATGTATGCAGCAAGAAAATTAGTCGTAAGAGAGGTCGCATAACTAATACGACAAAACACGTACATCTGAGAATGTAAATCTGAACATGTGCAGAGTTTAACTCTTCGAGCCCAAGTATGTCGTTATCCAAAGCTAGCCACTCAAACTCTGGTAATGTGAGAACAACGTCAGCCAAAGCTAGCCCCTGAAACTCCAGTAATGCGAGGACAAGGTTGACTTGAGAAAAATGCCCTGTATGTACTTGCTTTAGATGAACGTTTTTGCTTTAAAGAAATCCAAATATGGTTCAAATACACCCTCATCAGTTCAGTCTGGGATTCCAAGCGATGATACTCTGTTCACCACGGCAGCGTAGGCAAAGCTGACCAGAGCGGATAGGTGAGTGTGTCAGAGTTGTAACAGCAGTTCATTACCCACTATATGTATATCCAATATTGGTACCCAATTTGGCAGCGAAGAGCAGCTTGTTATGCACCGACTTCCTCAAATAATTCTGCTTTTTAAATTTGTGCATGTTCAAAACCGAAAGACAAATTGTTCTTACTGTATTTGCAGGAAAATCATCCTTGAGTGTTCAAGTCAGAGTAGGCTAAATGCTTGAAATAATAAAGCAATTCTTGATTCTTAAACAAATAACCTTTTTTGATGTAATATAGTAATCAGAGCAGCGAATCGATAAGGACCAGAATCAGTAAACTGAATTGAAATTGACAAAAGCCCAGCAATATCCAGCTCTAATTTGGATATTTCAGCTAATGTATAAGTGGTGAATCATAATCTAAGCATAACTCCATACCAAACATGTGATCACAAGCACAGCTCCTGCACCGCGGTGAAAATTGGGGGAATAGCTGAAAATCAGCAAAGGGTAAAGTCACAGACACCAGAGAGTCAGACACAGAGGTCACTGCTCAGAAATTGTCAGGTCATGGAAAAAGAGGCAGGGACTCTTGTGATTCTCAATATCAGAGTTGACAAGGTGCAGGATATCATTAGGTCTTTGGGTAAATGGTCAGCACTAGATACCCTTAAGCAACGGGAAAACGACGAGCAATGTTGGGCGGAATGGCCTTAATCATCTTGTTTATGCCATTATGCTACGCAACCTGAAAAAAAGGTGCAAAACACATTTCAATCTATGGAGAATGCCGCCGGTGATGCAGAACAACAGCAACTCGACAGCATGGCTCGGAGCGCCATTGGGCGAGATAACCAATCTATGAGCAGGATTTCAACAGGCACAAGTCAGAGGACTCCGTTTACTTCCAGTATGACCCAAGGTCTGGAGCCTCCTCATATCCAAAAGTAACACATGCTCCTCTTAGTAGGGCAGGTCCAATAGCTGTGGTTCACCTCAGTCTGACATGACCTGACCTTTATCAGGGCACTTGCTAGTCTCTGAAAAACTGAGACCATCCCCAAAGGGTTACCTGGTTCAGGTTTAGCAGAGCTAAAGATGTTATCCAGGTCGGCTAGCGCAGCGTATCTATCCGCGGGAACGCTCGCACCGTCCAAGCCCGCTTTGGGGCCTCCAGTGGAGCCGCTCTGGGACGAACTGAAGGAGCCGAAGTCGGCGCTAGAGGATTTGGGGAAGTTGTCGAAATTTGCGAAGTTGGCGTTAGCTACTCCGGGGGTGGTACCTGCGTGAAGACGAGAGACAGAGGAGTTGAGCGGTTAGAGGACTCCGAGCCAGTTACAGAACCGCAGACATTAGTTTAGGAAACAGCGGATCTTATCAACACAAGTAGGAGGAGGGGGGGAGGGGGTAGTCACCAGAATTTTCTTCACAGGGTCACGGTGGGGGGTAGGGGGCCAGATCCGATTCAGTCAGAAGGGGCCGCAACAGTTATATTAGCCAACGATTCGCCGAATTCTAAGGCGGTGCCAAGAGTGACCACTCAAAATACCAGAGGTGGTCAAAGTCATCGCCCGCCTTATTGGAAACACCCCTAACACAAAACGTCAAACTCCCAAAATTAAGAGCACCAGACACCCCCATTTAAGAAGGACTCAGAAGGGAATCACCTGTTGAACAGGACAAACTACAAGTATATTCCTGCTGCTTTTTAATTGGGTGACCTGCAGTATTAGCAGTTTTCCCACTTGGGAGCCATTAACTCAAGAACCTAACCCTGAAATTATATTGAAGAACTTAAGGCTAAGCACCTTTCCAAAAGAACAACATTCCCTGAATGTCACAGTGTGACCAGCCATTGAATGGTAATGAGTTGAAGAGTTAGCTGTGATGCCACATAACTGAAATGACTCATTTACCAAGACTAATTTATAGTAAAAATGCCTACATAAAGACGGCCTGTAATACCTCACCTAGATATCTCACCGCATGCCGGAATTTGTTTGGGCTCGCTGGAAAAAAAAAAAGATAGCTGAACTTCTGAAGACCCAGCCAGCCAACTATCGATGCCCTTGACTATGACTTGCGTTTCAGCATTTATAAACAAAACAAAAAAAAAAAAAAAAAAAAAAACAATGTCAGGACATAGAATGTACATACTGTATTTGCCTATGTCTGTTTATAATCAGGGAGCAAGACTAGCTGTCAGCACTAAAAATAAAAATAAAAATATCAGTGATTATAAGCACTATGTTACTTTTACTGGTTCCACTGAAAATCTATCCCATTTTTACATTTTTTTCAATCTGGGATCTTGATTAATTATATTTGAATATTTGAAAGTAATTCCGTAATAGTGCGAAAAAAGAAAATGCATATTACATGAAACCGAAAACCTCAGCTGTTTTCTAGAGTAACTGAACGTCTTTGACCTCCAGCTTTGCTCATGAATAAAGATTTGAGAAGTTTGCAAAGAGGAAATGCGTTAATGTCCTTACTTTTGAATTCATTATCCTGCCTCCAGCACTTTTTAAGTGTAAATGAGCAGTAGTTCTCTCTTATAACAAAACTAACAAGCCAAAGTTCTGATCAACAAAGTGCAGACGCACTGCACACCAGGACAAACATGAAAAATTTATTTTTGCATAAATTAGCCTACAGACACGTTTGTTTGCACTTCATGACCTTTTGCGGCGTGTATGACTCTTCCAAAGTTTACTCGCTAGCTGGGCAACTTGCCACTGGCAGACAAAATAAGCGACTGCACCTTTGATTGTGCTCAATAAACAATGCCACGTCACACTGCCTGATAAAGTTCCGAAGACTCTCGGCTCAAGGGCACGAGCAAGGCCACAGCCGAGGCCCACAGCACTCTAATCAGGAAACGGTAGAACGGTAGGCGCTCCAGTCACGCGAGAGCTTCCAATTTCAGTTTCCCAATGAGCTGAGAAAGTGCGACGTCACTTTCACCAGGGTCAACACTCACTTCTTTGACAATGGTTCACGCCTACAGCATAGCAACACATTCACTTGTACAGTTAACACACGGCACAAAATGCCTAATATTAGAAATGCCAAAATATCCTGAGAAATGCTTTCTGTTCTTTTATAATGAGAATATTCTGGATTTAAGATCGCTGAAAATAAAGCATAACTCCATACATAGACACGAGGGCCATGGTGATAAACACTGTGCTATATGCTGTGCAAGTTGTTTGGTTCGTTCGGCGTGAACCAGTTGTCATGGCTTCAGCAGGTTGACCTCGGAGTTATGTCACGACATTGGCAGCGCATTGCGACAGGGATGCTGCTTATGGACAACCATTAAGGCACATCCAGTAAATGTACGGGGGGCAAAGGTCATGGCCTGGAAGAGGCACAATAACAGAAACCACAAGAGTTCCGCTGGGGTCAGGACAGCCTATCTGGGGACCAGTCTCAGAGGGACAGGGAAGAGAGTCTCCCGCCGTTGCCAAGGAAACATGAACTCCACCTCTCATTCTGTCATGAGGTAACTCATCAGGCAACCAAAGCAAACGGATTCCCATTTCAAAACAATGCGAGTCTAATACAGAACATGTTATAGGTAGTCCCAAATTAAAATCTTGTGACACAAATTTGTATGCGGCTTCATGAGCGTTCCTTTACTTCCTGTACAATGAGTACAGTGTCCAAGCAAAAAATGAATGTGGCACCGCATTCAATGCGTTAATCATGGACTTTTGAAAACTTTTGAAAATCCCACACATTGTTTACAGAGACACAGAAGTGAAGGAACAGGTAGTGAAAAAATGCTAACATAGCCAAATACAACGTGATGACAGACAGAACGGAGTCTCTCTCTAGCCCCACTCCAGAACAATTCAGCCCCTTTCCTGAAACACCAAACATCAGAAAGTAAAGAACTTCGCTACAAGCAAGATGACCTTCAGGCTGGGCTGAAATAGTCTTTCAACTTCGAGCTCTACCCCGCTGTACACATGGTCACAGCTCACGGTTGTATTTGAGATTTCTGATACACGTAGACGGAGTGCAATACTCCATTACTTAGATTGGAGCCCTGCTCCCACTGACCCAGGGCAGAGACCTTGGATTCCACAGACAAATCACGTCAGCTAATGGTAGAGTTCTATCAGGGACACACAGACAGACAGACGTCCAGATGGCGGAAGAGACGGGGTTCAGACTGGCCCGGGACCCAAGGCACTTACTCCGAGCAGCCAGGAGCGGCAGGGCCGTGGAAAAGTCCCCCATACTGCGGCTGGACGACAAAGCAGTGAACGCTGGCAAGAAATCAAAAGGATAGAGCGCAAAGGAAAGACAGACAGCAACGTAAAGCAAAGTTAACGACATAAAACAAATGCTGCTGAAAAATAACCAAAAAAAAAAAAAAAAAAAAACGAGACAGAGGTTGGGATGATGCCAAGAGGCCTTGATACGGATGGTGGGTTCATTCCAATCACTTGTGTTATACCCTCTTCCTTTCCTTACCTTCTCTCCATGATCTTAGCTACACCCATTAGGGCAGCAAGGGAGTGAATTTACTCATTTACTACATCATATACAACATTTCAGCCCATGATTGAGGCTGTATCCAATCACTCTTCATACTCTTCCCTAAGCAAGGGTAGGGATGACATCACACACCCACACATACCCACAGGTACTTTTAGAGACTCCAATGAGCCCGTCATGGCCGTCCGTGGGAGTGAACTGCAGTACTGGAAGAAATCCGTTCGAACACAGTAAAAACATGCAAACTGCCTTTCTGGATCTCCCCACTCTATACAAGATCAGTTAAGGGAGTGGTAAGTGGGAGATAAATCCACTTGTCAATATGTTGTGAATAATTCAAAGAAACTTCCACCCAGGACATTTTCCGGGGTCCTTGCTCAAGATACCTCAGGTAAACTCCTAACTTCACATCCCAAACTTCAGAATATTGTTCAACATCCTGAATATCATTTAAGTTGGGAATCCTTCATTGATGTCTGGATCAGATTTGGAGTAAGTAGATTAGGTGGAAAATAAGTGATTGGAATGCGCCACTCTCCAGAAACCCCTCCCTGGGGAAATGGGGATGGGAGGATAATATTGGGATGGATGGGCATGAATAGATAATAATGAAAGAGGGAAAAACAGGAATGAAGGGTCTCCTTCACACAGGCCTGCTCAAGAGCACCACGTCAGAGCAGCCGCAGCCGAGAAAGGCTAATGGACCCTTACACAGGGTTATGGTGGGGGGGATCTCCAGCAGCAGGGATGAGCATACAAGAGGAAATTAAGCAGCTGGAAACAAAGGATGGAAACGGAAGGAAATGCAAAATGCAGAAAACTTTCCCCAAAAAACTGGCACATGCGGGCGCGGAAGTGTGTATGTGCGTAGGTGAGAGTGAGTGTGAGAGAGAGTGCAGTATACAGTGTGGGGGACTGTGAGAGTAAGCGTGTGGGTGTGAGCAACATACAGAGTCTGTGACTGCAAGGGAATATGCATGTGTGTTCTTGTGTGTGTGTGAGTGTGTGTAAGCGTGTGCAGGAGAGCCTGGGGTGCGGTACCTGTGTGGGGGGGGCTGGGACAGAGCTTGTGGTGCGGTGGGGAAATGAGGGGCGGCACCAGCATTTCCAAACGCATCAAAGTTTGCAAAGTCTGCCTGTGCAGCACTCTGAGCTGCAGGAGTCAGAGGGGAAACAAAAATCAAACTGTTAATGGTTCCACATGGCAGAATGAGCAACTGAAAGATGAGGTACACAACACATACGTAAACAGACATGCAGTGACAATGGCCATGGCTACCATACCTGTGAAAGCGGCCGAAATCAACCACCACCAACAACACCCCTTAGCCAGGAAAGCAGAACTCAAGGGAGCCCAAGTAAGTGCTGGGCACTGGTCCTAGATCAGTTCTCTATTCAGAGAGGCCAAGGTGTGGAGTGCACTAGCGTCCACAGCAAGGAGTCCGTAAACTAGGTTTTGCGGCTCTGATCCCATTTAACACTTACACATTATCTCACTAGTAACCCCAATTCTGACACGTGAAACACAGCTCGGTACAGGCTTTACCTGGATGGCTGTTGAAATGTGCGAAGTTTGCGAAGTTCGCCGAGCCTGCCGATTGCGAGGCCGGGGCGGCGAAGATGTCTCCACCCAAGTCGCTGAGGAGGTCGAACTTCTTCTCCTGGAACTGTACGCCTGCCGGATGGCCCTGACTGCGACCCACCACGGGGGACTGAAGAGAGACAGGTGTATAACTCACAGGAAATATGGCAACCACACAGTGCAGAGCTCCCATCAGTATACTCAGCTCACAGAAAGAAGCCATCAGAGAAATGATCATCACAGAAAAATTACTAACACGGACTATATGAAACCTAAGACCAATCCATACCACATTAATATACCTGGACCATGTCACAAAAAAATTACTGATGTGATACCTATAAGTGGGCACTGAATTTTCAGACAAATTAGCAAACACAATGCAATGGCCCTGAAAAGTACTTGCACAGCAAATAACATCAATCTTAGGAAGCCATAATGGATAAGACAAACCTTAACCTTAACCAATATACAGCGCAATAACTGAATTTACTTCGCAGCCATTTTGGAGGAAGGGATGATTTGCAGTGATGATAATGGGGGCAGAAGGCAATTACACCAAAAACCCTGCGCCATGATAAATTAGTTTTGACATCACTTTTCACAATACCTGGATGAAGACATGTTCAGTAACACACCATACAACCCAGCATCTAGTGGACAGAAAGTCTACCAGATAGTTAAGCTGTAGACCTGGATGTTTCAGTGTATGAGCAAAAGGAGGTTGAGGGCACATGGACACTTCAGTGTCTCAGAACTATCTGCTCTGAGGAGGTCAGAGGTCATAGGGCGCAGGGGCTGCAGTGCGGGCGGTCTCACCTGACTGGGGGTGCTCTTGTTGAGATGCAGGGCGGGGGCCGAATCCCCCAGCAGGGTTTTGAGGGGCCGCACCTCAGGGGTGCTGCTGGTGCTGCTAGCAGAGGAGCCTGAAATGGAAGCGTGGACAGAGGCCACCACTTTGGCCTGATCGGGGGGAACGTACCTGCAGGACACACGCAATCACTCAAACACATCCTGTTCCACACAAACTTACCACAATCCCAGTACCGTCCACCCCAAGTATGCATTATGAATACATTATGTCCAACACAAAGTCAGTCCACCCTGTATTGTACGACCCCAGTATGCATAAGAAATGCACAATATCCAACACAAATTTAGTCCAACTTGTATTGTCCACCCCCTGTATGTATGATAAATACATTATATCTGCCACAAAAATATTTCAAATGGATTCAAATTACATCCAAATATACTCAAACAATTTACAACCTCCAAACACATCCAAAAAATAAAACTTGCTTTAAACCACAAATGAGGAATTTTGAATTATTAACCAGATGTAAAGTGAAACATAAAATATTCTTTTGACTGTGTCTCATTAGTCCATGAAGCTTACCATCTTTTTTTCTCGTATTTTTCTTGAAGGAACTCTTTGACTTTCTGTGGTTCGCGGAAATCCGGTATTGCTGAAGTTCTGTCATCATACAGACCCAGCCATATCCGTTTACACACCTGAAATGGAGGAAAACTGCTTAAGAAATGGTTTTTATATCTGCAAATGGGGAAATATTTTAAACATGGCAACCTGCAACACAGCCAAAAAAAAATGCACAGCAATCCGTGTCATTAAGAGGAATAATTCCCTCCAGATTGCATATTCAGCGGTATGGTAACAGATGGAAAATTCAAGAATGTAAAAACATGTGACAGCCTGCTTTGCCTGAATAAGTGGGCCAAAGCATAGAGAAGGGGAGGGAGAGTGTGAGAGAGACGGAGGGAGAGAAAAATAGAATAGGGAGAAAAACAGATCAAGTCTTGCGAGCTGCTAAAATTCCTGGAGTAATGATTCCAAAAATTTGCCGCATTCTATAACAATCTGCCACATTCCAGGTTCGGGGGAGGCGGACTGTGACTGATATGAAATCAACTCCACTGGCAAACACATCACTGGTCTAGACACTAGAAGCTCATAACATTCACTGAACATGTGTTACCAAATCCAATCACAGCAAATTTATTTCAATCAAGTCCATGGCTTCAAAGATCACATTTGAAGGGAACAACACAAAGGGTTTCATTTTGGCTAACCGTAGAGCTCGGCATTCACTGACATGCAGGTATGTTGGATTCAGAAAACTAAAGAGTAAGACCGGACCACAAGCCAATATCCTGTTTTGCCTCAAACGCACTGCAGCCAAATGAGTGATTGAGCCCAGGCCGAAAAGCTATTTTTTCAACTCATAAATTAATTGATAATTAATAAATTAATGGTACCCTGTTACACACAAGTATATGTTCATCATTAATTTGGTATTCTGACACACATCAACATGAACCGGCATATCCCGAGTCTGAAAACTCCCCGCTTGCTGAAATGCCCTCCTGGAGCGCTCTGCAAACACACCCAAGTACAGTAATACCCTCACGGCCGAGGGATGGAGATGAGAAGCTGTCAATGAACCGCAATCAAAGAGGGAGGGAAGGTCTGGTAGCCAAGGAGCTGCCTGCCCGGAAATCGGGGCTCGTTAAAAGCTAATCAATGCAGGGAAATATAGAGCCTTCATCACACAAATAAGAAAGGACCACCACTCGGCAGCATGTACTAGACTCCAACCAGCCAAACACTCATCTCTGCACCAGACTAGACTCTAGGCAGTTCTAGAAATCTCCGCAGATTAACTGGGTCACTGAAAGGGCTCATAAAGTTCAGAAAGAAAACAGACCAACATAGGAAGCACTATAATGGAGGTTTAATGTGGAGACTTTAACATCTGAGAGTTAACCCAGCACTGAATATTACCTGTAGTAAGTCCCACTCACATCTACAACACACAATGTACAAGAGAAGGGACCCAGAGCTGCTAAGCTACATTCATAACGGCTTCACCTCCACCTTTAGGGACATGGATTCACTCAAACTACCTTCCTGTTATTCAAATAACACCAGAGTGACAAGTATGGTGCGTTTTTAACATGAAAATTATCAGCTGAAGGCTGCAGGCGATTTCTGAGCGATGACAGTAAAAAACAAGCGAGCTCATGGCTAAAAGCCCGATGACAACCGAGATAATGAACTGAGGATCAGTGCTTGAAATTTTCAATGACTGTTTCGCTTATTCAGTGCAGAACTTGCCTCTAAAAAGGAAATAATCAGGGCTAACCAAATTTTTACAGATCTAGCCATCTATAACCTGCCTGCCAGTGGACAATATCTCCACTTGATGCAAGAAAAATTATCTTACATGAACACAGTCAAAAGAAATTACTTGCCCTTCACAGAAATGATAGCATTCATTAAAACCATATGAAAAAAAACCATTTCTTTAGTGCCAAAGTTGTGAGTCTAGATTATTTTGTCTGAAATGGACCCGACTTGCAGTGTTAAGCCACCAAAGAACTAATTCTGTCCACTCAAAACAAATGCACCGTACTTTTGTGGCATTTTTTAAAGACAAAATGAAATACACCAAAAACACAGACACACTGATTAAGAACGGTCTGAAGCCAATTATTATAACTGTAATCAATTTATCTCCAGAACGATTTCCTCCAGCCTGGTAATAAACAGTAATTATCTCAGACATCGAGCCCGATGTCCATGAAGATCAGCACAAATAACCCAGACAGTCCTCCCCAGGAGTAACATGAGTCTTGTAGACATGTGTTTGTTGCAGATCTCACGGTGAATTTGTTCTGACAACAAAGTCTTTTTTTTTTTTTTTTTAAATCTCAAATAGTAAAAAAAAAAAAAAAAACTTGATTTAGTAAATCCTTAGACTGCAGAAACTAGACCTTCTCAGCGTTTGGAACAAACGGCAGCGTAATCTTTAGCTTAAACTCAGAGTAAATTAATGTTTTGTATCTCACAGTGTCAATCACCTGATGTAGAGAGACCTGTCAGAGAAACAATTATTCTGAATCCTGAGGAAAAGACAAACAATACTCTCAATACCCATCCTGCCAGGTAGCCAATGACCTGTCTCTCCATGCTGTCAGTTATTCAATGGGATGTCGCCAAGCTCATCTGACAGCCAACTGGCTGTCACCAATCTTGTCAGCCATCTGTGACTGGACTGCTGCCAAGCTCACCAGCCACTGAATAAACCATATCCGTGGCTAATCTGACAGGGCAAAGAAACTACAACCTTCATAAGGTCAAGTCAAGGGCCCTTAAAAGCTGTTGGAACTCAGCAAAACGTTAATCTCCCAGTTTTTCGAGGATAACACTGGATTTCTTGTCGATTTTATATCACATGACCACCACTATGACATACTTAACTGCTTAACATTTTCAGGACACCACACATTGCAATGAAACCAAACATTGGCAAAGAGAACTTAAGACCAGATGATAAATTATTTTTGATTTAATTTATTTAACCTTTATTTAAGAAGGTCAACAAAAGAATCACACTACATTATCATGAAAACATGAACAATATACAGTATTCCAGTAGTGTGCAGTGATGATCATACACCACTACCACTTTTATCTAGAAGGGGTCCTAATATATTACTTCTCCATATTTTTTTGGTGAAAATGTATTAAAAATACTATTGTAGGTAATATGAACATAAAGAAATCATTCCCACAAGTAAGAGGTAAAAATACGGGTAATAAACAAAAACACTGAAAACATACATTTTTTATCACAACAGAAATGTGTCACAATTTTTTGTTTTTTTAACTCTAGCATAGCCTGAATGCATGTTTGAAGCCTCATTCCATGACTATTAATGCTAAAAAAATTGTTTAAACTGGTTTGAGACAATTCTGTAAAATTACCCCTGATGATCAGTTGTTCCAGTATATAAGGTGACATGACCTTTGAGCAGTGTCACAGTGTTAAACTGGATGGCACGACGGAAGGAGCTTTCTGAGATTTTTCTTAGCGGCACTGTGGCCTTACATGATGCTGAAGACATTAAATGCTGCCATGGCACTGCAAGAAACATCATCAAGCATTTCAAAGAGACCAGTTTGCTGAAAGCTAGTGGCAATAGAGGTGCAAAATGGAAGTAAAGTGCCTCTGATGTTCATTATCCATGTATGACAACTAAAAAAAAAAAAAAAATGCAGTTGACAGCACGACAACTCCATGATGATATTAATAGTGCCAGAAGTAAAGAGATTAAGTATCAAGATATACCATCTCCAGACGCCCATGTGAAAATGGTCTGATTGGTTTTGTTGCAGCCAGGAGCTGGCAACATCAAAAAGAGACTTCAGTTTGCCAGGAAATTCAAGGATTGGACAACAATGGACTGGGAACGAGTCCTTTGGACTGATTAATCAAAATTTGAAATTTTATCACCCAAACACAGAACTTGTGTGTGCAGTGGAGTCGGAGAACTTTTAAGAAATGACTGTTTTTTAACCCCTTCAGTAAAACGTGGAGGTGGAAATATTATGGTTTGGGGTTCAGTCTGTGATCTCATAAAACTCGGTGGAATCATGGATCAAAAGAAGTATCACAGCATCCTTGTGAGGCACGCATTGCCATCTGGAAAGAGACTGATTCGCTAGGCATCTATCTTCAACAAGAAAATGACCCTAAACACACTTCTAATTTATGCAAGAGTTCCCTTAGTTGGAGAGAAACATCTGGTGACATAAAAGTTATGACTTGGCCTGCTTAAAGTCCAGGCCTTAATCCGATTGGGCAAATCTCTCGTAACATCAAAAGAATCTCTTTTGAATGAACTTCAAACCATACAGAATGGTTTAGCGAGTGAGAAAAAATGTGAAAAGATTGAAAGATTAAATGCTGTAATCAAAGCAAACGGTGGCCACACTAGATATTGACTTTTCCTCTCAAAAAGACATTATTATTTTCGTTTTTACTATATGTTGTTATCCGTTTACTTATTTTAATCTATATCGTCCAATATTACATAAAATAAATACTTAAATCAGAAACCAAGTGCTTTACATCTTCATTTTGTTAAGCGTATAATCATCACTGCACTGTACTGTATAAAAAAGAATAACAGTCAGCTCTCCAGTCTGCGACCAAGATTTACGTTTTGCGACTTACATTCTCACATCGGTCGCGCACTGCGCGACCAACACTTCATGCACTGCGCGCCTATTCTGGGCAGCAATTCACTCCCAAATTATCAGCCGACGGCCGCGAATTTTTTTCTGCAGGTCGATTGGTACTATTACATACATCAGCCAATCACAGACCGGCTGGTGCCATCAGCCAATCACAGCTCGGCTGTATGCATCGATGAGAATGGCAAAGCATTCGACCTTGTCACTGTCAGCTGAGTTGTGCGCGCGGCAAATTTGTAAAACCTTTTCTGACAATAACGATGTAAATGCTCCACAATACGCGAAATTACAAGCACACTAGCTGGTCTGCTGCAGAAGTCCAATAGTCTACGTAGTAGGCCTTGGCTTCGGTGACTAATACTGCAGATCGGAGAGCAAATTTCATGATATCAGAAAGTGTTTTCATTACCGGTTTTTATCTCGCCATTTAGATTTTGCGCATTTCTAAGGGTAATGGAAACGCACCTGGAGAGTGAGAATGATGTCCGACGTTATTAGCCCAAAAACAAAGTCTGCTTTCGTGACCGTAGACTGTTCGTGACACAGTTTTGAGTCTTGTTGATACCAGCTATGGGTGCTTGCGTCCACTGGCGAATGGTTCTATTTAGCGTTTCAATATCAATCGCTAACCTTCTATCCTGATGGATTAGGTTGGATGCGCACTTCCACTCTGATCTGAAGTTCCGCATGTACATGATTATTCATGCAGTATGTATGAAATCGGTGACTAGTTGGTCGGAGTGCAAGATTATTTATTTTCATTAGAGTACAATACAGATGAGAAAAGCTGCGGTTCTTATAGATTTATAGTCAGTTTTCTTAGGGGTTCCGATACTTGGCCAGCTGTCAGAGGAATAGTATTTTGTCGATTGCAGCAAATGTTCAAACGGATTCAAACACAAACTGGTGACGCCTGTCCAACGTACTCCAGCGACGACCATAGGCTTATCAGCGCAATGCCTCAAATATGAGTCTGAGTCACGAACAGTCTGCGTTCACGAAGCAGACTGTTTTTTTTGGGGGGCTAATAACGTCGGACATCGTCCTCACTCTCTGTGTGCGTTTCCGTTACCCTTCGAAATGTGCAAAATTTAAATAGCGAAATAAACAAAACTGGTTATTAATAATAATAATTATTATTATTATTATATTAAGCCGTCCTACTACATTGTTACCGGTGAAAGAATTTCTTGAAACCTTGTGCAAACGAACTTGGCATACTGCACCTACTTTTTACCAAATATTTAGGGTGGATCACTTTGGGAACTATATTAATTTTAACGTTAAACTTTCAATTTGTGATGAAAAAATGTAGACACATTATGCTTTTGACGACTTCAATTCCTCCTGGGTCTCATATTTTCAAAGCAATTAAGCCATCTTTGGTGTCAAACTGTTCCTTAGGATGGCAGCAACAATAACAGTTATACATTTTAGAACTAGCACTGTGATAATTGGGAGTTATTCATTGATTTATCCTCATATGTTGGTTTTAGGGGGGAGCTCATCTAAAGTTGGCCATCATTTTTATAAGAGTGATTCAGTTTATGTACAGGGGAGGGTTTGATGAAAAGTTGTCCCTTGGGGAAATGGAGACTTGTACATACATTTAGACTTGTATGATAAGTCTCCAAAATGATAACTGCATTTTTACATTTTTCAAACATTCTTGTGAACATCAATATCTACTTTTCAGTTCACAAAGTGCTTTCTGATAATGTTTCTTAAATAAATGCAGCAACAGCTGATAGTCTGTTCAGATATCTTTATTTGGGCTTGTAAATATTCAGAAAAGTATCATGGTACTTTGCGTGACCACAGTTTTGGCCCGCACGCCTAAATTTTGGTCTGCGGGGCCAAATTTTTCAGGTTGGGAGCGCATGCGCTCCTAGGTCCAAAAGTTAGTCTGGAGGGTTGTAACAACATGTGGCTACATATTCAATACAGTCAACAGAAAATATTATGGCAACATTATTCAAAACATACACAGACCATGACTTACAAATCCTAAGTTTCCTTTTGGAAATTCTCTAATTAGATAAATTTATCCAGTTTAAAAGTCCCTTGAAACCTATTCCATGTCCAAGGAGCGCAATAGCAAAAAGCAGTTTTACCAAGCTAAGTTCTGACTTGGAAGACCTCAAGAAACAATCAATTCAGAGATTATAAAAATGGTTCCAATGTAAGGAGCTGAAGCCAATACTAAAGCACCGTGTACTGCAGGCAAACTGCCCACACCATAGACTTCCCCCCTACGCTCCATGTTGCACAAGCGTAGACATGCAGTTCCTATAAATACTCCAGGTTGACCCTAAAGGACATCTGTAAAACGGTGACAGCAGACTGTCTCCTCAGTCAGCTACCATGTTAAAGGCTGTGCAGTTTCACCGATATGGGTTTCCCCAGCAAGCACAATAAACTAAATCTCAGAGGATTATAGAAACTATCCCAAGAATGCAAACGCGGTGTAAACCAAAAGCTTCGAAGGAAACGCTATCATACTAAATGCATTCAAAAGCAGAAAGAGAGAGACACGAGAGTTATAGGGATCAGACCAGGACACACAGATGAGAACAGCAGTGATGCAGATGGGCCGCTGACCGATCGAGCGGCATAGGAAAGAGACGAGGAGAAAAATCAGCAGACGGCAAAATTAACTTCAGATGGAGACAAACGGCATCAGAGGCGCAGACGAACAGCAGACACTCAGTGACAACAAGAGACTAACAGGGGCACCAGAGTCATGTGTGAGCAGCAGCCAGACAGACGAAGGACTGATGAAAGGGGACTAGAAGCAGGGAGACTAGGACTAGCAGAAGAAAGATGGAAGCTAGCAGAAGAAAGACGGGAGCTAGCAGAAGAAAGATGGGAGCTAGCACAGGAAAGACGGGAGCTAGCAGAAGAAAGATGGGGGCTAGCAGAAGAAAGACGGGGACTAGCAGAATAAAGACGGGAGCTAGCAGAAGAAAGACGGGAGCTAGCAGAAGAAAGACGGGAGCTAGCAGAAGAAAGACGGGAGCTAGCAGAAGAAAGATGGGGGCTAGCAGAAGAAAGATGGGGGCTAGCAGAAGAAAGATGGGAGCTAGCAGAAGAACGATGGGGGCTAGCAAAAGAAAGATGGGAGTTAGCAGAAGAAAGATGGGAGCTAGCACAGGAAAGATGGGGGCTAGCAGAAGAAAGACGGGGACTAGCAGAATAAAGACGGGAGCTAGCAGAAGAAAGACGGGGGTTAGCAGAAGAAAGATGGGAGCTAACAGAAGAAAGATGGGGGCTAGCAGAAGAAAGATGGGGGCTAGCAGAAGAAAGATGGGAGCTAGCAGAAGAAAGATGGGAGCTAGCAGAAGAAAGATGTGGGCTGGCAGAAGAAAGATGGGAGCTAGCAGAAGAAAGATGGGGGCTAGCAGAAGAAAGATGGGGGCTAGCAGAAGAAAGATGGGAGCTAGCAGAAGAAAGATGGGGGCTAGCAGAAGAAAGATGGGAGATAGCAAAAGAAAGATGGGAGCTAGCAGAAGAAAGACGGGAGCTAGCAGAAGAAAGATGGGAACTAGCAGAAGAAAGATGGGGGCTAGCAGAAGAAAGAGGGGAACGAGCAGAAGAAAGACGGGAGCTAGCAGAAGAAAGATGGGGGCTAGCAGAAGAAAGATGGGAGATAGCAAAAGAAAGATGGGAGCCAGCAGAAGAAAGATGGGGGCTAGCAGAAGAAAGATGGGAGACAGCAAAAGAAAGAAGGGAGCTAGCAGAAGAAAGATGGGAGATAGCAAAAGAAAGACGGGAGCTAGCAGAAGAAAGATGGGGGCTAGCAGAAGAAAGATGGGAGCTAGCAGAAGAAAGATGGGAGCTAGCAGAAGAAATATGGGAGACAGCAAAAGAAAGAAGGGAGCTAGCAGAAGGAAGATGGGAGATAGCAAAAGAAAGACGGGAGCTAGCAGAAGAAAGATGGGGGCTAGCAGAAGAAAGATGGGAGATAGCAAAAGAAAGATGGGAGCCAGCAGAAGAAAGATGGGAGACAGCAAAAGAAAGATGGGAGCTAGCAAAAGAAAGATGGGAGCTAGCAAAAGAAAGATGGGAGCTAGCAGAAGAAAGATGGGGGCTAGCAGAAGAAAGATGGGAGATAGCAAAAGAAAGATGGGAGCTAGCAGAAGAAAGATGGGAGCTAGCAGAAGAAAGATGGGGGCTAGCAGAAGATGGGAGCTAGCAGAAGAAAGACAGGAGCTAGCAGAAGAAAGATGGGAGCTAGCAGAAGAAAGATGGGAGCTAGCAGAAGAAAGACGGGAGCTAGCAGAAGAAAGACGGGAGCTAGCAGAAGAAAGATGGGGGCTAGCAGGAGAAAGATGGGAGCTAGCAGAAGAAAGGCGGGAGCTACCAGAAGAAAGAAGGGAGCTAGCAGAAGAAAGACAGGAGCTAGCAGAAGAAAGATGGGAGCCAGTAGAAGAAAGACGGAGACTACCAGCGGGGAGATGTGGATTAGCAGCGGGGAGATGGGGATCAGCGGCAGGGAGACGGGGATCAGCAGCAGGGAGACAGGCACCAAAAGCAGGGAGACGGGCACCAGAAGCGGGGAGACAAGCACCAGAAGCGGGGAGAAGGGGACGAGCAGTACAGACAGCTTACAGAGGCATGTCAGAGAAAGGCTACAGTGCCACAGCACTGCAGTAAGACCCAAGCCACTGCCCCACCAACACTTTCTGTGTACATTTGCTCCTTGACATTTTACGCACACACCTCATTGCCGTGTTTCTGCAGAAATTCTATTTCCTGCTGTGTGAAGGTTGTCATGGAGATGGACTTCACTCTGTGGGGGGGGTTGAGTCCTCGTCTGGAGGGGAAAGACAGGAGGGAGGTTCAGAGTCAAAACAAACAAACCATGATGCACAATATACAGAAGTTTTAAAGGAGAGATTCATCTGTTTACGAGAGTTACTGTTTGCAGCCCGGGATGCAAGTTCCTATTCAGCCCCTCTCTGCAACCACCAGCAGGATATAACGCTGCATGAACAGGGTGAAGAAGTGCATATAAATGAGGTGTGGGCTTAACCTACGAGCATGGCCATTTCTTATTACGTCAGCACAGAACCGAAGGAGGCACATTTCCTGGATACATTTCTGTGCTTCCTGATCGCAGCACAGAAATGGGGGGATGTTATAGAGGAATGGCAAGATGGATGAAAGCAACCACAAAGGGATCATTCCCCCCAGCCACCTCAAACATCTCTGCCTCAGCTCACAAATATAATATTCAGACAGTTATGGCACCTTAATAATATTGTGACCTCTCTAAGCAAAGTGCCACTCAAAAACTAGGTATTTTGCACTCCTGTGTTGCCAGCTCAGGAAAGCAATGCTTCTATAGTTTCCCTCCAAAATATAAGGAGACAGTCTGCTGCTTTTTTCAAACGGATGCTCCACGTGGAGGAGACCTAATCGTACAAGCATAGAGAGCAAGCCAAGGGTTCCTGGTAGGCCAACATGGATGGCCTGAGCTATGAACAGTGCCATATAAGAAATTTAGTATTCAACTGCATAATGGAGTACAGGAAACTTGACCAAACACCTCCCTCGTACTCTCAATACAAACACCTGGCACTGAGTAATGTAAGTCATCCCACAGTGCTGGGTAACAAGGCTGAAAGTCAAACTCTGAGCAGGCGGAGGCTGGTTTCATACAGTACTCTACAGCCCTACTTACTAATTCAGTTTTTATCACTTTAACAGAAAGAATGCATCTCCAAGAGTCTTATCTTACAAGGCCAGAAAGGGCCAGGGAGGTGGGGCACAGGAGTTCCACACTGAAGACATGCACATCCACTACAGAATGGAGTACACTGGTAAACGAAAAATATCCTAAAGACAGTTTGAACAGGATTATGAAATATCAAAAGATATTAAAATAAAGGCAGAAACCTATTTTCTCAGAAATGCCATTTTGGGAATCTAGAAAATTTTAAATTTAACTGCAAAAATAATTCCAGTAAATTCTTTAACCCCATAAAACCAACAGAACCATATACGTGGATATGTCAAATGCAGCTGCTTTTTTCAAACCTGTGGAAATTAAGACCCATATTAAATTCAAGTTGAAGTTTCCGAAGGTTTCCAATGACCCCAAATATGTCCTGCTGAATTTCAGGGAGATGCGTCTAAAATGATGCTCAAGATCTAGATATTTTTATTTAACAAAATTGCCACAGCCAAAAAAAACAAGCATCCTCAGTTTGAATATTTGAATTTTTTTATGGCAACATGACATCCCAGCTTCAGTTGGCAAATGCCCATTACTAGCTACCTGTACGTGTGCTTTCCACTGCTTTATACTGCTGACCTGGATCAGAACAACACAGGACTGGCAACAAAATTTTAAGGGGTTCCATTACCCTTTTCGGACGATATAAAGATGCAGTGGTTTTGCTTTATTTTCAAAGAGACTCTGTAGCTAGCAAGCTTGGTAGGTGTGTCCAATGTCTGTAAATATTCAGACTGAAATCCAAGTGCCACTTAGTTAAATGTGTATGGCTTAGTTGTTGATGTAAACAGCCAGCTAGCTAGCTAAACGCTACTCTCAAAACTAACTTACTTGGATAGCATGCATGCATTACCCTTCTATAATCCATGCGTGGTTTATTAGCTAGCTAGCTAGCTCCTAAATTGTCTACGAATTAAGAAACCATTGCTAGTTCAGCCAGAGAGCTATGTACAAGACATGTCAATAGGAACAGATTAAATAGGTGGCCGTTTTTAATTGAATTCAGTCCATTTGTAATGGAGTAACCAGCGCAGTAAATGGAATGTTAGCTAACAGTTGCCACTATACAAATGCTAGCTATGGATCATTCTTAACGGTAGAGACTGAATGACGAGTGTAGCAAACCTATTATGGTGACTGCATGTTGCACTCCTGTGAATGTAACGTCTATGCTTGAGCTGTGCCTGCAGACACTACCTTTCCATACTCGCACTCATTGTGTAGTTTAATTGCTAACTGGCTAGCGAGCTACTTATTCAGTTATCAACATTTAAAGACTTGCCAGTAGCTGGGAATTATGGAGTTGTCACTTCGTCGACGCTGCGGCTCTGTTTGCTAGCTTATTAGAACAAAGCTCATTCCACAGACAGGACGCACACTCATAACAGCCTGTTTTTCAGTGGGTTAGGAATGACAGGAATCCTATTGCTCAAAAATGATTTTTTATGTCTTTTTTTTTGCTAAATAGTTTATAAACTTCCCTTTTTGACATCCACAGATACTACAACTTGGGAAAAAAAAATAGCCCAATAGGTCCCTCTTTAAGCTAAGTAGAGCAAACAAGATGCATTGACCGAGGACAATTTCTGGTTTGGGCCTGTTCAGGGACACCTGCTACAGCAGACCAGGTGATTACGCTTCCCCAGAATAGCAACACAGTCCAGGTCTGTCTGACCTCTGGAGCACCATTTATGGACAGTGACTATACACCCATCTTTAAACTGTGCCCAGGGCTCAACTGCCATTATAAAACCCAAATTTGGGGCTTCGAGTACCACCTCAAGAACAAATGGCATAGACTGGCATGCAAAACCTTGACCCACACACAGCTTAATTGTAACATACTTCAGTATATTTATTCCATCCAGCCTTGCTCAAACCTAGCCGCATCCTCGACATGAGGACATGTGAAACTCTACCTAGAGGCAGTCACCTGAGCTAATCAGCATCAGCACGCCTCAATGAACACATCACTGGAGTCCAACAGTGTCCCATACACAACATTTCACAATTATGGGAACCACAGAGACATAGACTGCAAAAAAGAAAGAGAAATAAACCTGTACAGGTACATGAGGATGCATATGTGGTGCTGTTATAGAAACGTAAAATCCCTCCAGACCCAAGAGTATAAGACGAGACTTGTAAGCGCTGGATGACTGACTACCGAACTAAATTATTCACGACAGCTTTCTGGCGTACAGGAACACACACTGCTCAACTGTTCCTACTCAGAAAACTGAGTCCGTCTACCTGCTGTACAGTCTGACCAGGCCTATGCAACAACTAACACACAAACACTCGAGGTCCGAGTACAACATCAGTCTAGTGGCAGCACTATAGATTCAGGTTTCATAATCAATACACTCACTCATTCATGCTGTGACCATTGCGATCAACAGGTTCCCACAACCCAGAGAACAATTATCAGTCTAAGAAAATCACCTTGAACTGGTATTAACAACTTTTCCACCCCTAAGACAGTTTCCTGTGCCAATTTGGTCAAACGTTTCAGCCTATACAAATATGATAACACACTGGCCCTTGGCAGTGAGACAACTTAAAATAGGAAGGTGTAATGGTATAATGACAGATGCAGCTGAATAGTCAAATATGGACTAAGCAGGGCTCGCAAAATTTTCAAAAAAGTGGTTGCCCTGCGGGAAAGTCACTCTGGATTTTTAGTTGCCCCCAACAGCTGCCCACCTGCCCACCTCAAATCCAATTTTCAGAATGTTTCAGCCCAATAACACGTATTTTCAAAAAAAAAAAAAAAAAGGTTTCCTCTTTCCTGTCAGATTGGGAATTACCTGTCAGACTGAGAAGCTTCTTTGTAGCTACCAGGGTGCCAACATGTGTGAAATTTTTTTTATTAATGTTTCCATGGAAACAACCAAAATCATAACAAACAAAATAAATTTCAAAAAATCAATTTATGTAAAATCAGTGCTTCATCAGTAGGGAAGTACATGAACAAAAAGAATGTTGTACAATGAGGAAAAGAAACCGAAAATGCATTTTTTTTAATTGTTTTTCATAGAAGGGATTGAAACACCAAGATGAAATTTGCTGGAAAGGTTGATGAGGCGTTTACCTTTGGGTGGCCAAAGTCTGAATACCCTGACTAGATGTCCACAGGGGTAACCAGCCACTTGAACATAGGGTACTTTTGACACTTTTTGCCCCGTGACGATATTTACTGCTCAATTACTCCTAAATTGAGGCAATGTTGAACCTAAAACTCTTTTGACCTATTGTACAGTTCCCAAAGATATTACTCGTACATTGTTTTGGCACCTCAGGTTAATTACTGTAATTTGGTAGACCTTCAAAAACTGCAAAAAATTTTTTTCGTCATGAAAGAAATTAAGATTTCAGCTGCCAATATCTCAGGTGGTAAAAGAGATAGAACATTTCTGATCGCAGATTCTGAAAGCCCAGGCAAAGGTCAGTAAGAGTAATGATTTTCAGGTCTCTACCTCTTTTGGGTGAGAAGATATTGGCTCACAAAAACGCAAAAACTTTTGGTGGGTTTTGGAAAGGGGCGTGGCCCTCAAAATTAAATGGGCCGTATCTCAGAAACCCTAAGGAGTTTGACGCTAAAACTTTGGATTTGTTCATTATATTCATCAAAATATTTATGGTAATTTTTTTCAGCGAAATCCGAGTCAGTCTACATGGGATTTTTCTGGAATTGTGTGAATTGACATGGAATGGCCCAAATGCCAAATAACACAGTGATTTTACTTAGGTATTGAACAAATATCAGGAAATGAGTATTTTTAAAAATCAGTGCAAATGTAAAGAAGGAGTTCGTTTTTGGTGTAATATCTCATTGGAGTATCTGTAGCCTACTTCAACTCAAGTGCAGGCCTTCTGTAGGTTACTTTGCCCACAGAGAATGGGTAATTATACTTGTATGACTTGGCTGTATAACACCTCGTCCTCCTCCGGGAATACATCACGGAAATTTTCGCAATTGCGTGCAGGGCTTCGAGCCGATCCACGGTCCCTGATCCCACAGGATTGCGCGGATTTCGACTTTTATGTAGCCTACTCAGTGAGCGGGAGTTTTATTTATATCAAATAGGTCGAGAAAGTTAATCTATGCAATCTCTGAACAAGTAACGAGCGGGACATAACTGCATGGGTCAACTGGCTAAAGTAGCATGATTTTACATCTTTGAAACATTTTGTATCAGATTCATTCAGTTTGACCTGACAGTGATGTCTGACTATGCTTACATATGACACAGTGCCTGAGCCAAGTACACTTCAGCTCATTATATCTGTAAATTCAGCTGTTTCATTTGCACTGAATAACGTCTACTAAATGGTAAATTGTTATAATCTCGCCTTTGCTATGCATTTCACTTAAATGCGTGCTCGGTATTATAATCAGTGCACCGCTTCCGATATCCAAGAGTTAGGTGTACATCTATATTCCCATAGGCGGCCAGCGGCTATGAGCGTCAGCAATTTTATATGGTGCCGCTCCATTGTATTACTAATGTGAGAAGAAGTCACGAGGTGCCGATGTCATCACGTCTCGAAGGTTGAAGTTGTAAAGGACATAAAAATGGCTGTATCCTTTCTCCCTCAGCATCCATAACTAAGACGCCTACTACCCCGGTGAGAGGGACTTAACCCGCTCTCACAAATACCTATAAAAGATGCAATGGTATTTAAAGGGCGGACCCGGCTGACTGTTCTCAGTCAGGGGAACCCCCAGAGTCAGAATATAAAATATAGTTACGCTATCTGCCCTGGGAATTAAGCTGCACGTCTTAATAACTCTGATATACACATGAATCAAATCCATTCCTCTGTATTCCTGCATTAAAATATTTAAAAGCAGTTGTTCTTGTAACTGGTGGTGGAATCTCGGTCGCTGCCCAGGTGACTGTAGCTGCCCTGCAATGAGCCCCTAGCATGATGAAGTACGCGCTAGGCATTATGGGATCGAAGTAGCGTCTCGCTCTCTTGCTTTGCTCATTAACCGTTCCGTGAAGCAGATGAGCTGATTGAAGTCCGGTTGAATATGTGAAGTTGTGCTCTAAACAATGTGCAAGAACTCACATCGCAGGGTTACGATCAATCCAATAGGTCTGCGTGTCGCTCTTCTCTAATTAGCTGGCAAACCAAGCTAGCTAGCTCATTAAAATCCTAACCGACACAGTCAAAGCTTAGTAAGGGTTCGATGTCACCAATAATTACGCAAGCGATGTTCGTTTTGTATCCCTGACTCAGCTGAAGTGTACCGTACCGACGTTACATGCGCATACCTTCATTTCACATCTTCTGTAGCCAGCTAACTCGCAAACTACGTAGCTACATGAAAACAAAAGCACTGAGCAGCACGTTTTTCATGTAGCTCCTAGCCAGCTACTGTAGACGTAAAATTATGCTGGCTGGGTAGGAATCATTTGGGCATTGTCGCTACAAGCTAGCCACATTACATTCTCTGGACAGATCCTTACTTTATAAGCGGAACTTCAGCCGCGTTGCATCATACTTGATTAATATGCAAAAAGACACCGCATCGCAGAGTCCTATACAATCCAGTGAGATTGTAAATTGCTGCTGATACAAACGAGACGGAATGGAGTCTTAGACAAATGTGTATCAGTGTGTGCATTAAACTACATGACAACAACTACAATGAACATTTTCAGTATGGTATCTTGGCACAAGTGTAGCATGACACCTTATGGTCATCCCTGCAGGCCAAAGAAAATTATAGGAATGCGATGCCCATGGCGCCACACCCTAACTAGGCCAGTAGATAAAGTCTGATACACTTGAGCGCAGTTTAAAAGTGGAAGTTGCTGATGACAGACTGCCCTCAACCGTTCAACATTTACCGTTCATAAACGGAGATCATAAGTTTACTCATCATTGTATTCGGGTTTTGCCTCTTCAATGTATTGTAAACGCCTGTTTATTAAATTAGCGTTGGTACAACCGTTTTGAGAAACTATTCTAGCCATTCGATTTTGAGCCAATCTTGTAAGCCATGTCACTTCCACCGGGAGTAAAACTTACGAAATCATTTGACAGTTAAGGCGTTGAGCATGTCTGAATTGATCAGTCGTATAAACATGTCGTTAAAGACCATATTGATCGCCTGTGTTCAGTTTATATAGCCTATCTTAAAGAAAGGTAGTCGTAATTGGCGAGTTCTAGTGAGCGAGCAAATTCAGGTATCATGAGCCATAACGTGAACTCTGGAAAATGGCCAGCTAGCAACCAAAAAGAAAATACAAGTTATCATTATCATTTGCAGAACTCCAATGCCATAACGTTGGTGGTTAGCAATCCAACTCCCTGATTTGAGCGCGTTATATTTCAAATGATAATTCCATAAAAAATGTAAACCCAGCAGTTATTTCTGCCTGGAACCGAAACTAACCAAGAGAAACTAGCAGTGAAATGGAAAGTATGCAATGAGTTAGCTGTAGATAAGCTGGACTAAACGTTATATTTTCATTAGGTCTACAAATAGGTGGGTCAATGACAAATAAGCCTTTTAAAAACGTTTTTTTTTTTTTAAACAAATCTTTGAAAATGTACAGAATACATTTATTTGAAGTTGGAAGAGTGCACTTACAAGTCTTAATGGTTGCACAACATTTACAGGGTTTTAGTACAGTTTTAGACTGTATTTGCAATTTCACCAGCCAAAAAATGGCAGGTGGCGCGACCAAAAGTTTCTTGGAAAAAAAAAAAAAAAAAAAAAAAAAAAAAACACACTTCCTTCTTTTTTTCTAAGTGATTTTTTTAGTAAGTATACCTGAAAGTGTCTACTCTGCCTAAAACATTACTATTTTGTAACTGAGCTGGGTATTAAAAGTAACGTATGGATTCTTTATTGTAGGAGGCGGCTATTTTGGTTTTCCAAACAATTTAAGAACAAATAAACTATTAAACTTTGTTTATTTGAAAGGTTTTCAATATAAAATTATGCCCCCATATTAATATTATATTAATTCATATTTTACATTTCACATAAAGTTAACATACTCGGATCGGTTGCGCCACCTGACATTTTGAGGGATTGAGATGGCAAAACATAAAATATATATCATTTTTATGATAAACTGGAAATATGTTCAAATTGAACAGGTTTTATAGAATAACATGATGCTTATTATGAATCATTTAAAATTATTTTAAACCAAATTAGTGCACTCAGACAATGTCACATCATTGACCCAGGTACATAACAAGGGAATACATAGCTAGCCACATACATCACTACACATTAGCTATATTGAATGACCAAGAAAATGCATTCGCGTTGTGATCCTCATACCAGGCGACTGAGACGTCGTAACTAGGGATTTCCCTGTCAGGCACCCGTTTAACTAGCAAGGATAACGTAATGACAAAAGAGAAGTACAATGGACGCCACATTGGTCTCTGCAACTATTTGCTCCGACAGCCTCTACTTTCCACATACACTCAATGATATAGACCACCCCGGATCCCCTATTATCGTCACCCCGGGCAGCGCGATCAACAATAGAGCGTGGTTGCCCGCCAGGACATAAGAGAAATTGCAGTTGCCCGACTGAAATTTCTGGTTGCGATTTTGCGAGCCCTGCTAAGACTGGCTCAGAGCAGCATGGGAGACCCTTTTTGTTCTCACGGCACTAGTGGGCTTTTTGCTGAAGAGTGGAATTACAATAGCTACATAATTATAGCCCAGTGCGCGACAGGTATTACAGATAAGTAGCTTCATTCAGAAAGCTACAGACTAGTGACAACTTCATTTGACTGAAGTGACTACCCAACAGCACACAGAAACAGCACACAGATAATACTGATATGTCGTTCCAGAAATGAGAGTCAATAAAGAAGTCATATGGTTAAACACGGAAGTTGCTCCAATTAGAAAACAGACAGCTTTCGATTAGCAACAGCTTTCCTTGACAGCAAGAAAGAATCTAAAAATCAGCCTGGACATTTTCCTGCCCACATTTACCACCAACTTCCACTGCTTGACAAAGCACACACAGCCCACACCAACAAATGGCATCAATTCAAGTAACCAAAATTACGTGTACAAATTGATCAGGGCATGTAACTGATGCAAAGTACTTGAGGGTTGAAAACGGGTCAATGATGTGACATGCAGATTTTTGTGTCCGAGCACACTACTTTGGTTTAAAATAATTTTAAGTGATTCATGATAAGCATCATTTTATTCTATGAAACCTGTTAAATTTGAACATATTTCCAGTTTATCATAAAAATGAAATATATTTTATGTTTTGCCATCTCAAACCCTCAAAATGTCAGGGGGCACAACCGTCCGAGCAAGTTAACACTGTGAAATGTATTAAATATGTAATTTAAAATATGAATAAATATAATATTAATTTGGGGGCATAATTTTATATTGAAAACCTTTCAAATAAACAAAGTTTAATAGTCTAATTGTTCTTAAATTGTTTGGAATATTAAAAACAAATTTGTATCTGAAATGTCAGGGCGGCGCAGCCGCATTCATACAACTTTTATTTTAAATTGAAGAGAGAGATGAGTAAACAGGATATTGCATCATCAAAAGGAACCCAAGTGACCTTTAATGATGAGTGAAAGGTATGTAGATCTCTCTCAAATATTGATCAAAAACAGCTACTTTCTCTTCATAGTTAGACTTGTTCAGTTTACATGTCAGGCGGTACAACCAATATAAAACTAAGAAAAAGTTATTTTATTCTAAACTCTTTATTGCATTGTAAAAATGAATGAATGAACTAGCTAGCAAAGTCAAAAGGTTATATAGGTGCCCAAGTAGATGCCTGAATAATTGGGAATTAGTAGCAAATGTCAGGCGGCGCAAGCAGTAAGTCAGGTGGCGCAACCAGGTAAAATACTAATTTAAACCAAGAAATGGGAAATTAACGTGAACAAATGTTTGGAAATTGTGATATAAATAATCATTCTATACAACAATATACTTTTTAAATTTGTAAAGTATTTATTCACATTTTAAATCTAAAGTTGGATGTTGGAAAACCAAAATACCCGCCCCCTACAATAAAGAATCCATAAGTTACTTTTAATACTCAGCTCAAATACAAAATAGTAATGTTTTAGGCAGAGTAGACACTTTCAGGTATACTTACTAAAAAAAAGTCACTTTGAAAAAAAAGAGGGAAGTGTGTTTTTTTTTCAAGAAACTTTTGGTTGCGCCACCTGACATTTTTTGGCTAGTGAAATTGCAAATACCGTCTAAAACTGCACTAAAACCCTGTAAATGTTGTGCAACCATTTATACTTGTTTAAACACACTCTTCCAACTTCAAATAAATGTATTCTGTACATTTTTAAAGATTTATTAAAAAAACATTTTTAAATGGCTTATTTGTTATTGACCCAAATAAAACAAGAGGCCTGTCGGCCTAGAGAGCTCTGCTGAGGATGACTGAAATGTCCATGTCATAACTTAATTTCAGAAATCCTTGAAAACTATTGCAATATTAACACATATGACACATTAATGAAAGACTGAAAAAATGAGCATGAACACTGATTTTCTAAGTCCAAAATGCTGGATTTCTCAAAAACTGGGTCGTAGAATTTTCTCATTTTCGCAAGGCATATTCAGAACATCATAAGAAAGGCTCACAACAAATTAGAAAAAAGTTATCAGACAGTTTTTGAGATATTAATGAAAGACTGAAAAATGAGCACAAACACTGATTTTCTAAGTCCAAAATGCTGAATTTCTCAAAAAAGGGGACGTGGAGATTCTAATTTTTGCAGGGGATATTCAGATCATCATAAGGAAGACTCATAACAAATTAGAACAAAAGTTATCAGTTAGTTTTTGAGATATTCAAATTTGAAGTGAAAAGTTGACGCTGGATGGACAGACAGACGGACACCGGACGACTCGGCATTAGAAAAGCTCCGCTAACTGCTGACTATGGTCACAATGGAGCAAAAAAGTTATCAAAGAGTTTTTGAGATATGGATGAAAGACTGAAAAAATGAGCACAAACACTGATTTTCTAAGTCCAAAATGCTGAATTTCTCAAAAACTGGGCCGTAGAATTTCTTAATTTTCGCAGGGGATCGTCAGAACATCATAAGGAAGGCTCACAACAAATTAGAAAAAAGTTATCAGACAGTTTTTGAGATATGGATGAAAGACTGAAAAAATGAGCACAAACACTGATTTTCTAAGTCCAAAATGCTGAATTTCTCAAGAACTGGGAAGCAGAATTTTCTAATTTTCACAGTGAATATTCAGAATATCATGAGGAAGGCTCACACCAGATAAAAAAAGTTATCAGACAGTTTTTGAGATATTCAGATTTGAAGTGAGAAGTTGACGCCGGTACGACAGACAGACGGATGGACAGACAGACAAATGGACGCCGGACGACTCAGCATTAGAAAAGCTCCGCTGCCTGTCGTCACAGTGGAGCTAAAAAGCCCAAGTAATGGTACAAATTCATTTCCAGTCTGGGACAGATATTTTAGATTTTGCATGTACTGAAAACTACACAAAGTCAGGTGATGGCAGCGTGCATTACTGGACAAGCCAAATGAAAGTCCTGACTCAATCCGGGTGTTTAGATTCCCTGATACTCCTCAGACCACGTAGCTTGTTCCCTCATGTCCAGGCAATAGTCACAACTTTAATCACCAAATTTGGTAATTAGTTCCCAGATTAAAAGCCAAAAAACAGCCTCTCTATCAATCTCATGTACTGTATGATAAATACTCAAGTACAATACAGCTGCCATATATTACCAAGTTTGAGCCATTCCACTCATCTACATGTGGTGTACCTCACTTCCTCTTCACCCCATGTCCCTCAATGAAATGAAAAGGCTATATAAATGGAATTCATACCTATTAGCATTACAATATGTACTTCTTTTGCATTTGAGCAGTTTATCATAACCTGCTGAAAAAACGATGCCCATATACTAAGTGCCAGCAAAAGATTCACGAGCAGTCATCTGATAACTGTCCTGGAAAGAAAAGGCGATTGGGACGGACAGATGGATCTAGAGGGATGGAGGGAAGTATAAAAAGGCACATCTACACAACAAGATGTATCCATAAATAAAATTCTGTCGAGAAATATTGAATGGTTTGTGAGTTTTGGCCAGGAAAAGAAGCGTGAGCGACGGACAGACGGACAAGCGGAAGGACACTCATTCCCCATCCACTTCATGGTCGGGGATAAAAAGAATTTGGAAATTCAGTTTAAAAGAAAAGAAAATCCACACATGGTAAGCTTGAGAAATCCACCAAAACCCAGACCGTAGATTGGAAGAAGAAGAAAAAACGAACATCATAAGATACTGGGGACATTCAATACAAATGAAATTGTTAATCACTCTTGTGTAAATCTGGCCAAATTACAGAACCATAGCATCCAATAATCTAAAAGCCGGAATGTAATAAATTGACCTGAAATCATACAAATAGTTGTGGTGACCAATCATTTTAATTGAGTACATATAAGGATCATGTTACATTAAGTTTTAAGTGAATTTCCATGGTTTTGAAGGAGTGAAAATAAGGGCAGCACTGAAGGCATTGCCTTTTGACGAGTACACAAAACAATTTAAGTGTAACCCACTCGTAGGCATGAAACTGAGTAAAAGAGTTTGGAGAGAGTAAATAACTAGATACATTTCCATCAATCTGGCCGAGCAAATAGCCCTCTGGTAAATAATGGGCACATAGTGGGCGGACTGAAGAAAGGATGAGAAGCCCTCGGCTGACACAATGCATTATGGGTAGGACGTCCACACAAGATGTTAGTCTCCCATACTGACAGAGGATTTTGGACCCACACCTTTGATTGGGCATTTTCAATTGCCAGACAACTAGCAAAAACAGCATAAATACTGCTAATTCAAATGAGAAATCACAAATGGGAACATTAACCTTTAAAGCGCTAAATGCAACTATTGTTACTCAATGATGTAAGATGTCAAAATCAAAGCTGTTGAAAACCTATCATGCGGCAACTTGTTTAAAAGAGCTCCCCTGAGGGAACTCTTTTAAACAAGTTGCCACATGATAGGTTTTCAAAAGCACAAGATGATTCAATTTATAAATTTTTTTTTTATTTCTTTCAGTGCTCTAAGGGTTAAAAGAATTGTACCTTTTTCCGAGTGACAGATCGTCACACTGATTTCAAAAACAATATTACAGTAAACACTGTGAAAGGAGGTCATCATGTGATACAGGGCGTTGTGTGTATTTGGGTCTAGCGGAGCTGTGAGATTATTACAGTCTCATGATGACAAAACTGGGGCAGATTGAAGTGACCAGGGATTCTCAGACTGCATGATGCCTAACATTTTTATAGGGCCACAACGCGGACGCTTCACTTCCTGCTTCCTGGCACTGGACATCAAGTGAGCAGAGTATAAGTGAAAGGCTATATTCACAGGTGCCCATCTTACACAGACATTAAATATAACTAATGTAAACTAGACCTTCAGCAACAAATAGCCATAAAGATTTTTATAGATCAGCACAGACTAAAATAGATCTAAAAATTAACACCATAAAACCAACAGACCCATATATGAGTCTGTGAAATGCAGATGCTGTATTCAAACCTGTGGAACTTCGGGCCTATTTTAAATTCAAGTGGAGACCTCAAGGTTTTCAGGGATTCCAAATATACCCCGCTGAATTACAGGGAAATATGTATAAAATCATGTGAAAAGTTAAAAGTTTATGGGATTTAGGTATATTAATAACAATAATTAAGCCATTGACTAAAGAAAAAAATTACCTGCCATTCCCTATGTTTACAATTTTCATCAACTTTCCAATCAAAACACTTACCAAATTTTTTTCCAATGAAACATTTACTTTTTTTTACCAGAAGGATGTGTCACTACATCTTGCCCAACTGCTAAAGTTGGAGCATTTAAAATTTAAAAATAGAAAAAAAAAAACATTGGCTTGTGTTTCATTCTCGCAATAGAAGATGTCAAGTCCGCCAGAGCAAACAGTCATATGCAGTCACAGAAATGTAAGGGACAAATTCATTTATTGGTGTTGGAGCCATGTATTCTGAATCCAGAGATAGCAGCTACCCATGAACTGCATTGAATAGCTTATCCTTCATATATCCCTTGAGGCCTTGGCTTAGAATGTACAGTGCAGCCCTGACTTTCACTCATTACAGTGCTGCTCTCTATGTTGCCATTGAAGCAACACCTTCACTTTGTACCGCTCTATTAGCCTTTTAGTCTGTTACGGGCTCTGTGAAGATGCTCTCAGAGCAAGGAGATAATTCCACCGAGAATACACGGCATGTACGTACTTGCACTCCGGCAATTGCACAAACACGAGCGCGCTGATGCACAGAGACTTCAGACGAGAAGGAAACCGAGAGCTCACACTCACACACAGTTCAAACTATAAGCCAGCAGAGAGATCTCTGTACACAGCAGGAGATGAGCCCTGGTTAGCATATTCCTCTCGCGTTCAACGCACCTTAAGCTGGCTGTGCTGGGAAAAACAGCTGACTTCCTGCACCTCACAGATAAGGCCGTGTAAGTATGACCACCCAAACACCACAAACAAATCTCTAACCAATAGCAGGTATGCAGAAGGAAGCCCTATTCATGAAGGACACTTAAGTCACCACTGGCTGACAAAAACACATCCATACTAGCTGCAAGAAGAGAAGCAGTTTTGTAATACATGGGAAAGAAGGGAAGGCCTCAAGTAGTCCAAGTTTTATTTAGTTCTGTGAAGGGGAGGGTGATATGGAGATGGACACAATCAAAAAATCACAATGTTTTTGACCAAGTGCCTCGATATCGATAATGTGTCAATATTGTGGGGATGAAAATTGTACAGAAAATACCTGTACGTACACAATGTGAATTTTGATAAGCACTCATTAGAAATGTGGATATGATGACCAAGCTGGTTCAGACAACAGCTAAAGAAGTCTAATAAGTGCAAATAACTACATCTTTTCACTGTAATGCAGTTTTTAAAACCAGAAAAGACAGCACTTGTGTCATATCAAGATACTGTAATATCCAAAATCCCAGACAATATGATATATCCAAATATCAATAAAATATAAGTATATTGCCCATCCCTAGCTCAGTGAATCAGCCACAGTCTCTTGTCCCCTTGTTTCCATGAGCTGGATCTTTCACCACTTCTCATTTGTGAGAAGACCGACAGCCCGGGGTCATGTCATTCCCCGTAATTCACACTGGCCAGGTTTGGAGTTGCTGTATTTAGTTACTGGGCTTTGCCAAACACACGTCACCCCTCCCGCTGGATACGCAGGAGTTTCCTCAGGAACAGAGCAAGCGTTGCCTGGGAGAGAAGCCCCGCCCCCACCCTCCCCACTGCCACATGGAATGTGTTTACACTCCGCATTCCAACCCCACCCCTTACACAGGAGGGGGGTTCAGGTAATGCTCTTCAGCACAGAGACAACACCTCCTCAATATAAAAACCCTCACACTTTTTTATCTTCAATCTAAAACTGTAAACATCCAGGAATGTATTCACTTCAAAATGAAGCGAAGAAAATCAGACTGTCAGTAATGAAATTACAAGGCAAGAAATTCCAGGTGAAAAATTGTACTAAATGAGCCCAGATACCATAGCATAATTTATGGTACTCGGTATAACACAAGTTGCAGTAGCTATGCCATATGTACTACATAGCCACTATTCATCCAAGAATATTTATGAATACTCTTCTACTGAAATGCTTTATAAAAATGTGTTTTACTGGCAAATGAGATCTAATTAGACAATACCACCATAGTTCCATCTCTATCAGCATGTGTTATGGGAACTGAGCACCAAATAACATAACTCCTCACTGGCTGAGCAGAAACTTGAAAACGTTACAAGAGAATGTGAGAATGCAGTAAATCAGTCAGAACCTTTTGTCTGGCCAAATGGCCGCCCGGGGAAAGAAAAACCGCTCTCTCACTCACTCACACACACACACACACACACACACACACGCGTGCACAGAAATACACACAGACACACACACACACACTCTCACATTCAACTCTCTTGCTCATAAGACTACCCCTGTAATGCAGGGCGGTCCTCGCTTTTCCAAGGTGCTCTTCAATGGATATGAATATTCCTTGACAATACATCAGGAGCAGAACCATGTACAGTTTATCTAACTCTGTTTCTTTAAAGGCAAAAAAGTAAAGATTCAAATCCATGTTTACCATCTGCTGAGAACATTACAACACTCAGGGCAGGTTAGGAGCAATATCCTGCTCGACAACAATGCACTCCAAATATTAAATATGGGTCCCCCATCATATCACCAGGTGCAATACCAATAAGCCATTTCAAAATGTGTTCCTCCGTGACATCACAAGGGGGAGACACCACCCAGAGGCAAGGAGGACTGGTCAACTTCAGCCAACCAGTTAATCAGTTCCTTCATTTGTCTTCGTGGCCCACCTTGTGATGTCATAAAGGACAGATTTTGAAATGGCTTTTAATGGCTAATTAGCTGTGGACCTGGTAACACGATAGGGCAGCTTTAAACAAATTTCTCTGGAGGGCATGGGTGGCAAGATGGCCATTTGGAGAAAATGTTTAGTGCTTCTCTTAAGATAAAAAACTGACTGTATTTAAGTTACCATCTAAACCTGATGTTAAGCTGATGATGGGCTGGGCAATGTGGACAAAATCAAATATCACTCTATTTCTGACCAAATACCTCAGTCGATATTTTGGCAATATTATAGGGCATACTATTGGTAATTTCACAAAACATTAATAGATTAATAGATGAGATTTCTGATAAACAGTCATTAATCTGGGTATAATGACCAAGCAGGAACAGCAAACAGCCAGTACAGTCTAAAAAGTGCAGAAAACTAACTGTAAAGCAGCCTTCACATGAGAAGAGACAATACTAATGTATCACAAATCCAAAATCCCAGGAAACAATATAATATCTACACAGTGCCCAGCCCAAAACCAATGTACCATTACTGCATTTCCCTGGCCTAAAGTGCAAATAGTTCATTGCAAAATCATTGTCTATGTGGTGTTAGCCCAAATGGAAAATGGAAGACTCATCTTTCCAAGCATAACAATATGCTGTTCAATAATACAACCATTACCCAATTTATAAATTGTGAAAACGAAGGAAGCTCTGCTCAGATTACAAACACAAGAAAGCTATGCAACACAATATAAACACTGGAGAAAGTAGTGTGAATTTTCACTGAGTGACTCACTTCACTGACTCGCTGATACAGTGCATTACTGTGAACTCCTTTTCCTCCTAGTGATTTGCCCCACTCTCCAGAATCAAATCCCAGTCATTCTAATGCCAGCCCTGGCAGGGAGGATACTGGACAGCGCATAACTGGCAGCAGTGTTTCCCCGGGATCTGCAGGGCACACCCGTGCCTCATCATGCAGACTCCTCTGGTCAATGGTACACCTGCACACAGCCTCTGCCAGCGCCTTAAAATATGCAGAAAGGGCATGAAGACGGAGAGCTTCCTTCTGCAGTCAACCGTCACAACAAGACTCTAGACGAAGCAGCCATCAGACCCCAGTGAAAACGCCACTGTATAGACACGAATGCTAAGGGCTTACTGATTTAATTCAGTGCAACCAGCAAGCCAGCAAAACAAAAATGAAAGAATCACCAATTGTGACAGGAACAGATTCTTGGCTTGCTCCCTTAATTCACTTCATAGTGGTTTCTCAAAGTATTCTTACACTTTGTTAAACAGGAAACTCTTGTTATATTATTCAATAATGAAAGCCATTAGAAATGCATCACAAAATCTGATGGCTGGTTCGAGATAACTCGCAATAATTACATTAGTCGTGGTACGCCACTCACAACTGAACGGATACCTTTGTATGCATTTGTAAATGGATACACAAATAAACATCTGAAATTTTGTTATTTTTAGACATACTTAAGGGAGAAGTCCCTACAGGAAAAGAATGGTAACAGTCCTTACCTGACGTAGCGGCTGTAAGCGATTATCAAATGTTGAACTGTCTCAGTGTATGGGTGGCTAATGGTCAGCTCTAGGGCCGCTAGCGTTGTCGTTTCACAGAGACAGTCCATGTTTCAGACCACTGGAAGTACCAGGCTCAGTGCCAGATCGAGTTCTGTAGACGTAGACGGTCAGAAGCAAACGGGTCCCCCTACTATAGCCAGGCTCCTCCGCAGATTTCTTCCCACTGGGGAGTTTCTCACCTCTGTTTGACGATTTGTGTCCAAACTGGGAGTTTTTTATACCTCACTCGCCATTTCTGGGATAAGGCAAGCATAGCCTTTTTTTTTTTAACTCCGTAAAGCATCTTTGCAACAGTCCTACACAGGGCTCGCAAAATTTTCGAAAAAGTGGTTGCCCTGCGGGAAAGTCACTCTGGAATTTTGGTTGCCCTCAAAAGCTGCCCACCTGCCCACCACAAATCCAATTTTCAGAATGTTTTCGCCCAATAACACGTATTTTAAAAACAAACAAAAAAAAAAAAAAGGATCCTGTCAGATTGGGAATTAACTGTCAGACTGAGAAGCTTCGTTGTAGCTACCAGGGTACCAACATGTGAAATTCTTTTTTAATGTTTCCATGGAAACAACCAAAATCATAACAATCATTTAATACAAAATAAATTTCAAAAAATCTATTTATGTAAAATCAATGCTTAATCAGTAGGGAAGTACATGAACAAAAAGAATGTTGTACAATGAGGAAAAGAAACCGAAAATGCATTTTTTTTAATTGTTTTTCATAGAAGGGATTGAAACACCAAGATGAAATTTGCTGGAAAGGTTGATGAGGAGTTTACCTTTGGGTGGCCAAAGTCTGAATACCCTGACTAGATGTCCACAGGGGTAACCAGCCACTTGAACATAGGGTACTTTTGACACTTTTTGCCCCGTGACGATATTTACTGCTCAATAACTCCTAAACTGAGGCAATGATGAACCTGATACTCTTTTGACCTATTGTACAGTTCCGAAATATATTATTTGTACATTGTTTTGGCACCTCAGGTTAATTTCCGTAATTTGGTAGACCTTCAAAAACTACAAAAAATTTTTCGTCGTGAAAGAAATTAAGATTTCAGCTGCCAATATCTCAGGTGGTAGAAGAGATAGAACATTTCTGATCGCAGATTCTGAAAGCCTGGGCAAAGGTCAGTAAGAGTAATGATTTTCAGGTCTCTGCCTCTTTTGGGTGAGAAGATATTGGCTCACGAAAACGCAAAAACTTTTGGTGGGTTTTGGAAAGGGGCATGGCCCTCAAAATTAAATGGGCCGTATCTCAGAAACCCTTGGGAGTTTGAAGCTAAAACTTTGATGAATATAATGAACAAATCCAAAGTATTTTTAGTAATTTTTTCAGCGAAATCCAAGTCAGTCACCATGGGATTTTTCTGAAATTGTGTGAATTGACACGGAATGCCCTAATGCCAAATAACACAGTGATTTTACTTGGGTATTGAACAAAAATCAGGAAATTAGTGTTTTTAAAATCAGTGCAAATGTAAAGAAGGAGTTTGTTTTTGGTGTAATATCTCATTGGAGTATCTGTAGCCTACTAAAACTCAAGCGCAGACTTTCTGTAGGCTACTTTGTCCACACAGAATGGGTAAATATACTTGTATGACTTGGCAGTATAACACTTCTTGTCCTCCTCCGGGAATACATCACAGCAATTTTCGCAATTGCATGCAGGGCTTCGAGCTGATCCACGGTCCCTGATCCCACAGGTTTGTGCGGATTTCGACTTTTAAGTAGCCTACTCAGCGAGCGGGAGTTTTATTTTTTATCAGATAGGTCGAGAAAGTTCATCTATGCAATCTCTGAACGAATGGGACATAACTGCATGGGTCCCCGGCTAATGTGGCATGATTCAAAATTTTTGAGACAATTTGAGTCAGATTCATTCAGCTTGACCTGTCAGTGATATCGGACTATGCTTACATACGACACAGTACCTGAGCCAAGTACACTTTAGCTCATTATAACTGTAAATTCAGCTGTTTCATTTACACTGCATAACGTCAACTAAATGGTAGATTGTCATAATCTCGCCATTTCACTTAAATGCGTGGTCGCCATTATAATCAGTGCAGCGCCTCCGGTATCCAAGAGTTAGGTGTACATCTAACGGAATCGCCCACAGGCGATAGGCCAGCGGCTATGAGCGTCAGCGATTTTATACGGTGCTGCTGCAATGTATTCTTAACGAGAGAAGAAGTCACAAGATAATGGTACCGAGGTCATCACGTCTCAAAGGTTGAAGTTGCAAAGGACATAAAATTGGGTGTAACCTTCCTCCCTCAGCATCCACAGCTGAGACGCATTTTACCCTGGTGAGAGGGACTTACCCTGCTCTCACAAATATAATATGGAGATGCGATGGTATTTAAAGGGCAGGTTCCGCTGACTGTTCCTAGTCATGGGAACCCCCAGAGTCAGAATTTTTAAAATTGTTACACTGTCTGCCCTGGGAGCTAAGCTGCATGTCTTAATAATTCTGAATATACACATGAATCAAATCCATTCCTCTGTATTCCTGCATTAAAATATTCAAAAGCACATGTTCTTGAAACTGGTGGCAGAATCTCGGTCGCTGCCCAGGTGATTGTAGCTGCGCTGCAATGAGCCCCTAGCATGACGTACGCGCAAGGCATTATGGGATTGAAGTAGCATCTTGCTCTCTTGCTTTGCTCATTTACCGTTTTGTGAAGCAGATGAGCTAATTGAAGTCTGGTTGAATATGTGAAGTTGTGCAATAAGCATTGTGCAAGAACTCACCATATCGCAGGGTTCTGGTCAATCTAGTTACTAGTAGGTCTGCGCGTCACTTTTTTCTGGCAAACCAAGCTAGCTAGCTCATTAAAATCCTTACCGACTCAGTCAAAACTTAATGAGGGTTTGATGTCACCAATACTTACGCAAGCGATGTTCGTTTTGTATCTCTGACTCAGCTGAAGTGTACCGTACCGACGTTACTTGCGCATACCTTCATTTCACACCTACTGTAGCCAGCTAACTCGCAAGCTACGGAGCTACATGAAAACGATAGCGCCGAGGGGCACGTTTTTCATGTAGCTTCCAGCTACCTACTGTGGACGTAAAATTATGCTGGCTGGGAAGGAATAATTTGGGCATTGTCGCTACAAGCTAGCTACGTTACATTCTCTGGACAGATCCTTACTTTATAAGCGGCACTTCAGCCACGTTGCATCACACTTGATTAATATGCAAAAAGACACCGCATCGCAGAGTCCTATACAATCCAGTGAGATTGTAAGTTGCTGTTGATACAAACGAGACAAAATGGAGTCTTAGGCAAATATGTATCAGTGTGCATTAAACTACATGACAACAACTACAATGAACATTTTCAGTATGGTATCTTGGCACAAGTGTAGCATGACACCTTATGGTCATCCCTGCAGGCCAAAGAAAATTATAGGAATGCGATGCCCATGGCGCCACACCCTAACTAGGCCAGTAGATAAAGTCTGGTACACTTGAGCGCAGGTATCAGGTATCATGAGCCGTAACGTGAACTCCGGAAAATAGCTAGCTAGCAACCAAACAGAAAATTCAAGTTATCGTTAGCATTTGCACAACTCCAATTCCATATTGTTGGTGGTTAGCAATGCAACTCCCTGATTTGAGCACGTTATATTTCAAATTAAACTTCCATAAAAAAAGCAGTTATTTCAGCCTGGAACCGAAACTAACCAAGAGAGAAACTACCAGTGAAAAGGAAAGCTACTTCACTTTCAGTGAATGGTACACAACGAGCTAGCTGTAGATAAGGTGGACTAAATGTTACACTTTCATGAGGTCCACAAATAGGTACATAACAAGGGAATACCTAGCTAGCCAAATCATCGCTATACATTAGCTATATTGAATGCCCAAGAAAATGCATTCGCATTGTGATCCTCATACCAGGCGACTGAGACGTCGGAACTAGGGATTTCCCTGTGAGGTACCCATTTGACTACCAAGGATAACGTACTGACGTGCCCCGCCGGGACATAAGAAGAGAAATCGCAGTTGCCTGACTGAAATTTCTTGTTGCCCCGGGACTTCGATCAGGCGATTTTGCGAGCCCTGCTACAGTGAAGTGAAAAGTGCTACACAAATAAAATTGAATTGATGTTGCAGACCTTCCCATCATACAAATACATGAATTATCCGCATTTCAATAACCAGCTTCAGATAATTTCAGCACAGCTCTTTCCGCTCCAGACAGGATTTAGAGCAATACACACATAGATCCTTGAATCAAAATGGCTGGACCTGGCTGGATGTTAAACTCCAGATAACTGAAATATGTCAATACACACCCAGCATAGATGGCAAACATGCAAAAGTGCATGTACTTGCTCTAACACACAAAAGCTCACACACAGGCATGCACATACCAAAGTGCGCACATGCACACACACACAGAAATATACATGCAGGCACACAAAAACACACACACACACAGAAATATACACACAAAGACACAAACATGCAAACACACACACACACACACACACAAAAACACACAAACACCACCACCACCACCCCCCCCCCCAACAGATCTGTATAATCATCTGCCAAACAAACTGCCAGTCACACAAGCCCGAGAGAATGTGGGGTGATTGGTCCTTCCCATAATGCCGTGGCCGGATCAGAGTAAAAAGCAGTGAGCTCCTGCAGGTCAGTGTGAGGACAGAGGCAGCAGCGGGAAGACGGTGAGCTCACAAGTCCCCCCTCACACAGCCCAACATCTCCACAGAAGAGCCCGCACGGCACAGCTTTTAAAAGAACTCAATTATTTCTCATGGCAAAGTTTAATGGGAGGAAACCCCAGGGAAATTTCAGCACAGAGTAATCCCAGCTGCAGGATAAAAACAGACAGGAGGAGACCACTCTCTCTTTCTGGAAGAAACAGAGCTCATGCACCTAATGCAGTGTCTTTTTGCTGATAGGACAGAATGAGACAGGACCCAAAAATGAACAAGTGCTGTAAGAGGCTGAGCTAGTTGGGAGGGGTGGGGATAATGCCGTCCTTTTTGGATGCTAGTCCCAGCTGAGAACATTTTGCCCCACCTGGACAAGTATCAAGGCGGGCACTTGTGAATAAGCAGAGATTATAAAGGTTAACTTTAGAGCTCAAGGGAGGTGTGAAGATGGGCAGCTTCACGGAAATGGAATTCAGTTGTCATGGTGCTCCTGTTTAGGGGTGAGATGATGATCTTAAAGCTATGTCAAGCATTCACAGGATGGTATTGCACTTTAAGGTGACCCTGGTCACTGGTGTGGTAATACAGTCCAGGACTGAGGCAGTCGAGTTAAGCAGCAGGGTAATGGTGGTATGAAAGGTCTGATGCTTTAAACTCGGGAGGAACAGTGCCATCATTGGCAGGGGCATCTGAGGATAATGCTAGATACGGTCTGGATGACATTCAGCCAAACTGACTGGGACTGCGTACCCATATTATAGAACCTTCAGCCAGTACCCATGCCAGCGGGTAGCTCTCTCGTGATAAACCATTAAAGCCAAGCAGCGGTTTGGCTAGAATGTGGATGGGAGGAATGCTAAGGAAGATTTTTCTGTAAAGAGGTGTTATGAGGTCAACAAGTGATAATCTCCTCTCATGTCCAATACAAAAACTCAGCTCAAGAAGCACAGCACTGCCTTTAGGATGTTCACTTATACCCTCCCTCAACTCTGAGCAGCAATGCCCATCAAAGTCTCCTGGTAAAACTTAACATTCAAAAAATACTCAGTACATCTGACTCACTGACAATCCCCTGCATCAATTTTCTGCCAAAACAACACTTAAAGTTTTGCATAGAAAACTAAGTTAAAGGTTTCACTGGAGCCATATATATATATATCCATGGGTTGAGCCATGGACAAGCAGTGCTAAACAAGTTTTAAAATAGGTCATTACAACAAAATTTCAAAATACAGAGTGCACAGTATCTGTGCTACTACAAAGGGCCGGAGGGATACGTGGCTCATGAATTTGCATCTTAAACATTTGTCAGGATCACAGAAGCCACATTACATTACATTTCAAAAACATCCAGCAGACCAAATACTGTAATATTTGACCTGTAATTATGACAAGCTTGAATAACATCCTCTAAGGAGAGGTAAAGTCGTTCCAAACATATTGGGTCTAAGTTTCTGTATAAAGGGACAGTTCCTGTTAGAGTAAAATTCAAAGCAGCCACAATTGTTTTTATCAACATGGGCTATATTTAAGCGAAAAACAATGAGAAACATGTAGCTACCCACCGCTTCATATAAAATAACCATGCATCAAGTCCAGTCATTCGTTTAATCGTCTGCATGCGATTATTAACCTGAAAATATTTATTCCATTTCTGAAATACTGAGTTTTTCAGTAAAGATGGATTTACTTTTGCTAGATATGGAGAGGAAAATGTGCAATCCTGGACTAATCCTAAATCCGCAGCTCCACAGATGTTGTCTTATGCAATAATATCGCATCAGTTTCCACAGCGCTGGCAAAGTCTACGTCGAAGGTGCAGTTTTATGCTTTAATATTTTTCCAAAACGTACACGACTCTCAATATAATCTCCAAGATAACCAAGGTTTAACTTCGTGATGTAAATCGGCTACATTAGTCGAGGGGCCTCTCATCACATGTGAAGCCAATACAGTCGGATTACCACTGTCAATAGTCCATTTTACTGCAAGCGATCTTAATATTCCCGATTTATAACACCTGTTTTGGTTAAAAATAGAAAATTTCATGTCCATGGCAGCTTGATGATCCTTATCTCGAAAACAAGACAGCGATCTAAGCGATCATGTGGCAACATGTGGGTTATTTAGATAACTATGTAACTTAGTCACATATAAAACGGTACATCATCTAATAGCTAACGTTAGCTAGCTAGCTTGCCAACTTAACAGGTGTAAATACTTTAAAGTATATAATTTCTGACGATGGCTGAATAACTCCACAAAAGGTAACTATAAGGGTCTTAATGATCTAGCTAGCTTCCCGCTAGGCAGCCGACAACCCCAGCCCCCACCCATGTTCATAAATGCAGACAATAACGCTTCTTAACGTTATTATACATGCATGGGAAACCATGCAAAAGCAGATGACATACAATAAGGATTAAGAGACCAGGGCCTGTCAAAACCTTACTGAGGTCACTCGATCACATGTGTACTTACAGAATGCCGGAGCAGGTGGTACAAACGAAAGAGCCCACAGTCATGTTAGCGTAGGTCGGGCCGCGTTGGTCGCAGTCGAAGCACTTTCTGTTGGGCAACAGGCTCGTCATCTCCCGCAGCATCTTCAGATGCTTCTCTTCCTGCTTTCGCTTCGCACTCGCCGCCATGGCCGGGGCCGGGACCGTCGGGGAAAGGAACTGTTACCAAGCAAAGGTGGGGAAGCTGCCGATTTTAAAATATGATCACAGCAGTGGCTCTAATACCAAGACCCACGGAAGACCTGGGCAAGCAGCAGTAGTACAGGACGGCTGAATGAACAGTCGAACCAAAATTCAGAGCGGCCTCCAATTTCCACGAACAAGGAGTCAAGGCGTAGTTGTCAAGAGGAGGGTCAAACGCTGCTGACTCGCGCTCTCATCTCACGGACTAGCGCCCCCAGCAGCTCAAGCAGTATATGCAAACTTGTCCATTATAAACCTGCTGTTTTAGTGAAAATGACCCGTTATCGTTCATTTTTACATTTAACAAACAAACAAATGAATAAACTTATATTTTTTTAGCCTCACCCTTAAGGGCCTTAGTTCATTTTTTGTTAGCCACAAGTGAAATAACCCATGATCTTTGACTGGACCAACACACTACACTGAAAAAGTGCTACTGTCAAAGAAGTTGGCAGAATACATATGAAATTCAGCTTTTAATGATTGCATACAGTATGCCTATTTGAAACAAGTGCACTTACTTCATGGGAAAAAAAATGTACAAGTGTTGCAAGGCAAAACAAACCTCACCTGCCAGCACTTGTTTTAGTGCTTTTGACACTGACTCAGTTTTACAAGTTTGACCTTAACCGATCACCCCCAAAAATTAATCAGGTAATCTATGGACCATTACCCATCTACTCTGAAACTTTGAATTCAATCAGTGCAACCGTCTAGATCAGGGGGTGCCAAACTGGTCCATAAAAGGGCCAAGGGGCTATAGGTTTTCATTCCAACCGAGTAGAGTCACACCTGATACAGCTAATCAACTGTGCAGGCTGAGATCAGTTAATCAGATAAGTTCAATCAGTTTTGCTTCTGCTTGGTCGGATTTTGATATTTCTGATGACGTTGACCTTTACCTTGGCCCGATCACCCCGAAAATTTAATCAGGTATTCTACTGACCATTTCCTACCTTCTGTGAATGTTTGAAGTCAATCAGTGCAACCATGTTGACGCTATATTGTTGACACACCGACACACAAGCAAACAAAAAAAAAACAAACAAACAGACAAACAAACAAACAAACAAACTGCACTGATTACAATACCTCACCCCGCTGACTCTGTCGTGGGTGAGGTAAAAAGTACATTAGGTTAACTCTCTGACTGCCTACTCAACCTTTGGGTTGAGCACATTGTGAGTCACTACATCTAATTGAAAGATGTGTTGAACTTATCTGCATGGATTTTTTTCCTACATAACATACCTCAACCAAGTGTTAGAGATGGCTTATCAAGCAAGTTGAGTGAATTCAACTCATCTTTCAATTAGATACATAGAATCAAAATGTGCTCTATTGAAAGGCTGAGGCAGTTAAAGGGTTAAAGCTATAGTTATAGAATGTAATGACGTGGAGGGGCACGCATTCAATTAATTCCCTTTAATAGGCGGTTTACAGAAGTATGCCTCTTATCAGACTCCAAAAGGCACACTGGCTGTGTTTATGCACCTGATACGCTGTCAGCAAAGATTCAGAGACAGCACTATGGCCCCAGTGTCACAATCATTCTGATGAAATAGCATTGCGTAAATAGCATTATGTTTTCCATCAGCAGTGAATGTCTGGCGTCCTTGAATTGCTGACATAAAAGGGAATAAGTTGATATTGATGGCGCGCTGAAGTGGGCACTGAAAAAAGGATGTTTGAACAACATTTCAAAAGTAAGTAGCAATTAGGCTGATTGCAACTTATCAAAGAGTCAGCATCCAGCTGCACTGCAACAGTTAATGCTGTTCAACAGGATTTCAAAAATACACAAGCAGGGCCATCACAGTTACTGCTGTGGATAGTTTCTAAGAGACTCATCAAAACAGTCTCCTGTTCTTGCGTTTAGCTCTTCCACTGCACTCACATTTTGCATCATATTTGAGCTCATTGCATTTTTGAACATACTATACATTAAACTGTAGCTTCTGTTACCTGGCATAGGTTTTTGACTTTGACAGCTAAGTATCAAGCCGCTGCAAGGTGCTAACATCCATCTGAAACTCAAGATCTCTAAAGAGGTATTGCGGGGTTCCTATATACCAGCGTCCTTGTAGGCTACTTAAGCCAGAGAGAGGCATATCCACAGCTATTGAGTCAGAAATCCATATCAAGCCATATTTCAGGTGCTATGACATGACAGCCCCTCATTTACAGATTCCTCCTATGTAAAACTCTTTGTTCAAATGAAAGGTTAGAATATTAGAGTAAGATTATCACAGCAACATTAAATTAATGCGGTATTTGCTGATTAATCTGCACACAAAATGCAAGTCTTCCCACATTTGTAAATGATTAAGATACTTCTGAAATTACAACCCCAATTCCAAAATAGTTGGGACAAAGTGTAAATTGTGAATGAAATCAAAAGGCAATGACTTTCAAATCACACCAGCCAGTATTTTATACACAATAGAACAGAGATAACATAGCAAATGTTGAAACTGAAAAATTTTACTATTTTATCCACAAAATGAGCTCATTTCAAATTTGATGGCTGCTACAGGTCTCAAAAAAGTTGGGACAGGGGCCTGTTTACCATGGTGTAGCACCCCTTCTTCTTTTTAACACAGAGTGGAGGCATCTGGGCATTGAGGAGACAAGTTTCTTGAGTTTAGCCATTGGAATTTGATCCCACTCTTGTTTAATACAGGCTTCCAGCTGCTGGAGAGTTTTTGGGTCTCCTTTGACAGACTTTTCATTTAATTATCGCCAAATGTTCTCAATCGGTGAAAGATCAGGACTGCAGGCAGGCCAGTTCAGCACACGGACTCTTCTACTACGAAGCCATGCTGTTGTAATAGCTGTAGTATGTGGTTTTGCATTGTCCTGCTGAAATACACAAGGCCTTCTTTGGAATAGATGTCATCTGGAGGGGAGCATATATTGCTCTAAAACCTTTATATACCTTTCAGCATTCATGGTGCTTTTTAATACATGCAAGTGTTCCACACCATATGCAGTAATGCATCCTCATACCATCAGAAATGCTGGCTTTTGAACTGAACGCTGATAACAGGAGGAGTGGTCTTTCTCCTCTTTAGCCCGGAGGACACAACGCCCATGATTTCCAACAAGAATGTCAAATTTGGACTCATCTGACCACAAGACACTTTGTCACTTTGCTACAGTCCATTTTAAATGAGCCTTGGCCCACAGAACACGGCGGCGCTTCTGGATCATGCTCAACGATGGCTTCCTTTTTGCATGATAGAGTTTTAGGTGGCATCTGTGGATGGCACGGCGGACTGTGTTCACAGACAGTGGTTTCTTGAAGTATTCCTGCCCCCATTTAGTAATGTCAATGACAGAATCATGCCGGTGAGTGATGCAGTGGCGTCTGAGGGCCCGAAGATCATGGGCATCCAGTAAAGGACTTCGGCCGTGTCCCTTACGCACAGGGATTTTTCCAGTTTCTCTGAATCTTTTGATGATGTTATGCACTGTCAATGATGAGACCTTCAAAGCCTTTGCAATTTGACGTTGAGAAACATTGTTTTTAAAGTATTCCACAATTTTTTTTTACGCAAGCCTTCACAGGTTGGGGAGCCTCTGGCCATCTTTACTTCTGAGAGACTCAGAATCTCTAAGACATCCCTTTTATAGCCAATCATGTTACACACCTGATGCCAGTTAACTTAATTACTTGCTAAATGTTCTTTCAGCTGATTCTCTTATATATTAATTGCTTTTTCAGCACCTTTTTTGCCCATGTCCCAACTTTTTTGAGACCTGTTAGTCAAAAAATTTGAAATGAGCTCATTTTGTGGATAAAAATATAAAATGTCTCAGTTTCAACATTTGAAATGTTATCTATGTTCTATTGTAAATAACATATTGGCTCGTGATCTGAAAGTCATTGCATTTTGATTTTATTCACAATTTACACTTCGTCCCAACTATTTCGGAATTGGGGTTGTACATTTTTGTTTGATTCAAACACCTTCACACAGTGAATAAGGACTGATTCCATACTGTTTAGAGGAGTTATGTTTCTCTCACGAGCATTTCTCAATCTATGAGCATTTCAGGCTTCAATGGCTTCCATTTGACATCTGTCTGTCATTTGCAGAGAGACAAAATTAATTCACTGAAAAACCCATTAAAAAAGGCTAAATTCAAAATACCATAATTAAATATACACAGTGAATGTAGTTGTATATATTTCAAAACTCTGCATGATGATCAACTGAAGACTGACACAAAACAGAGAAACCATGTCACTATTAATTACGAAACACGTAATCATTTAGAATTCTGAGTGAACCACTTTCTCCAAACTCTGTCAGGAGGCATGTTCTTGCATAATACCAAATAATTTCATCCAATAAGAATTAGTTTGTTTTGGAGGGAAGGGTCAGGACTTTTATTTTCATTGGTCCAGACTCTTAATCACCATGCAAACCGCTCCGATGGCCACTGCCAAGGCCCAACACACATACAGCAAGACCCCCTCTTATTCCTTGGCTGAGCCATGGAGTGCCCATAGCAGGCTTGGGTCTATAGCTTTAGAACTGTCAGTGTAGTGTGCTGGCTTGAGACACAGAAGCAATGATGTTCTGGTCGTAATTCCATCTGCATCCTGCCATCAGTTTGAACCTGGAATCACATTGTACAGTTTTTTTTACTGACAGTGACGTGAACAGCTGACAAGAACTGGGTGCGGATGTGTTGAATGTCACCAATTTACTTCCCTAAAGAGAGGTTTTATGACTTTACCTGTAAATTTATTTCAAAACCACCAGACCAAATCACTTCATTTTCAGTCAAGGGAAAGCAACATAGGCTCGGGGCGTGATGAATATAGCTACGTAATACCAGCTGCGCGATGAATATCTATGTCAAAGAATTCGTGCTACCACATAATAATCATCTACAATAAAACAATTAGACCACTACTTTTCACTTTATTACATTAATCTGGGAAACCATTTCACCTCTCTCTATTATCATTGATTAACTGGCATAATCATAAAGTTGAGGGAGGGCGAGTGAATGATTAACAAGTCAGGCTTCATAACACCTCACCAAGGAGCAGCCATTTCACACCAAGTTTCGGTCTGAATTCTATATGCTTCAACATGACCTACTGTGAGGCCTTCACATCCTGCAATGGGTTTATTCTCCTGTCCTTTTGTATCATCGCTATGGTTTTGAACCTGATGCCCATGTTTGCGGATTATGCAATTGACGGCTTTCTGTTCCGCCACTCCGTCTCTTGTTTCGAATGGTGGCTGCCAGGATTGGTGGGAGGCGGGATCCTGGTGAGTAAACCTTAGCCAAATCATGCACCTGGTCACACCTATCCAAGGAAATGCCATGTCAGAATATATCGGGAATATAAACAGAGCACATTACTGGGCAAAAATCTTTAAAAACCTTACACACTCCTCAGTTCCATGCTTCAGGGAAATATAAGCAGTTTTAAGTCATGTTAATGACCTCAAATAACTATGTGAATCATGCAAACTTTAAAAGAATCTGTAAATTTAGGATAGTGACCGAAATTCTGGAGTTAATTTAAAAAACTGTTATGGCAAAATAAACAGGTAAACTAATTATGTCCATTTCCTGACAAAGAACAGAAAATCAACCCAGACTGGCACAAATTGAACCAAAAAATTAAATGAAACCACGAAAGCAGCAATTCATTGGGAACTTCCAGAGTGGTGCTAGATGTAAACCTTCAGAACCATATGACTGACCTTTAAGAAAAAATGCATTGAATCTGCCTTGCAGTGATCACTGGAAAAGGTGGCGCTGTGATCAATTGAAGACCTGTGTGCAAGAAGTACTTAAGTCACTAAGTAACACTTTTGTGATTTTGGGGATCAAAGTTTTATATATATATATATATATATATATATATATACACATGTTGTATGTATATATATATATATATATATATATGTGTGTGTGTGTGTATATATATATATACATATGTTGTATATATACTGTTCAACAAAAGAAATGCAAGTTAATTAAAGGCAGACTGGAAAATAAGTTTGCACGTAATTATTTTAGAAAATCAAATTTATTACTAGCGCCTGCATATTTACACTCATTTCATCAAACTTTTCTTTATTTTGCGGTCACTTTGACAGAGCAACCATGAGAGTACATTAACTAACTAGCTAACTTGCATTTCTTTTGTTGCTCAGTATATATATATGCAACATGTTGTGAAAACTTTGACCCCCAGATTCAAAAAGTGTTATTAGTGACTTAGGTACTTCTTGGACACAGGTCTTCAATTTAACATTTAGATTTAAACTTCAGGTAAAGTAACTGGCAAAAGAGGGGCCAGTTAAAATAACTGGCAAAAAAGGTGCGAGTTTATAACAGTGTGCTGGTTGTTTTATATTTTCTTTTTTTAAACAAATGTTTAAAGTTAAAGTACCAGGAGCCATTCTAAATTTGTCTTTGCAAACACAATAAGAACAGATTCAAAAAACCAGCATTTTGTCTACAAGTACATATCGTTTATTGTTAAATGTCAAATTAACATGATTCAGTGTAAAAACATTTTGTCAAATTATTGGAAAAAATGCCTTTGAAATAAACTAGATTCCACTTACTCTGAATTCTAGACACGGTGCAAAAGAATGTAAGTTTCAGGTGAAAGTGGTGTGTTCAGGGGAGATAAGGGCAGAATTTAACTGAATTAAAGTTACTTAATTTATATAATCAGCCAAAAGCAGGTCCAATATCACTACTGTTGACAATGAATGTTTCTTATTGTGATATTGAGACTGTCCTACCACAGAAGGTCTTTTCAGAGCAGTTCTAAAAAGTAGGGCATTACGCACAATATACAGTCATAGGAATCTGACAAAGGAAGTGTCGTGAGTATGTCATTTTTCCCACTTTAGGTTTTGCCTTCGGTTGCCATGACGTTTGCTGCAAAGAAAAGGGGGAGCTGCAATTCTCGTTGTGGGGTAAGTGGTTGGCTGTAAGCCCTGCAACATCACAGAAACTGACCAATGGGAGTAGCCGGCTGTGTACTGAATACCACCACAGCAGCTAACCAGTGGTTTCTTTAGCGCCTAACCGCTTAACTTGTATTGGTTGTGGGCAAGTCCTTTTCCGGGCATTCAATTCATATTATTCAGTAATATAGTGTACAATTTCCAGTAACTTTACAGCCATTGTCTTATCATGAGCCACTCACAATATAATCCGGTTAGTTCGGAGAACACAGGTGAAAGTTCAGAAATTTCCTCTGAAAAAATATATAGTTTCACTGGACAGCAAGCACAAAAAAATGAAGACTCAGCTGATAATGTGTCAAAAGAGCTTTCTAAATCTTTTTTTTTTTGGATTCAGCAAAAAAGGTGCAATGCACCCTTTTATGATTGTATATTCGATTATTTTCTTGTGGGTGTCCATGGGCACTTTGGCATGATAGGGTTTTTTTACTTGCCAAAATCGTGCTATTTCGCCAAGTATACCAGTCGGTTGCGTTAGACGTCTGTTTGTCAGTCAGTTTGTTAGCTCCGCACCCTTTTGCCATTTATTCTGCATCAATCGTAACAAAACTTGGGAGACATATTAGCATAGGTTGCTCGCCATAGACCGATACTTTTTTAAGTTTCTATGTCAAAGGTCAAGGTCACAAAAAAGGTCTAAAACACATTTTTCTCCAAAAGTTTGTTCCTAATTAAGCTAGTGACTAGAAACTAATGCCATTCTTTTCGTCAGCACAATGCGGTTCTCATAGTTAGGGGTCGCGTTGATGTCGCTCTGACAAAAGTATGTTTTCGATTTTTGCCAGAATTAATTTTTTTGATTTAGACAATATATCTTTTCACCTTTTTAAATTTCAATTTTGGCAAGTCGTCATTCTAAGAGCAACCTTTTTTTTTACCTTGGTATATGGATAGAAAACTCACTCATTGCCATTTTTTTACTTTAACAGCAATGAAATTCCCCAAAGTTTAATTTTCACAGAATGTTTGATGACTTGAAGTGATTCAAGAGGTTAATAAATACTGGCCTTGCCATTGATATTTTTACACTGATGAAAGCTGTACACTATGTGTAGACACTGAGGGATGAAAACAGCTCTGATGAATTGATGAGGGACAGATTCTTTCCACATGAAGAACACTGAATCATGGCAATTCAATAACGAGGCCAAGTCATAGCAGATAGGGCAAGTGGATTTTACATGCAAGCATACAGTTAAGGCATAGTGGGATTTCAGGCTTTATCTAATCGCAATAAACCTCGACAAGCAGAGCATTTCACCATAAGTTGTTGGAGGGTTCATTAGTGCTGGCCACTTCGCGGCCACATTTAAAAACAAGCAGAACCCTCAAATCCTCTCCACCACAGCCACAAAATCTCTACCCCCATTTTTTGTGCTTCCTCTTCTTTGCAAGTTTCACGCATGAGCATTCTATACATCTAATTTTTTCCAGATGCTCCTGTCGGCCTTTGCGTGCTTGATAGGTGTAGTTGGCGCCCTCTACTGCTTGCTTGTGTCCTTCTTTGCCTTGGGGACTGGGCCACTGATCTGTGAGGGAGCCGATGCCAGCCTGTCCAGCTGCAATTTCACAATCAAAGACATTGGGTGAGTCACCGCTTATGAAGTACAAAGCAATCAGTCAATTACTTATTACATTCAATTAGAACACCAGTGTTGACAGATTGTTAGAAACTCGTTATGCGTCACAAAGCCACCTACAGCTGGGGGGCATGAGGACAAGTGCCAGGTAACCTGGGCAGCATCATATCCCACTCACACCGAGTGTATCCCATTCTAATAATTCAGGTGCCTGCTGGCACTAGCTGTGTGTGCGGTACAGCACAGGCTCTGGTTCACAGTGCCAGCTCTTGGAGCAGTAACCATTCATCTTCAAGAATAATCTAATGTTTGTTTACGTTATCCACATAACAAAGGAGCAAAGTGAGACTAGCCAAGTGTGAAGCTATCAGTGTTGGGGGTAACGCATTACAAAGTAACCAACTACTGTAATCAGATGACATTTATCAGTAATGCAATAATATAACGCATTACTTTGATAACCTAAGTAATCGCATTACAGTTACTACCAAATAAATTATCCAGTTACTAGCGTTACTGTAAATTCTTCAACTCAGCAGGACGGGAGGCCAGAAAAATTTCTTCTTCTTCTTCTTCCTGATGAGTATATTGGCGATTGAGACAGAGGACAGAAAAACAAATCAAATGTCCTTTTTCATGCGTGTTTATGCCAGTATTGTAGCCTTGTACTTGACTCACTTCTCTGTGAAGTGCTGTTTGGGCTGATTTTACAACTTCGCTGTTGGCTTTGCTGTATTAAAGAGCATGAAAGAGAGATCTTGTGTGTGTCCTCCTTACTAGAATGAAGATCTGTGCTGATCTGGGCATATGCCAGGTTTTAACATGATATGGTTAATTAATTATGGTGAATTTAATATTATGGTGCTGAGTAATCCAAAAAAATAATGTAACTAGCAGTGCAACTATTTACTTTCAGCAGTGAGTAATTAAGGGATTACTTTTTTAAGTAATTAGTAATGTGTAATGCATTATTTTTTTTTAGAGTAAATACCCCAACACTGGTAGCTATATTGTAACAGTACTACTGCTAATCTAATCTCGCGACAGCCATAAATATTATCTGCAAAAATGAAAACTGTTATTCTCTGAAGCATAATACGGCCATGTGGATGTTATGCTTACCGAATGCCCTTCATACATTGAAATATCACAAAAAGGCAGTGCCTTGTACGACATTCAACTAGTAGTCAAGCCAGTTTTAATGGGCATCTCACAAACAAATGCTTCCTCTCGGAGAGTTGCAGCCAATTACATTTTTTAAGTGATTGGAAATGTTCTGGTTGTTGAAATCAGGAGCGCCATATGGCTGTCGTTCTTTCACGGCAGAAATATTTATGAACATCCCAGTCCAACCGCGAGCAGTGTCAACGGTTTAATGGCATTGCGCAGACAGTACAATCAGGCTCTCTGATTCGACGCATCTAGCGAACCCCCCAACTTAAGCTTCGTGTGCGGCAATAGCTCCCTCTTGTGGAGATTCTTGGGGCACCTAAACCCGAGCTAATTACATGCCGGGACGCGTGCAGCAAACTGTCTCTCGGTTGGTAGAATGCAAGGTGAGAAAAATTAAAGCCAGACATTAGTCACATTAGACCTCAAGTTTTCCCTAAACTGAATATACGCAGTGAGGCAATGTAAGCACTCAGGAAGTAAAATGAAAGCACAAAATACAGGATATGTAAAATTTAATCAGATGTGTATTTAAATGATGAAATAATGGTTAAATTTCAATGTATTGCAGGTCTTTGGCTCAGATGGACTTTGACATTACCTGGTACTTCAATGAGAACGGCTGCTGGAACACGACCGAGGGGGGCACACAGGGGGGCCGAATCCTGGGGGACATGGGCCTTGAACTGGATGGCTACCAGCTTGTGAACCTGCACTTGGTGACATTCGGCGGGCTGGTGGCCATGGCCCTGTTGGAGGTGATCTTCAGCTTGCTCCAGGTGTTCGCAGGGATCTGCGGCTGTATTTGTGGAACCTCCAAAAAGAGGAGGTATAACTGATGAAGCGAAGCACCAACTGCCATCACTATACACAGATATGGATGTTTACAGCAAAGAGGACCACTGTGCATCTCCTGCCAGAACTCAGACTGACCTCATGCCTGGCGAAGACCAAGGTCAATTCTAAGCAGTGTTGGAATCATATGTAGCAGAACAGAGAGCCATTAAATAATGGACAAAGCCATTTAGGCAAGGGCTGACATGCAAGGTCCAGGTGAAAACTAGAATAATGCATCAGTAAAGGAACAAGATACAAGTGAACTCTGCGCAATCAGTAATGGAAAACATTCCAAAAACTAGAAATTGCACTGTTTCTCAGCCATCTTACATGTACACTTGCTCACTTTAGATTATTACAGGAACCCACAAAAGAAACATTTCTAGTTCCAGCTGTTAAAAATCATACTTTTGTTGACAGCATAGTTTTGAGAAGTATTTCTATTTATTTGAATCTTCATCTGTATATTGTTTTGTCTCCAGAATGTTCTGAAAGCAGAGCAGTCCCATCTGCTGCTCATAATAAATTCCAACTTTACACTCGCTCTCAGTAATGGTTTTATTCATGACATCTTGCACATACATATATAAACAATATTCTGAAAAAAGCTTAAGTTGTATATCAGTGCTGCATATTATACCAGCAGCAGTGCTTCAGAGCACCCATCTTGTGAGCACAGCTCTCAAGTCCATGATAGAGGCTTTTGGGGAGGAAGAGGAGCGCTAGGTGAATTGTGAACACCGCAGTGTGAGATTAGACAGCAGTCGCTGTTCATTGGCAGGTTGTCCTATGTGCTTTGGATTGCACAGACAGCAGGAGCAGGTTGTTGGCTCTGAGGAGTGAAGTCCCAGGGGCGGCGGTTCTCCGTGTACCCATACAGTCTCCTCAGGGCCACGCGGGCGGCCTCCTCCTCCGCAGCCAGGAGCGTCTCTCCGGGGCCTTCAGCCAGCAGCTTCTTATCACTGCAGTGAAAACAGACCACCACCGTAAGAATCAGGAACCACAAAGAAATTTTACATCACAACTCATTAAATTACATCACACTACATTCCAAATGATTTGATACTTGCCATTTTTTCTTTTCAAAAGGTTACAATAACAAAGATTGATAGCTCAGAAAAGTTTTACTTTAATGCAAAACACTTAAGACTTCTGTGTCTCATCTGGACGAAGAAACACTGAAAAAAAAAAAAATATTCTGCATCAAAAATGGATATTTCTGAAATACAACTACTCCAAATACTAGAAATGACATATATACATGGGTGAAAATAAAACCTCGTTTCCACCTAGTAGCCTGGTTCAGTTCAGTTTGTTACAAATTAGAAGGGTTATTTTTGCATTTCCATTGTTGAAAGTTGTGGATGGTACTAAAAGAACCGCTCCAATCATCCAATTTTTTCGTTACCCTTCTGTTGAGGTACCTAGCACACTAATCCAATAGAAAAGGAGGAGCTAGGAACCCTGCAGTCCGTAGACTGCTCAAGAGAGTTTGTCCCTCTTGCTTGGCAAGGACTAAACACATCCCACCACTTAAAAGGGTTGATGCGGCTCTTATCAGTGGGTAACAACCCCGCCAGCATTTAAGAGTACCGTCTGTGGTGGAAATGCAAGCTAGATCTAGGGTTTGGGTACCGGCCTGTACCAGTCTAAGGATAGTATACTGGAAGTGTTTGGTGGAAATGCGGCTTAAAACAACCCCAGTGAATAGAGTATGTAAAAGCACAGAGACCAACAGAGTCCCACGAAGTAGAGGGGCAGAACTGTGCTGGCACCAGCTGATCGGATCAGGCGAGGCTCAGGCAGCGGCAGCTTTCTTCTGGAAAGTTCCTCCACCAGCAACCCCATGGGGTTCACCACCGGCCACAGCTCAAACAAGTCCTTCCCCATCAACTGTGGGACAAGGCAGTCCTGACAGAAGGAAATGCACATAAATACATTAGCAAGCTACATGCACACAACATACCACTGCTCCAATTCTCAGACATGTGCAAGGAGAGTCCTAAAGATCGCCACCCAAAGCATGGTAATACACCAATGTGGCAGCCTTGTCAATGACAAATTATTTGACTAAAAATGTTCCCATCAAAACCAAAATCAATAGGGATCCTCTTCATATCACCACTGATGCAAAGAACAAAAATGAAAAGAATCCAATAAAGATTGTGGTCTGTAGAGTGAGAACAAATTGCTGACGGACAAAAACAAATGAATGAAAGCAGACGCTGACAATGAGAACAGATGTTTTCACAATTGCAGACTGGAGTTGATCAAGAATGCGCAACTAAAAATCTTGCTAAAACCAGCAATCATTCTACGCAGCCATTAGATGCATTTATCTGATCACCGATTAAAGGCGGAAAAATAAGCCGCTAGACAAACTGGTGGCTACAGGATAATTTGCCCCAAACAGTGGGAAAACCAGCAAAAAACATCAAGTAAACACATCTTCATTCAACTGGCCCAGCTTAGGCAGGAATAAGAATCTTCAGCAGGGGGAACACAGGTAAATACAGCCTTTCGTCTCATGATAAGATGATGAAACAGCCTCTTACCCGCAGGAAAAATCCAGCCCTCTCTGCCCCGCTGCTTTCGTGGAGAGCGCCGATAACAGCAAAAAACGTGTCCTGCAGGACGTTGTCCAACACGGGGAACTGACCGCTCAGCGTGAGGTCCTCCACAGCCAGGTTCCGCGCCACATGGCACATGACTGTTGGAGAAGTTAGGTGACCCACCACACTGGTTACGGCCTCGGTTGGCAGGTTTGGGTGGTTTCCGCTGCACCACTCGGTGAGGAAGGTGACAGTGAAGTCACGGCCTCTGTCTCGCAGACCTGTATTGTCTTTCAGGCTGAGGGCGGCAGCCTCGCCATCCAGGCCCAGTTTGCGCCGGCTCTCCTCCTCAGTCAGCACATAACAGGGGTTCACAAAAGCAGTCTTTAGGAGCTCCAGGGAGAAATTTTCCTGAAGTCTGCAGCTGAAGGCCTGCGCTTCTGCATGGTAATCCCAGTTGGGCTGATGAGAGCTGAGCACCAGTGGAGAGAAGTCTTACAAAACAGTCATGAGCAAATAATGCCTGCACACGTTTAATTAATGCAGAATGCAATTCACTCCAAGCACTTGAATACATCTTATAACGTGATACGCATAAATCAATTCATGTTGTCACGGAGTACAAAATCACAAATTTGCAAAACTAGTACACAAACGCATACCCGGCAACAAGCTGACAAAATATTCAAGGAAATTAGCTAATTAACCGCAAACAGAAGAAATGCATTTGCTCATAAAGCTTTTACTTCAGTAGAAAAACCATGCACCAGAAATAATCCCGCTGTGGACTTGATGCGATCTCTAACGGGCTTGCAAGAGTAATCTAACCCTAACGGCGAGTGAGAACTGCTGAACTTCCTTACCGTGGCTTCGGTGGTGGTGGCCCCTCCAGCTTTCTTTTCCGTTCCATCAAACGAATATAGGACCTCATCCATCGCTTCACTTCCCTAGTCTGCGTAAGGAGTATGTTTCTAGAAACATGGTGAAGATGAATACCAACCGCAGAAGCACCACAACGCACAAGGTTAATCGACGCCATGATACTACCTCCACGACAGTCCCTCTCGCAAATCTGTCCGTACTTCATTTCAGCAAAGTGACATTGGTTCCGCCAGTTAAACGTCGTACAAGATGTTGTCCAAGTGATGCGAATACATTTAAAATGAAAATGTATCGTGGTTGCGTCAGACAGATTTTTAGCATTTTGTATTCTCAGTATACAACTACGTTTCTCCGTCTATCGCACTTCATTTCCCTTTGCTTTTATTATGGATGGCAAAATATTACCGTCTATTCTGCCATAGGGAGGTCTATTTCTGCAGTGGATTCAAAACTCATCGTTATTGATCCAAAAGCATTAAAATGAATATTTTGGTGTTTTCTTTTTTTGCTTTTTTTACGTATCTATGTTTATAACCACTTCCATACTCATGAAGGTCTGTAACTTCCTCTATTCCAGTTCAGGACAGCTGTGCCTCCTCTTAATACCCCAGCAAACCAGGAGGTCCTTACTGGCCAGTCAGGCCTGTGGAAAAGTTGACTGTCAGTGAAATATTGTTGTTTTCAAATAATTAGTTTGACAACACATCAAACTTTTAGGTGGATGGGCTCCAGCAGCAGAAAACTGCACCACATACAATGTGGAACAGAGCCCTTATGGCAACTGCAAGCAGTATAAGATGCGAGGTCACAGAGCACGTTTCCATGAAAGACAATGAGTTCAGTGTAATCCAACGGCCTTTCATCACCAGATCTCAATTACGTAGCACAACTTTTGGATGTGGTGGAATGAGATTGGCATCATGAATGTGCCGTGGACAAACCTGCACAATGCCATCATGTCTCATCCTCATGGACCAAAATCTCTAAGGAAATGTTCCAAGCATCAGGTTGAATCCAAGCCACAGAGAATTCAGGCCGTTCTGGGGGCAAATAGTTGTCCCAGCCAGTATCAGAAAGGTGTACCAAATAAAGCAACCAGAGTGCTCAATGGTATTGTGTACCTTTTTTCCCTCAAACATCCAGTACTTCTCCAGCTCCTTAGACTACCTTAATATAACTTAAAAGGGTCTACAAATGATTTTATCAAATTGAATAACCTTGGGTATCAGCCACTATCACGTCTTTTACCATTGTCATACTGCAAATTTATTGTTCTTGGTGCGATACAAAACGTTATTGTTTTATCAAATGTTGGTGTGTCTCGCCCAATGTCAAAAGAAAGCGTAACAATAGTGCAGTAAGAAATTCCTGCTCCTGAGGTAGTCTGATGTCGCTATATTTTCATAGCGCAGAACCTTATTTATTTATCTATTAAGATATTTATACTGTCATACACATCTGTAAAACAGTTTTTCATGTGGTCCAGATATAAAGCAAAAATAAAAGCAGCTAGGTCGTAGCAGTGTTGGCTCTGTCTCTACCTTTAACTAAGGTTTTGAAGCCAGTGACAGAATTGGCATTGTGAATATGGTCTGGCAAATTATTCCAGACAATGGAACCCCGATATATGAAAGATCTCTTAAATACCTCAGTTCTACAAAAAGGAACTTGAACTTGTGAAGTATCACTTAACCTGGTATGTCTGTCACTGGTTTCACAAGCCATTACAATAGAATTGCACAAATATAATATTCCTTATAATGGAATAGTTTTGGCGTATTAACCTGAAAATAACTAGAGCACCAGACTCGCCCACAGGCTTCCCCTATGATGCTATGATTGTCCTCGTGGTGAGGGATGAGGGAGTTTCCACAATGATGACATCAAGTGTTCTTAATTGCGCGTTTGTTCTGCTCCCCTGACATTCTGATATCGTGAAGACAGTGGCTTTGCTTTGGTATAGTTGGCAGTGTGTCATCGGGCCAAAGAATCACATCACTTTGGTTTTGCTTTGGTTTATACTGCTTCGTTAGCGTTACAATATTGCTCTCCATCACACTGGTGGCGTCTGTCAATGGTATTAAATATACCTCTCCATGCCGCCCGTCTCAAATACCAGCTAAGACATGCTTAGAACTGAATATGCCTTTCAACCAATCAGTAACCTCTTCTGATACAGCGCTCAAGAAACCCATTTACTGCATCACCAATATTCTCCCTCTCATAAGGCAATGCTCCTTCTTCGTTATTGATTAATTTAAACCAACTCTTCAATTTTTATTTTTCTACAGCAATATTCAAGAAAATGTGTATTACATTTTTTTCGGCCTTGTCCCTTACGCACAGAGATTTTCCCAGTTTTTCTGAATCTTTTGATGATGTTATGCACTGTCGATGATAAAACCTTCAAAGCCTTTGCAATTTGACGTTGAGAAACATTGTTTTTAAAGTATTCCACAATTTTTTTACGCAGGCCTTCACAGGTTGGAGAGCCTCTGGCCATCTTTACTTCTGAGAGACTCAGCCTCTCTAAGACATCCCTTTTATAGACAATCATGTTACACACCTGATGCCAGTTAACTTAATTACTTGCTAAATATTCTTTCAGCTGATTCTCTTATATATTAATTGCTTTTTCAGCCGGTTTTTTTTTTTTTTTTGGCCTGTGTCCCAACTTTTTTGAGACCTGTTGCAGCCAAAAAAATTGAAATGAGCTCATTTTGTGGACAAAAATGTAAAATGTCTGAGTTTCAACATTTGAAATGTTATCTATGTTCTATTGTAAATAACATATTGGCTCATGATCTGAAAGTCATTGCATTTTGATTTTATTCACAATTTACACTTCGTCCCAACTATTTCAGAATTGGGGTTGTAGCATCCATGGCAATTTATCTTCAAAGGTCTTTTAGGAGCCCTTTATTTTATGTCAACCTTAGCAAGTTTATTGCAATATTCAGGCTTTTTATGGTCAGCAGTGTATATCATATTTTTTTCCCCCTGAAATTCATCCATATACATTTAATCATCCACAGTGGAAATTGCTTTTTTTCAACTGCGCATCAAGTATGAACACTTGAACCTGGTAAACTTTTCAAACTGCAATCATTGTTTTACCCAGTCCATAGGACTTAAAAACATCCCATAAAAATTTGTAAGCTTAAAATAAAAAATATTAGTCTTTCAGGAGATGCTCTTAAGATGCCTAAAAACTAACTATCGAATGAGCAGCTTCGCTGTCAAGTAATACTGTAAAAAAAAGGTTATTTAAAACATGTAAAAATTCTTCCTCACCAAATCCTTGTTCAGTCACTATTTCCCAATTCAGGGTAATTGGTTTCACCTGTAATAACAGTATCACCTTCCCTGCAAAGCTTATTTTAAACACTTAACAAAAATATAAACGCCCCATGTAAATTATTTATGTAACATGAAATGTGTTACTCAAAATGAGCTGATAATGTCTTAATTGTGCAAAATGGTTATTTGTCTTGATTTGTATACAACATTTGTGTTCATCTCTGCCAGTGAGCACTTGCTCAGTGATGCACTGATTCCACCCTCAACACAGGTGTGGCATGTGCAGACGCTGCTCAAACAGCATGAACAGAACTCAGACACTCCCTAAAACTGGGGACAATAAAAGGCCATCCCAAAATGTCAAATTTCATTAAAAGTCACCATGCCACAAACGTCGCAAATCATGCAGGAACGCGCCATAGGAATGCTGGATGCAGGAATGTCCACCAGAGCGGTTGCTGCACAGCTGAATGTTCACTATCGGACAACTGGGCGTTTAAGAGTTCGTTTTAGACAGACTGGCAGTGCAGCATATCGACCTCACCCTTGTCGTCCACGTGTGACCACACGCGCACAAGATCGTCACATCCAGCTTCTCCACTTGCGTGATCGCCTCAGACCAGCAACACGCACAGCAGATGAAACAGTTGGTTTGCACAACAGACGTATCACACCTCAAACTGTCCCGAACCACCTGAGAGAAGTGAACCTACACGCCCGTCGTCATCTTCGTGATCCCAACCGTGCCTACGAGTATCCCTGATTGCCATATGCCACTATCTTGCTTTAATGAACAGTAATCTGTTGCATATTGAACAATAAAATGAATTGTGTATGACTTAATATATTGTAAAACCCTTAACCCTTTAAGGCCTACTGCAAAAATCCCAGCAGAGAATCATGCTGCCATGTTTACCATAGTAAGCTGTATTTGGGCTGAAGCACAGCTTCTCAGCTTTCAGGAACAGTTGGAATTTTTTTCTATTCGCAAAACTTACAGTAATTACGGTACTTTCAAAATTACGCGCATATCTGTGTCGGCAACGACACGTTCTTAAAATGCGCACATGCTGTCCCGGTTTAAATGGGTTAATGCTAATTAAAGTTTAAAAGTGTCAAATGGGGCGTTTATATTTTTGTTAAGTGTATTTTCATAGCATTTATATTCATATTATCGAAAGGTGTTCATTTCTACCATGCTCCAAAGACCCTTCTCATATTCCTCAAATCAAAAACCAAATATCATCAAACCAGACGTTGTCAGTAGGTCAGTATTTACACACAAATTAACATGTATTAACACTCACCAGAGGCATTGGATGTACTATGACAGTTGGTCAAACAATGCAATTTACTAAACTACACTCATTTAGAGCCAAGTCATGTTCTCCTGCAATGCATGCATGCTGCAATGGCAGAGGACGTGCCTTTTGTAGGCTTTGTATTAGGAGACACTGATCATAAGTAGGTGATCTGCATGTTCATTTACTTCATTTGCATATTAAAAGGCATTATGCAACTACAATTAAATACATGAGGAGAGAACAATGGCAGCGACACACAACTGCGTTACAAACATTAAAGGTACTGAAGATACTGCACATCATGCGCTTCATCAATATCTGCAGACCTCCAGTTCTGTCTACCAAAGAAAATGCAATCAGTGCTTTGCTAAATCTCTACATGACAAAGGAAACACAGTGAAAAACCTGTTACAATGAACAGTTGTGTAAGAATATTTACAGCTGAAATGTGCTTCATGTCCCTAAAACCACAGAAAACCATAACATGATATATTGTTAAAAAAAAAAAAAAAAAAAAGGAAAAAAAACAGGTGATTTCAATCTATTATCATACAATATAAAAGGAAAAAAAACCATTAGACTAATACTTTTTGTACATAGTGCAACAATGTGCCCTGGTGGGGAGGGGGTCTGAGAGCAGTAGTTTTTGGCAGAGGCGGGATGTTTGAGTCCTGCAGCCCGTCGGAGGCTCGCTGAGAGCCGTTCTAGCGGCGCAGCCAGATCCAGCTGTTGATGATCCAGAAGGCGACAGTAATGGAGTACATAATCATCTCTCGCTTGGAGCGCTCCTTATTCTCCTCCTCCAGCAGCAGCAGGCGCCGGTTCAGCTTCAGTATCTGTCAATCAATGTTTCCACAAACCAGTCGATAAACAAACTAATTCATAAAATAGTGTGTTTCTGCGTAAAAACTAATGTCTCCCCCACACCACATCCCCCCTTCCCCCAACAAACAAAAGAAATCAAAGTTCCCAGAAACCCCTACTGAGCAAAAGGCACCAGTTTAGTAGCCGATAAATGTGCCAACTAAATTAGTTAAAAGAAATATTGAGAAGTTTCTGAGTTAAGGTCTGGAAACTTCTTTGGGAATGCCGACACAGACGCCGACGGTCATCGAGCTGAGCCCCAGGGAAAGACATAATAAAGACAGCGATCAATCTCTGTCGGTCCACACAGAGAACCGTTGGGCAGTTCATCCAACAAACAATTGATCTCTCAGCCGATCAGAAGCAGCAAATAATATTTTGCTTAGAAAGTAGTGATGTCAGCAGAATTATGAGCCTGGGAAATGATGGCAGTTTACCTGCCGTCGCAATGATGAAGCATCTCCAACAGCCATATCATCTGGGAGTCCCTCCAGTGAGGTGTCCATACTGGCGTGACCAAACCTTCACAAAAATGGATGACATTGAGCATCAGACATGTGTAAAACACACACAGACTTTTCAAAGGTCCCGTGCTGAATATGAAACAAGACCACGCCATTGAAATCTTATTGTATTTATACTTTGAAGGCATTCCATATCAAATAGAGAAAACCTTTAATCTTTTAAACTATATGCTAAATACTGGCAGAACATTATACCCGATACCAATTAAATCAATAAGGAAGAGAATAAGCTACAGGCTACATGCTATAAGAAATTCAACAAGCAATTAAAGCTATAAAACTTGCAATTATACGCTGAACTATTTTCAGCACATGCTATGTTGTACCAGTTTCCATACTATCTGAGACCTTAGGCGAAGTTTTTCCTGGGACAAACGTGCTACAGAAAGGTTAAACTAGAACTGTGTTTCGTCAGGACGAACCTCGAGAGTGTGCTTGCGAAAATGTCCATTAAAAATGCATGGTGGAGTTCTGCCACTAGAGTGGGCCAGCGTTCCGTGACGTCATAATGGCAGAACTCCACCATGCATTTTTAATGGAGATATAAAGGGATGAAAAACAGGGATTGCGAAAGAATGAAAAGGGGCTTTGCAAACGTTTGTACAAGGCCAAGAGACACGGTCGGGCAGGACATTTCGGAGTTTGAACCGCGTCTCTATCGCGAACAGTCGGGCACTTGATACGGGACAAAAAAGTGTGTTGAACTGGAAAAATAATAATAAGTAGAACTGCGTTTTGTCAGGACGAACCTCTGGAGCGCGCTTGCTAAAATGTTGGCGGTAAAAATGTAGTCTCTCTCTCTCTCACACACACACACACACACAGACACACAGTGGAGTGGCAGTCTGGCAGAGTGTAGGTAGTCTGTCTGTATGTCTCTCTCTCTCTCTCTCACACACACACACACACACACGCACAGTTATCATCTGACATTGTTTAAAGGACAAATTTCAGAGCGCGACTGGTTGTGGTGTTGAGGCTGCCCTCTAGCATTCCCTGATGTCATAATGGCAGAACTCCACCATGCATTTTTAATGGAGATAAAAAGGGATGAAAAACAGGGATTGTGAAAGAATGAAAAGGGGCTATGCAACCGTTTGTATGAAGCCAAGAGACACGGTCGGGCCGGACATTTCAGCATTTGAACCGCGTCTCTATCGCGAATATGCGATCTAACAGCGATTAAATCATGGGCTAAATTCAGTACAGTGGCGGAACCAGAACTGATAATCAGGGTGCACAAAACATCCGTGTAAAACCATTATTAGTCCTGACCTGTTCTCAGTCATTTTCATGATTAAGAAAAGGTTCACTCCGAGAGCACTCCACACTTAACAGGTGTTGCTTGTTCTCCCCGATTAGGTAAGACGACAATCATTCATCTGGACGCGTAGTAGCTGCATTTAAATCAATGTTATTCAAAATTGCATACCTGCACAAATAGCTTGAGGCCGCATGCTTTTTATAGCCTATTTAACTGCCAAGTGCCACTTTTTTTTTTTTTTTAAATCAACCCACGTAATACTGAGTGAAAAGCGATAGGCTATTTCATTGCAATGCGGACCAGTTCAATCAACGCAAAGCAATGGCCTATTAATAAGTAAATTATTTTTTTGTACTGAATTTAGCCCATGATTTCATCACTGTTAGATCGCATATGGAGAGAAACCGTGTCTTCAGTTGCCAATTACGATAATTGGAAAAAGCGTCAATAAAGGAAAATGATTGAGAACTTGCCAGGACTAATTCTTGTCATAAAGGGAAGCGTCTATGCCCCCTCAATTCCCTGTTCTAGCGCCAGGCCTGGCTGTAATGGCTTTTATGGAATTAGCTTGTTGGTGCTCTTGCAAGATCTGCACCTACTCTACCTCTGAACCCTAAAAATGATGATATGCAGCGAACGCAATTCTGTTTCGTGTATCCTACACTGCACTTACCGGAGATAGCAACAAAAATGATGCTTCAGGCTCAATGTCAAAGTGACACTATCGTTGACTTCTGGACAAGATGTTTGTGAATCTTACGGTCCTTGGTCGTGCTAACGGCTAATTGATTGATTGATTGATTGATTGATTGATTAGTGAGTGACGCTCCAACCTCATCACGACACTCTCTCCTAAGCTTCGCTTATCCAGGAGTAAAAATGAACATAGTGAAAATGTCCACTGAATTTATCAAATTCTAATCAAGTTATTCTAAAATATACTTAACAAAAAGATAAAGAACAGTAAATACCAAACTCCTCCGATGATGCTAGTCAGAAAGATAACGGCATCAGTATGGCAATACACAGTAAAACATTCTGCACTGACAGACTGGAGCGCACCCCTGCCCTGCATATCAGCATTTACAGGACACAGAGCAGAAGAACATCACTACAGAGGGTTTGTCTCAGATTTACCTGGACTCATGCAGAGGGTTGGACGCCCCCCCGCGCAGCACTGGTTTGCTGAAGAGGGCAGGAAAGAACAGGCGGAGAGATAAAGAACGAGAGACGAGGAGCAGATGCAACACACAGGTAAACACATAGTTCACTCAACATACCACCACAACCCATTCAATTCTGCAATGAGATGGAAATCCTTTCTACCTCTGGTGAGCACATCAGAGTGAGCCCTGGACTGAAGCCGTACCTGACTTTAGAGCCACAGCAAGCCTTTAGACTCAAAGGGAACATTGGCCAGGGAGAGACAATGAAAGGAAGTGTTCCATCCAGAACTTCCCACTTTGAGAGATGACAATGCGGACTAAGTGTTCATCAACCCATACCCAGGGGTTTGACATTACCCAGGATTCATAGCCAGTTACATTCTTGAGCTGCACTGGGTGGCCCAAAAGAAGTTTTAACCGGTCAACCCAAAGTAGGGCCGTGCTGATGTTGAATTGCCCCATGGTGGAAGCTGGTCTTAATATGCTTCAAAAAAATTGTGATTAAACACTGGCAAACTCCTAAGGTCACATTCAAATGTAGCGGTAACAGGTCTGGATTTCAAGCCAAAGCTTGTGAGTCAAATGGCTTCATCCTTTCCTTTCACAAACTTGTTGCACTCGTCATGCCGCAGCTCAAGTTAGCTGTAAATGCATAGATATGTTAGCTCCCCTGTTCTGATCTCACACTTACAGCTATTAAATTCAGGTTAAAGAGTCCCCTGAGAGTCTGGCATTTGCTGGTTGAAAGCCAAACCATAAAAAAGATTTGTGCAACCAAAGTTGCTCAAACAATCCCTCCCAACACCCCACAAAGATTAAGAAGTTATCACAGGGACTACATTTATCTTCAAGATTATGGGGAAGTAATAGCACTGACACTTCCTTGTTCAGGCACAGTGCCAGACCAGTTTTATACAGGACAAGCCATAAACATAGCATTGCATAGTGAACTGTTTCTATTGCGTATCGAGTAGACTGCACCTCCTCACTGGCAAATGTTTCACAGTCGAGTGCTGCAAGTGCAGCCAAGTTAACCCATTAATGATCACTGTCCCATTATAAGGACGAGGCACACTTTAACCTCTGTAACCCAAGTGAATGTGCTACTGTAGGTTAATCAAGGGAAGTAACTCTAATCCAGGAATAGTGCTCATGAGAGTGGTCTCCCTTTATAGTACTGAATCTGTAACAGCATTATGCGACGCTCTTAAGGGTGAGTGTGCTATTTTTTTCTGACACATTTTTACGCAATACAACAAAAATTGGAGATTACAGCATTATCTAAATATGTTTTTCTCAGAATGATGATTTTTTCAAAATGCGTTCAACGATCTGCGTACATTTGCCATGGGATATGCATATTTGGGGTCCTCGATGACAAAATAATTATTTTTCACCAGAATTGAAGCGTTGCGCGTTCATTGTACGTCACATCCGATAATAAAATGTAACTTTAACTTAGAAAAGAAATTTGGGCATTAATGGGTTAATGCTGAAATTCTGCTCCACAGATATAAAATGATAATGAAATATATAAAATATGTAATGGATTTCAACAGCAGATAGCGAGAAGCTATTTCATTATAATTGTCATGGTCATATCAAACCACCAAAACAGCGGTGAGCACTTCAGTGATTCAGTACCTAGACCACTGCGCATTGATATGACTGTGACAGATGAACAAATCACAAAAAAAAAGCAATGGAAAATGAAGTAATACTAAACACAGAAGCTTCAGAGGTTAATAAGATCCAAAAAAAGCAGGATTTTACAAACCAAACAAGTGCATTAAACCAAAGACCAGATGTCCGAATAGACAACGTAAGACTTAAACGTTACCATCACATGAACCAATCAAATTGTTGCCAGCCACAGCAGAATTCACATTTTTGTTCATGTGAAAAAATGCAGACTGAAAACAGAAAATTATGCACAGATAAGCCAGATGCCATGACAGTGCATGGATCACTGGAACACTACACAGAGCGGCACTGAACTGGAGTTCAAAAGCCAGGCACAGACTGGATCCTGAACAGGGGCTTGAGGGTCACAGGTCAGAGGTCAGGGGCTGGTCACCTGCAGTGGTTCTCATCCAGCACCTCCAGGACCTGCTGGTAGGCACGGCGGGTGGTGGACTGGATCATTGACAGAACACTACCAGCACTAGGAGCTCTCTGTCCGTCCTCAGGTATGGTGTGGAGAGGGGCTCGCAGGTTTGGAGCCACACTGCTCATCAGCACAGAAGCCAAGCCAGTAGGAAGGGTTAAAATGAGAGACACAGAGAGACAGAAACCTGTCCAACACTTCACTGGTGTCAGATACAGAACTGCACTGATGCAGGAGGCTGGAACTCCACCATGTCAGGAGGTCACTACATCGAGCTTAACAGATCCAGGGTGCGCCAAAGCATGGAATGGTAATTTAGATTAATGCAACCCAGAAATTAAGTTAGCATCCAGAGTACTGAATTCAAGGCACAATAAATCAATCAAAATAATTTGGAGTAATTACTTGAACAGGAAGAATCCCAGGTTACAAAGTGTAAAGAAGCGTAGAGAACCAAAAGCAGTGTATGAATGTATAAATTGTGATTAAGGTAGCCGAACAAATACAGGGAATGGAAAGAAGTGCAAAATGGCCAGAGCAATGAATGGAATCTAAGGAATGCAGAGTAATGATGAAGTAAATAAAAATTCCTACCCAACGTAAAAATCCATTTATGAGGATAGAGATAATGAATTTTTCATCAACCCAGGGAGTGTGCAGCAAATATACAGACATGACCATTCTCCGTAATTAGTAAGAAATAAGGCTCAAACCTGGCCGTAAGAATTCAGAGTGAACTTATTCTGGCTTACTACACTACTTCATGGGCCAAACTTATTCCATGATTAAGTTTACTCTTGAGTCTTGGAAACCAGCCTTATATCTGTTTATATTTGTGGGGGTAAAACAAAGACAATTCAGCTGTCCCTCATGAAATACTGGGAATTCCTGAATAAAATGTCACAGATTCCTGGACCATTGAAACAACTGCTCGTATTTTCCATCCAGAGTCAGGGCTTCAAACAGAATAGAGTCACATCCACACACTGCACCACCTCTATACCACCATCAACTTCTCACTTACAAAGCCATCCCCCTCATAGTATCAGTCTTTGAATGTACCAGCCCAAAGCAGAGCCATGAAAACAAGACATTAGCACAGTGTACAGTAGTGATTTAAACCTCACTAATCGTAATGCTGCAAAAAGCACAAATGCAGCAGGCCACAGACTGAAGAGTAATAGAAATACAGTGCTGAGAAAAACTATTTGCCCTCTTCCTGATTTAATCTTTGCATATTTGTCACACTTAAATGTTTCAGATCATCAAACACATTTTAATATTAGACAAAAATAACCCAAGTAAATACAAAATGCAGTTTTCAAATGATGATTTCATTTATTGAGGGAAAAAGCTATCCAAACCTACTTGGCCCGATGTGAAAAAGTTATTGCCCCCTAAACCTAATAACTGGTTGTGCGAGCCTCAGCGACAACAACTGCAATCAAGCGTTTGCAATAACTGGCAATGAGTCATTCACATTGCTGTGGAGGAATTATGGCCCACTCTTCTTAGCAATTTGTTCTAATTTAGCCGCATTGGAGGGTTTTCGAGCATGAATGGCCTGTTTAAGGTCATGCCACAGCATCTCAATCGGATTTAAGTCTGGACTTTGACTAGGCCACTCCAAAACCTTCATATTGTTTTTTTAAGCCATTCAGAGGTGGACTTGCTGGTGTGTTTCTGATTATTGTCCTGCTGCATAACCCAAGTGCGCTTGAGCTTGAGGTCACGAACTGATGGTTGGACATTCTCCTTCAGGATTTTCTGGTAGAGAACAGAATTCATGGTTCCTTCAATTACGGCAAGTCGTCCAGGTCCTGAAGCAGCAAAGCAGCCCCAGACCATCACACTCCCACCACGTTTGACTGTTGGTATGATGTTCTTTTTATGAATTGCTGTGTTAGTTTTATGCCAGATGTAATGGGACGCACACCTCCCAAAAAGTTAGATTTTTGTCATGTCAGTTCACAGAATATTTTCTCAAAAGCCTTGGGGATCATCAAGATGTTTTTTTTTTTGGCAAATGTGAGACGAGCCTTTGAGTTCTTTTTGGTCAAAAGTGGTTTTCGCCTTGGAGCTCTCCCATGGATGCCATTTTTGCCCAGTCTCTTTCTTATTGTTGAGTCATGAACACTGACTAAAACTGAGGCAAGTGAGGCCTGCAGTTCTTTAGATGTTGTTCTGGGTTCTTTTGTGACCTCCTGGATGAATCGTCGATGCGCTCTTGGACTAATTTTGGTAGGCCGGCCACTCCTGGGAAGGTTCACCACTGTTCCAAGTTTTCTCCATTTGTAGATGATGGCTCTCACCGTTGTTTGCTGGAGTCCAAAAGCCTTAGAAATGGCTTTGTAACCCTTTCCAGACTGATAGATGTCAATTACTTTGTTTCTCACCTGTTCTTGAATTTCTTTAGATCGCGGCATGATGAGTTGCTTTTTGAGATCTTCCAGCCCACTTCACTTTGTCAGACAGGTTCTATTTAAGTGATTTCTTGATTCAACAGGTCTGGCAGTAATCAGGCCGGGGTGTGGCTAATGAAATTGAACTCAAAAAATGTGGTTAATCACAGTTAGGCTAATTCATGATTTAACAAGGGCGGCAATTACTTTTTCACATAGGGCCAGGTAGGTTTGGATAGCTTTTTTTCCCCTCAAAAAATAAAATCATCATTTAAAAACTGCATTTTGTATTTACTCGGGTTATTTTTGTGTAATATTAAAATTTGTTTGATGACCTGAAACATTTAAGTGTGACAAATGTGCAAAAAAAAAAAAAAAAAAGAAATCAGGAAGGGGGCAAATACTTTTTCACAGCACTGTAGCTGCTGCTTAAAACCTAAATAGATAAATGAGAAAGAAAATCCCCCCCAAGAAAATGCTCTTGGTTGGGAAGATGATTCTCTTGACTAGTGGTAGTCACAAAATGCATGGCGAGCTCCACTTTAGGCACTCGAGCAAGGCATGGACTATTTGTACACTACAAGGTGTTTAAGAAACTAAACTAAACAGCTAAAGAGGATATACGGAAGTTTCTCACCAGAAATTTAAAAGAGTCAAAGCAAAGCACAACCTTAATTTTCATATTTATATTTTCAATGTAATTATACACTGCTCTAACTGAGAAAAAAAGGGTAGAGTCATTCTAACTCAATAAAGAGATGTTTAAAGATAGTCATGCAAAGCATGGTAATACGCCCACATGGCAGCCTTGTCGATTACATTTTATTTGACTAAAAATTTTCCCAATCATCACCAAAATCAATAGGGATCATCTTCATATCACCATTGACCCACAAAACAAAAATGCAAAGAATCCAACAAAAATTGTGGTCTGTAGAGTGAAAACAGTAAATTGTGGGCAGACCGACGGACAAACTGATGGACGGACAGGGGTGATCGCAACATACCCCCATTCGGGAGAGTGGGCAAATAAAAAGCAGTAAATGCTAACGGTGGTATTTTTAGCCATGATATATCTGTGTTAAAAATGTGGAACTGGCACAGACTATCCTAGGCCCAGTGCAGAAAGAATGACACACACATACTCCAACATCATGCGGGACAGTGGTAAACCAAGTTAAAACAGACAAGGTCGTCTACCCCAAGGCCTAGGATCCCCCCGAAACACCATCCACACACTGGCCAGATCAGACCCACTCATTCATGGAAAGCCAGCAGACAAACATGCAGACAGACAGATAGAACAAACAGACAGACAGACATGGAAAACTGACAGGCTGCAGATGGGCAGAGGGTGCAGGAACACAGTCAGGAATGAGGTATCCGTGACAATACTCACATTGAGTCATTTCTACTCAGCTGCCCATTCTGATGCGTCAGCAAGTTTTCACTAGCGGAGCGTTCCCGTCGTATTCGTACCTGAGCGCGCCCCTGCAGTGGAAGGTTACATGTGACTCTCAGACTGACAATGGGTCCCACTCAACAAGTGAATTCAGTGTACAGTCAATCCCCAGGAAGATGGGCTGAGGAAAGGGTCAATTCCCCAATGGAGCAGAGGAATATGCATCACACTCCTCGCCTGTAATGTGGGGACTCATAAAGGATCTTCTAAACCGGTGGTCTCATACGAAAGTTATGAAACGAGTTGAGTAAAGTTTGGGTGCGTTAATTTGCACAACGACTTTCATAACTTTATTATGAGATGACTAAGAGTAAGATTCTGTTTATCACGTAAGTGAATCACAGAAAAAACAAACGGAATTTCTGCTAGCGCCTTAATGGTAATTCCCATCATACAAAGTATGTTAGCATTGAGCTAACTCCATCATCCTGCAACTCAGTCAGTCAGTGAATCACAGGCATTCACATTTGAAATACAACCCCAATTCCGAAATAGTTGGGACGAAGTGTAAATTGTGAATAAAATCAAAATGCAATGACTTTCAGATCACATGAGCCAATATGTTATTTACAGTAGAACATAGATAACATTTCAAATGTTGAAACTTAGACATGTTACATTTTTATCCATAAAATTAGCTTATTTCAAATTTTCTGGCTGCAACAGGTCTCAAAGAAGCTGGGACACAGGCAAAAAAGGTCTGAAAAAGCAATTAATATATAAGAGAATCAGCTGAAAGAACATTTAGCTAGTAATTAAGTTAACTGGCATCAGGTGTGTAACATGATTGGATATAAAAGGGATATCTTAGAGAGGCTGAGTCTCTCAGAGGTGAAGATGGCCAGAGGCTCTCCAACCCATGAAGGCTTGCGTAAAGAAATTGTGGAATACTTTAAAAACAATGTTCCTCAACGTCAAATTGCAAAGGCATTGAAGGTCTCATCATCCACAGTGCATAACATCATCAAAAGATTCAGAGAAACTGGAAAATTCTCTGTGCGTAAGGGGCAAGGCCGAAGACCTTTACTGGATGCCCGTGATCTTCGGGCCCTCAGACGCCACTGCATCACCCACCGGCATGATTCTGTCATTGACATTACTCAATGGGCCCAGGAATACTTCAAGAAACCACTGTCTGTAAACACAGTCCGCCGTGCCATCCACAGATGCCACCTAAAACTCTATCATGCAAAAAGGAAGCTAATGTTGAGCATGATCCAGAAGCGCCGCCGTGTTCTGTGCGCCAAGACTCTCTTAAAATGGACTGTAGCAAAGTGGCAAAGTGTCCTGTGGTCAGGCGAGTCCAAATTTGACATTCTTGTTGGAAATCATGGGCGTCATGTCCTCTGGGCTAAAGAGGAGAAAGACCACCCCTCCTGTTATCAGCGTTCAGTTCAAAAGCCAGCATCTCTGATGGTATGGGGATGCATTAGTGCATATGGTGCGGGACACTTCCATGTTTTACAAAGCACCATGAATGCTGAGAGGAATATAAAGGTTTTAGAGCAACATATGCTCCCCTCCAGATGACATCTATTCCAGGCAAGGCCTAGTGTATTTCAGCAGGACAATGCAAAACCACACACTGCAGCTCTTACAACAGCAGGGGTGCTCAGAGATTTTTTTAAAAATAAGGAAATTCCACATGGCAGGATATAAAAATAAGGAAGTACTGACATCACGGCCCAATCACGGCCCAGGCCTTTTTAGGGGGTCCGGGGGATTGCCCCCCGGAAAATTTATTTCTAGGCTTCAAATGGTGCATTCTGAGCACTTAAAGTACAATTTATAATACATCACCATTTTGGAATTTTTCAGGCACAAAAGCCAACAAAATCACACAAAAAACTTGAACTTGTGTACTAAGAAACTAGAAAATATTTATTTCAAGATAATATATGTATATATTTCAAGTCATTCCCAAATTGAAATTTTTTTTTACTAATGATTGAAAACACTATTACAATCTACCTCACATTACAAATCTACCCTGAGATTACCTCTTTAAACTTAACACAAAATTTGAAAAAGTCTAACATTTTATTTTACATCTTTGAATCCTCTTGAACATATTTGAGCATTTTTGAACCCTCGTCCATCCTCCAGTTTTCAAAATTGTCATTTGAGGTAACTTGGAACACAAAATCATTGCAAATTTCAACATTGTCTAATTTTAACATAATGAATGGAAATATAATGATTGAAAACACTAACTATTACAATCTACCTGAGATTATAGATCTACCTGAGATATTATGTATTATGTATCAGTAAGTAACTAGGTAAGTAAGTAAGTATTTATTTCTTACAACTGTAAAGTTCAACATTCCAAAGAAATTGATATTACATTAACAATGAGGCAGAATGTTAAGCTGAATATATACAAAACCCAAAACCAGTGAAGTTGGCACGTTATGTAAATCGTAGATAAAAACAGAATACAATGATTTGCAAATCCTTTTCAACTTATATTCAATTGAATACACTGCAAAGACAAGATGTTTAATGTTCAAACTGAGAAACTTAATTTTTTTTTGCAAATAATCATTAACTTAGAATTTAAAGGCAGCAACACATTGCAAAAAAAGTTGGCACAGGGCCTTTTTTACCACTGTGTTACATCACCTTTCCTTTTAACGACACTCAGTAAACGTTTGGGAACTGAGGAGACCAATTTTGAAGCTTTTCAGGTGGAACTCTTTCCCATTCTTGCTTGATGTACAGCTTAAGTTGTTCAACAGTCCGGGGTCTCCGTTGTCGTATTTTACGCTTCATAATGCGCCACACATTTTCAATGGGAGACAGGTCTGGACTACAGGCAGGCCAGTCTAGTACCCGCACTCTTTTACTACGGAGCCATGCTGTTGTAACACGTGCAGAATGTGGCTTGGCATTGTCTTGCTGAAATAAGCAGGGGCGTCCATGAAAAAGACGTTGCTTGGATGGCAACATATGTTGCTCCAAAACCTGTATGTACCTTTCAGCATTAATGGTGCCTTCACATATGTGTAAGTTGCCCATGCCTTGGGCACTAATACACCCCCATACCATCACAGATGCTGGCTTTAAAACTTTGCGCCTATAACAGTCCAGATGGTTCTTTTCCTCTTTGGTCCAGAGGACACGACGTCCACAGTTTCCAAAAACAATTTGAAATGTGGACTCGTCAGACCACAGAACACTTTTCCACTTTGCATCAGTCCATCTTAGATGAGCTTGGGCCCAGCGAAGCCGGCGGCATTTCTGGGTGCTGTTGATAAATGGCTTTCGCTTTGCATTGTAGAGTTTTAACTTGCACTCGCAGATGTAGCGACGAACTGTAGTTACTGACAGTGGTTTTCTGAAGTGTTCCTGAGCCCATGTGGTGATGTCCTTTACACACTGATGTCGGTTTTTGATGCAGTACCGCCTGAGGGATCGAAGGTCATGGGCATTCAATGTTGGTTTTCGGCCTTGTCGCTTACGTGCAGTGATTTCTCCAGATTCTCTGAACCTTTTGACGATATTACGGACCGTAGATGATGAAATCCCTAAATTTCTTGCAATAGCTCGGTGAGGAATGTTGTTTTTAAACTGTTCGACAATCAGCTCACACATCTGTTCACTAAGTGGTGACCCTCGCCCCATCCTTGTTTGTGAATGACTGAGCATTTCAGGGAAGCTGTTTTTATACCCAATCATGGCACCCACCTGTTCCCAATTAGCCCGTTCACCTGTGGGATGTTCCAAATAAGTGTTTGATGAGCATTCCTCAACTCTCTCAGTCTTTTTTGCCACTTGTGCCAGCTTTTTTGAAACATGTTGCAGGCATCAAATTCCAAATGAGCTAATATTTGCAAAAAATTACGAAGTTTACCTGTTTGAACATTAAGTAACTTGTCTTTGCAGTGTATTCAATTGAATATAGGTTGAAAAGGATTTGCAAATCATTGTATTCTGTTTTTATTTACGATTTACACAACGTGCCAACTTCACTGGTTTTGGGTTTTGTACAATGATTCTGAAATGTAGTTAGTTATATTTATAATTTATATTTCATTCACATTCATCCAGTCATCATAAACAAAGAAAACTAACAAAATTGAAAGTTCATACATGGATCAATGTAACACAAAAATCAATTGTGTATACAAGTCTATGCAATCGAAACCACATCAACTGTGACAGACAGTCCTGACATCATTGTAATAAGGGCATCTACAACTCATCATCATCATTATCATCAGCAGCAGCAGCAGCAGCTGCAACTTCCTGTACTGCCAAGCGACGTAGATTATGTCCATGATCTGGAAAGATATTCATAATCTCATCCACAAGCAAGCTACCTACATGAAAGCAATGTTCCATATGGCCACGGAAAACAATGGAGCCTTACTACCTACCTAGCTACGTTAAGCTGCTTTTCCACCGAACGCGAAATGAATTTTTCGCGCGACAGATTGTATTCAAAGTCAATGCAAAGACGCTAATACACGAGAACTCGCGTGTATTCGCACTCTGAAGGTAATCTGTCGCACGAAGAATTCGTTTCGCATTCGTGGGAAAAGCAGCTTAGACTAATTGTAGACTTCGGCACAATGTCTTAACTTTACAGCAACTTGTCAAATAAGATCTAAAATATTCGCTGGGTTGCTGTAATTTAGTATTTGCAGGACAGCACCAAACAAGCACACAATATTTGCGGTTCACATTTTAAATGATCAGCTACAAATATTGAATGGATAGGAAACCTTTAATCAGTTATAATGTGTTGGGCGCGGTGTTCGGGGGCTGCATCTGTGGTTCAAGGGAGTGATGCAAGGGAGAATCGATGATACGGCTCAACATCTGCACAAAATAAAAATGGGCTCTACACTAGACATCAGCCTACGTTTCAGGATCGCATACCGAGAGTTTCCCACTGCAGCTTCGCAATAACTCTGCCCCAGCCCCTTGCGTAATCGGTTCTCATTGCTTGCAATCACCAACAAAAGGCTCTCTGATTGGCCACGAGTTTAAATTTGTACAAAAGCACATATTGGCTAAATGAACCGAACTTATGGGAAATGTAGTTTTTCGCATACCCGAAATTATTTTGTATTTGTGCCAGATTTGTTCTTACGGAGGAAAATTAAAAAATACGAAAATCCGTAACATTACGGACTCTGAGCACCCGTGCAACAGCATGGCTTCGTAGTAGAAGAGTCCGTGTGCTGAACTGGCCTGCCTGCAGTCCTGATCTTTCACCGATTGAGAACATTTGGCGCATAATTAAACAAAAAGTCCGTCAAAGGAGACCCAAAAGTCTCCTGCAGCTGGAAGCCTGTATTAAACAAGAATAGGATCAAATTCCAAAGGCAAAACTCAAGAAACTTGTCTCCTCAATGCCCAGAGGCCTCCACTCTGCGTTAAAAAGAAGAGGGGATGCTACACAATGGTAAACAGGCCCCTGTCCCAACTTTTTTGAGACCTGTAGCAGCCATCAAATTTGAAATGAGCTCATTTTGTGGATAAAATTGTAAAATTTCTCAGTTTCAACATTTGCCATGTTATCTCTGTTCTATTGTGAATACTGGCTGGTGTGATTTGAAAGTCATTGCGTTTTGATTTTATTCACAATTTACTCTTTGTCCCAACTATTTTGGAATTGGGGTTGTAGCAAGAGTGTCTAAATTCACAGTAAACTGAGTAACTAGCTAGCAAGCTAACAAACTAATGTAACATAATGGCTGTGGCAAGGTACTGCGTGCACACTGGCTAGCTACCTATGCAACGTTAATTCAGTTATGAGAGTGGCACTTGGCTAATGTTACTCTTGGTATTCAGCTTGGCTAAATATTAGCAACGTGACATAACGCGGAGCAATTTTTCCCATGCCCTAAGCCAGATAAATTTTCACAAAAGTATTATGTACCTAAGGTAATATCAAATTTATGTACTGAGCTTGGGTGAACAAAAACTACTACAGTTATGTGATAAATGAGCATATTACCCAGAACAGCCCAGCTCTGCAGTGAGTTGCAGGATGATACGTTCATGGTTGGTTCCCCTCTGATGTATTAAAGTAATGTGATTTTGTTTGTAAACAGGACACAATTGTAAATTAGACTGAGGTCTCAATGGGGTTCCTTGTTAAAAATATAGGGCACCGGCGGCCCCAGAAGCTCCCGCCGTTAAGATAAAAAAAAATGTCGAAGTTTTTGTTGACGGACGCATGCATGGATGGATGCACATACGGATGGAGCCCGAAACCATAGCTCCCGTGCCACTCTGGCGGCGGGAGCTAATTAGGAGCCTGTAACTGAAAATCTTGATAAGATAAAGCTAATTGTTGAAGCTTTTGGTGATATTTTTAGGCCACTGACCTTAAAAAAATAGGCCAAGGTCACCTTTATGCATGTCATTTGTAGGCCTTTATGAGATGCATGTCCAGTAAAAATTAGGAGCCTGTAACTGAAATAGTTGATGAGATAAAGCAAAATGTCGAAGTTTTTGGTGATGTTTTGAGGCCATTGACCTTGAAAAATAGGCCAAGGTTACCTTTAGGCACGTCATTTGTAGGCCTTTATGAGATGCATGTCCAGTAAAAATTAGGAGCCTGTAACTGAAATAGTTGATGAGATAAAGCAAAATGTCGAAGTTTTTGGTGATATTTTTAGGCCAGTGACCTTGAAAAAATAGGCCAAGGTCACCTTTAGGCATGTCATTTATAGGGCTTTATGAGATGCATGTCCAGTAAAAATTAGGAGCCTGTAACTGAAATCATTGATGAGATAAAACGAAATGTGTTGACGGACGGACGCACGCACGGACGGAGCCCGATACCACAGCTCCCGCGCCGCGAGCAGCGGGAGCCAATAAAGGTTTAAATAAATAAAAAATAAATAGATAAAGTTTCACATAAATGTTCAGGGAACAGATTTTTTCATCTTAAGTGGCCTGCACTTCACCAATAACCAACGAACATGCAATTTTCGGAGAAACAGGTTCAAATTAGGGCTGGGCGATATGGACAAAATCCAGTATCTCAATATCTGTGACCGAATACCTCGATATCGATATTTTGCCGATATCATCGGGACAAATGTTGGTGCGGTCACAAAATATTTAAACAATCATATTTTTGATAACCATTTATTAGTAGTAAAGTTGACATAACGACCAAGCAGGTGCAGGCAACAGCTACAACAGTCTTGTAAGAGCAGAAAAATGCAATCCTTTACTGTAATGCAGCTTTTAAAACCAGAAAAGCAAACAATTATCTCATATTACGATATTACGATATCCAAAATCCATGACGATATTTTACTTTGCATCACAATATCAATATCGATATATTGCCCAGCCCTAGTTCAAATATCAAACAAATCAATCAAAAACACTTAGATATCAGCATTTTTGCCTTTTCTAGCCCAGTATGACAAGACTTGGCCACGAAACAAAAACATTAAATGCTTCAATTATTGTGTAATTCATTATTGTGTGAATCCATATACATATTAAGTCCAAAATATCATTTTTTCAAGCGCCATTCATTATACACTATGAAAAGTTCACATTTTACTAGTGTCATATAATATTCACTTGACCTGTTACCTGAACACATTCACCCCAGTAGAACATTTTTAATATTTAATAAGTCATATATTCAACCAGAGGGTGCATCATGTGACTTTCCAAATGGTCATGGTAAGAAGTATGGCAAGTTAACTGGTTATTTTGTTTCTGGATAAAAATTGTGATCTTAACTAAAATTATATCTTGAAAGTTGTTCTCTAAAATCCATTTTAGCTACAATATTAGAATGTTCTTGTTATTAACACGGACTATACTTGCTGACTGTGTGCTGAAAACAGAAACACGCTACTTTCAACCTGGTCGCTCATTTCAGAGATATTCAGCCAAGATACTAAGCGCAAAAACAGAGCGCAAAACACAGTTCTTGATAGGTTAAACACATTTCTTAGATAAAATAAGTTAAATAAGTTGAAGTTTTAAGAGTTACAAGGGTTAAATGGCACCATAACTGCAGAATCATCCAGCTGTGCTTGGGTTTTGTGTTGGGTGTTGAAATTTGGCATTCAGCTCCACCCACCTCCTCTCCCGTGTGCGTTTGTCCAGCAGAGCGCTCCATCTCGAGGAAGTCCAGCGGCCGGTCGTTGAGCGTGAGGACCCGTGGGGGCGTCTTCAGGGCCAGTGACTCCAGGGGTGTGGACTGGATCAGGTCCAGGTCTCTGGGTCTGGGGTAATGGGAGTCCTGGTTGTCCCCTGAGAGGAGTAAAGAAAGTGTATGTGTGTGAGAGTGTGCGTGTGTGTGTGTGTGTGTGAGACAGTGGAGACACATAATCCAAGACACATATAGACAGAGCACAATTACTTAATTGGGAATAAAAGGGAAACAGTTTTACAGGGAAATTTCTGAGATCCAAAATAGCGAAAGTGAAAGAAAGAACCAAAGAGAGATGGTGAAATTACAGAAAGTCACACAGAAATGAGAAATATATTTAAAAAATTTAAAAAACTCTTGCTCCTCTCTCAGTTAACATGCTGAACAAGAGTGGGATGGTTATGTGAGTCCACCCCTACCTGATGCTGAATGTGCTTTGAGTTCAAGACACATGCACTTTACACACTGATGCACTTTATTGTGTAATACTTCAGTTTTAAGCATGATTTTTGTCTGTGCAATATTTTGCTTTTATACATGCACTTTACTGTCCAATATATTGGCTTCAAGTATGGTTTTTACCAGTACAATATTATGCTCTAACATATAATTTTTCTTAACCCATAATTTGAAATTCTGCAGTATTTCGCTTTCATGGTTTTATTTGTGTTTCGTGCAATGTGTCCTTTTATGTTATCTGCAGTCTCTGTTACTCAGAGCTTGTTATTAACCTTGGAACACGTATGCATCTATTTTCTGTTATTTATGTATTTGTTGTTATGTTGATCTGTTAAGCAGCATTCTTCTTCCCTATGCAGCTGCACCTGACAAATATAAATTTTCCCACACGGACAGTAAGTTGTATCGTATCGTAAATATCTTGAAACACAGTAAAGTGCCTGAGATACTGAGACATATCGAGGAGAACTGCCCTAGATGACAGCCAGGGCAGACGGCTGTCCTACCTGTCAGCAGGATTCGCTCGGGCACCTGCATCATGATGCCGGGATCAGCCTCCACAGGCCCACTCTCCAGGTCATCAGTGGCGGCTGGTGCCACCCTGAGCATCTCAGGGATACGCATGCGTTGACTGATGCCCTCTGTATACTCAATCTCGTAGTTAATTCGGTCTATTTCTGCCATTTCTTCAGCGGGAAGAGAGAGCTCTGCCCTGTTCATCAGACTAAAACGCAAATATCTGGGTCAACACAGTAACGTCAAAACCAGTAGGGCAATTTCTGTAAACTGACGAGTCCCTCTGAGTTGACTGGGACAGTCAATTCTTTCAATTCAACGTAAATTCTTTAGGAATTTTGTTTTGTTCTTTACAGGAGCATACAGACGTGTGGGTTACGATAGGAGCACCTGGCCTGAGATAGAGAACATCAGCTGACTAATGCTGGAGATAAGAGACTGTGTAAGACACTGCGCGCAAAAATGTGACGCCGAGTATTAAAAAATGGACAACATAATTGAATTTGGGCAACCAAATAACTTGGCTAAATTGCTGTGATAGCCAACACAAATGAATTAACATTGAATTAAAGTTATAGCTACCACTACCCAAGCTGATATTCACTTTTCACGCGCACATAGGTAGCTAGCCAACTTCGCTAGTTAGCTTGATTAGCCAGCTATCTAGCTTGCAAATTCACTCCGCACAAGGCTATCAGAAAACTACTTTAATGTTGACATCAGTGCCGTGTGGAAAGTTAGCTAACGAGCATATATTTTTGAAAATATTTCCTTTCTTACGCTCCAGCTCAATGAGAGTTGAAACGAAACGATAGCTAGTTAACGTTACTTCTCACATAGCCTTCCAAATGCAGCAATAGATAACGGTACTTAGTTTGGCCGCTTTCGCTTACCTTCAATGCCCTTTTCAGGACAGTGAATTAGCTATTTCTTATCCTAAAACGATTTAGGATGACTGCAGGAAAGTCAGCCCTCGTTAGCAAGCTAGATAGCTACATTGGCTAAAAGACCAGACGGGTTCAGCGCCACTGTGACACGGAAGCTCGGGACAATGCTGATGACAGACAGCGGGAAGCAGAGCTCAGCGGTCTGCGTTCTCAATGCCCGAATCTGAAAAGGAAGTAATCGTCGTTCCACATGATCAATGCTTAATAGTCAATACGATTGAGGCGGCGCAAAATTTGTTGATCATTGGAATAGTTCAACTGAAAACTCCATTATACATTATATCAATCCAGACAGCCTCTTCTTGACCAAATGTGTAATCTGCATCAATTGTCATCGGAAAAGAAAGCAATAATAATAATAATTTATTATTATTATTATTATTATTATTATTATTGTATAGAGTTGACCCCATGTTCCATTTGCGTTTGAAGTCTGCTTAGCTGCAGTTGACCACTGTCAAGTCTTTCAAGCGTTAATGCCAGGAAAAATATCATCATAGGGTGGAAAAATCTGAATAAATAAAGATGTGACAAAACATAAAATATGTGCTTTGTAAACATGCAAGAATGTTCCAGTAAGCACCAGAATAGCAAAAAATCTGGTAGACCACAGAAGACCAATGTAAAGGATGACATAATAATCCCAAATGGAAGTTTTTAATACTTGAACTGATAAAAAATGGTATCTTTCAAACAGTACTGTAAGTAGACCATACCAGCATAACCTCGAAGGATTCGCCACAAGATGCATACCATGAAAAGCCTCAGAAAGAGAATGCCATGTTTAGAGTCAGCAAAAGAAGTACATGAAAAACTGCATCCTGTGACAAAGTCATTAATGAGGTGACTATTAAACTTTAACAAACAAATGGAGAGAGAAAACAAGGAGAAAAATAAAACAAACAGCATTACCAAAAAGCACATTTCTCTTCTGAGAAACAGTATGGAGGTAGTGCAGCTAAGGTTGCCGTATGAATGGCTGCACTTTAAACTGGTTCACGTCACTGTATTGATGTTGATAGGAAAAGCATGATGAATTCTGATGTGCATATAAATAAAATGTCTGCTCATATCCAATTAACTGTCTCAAAACACATTGATCAATATTCTGCCTTCACTGGGACTGTCAGCCCAAAAGTTTCTCGGTACTAAAAGAAGAATCGGTCAGGCTAGCAGAGTCAATGGCCTGACCTGGGGTCTAATGAATATCTGTTTTATATACTGCAAATAATGTAACAAGGTTTAAGGGCCCCTGTATGACAGAGTGGACATGTCAATGATATCAAATCTGCCTCAGAGCGCCTGATGAATGGCTTTATTGGGCTTCCAAGCATAGCTGGAAGCCTATTGTTTTTGCTGGGATTATTATTTTCCTTTTTTTTCTTTTTTTTGTCTTTTTTGTCCTGAATTGCGGTCAAACCTTTACAAACCGCTTTGACAGCTTTTGCATATTGAGAGGAATAGTTGAAGGCTCGCCAACGGTGTGATAACCGTTACGTTCCATGACCTAGTTTTTCCACCATTTTGGCTGAAAGGTAACAAAACATCTTCTTCTCCAGAACGACTGAACTGATTCCCTCAAATTTGATATACAGCTATAGCTGAAAAGGGGACACAAGGTTTGAAAAAACAGTGAAGTTTCAGTAAAAACTAAGGAAGTTCGCTGTGACCTTATTATATCTTGTGATGTCATCAATTTTAAAATTCTAAAACGGAGTGACACAAAATATTGTTCTCGGTGTAGATTGACATGAGAAGATCGAATCTGCAGTTATTTTTTTTCGTACAACGAACCATTTTGGTGTTATTTCTGTTTTAAAATCTGACCCACTTTGGCGGTCACGTGACAGAAAGTTATTGTCACTAGAACAACGAAACTTAGCACACTTACAAACCTTGAATAGATCTAACCAATAAATCAAAATAGTGGCGCTGGACAAATAAACGCCAAAGTTGTGGGGTTTCCAATATGGCGTAAACACAAAATTGTAATATATAGCTGTATTTTTGTCCTGAATTGCAGCCAAACCATTGCAGACAGATTTAACAGCTTTTGTCTGTTCAGAGGAATTGTTGAAGGCTCGCACACGGTGTGATAATCGTTACATTCCATGACCTCCTTTTTCCACCATTTTGGGTCAAAGGTAAAATCTTTAAACATCTTCTTCACCAGACCGGCAGAACAGATTGTTCTCAAATTTGATATACAGCTTTAGCTGAAAAAGGGACACCAAGTTTTAAAAAATGGTGAAGTTTCAGTGAAAACTGAAGAAGTTCGCTGTGACTTAATTGTATCTCGCGACGTCATCAATTTTAAAATTCTCAAAAATTGTGAGGTCTCCAATATGGCGTAAACACAAAATTGTAATATACAGCTGTATTTTCATCCTGAATTGTGGCCAAACCGTTACAGACAGAATTAACAGCTTTTGCCTGTTGAGAGGAATAGTTGACGGCTCGCGTTGCGAACGGTGTGATAACCGTTACATTCCATGACCTCCTTTTTCCGCCATTTTGGGTCAAAGGTAAAATCATTAAACATCTTCTTCACCAGACCGGCAGAACAGATTGCTCTCAAATTTGATATACAGCTTCAGCTCAAAGGGCAAGAAAAAGTTTGAAAAAATGGGCTGTATGCTTTCTCCACTGAAGTCAATTTAGGCTGCCTGCACACTCAGTTGTTGTTCGAGGACGTTCTGCATACTGAACTCTAGCGAAATATAAAACTCTGCTGTTATTGTATCGACTAATCCGGCGAGAGATTTGTGGACGGCGCCATTACTGCGGTGACAGTTCTGATTAAATCACCTGCTTGACAGGTTGTGCCGCAGGCAGAAGTGATGTAAATTATTAAGTCAATAGCATCAATAATTGCCGAAATGGCAGATTGTATGGACGATGTCAGGCAGTGGCCTACCGTTACCGATAAAGGTATATATTATAAATTGATGTATTAAGTATTAATGGTCAGTTATTAGCTAAATGTTTGCGTTAATAATTAGCCTACAGCAATATAACTACAGAGATGTAGGCTACGCTAACGTAGGCTAGCGGATAACTCTTATCCTAGCCAAATTCAAATAAATACTCTATTTTTACAGGTAGCCGATTCCGGATTATTTTATATTGACGGTCATATTAGCTATTCAAATACTTGCGTTAATAATGCAGCGGTGTGTTTTACCACGCTATTAGCGCCAGCAGGTAGCGCAAACATTCACCTCAGCAGCTTAGGACCGCTATCTGCTGCCGAACGTCGTCCTCCTTTGCAGGGAATCTGTGCAGTGAATATGATGCTAAACAGGGGCAGTCACCATGTGCCGAAGTTGTGTGGATTTCGTATATACTTTTATTCCAAATTTGAATTTTCCCACTGCTATTTGAGCAGCCGAACACAGAACAGTTTCTTCCCGGCATTTGAGTTCAGAAAATGAAAAACTTGTAAATAGAGAGGGCTAAAATGTAGAGTGCCACCGATGCTCTCCATAGACATCCGTTCATTTCCAATGACGTTTGGCCCGCAGCAATGGCGGCACACGCAACTTCCTGGTTTCGCCATCCGCAGATAAAACCGAACAGTAGAAATAAGTTAACGTCCAAATTCAAAGAGCCGCAAACTTTTCAAAATCCTTGCGACGTTACAGGTAGCATCAGGGTGTCGCCCGATTTAAGACACTTTAAGAATAGGGGAGACCGGCGTTACTTCGGTCACGGGGTTAGGTTTGTCACCCCAGTTTTTTTCATTGCAAACGCACTGACGGGAAAACGAAAATGTACAAATTATGTGACATCCCAGCAACGTCATCTCTTGGAAAGAAGAAGGACTTGTAGTGTCATGTAAGTGTTTTGTGCCTAAATAACTGAATTTTGACCCAAATTGTAAACTTTAAGTTTCTGAAAGAAATGCGTCTAGCTTCTTTGAAGACAGATTTCCACGGTGTTTTTACTGTTTCACAAACGTATGTAACCAGAACACATAAGATAAAGGCCTGCTGCGATCATGAGATGAGATATGCGGCCTGATTTCCAAAATGGGAGCACGGGGCTACACTGGCCAAGCAGCATGGGGTCAGTTTGTCAGGGTGCTGAGGTTGCCCCGCTTGTAGGTCCTGTGTTAGGCCTATATTAAAATATTCCAAAGCCGATTTATTGTTTTTCAGACGCCTATAGTGTCTTAATAATTCTAATATTTGCATTTATTTTATGTTTATGATAGAGGACCTATTAGGGCCTTTGTTTGGAGGACACAAGTATGAATGTGTAAGGGTTTGCTCCTTGCAACCCCTCCCCTTTCTCATTCTTTCACCTCCACCTTAATGGGCCACAGGTGGGGCCCATTAAAGTGGAGGTGTTGGCAGAGTATTTAGGGCTGGCAGGTACCAGCCTTGGGGCCTCTGCATTTCATCCCATTCCTTTTTCAGTGGGAATGTTTGTTGCTCCTCTTTGGTGCCGTGGTGCTTACTCATCATCCAAAGGTGGAGAGGAGTGGGTCCAATGCTTCTCATGCAAAGGATGGGCACATGAGGACTGTGCAAATGTCAGTGCGCTCGCCTACATATGTCATAACTGCAACTTTGATGGTGATTATGCATAAATCATAGCTTTTGTTGGTTTGCTGTAAAAATAAAACAGTTCTCACCATTTCTGTTATGAGAATATCGGACTGTCTTTTTCAGCTTCTGCTGATTGCCTACTATGACAATTTTACCCCACCCATCTGACGAAGTAACCCCGGGTATGGGGTTACTTCGGCATGTTTGTGAAATATCGAAAATTGAATATTGTGACGTAAATATATCTTATACTGAGATTGTATCAATACAAGTTTTGTAGGCAACACTCTGCACTACACATATACCATAAAGGTATTTCTCTAAGTTTAAACAAAGAGTTATGGAGCCAAAAACGAAATCATGTCAAGGTAACCCCGGTCTCCCCTACTCCTTTCTTTCGATGACGGAAAACTAGGCTCTATGTAACTTTTAAATTTATTGAACCAATTAGTTAGTGAATTCAATCAGTGAGATTTGGATGTTTCATCATATTTTAATGAATTTGTTAATTCAACCAGTCTAAGGAATACATACCTTTCTCTTGCTTAAGGGCATGTTACATAAATATTGGCTGTCTGTGGATAGCTCTTGCAGCGATATTTGTGTGTTCTGTCTCACTTAGCAATGAATTAAGGTGACGATTTCCATTTGGGATTAATGAGTTTACAGAAGAGTAGGGTCCACAAATGACAATTCATAAAGCTATGCTAAATGCTTGCAATTCGTAATAATACATGTATATCTTGAGTGCATTTTTAAATGTCCAGTAAGAAAACCTGGGGTCTGTAATTATTCAAAACGCCTATAAACACGTTTGTCGTTGAGCTCTGACTGACTGACTGTGAAGAAAGTTATAGAATCTGACTTGAGATTTGACGACACGCCTACGTGTTACAACGTCCAGCAAACACTAGATCGCATTGTCAATTTCATTCCTCACTATGCAATTGGGACTGCCATACCATATCTGGTTTACTAATACAATTAAATATTAGAATTTTTCTATTGCAGAGGAAAAGCATGATAACTGAATGTCAGTATATAGATCCTAAGCTGATGTCTTCACAGGAAAGCAAAAGAAGCAACCGTCCCCGAAGGAAACCACATGCAAACTTTGCACTGTTGAATGACTGCTTACACTGAGTTTTGATTTGAATGCATAAACTGACATCTGGAACAGCAAATGGGCTTGGAAGCTGAGTAACCCCCTGCGATTTCTAGTTAAAATTTGTTCTTAAAGGTGCGCTGTGTAAGAATTGAGGTCAAAATATCCAAAAAATGAGCTAGACACAGCAAAAGAATGAGAAGAAATAAGGGCAATGATGACATAAAAAAGATGACAAGGTATAGTGCTGCAGAGATATCAACCTGAATTAGCACGCTAAATCACCAGCTGTGCACCGTCTTGTGTCATAATACCAGTTTCTGCCATGGGTGGCAGTATGCGGGCAACATAATAGCCAGCCAAATTGCAGTGCACGAATAAATCGCACGGCTTGAGGGCATACTTGAACCTGATGTCAATTGTGTGGAAGGTACATTAGCTAAGAAGCTTGAAATGGCTTTGATGATAATAGAGATGGCAATTTCGAACCTTTGAAACAGTTTTGAAACCTTTGAAACGACCTCTGTTTCGAAATGTTCCGAATTGTTTCGAAACCAGATTTATTTCAGTAGTGCACAGCCTAGTGGCAAAAACTTTTACTGCAGCTATTAAAATATTTTGAAGTGAAACAAAACACATGATCATTGCCGGGCGGAGCAGGAAAAACGTCAATAGTCACGTGACAAAAGTTTTGAATCAGAGTCGTAAACCCGTGTCAAACCCGGAAGTTTCGAACGTGTTCGAAGCAGTTGGAATCTGCGTGTCGAAATTGCCATCTTTAGATGATAATGAACCCTAAATGAATGCACGAAACGTAACGGAAAACACTGCATAATATAATGAAACATGACAGAATGTTTAGTTGTGACTAATGATACTTGATTGCTAGAAGAGATCTTGCTAATAAACACTGCATATCAGGCAAACTGGTTGCACACTGTGAAATTAGCATGAGGCGGGTGGCATACGTAACGTTCTAAAATGATCTTGTCCCTAGTTTTTCCTGTACATGTGCAGCTAAGATTACTTCACGATTTTGAACTCCGCTATAACTGTTTTGACAACGTACGGTAACGTGATGGTCAACTAACAGTGACGATCGACTGGCCAGCTGATTTTGGGATCAGAGACTGGTTATGGTAAAGTCCGGCATTAGATATTTATTCATGCAAATATTGGTTCAGCATTAGCGCTTAACATTAGCTAACGTTACGTTGACACTAGCTTGCCCAACAGCGGTGAATGTTATCCAGCAAATGAATTTATTTCGAATGAACAATGACGCGTAATTTGGACATATTTACTGGATCGGGTGAAGGGGAGTAGCTTGAAGATGTCATAGTACAGAATCACTTGACATCAATTGACATTCGTTCATGTGTTTATATCTCTGAGTTTTGGAGTCAGAGCGGCCCTGTTTGGATTGTTGATAGTCGGCTATTGCTCTGGGGTCGTTGGGAAGGTGAGGGCGGAGCATGGACAGTTGGCTTGATGGGAGGACGGACTGTGCCGTTTCTCGATTGTTACGCTAGGGTAGACGAATTCACTTTCTGCAGGTATACTGCCCCCATTTTCTTTGGAGTGTGTAGAGTATGAATTTAATTTTTGGCTGCCATTACACAGGGCACCTTTAAAATAACCAAGCTAGTGACTGTGGTTTAGGAAGGAAGCGGAAGGACATTGATGACAACATAACGGCCAAAATTTTGAGGACACCCACAATTTTCGAGCAATTAAACAAAAGAGAACACTGTTAATTTGGCAAAAAATTCTAGGACTTACAACCCCAGTTCCGTAATAGTTGGGACAAAGTGTAAATTGTGAATAAAATCAAAATGCAAATGACTTTCAAATCACACCAGCCAGTATTTTATTCACAATAGAACAGAGATAACATAGCAAATGTTGAAACTGAGAAATTTTACAATTTTATCCACAAAATGAGCTCATTTCAAATTTGATGGCTGCTACAGGTCTCAAAAAAGTTGGGACAGGGGCCTGATTACCATTGTGTAGCATCCCCTCTTCTTTTTAACACAGAGTGGAGGCGTCTGGGCATTGAGGAGACAAGTTTCTTGAGTTTAGCCATTGGAATTTGATCCTATTCTTGTTTAAAACAGGCCTCCAGCTACTGGAGAGTTTTAGGTCTCCTTTGAAGGACTTTTCGTTTAATATACTCCAAATGTTCTCAATCGGTGAAAGATCAGGACTGCAGGCAGGCCAGTTCAGCACATGGACTCTTCTACTACAAAGCCATGCTGTTGTAATAGCTGCAGTATGAGGTTTTGCATTGTCCTGCTGAAATACACAAGGCCTTCCCTGGAGTAGATGTCGTCTGGATAAAGATTTGAATGTAATTAATCATAAGGATTATCTGGATTTGGCGCGTTCGAGAACAACGGTGCTCGGCAGGGTATCTTTGTACAGACGTTGATGCCAGAGGACATGAAGCTGCAAATTTATTCACGCAGTTACAATATTCTATCACTAGATGGCACGCCAGGATCAGTTATTGAATTTTCACAAGCAAGCCAAGCTGAAACACGGTTTTATGGATGAGTTCACTCCTAATTTAAATGCAGGATTTCTACTTTTATTAAAGCATTTACATTATGATATTGACACGTTTAGTTAAGTTAATCCTCTGAGTATTTATTGCACTACAGTTTAAATGCTATATTTTAACACGGTACAAATAGACCTCTTCAATACTAATGATTTATATAGCTGAATGTGTAAAATATAAGTGACTATTCAACTCTGACAACTGTACACTGTCTGTTGTATGCAGTCAAAAAGTGATTGATATCAACCCATTCAGTGAGAATTAAAAATTTCCGGAAGATGATTTTGTAGCTCTGCATGCCTACTGAATATGCCTAATATGCAAGTAGGAAATTCACTTCAAAGTGAATTAAATACCAATCTCCATGAAAGAAAATTACTTTGGTGTTGTGTTTTAAATGTTTAATCCATGATGTGTCCTGATGGATGCTTTGATCATTTTCACAGTTCGTCCGTTTCTATCGGAATAGGACCTAAATCTCTTTGTTTTGATTGTCTTTGCAGAGTCAAGTGCAAACTTATACCTTAAATAGAGATAATTGCTAATGAAAAAAAATGCTTTTTTCAGCTAACTATAAGACCTTGAATTTTGTTCCTAGATGCCAGGAAAACCATATTTGGCACTTTAATTTTCAAATTTTTGTGGGAGAGGGTTCCCAGACCCCCTCCAGGCCTCACGCCTTCGGTGCTCGTATGCACCCCCCCTTTCCAAAATTCCTGGATCCGCCCCCGCATTTAGTAATGTCAATGACAGAATCATGCCGGTGAGTGATGCAGTGGCGTCTGTGGGCCCGAAGATCACGGGCATCCAGTAAAGGTTTTTCGGCCTTGTCCCTTACGCACACAGATTTTTCCAGTTTCTCTGAATCTTTTGATGATGTCATGCACTGTCGATGATGAGACCTTCAAACAGTGACGGTTCGTCGGCCGTAACAAAGGGAAGCCAAAACCTCGCCCTTCAAAGCTTAGTGACTTAAACCTTTCGCAGTTTACTTTTCTTGATTAGCAGTTGCTCATATGAATTGTTAGAAGGACAGTCAAATTTATTTTCGATAGCATTGTTATACATGAAATTATGAGGAGTTTTCTTTCACGCATAAATTATGACGTAAATTACCATAGGCCTACGTCTTCATAAATTCCGCGCTCAAGTAGCTCGTGAAACAGCATAGATTCGCAAATTGATTAGTGAGGCTCATTAAGCAATAAGCTGTGCAACATCGCATTCTTTATTTCTATATTAAGATAGTAGAAAATGGATTCTCACGGTTTCTTGCGAAAGAAGCCTCGCAAACTAATTTATAAAGATGTATTGATAATTTGCGTCATCATTTGCTATCGAAAATAAATTTGACTGTCCTTCTACCAATTCGTATGAGCAACTGCTGATCAAGAAAAGTAAACTGCGAAAGGTTTAAGTCATTCAGCTTAGAAGGGCGAGGTTTTGGCTTCCCTTTGTTACGGCCGACGAACTGCCACTGCCTTCAAAACCTTCTCAATTAGACGTTGAGAAACATTGTTTTTAAAGTATTCCACAATTTTTTTATGCAAGCCTTCAGAGGTTGGAGAGCCTCTAGCCATCTTTACTTCTGAGAGACTCAGCCTCTCTAAGACATCCCTTTAATAGCCAATCATGTTACACGCCTGATGCCAGTGAACTTATTTACTTGCTAAATGTTCTTTCAGCTGATTCTCTTATGTATTAATTGCTTTTTCAGCCCTTTTTTTCCTGTGTTCCAACTTTTTTGAGACCTGTTGCAGCCAGAAAATTTGAAATAAGCTCATTTTGTGGATAAAAATGTAAAATGTCTGAGTTTCAACATTTGAAATGTTATCTATGTTCTATTGTAAATAACATATTGGCTCATGTGATCTGAAAGTCTATTCACAATTTTCACTTTGTCCCATCTATTTCGGAATTGGGGTTGTACAATAGTCAAAATAGCCTGCATATGCAATAATAAATATGGTGATTTTTTCTTTTCCAGTGGGCAAGAATGGTTTTGGAAGTTCAATGTAGTATGGTTGAACAAGTACTTACAGATGTCCTGCAATTGCGGGTTGCTTTCCCTATGGTTTTTCTTTTCCATCCCAAACTACTGTAGTTTTACGCCAGGTTTTGAAAGTTAGTAATTATCTGTTTGTCAAGTTTTTTTTTTTTACTTTTCATCTTTGACTATTGACCTCTTGCTCCTTTTGAGGTAATTTTCAGAAACTAAATTATTAATGTTAACTATAACAGTGCTCTATGACGTCAGTTATGTGTACTTAAACTTTTGACCAGTACTTTACAGACTTATTTTATACAATTTAGGCGAGCTCAAAATCACACCAAGTGTAAGAGTATGCCGTGCTGATATCAAAATTCCCTATTGCAGACGAGTAGCCAATAATTTTTCTTCTTTAGCCATTCTGTCCAGAAAAGACTCAGTTGACACTCCAACTGCAGAATTCCTGCCCCATATTTTGAACATTGAAACACAAGACTCAAAATTTGCAGAGAATTTTCCCCTTTAATTTTAAAGCAGATTTTAGGGGGCCTTCTGGTTTCATCACGCTGAATGTACACGACAAAATCAACAGAAAATATTCGCAATTAACGCCGTATACTGCCTTACTGTTCGTGATCAAAAATAAAAATATTTAAAAATATTTTTTTTAATTGTTGCTTAAATGCAAAAGTAAGATTATAATTCCTGTATGTTTTTACTAGTAATATAGCGTTTGCTGCAGCTTTACTAATGCGATTTTTTAATCACCCAAAATGACACAGGATTTGAAATTCGAAACTGACTGGACCGCCAGCTGGGTCTGGTGACCAATGTGCGCGCAGTGTCATGAACCCTCTACTGGAAGGAAGAGGTACCGCGGCCGACAGTGTAAGTTAATTGACCAGTCTGTCCCACAGAGAATAAGTTGAGGGACCGCGACCGCATTTTGAGAGTTTATTCAAAACGAGCAGCAACAACAAAATGCAGAGCATCTATTACTGTCTTAAACTCGCTCGACTGGGGAAACCACTGCTATAAACTGTTCCATCGCGCGACTGGAAAAGTTCTCGTCGACTCCAAAAATACAGGCAACACTATTTCTGTAACATGCATTCGCAAAGTTTTCTCGTTTGGTGTATGACAACTTTCAGCACGGTATACTTGACGTCATCCGTGGACCTACAGCCGAACATGTAAGTTCGCACTAATTTTCCAGTTTTCCTTAATTAGCCAAGTCTGTGATTTTAATTATGATTTGTGAATTAAAAGAGTGTCGTTGGTTGCTGATGATAACTGAAGTATTGACGTTAATCAATCAATTTTATTATTAAATTATTTGAAATGTCCTGACCATTGCTGACAAAATGTCCAAACCATTGCTTACGCAGAAGACGTAAATTAAACATGCCTGTTCAGTGTTAGCGGCGCACGAGGTATTATTGTCTCCATATGCCTTGCCATCCTATGCTGACTCAGGAAATGTGCGTTTCGATCTCATCAGTCACGGTCGTTGAAGCCCAGCATGTGCATTCTGGACAGTTTATTGAAAGATAAAATAAAATCAAACATAGGCAATACCCGCCCGTAGTGGAACCCAACCAATATTACGAATTATTTTAAGTCTGAGAAAATTGTATGGACATGTTTGAATTTGGGAATTAATTTTTAATATTTGATCGTGCTATTAGTTTTTTCTCTGCTGCCTCCATGTATGTTGTAGCTATGTTTCAGATTATTTTTACTTTGATCCATTTTTATTCAAATCTTCTTTCACAAATGTTTGTGGGGTCTTAAAAAAAAAAAAAAACTACTCGATTGATATTCGGAACTGGTTGAACTACGGCTAAATATAACTTTTAATTATACTGTTATGAATTCTGGTGTACGACCACTAGATGTCCTCACACTCGTGTCCTCGTTTAAACTGAAACCGATATTGCACTTCTCGCAGTACAATAACAGAATGAGACTGAGCATCTTGCTTATGATGACCTGAAAGGCATAGAGAAGATTCAATTGAAATAAGAAAGTGTTATTCATTTCCAGTGCGTTCTCTGTGAACCATTCTGAACTGTACTGAGAGCAGACTGCTAAGATTACAGTGAAGCTGAGGTTTACCTCTGTGACATGGCATAACTAAAGTGCTCGCAAGAAAAGGAAAGCACAAATAAAAAGTTCTGATAATTTAAAACTTTTTTTAAGGATGATGTCACATGACAATATCCTACAGCCTTGTATCTTATACATTTACCATTTGTATTCTGATGTAGTAAGCATAGCCGATAATTGTAGAACAGTATACTGGACAGTTATCAGTTGAAAATGTGGGAAAATCAAATTTGAGTGTGATGTTTTGTTCCTGTGGGTGGAAGAAGTTGTGAGCTGGGATGGTGGAGTTTGCTGGCAATGCCCATGAATGGATTACTTGATTGCTAAGTTTATTTACATATGTCGTGTGCGTGACAGTGGCCAGTGCTAGATCTCCCTCACTTGAGGGGTTGTTCATGGTTTGTTTTCTTTACTCGAGCCTGTGGAGTCTCTGATGGCAAGGCTATAGTGGCAGATTTGGTAGAATGCAGGAAAAAAAAAATTTTGATTCTAAGACAGATTTCAGTCTCGAATTCAGACTTACGCAGTGCATTGTAGCCTCATTTTTTAAAAACTAAATAAGGCAATGAGTTTACTAATCAGGTGAGACAGCTTATTTACTCATAAACTTTAAAGTGGGGGTTGGTGGGGAGCAGACTCAAGTTCTGGGTTTATGTGTACCTGAATGCCGCCATCATCGCCATGCGCAGCCCTTTAAAATGATGTCATAGCCCCCATGACCTCTGTTGGGTTTGTGTGTTCAGCACTTGTGTGGCATTGGATGCCTGGATGTGTGACTATTGATGATGAGGTCAGCAAACTGCACTGTTTCTCGTGGGCTCAATGCCCACAGTGTAAAAAAAAATGATAGCCGCATTAAGTTATGTGAACTTACAGTACCCGTCAAAAGTTTGGACATACCTACATTGTTCTTACATGTGAAATAAAGAAATAAGCACCTTTTATTTTACAAGATAAAGATCTAATCTGTATCTAATTCTTAAATACATCAAACTAACCAGAATTTGTTGTTATATTTGCTGAGCATACTCACATTTTTTTTTTTTTTACTAGGGCAGTTATATGGCAATAATGAGTTTGCCGCTGAGCAGCTGTTTAAGTTCCTAAAGATGTGCTGCACTTGCGGCTTGCTTTTCATCGACCTTTTTTCTTAATGAGTCCCAAAACAGCTTGACTCTAATTTAGCGTGTATACTGCATCAGCCAATGTTGCACCGTGTGGGGATGGTTTTTGCTGCGTAATTTCCTCAGGTGACGCGAAAATATCTAGCATGCTAGATACGCTGCTGCATTGTCACGCGAGGAAGTTACGCAGCAAAAACCATCCCCACACGGTGCAACATTGCCTGATGCAGTATACACGCATGTCACTTGCCTCAGGCAAAGTTGCACCGTCTGGGGCAGGCTTTAAACTCTTACAAGATTCCATTTGAGAATATATAGAGCGGTTAAGGTGTTTAAATTTCTCTAAAAACAGAGTGCTGCGACATTAGCAAAGTGTGTCCAAACTTTAGACTGGTACTGCATGTCCTCTCTTAAGCTCCACTTGTCATTACAAGTGTTAGAAATTGAATACAAGTGCATTTGTTTTCAAAAGTTAAAGTTATCCATTGTCATCTCTAATTGTGTGATGGAACAAAGCTTACCTTCGTGGTGAGTTCATTAACATTTTTATGGCAGCCAGTGAACTTTCCTTTCTAGGTTTAGCCTGCTTTAAATGTATTATCACAGTGCAGGTCCTCTCATTGTTTTGCTCATACCTGTTCATGTGCCACCTATGCATGTTTAGTGCACATGTGACCTGGCTACACTCGTCTTCACAGGCCTAACGTGTGTCAGGAGCAGGAGCTCTCCATGACGGGACTCAGGCAGCCGTGTGTGCAGGCGTTCACCCGGATTGCGAAGGTGTGGAAGCAGGGCTGCAGCGGTCAGCGGTGGTGTATGGGGTATGAGCGCAGGTGAGAGGTTTGTGTTGCTAACGGCTCTGGTTCCAGCCTTTCCCACAATGCACCACATCATATGACGGTGATGCCTCATCCCACAGGACGGCATACTACACAGCCTACAGGCAGGTGTATAATATGGCGGTTCACACAGCATACCGGTGCTGCCCGGGCTGGACCCAGCAGGGAGAGGAGGAAGGCTGTCTGCATAGTAAGTCTGGGGTCTTCTCCCTGATTGTACACAGTAAAAATCCTAGTGTTAATTAAACTCCAGTGGAGTTTATATGAGTTCATCTCAGCCATCTTGGACTTAAATAAACTCCATTGGAGTTGAATTTACCCTGGGGTTTTTATTGTGTGTCATAGTTTAGGGTGCTGTTAGTGATCTCTCAGGTGTGCGTATGCATAGGTGTTTATTCTGCATGCGTATTTGTTTTCGTGTATGCGTGTCAGTGCAACACATTCTCATCCCGACTCGTCATATAGTGACTCTATAAAAGAACAAGCGTCAATATATGACAAAAAGGGAGGCTTTTGGTGTCCTTATATGACATTCAGGATTAAGGTTTAGGGGTAGGGGGGTAGGGTTCGTTTTAACTCTGGCGTCAAATATGCCCATAGACTCCCTTTTCATCGTATATTGACGCTTGGCCAGGTAGCGTCGCTATGTGACGAGTCGAGATGAGAATGGGCTCGTCAGCGTACAAGCCTCTTGTGTGTCCTTCTTATATGTGTATTTTTCTTCGATGATTATCTCTTGGACAAGTGCGTCAGTTTGTGTTTTTGCATGTCTTAGTTGAATAGTGAGCAATGGGTATCCCTACGGGAGTGTGGGAATAATATGGGCTCTCTGAATCACGTGTGCTTGTCAGGTGATTGTCCGTCTCAGGTGCGCCTCTTGTGTGGCCCGCAGGGGTTTGTTCTGCAGGCACGTGCTTTAATGGGGGCAAGTGTTCGGAGACTGGAGCGGAGGTGTGTGAGTGTCCCGGAGGGTTCCAGGGAACGCGCTGCCAGTACGGTCAGTCTCTGTGTTACTGTTCCAGAAATACTCCAGACCTGAGCAGGCCCGACATACAGCTCTGTGTGCACTCTGCTGCATGATATATACAATGTCAACATTCTCCACAAGATTTGACCTCACATTTGACCACAGTGAGTGTGATACTGGTGTAAGGCACTGATAAGCAGATAATTTCTTTTTATACTTTGGATTGGCAGTCATTTTCAGTCTACTGTCCCCTTCCCTCTGGGTCTTGGCAATACAGAGGAAAAAGACTTCCCATAATGGCTTTTGAGTAGTATTTGAATTGTTGTAATTCACTGCCTGCAGCTGATTGATTCCACTTAGCTTTGTGCTAGTTACTTGTCCTGGGGTGCATTTCCCAAAAGCGTAGTAGCTAACTAGGTTAGCAACTTACATAGTTTGTTCATTCACAGTCAATGGGTCCAAACCGTCAAACCATGCAAGTTAGCATCTGTGATTTCGGAAAACGCACTTCTGGGCTTGAGGAACCTGGCACTGGTGCCCTTAAGTGGAGAAAAGGAATAATCTCTGTCTTTCCTTTAGAAAAGATAGTACTCATTAGAAAAGCTCTCTCTCTCTCACTGGTTGCTGTACACAGTGGGCCTGTGTTCCTTTGGGGGTGGGGAAGGATAATTACGCAAGGGTAATAAACAAGGAAGTGATGTGTCTTTGAAGGCCGATGCCTCAGGGTAGCCCTACCATTTTACCACCAGCCTCTCCTGCTGCTTTAACCCTTCTCTACTCTGGCACTGACATGTTAATGAGAGCATGTCCTCACTATTCCCGCTATAACCTCTTATACTGATGATCTGTGGCTGAGCGGATGCGTCAGTACGCTTATTTCATCAGTCATTCACATATTGTGTAGTGTTCAGCTTCTGCATTTAATGGTGCTCTGCACCTCTTCTGATTTCAAGAAACTTGCTTGAGGAAAAAGTTGGACTTCTATTGCTAGAGAAAATCACCACAATCATCACGCTAGTTGATTTTTTTTTAATCATCATGCTAGTTGCTCTGAGAGTTTCACTAAGAAGAGCTGATGCCTGCTTGTGGCTGTGAGTATTGAGTAATTTACTGGGAAGCTGATAGATTTCCCGCGTCAACTGATGATATGGAGAGAGGGAAGAAGCCAGGCTATCCGAGCACTTCTCTCACAGTTTGAAGCATTTTTTGGAATACACACAACTCCAGCTGTGAGGGACGTTCATATTGCACACCAGCATAATGAGACAACACTGGTGTGTTTGATGTGCACAGAAACATCCAGTGTATCTATACTGTACTCCAGTATGGAAAACACAAAATATTCAGCTCAGCTTTTTAGCATTTTCTTTGTGGTAATTTGCCCATTCAGCTTGGTTTAACGCATTTCAATGGAGGACGTCTCTTCTGCAGACATTGGGCTCTTTCTTTGAGAAGCATTCAATGAAAAATGAAAAAGTAATCAAGTTAAAAGTTAGTATCTGGCCAAGGAGGTCAGTCCCAGGGCCCTGCTCCCATCCTGTCATGCCTTTCCTCAGTCCATTAGCCAAGTCCATAGCCTTCCTGTGAGGAGCTTTAACTCATGTTTGCGAGCCAAAATATTTTTGCTTCTCCTCCGATATCATTTATCTCTCTTAAAGTGAACACATTGCTGTCCTATCTAAGAATGTGAATGGAGTATCTTCCCTTTATCTGGTTTTCCATTAGAATAGGAGGTGTGTTTTCTCAGACTTTGCCAAGAATGAGTGGTATTCACTCAAAGCTGAGCCCATTGCTAATTTGGTCATTGTCTTATCAGTGTTATGGTTGGACGTCATCAAAAAAGCAAATATTCATAGGAAATCTTGTCTCTTCAGGAAAGTGGCTAATTTACATAATATTTTGTTCTCTGATTGTAGTCTTCTGTGTTTGTGCTTATTTTGGCAATGAGGTATACTGGGGGGAACATCTGTATTTGCATAATTTATTTCTCAGTATACCTCTCTTAATATTGTTTTGGGGAGAAAGAAAGCATGAGAAATGTAAAAAATGTGAAATAAAAAGCTAAATTTAGGTTCAGAAATGGACCTTGAGTGTTGTTTGACTCGAAACAGTTCTTAATGCGGAATCACTCTCTCTTACCCTCTTGTGTTATCCCAGTTTAGTTTTCCGCTGAATGGTCGGTATAGAACACCTGGAGCTGCATTAGGTTTCTGCTCATGTTCCCCTGTCAAAAGAAAAGTAGTTTTGTTGTTGACAGTCCTGATAGAACTGAGGATGTTTTCTCTCCCACCGGCGGTAGCTTTTGACATCTGTAAATTATAATAAAATACAGTCATTTTGGAACTCAGCATTTTAAAATGTCAAGGTTAACTGTTTCGAAAGTGGAATGCTTTGTGTGTCGAAGGTTGAGACGATCATTTTGCGCTTGTATGCGCTCGTTTGTTTGTGAAGTTTATATCAGCATATTCGTGATTATGCTTGGGATTAAAGTCATGCACTATGAACCACTCTCTCCTGTCACTGAGACAGGACATATTTCTCCTCTTAGGCTAACCTCCAGTCGCTTAAGCATTTTTCCTTCCCTGTCTCACCTTTCAGTCTGAATTTACCGAGGCTCTCCTGTCCTGCTCGATTTATGCATAAACACAGGAAACCGGAGAATGGTACCTGGTCTGGCACCAGACCCTCTCTGCTGGCCCAAGGCATAGTAGGATGGTCTGTTTCTTGAGATGTATGCTATAACAGTCAGCTGTGTGCGGTAGGTATGTTGTTGAGGCGTGCAGTAACACTTTATGTGTATAGGGCAGGTCTGCGAGTATAGCTGTATGTTGACACTGAATGGTTTGGGTACCTCTTTCTGAAGGTGCCTCTGTGGGCTTCAAGTGGATCCATGTTCACAAAGCATTGTCAAGACTTCAATGGATTGTGAAAGGGGTTGTTGCTTCGTGCATGTCTGTTTGGATGTGTGGAGAGGGATGGCTGATGTCGCCGTGTATTTGAGTATGTAGTTGTCATGTCCCATGCCTGTATGATGGTTTTTTTCCTGTAGTCTGGCTGTGTGTGTCAGTTTTGGTCTTGTTTCATTAATTGATTTCCATTATTCACTTATTGTCTTGTTATCTTGCCCCCCCTTCCGCGCATTCCTCACTCCTTTCCCCTCACCTGCTCCTCGTCGTTACTCATTCTCTCGGCGTATTTAAGTTCCTGTCTTTGTCTTCTCCAGTGTCAGATTGTTAGATGTGCTCCTCGGTGGCGTGCTACTTTCCAGCCTTCTTCTTGTTCCTGCTATTCCCCCTGTCACTCTCTCAGTTCAGTGTTCGCTTGTGGTCTCCCTTGCCTAGTGTTCTCTCCAGCTCTTGCACTATATTTGTCTACGTACCCCCTTTCCTCCCTGTTAGATTCTTCTACCTTGGACTTCTGACTTTATCTTGCCTACCCTACTTTACCGTCTGCTGGTTTTCAATCCTGGACCATCCACTTTTCCAATAACGCCCATAGTTTTCTACTTCCTGGTTCCGTGCTTGGTTCCGTCAATTTGCCCGGCCCAGACTATGGTGCAGTATAGCTCACATAATAATGAAGTGACAATGTACAGGTTTGTATGAGGGAGAGGGAAAGGGAGAGTGTGAGCAAATTAGAGGAGGCAAATCCAGAGGGCATAAATATTTTTCCATATTTCCCCTCAACCTCTGAATTTAGTCAGGTGACTTGCTTTGTACTTGCTGTGCCAATCTGTAAATTCAGGTGACTTGAACAAAATACTGGAGCGGATATTTACTTTCTGAATCTGGATTTATTGCCTTTGGAGTGAGAGGGATAGTATGAGCGTGCATTAGAGTGAGAGGGATGCGTTATGCTGAAGATTTAGCTATAGTATCTCTCATCTCAGTAGCTTTTAGCTAAATCCGGTACAAAGCATCTCTTCTGCTGTGATTCATGTTTTTTGTACGAGGTCCCTGTAAGAAATAAACCAAAATAAAATAAAAATAAAATCCCTGGGGATGTACAATAATCTGTTCTGCAGGCTTACAGCAGCATGGCCCCCTATTCCAACAGCCGTTTCTCTCTGGCTCCAAGCCCTTCTCGTTAAGCGTTTCATCAGAGAATGGAGCTCGCACACTGGTGAGATGAAATGGGGCTGCTCTCTCAGTTTTAGGAAAACAAGAGAGCAAATCTCCTCAGGCTCTGTAACTTTTAATGGGTTTAACAGGACAGGATAGGAGGCCTCCCTCAGTACAGTCCCACTGTAAGGAAGATCTGGGCACATTCATATACATTATGAACACACACTGAAATCTTAGTTTGAAATTGACCTTGAAAATCAAATATCTCACAAAAGTTTGGAATTACTTCTCATTTAAGTAGTTATTGTTATTTTATTAAAGATTTTGCATAATCATAAGTTACAGAAAGCTCCAACAAGAATTTTGGGGCAGACAATTAAAAAAATAAAATAAAATAAGCAACCCATTTATGTATTTTAGTGATTTCTCATCAAACTGTGAGATTTAATCACTGCTTTGCAATTTTAGGACTCCAGAATGTTATTTTACTAAAGTATCATCTCAATGGATTTCCATGTGGACTGCAGTGTTTCCCATTGGGGTAACTGAGGATGAGCACACTTCACAAACTTTGCGATCCAGGTAATGCAAGAACAGTTTTATGGGCTTTAAATCAGGCTGTGGATATTTTGTAATTGCCTCTGGTATTTGATTCTTTGCAGCACATCCCTGGAGAGTTTTGATTGAATGTTTTGGGTCATTACCTCCCTGCAACACAAAGTTTCTTCCATTTAATCTATGTGAGAATCACTAGTGATTCCAGACTTTATAAAAGTAAGGCTATATAAAAAGAATAAATTAACTTGAGCTGGACTCGCGAGAGCCCATACCTCCGCCAGCATGGATTTGAACTTTGGCCTATATCTCAGCTGTACTTTAGCCTAGATATGCCTAAATTTCACTTGTTCCTCTTGTGCTTCTTTAACATCCTGCAAAGTTTGGTTAAAATCTATGCAACCGTTTACGAGATATCCTGCTAACAGACAAACAAATACAACCCCAAGTCCGAAATAGTTGGGACAAAGTGTAAATTGTGAATAAAATCAAAACGCAATGGCTTTCAAACCACACCAGTCAGTATTTTATTCACAATAGAACAGAGGTAACACAGCAAATGTTGAAACTGAAAAATTTTACAATTTTATCCACAAAATGAGCTCATTTCAAATTTGATGGCTGCTACAGGTCTCAAAAAAGTTGGGACAGGGACCTGTTTACCATGGTGTAGCATCCCCTCTTCTTTTTAACATGGAGTGGAGGCGTCTGGGAATTGAGGAGACAAGTTTCTTGAGTTTAGCCATTGGAATTTGATCCCACTCTTGTTTAACACAGGCTTCCAGCTGCTGGAGAGTTTTGGGTCTCCTTTGACGGACTTTTCCTTTAATTATGCGCCAAATGTTCTCAATCGGTGAAAGATCAGGACTGCAGGCAGGCCAGTTCAGCACACGGACTCTTCTACTACGAAGCCATGGTGTTGTAATAGCTGCAGTATGTAGTTTTGCATTGTCCTGCTGAAATACACAAGGCCTTCCTTGGAATAGATGTTGTCTGGAGGGGAGCATATGTTGCTCTAAAACCTTTATATATCTTTCAGCATTCATGGTGCTTTTTAAAACATGCAAGTGTCCCACACCGTATGCGCTAATGCATCCCCATACCATCAGAGATGCTGGCTTTTGAACTGAATGTTGATAACAGGAGGGGTGGTCTTTCTCCTCTTTAGCCCGGAGGACACGACGCCCATGATTTCCAACAAGAATGTCAAATTTGGACTTGTCTGACCACAGGACACTTAGCCACTCTGCTACAGTCCATTTTAAATGAGCCTTGGCCCACAGTACACAGCGGTGCTTCTGGATCATGCTCAACATTGGCTTCCTTTTTGCATGATAGAGTTTTAGATGGCATCTGTGTATGGCACGGCGGACTGTGTTTACAGACAGTGGTTCCTTGAAGTATTCCTGGGCCCATTTAGTAATGTCAATGACAGAATCATGCCGGTGAGTGATGCAGCGGCGTCTGAGGGCCGAAGATCACGGGCATCCAGTTAAGGTCTTCAGCCTTGTCCCTTACGCACAGAGATTTTTCAAGTTTCTCTGAATCTTTTGATGATGTTATGCACTGTCAATGATGAGACCTTCAAAGCCTTTACAATTTGATGTTGAGGAACATTGTTTTTAAAGTATTCCACAATTTTTTTGCGCAAGCCTTCACAGGTTGGAGAGCCTCTGGCCATCTTTACTTCTGAGAGATTCATCCTCTCTCAGACATCCCTTTTATAGCCAATCATGTCACACACCTGATGCCAGTTAATGTATTTACTTGCTAAATGTTCTTTCAGCTGATTCTCTTATATATTAATTGCTTTTTCAGCACTTTTTTCCCCCTGTGTCCCAACTTTTTTGAGACCTGTTGCAGCCAGAAAATATGAAATGAGGTCATTTTGTGGATAAAAATGTAAAATGTCTCAGTTTCAACATTTGAAATGTTATCTATGTTCCATTGTAAATAACATATTGGCTCATGTGATCTGAAAGTCATTGCATTTAGATTTTATTCACAATTTACACTTCATCCCAACTATTTCGGAATTGGGGTTGTAAATAAATAAACAAATGGAAGCAAAAACGTAACCTTCTTGGCAGACGTAAAAATAGTTGATTAGCATCTCTGCCCACCCCAGAAAACCCTCCTGCCTCAGATTTTTTAAAAAATCTTTTATTTTGAAAAAGTCTGTTAAAATTGCCTCAAAAAGAAAATGAGAAAAATGCTCAGAATCCCTGTCCATGCAGCAGATGATCTGTTCAGATTTCATTCACTGTGCCACTTATGGGTTGGGCTGATTTGATTCTTCATTTTAATACATGTACTTGTGATTTGGATTTTTTGCACTATTTAATCTTGAACTTTTATGATAATTAATTAAAAAAACCTCCAGTCCACCCCTGAAAATTGAAATGTGAAGGATGCTAACCAACTAATTTTTTTATATGGCCAAATGTGGCTTTTGAATCCATTAAAGATTTTCCCGAGAGGATCAGATGGAGGGGAGTGTAATAATTCAGTAAAGGGAACCTGATACATCCTTAAATGCATGAATCAATCATTCAGTGAATCAGGAAATGTTTTCACGCTCTATTCAGTAGGCTGTGTTCATGGCTGCCTCTAGCAGGAAGACACAGCCATGCTACCCGTAATAAGAGCTTCAGGAGCTGGGTGTAGATGAGACTGCTTTGCGTAGTGCCCTGTGTTTAAGGCAGTTATTCACCAGCAATATCACCCCTCATTCTGTTCCATGTTCTTCATAAGAAACATAACTCAAAAAACATTTTTCTTAAATTCTCTCCATGTGTTGGAAACCGAACGCAGGTGGAGTCACCCATTTGACAGTTAGCCTCTGTTAGCCAAATGTCCGCTAATTGCAGCTACATGGAACGGTATAAAACACTTGGAGAGGGTTGATGGGCCTCAGGCTGGTGTAGATTGGTTTCCCTGTTCCACTAGGAGTGTCTGGGCTGACCTGGTTGGAGTGATGTCAGATTAATGGGTATTGGGTCCAGGAGCCATGTGAAGACTGGATCCTAAGGTCCAATTCATTTACAAAAGATGTGGACACATGGTTGTGGTTTCCACTGTTCTGTGAAGAGGAGGATTACATCTGTGTTTAGTTTAGGATAGTGCTGAAGTCTGTGGTCAGTGCACACCAGCCAGTTGTTCCACATCACTCCGCATTCAATGCTGAGGAAATGAGCCATTGTGTTTCACAATGAGAATAAAAGGAAGAGTAGCTTTGTTTGGTCCTCCTAACAGGGACTTCTCCCCATGCAGACAAAACCTGGTTTGAGACTGTGATGTTGAATTAGTGCTGTTGAGGGTAGTTCAGTCAATAATGATGTTTGTGGGAGGCGTTTGGGTGACTGGTGCTGAAAGAGTGGTATTAGATCAGTGGTATTGTGGGTGGACCGTCAGTGTTTGCGGTATAGCGTGAGGCCGAATGTAACGCATTGTGGCTCTTGAAGGGGACGGGTGGGGGAGGCTAGTACCATTTGCAAACCTTTAACACTGAGATCCAGCTCTGGTGCTTTTGTACAGCATGTGCTGATATTGAAGCAGTTCCACACTCATAGTGTCATGTTTTATGTGGGATTTACAACTTTGGGTTGTGTCTCCTTTTGGTTTTGGTTTGTTTAACATCCCTTTAAAATTTGGTTTATTTTGACTGCGAACATGTGAGAACAATGCAACATGAATGCATTTATGTATTGATACTTGCATTAAACTGTGAATTTAAGCAATAAATCAAAGACCAGCATAGAGGGGCATCGTGAAACTACATGTAGGATCATTTGCAAAGTTTTTCCACTAAAGATCCGTGCAAAAGCACATGCATTTCATTCATCATTAATCAGGCCACTCAACAGCCAAAACTGCGGAAATGACTTCTGATTTGCTTGCTTTCAACTTACCTCACTCATCCTCTCCAGATTTCCTAAAAATTCAGTTGATATGTTGTTCTTGAATTGCTTCCAACAAGATAATGTCTTTAACAGATAGATAGAACAGTTTTTCCAATTATGTTCAATTTATTCTGCAGTTAATTGGCAAAAGCACCAGCAATGCACGGGGAAAGCCGGATCGCAGTGCACAAGGAGCCTCACTGGTATCTTAATATTTTCCTGCAAACCGCCACAGAGCCTCTATGTGCACAGCAAGCAGCATGAGCACTGATGAAAACTGGCTGTACGAAATCAGTTAACGGCAGGTTTGCACTTAAAAAGTTGTTCAATTTTGACTGAATCTCTCCATTGTTAAGTATAACAAACTCGATTTTAGAAAAATGTACTGCTATGTAAATCATTTCAACAGAGCCTGAGAGTGGCCTGAGGATCTGCTATCTAGTTTGACTCACTCTGCAAATCCACACTATGTCCCTCAGAAACAGACTGCAGTGACTTGTTTTATCCCTGAATGACATTTCCATTGTGGGGGTACAATGGGAGGGAGGACAAAGAGCAGATGTAATGCCATTACAAGTCTGCATCTTGTGAAACTTCAGTTTCTCTTTTCTCCTCCTCAGTGGAGGTTGTGGTGACATAATCTCATCTGTAATGAATGTTTACTTGCCATTTTCTTTGCATTAAATTCAGTATGGCTGCACTGATGCCTGGATGGTTGGTGGGGTTGGCGGGGGTGTATGCATGTGCTTAACAAATTATGGAGCTTGAAATGTATGAAGTTATTTTAAAGCTCCAAGGCCTATGTTTAAGTCATGATGCGTGCGTTTATAATGAAGATTGGTTTCCGTGTTTGTCTTGGCCTCTTTTCAAGATAATACACTTTGCTCTGTGGCCATTGTGCTGCTAGTAGTGTAACATTTAGTGCACATTTAACTGTGGTTTACACTTAACATACAGGGAACTCTGTTGTAAACTTACTGTAAAATTACAGTTAAAATAACTGGCATAAAAGGTGCCAGTTTATGACAGTGCAGCCCCTACTGTCCAGCTTGTTGCCCCTGTCACTGCAGACAGCTTCCAGTGTCCTGGATAGAACGTGATAGCCACAGCAGATCATACATAAATGCGGTGCAGACTAGAGGCCTAAAATTAGACTATGTAATGCAGACTTTCTGCTTTTATCTGTCTGTTTTGTTTTATAGGGTATTGAATATTCTGCCATATGCTGTCTTCTTGGGCATATGTCTGGGGACATAGAACGTCATTTAACCTCATTAAACCTACGGATCCATATATGGGTCTGTCAAAAGCAGCTGCTGTATTCAAACCTGTGGAACTTCAGGCCTATTATAAATTCTAGTGGAGATCTCAAGGTTTGTTTTTGAGCCCAAATTTGTTGTGTTGAATTGCAGGAAAATGTGTTTTAAACGATGTATAAGTTCTAGAGTTTTTTTCAATTGATGTAATATTGTGTCCATAATAACATGGCATCCTGGGCTTGAATATTTCTGTCAATATAAGTGTGATGTAGCTTCAGTGAAGGGCTGCAACGAGCAGATACAGAATATGTGTGACATTGTCCTACAACAAGGAATGTTGAATCAACTTGAGGGAAAACTTAAGTGATAAAAATCACAGTTTAAGGGGTTAATTGACCAAATTTCAATCCTACTGAACTAGACAATTCATACAATGCAACAGCAACAACAAAAGTAACAACATCATCTTGGTATTTCACTGTCTAAAATATCTTCTTCCAATCTGAATATTTATAAATTTGTTAATACGCTCATATGTTTTTATTTATGCAAATGGATGATCTGATGGAATGTTGAATTAAGAGCCTTCAGTGCTTGCGCATTGTTTTCAGGTGTGCTCTGTAATATCATGATTCTGTGGCAGTGTTGTATGTTCCATGTTTACCATTCTGCAACACTGTTTAGTAGGTTTGGGCATCCGGGATTGTTGATTGTTGTATTCTAGCAGCCATGCTAGTCTCCTAAATTCTTTATTATTGTGCATTTTCAGTGGGGCTGCTCCCCATCTCTGACAGCAAGAGCAGTCAGACAGGGCTTCATTTATCCGGGTCGGGACCAAACGAAGGGGAGAAATAAATCATTTATGTGTTGCTTCCATTACAGTCAGAAACATAAGAGTCAGTGGTCTAGCCCCAGTGTTGTTTAGGCCATCAGAGAGGCCGGAGCTATGCTCGCCTGCATAAATTCAGCTTTGAGTCAACTTAAAGGTGCACTATGCAAGTTTGTTTTCTGCGCAATTATATTTTTGTCTCAATTCGCCGACATCTCCCCTCGATCCGCCAGCTGCCTGCCCCTGAATTCACTGTAAAAAAAAACCCGGGCTCTGGAGACCGCACAGGTGTCACAAACTGCAAATAAACACAAGGGGCACAGGCTGCGCCCCAAAACATAACAAACCGTTCCGGCCAATCACCGACAAGAGTTGACAGTTATGGAAGCATGGGAGGGAAGGAACTATGGGAGGGAGGGGCGGGCTACCTCTGTTTTGTTTGAATTCGAGTGTCAATAGAAGTGTTGTCAAACAAACTTGCATGGTGCACCTTTAATGATCACAGTGCCAATCATTCCAGACTGAGACAAATCCTGCAGCATATCCTTCATCCCTGGACCAGGGTTTGCCATCTTTGCCCAAAGATTGTCATATTCTCACAGCCAGGCGCAGTGCACCAGGGTCTGCACAATCAGAACCAGTAGTGGAGCAAAAAAAAGGCTAATTTGATTTTTAATCACTGCCAGGCTGCTGTGAACCTCTCCCTGAGGGAACTTTCTCTTGTTTTTCTCTGCATGTTCAGTTAGTGCAGCTGCAGTGTATTGAACATGGGATGTGAGTGCCATAAGTTGCTGCAACCTTACAGCAGAGCTCTACAAATCACGTTTCTCGAGGGCCGAGAACTGCTGGTTTTCCACCTTCTCTTCACCTGAGAGTCAGGTGTAAAGACAGCCCGACCAACCGGTAGCGCAAACTGTTTACTTAATTGCCTGGAAGGAAAGAAAAGCAGGGCTGAATTCAAGTTCAAGAGCCAATTTGGGGAGCCCTGTCCGACAGAAACTGGTCCCCAGTTCAGTGCTGAGTGGCCCTCCACTGCAGGGCATGCAGGCATGCGTCTCCTTATGCCTCTTTATCCTCTGCTAACATAAATGCTGCTTCAATTCCAAAATGAGTCAAGGCATACATGTGAGTGAGTTGCTCTGGTAAGAGTGTATCATTTTGCATGTTTTGTTCTATATAGCTGGAAAATTACTGAAGCAGGATCGATTAAATGATAGTACCTGGGATCAAGTTTGCATGTTTGGAGTCACAAATTCAGTTTAGTAGCCATACATTGCCTCCTGTTTCTCAGTTTCTCTAAAATTAACAATATCTGTTCAGATCAATGGGCCTCTATCTGCATTATAATCAGAGAAAATTTGTGGGAAATGCTGTCTTACATTTGTGGGTACCATAGTACACCATCCATTAGTTTGTACACGGTCCACATTTCCCTGTCACAACCCATTGTTTTTAACGCGAGGGGCCCCAGTTTCTTCTCCAGTTTAAAGGGTGCATGCTGTGTGTGGAACCTGTATTGATGAAGGCAGAGTTTTCCCAGCCCTCATACTATTATGTGTGTAATGCTGTTACAGCCCTCCTCCTGTCTCAGTGAATAACAGGGCTACGGTCCCCATCCCAGCCGAGGTGTGTAATGCTGTTACAGTCCCTCACCCTGTGTCAGTGAACAACATGGTTACTGTCCCCATACCAGTATCAGTTTATAATGCTGTTACAGTCCTCTTCCTGTTTCAGAGAGTAACATGGTTACTGTCCCCATACCAGTATCAGTGTGTTATACTGTTACAGTCCCTCACCCTTTGTCAGTAAGTAACATGGTTACTGTCCCCATACCAGTATCAGTTTGTAATGCTGTTACAGTCCCTCACCCTGTGTCAGTGAGTAACATGGTTACAGTCCCCATACCAATATCAGTTTGTAATGCTGTTACAGTCCTCATCCTGTTTCAGTGGGTAACATGGTTACTGTCCCCATACCATTATCAGTTTGTAATGCTGTTACAGTCCTCGTCCTGTTTTCAGTGTGTAACTTACACAAATGCCACTCCTTACAATCTCTGTACAAGGCCGGCATTAAAGTGATCAGGATTAATTTTTCACTCTGGAAATTATTTTTCTCAGGTATTTTAAATCACAGACTTTAGCTGACCGTGGTTAAGCTGTACAATAGAAAAGCATTGCCACAGTATTGAGAGGGGCCAGACACTGGAGGGGAAACAGACATCAGAAACACCTCATTCCCGTTCTGCGGGGTCTCTCCCCTGAGAACTTTCCCCCATGCCGCTATTGATGAGCACTGAACAGAGACTGAGCAGCTCCGCCCCCTAACCTGTCCATCACAGCCATGCTGAAATGGCACTGACCTCACAGTATCAATAAACACATTATTTTCATTCCTGTATTTCTGATTGAAATATATCTGGTTGATTTTGTACACTGACTTCAGACTGTATAATATTGTAAAAAAGAAGTTCTGACTTTGCAATTATAGAGATTACCTTGGAGATAGAAAGTCTAATTTATTGTCTGTGAGGAAGGAATTTAGTTGATTTGCATTTTATATGTTAATTCTGCTACATCTATTCCCAAAAAACAACTGATTACACTTGCAGACAAGGTAGCCATGTATATGCAAAGACTAACCTTCCTTCCATTGGTAAAACAATCATTTCGCAGTTTTTTTTTTTTGCGACTGACATGCATATCTGTAATTGTATGGTATGGCAGCCAATGCCGTCGAATTAAACTTTTGTCCTTATCTTCATTCCACACTCTTCATGGAAGTTTTATGATGCCATTATGCTGAGCTAAATCCATATTTTTAAAGTCACAAAGGGACCAGGAAACTAATTTTCTTTTCATTTGCTCATTTGTACATATAATTATTCACAACAGCTCTTCTGGACATTATGCTGTCTTATTTATTTTGTGGGCTTACTCAAGCTCCCATGAGTGAGATGGGAGTTGCGGTTTGTTTGTATATGTAAGGCCAGGCCTGTACATTTAATTTGATAAAGCTTGTTTCTTCTGCATAAAGAGAAAGCAAATCTAGTTTATTACCTCTAATTTAAAATAATAAACATTTACAAGTATGCTGAAATCCCTGACTTTGTAATTATATTAAAATATTTCTTGCCTGAAAATCATTTTTATTTCAGAACTGTGAATCCAGCAAAGGCAAGTTGGCAACACAGACCTGGGCCTGAAAATAAAGATAAGCTGTTGTGTCTGGCTGTGAAATCTCAGCGAGGTCTCTCTGTTTGTGATCACTACTTATTTACCTGTGAGGACCAGGCTGAGGTTTCTTTTAAGAAGCACGAGACCAACTTGAGAACAGTCTGCTCCGTTCAGCTACAGCACTTCAGCAACACTGTTCTGAGTTGAATTTTAGAGATGCAGATTTTGTGTCCGACAACTGGGGACATTTCAGTTCACACGCATCAGTGCCACTGTTCACATTGGTAGTCAGAATGAGTGCAGTACATTGTCAGTGCGTTTCTGCCTTTATTTTAAGCTCTTTCACATATGTCTCTCCATTCTCCCTTTCAATTTACATGAAAATGCGCGAGTCATTGTTTGGCTCCATTTCACAGGCTTGCGGGAGCCCCTTTGACTTGTCCCTTTGATATGAATTGGTGATTGTGGAAGTTTTCAGGTCACTTCCTGCCTTTGAGTCACCCCCAAAAAAAAGCTATTCCTAAAAAAAAAACTTTTATCAGCTGCTCCAGAAAATTTTAAGTGCTGTAGTGATCTTTAACCTTCGGTCCTATTCATTAGGTCATCAGGGAATGCTTAACGAGAGCTGATGAGTCTATTAAGACACAGAAGAGCTCTGTGTCGCTCCTGCGGTGTGCGTAACTGCGTCAGATCTGGAAAAAAGTAGGTCTTTCTGGTTATCTTCAGTGCATCTCAGTGCCCTGAAACACTGTGTTATATGCGTATGTGTAACATCTCAGCAGTCCGACAGAACATCTCACATCTCAGTTTCATAAAGCTACTCGACAGACTGTTCTCCAGTTAAACGGCTTTCCTGTCTGAGGGGAAAACTGTAGTTGGGTCCAGATGTTTTAGTAAAAAAAGGGGGCCCCTGGTGCAGTGTTCTTGGGGGGTGCGCAGAATTCCTGTCTATGCCACTGGCTGTTGTCAAGGAGCGGGTGGGTGTTCCTGAATATCAAAATATCAAGAAAAGCTGAAAGGGTGGCGGTGGAGATTGTGGGGGTCTCTGTCAGTGTAGAGTGGCTTGAGGTTGGAGTGATGCTAAAAAAACCAATAAGAATGATTTTATTGGACAGAATTTCATCAGGATAGCACTCCTGTGTTTATTTTGTCTTTGTAGCGTTACATTCACATTAAGATCTAGTTCAGACTTGGCCTGCAGGCCTGAAATGCAGTGGTGGCTGGTAAGATGAAAATTGAGGATGCACAGAACATCCCTTGAAACTAGTGATTGGTCTTGACCTGTTTTCAATCTTAAAATTCAGTTAACATTAAGCAAACTTGAAAAACACTACTGACTTTCACGTGTGGCCATTTTTGCCTCGTTATGGTCACGTGAGCAACAAAAAGCATTGTTGAAATTGCATTTCAATCAATGTTATTCAACAGTATACTTGTGGCTAATCTTTGTTTTTCTTTGATGTAATTACACAATCATAAAGTCCAGGTTAGATAGTGCATGATGTGCTAAAAGCAAACAGGGAAGTTAACAAAGTAGTTCATCTTTTCTGTAAAGTGAATAAAACATTTTTCTGACTTGAATTTTCAATATAATTGTTGCAAAATTGCATTAACAAGAAGTGTGTTCAACTGCCGCTGGCTTATTCTAATCATAGTATAACTTGTTAATCAAGGAAAATGATTGAAAGCAGATCAAAACTAATAATTAGTTTTGAGTGCTTTTTCAATTTTCAGCTCTCCAAACACCGCTGGTCAAATGTTGAGTGTGCCTGTTCTCTGAATGAATCCAGTTTGGGCTGAAGGCTGACCTGTTGTTTAACCGCTGTGACAGGATGCAGAAATTTCCCCTGACGCGTGTCTAAACCATTCTATAGAAGCCAACAAACAAACAGGGGCTCACTGTGAGGAGGAGAACGTGTGAACACAGCTCACTATAGAAATTGTTCTTTTTATCCAGGAAATAGTATTCATTCCAACCTAAGGTTCTAATTTCTACATCATAAAGGAATAATGCGCGGACGGCAGAGCCTCTTTCACAGGCTGAATACTGCTCAGTGGTGCATGGTGTGCTACTATTGGCTGTTGAAACAAAAGGGGAGTGGCCTGTTGTTTAGTCAAGTATGGCTTCAGCCGGTGATTTATTGTGCAGACAGCATATCAAACGAGAGTCTTTTGGGGGAGGAAGAGAGAAGACCTTTGGGGGCAGGCTCAAACAGCCCCAAGATAGAACAGGTAGTGTCGATGGCACTTGATGAGGTTAACAGTGAGAGCTTCTGAGAGGCAATGTCTTCCACAGCAGTACCAAAGCTGAAAACAAAAGCTTGCAGTGCACTCTGCTGCATTACATGGTCTTTCCTTTGTATTGGCAAAGGCAGTGCTGTTATGGGAACGAGTCATTTGGACCCTGTACCTGTTGGACCCATACAAGTTGGACCCTGTCCAGTTGGACCCCTAACTGTTTAGACCCCATACCATTAGGAGCCCAGGCAAGTTGGACGCTAGACCAGTTAGACTCCAGACCAGTTGGACCCCTGACCAGTTGGGTTAGGGTTAGGGACTGAGGTCCAGGCAGCATGGGGTCCAACTCGGTAGGGTCTGGGGTCCAAGTAGTCAGGGATCCAACTGGTTTGGGTCCAAATGGTCTGGTGTCCAATCAGTTCTGGGTCCATTCAGTTAGGGTCCAACTAGTACGGGGTCCAAACGACCTATTCCCTACTGTTATGATCCAGACAAGGAGCCAGATGCAGAGACAGAGTACAATCCAGTGAAGGGCTTTATTGATAGGAATGTGGTAATGACTGAGTGGCAGTGAGTCCAGAGTTGAATGAGAGCAGTTCAGTTCAGATGGTAGATGATCTAGGGTAAGAGAGCTGTCCGCGCTCGGCCAGTGGCGTCCCTGAGTAGAAGCCAGATAGTCATCACCTCTAGAGCACAACTGGTAGGTGACAGATCCAATGTGTTTTTAGAAACGCAATGCCAATCCTTGAGACAGCTGTAGGCTTGGGAGGTGTTCCTAATAAACTGGAGAGGCTGCTTAAAAGGAATGTGGTCCCAATCCTGCAGACTGGAAAACTGGCTTAGGAGCTTGTTCTTATTAGTAAAACCAAGAAAAGGACTATCATATTTACTATTGTTAATGGTGACAAAAATTTCAGAAGACAATGAACTCAGACTATGACAAAGGATAGTGACTGGTGTCCAGCCCAGAGGTGGAAAGTCCGGGTTCAGAAAGTAAAGATCCTCCCCAGAACTTTATTCCAACCACCTGGATTTACTTTGGCCGGGGGACTGAGCTAAAATGAGTGATCAGCTCATTCTGTGGGAGGGAGAAAAACTTGGCAGGATATTTACTTTCTGACCCCTGGATTTTCCACCTCTGATCCAGCCACTCTGCAAGGCTCAAAATAAGGTTATGTACACCGCAGGAACAGACGGGAGTGGGACACACAAATGTATTACACCTGGAGAGGGTGGCGCACAATACGCTTAAACGATTAAAAGAAACCATACATCTAGAAGACATGCAGGTTGCTTAATGGGAGGTGGAAACAATTGGAATTCACACAACAACTGTTACAAGTATGGGCACAGCAGTGGTATTTTCAATGCGTAAGCCTGCATTTCTGAAGACTAGATTCAGTACCAGAGCTTTCATAAGAGCAGTTTCAAGTGTTAGAGCATAATATGGTTTGGGATGGACCACGAGGAACTGGTCCTCTATGTGAGGTACATACTATACGAATATTAGTCATGCTAATGTGAATAGCCTCGTGGGCACAGCCTGAATAGGATGAAAAAAGAAGAGAGCTGTTGCACCTGACCTCACAGCACCAGAGCCCTCTAACAAAAAGCAGTTGGAGCACAGTGCCGGTATCCTAACGCTTCTGTTTCAGAAAGACCTCAGGTCATTTTCTTAATTGAAGGTCAAGACCTTGGTTGCCCTACCCCTTGGTCTCCATGCCCTGTGTTTCAGGATGTTGTAATCCACTTGAGGCAGAGAGTGAACACACTTGGAGACTGCAGAGCCTGAGAACTGGCTTCTGTGTGATGAGGGACAATTTGTGCCCTTGACACCCCAACCTCTCACTGGGGGACAAGACCCTGTGGGACCTCTTTAATGACAGTATCTGACCATCACTTACCAATTGTAGTGACCTGATATCCAATACAGCTCATCGCAGGGCAGATATGATCGTCGATAATGACGGATCAAAGTTAAAAATGTAGACGAGTGAACTTCTGCCCCTAACCGCGCGCGGGCGAATACTAGCTAATATATTGCGATTTATAGCGTTTAGTTCCAAGACATGAACTCTGGCTTTGACTTGAATTTAGCGTTTAATTGAATTTTGCAGTATTTTCATGTTCATATCGGTGCATCAATGATGGTTTTCCATTGCTAAGCTGTGCAATGCTCATCACATTCCGACATGCATGCATTGGCTTGGCGAAGCTGGCCTTATTACCGGAAATGCGGACGTCTACAAGAAATTCTTTTCATTCATCTCGTCTCCTGATTTACGACAGTTTCACGCTATAGCAGTCGCTCCAGTTGCACAATGTGGAGCTACAAAGTTTGGCGATGTGCTGGCTGGTGCGATCTATTCTGCTTGTGAGTGGCGGAGGTAATTAAGATGGCAGTCCAGGGTGTCAACCAGGGTGGGGTGGGGGGATTCTAGATTACTGAATGCGATTGTGAGTGTTGAAGATGGGTGACTGCGAATGTCATCTCATTTGGCTTGATATCTGTTTGGGCAACATGAGAGTGAAAGACAGAACCTGAAAGCATGCGCTTCATGCCCAAAGCGTTAGAGTTGGCAACCCGACCCACTTTGTGATGACGTAAACCTCTGCAGCCAACTGCAGCTTGTGGCTTGGAGGGACTTATTCAGCTGCTTAACCTGACTTATTAACATACCATAGCAACTAACTCTTAGAAATCTAAGCGCAGCATTTGAAGTGCATAATTTTGGTTTGTAAAAAAAAAAAAACAGCAGAATGCACATTAAGCACACTTATTAACTGGATTTGCTGCGGTGATCTTCAGAGGAATTTAACTTTTGACTTCCTTCCTGGAGCCCCACTTGCCTAGGGGGCTGATTTGCAGGCAGATATTAATGAAACATGCTGGAATTTAAACCCTAGTCACTGCTCCTCTCTGGAGTTTTTATCTTACAGAAAAGCCATTAACTGCCAGTGCCTTTCAGGTATTAAGACCTCATTAGTCCTCCGTCTTCAGTCAAGTGTCTAATTGGATCAAAGACCTCATCCTTGTGAGACAGGTCACTGGGTAACAGCAGACAGGACAGCTGACCTGACAACTGAATTAAGAGTTAATGAGAGGGCAGGAGTCTTCCTGGGAGTCCTTAGTTCCACACCTTCATACATTTCCCATCAGGCCGAGCAGTCACGATGATTGGGCTTGCTTTTGTGCAAAAAGAACCACTGTAAGCACCTTATCGCTGAAATATCAGCATTATTTTTTTTTTCTGACAGGCCTGCAAGTCCTTTGAAATCAAGCGTGGGTGTGGCCTGAAATTGTGATGTCATGGCGACCCATCCTTGGTTTCTGAGGTTTTGTGGTATGAATCAACTTTCACACTCGATTCCATTTCAGGTCCATTTCTCCGTGCACCTTTAAGTCAAGCCAGGGGCCGTCGATGTTTTAAATTGCACCAGGTATTTGCAAAAGTTTGTTTGGACAATGTGTTGCGTGATGGAGTGTTTAGTTTCTGTAGAAACCCATTAACGTGAAAACTACCTTTTTGTTGTCTATAATTCTGATCTAAGGATACGACGTGACCCAGTTTTTGACTGTGAAACGTACGAGAACAACACCTTGAAATAATTATGTGAGCACTTAGATTACAAGATATAATGTTCAGCTGTAATGGAGGGAGTATAGCTGACTGCAGCTGTCACACAGGAGACAACTGTTGTCTTCACGGATGAATGGTTTTATTCCTCTGAGACAGATCTGCTCTGAATCTCTGAGGCCTTCTCTATCTGACCAAACACAGCTAACAGTCGATTTAGATCCGTCCTGGGGAGGCGCAGTCCTGATACAGGCGGATTTCTCCATATCAAGTGCCTTGCTTTTGAGAGCATTTTACAAAATGATCTAATTATTGCCCCCAAATCAAAATCTTAGTTCAGAACTGAATTCAATGGACATGTTCACTGCTAAAACTTCAGTTCTGTGGTTTAGTGTGTATACTGTCACAGTTTTCTTGGAATGAGCTTACCTTACATGCTTTCCAGATGGTTCTCTGCCATCCATGGCGTCTAGTCTGTTCAAACTGAGCACAGCAAAAGCGCTTGTCTATTTTGAGAATGGTCTATTCTCTTTCATTGGAAATCTGATGTTAAAGGAGAGCTAAAGGGAGCCTGTGCAGGAAATACAGCGATCAATAATTTCAATCTCAGCACCAGGAGTGGTTAGGACTTTATATTTCCTGCTCTAAAGTTTTCCTGACTGGGGAGGTGAGCGCCGGGACGGAGGTACATCTCAGTGCTGTAAATCACAGGAGACACCTTTACGTTTCTGGCTGCACGCCTGCATCTCCTCTCTCAAATTGATGGATTTCTTTTACTTTCTCGCTTGCTCTCTACCCCCTAAACACTAACTCTGGCCTGCCTCTCTGATCAGTGGAATTCTGGGAAAGCTGCAGCACTATTTTAAGACAGGTTCGTGCAATTTCATTTTTTGAAGTCAAATGTTATAAAACACACTGTGTATAATTCTCTTTTATTGTGTGGATAGGCTAGTTTTTGGCTTCCCTCATGTCTGGAAAGATTGCATGGTAGAATGTGTCACACACGGTATTGAGATGTTCAAGAGGGAGGGGCGATTATTATAATCTGTTTTGGTAGAGGAAACGCTCCCATATATAGATTATTAAATATATCTCTAAATATATCTGGTACTCTGGCAGTTTCAAGTTTAAATTTGTTTTAGAAATGGCCAAAAAAGAGACACATTTCCCCCAAAACTTTTTGTTTTCAGCAATGAAGGTGATTCTATCCATGAGATGGCAAAGAACTGAAGGCTTAATGCAGAAGAGTGCAAGAGACAGATTTAAAAGAGCAGCACAGATTGGGTCAGTCATGACTGAAGAGGAAAGAAATTCCAAGTGCGTCAGAGTCTTTAGTTTGAGTAACTGATGCCTCAGTGGTGATCAGATAACAGCTTCATTCAATAATACTCGCCGAACATTCACATGCAAGCATGAAGGAAGGACTATGGGTGCTCGCCATATTGACAAAGTTTCAAAGAAAAAGCCACTTGAATAACTGGCCAACAAGAGGAAAAGGATAAATTAAGCAAATTAAGAATGAAGGAAGATTATAATTTAGAAACACGCAAATATTTGATCAGCATAAGGCCAGCAATGGCTTATAAGGCCAGTATCCTGGAATAGTTGCTATACTATTGCTGATGCCAATATTTGACAGGTAGGATTTGATGAAGATGCTTGCAGGGGGCCTGTAAAATGTCTTGTTCTCAAAACTTATCCTCTCACACAGTTGCACTTCTGAGCCTTCTGCTTCAACTTTACTTCCTGGTCAGAGTCCAACTGTTCAGTTCTTTCACAACAGTAGTGAACGCCGTTGTAAGGCATTGTCTTAGTTTTTGACCATCTAATTGGATTTTTTCAAACTTCTGCCTTGCTCGATATGATGAGAGTAGTTCTTTTTGAACTAAATTGATTTCATAAGGATGGGATGATGGAGTGTTTTTTAACATAGTAAAGTAATGACTGCCGAAAGTGTGGTTTTTCAATCACATATAAAAGCTGAATTAAAAAATATGTAGATATATTTCAAACAATACTGATGATTTGAAGTATAATCCTATTTCTGCTATATTTTGTGATCAATGTAATGCAATTTTGGTGTAGAAAAGTATAAGTTTCTCTCAACACTGTAAAAACACCTCAGTGATTCCAAGCTTTTAAATGCTATGGAAACAATATTCATGGAAATCAGGCGTTGACAGTTTGTTTCAACAGTATGAAGAATGTTAACACAAAACTACTGACTAAATAAACTGTCTCTGTGACTTCTTAACAATAACAATATGTGAGTTATTGAGTTAGCAGTCATCACTGGCCCCATGAAAACTCAGTTAAGTGCAGTCATGGCCATTTTTATCAAATGATCTCCATTTTTTCCTCAGTGGCTGTGTATACTTAAATTTACTAAATATTGCATCAACAGACAGATAGCTGCACAACAAGAATAATCACTGAAATAGTCAGGCTATCATTATCTCTGTATTTAGTGATACAAGTTTGCAACTATACCACAGACCTGCCTCGATTACACCACCGCGCATGAAATTTGCTGAGTAAGAGCTGATACCTGATTTTAAGTAATTTTGGGGCGCTGAATCCAAATATCACTTGAGTTTTTGGCCGTCACGTCAGGTTTTGTCACAAATCACTGCCCTTGGTATTACGAGAATCTGGTTCAAGCATAGTAAGTCCCTGCTGTTTCTCATGAATTAAACACTCCAAATCACCACCACAAAGTATTGCATCATCATGGAAAATAACCACACCCCAAGTAGCCTATGCCAATCCCCTTTTCACCTTTTGCCTGTTGCATGAGTTCTAAAAATAGCATCGGATGATGGACAAAGACAAATCTCAGCCTGTTGTCTGTATCAGTTGTCAATCTTTGGATCTACCAGACGCCTAACTGCATTTTCTAGTGTCATCTCAAATTTCCTTGGAAACATTATAGCTGACAACTATGAAGCTCTTGTCCACATTCTGCTCCAAAACTTCCAAAAATTGGGCGTAAACATGAGTGTTAAAGTACGCTTTTTGCACAGCCACTTGGATTACTTTCCACAAAACCTTGGTGCTGTCAGTGAAGAACAAGGGGAAAGATTCCATCAAGATATCAAAACGATGGAAAAACAGTACCAAGGAAGATGGAATGCAAACATGATGGCTGATTACTGTTGGTGCCCACAGAGAGACTGCCCCGAATGAAATTATTCCCGTAAATCAAAGAAAAGAAAATTTAATCCTTAGGTAAGCTGCATTTTGTTTTATTACATCTTGCAGAGTGCTTAAAATCTAACTGTGTCATTTTGCTTTCATTTATCATTGCGCATTCTTAGACATATCAATATGAAAAAAGAATTTGCGATTTGTCAAAAAATCTGACGTGATACATAAATTTTTGGGGCAAATTTGAAATCATCGCCTTCGAATTATATGAAATCAACACAGTTTATCAAATCAGCAGAGAAAAAGTTTCAAAATGCAGGGTGGTGTTATTCCATTATTATATGTTTTTTTGTTGTTGCTGAAAATATACTTTCAGGTCAGAAAAACCAGTCAAATTCAGAAAAATGCAGGGCGTCCGTAATATTTTGGCCAGGTATTCGTAATGTTTTGGCCTGCAGTGTAGCTCTGCCACTGACATGCCTCTCTGGCATCTCTAGATCTCCACTCAATTCATTTGCGAACTGCAGCATTGGCACAGAGGTCGTCTTTAGTGCTTCATTGCACTGGTCTTGTTTTATGACCCCAGGTGAAGGTGACAGACAGGAGAGGGTCAGAGTGCTTAAATACTTGAAACCTCCCCCCCAGACCCTGACCACAGGAGCACCCTACAGCCAGGCCATATTTACGGCAGCACTCCTGCTCTAATGGTCCACCCTCCGGAGTCTGCAGGTCATTAGCAGATCGCTTTTATCACGGCCTGTCACCTTTGTGGGACAGCAGGGAAGCCATATCCACACGCTGGAAACACAGAACAAAGGCCATGAAACCGAACTTCCAGAAGGAGGGGAGGATTTGAACGTTCTGGTCTCCACTAAAACAAAACGAGCGCAACGCTGAGTAGCACTTTCAGTCAGAAAGAAACTTTCTTCGGGAAGAACATTTTGCCATTATTTAGCGGGCTATAAAACAGGATTGTGCCTTTTGCTATTTCGGTGTTATTTCTTATTGATCTAAGTTGCTGTGTACACTTAAAGTCAAGCCAACTTCAAATCCTCTAGCTAGTTTGTTACAACAACTATTATTTGTTATTGAACAACTAAATAAAAGATGAAACAACAATGGGCTCACTCATGTTTTTACAGCATGTGGTCCTCAATTCCCTATTTCAGTGTTTTTGCCCATGTGACCCTCTCTTCCTCTCCCTCAGATGTGAATGAGTGTGCGGTCGACAATGGAGGCTGTGGGGGTCAGTGCTGCAACACCATCGGCAGCTTCTACTGCAAGTGTCCCGAGGGCCAACGGCTGGCCCAGGATGGCAAAACATGCCAGGGTAAGGAGGCTGTGTTAGGTACAGGAACCTCATTCCTACGATTCTCTCGGAAATCTCTCACTGTGGTTACAACCCCAATTCCGAAATAGTTGGGACGAAGTGTAAATTGTGAATAAAATCAAAATGCAATGACTTTCAGATCACATGAGCCAATATGTTATTTACAATGGAACATAGATAACATTTCAAATGTTGAAACTGAGACATTTTACATTTTTATCCACAAAATGAGCTCATTTCAAATTTTCTTGCTGCATCAAGTCTCAAAAATGTTGGGACACAGGCAAAAAAGGGCTGAAAAAGCAATTAATATACAAGAGAATCAGCTGAAAGAACATTTAGCAAGTGGTTACATTAACTGGCATCAGGTGTGTAACATGATTGACTATAAAAGGGATGTCTTAGAGACGCTGAGTCTCTCAGAAGTAAAGATGGCCAAAGGCTCTCCAACCTGTGAAGGCTTGCGTAAAAAATTGTAGAATACTTTAAAAAAATGTTCCTCAACGTCAAATTGCAAAGGCTTTGAAGGTCTCATCATCGACAGTGCATAACATCATCAAAAGATTCAGAGAAACTGGAAAAAACTGCGTGAGGGACAAGGCCAAATACCTTTACTGGATGCCTGTGATCTTCGGGCCCTCAGATGCCACCGCATCACTCACCAGCATGATTCTGTCATTGACATTACTAAATGGGCCCAGAAATACTTCAAGAAACCACTGTCTGTAAACGCAGTCCACCGTGCCATCCACAGATGCTGCCTAAAACTCTATCATGCAAGAAGGAAGCCATTATTGAGCATGATCCAGAAGCGCCGCCGTGTTCTGTGGGCCAAGGCTCATTTAAAATTGGACTGTAGCAAAGTGGCAAAGTGTCCTGTGGTCCGACGAGTCCAAATTTGACATTCTTGTTGGAAATCATGGGCGTTGTGTCCTCCGGGCTAAAGAGGAGAAAGATCACCCCTCCTGCTATCAGCGTTCAGTTCAAAAGCCAGCATTTCTGATGGTATGGGGATGCATTAGTGCATATGGTGTGGGACACTTGCATGTTTTAAAAAGCACCATGAATGCCGAAAGGTATATAAAGGTTTTAGAGCAACATATGCTCCCCTCCAGACGACATCTATTCCAGGGAAGGCCTTGTGTATTTCAGCAGGACAATGCAAAACCACATACTGCAGCTATTACAACAGCATGGCTTCGTAGTAGAAGAGTCCGTGTGCTGAGCTGGCCTGCCTGCAGTCCTGATCTTTCACTGACTGAGAACATTTGGCACATAATTAAACAAAAAGTCCGTCAAAGGAGACCCAAAACTCTCCAGCAGCTGGAAGCCTGTATTAAACAAGAGTGGGATCGAATTCCAATGGCTAAACTTAAGTTACTTGTCTCCTCAATGCCCAGTGGCCTCCACTCTGTGTTAAAAAGAAGAGGGGATAATACACCATGGTAAACAGGCCCCTGTCCCAACTTTTTTGAGACCCGTAGCAGCCATCAAATTAAAATGAGCTCATTTTGTGGATAAAATTGTAAAATTTCTCAGTTTCAACATTATCTCTGTTCTGTTGCGAATAAGATACTGGCTGGTGTGATTTGAAAGTCACTGGCCCTCATTCATCAAACGTGCATACACCAAAAAAAATGGGTGTACGCCAAATCTCCCGCAAGGATTGCCATTTATCAATCTGAACGTGAGCGAACGGTTCGCAAAAATCTCACGCCAGGTCTGACCAGGCGTATGCAGATTTGAAACCAGCGAACAACATGGAGGGAGTGCAGCTGTCAAAATTAGTAATAAACCGTATGCAGCGATGCGGACGTCATGCGGTTGTTGCTCTTATTAGTAAAATGAATAAAAAGGCTAAATAGATAAATTGGCTAAATTAATAAATAAAGAAATAATTAAGACACCTGAGTTGAGAAATTAATTAAACTTATATTTTGAGACAACCTGCTTGTCAGGCCAGACGGCTGACAATTACAATCAATTTGATTAAGCGCAATGCGTGGCTTGGCAGATATGCAGTGCGGTATGTCAGATGCTCATCCAGTCAGATATATACTGAACAACAAAAAAAAGGCAAAATAATTAAAGGCAGACTGGAAAATAAGTTTGCGCGTAATTATTTTAGAAAATCAAGTTTATTACTTCTACGTGCACATTTACACTCATTTCATCAAAACTTTTCTTTATTTTGCAGTCACTTTGACTGAGTAACCATAAGAGTACATTGACTAACTAGCTAACTTGCATTTCTTTTGTTGCTCAGTATAGGCCTACAGACACTTTGACCGTGATCACATTTTGACAATGGCAGATCTTCTGTTGATAGAGGAATAAGCTTCTGTCCAACGTGAGAGGAACTTTCGGCACAGAGAAGATCTCTTCCGGGAAAGTGACGAGTGGCTGCTCGTTTTGTGTGGCACCCAATAAAATGTCATAGAGTAATACTAATAAAAGTACAATGAAGAGTGATCTCTGCAGACTTTTTTAACAATTATTTTATTAAGTATTTTAACAATTACCCTCATGCAGCTCCGATCGAGGCGGTGGGGACTCCGTGTCCCCACTGCCTCGTATTCCCACGATGGAGGGGGTGCCCTGCTGCCACGCGTTCCTCGAACGGAGACAGCTGGAGGTTCGAGTCTGGTTGGCCTCCACCGGTCCGTGCGCTGCTGCGCCTGAGCGCCGCAACCCGTTTTTTGGTGGCAATCTTGAAATCAGACCACTTTTTTTAACCTACATGTAAAGCATTTGGATTGTCAATTATGTAGGCTATATAACATGAAATATCATGGATCTATAATTGAATTTATTAAGGCTGATGTTTTTCGCACTTATACATGTGGCCAGTGCTGAATTTTTTTCTTGGCCACACTTATAGGTGCGCCAGTTGATGACCATTCCATTGCTGCTTATAGAAAGTACCGCTTAAAATAAGTTTGGCCAAGAAAAAAAATTTAGCTTTGGACACACTTAAAATTAGTGTGGGCAATGGAGAAATGTGCATCTTGGCCACACTTATAAGTGCGTCTAACGCGAATTTCGATCAATTTTGGTGCTTGGACGCACTTAAATAAGTGCGAATAGTCACTGTGATTTATTAATGAATTAAATCAAACGTCTACTGCACTCCGGTTTTCCACCCCAACGGTGTTTATCGCAGCAGCAATAGTTTTCCAAACTGCAGCCTTCTGGGCTCCCTTTTTGCCACTCTTAAGGCTTCCAAATAAAATTATTTTGTTTTTCTCCCCCTTGGACGTGATCATTTATATTTCATCCTCAGTGAAGTTCCTTCTTCTTTGCCGTCTTTCGAGAGTCCGTGTCGTAAAGTGAGCAGGACTATGACTCCCGGAGCGTGAATTTATCGGGCGTGTCATGTAAATTACGATGGTTTCAGCCGCCAGATTTATCAACGCCACGCCAGTTCTACACCGAAATCAGCGACATACAAACTTCTAGTAAATCAGACGTGACACCTGGCGAACGCTGACGTTTACACCAGAATCTACACCAGATCCTACGCAAGTTTGATAAATGAGGGCCACTGCATTTTGATTTTATTCACAGTTTACACTTTGTCCCAACTATTTCGGAATTGGGGTTGTACAATGGATGTAGCTAAGCGAGTGAGGTAGACCCATAGTGGTGCATTAATAGGCTCCATCACACAGACACCGTAGAGCATGGTGACTAATCTTCAAACCGTCACATAATCTCATGCTGATGTCTGTGACCACGCTCCCTTGCCTGAATCAAATGCATGGTGAGTTATGAAGCTGAAGAAACAGCATTTAGAATTTGCCACACTGGGTTTGCGCGTCAAGTTCCAGTGGCACATATGGACAGCAGGTTGTAACTGGTGTGGACTGGCACGTTGACTTTGGGAAACAGGAGAGCGTCCAAACACAAGTGCAGGAGGGGGAAACTGAGGCTCAAGAGTTTGAGCTTCTAAGCTAACATCTAAGCTTTGTGCAATGCACACTGTTCATTGGGTAGTTCAAGAGAGGTATTTGATTTATTTAAAAAATGTGGTCTTGCTCCCTCTACCTGCCTGAAAATGCTGAAAAAGACAGGAGGTCCCAGAGGTTGGTGAAGACAACATTGAGAAGGCAACCCCATGTGCTTCCGTGCTTCCTCAGACAATTTTTTGTGACCCGCCGGAGACCTGACCACGCGGTCCCGCCAGCCTCACAGCACCCAGGCTTGTCATGGTGTCATGGCTTAATACGCTAACCGCATGCATGCTGCTTTGACCCCGAGGCAGGCTCCGCTGTGACAGGCAGACATGAAACAGGTCATCGGCCGCGATCGGGCCCTTTTCTGGAGATATCTAGAGCCTGAGTGGCTCTGTGCTCCCTATGCCTTATTACTGTGCAGATATAAGAAGCACTACCAAAAACATTAACCAGGATCAAAGTGTTCAGGCAAATCCTGACTTTAGATATTCATACAGTGCCTGCAATCCTTAGTTTCTCGCTTGACCCAAAAAAACTCATGATTCAGAGGTCTGTGAAACAGTTTAAAATGAAATACCTCCAAATTCTATTGAGAAAAAGTCTCTAATTTTGTGATGTCAGCTGCTGAGAGTATACCAGCAAAATACCTGATATACTTGAGTGGAGGTCATGAAGCGGATGTGCGTCCAGTCAGCTGAGGGGTTCGCAGGACAGTGGAGAGTATTTTCCTCTGGAATACAGCTCTCAGTAAAAATACAGTCCTCGCTGAAGCTGCAGTATTGAAGATGGACCTGCTGGACTTACTGCTTGCTTGATACCAGGCATCATTGGCTGTAACCTTGGGCACCTTTTGCCTGGACAGAAGACCTTTATCCAGACTGAGGCTTGAAACATGTTGAACTCTGTGTTACTTCCAGAGAGGGAAATTCACCCCAGATCTCCGCAGCCCGGGGTAGGAGGGGGTGATTAGTGAATGAGTGGGGGAGGGGAGTAGTTGGGGGATGCTAAGCTGCCTCTCCTTCTCCAAGTGCAAACCAGAGAGTACTGACCGGACATCCAGCATGAGCGCGGAGCACGTTCTGATCTCTTTCCCAGATGTGTTTACGGTCATTATCCGTGGAGGACCTCAGCAATTTCTTTCTTTTTGGCATTTCGGTTCCCCTCAGGGGTTGGAGCCCGGGTGGCTGGCAGTTAGTGGAGGTAGCCTGGGCTCTCCGAACAGCTCTTTAGAGACAGTTACGCTGCATTTACAGTACAGCCCCAGGGGAGGGCGCACTCCTGCATTTTCCTTTCCAGTCACTTTGGACAATATTGGTGTCGGAGTTTACCCTGGCAACAAAGTAGATAGCTGTTTTATTAATGAACAGGGCCTTCTCTGATGGGAAAGTGTGTTTTGTTGCAAATATTAGTGATCTGCTGTCAACGGGTGCCGTTGTTAAGGCCTAATTTGAAAACACATAAAGCACCAATTATCACATTTTCAGATTTACTGTGATAACTGCTGATCAGCTCGTCCTCCAGGAAAATAACCACACTTTCCCCTGCCTGCAAAAATGAACCAAGGCACCAACCTCAAAATAATGAGGACTTGTGGCTGAGCCCTTTACCACTCAGAGCACGGATAAATGCGATAACAATAACAGGGAACTGGCCCCCAAAATGGCTGTAGATCCTAAATAAATGATACCTGAATGTAGTTTATTTCATATCTTTCATATTTTATTTCTGTTCTCATGGAGAGCAAAGAGGAAAGGCATTTTAAATTGTTGGCTACAAAACATTTCATATGGCTGTCTGGACAGCTCTCCGTGGTCCTAGCAAGACTAAAGCAGTGCCCACACCTGAACTCTACATCATCTTGTATGAGGTCATGCCGTTTTCCGCAGTGTGATGTGCATTTGTCCCCACGTAATTAGGAAGACATGTATATCTTACAAAAGAAGTTTGAGGTCCTGACTGCAAACCATCTCTCTCTCTCTCTCTCTGTCTCTCTCTCTCTATCTCTCTTGCGTTCTCACGCTCTCTATATCTCTGTCCATCCCTCTTTCTCAGATGTGGATGAGTGTGAGGAGCTGAACGGGGGCTGTCAGCAGACCTGTGTGAACACAGCTGGCTCCTTCTACTGCGAATGCAGCGAGGGCTTTCGCCTGCATACTGATGGGCGCACGTGTATCGGTGAGCAGCTGACCTAAAAGAATCAAAACAGCAACACATCCTTGAGCTAGTGTTCAACAGAGCACACGCAACACGTGCGCAGCTATAGTTTTCAACACCTGAAAATACAACTCGGGGTGAAGCTATTTGTGCTCTGCTCCTAAATCAGTAACACCTTCCTCCAGAACGACAGGTCTGGGGAGGAGGGATATACTGAGGGGAGTCCAGAGGAGGAACTGAGGGGTGCATGTCCACTATAGAGGAGTATAACATCTGCTTGAAGCATTAGGGCAGCTTCCCACGCGTTGCACAGTTGGTTTTAATGTTTTCCAGTCACTGAGGAGATTGTGAGAGAGAAGACACTGGGTGCCCTTGGTCATATTGGGGTAGGGCATTATTAGTGAGTTTTCTGAAGTCATCACTATATGTAGAACAGGATTGGGTCACTCATGTCATAGAGGGGCACAGTGTCCACTTCTTTTTGGTGCATGAGACATGCAATAAATGATGCCATTGCAGGTTACAAATGTCAACCAACTTTTCAGGTCATGTCCCTTGTTCTGTTTTCAAATAATGTCAATCCTGCTTCATTTTTTAATAAAGCCCCAAATGTCAGTCATCGCAGTATTTTTTTTGTCTTCTCCAAGTTTCATTTCAGCCTGTCTTTTTTTCCCCATCTCCCATCTTTCATTAATAGAAATAAAACTGTGCATGTTAATTTATATTACAGTACATTTTATTTAATTTTCTGGCTTGTTATGTTCAGTGTTGCTGCGTAAAAAAAAGGCAGCACAGTGTCAGGTTTTACCTAAAGAAAGGGCATTAGAATAGTCCTGGTTTGGGTTATGGGAGGGCATTTTCCGCATAGCCGATGTGCCAAAACATGATGAGGACCACCTGCCTAATTTCAAATTAATTCAAGTCAATTTGTATAGTGCCATTTACAATTGAGATTGATTCAAAGTGGTTTCCATTGGAAGGAGCCTGAATATGCGCTTTGTCCTCCATGTGCCCCTAAAACAGCAAAGCAGTGGGCTGTGCAAGACCTCTGAAGGTGCCTTGCAGTATCTGGCACTGAGATATCAGCAGCAGATCCTTTCAGGTCAGGGGTCTCTAACTTGTCCATAAAAGGGCGAAGGGGCTGCAGATTTCCATTGCAGTCGAGCAGAAGCACATCTGATACGACTAATAAACTGTGCAGGCTGAGATCAGTTGATTAAGTTAGCTGTATCAAGTGTGCTTCTGCTTGGTTGGGTTGAAAACCTGCAGCCCCTCGGCCCTTTTACGGACCAGTTTGAAACCCCTGCTTTAAGTCCTGTTAGTTGCAAGGTGGCACTGCCACACATCGGACTTGTTATTACCAGACATTCCACAGATGCTTGGTCAGATTGAGATTTCGGAGGAAAATCAACACGTTGAACTCTTTATCTTGTTCCTCAAACCATTCCCGAGTAATTTATGCTGAAGGTTGTCATTGCGATCAAGCAATACTGTTTGTACACAACGATGTTTAGGTTGGTGGCACATATGAAATTGATGTCCACATGAATGCCCGGTTCCAGGGATTCTGGTGCACAGCAGTTAGCATGAGCAGTCTTACCAGTCTGCACCACGCCGCCCCATATTCAGTAGGGTGCATTGCACTTTGCGTCCTGACTCATTCCTCCCACAAGCATCATTAACATTTTCTACGACTTGTACCGCACTGGCCCTTCTGTTTGGTTGGACCAGAAGGAGGAGCCTTTGTCACCTTTGTGCACCAACCTGTTGCTGGATTATAGTTTGTCTTTCTTCAAATAACCTTCAGTAGGTACTCACTGATGCTGACTGGGAGCACCCCACAAGCCATGCCTTTTTGGAAATGCCCCAACATTATTGTCTGGCCGTAACTAGTTAGCCCTTTTCAGAATTGCTCAAGTCTTTACGCTTGGCCACTTCTCCTGCATCCAACACATTTACTATGAGAAGCGACTGTTTGTGTCGCGTCTCATGTATCCCAGGTCTTAAAATGCGCCATTGTTGACGTCATCAACATTATTCAGTTTATCTGCCGGTGGTTACAACGTTTTAGCTCATAAGGGTGTTCTAATTCTTCATGAGTTTTGGAAATTTCTTCTTAGACAACTCTAGTGAAAGAGCTGTGCAGCTCAAAGGTAGAGCTATTCATTAGCAGCACTGAGGGGGACTATATCCTTTGTTTATTGCTATTTTTGTTTTTGTTTTTTATTATTTTCAAAACATACTAAATATCTTTTTGCACAAATTTCTTCATGGCTGTAAATAAGCACCTGTATTTTCCACCTATTTTTGAACTCCGCCCTTTTCCTGCCTCCTCTCATGGTCATCAGGTCTAGTTACACCTTCACAGCATATTGCGGCAGAAGTGGCCGGTTCATTTATGCCACTGATAGGCAAAAGGGTCCTCACACCTTGCTTTCGTTGATTGACTGCCAGAGTTTCAAGCCACTGCGACCATCCATGACTGAAATAACCTATTCCTAATATAGAACCTGTCCCTCAATCAGTGAGATTCATCACCCTTCTCCTCATGGTTCCCACAGAAGGGCAAATCTGCCTTCCTAATGCAGCATGTCTGTATGTCACTGAGGATAAAAGAATGGAATATAAATTTTTTTAAAAATTGTAATGTGCTCACAAGCTATATAAAACTACACAGAAATCCACGGCCATCTCAGGCAGGGCAGAGAGGGGAGACAAGGACAGCTCTCCTAGGATCAAATATCACCCTCTGCGAATGTTGTCTCTGCTATATCCGCTGAAAATTTTCTTAACCCTCATATAAGCATTTCTGCCTTTACTCCACATAGCTGTGAACTCCTGCTCTGTGAAAAATGGTGGCTGCGAGCACAGGTGCGTGGAAATGGGCGACAACCACTACAAGTGTGAATGCAGACAGAACTACAAGCTCAAGAGAGATGGCAAGCACTGCGAGTGTGAGTGTATCTATACCTCCTGCATTCTCAGATATTCTGCCCCCCTCGTCTCCCACCTCACTGTTGAGCCCGGACCCCTTAAACCCATCCTGGCAACCACTGGCGAGACCTGGCTCCTGGTGTGCTGCCAATCATTTGTATGCATTTCGAACGCATTCAGAACAAGCTGCATAGGGATCTCGCTTCTCTAGTTGTAGTGTGGGATGGAGAACGTATAGGGAAATAGTACTGTAATTTATACTGGTGGCTTATCCCCTCTACGGTTCTAAAATGTGTGTTTAGAATGTTCTTAGTTGAACATTCTAATGCCGATGTAACAATCCTAACTGGTTATCGAGAGCAGTGGAGTAGTGGAACTGGGATTTAGAATGAAAAAAAAACATTCCAGAGGACCCACTCGTTAAATGCTTGAGGCTGTTTTATTCCTGTAAGATGTGTTGACGGATGTCTTAAGAAAAGTTTCAGACGACACCGATGCTTTTATACTGAAACGAAGTGTCAGACGATGTCTACAGCGCAAACTGTCATCTCTCTGGTAATTATTTAGTTTTTGTTTTCTAAACAACCAATCTTTTTGCTAAAGTTACTGTATGGCATTTCTATATCCATGAAAACCACCAAACCTTCGGTTGATCCAGCCAATGAAATTATAAGACAACCAATGAAAACATCTGTGATGTTACAAATATTTGACGAGTACAAGATATCGTCTCTCTCTGACATCATTTTGGTCATCAGACACTGTCGACAGTTACGTCTTACAAGTACGAAATGGCCTTTAATATGAAAACTGTACTCGGATGAGTAGCTGGATGTCCTCTCCCCTTCCCTTCATGCTGTAACGTGGGGACCCCACAGTGAAGGACCCCTGCATGCAGAGGAATGGAGACTGTGCTCAGCACTGCCACAGTGAGGATGGGGTGGCAGTTTGCAGCTGCAGGACTGGCTACAGACTGGCCTCTGACGGCAAAGGCTGTGAAGGTGCGTTCACAGGAACAAATTTGCACACCAAAAACACCTTTACACACATGCACACACACACGCACATGCACACGCACACACACAGACACACACACACACACGCATTTTCATGTCACAGACAAACTGTTGGTTAAAGCTTTCCTGGTACATGTCCTGCTGACGCACGCACACTCTTACACTGAGGTCAGGTAATCTGGCTATTCTCACTTTTCTGATTGCATGGCTGCATAAGGGATATCTGGCAGACCGTACAAATCATTTATTTGCCCCAACCGAATTTCCATGTGAAATATGAAGTATATTTATCAAGGCAGCATGCAAACATCTTTGATGGAGGGCTTTGGAAATAAATTATTCAACTTAATGGTTGTTTACTCACTGTGGCTATGGCACTTCAGTATAAGCATGGTGTAGATCACCAATGTGACTCAGTTCCAGGTCATTTTAGGACTAAATAACCTCGGGCAGTGGAATATAATACAGGTCCTGGAGATCCACTGTGGTGTCATGCAGGCTTTCTTTTCAACTGTTACAAAGCACACCTCATTCAACAGCTAAAGTTCTGCTTTGAGCTTGTACAACAGGGAGTCAGAATTGTCAATTTGGGTTAGAGTGAAACTGGTGGGACAATAGATCTGCTGGAAAAGGGTTGGTAACCACTAACCCCAGATGACTCAGACCAGGTTCCTGCCTCGACACTGGAAGGAAAGCTTGAACTCTTTTATCTTGCCTTATCTAACAGTAGCATCTTTGTCAGACATTAATGAGTGCAGCTCTGGACAGGCCAGATGCGCGCATCGCTGCGTAAACATCCTGGGGTCCTTCAGCTGTGCCTGCAACCCCGGGTTCGAGCTGGGAGCCGACGGGAAGCAGTGCTACCGTGAGTACGCATCTCATTGCTCAGCCCTACAGGGGCTGCCGTCTTGCGGAGTGACAGGCAGCGTGCAACGGCTCTCAGGGTCCGTGTGTTGCTCTGTTCCTCAGGCATCGAAATGGAGATCATCAACAGTTGTGAGAAGGACAATGGCGGCTGCTCCCATCACTGCGAGCACACGACCAACGGCCCCCTCTGCTCCTGCAACCACGGGTACCAACTAACGCACGACAGGAAGACCTGCGTAGGTCTGTGTCCCCCTTTTTTCAACAACCACACTCATATGCATGCGGGTAGGCGTACATGCAAGGACGAGTATGGGAAAATGTGAATGTGGATGTGCATATGTAACAAGTTTGTTTGTATAAAACTGCATACATGTGGGTTCACATATGCTCGGGTGATAGTCTACGTCCTTGCTTGTCAGTTTACATGCATGTGTAGAGGTATGAATGCATGCATGTGAGAATATGCGCATGTGCAGGAATTCCTGCATGCACACGAGCGAGAGTTTATGCAAGCAAGACTGTTCTTCACAAAGGTAACGCAGCGTCCTGCTTGTTCCTGCAGACAGCGATGAATGTGAGAGTGGGGAGGCCTGCTGCAGCCAGCTGTGTAAGAACTACCCCGGGGGTTACGAGTGCAACTGCAGGCCGGGGTACATGCTTCACAGCGACGGGTGCGGCTGCGATGGTGAGCCCACCCCGTCCTGAAACCCCGACACCCCAACCCCACCACTGCCTCCGTCCCGCACCACAGGCACTACACACTCCTCTCCATTATACCACAGTGCCCCTCATTCACTCCCACTCCAACACTGTACCCACTTATGTATTTATACGGGGATATAAAACATCTTCATCGGATCCATAGAAAATATCGGCTGGGCGAATACAGGCTATAAAATTCCTGTCTCAGATCATCGGAAGGCACATCCTGCGCTTTAAAAAATAAAGACATTGTTTTTACGGCAGAAGGCTAATCGGCAATGAAGATGGTTTACAGCATTCAGACAGCAAAGAGGCATTAGGGAGAGCGGTGTAGCTCTTCCAGGAAGTTGGGATTCGGGGGTTGGCTGATGTGCCTTTCCCTTTCAGATGTAGACGAGTGCTTGGCTGAGACCTCTGGCTGTGAGCACTTCTGTATCAACGCTCTGGGGACCTTTGAGTGCATCTGCCGAGTGGGATTTCGTCTGGACTACGACCAGCGCTCCTGTGTTCGTGAGTATGGTCAGGGCTTGAGATCTGCCTTTGTTAGTTTTTGTATATTCTTATGTCTATCTGTGTTATTTCAGTTATTGTGTTTATTTTCTTGTGTATATTGCCATTCACATGCACTTCCCACGTGTTCTTGTTTTCATTCCCTTTCTGCTCTTGGCCTCCACTTTCTGTTAATTACTCCATGCTCAGTCCCTTGTTTGTAACCTTACCACTCTTTCCTGAGCACTCACAGCTGTAACTCACTTCCCCATTTGCTTTAGTTTTGTATAGCCCTCGGTTTCTTTCAGTGTTTGCAAGTTTGTTTGCCTAATTTTGGTCTGCATTATGAGCCTTTTGTATTTCCTTGAGCACTTCAGGGGTTCAATTTGTTTTCTGTCCATGGTTTCTTGTGTCTGTTAGTCGTTTGTGTATTGTTGTATTTCTGGTAACAAACTTTGGCTGGCTTTGCGTCCATGATTTGGATCTCTCTTTGTCTAGGCATACCTATTGATTGGCTACTGAAGCATGGACTATTTACTGATTACAATTTGGATTACCTTCTCTGTGCTGCAAGTATCTCTATTTGTTTTGGCCTGGATTGTTTGACCACGAGAATGGTTTCTGATGAATCCTTGAGCTGATCCTGCTCCTGAGTTTGAAGTTCTATCCTGCAAAGTATTACTTTTTCTGGGGGATCAGGAGGTTAGGAGGGTCTGTCCAGCCATTATAAACCTCAGATTAAGGACAGAGGGCTTGTTGTGGGTCCACATGGCTGCAGGTGACCGTTTATAACGTTCACGACAGGGTTGCTGAAATTTACAGTATGCCAAAGTTTCAAATTTAAGCCTACAATTGACAAATTAAATGAATAGACATCCAGGGGGAGTGGGTGTATGAGTGTGGTAATCTTTGTGGAAAAAGACACAAATCTACCATATGTATCTACGCAGAAGCATGGGAGTGTATAAGAGCACCATAAAAAAATCAAAGTCACAGAATTTCAGTCATTTAAAATCAGTCATGTTTGTCCGACTCTAAGCCCATCCTACTATGTGCAGCTCTTTACGACAGCGGCTCAAACGAAGATGAGGAAGGTGGGGAGGGAGAGGAGGATGAGCTGGAGGTGGTGAGGCTCCCTGGTCTGCTGTTCCGCAGGCCGCCGCAGCTCCTGCACTACACCTTCGACGACACGGACGAGGACGAACCCCAGCAGCACATACGGGGGGAGCTGTCTCTCGTCAGCAGGATTGGTAATGATTGTGCTGTCCTACTGCGTCTGTATTAGGAGCTCAAACTGTCTGACAACAATCCTAATATGTGTGTGTGTGTGTGTGTGTGCACCCATCAGTTTGTCTGGATGACACCTTCGGTGATGACTGCAGCCTGACCTGCGGGGACTGTGAAAATGGAGCGGTGTGTAATCTGGACAGAACTGGCTGTGACTGCTCACCGGGATGGACCGGCGTCACCTGCAATCAGAGTGAGTGCTCCTGCGTTAGCAGGGCGCTGCCACCGTATGCAAAAACAGAGCACTGATCATGACATCAGCGTGACATCTGTGCCTCCAGTCCGCCTTCATTAGTGTGCACTTCATCACCGCTGCACTGTCCTAACCTGTGTGCGCCTCCGCACCACTGCCGTTATTGACCGCACCGTCATATCTCATCTTTGTCTGCAAAACACATTCATGAGGGCCACTTCAGACCAAAGATTCAGCATAAGATGAGTTGAAAATTGTAACTTCTTGTCATGTCCTGGTCTGCAACCTGCCAGCTTACATCAATGGGACTAGACAAGACAGTGTATCTTTTCCATGGTAACAAGTCTCTTTGCAACTCTCTGTGTCTGTAACTGCCAGCTTCTCAGTTCGTTGTTTGTTGGATAATTTGTAGCATCTTAAAACATGAATGAGGATAGTGAATGTGAACATATTTTTAGGCTTGTATAGAGGGCTTATCAGTCTACATCACTACACAAGTCACCCCGCTCTACTGCGCATGTCGACTGCAGAAAGAGAGCAGGAAGAGCCGCGACCATGTCTTAAACGCGCAAGTTTTACAGACTTTGAGCATCTGTGCTGCAGCATGCCTACAGCATGACCCCAAGCTGAGAGAAAAAAAGAACATTGTTATTAATTTCGAGCAATATAATATGTTAGACCCATTGGTTTGAATGGTGATAAAGCTAGATATGCCCGCAGGCACAGCTGTATAATTGCAGCAAATGAGTTGTGAAATGTTTACAATAACGACAGTGACTGAAGACGAGGATACATAGCAATGGAGAGATAAGATAAAATAAACTTTTATTGATCCCACAGTGGGGAAATTTCATCGTTACAGCAGCTCAAAAAGATAATGATATGAGAGGGGGGAACAAATGTGTACAACAAGTACAAAGGAAGCTAAGATTAATTTGTAACGTTATATTATTCTAAATTACATACCCAGCCATGCAAGTGCAGTTCGGTCAGGATGCAGTTGTTATTCTTGTTCACAATGACCCAGACTTAATACATATTTGTATTATTTCAGAACTCTTTTGCGAATGAAGGTAATTTCGGCCGCAAGTACCTACACCTGTTGTTGCAGCACGGTCACGCAACTTGCTGTGAAAAATGGACAGCTGTCCGATTAGAAAATGTAAACAGACGAAACCACGTACTTGTCACCAGAATTACCTTAATTTGCTGAAGAGTTCTGAAATGCTGCTTTAGCTGGAAAAAAAAAATGACCGTCGCTGAGTGCCAGTATATAGACCTTATTATAATTAAATTATTTTTCTGAACTGAATGTAGCCCATTATTTTGTCGCTGTTAGATCGCATGGGGGAGAGAAGCTGTGTCTTCAATTGCCACTTGATTATTATTGAATTGGAAAACGTGTTAATATAGGAAAACCATCTAGAATTAGCCAGGACTAATTGTTGTCAATAAAGGGATGGATAAATTGCCCCCGAATTTTCAGGTCTAGCGCTGGCCCTGACACGCCATTACGAGTTATCTCGTAGCTGGCAGTCAACGTGTTAAGACGTATCCCATTCACTAATGTTAATTTAGCAGCATAACTTGTTTTATCACTCGGTGATAAACTGCCGTAGTACGCTGAACATCGCTAGCTAGCTAACATCGCAACTGCAAGATAACCATGCCAACCTGTCAAACAGTTTAAAGGGGCTGCTCTTTCTTTAGGTTTTCTTTTTGCGCGCGCATCCACCGTGTTGATAAACAAATAATCCCTCTATACAGACAAGGTTGTTTCTCAGACAAACTGATCAGGTGATCCTGTCTTTTCTTTGTCTGCTTCGTCCAGCTGACTTCACCATGAGATGATTATGTCTCCCCCCCAGAGGGAGAGGGGAGACATATTGTTTTAGGCTCGGTTCCCGTTCGCATTTGCGTTCGCGTTCCCATTCGCGTCGGCATCGGCATTCTCACTTCGTTTCCGGAGCGTAATCCAAAACCGTTTGCATGATCTTAACGAAACTTTGCATACTTACTACTCTGGTCCTGAAGTAGTGCCTTTTGGTATGTGCCATAGACTGTATAAAAAGATGGACACAGCACGCGGGTCTGAAAACTGAGGCCAATGCGGAAATCTCCAAAATTTGCATTCTATTTAATAGCCAGCAGGTGGCGACGTCGGTGGTTGCAGAATGAAGTTCAATCCAATGGAAGTCTATGAGAAAATTACCCTACTTTCCCACCAGATTTATAATTTAAATAATGATTTTCTACATTACTTTATTTTATCTATCGCAGGTTTGAAGTCTCCTTCGATATATCATGATGTTAATAGACTAGAATAAAGGATAAAGCCAGTATATGCTTTAGGGGCGTGGCTATCCTCTGGTCCTTGTCTGATACGGTAAGATCCACCCGTAGATCCACCCCTTGCTTCTCCTCGGATATTCAGTTTCTTCTCTCATCCAATAGGAATCACACCCGGTTTCAAAATGACAAAATGGCGCAATTCAAATTGCCAAAATCGAGGCTTCCTCAATGGTATGCTGAAATCAATGGGTGTCGTCACGGTTGCTTCTGCCATCTTTTTATGCAGTCTGTGGTATGCTCCTGTCTGTCTGTCCGTCCGTCTGTCTGTCTGGATGTGATCAATATCTGTCCGGAGCATACAGTACAGATCACATCAAAACGGAATTCTGTTGCGGCAGGGTCGGGAGAAGGTAACGGTTACTTCAGAGCAACTTGAGGGTAGAAACGCGGTAGGTTGTCTGAGAAAGCGCGGCGCAGGGATACAAAGCATTAATAAATATAGTACCCAGTCACGAAACCCTTCCAGGATACACATCACAGGTGGTCCAGCGTGTATCTTATTTCATTTTAAACTTAAAATTGAGGTTATATTTTTCGCAGGTCCGCACTAAATGCAAAAAAGGGGAATCCCCACTCGAAGTTTTGACATAGGTTAATTGGGTTCCAGTTCTCGTTATCCAGACTCGCTTCAGCTCGGCAGATAAACGAACATTATGAAAGGCAATATTTTCACAAAACCTTTCTGTGTGAGACAGAATAACGATATTTTATCATGTAGAGCGCTGTGGTGTCTGCACCCATTTTAACTTTCCTTTGGATAAGTGCGCCTGAACTTATAAGGAATGTTGCAACTTAAGTTTTTGCGGGATAGAAAATAAATGAAGATTTGTTTTTTATCTTTTTAATTTCCTCATTTCATGTTTCATACAGACAGACTTGAAGTTACAAATGCAACGATATTAGACCATGCATATTCTGTTGAGGTTAGCCAGTAACCTTTCAGTTTTAAGTGCATAGTGTCGGTACAGAAAGCAACACAAATCAGCCGCTGTCTCCGCTGGACTTTCAGCGATGTCTGTTCTCAGCTCACCTCACTCCCTCACACTGGTGTACCTGAAATATACTACAACAAATTTTCTGTTAACTTCTCTTGATTAATCAGTTATGTTAAAATATCCTGCATCAAGTGATTCTTACTGAACAGTGGGTAGCGTAAGTGTGAGCACCGCTCAGGTGCAAGAGGAAAGGCTGAATGCCTATAGTTGTCACTAGCGGTTAGATCAAAGAATACCTCCCACCAGTAAAGATGTGTGGTCATGTGGAGTCGGTCAGTTAAGGAAACCACACGTGGTGAGGAACTATATTTTCTTACCTGGCGCCGCCTCATGATCACTGTCGGCAGTTAAAAGGCTTACAGCATTAATCTCGCGAAACAACCAGTTAGTCTGGCGGCAGAGTAGCAATACAAAGACGGCAAGACAGTGGTAAGTTAGGGAGTGTTCTCGCGATTTTTTTCCGTTTTGATGTGAGCTGTTTGGTAACTCCTAAACCGTTTGCATGATCTTAACGCAACTTTGCATGCTTACTACTCAGGTCCTGCACTGGTGCCTTTTGGTATGTGCCTGTCTGTCTGTCCATCCGTCCGTCCGCTGGGTTAGGCAGGGAAGGGGGCCGGGGGGGGAGACGTACGTTTTTATGAGTAAAAACACATTCTAGTTGGCTGTTGATAAAAGGGACGTACCTTACTTTCTGAAACCAGCCTCTCACGACTTGACCAGCTGAGTTGCGGGCAGTAGTACCAGCAAGCTTGAGTTGAGCTGAAACAGAATAGGTCACTCCGCTGCATCTTATCCCTGCAACATTCTAAAATGGTTTTGCCTCATCACAAATCTTTGGTCTGAATTCACTTTTATTCCCTGACTGCAGCACCGCTGGCCCCCGGATCTTCATCTCAGGAATCATCTAACTATTGCAGTTGATCATTTCTCCAGTGTGGGATAGTTTGAACACTAAATTGTTAGTTTAGTAATGATGATAGCCCATTAGGGCAGGAGGGCACCATGAACTTTGTTTATTCAGTTTACAAATGTAGTTAAAAAGTACCAGCGTCTCCTATTAAGGCCACGCACAGTTCGTATCTCAGTTGGGAGCTCCAGGGATGAGAACAAACACTGCAACTGGAGCACAGACAGGTTCTGGGTTATAGCCAAAACCCAGTGTTCTCGATGGACACGTTCAAGAGAAGGAATTTGTGTAAGCAGTAAACTTTAAGAGATGTTCTTTAGAAATGAATTGTTATCAATCCTGGCGGAGTGCTCTTGAGGCTCTCATATTCAGGTCAAACAACATACTTACAGTTCTCTCTCCCTTCCCCCTGATCTCCCCAGCCTGTCCACAGGGCACTTATGGCCACTCCTGTAACAGTATCTGTCGCTGTCGGAATGGCGGCTCCTGTGACCCTGTGACCGGAAGGTGCCACTGCCCCCCGGGGGTCCGGGGCACTCTATGCGAAGACGGTAGGGGCCCCTTCCCTCCCGCTGCAAGGATGTGCTTCCAAAACCGTTGACCCGCCTCAACCACCAGGGGTTCTGCGCATAGTCCCCCTCATTACCGCCATTTCAGGGTCTCTGTGTTTGGCTACAGTCCCTTTCATTTGTGTGGCAGCTGCGCTTGCTCCAGACAAGCAGGCTGTTACCCCCAAATTACACCAGATGTGTGTTTGGTCCGTCTGCACTGTGCCATGGCAGCGCAGCCAATAGGATTCACTTTAGTCAATGTGAGTGCTTACACTGGATCTGCTGCATCGCATTTATCGTCCGTTCCAGCTCCGGCAAACTGCAGCCAAGCGCAGCAAATACACAAGACTTCTATTTTTGCCAGATGCCGCAGCAGAAATGCAGCACTTCAACACAGCAGATCAATCGGTACGCAAACACAACATTAAAACATACGGTTAATTTTCAAAATCCGTGTTGGTGCCAGTTATTATTGTGGGCTAGGACAGCAACCGAAGTAAGAAAATATGTAGGCTAAACTTTTTTGACAGAACACTTTCCAAACAAATGACAAACCCAACACAAACAGGAAATTAAGAATATTTATTAATAAATAGGGTACTTATCCATGGTAGAAGCACAAAATCTTAAAAAATAAACAAATGGAAGCAAGTCAACCGTTCCTCAATCCTTTCTGTAAGGAACAAAGGCTGCTGCCTGTTTGTAGTTGCAGTCAATACAACATGTATCATTTATCTCGGGCGATCGCGCGTGATTCTGTTATTACTGCATGATCTCGTCAAGCTTGCTCATTGGTCTCGCTTCTCTAGCCGTCCAGCACTGGTACGCTGATAAAATGCAGCCGTGGGTGTTGACGGACGGCAATGCTCGCAGCAGACACACAGCAGGGCGGAAGCGGACCAGACTGGCATCTGGTGTAATCCCGGTGTTAGACGTAATCCACACCATGTGTGGACTGTTTAGTCCCATTCTCTTTCATTAGAGTTCTCTTCACTGGCATCCACCTACATCCTAACAGCTCCAACAGGCCCTGAGTCAATAAACCATTACAAAACACCTGCACGACTCATCCCTAGTGTGGCTGCATTGTTGTCAGGTTGCCCTCAGGGATATTTTGGGAGAAACTGCCGGCGCAGGTGTCGGTGTCCGAACAATGGCCGCTGTCACAGACTGTATGGAGCATGTCTGTGTGCCCCAGGACTGTACGGCCGCTTCTGCCACCTACGTGAGTGGTGTACATCTTTGCCGCCAAAACCACACTGCCTCACTCACCTGTTTTACCAACACCACACTGCCTCACTCACCTGTTTTACCAACACCACACTGCCTCACACTCACCTGTTTTACCAACACCACACTGCCTCACTCACCTGTTTTACCAACACCACACTGCCTCACTCTCCTGTTTTACCAACACCACACTGCCTCACTCTCCTGTTTTACCAACACCACACTGCCTCACACTCACCTGTTTTACCAACACCACACTGCCTCACTCTCCTGTTTTACCAACACCACACTGCCTCACACTCACCTGTTTTACCAACACCACACTGCCTCACTCTCCTGTTTTACCAACACCACACTGCCTCACTCTCCTGTTTTACCAACACCACACTGCCTCACTCTCCTGTTTTACCAACACCACACTGCCTCACTCACCTGTTTTACCAACACCACACTGCCTCACTCACCTGTTTTACCAACACCACACTGCCTCACTCTCCTGTTTTACCAACACCACACTGCCTCACTCTCCTGTTTTACCAACACCACACTGCCTCACTCACCTGTTTTACCAACACCACACTGCCTCACTCTCCTGTTTTACCAACACCACACTGCCTCACTCTCCTGTTTTACCAACACCACACCACACTGCCTCACTCTCCTGTTTTACCAACACCACACTGCCTCACTCTCCTGTTTTACCAACACCACACTGCCTCACTCACCTGTTTTACCAACACCACACTGCCTCACTCTCCTGTTTTACCAACACCACACTGCCTCACTCTCCTGTTTTACCAACACCCACTGCCTCACTCACCTGTTTTACCAACACCACACTGCCTCACTCACCTGTTTTACCAACACCACACACCTCACTCTCCTGTTTTACCAACACCACACTGCCTCACCTCCTGTTTTACCAACACCACACTGCCTCACTCACCTGTTTTACCAACACCACACTGCCTCACTCTCCTGTTTTACCAACACCACACTGCCTCACTCTCCTGTTTTACCAACACCCACTGCACACTCCTGTTTTACCAACACCACACTGCCTCACTCTCCTGTTTTACCAACACCACACTGCCTCACTCTCCTGTTTTACCAACACCACACTGCACCACACCTGTTTTACCAACACCACACTGCCTCACTCTCCTGTTTTACCAACACCACACTGCCTCACTCTCCTGTTTTACCAACACCACACTGCCTCACTCACCTGTTTTACCAACACCACACTGCCTCACTCTCCTGTTTTACCAACACCACACTGCCTCACTCCTGTTTTACCAACACCACACTGCCTCACTCTCACCTGTTTTACCAACACCACACTGCCTCACTCACCTGTTTTACCAACACCACACTGCCTCACTCACCTGTTTTACCAACACCACACTGCCTCACTCTCCTGTTTTACCACCACCACACTGCCTCACTCACCTGTTTTACCAACACCACACTGCCTCACTCTCCTGTTTTACCAACACCACACTGCCTCACTCTCCTGTTTTACCAACACCACACTGCCTGTTTTACCAACACCACACTGCCTCACTCACCTGTTTTACCAACACCACACTGCCTCACTCTCCTGTTTTACCAACACCACACTGCCTCACTCTCCTGTTTTACCAACACCACACTGCCTCACTCTCCTGTTTTACCAACACCACACTGCCTCACTCCTCCTGTTTTACCAACACCACACTGCCTCACTCACCTGTTTTACCAACACCACACCACACCTGCCCACACTGCCTCACTCTCCTGTTTTACCAACACCACACTGCCTCACTCTCCTGTTTTACCAACACCACACTGCCCTCACCACCTGTTTTACCAACACCACACTGCCTCTCCTGTTTTACCAACTCACTGTCTCTCACTCTCCTGTTTTACCAACACCACACTGCCTCACTCTCCTGTTTTACCAACACCACACTGCCTCACTCTCCTGTTTTACCAACACCACACTGCCTCACTCACCTGCCTGTTTTACCAACACCACACTGCCTCACTCTCCTGTTTTACCAACACCACACTGCCTCACTCTCCTGTTTTACCAACACCACACTGCCTCACTCACCTGTTTTACCAACACCACACTGCCTCACTCACCTGTTTTACCAACACCACACTGCCTCACTCACCTGTTTTACCAACACCACACACTGCCTGTTTCACTCTCCACCTGTTTTACCAACACCACACTGCCTCCTCACTCTCCTGTTTACCAACACCACAACACCACACTGCCTCACTCACCTGTTTTACCAACACCACACTGCCTCACTCTCCTGTTTTACCACACCACACTGCCCACACTGCCTGTTTTCACCACCTGTTTTACCAACACCACACTGCCTCACTCTCCTGTTTTACCAACACCACACTGCCTGTTTTACCAACACCACACTGCCTCACCTGTTTTACCAACACCACACTGCCTCACTCACCTGTTTTACCAACACCACACTGCCTCACTCTCCTGTTTTACCAACACCACACTGCCTCACTCTCACCTGTTTTACCAACACCACACTGCCTCACTCACCTGTTTTACCAACACCACACTGCCTCACTCTCCTGTTTTACCAACACCACACTGCCTCACTCTCCTGTTTTACCAACACCACACTGCCTCACTCACCTGTTTTACCAACACCACACTGCCTCACTCACCTGTTTTACCAACACCACACTGCCTCACTCTCCTGTTTTACCAACACCACACTGCCTCACTCTCCTGTTTTACCAACACCACACTGCCTCACTCACCTGTTTTACCAACACCACACTGCCTCACTCTCCTGTTTTACCAACACCACACTGCCTCACTCTCCTGTTTTACCAACACCACACTGCCTCACTCACCTGTTTTACCAACACCACACTGCCTCACTCACCTGTTTTACCAACACCACACTGCCTCACTCACCTGTTTTACCAACACCACACTGCCTCACTCTCCTGTTTTACCAACACCACACTGCCTCACCTCCTCCTTTTACCAACACCACACTGCCTCACTCACCTGTTTTACCAACACCACACTGCCTCACTCACCTGTCTTACCAACACCACACTGCCTTACTCTCCTGTTTTACCAACACCACACTGCCTCACTCTCCTGTTTTACCAACACCACACTGCCTCTCTCACCTGTTTTACCAACACCACACTGCCTCACTCACCTGTTTTACCAACACCACACTGCCTCACTCACCTGTTTTACCAACACCACACTGCCTCACTCACCTGTTTTACCAACACCACACTGCCTCACTCACCTGTTTTACCAACACCACAATACCTCACTTATTTGCCATACCAACCCCACACTACTATCACAAACAGGCATAGAAGAGAAGGGAATGTATTAAGAGAATGTCATAAAAAACGTCGCAGTCATAGCCTGTGCTGTCACTAAATCTCCACTAGGGGGCGCACAATTCATACTAATTGTAGCCAAAGTCTAGAGCAAGTACATACTGTACATAGGTGTCCAAAGCTAGCACTCAGAGCTAAGGTGTTTTATGTGCACAGTCACTGCACCTTATCACAGCCTGAGGATACATCACGGATTCACTAAAATCCATCAATCCATCCAAAATCCCATTGGTGTCTTAACTCCATTGAATTGCTCTGAGAGAATAAATGAGTACATTGTGGTACAGATGTGCATGTGTTTGTGTTTATGTATGGCTGTGTGTGTCTCCAGCTTGCCCGCGGTGGAGCTATGGAGCTGGCTGCTCTATGGAATGCCCTTGTGTGGTAGAGAACTCCCTGAGCTGTGATGCCAAAGACGGGACCTGCGCATGCAAGCCTGGTTACCAGGGCACCGCCTGTGAGAGAGGTACACGCTGAGCAGGGATGGCGGCTGTGAGCATTTTGGGTCTTTTTTGAAGATCCAGGGGTGGAAAATCCATGATTCTGAAAGAGAGTCTCGCCCTATTTCTCTTAAACTCAATCAACCAATTTCAGCCATGGCTAAAAGAATGTGCTAATGAGCAAGTAATGGAGGTTTGAACAAGATATAGGGAAGGACTTCAAATTTTTACACTTCTGCCAAAGTCACTGATGGGACTTTAACTCCTGGCCGTCTTATTATTCTGATGCAGAGTGCGATTCTGGCTTCTTTGGCTCCGGTTGTAAACAGCCGTGCAGCTGTCCTGCTGGGGTACCCTGTGACGCCCACACTGGGAACTGCACACGGAGCTGTCCACCAGGATTCCATGGGGAGTCATGTGACAAAGGTGAACCTCCCCACTTCCTCCACAGTGCAGCCACCCAGTTGATGTCTACTGGCCGCTAGGTTTTCAAATCAACCCAAATTTACACTGAACAAAAATATAAACGCCCCATGTCAAATTTTTGAGTTTTTATTAACAAAAAACTGGAACCGGGATTCGTCTGTGAATAGCACTCTTCTCCAACGTGCCAAGGGCCATCGAACATGTGCGTTTGCCCATGCGAGTCGGTTCCGACGCCGGACAGCGGTGAGATCCAGACCACGGTGAGGACGCCGAGCGTGCAAGTTGGCTTCTCGCAGGCGGTTACGGACTGTCTGTGGCGTGATGCGTCTGTTGTGCAGACCAATGATCTCATCTGCTGTGTGTGTCGCTGATCTGAGCCGATCCCGCAGGTGGACGAGCCGGATGTAGCGATCTTGCGCTGGTGTGGTCACACGTGGCCGACGTGGATGAGGTCGATTTGCAGTACTGCCCGTCTGTCGGAAACAAACTCTCAAACGGCCTATAGTCCGATAGTTAACATTCAGCTGCACAGCGACCACTCTGGTGGACATCCCTGCATCCAGCATGCCAATGGCACGTTCCCGCGTGACCTGAGACATCTGAGGCATGATGACTTTTGACAAAATTTGACATTTTGGGGTGGCCTTTTATTGTCCCCAGTATAAGGAGTGTCTGGGTACTGCTCATTCTGTCTGATCACCATCTGGAAATGCCACACCCATGTACTGAGTTAAAGCACTGCATCACTGAGCAAATGCTCACTGACAGAGAGATGGATTAAAAAATGGTACACAAATCAAGAGAAATATCCCTATTGTACAAGTAAAAGTCAGCATATGCTCACTTAGAGTTGTTAACTCCATGTGGCATCAATATTTGACATGGGGCGTTTATATTTTTGTTCAGTGTAGCTCACACGATTTGCTAGCTAACATTTCATGAGGTCTCAGGCTGTTTGAATGAGGCATGATTTGTTGGGGTTGGAGTGAAAAGCTACTGTGCAGAAGACCAGAAGCGGGGTCACTGCATGCTTCAACCTCCTCTCTGCTATGCACACATTTGCATTAATATGCAGCATCTCTGTGTATGTGCATACTGCAAACATGTTTGTGCTTACAGTATGCAATTTTGTTCATACAGCCCATTCTTCCTATTCCATTTGAAATATCTTCTTTCCTTCCTCTTACGGAAAGTTGTTTTTCCGCCAACTTCGGGGAGTCCTCGCTCAAAGGGGCCTAAAATATTTAATAACTTTCCTAAGTTTCTGTTTTTACCATAATAACGTTTGCCATAAGTCCTTCGGAGATAACGCTCAGGGCTCTTCCAGTATTTATGTGTTGTCCAGAGCTTTTGGATTCCGTTTGAAAGCAGATTAGTGGTCCACATCCTCTGGGTTCTGTTCCATTTCAAAACGAACCGCAACCAGGTCAGGGATGCACGCTCTGGGAAAACGGGCTTCTGAAACTTCAGGGACTCATAAACCATAAAGCATGAATTAGAGAAGATATTTCATACCTCACACCATGGTGAGTGGAATCTGAGCTGCACTGTGTTACTGGCGGTTTGCACAAGAAGCCGTTCTCCTCTCTCCCTGTGCCTCCATTAGCTTGTGATGGCGGCCATTTTGGAGTGAACTGCCGACAGAAGTGCGAGTGTGGCGAGGCGTCCTGCGAGCCCACGACTGGCCGGTGCATCTGTCCTGCGGGGACGATGGGATCTAAATGTCATCAAGGTGAGGGCGACCTTCCTCCCGTTGCAGGTGTGCATGAGCTCCAGATTGTCGTGCAATCTGATATTATGCTGAGGTCTTCAGACCTCCATCTTACGTGTCATGTGTGGACCCCATCTGCTCTTGCTCTCTTACTTTCCCTTATCCTCATTCTAAAGTGTTCGGAAAAAATACCGAAAAACCACTGGTTGTTGTTAACCTTCTTCCTTTAGTTATCATCCTTTTCCTGTTTTATTGCTCCTGCTCTCATTTCCTCTCTCTTTCCAACAGCTTTAGAAGTAATGGCAGACTCTCTCTCTGTCAGGCTAAATTTCCCTACAGTCACAGCAGTTGTTTAGTTTCAGTGGGCCAGATGACCCGGTGATGATGTGGAAGCCCTTACTGCAGTATGGCCAGAAGTAAGATATAACTGTCAAAGGGAGATTTGACCCTAATGTCTCTAACAGGACCATGGAATAAACCAGGACTCCTGTGAAACCGTTCAGGATTAGAAGTGCTGAACTGAAAACAAAAACAGCTAAATCATGTTCGCACTCAGGTTCTATTATGGTTGAAATAGCGGCCACTTATCTGAGTGGCTTTAAATTTGTGGCTGATTTTTAAGTGTAACATATTTTCCTCCGTCTTCTGCCTCCATCAGTCTGCCCTGAAGGATTCTGGGGGATCAACTGTCAGTTGCCGTGTGCACCGTGTGGGAATGGGGGATCCTGCAATAAACAGACGGGCCTGTGCAACTGTGCTCCAGGGTTCACCGGAATGTACTGCCACAATGGTGAGATGGACATTGAGCCATCAAACCTCCATAACAGAGAACCAGATCACTACTACCTGTAACTCTGTAATGGATTAGAGTGGCATGTTTCACCTTAACTCAACTCAAATTTCATTCTCAATTCCACAAATCCATTTACGAAATGATGGACAGAACAAAATTAGATTTGGACAGATTTAGAGAGAGAAAAAAATATAAAGAGTGAAATAATTGGTTTTTGTTTAGTTTTGACTGTTTTTTTTTTTTTTTTTGCATTATCGGCAATGCTTCTGTCCCTCAGATTTCTGGTAAAACTGTAAATGACTTTATAAACCACTGTTTTACATATAAAGGCCCTGAGGGCCCCTCTTACTCAGAATTTTCCGGTCTTGCTCTGATTCAAACCCCTTGAACCCTTGCCTGCAGCGTGTCCCTCTGGGCATTACGGTGAGGACTGTGCACACCAGTGCAGCTGTCACCGTGACGCTCACTGTGACCCTGTGACTGGGGAGTGCTCCTGTCCCCCCGGGCGAATGGGCCACGACTGCAACACTGGTGAGCCCCGCCCCTTTTTCACACCTCTGTCACCTTCATGCATCATCACTTTGCCCCAGAGACCAACCTCATGCTACCACAATCCACTACATTACCAAGGTCAACCAACACCTTATTAACTTTATTTATACAAGGTACTGTAGGTTGATTGTGGAGACAGGATCCTTTGAAACAACGGCCCGTGAATGCTGCCCCAGGTTGCTGCACTGTAGACCCTGGTAAGTGTGGTGAATTCACATGTTTTGTGGAAACCGATTACCTCAAAAAAATTGTGTATGCCAAGATAATGATCTTGTTTTCACAGCACTTAAAAACATGTAAACAATAACTTTACCTTAGGTTCTTTAAGTTCCTTCCACACAATGCAATTAAGTTGGCTTACACTATTTTTTTTGAGATAATCCACAAAACATTTGAGTTTACCACAATATTAGGGTTTACAGTGTGGAATTGTACATCACTGGATATGTTGTGAACTGGTTTCACACAACTGAACCAGCTGCTTTATCCTGTATTTGTACAAATGTAGTGCTATACAATTTCAATAGGACAGAAAATGACAAAACATCAATATATTTATGCCACCTTGACACCATGCCACAAGCAGCATCTCATTTTGAAGCCCACAGAAACAATGATGAAGCTCCATATTAGGAGGCATTATGCTGTACTAGATGCTTAAGAGCTGGATAGCAAACATTTCATGCAGCTATAACAGTACTTTGCAGGTCAAAAGTGCTTGTGATGTAACAGACTTGAAATTTTTGACCCAAACTCATCAGTACCTTGACCCTGTTCATGTGTGCCCCTGGGTCTATGTTTTACAGTATGTGAGGCTGGGCACTGGGGCGTAGGGTGTGCCAGGCTGTGTCAGTGTGCCAACAGTGCTCTGGCATGTGACCCTGTGAGTGGCCAGTGTGCGTGTGAGGCGGGGTTTACCGGGGGTCACTGCGAGCACAGTAAGCACCGCCATCTCCGACCCGCCGTTTACGCCAGCATCAGTCTGATTTCTCTTCCACCTCGTCTCCGAGCTCCGGCAGAAACAAACTTTACTGCAGATCTGTACAATTTTCTGAATTCTGCTCATTTACACCATTGCAAAGCTCAGTGCAGTTCATTTCAGAAAATGGGTGAAAACTGGTGAAAACCTATTTTACCCCATGTGGGAAAACACTGGAATAACCTCTGTTTGAACCAACTTAACTGAACTTATTGAAAACTGATCATGGTTTCAAAAAAGAAAATAGTGTTTGTGGTGCATTTTAAGGCTCTGGTCATAAATGGATATAGAAATGAATAAATGTGTAGTTGAAGATCCATATTTGAATGATGACCACAGTTTACAACTATTTACATGGTATGTAATGAAACACTGCCATCTACAGGCAAAACTAAGTATCTGTGAGGTTTAGCAGCAAAACGCTATTATCAGATTACATCGAATATGTATGTCTGTTAAGTAATGGGTTCATGCTTTCCCATGTATTTCTCTCAGAGTGCACTAAAGGCAGGTATGGACAGGGCTGTGAGCTGCCCTGCCAGTGTGAGAACGGGGCGACCTGTGATCATGTGAGTGGAGCCTGCACCTGCTTGGCTGGCTGGGCTGGGACCCACTGTGAAAAGGGTAAGCTACACACCTGTACATCTCATACTGGAGTAACACTACACACCTGTACGGCTGGAGTAACACTACACACCTGTACATCTCATACTGAATAAAACTACACACCTGTACATCTCATACTGGAGTAACACTACACACCTGTACGGCTGGAGTAACACTACACACCTGTACATCTCACTCTGAAGTAAAACTAAACACCTGTACATCACACACTGAAATAAAACTACACACCGGTACATCACACACTGAAGTAAAACTACACACCTGTACATCTCACTCTGGAGTAAAACTACACACCTGTACATCTCACAAGTAAAACTACACAGTACAACTCTGGAGAAAACACACCTGTACATCTCACACTGAAGTAAAACTACACACCTGTACATCTCACTCTGGAGTAAAACTACACATCTGTACATCTCACTCTGGAGTAAAACTAAACACCTGTACATCTCACTCTGGAGTAAAACTACACACCTGTACATCTCACTCTGGAGTAAAACTACACACCTGTACATCTCACTCTGGAGTAAAACTACACACCTGTACATCTCACTCTGGAGTAAAACTACACACCTGTACATCTCACTCTGGAGTAAAACTACACACCTGTACATCTCACTCTGGAGTAAAACTACACACCTGTACATCTCACACTGGAGTAAAACTACACACCTGTACATCTCACTCTGGAGTAAAACTACACACCTGTACATCTCACACTGGAGTAAAACTACACACCTGTACATCTCACTCTGAGTAAAAACTACACACCTGTACATCTCACTCTGGAGTAAAACTACACACCTGTACATCTGGAGTAAAACTACACACCTGGAGTAAAAAATCTACATCTCACCTGAGTAAAACTACACATCTGTACATCTCACTCTGGAGTAAAACTACACACCTGTACATCTCACTCTGGAGTAAAACTACACACCGGTACATCTCACTCTGGAGTAAAACTACACACCTGTACATCTCACTCTGGAGTAAAACTGCACATCTGTACATCTCACTCTGGAGTAAAACTACACACCTGTACATCTCACTCTGGAGTAAAACTACAAACATCTCACTGGAGTAAAACACCTGTACATCTCACTCTGGAGTAAAACTACACACCTGTACATCTCACTCTGGAGTAAAACTACACACCTGTACATCTCACTCTGGAGTAAAACTACACACCTGTACATCTCACTCTGGAGTAAAACTGCACACCTGTACATCTCACTCTGGAGTAAAACTACACACCTGTACATCTCACTCTGGAGTAAAACTAAACACCTGTACATCTCACTCTGGAGTAAAACTACACACCTGTACATCTCACTCTGGAGTAAAACTGCACATCTGTACACACCTGGAGTACACCTGTACATCTCACACTGGAGTAAAACTACACACCTGTACATCTCACTCTGGAGTAAAACTGCACACCTGTACATCTCACACTGGAGTAAAACTACACACCTGTACATCTCACTCTGGAGTAAAACTGCACACCTGTACATCTCACTCTGGAGTAAAACTGCACACCTGTACATCTCACTCTGGAGTAAAACTACACACCTGTACATCTCACACTGGAGTAAAACTACACACCTGTACATCTCACTCTGGAGTAAAACTACACACCTGTACATCACACACTGAAGTAAAACTACACACCTGTACATCTCACTCTGGAGTAAAACTACACACCTGTACATCTCACTCTGGAGTAAAACTGCACATCTGTACATCTCACTCTGGAGTAAAACTACACACCTGTACATCTCACTCTGGAGTAAAACTACACACCTGTACATCTCACTCTGGAGTAAAACTGCACACCTGTACATCTCACTCTGGAGTAAAACTACACACCTGTACATCTCACTCTGGAGTAAAACTAAACACCTGTACATCTCACTCTGGAGTAACACTACACACCTGTACATCTCACTCTGGAGTAAAACTGCACACCTGTACATCTCACTCTGGAGTAAAACTACACACCTGTACACCTGTAAACACATCTACACTCTGGAGTAAAACTAAACACCTGTACATCTCACTCTGGAGTAAAACTACACACCTGTACATCTCACACTGAGTAAAACTACACACCTGTACATCTCACTCTGGAGTAAAACTACACACCTGTACATCTCACTCTGGAGTAAAACTACACACCTGTACATCTCACTCTGAGTAAAACTACACACCTGTACATCTCACTTTGGAGTAAAAAACCTGTACACACACCTGTACATCTCACTCTGGAGTAAAACTACACACCTGTACATCTCACTCTGGAGTAAAACTACACACCTGTACATCTCACTCTGGAGTAAAACTACACACCTGTACATCTCACACTGGAGTAAAACTACACACCTGTACATCTCACACTGGAGTAAAACTACACACCTGTACATCTCACTCTGGAGTAACACTACACACCTGTACATCTCCCATTGGATTTAAACTGCGCACCTTTGTCTTTTGTTTCCCCATACAGTTCTTGCTCCATTTTCAATTCACAGGGTCTTCTTCCTAATCTTCTGGCTCATATGTGTCCCAAGGCTTGGAACATGTTCCTCAGGTGTAGGACAAAGGCACTCTCAGTCCTGGGATCTTGCACTCTGCTGCCGTCGTATTGATGGTTGATATGCTTCTTGGGCCTTGCTCCATTGAGTTTCAATCTCATGCATGCAGCAATTGCTGCCCACATCAGGCTCTTCTCTCACTTTGACGTCAAGCATGGAATGGCGCCACATGCTGTTCACCATGTGATGGTCAATCTCGTTCGGATCCTGTCGGTTCGGAGATACCTGCATGTGTTTGTGGATGTTGCGATGTGGGAATGTAGTTGATCACGTTGTTGAATGCTCATCACTCAATTAGCCTCATTCTGTTGTCATTCTGCACTTCACATCCCTCCCGCCCCATCTCTCTCTCATAATTCACATTTCAGAGCCGACCTGAGCATTCAGGTCACCCATCACCAGCATAACATCCCTGCAATGGGTTCTCATGAGGGTCACTCGTAGCTGCTTGTACAGGGCTTCTTTATCCATGTTGTTGCTGTCATTGGTGGGTGCATACCACAGAGTGATGGATAATTTGGTCTCCCTGCTTTTCAAACATGCTAGAATTATTATTTGTCCCCCGCCTTCACAGTAGCGAGCGGAGCGGGGGACATGGTATTCAGCTCCGTCCATCCGTCCGTCAGGTCCCGTTTGTTGTGAACGCGATATCTCAAGAACGGTTTGACCGATTTCATTCATCTTTGGCTTCAATGTGTATTAGTGTGATATGCCGACCCCAGTTGATTTCCGTGACCTGGCGGGGGACATGGCCACGTTTAGTGGCAACACTTGTTGTTTACTGGCTTCCCTACCATTAAGCACTTCTCGATCCCCTCCATGATGCTCGTGACTCCCTCATGATGTAAATCATCTTCTCTCCCTGAGTAGAGAATAGTCTTTCCTGTGTCAGTTTTCACTTTACCAGATCTTATCCATCTGCTCTCGCTTATGCCCAGTATGACTAGTTTGTACCGCTTCATTTCAGCAATGACTTACACAATCTTGTCTTGCTGATGCGTTGCGCTTACATTCCAAAAGCCAATCAGTGTTGTTGTTTTGATGCTGGCGGCTCCTGTAATCATGACAGTGGTTTCATCTTGGCTTTGACCACCTCCAGTCATGTGAATCCTCCCATTGGCTGAGTCCCTCTTGGCTTCACTAATGGCAGTCATTCTTGTCCTTGGCCAGGATTCCGGAAATCCGTCCTGTGCAGATTGTAAGTTTCTCGTTGCTGTTTCAGTAACAACTTTCTAACATGAGAGGGTTGTTTTCCCTGTGCCGAACCCCCAATGTGAAGGATTGCCCTTCATCTGACCCCTAACCTTTGACTTGTCTGGCATGGGTGATCCTACCAGGACCTTAGGAGATAAGCCAGCATAGCTCTCAGGCTCACTGGGGCCAGCAAGCCCCTCTACCACATCAACGAGGCAATCTAATTGGGGAAGTGTCCATCTCACACTGGAGTAAAACTACACACACACACACACACACACACACACCCACAATGTAATACACCTTTACATCTCAGATGTATATCTCACACTAGCGTGAAACAAGTCTATCACATAAAAATGATATTTCAGCAATAGCCATTGGGTTTTTATGGTGCTAAAGGTCATACATACTCAGAGGTGTTTCTAGAACAGGATTGTTTCATTAACTCTGTCATATTCCTTTTCCCCCATTATCATCAGGTGCACAGACACAAACCTGTGGGACTACGGTCAGCACTATTTGCACCTGCTGTTTAATTGGCAAGAAAAGCAAAAGATTCATACAGTATAGTGGCTCATTTATCTTGAGTGCACATTTTAAACAGCTAGGCAATGGTTGTGTCCTCCAAAATGTAAGATGATAACTCACCGAAGTGCGATAGTTGTTCTCTCCCTCCATGGTGAGAGCATCTTGTGTTCAGTGCTGTAAATTTAGCACCGTCTTATTGTGGTGGCGTGGGGGACAGGCCTGCTCCTTATACACCAGCTTCCAGCAAATTACTGGTATGATGTAATGCGTGTTTCACTGTCATTGCTAGCCAGTTCTGATTGGCCTTTCCACGGAGTACAGGCAGGAAGTCTAATGACTGGCAAAGTAATCTGCAGGGTTAGGTCGGCTGTGTTGAGGGTGACAGTCCCAGTTTTTAAATGTCTGGAAATAGTCTGGCTCCACAGCAGCTTGTTTTATCTGGAGTTCATCACACTGATTCCTCAGCATGCAGAGAAAACTTACTGTAACAATTTTCGAGTCAAAACACAGAAACCTCTCTATGAGAACAGTGGCCTGCCCTTGCGCTCACAATGGGCAAAACATTGCAAGGTTAAAGAGACTGGTATTTTTTACCATTATTTGTCATTAGGCTATCTGATTTTGAAAAATATTTGCCCACTGATTTGGCAAATTTGGTCCACAATGCTCACAGAAATGCCACTATTTCAACGCGCGAATGAGCAGGAACTTTGTGGAGGCTGCCCTCCTCTGGTCAAACATATTTCTGCAGTTTCAACAATTGCATGCAAGTCGATCCAAAACACTGATTGATTAACCTCCTTCAGGTGCAAAAATCAACTCAGTAAGATAATTTCATTTTCAGTTTATAGTTCTACACTACAAAGCAAACTATGGGAATCAATTGGAAATATTTATGTTTCTGCAAGAATGGGATACATTTATAAGCCATATTAACATTGAAGTTACGTTAACAGCCAATACCTTCATAATGCTGGAAATTACTCATACTGAATGCATTTATTAAACATGATCACTGGATTGCAAGGCCTCATTTTCAGCAGTCATTACCCTCCAATTTCCCCAAAAATTTACAAATTGCCAAAAAAAGAGAAACTACTCCCATTATATTAACCGAAAGTGTGACTGAAAACACTTCATTGTTTAATGAAGTTAATTTTTTTTTTTTTTTTTTGCTTGACTATCTACAGTTCTAACTTATCTAAAGTTCGGCCCACTTTTAAAACTGGCAAAAAAGAAAGGGCTCTCTGCAGAAACATGTCAGTTAGGTGCATGCTGGAGAGATGAAGGCTATTTTGTGAGCCAGATTTCATTCATTGGTGTCTCCTGCTGTCTTGAAATAAGATATATTTGGATATAACTGGGAAAAACTGAAAGGTGGAAGGCCCAGGTAGACAACTGCTCAAGAGGACAAATACATCAGAGTCCCTTTTTGAAGAAATGGACCCTTGGCATGTCCTTAGCTGTCAACTTCTTGGTGCTAAACTCACCAAAAAACAGTTTAATCAGCAAAAGTGAAGATACAATGCTTATACTCCTCTTTGTTTATGAATTTGCAAAGTAGATTTTTCTTTGAAACCCTCCAGCATCCACAATCCCAGAGTCTTTTTTTTTTACCCTTTCACTCCTAAAAGTATCAAAAGGCACTCAAATATGTTACAAAATCCCAAGATTGCTAAAATGTGCTTTGTGACTATACAGATCCTTGGAATATGAATATAAGCTATTGTATTTCAGCCAATGAGAAGAGATTTTTATGTGCACAATGAACTTTTTTTTATACATTGTTACACTTGAAATCTCCCCATTTTTGAGATATACTTTGAGTGAGATATTCTTGCTTTGAAAAGGGGTCTCTAAAAACCGCCATTTCTTGTCCAATCCCCTTGAGTAATAAGGACAATCAAACCACCTGGGGAATGAAAGGGTTAACCTTAACCAATACCTCTTTTAAAGAATACAGCTCATTTTTGATGGCCTGTAGTATAAATAAACTGTCTCCATGTAAGTTTAGCTGCCTGAAAACACTGTAGATAGTGAACATTTGGGGAGTGTTAAAGGAAAGGCACACTTCCTGTGAAGAACAGGAGAAGGAGTGATGAATGAAGTCTCAGTCCCGCAGGAGACTTTTCTGAGTGCAGACATTATTGAACCTGACATCAGAGGCATCCCACCTCTGTCACACTGTCAAACACACAGGCCTGTGCCAGCCGGCTCGGTCAAAGACAGGAAGCTGTCAGGCTGCCGGCCCTAAATACAGTATGACACATAGCGCCACGGTCAGAACCCCTCTTCTGTTATAACTGTAAGTAGCCTGTCTGAATGTGTCACCCACACGTGTCAGATATCTTTGGTTTCACGTGCATCACATTGAAAGGCCCCAGCACCTTCACCTATTCATTCGGTGTGTGTATATACCCCAAGACGGAAAGAGACGAGACACACATTTAGAAAACACAGTTTTTTTATAGGGCTAAAGTATCGCCTTTCGCATTCTGCGCGGTCTGCCGCTCGGAGAAGCATTTTAACAGTCAGATTGTATCGCTCCCCGCCCAATGAGAAACAGATTTGAGCAACCGCGGCGGCGCTAGGCTTAAACTGCAACCTGGCTTTGTTTAAGGGGCGGGGCTGCGGGGCTCCTGACGACAGGACTGAGGACGCAGCAGGTGTTCCAATTACTGCGCTCTCTCTCTCTCTTTCGCCCCGACGGGAGCGGCTGGCTCCCGCCCGCCTTTGATGTGGCGCGGACGCTCCGCAGATGGGGGATATGAGCTCACTTAACGAGCGCTGACGCTTCCTGAACGAGCAGCAGCGCCGGGCCCCCTTTAATATCGGGGATTTTTATTCTCTTGGTCGGCGGTAGAGTGACTACAGAGTCTTGGCTGCTTGTCCCTTGGAAGCAGCATTCTGCGCTAACCAGAGGATGTTCTGTGTTGGATCCCAGCGTGCCCGAGCGGGTTTTACGGCATCGACTGCGGCCAGATGTGCGAGTGCAGGAATGGTGCCCGCTGCCACCACATCACAGGGGCGTGCCACTGCTCCCCGGGCTGGGCTGGAGCCCAGTGCACTCTGGGTAGGGATCCCACATCATTAAAACGGGGTGTGAGAGAGGAGAAGTGAGCCCATCGTGGCATTCCCCCCTTAAAATACTCTGCAAATGTGTTTTGTGAACAATTATCTGCGTAATGATATCCTGCATGTCTTGTTTTTGGGATGTGTGCATGTGGGTTTGGCAGAGGGAGAGTAGATGGGGGGGGGGTTGTTGTTAATTAGGGCAGGATAAATACATCCACGTGTGTGTGGGGCCAGATTTAAATGCAGTAACTGGGAAAGTACTGCCAATCTCTCGGCTCTGCTTTAATGAATCTGGTCATGTGGTTCACTAAATCAGCGAAAGGCACTTTCCCCCAATAATGTGTAGTTATCCAAGTCTGCGTGCCAATGTCTGTGAGACTTGACTCTATACACGAGGAACAAGACGCCTAATAACATCCTGCTCTGCTCACAGCCTGTCCAAGGGGGCGCTATGGGGAGAACTGCAGCCTGACCTGCAACTGTGACAACGGCAGCACCTGTGACCACGTCAGCGGGCGGTGCAGCTGCGCGGCGGGGTGGGCCGGACCGCGGTGTCAGCAGCGTGAGTGGGCAGCCGCAGGCCCGGGATGAATTAGTCATGGGTGTCTCACTAAGCCTGGAGAGGCCTCTAAAAACACTACAGAACTCTACCGCCCTCGAAACCTCTCACAGCTGGATGGGTCATTTCCTGTGTGAAGTGCATGTCAGCTGGGTACGCTTAGATTTACTTAGATTTATGCCTGTTTGACTGGGACAATGCGCATCAATGACAAAATATCATGCTGTCACGCTGGTTTTAGCTGTTTTTGATGGTTTTATCTGGTCAGACAGGCCTTCACCAGTTGACTCCTGCATGCTCTACCAGCTTTACTAGCTTTGACCACTTTCACCCAGACCAGGACTGCAATTACAAAATCCTATATTTAGGCTTAAAATACTTATTTCTATAACCTTAGATTAATAAGAAAAAATGTGCCCCTGATATCAGATATTTATAACTAGTTTACCCATGAAAAGATCTAGAAGTTATTCAAAATTATCTCACATCAGCGGCAGAATATTTTTTCAACATGAAAATAAAGGTAATCAGGATAATTGTTTTCATTCTGAAAGCAAGATTAAAATGCTTGGGAAGATTTTGTTTTTGCTGTGAGTTTAAACCAGTCACAGACCAGCTATGACCAGCTAGTGGTGTGGAAAACAGCTCAGACGATCTTAAACCATCTTAGAATTCTAGCTGGTCTTAGCTGAAGAGTTTTATGTGTTGAGAGTGTGAGAAAGAGGTGGTGTTTTAAACGTTTGATCTGTTTCCAGCCTGTCCTTCTGGATCTTATGGAGTGGAGTGCAGCCAGCTCTGCCTGTGTCAAAATGGTGGCTCCTGCGATCATGTGACTGGCCAATGCTCTTGCTCTGAAGGCTGGAGCGGGTCAGCCTGCGAGTTGGGTAAGGAGGGGGGAGGAGGGGCGTTAAACTGTTAGTCTGTCGTGCAACCCTTTCCCTTTGGAAACTCACTTCAGTGGGTTCAGGACATTATATTATAGACAAGATGGTCTAGTGACCTTTATTTTGAATGCTTAATTACAGGATCTCACATATGCAGACAGGTGACAAATTAATGGAAAAATCACCGTAAACGGTCTTCGTAAAATGTTGAGACATATTAGTGTCATTGCTTTGCGTAAAGTCCACAAGTATAAAATTTTACTGAGGGGATGGTGCACTTTTTTTCCGAAAGATATTCCCTCATTTGGTTCTTTGATGATGGTGATAGAGAGGACTGTCAAACAAGTCGTTCCATCTGCCATATGAGTTCAGTTGGTTCAAGATCTGATGACTGAAGGTGGCGGCGTATGCTTAAAATTATTTTAATACGAATAAAAACCATTCAGTGACCCCTTGTGCTCTTTTGGGCTTGGGCGATTGTCATCCTGGAAGAGAGACCACTCCCATCATGGAAGGAATGTTTCATCATAGGATATTAAGATGATCACACAGAATGACTCTGTATCGATTTGCAGTGATCCTTCTGCCTTTTATGGAACGAGTGGATCCAAACCGTGCCAGGAAAATGAAGAGAAGCATCTGCATTTATGTTGTAAAGGCATTTATAATGGTTTTTCCCTTTAATTTGTCACCCATCTGTATATACTTTTTGCTACTTAAAACTTAAGGGGACCTATAGCTTAGCAAAATGCCAATTTTGGTTCAAAATTTTAGTTGTAAGGTAAGAACATGAAGTGGTCCTTCAAATAGTCTGTAATATGGAGTCGTGTTCTGAAGGAAACATTCGTCACAAACTCTGTCTTCAAGGCTGGAACAGCTATGAGTGTGGTGACTTTCAATGATGGCCAATGAGGAATTGCCTCCATTCTTATGAAACTTGGCATAAAGGCAGGGGCACACTCAATGAAAGGCTATCACGAAATGGACAGAAAACGTGTGAAACAGAGTGAAAAACGCGCACTAGAACTTGAAAAAATTAAACGAATAGACGCTCGACAAGCATGAAAAACTAGGGCAGAACACAGATTGAAGAAGAGGGAGTTACTTATGAGGCTGGTGCCTTTTAAGGAGGTAAAAAAAATCCTAAAAACAAAATACTAAATGTATTCCTCCTGTGAACATTACTGTCAAACTTCGATCACATTATTACTGCTGAACTAAAATCACATTTTTCTAAAAATACAGATTTTCAACAAGAAAATACAGATTTCTCAGCAACTGTACATCCAATTAACTTCATATTTGGGAGTTTTCTTCATTTTTGTGATGATCTATGTCTGTACAGAGCTCATTTTGCAATATGTATCTCTGAATATGAGTAAATCAAAATATGCATATTTAATTAGCTGTTTCCTGCCAAAATTGTAGGGGGGTCAAAATCAATACTAGAACATAGAAACCTAGGAAAAAAAGCTCTGTAGTGACATTAGGAATAATTTTTACTTCACATTACCGCTGAAATTATAACGAAACACTGTTTAGTTATCTCAATAACTGTTTCTCTAAGTATCTATATGTACATTAAAACAGCCGTTGCCATGGCAACCTTTGATGTGGTGCTACAGAAACTCAGTGTTTTAAGTTGCAATTTCTAATAGAATTATTTTGATAATAATTCTTAGTTTAAAAAGTGAATATCTTGGAAAAATGTTTGCTTAACTATAAGTCCCCTTAACCCAGAAGTGTTCTGCTCATTTGTTTGCCACTTGGAAGAAAGTTTTCTGGGAAAATTCTGAAAGGGAAAGGGTTAATTAAAGGACAGAACAGACTGTAGCAGGATACTGTGCCCCAGGTCTCTTCCTATCTTTGCTATAGCATGTGAGGAGGGCAGATACGGACCAGGATGCACACAAGCCTGCGTTTGCCTGAACGGCGGGACCTGTGACAGACGAACGGGAGGGTGCACCTGTCACCCAGGATGGACAGGGGATCGCTGTCAGGCAGGTGAGAACCATGCTGCACATCTCCCACTGCATTATGGGACACTGTGAGCATGCGTGTCTGTGAGCCTGCCATCATGTGGCAGGCTGGTGTCAGTGCGGTCCGAACTGGAGGGGCCTCAGGTGTGACCAACACGAGTGATCCCTGACACCTGTGTGCAGATCCAGTTGAGTGTCTCAGACTTGCTCAGGACTCATGAGTCCTCAACATTTTAAATTCAGAACCTTTCATTCAGTACCCTTTTACATTAATCACTCATCAACTCTTCTGCTAACAGGAGACAATAGCCTGGTGTGCTATCAGCCGTGATAATGTAATTTATCCCATAAATGATTAAAAATTGGTGTGATACGGCCATGTCATTCAGGTTTGATATTACACACATGTAATACAGCTTTCTCATGTCGCGACTGGTCAGATTTCCTTCATTAGCAAACTTAAACAATATATTCGCAACGATAACGTTACCAATCCTGCTGGTGACCATTAACCATCGCATTGTTGACAGTTAATCATTGTATTGTTAGCTTTTAGTTGGCGGTCTATTCAAGTCAATGGGATGAATAGTTCACTAGCAAACTATTCATCCCATTGACTTGAGCAGACTGCCAACTAGAAGCTAACGCTTTTTTTCAAATTTTTCAAATTATGCGTCGATGACATTTATGGGATAAATGGGATCTCAAATTCGTGAGCCTGAGATATCAAATTTATGAAACAAGAGTAGTAATTTTCATTTATTGCGTGCCTTTGGTGAGGATGTGATATCTCAGGCTCACTCATTAGAGATCCTCTATATCTCTACACTTGCTACACTTGCTGTGGGAGGAGTTGAGAGTGACATGATAGAGCCTTGAGAACGTGGCCAATTGTTGTATTCAAGCCTGTACACTCCTGGGCAAAAAAAAAAAAAAAAAAGGTCCTCGCCCAAAAATGGCAAAATATTAAGCTTTCAATGGTCATAACAACAAATCAGTGGTCAGAAAATTTGCAAGAATTAAACGAAAGCACTCCTGAGACCTTCTGTGCCTCCAAATTGCTCATTAAATTTTGTTGCAGTGAACTTTTTAGGAAAAAGCTAGAACTGCCTCATTGTGAGAAGTCAGTTAATGCTATGAAGTACAGAAGAATACTGCTGAAAGGCTTGCTTCCCGGTAAAGTCATTTTCTGAGGAGAAACGATCAGATGTTATTTTTCAACTTTCTGTAAAAAGCTGTCTGCAACTTTACCCACAAGGCTGAAACATTTAAAGAAATGAAAGGGAAAAGCTATCCCATACTGAGTCACTTTATCTGTTTGTTTAATCTTGTTGAGTTCCTGACCAATGATTAGTTGTTAAGACCATATTTTGCCACTTTGTGTTTGGCACATTGTTTTTGCCCAGGAGTATATGTGTGTGTGTGTGCGTTCATGAAAGCGGCTGGTAATGGAAAGTGTGTGTCCCTCTCCTCCAGCCTGCTTGCCTGGGTTTTTTGGGAGCGGCTGCAGTAAGCCGTGCGTGTGTCCAGTCGGGGCGTCCTGCCATCATGTGACGGGGGTGTGTGGGTGCCCCGCGGGCTTCTTTGGGAAGGGCTGTACACAGAGTAAGCACCTCTTTCCAACCCCCCCAACCCCATGTCTTAAAATCTGATAAATTGTTGTTACACTTTAATTGGCGAGTGAAAAAGGCAGGCATTGTTGTATCTCCCCCAAACGGATAATGGTTAGGAATGCAGTTGCACTTAATGACAGCTGCGTAAACGGTCTCTTTAGTCTGGTCCTGTCTTATCTGCTGGACATGCTGCTGCACTAAGTGCTGTGGTTTTGTGAAAACACACACTGTATCGTGATTTATCGCTGACGTGTGTCTGTGTGTGCGCATACGTGCGTACCCTGTGTGGTTAACGGCTCCATTTGGCTTCCTCTGTAGCTTGTCCAGCTGGCACATTTGGTCACAACTGTACAGGGCTGTGTAAATGTTCTTGGGAGCGCGAGCTGTGTAACCCAATTACTGGGGAATGCGTCTGTGTACCTGGATACCATGGAGACCACTGCAAACTCAGTAAGAGTTCCCATGTACTAACAAACCTGTTTGTGAGCAGTGTAATGGTGTTCATACTTGTATAGAACTGTGTAACTGTACGCAATGATCTTCCAACCAGGATGTCCTGAGGGGACGTATGGGCTGCACTGTAGGGAGAAATGCACATGTACCAACAGGGGGCGCTGTGATCCCTCTACAGGCATGTGTGAATGCCCCCCTGGCTTTGTTGGGGCGGACTGTAGCCTAGGTGAGTTTGTAAGCCTAAATGTTTATTCAGGGAGGCTTTCCAACAGCTGCGCAGCAGTTTATAACTGTACCACACAGCACTGATTACCATACTGTGGGGTAGGCTCACATACCCAGTCTGTGTGTTCCTCAGGGTGTCCAGATGGATACTATGGGAGGGACTGTGCTCAGGTGTGCTCCTGTGGTGAAGGAGGACAGTGCCACCCGGTGACTGGGAGGTGTACTTGTGCACCTGGATGGACGGGACAGTCCTGCGAACAAGGTTCTTAAACACGCCACATCACCAAGGCAATAATTTCAACCAATGCTAGAAATAAAGAATCTTCAAAATGGCTGCCACAAAGACTGGATAAATAGTAAATTCTTTCCTTTCCTCTGTGAAGCGATATAGTCTCTACCATGATTTCCTGCAGACCAGAAATGAAAGATTGCATCTTTGATCTCTTCTTTTATGCAAGGTTGCTGTAGTTCCAAAGATTTCTCCAAGTGCATCTTAACATGCATCTGCAGGCCTGACCCTGCCTGTGCTCCTGTGTTTAATGTTTGTATAAACCCATTAGCAGCTCATTTTTTATGTCCTCTGTCAATGGGCTTGGCAAAGAAACAAATAAATAAACAGCAGAATCAAAGTGATTCCATTTTTGTTTTCCCAATGTAGATTACCCAAAGAAACATAATTAGCCCTGTATTGCCTTAGGCCACTTCACTATCGCAGTAATTAACTGCCGTAAACATAAACGTGTCTGTAAGTGTATGTGTGCTTGTGTTCAATGGCTGGAAAAAAGGCTGTGATAGTGGGAATGCTACTCTTTGTTTGCACGGCTAAAAGAGCTGACTGTTCGTTGCGTCTGTTTCAGAATGCCCCAGGGGGCGCTATGGAGAGCAGTGCTGGCACATCTGTGCGTGTCGGAATGGGGCCGTCTGTGAGCCCCAGGATGGGACCTGCAGGTGTGGGCTCGGCTGGACCGGGCTGAGATGTGACATAGGTGAGGGCTGTGACACCGTGGAGCAGTGGCACCCAAACATGAGTCAAGGTGGACAAAGTGGTCAGGTTCCGCTGTCTCACCAATCACTGTCCCTGATTAGTTCCATCCTGTTTGATTGGAGTTGTGTCCATTATTGACGGGGATAGTGACGGGTTGCGATTAAAACCGTCATGCTCTCGCCCTTCCATGACCATGAACCTTGTGTCTGATTGTGTTACCGCTTAAGTCTCAGTGTGTTTCCAGTGAAGCCTCGGGAGCTTTGTGTACTTGCATGGCAGCAGTCTGACAGTTGTCTGACTAAGGCCATTAGTCATACCAAGATAAAACTGTGTTAATAGAATGGTGTTATTGGCATGGCCTGTCTAACACCTTGTCAATTTTACCCCTTTGTGCAGACATAGATGCTGGTGTCCGTAAATTCCTAAATTAATTCCTAAATAATTCTGTAATTGAATTTCAAAATGTCTTGCTTCGCTGGAATAATTTTCCAGAGTCTCTGTGACACAAATACTGAGTTATAAAGCCTAAACAGGCTCATGCATAACAGGAAAAAGTTTACATTATTAGTATTCTGCGCAAAGGGGTTAAACTTGACTCAACTAAAACAAGTGGTACCCGCCGATATTGACCCATGGCGTGTAATAACGGACATGTAAATGCATAAATGGCCCCATAACTTTCAAAGTTTGAAATTATATTGTGCAACACCTTTTAAAACCACCTGTGGTTATCATATTTAATTTTTGCGGTATTTTACTGAGAAATAAATTTACTTTATGGTCTAATTGCATGCGTAGTTCACATAACTAGCATGTTACGCAGGAAATCTCGTGTTACAGGTGAAGACTCACTGTCTCTCTGCAGGTGAAAGGTGAGATTGTCTTTGTGTGTTACCAGATGTCTTGAGATTGTCTTAATCTCTTTCAGCATGTGCTCCAGGGAAATATGGCGCCAACTGTGAGCAGAACTGCACGTGCCAGAACAACGGGTCATGTGACAGATTTTCAGGCTGCTGCCAGTGTACAGCTGGACACTATGGACACTCCTGCCAGTACAGTGTGTGCCCCCCTGCAAGAGTTTAAAATCTGATAGAGCATATTGCCATGTGTTAAGATGCTGTATATGTTTTAATTAAATTTTCTTTATTTCTTTTCTCCTGGAAGAATGTCCAGCTGGATTTTTTGGGCTGCACTGCAACCACCGTTGTGATTGCATGAATGGTCAAGTTTGTCATCATGTGACTGGAGAATGCTTGTGTCCTCTCGGCTTCTACGGCTCTCAGTGCCAGAAACGTGAGTTTGGCTACAGGATATCACATCCTATCAAAAAAATGACTGGGCTGAGGTTGAATTGATGAAAAACCAGGTTGTGTTGTCTGATTCTGGACTACTTTTCCTTAACTTCAATTGAAAACGTTATGAGGTTAAGCAAAGATGTAAAGGAGAATTTATAAGGACTTAGGTTGCATCCAAAATCTCTAAAGAGCAAGGAAGCTTGCTCGTAAACGGACATGAACTGGCTATAGTTTGGCTGGTATGATAAGGGGCACTAAATTGCCTGTTTCATGAAGGAAAGGAGGCAGTTAGCTGCATAGTTGCTTCCCTCCAGCAAGGAAACTGATGGCCAACCTTGGAAGAAAGGAAAGATTGAATATGGACCATAATGCTTTGCAGCTGTAGCGATTGGAAACATTGTTTGGTCCCAAAGTTTTCAGATAAATTGAGAAGGCTGTCTTCACTGTCGAGCTCATAACGTATTGAATGAAAGGAAATCCCCTTAAATATGTCCAGGGTACCTTTAAAATCTCCCTGTAACTTTCCCTTGACTCATGTAATGTTTTCTTGCGAGGTAAAGGAAAAGTGAAGAGGAAAGGAAAAAGGCTGCCTATTTAAGAAAATCAGGATGTGGCCTTAGAAAAAGACAGCCGTACTGCTAAGAGAATCCAAATGCATGTACACTTGGCAACATCATCATGCGTCCCTTGTCTGTCATGTTAGTTTGTTTTGTGAATGACTGGATGGATGGCGCATCGCTTTAAATATTGCTACAGCAAGGAATTAAAGGAGGGCATTCTGTTCTTTCTTTTCTTAAAGGATGGGTCTGTGTACCCTGTGCTAAAGGTGATAAGTTCCTTTCCTCAGCATTAAGAGAATTTAAACAGCTCTTATCATGGCTGCCATGGAAATACTTCCAAGTCATTTCCAAGGAGTTAGGAACTTTCCTAAAAAAAAAAAAAAAGACTATTCCAAACGCGCCCAGGTCTGGTCGTTAGCATGCTTTATTTTGTGGAACAGAGGCAGGGTTGTACTCTTTTTTTCCTGATTGTTGCGTGAAACTACAGCCTGTTGATTTCACCAAAAATCTTGTGACACTTAACTGTTATGCATAACTTTAGAGTATAAATACATAAAGTATGCTATAACTCATTGTTAAATTAAGTTGTATGTCCTTTGTTGTGTCATGTTCTGATAAAGTAACAGATTGAACCCTCGATAATATTTTTCAACATGTCAAAGTCCTAGTTTATTTTCTGGGTTTTTTGATACTTCAATTTAAGTGCAAGTTTTAAATTAGACCGGACAGCTTTCCTTTGCAGTGTAGGATATTTTAGATATTTACAGCCGTTTCTGATTACCTGCCAGCTGTAAAAAGACTAGCATGGGTTTGTGGTCTAAATCAAGAAAGCACACTTCATGTAACTGCAAAGCAGTTTGCACGGCCACATTATGCCTCCTGAGGTTGGATGTGTGTATATTACCCGATTATTTTCAGAAAATTATATGTAATTTTAATTTAATTTGGAAGTGCTTCCAACAGTGCGTACGAACAGAGAAAGCTGCTCTCACAGGATGGTCGCTCAGATTCCCATTTCAAACATGACTACAGTGTTCTTGGGATCGAGGGCCTTGTGTCAGTGCTTTTGACCAGTACAAAATAAAAACTGATATCACAATAAAATCTGTCCGTTCAAGTGCGCCAACTTTAAAAACATCAGCACTCTCCGCTCTGCTTTTCGGAGTGATGTGAAACAGATTTTGATGCCTTAAACTCCAGTGTTTCTGTTTCTGTAAAGCAGCGTAGACATCACAAACTTCTTCCAGCATCCAAAATGTCCCACACGACACATCACACCTGTCAGGCCCAATATAAAACACAAGATAACAATACCGAAAGCCCCATAAGCATGACTATCACTTTCAACCCAACATTGATGCAATACTACACAAAACAATGTAGTGGGACTGGAGAACTGTAAACACTTCCGAGTGTTAATCTTCCCTATCTGCACACAGAGCGCTGTAATTCAAAACTCCCGTTTTGTGTTTTGCTGGAAATGGTTTTGATTTTTACAGCTCTGGACTTGAGCACAGTGGATGTGACCATTGCTGCTCCCAGTTTCGAGGAATGGTGACTGGATTTGAATCAGACCTCTGACCGTTACCCAATCTTGTGTCAAGCCTGGTAGGGGATTGAGTTTCTCAGTTTCATTGAGAGAAGAGCAGACAGGGTCATCTGATGAGAGACAGATGTCCCACTGGTTGTGCAGAAAAGGCCTTGAACGCTAAGCTCCTGCTGTCTTGAGACAGCGGGGCTAATACCTGTGCAGCAGAGTGAGCTCCAAACTGTCCACCTAGGGGCACTATAGAGTGGCCTGTGTTTGTTCATTTGTGCATTAATGGGCATGTATAGCTATGCTTGTGAGAACCAACTCTTGAGAAACCACAGATGTTGTGAGGACATTCGGAATTGTGAGAACATTTTGGGTGGTCCTCACAGAGGATTACGGAGGGTTACAGCTAATGGTTAAAGTTAGTGCTGTGGTTACAGTTAGTGTTAGGTTTAGGTTAAGGTTAGAGTTAGGTTTGGGGTTAAGCATAATTTAGTCACCGCTAGGCTTCAGGAATGGCTGTACTGAATGAATATAAGTCAATACAATGTCCTCATAAGTAAAACTATTCAAATGTGTGCGTGTATATATGTGTCTGTCTGTGTGTGTATTTGTGTGCATGTGCATATGTGTGTGTGTGTGTGTGTGTGTACACACGTGTCTGTCGACAGGGTGTGAGGTGGGCAGATTTGGGGAAGGCTGTCTGCAGCAGTGTGACTGCGAGGCCGCAGCTCCCTGCCATGCTGTGACGGGACAATGCCTGTGTCCTCCGGGGAGAACAGGAGACCGGTGTGAGAGAGGTACAGTCACTGCGCCCGCCCTGCAGGCACCGACTCAAACTGATTCTCACGGTCACTTTTACACGCGCTTGACATAAAACATCACTGCTGGTTCATGGTCACCACCGAGACTGTCACCAGACCTATATTATAATTTAAGTCTCCAGAGGCTCTGGTCACAATTTTCCATAAAGGTACAGCTATCACATGTGCAGAAGAGCTATCTGAGTGTTGCGCCTGTTTCAGAAGAGCTATCAGCTATCACAGCCATCACATTTTTACTATAGGACTTCATGTCAACTAGTCATTCATTATAATTGTAATTAAGTATTCAGGACAATTTTGAGCCATTTTAACATGATGATGAATTAATCTTGAGTTCTAGACAATGGAAGTTGGAAATTAACGAACACGAATTGCTTTATGCAAGCATAGGAATCAATTAACTGTTTGTCGATTAACGATAATAGATCTGTGACCATTTGCTGTTGCCCTTGACAAATGTAGAATCAGCTGAGATTCAGATCAGTGGCTGGCATTTGCCAATCCCAAATAAATTGTGAACAATTTAAGCCGTGGTTAGTATTTATTACCTGCCTTCCTCAGATAAATTGCAGTTACAAACCGAGTTCATGTTTATGCTTTCTGATATTGACCGAGGGCATGAAAGCACACCATAAAAAGAGAGAGAAACATTTGATGACCTCTGGAGAAACATATTTTGTGATTGGATGTTGGCAACACTAGTTCTGCGTCAACAAAGCAATTAAGCACAGTATCAAGAGATTCTTTTGTTTTCCACGTTAGCTCTGCACGTGTTTTGCTTATCAGTTCCTTGTGGTTGGGAACAGTCTGGCGGACATTTTTTAAGTTAGCAACATTATGCATTAAGCAAACATAGTTGGGCCAAACTTAAATGTATTACGCTTTTCTTCCACAAATGGCCATTTGACTGAGATTGAGGGTTGGGGGAGTCATTTGTTTTTAGATGAGTGTAACCTACCCCTTGTAATATGAAGTGATAAAATATGAAGGTGATAATAAGGCTTACTTACTGTTTGCTTAAAAATAAGATGAAAATTTGTTGACGGACAGCCAGTGTTTCAGTAAGAAATTAAGTTACGACGCTAAAGCAAATACACCTGCATTTCACGGAGGACGTGCGTCATTACAGCTAACCCACCAGCATTTCTCTGAGCGAATGCGTCCCTAACCTGAGTCCGACCTGCATTCGATCAATAGCATGCGCCACACGAGTGACCCTTCCTTCATTCCTCTGAATGTCTGCATACAGAGACCAATACTGACAGTAGGTTTGTGTGCTAAAGATGCAAGGAAAAAAATGATTCAATACTCCCCAGAATTGAAAACATCAGCATTATCAGACATAGCTAACTGAGCGCAGCGCTCCAGACTGCGACCAAAATTTACGTTTTGCGACTTACATTCTCACATCGGTCGCGCAGTGCGCGACCAACACTTCATGCACTGCGCGCCTATTCTGGGCAGCGATTCACTCCCTAATTATCAGCCGCCGGCCGGGAATTTTTTTCTTCAGGTCGCTTGGTACCATTACATACATCAGCCAATCACAGCTCGGCTGTATGCATCGATGAGAATGGCAAAGCATTCGACCTTGTCACTGTCAGCTGAGTTGTGCGCGCGGCAAAATTGTAAAACCTTGTCTGACAATAACGATGTTAATGCTCCACAATACGCGAAATTACAAGTACACTAGCTGGTCTGCTGCAGAAGTCCAATAGTATACGTAGTTGGACTTGGCTTCGGTGACTAATACTGCAGATCGGAGAGCAAATTTCATGATATCAGAAAGTGTTTTCATTACCGGTTTTTTATTTCGCTATGTAGATTTTGCGCATTTCTAAGGGTAATGGAAACGCACCTTGAGAGTGAGAACGATGTCCGACGTTATTAGCCCAAGAACACAGTCTGCTTTCGTGACCGCAGACTGTTCGTGACAGTTTTGAGTCTTGTTGATACCAGCTATGGGTGCTTGCGTCCAGTGGCGAATAGTTTTATTTAGCGTTTCAATATCAATCGCTAACCTTCTATCCTGATGAATTAGGTTGGATGCGCACTTCCACTCTGATCTGGAGTTCCGCATGTACATGATTATTCATACGGTATGCATGAAATCGGTGACTGGTTGGTCCGAGTGCAAGATTATTTATTTTCATTAGAGTACGATAAAGATGAGAAAAGCTGCGGTTCTTATAGATTTGTAGTCCGTTTTCTTTGGGGTTCCGATAATTGGTCAGCTGTCAGAGGAACAGTATTTTGTCGATTGCAACAAATTTTCAAAACTGATTCAAAAACTAACTGGTGACGCCTGTCGAACGTACTCCAGCGACGACCATAGGCTTATCAGTGCAATGCCTCAAATATGAGTCTGTGTCACGACCAGTGTGCGTTCACGAAGCAGACTGTTTTTTGGGGGGCTAATAACGTCGGACATTGTCCTCACTCGCTGTGTGCGTTTCCGTCACCCTTAGAAATGTGCAAAATTTACATAGCGAAATTAAAAAAAAAAAAAAACTGGTAAATAATAATAATAATTATTATTTTAATAAGCCGTCCTACTACATTGTTACCGGTGAAAGAATTTCTTGAAACTTTGTGCTAACGAACTTGGCATTCTGCACCTACTTTTTTTTACCAAATATTTAGGGTGGATTACTTTGGGAACTATATTAATTTTAATGTTAAACTTTCAATTTGTGATGAAAAAATGTAGCCAAATTATGCTTTTTACGGCTTCAATTCCTCCTGGGTCTCATATTTTCACAGCAATTAAGCCATGTTTGGTGTCAAATTGTTCCTTGGGATGGCAGCAACAATAACAGTTATAAATTTTAGAACTAGCACTGTGATAATTGGGAGTTATTCATTGACTTATCCCCATATGTTGGTTTTAGGGGGATGCTCATCTAAATTTGGCCATAATTTTTCTATGAATGATTCAGTTTATGTACTGGGGAGGGTTTGATGAAAAGTTGTCCCTTGGAGAAATGGAGACTTGTACGTACATTTAGACTTGTATGATAACTCTCCAAAATGATAACTGCATTTATACATTTTTCAAACATTCTTGTGAACATCAATATCTACTTTCCAGTTCACAAAGTGCTTTCTGATAATGTTTCTTAAATAAATGCAGTAACACCTGATAGTCTGTTCAGGTATCTTTATTTGGGCTTGTTAATATTCAGAAAAGTATCATGGTGCTTTGCGTGACCACAGTTTTGGCCTGCGCGCCCAACTTTTTCAGGTTGGGAGCGCATGCGCTCCTAGGTCCAAAAGTTAGTCTGGAGGGTTGGAGCGGCATACAGTTAAAGGGCCACAAAGCGTATGATTCAGCCACTAAAGACAAGAAAGCTTGGCTATCTCCACGATCAGTTGAAGACCACGTCTCACTTTCATTTGATCTCTGTCCCCTTCCTCTGCCTCTCTCAGATTGTGAAGATAATCGCTTCGGCCCTGGCTGTTCCCTGCAGTGCCAGTGCGCCTCTCGGGCGCATTGTGACGCCCGTAATGGGCGCTGCGTGTGCCCTGTCACCTGGACGGGGCCCACCTGCACTGAAGGTAACGTCTCACATCAGCCTGACACTGAAACGTCTCTCTGGAGCTGCCTGTCTCGCAAGCTGAAACAGATTTAGCTAGGGCCTCTGTCAGCAGCTGTCAGGAGTCAGGTTGGCAGCTCGAGTCCTCTTCCTGTCTCTCCGCCTCCCGGCTCGCCGCCCTGACAGTTATTTTAATTCTGACGCCACGGGGCACCGAGCTGTAAGCAGTCTCGGCTTCCCTCGGCCTGGTTCTGGAGAGACAGGCGTGAATCCTTGGAGCTGGCAGCAAGACCCACAACATTTGTTCTTCATTTGAAGGCAGGGTATGTTTTTTTTTTTCTTTTCTCCACTCTTAGAGGGACCAGAACCGACCCAGAAGTACGCTGTGCTGCAGGGGGGGTCAGGCTGAGGGCCTACAGTCCGAGTCCTGCTGCAGCGGCCGTGGACTCAAAGTTCTCTGGATCACCACACGTCGCCCCCCTCTCCAGGAATTCTAAAATAGGAAGAGCTCAGCAGTTCTGGGACGGGGGTGGTAGGGGCAAAGTTGGATTATTGTACAAACGTGCCGTATTCCTCAGGACTCCACAGTTGAAGAAAGAGATGCTGCGACTTAAAACTTTGCACTATTGTACGCGGCGGCACGGTGCTACTCTTTGGAACTCACACAAAATGTGATCCCTGGCCTCAATACTGCAATAGGCACATCCCGATTTCAAACAACTCTATGCAAAGTATCTGTACCTCCATAGCAGATCCCCACCTGAACACCGTTGAAGACCTCTCACCCCTGCTGGTCATCCCCCCAAAATATGGCATGTGATATTGTTTACCCTCACCCTATCTGAATGGGGTATAAGCATAGGGTTAACTGTGATGATACTCATGCAAGTAAGTATTCATGTAAGTACTGTGAGATATTGTTCCAACTATAGTCTATTCATAACATCTGTAGTCTTTTGTTGAAAGGCAGTTCTGTGGCTTTTCTATTAATTTCATGCACAATAGCACCTATAAATACTTCACTGTTACATTATGTTGTAAATTTTAAGGAGTTTTTATCACAAATGGCAGTGGCACAAACAACGCTGTGAAGACCACACTTGAAACTCAATGATGGGGCCAAACATTACTGGGGACTAACATTCCTGTGCCTGGCATATTTTTCATTTGCGTAAATTTCTTGTTGACTGCAGATCATTATCCATTATTGGAAGCCAAAAAACACATTTATAATTATTGCAATAAGACCTGTTTTTTGGTATTGATGTTTTGTGTGCCAGTGTATTTTCAACAAATGAAATAGTGGCTCTTACAATGCAGCTAAACCTCAACATTTGCACGTATTAAAATTTCTACAGGACTGTTTCACTGAGGATATTTCTGCCAGTATTTTGCTCCAGACTAAAATCTTTCCATCACAGCACAGCAGTGATTACCCCAATGGGGAAATTGTACTGTTTGATCAATAATAAAGAAGAAATAAGTAATAAGACATATATTTTGTAAAAAAAAAAAAAAAAAAACTAAGAAAACTTGGTTTGTCCCTTTTTTGGGGTTATATGGGGAAATCAGCCCTTCTGGGTGTGTGGATTTTGCGTGATGTTGCTTTGGGAAACCTCCCTGGCTTGAATGGAGATGTCAGTCAGCAGCGGAGCAGAAAGCAGAGCTGTAATGAAGCAGGGAGGGAAGGGAGGGGGGCACTTGCTGGGGTCAAGAGTGACCTGTCACACAGCTGTGATGAAAGAGAGGACGGAGGGAATCCAGGCTCTGTGTGGAACGACAATCAAAGACGAGTGCGCAGGGCGGAGGAGGAGCAGAGGAGGCGACGCGGAACAGACCAGTTACCTGGGGACACCTGTCTGGTGAGTGATGGGCACCTGCAGCCGCGCAGCCGTCTCGCGGGCGTTTCCCGTGTGCGCTAAAGCGTCTCAGCGTCCGTTGGCGTGCTCCTGTCCAGGACCTGAGGCGAGGCGGGCTTGCAGGTGAGTGATGGGCGAGCGGCCCGTGCGAGGAGAACAAGCCCCTCAGGCTGATGGATGGGCCGCAGGACACCTCCGCCCCGTATTGTGACGACGAACAGATGTTCTCCAATAATGTTTATCACTGAGGCCTTCGTCCTCGCACAACACACACCTGTTTCCAGTCAAACAAGCGGGAGAGCCCATCCATCCACAGCTCTGGGTGGCCGCATCGCTCTCTGTTTGCGGCTCTTCATACTTCTCTGCTCTGTTCGCTCTGAATCTGAGCTCGCAGCCCACCACTGCTCAGCTCTGGCTTTCAAACCTTGCTTTATTTCACTTTCTCAACACTCTTTTACTTTACAATTAAAGTTAGTTCCTGTCCATTTAATGTGTTTTACTGTCTACTCAGCACCATACTCTAACACTTCCTGAACACACTATCCTCAACAGTCCCAACTCTGCCGTCAAAACTACCATCTACTCAACACTCCTTACTCTCCCCTCAGACTTTTCTCTCCTCTACACTCCCTAATCTACCCTCAACCCTCTAGTCTTCCTTCAACACGCTCTACTCTCTCCTCAGCGCACTATTCTGTCAACTCTAAACTGTCCTCAACAATCCCTAATACACCCTCAAAATATATATATATTATATACCCATATTTATACCTCAATATACCATTTTTTGTTCTCATTGCCTACAATAGTATTTTCCAATACATATTCACCAAAAAATTGCCGAGAAGTAATATATTGGGACCCCTTTTCAGCCAAAGTGATGATGTATAATCATCACTGCACACTACTGTATATTGTTAGTGGTCTGTTTTTGTGTAAAAATGACTCAAATGTTTATTACTGGAATTAAATAATTACCAACTATTCCACAAAGCACTTGTATCCTGCCATTTTTGTTGAATCGTGGTGGTATGGTTACTGAAAACAGTATGGCACAGCACAGCCCCACCTGGAATATTCTTTACCAACTGCCACTCAGTAGGTCTGAGAATGTATCTGCATTACAACATAAGCGTTTCCATTTTCATTTTGTTGGCGATAAGGTGGAGCTCTACTTGAAAATGAAAATAATGTGAATGGGGAATGTAATTTTATATTCAATTTTTTATGAAAAGTTCATACATGGACTTGAAAATGAAAATTCAAAGGAGACAATAACGTTATCATTTTCATGGTGATACAAAATAATGCGCTTGCGTCACGAAAAAGAAAAAGCATTTCTGAGAATGTAAATGCATTCTAAGATTTGTGTTTTTGTTTTCATCTTGTTAGCAATATGGCAAAGCACTCCTTGCCAAAGAAAACAAAATGGAGAATGTGATTTCATTTTCAATTTGTTATAAAATGTGCACAAATGGACTTGGAAATGAAAACGCACAGTAGACCTTATCATTTTCATGATGATACAAATAATGCGCTTGCTTCAAAAAAAAAAAAAAAAAAAAAAAAAAACCCATTTCTGAGAATTTATTTGCATTTTAAGATTTGTGCTTCATTTTCATTTTGTTGCCAATATGGCAGAGCACTTCTTGAAAATGAATGAAAACACACATGGGGAATGTATTTTGATGCTGTTTGCAATAAAAAGTGTATGCATTTTAATTTTCAGGTCCATGTAAAGTAGACAATAACATTATCATTTTCATGATGATCAAATAATATGCTTGCATCATAAGATTTGTGTTTTCATTCTCGTTTTGTTAGCAATATTGCGGGTCTTTTTTTGAAAATGAAAGCGCAAATGGGGAATGTATTTTAATTTTCAATTTGTCACAAAAATTGTATACTTGGACTTGAAAATGAAAACACAATTTTTACTGTAACACACATAATGCGTTTGTATCTTTGAAAACAAAACCGCATTTCTGCTATGCATTGCCACTTTAATATATTGTTATATGCTTCCATGGCTTTTACATAAGATGCTTTACAAAGCAAAAAAGGGCAGTGCCCGGCCTAATCCCCTATATAGCAAAGGAGGCAAAAAAAAAATTGGAACGTGTTGCAGGCATCCAATTCAAAATGAGTGACTATTTCCAAAAAGCAATAAAGTTTATCAGTTTGAACATTAAATATCTTGTCTATGTAGTGTGCTAAATTGAAAATAGGTTGAAAAAAGATTTGCAAATCATTGTATTGTTTTTATTCACGTTTTAAACATCGTCCCAACTCCATTGGAATTGAGGTTTGTATTTTAAGCAATATGCTTCCTGACTCTTTCTATCACAGATTGAGATAAGTAAAAATGAAGCTTGGTAGTCATTGGCACATTGAGACATTTCTACTTCAACAGTTAATTTTAAAGTCCAATTTTAAGAAAGAAATGGAACTTTCAAAAGGTCCAAGATACAAATTGCTTAGTTTACGGAGAAAGATATTTAGAATTTTTTTATGTACCCACATCAAAAAAAAAAAAAAAATTCAGGCAAATTTAAGATGGTCATATGAGGGGTTTGACTGCAAAATGCGATATACGGCAATTTGGGACTTGCACACATACTGGTATCAACTGCTTTAATCTGGCACAAAATTACTGTGAATAAAATCATTCACCTCAAAACATGATGCAACCCATTAACCGGCCAGCCAGATTTCATTGCTTGCAAAATGCAAAAAACAATCCGGCTGCTTCATTGCAAAATGCGACAGTCAATGAGAACCGCTCTTCATGTCATGTTCAAAGTTGTTCAAAATGGTGGTGGATTTGACTGAAACAAATACCTTGGTTTATTAGGTCACAAGTAACCTTTGCTTTGACTCTAAGCACGTGCACCAACACATACTTTAATGTACTGATGAACAGTAGCTTTAGAATTCGAGTTGGTTTAAGACTGTTATAGACTAGCATTGTGCCAGCAAATGCGGATTAGCTTAGAGGGATTGTACAGGACCCTGCGATTTGGTGCGTTTTTGCATATTAATTAAGATGCAACTTCAAAGATTCACAGCACATTTACTGTTGATGAAATTGATATTTTTGGGGGTCTTTTAAAAAGGACAACCAAAAAGCCAACGTTACAGCCTACTATCAGTCTGCTAGTGCCGTTTGTGAACATAGGATCTGTTTAGGAAATGTAGTTCAATCAGGAGAGACTCAAGTGAAACCAGGAAATATTTATTATGCATTGAGCATAAGTGGATTAAACACGTTTTGAATTAGACTTGGATGGACGGACAGATATGGCATATTTTCATAAAAATTGGCACTGCAGCTCTGCATGAAGTATAGAATACATGACTGAATTTTTTTTCTTTCCCCACCACCACCCCCCCTCTTCGGAGGACAACTTTATTTATAATTACCAATATTATAATGGTGAAGGGGGGCTTTAAAAAAAAAAAAACAAAACAAAAAAGAAATTTAAAAAAACTGAAATTTGAACACAATCTGATAAGCAGTTTTCATGAAATTGGTCAGACAAACTGGCCAGACGGATGGAAGGACGCATATGGCATATTTTCATAAAAATTGGCACTGCAGCTCTGCATGAAGCATAGAATACATGACTGAATTTTTTTTTTCCCCCACCACCACCCCCCCTCTTCGGAGGACAACTTTATTTTTAATTACGAATGTTATAATGGTGAAGGGGGCCTTTAAAAAAAAAAAAAAAAAACCAGCGTTGCCACTAAACGTGGCCATGTCCCCCGCCAGGTAACAGAAATCGACTGGGGTCGGCATATCACACTAATACACATTGAAGCCAAAGATGAATGAAATCGGTCAAGCCGTTCTTGAGATATCGCATTCACCACAAACGGGACGTGACGGACAGACGGACGGAGCTGAATACTATGTCCCCCGCTCCGGCGGCAGGGGACAAAAACAAAACAAAAAACTAACTTAAAAAAAACTGACATTTGAAAACAATCAGATGCAGTTTTTGTGAAATCGGTCGGACAAACTGGCCAGACGGATGGAAGGACGCATATGGCAAATTTTCATAAAAACTGGCACTGCAGCTCTGCATGAAGTATAGAATACATGACTGATTTTTTTTTTTTTTTCCCCACCACCACCCCCCCTCTTCGGAGGACAACTTTATTTTTAATTACGAATGTTATAATGGTGAAGGGGGGCCTTAAAGCAATTCTTACCTTTCTGGCATGTCGCACAGCACTTAGTAAAAATTTGAACATTAACAACTCCGCCTCCCTCCAAAGTCCCACCCTCTTCCCCCCGATTGCCAGACTTCTCCTACGAAAAAAAAAAGAACTAATACATGGTAGTTCGTCAGACTACAAAGGTAACTAAACGTTACGAGGGCATTTTATTTTATACCACATATAGAATTGAATATTATGTAATTACTGTTGGTTAGTTTTCACTTACCGGTGCCTCTGAATCTGACTACATTGAAAACAATCTGATTAGCAGTTTTCGTGAAATCGGTCGGACAAACTGGCACGGACGGATGGACGCTTATGGCATATTTTCATAAAAATTGGCACTGCACATCTGCATGAAGTATAGAATACATGACTGACATTTGAAAACAATCAGACAAGCAGTTTTTGTGAAATCGGTCGGACAAACTGGCGCGGACGGACGCTTATGGCATATTTTCACAAAATTGGCACACAAAGTATAGAATACATGACTGACATTTGAAAACAATCTGATACGCAGTTTTTGTGAAATCGTTCGGACAACATTTGCAGTGGTAAATTTTCTAAGTTCAAAATATGGAAAACAAAAGTAATTTTTGAAAAGATCATCACATTTTCATGAAACTTGGCTCTGCACCTCTCCATGAAGTGAGGGATGCATGACTGCAATTTAAAAACAATCTGATGAACATTTTTTGAGAAATCGGGCAGACGGACGGACGGACGGACGGACGGATGGACAAAGTTCTTTGATATATACTATACACCCCCACCCCTAATGGGTCGGGGGAATATAAAAATTGAATTCAGAGATTGTTTTTGATTCATGAATTACGTGCATAACTGTCATCCCTTCAATATCACAAGTATTATATATATATGTTTTAAATGTAGCCTATTGGTGGTCTCTTGGTTACTTCCAAATTAATAATTTCTTATTCATTATGCGTTTTTGCATTTCTCCATGTAATGTAATAACTTGATTGTTAGGCGATCTCTGACGGGGACAAGTTGTTATCCATCATGTGTAAAAGGCAAGAGGCACTCAGCTACAAATCCCATAATGTCAGCATTACCAGGAGTTGGGTTTGAAGAGGTTAAAACAAGTAACAAGCATGATAGCTTTTTAAATGACGCACAGAGGCCCAGATAAATGTAAATTAATTCAAACGCATTTATGTTGGATATTATGAAAATGTTATTAAAATGAAGAAAACATCCAAAAAGTACAACAAAATTTCTTGCATATTTTTCAAAGTATCATTTCATTTTATAGAGCCATTCATTTTTAAAATGAAGTCTATCTTAACAATAATTCCGATCTCATTTTCCTCGAACCCATCAAATCTGCCTTAAAATGACAAACCAGGTGTCACGCACCTCTTGAATATGCCATTGAGGATCACGTCGCAATCATAGAATGATTTTTAAAATCATGATGAAATGACCTTTGAGTTAAATTTAGTGAGCTACTTTGGACTGCATAAGTTTATTTCAGCAGTTTTGATGAAACCAAAAACATAACGAGGCGCACGCCCAGTCTGTTCGCGGGATAGTCCGTTTTTGTCACTATACTGCATGAGAACGCACTCATCCAAAAAGAAAAATTTTCCATTAATGTACGGCTTTCTTCTAAAGTGATTCAGGTTTTGGATTGGCGCTTCTTTCTTCTCGTCTGATTTCTTCTTTATTTAAAATCGGCGTAAGAAACAGCATTTAACACGATAAAGTCCGACCGCTATCAATCTTCAATATTTATCGCAAAAAAGTTTGAAACCGAATCAAAATAGTCCAGTTCACAGCTAAACGAACCACTTTAAGAATGATTACATTACAATTCGTTTGTTGTTTGCCAATCATATTTGGACTCTTTGTGCTGTATTCATAAATCCACCATTTTCTGTTTTTTTTTTGCACTTTTTTCTGACCGATCAACCCTAGAAATTTTGGAAAAAAAATCTGTGCTTCAAAAAATTTACTTGGTCTGGCCTTATTGGATATATCTCATTTTGCCACCAACCCTTCATATGCCCAATGCCTGAAAATTAATCAAAAATTCCCCCTAAACTCACTGTGAGTGAGCTGCTTAATTTCTACTAGCCAAATTTTGCCTCACAGTTTTTTCTGAGCCCTGATGGAAATTTTGGACGTGGTCCTGGATGGAGACAGCGAGGCCAGGTGGTGCATCACTGTCTTCTACTCTTCTCCTTATTAGGGCCAGGTGTGAGCTAGAGGAGACCTGACTCTCCCACACGGAGTCCTGACTCCCCCACAGACATCTAAGCAGCTCTTTGACTTTTGACTCGCCCTCACTAACTTCTGAACTGGAAGAGCTACTGCAGCCCGATTCCTCCTCTTGCCGGCTCTCCCTCTCCTGCTCTGTTGTTCTCACTAGAAGAGATTGTCAAGGTCAGGTCACACAGGGCCAGAGAAAAGTTTCACAGGCCATGAGTTTCATCAGTCCAGCATGTCTGCACAACACAGAAAATAATGGCAACCTTGGGTCTGACTGATGGAGTCGAACCAACGATGATGCAGGAGCTCTGCCAGTGTGGCCCTGTCCTCCACCCTGGGTGCCAAGCACCAGCTGATGAAGTGCATGATGTCTGTTGATAGCAAAAAACATGTATATTACCTGTTAAAAGTTTGGACACACTTTGCAAATGTCACAGCACTCTGTTCTGAGAGAAATTTAAACAGCTTTAACTTCTCTATATAATCTCAAATGGAATCCTGTAAAAGGTAAACAGTCAGAAGTGAAAAGAGAATAATTTACTTGTTTGAATAGTGTCCAAAATTTTGCAATTCTCAAAGAAGCCACATTTTGCAAAGTAAACAGACAAACAAACTCCTTCTATTTTCCAACAGCTGAATTAAAGTCAAACGGTTTTGGGACTTATTGGGCGAAAAGGTTGATGAAAAGCACACCCCAAGTGCAGCACGTCTTTGGGAAGTTAGACAGCCGTGCAGCTGCAAATTCACGATTCACGACATTTGCCCTTGTTAAAAAAAAAAGTGAAAATGTGCTGCAAATATGACGACAAATGGTGGTTAGTTAGATGTATTTAAGAATTAGATCTTTTTTTTTTGCAAAATAAAGGCTGCGTATTTCTATATTTAAAATATATTGTAAGAAAAAATGTGGGTGTGTTCAAACTTTTGACAGGTACTGTATATGATTGGCCAGGGGAGGTAAAAGGAGTTGAAGCAAAAATATGATTGGATGGTGAAGATAGTAGAAATATGTGTCAGGTACGTAATGAGAGAAAGGAGATAAAAGTCAAGTCTCACCAGTGGACAGTCCTATGGGGAACTGGGGCATGTTCCAGCCTTCCAGCAAGTCATCAACATCAAATGGCAGGGAACCACAGACAAGCTCATAGAGCGTGAGCCCTAAGGACCACACAGTGGCAGGGCCAGCATGGTACGTCCCCTCTGCAAACCACTCAGGAGGTGCAAACAACTCAGTGCCTGAAAGAGCAACAGATACAAGAGTCAATAAAACCTTGGAAAACCATACAACCAAGTCATTGAACAGCCTATATAAGTGAAAGGACACTGTTTGATGGGAACGCTCAATGTTCCACTGAGACACAGAACGAACTTCCAGTGCCCATAAGACTGCCAGTATTAACATTGTTCCAAATGCTTTGAAAAAGGTCCAAAGCAATCCTCTCACTGACCTGCATACGTGGAGTACGGAGTATCCTTCCAGAGATCCCCACACCCGAAATCAATTAAGACGGCACGCATCGTATTTTTCTCAATCAGGACATTTTCTAGCTTCACGTCCCGATGGAAGACACCACACTCCTGGCAGTGCACAAGTGCCTGGAGCAGTTGCATCATCACAACTTTTGCCATTTGCTCGTTCAATCGGCCATTTTGGGAGGCCATGAAGTCTGGGAGGTCCATGCACTGATCTGGCCGCTCCAGCACCATGACATATTGGTCTGGTTTGTTGAAACACTCATACAATTGCAAGACGTTCCGATGGCCCCCATTTCGGTTGACAAGACTCATGAGCCCCACTTCTACTGGATCTTCAACTCTCTGCAGAGAGATGAAGTAAATTTGATAAGACAGGGCATAATCTGGCTGTAGTCAAGAAGATGCTATAATGAACAGCAGTGTTAACCTGTTAACTGTCACTGGGCCCTAATTAGAGCCCTACGGAATTTTCAAACAAATTTTGAATCCTTTATTTGTAAACTATGACTTAAATCCTCAACCAATCCAATCCAAAACATGGACATACATTTACAAATAAATCTGTAAAATATTCATTTTTCATTCCTTTGGAATCACCTTTTGACCACAGATGCATGAGGCCTGTGGCCATGGCCTGGTAGCCTCTGAAAATTCACCCCACACACCCAAATTAATAGGCAAAGTCCTGTTCAGAGGTGTATGATGCAAGCGGAAATATATCTCTTTATTCTAGTCTCAATTACTCTGTGACAGTAAGTTATAACATTTTATGAGGCATTTCATTGAAAACCTCTATGTCTTATCTTTCCAATTAGACCATGCATGTGTAATAGAACCATTGTATGTGGGAGCAGTGAGCATACCAATCCGGGCCAAATGTGAGAAAATGCAGGTGACAGTTAAAGGTGCACTATGCAAGTTTGTTTACTTTCACTTCTGTTCACATTCGAACTCAAACAAAACAGAGGTAGCCCGCCCCTCCCTCCCATAGTCCCCTCCCTCCCATGCTTCCATAACTGTCAACTCTTGTCGGTGATTGGCCGGGACGGTTTTTTTTATGTTATGGGGCACAGCCTGTGCCCCTTGTGTTTATTTGCAGTTTGTGACGCCTTTGCGGTCTCCAGAGCCCGTGTATTTTTTTTGCAGTGAATTTAGGGGCAGGAAGCTAGCGGATCGTGGAGAGATGTCGGCGAATTGAGACAAAAATATAATTGCGCAGAAAGTAAACAAACTTGCATAGAGCACCTTTAAGAGGTTAACTTGATTCAACAGTGTGAATGAACTGAATGAACACCAAGATTGGGAAAAGCCAATAATGTCCTCAGGATACCCATCACGGCACACATTCAACATTACACAGAAAGTTTTTTCACATATCAAAGACAAAATTAAAACTAATAAAGAGGTGCAAACCACCATCTAATATCCTAAAATGGTGGGCAGTTAACAATTCAGAGTTTGACAAATGTGATGCACAGTACTCACAAGTAGTTCCTCCTCCTCCAGTTTGTCAACAAATTTTAGGGCGACCTGATAAAAAAAAGATTGCGATGAGACATGCAACAAAATCTTGAGACACTGTTTTTACAGCACTAATCTTATTCCATGAATTTCAACTGACAAAAAATTCATACACCACATTTTTTTTATATTTTACAGTTGAATAAATATGGCAACAAAAAAGTCAACAATAATGCCAAGCAATATTTCAAGTATACCTTGGAAAAGAAAGCAAAGCAAGAATGGAGACAACATAAATTCTTATTCTAAACAATAATAAAAGTTGAATGAGTCAGAAACTTATGTGTCATATGCAAGGGACATCAAATAAAACTAGAAAAAGTGCTTGTTTTTAAAAACACAACAACCCCTCCATTCCACCTGCCCTTGAGACACATGAGTAAATTTGACGAAGAATAATCAAACATATAAAAACATTGTGTGAACAAAGTTTGATTTGACTAATCCATAACCATGACTTCGTAAAACTTAGAATACACCAAGGTTTTACTGAAATTTGAGACCAACTCTGTTAACCTCGGGAAAGACACAAAGTGTAAGACAGTTGCCTCATTAAAGACCTCCGCCACTGCAGGCAATTAATAATTAACAAGTATAGTGGGCAGTTAACAAAATTCAGAGTTTGACAAATGTAAGTACTTTTACTCCAGTTTGTCAACAAATTTTAGGGCGACCTGATAAAAACAACATTACGATGAGAAATGCAACAAAATCTTGAGACGCTGTTTTTATAGCACTAATCTTATTCCATGAATTTCGCTAATATAAAATTCATACACCCCATTTTTTTTATATTTTACAGTTGAATAAATATGGCAACAAAAAAGTCAACAATAATGCCAAGCAATATTTCAAGTATACCTTGGAAAAGAAAGCAAAGCAAGAATGGAGACAACATAAATTCTTATTCTAAACAATAATAAAAGTTGAATGGAGTCAGAAACTTATGTGTCATATGCAAGGGACATCAAATAAAACTAGAAAAGTGCTTGCGGGACACCGCAAAAACACAGCAGCCCCTCCATTCCACCTGCCCTTGAGACACATGAGTAAATTTGACGAAGAATAATCAAACATATAAAAACATTGTGTGAACAAGAAGTTTGATTTGACTACATCCATAACCATGACTTCACTCACTAGTAGCACCCAAAAACTGAGAAAGTGCACATTTTTCCAAGAAATTCCCGTAAAAACTTAGAATACACCAAGGTTTACTGAAGATTTGAGACCAACTCTGTTAACCTCGGAAAAATTTTACCGAGGTAGACCGAAGTTTGTCTGCTAGGCCTCTGCTCACACCAGAACAAAGAGGAGGTGTAAAGACAGTCAAAACACATGCCTCATTAAAGACCTCCCGCCAATACTGCAGTCCAAGCACCAATTAATTATGCAAGTTATCAGCACTACCTGTTCAACGAGGTGCAGTGTAATTAAGCCAGGCCCTAGATGCAGTCTGAATGAAGTACAGGCTTACAGTACTGGCCATTCCAAAGCTTCCTGATCCGAAATTCGCCGAATTTTCAGTGATAATTCGTTTTGCCAATTTTCCTGAATTTTTTTCGGCTACCAAATTTTTAATGTAAAACTATCAGAAAATTTTTTCGGCTGCTGCAAAATTTTCAGATCTATGAAAATACATGAATATCCGCCGAATTTCGTGGGAACTTTGGAATGGTCACTACTGTAGTTCAGCCTGCTGTGCCTGCGCTGCATACAGGAACTGGCAAAGGGCAGACCACCGCCATTATATTAAGAACAATAAAAACACATGTTCAGTATTCAGAATATATTCAATCTGCAAAAGCACCAAATCACAAACAAATCAGATACACAATGTAATTTTTAAAAGAGTGCACCTTGAGAGAAAGTGAACATCGAGGTGTTGTCCAAACTTATGTAAACCGGACAGACTTCGGGACACCTCGGTGAAATTTTTCTGAGTTTTACCAACTTGGCCTCAAATCTTCAGTAAACCTTGGTGTACTCTACAACTAAATTTTTGTAGGAATTTCTCGGAAAAAGATGCGCTTTCTCGGTTTTTAGGTGCTACTAGTGACTGTGACTTTGACCATGAACGGAATTTGCCGAAAAGTTGATAGAAGCCGAGTCTTGTTCTATAGTTGCCACATACCAAGTCCCAGCTTGGTGTCATAAAATCTTTTGAAGTGATTGTGTTAAGAAGTATTTTGAGGGGCGTGGCCAGATTTCATGACCTGGACCTTAGAGATGACTAGTCATAATGCCAAAACAATATCCTAGCGGCATAATAACTGTGACTAAAGCACTAAATGGGTTCAAGATAGCAAGAAAGTTAAATATGCCTCAACAGAAATTAAGTTTTGCTGAGACCTGCACCTTGAGTGGAATGACGTCCAAAGTTGATAGAAGATTTATCCTGCTTCACATTTGCTATACACAAAGCTACAGGTTACTATCATAAATACTTTGAAATTACAGTGTTAACAAGCCTTTTGAGGGGTGTGGTCAGATGTCATGACCTCGTTGTGACCTTGACCTTGCATGGAATTTGCCCAAAAGTTAATAGAAGCTGAGCCCTCTTCAATAGTTGCGAGATACCAAGTTACTGCTTTCTATCATAAATACTTTTGAAGCTATGGAGTTAACAAGCATTTTCAGGGGTGTAGCCAGTTGTCATGACCTTGATCTTTGAAGTGATCGGTGATTATGCCAAAACAATTCCCCAGGGCTATGATAACTGTGATAAAAGTGCTAGAAATAAGTTGAAGACAGCAAGAAAGTTATTGGCGAAACAAAGTGCAGCGAAAGTGATGGCTGACGCGGCAAACAAACTCGCACAAGCACTGAAAGCAGCCCCACCTTGTCAGGGCTGCTAATTATAATGCAAAGATAAATGGCAGTTTTTCGTAAATGGGGAGAGGATGCATCAAGGATATTTATGGAAATATGGTGTGATCAACAGCTTACCTGAACTCCATCATCGATGCGGAACCCTGCGTACACCGAGCCAAACCCGCCCTCTCCAAGTTGTGATCCGATCATATAGAGGTCTTCACGGTCCACATACTCCTCATCTTCCTCGCTGCATTCCTCTCTATGTTCTTCAACATGAAGCAGACACACATTGGTCACTACTGTGCTGGTCACTATGTTCTCATTTTGGTCATTCCTTCAGCTTGATCTAACTTTCGTGATTTCTCATTAACAAAGAAAAGACCCTTTTCTGAGGTCCAAAATGGCTACCTGGTACTGCGCAGATGGGTTGAAGCCAGTGGTGAACAGTCAGCTCATCCAGTGTAGCTCTGTCCTCCACCCTGGGCGCTAAGCAGCTGCTGATGAAGTCTATGATTTCTGTAGGTGGCAATAAGAGTGTTAGCGATTGGAGAGATGAGGTGAAAGGAGCTTAAAAGAGCGTATGTGATTGGACAGAGTCGTTCTGCAAAAGAAGTGTAAACTCACCTGAGGACAGCCCTCTGGAGTTAAGGAGCATGTTCATGCTCTGCTCGTCATAGCTGTTAAACGGTCGATAACCAAAGACAAGCTCAAAGAGCGTGACCCCTAAGGACCACACAGTGGCAGGGCCAGCATGGTACGTCCCCTCTGCAAACCACTCAGGAGGTGCATACAACTCAGTGCCTGAAAGAGCAACAGATACAAGAGTCAATAAAACCTTGGAAAACCATACAACCAAGTCATTGAACAGCCTATATAAGTGAAAGGACACTGTTTGATGGGAACGCTCAATGTTCCACTGAGACACGGAACGAACTTCCAGTGCCCATAAGACTGCCAGTATTTACACTGTTCCAAATGCTTTAAAAAAGGTCCAAAGCAATCCTCTCACTGACCTGAAAACGTGAAGTACGGAGTATCCTTCCAGAGATCTCCGCACCCGAAATCAATTAAGATGGCACGCATCGTATTTTTCTCAATCAGGACATTTTCTGGCTTCACGGCCCGATGGAAGACACCACACTCCTGGCAGTGCACAAGTGCCTGGAGCAGTTGCATCATCACAACTTTTGCCATTTGCTCGTTCAATTGGCCATTTTGGGAGGCCATGAAGTCTGGGAGCCCCATGCATTTATCTATCTGCTCCAGCACCATGACGTACTGGTCTGGTTTGTTTAAACACTCATACAATTTCAAGATGTTCCGATGGCCCCCGTTTTGGTTGACAAGACTCGTGAGCCTCACTTCCACTGGATCTTCAACTCTCTGTCCCGGCTGCAGAGAGAGAGGAAGTAAAGTTTAGTAAGAGAGGGCATAATCTGGCTGTAATTCGAGCAATCGTCAATACGCAAAAAAATAGCCGGATCTAGCTTTTCTCCAAAATTTCTTACACTTCCGAGACTACCACATTTCCGATGTGCAGCATGCTAGTGCTTAGGTCTATAGCATGAGCATAATAACATTGAACAATAGCAATCTCATCATCCACATCAGCGCTTTTCAAACCTCTCCTGGAGTAAGGGAGACTGGGGTCCCATGAGCCATGGGGACCAATGAGCCGCATCACTATTTTGCAATCAATCAATGCCAAAGGTGTTTAAAATAGGCAAAATAGTGATATGGCTCATTTATCCCCATGACTCATCAGTCAAGGGTCAAATATTTTGCCTATTTTAAGCAGCTCGGTCATCGATTGATCGCAAAATAGTGATATGGCTCATTGGTCCCCATGGCTCATCGGACCCCAGTCTCCCCTACCACTCTTCGCGCACGTTTTAGAGCTCTGCCTGCTCCAGCACAGGTGAATCAAATGATAAGCTCGTTACCCATGAAGATGCATGATAATGAGCGAATCATTAGAATCATCCGTGCTTGCGGGGAAAGACCGGAAACATGCGGGAGAGGTGCTACCCCAGGAGAGGTTTGAGAAGCACTGATCTACATCATCTGTGGTTGCTGATGTTAAAGCCAAAAATTATACTAGAAAATTATATCAATCACCTGAATATCGCCATGGAAGGCCCTTCTCAAACTTTGAGAAAATGACCGTTCCCAAGCTGAAAGCTTCTTAATACGGCTTCTACGCTCAGTATTGTGCAGCCAAGTATCCGTAACCACGCACGCTAAAGTAACTTTCCGCAGCTCCGCGAGACCAAAAGGGACTAAACCACCAAACTACCCTATAAAGCATCGGAACTGAGGCGTGACTACAACATCAGGGCATTTTTTTCTCATTGACGATTGCTCGAATTATGAGGATGCTATAATGAACAATTCGGTTTACTTGGCGCAAAAGAGTAAATGAACTGAATGAACACCATCATGGGCTATAATGTCTTTAGGTTACCCATCGCAGCACACATTCAAGATGACAAGACAGCTTTTCCACACATCAAAGACATATTAAAGCTAATTAAAAGGTGATAACCACCATCTAATATCCTAAAATGGTGAGCAGTGAACAAGTCAGAGTTCGACAAATGTGATTTCCGGTACTCACAACAAGAAATTCATCCTCCTCCTGTTTGTCAACAAATTTTAGGGTGACCTGATAAAAACATACAACACAGTTTGTTATATTTTACAGTTGAATAAATATGGCAGCAAAAAAAGTTAATAATGCCAAGCAATATTTCAAGTATAGCATTGAAAATAAAGCAAAGCAAGAATGGAGGCGACATAAAGACACAGTCTAAACAAGAACTAAAGTTGAATGGAGTCGGAAACTTTTTTTTGGTCATATGCAAGGGAACATCAAATAAAATTATGCAAAGATTAATGACACTTTTTTGAGACCAGGGAGACAATGCGTCGAGGATATTTATGGAAATATGGTGTGATCAACAGCTTACCGGAACTCCATCATCGATGCGGAACCCTGCGTACACCGAGTCAAACCAGCCCTCTCCAAGTTGCGATCTGATCATGTAGAGGTCTTCATTGTTCGCATTCTCCTTATCTTTCTCTCTGCATTCCTCTCTATGTTCTTCAACATGAAGCAGACACACATTGGTCACTACTGCGCTGGTCACTATGTTCCCATTTTGGTCATTCCTTCAGCTTGATCTAGCTTTCGTGATTTCTCAGTAACAGGGAAAAGACCCTTTTCTGAGGTCCAAAATGGCTACCTGGTACTGTGCAGATGGGTTGAAGCCAGTGGTGAACAGTCAGCTCATCCAGTGTAGCTCTGTCCTTCACCCTGGGCGATAAGCAGCTGCTGATGAAGTCTATGATTTCTGTAGGTGGCAATAAGAGTGTTAGCGATTGGAGAGATGAGGTGAATGGAGCTTAAAAGAGCGTATGTGATTGGACAGAGTCGTTCTGCAAAAGAAGTGTCAACTCACCTGAGGACAGCCCTCTGGGGTATCGAAGCACGCTCGGGCTCTGCATGTCATGGTGATGAAATGGTAGGCGACCACAGACAAGTGTAAAGAGCGTGACCCCTAAGGACCACACAGTGGCAGGGCCAGCATGGTACTTCCTCTCTGCAAACCACTCAGGAGGTGCAAACAACTCAGTGCCTGAAAGAGCAACAGATACAAGAGTCAATAAAACCTTTGAAAACCATACAACCAAGTCATTGAACAGCCTATATAAGTGAAAGGACACTGTTTGATGGGAACGCTCAATGTTCCACTGAGACACAGAACGAACTTCCAGTGCCCATAAGACTGCCAGTATTAACACTGTTCCAAATGCTTTAAAAAAGGTCCAAACCAATCCTCTCACTGACCTGCATACGTGGTGTACGGAGTATCCTTCCAGAGATCCCCGCACCCGAAATCAATTAAGATGGCACGCATCGTATTTTTCTCAATCAGGACATTTTGTGGTTTCACGTCCCTATGGAAGACACCACACTCCTGGCAGTGCACAAGTGCCTGGAGCAGTTGCATCATCACAACTTTTGCCATTTGCTCGTTCAATCGGCCATTTTGGGAGTCCATGAATTCTGCAAGGTCCATGCACTGATCTGGCCGCTCCAGCACCATGACATATTGGTCTGGTTTGATGAAACACTCATACAATTTCAAGATGTTCCGATGGCCCCCGTTTTGGTTGACAAGACTCGTGAGCCTCACTTCCACTGGATCTTCAACTCTCTGTCCCGGCTGCAGAGAGAGAGGAAGTAAAGTTTAGTAAGAGAGGGCATAATCTGGCTGTAATTCGAGCAATCGTCAATACGCAAAAAAATAGCCGGATCTAGCTTTTCTCCAAAATTTCTTACACTTCCGAGACTACCACATTTCCGATGTGCAGCATGCTAGTGCTTAGGTCTATAGCATGAGCATAATAACATTGAACAATAGCAATCTCATCATCCACATCAGCGCTTTTCAAACCTCTCCTGGAGTAGGGGAGACTGGGGTCCCATGAGCCATGGGGACCAATGAGCCGCATCACTATTTTTGCGATCAATCGATGCCAAAGGTGTTTAAAATAGGCAAAATAGTGATATGGCTCATTTATCCCCATGACCCGTCAGTCTATGGTCAAATATTTTGCCTATTTTAAGCAGCTCTGTCATGGATTGATCGCAAAATAGTGATATGGCTCATTGGTCCCCATGGCTCATCGGACCCCAGTCTCCCCTACCACTCTTCGCGCACGTTTTAGAGCTCTGCCTGCTCCAGCACAGGTGAATCAAATGATAAGCTCGTTACCCATGAAGATGCATGATAATGAGCAAATCATTAGAATCATCCGTGCTTGCGGGAAGAGATCTAAAACATGCGGGAGAGGTGCTACCCCAGGAGAGGTTTGAGAAGCACTGATCTACATCATCTGTGGTTGCTGATGTTAAAGCCAAAAATTATACTAGAAAATTATATCAATCACCTGAATATCGCCATGAAAGGCCCTTCTCAAACTTTGAGAAAATGACCGTTCCCAAGCTGAAAGCTTCTTAATACAGCTTCTACGCTCAGTATTGTGCAGCCAAGTATCCGTAACCACGCACGCTAAAGTAACTTTCCGCAGCTCCGCGAGACCAAAAGGGACTAAACCACCTCGAATTATGAGGATTCTATAATGAACAACTTGGTTTACTTGGCGCAACAGAGTAAATGAACTGAATGAACACCTACATGGGCTATAATGTCTTTAGGTTACCCATCGCAGCACACATTCAAGATGACAAGACAGCTTTTCCACACATCAAAGACAAAATTAAAACTAATTTATAGGTGATAACCACCATCTAATATCCTAAAATGGTGAGCAGTGAACAAGTAAGAGTTCGACAAATGTGATTTCTGGTACTCACAACAAGTAATTCATCCTCCTCCTGTTTGTCAACAAATTTTAGGGCGACCTGATTAAAACATACAACACATTTTGTTATATTTTACAGTTGAATAAATATGGCAACAAAAAAAGTTAACAATATTGCCAAGCAATATTTCAAGTATAGCATTGAAAATAAAGCAAAGCAAGAATGGAGGCGACATAAAGACACAGTCTAAACAAGAACTAAAGTTGAATGGAGTCGGAAACTTTTTGGTCATATGCAAGGGAATGTCAGATAAAATTATAATGCAAAGATTAATGACACTTTTTTGAGAACACGGAGACAATGTGTCGAGGATATTTATGGAAATATGGTGTGATCAACAGCTTACCTGAACTCCATCATCGATGCGGAACCCTGCGTGTACCGAGCCAAACCCGCCCTCTCCAAGTAGCGCTCCAATCATATAGAGGTCCTCAAAGTCCACATACTCCTTATCTTCCTCTCCGCTTTCCTCTTTGGGTTCTTCAACATGAAGCAGACACACATTCGTCACTACTGCTCTGGTCACTATGTTCCCATTTTTGGTGATTCCTTCAGCTTAATCTAACTTTTGTGATTTCTCAGTAACAAGGAAAAGACCCTTTTCCGAGGTCCAAAATGGCTACCTGGTACTGCGCAGATGGGTTGAAGCCAGTGGTGGACAGTCAGCTCATCCAGTGTGGCCCTGTCCTCTACCCTGGGCACTAAGCACCTGCTGATGAAGTCTCTGATTTCTGTGGGTGGCAATAAGTGTGTAAGCGATTGGAGAGATGAGGTGGAAGGAGCTTAAAAGAGCGTATGTGATTGGACAGAGTCGTTCTGCAAAATGACTGTAAACTTACCTGAGGACAGCCCACTGGGGTATTGAAGCACGCTCATGCTCTGCTTGTCATAGTGATGAAATGGCTGGCGACCGCAAACGAGTTCGTAGAGCGTGACCCCTAGAGACCACACAGTGGCTGGGCCAGCATGGTATGCCCCGTCCGCAAACACCTCAGGAGGTGCATATTCCTCAGTGCCTGAATGACAAATGGCAGTATGGTTAATGTAGAGTAATGAATGTTTCATAATCTGCACTAACTACGCAACTTGATATTTTTATGAACGTGTTTGCAGCTGTTTTTTACACAGATCCATTTCAGAACGTCAGTATGTGGCAGCGGTCCGCTCACTGACCTGCGAAGGTGGTGAAGGACGTATCCCGCCAGAAATCCCCGCTTCCAAAATCGACGAGGATGACTCGCAGCGTTTCCGTGCTTATCAGGACGTTTCCCGGTTTCACATCCCCATGGAAGACGCCAGATTGCTGGCAGTGCAGAAGAGCTTGGAGCAGCTGGGTTGCCACGGCCTTCATCTGCTGCTCATCCAAACAGCAATTTAGGCTCTCGGGCAAAAAGGAGAGGTTTACACAGAGGTCAGGACGCTCCAGCACCAGGACATAGTAATCTGGAGCATCAAACCACGCGTGCAGGCGCAGGATGTTTGGATGGTCCTGTTGGTTCACGAGTCTCATCAGCTCCACTTCCCTCGGAATCCAAACTTTCTGCCCAGGCTGCGTTCAGAGAAAGAGGTAGTGTGGGGAAAAAACGTGTGTCTACAATGAGCTTGGACTGGGTACCAGATTGTGAAGGAGCTGAATCCATAAGACAAATAAATCAGTTTCATAATCAGGGCAGATTCAGCAAATTATGCAGGTCTGGATGGGTGATGCAAGGACAAAAGACAACCAGTAACACAATCAGTGATGTGAAACCGAGTCATCCAAGTACTATTTAGGTTAAGAGAGCAATTAACAGGTCAAAGTTCAGTTAATATAACACAAAGATCATTGTACAACTCACAAGAGGAAGTTGATTCCCTTCCGTTTTCTGGACATATTTAATGGCAACCTAAAGAAACCGGGATTGAAATGAAAGGTGCACTGAAGTTGATAAACAAGGCATTTAATTAAAGAAATCATCACATAAATCACACAACAATGCCATTTAGTTCGTTTTTACTATTTTTGTAATGTGATACAACTCAGATGATGTATGAAAAGGGGGCAAATAAATGATGTCTTCATAAATAAAAATGATTACAATACTGTGCCTTATATAAACAAAACAAAATTTAAGAACAGTTGAAAGGAATGGTGAAAACTTGGCAGGATGAAAGAGAATGTGTAAATGAAATGAATTTGCAGCCAGAAGACACTGAGTCACTGAATTATTGTTTAGGCTGGATACAGGAAACAAGATGGGACTCTAAGATTATCGGTATTTTCTTTTATCACAGACACGTCTATGGATTGATGTTATTTTTCCTACCTTGACATGTTTTTCAAGCTTTCCGTCTTCATAAGATGTCAAACAGATGGGATTAAGTGGACGTGTTCTTATCATAAAAAGTTCTTTGTGACTCCCCTGTCAGTTTTTGACAGGTGGGTCACAACTCCCACTGTCAGTCCGCCCCCCTTACCGGCGCTCCAGGTATGGGAGAGCATGGATCCCAGCATACACTGTTCATCGCCCTGCCTCCGCAGTGCTTATTTCTGTAGCGGTCCTTATCCAGACTGGAACACGGTTGTTTTCCTGTTTGATGATTCTGAAAATTGTCCCAATCCATGATATGGTTCTAACCTTTTGCAATGGTCTGTTATGACTGATTTGAGCTTTTCTTGCTGGGCCATTCTTTTATTGATCTGGTTAGTCTCTGTGCTGTCTCTTTTCACATTCCTTTTTATGTTCTTTTTTTTTTGACAAAACTCCTTTCCAATGTAGGTTTTATTGGTATTATTGCCATTAAAAATTGCCTTATAAACAATCAAACTATTCATAGCATGTCAGTCAAGATCAGGGTATGCCATTGCATTTATTGTGTTGTTCAATTTTGTCCTTTGGATGAACTAGCAGCTGTGAGTAGTTCTGTGTATGATTTTACTGGTGTGTTGATATGGTGTTTTTGCAAGGCTTTTGGAAAATCAGTGACCAATACTGATAATTTTAGTTTATGCCTTACTTCCGGTTTATTTCAGTGTTTTTTCCTCTTATTTCGTAACAGACTCTTTTCCAAAACCCGTAGCCTTTTGGAATTGCCCATTTGGTACTGACATGTTTTAAACATGTTCTGTCTATTTTGAAGTTTCAAGTGCTCTAAAATCGGGATTCAGTATTATTAGGTCACATAGCAAAGCGTTCTGACATTTGATAGTAGATATTGATAATAGGATGTTCTGATGTAACAGTGCCATATATGATTTGTGTGTCGGTTTCCTATAGATTTTTATCATTCATTCAGTGGTCCAAAAAAGGCTATGCATCATTTCTTTTCATGTGTGAAAACTTTATTTGTTTCTTCCAGTGTAACAATGGAATTGAGGTGGTTTGAGTTATATTATTCCTGAATATACTTTCTCCAGATTGTCATCAAAATTCTACATCAATTTTGAAAGATCATTTCTGTATTTCTGCAAGCAATTGAACTTCCTTCTCCAGATCAATAAAAGACAAGGCCCAGCAGGAAACTGTTATTTCAGGGATAACAGACCATTGCAAAAGAGAACCATATCATGGATTGGGACAACGCCAAGTCATCAAACAGAAAAACAATCTTTGGGCCCGCTGGTAAAGGATCATGAAATTTGAGAGCGGAGCACTTTTGATGAACAATCCGAGAGCCGCACATCTCTCCTATACCAATCGCGCCAATTATGAGGAGTACATAATGGATTTTTTTTAGTAAACTTGTCAACTCATGTTTCAAAGTGGTCAGACATTACGTTGAAAATAAAATTAACAGTTAAACCAATCAAACGTTTAGTGAGATTAAACTTTAGACTTCGAACCACGTCCCGTTAATTCAGGCTGCAGCCTGGTACTCATAATTTTTCTTTGGCACCCTTACCATGTCTGTGATAAAAGAAAATGCTGATAATCTTATCATAAGTGAAGACACAATGAATCTCATACGACTAAGATGGGACTCTGCTGTCATGACTTGGAATAAAGGAGAACGGGTTCGGACTGACATGGTGCCACAGCAAATGATTATCAGTCAGATAAAGAACTTCATGATGTCTAAAATGAAGTATAATAAGTCCATATTTCAGAGGTCATAAAAGGTTCTTTGAAAGTGAAAACTACCAGCGTCCCATCAATCCGAACTCACACCATAGCGTTTACCGCAGCCCGTGCTTTGCCGTGATCCCAGTATACAAGGGTATATTAAATGCCAAAATGGTCCAAGACTGTAGTAGGGCTCCAAACAGACTAGAATACAGGGCATCAGCAAATTAGTTATCCAGTAGCGAGGTCAAAAGATGCAACAGCACACCATTATGTTTCTATGATAGGATTCATTCGTACCTATTAAATGATGTTTGCGGATCTTTTTTTTTTTCTGAAACATTTTACCAGAGCCGTAATCCCATTTATCGAAATGTTTGTAGGGTTGAAACACATGCAACGCTCAAGGCAATCAATAATTTGTTGTTACATGTTAAAATAACTCATTTCTGATCAGGAACTGAAATGAAGTTTAAAAAAAATCATATCATTTCTTATATGTCATATGCATTTTAACTGTTACTTTATTTATGGTCTCGTTAGTGTCATATCTATAACCAAGTAAACTTCAAATTAATACAGCACATGCAGTATTGATGTCCAAATTGAGTTTACAGCGAGATTTTAGGCATCAGGAGACTGTAGAAATGTATGCTGTTTGAAAATATCACCATTAATGCAATTTTTTTTTTTTTTTTTTCGCCAGTGTCTTATTCCTAACAGACTGTACTGCAAAAAACAGTAGTTTGGAATTGCACATTTGGTACTCAAGGTATTAAACATATTCATGTCAATTTTACAAAGTTTCAAACAAATTAAAATAAAATTTGGTGTTATTAGGTCACAAAGCAAACAAAGCTAATAACATTTGTATTGTAGATATTGATAATAAATGATCTCACAAGTTCACAACAGTGCCATATATGTACAATTTGTAGTGTCCAAAACGCATACAAATGATTCATTCAGTGTCCCATTTTAAGCATCTTATCTTGAAAACTATTTGCAATAACACCTTGACATTTTGAAATACATTATCTCTGAATATATCTTCACATATTGGCATAGAATTCTACATCAATTGTGAAACATCATTTTTGTGTTTTTGCATACAATTGAACACCCTGATCTTGACTGACAAGTGAATAATTGTTAATTAGCTGCTGTCATTCATTCATTGATGTATTTATTCTATGCCTTAGGGCTTGATTTAACATTCTGACATTTTCTGGCCCAGCGGAGTCACATGCCGTGACCTGACAGCTCTCTCAAGCGCCAGCCAATCAATCTAGGTTTGTCACAATTTCATGGCTGTGTTTGAACGATTCTGCAGGAAGTTGGACAAATTTCTGGAAGAAGTTTTGCCTTTTCCAGACTTTTTCAAATGCGGAGCAAGAGCTTTTCCAGATTAAAATATGAAGAGAATCAATGAATATCATCCTTTAATATGTCGTTACGCGCCGATACCAGACACAAGGTAAAACAAAAAAGGTTCTGGCAAAAAAAAAAAATAGAAGACAAGTGGTGTCTGGCGATTTCCATTTTTGCAGGTTTTGTCAATGGCACGGCATGTGACTCCGCTGGGCCAGTAAATGTCAGAATGTTAAAACAAGCCCTCGGAGGCACATGAATGGGGCTATACTTCCACCATGTGGGATAAACTATCTATTGCAGAGGATTAGCCAAGCGGAAAGATATTCTGAGGTTAATCATTTGGCCCACTGGTATCATGAATTTGACTTCTAGTACTTTTGAAATCAGTGCGCCGCCCCTAATCAAAACTATGACTAATCGTCAATTCTGAGGAGTATTTTATGGAATTTTTTTTTAAGTTAAGCCAATCCAACGCTTGCTGAGATTGTCATTAGAGCCGGAGAACCTGTATTCATTCAGGCAGTAGCCTTTGTACTCTCAAACTTTTTGGCACCAACGCACCGGAATAGACTGTTCAGGCAGTAGCCTTGTACTCTCAAACTTTTTTTGGCACCCTTACCTTGCTGTCTCAATCCAAAATCGGTCATAGCTGAAAGGCAATTCAACGCACCCGGAATGAACTGGTTATGAAAATCGCTAAATACAGGTTTTTCGCCCACTATCGCCACGACGGATAATCCACATGTTTATAGTTTAAAGGAGCGATGTGTGACATAACAGGACACATTCTGTTCCAGCGACGTTGTCGTAACAGTGGGCCCAGTTAGGAAAAAGATGACGATGACGTCACGCTCTGCTTTACCCTGAGAGTTCAAGGTTATATTAAATATTCAAAATGGCGGACCGAGTTTGTTATACAGTATCAAATCTGAAACTGACAGAAAGCGATGTGATTTCCGAGGAGATGGGTTGTCACGTTTGCGTGTTGGCCTGCTAACGACAGATTTACAAAGCTTTCTGTCAGAATCGTTTTCGTTTTGTGAGACATGTACCAGAGCCGCTGCCAGTATCGATATGTTCCTGAAGGGTGGGTATATAACAGCTTCTAGCTACAACCGCATGCATGCAAAGCAAACAAAATGAACATTACCAATAAAACATTAAATATAAGATTTAATATCCCAGATTCAAAACAATTAGCGTTCAATTTTTGCGAATAAGGTTAGCAGTATAACAAATCTGCTACTATAAGCCTAACATCAAATTCCGATTACCGCTGACTTAAACACAAGATCTCATATCCCTACTCAAAATGGTAGCGGTAGCGATCAGGTGATACTAACAATTCAAAGACCTCAGTATATGGTTAGAAAAGACGGAATAATTCTGGTTAACTTTCACAGAAAACCCAGGGTTAAAAAGTCAAGCCAAATGATGGCAGGACAGATTTCTCATTCAAAATCAGTGCATTAGAGGTTATTTTTGGGAATAAAAACGTGTCTTTTCTTGGCTGCATAGGCTGGCTGGCCACCTCGGTCAATCTTTTCCTCTGGTAGAGTTTTAAAGTCAGCCCGAATCAAAGAGCGTGATTATCCTGCCTCACAATCCAGTATTGAGGCTTTTACGTTTCACGGTTTCTCTTGGATGCAAGGCTGGCCAACCTGGACCCATTGACTGTGAATGTTTTAAAGTCAGGTTCTGGGAGGCGTAATTTTCTTTGTTTGATTCCGAAAAAACTGATTATCGTTAAATATGGGTTTTTGAAATCACCCTGGTTGTATAAATTATAGACTAATGTTAATCGGCGGGGGGCATTTTCACTTGTTCTAATTTTCTTGTTTGTCGTAGCTGTTCGTTGTTAGTTAGCTGCACAAGCTTGGGAATGTGTCCTCACGAAAAGTTAGCAATGAAAGTTTATTTGCGTAATTTGGATAGTTGTTTTTTTTTTATGCTCATCGATTGAGTCGCTTCTCATTTCTTGAAGACAAGTTGACCTTCATTATTTTAATTTGGACTTAAAGTAGTTTCTTGAATGAATTGTCAGTCATTCTTGGGAATGGTTTCCTCAGCGAAAAGTTAGCTCTGAGTGGCAAAACCACACGCCCAATATTCCAGTTTTTTTTTTGCTCATCGTCCGAAAAAATTCAATTGAAGATTGGTTGACCTTCAGCCCGTCAGGCTTAAAGTAGCCTGAATGAATTGTCAGTCATTCTGATGCGCTGGTTTGCTAGCGACGTTGTCTCCTGAGTGGCAAACCACACGGCCCAATATTCCAGCCTAATCGTCCGAAAAAAAAATTGCATTGGATGGAAAGCTGTCAGGTCATTGGATCCAAAAGCCCATGGTCAGGCCTGCAATCATATATGTCTTTTAATGAGCCTGAATTAGAATGCCCATTGAAAAAAAATAATGTCCCATTGGATCCAAAAGCCCATGGTTCTGTTGAGGACTATAAAACATCATACAATCAGTTCAAATCAATAACCAGATTATGTATGCAGCAGTAACACGCACACACACGTACACATGCCCATACACACACACACACACACATAAAACACATACAAGCAGTTCACACGCGCATGAGCAGTGCACAAGACACATGCACACACACACACACAAGCAGTGCACACAATCAGAGCAGACATTTAAATGCAGCGGATTTCTGTAGCTTTTGATAATCAAGCAGGTTTAAAATTTAGTTGTTTTGAAAACATAATCAGTTGAATCATTTATGTATCTATTTGATTTCTATTCCTTTGATCAATATTTGTTCCTAAAATCATTAGTTGTTATTTTCCTCTCCTTTTGAATCATTTATGTATCTACTTGTATCCTATTCCTTTGACTGTATTTTTCCTCTCTTGACTGTCATTTTCCTCTCCTTTTTAATGTATTTTCTTACTCTTTTATGAGGCCAATACTTCTGTGAACCTCCATTATTTTCCAGAGAATCCCATCGAGAGCTTGCCAACCAATAGGGGAAAGAAAAAACTTAAGAGATTATCAGTGTACGACCCATGTATTGTGATTGGAACAAAGTTGGTTGAGTTTTTCCCATAAATGTTGCTCTGTAAAGAACGCTGGGTTAGTACTTCTTGGCCAAGGACTACTCTCTGGGTTTGGATTATTGCATGATTCAAGGTTGGAATAAAGATAACTTCTGAAGATTTTGTCTCTCTCCAATTATTCACGAACAATGGGACCTCAAAAATACGCAAACATCTGGTCGGGAAGACACAACAGTTCAACTGCCCCTTTTCCCGAAAAAACAAAGAAGTTAATGACTGCGTTGGTAACGCTTGAAGTGTGGAAGTCCAGGCAAGCTAATCTTCAGTAGGCTTGGCCAATAAGCTATAGATGGCGGAGTCGAGTTCGGAAGCTAGTTGTGAGGCAGAAGTTCGGGCCTAACCCCAACACTTAAAACTACAAATAATGTTGCGGTGCAGTGGACGAAAGGGTGGTGATCCTGTCGAAGCAACCATGGATTGTAGCGCGTCTCAAGCCTCCTGCCAAGGCCACAAGCACAGAGCTGTTAAAGTATTTGCCCCTTCTCGATTTCCTATATTTTTGCATATTTGTCACGTTTAAAATGTCAGATTTTCAAAACAATTTTATTATCAGACAAAAATAGCTAGAGTAAACCCAAAATACAGTTTTAAAATCATAATTTCATTTGTTGAAGCAAAAAGCTTTCCAAACCTATCTGGCCCATTGTAATTGTCCCCTTGGTCACTAAATCAATCAACTAAACAAATTTAAATAATAATTGGGTTCAACTTCACAAGACACACTTGGGGATGATTACTGCCAGCTCTGTTGAATTTAAACATCAAATAAAACCTGTAGGGCAATGTAAAGTCGGCAAAGAGCAGCACATGATACCACAATATAAAGAAATTCAAGAACAGATAAGAAACAAAGACGTTGACATCTATCAGTCTGGAAAGGGTATCAAAGTCAGTTCTAATTATCTACAAATGGAGTAATCTTGGAACTGTTGTGAAGCTTCCATGGGTTGGCCGGCTTACTGAAATTCTTCCAGGAGAGCGTCAACCACTGATCTGGGGGGTCACAAGTTAACGCAGAATGATTCCATTATAAGAAATTCACGGGGAAAAAATGGCATCCATGGGAAATCTGCATGACAAAAAAAAAAAAAAAAAAACACTGCTGACCAAAAATAATGCAAAGGTGGAGTTTTTGGAGAACATGGGTCCTGTGACATCTTTGGTAGACCTAACACAGCATTCCACAATAGGAATCATACCAGGAGTTAAACACAGTGGTGGTTATATGATGGTCTGGGGCTGCTTTGCTGCTTAATGACCTTGGTGACATGCCATAATTTATGGAATCATGAATTCTGCTCACCACCAGAAAATCCTAAGGGAGAATGTCTGGCTGTCAGTTAGTGACCTAAAACCCAAACATAGTTGTGTTGTGCAGCAGGACAATAATCAAAAACACACAAGCAGGTCCATTCCTCCATGGTTCAAAAGAAACAAAACAAAGGGTTTAGAGTGGCTAGTCAAAGTCCCAGCTTAAATTCAGGACTGTGGCATGACCTTAAATAGGCAGTTCATACCCGAAGCCTCCAGTGTGGCTAAATTTAATTATTTTTTCACACGGGCGATTTACGTTTTGTGTAATTTTGCCTTTATAAATTAAATGATCGTTTCAAAGCTGCATTTTGTGTTTACTTGCAGTGGCATTGTCTTCCATTGAAATTATTAGGATGATTTCAAACATCTAAATATGACAAATGTGCAAAAATAGAAAAAATTGGGAAGGGGCCCAATACTTTTTCACAGCACCATATGTCTGAGAAACAAAGTGTTATGGATTTGCCTTGATTGCCGCCTTCTCCACCACAGATTCTTTGTGTTGGCGCGATAATTCAGTTTTATGAGAATTTCACCAAACTTTTTTATTCATTCCTGCTGCATAGAGGGTAAACCCTTTTGTTTTGTGTGACCCTGCAACTTTTCTGGTAGCGCCATCAACACCCAAACTTTACATTTCCAAACGAAAAATCCGCCAAAGAGGACCCAGGACTGTTGAGCAGTTAGAATCCTACATCAGACAAGAGTGGGACAACATTGCTCTTCCAAAACTCCAGCAATTGGTCTCCTCACTTCCCAGATGTTTACAGGCTGTTGTTAAAAGAAGAGGGGATGCTATACAATGGTAAACATGGCCCTGTCCCAACTTTTTTGAGATGTGTTGCTGCCATCAAATTCAAAATGTGCTAATATTTTTCATGAAATGATAAAATGTCTTACTTTCAACATCTGATATGTTGTCTGTGTTCTATTGTGAATAAAATGTGGGTTTATGAAATTTGCAAATTATTGCACTCTGTTTTTAATCACATTTTACGCAATGTCCCAACTTCATTAGAATAGGGGTTTGTATTATTCTTCTCCCTTGCCATTTTTATTCTTCCGTTACTAAAGGTCATACTGCAGCATAAACCATAAAAGCGAAGAATGAGATATTCGGAGGGCTGGTACAAACCATAGACTCTTTTAAAAGAGGGACAAAGCAACTGTGACGTCACCCATTGGTTTCAACATTTAGGAAGCTTCGATTTTGGCAATTTGAACAGCGCCATTTTGTCAGTTTGAAACCGAATGTGATTCCTATTGGACGAGAGCATGAATTGAAGATCCAGGGAGGAGCGAGAGGTGGATCTGACCGTATCCAATGAGGACCAGAGGATAGCCACGCCCCCAAAGCATATCTGGCTTTATCCTTTAGTCTATTTCGGACCATAATTTCCTAAAATGAATATTATGATATATCGAAGGAGACTTGAAACTTTCGATAAATGCCATAAAATAATGTGGAAAATCATTACTGAAATATTAAATCTTCTGCAACCACTGATGTCGCCATCTGCCGGCCATTAAATAGAATGCAATTTCAAGAGATTTCCGCATTGGCTTCACTTTTCAGACCCGGGTGCTGCGTCCATCTTTTTATACAGTCTATAGCAGGGGTAGGGAACCTTCTCCAGAAAGAGCCACTGTGGGTGCAGGCTTTCATACCAACCAAGCTGCTACACACCTGATTCTACTAATCAAGGCCCTTAACAAACATTCCGGTGGTTGATTAGTAGAATCAGATGTGCAGCAGCTTGGTTGGTATGAAAGCCTGCACCCACAGTGGCTCTTTCTGGAGAAGGTTCCCTACCCCTGGTCTATGGTACAAACCCCTGCACATACCTCAGGCACCAAAAATGACAAATGTCCACCAACAGGGGGCGCTATCATTAAGGACAATGCAGTTTTGTGTGTAACTCAGACATCGTATGTCGCACATTCAAAAACCTTATATTCTCCTATTAAATGACTTAGAGAAAAAACTGGACTGCGTGCTCTCTATTCTTGGTGTATTCTGCCGTGGTCATATAGGCGCCGGTTTCTGGTCACGGCAAAATGCATAGTAAACACAATGAAACACCCCTGTTCAGAAATAAATAATCTAAATAAATACAAGGTTGCTACTGAGCACTTTTTCAATTAAGGACATACTTATAAGTGGAAGCTTTCTGGAAAAACCAATATGATCAAACTCAGGTAAAGTGGAGATTAAAAAAACTCAAATATTTATCAATAAATCAGTTAAACTATGGTTTTAGAGATAATAAAAATAAAACATATTTCTGTACGGCTTGCACGGTTTTCACACCCAACAGCGCAACAGGAACTAACCATTTTGACACATAAATCATATGCCTCCAAATTAGTTAAAGGACTTTGTTGCTCCAAAACCTGTATGTACCTTTCAGCATTAATGGTGCTTTCACAGATCTGCCCCACCAAGGCAAAAGGAAGTAAATCTATCAGCAGCCATTTTAAGAAAAATGCAAAAATTTGTTTTTGCTTCTGCTCTACACAAAGAATATCCAATTGCATGTGCCGAATCTCAGTAACTAGGGCGAATTTCATCATGATCATGCTTCTACTAAATCGAGTACCACTAGTAGGTGTCTGTTATGGTCTCGGATAAAATTTGACAAAAGAAGGATTTACTTCCTTTTGCCTTGGCGGGGCAGGGATGTGCAAGTTACCCATGCCATGGGCACTAACACATCCTCATACCATCACAGATTCTGGCTTTTGAACTTTGCGCTGATAACAATCTGGATGGTCCTTTTCCTCTTTCGTCTGGAGGACACGACGTCCATGATCTCCAAAAACAATTTGAAATGTGGACTCGTCAGACCACAGCACACTTTTCCACTTTGGGTCAGTCCATCTCAGATGAGCTTGGGCCCAGAGAAGCCGGCGGCGTTTCTGGGTGTTGTTGATATCTGGCTTTCGCTTTGCATGTTATAGTTTTAACTTGCACTTGTAGATGTAGCGACAAACTGTGTTAACTGAAAATGGTTTTCAGAAGTGTTCCTGAGCCCACATGGTAATATCCTTCAAAGAATGATGTCGGTTTCAATGCAGTGCCACCTGAGGGACCGACAGTCATGGGCATTCAATGTTGGTTTTCAGCCTTGCCGCTTACATGTAGAGATTAATCCAGATTCTCTGAATCTTTTGATATTATGCACTGTAAATGATGAAATCCCAAAATTCCTTGCAATTGCACTTTGAGTAACGTTCTAAAACTGTTGGACTATTTGCTTACGCAGTTGTTCACAAAGTGGTGACCCTTGCCCAGTCCTTGCTTGTGAAGAGTTCTTAGGATGAGAGTAGGGAGTGTTGAGAGAGTACAGTGTTGAGTGTATAGTAGAGCGCGTAGAGAGTAGAGCATGGTTTTGAGGGAAGAGTAGGGAATGTTGAGGAGAGAGTGCAGGGTTAAGGGTAGAGTAGAATGTGTTGAGGGTAGAGTAAGGGTAGAATACCCTCAGCCCTGTACTCTCTCCTCAACACTCCCTTGTCCCTCCACAACATTTTCCTACTCTGCCCTCAAAACCCTACTCTTCCTCCAACATGCTCTAATCTCTCCTCAACACATTTTACTCTCTCCTGAACATTTCCTACTCTGCCCTCAAAACCCTACTCTTCCTCCAACACGCTCTACTCTCTCCTCAACAAATTCTACTCTCTCCTCAACACGCTCCCTACTCTACCCTTAGCCTTGCACTCTCTCCTCAACACTCCCTTCTTCTCTCTCCTAAACATTCCCCACTCTGCCCTCAAAACCATACTCTACCCTCTACACGCTCTACTCTACACTCAAGCCTGTACTTGCTCCTCAACACTCCCTACTCTCGTCCGAAGGACTCTTCTCTCCCTCCAGCACTCTCTACTCTCTTCTGAACACTTCATTCTCTCCGCAACACTCTCTATTGTTGTCAAAAATCCCTGCAGTTAACACTTTACTCTCTGCTCCACACTCTACTTTGTAATCAACACTCAAATCTCCTAAACACTTTATGCTCTACTCGACAGTCTCTACTTTATACTGTATTCTCTCATTAACACTCTGTATGGTTGAAACTCCCGGCAGTGAACACTACTTTTCCTCAACACTTCTTTCTCCTACCAGAATGCTCACTACCCACCCTTGTGCACACCCTACTCTCCACTCAACAGTGTACTTGGTGCTGTGCACTTACCTCCACCCAAAGACCTACCTCAGGGACCTTCAGTTGATCAGTCTACAGAGTAGATCAGAGGGCCAACATGAGGCCCAGGGTGCTACACTAGTGTAGGGAATACAAAGTTATTCAGACACTGCAGGAAACTGCCAATGAAATAAGCCATTTATAGGACAGATGAGATCAGGGTGTTTTTGGTGTAATTAGCCGTGTATTTGCAGTGAAGCGTCTCTATCACTTGGGTCTCTTACCTCGCAAGCTTATTATTTTCTCTCCGTTGACTCTGATCCCACAAGAGCAACTTTTGAACTTGAACTCACAAAGACCGTGTTTCAGATAAATCGCGGGAGGAATGATTTTAACAGCCTTGCACAATTAGGCTGGTTGCTGCCTCAGAAAAATAAACCCAAACTCCAATCTTGCATAAAGATGAATATCAAGGAACTCTCCCACACTTCACTTCTGTAAACATCGCAAGGGTGTAAATGCATGCATTGTTTCTTTGTAGAACATTTTTACATCACTGTAGTGAACATACTATACACTAAAAAGATTGTTAAATTCCCAAAGTTTATAAGTTATAGTATTGCTATTCATCACGATTTTGATGTCATAGATAAGGTATATTAATGGAACTTATATCATGCCTCTTTCATGAAAGGTGAGTGCCTTTCCAAAGCCATGACTTCTACCAAGCATTAGTTTGAAGTGGGTGATTTTCCCACCACTAGATGGCAATCAACTCAACAACAGAACTCGTGTCAACTTCTGCAGCGTGCAACCCATCATTGCTTTGCCCAATGATGCCGACCATTCACTAGAGGACTTTGAAAAGACTTTGTCCGGCATCCTTTCACAAATCTAAAGACAATGTTGCATGAAGTCACAGAGTTTTCACTCCCAGACTATTAGAATTCGCAAAGATTGCGGGTCTTGCAGAGGGCACCTCTTTATGTCGACAATGTTCACGTCATTGATCGTCACTGTTTGCATGAGCCAAGACTAAAAACTTCCGATAATATTGAATGTTTGTTTTATTGGAACGTGAAGACCAGTCGGACTGATTGTTATGACCACCTTACATCAAATGATCAAGATAATGCGAGTGCACCCCAACTAGTGCAAAACTCGCGCATGATTTATTCTTTTACAGGAAATTTGTCCGCGAGAGTAAAATTGCTTCGGAAGTAATGACCTGTAAGACTTGCATAAATTAAAATAATTAGATTTCATTTAAATTATTTTACAATAAAATAAAACTTCAGCAAATTACAAAGCATACAATAAGACAAGTCTGGTTGGGAAAACTCACGTGTTGAAATGAAAAGGCATTTATCATCCCCCGTCATGAAGTGGGATGGGATATTGGATTGGGATCCGTCCGTCCGGGCCACAATGGGGACAAGATTTCTCTTAAACTATTATACCTAGTTGCGTGAAATTTAATATGCTTAATAAGCCACGCATGATCTACATTGAGTTCGCAAATGGACGTTGAAGTATATTTTTGCGGAGTAATGGCCCTTGATCGTGGCGGGGGATAGTAATGACACTGACGTCAAATTGAGTCTGATACAGCACATTGTTATTGGTTTGTCGCTGAATAGATCTGCTTTGAGTAGCCTACATATAGCGCACATACCAAATACTCGTGAACTACCCGGAATACGGGGATAATTTACATTTACCTCATGAACAAAGACACTAAATGCGCATGACAAACAAGGGCCAGCAGTGGCAGCAAGCGTTTAAAGCGAGCAAAGTGTGAACAGGTGCACAGTGCGAGTCTGATTACAAGTTTTTTTAAGAGTGCACGCGATTACTGATGTGATGTGTACAGATGTGATTGGCTGGTGTGAGGACACTTTTCTGAATTTAACCATACAGCTGCAGCAAGAGTTTTCCAGGTGAACTGCTGTGCACATTTTATCAAAAATCAAACAACAAATGGCCAAATAGCTAAAAGCCAATGAAAAATTACACCACCCTGCATGTTGAAAAAAATTTTCTGATTTCCCAAAAAGGCCTCATTACATAATTTGAGGATGCTGAATAAAAAAAAATGCCAGTAAAAAGTTTCTATCACAGTTTTCTCACAAAATGAAAATGAAGATATTCCTTATTATATCACATACAACCCCAATTTCGAAATAGTTGGGACGAAGTGTAAATTGTGAATAAAATCAAAATGCAATGACTTTCAGATCACATGAGCCAATATGTTATTAACAATAGAACATAGAGAACATTTCAAATGTTGAAACTGAGACATTTTACATTTTTATCCACAAAATGAGCTTGTTTCAAATTTTCTGGCTGCAACAGGTCTCAAAAAAGTTGGGACCCAGGCAAAAAAGGGCTGAAAAAGCAATCAATATATAAGAGAATCAGCTGAAAGAACATTTAGCAAGTTATTAAGTTAACTGGCATCAGATGTGTAACATGTAACATGATTGGCTATAAAAGGGATGTCTTAGAGAGGCTGTCTCTCAGAAGTAAAGATGGCTAGAGGCTCTCCAACCTGTGAAGGCTTGCGTAAAAAAATTGTGAAATACTTTAAAAACAATGTTCCTCAACGTCAAATTGCAAAGGCTTTGAAGGTTTCATCATCGGCAGTGCATAACATCATCAAAAGATTCAGAGAAACTGGAAAAATCTCTGTGCGTAAGGGACAAGGCCGAAGACTTTTACTGGATGCCTGTGATCTTCGGCCCTCAGATGCCACTGCATCACTCACCGGCATGATTCTGTCATTGACATTACTAAATGGGCCCAGGAATACTTCAAGAAACCACTGTCTGTAAACACAGTCCACCATGCCATCCACAGATGCCACCTAAAACTCTGTCATGCAAAAGAGAAGCCATTGTTGAGCATGATCCAGAAGCGCCGCCGTGTTTTTGGGCCAAGGCTCATTTAAAATGGACTGTAGCAAAGTGGCAAAGTGTCCTGTGGTCAGACGAGTCCAAATATGACATTCTTGTTGGAAATCATGGGCGTCATGTCCTCCGGGCTAAAGAGGAGAAAGACCTCCCCTCCTGTTATCAGCATTCAGTTCAAAAGCCAGCATCTTTGATGGTATGGGAATGCATTAGTGCATATGGTGTGGGACACTTGCATGTTTTAAAAAGCACCATGAATGCTAAAAGGTGTATATAAAGGTTTTAGAGCAACATATGCTCCTCTCCAGATGACATCTATTCCAGGGAAGGCCTTGTGTATTTCAGCAGGACAATGCAAAACCACATACTGCAGCTATTACAACAGCGTGGCTTCATAGTAGAAGAGTCTGTGTGCTGAACTGGCCTGCCTGCAGTCCTGATCTTTCACCGATTGAGAACATTTGGCGCATAATTAAATGAAAAGTCTGTCAAAGGAGACCCAAAACTCTCCAGCAGCTGGAAGCCTGTATTAAACAAGAGTGGGATCAAATTCCAATGGCTAAACTCAAGAAACTTGTCTCCTCAATGCCCAGACGCCTCCACTCTGTGTTAAAAAAAGAGGGGATGCTACACCATAGTAAACGGGCCCCTGTCCCAACTTTTTTGAGACCTGTGGCAGCCATCAAATTTGAAATGAGCTCATCTTGTGAATAAAATTGTAAAATTTCTCAGTTTCAACATTTGCTATGTTATCTCTGTTCTATTGTGAATAAAATACTGGCTGATGTGATTTGAAAGCAATGCGTTTTGATTTTATTCACAATTTCCACTTTGTCCCAACTATTTTGGAATTGGGGTTGTAAATTGACTTTTATGCACCGATCAAAACAGCAACAAATGCTATTTGGGTGTAGTGAAACACCAACAGATGTAGCAGAAAACATATGTATCATGTCTGCATTTTCCTGTCAGTGGCCATATTACTACGCCTGACATCAGGATTAAGCACAAAATAATGTCCTTAGAATCATTTTACATGTGAAAATCAGTCAAGAATTGAACAAATGGTTCTCACCTGGCTCAGAGGAAAATAGAAATCATTCATTGTGGCAGTTTTTCCGGTGGTTAACACTTCTTAATTGTACAAGTGGTTGTCGAAAGTGACAATACTTTGAAATGCTCATCATACCTTTGTGAGAAAATGTGACATGCTAGAGCAAAACTGACACTATTTTTGGAATCAGCACCCTAAAGTTAGTAAGGAACAAGAATTGGATTTTATTCAGCAAAAATGATGCAGGGTGGTGTTATCCATTGATTTGCTCATAAGAATTATTTTCAACAGGCTGTCAAACCCGCTCACTACATAACTTGATTAACTCAAGATTAATAATTAGGAAGGGCAGCAGATATTGGCTGAAGTGGAATGTTTTTCTCCAGGTGATTGAACAAGTTGTAAACCATTGTGTCAACACGTGTTGTGGTCAAAAATGAGATTTCCTTCAATTTTGCGCTTTCGGGGAAGGGAAACGCTCCGGCACACTAGTTCATTCAGTCGTTGGAGGTCAGGGGCCATATTCATAAAGTGTCTCGAAGGGGAGGTACGGATCTGCGATCGGGTTTTCTCTGGCTGCATGCTCTTCTCCTCAATATGTTGAAAAGGCAAAAACTGTCCCTGAATCTCCAAAGACCCCGAGACCTTGAGTGTGAAAAATGATCTGGACACGATCAGTGGCTTATGAACTGCTGTTAAAATTTCTATGATGACTCCACATGAACACACACTTAATTCTGAATGGTTTAATCTGTCAGTGAGTCGAATGTTAAATGTCAAGTGTTAAAATGTAATGTTGACAGTGCAGGCCTACATATGAGTCAACAGGGATCATATGATGTAGTGTTGATTTAACACTGGGCATTTTACTAAGCTGCCTACTGTCTAGTCACGCAATGGTAAATAGTGGATATGGTGACCGCCAATATTGCAAATGTAAATGATCTGTTTTAAGTCAGAGAATCATAAGTGTTTGGGTCACTTTTCCATTAACTGATTTGTTTAAAGCTCCTTATATCAGCATGATTTTGATTCCACCTTCCTGTATCAGGCATGCTGCTATCATGTTTTCAAAGGGATTAAGGAATACAGGCTGAACTGCGAGGGAGAACAATGATTGTTATTTAATGTTTGCGCCAACTACTAGTCAATTTGTGTTATTAAAAACGCATGTCGTCTGAGGTTCTAACAGGGCCTGCTTTGGAAGAGCAATCACCTTCCACTCTGGTGTTAAGGTAGGTAGACACTCCCAAATACATTTGTTTCTCTTTCATTCATAACAATTTAGTACCAACATCATATGAACAACTACTAAATACAGAATTAAAGTGATGGCTCATTTACATAAATTATGCTAATTAGGTTCCAAGATGGCTACCGCAATGTGGAACTTGATGAAGTACCTCAGGCAGGATATCTCTAAAACTTTTTATTACTTTAATCTCAAATTTTCACAGATCATTTATGACTATATAGTGCATGTTCTGATTAGGGGGTTTTCAGAAATATTTTTGTGAAAAAATATGGGCATTTTAGTGTTTTTTTTTGGTTTTTTACTTTATTGGGTACCTAATTACCACAAAATCTAGAGTTACACAAATAATTTCTTCAAAATGCCTGAGTCCATAGACATGCATCTGGTGAACTTATATTCCAAGTTTCACAATGATAGCATGAGAGAAAGAGGAAAAATGGTGTTTGAAGCAATGCTTGGCAGGTCAAAATCAACTTTTTGAGGAATTGACAAAGAGCAACAGACGTCCATATTTTTGATAGTCCTATCAAGTACACACACTATGAACTTACTGAAGGTTATTTTACGATAATGTCAAAAACAATTTTTTTCAAAAAAAAAAGCCTATTTTGGGAGTGTCTACCTACCTTAAAAGAGACCCTCATCGAACACCTGACACTAAGAAAACCAACAATTTTGAAGTTGACCAACTTTGTATTTTATGAGGTTTGAATTAATTTCCGCAGACGTGATGAAGGATGAACATTTTCTGTATTTTTCAGTATGCTGGTGTGATGTGTACACTGAGCTAACCCATGTTAACCCATTTTTTCCCCTCGAATGTTATTGGCTGCCAAGCCAATCTTCAGGAGTGCCAGCTGTGAGGAACCTCTGCCGTTGATGTGAGGTCAGCGCCCTGGCAGGGTCTGATGTATGTTCAGATGCGCGGCATGGCACGGCACGCGGGCAGGGCGGGTGGCGCTGGAGAGATAGCCGCACAGCTGTAATCAGCCCTGATGTATTCTGAACCCCTGCCAGCTGCCCTATTAGCTGAGTGCATCCCTCTGCCCGGCCAGCGATTGTGCCCCCGCACCCTCATCCCTCTGCTTTTGGCCCCCTGGGCTCCCCCCCAACTGCTGCTCCATCGCACCGCAATTAAACAAAACAAATCAATTTCCCCAGTTCGGGCTCAGCGTTAACGCCAGAGTGCCGCGAGCCCGGGCGAGCTGGCTTGCTTAGAGCCCCTCTGGGAAGCGCTGGGGTTAATGAGGGTAATTAATTGCCCTGAAATGCGGATTACGTGAGTGGATGCACCGCTCGTGTCGCCATGTTATAATCCATATTGATTGAATTCACTGACGCTGTTAAGTCTAAGGCAGCTTTGTCGAACTTACCCCAGCTTTTCCCGAGACTACAGCAACAATAGAGCCAAGCAGATTTGAATAACAGAATAAGAAAACAGGAGCACAATATAACCATCGCTTTATCTACTCCTGAAACCTGAGTGTGGCACAGCATATAAGTCATCTTGAAAAACAAGCTTTCCCCAGCTAACCCAGATGGACTCCATCAGCGGCCATATTAAATTAGATTATGCAGCAGATTAATTCATTTCCTTAATTGTTTTCACCTAGATAAGACATGAGTTAATGAGGAACTGTGTGGATGAAGACATTGTGACCTATTGTTCTGAGATGGCAAGCCTTAACGGTCCATACCATCCCCTTTATGCTGGTGCATTTCAGCCCATTATCACTCCCTGACCTCATCAAAGCTGGCCAGTCCGTGCTGACCTCATCAAAGCTGGACGCCCTGCAGAGCCCGAGGATCACCGGGCGCTGGGTTAGGGAGGGCGATTTGAAGAGAAAATGTGGCAAATCGATCAGGACTCGGACACAGAGGTAATGATGTCATACATCGGTCCGCACTGACCCTCCCAGCCCCGCCTGGACAATGGAGTCCGCTTTCCAAAGACAGTGTCCGCCCACATGTGAGGGGGATTGAGAGGGAGAGGCCGATGGGATGTGAACTTTATTGAACGAAGGAGTGATGAGCCGGGTCATGGCGTCTCCCCGCCTCATCCATCATGGTCTGGCAGAGCGGCGGTCGGGCCTGAATGAGGATGATGCCGCATTCTCACCTCTGCTCCCTCTGTCCCATTCAGGCCCTGTCCCTGCAGCTCAGCTCACTGAAGGAGGGGAGAGGTGCTCCAATGAGAGAGAGAGAGAGAGAGAACACAGAAAGGAGGTGAGACCAGTAGACTGAGAAACAGAGTGATCAGCAGCAGCTAACACTGCAAACGCTAAAAGATTTGCATAAATTTGTATTAAGCGTTTTCATCTTTTTCTGAGAATTTTTTTTTTTTTTCAAATGGGAAATATTCATTTTTAAGTGGCATTGTGGTTGGCAAATGAAATATACTTTCCCCCACTGACAAATTTTGAATTGGGTCGAATTTTATGACACTCGACAGATTTAACTCATTCAATTTAATTCAATTCAATTCGATGCTATGCAAAAACATTAATGGAAATCATACCTGAATATTAGACCAAAATACTCACTGAAGTCAACTTTTTTGTGGCTATAGTGCATCAGGCCCCAAACATAGAGCACAATAAAACAAAGTCAGCTCACAGATATTAACTGCACGTCAGCTCACAGACATTAACTGCACAGTCAGCTCACAGATATTAACTGCACAGTCAGCTCACAGATATTAACTGCACAGTCAGCTCACAGATATTAATTGCACAGTCAGCTCACAAATATTAACTGCACAGTCAGCTCACAGATATTAACTGCACAGTCAGCTCACAGATATTAACACATCACCTCTGCAACCATAGCACTCATCTATTGCCCCCCAAAACCACATCCATCATTCCTCTCTGAAGTTTATGACTTTCTCATATCACTCTGCACATCATACTCGAATATTTTGGTATTGGGGGATTTCAACATTCATATGGACTCTTTCACTTGTCGGTTGGCTGCTAACTTCAAACAAATCCTGGACTGTTTAAACCTCCATCGGGTGGTCAGTGGCCCAACACATATTAAGGGCCACACGCTGGACCTAGTCATCACTGACTTTATTTCTATTGCAGATCTGCAGGTCCAGGATATTGGTGTCTGAGACCACCAAGCAGTCACCTTCAAAATCCCTCTCTCCTCCGTTCTCACTAAGCCACAACGCCATATTTCCTTTAGAAACTTTAAGGACATTGATTCCACCTCCCTCAGTCAGCATCTTCAGCTCCTTTCTCCTCCTCCAAACTCATCAGCCAGTGACCTCATGGACTTCTACAACTATAACCTCCACTCTCTTCTGGACTTTCAAGCTCCACAGTAGACCCGGAATGTCACTTTCACCCGCTCTGCCCCGTGGTTCACAGATGAGCTGCGGGTAATGAAAAGGACTGGCCGAGTCCTGGAGCGGGCATATGTTACATCTGGGCTGACGGTGCATAAGTTGGCCTACCGGGAACATCAAAGGACATATGCCAAAGCACTCTCCAAGGCCAGGTCAGCACACTACTCCGATATCATTGACAAAAACCCAGGTAACTCTAAACGACTTTTCACTACCATCAAAAATCTTCTCAAACCACAAACTTCACCACATCACAATCAAACAGTCACTCAGTGCAACAAATTCATTGATTTCTTCACCTCCAAGGTTGACAATATCCGCTCATCTCTTCCACACTCCAACAACTCAGTCACATTTAACGACATTTCACCCACCATACAACGCTTTTCGCAATTCTCCCCCACAATGCAGCAGGAGGTCGAGAAGATAATCCGCAAATCCAAACCATCCACATGCTCCCTCGACCCCTTCCCCTCCCCTCTGCTCAAAGCTCACAGTCAGTCCATCAGTCCTCTCATAACAAAAATCATAAATCTTTCACTCCAAACCGGCAATGTGCCAACCACCCTTAAAACAGCTATCATCAAGCCCCTCCTTAAAAAACCCACTCTTGACCCTGAACCTCTGTCAAACTACAGACCCATTTCCAACCACCCCTTCATCTCCAAAATCCTTGAAAGAATTGTCTCCACCCAACTCCACAACCACCTCAAATCAAACAGTTTGTATGAAAAATTCCAATCCGGTTTTCGTCCCTCCCACAGCACTGAGACAGCCCTCATCAGAGTCACCAATGACCTCCTGATGACCTCTGACTCAGGCTCCACATCCCTCCTCATCCTTCTCGACCTCTCTGCTGCATTTGACACTGTAGATCATCAGATCCTCCTACATCGCCTCCAACACTACACCGGTATCTCTGGCACTGCCCTTCACTGGTTTCACTCATACCTCATGGGAAGGACTGAGTTCGTAGCCCTGGAAGGATGCTAAATCCCGCCCCCACACTGTCACCTGTGGGGTCCCCCAGGGCTCCGTGCTTGGTCCAACCCTCTTCACCATTTATATGCTCCCCCACGGTCGTGTCGTCAGCAAGCATGGAATACAATTCCATTGCTATGCTGACGACACACAACTATACCTTAAGGTCACTCCCTCCTCCACTCCCTCCTTCTCTGTCACTCAACTGGACTCCTGCCTGGAGGAGATAAGGGCTTGGATGAGTGAAAACTTCCTGCAGCTTAACAGCTCCAAAACTGAAGCCATTCACATCGGCACTCCTCGTCAGCTCTGTTCCTCCCCCATTTCCTCCATCTCTATTCTTGGCCACAACTTTTCCCTCTCTCCTTCTGTGACTAACTTGGGTGTCAGGTTTGACCCCCATCTTAGCTTTGAAAACCACATCACTTACATTTGCAAAACTTCCTTCTTTCACCTCCATAACATCGTTAAACTTCGGCCATCTCTCTCTCGTCCTGCTGCAGAGAAGCTCATTCATGCCTTTGTCTCCTCCAGGTTGGACTATTGCAATGCACTCCTCATCGGGATCCCTGGCAAGAGCCTCCAAAGGCTCCAATATGTTCAAAAGAACGCTGCCAGGGTCCTGATGAGGGTGCGTAAACATGAGCACATCACCCCCATCCTTCGCACTCTGCACTGGCTCCCCGTCCACCTCAGTATTGAATATAAAATCCTTCTGCACACCCATCACTGTCTGCACGGTGTGGCCCCCACCTACCTCACGGAACTCCTCACCCCACACTCCTCAGTTAGAACCCGGTCAGGCCAATTGCACCGTCTGCGCCCACCCAGGACTCGACTTAAGACCATGGGTGACAGGGCCTTTGAGGCTGCTGCTCCCCGTCTGTGGAATGCCCTCCCTGACCTACTCAGAGCTCCACAGTCGGTGGATGCTTTTAAAAAAGGACTTAAAACCTTCCTTTTTAGAAAAGCCTTTTCTGGTTGATTTTATCTATTGACTGTATATGTTGACTGTTGATTCTGTCAGTCTGTTGACTGTTTTGCTGATTTTATGTTTTTCTGCTGACTTATGTTGATTTTATCTGTTATTGTGCACTTTGAGATTTGTTGTCAAATGTAAAGTGCGTTACAAATAAAATTTATTATTAACTGCAGTCAGCTCACAGATATTAACTGCACTGTCAGCTCACAGATATTAACTGCACAGTCAGCTCACAAATATTAACTGCACAGTCAGCTCACAGATATTAACTGCACTGTCAGCTCACAGATATTAACTGCGCAGTCAGCTCACAGATATTAACTGCACAGTCAGCTCAAAGATATTAACTGCACAATCAGCTCACAGATATTAACTGCACAGTCAGCTCACAGATATTAACTGCACAATCAGCTCACAGATTTTAACTGCAGAGTCAGCTCACAGACATTAACTGCGCAGTAAGCTCACAGACATTAACAGCACAGTCAGCTCACAGATATTAACTGCACAGTCAGCTCACAGATATTAACAGCACAGTCAGCTCACACATTAATAGCACAGTCAGCTCACGGAGATTTATGGCACTGTCAGCCCACGGCAATTAATAGCACAGTCAGATCACGGGCAATAACAGCACAGTCAGCTCAGAGACAGTTATAAAATACTGTCTTTTCACAGACATTTAAAGCAAATTCAGCTCACAGACATTAAAAGTGCTCTCAGCTTCACACATTAAAACCTCTTCAATCTGAAATTCAGACAGATTTTGTGTAGCATGCTGTCTCAGGTTTGGAGCCCTATAAATCTTTTAATGCAAAATTGTTCTCAACCTGTTGCCATTCAAGATTACCTGTTTAACCAGTAATTTATTTATTGAATAATCAAGATCAAAACATAAGCCTATAGTGATCAAAAAATTATTCATTAAGGAATGACAAAGAGATCACCAATAAGCTACACTGGCAATGTAAATGCAATACACCTGATATTGTCAGGATGGCAATAATACTATTAACTAATCAATCCAATATTTGCTTTGAATTCCATCTCCGCTTTAGCATTTTTTTTCAGCGGTGTAATTTTCTTTAATATGACACTGAGCATATTCAAAAAAAAAATTCAAAAATTCACCTTTGGAATGAATTTACATTGTGAATCAAGTAAAACCCCCTTAAATCTTTCCCACATCTCATTTACAGACTCACAGTCCAGAAGTGTCTCCCATTTTATTTCGCTTAGATATGAGCGCATCCGTCAAAGTTTGCTCGCCTAAAATTAAAAATTTTGGTTTTCGAAGACACCTTTTTAACTTCCCATGAAACATCAAAATTAACAGTAGAGTGATCACCAGTCCCAAGTGGCTCCAGTACCTCAACATTGCTAAGTCTATCAGAGTCATTACAAAGCACCAAATCTAAAATTGCCTTCTCTCTTGTAGGTTTATTAATATACTGCACCAAAAAATTGTCATTTATAACATCCAGACATTCTTCCTCCCCTTTACCCTGTCCTTTCACCATTTTCCAATCGATATCAGGATAATTGAAGTCTCCCATAATAATAGTCCCTCCTCCTCTACAAGCTTGCCTAATCCTCTTAAAGAGCAGTTCATTGACAAAATTGTTCAAAGCTGGCAGTCGATAGCATACTCCTATGTTTAAACCTAATGCCGGCTAAATATAAAAGATTGTGTCATTCTACTGATTAGTCTGCGCTAAAAAGTGAATTGATGTTTGGTTGCTGATTTGATATACCGAATAGCAGTCGCGCACTCTCAGCCACGAGGCGATACCAAGTTATAAAATTACCAATATTTCAACACAAGTCTTCTTCGGGATACTGAGGAATGAGGAAACCGTGGGTAATTTCATATTATTATATCATCATTATATCATATTTCAATTATTATGCCACAATAACTACGAGTGTGCGACTGCCCTCCACATTTATATTTTCATTGCAACACCTCTCCAACACTGGTGTGCATTCCTTCATCCACCGAATTAGGAAAAGTAAATGGGAGCCAATTTGAAGTTAACATACATTTTAAGGTGAAGTTACAGAGGGGCTTTCATACCTCTGATGGCATGGCACTGAAAATCCTGGGTGGAAGCGATTAAAACACAGTCAGCTCAGACATTTAAAGGGAAACTAAAACAAAAATGAAATTGTGCGTGATATAAAAGATGTACCGCCAGTGTTATTCGGATCCAGTAGGCGTACTAACAGGAAAGAAACCAATCAGACCCACAGCACGTAGTGTCAATGCGTCACACTACGCATCCCTATTAAATGCCTATGGCTGAATGAGAGAGTGAGTGAGTGAACACAATTTGCGATGCATAGACTATGGTCACAGTTGCTACAAGCCATGGGAAAAAGTGCAAAAGCACTTCTAAAGGGAAAAACTGTGAGCCAAGTTTGCTGCTTTGTTACTAAGGCGTCGCCACTGCTAAGTTCCGTTGGCAGTGACGTCACCTTTATGGTATGGTTTATTTAGCAGCTATAGCGTTGAACTATAAATCCGTGGTTTCTCAAATAGATCGTGAAACTTAAATGGAGTGAGAGCAGGATGTTAACTTTCTGAAATATGAATTAGATAATCGACTCATGAGGTAGTCAAACCAATTTACATTTGAATAAGTGTATTTATAAGTTGCCGAGAAATTAAACTCATTACAATCATTTTCTTAAAGGGAGTGACAACAGGATGTTAACTCTGAAATATTAATTGAATAATCAACTTATCAGATAGTCCGATTTATATTCGAACGAATGTATTTGTATTTTGCAAAAAAATTCATTGCGAGTGCATTCAAAGCCGCAGCACACCAACGACTGGAACTCAGAGGAAAATGCTCAAATGAAGACAGACGAAACAGATGAAATCTCTTTTAACTGACTCACTCATAGCTTGGGGGAATTAAAAAATTAATGTGATTTGGGAAATTCATTATTCTCAAAGTAGGCTACGCTTAATCTTCCACATCAGCTTTTGGCATATACTGCAGTGCAGCACTTGACCAGCACTTCATGATTGTTTAAATTAAAACGTGAAAAATATACACAAAATTTAGAATAATTTTACATATACAGCGCCCTCCATAATTATTGGCACCCCTGGTTAAGATGTGTTCTTTAGCTTCTAATAAATTCAGTTTTTTTCTAAATAATATAGGACCACAATTAAAAAAAGAGGAAAATCCAACCTTTAATTCAATTGCATTTATTCAGTGGGAAAAAAATCCCACATTAAGAAATAATTCTTTTACATCAAATCATGTGTGCCACAATTACTAGCACCCCTGATGTTAATACTTTGTACAACCCCCTTTTGCCAACAAAACAGCACCTAATCTTCTCCTATAATGTTTCACAAGATGGGAGAATACAGAAAGAGGGATCTTCGACCATTCCTCTTTGCACAATCTCTCTAAATCATCCAGCGACCTGGGTCGTCTCCTCTGCACTCTCCTCTTCAGCTCACTCCACAGGTTTTCAATGGGGTTGAGGTCTGGGGACTGAGATGGCCATGGGAGGAGCTTGATTCTGTGTCTGGTGAACCATTTCTGTGTAGATTTGGCCACATGTTTAGGGTCATTATCTTGCTGAAAGACCCAGTGACGACCCACCTTCAGCTTTCGGGCAGAGGCCACCAGATTTTGATTTAAAATGTCCTGGTATTTCAAAGCGTTCATGATGCCATGCACCCTAACAAGGTTCCCAGGGCCTCTGGAAGAGAAACAGGCCCACAGCATCACCGATCCTCCCCCATACTTCACAGTGGGCATGAGGTGCTTTTCTGCATACTCATCTTTTGTGTTCCGCCAGACCCACTTAGAGTGTTTGTTGCCAAAAAGCTCTATCTTGGTCTCATCTGACCAAAGCACACGGTCCCAGTTGAAGTCCCAGTACCGCTTAGCAAACTCCAGACGTTTGCGTTTATGATTGTGAGTGAGAAAAGGTTTTTTCTGTGCATGCCTCCCAAACAGCTTGTTGGCATGTAGATAGCGCCTGATGGTTGTTTTGGAGACTTTGTGACCCCAAGATGCTACCATTTGTTGCAATTCTTTAACAGTGAGCTTTGGAGAACTTTTTATTTCTCTTACCATCCTCCTCACTGTGTGTGGTGGCAAAATAACCTTGCGTCCTCGTCCAGGCTTGTTTACCACTGTTCCAGTTGTTTTAAACTTCTTAATGATTCCTGACAGTAGATATGGGCAGGTGCAGGCGAGTGGCTATTTTCTTGTAGCCATTGCCTGACTTGTGAAGGTCGACACACATCTGCCTTACTTGAATGGTGTGTTCCTTTGTCTTTCCCATGTTGAAGAGTGGATAAGAGAAATGGCCTCTGTGTCACGTCATATTTATACCCCAGGGAAACAGGAAGTGATGAATTACTAATTAAATGTTCCTAGATACTCTGATCAACTTTGTAAACTACTGTAGAAATGACAGAAATACTTCAATTACATTTATTTCCTAGGAATTGTTAGGGGTGCCAATAATTGTGGAACAGGTGATTTTATGAAAAATAATTATTTCTTAGTCAGGGATTTTTTTCCCTTAAAATTCACATGAGTTGAAGGTTACATTTTTCTACAATTTTCAGTGTGAGAGTATGCTTCTGCAATAAAAATTGAATTTATTTTAAGGCTTTTAACACATCTTAACCAGGGGTGCCAATAATTATTGAGGGCGCTGTATTTTGGCCTACTGCACAAGCAAATCGTGGTTTATTTCTAGTCTTACCACAATGAAATCTGAATATATCTGATAGTGTTGAGTGTTTTTGGAAAACTTTAGAGGGAAAACAATCAAAAACAGGTTACAAATAATCATTTGTTCAAAAGGATTTTACTTTAATCCCAGCCATCACCTCTGTGTTCCTAGCATTGGTGTACGGTGGCATTGAATGCACTTGCAATCACTTTTAATTGTTGGCAACTTACAAATTTGTACAAATAAAATTGGTTAGATTATCTAACAAGTGGATTATTTAATTCACATTTCGAAACCTCAGTGACTTCCTCTCGCTCTCTAGCTTTCATGCTGGCTTGGTGAGAATCTGTTTGGGAAGTTGCTGATTTATGGTTCACTGCTATAGCTGCTAACTTGACTAAACCACACTGGTAGCATCACAGCAAGTGAAACTTAACAATGGTGGCACCCTATAGTAACAAGATGTCTTTGAACTTGAAAGAAACAAGCTCCAGGTTCTTACAAATGAATGGCGTCAAACTTGGAAATTATCAGTCGGAAATTTGGATAAAATGTCAGAGGTCCGATTTATTTGACTTCACGTCAGTGACGTCAAATGTGACGGCCTTCATCATTGATGGAACGAACGGAATTGTGATAAGTATGTGTTGACACTTAAATGCATAATTTGGTGTGCACTTACTCAGTCTGTGAAATATGTTTATATTTTGTTCTGATCACAGCAAGTAGTGGAATTTAACAGCTATTTTTCTATCACTCTTGGGATTTTTTTACTAGCTCCGCTGTGACTAGCTAGTAGCTAGTAGCACCACGCTGCGCATCCATGCTTTCCCCCGTGCCTTTAGCTTGAACGTAATGATGTCGGAAGTCGAAAATCTCTAGGCTCTGAGTTCTGACTGACCCTAATAACACTGATATTATACCACGTATGTCACGTATACTTCTTTTTTTCCAGTTTCCATTTTGAGCGCTGTCAGCATACAAACATTTAAAGCGCAGTCAGCTCATAGAATTAAAAGAAAACTAGTCAGCTCACATACATTGGAAGACACAGCTCAGGGACATCCAAAGCAGTCAACTTACAGACATCATAAGCTAGTCAGCCCACAGACATTAAAAGTCACAGTCAGCTCGCAGACAGCAAAATCACAGTCAGCTCACAGTCATTGAAAGCACAGTCAGCTCACAGACATTAGCAGTTAGTCAGCATACAGACATCAAAAGCCAAAGTCAGCTTGCATTCATTACAATCACAGTCAGCTCACAGACATTAAAGCTCAGCTAGCTCAGACCTAAAAAACCACAGTCAGCTCACAAACATTAAAAGCACTGTCAGCTCACAGATATTAAAAACACTGTCAGCTCACAGACATTTTGCTCAGAGAGCACAGACAGCACTCATTGTACTTTTTATTTCTCAGCACCTCCCTCAAAGCCTCATGTTGAAATGCATTACAGTTACATCGTAAGAAAGCCATAAAACAAAGTACCTCAACTTTCCGATTACTTTAAAAATTAGATTATAAACAAAACAACAACAAAAAAAAAAAAAAAAAAATCTCGTGCCTCAACACAAGAAAATAAATGTGTATAATTTGTTATTTATTATAAGTTTGGCACAGAGGATTAACATGACCGAACGTCTCACAAGCTTGCACACAACCGTAGAAAATATCAGGTACAGTTCTAATCAGACCAATCATGCGGTTATGGGGAAATTATACCTGGTGTGTTTTTTATTCTTTCATTCTTTTTTGTTTGTACAATTGAATCAAATAAATTGTCATACAAAAGACCCTAAGTAATATCTATTTCATGAACCAGCTTCATTAGAAGAATAAAGAATGGATGGCATGTTTAATACTATCTGGCACTCATACATATTCTACAAACCCCATAGACTTCTGGAACTGGGCCCAGCGAAGAATTGGCTCTTCGCCGGGCTAAGAGCAGTGCTATTCAGTAAACAAACTACAGTTTGCCAAGAAATAAATACAATTCCCAACATACACCACAGTAACATCGACAATAACAACATTGACAGCAACAAAAAAAGGAAAACATGATTGTCTAAAAATGAAAGAGACATGGAGATGGAGTAGCTAACGACTAGCATTCAGGGTATTTTAGTGGCATCAGCGAATGAGTACGAGGAGCTTGTATTAGAGTCCTTCGATGAGTGACAGAGTTCAGTTCTCTCTTTTTTGCATTTTGCACAGAGTGATGGGAGGGCTCTTTACAGGACAGCCTGCCGAAAGTCTGTAGGCAGCCACAGACAGTGCTTCAATTGTGCAGGAACACACAGCAATGTCATCTTATAAAGTCTCACAAAAGATCAACAATCGGTGTCCTTTTCTTTTAATTTCTCCTGAATAATGACGCTCGAATAACGTTTCGGTAACGTTGCCCGACTCGGAGATGAATTCAGACTCCAGCTTCATTCGGGCGCCTCTCTTTTCAGTGTCCGAAAAGAGGCCACGTGGTGTCCCCCTCAGATGCGTTTTAAGAGCTACACACAGATACAAAGGAAACCCCTGACCTTTTACCTTTGAAGAGGTGAGGTCGAGGGGGTATAGGTGGGGTTCTGGGGGTCGAGCTGCGCGCTCGCAGTCGGATTTACTTCATGACAAGCTCACGGAAGACTGTGGATGCGACCGGCGCCACACTTCTCAAATTCACAAAGTTCCATCACCAATGCTACGTTTCGTTAGCATTTCACCATGTCACACTGATCCTCCCAGACACCAGCTGCCATCGCTGTGCAAAAACAGAGTCATTTAAACAGAATAAATACAGTTATTATCATCATTACTATTAATGTCATCATTCAATTTTAGGTGACAATTTATTTTTTCCTATTATCTTAAAAGACTATTTGACGACTTTTTTTTGTGAGTGTATCCTTTGGGACTTGTAACCCAGGTGATGTGTAAGGCATTCTGCTCAGCAGTCATTACTGGGCCGTGGTCCCGATCGGCCCTGACAGCGGGTTGGACTTGGTCCCAGTGTGGTCAGTTGATCAGGTCGGAGGTGGGTGAGGTCTGATTCAGGGGGGAGTGGTGGGAGGGGGGTGTTATACGTGGCTGAGGGATTGGATGGCGCTGGACTCAGCTGCTCGTGCCAGACTGTGCCACATATCTGCAGGAGCATGAGACGAGGAGTGGAGGGAGTCCTTCTCCGACAGGGACAACATCATGGCATAGGCCTGAGAGAGAGGGAGGGAAGGAGGGAGAGAAAAGGGAGGGAAGGAGGGAGAGAGTGGGAGAGAGAGAGAGGAAGGGAGAGCCAGGGGGACAGAGTGGAGGAATAAGACGAAGGGAGAGAGGGAGAAGGCAGAGGGGAGAAAGGGTGAGAAATAGAGATTAACCCCATAGTACGGCATACGAATGCACATTAGCATTCTTCCACTGGTATATCATGTGCACCATGCCTTACTGTAACCTCCAAAAGCCGCTCGTGTTACGTTCATAAATGAAAATAAAGATGAAAGGTATTCCGTGTTTGAGATGACCAAGATATGAAAGATTTAATTCAAAATTGTACACTACTATCTTGAAAAATAAAGCACAAAATGGCTGTAACCAATCCCGAGTCGAAGGCCACAAGCACAACTGTGCACGAGTACCAGTACATCAGAGTCTTTGAGTCCTCAACTTCCAACTTCATTGAACAGTAACTATCAAAATCAGGATCTATAACAGTGAAGACATCTCTATAGGGTGCCAGACTTGGCGAATAAAAGTACTAATTTCTTTCAATGTAGAAACATTTCACAGTGATACTAAACTATTCAATGGCACTATATGGAGGGCACAGTATGAGCTATTCTCTCACACAGAGACACTAACTCCTAAACAGAAGCCACACTCACAAATTTGCTTGGGAGGGGCTGGTTGCCTGTCGTTACCTGGGACTTGGACTTCCTGTAGAGGGGCTGCTTTATAGACTCAGACAGGTGCGGGGTCCCAAACGCGGCACTGTCGCCATCACTGAACTCGCTCTCCTCCATCTTGTGTAAGTCGGAGAAGCGGCGGATGTGGTCTAGGGCTGAGAAGCTGTTCTGTTCGTCCTCATCTTCATATCTGGAAGTGAGTCAATGCAACTGAATCTCCAGCGGTAGCGCTAATCATGCTAATAAGTAATGTGTGAAAGCTTTTGGCTCTAGACGGGAAAATTCCTCGTCTCAAGGGAGTTCAATTCAGTCATTCTATGTTTATAGTATGTCCGTTGGAGTATATTGAATGATATTGCATGTGAGCATGTGTCCCCACATGAGAATTATGAGAAAGTGTGCATCTGCGTTTAACATTTCATCGCCAGTCAAATTTCTGTGTTATTTACCTTTTAGGGGAAGCCTTGCAATTGAGCTCCAAGTCATCTGGTCCTTCAAAGTCGATGTCATCGTGAATGATGTCATTGTCCAGGCTCACAGGGAGCAGCTCGTCTGCATGTTTTCCCAAAGTGTCTCTGTGCTCAGCTTCCTCCTCACCCACGCCCAACTCCTCACCCTCCTCTTCCTCCAGGTCCAGCGACTGCCTGGGCATGAGAACCTTCTCCTCCAACTGAACTCCATTCAGTCTGCAGCCAGACAGAAAATGACAACAGGGACAAGTCCCACTACAGTCACATAGAGAACTAGACAGCACTCAGAGAGCACAAACCTCCAACCAAGGCAGCTCAATTCCCCACCTTGAAATTTTCCCGCAATGGTAAAGAGTCCTTTCAATAACTCCTGGATCCGGATGGTGATCTGAATCACCACCACAATCCAGTGGATTGTTCCTTGAGCTATACCCTATCCTTCCAAAAAAATCCATCTAAATCCGTTCATAACTTTTTGGGGAAAGTTGCTAACAGACAGACACGGCGAAAACATAACCTTCTTGGCAGAGATAGTAAAACCATTTACTCCAGTATCCCACTGTCACACACATACCGATGTGGACTTTTCCACAAACTCACAGACAATGCGAAAGAAAAACGTATAAAGACAAACACAAACATACGCATAACACAGTTATGCACTCACACACAAACCCACAAACGGCATAAATCACACAGACTTGTAGACGTACTCACTCACCACATGAACGTACACTCAGACACACACAGACACAGTCAGCTGTGTGAAATCTGTTCTCATTTAATTCCTCGGTGTTGTTTTCCCTGGAAGACCGGGCCTTCCTCGCCCGACATGAACAATGGGAAAGAGCGAGAGAGTTGGCAGCTGCGGAGAGGCGCGATCCCCCGTTTGTCATCAGGGCTCAAGGGGCCTCTCTGGGCACAGGCGCGGTCAAGCACTTAACTCCCTTACTCGGGTTTTGTACCTTGTTTATTTTTCTGATATCTCGTATTCATCTAATAGGCAAAATATTTAGCTGACAGGCCCATTTGGTGGAAGAGTTATGAGAGCACTGCCAACCAGCCCATTTTCCTGTCCCAGAGGAGCGAAGACCAGCTATCAAAACTGAGTGTGACTTAATCTAGACTCTGTCTCCGAGCCACAGGAAACCAGCTTCTGTTAAATCATCTGGAACCGCATTAAGACTGATTCGCTAATTACGCTCTGAGACGTCTATCGTCAGCTCCAAAAAATCCCATTTCTGGCACAAAGAGTCCCGGCTGCAGCCCCTAACGCATCTCTGTTACATTATGGGATGGCGGAAAACACTGACGCGATTACCACTAAGATTAGAAAAGGCCCAGAAAACCAGGAAACTGTCCACTTGAAAGGGAAAAGCCGAGTGCGAAACAACTCGCGAAAGCTCTACCCGTGCAGGATCAGGGGATAATTTCTAAAATTGCGAGTCACACAAAGCGAAAATCTCCTCAATCTTAAGGGCAAATGACCATAATCGCAGCTGCAGGGACTGAGTGAACCGTGTGGAGTCTATTGAGGGTGATGGGCCAATTGGGTCCACTGAAAAAGTCTTAAGTGTTTCTGTCTTACAATGAGATCTTATTTTTAACTCTCTATCTAGGGAACATTAGCCTGATTTAAATAACTGTTCACAACACAAGTCGGTCAGAAGCCCATTGACAAATCCTGTAATTAATCACAATATCTCACTTTAAGAAAAACTGAATGAAATAGAAATAAGATTTTAAGTCAAAATAAAGAGTAAATTACTTGCTGAGTCTGATATGATTTTCAACTTTTTGTGGTGTGAGTGTTGTCGAGTCCTGGTACATCCAAACCGGGAAAGTGAATCGCGAGGGAGGGTGGACCGGACTGGGTCGAGAACACCGTGATTAAGAAAACAGATTCGGTAATTACGCTTTCAGACGTGGTAATTTGCAGGGGATAAAATATCTATCAAAGGTAGTCAGGAGCACAGAGCATCGAGAGGAAGCACGAGGCGACCCTTTGACCCCGTGCTTTCGCCCTCTTCCTGCGGGGAGACATGTTGAGGCCAGATGTGGGAGGAGAAAGCGGAGCAGCTCCGCTTTCATCCGCTCCACGTGTTTACCTTCCCCGTGCGGTTACTCCATTCAGAGCTTTTGCAAAATATCAAAAGAAGGAGTTTTAAAGAGATTCTTATCAAGCTAATCTTTCCAATCTCCCTGAAACTGAAGCGTGCAGATATAAACTATAAGGCATGCGAAGAGTATTGGCTTGCCATCCAAGTTCATCAAAGTTCCAGGGGTTTGCATAATTATCAGATATAATTATGCAGAAACATATGTAGGTATGCGCACACAGCCAAAAGTCAACAGTTCTTCTGTGTCTTCTGCACGTTTCCAAAATGTTGCAATTATCTCGACTGTCGTCAGTGATGACTGTCTCGTTTTTTACACGAGAGCTCCCCGGGCTAGATGCTAATTAATAAAGTCTGAGCCACATAAAAATGCTGGAGCGGCGAGACTCTGACTGCCTCGTAAAGCATGAGTTTAATCTTCGCCCAGTTCAGACTACCACCCAGAAATCTTCACTGCGCAGATGCATGTTCAGTGAGTTTGAGTGTATCTGTGCGTGTGCGTCTATGAATGCACAGGAGTGCCAACTAGCACGTGCAAGTGCTCTGGCATCGTCCATGAATACATAATTGTTGGGACAGGGACATGATTTCTGCTTTTTGGCTCTATGCACCAGCACTCTTGATTTGAAAATAAAGAATAATAATGTATATGAGGTTTAATTAACTGCCCTCTGAACCCTCAAAACCTGCCAGTAGGTTTGAAAGGCATGTTTTCTTTTAAAAAAAAAAAAAAAAAAAAACAAATTGCCAAAATTACACCATTTATCATACCCAGAAACTGTGAGGACAGAAAGGATTGTCGGTTTTTCAACATTCCATCGGTCCTTGAATGAATCATGTATGACATATGCTTCCGTCCAGAATAATAACCAAATCTAAGCGTAAAATTATAAATAAGGCACTTACTTTCATGGTGCATTCAAAATTTTGTCAAAAATAAACTGTTTCCACGGGCCAGATCATACAAAAAACATAAAATTCTGTACTTTCCAACCCAACTGAGAAATCATGTTTGAATCAGCTGACAAGAAGACTCATGAGAGATATTCAGTGAAACTATGACAGGAACAAAAAAAAATGTGCAGAAATTGCCTGGGGTACAGAGTTTTAAGCAGACCATCAACTTAGGTAAACTAAGGGCCATTCAAAATGCATTTGTGAGGCATCTCACTCACAAATGCCCTGGGCGGGGTCGGTCAGCAACAGTACCCGTTTCCCGTTCTCGGACTACACAGCCGACTGATTGTTGACCAGTGAAAGTGCAGACGACGCGCCACCTCCCTGCGACTGGAGTCCTGCCCTTAAAATGCCAAGGGCTCTTTCTGTTTCCTGTGTCGTAAGCTGTGCCATTTTCTTGAATCTGTAGCATTTTTCTTTTTTTTTTGGTTGACGTTATAAAGGCCATTGACCACACCCAAAAGAACAAGTCAAGCGTCACTGTAGACGTCATACAACTCAATGTTCATTATTACGGAAGTGTTCAGCGCGTTCATTTGGCCGAATTATTATATAATTATATAAGAACATCATAATTATATAATCATTATCATGATTATTTTACAGGGCACTTTTCTTTATTTCACGCATATCTTATTGGAAAAATAATAAAAACCGATTTGATTCTGCAATTCGCGACAAATAAAGTACATAACTCACACTGGTGTTTTAATGGTACTAAGTATATTTACCCTCATATTGTGTAAACCACACAGGCATTGCAGCCAGGGCTACTAACCAGATGATGATGGACTCTTGCACTGTAGAACAAGTGAGCGATCACACAAACATTCAGCAAAAATAAACAAAGGCGGGAAGAAGGGAAGAGATGATAAGGAGGACACTCACCCTTCCTCAGAAGGCTCGGGGGAGTGCCGGATCTGGCCCGTGCTGCCGATGAAATTTCGGATCTCGTTGAAATAGGAGTCTTCCTTGTCATCCAGTATCGCACTGCTGCTGTCCAGCTCTGATCGTGGAGAGGAGAGGGCGGTGCCTGGGGAACCACAGCAACACTGGAACGTCTCACTCACAGTCAACGGGAAGCACCTTATGGGCGCATGGACATTTCCACTTCCAAAACACTCTGCTGATGCAGCTTGTATATGAAGGACCTGAATATCAGAAGCATACAGTATAATGGCTGAACTTCTGTGTGTTCTGCTGAAAGCTCCAGGACTCAGGAGCATAGTGTTGTTCTGTAGTGCTGTGTTCATTTATGGTGCGACCCCAATTCTACGAAAGTTGGCACAAGCAAGTAAACATAAATGAAAATGCAAATATAGCTAATTAAAGAGGAATGACAGGAGAAGAATGTTCACCCTGCATGATTTGAAATTTAATGACGGAAACAAACTCCAAAAAATTTGGCACAGGGGAAATTTAGGAGTAATAATGATGTGACAAGCGTCATAAAATCTTACTGGATTGTGCAGGATCCTGCGATGCGGCCAGCATAATTTGATGTTTATAATAGCCAGCTAGCTAGCTACAAAGCTACATGAAAAATGGGCTGCTGAACGCCACAATTTCATGTAGCTCTGTAGCTAGTTAGCTGGCTGTGTATCAACACTGTCCAAAAGGGCCACCAACTTCTCTGGGCTTGAAGTCATCTGAGATTACCCAGTGGAACCTCATTTTGTGGTCTGATGAGTCAACATTTCCAAGTGCTTTTCAGAAAAAAAAAAAAAAAAAAGATAATCACCGTGTTCTCTGGTCTAAAGGCGGCAACTAGGTTTAAAAGCCAGCACCTATCATTGTTTGGGGGGGCTCAGTGCACATGACATGGATGACTTGTACATTTGTGAGGGTACCATTAGTGTAGAAATATAAGAACCCGTTTTGAAGCAGCATGATCCTACCACCTAGATATTGTCTGTTCTAGGGATGTTCTACATTTTCCAGACTGACAACACCAAACTACAGTGTGCTTGGATTTGAAGTGCATGGCTGTGTAAGCAGAGAGTACTGGGGCTAGATTGACCTGCCTACAATCCAGATCGGTCTCCAGGCATAGCATATGATGAAGCAAAATACATGGCAACAAAGGCCCCATAAAATTGATTAGCTGAAGACCTGCACAATGGAGCAATTAGGTAAAATTCTGGCTGCTAGACTGACTAACTGATGTCTTTTAAGTTTGATTAAAAGACAAAGTATGGTAACACAGCGGTAAACAGTCGACTCTGCCATCTTTTCAGGACTCTGTTGCAGTCATCACATTGTATATTTTTAAAAAAGCAATTTAATTCACATGTTAGAACATTAAATAATGAGTTGCTATACAGTTTATGTTGGATAGTTCTATTACAGAGTTTAGAGTACCATAATACAGTGCTCGCTAGTCTATCCTTCATGTTTCTGTTGCTCGCTTCACATTAGTGTCAGTAGTAGCAGTCAGTGGTGAGTGGTAAGTAATGTGTCACGTTAGTCAGTACTGTACTGCATAGCGTGTTGCAGTGCAGTTTACGTGCTGTATTGCAGAGGGTTGTGTGGTGAATAACATTGTAGTGCGTAGCGTTCAGTACTGTGTATAACATGTTGCAGAGCATACCGGGTTCTGCCAGTATAATATGTTGAAGCACCTCACATGTAGCATACTATAGAGTATACAAGGTGCTGCGGTGCGTACAGGACATTGCAGTGTGCATAACATGAAATGGTGCGCACAGTGAGTACAGAGACTTGCAGTGTGCATAACATGCAATAGAGTGAAATGTTTGTGGCATCATGTCATATGTAACACATGTAATATATGGGCAGGAACATGTACCTCACCTGATAGGTTTCCGTTCTCGTGCTTCTTCAGGTGACGGTCAAGGTTGGTCTGTTGACCGAAGCAGCGGTCACAAAGGTGGCACTTGAACGGTTTCTCCTTGTTGTGGATGTTGCGGATGTGGCGCTGCAGGTTGGAGGAGATGCTGAAGGAGCGGTCACAGTATTTACACCTGAGGAAACAGACACCTTAGCAAACAGACACAGCAACACACTGAGGCCTGCAGCAGCACAGCCTGTCTCAGTAGCTCATATACCTTCTCCTGCTTAGAAACGCCAACATGAGCACACACAGAGGAAAGGACTCATACACACACACACACACATGCACATGTATGTACACACACATACTCATATGCGCATAGACATACACTCACACACTGATGTACAGGCACGTACACATGCATACATACAACTCTCATGGACACATATGCACACAGACACACGCAAACAAACACACACACACACACACATACGTAGACAGACACACACACACACACACCCACTTAGGCGGCGCGCACAGACGCAGACACGCAGACAGCGTAGAAGCCTCCCTAGGTAAAACAGATTGGCCTCTCATCTCAAGCCAGCTTAATAAAATTACATTCTTTTCTTTCAGAATAAGCACGCAACAAATTTGTTCTAAACCACACAAAACTAGACCCAGAGCCAAGTTTTTTCATGCAAAATTATACACGATGATTACATCTTTTCTTCTGCAGGAATTAACTCCCTCAATTGGCTGTCCCCGAGGAACTGTTATCTTCCCAAAAATTGCAATAAACAGACTCAGATCTTTAATTCTGTGCCAGCATGTGCAGTTGAGTCTATCAGACGGCCTGCAGAGCCTTCTATTTTCATAGCCTGCAGTCCGCAGGCCTCCCAGGGCCCTGTACTCGACGTGTCTTTACACTGCTCCTCAAACCGAAAATAATTATTCCAACTGCTGGACCTGGACTCGCGCCCATGGTTCTCATCGCCCCAATTTTTCACCCAACTTCCTTCTCCAGACTTCAAACCCCCTTCCTGTCACCCTGACGACTGCGACCATTTTTCATCACCAAATTATTTAGCAGAATGATAATTGTTCCAGGCTTTTACACGGCAGAAAGCACACACACACACACACACACACACCGAGTCCAGCTGAAAGCGGTCTCCTAGCCATGGACAAACTGCTGATGAAAAACATCCGTGCTGCGCAGGCCCTGATAAATGACCCCTGTATGTAATGGAGGGGGGCAAAGTGTTTCTGTGTTTGTGGGTTTCGGGGAGACAGGAGACAATGTGTCAGAGTGGGGCGAGACAAGGAGAGGTCATCATCCTGTCAACGTCTCAATAAAGAGGCCAAAGCCAGCTTTCCCACCGTGCCTGACTTTCGCCCAAACTGCACCGCTCCTTTTACGGTGGGGACTCTGCAGTAATGCTGCCAGTTCAGCAAAGATTACTGAGGTCAGGCTCCAAATCTCAGGCTGAGTATGGTCATATATGCCAGGATGTGTGTGTGTATGTGTGTGTGTGTGGCTGTCTATGTGTGTCAGAGAGAGCGTGCCTGTTTGTCTTTGTCAGCGAGAGATGCTAAGTATGTGGGCATGTTGAATGACTTTAAAAGATGTTTTTACGTATGCAGAAGTGCACTTAATTGGGTGGATAGTATGAATGTCTGAGGGTCTGTGTGTGTGTGTGTGTGTGTGTGTTTGTGTGTGTGTGCGTGTGCGTGTGTGTGTGTGTGTGTGTGTGTGTGTGTGTGTGTGTGTCACGTGTGTGTGTGTGTGTGTACATCAGTTACCTGTATGGTTGTTCTCCAGTGTGGGTTCTTAAGTGCCGGGTAAGGTTGGCAGATCTTGGGAATATTTTGCCGCAGTACCTGAGGGACAGAGGGGAGACTTCAGATACAATAGAACCCATTCTAACATCAAACTAAGTGTCTCCTACTTATGCATTCATTCTTACACTGGGACAGCGCAAAAGAAAGGCAGCACAATTCCCAACAAAATTCAAACCAAGATGACATCACAACTCCCAGTTTCAGTTCACTTCATTGTCTAATAACTGCAAAAATATACAGCATTATGAACGGGGGTCATTATCAGTGGTGGTACATAACCTGGTATATAATAACCCTCTCCAGTGCCCTACAATAGAATTATGATATAATTCTTTCTCACACCAGTTACGGTACTTGTACTGATGGAGAAATTATGCCACATCAGCCTGGTCTGTGTTTCAGCACAGAAACATAACTGGACTTGATCAAAGCTTGGGGCTCCTCACCCATATTAGTCAACCAATCAGGAAAAACTCTGGGCATGATTTTTGTGGTCAAGCAGGAGCCGAGAGCTCAATTCCAAACCTCCAAAACGAGCAGCTAGTGAACAAATCAGTGGTTACCTGCAGGTGTAGCGTTCCTTTCCTTTGCGGAGCAGGGTCTCCGGCAGTGAATTCGGAGGGGCCCTGAAGTCGAACATGCCGGGAACGGAGCGGATGAGGTCACCAGCCTCGGGCCTGAGCGAGGTGAAGGTCCCCAGACGCTCCGCCATGTTTTCGATGGCTGACATCTGGAGGAGAAACAGACACCGCTGAGAACACACACACTGGGCACGCGGGTCGGCCGAGAATAAGGCCCCATTGTGCTCCGCGCCCCAGCAGAGGGGGAAACTGTGCTCTGCATCTCCACGCTGACATGGGCTGCCCGGTCTGGGTGGCATTTGCTGGTGTGTGATGTTGTGGTGGCGACTGGACTCACACATTCCATAATAGGCCTTTGTTACACAGTGTCACAAAGGTGCAACTGTGCCCTACACACATGGTATATACTGCTATATGCTCACATTTCACTATCCTGAGTGATTCTAAATACTGTAGCTCCCCCATCACCCCATTACATCCCACTGTCATCAGCCAATCATAACCCCCCCCACATACCCCAAGTTTAGGCTGAGACTCAACCACTGATACACATACTAAGGCCAAGTCCACACGAACAGTATATTTTTAAAAAGAGGACAAAGGGCCCTGTGGCACACCAGCAAGGGAAGGAGATGTGGGCATCTTCATGATAGCTGTACATCAGCAGAAGACAAACCCATCACATCAGTTATCAATTTCAAACAACTTTAACTATGTAAATGCAGCATAAAACTGAGTTCATGTGATTTCATGCATCCTGACCTTTAGACTGACCTCTCAGTAAATTTAGTATTAAGTAAGATAAATAAAGAGGTTTTTGAAGTTTTCTCATGAAAAAAATCTAAGAGAATAAATAAAAAATACAAAAACCAATTTTTTTTTTCAAAACTGTGAAGAGTCTGGGTAGACATTGGCTCTCGGAAACTTCACGTAAAATTTGAAGCACATCTGGCCTCTAGTTTTGGAGAAAAAGATTTTCAAAGTTTTCACAGGAAAAACTAAAGAAATTCACACGAAAATATAAAAATTTAATTTGCAAAATGGCAAATAGGTCTTGGTAGATATTGTCCCAAGGAAGCTCCAAACCAACTTTGAAGTGAATGTGATCGGTGGATTCAGAGAACAGAGAAGAAGATTTTCAAAGTTTTCAGAAGAAAAAAACTAATAAAAATTTGTTAAAAAATGGAAAAATCTAAATTTTGAACTGTGAACCTATTGGTACACTTTATCCCAGTGAAGCTCCATACTAAATTTGAAGTGAATCTGGGCGCTAGTTTGGAGAAGAACACGTTTGAAGTAATTGCTAACAGACAACGATGACAAAGATGACGACTGACGCCGCGACATCGCAAGAGGTCAGAGCCTACTGACCAATGAACTAAAAACAAAATTTTTCCTCCTACGTTTTACAAAAAATTCTCTGTCCACAGAAAGAAGCAAAAACTCAGTTAAAGCACTGTCAAGAACATGGCAAACCAACAGGCGGCAATGATACAGTTTAATTAAAGCCAATCAAAAGCACAGAGCAGGTTTTCAAAAATACCCTTGTACGTGTGGACAAGGCCTTAGTCACATGCTTTTTTTCCTGTCTCTCATACACACACACCCACACACAAATACGCTCATCATACATTCCCTTCTTTCTCACACACACGCCCCCCCGCACACACACGCACTCTGCTTTTCTCATGTTTGGGGTGGGGGGTAGGGGGCACTGCCAATTTGCTAAAAGTCTTTCATCAAATATGGTGAAATTCTCAGAGGAAAGTGGAGATGCATTTACTTGTCAGAGGGTGGATGTGAGCACAGTGTTGGGCGGCGGCTGATTCATAATCACAGCCGGGCCGTAAAGCACTCTGAGCACAATGCGAGCGGACAGCACATTCGTCAATATGAAAGATGTTGACATTACTGATCAAGGGCCAGACATGGGTAATAATGATATGGCTGTGCCGGGAGAGGAGGAGTCCCCCTGGACCTGCCGGCTGTCAGGACCCCCGCTCCGGGCTTTTTTTCAAGGGGAAACAAATTTGCATTATTTTGCGTGTATAGGATTTTTTTCCCCCCTTATGCTTATTTTAATGCGGCTGCAAATCAATCTGTTTCAGCCCGTCGCTCCCCGGCCGACAGTCCATCAGAGCCGATCTGGCGGCCCCTGCGCGATTCTTTATGAAGTGGCGCAAAGAGCAGCGGATCAATGACTGGCGACCCTGGCCCGTGAAGCTGATTAGCGGTGACAGCGGAGCACAAAGTTCCCGGCAGGATCTTCAGCGGCCGGAGCCAGAGTGCGAACGGCCCGGAGTCACAGACGTATGTAAAAACGTCCCGTTTGTTTTAGATTGCAGAATCATGATTCCGATTATCCGGAAGCCAGCGGCATGAAGCCCCCCCTTCCCAGTGCCACGCACTCTTGGAGCTTGGCTCGCGATGAAATGCAATCATATATCTTTTAAATGTGCAATATGTATTTTCACTAACCTCCTTGTGGGGGCAAGTAAAATATTGTCTGTTTCCATTTTTCAATGGTAGCTATTACTCTAGTAAGTACCGAGAGTTTTAAACCTGTCTTATTCTTTTACATCAGACATCTCAGCTGTAAAGACTGAAACACAGGCAGATACTTCATCCTGGTCTGACAGCCGCTCTCTTCCATAAGGACCAGGCAGACCCGCTACAGCAGCTGTTAGCCTCCCACTGAGAGATTTTCACTTGATGACACAAACACCAATGTGGTGGCGGAAAGACTACAAGTAATTTAATATCAATGGTCAAAGTTGTTTCCATCCAATTAGACATCTTCACAAAATTATACCCTACTTAACCGATCATGCAATACCATTATCCAAGTCCTCTAAAATACGTTCGGTCAGGCACAGCTTATGTTCACTCTTTAATTCTAGAGTTGAATTGCAGAGCCGCCTGACAAGTGTATTTCCAGCCCAGCAGGTTTAAACACACCTGAGTCTACAACAGCAGAGTCTCTATGAGAGCAGAACCTGCTGATCCAACCCATTCTTCACCATTTTCACCATTTATACTTACTTCTGTCGTATCTGAAAATAAGCAGGTAGACCCAGCATAAGCATCGATGGAACCTTGATCATCTCATAACAACAGCCCATGTCAAGGTCCAAGATATATTAAACAGTAAGCAAATGACAGGTTCCCATAGTTGACATATTGAAGGCAGGAAAGATAGGCAAGCCTAAAGACCTGAGAGCGCTATCGAGAGGGTCTGAGTCATTACAGCCGAATGACCAGGTTGGCGCATCTCCGAAAGTCTACTGGTTGCTCCCGGTCAGCAGTAGTAAAGTGGCAGAGTTTCTACTGACAGTGGTCCAAAGGCAGACAAGCCATGAATCCACAGGGCGTTGGGCTTATCACTCGATGCTCTTCGATGCACAAGGGCAACAAAGAACTTTTTTGTCTGGTCCTCATAGACAGAAGGGCTAATGTGGCAATAGTCACAGAAAATTCTAATGACGGTAACAGGAGGAATGTGTCACAACACTCAGTGCCTCGTTCTATGCTGTGCATGGTGCTGCATTACCAAAAACCGGTCAGAGTGCTCATGTGAACCTCTGTGCACCGTAGAAAGTGCCAACAGTGGGCACAAAAGTGACAGAACTGAACCTTTGAGCAATGGAAGGTTACATGGTCAAATGAGTCCCGTTTCCTTTTACGTTAAGAGGACAGCCGGACACGTGCGCACCAGTTACCTGAGGAACTTATGGGAACAGGATGCACTGTGGGAGGAAAACATGTGGGAGTGTGATGTTCTGCACAATGTACGGCTGAGAAACCCCAGGCCCGGGCATTCGAGATGACGTCAAATTTACGAGTGCCACCTGCCTTAACAGTGCTGTGGACCGAGAACAACCCCTTCACAGCAATGGTATTCACTGAGGGCAGTGGCCTGCAGCATAATGCACACTGCTGCACTGAGCAAATGATTCAATAATGGTTTGAGGAACCTGGCAAAAAATTCATAGTCTGGCCTTGACCTTCTTCAGATCTAGAACCGATCAAGAATCTGTGGGATGAGCTGAAAAAGAAGTCATTTCCCCAGTGGATCCACCTTGCTACTTAATGGATCTTAAAGGATCTGCTGCTGAGGTCCTGGCGCCAGATACCACAGGGCACTCTCTGAGGTTTCATAGCATCAGAGCTGCTTTAGAAGCACACAGAGGAAAAACAACATCTTAGACTGTTGGTCATAATGTTTCGGCTCATTGGCGTACATAAAAATACAGAAAATTGGGGTGCAGCAGAGTTTGGACTAATACGTGCGCACTATTAGTTTGCGCAGTGCTGCTGGGGGTCAGGAGCCACTAACTTTACCGTATTTCGCTCGAGGACAGCACTACTTTTGAGAGCCGTCAGTGGACAGAGCGGATTGGTCCCAGAGATTTGACATACTGGACCCCCTGGTCTGCAGCCCAGTTGTGGAGGAGGGGACAGGGAACATAACTCACGGCGTGCTCGGGAGAGTCCCACTGTACTGAACAGGGCCCTTTATAACCGACAGCGTGGGAGGTGGGTCCAGCACATCAATCAGAGTCCCAACACGGGGAAGGGAAGAGGGAGATTTAGAAAGAGAAAGATTTCGGAAGGAAGTGAAGAGTGAAAGGGTGGGTATTATTTTGACCTGCCAGCACCTGAATAAGAGTGATTGACAGCAGAAAGCGCCCAACTAACAGCCGTGCACAAACGGCTGTGAATTTCATTGAATTTCTGCGCAATCTGCACATCCAAAAGTGATGGGTGCTTATCAAGAGGGAAAATAGAACTTCTTTTTTTTTCATTTGAGTGGAATATTTTAATTTGTTTTTCAAATTTAAGTACTGTTCAGTACTAAAATTAGGATTTCATCAATGTATGCTTTAGCAAAAACAAAATTTTGCGCTTTGTCAAGCTAATAAAGCAAATTCAGTCGAAGTGAACTGAAAGGGAGTGACACAAAAATGCCTCGCCAGAATGGATATGGATGATGATGTCATCACAAGGAAACCATCTCTCTGACTCACATCCCTAAGCTCCAAAACTCCAAAACTGTTCGCTTTCTGATATTTCGTCTGGACAGCTACCATGCCGTAATAATATGGCCTCTATTTTACATAGGAGTACTAAGGTTTATACTGAGAATTTGCCCAGTAAAATACATTGTGAGGGTTTTGAGGTTTTCATTGAGATGCCCGGGCAAAGAATAGCTTAGTGTGGGAGGAGAGGTGGCACCGTTAATATCAGTGTACAGAAACCACAGGGAGAGAATGGTGCTGAGTCCTTTACAGTATGTGCGCCAAGCACTCGCGCCAGGCCCCAGAGGACTCAAAGACCCAAGGCAGATGCAGCCGATGACGATTGCTGCCTAGTTCCTCTCAATGGACTTTCTTTAATCATTGAAGTCATGTTTCAAGCCTACACTGCACTTGTGTAGGTGTAGCGCATGACATACAGCATTTGAGCAACAGCAGATAACCTAAAGATTAGAAATAGAAGTGCCGTGTAAACCAGTAGAGGCACTGAACTTTGAAAATACAGGGACAGAGTTTTTTCTTCGACACGCTCACACACACACACACACACACACACACGCACATGCCAGTTACAGAAATGTCACCTGGATGATGTGTCAAATCATCAGACTCTCATTGCTCATAACGGGATGATTCACAATTTATTCACAAGGATCCTTTTATATCCATATGTGCTTGGTATGCTTATGGATTTTATGAAAGCAATCTGGCGAGACCACAAGGCTATGTCAAAAGCTAGTCATTATAATACCACAGTGTATTTAGTTAAGTCCTTTGCCAGCAACTCACTAATTATGCTGCCCTGTGCAGCCGGTGTGGTTTCGTTTCATGGTATTTATGAGGAAAGAAAGACTGTAATGGCGATCTTGAATATCTATGACGTAACTTCTCAACTAAGCACACTCAATTCTAGAAAAAAAAAAGACTAATTTAAGCTCCATTTGATCGGAGAAGATTCATCACAGAATTTAATCCATAAGCAAAGTTCTCTGCTCCAACCAAACAGCAAGAGCGCGTCAGATATTCTGTTTCCCCAACAGTACAACTACTTTACCTGTGAACTCAAAAGAATTCACTGCTAACCTGGTGCATAAATAAAAGAAAGTGGGAAAAGCTGCTAAATTGAAACCTATGGGATTCATAAAAATGCGTAAAAACAATATGTGGAACAATGTGTAATGTGTAAAAACATATTATCAAACTGGTGCACCGACAATCAAACTGCCTACCTGTGGGTGAAAGAGGAAGCCAGGCGTCGGTCGCATATATTTGTCCTTCAGCGCCTCAAACGGATCATTCATCTTCCTTTTTTCAACCCTGCTGATATTGCATTTCAATCAGTTCTTACATGCTAATATCCACATTGCTCTATTCCCACAGTACATAAAGATATAAGTCATTGAGTAAATCAATCAGATCTTATACACTAACTAGATATAATATCAACATATATCACTTTTTACACTATATGAGGAGTCCACTTGCAAAACCTGCTAATTCAAGTTTTGAAAATAAATGAGTTATCTCCCTTAGCCTCTCTTTCAGGCACCTGCGCATGTCCCACTGATAGCTCCACTTTCAAAACCTGCTAAATCATGTTACAAACTGTAACAGAAAAAGTGAAACTCTGTCAAAACCCGTCAAACCAAGGAGGAAAATTGTAAAATTCTGTTAAGTCATCAGCCAATGTGGAAACATGATTCCATTTTCGTTCACTAGAAGGTACCAATCACAGTCGAGATTTTATAGCCTGTTCAGTTTTTGCTTTCTCTAACTCAAGATGGGGGATGCAGACTCAAGTTTCGTTTGGAAAGTGCAAACCAATCTCCTCGTAAGGGTTCAAAAAGGAGGCCCGCAAACTTGAAAGGTAAGGGACACTATTATGAGTTTGAATTATATCCTTGCATGTCTTAAAATGCATTTCTTGCATGTAGAGTGGGTCCTGAGTCAAATACCTTCACCTATTGAGCAACGGGGCTGGTTTAAACACAGTCAAAACCTGCTAAATTTCCACTCCACTTTTAAAACCTGCGAAGTCAAAACTTTGTGTTGCAAAATCAAAGTCATTTCTTTAAAAAAAAAAAAATGAATTGCCTCATGGATTATGTCTGTAAGGCTAATAGTTTCAGTATAGTGAAAATTGGTATCTATGGAAGATAATTCTATGCCTATTAAAAAATCAGATTTTTCTTAAAAATGGACCAACTTGACTTAGAAGGCTTTGCAAGTGGACTCCTCATATGCTAATATGAAAATCATCAGTTTGCAGAAGCTAATATGCTAATCGTGTTCATTTATTAATTCTTAACAGACAGTTCCGCAGCTAACAATTCGTAAAACACTGTTAAAGGTGCATTCTGCAATTTTACCATTCTTCCTAGTTCACGGTTGACTAGCCACAAAGCAGTTCACGCTCGCCCCTCCCTCCCCCTCCCACTTAGCCCCCACCCAAAGCACAACCACACACTCACATAGCATTGTACAGCCTCCGTTCGTTTCCCTCACACACTAATGTCTGCACACTCGAGTGGGGTTTTGTGTTCAACCAATCAGAGAGAAGCTCTGAAATTTCGAGCTGTAGGCGCATACTGTTTTGGGAGGTAAGCGAAACATGTAAGACATCTGAAACGGAGGCTAACCAATATGTTGAAAATGATCATAGGTGGAATTACTCCAGGTTTCTTCAGTGTTTAAGTTTTCCTGAATACAAGTTCTTTAGCAGCAGAGCAACACACTTTGAGTTTGACTTTTGACGCGGGGCCGGTCGCTATCATGGTAAAGTTGCTTGATTTCCTGTATGTTCTCATCCAGCAAGCTTTGTATTCTTGAGAACTTTTCTAATAAATGGTAGCACCCCGTGTGGCGCGCAAACAGTTTGTTTGAGGAATATACAGTAGTATTCATGGAAAGAACATGACTTAATGCAGGGCTGCCCAACCTTGCTCCTGTAGAGCTACCATCCTATAGGTTTCTACTCCAACCCTAATTCAACACACCTGATTCAGCTCATTAGCAGCTCGTCAAGATCTCTAACTGGGAAAGCAGGTGTGGTTTGCTTTGGTTGGAATGATAACCTTCAGGATGGTAGATCTCCAGGAATAGGGTTGGGCAGCCCTGACTTCAAGTATAATTGAAGGAAAATTGAGTTGGCTTTTTGCATATACACATATTTTCTCTTTCTTCGATTGAATTCTTATTTTACATACAAAAAAAAGTGATTTATCAACATGTTTTTCAGAGTTTCTATGCCCACCATTTTTGTTCATTGATATTTGACAGGGGAAACCCAAAAGGACTATCATTTAGCAAGCATTCTGATCTGCTTATTTCAAACAATGCCATTGCGTCACAGAACTCAAAACTCTGCTCGAGTGCGCGGACGTTGGTGTGTGAGGGAAGGGAACCACATATGACATCTGCAACAGAGGCTACACATTGTACAGATTACAGAGTCCCAATTCTCAATCTCCCTCTCAGAGCTGATAGCCCAGTGAAATATAAAATATTTCAAAACTTAACTTTGCCAGTGAACATAGCAGTTTAATAAGGTCAATAGCATTATAGGAGATTTTTGCGAAGTAGTAGTCAGGGTACTATTGATAACTTGTAAAATAATGGCAACAGCAAGCCAAAAATTGTTAATATTATCTCCTAATAACATTGATGATAACATTATGCAGCTTATCTTACACTAGTTGCCAGCCTCCAGGCATTCGTTCTCAGCTATAAGGGGAGATGGATGAAATTTGTTAGCTACGTCATTTATTAGTTTTTTAGGACACTCACTTGGCTATGATGTTGGGTAGCACTGCACAATTTTATAAATTCACGTGCCGTAACATTGGCTAGCTTACTTACCAAGCTAGTTATAACCCACGTAGTTTTCCTAATGATACATGTAAAGTAACATAAGCTAGTGTGCTAACTCGATTTCTACATGGACTGTGAACATGCAGAGTGATTGACACAGAGGCCTGCACCCTGGCTGAGCCCTTTACAGATTGATCCACATCTACAGCAGATAAAGAAATTTTTTTTTCCTGAGCTTACAAGACCCAGAGGGGACATACATACAAGTGCAAGCATCAGAAAATTTATTTATGTGATGTCTGGGTGAGTGTAGAGCCAAGGAGCACTAAATGTAAATAAAAAATTATTCCTGAATGCACCCTAATCTTTCTTACATGCAAAAAATCTTATGACGGAAGTTTTTTATGACTTATGTTATTATGACCACATAATAGCCACCATAAATTCCATGCATGACTGCTGACATGTCAATCATATATAGCACAGGAAGCTACTTGTGATGGGTCTGACTAGAGGGTAAAGTGCTGCCTCAGGGATTCACTCTACCTGTAAATGGGGTCCATGAAGAAGGGTGTGGGTCGGGCGTGCTGTAATGAATCCGCTTTCGGGGTGACCACCTCCGCCTTCTCCTCCCCAAACATGTGGTTCTTCCTGGACTCCCCTTTCTTGAGGGGCCCACCCCGGCTCCTGCTGCCCATGCTCAGGTCCAGGGGCTGGTCCTGATTGGCTGAAAGTGGAGTCCCAGTCTTCACAGGAGCTGGCGGTGGTGCCCGCTCCTCCTTGCGCTTGGTGGTGAGGTCAAAAGGCGACTCGGAGTTCCTGCTCTGGCTCTTCTTCGTTTCACAGGGGGGCGACTGAGGCTCCATCTTGAGGAGTGGAGGCCTCAGGTCCCGGTCAGGGAGGGAGTAGACGGGCTGGGAGAATGCTGGGAAGAAGGGCAGGGGGAACATGGAAGGGTACGGAAGAGCTCCAACCTTCCTGTCCTGAAGACTGGCCAGCCCCGAAGAACCAAAGTACTTCTCGGCGATGGAGGCGATGGCTTTGATGGAGTCGTTGACGGTGCCGGAGACAGCCGTGCGCTCGTCCAGCGTGGAAGGGGAAAGGGCGTGGCCAGTGATGGAGTGTGGGCTGTGAGGGCTTCCTGTCTTCCTCTTCCTTGGCTTGCCGTTCTCTCGACTCCTCGCACGTTCAGCCACCCGATCGTTCTCCCCGGTCCTCTCGCGGTCGCTGTCCGGTTCGCTCTCCAGCTCCGAGCCCGACGTGGTCTCCAGGTCGCTGCCGCTCGGCGTGCTGACATCGTCCAGGTCACTGCTCTCCGATTGGTCGCTGAGTTTGCCTGCGCGCCTCTGTTTGGCAGAACTGTCTGTCTGCACATCACCACCCATGGGGTCGCTCAGGGGAACGTCTCTGCAAAGGGTCTTCAGAAGATTCCGGGCTCCTTGAGTGCCCTGTAAGGGGGTTAGGAGGGGGCTCTTGCTGTGCTCGGTACCTGGGGGACCCCGCACGGGGGAAGTTGTGGGGAGAAGGGGGGGTCGGTGGTACAGTCCAGGAGGGAACAGCCCAGGGAAGGTGAAAGGGAAGGCTGGCGGAGCTGGGAAAGTCAACCCACCATGGTGCCGGTTTGCCCCAAAATAGTCTGCTAGCCCCGCGCCGCCATGCCCCACCCCTCCGAGAGTGGACTTGTCCAGCGAAGGGGTGCCCGGAAGTGAAATGCCCTGAGCGAAGAGCCCGCCTGCGGCAAAATGGTTTTTCCCCTCGCAGAAGCGGCGGTGCTTATTGAGGGACGAGGTGGTGCTGAACATCTGGCCACAGTCCTTGCACTTGATCTGCGTGCGGCAGTCGGCGTGCATGCGCTTGTGCCGGCATAGGTTGGAGAACTGCGTGTAGGACTTGTGGCACACCTCACCTGCAGACACACGGAGACATACACATCCCCCCTCAGATGCGGAGCGCGATCACGGCCGCACACACACCTCAGCTTTCCAGGATGCACTGGTATGGGCCCGTCACAAGCCTGCCATTAGTCATGTTTACTAAAGGCAGGCTTTCTCAGGACAGGGCGTGAAGTGGCACAGCACCCATGTCTCAGTAGTGATATGCCTGTATGACATCAGCAGTGTGTCCCTGGGCATGTGGTGCTCCATGGCTGGCTCCAAAGCCAGAGCCCCAGAGAGACACTCAGCACAATGACTCTATTTTAAGTCTGAGAAGGAAGCAGAGCTGAATGAATCCTATCCTGGTTCCCATGGACTAAACTTGCAGACGTCGCTTCCCCGCTTTTGGCAGCTTACATCACTCTTTATCTCTCTCTCTCTCTCTCAAACACACACACACACACACATACACACACGTTTGTTGTCATGTTTTGTGGGGACATTCCATAGACTTCCATTCATTCCCTAACCCCTTTCCCTGACCTTAACCCTCAACACTACATACCTAACCCTAACCCTAATCCTAACCTTAACCTAACCCTAACCTTATCCCAACCCTAACCTTAACCTTTAACCCTAAAATAGCTCAATTTTTTTGAGGGGACCTGAAAATGTCCCCACAATTACAGAGAAATCTGGAATTACATATCTTGTGGGGACAATTGGTCCCCATAAGGGTAGGTAAACAGACACACACACACACACACACACACACATTACAGCTCACCCATGCCTGCACACACCTCACAGCACCATACATAACACAGAGAGACATAATTACATTACCTGCATCACATTACATACATTCTTTCTTCCAGAAAAGCAAAGTACCATTCTACAGTACATTACTCAAAAAAAGGGTTTTTATAGAATACACAAGCCATAAAATATATTGTTAATTCACACCATACTCAGACAATCCGTATACAGTGTGTATTGTGGATGACTGAAAATCTACATGACACATTATATAAAACATCTAAAAGATAATGCATAGTTTTCAAAATATGAGACCAAAATTGGACAGACTATTCCAAATGTGGTATGCCTGAGGCATTGTATAAATAAGTTTAACTGAAACACTCCATCGTTCTTGCCACATGCCACAGCACCCAGTTTAACATGCGTCCAGTCGATGACATATTTGAGTCTACTATCACACCTCTGTCTCTTTTGCATGTACTTTTTCACGCTACTCCTTTATCTACAGAATAACATATAGGTGTGAACTGTAGGCCACTAGAGAAACAGAACTTATACATTGTACACTTTATGTCAGCCCCTATTTCATACTACTGTAAACTGTAACTAAATTTTATATACACATTCCTTCAGCCTTTAAATAAGGCAGCTGAGTGTCTAAATAAATGTTCAGGAATGTGCTATCTGGGGCCAAAGCAGCACCTGTCCTTCGTAAAGAAACTGTACCTTTCTGTCTCTTCCATTTCCAGTGGTACTATATACATTTAGCCAAATACATGCACACACTCACATATACATTGAGATGCACATGCACTTACACAGAAAAACACGCATGTATGCTCGCATGAAAATGCAACACACCCGCACACATAAGGGAATAAAGCACACGCACACACAGGAATATACTCACACACTCGCAAGTACACATGGCAGCACACGCGAGCACACACAGAAAACCACACAGCAGGTGACACTACACCAAAAGCTACAGTTTCTCCGTGGAGGGGAGTAGCAAGAAGGGCAATAGTGTCCAGGGAAATTGTACCAGGATAAGGCCATTTTAAAAAAATTAGTTGATGATCATCCCTGCCCGACTGGCAAAAACGGTGCCATTTTTTTTTTATTGTCAAAAAAAAAAAGAAAACGTTTTTTCATCGAAAAAATGTCTACAATCGCGTAAAAACGTGAAAAACGGTGCGTCAGTGATTCAAACTTTGCGGTATTTCGACTCAACTGGGATTACTGACCGGCCCTCTAGTGAGCATTTCTTGATCCGCGCCGCGCTGGCGCAAATATCTAAGCAGTCTTCAGTTAAAACGTGTTTCCACTAGTTTCAGTGTTAAAAAAAAAAAAAAAACCTCCGTCCGCCTCACTTTTTTATGCCCAAAAAGATGATCACCAACTTTTTTTTTAATATGGCCTACCTTCATGAGGAATATTAGCAGGTAGTCAGATCAGTGGATCAATGGAAATCAAACGGGGTTTGTGTACATCCCAATTTCCCACAAAAAAGTTAGGATACTGTATAAAATGTAAATGAAAACAGAATGCAGTGATTAGCAAATCACTTTAACTCTATATTTGATTGAAAATAGAACAAAGACAACGTATTAGATGTTTAAACAGAGTTTATGGCATTTTTAAAAAAAAGAATGCCGGTACACTGATTTTGAATGTGATGTCAGAAACACTTTTCAAAAAAGTTGGAACAGGGGTATGTTTCCCACTGTGTTGCTTCACCTCTTCTTTTAACAACACTCTGTAAGCGTTTGGGAACTGAGAAGACCAGTTTCTAAAGTTTTGAAAGCAAAATGTTTTCCCACTCCTGTCTATTGCAGGATTTCAGCTGCTCAACACTTTGCAACCTCATAAGTAATATTTTTTGTTTCATTGTTTCCGCCAAACGTTTTCACTTGTTAACGAGTCTGGACTCCAGTCTGGCCAGTTAAGCACCCGGACTCCTTTATCACGAAGCTATATTGACATAATACCTGTAGACTGCAGTTTGGCATTGTCTTGCTGAAATAAGCAAGGCCTTCCCTGAAAAAGACGCTGTCTGGATGGCAGCACACTTTGCTGAATCAATTATATCTTCATTGATGTGCAAATTACCCATTCCATGTGCACTAATGCACCCCCATACCATGGATGCAAGCTTTTTAACTGAGCACTGATAACAAGCTCTCCTCTCCTCTTTCGCCTGGAGGATGGGGTGTCCATGATTTCCTAAAAGAATTTCAAATTTTGATTGGTCAGGTCACAGGACAGTATTCCACTTCATCTCTGTCCATCTTAAATGAGCTTGGGCCCAGAGAAGGCAGCAGCATTTCTGAATCTTGTTCATAATGGTTTTTTCTTTACATGGTAGAGTTGCACTGGTGGATGCAGCAACAAACTGTGTTCAATGACAATGGCTTTCAGAGATGTCCCCGTGTCAATTCAGTGATTTCCACAACAGATTGCTGCCTGATTTTAATGCTGTGCCATCTGAGAGCCTGAATATCATGGCCATTCAATATTAATTTTTGGCCTTGTACCTTGTCATACAGAGTTTTCTCCAGATTCTCAGAATCTTTTAATGGCATTGTATACTGTAGATTATGAAATCCCCAAATTCTTTGCAATTTTACGCTGAGAAACCTTATGCTTTTATTGTGGAACTATTTGTCGATGCTGTCCTTCAGAGTGGTCAAGCCCTCACTATCTTTACTTTCTTTTTATTCCCAAACATGTTACTGACCTGTTGCCAATTAACCTAATTAGCTGTGGGATGTTGTACAAGGTGTACTTTTTAGCATCAAGCCACTTTTCCAGTCTTTTGTTGCCCCTGTCCCCACTTTTTGAGAGGTGTGTCCGGCACCAAATTCAAAATGAGCATTTTTCGAAAATCAAATTTCTCAGTTTCAATTCCTGATATGGTGTTTTTTCAATTGAATATAGTGTTAAAATTATTTGCAAATCATTGCATTTAGTTTTTATTAACATTATACACTGAGTTCAAAATTTTTGGGGTAAAGTGGTTATATAATGTTAAGTGCATGAGGGCGTGTGTGAGTCGATGCATTGGGGTGAGTTTGAAGTAACGGTATGACAGTAAGCACGTGTGGCTCCACACAAAGTCAACACTGGGGACAATATAGAGTAAGTAAATACTGTCATCACTTTACAATGAGATTGCACAGTCCTGTAAACAAGAAAATGTTATGTTTTTTGCATTTCATTTATGCTACAAAAGAGGAGGAGTGTAAACATGATACAACGCATTCACCAACTGTAATTAAGCAACACTATAAAGTTCCTCTAGCATGATTAATATTCATATCAACAGCATATTAATATTTAAAGACCAAAACAACGTACTAGTTTGTTAGTCATTCCATGCTCGATTAAAATGTACAAAGCATTACATTTGCAAATGCAAACATGCATTATGCCCATTTAATAAAATTCTTCATCATTTTCCTACGCCAATCACATGTTAAGAAAACAATGCAATTTAATGAGAGTCAGTAATATGGTTAACACAATTAAATACGACTAACAGACAATTCCAATGGCTATGCTAGAAGCAATGGGGACATTTCTGTCTACGAAAGAACTGGAAGAAGAGTGCAGACTTACATATGAAGGGTCTGACACACTTACATATGAAGGGTTTGACACTGCTGTGAATGTGCTTGTGTTGTTTGAGCCCTGAGGAGGTGGCGAAGGTCTTGCCGCAGTCAGGACAGGCATGCGCCCGTGCCCCCACGTGCTGAGAACGGATGTGTCTCTGCAGGTTACTGGGGTCCGTGAACACCTGCTGGGGAGGGGCACAGAGGGGGGTCACCCACCTTAGCTGGCGAAGGGATATCAGATGCGCATTTACGTAGAAGCACGTGCATGTACACACATGCACACATTCATATATATGTATGCAGAAACACACGTACTTATGACGGCACACACTCTCTCACATTCATGCAGATACATTCAAACCAGCTCATAGCAAATTACGAAAGTGGAAGTCTGCTAAAAGCTCAGACAATGGGAAAGTTTGAGGATAAAACCTCATTTCTTAGACAGATAGATACTTCTAACATTATTGCTTCTTATAAAGTACTGTGAATAAGTACTTGCCCCCTTCCTAATTTGTTCTATTTTTGTATATTTGTCACACTTACTGTAAATGTTTCAGATCATCTATTTTTAGTACTAGGCAAAGATGAACCAAGTAAATAAAAAGTGCAGTTTTTAAGTGATGATTGCATTTATTGATGAAAAAAAGCTGTCGAAGCGTACCTGGCCCTGTGTGGAAAGGTAATTTCCCCCTTAGTGACTAAAACAACCATTTAAACAAATTTAAATGATAACTGGGTTCTGTTTCACCAAACACACCCAGGCATGATTACTGTCAGCCCTGTTAAATCTAAACATCACTTAAATAAAACCTCTAGCAATGTGAAGAAGGCAAAAAGCAGCACATGATGCTGTAATCTAAAGAATTCAAGAACAAATGAGAAACAAAGTCATCGACATCAATTAGTCTGGCAAGCATTACGAATCCATTTCTAAGGCTCTGGGACTCCAACTAACTACAGTGACAGCCATTATCAACAAATGGAGAAAACTTGGAACAGTAGTGAACCTTCCCAGGAGTGGCCGGCCCACCAAAATTCTTCCAACGTCACATCGGCGACTCATCCAGAAGGTTACAAAAGAACCCAGAACAACATCTGAAGAACTAATAGCCTCACTTGCCACAGTTAAGGTCAGTGATTACAATTCCACAATAAGAGACTGGGAAAAAAATGGCATCTATGGAAGTGTGATGGTCTGGGGCAGCTTTGCTGCTCTAAGACTTGGGCGCATTGAAATAATTGACGAAACTATGAATTCTAGTCATTACAAGATAATCCAGAAGGAAAATGTACAGCCATCAGTTTGTGACCAAAAGCTCAAGCAAAGTTGGGTTGTGCAGCAGAACAATGATCAGAAGCCTATAAGCAACTCTTCTACTGAATTGCTCAAAAGAAACTATATAAAGGTTTTGGAGTGGCTTGTCAATGTCCCGCACTGAATCCAATTGAGATGTTGTGGCACGACCTTAAACAGGCAACTCATGCTCGAAAACTCTCCAATGTGGCTGAATTAAAGCAATTCTGGAAAAAAAAAGAGCAGGCGAAAATTCCTTCACAGAGATGTAAAAGACTTATTGTCAATTATTGCAAATGTCTGATCGCAGTTGTAGCAGCCAAGGGTGGTACCACCAGTTATTAGGTTTAAAGGGAAACTTTTTTTCACAGAGGTAATATAAGTTTTGAATAACTGTTCACCTTCAATAAATGAAAAGATCATTTAAAAGCTGCACTTTGAGTTATTTCACTTTCTCTCTGCCTATTATTAAAATTAGTTGGATGACCTGAAACATTTAAATATGACAAATGAAAATTGAAGAAACTGGGAAAGGGGCAAATACATACTGAATTCACTGCACTGTATTGTTGCATATAATTTAATTAAACCAGAAAATAAAATATGCATTTTTTTTCTTTATTACAGTTACAGTTTCTTATTAGTTTGTGGTTGAATGTAAGCGTGTAGTTTTTTTCAGATTTTCATGAACAAGATGCACTTTTTTTGTTTATTCAAATATAAACAAAAAAAGTTGCCCAACTGAAGACATACTTGCGATCTCGGAGGTATTGTATGGTCAACTCAGGCATTAACACACAGTCTATAACAGAGATATTAGCCAGTGTAACAACAAAGTCATAATTTCACATTAGCCCAGGAAATAGCAAAGTTGCAATTTCAGCTAAAGTCTTCACTGTACCTTTGAACAGTTTTCACATTCGTAGTGCTTGCCACTGTCATGTGACATCTGATGGCGAATCAAGTTGGATTTCCAGTTGAAGGCTTTCGGGCACTGGTCACACTTGTACTCACGCTCTTCCGAGTGCGTTAAAGAGTGCGTCTCCAGACTGCAGGACAGACAGGCAAACAGACAGACACATCACTGAGGCCATCAGGCGGACTACAACCTGCTTATACTCCCGCATCTCTTTAACCCTTTGAGCGCTGAATAAATTTTCAAGGAATTAAAAATGCAGTTATCCTGAGCTGTTGAAAACCTATCATGCGGCAACTTGTTCAAAAGAGCTCCCCTGTGGGAGCTCTTTTAAACAAGTTGCCACATGATACGTTTTCAACGGCATCAAATTTTGATATCTTACATCATTGGGAAACTATAGTTGTCTATGGCGCTGAAAGGGTTAAGAACCACATGTCAAAAGGCAGATCACCACTGAACAGTATCAACTCACACAGATCAATACAAATCAATGCCCTTTCCACCCGCCCACTTAGGAAGGTTAATCGAGTGCTCATAGTGGCGTATGATGGGGCAGACAATAGATAAAGGAGATGTAAGTGCCTGGATAGTACGACAATTCCGAAGGATTGATCTACTGCAAAAAGCCTTAATTGCTAAAGTCCTATGATGAGACTCAATGTCAAATTTTTTCCCTGAAGCTGAAAATAGCAGCTTGTTTTACATTTCGGTTTTACTGGTGGCCCTTTTTGGGTTTGTTTTTTGCGTGTTTGCAGAGGTCTCACCTGTGAGCGTCAGGGAACACCTGGTCACACTCTTTACACTCCAGAAGACTGTGTGGGAGCAGCCGAGTGCTCAGGTCGTGGGGGTCTCTCAGCTCCGGCCCATCCCTCAGTTTGTGAGGGTCCCGCAGGTCGTGGGGGTCCCGCAGGTTGTTGCAGTCGAGTAGGTCGTGGGGGTCCAGTTGGTCGTGGGGGTGCAGGTCGCCGGTCGCAGTGTTGGGGAGACTCTGGTCCCCCAGCGAGAGGCCGGAGTGAGGCGCCCCGCACGGCTGCCTCTGGTGGTCGAGGAGCTCGGCTCGGGACTCAAAGTGCTGATCGCACTCCTCACACCGGTACTGCCTCTCCTCTGTGGGGGAGAGAGATGTGGACAACGTTAGCTGCTCTGTCATCTGTCTGAGTGCTGTTGTATGAATGCCTGTATATGAGTGTGCAAGTATGTGTATGGACTGTATGCGGTGCATGATCACCTCTTGGTGTGGGTGCACTGTGAAAGTGCCGTTGGGAGGGATAAGCACGTATGTGTGTCTGAGTGCAAGTGTGCTAATGTATGCGTGTGCCAGTGGCGGCTGGTGAACTGAAAATGGATGAAGCACAAAACATCCCTTGAAGATAATGGATTGGCTTTGACCTGTTTTCAATGAATTATTTAAACTTGCATTACATGAACCCTGAAAACTCTGAACTATTAAGTTGTGATCTAATTTCAATCATTTTCCTCGAATAACAAGTTTTCAAATTATAAGCCATCAGCAGTTAACGCACTGCCTCCCTCTTAACACAATGTTGCAAATATTAAATAAAAATGCTTTATTCTCATTATAAAAAAGATGTTATCTAAGCTAACTTTCGTGTTTGCTTTTGGCACATCCTGCACTGTCTAATGTTAACTTCATGATTACGTAATTACAACAAAGAAAGCGAAAACTAGCAACAAATATCGCAAATGAATTATGTTGATTGAAATGCAATTTTGCATCAAAATGATACATTTCCTTTCTCGTGTTACCTTTGCAAGGAAAACTGGCCTCACCTGATAATGTCGACTGTTTCTGGGGTTTTCGTACAGTTCATTTAAATAGAATGACTGAAGCAGGTGAACTTCAATCATTATTTTCAAGGGATGTTCAATACGTCACTAATTCTCGACCCTCCAGCCGCCACTGGTGTGTGCACATGCTGTATGTACTTGTATATGAGTGTGTACAACCACAGGCTTGTGTGTGCATGTGTACGCGTGTGTATACATGTATGTACTTGTATACATTTGTCTACAAATTTGCTTGCGATTATGTATATATGTGCTTATGTGCATGCATGCATGCATGCATGCGCGTATTTACAGTATGATTAAGTGTGTGTGCCTGTGTGTGTGTGTTTGTGTTTAACTAACCATGGATGTCAGGAGCCATGGCCTCACATGCACGCTCCTCTGTCTTCATGTACAGTAAGAGCTCCTCTCCGGGGGCAATGTCCCTCGTTACTCTGTACAATATCTGCACAACACACAAAGGGAAAGAGATTAAACAGGCAGCACACTGCGATCGACATATTCATCCACCTGATCACAACACACACACACACACACACACACACAGACACATGCACAAACACACACACACACACACGCACACACACACACACACAAATACATACACATACACATGCACAAAAATACACACACACACACACACGCTCAAACACACGGCAAGTGACATATCCATCCACCTGATTACAATACATACACACACATGCACAAATACACACATACACACACACATGCTCAAACACACGGCAAGTGACATATCCATCCACCCGATTACAACACACACACACACACATTCACAAATACACAAACACACCAGCACACGCACAACACACATACACGCACACACACACACATACTCGAACACGCACAGATGCATACACACCCGCAGAGTGAAGCCCCAAAGGATCCAGCATAATAAGTTATAGAAAGTTCTACTTGTTAAAGTTTGAGGAATAGAGGATGTAAAGAGGACAGTGAGCATTTCTTGAGTATTTTTCAGCTCATTCATGAAGTAGCACAAGTACTGAGAGTGTCAAGGACCCCATGACCACACCGTCTCTGCATAGAGCTATAATTTACTGCATGTACTGGGTGAAGGCACACACACACACACACACACAGTCACTGCACCACTCCAGCTGGGCCGTGCCCTGACAGTGCTGGTATCACAATGACCCGCATACCAGGTTAGGTCTGTCAGACCGAACAGGCCGGTGCGGAGCAGCATTAAAGGTTATGGGATTGTTTGAGTTCCCCTCAAACACAATGGCACTCTCCGAACAATCAGGAGCACATTATTTTTGGCACCGCTTGAAGGTTTAACTTATTAACTTCCTGTCCTGAGCTGCGCTGATATTCGGATGGTGACTTATTAGAGTGTGACGGGAGGGCGGGGGGTGTCTCGGAAACGCAGGGGTCACGGAGACGCTGCCCTTGAAGATAGTTCAGAGCCAGACTTTCAAATGTCTCGGCATGACATGGGCCAAGCAGGAACAGAAAGTGCAGGTTATTGCGATCTCGGGGATAAACGGGGAGGCCCCATTGTTCCCGAAAGAATGCAGGGAACTTAGCGCAGGGCCCAGTCCTCTGAGAACACAGCTCTTCCCTCTTTCCTGCCGATCACAGATATCTACGACGCACCCTGAACCTTCACACTTACGAGAAACAATAATAAAGTGACTCCCAAACAATGAGTAGATGCTGAAGTACAGCTGTGTGCCTCATTCTGTCCGCGTCGGAGAGAGACTGATTCGGGCCTGAGGTCTGGAGCTCGCCTGGCTGTTTGTAAAGTGCTTCCAGCTCTGTTGTTGGCACAGATCTTGCATATCATAATATCTAGCAAGCCTTCAGAGTCACGGCTGCCAGGTGAATGCTACCTGACAATCTGGTGGCCCTCGACAGATGCCGACTGCTGTTTATGGTGCGAAGGCCCCTTTAATACAGAAACATAGGGAAAAACTAAAGTGCTGAGGTTGGGGTGGAGACAGGATTCGTGCTGACATAGGTTAAGAGAGTCAACGTGTTCAAAACAGAAATTGGAATCTGGGTCACAGTCGCCTATGCAACAAATGAATGTGTCAGAGAGCTCATTCAACCAGTGAGGATTAGTGTTCCGTGTATTCCTTGCCCTTTTCGTTGGACCACAAAAAGCAGCATTTTCCCGAGGGTGGGGTCTGGGTAAAATAAGTCAGATAAGAGCAGGGTGGCAAGGTTCGACTGCAGTGACCCACCACAGGGCAACACACATTCAACTGCCCCCCCGCCAAGGAAATTCCAGGTAAATCCTTGAACCCTGACAGAAATGCAGTTTCCCAGAGCTCTTTATTAGTCTCCTTATCACACAAGGGAGTCAAGCAATGCACAGCCATGGTGAATGTTGAAACATATAGGGGCACAGCAATGAATATGCTGGCTAGCACACAAACCCACATGAACTCACGCACTCACACGCACGGAGCTGGAAATGATGATGACATCTCGCTGTTTTAAAGTGTGCGAGGTTACAACACTGTCAGTACAAGAGCCAAACTGCATCATTTCAGTGTGACTCAAAGCTCAGCAAGACATGATATGTGATTATTTGAGATGTTTCTCACCTTGAAATAATTAGCCACGAAAATAAATAATGAGAACTGCATGTAAGCTTTGGAGAAGGAGAAATGGGAGCCTATAGGCTTATTTTTGTCATACACAAAACTGCAGTGGGTTTCCTGATAATGTTGGATCTCAGGATTAACAAGTGTTTTTAAGAGATTCTTACGCAATGGACGTTCTCTCGTTAAGTGGGTTAGTTTAGAGCAAACTAAAGAGACGCTTTAGTTATGAATGTGTTTGGGAAACCCACGTTACTTTAAGAATAATCTTAAGAGTCATTTAGAGAGGTTCTTAGCGTTAACAGGCTTTCGGGAAACCCACCGCTGGGCAAGTAGACAAACTCAAGTTCAAGCAGCTTATTATGAGTTTGCGCACAAAAAAAAAAAAAAAAGGATTACATAAATAAATAAATAAACAAATAAATAAATAAATAAATGTCCACCTTAGAGTACAAGTACGAAACTTGCAATTTATCAATACAGATTTGAAAGGACGAATTATTTGTGATTAGTTAACCTCGTGTATGGAGGTCCAACACTAAATACAGTGTGAAATACAATGGGAGTTAAATGGAATCTTTTAAAATCTCAGATGTAAATGTCTTATTTGTATATTTTTTGCCCAAGTGATGTTGAATCAACAATCTTAATCACAATTTGATTGATAGTATTTCTTATATGTGCTCAACTGATCTTCCAATCTTATGGTTCCCTGAAGAATGGCCTCATAAGACGATGGGACAGAAGATAATGCTCTTTACTTCTATTATTATTATTATTATTATTATTGTTGTTGTTGTCAATTGTACATTTCAGTGTGAAATACAGTAACCATTTTTGATAATCACACTCATCATCTCTAATCTTCTTTAATCATAATGTGAAAGCGTGACAGTCATCATTAACTTCAGAGTTTTCCTTTTGAGTCTAACAGCTGTAGAACAGTGTTATCTGTCACTCCTGAACTCCATACCCCATCACCCACACTCCCATACACACTTAAACAACACATATACGCACATGTGAACGCGCTCCCATACACACTTAAACAACACATATACGCACATGTGAACGCACTCCCGTACACACTTAAACAACACATATACGCACATGTGAACGCACTCCCGTACACACTTAAACAACACATATACGCTCATGTGAAGCGCACTCTGCACACACTTAAACAACACATATATGCACATGTGAACACACTCTGCACACACTTAAACAACACATATACGCACATGTGAACGCACTCCGCATACACTTTAAACAACACATATACGCACATGTGAAGGCACTCCCGTACACTTAAACAACACATATACGCGACATGTGAACGCGTGCACACTTAAACTCCGACATGTGAACGCACACACTTAAACAACACATATACGCACATGTGAAGGCACTCCCGTACACACTTAAACAACACATATACGCACATGTGAAGGCACTCCCGTACACACTTAAACAACACATATACGCACATGTGAACGCACTCCCGTACACACTTAAACAACACATATACGCACATGTGAACGCACTCCCGTACACACTTAAACAACACATATACGCACATGTGAACGCACTCCCGTACACACTTAAACAACACATATATGTACATGCGAACGCACTCCCATACACACTTAAACAACACATATACGCACATGTGAAGGCACTCCCGTACACACTTAAACAACACATATACGCACATGTGAAGGCACTCCCGTACACACTTAAACAACACATATACGCACATGTGAACGCGCTCCTGTACACACTTAAACAACACATATACGCACATGTGAACGCACTCCCGTACACACTTAAACAACACATATACGCACATGTGAACGCACTCCCGTACACACTTAAACAACACATATAGGCACATGTGAACGCACTCCCGTACACACTTAAACAACACATATACGCACATGTGAAGGCACTCCCGTACACACTTAAACAACACATATACGCACATGTGAACGCATCAAGTCAAAACGGACATTTCATGACACTTTGTGATTCTGAGATAAAGGCAGCTAAAGTCAGGCACTTTTCACTTGATCAGCTATAGCAGTTTACAACCTCATTTCCAGAGGAGTTGGGGTGTTGTGTAAAATGTAAATAAAAAAAGAATGCAATGATTGGCAAATTATTCAAACTATATAATAAATTGAAAATGTACAAAGACAATGTATCAAATGTTGAAACTGAGAAATTTTAGGGTTTTTGAAAAATATCTGCTCATTTTGAATCTGATGCCAGCAACACGTTTCAAAAAAGTTGGGACTGGGCCATGTTTACGACTGTGTTAAATCATCTCTTCTTTTAATAACACCCTGTAAGTGTTTTGGAACTGAGGAGATCAATTACTGCAGTTTTGAAAGCAAAATGTTCTCTCATTCTTACTTAATTTTAGATTTTAGCTTCTCAACACTTTTGCAGACTCTTTCGTCACATTTGTGCACCAAATTCTTCAATGAGTGACCTGTCTGGACTGCAGTTAGACCAGTTTAGCACCCGGACTCTTTCACGACGGATCCATGATGTTGTAACACACGCACAGTGTGCTTTGGCATTCTCTTGCTGAAATAAGCAAAGCCTTACCAGAAAAAAAAGATGCCTGGATGGCTGTATATGTCGCTCCAAAACCTGCATATTTTGTTCAGCATTAATGCTGTCCTCACAGATGCACAAGTTACCCATGCCACGTGCACTAATGCTCCCCCATACTATCATGGCTGCTGGCTTTTCAACTATGCGCTCATAAAAAGCCGGACGTTCCCGTGCCTTCTCAGCCTAGAGGAAGTGGCATCCTCAATTTCCAAAAAAAATTTCAGATTTTGATTGGTCAGACCACAGGATGGTTTTCCACTTCATCTGAGGCCATCATAAATGAGCTTAAGCCCAGAAAAGGCAGCAGCGTATCTGGATCTTGTTTATTTATGATTTTTTTTTTTTCCTTTACGTAGTTAAGTTTTAACTTGCATTTGTGGACACAGTAACAAATTGTGCAATTTCATTCTTAAATTGTTGAACAATTTTGCATGCAGTTTGACACAGAGTGGTGAAGCCCTCACCATTGACTGAAAGATACAGCCTCTCTGAGATGCTCTTCTCATACCCATTCATGTCACTGACCCTTTGCAAATTAATCTACAAACATTTGTAATTAGCTGTGAGATCTTCCACCAGGTGCATTTTTTATCATTATAAAACATTCCTAATCTTTTGTTTCCCTGTCCCAAATTTTTTTTGACACATTTTGTGGGCATCAAATCAAAATGAGCAAACATTTTTCTAAAAATAATACATTTCTCAGTTTCAACATTTGATATGTTGTCTTTGAACCATTTTCGATGAAATATATGAATTAAATGATGGGCAAATCATTGCAATCTGTTTTCATTTACATTTTACAGCGTCCGAACTTTCCTGGAAATGGGTTTGCACTTCATACATGATTCCATAGAAACTAATGGAAACTCTCTTTTTTTGCCATCAAATACTTTATAGGTACATACAACAAACTGTAGCAAAAAGTCAAAAAAGTCCAAGTGTCATGAAATGTCCATTCTTATTTTATGCATTCACACATACTTACATAGAGAGAAACACAAACATATGCATGCACATATTACACCCGCATACGTACAAAAACACAAGCATGTATATGAATACTGGCGCACGCATGCACGGAACCGGAAATACGAGGATGCACAGTCACACATGTACATGCATACAGACCAGCACACCACATACTTGCATGTACCTACAAACATAAACACAAAGACTGCATGTGAATGTAAACAACAAAGGTCCACAAATACACAGACACACAGACATGCTTGCACAGTCACAGATGGAAACACATAATGCGACCACAATAAACTAGGAGAAATAGTCACACTCACAGAGATATGAATCCTAATCAAAGTACTAAATTTCCATAGATTGCATTTACTTTATTTCATTTTGAGACTCCATACCTGCCTCAGTCAGCTCAAGTGAATTGGAATTGGGGCATGAATGGCTATCATTAGTATTCTGTGACTTGCATGTAATTTCAAATGGTGGAATGGTGTGTATTTTCATTAAGGTTTACAGTTACGTGAAACTCCCCCAAGTCACAAAGATGATGGCTTTTAGAGCACCAGCAGAAAAAATGATTTCCCTATACTGATGAATATATGTGAACTATAACATAAACATAACTGATCTGGCAAATTTCTGCATTTGACAATGCTAATATAATGTATGCATAAAAATGGAAATATTTGACCATATCCATATGAGCAATTCGTGTGCGGCCAGCAACTTCCAACCCAATAAATCAGTTAAATAATTCATATTGGCAGCATCTTCAGAGGGAACTTCTATTCTTTCTTCTTGGAGTAATGACAACAGGATTTCTGCATTCCTTGAATATTTCAGTTAATCATCAATGTGTACGGTGTTAAGTATCTGCACATACTTTTTTCTATATTTACCCAATTTACATGAAAACACATGCACACTCACATTTATTCAAATGTACACGCGTAGAGTGCATGCTGTTTAGAATACACTCGTGTCTCTCTGTATCTGCTGCATACACGTAGGTGCATGCTCTCACACATGCACATGTGCAAATGCGCACACACGCCCACACACACACACACACACGCGCGCGCGTGCGCACATACACACACACAGCATTCTGTGTAGAGTACATGCATTTCTCTCTCTAACTGCCCAGCTCATGCAGCTGGAAACACACACAAACACATACAAATACACACACATAAACACACACTGCATTCTGAGTAGAATACACAGATATCTCTCATTTTACCTGCCTAGCACACACAGGTGAACACTCACATGCATGCATATATGCCAAATGGACACACAAACACACACAGACAGACACAGACACACAGACACACACATGCTGCACAGCTGTATGCTGTGCAGAATAATGAGTCAGGATAGTATCTGGAGTGTTTGATCACAGCAAAACCTAATAACACAACAGTGAGCGGGGGCAGAAGGCCGCTCTAGACCCTCCCCGGTGCAGGCCACTCACTGACAAACTCCTCACATACCTGGCCCTCTCTCTGGCATGCAGCGAGGTTGTGTTGGTGGGCGAGCGGCGCGAACTGGACGTGCTTCAGCCAGCTTCTGATATCAGGCTGGCTGGCATTCGAGCAGAACTTCACATGGCCCAACTCATCCCGGACCTGAACACGCACAGTGAGACACAGATAAGCGTCACGCGCTGATCTCTATCAGCACAGGTTACTGTCTTCACTGGTGAACCGAATACCTCCCACAGAGAGTCCATATACAACTGTACAGAGATTCTGCAACTTGACACACACTTCTTCTGAGCATACACCACGACACACACTTTCATGTGTCCTCAAAGCAAACATGCACAACAAGCTCAGTTATTGTCTTCTCTCGTCAATCTCTCGTGAAAAATTAAAATAATAATAATGAAAAAAAATGCTTGGCTAAGTGCAATAAACACAGTCACAATTTTTCCTTGAAAGTGACAGGCAACAGAAAATACTCTGTCGTGTGTAAACAACTTCAGGCCGAACTAAACGAATAAAATCGATGATTACATCATCGTAAATTAGATAACTTTCTGAAAAAAAAAGCGAGGGAATAAGAATTATATTTAACACACTTAAAATATTCATTAATAAATCAGCATAAAATATACCTACAGTTTAAATTAAATCATACTCCATCGACCATTTTTATTACTCTATATTTTATTTTAAAATTAAATCGAATTCCGTTATAAAATCTTCGAACTTGATATGAACAAACAAAAAAAAAAAAAAAAAAAAAAAAACTTTTCAAAAAACCTTTTAAAACATATATGTGGGTGATGGCCATCCGCACTAAACGCGGTTCATTGTAATAACCTATGTTTTCAGACACGTCTGAATCAGATAAAAGCACCTTATCTGTGAACCTTAGAAGGGCCATGTCTGCAGGGTTTATCTGACCCCTTAGCGTGCAAATCCGGCGACTTTCAAGGAGTCGTTTCACACCATTAACTTACAGAAAACTATCTTGGCTAAATATTGCAAAAACCTTGGATTTCTCAGGCAATTCTTGACTTAGGCTACTCACCACCAACATGTCTACTACCTCAAGAAAACTACCTATTGTGATCATCCCCTTCACTTCAACAAATCTGTGAATTTTCAGCGGAAAATATTCATTAAAAAAAAAAACCTGAACGAATAGGCTACACAGCGTAAGGCCACAATCAATAATTATAAATGCACATTTTAAGCCACGATAATTTTACAAGCAGGCTAAATGAAAATGAAATTTCGTGGCCGAAATAACGTCGTTTGCATTAAACAGCCAACACTTCACTGTAGAAAATATGTTATGTCGCATTTTGACAAGTTGATAGTTAATTCATATTAGGCTACGATATTAACTGCAAGAAAAAAATGACATAACACTAAAAAAATTATAGAAATGTACAACATCTGCATGAAATTCGCCTTATTATGCCCTGTTTTCAGTTAGGCTAAAATAACAACGGTTTTACCGATTTAAAATTAGATATGAGTTGAATGCGATGAAAAAAAATTTATTCTAAGCCAAAACAAATATTAAGCTGAAGTATACGCAAACTATAGTTCAGTATAGTAAACTATAGCATTATAAGAGTAGCCTATTACTGGAAAAGTTATCGCATTTGTCCTGAAACAATAAAGGTAGCACTCATATAAGATACGATGCAACACGCAGTCCCACACTGATACTAAAACGATAAAAAATTTAATAATAGCTAATAATAATAATAATAATAATAATAATAATACCCTTCCAGAATACAATTTTAAACATTAATACATTAGATATAATCGACCTTATAAGGCAGAATTTTTTTATCTGCCATAATGCCGGTGGACGATGAGTCGTAACCATCATAATGTCGCAACTTCAGTTCAAAACAGGCTGCACTTTAAGCCTGCGTGACTCTGTTCTTAAAAGCAGGAAAAACAGCCGCAACTCACCAGGATCAATCGGTCGCTTGATTTTACGGTAGGCGGCTCGGAAATATCACCGGTATCACAAAACAGAGAGAGGGTGAAACTTCCTGACAGACAAAAAACTTCAGCCGTGTAGAAGAGAAAAAATAATCAACATGATCGCAAATGATGCCTTTAGGTAACCGGTCGGGTCGCTCGTGCTCCAAGTAGGGAAATAAAGGTCCTGGCTTCTTAAAACAGTCTACTGTCGTTTTAAAAATACCCAGAGATTTCAGAACTGGGTATTTTTCTTTCTCTTTTTAACACCCACCGGCTTTCTTCACATACTCTCATTGTCCGCTGAACATCAAGTTAATCCCCAGGCACATTAACTTCCAATTTCATCCCAGACCAGCCGTCCATCCCTCAGTGAAACTCCCAGGTGTCCTGCAGCAAGGCGGACGGGAATGCTCTTTTTTTTTTTTTTTTTCCCTCAGTGTGATAGCGAAATAGCAGGATCGCCCATCTAATTTCGCTCCCCCTCTGTCTTATGTGTGTTTCTATTTCACGGACTGTCTCTTTAAAGAGGACATTGCGCGCCCATCCATACAGAGCAAAGCCGTCAGGGCTATCTTGCCTGTCCGCGATCGGAAGTTGAACAACGCACCCCACGGTAAATTTTTAAAGTGACAGCAGCCCGCACGGAGAGGAGAGGTCAGAGAGAGGTCGGAAAAGGGTCTTGTTGAGTTGACCACAAATGAATCAGCCCCGAATATAATCGGTTGATAAAATCATAAAGTACTTTAATGTTTTGCATATGTTCCAAGTTTTTCGAGGGTGCGTGCGTGCGTAATTGCAAGGATGCGCACGTGAGTGTTGTATGTGTGTGCGTGCGGGGGGCATGGGAGGCGGGAGGCAAACATGATGAAAAAAATCTACTAAAGAGAAAAACCCCCTTCCCCACCTTCTTTAAAAGTTTGGTCTTCCCAATTTTTTAGTTTCACCAATTAAACAATGATGTTTAAACACCTCTTAGCGTTCCAAATATGTTTAACAACACCTGCTGCACGGGAGAGGAGGTATACGCTCATGGCATAATGCCACGGGACACTCACAGGTGTATATCAGTTGTCCCCTAGTTTTCCACCACGCAGCAATCATAGAAACTTAATATAGGTCGTCAACATTTTGAGTACATGTGAAACGTTTTAAATTACTACTGTGTTTTTACGATTTTAATTTTAAAATGTATTTTCTTCGTTTCATACATTAACTTTGTTTTTTTTAATTTATATTCATAAAAGTTATGCTCATAAAAATAATCAAAACGATGCATGATGTAGGCTATCTATAACTTCACCTATTATGGGATGAAAGAATAGGCTGTCGGAATTTTTAAAGTGCAGAAACAGCAAGTCCAGAGCTCAGTAAAAATAATCAGTAAGGAGCAATGTAGGCTTAACACAGGGATGAGAGTTCAGTTCTCAAGCAGGTCCAGGGGGGAGAGGAGAAGATGATTAATATGTCT